>JAOPSE010000013.1:75834701-78334701 GCA_029449295.1 Zea luxurians | reverse complement strand
CTTGAAGAATAGGACTCCACATGTCTCTTAGTTCCATATCCAGTGAAAAGTTTGATGCACCACCGAACACGTCCAACGAGCGCATTGGTTCCCCCCCCATACTCATTGCAACCTTCTCTAAGTGTTGTATATGATGTGCCATGATCGGTGTGCACTAGATAATCTTTTGTTGCTGCTCTGTAAACAGGGTACTGCCCGTACTTGGAATGGATCCATCCGTCCGTGTAGAAGCAATTCGGAGATTTCAGGCTTCCTCTACAGACTTTTGGGAAGTTTTCTTATTAGGTCTGTATTTAATAAGAGTGAGGCCTTGTTCGTTTGTACCGGATTGGTGGGTCGGAACAATTCATAGCCGAATTGCTTCTCTAATTTATATAAACTTTGATTAGCTGAAACGATTCCAGGTACAATCCGACGTAAACGAACAAGGCCTGAACGTATTCTTACTATGTTCCAAAGAGGGAGTATAGTACTACTCCTATTTAGCTTCCGTTTTCCTTTTGGACAATCCAGGTGCATTTTGCGTCACAGTCGGCGTCGGCGTCACCCATACTCGGGTGCGCTTTGAAAAGACGCATGCAAAGGGAAAGGGTCTTCCATCCAGCAGGGAAAGAAAGGCTCGCGGCAGGCACCCGCTCTGAAACTGTGTGCGGCTGCGCCTTTGCCCGCGCATTTCCTACAGTGGACCGCACCACCACCACCGGGATTCCTCCATTGATCCCGCCAGCCCTGCCTGCGTGTGCGTGTGCGTGTGCTTTGCTCTCGTCTATCTGCATTCCGAGGCACGTCACATCAGCTAATGGCTAATCAGTACTACTACTGCTGGGCCAGCAGGTCTGTTGGGCCAGCAGGTCACTTGCCAGTTGCCACTGCTACCATGGTTGGTTGCGCAAAAATACTGTTGCTTCGCTGGTGAAGCAGCAGTGGCGGCTTTTGCATCAGATTTGCAACTAAGGCTATCCGCACTCATACTACTCTAAATTTCTACACTAAAAAAAATATTCTGTCCTGATCAGCACTCTATACCACAATCCTCCGCACTCATATTTACTCTATATTCCAACCCTATACCAACTACCGTATATTATATTATATTTTTCCCACTCCGCGTGCATGCATGTGCTGTGAACGGCCGCGTGCATGCATGTGGGCCCGCCTCCCCACCTCCGCGTGCATGCATGCATCTGCCTCCGCCGGCTGCTTGCTTGCATGCCTCGTTTAGCGCATGTGCGTCCGAACTCTACATTTGCAGCTCGATCACGCGTAGAGTCTAGCACCCAGTCACCCGCTGCAGGTGTTTCTTTACGCTATATGGGATAGAGTCCAGCACCCAGTCCTCCACTGCGGGCAGCCTAACTGCGTGGTGGTGAATCTCCACTCCTCAGTGGAGAGTCACTCATCAAGGTGACTGGGTGAGGGTGATGGGACGCCGCCCCCCACCGCAGAGGCAACGCCAAAGTGTCCGTGTGGGTGGGCTCGGCATGCATGGGCATGGTGCGCTTAATACATTGTTTCTCTCTGCAGACAGATGTCAGCATCCCTCGGCTGGGTGAGCACAAGGGAGAGTGTTAGCACGTCAAGCAGTACCGAGGAAGCAGCGGTTCGCACGTGGCGGCGGAAAATGTGAGACTGTTTGGGCCAGAAGGGGTCATGTAAGAGTACGTGGGGCATAGGCGTGTGTGGGCTAACACCGTGAACGAGAGTATATTACTGAACCTTTGTCGCTGAGAAGGGACATGCAAAAACAGAATTGTTATCCAAGTAATAAGTTCTTCGTTCTCCTTCGGTTCCTGTCTCCCTTCCTCCTGTCTCTTCGATCTCTCTCTAGGCTTGTTCTCCATTAGCACTACCGTTGTTAACAATTGGTATCAGACTAGAAATCCTGGTCGATCTATCTCCGGCATGGATACTGCGATGCAACGTCTTCTCGACGCAATGGCGCAAATGGAGGAGCGCTTGACCGATGTGCTGACTGGCCGTGGTCGCGAGCAGGCCACCCACGGACGTACTTCCTCCTTCAAGGACGATTCGGGCGCCGACTGCATCCTCATCAACGTCGGCACCAACTGTACCGAGGAAGACGACGCCCCCTACTCTGTCACCGCTGCCGCCGAGGTCGATTCTCTCCCCAACCCCGACGACGACTGCATCGAGGAGTTCAACGTGTTGGACGAGGACACCGCAAGCGCCAACGCGGCTGACGACGATTCAGGCGCTGTCCACGTCCATGCGCCGCTCAACCCCAACGCAACGTCCCTGCTCGTCATCGAGTTCGAGTATGCCACCTCCGAGTGCGTCAGGACCTGCGTCGTCGACGACGTACCCGCCGCACACTCCGCGCTCAAGGTGTTCGACCAAATGCTCAGCCTAGGCTTCGATGGAGAGCCTATTTTCGACGAGGATCCCAATGACCCCATCATTGAGAGCATCGACGTGTTCGGCTCTTCGGCGACCCCGGCGTACGACGACACGTTCGCCACAAGCGCCTACTCCACGGCGTTTTCTCCTTCCTACGACGACGACCTGCTCGGCGCGTTCGGGATTTTCATCCTCGACCTCAAGCAGCCTGACGGCAAGCAGACGGCCCAACCACGCTTCAACTCTGCGCCGTGCACGGAGTCTGATTCGGAGGAGAACTGTCAATCTCTGCTCGTCGTCGACCACTTCCTCAGACATGGCGACCACGATGGCGACCGCGTGGACCGACGACTTCTCCGAGGCCGGCCAACGGATCGACGTGCAGTGGCTGCGCGTGTGGATCCAGGTCATCACCACCATGTTCAACATGGGACTGGTCGAGGCCGAGATGAGCAGCTACTCGGCATGGCCGAGATGGGAACGATTCCTGTCATCTTCGCTCGTAGGTTCAAGTACAGGACGCCGATGTTCAGCATCTGGCGGCGGTGCCTGTGGACGAGCAGGGAAGCAGTGCCGCTCCCCAACCGTGCTAGGAGCATCGTCGACCTTCACACCGAGGAGGCCAGCCCCGGGCGCACGCTTGTTGCTGAGATCCGGCAAATCTGCGTCACCGCCAAGGAGATCTTCCTCTCCCAGTCCCAGCTCACACTCCTCGAGTTGGAGGTCCTCTACGAGCAGGAGAAGTTGGACGGCATGGTTGACACGTTCCAGAAGGACATCTACACCAACATCAGCTGGATCCCCACGGCCAACACCAGGAGCGCAGAGGAGGAGGAGGTTCTCACCACCTCGCCCAACAGGTGTTTGATGAATTGCTTCAACCTCTTACAAATTTATTTTAGCTGGGATGCAGTGTTTCATCGGCAGCCTTGGCCACCGCCTCATATGCACGTTGGGTTTGGGTGTGGCAGTGCTGATTTACGTCCAATTCCATGGCCGTCTTTCACTATAATAGTTCATGAGGTTCTAAATCGAGTGTGCACTGACATGAAGCGGTACAAATGGGACCAGGAACTCATCAATGAAGTACTGCCAGCAGAAAGTCGCCCACCTATGTCTGGTGTGGCTGTGGATTTTGCAGCCACATGGCCTTGCTATGAGTCCAAACCATATGGTGTGCGAGGCTATGCTATCAAAGGGATACCAAATCTCAGAAACACATGCTACCTAAGTGCAGTATTGCGGTGCCTAATTGTGCTAGACGAAGGAAGTGATTCAAGACTTGGGGCTCTCCTTGTTTCAGTGAGGGAAGGAGCAACTGATGACAAGGTGAATTTTGTGAAACTGTGTGCTGGTGTTCAAGTCTGGATTCCACCCTGGCCATCCTTCAGTGGTAAAACTCAACCACTCGAGTTGATGAGGCTTATTGAGTCTACATCTCCTCCCAATTTCCTTAGTGATCGCTTGAGTCCTCAGTTAGCGGGAGTGCAAATAGTGGAACAATCTTTGATGATGAAAGTTGCATATGGTCAAGTATTCCAGTGTACTTATTCTGTACGTGAAGCCACTTGGAGCATGTCAGACTATACTTTTGTGGCAAATTTGAATAACAGATGGATGGTTATTCAGTATAAAGCAGTAGTCGAGTGGCTGATATTATCATCTGACACTTCCACTGAACTAATTCGAGCCAGTGAGGTACATGACATTGATCCTCAAGTTCAAGTTATTATAATTCAGTTTACAGATGTTTTCGAGGATCCAATGGGTTTGCCTCAAAGCCGAACTTGTGATCACATAATCCCTCTGTCAGATTTCGATACTCACATCAGATCGATATTGTCTTGGTTCTCAGAAGTATGGGATGACCCATTCACTTTACCAACTAGTCACCACTATGGGTTTATCAGTAAGCTATTAACTGAACCGTTGAGGAAGCAGACGCTGTTTGTATGGACTGATGAGCACCAACAGGTTTTTGAAGCATTGAAGCACGCTCTAATCAAAGCTCTAGTCCTTACGCTACCGAATTTCTCTCTGGCTTTGGCATTTACACCGATGCTTGCAAGACATCAGCATATTTGTTGCATGTGTTCCATGGTACAACGTGGGGTTCAACGGGTGATTCAGGGGTATCACCATCTCCTTCGCGCCCAGTCTCGCATGAGGCGCCAAGCAGACCGTGCAACACGAGTTTTCCAGGTTCTGGAATGCATTGGCAGTGTCGCCTACAAACTGCAGCTTCCTGCCACCAGTGTCGTACATCCCATCTTTCATGTGTCGCAGTTGAAGCGAGTAGTGGATCGTGACTCTGCACTAATTCCCCAGCTGCCACAACTATCTGATCCTTTACAGATGCCTTTGATCATTCTTCAAACACGGCTGGTGGAACGTGGATGTGAACTCATCACTCAAGTCAAGGTGACATGGCGAAGGAGCTGGCGATGTGGGAGGGCGCCAACGTGTTTCGCGAGCAGTTCCCGACAGCGCCAGCTTGAGGGCAAGCTGGTTCTGAAGGTCGGGGGAATGTCAGCATCCCTCGGCTGGGTGAGCACAAGGGAGAGTGTTAGCACGTCAAGCAGTACCGAGGAAGCAGCGGTTCGCACGTCGCGGCGAAAAATGTGAGACTGTTTGGGCCAGAAGGGGCCATGTAAGAGTACGTGGGCCGTAGGCGTGTGTGGGCTAACACCGTGAACGAGAGTATATTACTGAACCTTTGTCGCTGAGAAGGGACATGCAAAAACAGAATTGTTATCCAAGTAATAAGTTCTTCGTTCTCCTTCGGTTCCTGTCTCCCTTCCTCCTGTCTCTTCGATCTCTCTCTAGGCTTGTTCTCCATTAGCACTACCGTTGTTAACAACAGAGAAAATGGTGTTCGAAATCAAACCTCAAAACGGGAAAGGTTGGTTTCCCTCGCCTTATGGGCCGATCTAGCGTGTTCTAGTGAAATGCAGTGCAAGGCCCATGTGAAACTGGAGAGCTGATGGGCTCGATCCGACGAAAAATGAACGCCCAATGCTCCTCGAACTTTATGGCCCAATCCAAAGTTACCGCAAACTACGGTTGCCATATACATGTATACTGGCCCGCATGTATGTAGATTAGATTTTGTATGTATAATACACGGGCCAGCTCTTTTTCATCTGAACGTCGTAACGAACTCTGGTACTACACTACTACAGACGAAAGGATTTCAAGTCAGTACTCGCGGTCAATCTAGTCACTCGGAAAAATGGTGGGTCCCATGAGACCAGTCTGGTCTCTTCAGTCCCCCCCCCCCCCCCCCACCACACACACACACACCCACACCCACCCACCCACCCACTCGTTTACGTTCCTTTCACATTCCAGTAAAGCTTAACTGATATTTTAGGAGCCAGAAAAGGAAGTTTCTTTTGTTTTGACAAGCAGACTTCCATAACGAAGGAGAAAATGAAAGACTGTCCCAAACGCTTGGGTTCCAAAAGGTTGAAAGCTTCAAAGCGCAAAGAGAGAATGGCCTACCTATCAACTAATTCTCATTCTACGAGTGTGCACATCGCGCGAAAAGAGAAAGAAAGCGCAGCGACTAAAAAGAGATCTCAAGGTGGAAAGAGGAAAGAGACTTCCCGTACCATGTGTAGGAACGTCGGAATTAAAAACAGTTCAGGCCACGGTCAGTCTATTAGCTTTGATTAAAGCTAGCTCTGCTTCAACTCTGATTCATAGCGGCAAAACATTGTAAAAACAATAGAAATCGTTTTGGATTAAAGCCAAACACAACCGTTTAAAATAAAGATGATTAAATCTCCTACAGGTTTAAGGGTCTTTTTTGGTTCGTGGCTAATTGTGTCATATTTTATCTAAATTTGTCAGTCAAATTGAATAACTAACCTTAGATAGAAAAATTAGATAAAATATGACAAGTTAAACAGCTAACCAAACAACCATTAAACCTTTCTCAATCCGCCATGGTACAGAATGAAACGGGGTCAGTCGCGTCGATTTACACGTACACGATGGTGTAGTACAGGAAGTACTACTACTAGTCGTACGTAGTACCAGGCGATCAGGAGATGACCCGGTGGCCAATGGATCACCACCTCGTCGTTCTCGCTGCCACACAAACCCATACGTGTGGCCGAAAATCTCCGCAGATTTCCAGTGTCATTAGCGCTACAGGGGGAGGCAGGAAGCCGCGCGCGTGCCCGTTTGTGGCCGAAATCGCAGCGCGGGTGGGTAGACCGTAGAAGACTGCAGGGCCGGCCAGCCGAGCAGAGCTGCCGAAGCCACCACCCACCCATGGCCCCCGTCCCCGTGTCGGTGTCGGCCACCCTCGCGCCGCCGCCGGCGGCGCCGCCAAAGGCGACATCCAGGAGCTGGGAACGGCGTGCGCCGGCTGACGCCGCGTTCGCGGCCGCCTCTTCCGTCGCCAGCTCGGCCGCGTTGCTGACACTGACGCCGGTCGCGCCCGCCGCGGCCTTGTCCAAGGATGACGTCGCCGGCTCGCTTACCAAGGTGCGGCGCGTGTTGTGTCGGTCTGTAGCGTCGGCGGACCGCCGCTCTTGTTGGAGCACGCATCAGTAATTGGTTCCGGGCGTCGTGGTTGGCTGGATTCGTTGCGCAGGCCGTGGACACGGTGAGCCAGGCCATCGACGTCGGCGGCAAGGCCGCTGAGCAGGTGGCGGCCGTGCTCAAGGCGTTGGGCGAGGCCGTCAAGCCGGCGCTTCCGGTCCTGAAGAGCGCCAGCGACGAGGCCCTCAAGCTGGCCGCGCCCGTGGTGTCCGCCGCCTCCAAGCAGGCCACGGAGGCACTCCAGGGCGCCGGCGTCGACCCCGCCCCCGTTCTGTCCGTCGCCAAGGTACACTGGTGTGCTGGAGCGTCTCGTACTGTCCTGTCCAGTCCTGTTTGGTTTGACGACCTTGCTCCTCTGCTCATTAGACCGCAGCGGAGCAGAGCACGAAGGTGATCGACGCCGCGAAGCCCGTGGCCTCGGCGGCCGTGGAGACCATCACGTCGCTGGGCCCCGAGGACTACGTCGTGGCCGCCGGAGCGGCGTTTCTCGCGTACCTCCTCGTGCCGCCGGTCTGGTCGCTGGTCTCGTCCAGCCTCCGCGGTTACAAAGGTACTGGTGGCACTAACCATTTGCATTTTCTTTCATCAATCCTGCAGCTGCGAGCCTGCAACATATCGCGGCCTCGCATTGCTCACCATGCGGTTGCTATAATAAAGGCGACCTGACCCCGGCGCAAGCACTGGACAAGGTGACCACGCAGGGCTACGTCCTGATCGACGTGCGGAGCGACAAGGACAAGGCCAAGGCAGGATTGCCGCAGCTGCCGTCGAACGCGAAGAACAAGCTCGTCTCTGTGCCGTATGCAGTAATTTCTTCCAGTGCATTTTCTTCGTTGCAACGCTTCAACTCATCACGCTGTGGTGTGTACGCGTGCGCTCTCAGGCTGGAAGACCTTCCGAGCAAGCTGAAGGGCATGGTGCGCAACGCGAAGAAAGCCGAGGCTGAGATCGCCGCTCTGAAGATATCCTACCTCAAGAAGATCGGAAAGGGCTCCAACGTCATCATCATGGACTCGTCGGTGCACCCCACCCCATCTCCATTTCCGATTGCTTCTGCCTTTCAAGTTCCAACTTTGATACGAGCACGGTGGCGACCTTTTCTAACCGTGTGGTATGGGCCTGCAGGTACAGCGACGTCGCCAAGTCTGTGGCCAAGACGCTGGACAGCGTGGGGTTCAAGAACTGCTGGGTCATGGCCGGCGGCTTCTCTGGCCGGAAAGGGTGGGCGCAGAGCCGCCTCGGGACGGATTCCTACAACCTGTCCGTGGTCGAAGTCGTCACGCCGTCGCGAGTGATCCCCGCAGTTGCAGGCCGCCGCACTGGGACGACCGCTGCACGCATTGGGACGGCCTCGTCGGCGTCCAGAGCGACTACTCGCAAGCTTCTTCCCGGCGGCGTAGACTGATGATGAGTGGAGCTGAAACTGAAACAACTCCCAAGTGTAAATCCATATGTTTCTTTTATTTTGAGATGCAACTTTTGGTCTGTGCGTTCATTTTTTTCTTTTGCAGTAATAGCACAATTTTGCGTCCGTAAATCGGGACTGTCATCTTCTAGGTAGTATATACTAGACATACGCTGCGACGGCTCAAAATAATATCCACGTAAACTATCTACCAAAAAATCTCAATATTTTTTATTAATTGTCTCCGCCCTCTACATAATATTTTTTATTTGACTAATCGAGTCGACATCGTGGTAAAGGAAATGTCATTTAGATAGACGATATCGAGCCATCGAAAGTAGGTAGCAAATCAGGGATTTATCCCTCGCCTCCCCCACTTCCAAGTTTTCGTAGAGCAGCAAGGGAATAGAAGAGACAGTCATGTCTGTTCTTGCCGAAGAAAGACACGACAAAGACCTAGACATCTGGAGGTGACACAGGTAGTATACCGTTAGATACATACAGGGAGAGAGCACACAAGCGGAGAAAGAAGTCCAGCTGGAGCAGCTCCAAACCGACAGGCACCCGCACCAGACGTCATTCCGAAAAGGGCGAGAGAATGCGAGTGCCTTCCAGCCCTCGACCGGTTGAGGCGACACAATACCACCACCAACTCCGTAACATATGCCAACTATTGCCGCACTATGGGCCTTTGTTGTCCAATATCTCAGATCTGAACTCGTCGTCGTCAAGATAACCTAAGCGTGGCACGCGCCATCATGTCCTCCTCGACAGCACGCACGAAGAAAAGCCAGGAGCAAGACCAACTCGCCCGTACCCGCGTTGACGAGCGTCGGTCGGCTCGCGACTGCGACCGTGGGCACGGACAATAGGTTGGGGAGGAAGAACAGGGCGAAGGGCGGGAAGACGAACGGGACGTCCGACGACGGTGAAAACGATGGTGAATATGCTGTGAAATATTCTCGTGGACGTGCAATAGCCACTGCACGAGTCGGTGTCGGGGCTGGTGTCGGACGAAAACGATGGCGCCTGCTCCCACGCCCTCTGCCGAGAATGGGTGGCGTGGAGGCGGAGTCATGAGGAGAGAGAAAAAGAAGCATGATGGCGAACGAGGTGGCGGCAACTGAGGCGAGAACTATCATTATCGTGCGGAGGTATAAATGATCAAATGAGTCGTGTCTGGCAGACTGATCCGAGGCACGACTCATTTATAGTGACTGGGTCATCCCGACACAAGCGTCGTGCATGCTTGGGCCATAGTGCTGACCTAGGCCGGCACGGTCATTTTTTTTTTACAAAAAATCGTATGTGTATACGTACAATATATATTCAATATTAAAAACAGTTAACCATGATGTTCTACTGGTTAGACGACTTTACTCAGTGTTTCCTGCTCTTCTTCCATCAGGGTTTAACCAAATTGTCTGACGAGCTAACAGGAGGTTGTGTGCATGGAGGAATATAAAAATATGACGCGGGATGTCACACCCGGATTCAAAGGACAAATCCGGGTGCATCTCATATGTGCGCCAAGGAAAAACAACACACATAATAACAGAGTGCATAGAGATAAATGTCATAAATATCATAAATATACTTATTACATAGCGGAAGACTTATAAAAATAAAAGATAAAGTAAAGTGAACTAAATATTATTCCCTGGCGCCACAAAGCTGACTAGGAGACGCCACCTAGATCAAGTCGAATGTCTCGGTGTTAGGCGGCTCCTCTTCGACCACCTGTTCTTCTCCTGTGGGGGGTGTGAGACAGCAAGAGTGAGCTCACATACGTTCATAGCTCAACAAGTCGTGGGGAATAATGTGGCATGAACTCACCAAAGGTGGGAGTTTATGAAGTGTAAGGCTAATCAATGAAGTAAAGGCTGAAGCTAAGCATTGCTTTTATAAGTTGGTCAAAACTTTATTAGCAGTTACTAAGTGTAAGTAAATACCAAACCTTAATAATAAATAAATAAAAGTAATAGTAAAATAATCCCAAATGCGATGCAAATGTCAAATTAAATTTAAGTTCCATAAATTAATCATGTGAGGGTCCGAGCCGCTCATGACCATGAGCACGACTAGTATACTAGTTTTACACTCTGCAGAGGTTGCGCATCTTTACCCACAAGTCATGTTACCCATCTGCCAAGAGACAGCCAATCCCATACACCTCTACCGAGGAGGCGACACAGGGTAACACTACAAGGCCTTTACAAAGTTCCACTAGCTTCAGAAATCCCGCTACAGTTTATAGGAAGCTCCAGTGCAGGAATCCCTCGCCTGACCGCCATCGCAGCAAAATCAACCCAAGGACCTCCCTACACTGACCACTCCCCTACTGCCCTTACCCCTTTCGGGTAAGTGTAACACCCCAGGCTTTAAGGGACAAAGCCGGATGCATCTCATACATGCGCCAAAGAAGACAACATATATAATAACAGAGTGTATAGAGATAAATATCACAATAATCAGAGTACTTATTACATGGCGGAAGACTTACAAAATAAAAGATAAATATAACAGGATCTAAAAACTATCCTTGGCGCCAGAAAGTCAACTGGGAGACGCCACCAAGATCGAATCGAACTCCTCATTAAGCGGCTCCTCTTGAACCACCTGTTCTTTTCCTGTGGGGGGGTGTGAGACAGCAAGGGTGAGCTCACACATGTTCATCGCTCAACAAGTTGTGGAGAATAATGTGCATGAACTCACCAAAGGTGGGAGTTCATGTGATGTGTAAGGTTGATCAACAAAATAAAGGTTGAGGCTGAGCATTGCTTTTATAAGTTGGTCAAAATTTTACTAGCAAATACTAAGTATAGGTAAATACCAAACCATAATAAATAATAGAACAAAATAAACAATAAATAATCTCATGCAAATGCATATGACAAATTGAATTTAGGTTCTATAAATTAATCATGTGAGGGTCCAAGCCGCTCATGACCGTGAGCACGGCTAGTATACTAGTTTTACACTCTGCAGATGTTGCACATCTTTACCCACAAGCCGTGTTACCCATCTGCCAAGGGGTCATGAATCCCATACACCTCTACCAAGGAAGCGAGGCAGGGCAACACTACGAGGCCTTTACAAAGTTCCACTAGCTTCAGAAAACCCGCTACAGTTTATAGGAAGCTCTAGTGCAGGAATCCCTCGCCTGACCGCCATCGCAGCAAAATCAACCCAAGGACCTTCCTACACTGACCACTTGTCACACCCGGGTTTCGGGGCACCAAGACCCGGGCGCGAACATAATCACCAGGTGTGCTGGGACCAAGTCTCACACATATGATGAATCATGGCACAGGATCGAATGTCACATCTTTACTATATAATAGGAGTTCTATACAAAATAAATACATAATTACATTATAAGGAGACAACGGTCCAGCAACCCAAAGTTGACTGGGAGACGACGGCCTAGACCTCTCGCGAACACATCGCAGCATCCTCCATGCGCCTCATCCTGTGGTACCTGTTCTTGACCTGTGGGGTGTGTGAGACAGCAAGAGTGAGCTCACATACGTTCATCGCTCAACAAGTTGTGGGGAATAATGTGCATGAACTCGCCAAAGGTGGGAGCTCACGTGAAGTGTAAGGCTTACCAAAGAAGATGGTTAGAGCTGAGCATTGCTTTTAAAGTTGGTCAAAATTTTATTAACAGTTACTAAGTATAAGTAAATACCAACCCAGTTAAATAGTAGAACAAAAGTAACAACTTCACCTGCGATGCAATGCATATGACAAATTGAGTTTAAGTTCCATAATTTAATCATGTGAGGGTCTGAGCCGCTCATGACCGTGAGCATGGCTAGTATACTAGTTTTACACTCTGCAGAGGTTGCGCATCTTTACCCACAAGTCGTGTATCCCATGTCGCCAGGGTTTGCAAGGCCCTTAGACACTACCGAGGTGAATGGCTAGGGATCCACTACGAGGCCTTTACAAAGTTCCACTAGCTTCCGAAAACCCGCTACAGTTTATAGGAAGTTCCAATGCAGGAATCCCTTGCAGGACCGCCATCACAGCAAAATCCTCCCGAGGGCCTCCCTACACTGACCACTCCCCTACTGCCCTTGCCCCTTTCGGGTAAGGTAGTCTTCCACTAGCTTTCCTAATTAATCAGCCAAGGGGTCCCATTCCTCCCTTGTGGTAGCACTGTTTTCCCGGGTGGTTCTCCATGTTCCAATTAACATAATGATCTTAACATGAACAGTAAATAACAACTGACAATAAAAGTATAATCATGAATAGTAATGTGTATCTCTATACCCAAAACCACATAAAGCGATAGCAAGTACTACCTAAAGATTCAGTGGTGAACAAGGTATAAAGATAGTCAAACTAGGGTAACCTATTGGGTCCCATCAAAATTAACCTATGCAGATCATTATGATTAATTAGAACATGAGTGGGTAAAAAGAAGTGATCAAGGGCACAACTTGCCTGGGACTTGAGATTCCAGGTACCAACTTGCTCTTCAGATGACACGTGACCTCACTGCTAGTCGTAGCAATACAAACAAACATGGTATAGGCAAGATTAACATTACACCAAACAAAAGTACAAACTGAATAATAATAATCTACGCGTTGCTACGAGATCGTAGGAACAAGAATCACTAAATTTGGAGTTATAGAATTCAAGTTATGAATTTCCTAAGGTTTAATGTGATTAAAATATGATTAAATGATAAATAAATTTTCTGACAGAGTTCATGTCAAAACAGAGACACTAAATGATGAAGAATATTATTACAAAATTTTAGAAACTGGAATGGTTCAATTTGGAGCTAAAATGAATTTTCTATGAATTATCTAAGTTCTAGCAATTATTTTCATATTAAAAATCTATTTTCTATTTTATTTATTCAATTTAAACGATCACTGGACTGGGCCTCATTTTCTGGGAAGCACAGGGTTCTCGGCGCAAGATTCCCGAGACTCAGTCAACAGTGCCCATGGACGGCGGGTTCTATTTCAACTAAACGCAGGGGCACTTTAACAAAAGTGCCAGCGCGAAGGGGTATCGTAAGATCTCGGGCGTCCGATCGGAACGGACGCGCCAGATTAGATCTGGGCGCGCCACACACCCGCGCATGCCCCCAGCCGCCCGATCGGAGATGGGCGCACGAGATTAGATCGCGATTCCAGTGAACCGGTACGCATTTATAACCGTCCGATCGACGACCGACGATCAGGATTTAAATACTCACGATCTAATCCCTCCCATGTGATTTCGATCTAACGGCTCTGATCAAGTTAAACGAATGGGTATGCGATGCTCTAATCGGAGCCCTCCATTAGAAAATCGACGGCCCAGCGCTTCTCTCCCACCTCACTGCCGCACGCGGCGGCGCCGCCCATAGACCGCGGCGGATTGTCGCCGGAGCGTAGCGATTTCCGGGTTCCGGTGCCCTATTACGAGGTCTGATAGGCGCTAGACGAAGATAAGTGTCCAAGGAACGTGGCCCAGGGGTACTCACCGACAGTCGAGTGGTGCAGTGACCTTGCGACGATGAATGGCGGCACCGCAACTACGACGAGAAATTCTGGAGGCTCGGTCGCGGATTTCCGAGCGGCGCGGCGTCGGACACACTCCCACAAGTCCGGGGAAGCCCCAAGGCACAACGACGGGTCCGCAGTGGCAGGCGCGATGAAATTCACCCGCGGCGGCGGAACTCACCCCTCCTCACACGGCGATGACTTCGCGATTTCTCTCCTTGGTGTCCGGCTTGCAAAGGCTATGGCTCAGGGTCACGGGCGCGCGAATTTTATAGCCCGGAGGAAGGGATAAGTCCGCGCGAGAGGAGGCCGAGGCCGTCAGCGGGATTGGTGCGCGTTCTTCGCGTGATTCTGTTGAGGAAGAAACGGTCTGCAGAGAGGGCCCACGCGTCGGTGACAGGCAAACGTGGCTTTGAATTTGTGAGTATGGCTCGAGGGGCCCGCAGAGCAGCGAGGGAAGCGCAGGGGCTCGGTCGACGCGAGTGAGGCTGCCCTGTGGGCCCAGCGTGTCGGCGGGCGCCTGTGGATGGTGGAGTAAGTGGGCCGCGCGGGTGAAGGAATGCCTAGGTGGGCCGAAAAGGGATCCGAGGCCCAGGTAAGTTTCTTCTCTTTTTCTTTTTATTTTCTGTTTTATTTCCAAATCAAAACTCAAACTAAATTCAAATTATGGTTTTTAATTTCCAGATTTCAAACATCAAATCAAATTCTAATTATTCTATTGCCTGCACTGAAATTATTTATTTATTATTCTCTATATTGTGTAAATATGGAAGAAAATAATAACTTTATCAAAATTTCCTTTCTCCCCTCTTTCACAAATTCAAGTTTTTAATATTAATTTGAATTCAAACTTGTTTGTGAGCTTCTTAACTGAGTTAAGTTCTTAAATTAAAGTATTAGTGGAGACAAAATATATTCTTTCATACATTTATTTTCCTCTACTTTGTATAATCCTCCTCCTTCTCCAAATTCTAATTTGCAAATTAGGGCTTAAATCCAAATGTGAACATTAATGTATTTCTATTAATATTATTATTGTTTTAAATGCACAAACCAAAAGTCCAATATGAGGCAATGGTTTATTTGTGTTTTAGTAAAGGACTCCTCATCATCATTTTTTTTCTACCAATTTTGGGCTTTACAAATCCTACCCCCCTTAAAAATAATCTCGTCCTCGAGATTTGTAATAAAAGGGATGTCTACTCATATTGTTCCCGAAACATATGCACAAACAAAGAATCCTCGGCATGATGCATAATCCTTTAACAAAACATAGGTTTAATAGACCTTACTATTATCACTAAAATAGTAATAATACTAACTAATAGCTAAACTAATATTTAGGTCTTACAAATGGTAAATATATATATATGTATCTATATCTATGTTTATCTCTCTATTCCTGTTGCTCGTTGACTTCTTCACCGACTACTTCATCTTCAACTGGCTCTTCTTCTTGAATTTCAAGTTCACCGGGTTCAGCTTCTACTTCTGCATGATGGGCATATCCCCGGTTGATAGATAGGGGCTGACTCTTTCCTGCCGAGGCTTGTCCTTGCTTCATCGGAGCCGGTGTAGTGTAGGCAGCTCTGTTGGGACAGTAGTTGGCGTAGTGTCCTGGTTGTCCACACTTGAAGCATGTCCTGATGGCGGTTGTGTTGGGAGCAACGGTTCCTACTGGAGTGCTTGCTTTTGGAGGAGCAGTTGGTGTCTGATGAGTTTGTTGTCCAGAACTGCCACTAGCTGGTGTACTTGGAGTGGTAGTATAGCGAGGACGGGAACTACTTCCAGCCTGTCCTTGGTTGACAGCCTTTCTTTTCTCTCCAAATATACTCCTCTTGTTTTCTACAGCAATAGCTTTGTCAAGTAGCCTTTGGAAGGATGGGAATGTGTGTGATACCAGCTGATATTGCAAGGGTCCAATCAAACCGTCCAGAAAAAGCTCCTGCTTTTGCTCATCATCCTCAACATCTCTGGGAGCATATCAAGATAACTGGATGAATTTGTCCCTATATTCACTCACGGACATACTTCCTTGCTTGAGGGATAAAAACTCCTTCCTCTTAATCTTCATGAGCCCAGCAGGAATATGGTAATTCCTGAATTGTGTGGAGAATTCTGCCCAGGTAATTGTATCGACAGCAGCATGAGCTGCGCAGTACGCATCCCACCAATCCGCAGCGGGACCAGCAAGACGACCTGATGCATAGAGTACTTTCTCTCTATCCGAGCACTGAGCTATGATGAGCATCTTCTCTATGGACTTTAACCAGTCATCTGCTTGCAGCGGATCTGCGGAGTTGGAGAAGGTTGGTGGTTTGTGGCTCATGAATTCCCGGTGCTTGTCCCGGGGTGGAACTGGTGGTGGAGGTGGAGGCAATGGCACTTGTTGTTGTTGAAGTTGTTGCTGCAGCTGCTGTTGTTGTACCCTTCTCTCCTGGCGTATCTCTTCCCGCTCTTGGCGCATTTCCCGACGTGCATCCTCTCTTTCCTGGTGCATTTCTTGGCGTTCTTGCTGCATTTGGGTGCGCATATCTGCCATAGTGTCAGCCATTTGCTGCATCATTCTCATTTGAGCTGCAATTAGTGGATCGACTCCGCCTGGTGGAGGATTAGGAGGATTCATCTCTGCTGGCTGTGGTTGGGGTTGTCGATATATCCACCGAGTGTGTCGATTAGCAGGTAAATCAATTCCACCACCCCGCCTGGTATTGACCATCTAAGTTAGAAGCATATGGTAAGATAGCTTTGCAAGGGGATCATTTAGTAGACAGAATGAATAAGCTAATAGTTGGTTATGTACTGAAACTTCTTTGGCAGGGCTGGGCCAGATATTCTATGTCAAGACTAGGGTAATTAGTTGTACGAGGTGAATGTCCAAAGGTAAGATAGAATATGTCAAGATGAGATAGATACATTTTAATGGAGGATAATCTAAGTTGCTTAGTTTTCTTATGAATTCTATTTATGCCTATACGTATATGCAGATGTAATTGTGGGCATCACTCCACAACCCATCCCACTCAATCAAAAATCCAAATCAGACAAATATCATAAGAACAAACATTCAAGTGCATAGATAACCATAAAAATAGTTTTGTTTCTGTTCCTGAGAGTAGGTCTCCTATTCCTAAAGGTCACTTTAGGCACAGGATTTCAAAGTGTGAAATCCACATTTGTCTTTAGAAGGAAAAAGGTAAGAATAATCAGAGTAAAGCGGAATTAGATGAGAAAGGATTAAGAAAAGTTTAGAAAGAATCAGAGTAGCAAAGGTAAGTAGACAATGGTTGTCCAGTTCTATCTAGGTTTCGTCCTACAGTCAACATTCCTCTGATACCACTTCTGTCACACCCGGGTTTCGGGGCACCAAGACCCGGGCGCGAACATAATCACCAGGTGTGCTGGGACCAAGTCTCACACATATGATGAATCATGGCACAGGATCGAATGTCACATCTTTACTATATAATAGGAGTTCTATACAAAATAAATACATAATTACATTATAAGGAGACAACGGTCCAGCAACCCAAAGTTGACTGGGAGACGACGGCCTAGACCTCTCGCGAACACATCGCAGCATCCTCCATGCGCCTCATCCTGTGGTACCTGTTCTTGACCTGTGGGGTGTGTGAGACAGCTGATAGTCGCCTAGAGGGGGGGGTGAATAGGGCGAAACTGAAATTTACAAAAATAATCACAACTACAAGCCGGGTTAGCGTTAGAAATATAAACGAGTCCGCGAGAGAGGGCGCAAAACAAATCGCAAGCAAATAAAAGTGTGACACGCGGATTTGTTTTACCGAGGTTCGGTTCTTGCAAACCTACTCCCCGTTGAGGAGGCCACAAAGGCCGGGTCTCTTTCAACCCTTCCCTCTCTCAAACGATCCCACGGATCGAGTGAGCTTTCTCTTCTTCTCAATCAAACGGGAACAAAGCTTCCCCGCAAGGGCCACCACACAATTGGTGCCTCTTGCCTTGGTTACAATTGAGATTGATCACAAGAACAAATGAGAAAGAAAAGAATGCGATCCAAGCGCAAGAGCTCGAAAGAACACAAGCAAATCACTCTCTCTAGTCACTAAAGGCTTGAGTGGAATTGGAGAGGATTTGATCTCTTGGTATGTGTCTAGAATTGAATGTTAGAGCTCTTGTAGTAGTTGGGAAGTGGAAAACTTGGATGGCAATGAATGTGGGGTGGTTGGGGTATTTATAGCCCCAACCACCAAAAGTGACCGTTGCTGGAAGCTGTCTGTTCGATGGCACACCGGACAGTCCGGTGCACACCGGACAGTCCGGTGCCCCTGCCACGTCACCATTGCCGTTGGATTCTGACCGTTGGAGCTTCTGACTTCTGGGCCCGCCTGGGTGTCCGGTGCACACCGGACATGTACTGTTTGATGTCCGGTGCACCGGTATGGGCAATCCTGACGACTGCGCGCGCTGCGCGCGCATTAAATGCTCCGCAGGGAGCCGTTGGCGCCGCAGAGAGCCGTTGCTCCGCTGGCACACCGGACAGTCCGGTGCACACCGGACAGTCCGGTGAATTTTAGCGGAGCGGCTGCCGCGCGAACCCGAGGCTGGCGAGTTCCGGAGACCGCGCTTCCTTGGAGCACCGGACATGTCCGGTGCACACCGGACAGTCCGGTGAATTTTAGCGCGCCGGCTTCCGAGAATTCCCGAAGGCGAAGAGTTGAAGTCGGAGTACTCTGGGCGCACCGGACACTGTCCGGTGCACACCGGACAGTCCGGTGCCCCCAGCCAGAGGTGCCTTCGGTTGCCTCGTTGCTCCTTTGTCGAGTCCAACACTTGGTCTTTTTATTGGCTAAATGTGAACCTTTTGCACCTGTATAACTTATGCACTAGAGTAAACTAGTTAGTCCAATATTTGTGTTGGACAATTCAACCACCAAAATTATTTAGGAACTAGGTGAAAGCCTAATTCCCTTTCAATCTCCCCCTTTTTGGTGATTGATGCCAACACAAACCAAAGCAAATATAGAAGTGCATAATTGAACTAGTTTACATAATGTAAGTGCAAAGGTTACTTGGAATTGAGCCAATAAATACTTTCATGATGCGCATGGATTGTTTCTTTATATTTAACATATTGGACCACATTTTGCACCAAGGTTTTGTTTTTGCAAACTCTTTTGTAAATTCTTTTCAAAGTCATTTTGCAAGATGGTCAAAGGTAAATGAGTAAGATTTGCAAAGCATTTTCAAGATTTGAAATTTTCTTCCTTTGTTCCAAATGCTTTTCCTTTGACTTAAACAAAACTCCCCCTAAATGTGATCCTCCTCTTAGTGTTCAAGAGGGTTTTGGTTTTTGAAATATTACTTCCTCCCCCTTTAGAACATAATAAGATACCAATTTGGAAATTGACCAATTTGAAAATCTCCAAAATTTTGAAATTTAGGTGGTGGTGCGGTCCTTTTGCTTTGGGCTCATATATTTTCTCCCCCTTTGGCATGAATCGCCAAAAACGGAATCATTAGAGTCCAATGAAGTACTTTCTCCTCCTTTGGTCATAAAATGAATGAGTGAAGATTATACCAAAGTCGGAGAGTGATGCGGAGCGACGGCGAAGGATGAGTAGTAGAGTGGAGTGGAAGCCTTGTCTTCACCGAAGACTCCAATTCCCTTTCAATATACCTATGACTTGGTTTGAAATACACTTGAAAACACATTAGTCATAGCATATATAAAAGAGACATGATCAAAGGTATATTTATGAGCTATGTGTGCAAGACTTAGCAAAAGAAATTCCTAGAATCAAGAATATTGAGCTCATGCCTAAGTCTAGTAAAAGATTGCTCATCAAGTGGCTTGGTAAAGATATCGGCTAATTGATCTTTAGTGTTAATGTAAGAAATCTCGATATCCCCCTTTTGTTGGTGATCCCGAAGAAAATGATACCGAATGGCTATGTGTTTAGTGCGGCTATGCTCGACGGGATTATCCGCCATCTTGATTGCACTCTCATTATCACATAGCAAGGGGACTTTGGTTAATTTGTAACCATAGTCCCGCAGGGTTTGCCTCATCCAAAGCAATTGCGCGCAACAATGGCCTGCGGCAATATACTCGGCTTCGGCGGTAGAAAGAGCGACCGAATTTTGCTTCTTTGAAGCCCAAGACACCAAGGATCTTCCCAAGAACTGGCAAGTCCCCGATGTGCTCTTCCTATTAATCTTACACCCCACCCAATCGGCATCCGAATAACCAATCAAATCAAATGTGGATCCCCGAGGGTACCAAAGCCCAAACTTAGGAGTATAAGCCAAATATCTCAAGATTCGTTTCACGGCCGTAAGGTGAGATTCCTTAGGGTCGGCTTGGAATCTTGCACACATGCAAACGGAAAGCATAATGTCCGGTCGAGATGCACATAAATAAAGCAATGAACCAATCATCGACCGGTATACCTTTTGATCCACGGACTTACCTCCCGTGTCGAGGTCGAGATGCCCATTTGTTCCCATGGGTGCCTTGATGGGCTTGGCATCCTTCATTCCAAACTTGCTTAGAATGTCTTGAGTATACTTCGTTTGGCTAATGAAGGTGCCTTCTTGGAGTTGCTTGACTTGGAATCCTAGAAAATACTTCAACTCCCCCATCATTGACATCTCGAATTTCTGTGTCATGATCCTACTAAATTCTTCACATGTAGATTTGTTAGTAGACCCAAATATAATATCATCAACATAAATTTGGCATACAAACAAATCATTATCAAGAGTTTTAGTAAACAAAGTAGGATCGGCCTTGCCGACTTTGAAGCCATTTGCAATAAGGAAGTCTCTAAGGCATTCATACCATGCTCTTGGGGCTTGCTTGAGCCCATAAAGCGCCTTAGAGAGCCTATAAACATGGTTAGGGTACTTACTGTCTTCAAAGCCGGGAGGTTGCTCAACATAGACCTCCTCCTTGATTGGTCCGTTGAGGAAGGCACTCTTCACGTCCATTTGATAGAGCTTGAAGCCATGGTAAGTAGCATAGGCTAATAATATACGAATTGACTCAAGCCTAGCTACGGGTGCATAGGTTTCACCAAAATCCAAACCTTCAACTTGTGAATACCCTTTGGCCACGAGTCGAGCTTTGTTCCTAGTCACCACACCATGCTCGTCTTGCTTGTTGCGGAAGACCCACTTGGTTCCTACAACATTTTGATTAGGACGTGGAACTAAGTGCCATACCTCATTCCTTGTGAAATTGTTGAGCTCCTCTTGCATCGCCATCACCCAATCCGAATCTTGTAGTGCTTCCTCTACCCTGTGTGGCTCAATAGAGGAAACAAACGAGTAATGCTCACAAAAATGTGCAACACGAGATCGAGTGGTTACCCCCTTATGAATGTCGCCGAGGATGGTGTCGACGGGGTGATCTCTTTGTATTGCTTGGTGGACTCTTGGGTGTGGCGGTCTTGGTTGTTCATCCTCCTTGTCTTCATCATTTGCATCTCCCCCTTGATCATTGCCGTCGTTTTGAGTTGGCTCATCTTCTTGATCTTCTTGTTCTACATCTTGAGCCTCATCCTCAATTTGAGTTGGTGGAGATGCTTGCATGGAGGAGGATGGTTGATCTTGTGCATGTGGAGGCTCTTTGGATTCCTTAGGACACACATCCCCAATGGACATGTTCCTTAGAGCTATGCATGGAGCCTGTTCTTCACCTATTTCATCAAGATCAACTTGCTCTACTTGAGAGCCGTTAGTCTCATCAAACACAATGTCACAAGAAACTTCAACAAGTCCTGAGGACTTGTTAAAGACTCTATATGCCTTTGTGTTTGAGTCATATCCTAGTAAAAAGCCTTCTACAGTTTTAGGAGCAAATTTAGATTTTCTACCTCTCTTAACAAGAATAAAGCATTTGCTACCAAAAACTCTAAAATATGAAATGTTTGGCTTTTTACCGGTTAGGAGTTCATAAGATGTCTTCTTGAGGATTCGATGAAGATATAACCGGTTGATGGCGTAGCAGGCGGTATTGACCGCCTCGGCCCAAAACCGATCCGGTGTCTTGTACTCATCAAGCATGGTTCTTGCCATGTCCAATAGAGTTCGATTCTTCCTCTCCACTACACCATTTTGTTGTGGAGTGTAGGGAGAAGAGAACTCATGCTTGATGCCCTCCTCCTCAAGGAAGCCTTCAATTTGAGAGTTCTTGAACTCCGTCCCATTATCGCTTCTAATTTTCTTGATCCTTAAGCCGAACTCATTTTGAGCCCGTCTCAAGAATCCCTTTAAAGTTTCTTGGGTATGAGATTTGTCCTGCAAAAAGAACACCCAAGTGAAGCGAGAATAATCATCCACAATTACAAGACAATACTTACTACCGCCGATGCTTATGTAAGCGATCGGGCCGAATAAATCCATGTGTAGGAGCTCCAGTGGCCTGTCGGTAGTCATGATATTTTTGTGTGGATGATGAATGCCAACTTGCTTCCCGGCTTGGCATGCGCTACAGATCCTGTCTTTCTCAAAATGAACATTGGTTAGTCCTAAAATGTGCTCTCCCTTTAGAAGCTTATGAAGATTCTTCATCCCAACATGGGCTAGTCGGCGATGCCATAGCCAACCCATATTAGTCTTAGCAATTAAGCAAGTGTCGAGTTCAGCTCTATCAAAATCTACCAAGTATAGCTGACCCTCTAACACTCCCTTAAAAGCTATTGAATCATCACTTCTTCTAAAGACAGTAACACCAGTATCAGTAAAAAGACAGTTGTAGCCCATTTGACATAATTGGGATACGGAAAGCAAATTGTAATCTAAAGAATCTACAAGAAAAACATTAGAAATGGAATGGTCAGGGGATATAGCAATTTTACCCAAACCTTTGACCAAACCTTGATTTCCATCCCCGAATGTGATAGCTCGTTGGGGATCTTGGTTTTTCTCGTAGGAGGAGAACATCTTTTTCTCCCCTGTCATGTGGTTTGTGCACCCGCTGTCGAGTATCCAACTTGAGCCTCCGGATGCATAAACCTACAAAACAATTTTAGTTCTTGATTTTAGGTACCCAAACGGTTTTGGGTCCTTTAGCATTAGAGACAAGAACTTTGGGTACCCAAACACAAGTCTTAGAGCCCTTGTGTTTGCCCCCAACAATTTTGGCAACTACCTTGCCGGATTTGTTAGTTAAAACATAAGATGCATCAAAAGTTTTAAATGAGATGGCATGATCATTTGATGCATTAGGAGTTTTCTTTCTAGGCAACTTGGCACGGGTTGGTTGCCTAGAACTAGATGTCTCACCCTTATACATGAAAGCATGATTAGGACCAGAGTGAGACTTCCTAGAATGAATTTTCCTAATCTTGCTCTCAGGATAGCCGGCAGGGTACAAAATGTAACCCTCGTTATCCTGAGGCATGGGAGCCTTGCCCTTAACAAAGTTAGATAAGTTCTTTGGAGGGGCATTAATTTTGACATTGTCTCTCTTTTGGAAGCCAATGCCGTCTTTAATGCCAGGGCGTCTCCCATTATAGAGCATGCTTCTAGCAAATTTAAATTTTTCATTTTCTAAGTCATGCTCACTAATCTTAGCATTAAGTTGTGCTATGTGATCATTTTGTTTTTTAATTAAGGCTAGGTGATCATGGATAGCATCAACATTAATATCTCTACATCTAGTACAAATGGAAACATGCTCAACATTAGATGTAGATGGTTTGCAAGATTTAAGTTCAACAACCTTAGCATGCAACATATCAATTTTAGTTCTAAGGTCGGAAATAGTAGCATTGCAAACATCAAAATCTTTAGCCTTAGCAATTAATTTCTCATTCTCATTTCTAAGGCTAGCAAGAGAAGTGTTCAATTTTTCAATCCTAGCAAGCAAATCATCATTATCATTTCTAGGAATTGAAACATTGCAAATATGAGAATCAACCTTAGCTAACAAATTTGCATTTTCATTTCTAAGGTTGTCTATAGTCTCATGGCAAGTACTTAGCTCACTAGACAATTTTTCACATTTTTCCATTTCTAGAGCATAAGCATTTTTAACCTTAACATGCTTCTTATTTTCTTTAATAAGGAAGTCCTCTTGAGAATCCAAGAGATCATCCTTCTCATGTATAGCACTAATCAATTCATTTAATTTTTCTTTTTGTTGCATGTTGAGGTTAGCAAAAAGAATGCGCAAGTTATCCTCCTCATTTTTATCATCATCCTCATCACTAGATGTTTCATATTTAGTGGAGGACCTTGATTTTACCTTCTTTTTGCCGTCTTTGGCCATGAGACACTTGTGGCCGACGTTGGGGAAGAGGAGGCCCTTGGTGACGGCGATGTTGGCGGCATCCTCGTCGTCGGAGGAGTCGCTTGAGCTTTCGTCGGAGTCCCACTCCCGACAAACATGGGCATCGCCACCCTTCTTCTTGTAGTACCTCTTCTTTTCTCTCCTCTTTCCCTTCTTGTCGTCGCCCCTGTCACTGTCACTAGACATAGGACATTTTGCAATAAAATGACCGGGCTTACCACACTTGTAGCAAACATTCTTGGAACGGGATTTGTAATCCTTCCCCTTCCGTTGCTTGAGGATTTGCCGAAAGCTTTTGATGATTAGGGCCATCTCCTCGTTGTCGAGCTTGGAGGCGTCAATTGGTTGTCTACTTGGTGTAGACTCCTCCTTCTTCTCCTCCGTTGCCTTGAAGGCCACCGGTTGCGCCTCGGATGTGGAGCGTTCATCAAGCTCGTTGATCTTCTTGGAGCCCTTAATCATGCATTCAAAACTCACAAAATTCCCGATAACTTCCTCGGGGGTCATTAGTGGATATCTAGAATTACCACGAATTAATTGTACTTGAGTGGGGTTAAGGAAAATAAGTGCTCTTAGAATAACCTTAACCACCTCGTGGTCATCCCACTTTGCGCTCCCGAGGTTGCGCACTTGGTTCACCAAGGTTTTAAGCCGGTTGTACATGTCTTGTGGCTCCTCCCCTTGGCGAAGACGGAAGCGACCGAGCTCCCCCTCGATCGTTTCCCGCTTGGTGATCTTGGTGAGTTCATCACCTTCATGCGCCGTCTTGAGTAGGTCCCAAATCTCCTTTGCGTTCTTCAACCCTTGCACTTTGTTGTATTCCTCCTTGCTTAGTGAGGCAAGGAGAATGGTTGCGGCTTGGGAGTTGAAGTGCTTGATTTGGGCCACTTCGTCCGTGTCGTAGTCCTCATCCCCTACGGATGGTACCTGTACACCATACTCAACAACATCCCATAATCTTTTGTGGAGAGAGGTTAGATGAAATCGCATCAAATTGCTCCACATAGCATAATCTTCACCATTAAAAGTTGGTGGTTTGCCTAATGGGACGGATAGTAAAGGTGTATGTTTAGGAATGCGAGGGTAGCGTAGGGGGATCTTACTATACTTCTTACGCTCTTGGCGTTTAGAAGTGACGGACGCCGCGTCGGAGCCGGAGGTAGATGTCGATGAGGTGTCGGTCTCGTAGTAGACCACCTTCCTCATCCTCTTGTGCTTGTCCCCACTCCGATGCGGCTTGTGAGAAGAAGATTTTTCCTTCTTCTCCTTGTGGTGAGAAGAGGAAAATCTTTTCTCCTTCCGCTTGGAGGAGTTCTTCTTCTTCTCCCTTCTCTTGGTGCGGGACTCTTCCGATGAAGTGCTCCCTTGGCTTGTAGTAGGCTTGTCGCCGGTCTCCATCTCCTTCTTGGCGTGATCTCCCGACATCACTTCGAGCGGTTAGGCTCTAATGAAGCACCGGGCTCCGATACCAATTGATAGTCGCCTAGAGGGGGGGGGTGAATAGGGCGAAACTGAAATTTACAAAAATAATCACAACTACAAGCCGGGTTAGCGTTAGAAATATAAACGAGTCCGCGAGAGAGGGCGCAAAACAAATCGCAAGCAAATAAAAGTGTGACACGCGGATTTGTTTTACCGAGGTTCGGTTCTTGCAAACCTACTCCCCGTTGAGGAGGCCACAAAGGCCGGGTCTCTTTCAACCCTTCCCTCTCTCAAACGATCCCACGGATCGAGTGAGCTTTCTCTTCTTCTCAATCAAACGGGAACAAAGCTTCCCCGCAAGGGCCACCACACAATTGGTGCCTCTTGCCTTGGTTACAATTGAGATTGATCACAAGAACAAATGAGAAAGAAAAGAATGCGATCCAAGCGCAAGAGCTCGAAAGAACACAAGCAAATCACTCTCTCTAGTCACTAAAGGCTTGAGTGGAATTGGAGAGGATTTGATCTCTTGGTATGTGTCTAGAATTGAATGTTAGAGCTCTTGTAGTAGTTGGGAAGTGGAAAACTTGGATGGCAATGAATGTGGGGTGGTTGGGGTATTTATAGCCCCAACCACCAAAAGTGACCGTTGCTGGAAGCTGTCTGTTCGATGGCACACCGGACAGTCCGGTGCACACCGGACAGTCCGGTGCCCCTGCCACGTCACCATTGCCGTTGGATTCTGACCGTTGGAGCTTCTGACTTCTGGGCCCGCCTGGGTGTCCGGTGCACACCGGACATGTACTGTTTGATGTCCGGTGCACCGGTATGGGCAATCCTGACGACTGCGCGCGCTGCGCGCGCATTAAATGCTCCGCAGGGAGCCGTTGGCGCCGCAGAGAGCCGTTGCTCCGCTGGCACACCGGACAGTCCGGTGCACACCGGACAGTCCGGTGAATTTTAGCGGAGCGGCTGCCGCGCGAACCCGAGGCTGGCGAGTTCCGGAGACCGCGCTTCCTTGGAGCACCGGACATGTCCGGTGCACACCGGACAGTCCGGTGAATTTTAGCGCGCCGGCTTCCGAGAATTCCCGAAGGCGAAGAGTTGAAGTCGGAGTACTCTGGACGCACCGGACACTGTCCGGTGCACACCGGACAGTCCGGTGCCCCCAGCCAGAGGTGCCTTCGGTTGCCTCGTTGCTCCTTTGTCGAGTCCAACACTTGGTCTTTTTATTGGCTAAATGTGAACCTTTTACACCTGTATAACTTATGCACTAGAGTAAACTAGTTAGTCCAATATTTGTGTTGGACAATTCAACCACCAAAATTATTTAGGAACTAGGTGAAAGCCTAATTCCCTTTCAATCTCCCCCTTTTTGGTGATTGATGCCAACACAAACCAAAGCAAATATAGAAGTGCATAATTGAACTAGTTTACATAATGTAAGTGCAAAGGTTACTTGGAATTGAGCCAATAAATACTTTCATGATGCGCATGGATTGTTTCTTTATATTTAACATATTGGACCACATTTTGCACCAAGGTTTTGTTTTTGCAAACTCTTTTGTAAATTCTTTTCAAAGTCATTTTGCAAGATGGTCAAAGGTAAATGAGTAAGATTTGCAAAGCATTTTCAAGATTTGAAATTTTCTTCCTTTGTTCCAAATGCTTTTCCTTTGACTTAAACAAAACTCCCCCTAAATGTGATCCTCCTCTTAGTGTTCAAGAGGGTTTTGGTTTTTGAAATATTACTTCCTCCCCCTTTAGAACATAATAAGATACCAATTTGGAAATTGACCAATTTGAAAATCTCCAAAATTTTGAAATTTAGGTGGTGGTGCGGTCCTTTTGCTTTGGGCTCATATATTTTCTCCCCCTTTGGCATGAATCGCCAAAAACGGAATCATTAGAGTCCAATGAAGTACTTTCTCCTCCTTTGGTCATAAAATGAATGAGTGAAGATTATACCAAAGTCGGAGAGTGATGCGAAGCGACGGCGAAGGATGAGTAGTAGAGTGGAGTGGAAGCCTTGTCTTCGCCGAAGACTCCAATTCCCTTTCAATATACCTATGACTTGGTTTGAAATACACTTGAAAACACATTAGTCATAGCATATATAAAAGAGACATGATCAAAGGTATATTTATGAGCTATGTGTGCAAGACTTAGCAAAAGAAATTCCTAGAATCAAGAATATTGAGCTCATGCCTAAGTCTAGTAAAAGATTGCTCATCAAGTGGCTTGGTAAAGATATCGGCTAATTGATCTTTAGTGTTAATGTAAGAAATCTCGATATCCCCCTTTTGTTGGTGATCCCGAAGAAAATGATACCGAATGGCTATGTGTTTAGTGCGGCTATGCTCGACGGGATTATCCGCCATCTTGATTGCACTCTCATTATCACATAGCAAGGGGACTTTGGTTAATTTGTAACCATAGTCCCGCAGGGTTTGCCTCATCCAAAGCAATTGCGCGCAACTATGGCCTGCGGCAATATACTCGGCTTCGGCGGTAGAAAGAGCGACCGAATTTTGCTTCTTTGAAGCCCAAGACACCAAGGATCTTCCCAAGAACTGGCAAGTCCCTGATGTGCTCTTCCTATTAATCTTACACCCCGCCCAATCGGCATCCGAATAACCAATCAAATCAAATGTGGATCCCCGAGGGTACCAAAGCCCAAACTTAGGAGTATAAGCCAAATATCTCAAGATTCGTTTCACGGCCGTAAGGTGAGATTCCTTAGGGTCGGCTTGGAATCTTGCACACATGCAAACGGAAAGCATAATGTCCGGTCGAGATGCACATAAATAAAGCAATGAACCAATCATCGACCGGTATACCTTTTGATCCACGGACTTACCTCCCGTGTCGAGGTCGAGATGCCCATTTGTTCCCATGGGTGTCTTGATGGGCTTGGCATCCTTCATTCCAAACTTGCTTAGAATGTCTTGAGTATACTTCGTTTGGCTAATGAAGGTGCCTTCTTGGAGTTGCTTGACTTGGAATCCTAGAAAATACTTCAACTCCCCCATCATTGACATCTCGAATTTCTGTGTCATGATCCTACTAAATTCTTCACATGTAGATTTGTTAGTAGACCCAAATATAATATCATCAACATAAATTTGGCATACAAACAAATCATTATCAAGAGTTTTAGTAAACAAAGTAGGATCGGCCTTGCCGACTTTGAAGCCATTTGCAATAAGGAAGTCTCTAAGGCATTCATACCATGCTCTTGGGGCTTGCTTGAGCCCATAAAGCGCCTTAGAGAGCCTATAAACATGGTTAGGGTACTTACTGTCTTCAAAGCCGGGAGGTTGCTCAACATAGACCTCCTCCTTGATTGGTCCGTTGAGGAAGGCACTCTTCACGTCCATTTGATAGAGCTTGAAGCCATGGTAAGTAGCATAGGCTAATAATATACGAATTGACTCAAGCCTAGCTACGGGTGCATAGGTTTCACCAAAATCCAAACCTTCAACTTGTGAATACCCTTTGGCCACGAGTCGAGCTTTGTTCCTAGTCACCACACCATGCTCGTCTTGCTTGTTGCGGAAGACCCACTTGGTTCCTACAACATTTTGATTAGGACGTGGAACTAAGTGCCATACCTCATTCCTTGTGAAATTGTTGAGCTCCTCTTGCATCGCCATCACCCAATCCGAATCTTGTAGTGCTTCCTCTACCCTGTGTGGCTCAATAGAGGAAACAAACGAGTAATGCTCACAAAAATGTGCAACACGAGATCGAGTGGTTACCCCCTTATGAATGTCGCCGAGGATGGTGTCGACGGGGTGATCTCTTTGTATTGCTTGGTGGACTCTTGGGTGTGGCGGTCTTGGTTGTTCATCCTCCTTGTCTTCATCATTTGCATCTCCCCCTTGATCATTGCCGTCGTTTTGAGTTGGCTCATCTTCTTGATCTTCTTGTTCTACATCTTGAGCCTCATCCTCAATTTGAGTTGGTGGAGATGCTTGCATGGAGGAGGATGGTTGATCTTGTGCATGTGGAGGCTCTTTGGATTCCTTAGGACACACATCCCCAATGGACATGTTCCTTAGAGCTATGCATGGAGCCTGTTCTTCACCTATTTCATCAAGATCAACTTGCTCTACTTGAGAGCCGTTAGTCTCATCAAACACAATGTCACAAGAAACTTCAACAAGTCCTGAGGACTTGTTAAAGACTCTATATGCCTTTGTGTTTGAGTCATATCCTAGTAAAAAGCCTTCTACAGTTTTAGGAGCAAATTTAGATTTTCTACCTCTCTTAACAAGAATAAAACATTTGCTACCAAAAACTCTAAAATATGAAATGTTTGGCTTTTTACCGGTTAGGAGTTCATAAGATGTCTTCTTGAGGATTCGATGAAGATATAACCGGTTGATGGCGTAGCAGGCGGTATTGACCGCCTCGGCCCAAAACCGATCCGGTGTCTTGTACTCATCAAGCATGGTTCTTGCCATGTCCAATAGAGTTCGATTCTTCCTCTCCACTACACCATTTTGTTGTGGAGTGTAGGGAGAAGAGAACTCATGCTTGATGCCCTCCTCCTCAAGGAAGCCTTCAATTTGAGAGTTCTTGAACTCCGTCCCATTATCGCTTCTAATTTTCTTGATCCTTAAGCCGAACTCATTTTGAGCCCGTCTCAAGAATCCCTTTAAAGTTTCTTGGGTATGAGATTTGTCCTGCAAAAAGAACACCCAAGTGAAGCGAGAATAATCATCCACAATTACAAGACAATACTTACTACCGCCGATGCTTATGTAAGCGATCGGGCCGAATAAATCCATGTGTAGGAGCTCCAGTGGCCTGTCGGTAGTCATGATATTTTTGTGTGGATGATGAATGCCAACTTGCTTCCCGGCTTGGCATGCGCTACAGATCCTGTCTTTCTCAAAATGAACATTGGTTAGTCCTAAAATGTGCTCTCCCTTTAGAAGCTTATGAAGATTCTTCATCCCAACATGGGCTAGTCGGCGATGCCATAGCCAACCCATATTAGTCTTAGCAATTAAGCAAGTGTCGAGTTCAGCTCTATCAAAATCTACCAAGTATAGCTGACCCTCTAACACTCCCTTAAAAGCTATTGAATCATCACTTCTTCTAAAGACAGTAACACCAGTATCAGTAAAAAGACAGTTGTAGCCCATTTGACATAATTGGGATACGGAAAGCAAATTGTAATCTAAAGAATCTACAAGAAAAACATTAGAAATGGAATGGTCAGGGGATATAGCAATTTTACCCAAACCTTTGACCAAACCTTGATTTCCATCCCCGAATGTGATAGCTCGTTGGGGATCTTGGTTTTTCTCGTAGGAGGAGAACATCTTTTTCTCCCCTGTCATGTGGTTTGTGCACCCGCTGTCGAGTATCCAACTTGAGCCTCCGGATGCATAAACCTACAAAACAATTTTAGTTCTTGATTTTAGGTACCCAAACGGTTTTGGGTCCTTTAGCATTAGAGACAAGAACTTTGGGTACCCAAACACAAGTCTTAGAGCCCTTGTGTTTGCCCCCAACAATTTTGGCAACTACCTTGCCGGATTTGTTAGTTAAAACATAAGATGCATCAAAAGTTTTAAATGAGATGGCATGATCATTTGATGCATTAGGAGTTTTCTTTCTAGGCAACTTGGCACGGGTTGGTTGCCTAGAACTAGATGTCTCACCCTTATACATGAAAGCATGATTAGGACCAGAGTGAGACTTCCTAGAATGAATTTTCCTAATCTTGCTCTCAGGATAGCCGGCAGGGTACAAAATGTAACCCTCGTTATCCTGAGGCATGGGAGCCTTGCCCTTAACAAAGTTAGATAAGTTCTTTGGAGGGGCATTAATTTTGACATTGTCTCTCTTTTGGAAGCCAATGCCGTCTTTAATGCCAGGGCGTCTCCCATTATAGAGCATGCTTCTAGCAAATTTAAATTTTTCATTTTCTAAGTCATGCTCACTAATCTTAGCATTAAGTTGTGCTATGTGATCATTTTGTTTTTTAATTAAGGCTAGGTGATCATGGATAGCATCAACATTAATATCTCTACATCTAGTACAAATGGAAACATGCTCAACATTAGATGTAGATGGTTTGCAAGATTTAAGTTCAACAACCTTAGCATGCAACATATCATTTTTAGTTCTAAGGTCGGAAATAGTAGCATTGCAAACATCAAAATCTTTAGCCTTAGCAATTAATTTCTCATTCTCATTTCTAAGGCTAGCAAGAGAAGTGTTCAATTTTTCAATCCTAGCAAGCAAATCATCATTATCATTTCTAGGAATTGAAACATTGCAAATATGAGAATCAACCTTAGCTAACAAATTTGCATTTTCATTTCTAAGGTTGTCTATAGTCTCATGGCAAGTACTTAGCTCACTAGACAATTTTTCACATTTTTCCATTTCTAGAGCATAAGCATTTTTAACCTTAACATGCTTCTTATTTTCTTTAATAAGGAAGTCCTCTTGAGAATCCAAGAGATCATCCTTCTCATGTATAGCACTAATCAATTCATTTAATTTTTCTTTTTGTTGCATGTTGAGGTTAGCAAAAAGAATGCGCAAGTTATCCTCCTCATTTTTATCATCATCCTCATCACTAGATGTTTCATATTTAGTGGAGGACCTTGATTTTACCTTCTTTTTGCCGTCTTTGGCCATGAGACACTTGTGGCCGACGTTGGGGAAGAGGAGGCCCTTGGTGACGGCGATGTTGGCGGCATCCTCGTCGTCGGAGGAGTCGCTTGAGCTTTCGTCGGAGTCCCACTCCCGACAAACATGGGCATCGCCGCCCTTCTTCTTGTAGTACCTCTTCTTTTCTCTCCTCTTTCCCTTCTTGTCGTCGCCCCTGTCACTGTCACTAGACATAGGACATTTTGCAATAAAATGACCGGGCTTACCACACTTGTAGCAAACATTCTTGGAACGGGATTTGTAATCCTTCCCCTTCCGTTGCTTGAGGATTTGCCGAAAGCTTTTGATGATTAGGGCCATCTCCTCGTTGTCGAGCTTGGAGGCGTCAATTGGTTGTCTACTTGGTGTAGACTCCTCCTTCTTCTCCTCCGTTGCCTTGAAGGCCACCGGTTGCGCCTCGGATGTGGAGCGTTCATCAAGCTCGTTGATCTTCTTGGAGCCCTTAATCATGCATTCAAAACTCACAAAATTCCCGATAACTTCCTCGGGGGTCATTAGTGGATATCTAGAATTACCACGAATTAATTGTACTTGAGTGGGGTTAAGGAAAATAAGTGCTCTTAGAATAACCTTAACCACCTCGTGGTCATCCCACTTTGCGCTCCCGAGGTTGCGCACTTGGTTCACCAAGGTTTTAAGCCGGTTGTACATGTCTTGTGGCTCCTCCCCTTGGCGAAGACGGAAGCGACCGAGCTCCCCCTCGATCGTTTCCCGCTTGGTGATCTTGGTGAGTTCATCACCTTCATGCGCCGTCTTGAGTAGGTCCCAAATCTCCTTTGCGTTCTTCAACCCTTGCACTTTGTTGTATTCCTCCTTGCTTAGTGAGGCAAGGAGAATGGTTGCGGCTTGGGAGTTGAAGTGCTTGATTTGGGCCACTTCGTCCGTGTCGTAGTCCTCATCCCCTACGGATGGTACCTGTACACCATACTCAACAACATCCCATAATCTTTTGTGGAGAGAGGTTAGATGAAATCGCATCAAATTGCTCCACATAGCATAATCTTCACCATTAAAAGTTGGTGGTTTGCCTAATGGGACGGATAGTAAAGGTGTATGTTTAGGAATGCGAGGGTAGCGTAGGGGGATCTTACTATACTTCTTACGCTCTTGGCGTTTAGAAGTGACGGACGCCGCGTCGGAGCCGGAGGTAGATGTCGATGAGGTGTCGGTCTCGTAGTAGACCACCTTCCTCATCCTCTTGTGCTTGTCCCCACTCCGATGCGGCTTGTGAGAAGAAGATTTTTCCTTCTTCTCCTTGTGGTGAGAAGAGGAAGATCTTTTCTCCTTCCGCTTGGAGGAGTTCTTCTTCTTCTCCCTTCTCTTGGTGCGGGACTCTTCCGATGAAGTGCTCCCTTGGCTTGTAGTAGGCTTGTCGCCGGTCTCCATCTCCTTCTTGGCGTGATCTCCCGACATCACTTCGAGCGGTTAGGCTCTAATGAAGCACCGGGCTCCGATACCAATTGATAGTCGCCTAGAGGGGGGGTGAATAGGGCGAAACTGAAATTTACAAAAATAATCACAACTACAAGCCGGGTTAGCGTTAGAAATATAAACGAGTCCGCGAGAGAGGGCGCAAAACAAATCGCAAGCAAATAAAAGTGTGACACGCGGATTTGTTTTACCGAGGTTCGGTTCTTGCAAACCTACTCCCCGTTGAGGAGGCCACAAAGGCCGGGTCTCTTTCAACCCTTCCCTCTCTCAAACGATCCCACGGATCGAGTGAGCTTTCTCTTCTTCTCAATCAAACGGGAACAAAGCTTCCCCGCAAGGGCCACCACACAATTGGTGCCTCTTGCCTTGGTTACAATTGAGATTGATCACAAGAACAAATGAGAAAGAAAAGAATGCGATCCAAGCGCAAGAGCTCGAAAGAACACAAGCAAATCACTCTCTCTAGTCACTAAAGGCTTGAGTGGAATTGGAGAGGATTTGATCTCTTGGTATGTGTCTAGAATTGAATGTTAGAGCTCTTGTAGTAGTTGGGAAGTGGAAAACTTGGATGGCAATGAATGTGGGGTGGTTGGGGTATTTATAGCCCCAACCACCAAAAGTGACCGTTGCTGGAAGCTGTCTGTTCGATGGCACACCGGACAGTCCGGTGCACACCGGACAGTCCGGTGCCCCTGCCACGTCACCATTGCCGTTGGATTCTGACCGTTGGAGCTTCTGACTTCTGGGCCCGCCTGGGTGTCCGGTGCACACCGGACATGTACTGTTTGATGTCCGGTGCACCGGTATGGGCAATCCTGACGACTGCGCGCGCTGCGCGCGCATTAAATGCTCCGCAGGGAGCCGTTGGCGCCGCAGAGAGCCGTTGCTCCGCTGGCACACCGGACAGTCCGGTGCACACCGGACAGTCCGGTGAATTTTAGCGGAGCGGCTGCCGCGCGAACCCGAGGCTGGCGAGTTCCGGAGACCGCGCTTCCTTGGAGCACCGGACATGTCCGGTGCACACCGGACAGTCCGGTGAATTTTAGCGCGCCGGCTTCCGAGAATTCCCGAAGGCGAAGAGTTGAAGTCGGAGTACTCTGGGCGCACCGGACACTGTCCGGTGCACACCGGACAGTCCGGTGCCCCCAGCCAGAGGTGCCTTCGGTTGCCTCGTTGCTCCTTTGTCGAGTCCAACACTTGGTCTTTTTATTGGCTAAATGTGAACCTTTTGCACCTGTATAACTTATGCACTAGAGTAAACTAGTTAGTCCAATATTTGTGTTGGACAATTCAACCACCAAAATTATTTAGGAACTAGGTGAAAGCCTAATTCCCTTTCAACAGCAAGAGTGAGCTCACATACGTTCATCGCTCAACAAGTTGTGGGGAATAATGTGCATGAACTCGCCAAAGGTGGGAGCTCACGTGAAGTGTAAGGCTTACCAAAGAAGATGGTTAGAGCTGAGCATTGCTTTTAAAGTTGGTCAAAATTTTATTAACAGTTACTAAGTATAAGTAAATACCAACCCAGTTAAATAGTAGAACAAAAGTAACAACTTCACCTGCGATGCAATGCATATGACAAATTGAGTTTAAGTTCCATAATTTAATCATGTGAGGGTCCGAGCCGCTCATGACCGTGAGCACGGCTAGTATACTAGTTTTACACTCTGCAGAGGTTGCGCATCTTTACCCACAAGTCGTGTATCCCATGTCGCCAGGGTTTGCAAGGCCCTTAGACACTACCGAGGTGAATGGCTAGGGATCCACTACGAGGCCTTTACAAAGTTCCACTAGCTTCCGAAAACCCGCTACAGTTTATAGGAAGTTCCAATGCAGGAATCCCTTGCAGGACCGCCATCGCAGCAAAATCCTCCCGAGGGCCTCCCTACACTGACCACTCCCCTACTGCCCTTGCCCCTTTCGGGTAAGGTAGTCTTCCACTAGCTTTCCTAATTAATCAGCCAAGGGGTCCCATTCCTCCCTTGTGGTAGCACTGTTTTCCCGGGTGGTTCTCCATGTTCCAATTAACATAATGATCTTAACATGAACAGTAAATAACAACTGACAATAAAAGTATAATCATGAATAGTAATGTGTATCTCTATACCCAAAACCACATAAAGCGATAGCAAGTACTACCCAAAGATTCAGTGGTGAACAAGGTATAAAGATAGTCAAACTAGGGTAACCTATTGGGTCCCATCAAAATTAACCTATGCAGATCATTATGATTAATTAGAACATGAGTGGGTAAAAAGAAGTGATCAAGGGCACAACTTGCCTGGGACTTGAGATTCCAGGTACCAACTTGCTCTTCAGATGACACGTGACCTCACTGCTAGTCGTAGCAATACAAACAAACATGGTATAGGCAAGATTAACATTACACCAAACATAAGTACAAACTGAATAATAATAATCTACGCGTTGCTACGAGATCGTAGGAACAAGAATCACTAAATTTGGAGTTATAGAATTCAAGTTATGAATTTCCTAAGGTTTAATGTGATTAAAATATGATTAAATGATAAATAAATTTTCTGACAGAGTTCATGTCAAAACAGAGACACTAAATGATGAAGAATATTATTACAAAATTTTAGAAACTGGAATGGTTCAATTTGGAGCTAAAATGAATTTTCTATGAATTATCTAAGTTCTAGCAATTATTTTCATATTAAAAATCTATTTTCTATTTTATTTATTCAATTTAAACGATCACTGGACTGGGCCTCATTTTCTGGGAAGCACAGGGTTCTCGGCGCAAGATTCCCGAGACTCAGTCAACAGTGCCCATGGACGGCGGGTTCTATTTCAACTAAACGCAGGGGCACTTTAACAAAAGTGCCAGCGCGAAGGGGTATCGTAAGATCTCGGGCGTCCGATCGGAACGGACGCGCCAGATTAGATCTGGGCGCGCCACACACCCGCGCATGCCCCCAGCCGCCCGATCGGAGATGGGCGCACGAGATTAGATCGCGATTCCAGTGAACCGGTATGCATTTATAACCGTCCGATCGACGACCGACGATCAGGATTTAAATACTCACGATCTAATCCCTCCCATGCGATTTCGATCTAACGGCTCTGATCAAGTTAAACGAATGGGTATGCGATGCTCTAATCGGAGCCCTCCATTAGAAAATCGACGGCCCAGCGCTTCTCTCCCACCTCACTGCCGCACGCGGCGGCGCCGCCCATAGACCGCGGCGGATTGTCGCCGGAGCGTAGCGATTTCCGGGTTCCGGTGCCCTATTACGAGGTCTGATAGGCGCTAGACGAAGATAAGTGTCCAAGGAACGTGGCCCAGGGGTACTCACCGGCAGTCGAGTGGTGCAGTGACCTTGCGACGATGAATGGCGGCACCGCAACTACGACGAGAACTTCTGGAGGCTCGGTCGCGGATTTCCGAGCGGCGCGGCGTCGGACACACTCCCACAAGTCCGGGGAAGCCCCAAGGCACAACGACGGGTCCGCAGTGGCAGGCGCGATGAAATTCACCCGCGGCGGCGGAACTCACCCCTCCTCACACGGCGATGACTTCGCGATTTCTCTCCTTGGTGTCCGGCTTGCAAAGGCTATGGCTCAGGGTCACGGGCGCGCGAATTTTATAGCCCGGAGGAAGGGATAAGTCCGCGCGAGAGGAGGCCGAGGCCGTCGGCGGGATTGGTGCGCGTTCTTCGCGTGATTCTGTTGAGGAAGAAACGGTCTGCAGAGAGGGCCCACGCGTCGGTGACAGGCAAACGTGGCTTTGAATTTGTGAGTATGGCTCGAGGGGCCCGCAGAGCAGCGAGGGAAGCGCAGGGGCTCGGTCGACGCGAGTGAGGCTGCCCTGTGGGCCCAGCGTGTCGGCGGGCGCCTGTGGATGGTGGAGTAAGTGGGCCGCGCGGGTGAAGGAATGCCTAGGTGGGCCGAAAAGGGATCCGAGGCCCAGGTAAGTTTCTTCTCTTTTTCTTTTTATTTTCTGTTTTATTTCCAAATCAAAACTCAAACTAAATTCAAATTATGGTTTTTAATTTCCAGATTTCAAACATCAAATCAAATTCTAATTATTCTATTGCCTGCACTGAAATTATTTATTTATTATTCTCTATATTGTGTAAATATGGAAGAAAATAATAACTTTATCAAAATTTCCTTTCTCCCCTCTTTCACAAATTCAAGTTTTTAATATTAATTTGAATTCAAACTTGTTTGTGAGCTTCTTAACTGAGTTAAGTTCTTAAATTAAAGTATTAGTGGAGACAAAATATATTCTTTCATACATTTATTTTCCTCTACTTTGTATAATCCTCCTCCTTCTCCAAATTCTAATTTGCAAATTAGGGCTTAAATCCAAATGTGAACATTAATGTATTTCTATTAATATTATTATTGTTTTAAATGCACAAACCAAAAGTCCAATATGAGGCAATGGTTTATTTGTGTTTTAGTAAAGGACTCCTCATCATCATTTTTTTTTCTACCAATTTTGGGCTTTACACCACTCCCCTACTGTCCTTACCCCTTTCGGGTAAGGTAGTCTTCCACTAGCTTTCCTAGTTAATCAGCCAAGGGCGTCCCATTAAACCCTTGTGGTAGCACTGTTTTCCCGGGTGGTTGCTCCATGTTCCAATTAACATAATGATCTTATCATGAACATAAATAACATAACAGACTAATTGGAACATGGATATAATGAAATATTAACCAAAAACCACATAATGCAATAGCATAACTACCCGAGTGAATCAGGAGTAAACAAGGTAAACATGATAAACAGACTAGGGTGACCTATTGGGTCCTATCAAAATTAAACCTATGCATTGAATAGTGATAATAAAGAATATTATTGGGTAATAAAAGTGAATCAAGGGCACAACTTGCCTGACACTTGAGATTCCAGTTACCAGGGTGATTCTTCAGATCCTCGAAACCTCACTGCTAGTCGTAGCAATACAAACAAACATGGTATAGACAAAATTAACATCACACCAAACATAATTACAAACTGAATAAGAATATTCTACACGCTGCTACGAGATCGTGAGATTCGAGAACTACTAAGATCGGAGTCATGGTTAATAAGTTATGATTTTATAGAAGATTTGTGTGATTAAAATATTAAACTATATTATAAATTGATTAATATTATATGAGATTATTCTCTAAATAACAATCTCAACTTTAATCTAAGTTATAAATTGGCCATAGATCATATTTTAGTAGATTATAATGATAAGTGGTTTAACGAGACTAACCAACATGAGTTAATTAAATATCTAAATATAAAAGAACAAGATATGGTATAATAAATGTTGTTATTGCATAGTAAATATTTGTGCGAGACTAACGCAACTTGAACAGATCAAATCGGAGTTAAAACGGAGGAGTTATGAATTTCCGAAGGTTTTATGTATTTGACACAAGATTACTTAGGATATAAATTTTAATGTGACTTTCATGTCAAAACAGTGGCACTAATTGATAAACAATAATATTATAAAATTATAGGAACTAGAATGGACTAAAAAGGAGTTAGTATGAATTTTATATGAATTAAACAAATTCTAGAAATTGTTTTTGTATTAAAAATTCATTTATATAATAAATTAACTATTTTCCCTTGGATCTCTGGACTGCGCGCTAAATAAACAGAAACACAGGATCCACTGCGCAAAAGGTTCTAAGACTCAGAATCTCACTGACAGGATTGCGGGTTGATATAGGTAAAGGTCAGGGGCTCTTTAAGAAAAGCGCACGGCGAAGGGGTATCGCGGGATTCTAGCCCTCGGATCATCGGTCAATGGCTCGGATTAGATCCCTGCATCCTTGAACCGATATGCAGCACTAGTCGCCCGATTAGGTTTGGACGGCCCAGATCAATCGCAGAAGGGGGCATTCCGAGATCTAATCTGAGCCGCCCGTACGAGATCAAACGGCCACGATTAGAAATACTACAGATCGGATCGCGATGCCATCAGAGCCACCAGATCCGAAATCAAGGGTTTGGATTTAAATGACCCCGATCACATCGTATATGTCCACGACCGGATCAACGGCTACCAGGTTCTTGGCCGAAACGTTACCCCCAAATCGAATCCGGGCCGCAAATCTCATGATCGACGGCAGGCAACCCGTCTGCTACCTCCGCCAACCCGACCGACGGCGCACGCATGGGCGCGGTGGCGCCATCGCCGGGGTTACGTGAACTCGTGACGCAGTGACTAATCCTCTAATCCAAATAAAGCTATTCATAGAGGGAACCGAGGGGGACTTAACGGAGGTGCTTACCACCGCCAGAAGATGAAGTGGGGGCTCGGTCACAGGAAGGTGCGGACTTGCAGCGGTGATATGGCTCCGGCGACGAGTTGCCAACCACCCGCTTGGTTTCACAATGGCCGAGCACGAAGATGTCCCACGCCCGTGCGGTCCGCCGGCACAGGCACCAACCGGACTCCAATTTCCCCTCCTGTACGCGTTGGCATCCTCGTGACCTCTCCCTGGGCGCGGGACTGCGATGATGGCGGCGGAAACTGAGCTCCGCGGCCCTCCTCCCTCTCGTATTGATCTCCCTCTCTCTCCGGCGTTGGTCAAGCAGGGGACTACGCAATGCTCTAAGCGAATGATGCGCCCAGAGGCTTTATAGGTCCCGCCAGCAAGTCCACAACGCGCGGCAATGGCACCCTCTCTCACCTACTAGCCCATGGCCACGGCGTCGAGCTCCTTCGCAGATCTACTACGACCCACGAGCACGGTAAGCGATGGTTTAGATCCTATGAAGTAGGGGTGCGGGTAGATATTTATGGCCACCAGGGAGCGAGGACGCGATTTGCCAGGGAGAGAAAGGCCACGATGATCACACAGGCGGCCACTGCGGCGAGGAAAACGGCCCCGATGCAACAACCTGGGGAGGAAGAATGACCCGGCATGCGAGAACCTGGGGAGTGGGCCCACTTGTCGGCGCCCCATTCCCGGTTGGCATGCGCGCGCGCGAAACACGGTTCGGTGGATAAGTTAGCTAGGCCGTCTGGCAAGGATTCAGCCCACGCAGGTATGAGTCTTCATTTTTCTTTTTTTTATTTATTTATTTTCCTGTTCTCTTTTCCTTTTAGATTTTCAAATTCAACTCTTAAATTCAATGGTAACTGTGAACTTATGCTCATTTCAAGTGTACAACTTGAACCCAAATATGGAAGGTCTAATTATTATTATTATTATTTAATATGCATTTTCTTTCTTTTCTCTACACTCTAATTCGCAAATTAGGTTTAAATTCCCAAATTTGGATATTCATATATTACTACTAACATTAGTATTATTATTGTTAAAGGCACACATAGATAAACTCCAACATGATGCAATAGATATATGTTTATTTTAATTATTTTACTTGCTTGATAGATGTTTGAAATATGAAACACACTCCTATTGTTTTCTCTCTTTGTAGAAAAATAGTATGTTGAATGTGAAATAGAGAGTAAAAGTTACTTCCCAATTAAATATTCATGTCAATAAATGCTTATATTGCATCATTTAATGACATGCATAATCACTTGGTTGAATAGAAAACTTTTCTATTATTATTATTTTTAATTCTTGGTTTTTCAAAATTCCGTCCTCAATCTTCAACACTCAAGTATAATCTGAGATATCTGTATTTACTATTTCCTTTCTTCACATGTTTATTTTATTTTTTTTATACGCATTTTGGGCCTTACAGTAAGGAAGACCTTCACTAGCTTTCCTAGTTAATCAGCCAAGGGCGTCCCATTAAACCCTTGTGGTAGCACTGTTTTCCCGGGTGGTCGCTCCATGTTCCCATTAACTTAATGATCTTAACATGAACAATAATAATAAAAAGATAATAAAAGAATAATCATGAATAGTGTATCTCCATACCCAAATCCACATAAAGCAATAGCAAGTACTACCCAAAAATGTTTCAGTGGTGAACAAGGTATAAAGATAACCAAAACTGAGGTAACCTATTGGATCCCATCAAAATTAACCTATGCAGATCATTATAATTAATAAGAACATGGCTGGGAAAAAGTAAGTGATCAAGGGCACAACTTGCCTTCAATGAGCTCCTACTCAGCTACTTCTACTTGCTGAACCTCAGAATCCACAGTGGCTTGCTTGTCTACTCGCATCAACACAATACATACATAGTATAGCATAAATTAACATCACATCAAACATGTAGATAAAATATAGAGTAAAAATCTACACATTAAAATGAGATCATTGGAACTGGAATCATTAAATTTGGGGTTATAGATTTCAAGTTATGAATTTCCTAAGGTTTAATGTGCTTGAAATAGGATTAAATGAGAAATTGATTTTCTAACTGTTTTCATGACAAAACAGAGACTCTAGGTGATGGAGAATAAAATTACAAAATTTTAGAAAATGGAATGGTTCAATTTGGAGCTAAAATGAATTTTCTATGCATTTTACAAGTTTCTGCAATTAAATGTGTACTAAAAACTAATTTCTAAATAATCTTTCTGATTTTATCAATTATTTGGACCGCGCGCCAAATTCTAGAGACAACAGGGGCCTCAGCGCAAGAAATTTGAGGCACAGAGCACAGTAGCGATGGACTGCGGGTTAATTTCCCTAAAAACCTAAGGTTTCTTATGCAAATGTACAGAGCGAAAGGGTATCGTGTGACATTGGCCGTCAAATCTAGTACGGACGGTGCGATTAGATCGCTGAGGTTTACGAATCGGTACGCTCTGCTGACCGTTGGATCAGTGATCCATGGCCCACGATTTAAAATGCCCTATTTAGATCCTATGCGTCCGATCCCAATCGGACGGCGTGCGCTGTCATCCCGAAGTGGTACGCGCCCGATGTAATCCTGGCCGCAAGCGCCTGATCTAACGACGCACAACGTCCCAGCCCGAGACGCCGGCGGCGATGACGGCGGCCGCGCCCTCAAGGCGGTGCCATCACCGGCGAGTCTCCTGGGCGCGATTCCCGGCCCCAAACTCTAATCCGAAGGCACATGCGCAAAGCGGAGATGAAGGCGAACATGCGAAGTACGGACTCACCGGCAGTGATGCTGTGTGGAGGTCTGACCGCGGCAAGAAGCGATCCGCGGCAGCGCTTGAGTCGATGGCGAGAAATTACTGCCGCACCGCAGGTCCCCGCGCCCAATTAGGCCCTTGCACGCGGTATACCTTCCCTTTAGGTCGTCTAGAACCGCACTACAGAGCTTGTGGGGCGGCAATGGTGGTGATTGATGGCGTACGGCGACGGCGGAGTCCGCAAACTACGCAGCCGTGGCTCGGGTGGAGTGCGAACATGGAGGGATAGTCTCGAGGATAGCTGCCGTTCTTGTAGGGCGGCTGGGAGGAGGCCCGGTCAACAACCCACGCCGCACGGACGATCCGTACGCCGGAGATTTCGGTGCGGACGTTACGAAGGAGATGCTGACACCGTGACCCCACGCGGCAGCGACTGTTCGGCCCAGCTCGGATCAGTGGCGCGCTGACTCCGCGGACCCACACGTCAGTGTCTTCCTCAGGAGAGCAGTGGGGTCACTGCTGGGCCGCGCGGAAGAAAGGTGAGGTGGGCCGCACGAGAGGTGGAATGGGCCAATAGTGGTGTTTTGGCCCAAGCAGCGTTTTTCTCATTTTTCCTTTCTCTTTTTTTTATTTCTATCCCCAACTTCAATTTGAATTCAAATTTTAAATTCAAACCTTGTGCAGAATTTGTCCTCGAATTATATTGTGAACTTAGGAAGTACCAATTTGGGACATTTATGAAATTTGTTTTATATTTTATATACTTTCTCCTTCTCATTTTCAAAACCCTCATTTCTGTTTAGGGTTTAATCCAACTTCTAGTCATTGTCATATTATTATTATCCTTATTATTTTTATTTAATGCACAAACACATAAACTCCACATGATGCACTTTATTTTATTTTGGAATCATTTGTTTTGATTAATCCCTCTTAATTACATGTATGCTCTTTTCATGATGCAAATATGACACATAAAATAAGGATATCACCATATAATCCTTTTATACAATTTTGAGTATTACAAATCCTACCCCCCTTAAAAATAATCTCGTCCTCGAGATTTAAGAAGATCTAGGGAAAAGGTGGGGAAAATCTATGCGAAGCTCTTCTTCTCTTTCCCAAGTTGCTTCATCTTCTCCGTGGTGACTCCATTGAACTTTGCACATCTTTATAACCTTATTCCTCATGACACGCGTCAGTGTATCCAGAATCTTGATGGGGTACTCAGCATAAGTCAAATCCTCCTGAACACTAAGGTCCTCCATTGGCAACTGCTCTTCAGGTACCCCAAGACATTTCTTCAGCTGAGATACATGAAAGACATCATGAACATCCGCAAGATGATCCGGTAACTCCAATTGGTATGCAACCTCTCCCACTCGCTTTAAGATTAAGAAGGGTCCAATAAAGCGAGGGGACAACTTTCCTTTGACTTTGAATCTTCTCATACCCCGGAGTGGTGACACCTTCAAACAGACATAATCTCCCTCCTTAAACCCAAGCAGTCTTCTCCGGGTATCAGCATAGCTTTTCTGTCTTGACTGCGCAGTTCTCAAATTCTCCCTTATTTGCAGGACTTGCTCCTCTGCTTCTTGTATAATCTCAGGCCCAAACAACTGCTTTTCACCAGTTTGATCCCAATATAGTGGAGTCCTGCACTTTCTGCCATACAAAGCCTCAAACGGTGACATCTTCAAACTGGCGTGGTAGCTATTATTATAAGAGAACTCCGCATAAGGCAAACTCTTATCCCAACTTCCACCATGTTTAAGAGCACAATCTCTTAACATATCCTCTAGCACTTGGTTGGTCCTCTTAGTCTGCCCATCAGTCTGTGGATGGTAAGCCGAACTAAAATTCAATCTTGTACCCAAGGACTCGTGTAACTTCTTCCAATACCGAGAGGTAAACTGTGATCCCCGGTCTGACACAATCTTCTTTGGCACACCATGTAAGCAGACAATCCGTGCCATGTACAACTCTGCTAACTTGGCTCCTGAATATGTGGTCTTCACTGGAATAAAGTGGGCTATTTTAGTTAACCTGTCCACAATCACCCATATAGAATCATATCCAGCAGACGTGCGGGGTAATCCAACAATGAAGTCCATGCCAATCTCTTCCCATTTCCACTCAGGTATCTTCAGTGGATGCAGTAGTCCGGCTGGCCTCTGGTGTTCAGCTTTAACTCTTTGACACACATCGCACATAGCCACATGTGCAGCCACGTCTCTCTTCAATCCATACCACCAATATTTTTGCTTCAAATCCTGATACATCTTAGTACTCCCAGGGTGGATAGAATAAACTGAGTCATGTGCCTCCTTCAATATGGTTTCTCGAAGACTATCGATATCAGGAACACAAATCCGATTCTTGAACCATACCGTGCCTTGCTCATCCTCCATGAACTCTGGGCCTCTACCCTTTGTTATCAGATCCTTGATCTCCTGAATCTTAGCATCACCAATCTGACCTTTATGAATTTCTTGCTCCAAGGTAGGTTCCAATTCAATGGTAACTCCTTCCGTATGTGTAACAATCCCCAGGTTGAGCCTCTCAAAATCTTTTGCTAATTCATTGGGTAGATGAACAACAATAGCGGAATGAACGTGCTCCTTCCGACTCAAGGCATCTGCAACCAAATTTGCCTTGCCTAGGTGGTAGTGAATCTCCGAATCATAATCCTTAATAAGCTCCAACCAACGGTGTTGCCTATGGTTGAGATCCTTCTGAGTGAATATATACTTCAAACTCTTATGATCCGTATATACTTGGCACTTAGTTCCCATAATGTAGTGTCTCCAAATCTTAAGTGCATGCACAACGGCTGCCAGCTCTAAATCATGAGTGGGGTAGTTCAATTCATGTTTCCGCAACTGACGAGATGCATAGGCGATCACATGTCCTTCTTGCATGAGCACACATCCCAATCCTTGGCCACATGCATCACAATAAATATCAAATCCCTTATGTAGATCTGGCATAATCAACACTGGTGGCGACATCAACCTGCTCTTCAATTAATCAAAGTTGTCTTGGCATTTCTCATCCCACTTGAATTCTCTTCCTTTCTCCAAAAGCGAGGTCATAGGCTTGGCAATCTTAGAAAATCCTTCAATAAACCTATGGTAATAACCAGCATGCCCCAAGAAACTCCAAATCTCAGTGACGGTAGTGAGCACGCTCCATTCCATTATCTCCTTCACTTTAGCAGGATCCACTGCTATTCCTCCATTAGAAATAATATGACCAAGGAATGGCACCTTGTCAATCCAAAACTCGCACTTGCTGAACTTGGCATAGAGTTGATTACCTCGTAGCTTCTGTAGCACCAACCTAAGATGTTCTTCATGATCACTTTCACTCTTAGAATAGATGAGAATATCGTCGATGAACACCACGACAAATCTGTCCAAATACTCCATAAACACCTTATTCATCAAATTCATGAAATAAGCTGGTGCATTGGTTAATCCAAATGACATAACAGTGAACTCATATAATCCATATCGAGTTGAGAAAGCCGTCTTAGGAATATCTGATGGTCTAATCTTCATCTGATGGTATCTCGATCGGAGATCAATCTTCGAGACTACCCTGGCTCCTCTCATCTGATCAAACAAATCCTCAATACGGGGTAATGGATACTTGTTCTTCACAGTAACATCATTAAGTGATCTATAGTCTACACACATCCGTTGCGATCCATCCTTCTTCTATACAAATAACATCGGTGCTCCCCAAGGTGAGGAACTCGGACGAATATACCCTGCCTCCTGTAACTCAGTTAACTACTTCTTAAGCTCCTTTAGTTCTTCTACAGCCATCCTGTATAGTCGTTTAGAAATAGGGGCAGTTCTAGGTAAAAGATCAATAACAAACTCAACTTCCCTATCTAGTGGCATCCCTGGTAACTCCTCTGGAAAGACATCCAGAAAATCTCTAACCACCCGGATGTTGTCACCAACAAACTCCTCTGCTATAAAGTATATCGCCCGTTTGGAAGCGGTGGTTACTGCAATTTGAACTTGGAATGTTTCTCCTTTAGGGCTAGTGAGCTCTATAGTACCCCTACCACATGCTATAATGGCCTTTGCCTTCCTTAACCATGACATACCAAGGATTAGATCTATACCGCTGGCCTCTAATATTATAGTAGTAGCTCCAAATTCTCTTCCCATAATTGATAGTCAATCTACGTGTCATTTGATTTGCCTCAATAGGCCCTTTAGGTGTGATTACTATCATTGGTCTTCTCATATTTAGTAGGGGTATCTCATTAGTGTTGGCATATCGGGCAGACATGAATGAATGTGTAGCAACAGAATCAAATAGTATTGTTGCAGGAATTGCATTAATGTAAAACATACCGAGTACGATGTCAGCACCATCAGGAGTATCATCGACGCTGACTTGATTAACTCTGGCTATAGAATATCCCTTGCCATGAGTCTGTTGCTTGTTCTTAGCTGGTGTACCAGAATTCCCCATCGGACAAGCATTAGCATAGTGCCCAATCTGACTGCACTTGAAGCATGTAGGGCCAGTCTTCTGTCCTGTAGACCTCGTCGGGGTGCCAGTGGGAGTAGCCTGACGAGTAGGAGGTGTCCGTGGAGACCCCTGTGGAGCATACTGAACTGGGCGTGGTCCTCCTGGTCGAGTCGGTGTACCCTGTGGCGAAACGTAGCGGGGACAAACACTGCTGCTACCCTGTCCCTGTGAGATAGCCTTCCTCTTCAAATCACCCAGTTGAACACGCTTGTGTTCAATAGCAAGAGCCTTATCCAGTAGCCTCTGAAATGATGGAAATGTGTGTGCAACCAGTGCATACTGTAGGGGTTCATTAAGTCCTTCAATAAAGTGCTCCTGCTTTCTTTCATCCTCAGCAACTTCCTCTGGAGCATATCTCGACAGCTGAATAAATTTATCTCTGTACTCGCTGACCGACATGTTGCCTTGCTTCAATGACAGAAACTCCTTCTTCTTGATCTTTATGAAACCAGCTGGAATATGGTAGTTCCTGAACTGTGTACTAAACTCTGCCCAAGTAATAGTATCAGCAGCATCATGGGTAGCAGTATAAGAATCCCACCAGTCAGCAGCAGGACCTATCAGACGACCTGAGGCATAAAGAACTTTCTCCCGGTCTGAGCATTGGGCGATGTTAAGCATCTTCTCAATTGACTTCAACCAATCATCTGCATCAAGTGGATCTAGCGAACTGGCGAAGGTCGGTGGCTTATGACTCATAAACTCTCGGTGCTTATCACGAGGTGGAACTGGTGGTGGTGGAGGAGGCAATGGTACTTGTTGTTGTTGCTGCTGTTGTTGTTGTTGTTGAAGTTGTTGTTGCAGCTGCTGTTGCGCCCTTCTCTCCTGATGTATCTCTTCTCTCTCCTGGCGCAACTCCTGGCGTATCTCTTCTCTTTCCTGACGCATCTCCTGGCGTTCCTGCTGCATCTGGGCACGCATATCTGTCATAGTGTCCGCCATTTGTTGCATCATCCTCATCTGAGCTGCAATCAGTGGGTCAACTCCGCCTGGTGGAGGATTAAGAGGATTCATCTCTGCCGGCTGTGGCTGAGGTTGTCTATATATCCATCGAGTGTGTCGATTAGGAGGCAAATCAATTCCACCACCCCGCCTGGTATTGACCATCTGAGTTAGATACATATGGTAAGAGAATAGTAGACAAGGCAGTAGTTATGAATCAGGTTACTTTGGGGGATTTATTACCTAAGCAGTTTAACATTTTATCTACCATAGCTAGTTCATTACCTTATAGTGGTACATACTAAGATGTCCATATATAATATTTCAATCAATCAAAGAAGCAAATCAGATATTTATCATCAGAACAATTAAACAACATTTTAAATATAGAAAATAGTTTTGGTTTGGTCTTAGGCCTCCTATCTCTTAAAAATGTCATAGGGGTAGGGATTCCAAGGTGTGAAATCCGTCTTGTCTTAGAATAGAGAAGGTACGAATGATCAGAGTAGAACAGTAGAAGGTGAGACAGGATCAAGATAAGTGTAGAAGGAATCAGGGTAAGGTAAGTATAGAAGGATTCAGAATAAGGTAAGTAGGTAAGGGTTTTGTCCATTTCTATCTAGGTCTCGTCCTAAAGTCAACATTTGCTCTGATACCACTTCTGTCACACCCGGATTCAAGGGACAAATCTGGGTGCATCTCATATGTGCGCCAAGGAAGAACAACACACATAATAACAGAGTGCATAGAGATAAATGTCATAAATATCATAAATGTACTTATTACATAGCGGAAGACTTACAAAAATAAAAGATAAAGTAAAGTGAACTAAATATTATTCCCTAGCGCCACAAAGCTGACTGGGAGACACCACCTAGATCAAGTCGAATGCCTCGGTGTTAGGCGGCTCCTCTTCGACCACCTGTTCTTCTCCTGTGGGGGGGTGTGAGACAGCAAGAGTGAGCTCACATACGTTCATAGCTCAACAAGACGTGGGGAATAATGTGGCATGAACTCACCAAAGGTGGGAGTTCATGAAGTGTAAGGCTGATCAATGAAGTAAAGACTGAAGCTGAGCATTGCTTTTATAAGTTGGTCAAAACTTTATTAGCAGTTACTAAGTGTAAGTAAATACCAAACCTTAATAATAAATAAAGAAAAGTAATAGTAAAATAATCCCAAATGCGATGCAAATGTCAAATTAAATTTAAGTTCCATAAATTAATCATGTGAGGGTCTGAGCCGCTCATGACCGTGAGCACGGCTAGTATACTAGTTTTACACTCTGCAGAGGTTGCGCATCTTTACCCACAAGTCATGTTACCCATCAGCCAAGAGACGGCCAATCCCATACACCTCTACCGAGGAGGCGAGGCAGGGTAACACTACGAGGCCTTTACAAAGTTCCACTAGCTTCAGAAATCCCGCTACAGTTTATAGGAAGCTCCAATGCAGGAATCCCTCGCCTGACCGCCATCGCAGCAAAATCAACCTAAGGACCTCCCTACACTGACCACTCCCCTACTGCCCTTGCCCCTTTCGGGTAAGGAAGACCTCCACTAGCTTTTCTAGTTAATCAGCCAAGGGCGTCCCATTAAACCCTTGTGGTAGCACTGTTTTCCCGGGTGGTCGCTACATGTTCCCATTAACTTAATGATCTTAACATGAACAGTAATAATAAAAAGATAATAAAAGAATAATCATGAATAGTGTATCTCCATACCCAAATCCACATAAAGCAATAGCAAGTACTACCCAAAAATGTTTCAGTGGTGAACAAGGTATAAAGATAACCAAAACTGAGGTAACCTATTGGATCCCATCAAAATTAACCTATGCAGATCATTATAATTAATAAGAACATGGCTGGAAAAAAGTAAGTGATCAATGGCACAACTTGCCTTCAATGAGCTCCTGCCCAGCTACTTCTACTTGCTGAACCTCAGAATCCACAGTGGCTTGCTCGTCTACTCGCATCAACACAATACATACATAGTATAGCATAAATTAACATCACACCAAATATGTAGATAAATATACATTAAAAATCTACACATTAAAATGAGATCATTGGAACTGGAATCATTAAATTTGGGGTTATAGATTTCAAGTTATGAATTTCCTAAGGTTTAATGTGTTTGAAATGGGATTAAATGAGAAATTGATTTTCTAACTGTTTTCATGACAAAACAGAGACTCTAGGTGATGGAGAATAAAATTACAAAATTTTAGAAAATAGAATGGTTCAATTTGGAGCTAAAATGAATTTTCTATGCATTTTACAAGTTTCTACAATTAAATGTGTACTAAAAACTAATTTCTAAATAATCTTTCTGATTTTATCAATTATTTGGACCGCGCGCCAAATTCCAGAGACAACAGGGGCCTCAGCGCATGAAATCCGAGGCACAGAGCACAGTAGCGATGGACTGTGGGTTAATTTCCCTAAAAACCTAAGGTTTCTTATGCAAATGTACAGAGCGAAAGGGTATCGTGTGACATTGGCCGTCAGATCTAGTACGGACGGTGTGATTAGATCACTGAGGTTTACGAATCGGTATGCTCTGCTGAACGTTGGATCGGTGATCCATGGCCCACGATTTAAAATGCCCTATTTAGATCCTACGCGTCCGATCCCAATCGGACGGCGTGCGCTGTCATCCCGAAGCGGTAGGCGCCCGATGTAATCCTGGCCGCAAGCGCCTGATCTAACGGCGCACAACGTCCCAGCTCGAGACGCCGCCGGCGATGACAGTGGCCGCGCCCTCAAGGCGGTGCCATCACTGGCGAGTCTCCCGGGCGCGATTCCCAGCCCCAAACTCTAATCCGAAGGCACATGCGCAAAGTGGAGATGAAGGCGAACATGTGAAGTACGGACTCACCGGCAGTGATGCTGCGTGGAGGTCTGACCGTGGCAAGAAGCGATCCGCGGCGGCGCTTGAGTCGATGGCAAGAAATTACCGCCGCACCGCAGGTCCCCGCGCCCGATTAGGCCCTTGCACGCGGTATACCTTCCCTTTAGGTCGTCTGGAACCGCACTACAGAGCTTGTGGGGCGGCAATGGTGGTGATTGATGGCGTACGGCGACGGCGGAGTCCGCAAGCTACGCAGCCATGGCTCGGGTGGAGTGCGAACGTGGAGGGATAGTCCTGAGGATAGCTGCCGTTCTTGTAGGGCGGCTGGGGGAGGCCCGGTCAACAACCCACGCCGCGCGGACGATCCGTACGCCGGAGATTTCGGCGCGGACGTTACGAAGGAGATGCTGACACCGTGACCCCACGCGGCAGCGACTGTTCGGCCCAGCTCGGATTAGTGGCGTGCTGACCCCACGGACCCGCACGTCAGTGTCTTCCTCGGGAGAGCAGTGGGGTCACTGCTGGGCCGCGCGGAAGAAAGGTGAGGTGGGCCGCGCGGGAGGTGGAATGGGCCGATAGTGGTGTTTTGGCCCAAGCAGCGTTTTTCTCATTTTTCCTTTCTCTTTTTTTATTTCTATCTCCAACTTCAATTTGAATTCAAATTTTAAATTCATACCTTGTGCAGAATTTGTCCTCGAATTATATTGTGAACTTAGGAAGTACCAATTTGGGACATTTATGAAATTTGTTTTATATTTTATATACTTTCTCCTTGTCATTTTCAAAACTCTCATTTCTGTTTAGGGTTTAATCCAACTTCTAGTCATTGTCATATTATTATTATCCTTATTATTTTTATTTAATTCATAAACACATAAACTCCACGTGATGCACTTTATTTTATTTTGAAATCATTTGTTTTGATTAATCCCTCTTAATTACATGTATGCTCTTTTTATGATGAAAATATGACATATAAAATAAGGATATCACCATATAATCCTTTTATACAATTTTGAGTATTACACGGGACGACCATTAAAACTAGTGTTTTAATATAGTAAATACTAGTCTTGACATCTTTTCTTTAAAAAAGGGGAATAATTACTGGCATTGGACGCCTTTAACAGAAAATCACAAATGCACCACCGTTAAGAGATTTTGTGAAACACCAGCGGATCCCAAAAGTTGTCTAGAGGTGTTATCTAGGTCTCGAAAGTCCTAAAATACATTTTTTTTAGCTGCTTAGAATTATAACGGATTTCTCATCCAGGTCTAAACTAGTGTTTACTTATTTTCACTGTTTTACATGGCATGCATGTCAATCCAACACACTTGTGAGAACCACATGCATGTCAGCGGCAGCACTATTTAGCTCCCAAAAGTTTGTATCAAATTTTCTCTATAAAATAAGTATAAACCTTCTTGTGGTCTACAAACAACTTTAAATGAAAATCATATTAGGACCATCGATGTACTAAAAGAAAAGTCATATCTCGTAGTTCCTAATATGTTGCTGGCACCAACTTATCGATAATTTTAAAACACATATAAAGGAACAATGAAATGAAAAAATTTACAAAAAATACTTACAATAAAGCAACCGTATGTGTAGAAACTACCACGGTTGAAACACGTGGGTTGGTTCAGCACAGCCACAGTTAAGCACTTAGGGCTTAAGCTATGCATCTATCAAAACAAAAGGTTATAAGTTCACCACACCCACAGTTAAGCACTTAGGGCTTAAGCTATGCATCTATCAAAACAAAAGGTTATAAGGCCCTGTATAGCTATGTTAAACCAACTAATGAACTAATTGTTAGTTGAGAGATAGCTAACAATTACCTGCAATATTAGCCGAGGGTGTTTAGAACCTAACAACTAATTTTTAGTAGCTAACTATTAGTTCTAGAGGTTCCAAACAGGGCCTAAGAGAACAAGACTCTTTTGACTTATACATCAATTTAAATATTTCAAAATAATATAGATATAACCTACATTAACAAACTAACAAAAAATAAAACTTAATCTAGACCTAAACATTATTACTTCAAATTAAAACATAAATGTAACAATCAAATTTAACCTAAATATGAATATGCCAACTCAAATTTTGAACTAAATAACGAAACTAAACATATAGCACGTCCAACTACATTCAACGGAAGTTCATAACGTATTCGATCTAAATCTAAATTTCTTTGTATCTCTACTAAAATACTTTTTTCTTAAAACCAAAGCAGTCAAGACTATTTAGTGAAAACGATAAATAAGAGGGACATTACCTTTTCTTTAGGAGGGTGTTTGTAACTGCTCAACTTCATGAAATCCAACTATACTTTCATAATCGCAAGCCAAACACTCTAGCTTCACGACCTCATCTTCACAAATAAATGGTAAATTTAGAGTGAACTTCACTTTTTCAACACTAATTTTCAACTTCGTCATGAAGGTGTAGTATAACTACCCACCACTATCACTCATTAAAAAAGTTTTTTTCTTTCCCACCCCCCTTCGCCCCATATGCTCGCTCGTGCCTCTGAGGCGGTGGCGGCGAGTGGAGCCGCAGTGCACGATGTGGACCGGTTGTTGGAGCGGTGGTACGCGTGGGAGTGCCTCAGCGAGGACAACCACTTTGCCGCCAAGGCAGTGCCTTGCACTTCTGCGTTGGTGCTGGTGGGCTGCCAGATGCGTTCTGCAACATTGGCTCTGTCTAGGTATTGTAGTTGTAGGCCTGCCGTCTGTCGGAGAGATGACATTATCTTCATCGTACCAAACAGGGGCGATGCCGCCACTGCGTCGTTGAAATCTATGCTAGAGTGGCAATCCTTTCTGCAGTTGAACAATCGATGCTTAGCTAGGCATTAGGGAGATACACATTTTTTCTACCATAACTCTTCGAGGCAAGAAGAGCTTTCTGTTGTTGCTGAAGAAATATTATACTCCATGGTGCTATTCTTTGTTTGCAGCAATCAAATAATACTCCTGAATTAGCTTAGTGCTTGGCCATTTGAACCTCAGATTGTGACCATTTGATTCTAGAATTTCTCAATTTTGTTGCTTTGTCAACTAGAAGTCAATGAGTTTCAGATGTCCTAAAACAAAGTCTTCTTTTGGTGGTTCATAAAATCATCCGGTTGCCACAATTAATACTTATGCGAAAATGGGTATAAGAGACTTTTCCAAGTAAAATCTTATTTTTTTAATCTAAAGCTGGTCTGTAAGCCAAACATTATAAAAAAAACTCTATAACTTTAAAATAAAACTTCTTTACAGTGAAGTTTATGAACTTTAGTTGGTTTATGTGAAGCTAAACTGTCCCAAACACCCCCTTAGAGCGTTGTTAGCATGGCTCCAGAGAAACTCTAAGGAGGAGCTGACAAGAGCTTGCCAAACACAATAACTCTAGAGTTACAAACTTGAAAGGGAAATGTGCCCTTAGGCCATTTCTATAAATGTTTTGGTGATTAGATGTCCAACACATGGTTTCAAGTTAATATGTGTTAAGTGGTTGAGAAGTGCAAAATCAAGAATCAAGGTATGTTTCTGGACTTAGTAAATTGTTTTTGGATACTAACACATCTCTCTAAGTTCTAGGAACATAGCCAAGAAAACTGGAATCGAACAGGAGAAATTTTGGCTAAGTTCAGCCAAACCAGCACCAGCCTCACTACACGACGGTTCACTTACAGCGACCTACGGTTGGTTGTTAAAACGGCCTTCAGCGACCTACGGTTGGTCGCTAAAAACTTTTAGCGACTCATAAGGATGGTCGATGTAAGTGCCGTCGCTAAAGGCTTTAGCGACCGACATCTTTTTAGCGACCGACCGTCCGTTGCTAATATGATATATTTAGCGACCAACCGTGAGTTGTTGTACTATAGATTTAGCAACCAACCGTAAGTCGTCATACTATACATTTAGCAACCAACAGAAAGTCGCCCTTTTTACAGTTGTTATTAATAATAATATACATTTAATTAAGCACCACAAATCACAGATTTTTATACACAAATCATAAAGACATACACAGTTAATCAGTATACCACAGTCATAGATCCATCACATAAACACAAAAGCACCACAATTATATATTCACAAAACATCACAATTATAATATCATTCACAACTAGATCATTTACAGATAGCTAGCTAGATCAGTCACAAAAGCACCACAGCGACATCACTCCAGCTTGAAGCAGTTCAAAAGCCCACAACTACATCACTAATGTTTCATATCACTCCAGCTATTGTTCAAAAGTCCACAACTGCATCACTAATTTTCATGGTGTCTCAGATTCTACCTTCTCCCGCAGACATCCATCAGCAGCATTGCGGCAGTTATACAAGGGAGTATCAGCAAAGCATTAAGGGTACTCATGAGAATTGATGTTGAATGAGGAGAAAGTCCAATGTCTGAAAACAAACTAGCCACTCCAGACTGCTCAAATATTTCAGGAGCGCAGCGGAGAAGACCACTGATTCCTATAGACTGTATTTTTGAGAAGAGCAAACAAAAAACAAGCAAAAAAGAACGTGTCAGCAGACACTAGCATTCTGTATACATGGTAGCCAGTATGCAAGTAAACTGAAATCCATGCAAAATTGAATACATAATCAACATACAATGATTAGTCAACACCAGCTTATCGGCCAAAGTACTTTTGCAAACAAAGGCAAGGAATTATCTCATAAAATTAGTTATCTTTTTTCTGTGTGCACAATAAGATCAAAGGGGCTAACAAGTTACACCAAGTAGTCCCAGTTACATTCAGTTATAGACAAAATTTGTTGAATGTATTGGCATGCCCAATGCGAGTTAAATCAACTATTTCAGAATATATGGTCATCCAAACTAACCTTGCGAGTTAAATCAACTATTTCAGAATATATGGTCATCCAAACTAACCTTCTCCCATTTTTGCATTGATCTTATCTGCAAGCATAGAAAAGAATCAATAAGAACCAACCATGGAAACAGATTTGCATTGGTAACAAGAGACGCTGATGGCAGAAAATTACAACGAGATGTGAGATTATCTCCAACAGCAAAAACATAATGCCCATTCTTGTCATCTTCTCTCAGAGGAGGGGAACCATCATGAGGCTGCTCTTGGTTGACTTGAGAAGAAACACAACCTGAAGATAGGCCCAACACTGCAGCACTGAAGGCATTCACAACTTCTTGTCCACAAAGTGCAAACTGAACATGGAGAGACAAACCAATAAATTTTCCAATGAACTGAGTTAATTATTAAGCAACCAAATCACCAAAGCATCATGCCGCAGCCGGTTTCCAACACGAGCTTGGGCACTGAAGGCTGTTCTTGGGCACTAAAGGCTGTTCACCAGTGAGTAGTGACAAAAAAAACTGAGAAAATGAGAAACGCTTACAGTAATTACTGATTAGGATTAGCTAGCGGCTGGCCGAGGCCCGAGTGGACAGTGCCGCACGGCCCGCACTGGCTGTGGCCGAGCGCCCAAGCCGCAGGGGCGAGCGGCCGCCGCCCGCCGGTGCCCGACTGTTGGACGCACGACGGCCGGACGGGGAGGCCCTGGTGGCTGACCGACCATCTAAACTGACTGCAAGATAATAGGAATTCAGCATTAAACAATGCAAAAACAAAGAACTAGCCATTCGGGCCAACAAACCTGACAATATTTGGATAACTGAGAGAGTGTCTGTGAAAATATATGTCTGCAAAGAGACATTCCCCAATTTATTGAACGCCAGTTTTGAAAATATTGAGATGATAAAGAGTTAAATAAGGAAACTAACCTGTGAATCCACACTCAGAAAATCCCAGACTTCTATGCAGCTTGAAACAATAGGAATTTGCAGAAGGTTCTGTAGAATTAATAGGTCGATAGAGTTATGATGATGTAAGTTTTTTCTAAACGAAACTGCTAACATCTGTATCACAGATCATGAAGCGCAACAAAATGATCTAACAGAAAATGCATACTTCAAGGTTAGCCTACCATACTGCAACACAAAAACAGAAAGAAAATCTCACTGATGTTTACTAAATACATAGTATATGATCCAATGAAGATCAAGATGCTAATTACGTGAATGTTACAAAATAAAGTAATACACACCAATCCCTGAATACATAAATAATGACTCGTGTCTTTCTTGAGCAATTGGAAGGAGCACAGCACCCATTATAGTCCTAAGCTAAAACAAAGAAAATGTCTGTTTCTTGCAAGATTGCTCTGCAGCCTGCACCTTGTTAGCCCCTGATGAAGCTGTTCTAAACTGACTAAAATGAAGCAGGCCCAAGAAACAAATTGAGGGGCGGCTGAGAGCTCACCGGAGAGGGGCGGCTGACGGAGCGCAGGGGCGAGGCGACGGGAGACGGAGGGCGGGGCGGCGAACGGGGTTGTGCGCGGCTCTGGGCGTCGAGTCTTCAGCGCGGGTTGCAGGGGCGCTGCTCCTGGCGGGCGGATGCAGAGGCGGGGCGCCTGGGCGGCTTTCCTGGTGGCGCTGGATGGCAGCTGGCGGCTGCTAGGGAGAGGGAGCAGGTAGTGGCGGCTAGGGTTGGGGGCATGGCCGGTTTCATGGGCCCTGGTGGGCCGGCTAGGTTAGGTTAGGTTAATTTTTTTATTTCTTTTCTAATTCCTTTCTAATTTCAAAATATAATTTTAAATAACCATAAAATTTATAACAATTAACCTAAAACTATTTATAAATAAAATATTTATTTTTGGGACTAATAATTATATTATTAATTTACTAGGATTTTCATTTAACAAGAAATATTTGTTAAATATCAAAAAATCAATTATAAGCAATCAAAAATCATTCTAAAGGTAAATAAATAACAAGCACTTTTTTTTTTAAAATGATTACCATAAATATTATTATTAACTAAATATATTATTTTTATTTAATGATTTTTATAGTGTTACACCTGGGCAGCAGCTTCTGGGATGAAGACGAGAAGGCGGCCGTGGGGGAAGGAAACGGCGGTCAGGTACATTGAAGCGGCCACCGGAACCGAGACTGAGCGCGCGGCGGCGGCTGCTGGGAGAGAAGCCAGGGAGCGCGCGGTTGCTAGGGTTAGGTAGATGGCCCCTAGTGGGCCTTAGGGTTAGGGAGGGTTTTCTTTTTTTATTTCGAAATGCATTTTTAAATTACTCAACAATTCATAAAAAAAAGCTAGAAAACCATTCACCCTTGTTTATAAACCTTTGTCTCCCTAGAAAACCATTCACTTGTGATCCATGATTTATCCATACTCTTTATGTAGGATTTGAAACGACTTTCAACTCGAATCTAATATCATATAAGCACAAAGAACATAGTTGCATACTATAGTCATGTCCATACATAAACAAACCAGGAAATAAACATACAAGCAATATAAAAAAGAAATAAATCACCACGCAATTTAGCGATCAATGTTTACTTGTTTTAATTAATTTTTAGTCACTAACATCTACAGGTACGTTCAAGCTATAAGATTTGATAGTGATCCTTGCTCTATAGCGACCCACCGCTAGTCCCCGACGACATCTATAGCGACCAACCATAAGTTGTTAAATTTCTAGACTTTTAGCGACCAACCGACCGTTGCTACAAAAGGATTTAGCGACTGACCGTCGGTCCCTAACCTTTAGCAACCAACAGTTGGTACCTAATAAGGGTCGCTAAAGATCAACCGTCGTGTAGTGCCTGTGGTGCACCGGACAATGTCCGGTGTCCAGACCGGCTCGGCGATGAACTCTTCGCTCTCGAGAAAAAGTAAAGGTGCTGCGGCTAAAATTCACCGGACTGTCCGGTGTGCACCGGACTGTCCGGTGAGCCAACGGCGCCCGTGGCCAACGGTCAGCTGCGCGATCGACGAGCGACACGTGGCCGAGCCAACGGTCGGTTGGTCACACCGGACTATCCGGTGTGCAGCAAACAGTGTCCGGTGCGCCAACGGGACCGAAGACCCAACGGTCGGCTTCGCCCGATAAGGAAGGAGATCGGGCACCGAACAACTACTGTTCATGTCCGGTGGTGCACCGAACAGTCCGGTGCGCCACTCGGCAGAAGGCAAGAATTGCCTTCCAAGTGGATCTCCAATGCCTCCTAGCTACCTTGGGGCTATAAAAGGGACCCCTAGGCGCATGGAGCAGTACACCAAGCATTCTCTAAACAATCTAAGACGCATAGACTTTGCCACCACACATTCGGATCGTTGTGTTAGAGATTTGAGCACCATTTGAGTTGTGAACTCCCTGCGCCGTGTTTTGTGCTCAAATCTTGGCTTGTGTGTGTGTTTGCTGCGACTTGAGTCTTGCGTGTGTTGCTTTCCCTCCCTTACTCTTGTACTTCTCTTGTGATCAACATTTGTAAGGGCGAGAGACTCCAATTTGTGGAGATTCCTTGTAAACGAGAAAAGACTGCTAAGGAAAAAACAGTGGTACTCAAAGTTGATCATTGGATCACTTGAGAGGGATTGAGTGCAATCCTTGACTAAGGAGGTCACCACAACGTGGAGTAGGCATTGGCCGAACCACAGGATAAAAATCACTGTGTCTTGTGTCCATCTTCATTGTGATTGGTTTTTTTCTAAAGTTCACTTTAGCCACTTGGTTTTAATCGCACTAACATTTCATAACCAAGTTCTGTCTATTTAGTATTTGATTTTATAGGATCACCTATTCACCCCCTCTAGGTGCTCTCAATTGGTATCAGAGCCATACTCTTCATCTAAGAGACTAACCTCCCAAAGAGATGGATCCTAAAGGTAAGGGGATGGTGATCAATGATAAGGAGAAGGAGTCTCTCTTCAATGAGCCAAGATACGACAAGCCCACTGACTCAGGCTCGAGTCACAATAAGAGAGACGGAAAGAAGAAGAGGCACATCAAGAAGATTATCTACTACGACAGTGATGCCTCCTCTTCTTCACCAACGGATGACGACGACGACTCCTCGTCCAAAAAGAAAACAGTTAATCGAAACTACTCCTTTGATTATTCTCGCATCCCGTACAATTTAAATGCTCATTTAATTTCTATTCCGCTTGGAAAACCCCCACACTTCGATGGAGAGGATTACTCATTTTGGAGCCATAAAATGCGTAGTCACCTATTTTCCCTCCATCCTAATGGAATGCACTTTGATAGTACTGATAACCCTGTGTTTATCAATGAACAAATTCATAAAAATATCCAAGCCACTATTGTTTTGCTAGCATCTCTATGCAAGGATGAATATAACAAGGTCAGCGGCTTGGACAACGCCAAACAGATTTGGGACACTCTCAAAATATCTCACGAGGGTAATGATGCCACCATGATTACCAAGATGCAACTGGTGGTAGGCGAGCTGGGGAGGTTCGTGATGATCAGGGGAGAGGAGCCAACACAGACCTACAATAGGCTCAAGAACCTGGTCAATAAAATCCGAAGCTACGGGAGTACAAGATGGATGGATCATGATGTCGTCCGACTCATGCTCAGGTCATTTACAGTTATTGATCCTCATCTTGTAAATCTTATTCGTGAGAACCCCAGGTACACCTAGATGACGCCCGAGGAAATCCTCGGAAAATTCGTAAGCGAGCGTATGATGGTGAAAGAAGAACGATACGTGGATGATGCCTTGAACGGTCCACTACCCGTCTACAAGTCTCAGCCCGTTGCCCTCAAAGCAACCAGCAGCAAGGAGGCGCTACCTAGCAAGATAGCACAAGTGGAGGTTGTGTAAGGCCCAAAATCTATATAAAAAATTAATAATAATAAAATAAATATATAAATAAATTAAATGGTAAATTCAGATATCTCAAATTATACTTGAGTATTGAAAATTGAGGACCGAATTTTGAAAACCAAGAATTATTTTAGAAAAGAAATAATGGAAAAGTTTTCTATTCAACTAAATGATTATGCATATCATTGAATGATGCAACATAAGCATTTATTTACATGAATATTTGATTTTGAAGTAACTTTTACTTCTTATCCCACATTCAAAATACTATTCTTCTAAAAAGAAAGAAAACAATATGAGTGTTTCTCATATTTCAAACATCTATCAAACAAATAAATCAATTAAAATAAATATATATCTATTGCTTCATAATTAATTTTAAGTATGTATTAAAAATTTGAATTCCTAAGCTCTATCTTGGATTTGAATTTTAAATTTGTAGAAAATAGAGAATGAGAAGGGAATTTTTAATGAAACCATTTACTCCTTCCACAAATAAATGATAAGGAAAAGGATAGAAAAATAATATTGTAAATAATAGATTTTTATAATTATTTTGACATTTGAAAAGTTGAAATTCAAAACATGTGTTTGAATTTGAATTGAAATTTGAAGTGAGAACTTTGAAATAGAAAAGGAAATTCTAGAATTTGGGAAAAGAGAAGAAAATACTATACACTAAATATATATAAATGGATTAAATTTTGGTTCATACTGTTATTAGAATATAGACATTTAACCCAAGTATGAACTCCAAAGATATGAGTTCAAGTTTGGAACCTAAATTTGAAAAGAGAAGAAAAGAGAAAAGAAAGGGAAAAATACAAAAGAAAAAGAAAATAAAAAAGGAAGAACACGTGTGGGCCGAAACCCACAGTTTGGCCCACACCCCACCTCATCTCCCGCTGGCCCAACTCAACCACGTTCGGACTCACTTATAGGGCGGGCCCGCACTGTCAGCCTAACCCGCGCTCACTCCCCATCCACTGTGCGCCGACCCCACCTTGTCAGCCTCTTTCCTCTCCATGCTGCGTCTTTTGCCTGCGCCGACACCTGGGCCCTAATCGCCAGCGTCTCTGCGCAAGTCCGTGTACTGCTGCGACTGAAGTGTGGGACCTGACTGTCATCACGATCCCGTAGCCGTCGCAACGACCCGCGTGTCCGTCGGGTCCGCGACGAACTCTGCGCGTGGGATCGAGGACTAACCCAATCACGACCCCAGACTGCCCGTGCGAAGACCATATAGTTGTGTCGTGGGTTCCCTGCCATTTCTCTCCTCCCCATCACCTCTAGCTTCTCACGCGGTCGGGAGTTGTGCCGTCGCGGTGAACATCGCCAATTCCATCATGCTTCCTTCAGAGTGTTGTCCTGGGTCATCGGGGTGAAGCCGCTAACGGTGCTCGAGCTCAGGGGCGCGTTTGACGGAGATACCGGGAGTCAATTTCTTGCCATGATCGAGCTCCGTCGCGGCTCCACCGTACATCGTGACCAACACCGTCGAGACAACAATACCAGGTATGGCGTGTTCGATTTAGATCACCATCACCTCCTCTCTGTAATTCCCTAGCCGCGTTGGGTAAAGTGGGTCGGGGTGCCGGATTTGGCTGTCACTGGCGATGGCGTCCGCCGCGGGTGAACACGCCGCCGTGTCTTTTTGCCTGAGGTTGCAGATGGCTTCAGCATCGTCGATTGGATAGCCAACGTCCGAGATTAGAAGGGGAAATAACGATTAGATGTGTTAAATCGTAGCCGCCCATCTGGATCGGACGGTGTGCATTATAGCGCAAGTTTGGGGAATCTCCAGCCATGGGATTTTGACCAGACGGCTGCGATTCAGTTCCGCTATGGGAAAACCTTAATCTAATCGGGGCCATCCCTTCTTCATCCAACGGCCACATCCATCCCATACCCCTTCGCGGGCGCATTTTGTTAAAGAACCCCCGGGAAAAATGAAAATCAACCCACAGGCTAACTTAACAGTGTGCTGAGTCTTAAGAATTTTTACCCCAAGACCCCTGTGCTTCACATTATTTGGCGCCCAGTCCAGAGAACAGAAAACCAGAGAAAATAAATTAGAAATATATTTTTAGTGCAAAAAATAATTGCTAGAACTTGTAAAAATCATAGAAAATTTATGTGAACTCCAAATTGATCCATTCCTGTTTCTAAAATTTTGTAATATTATTGTTTATCCCCTAGAGTCTCTGTTTTGACATGAAAACAGTAGTAAAATTAATTTCTCACTTAATCATATATCAAACACATAAAACCTTTTGAAATTCATAATTTAAAATCCATAACTCCAAATTAATGATTTCTGTTCCTAGGATCTTATTTTAATGTGTAGATTATTATTATATATTTTGTTTACATGTTTGGTGTGATGTTAGTTTCTCCTTTTACACTATGCTTGTTTGTATTATGGCGAGTAGAAGAGTCAGTGGCTGAGGATTCTGGTGCCCAGCAGATAGAAGTTGCTGAGCAGGAGCTCATTGAAGGCAAGTTGTGCCCTTGACCACTTTTTACCCAATAATGTTCTTTATTATCACTCTTTAATGCATAGGTTCAATTTTGATGGGACCCAATAAGTCATTCTAGACTGTTTATCTTTTTACCTTGTGTACCCTTGAATCTTTTGGGTAGTTGTGCTATTGCTTTACATGGTTTTAGGTTAATATTTCATTATATCCATGTTCCAATTATTCTGTTATGTTATTTAAGCTCATGATAAGATCATTATGTTAATGGGAACATGGAGAACTGAAAGGGAAATGTGCCCTTGGGCGATTTCTATAATATTTTGGTGATTAAATGACCAACACGTTTGATTAAGTTCTTATGTGCTAAATAAAGTGAGAAGTACAAATCGAGGCACAAGGTATGTTTCTAGACTTAGTACATTGTTTTTTGAACGGTAATGTGTTTGTCTAAGTGCTAGAAATAATGACCAAACTTCAGCTCGGTCTGGCACACCGGACTGTCCGGTGGTGCACCGGACAGTGTCCGGTGCGCCAGGCTGGTCTCCGGTGAAATGGCTGCTCTCGGGAATCGACGGCGGTGTACGGCTAAAAATCACCGGACTGTCCGGTGGTGCACCGGACTGTCCGGTGAGTCATCCGCGGCGAACTCATCGCTCTCGGGAAAAGCAATGGGGCGACGTGGCTATAATTCACCTGACTGTCCGGTGAGCCAACGGCCGCCATCGCCAACGGTCGGCCGCGCAATCTGCGGGCGACACGTGGACTGCTCCAACGGTCAGCTGGTGCACCTTACAGTGTCCGGTGCGCTAATCAGCCCAAAGGAGGAACAGTCAGATATGCCAAATTTGGAAGGAGATCGTGCACCGGACAGTCTACAGGACTTGTCCGGTGTGCCACTCGACAGAAGGCAAGATTGGCCTTCCAAGTTGGTCTACAACGGCTCCTAGCTGCCTTGGGGCTATAAAAGGGACCCCTAGGCACATGGAGGAGAACACCAAGCATTCTCTAAGTATTCTAAAGCATCCAGATTTCGCTCCCGCGCATTCGCTTTGTTGTGTTAGTGATTTGAGCTCCATTTGAGTTACGAACTTCATGTATTGTGGTTCGAGCTCAAGTCTAGACTTGTGTGCGTGGTTGTGCTACGGATTTGAGTCTTGCGTGTGTTGCTCTCCCCAACCTTACTTCTATGTTTCTTTTGTGATCATCCCTATAAGGGCGAGAGACTCCAATTTGTGGAGATTCCTCGCAAACGAGATAAAGACTATAAGGAAGAAAGTCGTGGTATTCAAGTTGATCATTGGATCACTTGAAAGGGGTTGAGTGCAACCCTCGTCCATTGGGATGCCACAATGTGGAAGTAGGCAAGTTTTACTTGGCCGAACCACGGGATAAAAATCACGTGTCTCGTGTGTTGCTTCTTGTGATTGCTTTGTTCGCATGAGCATGTTTCATAGCCACTTGATTACACTAACTCCTTAACAATCAAGTTTGTGGCTATTTAGCATTTAATTTTACAGGATCACTTATTCATCCCCCCTCTAGGTGCTCTCAATTGGTATTGGAGTCGTACTCTTCTTCTAAAGGACTAATCGTCCAAAGAGATGGATCCTAAGGGAAAGGGGATGGTGGTCAACGACAAGGAAAAGGAGTCCCTCTTCAACGAGCCAAGGGATGACAAGCCCACTGACTCAGGATCGAATCACAAGAAGAGGGACGAGAAGAAGAAGAGGCGCATCAAGAAGATCATTTACTACGACAGCGATGCCTCCTCTTCTTCACCAAGAGACGACGACAACTCTTCAAAGAAGAAAACGGTTAATCAAAACTATTCATTTGATTACTCTCGTATTCCGTTCAATTCAAATGCTCATTTGCTATCAATTCCACATGGGAAACCTCCACACTTCGATGGAGAAGACTACTCTTTCTGGAGTCACAAAATGCGTAGTCATTTATTTTCCCTCCATCCTAGTATCTGAGAGATTGTTGAAAACGGAATGCATTTTGATAGTACTGATAATCCTGTTTTCATAAATGAGCAAATTCATAAAAATGCACAAGCTACTACTGTGTTGTTAGCATCTCTTTGCAGGGACGAGTATAATAAAGTGAGTGGCTTGGACAATGCCAAACAAATCTGGGATACCCTCAAGATATCTCATGAGGGAAACAAAGCCACTATGATCACAAAGATGGAGCTAGTGGAAGGCGAGCTGGGGAGGTTCGCGATGATCAGGGGAGAGGAGCCAACATAGACCTACAACAGGCTCAAGACCCTGGTCAACAAGATCCAAAGCTATGGAAGCACAAGATGGACGGATCATGATGTTGTCTAACTCATGCTAAGGTTATTTACTGTAATTGACCCCCATCTTGTCAATCTTATTCGTGAAAACCCCAGGTGCACCAAGATGACGCCCGAGGAGATACTCGGAAAATTCGTGAGCGGGCGCATGATGGTAAAGGAGGCACGATACGTGGATGACGCCTTGAACGGTCCACTACCTATCTACGAGCCACAGCCCATTGCTCTCAAAGCAACGAGCAGCAAGGAGGCGCTATCAAGCAAGGTAGCTCAAGTGGAGGCTGTCGGACTCAATAAAGATGAGATGGCGCTTATCATCAAGCGCTTCAAGACCGCACTCAAAGGGCGCAAGGAGTACCCCAACAGGAATAAAACAAAGGGAAAAGCTCCTGCTTCAAATGCGGTAAGACTGGTCACTTTATTGCAAATTGTCCCGATAATGATAGTGACCAGGGACAAGAAAAGAGCGGGAAGAAGGAGAAAAAGAAGAACTACAGGAAGGCAAAGGGCGAGGCGCACCTTGGTAAGGAATGGGACTCGGACTGCTCCTCTTTCGACTCCGACGATGAAGGACTCGCTGCCTCAGCCTTCAACAAATCCTCGCTCTTCCCCAACGAACGCCATACATGTCTTATGGACAAGGAGAAAAAGGTACGTGTTCGGGACACACCCAAGTACACTTCATCTAGTGATGAAGAATCCTCCGATGATGAAGTAGATTACTCTAGTTTATTTAAAGGTTTAGATAGAGCTAAAGTAGAGAAAATTAATGAATTAATTGATGCTCTAAATGAAAAAGATAGACTGCTAGAAAAGCAAGAGGACATTTTGTATGAGGAACATGACAAATTTGTTAGTGTGCAAAATCTCTTGTTTTAGAAACTAAGAGAAATGAAATGCTATCTTCTGAGTTATCTGCTTGCCATAAATCTATCTCTAGTTTAAAAAGTTTAAATGATGAATTAAATGCTAAGCTAGAGGAAGCAAATGAAACTAGATCATGTGTTGAGCATGTCATTATTTGTAATAGATGTAAGGACTTTGATGTTGATGCCTGTGATAAACATCTTAATTCTATTGCTAAATTAAATGATGAGGTGGAAAGTCTTAATGCTCAACTTAAGACTTGCAAAATTGATTTTGATAAATTAAAATTTGCTAGGGATGCCTACACTGTTGGTAGACACCCCTCAATTAAGGATGGACTTGGTTTTCGAAAGGAAACCAAGAACTTAACAAGACAAAGGACTCCCGTTCTCAACAAGGAGAAAGGGAAGGCCCCTATGGCTATTAGTCCTCAAAGGAACCATGCATTTATTTATGATAGGAAAGTTGCTAGTCGTTCTTATTACAATAGGAGTTATGATCATGCTGCTCATAATTCACATGCTATGTTTGCCTCTAGTTCTACTTTTGTTCATGGTAGAAGCAGGCCTAGGAAAAATCATGTTGTGCCTCATGTTCCTAGGAGAATGTGCAAAGAACCTTCAACTATTTATCACGCTTGCAATACTTCGTTTGTACTTTCATGTAAAAATGCAAAAGTAGTTGCTAGGAAGTTGGGATCCAAATGCAAGGGAGACAAAACTTGTATTTGGGTTCCAAAAACTATTGTGACTAACCTTGTAGGACTCAACAACAGTTGGGTACCTAAAACCCAAGCTTAAATATGCCTTGTAGGTTTATGCATCTGGGGGCTCTAGCTGGATAATCGACAGCGGATGCACAAACCACATGACGGGGGAGAAGAAGATGTTCACCTCCTACGTCAAGAACAAGGATTCCCTGGATACGATCATCTTCGGAGATGGGAACCAAGGCAAGGTCAAAGGCTTGGGCAAGATTGCCATCACTAACGAGCACTCAATTTTGAATGTTTTTCTAGTAGAGTCGCTCGGGTACAACCTTCTGTCTATAAGTCAATTGTGTCATATGGGTTACAATTGTTTGTTAACAAATGTTGATGTATCTGTCTTTAGAAGGAGTGATGGTTCATTAGCTTTTAAGGGTGTATTAGACGGCAAACTCTACTTAGTTGATTTTTTGAAAGAGAATGCTGATCTAGATGCATGCTTAATAGCTAAGACTAATTTGGGCTGGCTCTGGCATCGCCGTCTAGCACATGTTGGAATGAAGAACCTTCATAAGCTTCTAAAGGGAGATCATGTGTTAGGACTAACCGATGTCTGTTTTGAGAAATATAGACCTTGTGCATCATGTCAGGCAGGAAAACAGGTGGGAAGCACTCATCACAGCAAGAGTGTGATGACCGCATCAAGACCACTGGAGCTTCTTCACATGGACCTCTTCGGACCCGTTGCCAACCTTAGCATCGGGGGAAGTAAGTATGGTCTTGTAATTGTTGATGACTTTTCCCGCTTCACTTGGGTGCTCTTTTTGCAGGACAAATTAGAAACCCAAGGGACCCTAAAGCGCTTCTTAAGGAGAGCTCAAAACAAATTTGAGCTAAAGGTGAAAAGATAAGGAGCGACAACGGGTCCGAGTTCAAGAATCTACAAGTTGAGGAGTTGAAAGTTCCCTTTGCCCGGGAACAGGATCTGGATGTCGCCTAGAGGGGGGTGAATAGGTGAATAATAATTATCACTTTAAAAACTTAAATTCTTACTCTACTCGAAGGCTAGATCGTAGTGGTATGAAAGACCCTTCGAGTAGGTTGCAGCGGAATAGAAGATCCTGTCTTAAAATGCTCTGCACTTCAAATATAACTTGTACCACAAATAAGTATTGAAGTGCAGATATAAAGAGTAGGTAAGACAGAGAATCAGCACACAACTTAGAGCAGAGCACACAGACATAGGGATTTATCCCGAGGTTCGGCCAAGCCTGAAATGCTTGCCTAGTCCTCGTTGGAGTTAGCCACACCTAGGCTTGGAGTCTATTTTAACTCCTTCCTCCGTTTGCTCATATCTGTCAGTATGACAGATAGAGCCTTTCACTATGTTGATATTGGTTACAACAACGCCATGGCTGCTTACAGTCTTCTTGACAGCACTCTGGGAGAGTAACAATGCGCTCAAGACTTTGCTTTAGCTCTCAGCAGCACTTCTCCACTCTCTAAAGGCTTATAGCTTTGCCTCCACACAAACTAGAGAGATATACATGAGAGGGAGAGAGAGAATTGATCCAAATGATGTATACAATTGTTGGCTGCACTTATGTGTATGTTGAAGGCGCCTAGGGGTCCCTTTTATAGCCTCAAAGGGCCTAGGAGCCATTGGAATTCCATTTGGAAAGCTATCCTTGCCTTCTGTCGGGTGGTGCACCGGACAGTCCGGTGAGCCACCGGACAGGTCCTGTAGACGGTCCGGTGCGTGATCTCCTTCCAAAATTGGCATATCCGATCGTTGCTCCTCTGTGCTGATTGGCTCACCGGACACTGTCCGGTGCACCAGTCGACCGTTGGAGCAGTCCACGTGTCGCGCGAAGATTGCGCGGCCGACCGTTGGCGATGGCGACCGTTGGCTCACCGGACAGTCCGGTGCACCACCGGACAGTCCGGTGAATTATAACCATGTCTCCTATCTCTTTTTCCGAGAGCGCCTAGTTGACGTCGAGCCAGCCTAGGGCACCGGACACTGTCCGGTGCACCACCGGACAGTCCGGTGTGCCAGGCCCGAGCTGGTGTTGGCTAAACTTTGCCAACCCTTCTCCAATTCCAATCTTCTTTTCTTGGTACTGTTTCTACCACTTAGATAAATATGTTAGTACCAAAAACAATTCACTAGAGCCATACCTTGATTCTTTAATTTGCATCTTTCAAGTGTTAGGCACAATAACATGTGTTGGACTCTTCAACTATCAAGTCAACTTGACTTGATCTAGATTGACATATCTGAGCTCCAACACCCTGCAAAGGTCACATAGAATATCTCCAAACATAGGAACAACCCAAACTAAAGATCAAGGTGCACTTAGCTCTTTTGGGCTGCTTCCAGTTCTGGTTTTGACACTGCTTCTCCTTCTAGTGACCTTGTTCACTTCTTGAGCTTGATCTTGAGCCTTATGACTTACACCCCATAATTGTAGATGTTGCCTCATGGGTTGTAAGTCATGTCCTTATGTAGTGTTCCTTGATGCACCATAACTCTTAACTCGATCAACCTTGACTTTGCAAGTCTTCTTCTTCTCCCCTGGCTTTGGGTTCCTGGTCTCCTTGACCTTCTCCCATGCACTCGATACCTCGAAGCTCTTCTTGCCTCTATCCTTGGTTGGATCGGTTGTCTCTGAGTTACGCACATTGAGTCTCACTTAAGCAATGTCCATCTTACTTGTGATGTCCATTATCTATCTATAATCCAGTCTTTGGACCATCACACTTGTTCACTTGTGTTGAACCTTATTAGCTTTGCATAAAGCACCTGTTCAACACTTAGCACACTTGTTAGTCCTTTAATTGGGTTGTCATCTAAACACCAAAACCCATAAGAGAGCTTTCAGGAGTATCTTGAGGAGGAAGGCATCAAGCATGAGTTCTCCGCTCCCTACACACCACAGCAAAATGGTGTGGTAGAGAGGAAGAACAGGACGCTAATCGACATGGTGAGAACGATGCTTGGAGAGTTCAAGACGCCCGAGCGGTTTTGGTCGGAAGCTATGAACACAGCATGCCACGCCATAAATCGACTCTACCTGCACCATCTCCTCAAGAAGACCTCCTACGAACTCCTCACCGGTAACAAACCCAATGTTTCTTACTTTCGTGTATTTGGGAGCAAATGTTACATTCTGGTGAAGAAAGGTAGACATTCTAAATTTGCCCCCAAAGCAGTAGAAGGGTTTTTACTAGAGTATGACTCAAATACAAAGGCGTATAGAGTCTTCAACAAATCATCGGGTTTGGTTGAAGTCTCTAGCGACGTTGTATTTGATGTGACTAATGGCTCTCCAAGAGAGCATGTTGATCTTGATGACATAGATGAAGATGATGTTCCGACGGCCGCAATGCGCACAATGGCGATCGGTGATGTGCGACCGCAGGAACAACAGGAGCAAGATCAGCCATCATCATCCACAGTGGTGCATCCCCCAACTCAAGAGGATGAACAGGTACATCAATAAGAAGGGCATGATCAAGGGGGAGCACAGGAAGATCAAGTGATGGAGGAAGAAGCACCACAGGCCCCTCCAACCCAAATCCGAGCAACGATCCAAAGACATCACCCCGTCGATCAAATCTTCGGTGACATCAGCAAGGGAGTAACCACTCGCTCAAGTTTAGCTAATTTTTGTGAGCATTACTCGTTTGTGTCTTCTATTGAGCCTTTCAGGGTAGAAGAAGCCTTGCAGGATCCGTACTGGGTGTTGGCCTTGTAGGAAGAGCTCAACAACTTCAAGAGAAATGAAGTCTGGAGCCTAGTGCCACGTCCAAGGCAAACGTTATGGGAACCAAGTGGGTGTTCTGCAACAAGCAAGATGAGCACGGGGTGGTAACACGAAACAAGGCTCGACTTGTGGCAAAAGGTTATGCCCAAGTCGCAAGTTTAGATTTCGAGGAGACTTTTGCTCTTGTGGCTAGGCTAGAGTCTATTCAAATATTATTAGCCTATGCCGCTCACCACTCTTTCAGGCTGTTTCAAATGGACGTAAAGAGCGCTTTCCTCAATAGGCCAATAAAAGAGGAGGTATATGTGGAACAACCCCCTGGCTTTGAGGATGATAGGTATCCCGACCACGTGTATAAGCTCTCTAAGACGCTCTATGGACTTAAGCAAGCCCCAAGAGAATGGTATGAATGCCTTGGAGATTTCTTAATTGCTAATGCTTTCAAGGTTGGGAAAGCTGATCCAACTCTTTTTACAAAGACTTGTGATGGTGATCTCTTTGTGCGCTAAATTTATGTCGATGACATAATATTTGGTTCTACTAATCAAAAGTCTTGTGAGGAGTTTAGCAGGGTGATGACACAAAAGTTCGAGATGTCGATGATGGGCAAGTTGACCTACTGTAAGGAAAATGGACCCCGGGCCATTTGGCTAATTGAGTTTTGGTGTTTGATGAACAACACAATCCGTGAACTAATAAGTTTTCTAGTGTTTGTGTTTGTAGTTCACAGGATGCGAAGAGAATTGGACCAAGGCAATGAGGATGCAACACCTCAAAGGAAGACATAAAAAGATACATAGGAGTCCAATACTCAAGAACAAAGAAGCCCGAAGAAATCAGCAAAGAAATCCAAGATGAGGGCTGTCAGCCAGCGCCTGGTGGCGCACCGGACATTGGTGTCCGGTGTACACCGGACTGTCCGGTGTGGCACCGGACAGTCTGCGCAGAGAGGCCGCGGACAGGCGCTCTTTGGCTGTAGCACCGGACTGTCCGGTGTGCATCGGACTGTCCGGTGTGCCAACGGGCAGACGACAACGGTCGGATCCAACGGTCGACTGCTACAGGCGCCAACGGTCGGCTGACGTGGCGTGCACCGGACATCTACTGTGCAGTGTCCGGTGGTGCACCGGACTGTCCGGTGCACCTGACGACAGAAAGCTGCTGCTTTCTGTCCAACGGCTAGTTGGGGGTGTGGAGGCTATAAATACCACCCCAACCAGCCATTCTCTAGTGTGAGAGCCCAAGCAACATACCAAGGCATATAGTGCACATTTCCAAGAGCTCAAACACCCAAGTGCTTAATAGAATCACTCGGTGATTAGCGTAGGTGCTTTGCGAAGTGCTTAGGTTAGTTAGACCGCTTTAGCGCTTGCTCTAGGTGAACCCTAGTTAGTTGAGTGAGTTTTGTAAAACCACACAACCCCTCGGCTCTTGCGTGAGTCGTTGTAATTGTACTGAGTGGGGCGAGAGTCTTGCGAGACCGTGACAACCGCGTTTGTGTCACGGCCGCCACCGTGTACCGGAGGGAATGAGGCCCGCGGCGTTTTCGGCCGGAAGCTCGATAGTGGAGACGGCGGGGAGCGTCCGAGAGGAGCCGGAAGCGGAGCACCACTTGCGCGTGGAGAAGGCCCGCGGCTCTCTACGGAGTTACTCGACTGTGGTGCTTGGCCCTCGCGTGGGCTTCCCTTTGCGTAGGGGCACCAACGAGGATTAGTCGGGACCTTGCGTGGTTCCGGATACCTCGGTAAAAATACCGGCGTCATCCACGAGAGTTTGCTTCTCTACTTAGCTCTTTACATTCCGCATTTATATTAAGCATTTAAGTTTCAATCTTGTAGTCATACTTATTTAGTGTAGATTGAAACTTAGCCTTTGCGGTAGAGATAGCAACACTTAGACAAAACCTAGTTTGCACATTCTAGTTTTGATTATTTGCATAGGTTTTGCTCTAGGGATTTAATTGTGGCCTAGTTTAGTAAAAGTTTTAGAAGTCCTAATTCACCCCCCCCCCTCTTAGGCGTCACCCGTTTCCTACAAGTGGTATCAGAGCCCGGTTTGGCTCATTTGAAACGCTTTAGCTTCACCGCTAAAAGAGCCGACACTTTTTAGAGGAAGGGATGGATACCCATAGGCCACCACACTTTGACGGCACTAACTTCTCATATTATAGTGCTAGAATGGCTTGTTACCTAGAGGTTGTTGATCTAGGTGTTTGGAGAGTCACTCGTGATGGGATGAAACCCCTCAAGAATCCCGAGAAACCCACCACGAGTGAGGAAAAAGAAATTCATTTAAATGCTAGAGCCAAAAATTGCTTGTATGAATCTCTTAGCATGGATATTTTTAATCAAGTATTTACCTTGAAAACTGCTAATGAGATTTGGCTAAAATTGCATGAGCTCCATGACGGCACATCCAATGTCCGTGAGCAAAAACATTGCCTAGTCTTAAATGAGTATAATTCTTTTGCTATGAAAGATGATGAGCTTGTTAGAGACATGTATTCTCGTTTGAATCTAATAATCAATGAGCTCAATTCTATTGGCATTAATAAGCTAGGTGATGCGGACATTGTGAGGAAGATTATCTCCTTGCTACCACAACAAAGATATGGGAGCATCATCACCATCCTTCACAACATGGAGGACTTGAGCAACATGACCCCGACCATTGTGATTGGGAAAATCGCGGCCTTTGAGATGTCGCGAAAAATGAGTCGGGGAGAGGAGCCAACTTCCTTAAGACCATATGCTTTTGCATGTGATGAAAGGAAGGGCAAAAAGAAGGCTCCCACTCCAAGTTCCTCAAGTGAAGAAGAGGAAGAAGAAGAAAGTGATGATGATGAAGATAATCAACCATGCACATCATCCTTCGAGGACGAAGAAACAATCCGAAGCGTCGGAAAGGTAATGAGGATGATTCGCAAGATTAATCTAATGGGTGTGCCCCTGCAGGTCGAGGATCTTCTCTTTAACATTGATAGGAAAAAGCAAAGAAAGAGAGGATGCTTCGCATGTGGGGAGAAGGGCCACTTCAGGGACAACTGTCCAAATATGGCCAAACCCAAAAAGGAGAGGAGCAAAGGCAAGGCGCTTACAGGTGTTAGAACTTGGGATGATTCTTCAAGTGAAGATGAACCTCCAAGGATGCGCAGCCACCGGTCCTCGTCACGATCATCACGGTCATCACACAAATGCCTTATGGCAAGAGGTAACAAAAGCATTCCATCCTCTAGTGATGAAAGTAGTAGTGATGATGAAGGTGAGGGAAAGGCCTCTCTAGATGAGCTTGCGGAAGCCGTAGAATTTTTCCAGGATGTTTGCACTAAGCAAAAAGCTCAACTTAAAACTTTGAAAAATAAGTTGGTTAGCTCTCAAAATGATTACAAAGGTTTGCTAGAAAAATTTGAAACTTTTGCAAACTTAAATAGTGAGCTATCAACTAAAATTGAGCTATTAGAATCTAGTGCTCCATCCACTGCTACCGATGATAGCCTTATTAAAAAGAATGAAAAACTTAAGGCTAAGTTAGCTAGCTCCCAAGAAGCTATTGAAAATTTGCTAGAGAAAATGGAAATTCTTAGCATTCACAATAATGAGCTAACAACTAAGCTAGAAAACATTGGTAGCACCCCATCAGCATCTTTAGTTGAAATACCTGAAATAATTAAGAAAGATGCTTCTACTTCCTGCTTTGATTTAATTGATGATTCTAACTCCTGCAACCAAGTTGTTGTTGAGAATATTGTAGAAACATGTTCGGATGAGGTTGCAAAGGAAAATGAACAATTAAAGCAAGAAGTGGCTCGCCTTGGCAAGGCTTTGTATGACAGGAAAGGCAAAGCCAAACAAATCCAACCTCCACAGGATAACACCACTGCGGGAGTGAACAAGCCTATGGAGGGAGAAACTGTGATTTGTAGGCTATGCCACAAGGAAGGCCACAAGTCTTTCCAATGCAAGGCGATGACCGGGGATAAACAAAGGCAAAAGCTCAAGCAAAAGCCATCAAGCAAAATCTCCAACACCTACATCAAAAAGGTGGATAAAAAGACTGCTACACCATACTTAATCAAAAAGAAGAAGAATGGAAAGGTGATAGCAATCAAGGCCAACAAGCAAGCCAACAAAGGAAAAGGGGCCAAACACATCTGGGTGCCAAAGGAGATAATTTCAACCATGAAAAGCACCAAGAAGGTTTGGATCCCGAAAGGGAAGTGAGTGGACCAAAGGAATACGGGAAATTTGGAGACTTGGCAAATTTGGGATGTATATCATGGGATACATCATATTGGATCAAGTTTATTGCCAAGTGGGTTAGTGAAAATTTTGGACCCAAATTTCCCACCCATGACTAAGGTAACTAGTTTTATTGTATTTCTTGTTTCTAGATATGCGTATCTATTTACCTTTTATCTAGTTTACCTTTCTTGCCTAGTATTTCATTTGTTAAGTACTTCTGTTTAAAATCATGCATACTAGGTAAATCATATGGTAGGATTGCTTGGTCTTAATTCATATACTTAAGCAAACCTACATGGCTTAAAATGTTTATTTAAGCACGGCACATAGCTTTTATATCACACCATAGTAAATGATGCATCATTTGAAAATTTTGATTTCTACAAAGTGTATCATTTAACTTATATGTGCCAAAGTTTGGATTATGGATAATTTGCCCCTCTTGATATCAAATCAAAGTGCATGTCTCCTACAAGTATTCAAAACTTGTATGCACACCTTTAGGGGGAGGTTACTCTATAATCTAACACTTTGAGACTAACACCTTTTCAAGTCTATTTCATGTGATAGTCTCATTGTAAGGAAAATGAAGTCCCCGGAGAAAGACAACAATCTTCCACTGCAAAATCTCCAAGAACTCTCATGTCTCTCAAGCTCGCCATTGATCTTTAATTGGTATCTTTTGAGACTACATTCAGTATCATTTACATGTCTTCTCCAATATTTGATTAGACTATATTTCATATCATATGCTTCCATGTTGCTAAAAATGCGTAAGTAGTTAACTCATACTCTGTTACCTATGCATAAGGGAAGTTAGTCTTTTCAAATCATGTCTTGCACCTCTAATTTTCACATGCTTTTTCCTAAGTAGAGGATCTCTGTCAGGGGGAGTATTTCTTCATCTCTAAAAAAGGGGAGAAACTTCTTTCTAAAGAGAACACTCATTTAGGGGGAGTAATCCTTTCAACTGATATCATTCATATGGTTTAATTTAATATCCTTCTAGTGATATCATTTGATACAATTCTTGTTGAGGGCATGCTTTTATTTACTTCCTACATGCTTTTAATGTCTTCCTTTTCGGTGGTTGATGCCAAAGGGGGAGAATTTTAGGGACCAAAGCAATGAAAACTATATCAAACACCAAACACCACCTATTTAAAATTTTATATCTACAAATGATTTTTTAAGTGGTTTTGGTTATTTGGTCCAAAAATAGGAAGTAAGTGAATTATGGAGTTAGGGGGAGGCTTAAGTCCATAATATCACATTGTGGGGACAATCATGCATCTTAGCAAGTAGATTGCATATTTTCATTCAAATACTTGTATTATTTGCTTGCTTTGGTTGTGTTGTCATCAATCACCAAAAAGGGGGAGATTGTAAGGAAAATGGACTCCGGGCCATTTGGCTAATTGAGTTTTGGTGTTTGATGAACAACACAATCCGTGAACTAATAAGTTTTCTAGTGTTTGTGTTTGTAGTTCACAGGATGCGAAGAGAATTGGACCAAGGCAATGAGGATGCAACACCTCAAAGGAAGACATAAAAAGATATATAGGAGTCCAATACTCAAGAACAAAGAAGCTCGAAGAAATCAGCGAAGAAATCCAAGATGAGGGCTGTCAGCCAGCGCCTGGTGGCGCACCGGACATTGGTGTCCGGTGTACACCGGACTGTCCGGTGTGGCACCGGACAGTCTGCGCAGAGAGGCCGAAGACAGGCATTCTCTGGCTGTAGCACCGGACTGTCCGGTGTGCCAACGGGCAGACGGCAACGGTCGGATCCAACGGTCGACTGCTACAGGCGCCAACGGTCGGCTGACGTGGCGTGCACCGGACATCTACTGTGCAGTGTCCGGTGGTGCACCGGACTGTCCGGTGCACCCGACGATAGAAAGCTGCTGCTTTCTGTCCAACGGCTAGTTGGGGGTGTGGAGGCTATAAATACCACCCCAACCGGCCATTCTCTAGTGTGAGAGCCCAAGCAACATACCAAGGCATATAGTGCACATTTCCAAGAGCTCAAACACCCAAGTGCTTAATAGAATCACTCGGTGATTAGCGTAGGTGCTTTGCGAAGTGCTTAGGTTAGTTAGACCGCTTTAGCGCTTGCTCTAGGTGAATCCTAGTTAGTTGAGTGAGTTTTGTAAAACCACACAACCCTCGGCTCTTGCGTGAGTCGTTGTAATTGTACCGAGTGGGGCGAGAGTCTTGCGAGACCGTGACAACCGCGTTTGTGTCACGGCCGCCACCGTGTACCGGAGGGAACGAGGCCCGCGGCGTTTTCGGCCGGAAGCTCGATAGTGGAGACGGCGGGGAGCGTCCGAGAGGAGCCGGAAGCGAAGCACCACTTGCGCGTGGAGAAGGCCCGCGGCTCTCTACGGAGTTACTCGACCGTGGTGCTTGGCCCTCGCGTGGGCTTCCCTTTGCGTAGGGGCACTAACGAGGATTAGTTGGGACCTTGCGTGGTTCCGGATACCTCGGTAAAAATACCGGCGTCATCCACGAGAGTTTGCTTCTCTACTTAGCTCTTTACATTCCGCATTTATATTAAGCATTTAAGTTTCAATCTTGTAGTCATACTTATTTAGTGTAGATTGAAACTTAGCCTTTGCGGTAGAGATAGCAACACTTAGACAAAACCTAGTTTGCACATTCTAGTTTTGATTATTTGCATAGGTTTTGCTCTAGGGATTTAATTGTGGCCTAGTTTAGTAAAAGTTTTAGAAGTCCTAATTCACCCCCCCTCTTAGGCGTCACTCGTTTCCTACACCTACTTTCTTGGGTTCCAAGTGAAGAAAATCAAGGACGACACCTTCATCTCCCAAACGAAGTATACTCAGAATCTTCTCAAGAGATTTGGGATGAAGGACACCAAGCCCGTGAAGACACCGATGGGAACTGACGGGCATGTCAACCTCAACAAAGGAGGTAAGTCCGTTGATCAAAAGGTATACCGGTCCATGATAGGTTCATTACTTTATTTATGTGCTAGTAGACCAGACATTATGCTTAGTGTATGCATGTGTGCTAGATATCAATCCGACCCCAAGGAATGTCACCTTATGGCCATTAAGCGAATTCTTAGATATTTAGTTTCTACGCCTTGCTTCGGGATCTGGTATCCAAAGGGGTCTACCTTTGACTTGATTGGATACTCAGACTCTGATTATGCAAGGTTGATAGGAAGAGTACATCAAGGATGTGCCAATTTCTAGGAAGGTCCTTGGTGTCCTGGAGTTCCAAGAAACAAACATCTGTTGCCCTATCCACCGCTGAGGCCAAGTATGTTGCCGCAGGACAGTGTTGCGCGCAACTACTTTGGATGAGACAAACCCTCCGGGACTTTGGCTACAATCTGAGCAAAGTCTCACTCCTATGTGACAATGAGAGTGCAATCCGTATGGCGGATAATCCTGTTGAACACAACCACACTAAGCACATAGACATCCGGCATCACTTCTTGAGAGACCACCAGCAAAAGGGAGATATCAAGGTGTATCATATTAACACCGAGAACCAGCTAGCCGATATCTTCACCAAGCCTTTAGATGAGAAAAGGTTTTACAGGTTGCGTAGTGAGCTAAATGTCTTAGATTCGCGTAACTTAGATTGATCTATAGCATACATGTGTTCTATGCCTTTGATCATGTTACTTTGTGCATTTCAATCAATTATTGTTATTTATGGTGCTCAAGTTGTACAAGTGATCCCCGGACCTCACAAGTCCATATGCGAATGATGCACATATTAAGGGGGAGATGTGCTACAACTTGACCCTTTGAGACTAACATGTTTGTTTAAGTACTTTTGATGTAGTCTCAAAGGTGCATTGAAATGGAAAATGGACTTGGACGATGCAAAGACTTCCACTGCACTCCGGTATTAGTGTATTTAATTCCAAGTTCATTCTTATGCTCTATTTTCGTTTTGCTCTTAATTGACATTTTTGGTGAGGCAATGGGATTTAAAGGCCAAAAGTGATCCTGTTTTGGTGCTTAATGCCAAAGGGGGAGAAACTAAGGCCAAAGCAACTAGATCAGCCAACCACTTGAGAATTTTGAAAATAATAGAATTAGAATTTGTGATTTCTCCAAAATGCTCTTATTGCAAAATTTGGTCTCTTGTGGGGGAGAATTTTGACTATGGGAAAAAGGGGGAGCTTTGGCACTTAATCAATCTTACTCTTGGAATATCTCTCTATTTGCCCAAACAAGTGTGTTTGACTTAGAGATAGGAAAAAGAATTTGATTTGCAAAAACAAACCAAGTGGTGGCAAAGAGTGATCCAAATATGCCAAATCATAAGAAAAACACTTTGGTCTTAAATTGTATTTGATGTTGCACTTCTTTTGTTGCTTTTAGATGTGTTGGCATAAATCACCAAAAAGGGGGAGATTGAAAGGGAAATGTGCCCTTGGGCCATTTTTATAATGTTTTGGTGATTAAATGACCAACACGTTTGATTAAGTTCTTATGTGCCAAATAAAGTGAGAAGTACAAATTAAGGCACAAGGTATGTTTCTAGACTTAGTACATTGTTTTTGAACGCTAATGTGTTTGTCTAAGTGCTAGAAACAGTGACCAAACTTCATCTCGGTCTGGCACACTAGACTATCCGGTGGTGCACCAGACAGTGTCCGGTGCGCCAGGCTGGTCTCCGGTGAAATGGCTGCTCTCGGGAATCGACGGTAGTGTACGGCTAAAAATCACCGGACTGTCCGGTGGTGCACCGGACTGTCCGGTGAGTCATCCGTGGCGAACTCGTCGCTCTCGGAAAAAGCAACGGGGCGACGTGGCTATAATTCACTGGACTGTCTGGTGGTGCACCGGATTGTCCAGTGAGCCAACGATCGGCCGCGCAATCTGCGGGCGACACGTGGACTGCTCCAACGGTTAGCTGGTGCACCGGATTGTCCGGTGCGCCAATCAGCCTAGAGGAGCAACAGTCAGATATGCCAAATTTGGAAGGAGATCGCGCACCAGACAGTCTACAGGACCTGTTGAAAGGAAAATGTGCCCTTGGGCCATTTCTAAGTATTTTGGTGATTGAGTGCCAACACATGTGTTTAATTGTGAATTTATATACATGGATGAACAAGGTGCAAATCATGAGATAAAGGTATGTTTCTAAGCCTTAGTACATTGGTTTTGAATACTAATATACTTGTCTAAGTGTTAGAAACAGAAAGAAGAAAAAGAGAAAAGGGGAGAGAAAGACTTCTGTGTGCAGCCAAGTCTCAGCTCGGTCTGGAGCACCGGACTGTCCGGTGTGCACCGGACAGTGTCCGGTGCGCCAGGCTGACTCGGCTCGAACTGGCCGCTCTCGGGAAATTGGCCGACGGCGTACGGCTAAAATTCACCGGACTGTCCGGTGTGCACCGGACTGTCCGGTGAGCCAACGGTCGGCCGGGCCAACGGTCGGCCGCGCAATCTGCGCGGGACACGTGGCGGAGCCAACGGTCGGAAGACGGCACCGGACTGTCCGGTGTGCACCGGACATGTCCGGTGCGCCAACGGCTCTCAGATCTCCAACGGTCTGCAACGGTCGGCAGCGCCAGATAAGGAAACAAATCGGGCACCGGACAGTGTCCGGTGTGCACCGGACTGTCCGGTGCCCCCGACGACAGAAGGCAAGAATGGCCTTCCGGATTTGCTCTCAACGGCTCCTAGCTGCCTTGGGGCTATAAAAGGAGCCCCTAGGCGCATGGAGGAAACACACAAGCAACCTTTGAGCATTCTTGATCATCCACACTAAGTCTCTGCGCATTCGTTTGTGTTTCTAAGTGATTCGAGCTCTGTTCTAAGTGAGAACTCTGAGATAGTCTTGTGAGCTCGATTCTTGGCCGTGTGTGTGCGCTTTTGCTGTGGATTTGTGTGTGTTGCTTCCCTCCCTTACTCTGTGCTTTCATTTGTGATCATATACTTGTAAGGGCAAGAGACTCCAATTTGTGGAGATTCCTTGCAAACGGGATAGTGAAAGGAAAGACAAAACACCGTGGTATTCAAGTGGGTCTTTGGACCGCTTGAGAGGGGTTGATTACAACCCTCGTCCGTTGGGACGCCACAACGTGGAGTAGGCAAGCCTTGGTCTTGGCCGAACCACGGGATAAACCACTGTGTCACCTCTGTGCTTGATCTCTTGTGGTATTGTGTTTTGTTGAGACTTCATCTTAGCCACTTGGCAATAATCGTGCTAACACTTAACAAGTTTTTGTGGCTTAAGTTTGAAGTTTCTACAGGATCACCTATTCACCCCCCCCCCCTCTAGGTGCTCTCAATTGGTATCAGAGCCGTTCTCTTCACAAAGGGACTAACCGCCCGAAGAGATGGATCCTAAGGGGAAGGGTATTGTGATCAATGACAAAGAGAAGGAATCCTTCGTCAACGAGCCGAAGGACGATAAGCCTACCGACTCCGGCTCGGGCCAAAGACGGAAGGAAGGGAAGAAGAAGAAGACAAGGCGCATCAAGGAGATCGTCTACTACGACAGCGACGAGTCTACTTCTTCCCAAAAGGACGAGGACCACAACGACTACGAGAGAAGGAAACCGGTTAATTCGAACTTTTCCTTTGATTACTCTCGTATTCCGCAAAGTTCACACTCTCATTTGCTCTCCATTCCACTCGGCAAGCCCCCACACTTTGATGGAGAGGACTACGGATTTTGGAGCCACAAAATGCGTAGTCACCTATTCTCTCTTCACCCTAGTATATGGGAGATTGTAGAGAGTGGAATGCACTTTGATAGTTCGGATAGTCCCATGTTCATTAATGAACAAATTCATAAGAATGCACAAGCTACTACTGTTCTTCTAGCTTCTTTGTGCAGGGATGAATATCATAAAGTGAGCGGCTTGGATAACGCCAAGCAAATCTGGGACACCCTCAAGATTTCTCATGAGGGGAACGACGTCACCTTGCTCACCAAGATGGAGTTGGTGGAGGGTGAGCTTGGACGGTTCGCAATGATAAGGGGCGAGGAGCCGACGCAAACATACAACCGGCTCAAGACCCTTATCAACAAGATAAGGAGCTACGGAAGCACACGATGGACGGACCACGACGTCGTCCGCCTAATGCTCAGGTCATTTACCGTTCTTGATCCTCATTTGGTGAACAATATACGTGAAAATCCCAGGTACACCAAGATGTCGCCCGAAGAAGTTCTTGGGAAATTCGTTAGCGGGCGAATGATGATCAAGGAGGCGAGGTATGTGGACGACGCCTTGAATGGTCCGATCAACGAGCCGCAACCTCTCGCTCTCAAGGCAACACGAAGCAAGGAGGCGCTACCTAGCAAGGTGGCACAGATTGAGGCGGCCGGACTCAATGATGAAGAGATGGCTCTCATCATCAAGAGATTCAAGACGGCGCTAAATGGTTGCAAGGGGCAGCCAAGCAAGACCAAGACAAAGGGGAAGCGCTCATGCTTCAAATGCGGTAAGCTTGGTCATTTTATCGCTAACTGTCCCGATAATGAAAGTGACCAGGAAAAGGGGAACAAAAGAGAGAAGAAGAAGCAATACAAGAAGGCAAAGGGCGAGGCGCATCTAGGAAAGGAGTGGGACTCGGATTGCTCCTCCTCCGACTCTGACAATGAAGGACTCGCTGCTACTGCCTTCAACAAGTCTTCCCTCTTCCCCAACGAGCGTCTCACATGCCTTATGGCAAGGGAGAAGAAGGTGAGTACTCAAGACTCCACTTATGCTTCTTCTAGTGATAATGAATCTAGTGATGATGATGACATAGATTATTCATGCTTGTTCAAGGGCTTAGAAAGATCTAAGATAGATAAAATCAATGAATTGATTGATGCATTGAATGAAAAGGATAGGCTTTTAGAAAAACAGGAGGATTTATTGTATGATGAACATGATAAATTTGTAGAGGCACAAAAATCATATGCTTTAGAAGTGAAAAGAAATGAGGTGCTTTCTAGTGAATTATCCTCTTGTCATGAAACCATTGCTTCTTTACGAAATGTTAATAATGATTTAAGTGCTAAACTAGAAGTAGCTAGTAAATCAAATTCCTGTGTTGAAAATGTTACAATTTGCACTAGGTGTAAGGATTTTGATGTTAATGCCTGTAGTGAACACTTAGTTTCAATTTCCAAACTGAGTGATGAATTGGCTAGTCTTAATGCACAACTTAAGACTAGCAAAAGTGAATTTGACAAGTTAAAATTTGCAAGGGATGCCTATACAATTGGAAGACATCCCTCAATTAAGGATGGACTTGGTTTCAAGAGGGAAGCCAAGAACTTAACAAGCCATAAGGCTCCCATCTTCGTCAAGGAGAAGGGGAAGGCCCCTATGGCTAGTAGTGTGAAAAAGAACCATGCCTTTATGTATAATGATAGGAGAAATGCTAGAAAGGCTTATAATGATTTTGATTCATATGTTTATGATTCTCATGCCATGTTTGCTTCTAGTTCTTCTTATAAGCATGATAGGGATATGTGTAGAAGAAATGTTGTACATATGCCTAGGAGAATTATTGCTCATGTGCCTAGAAAGAATGTTATTCATGCTCCTAGGAAAGTAGTGAATGAACCTTCTATAATTTATTATGCTTTAAACACTTTCTTTGCTATTTGTAGAAAGGATAGGAAAATAGTTGCTAGGAAATTAGGGGCAAAATGCAAGGGAGACAGGACTTGCATTTGGGTCCCTAAGGACATTTGTGCTAACCTTGCAGGACCCAACATGAGTTGGGTACCTAAGACCCAAGCCTAAATTTGCCTTGCAGGTTTATGCATCCGGGGGTTCAAGCTAGATTATCGACAGCGGATGCACAAACCATATGACGGGGGAGAAGAAGATGTTCACCTCCTACGTCAAAAATAAGGATTCCCAAGATTCAATTATATTCGGTGATGGGAATCAAGGCAAGGTAAAAGGGTTAGGTAAAATTGCAATTTCTAATGAGCATTCTATCTCAAATGTATTCTTAGTGGAGAGTCTTGGATATAATTTGCTATCTGTTAGTCAATTATGTCAAATGGGATATAATTGTTTATTTACAAATGTAGATGTGTCTGTCTTTAGAAGATGTGATGGTTCACTAGCTTTTAAGGGTGTACTAGACGGCAAGCTTTATTTAGTTGATTTTGCAAAAGAAGAGGCCGGTCTAGATGCATGCTTAATGGCTAAGACTTGCATGGGCTGGCTGTGGCATCGCCGCTTAGCACATGTGGGGATGAAGAACCTCCACAAGCTTCTAAAGGGAGAACACGTGATAGGTCTAACAAATGTGCATTTCGAAAAAGATAGACCTTGTGCAGCTTGTCAGGCAGGTAAACAGGTGGGAGGAGCGCATCACAGCAAGAATGTGATGACCACGTCAAGACCTCTGGAGCTGCTGCATATGGATCTCTTCGGACCCGTCGCCTATTTAAGCATAGGAGGAAGTAAGTATGGTTTAGTTATTGTTGATGACTTTTCCCGCTTCACTTGGGTGTTCTTTTTGCAGGATAAGTCTGAAACCCAAGGGACCCTCAAGCGCTTCCTCAGGAGAGCTCAAAATGAGTTTGAGCTCAAGGTGAAGAAGATAAGGAGCGACAACGGGTCCGAGTTCAAGAACCTTCAAGTGGAGGAGTTTCTTGAGGAGGAAGGGATCAAGCACGAGTTCTCCGCTCCCTACACACCATAGCAAAATGGTGTGGTAGAGAGGAAGAACAGGACGCTAATTGATATGGCGAGGACGATGCTTGGAGAATTCAAGACCCCCGAGTGCTTTTGGTCGGAAGCCGTGAACACGGCTTGCCACGCCATCAACAGGGTCTACCTTCACCGCCTCCTCAAGAAGACGTCATATGAGCTACTAACCGGTAACAAACCCAATGTATCGTACTTTCGTGTATTTGGGAGCAAATGCTACATTCTTGTGAAGAAGGGTAGAAATTCTAAGTTTGCTCCCAAAGCTGTAGAAGGGTTTTTATTAGGTTATGATTCAAATACAAAGGCGTATAGGGTCTTCAACAAATCATCGGGTTTGGTTGAAGTCTCTAGCGACGTTGTATTTGATGAGACTAATGGCTCTCCAAGAGAGCAAGTTGTTGATTGTGATGATGTAGATGAAGAAGATGTTCCGACGGCCGCAATACGAACCATGGCTATTGGAGACGTTCGGCCACAGGAACAAGATAAACGAGATCAACCTTCTTCCTCAACAACGGTGCATCCCACAACTCAAGACGATGAACAGGTTCATCAAAAGGAGGCGAATGATCGAGGGGGAGCACAAGATGATCAAGTGATGGAGGAAGAAGCGCAACCGGCACCTCCAACCCAAGTTCGAGCGATGATTCAAAGGGATCATCCCGTCGACCAAATTCTGGGTGACATTAGCAAGGGAGTAACTACTCGGTCTCGATTAGTTAATTTTTGTGAACATTACTCTTTTGTCTCCTCTATTGAGCCTTTCAGGATAGAGGAGGCCTTGCTAGATCCGGATTGGGTGTTGGCCATGCAGGAGGAACTTAACAACTTCAAGCGCAATGAAGTTTGGACGCTGGTGCCTCGTCCCAAGCAAAATGTTGTGGGAACCAAGTGGGTTTTCCGCAACAAACAGGACGAGCACGGGGTGGTGACGAGAAACAAGGCTCGACTTGTGGCAAAAGGTTATGCCCAAGTCGCAGGTTTGGACTTTGAGGAGACTTTTGCTCCTGTGGCTAGGCTAGAATCAATTCGTATCTTGCTAGCATATGCCGCTCACCATTCTTTCAGGTTGTACAAATGGATGTGAAGAGCGCTTTCCTCAACGGGCCAATAAAGGAGCAGGTGTACGTAGAGCAACCCCCTGGCTTCGAGGATGAGCGGTACCCCGACCACGTGTGTAAGCTCTCTAAGGCGCTCTATGGACTTAAACAAGCCCCAAGAGCATGGTATGAATGCCTTAGAGATTTCTTAATTACTAATGCTTTCAAGGTTGGGAAAGCCGATCCAACTCTTTTCACTAAGACTTGTAATGGTGATTTGTTTGTGTGCCAAATTTATGTCGATGACATAATATTTGGTTCTACTAATCAAAAGTCTTGTGAAGAGTTTAGCAGGGTGATGACGCAGAAATTCGAGATGTCGATGATGGGCGAGTTGAACTACTTCCTTGGGTTCCAAGTGAAGCAACTCAAGGACGGCACCTTCATCTCCCAAACGAAGTACACGCAAGATCTGCTAAAGCGGTTTGGGATGAAGGACGCCAAACCCACAAAGACACCGATGGGAACCGACGGACACACAGACCTCAACAAAGGAGGTAAGTCCGTTGATCAAAAAGCATACCGGTCAATGATAGGATCTTTACTTTATTTATGTGCTAGTAGACCGGATATTATGCTTAGCGTATGCATGTGTGCTAGATTTCAATCCGATCCTAAGGAGTGTCACTTGGTGGCGGTGAAGCGAATTCTTAGATATTTAGTCGCTACGCCTTGCTTCGGGATCTGGTATCCAAAGGGGTCTAACTTTGACTTGATTGGGTACTCAGATTCCGACTATGCTGGATGTAAGGTCGATAGGAAGAGTACATCAGGGACGTGCCAATTCTTAGGAAGGTCCCTGGTGTCATGGAACTCTAAGAAACAAACCTCCGTTGCCCTATCCACCGCTGAGGCCGAGTACGTTGCCGCAGGTCAGTGTTGCGCGCAACTACTTTGGATGAGGCAAACCCTCAGGGACTTTGGCTACAATCTGAGCAAAGTCCCACTCCTATGTGATAATGAGAGTGCTATCCGAATAGCGGAAAATCCTGTTGAGCACAGCCGCACAAAGCACATTGACATCCGGCATCACTTTTTGAGAGACCACCAGCAAAAGGGAGATATCGAAGTGTTTTATGTTAGCACCGAGAACCAGCTAGCCGATATCTTTACCAAGCCTTTAGATGAGAAGACCTTTTGCAGGCTGCGTAGTGAGCTCAATATCTTAGATTCGCGGAACTTGGATTGAATTGTAGCATACATGTACTTATGCCTTTGATCATGTTCATTCTGCATCTTGTTGCTTATTATGGTGCTCAAGTTGTACAAACACTCCCTGGACCTCACAAGTCCGTTGCAAAGTGATGCACATGTTTAGGGGGAGATGTGTTACAACTTGACCCTTTGAGACTAACCATATGCTTGAGTTTGCTTGATTTAGTCTCGAAGGAGAATTGAAAGGGAAAAGGTGGACTTGGACCATAAAAGACTTCCACTGCACTCCGATGACAGGGTAACTTATTCCAAGTTCATCTCATGAACTCTTATTGCCATTTGCTCTTAATTGAAGATTTTGGTGAGGCAATGGGGTTAAAGGGCCAAAATTGATCCCGTTTTGGTGCTTGATGCCAAAGGGGGAGAAAATAAAGGCCAAAGCAATAAATGGATCAGCTACCACTTGAGAAATTTGAAAATAGTAGAGTAGAGCTTTTGGTTTGTCAAACTCTTTTGTTGTCTCTCTTGTCAAAAGTTGGCTTCTTGTGGGGAGAAGTAGTAATTATGGGAAAAAGGGGGAGTTTTTGAAATCCTTGATCAATCTCTTTTGGAATGACTCTCTTTATGCTTCAACATGTGTGTTTAACTTAGAAATAGAGATTTGAGTTTGATTTGCAAAAACAAACCAAGTGGTGGCAAAGGATGATCCATATATGCCAAAATTGATTCAAAATAAATTTGAGTTTTATTTGAAGTGAGTTTGCACTTGTTCTAGTTGCTTTATGTTGTGTTGGCATAAATCACCAAAAAGGGGGAGATTGAAAGGGAAATGTGCCCTTGGGCCATTTCTAAGTATTTTGGTGATTGAGTGCCAACACATGTGTTTAATTGTGAATTTATATACATGGATGAACAAGGTGCAAATCATGAGATAAAGGTATGTTTCTAAGCCTTAGTACATTGGTTTTGAATACTAATATACTTGTCTAAGTGTTAGAAACAGAAAGAAGAAAAAGAGAAAAGGGGAGAGAAAGACTTCTGTGTGCAGCCAAGTCTCAGCTCGGTCTGGAGCACCGGACTGTCCGGTGTGCACCGGACAGTGTCCGGTGCGCCAGGCTGACTCGGCTCGAACTGGCCGCTCTCGGGAAATTGGCCGACGGCGTACGGCTAAAATTCACCGGACTGTCCGGTGTGCACCGGACTGTCCGGTGAGCCAACGGTCGGCCGGGCCAACGGTCGGCCGCGCAATCTGCGCGGGACACGTGGCGGAGCCAACGGTCGGAAGACGGCACCGGACTGTCCGGTGTGCACCGGACATGTCCGGTGCGCCAACGGCTCTCAGATCTCCAACGGTCTGCAACGGTCGGCAGCGCCAGATAAGGAAACAAATCGGGCACCGGACAGTGTCCGGTGTGCACCGGACTGTCCGGTGCCCCCGACGACAGAAGGCAAGAATGGCCTTCCGGATTTGCTCTCAACGGCTCCTAGCTGCCTTGGGGCTATAAAAGGAGCCCCTAGGCGCATGGAGGAAACACACAAGCAACCTTTGAGCATTCTTGATCATCCACACTAAGTCTCTGCGCATTCGTTTGTGTTTCTAAGTGATTCGAGCTCTGTTCTAAGTGAGAACTCTGAGATAGTCTTGTGAGCTCGATTCTTGGCCGTGTGTGTGCGCTTTTGCTGTGGATTTGTGTGTGTTGCTTCCCTCCCTTACTCTGTGCTTTCATTTGTGATCATATACTTGTAAGGGCAAGAGACTCCAATTTGTGGAGATTCCTTGCAAACGGGATAGTGAAAGGAAAGACAAAACACCATGGTATTCAAGTGGGTCTTTGGACCGCTTGAGAGGGGTTGATTGCAACCCTCGTCCGTTGGGACGCCACAACGTGGAGTAGGCAAGCGTTGGTCTTGGCCGAACCACGGGATAAACCACTGTGTCACCTCTGTGCTTGATCTCTTGTGGTATTGTGTTTTGTTGAGACTTCATCTTAGCCACTTGGCAATAATCGTGCTAACACTTAACAAGTTTTTGTGGCTTAAGTTTGAAGTTTCTACAGGATCACCTATTCACCCCCCCCCTCTAGGTGCTCTCACCTGTCTGGTGCGCCACTCGACAGAAGGCAAGATTGGCTTTCCAAGTTGGTCTCCACCGGCTCCTAGTTGCCTTGGGGCTATAAAAGGGACCCCTAGGCGCATGGAGGAGAACACCAAGCATTCTCTAAGTACTCTAAAGCATCCAGACTCCGCTCCCGCGCATTCGCTTTGTTGTGTTAGTGATTTGAGCTCCATTTGAGTTGCGAACTCCATGTATTGTGGTTCGAGCTCAAGTCTAGATTTGTGTGCGTGGTTGTGCTGTGGATTTGAGTCTTGCGTGTGTTGCTCTCCCCAACCTTACTTTTGTGTTTCTTTTGTGATCATCACTGTAAGGGCGAGAGACTCCAATTTGTGGAGATTCCTCGCAAACGGGATAAAGACTATAAGGAAGAAAGTCGTGGTATTCAAGTTGATCATTGGATCACTTGAAAGGGGTTGAGTGCAACCCTCGTCCATTGGGATGCCACAACATGGAAGTAGGCAAGTGTTACTTGGCCGAACCACGGGATAAAAATTGCGTGTCTCGTGTGTTGCTTCTTGTGATTGCTTTGTTCGCACGAGCGTGTTTCATAGCCACTTGATTACACTAACTCCTTAACAATCAAGTTTGTGGCTATTTAGCGTTTAATTTTACAGGATCACCTATTCACCCCCCTCTAGGTGCTCTCAAGAACCACCCGGGAAAACAGTGCCACCACAAGGGAGGAATGGGACCCCTTGGCTGACTAATTAGGAAAGCTAGTGGAAGACTACTTTACCTGAAAGGGGCAAGGGCAGTAGGGGAGTTGCATGCAGGGAGGTTTTCGGGTTGATTTTGCTGCGATGGCGGTCAGACGAGGGATTCTTGCAAGTGCTCTTCCCATAAACTGTAGCGAGTTTTCGGAAGCTAGTGGAACTTTGTAAAGGCCTCATAGTGGATCTCTAGCCATTCACCTCGGTAGTGTCTAAGGGCCTTGTAAACCCTAGCGACACGGGATACACGACTTGTGGGTACAGGGTACAAAACCTCTGCAGAGTGTAAAACTAGTATACTAGTCGTGCTCATGGTCATGAGCGGCTCGGACACTCACATGATTAATTTATGGAACTTAAATTCATTTTGTCATTTGCATTGTATGGGATCATTTATTAATTTTGTTCTATTATTCTTATTATGGTTTGGTATTCACTTACATTTAGTAACTACTAATAAAATTTGATCAATTTATTAAAAGCAATGCTAAGCTTTAACCCCTATTGTTGATCAGCTTTACACATCACATGAACTCCCACCTTTGGTGAGTTCATGCCACATTATTCCCCACAACTTGTTGAGCGATGAACATGTGTGAGCTCACCCTTGCTGTCTCACACCCCCCCACAGGAGAAGAACAGGTGGTTCAAGAAGAGCCTCATAGCGAGGAGTTTGACTTGATCTAGGTGGCGTCTCCTAGTTGACTTTGTGGCGCCAAGGATGGACTTTAGTTCGATTTATATTTATAATTTATTTTGTAAGACTTCCGCTATGTAATAAGTGCTCTGATTTTATTATGACATTTATCTCTATACACTCTGTTATTATATGTGTTGTCTTCTTTGGCGCATATATGAGATGCACCCGGCTTTACCCGATTTCAGAAGGCAAACCGAAAGCGAACTATGTACGTGCCAGGATCAGAATTCACGTACACAGGGATTACATAAATGAACATCATCGCATAGTGCTCGAATAACAACATAAAAGAGTATTAACTTATTACATCACGATGTCAGGGACATCCACATAGTCATCAACTTAACGGGTAAATCAAAGTGCTAAGCGAAAGGTAGTAAAGATAGGGCCTTCACAGGCAGCTGACTGGGGGTTGCCGTTAACCCACACCTAGAACTCGTCGTAGTCTTGGAACTCCTGGAAGTCTCCTTCCACGACTTCATCTTCTCCCGAGCAGTGGTTGCAATGTGGACAACCTGGTGTTTTGTGGTAAAGCAAGGATGAGTACACATCAACATACTCAGCAAATGCCCCGTTTGGCTGAAGTGGACTAGCCTTTTTTATGTGGGGTTAGTCTCAAGCAGTTGCTTTTAGTTTGTCAGGTATTTATTGTTAATAGAAGCCAGGTTTTATTATAAAACCCAAGTTATTATCCCAAAAAGTACCTCCTCAGAGAGGAAATACTAGAATTCATAACTAAAGTCACCATCATTAACCATCATCATTAAAGTCATCATCTGAGGTGTATCCGGAGTGTCTCTAATCAAAGAGGATCCCAAGGCTGCTCTTAACCGCGAGCACGACTGATATATCAGTTTCATTACCCTCTGCAGAGGTCGCACACTTTACCCATGAGCTGTGATTCCCGTTTGCCTGGGGATCATGACTCCCCATTGATCACTTCCTAGGTGGTCCGGCAGGGTATCACTACGTAGCTTTTACAAAGATTCCCTAGAGGTCCTAGCCGCCCGTTAGGTTTCTCTAGTTTGATAAACACAGTACCCCTCCCGGCAGGGGGGTGACTAACAAAAGCAAAACGAAAGAACCTCGGCACCCAGCCTCGGCAGAGCAAGCACTGTGCCTGGACCCCATTGACGGCACGACGGCGAAGCAACTACACCTCTAGTTCCTCTAATTAATTAGCTAAGGGCCTCCCATTTCACCCTCATGGTTGCACTGTTATCCTAGGTGGTCTCTCAACGAACAGGTCCTTACGGAGAGGCACTCGAGAAACCGCTCGAGTCCCCCTTGAATGCCACAAGTATAACATCATAATAAAGAAGGGAAACAACGTATCATTGGGAAATCTCATCATGTTCATTGATTAGTGTTGAGCAATAGCATAAAGCTAAACAATAATAATCCAACCCAAATAGGTAAACAAGGACATGGATAACAAAAGCTAGTCAATCCTTAGGTATAAAGGTGTAAATGCGGGGAGTGAATTATAGACTTGTATAGGATATAGATAGGTCAAGGGACACTTGCCTTCACCAAGCTGCTGCTGCTCAGGGTCTTCTCCTGCAATTCCCTCAGACTCCACGAATGGACCGATATCTACGCGAGTGCAAACATACATTCAACATTCTTGAAACGGAAGGAAACAATACACCATACAACAATATAGATCAAAATAAATATGCACATGACATAGAATTCGCATCTACAACTACGCGAGAAAGGAATTGAGACGACCGACGCTACGGCCGAGGGATATCATGTTTACACTAAGCGGATATGAGTTATAATATTTAATTCGGATTAATCATATTAACAGACATTTATCATATGCCAAGTAAAACTATTACTTAGTCCCGATTAGTTTGCTACTCGAATAACCGTTGTTTAAATATGTACTTAATTAGCGCGAGCTATTTTAGGTGAGGCGAATTATTAACGTGCGAAGAAGCGCACGACGACGCGCGCGAACGGCACGCGACGTTTTTAACGCGCGGTGCGCGGGCGATGGCGAGGCGAGCGACGCGAATGCACACGGGGGGGGGGGGGGGGGTAGACGAGCGTAGACGGGGGGTAGACGAGCATGGACAGAGTCCCGTCGACGCACTGCGCGTAAGCGAACGCGAGTGCGTGCAATAGTTGCACGACGACGGCTGCGAGAGCACGGCGTGGCGCTGCGCACGCGCGATTTGACGTGCGCGACACGGCTGACTGCGAGCCCGAGGCGCGGCAAGGGTAGACGAACGGCCGGGGCGGGTTGCAGGGACGTCGGCGGGGTCGGGCTCGGCGGCCACGGCCGATCGGGCACGGGGTGCTGGGCGCGCGGCGGCTCGCTGGCTTGGGCCCGGTTCGGCCGTGCTAGCAGCACACCGGTGGCCAGGGGCATGGGGACGGGGTTGGGCGTGCCGAGCGCGTGGCGACTCGGCCGCGGCGCGTAGGGGGCGAGGCTCGCCGGCGAAGGGGAGCGCGGTTGCTACGGTGCTAGACGCCGACGCCTGGCTCGGAGAGAAGAGAGAAAGAAGGCGAGCTCACCTCGGCGGCGCGGTTAGACGGCGAGGCACAGCGAGGTGCTGCGCACGCGGGCATCGGCGACCCGCACGACGACGGCAGCGGCGGCACTCCGGGCGGGGCGCGGCTCCGACGGCGGTGCTGGCGAGGCGGAGGGCGAGGTCGAGGCGAGGAGAGGCGGTGTGGGCGAGAAACTGCGCGAGAAGCACGGGCTCGACTGGTTTTGGAAGATGCACAGTGGGCGTGGGCTCCCTGGCGCGTGGGCCCACCTGAGCAGGCGGCGGCGGGCGCGGAATCGCCTACGCGCGGTGCGCGCGATCGTGCGCACTGGGCGCGCCACGGCTGGGCCGCGTGGGCCGGCGCGGGGCGGGGACACGGCGGGTGCGCGCTGGGCCGCTACAAGCGCGCGTACGTGGGGTGGGCGGGGCAGGCCGCGGAGCTGGGAGCTGGCCCGCGCTCGCGTGGGCCCAGGAAGGGAGAAGGGGGCGCTGGGCCGAGAGGGGGGGAAAGAGAGGGAGGAGGGGGCCGGGGTGGGCCGACCGAATGGGCCAGGGAAGGGGGGAAGCTGATTCCCTTTTTTCCTTTTCTTTATCTACTTCTATTATTTCAGTTTAACATCATGTGAAAATCATTGATTAAATGAAAGATCAACTAAACCACTCATCAAACAAAAATAAATTCCTTCCAGCATGATGCAACAACTATTGTTCTCTTAGGGTTTTATCAAAACCTGAATTTGGTGGATATTATAGAAGAAATTTTATACCACCAGATTCAGGGTGTTACAAACCTATCTGTAAAGCCCAAAATTTGGTAGAAAAAAAAAATAATAAAGAGATAAAATATATATATATAATAGTGTGATGAGAATTTTTGAAGATCTTTGAAATCTATTAGGGATTCCCCCTCATACTCAAGCAATAATATAAAATTAGATAAGTAACTAATAAATTGAGGTTGAGTTCTTACCAATAATTTTGAGTGATTCCTTTTATTAAAAATATAATTTGACCTCAACTTATAAAAAAAAATATATATATATATATAGGAAAGAACTTGGGAAAAGTAATAATCATTTATTTCTCTTAGAATTAAATGGTAAGGGGGAAGATAAATAATAATAAAAAAAATAGTAATAAAAATAATAACAAATATGAAGATAAGGATTTCTGTACCCATTAGAATTATGCTTGAGATTCAAAGTTGAATCATGTTTGAATTTGAAATAGAAATTTAAAATTTGGAATAGAAATTATAAAGAGAAAATAGAAAAAAAAGGGGCAAACCGCGCTTGGGCCAAAACTGGCACTGTCGGCCCAGCTCGGCCTCCACGCTGCTGGCCGTGCGCCCTGGCTCGCTGCCGGCCCAGTCTCCCTGCCGCGTGGGGCCCGGACGTCAGGAATCCATCTTCTTTCCCCTCTGGCTTCTTTCAACTGAACACGAGTTCGTCGCCGCGCTGCTGGTACGATCTCAACGGAGCCCGCGTGATTCCCGGACTCGGTTGCTAGCTGCCGTGATCTACGGACCTTGTGCGGACTATAAAGCGGGTCGTGGTCACCTCGCCTCACCAATCGTCCTCTGGAAGCTGCCGGGATCTCGTCGCCGCAGGGAAGATTCGGCCACTGTGGTGGTCGTGCGCCGCGCCACCGTGTGACGGCCCTCCTTCGGACCCCATAGCCTAAAGCTGTCCGCTGCCACGGAACAATAGCGCGGAGAGAGGGAGAGAGATAGAGAACGGCCGCCGCAACTCCACCATGCACGCGTCCCTGCTTGTGCCTGCCGTCGACGGCTTTTCGTCCAGGATCGAGCTCCATCCTCGATTGATGGCTTGGGAGAGTCGCTGGGGCTTTCCAATGGTGTCACGACCTTGCCCCCCCCAGAACTTGGGCAATTGCGCCGCAATTTCTCGCCGGCGCCACATCTCCATCGCGGATCTGCGGAGCACGTGGACCGATGTCTCCTCACCATCATTCTCGGTAAGACCTGTTGCCACTGATTCGCCGTGTTCATAGCTTCGTGTAGCTCCAGTTAATTTGATGGTGGTGCTCGGGGGAGACCGATTGGGTCACCGTCGATCTCATCCACCACGCGGTCATGGCGGAGGCGCCCCTGTTTGGTTGGTGGGAGGAAGATGGTGCGAGCACCGTCGGATCGTAGTGAACGGCTAGGATTAGATGTTAACATACCCCTTCGCTGCGATCAGTCATGGGCCATCCGATCGGGATCGGAGGGCGGTGGAAGGGCTAGGATTCATTAAACCTAGATCGTTAGATCGTGATCCAAGGGCTGATAACACGTACCGGTTCAAGGAAGTAGCATCTAATCTGGGCGGTTGGCGCGCGATCGGACGGCCCAGATCACAATACCCCTTCGCGGCCACGCTTTTGCAAAAGAACCCCCTGGAAGTAATAAATAAACACGCCGTCCTGGGACCCTGTTCCCAGTGTCTTGGAATCTTTTTCACCGTACCCCCTGTGCTTTGCAGTAATTGAGGCCCAGTCCAGAACTCATTTAATTTGAATAAATGAAATAGAAAATGGATTTTTAATATGAAAATAATTATTAGAACTTGATAAATTCATAGAAAATTCATACTTGCTCCAAATTAGCCCATTCCACTTTCTAAATTTTTATAATTTAATTCTCTATCACTTAGAGCCTCTGTTTTGTCATGAAAACAATTAGAAATTTAATCTCTCACTTAATCCATTTTAAACACATAAAACCTTTGAAAATTCATAACTTAAAATCTATAACTCCAAATTTAATGATTCCAGTTCCTGTGACCTTAGTTTAATGTCTAGATTATTACTGTGTATTTTATTTACATGTTTGTTGTAATGTTAATTTTGCCTATACAATGTCTGTTTGTAATGCTACGACTAGCGTGAGGACACGTGTCATCTGAAGATCATCCTGGTACCTGGAATCTCAAGGCCCAGGCAAGTTGTGCCCTTGATCACTTTCTTTATACCCACTCATGTTCTAATTAATCATAATGATCTGCATAGGTTAATTTTGATGGGACCCAATAGGTTACCCTAGTTTGACTATCTTTATACCTTGTTCACCACTGAATCTTTGGGTAGTACTTGCTATCGCTTTATGTGGTTTTGGGTATAGAGATACACATTACTATTCATGATTATACTTTTGTTATCAGTTGTTATTTATGGTTCATGTTAAGATCATTATGTTAATTGGAACATGGAGAACCACCCGGGAAAACAGTGCTACCACAAGGGTGGAATGGGACGCCCTTGGCCGATTAATTAGGAAAGCTAGTGGAAGACTACCTTACCCGAAAGGGGCAAGGGCAGTAGGGGAGTGGTCAGTGTAGGGAGGCCCTCGGGAGGATTTTGCTGCGATGGCGGTCCTGCAAGGGATTCCTGCACTGGAACTTCCTATAAACTGTAGCGGGTTTTCTGAAGCTAGCGGAACTTTGTAAAGGCCTCGTAGTGTTACCCTGCCTCGCCTCCTCGGTAGAGGTGTATGGGATTGGCCGTCTCTTGGCAGATGGGTAACATGACTTGTGGGTAAAGATGTGCAACCTCTGCAGAGTGTAAAACTGGTATACTAGCCGTGCTCACGGTCATGAGCAGCTCGGACACTCACATGATTAAAGTATGGAACTAAATTCAATTTGTCATATGCATTGCATCGCAGGCGAAGTGGTTACTTTTGTTCTACTACTTAATTGGGTTGGTATTTACTTATACTTAGTAATTGCTAATAAAATTTTGACCAACTTTAAAAGCAATGCTCAGCTTCAACCATCCTCTTTGGTAAGCCTTACACTTCACGTGAGCTCCCACCTTTGACGAGTTCATGCACATTATTCCCCACAACTTGTTGAGCGATGAACGTATGTGAGCTCACTCTTGCTGTCTCACACCCCCACAGGTCAAGAACAGGTACCACAGGATGAGGCGCTTGGAGGATGCTGCGATGTGTTCGTGAGAGTTCTAGGCTGTCGTCTCCCAGTCAACTTTGGGTTGCTGGACCGTTGTCTCCTTATAATGTAATTATTTATTTTGTATAGAACTCCTGTTATACATAAAGATGTGACATTCGATCCTGTGCCATGATTCATCATATGTGTGAGACTTGGTCCCAGCACACCTGGTGATTATGTTAGCGCCCGGGTTTTGGACCCCTAAGATCCGGGTGTTACAGAAGTGGTATCAGAGGAATGTTGACTGTAGGACGAAACCTAGATAGAAATGGACATAACCATTATCTACTTATCCTACTCTGATTCTTTCTGAACATTTCTTAATCTTTTCTCATCTATTTCCGCTTTACTCTGATTATTCTTACCTTTTTCCCTTCTAAAGACAAATGTGGATTTCACACTTTGAAATCCTGTGCCTAAAGTGACCTTTAGGAATAAGAGACCTACTCTCAGGAACAAAAACAAAACTATTTTTATGGTTATCTTTGCACTTGAATGTTTGTTCTTATGATATTTGTCTGATTTGGATTTTTGATTGAGTGTGATGAGTTGTGGAGTAATGTCCACAATTACATCTGCATATACATATAGACATAAATAGAATTCATAAGATAACTAAAGAAACTAGATTTTCCTCCATTAAAGTATATCTACCTTAATGGATCTCTCCTCACTCAAAGGATTCTACCTTATCTTTAACGAATCTCTCTTATCTTAAAAGACTCTCTCTTATCTGAATAGATCCATCTTATCTTAAATGATACTCTCTTACCTTAATAGACTCATCTCATCTCGAAAAGATTTTACCTTATCCTAATAGATCTAACTAATCTCAAAAGGCTCTATCTTATTCTTAGAGATCCATCTTGTCCTAATGGGCATACATATCCCATCCTAGGGTGACCACCATGATCTAAACCAAATCAATTAAGATCTTATCTAGTCAAGCTAGTCATACCAATCTAATCTAGATCCCATCTAACCTAATATGATCTAATCTAAAGTGAGTTACTTAATGGACCAGTTAATACTTGTGAAATAGATTAGACCCTCTCCACATGTTTTAACTTAGTTCACCCTACACTAAATAATAAGAAACCAACCCAACCAATAGAGTCTTGATGGATTGCATGACCTGCCTATCCCCACCTAACATCAAACAAACTTTTGACCTACATCATGTAGTCTATCTCATCCATACCTATATTAACCATATTCCCCAGCCCAATAATATACACTAACTCCTAATCAATGAGACAAGACCGAAGAAGATGATCAACTTCATCAAGAAAGGATGAGCACCAACTCAAGTCTTCAAGGATCAAGTGAGGTCACCAAGATGAGTCAAGATCCACAATCTTGGATGGAGTCTTTCTTTACCCCACTCTTTCTTGCCCAAACCTATATAGGCTTTAAAAGATATCCTTTATCCTGCATAATAAAGTGTCTATAACCATATATACCTATGCTCTCCTAATAACTAACTAATAAAAAAAAGGACTCTTGATTTTTGAACTAGCTAGAAACTGGAATCTAGACTACAAGCTAAATTTGTTGTATCATGTTCCTTACAAATCTCGAGGACGAGATTATTTTTAAGGGGGGTAGGATTTGTAAAGCCCAAAATTTGGTAGAAAAAAAAATAATAAAGAGATAAAATATATATATATAATAGTGTGATGAGAATTTTTGAAGATCTTTGAAATCTATTAGGGATTCCCCCTCATACTCAAGCAATAATATAAAATTAGATAAGTAACTAATAAATTGAGGTTGAGTTCTTACCAATAATTTTGAGTGATTCCTTTTATTAAAAATATAATTTGACCTCAACTTATAAATATATATATATATAGGAAAGAACTTGGGAAAAGTAATAATCATTTATTTCTCTTAGAATTAAATGGTAAGGGGGAAGATAAATAATAAAAAAAATAGTAATAAAAATAATAACAAATATGAAGATAAGGATTTCTGTACCCATTAGAATTATGCTTGAGATTCAAAGTTGAATCATGTTTGAATTTGAAATAGAAATTTAAAATTTGGAATAGAAATTATAAAGAGAAAATAGAAAAAAAAGGGGCAAACCGCGCTTGGGCCAAAACTGGCACTGTCGGCCCAGCTCGGCCTCCACGCTGCTGGTCGTGCGCCCTGGCTCGCTGCCGGCCCAGTCTCCCTGCCGCGTGGGGCCCGGACGTCAGGAATCCATCTTCTTTCCCCTCTGGCTTCTTTCAACGGAACACGAGTTCGTCGCCGCGCTGCTGGTACGATCTCAACGGAGCCCGCGTGATTCCCGGACTCGGTTGCTAGCTGCCGTGATCTACGGACCTTGTGCGGACTATAAAGCGGGTCGTGGTCACCTCGCCTCACCAATCGTCCTCTGGAAGCTGCCGGGATCTCGTCGCCGCAGGGAAGATTCGGCCACTGTGGTGGTCGTGCGCCGCGCCACCGTGTGACGGCCCTCCTTCGGACCCCATAGCCTAAAGCTGTCCGCTGCCACGGAACAATAGCGCGGAGAGAGGGAGAGAGATAGAGAACGGCCGCCGCAACTCCACCATGCACGCGTCCCTGCTTGTGCCTGCCGTCGACGGCTTTTCGTCCAGGATCGAGCTCCATCCTCGATTCATGGCTTGGGAGAGTCGCTGGGGCTTTCCAATGGTGTCACAACCTTGCCCCCCCCCAGAACTTGGGTAATTGCGCCGCAATTTCTCGCCGGCGCCACATCTCCACCGCGGATCTGCGGAGCACGTGGACCGATGTCTCCTCACCATCATTCTCGGTAAGACCTGTTGCCACTGATTCGCCGTGTTCATAGCTTCGTGTAGCTCCAGTTAATTTGATGGTGGTGCTCGGGGGAGACCGATTGGGTCACCGTCGATCTCATCCACCGCGCGGTCATGGCGGAGGCGCCCCTGTTTGGTTGGTGGGAGGAAGATGGTGCGAGCACCGTCGGATCGTAGTGAACGGCTAGGATTAGATGTTAACATACCCCTTCGCTGCGATCAGTCATGGGCCATCCGATCGGGATCGGAGGGCGGTGGAAGGGCTAGGATTCATTAAACCTAGATCGTTAGATCGTGATCCAAGGGCTGATAACACGTACCGGTTCAAGGAAGTAGCATCTAATCTGGGCGGTTGGCGCGCGATCGGACGGCCCAGATCACAATACCCCTTCGCGGCCACGCTTTTGCAAAAGAACCCCCTGGGAAGTAATAAATAAACCCGCCGTCCTGGGACCCTGTTCCCAGTGTCTTGGAATCTTTTTCACCGTACCCCCTGTGCTTTGCAGTAATTGAGGCCCAGTCCAGAACTCATTTAATTTGAATAAATGAAATAGAAAATGGATTTTTAATATGAAAATAATTATTAGAACTTGATAAATTCATAGAAAATTCATACTTGCTCCAAATTAGCCCATTCCACTTTCTAAATTTTTATAATTTAATTCTCTATCACTTAGAGCCTCTGTTTTGTCATGAAAACAATTAGAAATTTAATCTCTCACTTAATCCATTTTAAACACATAAAACCTTTGAAAATTCATAACTTAAAATCTATAACTCCAAATTTAATGATTCCAGTTCCTGTGACCTTAGTTTAATGTCTAGATTATTACTGTGTATTTTATTTACATGTTTGTTGTAATGTTAATTTTGCCTATACAATGTCTGTTTGTAATGCTACGACTAGCGTGAGGACACGTGTCATCTGAAGATCATCCTGGTACCTGGAATCTCAAGGCCCAGGCAAGTTGTGCCCTTGATCACTTTCTTTATACCCACTCATGTTCTAATTAATCATAATGATCTGCATAGGTTAATTTTGATGGGACCCAATAGGTTACCCTAGTTTGACTATCTTTATACCTTGTTCACCACTGAATCTTTGGGTAGTACTTGCTATCGCTTTATGTGGTTTTGGGTATAGAGATACACATTACTATTCATGATTATACTTTTGTTATCAGTTGTTATTTATGGTTCATGTTAAGATCATTATGTTAATTGGAACATGGAGAACCACCCGGGAAAACAGTGCTACCACAAGGGTGGAATGGGACGCCCTTGGCCGATTAATTAGGAAAGCTAGTGGAAGACTACCTTACCCGAAAGGGGCAAGGGCAGTAGGGGAGTGGTCAGTGTAGGGAGGCCCTCGGGAGGATTTTGCTGCGATGGCGGTCCTGCAAGGGATTCCTGCACTGGAACTTCCTATAAACTGTAGCGGGTTTTCTGAAGCTAGCGGAACTTTGTAAAGGCCTCGTAGTGTTACCCTGCCTCGCCTCCTCGGTAGAGGTGTATGGGATTGGCCGTCTCTTGGCAGATGGGTAACATGACTTGTGGGTAAAGATGCGCAACCTCTGCAGAGTGTAAAACTGGTATACTAGCCGTGCTCACGGTCATGAGCAGCTCGGACACTCACATGATTAAAGTATGGAACTAAATTCAATTTGTCATATGCATTGCATCGCAGGCGAAGTGGTTACTTTTGTTCTACTACTTAATTGGGTTGGTATTTACTTATACTTAGTAATTGCTAATAAAATTTTGACCAACTTTAAAAGCAATGCTCAGCTTCAACCATCCTCTTTGGTAAGCCTTACACTTCACGTGAGCTCCCACCTTTGACGAGTTCATGCACATTATTCCCCACAACTTGTTGAGCGATGAACGTATGTGAGCTCACTCTTGCTGTCTCACACCCCCACAGGTCAAGAACAGGTACCACAGGATGAGGCGCTTGGAGGATGCTGCGATGTGTTCGTGAGAGTTCTAGGCTGTCGTCTCCCAGTCAACTTTGGGTTGCTGGACCGTTGTCTCCTTATAATGTAATTATTTATTTTGTATAGAACTCCTGTTATACATAAAGATGTGACATTCGATCCTGTGCCATGATTCATCATATGTGTGAGACTTGGTCCCAGCACACCTGGTGATTATGTTAGCGCCCGGGTTTTGGACCCCTAAGATCCGGGTGTTACACTATCCCCCTTAAAAGAATCTCGCCCTGAGATTCAAGGTTGGCCAGCAAAGAGTTTAGGGTATTTAGCTTTCAGATCATCTTCTCGTTCCCAGGTTGCTTCTTCCTGAGAGTGATGACCCCATCTGACTTTGCACATTCTGATGGTGTTCCTCCGGGTGACTCTGTCTGCAAACTCCAGAATCTGCGATGGCTTCTCTATGTATGTCAGATCCTCTTGGACTTCCAAGTCCTCCACTGGCAACTGTTCTTCTGGTACTCGCAGACACTTCTTCAATTGCAACACGTGGAACACGTTGTGCACTGCCGACAGACTTTCTGGTAGGTTGAGCTGGTAGGCCACTTATCCACGCTTTGCTTGAATCTGATATGGTCCAACATACCGGGGCGCTAACTTGCCCTTGACTCCAAACCTTCTGACTCCTCTGATAGGCGACACCTTCAGATAGACATAATCTCCCACTTCAAAACTCAGTTCTCTTCTTCTTGTGTCAGCATAGCTTTGCTGTCTTGATTGTGCTATCTTCAGATTCTCCCGAACCATTTTGATATTCTCTTCGGCTTTAAGCAAAATGTCAGGGCCAAACACCTGTCTCTCTCCAGGCTGGTCCCAATGCAGCGGAGTCCTACAACTCCGTCCATAGAGCGTCTAAAACGGTGACATCTTCAAGCTAGCCTGGTAACTATTGTTGTAGGAGAATTCTGCATAAGGTAACCTTTTGTCCCATCCTGACTTGTCTTGCAACGCACATGCTCTCAACATATCTTCTAGGATCTGATTAGTTCTTTCAGTCTGACCGTCTGTCTGTGGGTGGTAAGCCGAACTGAAGTTCAAATGCGTGCCCAAAGCTTCTTGTAGCTGCTGCCAAAAATGAGAGGTGAACTGTGTTCCTCGATCTGACACTATCTTCTTCGGCACACCATGTAGGCAGATTATCCGGGACATGTATAACTCAGCTAATGTTGCTCTGGTGTATGTTGTCTTCATAGGTATGAAATGGGCCACCTTTGTTAAGCGGTCCACAACCACCCAGATGGAATCATAGCTGGCCCGGGTACGAGGTAGGCCAACTATAAAATCCATCCCGATCTCATCCCACTTCCACTGAGGAATTTGCAATGGCTGCAACAGTCCGGCGGGCTTCTGATGCTCTGCTTTAGTTCTTTGACAGCTATCACAGATGGCGACATATTCTGCGATTTCTCTTTTCATGCCATACCACCAAAACCTCATTTTTAAATACTGATACATCTTCTCACTTCCAGGGTGTATGGAGTAGGCTGTATCATGAGCTTCCTTGAGGATCAGCTCCCGAATATGTTTGATGTCAGGGACACACAATCGGTCCTTGAACCATATTACTCCCTCTTCATCCTCTCGAAAGTCCTTGCCTCTTCCTTCTAAGATCAGCTGCCGGATCTTGTTGATGTTTTCATCATCCTTCTGCCCTTCTTTGATCTCCCGCTCTAGGGTGGGCTCTAATTCCACTGTTACTCCTTGTGTACTGTTCAGAAAACCGAGACTCAGTCTGTCGAACTCCTTGGCAAACTCATATGACATTGGGTATGTGGCCATCATATTGACTTGACTCTTCCTGCTCAGAGCATCTGCAACAACATTGGCTTTGCCTGGATGGTAATGTATCTCCAACTCGTAGTCCTTGATCAATTCCAACCATCTTCGCTGCCTCATGTTTAACTCTGACTGGGTGAATATGTATTTCAGACTTTTGTGATCTGTGTAGATGTCGCACTTCTGCCCATACAGGTAATGTCTCCATGTCTTTAAAGCATGAACCACTGCTGCCAACTCCAGGTCGTGTGTGGGATAATTTCTCTCATGGATCTTCAGCTGTCGAGATGAGTATGCTACAACTCTTCCTTCTTGCATTAGCACACATCCCAATCCGGTGTAGGAAGCATCGCAGTACACCGAGAATGGCTTGTGAACATCAGGCAGAACCAACACAGGTGTTGTAGTCAATCTATCCTTCGATTCTTCAAATGCCTCTTGGCACTTTTGGGTCCACTTAAACTCAACTTTCTTTGCTAGCAACGCTGTCATTGGTCTAGCAATCTTTGAAAAGCCCTCAATGAAACGCCTATAGTATTCGGCCATTCCAATGAAACTCTTGATTCCACGAACATCCTTTGGTGCTTTCCAGTTCAGAATGTCTGCTACTTTCTTTGGATCCACAGCTAGCCCATCTTGGTTTATGATGTGACCCAAAAACAAGATTTCATGAATCCAGAACTCACATTTACTCAGCTTGGCATACAACTGATGCTCTTGTAGCCTTTGCAATACCATCTTCAAATGTTCCGCATGTTCTTCCTCACTTTGAGAATATATGAGAATATCATCGATGAACACTACCACAAACTTGTCTAGGTAGTCCATGAACACACTGTTCATTAGATACATAAAGAAGGGTGGCGCATTTGTCAGACCAAAGGACATAACTGTATACTCATATAACCCATACTTGGTGATGAAGGTTGTCTTCGGTATGTCTGAGGGTCGGATTCTGAGTTGATGGTAACCTGATCTTAGATCTATCTTCGAGAATACACTGGCCCCTCTGAGCTGGTCAAACAGATCTTCTATCCTTGGCAAGGGGTACTTGTTCTTAATGGTGACTTCATTCAGGGCTCTGTAATCTATGCACATCCTTTTGGTACCATCTTTCTTCTCTACAAACAATACTGGAGCGGCCCAAGGCGAGGTACTTGGTCTGATGTAACCCTTCTCTAACAGTTCATCTATCTGCTTCTTGAGTTCCACCAATTCTGGCCCAGACACTCGATAGGCTCTTTTAGAAATGGGGGCGGTGCCAGGGATAAGCTCTATGGCAAATTCGACTTTTCTCTCGGGTGGCATGCCCGGTAGTTCCTCGGGAAACACATCTGGAAAGTTCGACACAACCCTGATAGCCTCGAGCGGGTTGGCCTCCTTGCTATCAACCGAAATCTGGTACAATCTTCTTTCGCTGTTTTAGGCATCCTTAGCTCAGCCACTACCTCCTCTCCGGACAGGGACTTCAATGTTACGGTCCTCTTGTCACAGCTAACACTCGCTTCATACTTCATTAACCAATTCATCCCTAGGATGACATCTACCCCAGGGGTGTTTATTACTATTAGGTCACTGGGGAACCCTATCCCCCTTATTTCCACCCTTACATTTGAGTGTATCTTATCTGCTTGCACTTTACCACCGACCGAATTAACCCTCATGGGCGGCATCATTGACTCTACTGAGATGTTATGCATTTCTACCCATGTTGCAGTGACAAATGAATGAGTTGCACCAGTATCAAATAGCACTTTTGCTGGATGAGATTCGACTGAGAACATACCTACTGCCACATCTGGTGCATCCTGGATCGCTTCGGCCTCCAAGTGGTTCACCTTTCCACGGTTGTACGCATGGCCACGATTACCTGTTGTCTGTTGAGGTACACCTTGCCTTGCTGGAGCATTGGGGTTTGTCTGCTGCTGTGCCATCTTCTTTGGGCAATGCAATCGCCCAGTGGCCTTGCTCTCCACAGTGGAAGCATCCTCTGCCTCCTCCTTGTGCTGGGGCTGCTTGGTTGTTCTGATTCGCTGCTGGGGCAGGAAGGCGAGGTGCCTGGTTGTTCTGCCTCTGATACTAGTTACCTCCCTGCTGGCTGTTCTGACGATACTGTTGCTACTGTGGGTACTGCCTCTGAAACTGCTGCTGGTACGGGCGCTGACTCTGATGCTGGTATCCATGTGGGTGACCATGCTTGCATTGCTGAGATGAACTGCCTGAGAAGCGGGGGCGGCTGTTGCTCCCGGACTATGGTCCACTCATCTTGCGCTTCCGATCTTCCATATCCTTGCGCTTCCTCTCGGTCATGATTGCCCTATCGATCAGGTGTTGGAAGGTGGGGAAGGTGTGGTTCATCAGCTGGTAATGCAGGGGATCCACCAAACCTCTCATGAACCTGTACTGCCTTTTAGCATCAGTGTTGACGTCTTCAGGTGCATAACGAGATAGCTGCAGAAACCTGTCCATGTATTCACTAACAGACAGAGGTCCCTGCTTCAGAGCCAGAAACTCCTTCTTCACGATCATCAGTCCCTCTGGAACATGGTACCTGCGGAAATTCTCTCTGAATTCCTCCCAAGTGATGGCTTCGGGGTCGGCATGGGTGGCGAGGTAGGACTCCCACCAGGACTGGGCTGCTCCCCTTAGTTGGCGGGGACCATACAGAACCTTCTCCCTGTCGTCACATTGGGCGGTGCACAGTTCCCTTTCCACTGCATGCAGCCAGTCTTTTGCATCCATGGGGTTAGCAGAGTGGGCGAAGGTAGGAGGGTGCCCTCTCATGAACTCGCCACGTTTGTCCCGTGGCATCTGGGGCATCTGCATCTATAACTGGGGTTGGGGTTGCTGTTGAGCCTGCTGCATGGCTGCCAGAGTCTGCCCAATAGCCTGCACTGCCTGAGTTTGCATCAAGAACATCTGCTCCATTGTCATCGGGGGTGGTGGGGGAGGCTGCCTCCGGTGTTGCTGGGGTTCCTCCTACTGCTGGACACGCCTGCCACCTCGGCGTCTGTTGTCAGACATCTATGGAAGACATTCACACATCAGCATTGACCTTGCAATCCTTCAGCATAAGAAAAGGGTATACAGAATTCTTCATGACGCTGAGTGAACAAAGAACTTCACTGACCCTCAATACGATCCAATACAGCTTCTTAGATAAAAAAAGGAAAGTAGAAGTAAATGGTTTCCCAACTAAATAACTGACTTCATTAACATCACTAGCTAAACCAAACTGCAGGGGAAGCCCACATGTTGGCAACAGTCATTACAAAGATCCAAATCCAGCACAAGTTCATCATAACAAGCATGGAAGCAACTGATAAGCAAACTAAACTGACCATCTAAGACTGAGACACCTGACTTAATAATTTATTACAAACTCTGACACTAACGATCTAAGGATCCAGATCTATCCTGGTCCTACAGGCAGGGGAACCATAGGTGTGGTGACCACGTGGCGGCGAGCGGTAAGGATGCTGAGTCCCAACAGGAGTGGGGGAACCACCCTCCTGGTGACGGCGCTCAGCCAGCTCAGCACGCAACTCAGCAATTTCCGCTCGAGCCCTGCTCAGCTCGTCTAGAGAGTGGTCCAGCTCGGTGTTAAGCACAGCAACTAGGTTGACTGTGCGGCTCAACCTAGGGTTATCCTCACCAATAGGCGAGATAAACACACTCTTTGTGCTACCAGTAGGACGGCGGGGGTAGTACCTAAGGTTAAGACCGTCGGTGTAAAGCCCAAAACCCACATAGGAAAAAAAATAGGACAAATAAATAAGTATACTTATATGTTAGTGTTTTGGGAATTATTTGATTTCCTTTTCTTTGTGCATACTCACTTAAGAGAAGTAAAGTAGTCAAATAGCAAATAAATAAATATAGAAATAGGCATCTCATGCTAAAGTTTTCTTTCTATGTTGCATTTGTATTCAAATGTATGAGACAAGATAGGTTTGGAAAGTAGAATTTGAAAATAGAAGAAAAAAAAAGGAAAAGAATGTATATATTATAAAGAAAAAAAAATGTAAATAAATAAAAATAATTCCTCATGCTGGTACTTTTAAATTGTGCACTCAATCTGTGAAATGAGCTCACAAACAAATTTTTAAATCAAATTCAAATCTGAAATTCAAAAAGAAACTAAAAAAAAGAAAGAGAATGCAGGCGCTCCTGGGCCGATTTTCTCTGCCACGGCCCAGTTACCACCCGCGCAGCCATTGCCTCACGCACGACCACCACCTTCCCTAGGCCGGCGCGCGCTACACTCACTGATCGGTGGGGTCCAGTTGCCAATCTCACCCGTGCCGCACCTGACACAGACATGCGGGCCCCACTGTCCAGGGTCATCTCCTAGCTTCGAATCGGGACGAAGTCCAAATCCAACGAACTCCCACGACCGCCGCACAACAGCCCCGCGAAATAGGCAGAAATCCATCGCTGTGATCGTCTCTTGGTGGTTAGCGCGGATCTCGCTGAAGCTCTCGACGTTGTGCATATATACGTATCCTAGAACCTCCCCTCATCCACCTCTCCTTAGTTCCGAGAACACCCTATCCGAGCAAGCGCCATGGGTCCGCCGCGGGTGCTCCTGCGCGGGGGTAGCCCTGCTCCTGCTCCTCTGCCCTGCGCGCATGGATGCTCGTCGCGGCTTCGCCTGAGCGGAATCGTGCTCTAGACGACCGGGATTGCTTGCCACAGCGCCATGGCCATGTGGGGTGGATGGTGGGATTCAACGTCCGCCATTGCCGTCTCGTGCTTACACCGTTGCTGGGGACTCTCTAATGGGTCAGGGGGTTTCGCTCGGTCCCTGGGAACGTCTTCATAGCTTCGCGGGGAGTGGGGGAAAACCTGGTGATCGCGAATTGCTCGATGGAGCAACTCCGCCGCCGCAGATCTGCCTCGTCGTGGTCAGCCTGGCTGCTGCACCTATCACCGGTAAGGAGTCATTAATTATGGTCACCATGTCGCGCACATCGTGTAGCTCCGTTCAATTTGACAGTGCTGGCTCGGTGGGAGGGTGATTGCTCACCGACGCTCAGGTGCCACCATGGAACCCGTGCGGTCCGTGCACCGAAGCCACGACGGTGCGATTCATGGTAAGAATAATTCCATTAACTTCGCCGCAGCCCTAGCTTCGTATAGCTCTATTGGATCGAAATATAGACTGGGTGTTAGCTGGATGGCTCATCACCGGCGTACCGCCGCCGTGACATCGCGGTTGGGGCCTTCTGGGCGAATTTCGCAGCGGGAGGTGGGGGACGATCGTTGGGCCGGTTATCTCGCGATGAACGGTGGAGATCGTGCGTAGAGTGTCCGATTGCTCAGGGGCTTTGTGCGCCGTTGATCCTCGAACGAGCGGATGCGATTAAATGAGTGTACCCCCTTCGCGAGATCGAATGTGGACCGTTTGATGAAATCGTGCGGTCCCGGTGGATGACCGATTCATTAAATCTGGTCCATACATCCTTGATCTCACGGTAGTCGTGCATACCGGTTCACATTGGTTTGGGATCTAATCCTGACCGTCCGGTGGTGATCCAGTGGCCAGAAATCTACCATACCCTTTCACTGTGACGACTTTGCATAAGAGCCCTCCTAAAATTAGGAAACCAACCCGCCATCCATGCGGGGTAAATCTGAGTCTAGGGAATACTTGCAGCATTACCCCTACGCTTCTGTTTAATTGAGGCGCAGTCCAGTGGATAGGAAAATCATAGAAAATGATTTAAAAAATGATTTTTAGTGTTAAAATAAATCAGAAACTTATTTAATTCATAACTAATTCATTTTAGCTCCTTTTTGACCCATTCCAGTTGCAATAATTTTGTTTTAATATTATTTATCACCTAGTACCTTTGTTTAGCCATGAAACTTAAACTAAAATTATTCACTTGATCTATTCTACACCAAGCACTAAATAACTCCAGAAAGTCATAACTCCTTCGTTCTAACTCCGATTTGATCCGTTCAAGTTGCGTTAGTCTCGTACAAATGCATATACTATTATTACGCAGTTTATTCATATGTTTGGTGTAATGTTAATTTTGCCTATACCATGTTTGTCTGCATTGCTACGACTAGTGCGAGGTTACGAGCCACCTGAAGATCATCCTGATACCTGGATTCTCAAGTCCCAGGCAAGTTGTGCCCTTGATCACTTCTTTTACCCAGTCATGTTCTGATTAATCATAATGATCTGCATAGGTTAATTTTGATGGGACCCAATAGGTTACCCCAGTTTGTCTATCTTTATACCTTGTTTACCACTGAACTTTCTGGGTAGTACTTGCTAGTGCTATATGTGGTTTTGGGTACGAAGATTACACTATTCATGATTATACTTTTGTTATCAGTTGTTATTTGTTGTTCATGATAAGATCATTATGTTAATTGGAACATGGAGAACCACCCGGGAAAACAGTGCTACCACAAGGGTGGAATGGGACGCCCTTGGCTGATTAATTAGGAAAGCTAGTGGAAGACTACCTTACCCGAAAGGGGCAAGGGCAGTAGGGGAGTGGTCAGTGTAGGGAGGCCCTCGGGAGGATTTTGCTGCGATGGCGGTCCTGCAAGGGATTCCTGCATTGGAACTTCCTATAAACTGTAGCGGGTTTTCTGAAGCTAGTGGAACTTTGTAAAGGCCTCGTAGTGTTACCCTGCCTCGCCTCCTCGGTAGAGGTGTATGGGATTGGCCGTCTCTTGGCAGATGGGTAACATGACTTGTGGGTAAAGATGCGCAACCTCTGCAGAGTGTAAAACTGGTATACTAGCCGTGCTCACGGTCATGAGCAGCTCGGACACTCACATGATTAATCTATGGAACTAAATTCAATTTGTCATATGCATTGCATCGCAGGTGATGTTGTTACTTTTGTTCTATTACTTAATTGGGTTTGGTATTTACTTATACTTAGTAACTGCTAATAAAATTTTGACCAACTTTAAAAGCAATGCTCAGCTCTAACCATCTTCTTTGGTAAGCCTTACACTTCACGTGAGCTCCCACCTTTGGCGAGTTCATGCACATTATTCCCCACAACTTGTTGAGCGATGAACGTATGTGAGCTCACTCTTGCTGTCTCACACACCCCACAGGTCAAGAACAGGTACCACAGGATGAAGCGCATGGAGGATGCTGCGATGTGTTCGCGAGAGGTCTAGGTCGTCGTCTCCCAGTCAACTTTGGGTTGCTGGACCGTTGTCTCCTTATAATGTAATTATTTATTTTGTATAGAACTCCTGTTATATATAAAGATGTGACATTCGATCCTGTGCCATGATTCATCATATGTGTGAGACTTGGTCCCAGCACACCTGGTGATTATGTTAACCCCGGGTTTTGGACCCCTAAAATCCGGGTGTTACAGAAGTGGTATCAGAGGAATGTTGACTGTAGGACGAAACCTAGATAGAACTGGACAACCCTTATATTACTTACCTTTGCTACTCTGATTCTTTTCTAAACTTTTCTTAATCTTTTCTCATCTAATTCCGCTTTACTCTGATTATTCTTATCTTTTCTTTCTAAAGACAAATGTGGATTTCACACTTTGAAATCCTGTGACTGAAGTGACCTTTAGGAATAGGAGACCTACTCTTAGGAACAAAAACGAAACTATTTTTATGGATATCTATGAACTTGAATGCTTGTTCTTATGATATTTGTCTGATTTGGGTCTTCGATTGGGTGTGATGAGTTGTGGAGTAATGTCCACAATTACATCTGTATATAGAAAAAAAATGCTTATAAAGATAACTAGACAAACTAAATTATCTCTCATTAAAGTATTTAGCCTAACAATATCCATCTCATCTTAAAAGATTCTATCCTACACTCATAAATCAATCTTATCTTAAAAGATACTCTATTATCTTAATAGATTCATCTTATCTTGAAGGATTCATCTTATCCTAACCACTTTACTTATCCTATCCTAATAGATCTAACTGACCTCATATCTTAACCGATATAATCTAGATCCCATCTAGTCTAATATTATCCAATCTAAAGTGAGTTATTAACAGGATAGTTAATCTGGTGATATGGGTTAGACACTGCTTCAACAAACATAACCTAACCTAAATTAATGTCATATGCCAACTTGTCCGTAAACAACAATATAACCTACATCACAGGCTGCCTAGTCGATTTGCTCAAAAAAGCAAAATACAACTCTATTCAAACCTACCTACCTCGTGTACCCCGACTATCCTAACTATATGTCCTTAACTCGGATGGCAACTCGAAGAAGAAAGACCAAAGAAGACCAACCATGTCAAAGAAGGATAAGCATCAACACAAGACTTCAAAGATCAAGTTGAATCGCCAGCGGAGTCAAGATCCACAATCTTGGATGGAGTATTTCCTTACCCTAGCCTTTCTTGCCCAAACCTATCTATGCTTTAAAGGCATCTTCTATCCTACATAATAAAGTGGACATACCTATATACACCCATGCTTTCCTAACCACCAGTTCCACCAAGCTACATAAACATATATATAGATTACGACTATTTGTAAGCTCTAAGTGTTACTTTAGTTAGTAGTTGATAAAGATACTATTTTAGTTGGAATAATAAGGTCTAATTGACCCCATGTATTGCTAATAAATTATGCATCATGCCAAGATTTTTCTTTGTGCATATGTTTTGAGATAACTTGGTTATATATCCTGTTCTTGCAAATCTCGAGGACGAGATTCTTTTAAGGGGGGTAGGATTTGTAAAGCCCAAAACCCACATAGGAAAAAAAATAGGACAAATAAATAAGTATACTTATATGTTAGTGTTTTGGGAATTATTTGATTTCCTTTTCTTTGTGCATACTCACTTAAGAGAAGTAAAGTAGTCAAATAGCAAATAAATAAATATAGAAATAGGCATCTCATGCTAAAGTTTTCTTTCTATGTTGCATTTGTATTCAAATGTATGAGACAAGATAGGTTTGGAAAGTAGAATTTGAAAATAGAAGAAAAAAAAGGAAAAGAATGTATATATTATAAAGAAAAAAAAATGTAAATAAATAAAAATAATTCCTCATGCTGGTACTTTTAAATTGTGCACTCAATCTGTGAAATGAGCTCACAAACAAATTTTTAAATCAAATTCAAATCTGAAATTCAAAAAGAAACTAAAAAAAAAGAAAGAGAATGCAGGCGCTCCTGGGCCGATTTTCTCTGCCACGGCCCAGTTACCACCCGCACAGCCATTGCCTCACGCACGACCACCACCTTCCCTAGGCCGGCGCGCGCTACACTCACTGATCGGTGGGGTCCAGTTGCCAATCTCACCCGTGCCGCACCTGACACAGACATCCGGGCCCCACTGTCCAGGGTCATCTCCCAGCTTCGAATCGGGACGAAGTCCAAATCCAACGAACTCCCACGACCGCCGCACAACAGCCCCGCGAAATAGGCAGAAATCCATCGCTGTGATCGTCTCTTGGTGGTTAGCGCGGATCTCGCTGAAGCTCTCGACGTTGTGCATATATACGTATCCTAGAACCTCCCCTCATCCACCTCTCCTTAGTTCCGAGAACACCCTATCCGAGCAAGCGCCATGGGTCCGCCGCGGGTGCTCCTGCGCGGGGGTAGCCCTGCTCCTGCTCCTCTGCCCTGCGCGCATGGATGCTCGTCGCGGCTTCGCCTGAGCGGAATCGTGCTCTAGACGACCGGGATTGCTTGCCACAGCGCCATGGCCATGTGGGGTGGATGGTGGGATTCAACGTCCGCCATTTCCGTCTCGTGCTTACACCGTTGCTGGGGACTCTCTAATGGGTCAGGGGGTTTCGCTCGGTCCCTGGGAACGTCTTCATAGCTTCGCGGGGAGTGGGGGAAAACCTGGTGATCGTGAATTGCTCGATGGAGCAACTCCGCCGCCGCAGATCTGCCTCGTCGTGGTCAGCCTGGCTGCTGCACCTATCACCGGTAAGGAGTCATTAATTATGGTCACCATGTCGCGCACATCGTGTAGCTCCGTTCAATTTGACAGTGGTGGCTCGGTGGGAGGGTGATTGCTCGCCGACGCTCAGGTGCCACCATGGAACCCGTGCGGTCCGTGCACCGAAGCCACGACGGTGCGATTCATGGTAAGAATAATTCCATTAACTTCGTCGCAGCCCTAGCTTCGTATAGCTCTATTGGATCGAAATATAGACTGGGTGTTAGCTGGATGGCTCATCACCGGCGTACCGCCGCCGTGACATCGCGGTTGGGGCCTTCTGGGCGAATTTCGCAGCGGGAGGTGGGGGACGATCGTTGGGCCGGTTATCTCGCGATGAACGGTGGAGATCGTGCGTAGAGTGTCCGATTGCTCAGGGGCTTTGTGCGCCGTTGATCCTCGAACGAGCGGATGCGATTAAATGAGTGTACCCCCTTCGCGAGATCGAATGTGGACCGTTTGATGAAATCGTGTGGTCCCGGTGGATGACCGATTCATTAAATCTGGTCCATACATCCTTGATCTCACGGTAGTCGTGCATACCGGTTCACATTGGTTTGGGATCTAATCCTGACCGTCCGGTGGTGATCCAGTGGCCAGAAATCTACCATACCCTTTCACTGTGACGACTTTGCATAAGAGCCCTCCTAAAATTAGGAAACCAACCCGCCATCCATGCGGGGTAAATCTGAGTCTAGGGAATACTTGCGGCATTACCCCTGCGCTTCTGTTTAATTGAGGCGCAGTCCAGTGGATAGGAAAATCATAGAAAATGATTTAAAAAATGATTTTTAGTGTTAAAATAAATCAGAAACTTATTTAATTCATAACTAATTCATTTTAGCTCCTTTTTGACCCATTCCAGTTGCAATAATTTTGTTTTAATATTATTTATCACCTAGTACCTTTGTTTAGCCATGAAACTTAAACTAAAATTATTCACTTGATCTATTCTACACCAAGCACTAAATAACTCCAGAAAGTCATAACTCCTTCGTTCTAACTCCGATTTGATCCGTTCAAGTTGCGTTAGTCTCGTACAAATGCATAGACTATTATTACGCAGTTTATTCATATGTTTGGTGTAATGTTAATTTTGCCTATACCATGTTTGTCTGCATTGCTACGACTAGTGCGAGGTTACGAGCCACCTGAAGATCATCCTGGTACCTGGATTCTCAAGTCCCAGGCAAGTTGTGCCCTTGATCACTTCTTTTACCCAGTCATGTTCTGATTAATCATAATGATCTGCATAGGTTAATTTTGATGGGACCCAATAGGTTACCCCAGTTTGTCTATCTTTATACCTTGTTTACCACTGAACTTTCTGGGTAGTACTTGCTAGTGCTATATGTGGTTTTGGGTACGAAGATTACACTATTCATGATTATACTTTTGTTATCAGTTGTTATTTGTTGTTCATGATAAGATCATTATGTTAATTGGAACATGGAGAACCACCCGGGAAAACAGTGCTACCACAAGGGTGGAATGGGACGCCCTTGGCTGATTAATTAGGAAAGCTAGTGGAAGACTACCTTACCCGAAAGGGGCAAGGGCAGTAGGGGAGTGGTCAGTGTAGGGAGGCCCTCGGGAGGATTTTGCTGCGATGGCGGTCCTGCAAGGGATTCCTGCATTGGAACTTCCTATAAACTGTAGCGGGTTTTCTGAAGCTAGTGGAACTTTGTAAAGGCCTCGTAGTGTTACCCTGCCTCGCCTCCTCGGTAGAGGTGTATGGGATTGGCCGTCTCTTGGCAGATGGGTAACATGACTTGTGGGTAAAGATGCACAACCTCTGCAGAGTGTAAAACTGGTATACTAGCCGTGCTCACGGTCATGAGCAGCTCGGACACTCACATGATTAATCTATGGAACTAAATTCAATTTGTCATATGCATTGCATCGCAGGTGATGTTGTTACTTTTGTTCTATTACTTAATTGGGTTTGGTATTTACTTATACTTAGTAACTGCTAATAAAATTTTGACCAACTTTAAAAGCAATGCTCAGCTCTAACCATCTTCTTTGGTAAGCCTTACACTTCACGTGAGCTCCCACCTTTGGCGAGTTCATGCACATTATTCCCCACAACTTGTTGAGCGATGAACGTATGTGAGCTCACTCTTGCTGTCTCACACACCCCACAGGTCAAGAACAGGTACCACAGGATGAAGCGCATGGAGGATGCTGCGATGTGTTCGCGAGAGGTCTAGGTCGTCGTCTCCCAGTCAACTTTGGGTTGCTGGACCGTTGTCTCCTTATAATGTAATTATTTATTTTGTATAGAACTCCTGTTATATATAAAGATGTGACATTCGATCCTGTGCCATGATTCATCATATGTGTGAGACTTGGTCCCAGCACACCTGGTGATTATGTTAACCCCGGGTTTTGGACCCCTAAAATCCAGGTGTTACAGTCGGCCACCCCACCGAATAAAGAACAGTACTGGGAGATGGAGTAATGCTGTGTCCTGCATAGCCGCCTCCACAGTGTCCCTCTCGGAGATGGAGTAATGCTCCGAGAAGGCCTCTGCACCCCGGAGATCATCCTCCGGACGGCGTACTAGGCAGGTAGCCTCCCAGCGGTCCGGGTACCTCCCGCGACTATGCTGGTAGACTACACAACGATACTCGATCGACCAGGTGTGCCGGTCAAAAGCCCGGCGCAACAAGGTGTCGAGTGCGTCGTGGAAGTGACAACCGCGAGGGGCGTCACGGGTGATGGGTCGAGCGACCCATCCCTCCACCTCCTGCTCCTCAGAGGGCTTAGTACTGTGGTCTGAGCCGTCGTCGTCGTCGTCTCCATCGGGGTCTCCTCCAGGACCTCCTCCAGTAGCTCCTCCAACAGCCGGGGCGCCCTGCGGTGGTGCAGGGGGCGCCTCCAGTAGCGGGCATTCACGGGGTGCCTCCAGGGCCTCCCATTTCACCCTCATGGTTGCACTGTTATCCCGGGTGGTCTCTCAACGAACAGGTCCTTACGGAGAGGCACTCGAGAAACCGCTCGAGTCCCCCTTGAATGCCACAAGTATAACATCATAATAAAGAAGGGAAACAACGTATCATTGGGAAATCTCATCATGTTCATTGATTAGTGTTGAGCAATAGCATAAAGCTAAACAATAATAATCCAACCCAAATAGGTAAACAAAGACATGGATAACAAAAGCTAGTCAATCCTTAGGTATAAAGGTGTAAATGCGGGGAGTGAATTATAGACTTGTATAAGATATAGATAGGTCAAGGGACACTTGCCTTCACCAAGCTGCTGCGGCTCAGGGTCTTCTCCTGCAATTCCCTCAGACTCCACGAACGGACCGATACCTACGCGAGTGCAAACATACATTCAACATTCTTGAAACGGAAGGAAACAATACACCATACAACAATATAGATCAAAATAAATATGCACGCGACATAGAATTCGCATCTACAACTACGCGAGAAAGGAGTTGAGACAATCGACGCTACGGTCGAGGGATATCACGTTTACACTAAGCGGATATGAGTTATAATATTTAATTCGGATTAATCATATTAACAGACATTTATCATATGCCAAGTAAAACTATTACTTAGTCCCGATTAGTTTGCTACTCGAATAACCGTTGTTTGAATATGTACTTAATTAGCGCGAGCTATTCTAGGTGAGGCGAATTATTAACGTGCGAAGAAGCGCACGACGACGCGTGCGAACGACACGCGACGTTTTTAACGCGCGGTGCGCGGGCGATGGCGAGGCGAGCGACGCGAATGCACATGGGGGGGTAGACGAGCGTAGACGGGGGGTAGACGAGCGTAGACGGGGGGTAGACGAGCGTGGACAGAGTCCCGTCGACGCACTACTGGAGGAGCTACTGGAGGCGCCCCCTGCACCACCGCAGGGTGCCCCGGCTGTTGGAGGAGCTACTGGAAGAGGTCCTGGAGGAGACCCCGATGGAGACGACGACGATGACGGCGGCTCAGACCACAGTACTAAGCCCTCTGAGGAGCAGGAGGCGGAGGGATGGGTCGCCCGACCCATCACCCGTGATGCCGCTCGCGGTTGTCACTTCCACGACGCACTCGACACCTTGTTGCGCCGGGCTTTTGACCGGCACACCTGGTCGATCGAGTATCGTTGTGTAGTCTACCAGCACAGTCGCGGGAGGTACCCGGACCGCTGGGAGGCTACCTGCCTAGTACGCCATCCGGAGGATGACCTTCGGGGTGCAGAGGCCTTCTCAGAGCAATACTCCATCTCCGAGAGGGACACTGTGGAGGCGGCTATACAGCGAGTGCGTGAAATAGTTGCACGACGACGGCTACGAGAGCACGGCGAGGCGCTGCGCACGCGCGATTTGACGTGCGCGACACGGCTGACAGCGAGCCTGAGGCGCGGCAAGGGTAGACGAACGGCCAGGGCGGGTTGTAGGGACGTCGGCGGGGCCGGGCTCGGCGGCCACGGCCGATCAGGCACGGGGTGCTGGGCGCGCGGCGGCTCGCTGGCTTGGGCCCGGTTCGGCCGTGCTAGCAGCGCGCTGGTGGCCAGGGCATGGGGACGGGGCTGGGCGTGCCGAGCGCGCGGCGACTCGGCCGCGGCGCGCAGGGGGCGAGGCTCGCCGGCGAAGGGGAGCGCGGTTGCTATGGCGCTAGACGTCGATGCCTGGCTCAGAGAGAAGAGAGAAAGAAGGCGAGCTCACCTCGGCGGCGTGGTTAGACGGCGAGGCACAGCGAGGTGCTGCGCGCGCGGGCTTCGGCGACCCACACGACGACGGCAGCGACGGCACTCTGGGCGGGGCGCGGCTCCGACGGCGGTGCTCGTGAGGCAGAGGGCGAGGTCGAGGCGAGGAGAGGCGGCGTGGGCGAGAAACTGCGCGAGAAGCACGGGCTCGACCGGTTTTGGAAGATGCACAGTGGGCGTGGGCGAGCTGGCTCCCTGGCGCGTGGGCCCACCTGAGCAGGCAGCGGCGGGCGCGGAACCGCCTACGCGCGGTGCGTGCGAGGCGCGCCACGGCTGGGTCGCGTGGGCCGGCGCGGGGCGGGGACGCGGCGGGTGCGCGCTGGGCCGCTACAAGCGCGCGTACGCGGGGTGGGCAGGGCAGGCCGCGGAGCTAGGAGCTGGGTCGCACTCGCGTGGGCCCAGGAAGGGAGAAGGGGGCGCTGGGCCGAGCGGGGGGGGGAAGAGAGGGAGGAGGGGGCCGGGGTGGACCAGCCGAATGGGCCAGGGAAGGGGGGAAGCTGATTCCCTTTTTTCCTTTTCTTTATCTACTTCTATTATTTTAGTTTAACATCATGTGAAAATCATTGATTAAATGAAAGATCAACTAAACCACTCATCAAACAAAAATAAATGCCTTCCAGCATGATGCAACAACCATTGTTCTCTTAGGGTTTTATCAAAACCTGAATTTGGTGGATATTATAGAAGAAATTTTATACCCCTAGATTCAGGGTGTTATAGACAGGCTGACGGGCTTAATGAGGATGAGATGGCCCTCATCATCAAACGCTTCAAGACCGCACTAAAAGGATGCAAGGAGTACCCCCAACAAGAACAAGTCAAGGGGAAAACACTCCTGCTTCAAATGCGGTAAGACTGGTCATTTTATAGCTCAATGCCCCAATAATGATAATGACCAGGCGCAAGAGAAGCATGGTTAGAGGGAGAAGAATAAAAACTACATGAAGGCAAAGGGTGAGGCGCACATCGGGAAGGAATGGGACTCCGACTGTTCCTCATCCGACTTCGAAGATGAAGGACTAGCTGCCTCATCCTTCAACAAATCTTCGCTCTTCCCCAACGAACGTCATACATGCCTTATGGCCAAGGAGAAGAAGGTATGTATTCGAAACACTCCCAAATATACTTCTACTAGTGATGAAGAATTGTCTGATGATGAAGTAGATTATACTGATTTATTTAAGGGATTAGATAGAACTAAGGTAGACAAAATAAATGAGTTAATTGATGCTCTTAATGAAAAAGATAGATTGCTAGAAAAGCAAGAAGATATATTGTATGGGGAACATGGTAAATTCATTTGTGTTAAAAAATCTCTTGCTCTAGAAGTCAAGAAAAACAAAATTCTATCCTCTGAATTGTCTACCTGTCATGAATCTATCTCTAGCCTAAAGACTTTAAATGATGATTTGAATGCTAAGCTAGAGAAAGTTAATGTAACTAGTTCATGTGTAGAACATGTTGTTATTTGCAATAGATGTAAAGACTTTGATGTTGTTGCTTGTAATGAACATGTTTCTACAATTGCTAAGCTAAACCATGATGTTGCAAGTCTCAATGCTCAACTTAAGACTTGCAAAGAAAGTTTTGAGAAAATAAAATTTGCTAGGGATGCCTACACTGTTGGTAGACACCCCTCAATTAAGGATGGACTTGGTTTTCGAAAGGAAATCAAGAACTTAACAAGCCAATGGACTTCCGTTCTCAACAAGGAGAAAGAGAAGGCTCCTATGGCTAGTAGTTCTCAAATAAACCATGCCTATCTTTATGATAAGAGATTTACTAGTCATGCTCATAATGATAGGTGTTACGATAATGTTGTTTCTCATAATGCTGCATTTAATTCTCATGCTATGGTTGCATCTAGCTCTACTTATGTGTATGGTAGAAATAGGCCAAGGCGTAATCATGTTATGTCTCATGCACCTAGGAAAGCATGCAATGGTCCTACTACTATTTATCATGCATGTAATGCTTCTTTTGTCCTCTTATGCAAAAATGCCAAAGTAGTTGCTAGAAAATTGGGATCAAAATGCAAGGGAGACAAGACTTGCATTTGGGTTCCAAAATCAGTTGTAACTAACCTTGCAGGACCCAACAAGAGTTGGGTACCTAAAACCCAAGCTTAATTACCTTGCAGATTTATGCATCCGGGGGCTCAAGCTGGATTATCGACAGTGGATGCACAAACCACATGACGGGGGAGAAGAAAATGTTCACCTCCTGCGTCAAGAATAGGGATTCCCAGGATACTATTATCTTTGGAGATGGGAACCACGGCAAGGTCAAAAGATTGGGCAAGATAGCCATCACGACCGAGCACTCAATATCAAATGTGTTTTTAGTAGAGTCGCTCGGATATAATTTATTGTCTGTAAGTCAGTTGTGTCATATGGGCTACAATTGTTTATTTACAAATATTGATGTATCTATCTTTAGAAGTAGTGATCGTTCATTAGCTTTTAAGGGTGTATTAGATGACAAGCTCTATTTAGTTGATTATTCAAGGGAGAATGCCGATCTAGATGCATGCTTAATCGCTAAGACTAATATGGGCTGGCTTTGGCATCGCCATCTAGCACATGTTGGGATGAAGATCCTTCATAAACTTCTAAAGGGAGATCATGTGTTAGGACTAACCGATGCCTATTTTGAGAAAGACAGACCTTGTGCAGCCAAGCAAGGAAACAGGTGGGAAGCACTCATCACAACAAGAATGTAATGACGACATCAAGACCACTGGAACTCCTACACATGGATCTCTTTAGCCCTATTGCCTATCTCAGCATCATGGGTAGTAAGTATGGTCTTGTTATAGTTGATGATTTTTCCCGCTTCACTTGAGTATTCTTTTTGCAGGACAAATCCAAAACCCAAGAAACCCTAAAACGCTTCTTAAGGAGAGCTCAAAATGAGTTTGAGCTAAAGGTGAAGAAGATAAGAAGCGACAATGGGTCAGAGTTCAAGAATCTACAGGTTGAAGAATATCTTGAGGAGGAAGGAATCAAGCACGAGTTCTCCGCTCCCTACACACCATAGCTAAATGGTGTGGTAGAGAGGAAGAATAGGACGTTAATCGACATGGCGAGAACAATGCTTGTAGAGTACAAGACGCCTGAGCGGTTTTGGTCGAAAGTTGTGAACATAGCTTGCCATGCCATAAACCGGCTCTATCTGCATCATCTCCTCAAGAAGACCTCCTACGAACTCCTAACTGATAACAAACCCAATGTTTCTTATTTTCGTGTATTTGGGAGCAAATGCTACATTCTGGTGAAGAAAGGTAGACATTCAAAATTTGCTCCCAAAGCAGTAGAAGGGTTTTTACTAGGATATGACTCGGATACAAAGGCATATAGGGTCTTCAACAAATCATCAGGATTAGTTGAAGTCTCTAGCGATGTTGTATTTGATGAGACTAATGGCTCTCCAAGAAAGCAAGTTGATCTTGATGATGTAGATGAAGATGAGATTCCGACGGCTGCCATACGAACGATGGCAATGGGTGATGTGCGACCATAGAAATTATAGGGACAAGATCAACCTTCTTCCTCTACGATGGTGCATCCCCCAACTCAAGACAATGAACAGGTACCTCAAGAAGAGGGGCAGGATCAAGGGGGAGCACAGGAAGAACAGGTTATGGAGGAAGAAGCATCACGAGTCCCTCCAACTCAAGTCCGAGCGATGATCCAAAGAAATCACCCAATGGATCAGATTCTGGGTGACATCAGCAAGGGAGTAACAACTCGCTCACGATTAGCTAATTTTTATGAGCATTACTCGTTTGTTTCTTCTATTAAGCGTTTCAGGGTAGAAAAAGCCCTGTAGGATCTGGACTAGGTGTTGGGCTGTTGGCCATGGAGGAAGAGCTAAACAACTTCAAAAGAATGAAGTCTGGAGCCTGGTGCCATGTCCAAAGCAAATCGTTGTGGGAACCAAGTGGGTGTTCCGCAACAAGCAAGATGAACACGGAGTGGTGACAAGGAACAAAGCTTGACTTGTGGCAAAAGGTTATGCCCAAGTCGCAGGTTTGGACTTTGAGGAGACTTTTGCTCCTGTAACTATGTTAGAATCAATTCATATTTTATTGGTGTATGCTGCTCACCATTCCTTTAAGTTGTTCCAAATGGACGTGAAGAGCGCTTTCCTAAATGGACCAATCAAGGAGGAGGTATACGTGGAACAACCCCCTGGCTTTGAGGATGACAGGTATCCTGACCATGTGTACAAACTCTCTAAGGCGCTCTATGGACTTAAGTAAGCCCCAAGAGCATGGTATGAATGCCTTAGAGATTTTCTTATTGCTAATGCTTTCAAGGTTGGGAAAGCTGATCAAACTCTTTTCACAAAGACTTGTGATGGTGATCTTTTTGTCTGCCAAATATATGTCGATGACATTATATTTGGTTCTACTAACCAAAAGTCTTGTGAGGAGTTTAGTAGTGTAATGATGTAGAAATTTGAGATGTCGATGATGGGCGAGTTGAACTACTTCCTTGGATTTCAAGTGAAGCAACTCAATTAAGGCACTTTCATCTCACAAACAAAGTACACTTAAGATCTTCTCAAGAGGTTTGGGATGAAGGATGCTAAGCCTGCGAAGACACCGATGGGAACTAACAGACATCTAGACCTCAACAAAGGAGGTAAGTCTGTTGATCAAAAGGCATAGCGGTCAATGATAGGTTCATTACTTTATCTTTGTGCTAGTAGACCAGACATTATGCTTAGTGTATGCATGTGTGCTAGATTTCAATCTGACCCCAAGGAATGTCACCTTGTGGTCGTTAAGCGAATTCTTAGATATTTAGTCTCTATGCCTTGCTTCAGGATCTAGTATCCAAAGGGGTCTACCTTTGACTTAATCGGATACTCAGATTCCGACTATGCCGGGTGCAAGGTTGATAGGAAGAGCACATCAAGGACGTGCCAGTTTCTAGGAAGGTCCCTGGTGTCTTGGAGCTCTAAGAAACAAACATCTGTTGCCCTATCCACCGCTGAGGCCGAGTACGTTGCCACAGGACAGTGTTGTGCGCAACTACTCTGGATGAGGCAAACCCTCTAGGACTTTGGCTACAATCTGAGCAAAGTCCCACTCCTATGTGACAACGAGAGTGCAATCCGCTTGGCTGATAATCCTGTTGAACACAGCCGCACTAAGCACATAGACATCCAGCATCACTTCCTGAGAGACCACCAGCAAAGGGGAGATATCGATATTTACCACATTATCACCGAGAACCAGCTAGTCGATATCTTCACCAAGCCTTTAGATGAGAAAAGGTTTTACAGGTTGCGTAGTGAGCTAAATGTCTTAGATTCGCGTAACTTGGATTAATCTATAGCATACATGTGTTCTATGCCTTTGATTATGTTACTTTCAGCATTCATGCCTTTTATTGCTTTTTTCTGGTGCTCAAGTTGTACAAGTCATCCCTGTACCTCACAAGTCCATATGCAAATGATGCACATGTTTAGGGGGAGGATGTGTTGTAACTTGACTCCTTTGAGACTTTAAAGCCCAATTTTGTATCAGTGAAAAAAAGAAAATTATATAAATAAATAAATAAATAAATAAAATTATGATAGTGTTTTGAGAATTTTTGAAAACCTTTGGATATTATTGGGTTTCTTTTTGCTCTTGAATAAATGGGGATTAAACTAGCCAAATAATAAAAATAAATAAAAATAGAAACATGCACCTCATGATAAAGTTCTTGCATTTTTGTAGTCAAATTGTGATACAAGATAAATTAGGAAATTAGAATTTGAAATAGGAATATGAAAGAAAAGGAGAGGGAAGGAAAAGAACATATATATATTTAAACAATATATATATATATATATATAAATGCATCTCTACAGACAGGAACTTTTATTAGAACATTTAATCCATATGTGGTTCTCTCAAACAAATTGGAATTTAGAAACCTAAATTTGAAATGATGAAAGAAATCTGAATCTAAATAAATAAATAAAAAGGAAAACTACATCGGACTACCTGGGCCTTTGTTTTGGCCCATTACAGCCGTCCCCTCTCGTGCCCACGTGGGCCACTGACCGACCCAACTCCCTACCCCGCCGGCTGCCCATTTCAGACGTCATGACCCACTGACACAAAGGGCCCGCACTCCAGCCTCTCGATCGCGCCGCGCGACGTTCCCTTGACCCTACCACGTGGGCCCAGCGCGACGGACTCCGTCTTCCTCGTGTTGAGCAGGCGGTCTCAACAAATCCAGAGCGAATCCCGCGCGAAGTCGCGCCAGCAAGCCACCGTCGACCTAACCGGGGATTGTGCGGGTTGTTGCGATTCGGTGGGCCCCGTGTACAACGACCGCCGCCATATATGCACAGCTCGTGCCTTGGACTTATTCCACTAGTCGCGCCATACCGAGAAGAGGAATTGAGAGAGAGAAAGGTGGAGGGTGCCAGCGAGGTCGCGACTACTCCTCATCGCCAAGCGAGGTCTGGTGGGGACCATGAAGGGGCGCCTTGGCGGTAGGAATCGGGTGCTGACCTCGGGTGGGGGCGACGACCACTACCCCGACGGCAATTTCTCACCGTCGGCACAGCTCCGCTTCGTGCCGTGGCCGGCCCTGTGACCGCCAAATCGCCGGTAAATCCTACACTGTCGTGTTCGCCATGGCTTCAACATCGTTTTGCGTCAACCAATTTCGGGGAATCGGGCTCCGGGGGGTTGAATCCGGGATTCCGGTGATGGCGCCGTCGTGCGAACCCCTCACCGTCGTTGGGGCTCACTGCGCTCCAAGCACCGGTGAGATCCATCCCCCTCGCTTCGCCTTCGTGCCCACATTATGAATCATCTTTCAGATTGGATTTCGGGGCGCCGGCTCGGCCAAATTCCGACCAACCTCCGTCGTGCGCCGCTGCTCCGCCGTGGCTGGGGATGTCAGAAGGGGGGATTTGGAAGATGGCCGCCGACCGTCCGATCTAATCGAGTGGTTGGGGTGTGGGATGGCGCCGGACCGTTGATCGCGGAATGAGCGACCGCGATTAGATCTTAGATACCGGTTCGATCAAACCCACCTGAAGCGTTAGATCTAGATCGGGCATGCACGGTTTGATCAAGTCATTTTTAATCTGGGACCTTCATCCGCGATCCGACATCCCCTGTTGCATACCGGTTCACCGTTAGCCCGATCTAATCGTGGCCCTTGATGCAAGATCCAACGGCCAAATCTGATCGGTACCCCTACGTCATAACCATTTTGTGTATGAGCCCCGACTTTATAAGAAACCAACCCACCGTCCACCCGAGGGATTGATCTGAGTCTTAGGTACTTTTACTCCAGAGACCCTGCAGTTGCCTGTATTTGAGGCACAGTCCAGATAGTGAATAAAACTTATAAAATCACTAGCTGAATGCCCGTGCGTTGCAACGGGAATATATAATACCAGTATACTACGATAACTTATATACAAAATGTGTGTTATATTGTTATGAGAAAATGTTTCATAATCAATTTGTGATCTTAGCCATACATAAATTTTGTTATTTTAATCTAATTATTTCACCACTACATTGCAACCATCAGTATCATGCAGACTTCGATATATGCCATGATTTGTACGGTCTCATCATTGGAGAGCACGTTCCACACATGCCCGAAAAATTCTCTCGTACATCATTAGTCATCAGACACGCACCACCATATGCTCTTGCTTATACAAAATGTGTGTTATATTGTTATGAGAAAATGTTTCATAATCAATTTGTGATTCTGGCCATACATAAATTTTGTTATTTATAATCTATTTGTTTCACCACTACATTGCAACCATCAGTATCATACAGACTTCGATATATGTCACGATTTGCATGGTCTCATTATTAGAGAGCACGTTTCACACATACCGGAAGAAATTCCCTCGTACATCGTTAGTCATCGGACACGTACCACCATACGCTTTTGCTTAAACAAAAAGGTAAGTGTGTGTTTGCAAGACTAATGGTCAAACATCGTATAACCATAAAGTTAGAATACTATATTAATATATTAAATAAATTAATCCAATAGACATAGATTAACCCAATTAACATAGGATAAATAAATATCTAATTATAAAAGTATGAAACATGATATAATCAATGTTGTTACTGCATAGTAAATATTCATACGAGACTAACACAACTGGAACGGTTCAATTTGGAATTAAAATGGGGAAGTTACGAATTTCCAAAGTTTCTATGTATTTGATATATGATTAATTAGGAAATCAATTTTATTGTTGTTTTCATGACAAAACAGAGGTATTATGTGATAAAAATGATATTATAGAATTATAGAAATTGGAATGAACTCATTTGGATTTAATATGAAATTTCCATGAATTAAATGGGTTTCTGCAATTATTTTTAAACTATAAATCAATTTCTAAACTCCTTTTCCCTATTTTCTTTATTTCCTGGACTGCGTCCCAAACTCCAGAAAGATCAGGGGCTAAGCTATAAATGTTTTTCTAGACTCAGTGAGCATACAGAGTGGACGACGGGTTAAACACAAAAGACGTTTTAGTTGAAGTTGTACACAATTCAACATGAGTCATGTTGGCTAGAGGGTGAAAGGCTAGGTATTCTGCTCAATAGATCCAAGGTTCGATTCCTGAGTAGCCATGGTTTAATTTTTTTTTCTGCGCGCGGAACGGGGGAGGGCAGAACGGCAGAACGGCAGACTACTATTGCTTACTTAATAAGTAGTAGAGATTTAGAAAATGAATTTTTAATGTTATCACTTGTTTAAATCATAGAAAATTCATATGAAGTTCAAATTAATCCATTCCAATTCCTATAATTTTGTAATATATTCTTAACCAGTTAGTACCACTGTTTTGACATGAAAGTCACATTAAAATTTATGTCCTATTTAATCTTGTATAAAATAATAAAATCCTTTAGAAATTCATAACTTAAAATCCATAACTCCAAATTGATTCATTCTAGTGCCATTAATTTTGTTTAAGTATTGTTTATCACCAGTACCTTTATCTAACCATGAAACTTGATTTAAAATTATTCACTTGAATTACATTATTCTAGGTACTTAATAACTTTAGAAATTCATAACTTGATAATCGTAACTCCGATCTTAGTAGTTCTTGATCACGCGATCTCGTAGAGACGCGTAGATCATTTTTATGCAGTTTGTTCTTATGTTTGGTGTGATGTTAACTTTGTATATACCATGTTTGTTTGTATTGCTATGACTAGCAGTTAGGTCACGAGGATCTGAGGGATCATTCTGGTACCTGGAATCTCAAGTCCCAGGCAAGTTGTGCCCTTGATCCACTTTTGTTACCCAATAATATTCTTTATTATCACTATTTAATGCATAGGTTTAATTTTGATGGGACCCAATAGGTCACCCTAGTCTGTTTATCCTATTTACCTTGTTTACCCCTGAATCATTTGGGTAGTTATGCTATTGCATTATTTGGTATTGGGTTAATATTTCATTATATTCATGTTCCAATTATTTTGTTATGTTATTATTGTTCATGTCAAGATCATTATTTTTAATTGGAACATGGAGCTTAACTTGAGAAACACGTGCCACCACAAGGGAGGAATGGGACCCCTTGGCTAACTAATTAGGAAAGCTAGTGAAAGACTACCCTACCCGAAAGGGGCAAGGGCAGTAGAGGAGTTGTGTCGGGGACCATAATTAGGGGTACCCTCAAGACGCCTAATTCTCAGCTGGTAACCCCCATCAGCATAAAGCTGCAGAGGCCTGATGGGTTAGATTAAGTCAGGGATCGGTCCATACGAGCGACCTGATCGCGCCTCGCCCGAGCCTAGCCTCGGGCAAGGGCAGCCGACCCTGAGGTGTTTCCGTCTCGCCCGAGGCCCCCTTTTTACGGCAGACGCACCTCCGGCTCGCCCGAGGCCTTGCCTTCGTTGAGAAGCAACCCTGACTAAATCACCGCGCCAACCGACCCAGTCATCGGGGCATTTAACGCAAAAGGTAAGACCGACGGGCGACCAGGCTTTGCCAGAAGTGCCATGGGAGGCTCCGCCCGACCCAGGGCTCGGACTCGGGCTAAGGCCCCAGAAGACGGTGAACTCCGCTCCGCCCGACCCAGGGCTCGGACTCAGGCTAAGGCCCCGGAAGACGGCGAACTCCGCTCCGCCCGACCCAGGGCTCGGACTCGGGCTAAGGCCCCGGAAGACGGCGAACTCCGCTCCGCCCGACCCAGGGCTCGGACTCGGGCTAAGGCCCCGGAAGACGACGAACTCCGCTTCGCCCGACCCAGGGCTCGGACTCCGCCCTGGCCTCTGCCGAACGGCCTCCGCCTCGCCCGACCCAGGAGCTCAGGTTCGGCCTCGGCCATGCAGGACAGACTCGACCTCGACTTCGGAGGAGCCTCCACGTCGCCCGACCTAGGACACAAGACCGCCACGTCAACAGGAAGCGTCATCATCACCCTGCCCTGAGCCGACTTGGGTCGCAGAGAACAAGACCGGCGTCCCATCTGGCCAGCTCCGCCAGATAGGCAATGATGGCGCCCCACTAGACCATGACGACGGCGACTCTCGGCTCCCTTACGAAAGCAGGGAGACGTCAGCAAGAGCACAGCTGTTCCAACAGCTGTCCCTCCATCAAGCTCCACTGCCTCTCCGACAGCCACGACACCACCCTAACAGGGTGCCAAGATCTCTCCGGCTGCCACCTTGGCATGTACTTAGGGCACTAGCTCTCCCCCGCTAGACACGTAGCACCTTGCTACACCCCCATTTTGTACACCTGGATCCTCTCCTTACGCTTATAAAAGGAAGGACTAGGGCCTTCTTAGAAAAGAGGTTGGCCTCGCGGGAACGAGGGCAGGGGCATGCGCTCTCTTGGGGCCGCTCGCTCCCCTCACCCGCGCGGACGCTTGTAACCCCCTACTGCAAGCGCACCCGACCTGGGCGCGGGACGAACACGAAGGCCGCGGGAATCTCCGTCTCCCTCGTCACGACCCGGCTCCGGCCACCGACCTCTCGCTCTCTTCCCCCCTTCGCGCTCGCCCACGCGCTCGACCCATCTGGGCTGGGGCACGCGGCACACTCACTCGTCGGCTCGGGGACCCCCCGGTCTCGAAACGCCGACAGTTGGCGCGCCAGGTAGGGGCCCGCTGCGTGTTGACGAGCAGTTTCCCGTCAAGCTCCAGATGGGCAGTCTCCAACGACCTCTCCAACCCGGGACGGTGCTCCGTTTCGGGAGCCTCGAGTTCATGTCTCTCGACAGCGGCTACGACATGGTACTCCTTCCACCGCCGTACGACGGCGACAATGGCGGTCGACAGCCCGCCCGCCGGCGGCGGAACCGACGACGTCTTTCCCGCGTGGGGGAAGGACAACTTTCGAGCTCGCCCCATCCTCTCCCTCGCCATCGGAGGAGGAGGAGGCGGGGCAACCAGGGCCGAGCGGGAGGCCGCGCTCCGACGGCTGTCGAGCAAATCGACATCCCCAGCGCCCCAACGGAGGACACGCCAAGCGTCACCCTCGCGTTCGAGGCAAAGGCAAGCGCCACACCCCCGCAACACGTCGACCCCGAGCAGGTGGACGACGCCGGCACGCTCACGAAGGGCCTGCAGGACGTCGCCCTCGTACCCAAGACGACGGCGCGATCAGCCCCCGACGTGACTTCGTCGCTCCTCGTCGACAAAAAGGTACCAACTGCTTCCCATCCTTCGTCATTTCGACTCAACCTCAACCCGCCTGGCGACCTCGCTTTGGCGGACACTCACGTTGAGGCGAGTGCAACCCCTCTGGGGTTTCGTGTGCGGTCGCCCTGGGACCGATTGACGGGCGTCTCGACCTACGGGCCCTCTGGGTCCGAGGAAGATGACGACCCCAGCATCTGCTGGGATTTCTCCGGATCTGGCAACCCTAGTGCCATGCGGGACTTCATGACCGCATGCAACTACTGCCTCTCCGACTGTTCCGACGACAGCCGCAGCCTTGACGACAAGGACTGCGGCCCGAGCCGCGAATGTTTCCACGTTGAGCTAGGGGATCCCTCCGGAGGCAGCCAACTCGGCATGCCGGAGGATGGCGATCTCCCTAGGCCAGTGCCTCGCGCCGACATCCCGCGGGAGCTAGCTGTGGTCCCCGTTCCGGCGGGGGGTCACGACCCACAGCTCGAGCAAGTCCGCGGGGCGCAGGCCGGGCTCGATGAGGAAGCAGGAGCGCTCGAGGCAATCCGCCGGGACGTCGGGCAGGTATGGGCGGGCCATCCCCCGGCCGGAGAAATACGTCACCTGCCCCAGGATCTCCAGCACCACATCGCCAACGATGCCAGGGGCAGACCGCCACCCGCATCTGGCGGAACCGGCCAGGACCTGGCAGCCGCAGCGATGCTCCTCCGCGCGATGCCGGAGTCATCTACCACCGAGGGACGGCAAATCCAGGGAGAGCTCAAGCATCTCCTGGAAGGCGCTGCGGCCCGGCGGGCCGAGAGCTCTGCCTCCCGGAGGCAGGGGTACCCCTCGGAACCTCGTGCCGCGACTTCCCGACTCATGCGGGAAGCCTCGGTCTACACCGGGCGCGCGCGCAACACCGCGCCTGCAGCCCCGGGCCGCCTCGGCGACGAGCACCCTCATCGCGACCGTCGGGCACGCCTCGACGAAAGGGTGCGCCGAGGCTATCACCCCAGGCGTGGGGGACGCTACGACAGCGGGGAGGATCGGAGTCCCTCGCCCGAACCACCCGGTCCGCAGGTCTTCAGCCGAGCCATTCGGCGGGCGCCGTTTCCGCCCCGATTCCGACCCCCGACTACTATCACGAAGTACTCGGGGGAAACGAGACCGGAATTGTGGCTTGCGGACTACCGCCTGGCCTGTCAGCTGGGTGGGACGGACGACGACAACCTCATCATCCGCAACCTCCCCCTGTTCCTCTCCGACACTGCTCGTGCCTGGTTGGAGCACCTGCCTCCGGGGCAGATTTCCAACTGGGAGGATCTGGTCCAAGCTTTCGCCGGCAACTTCCAGGGCACGTACGTGCGCCCCGGGAATTCCTGGGACCTCCGAAGCTGTCGGCAACTGCCGGGAGAGTCTCTTCGGGACTACATCCGGCGGTTCTCGAAGCAGCGCACCGAGCTGCCCAACGTTACCGACTCCGATGTCATCGGCGCGTTCCTTGCCGGCACCACCTGCCGTGACCTGGTGAGCAAGTTGGGTCGCAAGACCCCCACCAGGGCGAGCGAGCTGATGGACATCGCCACCAAGTTCGCCTCCGGCCAGGAGGCGGTCGAGGCCATCTTCCGAAAGGACAAGCAGCCCCAGGGCCGCCCGTCGGAAGATGCTCCCGAGGCGTCTGCTCCACGCGGCGCCAAGAAGAAAGGCAGGAGGAAGTCGCAAGCGAAACGCGACGTTCCCGATGCAGACCTTGTCGCCGCCGTCGAGCACAAGAACCCTCGGAAGCCCCCCGGAGGTGCTAACCTCTTCGACAAGGCACTCAAGGAGACGTGCCCCTACCATCAGGGGCCCGTCAAGCACACCCTCGAAGAGTGCGTCATGCTTCGACGCCACTTCCACCGGGCCGGGCCACCCGCAGAGGGCGGCAGGGCTCACGACGACGACAAAAGGGAAGATCGCCAAGCAGGAGAGTTCCCCGAGGTCCGCAACTGCTTCATGATCTACGGAGGGCATGCGGCGAATGCCTCGGCTCGGCATCGTAAGCAAGAGCGTCGGGAGGTCTGCCCGGTGAAGGTGGCGGCACCAGTCTACCTAGACTGGTCCGACAAGCCCATCACCTTCGACCGAGACGACCACCCCGACCACGTGCCGAGCCCGGGGAAGTACCCGCTCGTCGTCGACCCGGTCATCGGCGACGTCAGGCTCACCAAGGTCCTGATGGATGGGGGCAGCTGCCTCAACATCATCTACGCCGAGACCCTCAGGCTCCTGCGCGTCGATCTGTCATCCGTCCGAGCAGGCGCTGCGCCCTTCCATGGGATCATCCCTGGGAAGCGCGTCCAGCCCCTCGGGCAGATCGACCTTCCTGTCTGCTTCGGAACGCCCTCCAACTTCCGAAGGGAGACTTTGACGTTCGAGGTGGTCGGGTTCCGAGGAACCTACCACGCAGTGTTGGGAAGGCCATGCTACGCGAAGTTCATGGCCATCCCCAACTACACCTACCTAAAGCTCAAGATGCCAGGCCCCAACGGGGTCATCACCGTCGGCCCCACGTACAAACACGCGTTCGAATGCGATGTGGAGTGCGTGGAGTACGCCGAGACCCTCGCCGAGTCCGAGGCCCTCATCGCCGACCTGGAAAGCCTCTCCCGAGAGGTGTCGGACGTGAAGCGACACGCCGACAACTTCGAGCCAGCGGAGACGGTCAAGGCCGTCCCTCTCGACCCCAGTGGTGACACCTCCAAGCAGATCCGGATCGGCTCCGGGCTCGACCCCAAATAGGAAGCAGTGCTCGTCGACTTTCTCCGCGCAAACGTCGACGTCTTTGCGTGGAGTCCCTCGGACATGCCCGGCATACCGAGGGATGTCGCCGAGCACTCGCTGGATATTCGGGCCGGAGCCCGGCCGGTCAGACAGCCTCTGCGCCGATTCGACGAGGAAAGGCGCAGGGTGATAGGCGAGGAGATCCGCAAGCTGATGGCAGCAGGGTTCATCAAAGAGGTATTCCATCCCGAATGGCTTGCCAACCCTGTACTTGTGAGGAAGAAAGGGGGGAAATGGCGGAGGTGTGTAGACTACACTGGTCTTAACAAAGCATGTCCGAAGGTCCCCTACCCTCTACCTCGCATCGATCAAATCGTGGACTCCACTGCAGGGTGCGAAACCCTGTCTTTCCTCGATGCCTACTCAGGGTATCATCAAATCAAGATGAAAGAGTCCGACCAGCTCGCGACTTCTTTCATCACGCCCTTCGGCATGTACTGTTATGTCACCATGCCGTTCGGTTTGAGGAACGTGGGTGCAACGTACCAGCGGTGCATGAACCATGTGTTCGGCGAACACATCGGTCGCACGGTCGAGGCTTACGTCGATGACATCGTAGTCAAGATGAGGAAAGCCTCCGATCTTCTCTCCGACCTCGAACTGACATTCTGGTGTCTCAAGGCAAAGGGCGTCAAGCTCAATCCCGAGAAGTGCGTCTTCGGGGTGCCCCGAGGCATGCTCTTGGGATTCATCGTCTCCGAGCGGGGCATCGAAGCCAACCCGGAGAAGATCGCAGCCATCACAAACATGGGGCCCATCAAGGACTTAAAAGGCGTGCAGAGGGTTATGGGATGTCTCGCGGCTTTGAGCCGTTTCATCTCGCGCCTCGGCGAAAGAGGCCTGCCCCTGTACCGTCTCTTAAGGAAGACCGAGTGCTTCACGTGGACTCCCGAGGCCGAGGAAGCTCTCGGGAACCTGAAGGCGCTCCTCACCCAGGCGCCCATCTTGGTACCCCCAGCTGATGGAGAAGCCCTCCTGGTCTACGTCGCCGCTACCACTCAGGTGGTCAGCGCCGCGATCGTGGTCGAAAGGCAGGAAGAGGGGCATGCTTTGCCCATTCAGAGGCCAGTTTACTTCGTCAGCGAGGTACTGTCCGAGACCAAGATCCGCTACCCACAAGTCCAGAAGCTGCTGTATGCAGTGATCCTGACGAGGCGAAAGCTGCGACATTACTTCGAGTCTCATCCGGTGACTGTGGTGTCATCCTTCCCCCTGGGGGAGATCATCCAGTGCCGAGAAGCCTCGGGACGGATCGCAAAGTGGGCGGTGGAAATCATGGGCGAGACAATCTCGTTCGCCCCTCGGAAGGCCATCAAGTCCCAGGTACTGGCGGACTTCGTAGCCGAATGGGTCGACACCCAGTTGCCGACGGCTCCGATCTAACCGGAGCTCTGGACCATGTTTTTCGACGGGTCGCTGATGAAGACGGGAGCCGGCGCGGGCCTGCTCTTCGTCTCGCCCCTCGGGAAACACCTGCGCTACGTGCTCCGCCTCCATTTCCCGGCGTCCAACAACGTGGCTGAGTACGAGGCTCTGATCAACGGATTGCGAATCGCCATCGAGCTAGGGGTTCGACGCCTCGATGCACGCGGCGACTCACAGCTCGTCATCGACCAAGTCATGAAGAACTCCCACTGCCGCGACCCGAAGATGGAAGCCTACTGTGAGGAGGTTCGACGCCTGGAAGACAAGTTCTACGGGCTTGAGCTTAACCACATCGCCCGGCGCTACAACGAGACTGCGGACGAGCTGGCGAAGATAGCCTCGGGGCGAACGACGGTTCCCCCGGACGTCTTCTCCCGGGATCTGCACCAACCCTCCGTCAAGATAGGCGACGCGTTCGAGCCCGAGGTGCCCTCGGCCCCGTCCGAGATGACCTCGGCCCAGCCCGAGCCACCCTCGGTTCAACCCGAGGAACCCTCGGCCCCCGAGGGCGAAGCACTGCGCATCGAGGAGGAGCAGAGCGGGGTCATGCCAGATCAAGATTGGCAAACCCCGTACCTGCAATATCTCCGCCAAGGAGAACTGCCCCTCGACCGAGCCGAGGCTCGGCGGGTAGCGTGACGCGCCAAGTCGTTCGTCTTGCTGGGCGATGAGAAGGAGCTCTACCACCGTAGCCCCTCGGGCATCCTCCAGCGATGCATCTCCATCGCCGAAGGTCAGGAACTCCTGCGGGAAATACACTCGGGGGCTTGTGGCCATCATGCAGCACCTCGAACCCTCGTCGGGAACGCTTTCCGCCAAGGCTTCTACTGGCCGACGGCGGTGGCTGACGCCACTAGAATTGTCCGCGCCTGCGAAGGGTGCCAATTCTATGCGAAGCAGACCCACCTGCCCGCTCAGGCTCTGCAGACGATACCCATCACCTGGCCCTTCGCTGTGTGGGGTCTGGACCTCGTCGGCCCTCTGCAGAAGGTGCCCGGGGGCTACACGCACCTGCTGGTCGCTGTCGACAAATTCTCCAAGTGGATCGAGGTCCGACCCCTGAACAGCATCAGATCCGAGCAGGCGGTGGAATTCTTCACCAACATCATCCATCGCTTCGGGGTCCCGAACTCCATCATCACCGACAACGGCACCCAGTTCACCGGCAAAAAATTCTTGGATTTTTGCGAGGATCACAACATCCGGGTGGACTGGGCCGCCGTAGCTCATCCCATGTCGAATGGGCAAGTAGAGCGCGCCAATGGCATGATCCTACAAGGGCTCAAGCCTCGGATTTACAACGACCTCAACAAGTTCGGCAAGCGGTGGATGAAGGAACTCCCCTCGGTGGTCTGGAGCCTGAGGACGACGCCGAGCCGAGCCACGGGTTTCACGCCGTTCTTCCTGGTCTACGGGGCCGAGGTCGTCTTGCCCACGGACCTGGAATACGGCTCCCCAAGGACGAGGGCCTATGATGACGAAAGTAACCAAGCAAGCCGAGAAGACTCGCTGGACCAGCTGGACGAGGCTCGGGACAGGGCCTTACTACACTCGGCGCGGTACCAGCAGTCCCTGCGACGCTACCACGCCCGAGGGGTCCGACCCCGAGACCTCCAGGTGGGCGACCTGGTGCTTCGGCTGCGGCAAGACGCCCGAGGGAGGCACGAGCTCACGCCCCCCTGGGAGGGGCCGTTCATCATCGCCAAAGTTCTGAAGCCCGGAAAGTACAAGCTGGCCAACAGCCAGGGCGAGGTCTACGGCAACGCTTGGAACATCCAACAGCTACGTCGCTTCTACCCTTAAGATGTTTCCAAGTTGTTCATATACCCCGCACCCACGCAAAGTTTAGTCAACAAGGAAGGGTCGGCCTCGCCTCGGCAAGGCCCGACCCTCCCTCGGGGGCTAAAAGGGGGGAAACCCCCTCTGCGTCAAAATTTTCCTCGAAAAGAAAATCTCTTTTACCAGAACATCTTTCGTGCTTTTTGACTACTTCGAAAAGTGGGTCCTGGAAACGACGGGGTACACGTAAGCAGTCAAGGCTGACCGAGCCGAGGGACTCCTACGCCTCCGGGATACGGATACCTCACTCATCACCTTCTGCGATAAGTAACTCGCGTTCGGATAAGGTGACTCCGCGGATCGAATAAGTCTTTACGTTCGGAAGCCTTTCTGTCGAAGCGATTCTTCGAGCCTTCTCGACCGAGTCGGTGACAGGGCCTCATGGACGGGTGAAAGTACGCGTAAGCGGTGAGGCCGACCGAGCCGAGGGACTCCCACGCCTCCGGGATACGGATACCTCACTCATCACCTTCCGCGAGAAGCAACTCTCGCTCGCACTAACATCCCTGCTACCGACAAAAAGTCCAGATACTCGAAACAAGAGGAAAAGAGACGCAGCTTTATAACGCAGCAAGGGTGTGTGTTCCGGTCTCGACGGCCGCACAAGGCCCACGCTACAAGACGATTTGACCCTGCAGGCTCGGGTCTTAACGCTGGAACGGGGCGGCGACAACCTCGGCATCGACGGCACCTTCGGCGAGGCCCGACCTAGCCTCGGACGGCGACGCGGTCCGAGGGCCTCCGCCCCGAAGGACGACGTCATCACCACGCTCGAGCAATCGCTGTCAGGGACTTCTCCGGATCCGGCCCGAGCGGGCGGCTCGGCCGGCCACCTCCGGGGCCTCGGCCGACCACCTTCCGAGGGCGCCAGCCCGGTCCGAAGCCTCGGCTGATCAACTCCGACGCCAATCCTGCCAACGGACAACCCGGCTAGGCTCCGGCCGACCAGGTTTCATTTTTCGAGCCAACTCCGCCTCTGCTCATGCTGATATCGCTACCCCCGGCCTCGGCTCGTCGAAGAGCGGCCAAGGGGTCTCTTTAACTAAGCCGGAGGAGCCTCGGGCAGCAGGGCCGACCGAGCCAAGGGATTCCTACGCCTCCGGGATACGGATACCTTACTCGTCACCTTGACACGGGGCGACTCGCGCTTGGTGAAGCGGTTCAGGCAAACAACAGGCGAGTCTTAGTGCTCAGAAATGAGGAAAAAACACGGCTCCGTGCCGGCGTTACATACATGTTCAGGCCCCGAAAGCCGAAATGAACAAAAAACCCGGCACTCGAAATGCCATTACAAACGGAACTCCGGTTCCGTCCCCGCAGGTGCGGACAACCTCCCCGCCAGAGAAGCCCGTGGAGCGACGAGCTCTGGGCGAATCACCAGCAAACGCGGGTTGCCCCAAGGCGCATCGGCAGGTCCTCACCCCTGCCCTCGCCACGCAAGCGAGGAAGAGGACGGAATGTTGCATCCTAGCTGGATAGCAACAGCCCGCCTCCCCCAGCATGACTGGAGGACGTCTCCTCCGCAGAACTGGAGGATGGTCTCCACCGCCAGAAGCTGGAAGAGGAGGCGGTCGGCCGACCCACGCAAGGGGCAGAACACCGGCTTGGCCCGGGTCCTGTCCTGGCCGGGATGATGAAGACCAACTGGGAGCGGGGCAAAGGCCACAGCCCAGCTGCTCCTCCCCATCCAGGGGCTGGTGGTCGCCGTCTTGGGTGACCCCCGGCGAGGGGGAGCGGCTGGGCTGGCTGATGAAAATCCTTGAAGCCGAACGATGGCTGAAAGGTACCAACTCCCACGGGGTTGCGTTCCTCCAACGATGGGGCGAAGAGACGGCGGTTTCCCCCATCCGGGGGCTTGGAAGGTGGAAAGACACAGTGCATAAGGGAGGAAGAGGACATGGTCACCTTGCGAAGGGGGTCGTCCTCCTTTTAAAGGCAACTCCCCCTGCTTGCGCCCCCAACCGTCACGGGCTGAGTCTTCTCCAACACGCCTCCAAAGCCCTCCCCCACGGCGCGGGGGCTGGGACCCACAAGTCAGGGAGACCGGCTCCGAGCAGAAGAAGCCGAACCGCCGCGCACGACGCGCGCAACCACCCAGCGGTTACAAGTAACCCTCCACTTTTGCCCAGACCAGCGGGCGAAAGGGGCAGGCGGCCATGCAGGCGGCATGCAACCGCGCCAAGTGGACGCGCCTCTCCGACTCCTGACAGGCCAGCGCGGCGGCCCAAGCCCACGCGTCGCGCAACTGGCGCGCCGGGTGCTGCATGCGAGCCGCTATGCCACTTGCGCCACCACCGCACCTCCTCGATTGCGGAACCGATACCGCGATTCGAGGCGACCCAGCGTGCGACCCAGCAGCGCCAGCCTGACGCAGCGGTCAAACGCGGTCAAAAGTGGGCCGGCAGTAATGACGGTGGCAGGCGCGCGAGAGCAGCGGTCACGCCATCGGCCAAGCTCATGTCCCATCCGGAGGCAGCGAGAGAACCCCCTCTCACGATGTGAAGACGACGCGCCCGTGACCCGTACCTCAAACGGCGCGCGCACGCGCAACGGCAGCCTCGCCAACTGCTCGCCCCTGCGCATTAACACCGCGGCTGGACAGGCGACGTTTCTGGCAGGAGCAGCTGGCGACGCTTCGCCTTCACCAAAACGACCACGCTCAAAAAAGGTGCGCCACGTCGTTCAATTTCGTATCCTTTTTTCCCTTTTCCTTCTTTCTCTATCTCTTGCAACAGGGACCGGGAAAGGGGATACCCCCAAAGGGATCCTTCCCCGTGAAGGAACTAGGCTCCGAGCCTCCTTACTGATCAGGGGTTCGAAGGCCGGCCCCCCGAAGGGTTCAACGGCCGCCTCAGATCGCGTGGGCACGACACCCACTACTGGTCAGGGGTTCGAAGGTCGGCCTCCTGAAAGGTTCCACGACCGCCCCAGGCTGCTCGGGCTCCGCGCCCATTACTGATCAGGGGTTCGAAGGCTGGCCCTCCGAAGGGTTCACAGTCGCCTCAGACACCGAGCGAGGGATGACCAGGGGTACGTTCGATACATAACCAAGGCTCGGGCTGCGCTCCCGAGGTACCCTAGGACATTTCCGAGACCAGCGGGAACGACTCTGTAACAGAATCCCATCGGAGGGAGGCAACGAGCCCTCGGACCCCGTCGCCAGGGGACCGGGTCCGGCAGATCACCCGCAGGTACTTTTGGGCGTGCCTCCGGGCCCCTAGCCGACCCCCAACAAACGGGGCACGGACGTCCACTCGGATTACCCGATTGCAGCTCACCGGAGACACCATGTTCGGTGCCCATCGAGGGTAACATGGCGCTCTCCCCCCCTCCTCCTTGCGGAAAGGCGACGTAGGGGCGTATATAAAAAAGTCGAGTCTGTCCCTGATCGTCCTCTCGCTCCGTGCGGAGGCTCGGGGGCTGCTCTCGCAAACCCGGCTCCGGCCAAACCGTTGACAGCGTCAACATACCAGCCCGAGAACTTGGGCCCCGACAGTGCACCTGGGCTACGGCCTGTTCGCATGAGGGAACCACCAGACCGGCCGAAGCATTGCGCAAGGCATTAAGACCTCGAAGGAGTGAAACCACTCCTCCGAGGCCTCGGGGGCTACACCCGGCGGGTGCGCTCGCGCGCACCCACCGGAACAAAGAGCAACCGAGAAAGGCTGGTCCCCTTGCAAAAAAGTGCGACGAAAAGCCTCCAAGCGAGTGTTATCACTCCCTTCGAGGCTCGGGGGCTACTGTCGGGGACCATAATTAGGGGTACCCTCAAGACGCCTAATTCTCAGCTGGTAACCCCCATCAGCATAAAGCTGCAGAGGCCTGATGGGTTAGATTAAGTCAGGGATCGGTCCATACGAGCGACCTGATCGCGCCTCGCCCGAGCCTAGCCTCGGGCAAGGGCAGCCGACCCTGAGGTGTTTCCGTCTCGCCCGAGGCCCCCTTTTTACGGCAGACGCACCTCCGGCTCGCCCGAGGCCTTGCCTTCGTTGAGAAGCAACCCTGACTAAATCACCGCGCCAACCGACCCAGTCATCGGGGCATTTAACGCAAAAGGTAAGACCGACGGGCGACCAGGCTTTGCCAGAAGTGCCATGGGAGGCTCCGCCCGACCCAGGGCTCGGACTCGGGCTAAGGCCCCGGAAGACGGCGAACTCCGCTCCGCCCGACCCAGGGCTCGGACTCGGGCTAAGGCCCCGGAAGACGGCGAACTCCGCTCCGCCCGACCCAGGGCTCGGACTCGGGCTAAGGCCCCGGAAGACGGCGAACTCCGCTCCGCCCGACCCAGGGCTTGGACTCGGGCTAAGGCCCCGGAAGACGACGAACTCCGCTTCGCCCGACCCAGGGCTCGGACTCCGCCCTGGCCTCTGCCGAACGGCCTCCGCCTCGCCCGACCCAGGAGCTCAGGTTTGGCCTCGGCCATGCAGGACAGACTCGACCTCGACTTCGGAGGAGCCTCCACGTCGCCCGACCTAGGACACAAGACCGCCACGTCAACAGGAAGCGTCATCATCACCCTGCCCTGAGCCGACTTGGGTCGCAGAGAACAAGACCGGCGTCCCATCTGGCCAGCTCCGCCAGATAGGCAATGATGGCGCCCCACTAGACCATGACGACGACGACTCTCGGCTCCCTTACGAAAGCAGGGAGACGTCAGCAAGAGCACAGCTGTTCCAACAGCTGTCCCTCCATCAAGCTCCACTGCCTCTCCGACAGCCACGACACCACCCTAACAGGGTGCCAAGATCTCTCCGGCTGCCACCTTGGCATGTACTTAGGGCACTAGCTCTCCCCCGCTAGACACGTAGCACCTTGCTACACCCCCATTTTGTACACCTGGATCCTCTCCTTACGCTTATAAAAGGAAGGACCAGGGCCTTCTTAGAAAAGAGGTTGGCCTCGCGGGAACGAGGGCAGGGGCAGGCGCTCTCTTGGGGCCGCTCGCTCCCCTCACCCGCGCGGACGCTTGTAACCCCCTACTGCAAGCGCACCCGACCTGGGCGCGGGACGAACACGAAGGCCGCGGGAATCTCCGTCTCCCTCGTCACGACCCGGCTCCGGCCACCGACCTCTCGCTCTCTTCCCCCCTTCGCGCTCGCCCACGCGCTCGACCCATCTGGGCTGGGGCACGCGGCACACTCACTCGTCGGCTCGGGGACCCCCCGGTCTCGAAACGCCGACAAGTTGCATGCAAGGAGGTTCTCGGGTTGATTTTGCTGCAATGACAGTCAGATGGGGGATTCTTGCAAGTGCTCTTCCCATAAACTGTAGCGAGTTTTCGGAAGATAGTGGAACTTTGTAAAGGCCTCGTAGTGGATCCCTAGACATTCACCTCGGTAGTGTCTAAGGGCCTTGCAAACCCTGGCGCCATGGGAAACTGTAACATCTTAAATCCATCAGTTAAAATCAATTTAATTTTTTATTTGATAAATCCATTAGAGAGGAAAAGTTATTTTCAAGAGTTAGAAAACATTCATAAATAAATAATTAACTTTGAATATACAAAATTTTCACTCACGTTTTTTATGCATTCGTATTATGGAGCATAATTGTTTTTTTGTTTTGTTTTGTTTGTTCATAAATTACAAAAGTTTCATTTTTTTGTGTGTACATGAAGTTCAATTTATTTAATTAATAATAGATTTTTTTACCTAAAATTATTTGATCTGAAAATTGGTAATTTTTAACTATTGAATATTATTTCTATATTTATTCTTTTTTTAGAATATATATATAACTAAATAATATATATAATCAAAATAAAAAAAAAACACCCAAAACCCGAGCGCTCGAACACTCGAGCGAGCCATCCAATGGCCAAAGGCCAGTCCCGCTCAAGCCTCTCGTTCTTTGGCATGTGGGCCCTTTTTTTCTTCTCAATGACAATTGGGACCCACGAGTAAGTGCTATCTTCTTCCTCAAATCAGCTAGCGAACGCATCAGAAATACTGCAGCCTTGCTGATTTGACCGAGCTACGCCTAGCAGCGCCGAGCACCAGTGCCTAGCCACGCGCGTGCCCAAGCCACACCTCTGCCATGCCAGACATGCAGTAGCCCGAAACCACCGCCACCCAGTCATTCGTCCATCGTAACGTCTACCATTAATGGAGCTTCATGACATGCGTTTCTCTGGATTTATGGTGCAGCAATGGCCACGGGACCGCGTGAAGTCTACAGCCCCGACTCCTCCTTCCCCTCTCCTCTCCTATAAAAGGCAGCAGAGACCCTCTCCTTTCTCCTGCCTACCCAAGCTCATTCCATCTCTCTAGCTCGCCAGTACACTGCTCGACGTTGTCGTTCGTTGCCGTTCGTCGCCGGAGCCCGTGGAATTTGCCGGAGTGTGCCGTTCGTCGCCGGAGTTCACCGGAGCCACGCATTCGCCGTCCGTAGTGGAGCCTTGCTCTCCACCCGGTCGAAACCCGTCGATCCATCCCCGTCACACGCGCGAACCTAAGGTTGATGACGACCCAAATTTATTTTGTATATTTTATAAAATACTTTTGATTCGATCCATGAGTTGCATATTTTGTTTGTTGTATGAACACATGTGAGTCGCGACATTATGTATATGTGTATGAGCGTTATGGAATTGTTTGGTAGTTTCAAGCGATTATTCGTATACCGTGTTATTTCATGTTAATCGATGCGTTGAATTTTGGTTTAGAGAAATATGACGTAGATTTAATAGTCACACGTTGGTGATAAAATACTAGATAAGAATTTATAGTCAAATTTGGTCATGATAGATTTTAGAAACTATTTGGAGAATTATAGGTGCATTGTAAATGGATTTGGAAAATGGCATAGATGTCATATGAATAATATAGGATTTTTAGATGATTTATCTAATTATTTTATTAGCATTTTCTTTTTATAAAGAAAGGAGAAAATATCATTAGTAGATGGAAAAATAGGTTTTTGCTAGTCAAATAAATATGTTCGCAGATTTAGAACTTAAAATTGTTATAGTACTAGTTTATGTCAAATAACCTCGCTTGTGTTAGAAAATATTCAATTAGTAGTTTATAAGGATTTTTAGAATATTATATTCATTTTTGCTATGTTCAATAATTTGAGTTAGAAATAAAGAGAGATAAAAGGTATTAATTTATTTATTAGTATTAAAAGACAATAAATACTATTTATTTTTATTAATGATGTTAAAATATATTTAAACTATATTTATTACACCCACTCATAAATTCACCATTAGGATTCACATTAATAGCTATAATTGAATTAATAAGTATTTACGCGATTAGTACGTAATTAAGATGTGATTAGTGCGACGTGTTAATGTGCATTTAATGGTGTATGTTTATGAAATGGTGCATGTTTATTTATTTGTGTATATTATATTTTTGTATGTACGATATGCGACTCTATTAGAAGCCGATTGTGCGGTAGGCGATTTAAATACGTTCGAGGACGACCCGCAAGACGCTTTTGAGCAAGGCAAGTGGATTCTCCCTCTGCATATTCTTTTTGTACCCACTCATTGCATATAATAATGATTACTTTTTGATATATTGCATAATTTGATGGGTTAACCTAATTAAGGATTTCCTAGATTTACTACCTGTATTCCTTGTTTAACCTGGGAAAATTATTAAGCTGTGCAAAATTTGTGCTACCGCTCAACTTAACGATTTTAATGTCACTCATTAATTAGTATTAATGTTCCAAAAATTTAATTGGCAATTATGACATTAACCCGATGGTTAAGATAACATTATTTCAAATTAATTGGAACATGGAGTGACCACCCAGGATAACAGTGCAACCACGAGTGCTATCATGGCTCTGGCTTTGGTAATTAGCTTTATATGCTTAGTGCCTAGCAACTTTACCTGAAATATGGGCAAGAGGGGGAGCGGTAGGTGTTGGCAGCCTACGTTAACATGGGGTCGTATTCTTGGCTAAGGTACTTCACCCAGGGGGCCACCACCATCGTCTTTAGAAACCTTAGCGGGTTGCTTCGTATTAAGTGTATTTTGTGAAAACCTCATAATAGATCCCTAGCCATTCACCTCGGCAGTGTTTAAGGGTCCGATCAACCCGGGCTAGATGGGATACATGGCTTGTGGGTAAAGTTGTACCACCTCTGCAGAGTGTAAAACTGATATATCAGTCGTGCTCCCGGTTATGAGCGACCTGGACTCCTCACATGATAATTGAACTTAAAGATGGACATAAATTGAGATCCGATGATCTGCCAATAATTTGCTTAAGTGGTTTCACTTAAGTGTTTTTGTAATATTCATATTCCTTTGTTTAAATGGGATATTTGGGATTCACACTTATTAGTAAGACAGGTGTTGTTAATAAAATGTTGACCAACTAAAATGCTTACTGCTCAACCTTAGCCTCATCTTGTTATACCTGCATTAATTTTTCCCCCACTTGCTGAGCCCCGACCATAAGTGAGCTCACCCTTGCTTATTTTGATCAGAGGGTGATGCTGGAGATTTTGATGGAGATTTTATCGACGACGATGAATTCTAAGTCTAACGATATGCCGGTCAACTTCTTGTGGAAGATTGCCCATATGTTTATTTCCGCTTTACTTTGATGTGATACTTGTTAAAGATACAATGTTTCAGATGATGTAATAAAGTACTATACTCTCTTTACGCCTTTATTGCATTGTCTTTTGATATATTACACTTGTGACGTCAACATATGTGTGGAAATGGATCTTGGCACACATATGGTATGCGCTCGGTTCTACCCCCTGGAACCGGGTGTGACAGAAACACAACTTGTGGGTATAGGGTACAACCTCTGCAGAGTGTAAAACTGGTATACTAGCCGAGCTCACGGTCAAGAGCAACTCAAGACTCTTGCATGATTAATTTATGGAACTTAAATTTAATTTGTCATTTGAATTGCATGGCATTATTTATTAAGTTTGTTCTATTATTTATTATGGTTTGGTATTTACTTACACTTAATAACTGCTAATAAAATTTTGACCAACTTATAAAAGCAATGCTCAGCTTCAACCTTTATTTTGTTGATCAGCCTTACACTTCACATGAACTCCCACCTTTGGTGAGTTCATGCACATTATTCCCCACAACTTGTTGAGCGATGAACATGTGTGAGCTCACCCTTGCTGTCTCACACCCCCCACAGGAGAAGAACATGTGGTTCAAGAGGAGCCTCATAGCGAGGAGTTCGACTTGATCTAGGTGGCGTCTCCCAGTTGACTTTCTGGCACCAAGGATGGATTTGAGATCCTTTTATATTTATCTTTTATTTTGTAAGACTTCCTCTATGTAATAAGTACTCTGATGTTATTATGACATTTATCTCTATACACTCTGTTATTATATATGTTGTCTTCTTTGGCGCATGTATGAGATGCACTCGGCTTTGTCCCTTAAAACTGGATGTGACAGAGACTAACTTATTTGTTTAAGTGTTCTTGAAATAGTCTCAAAGGGTTATTGAAAGGAAAATGTGAACTTTGACAATGAAAGAGCTTCCACTGCATTCTGGTAAAATGTATCTTGTCCTAAGTTCGTTGTTATAATATCATTGCCTTTTTGCTCTTATTCGACATTTTGGTGAGGCAATGGGGTTAAAGGGCCAAATGTGGCGTTTTGGTACTTAATGCCAAAGGGGGAGAAATTAAGGGCCAAAGCAAAATGGATCAGCCAACCACTTGTGAATTTGAAAATAGTAGAGTTAGAATTTGAATTTTGTCCAAAATCCATTTATTGCAAAATTTGGTCTCTTATGGGGGAGAGTTTTGATTATGGGAAAAAGGGGGAGTTTTTGGCACTTGATCAATTTCACTCTTGAAATATCTCTCTATTTACCCAAACAAGTGCGTTTGACTTATGAAAGTCGCCTAGAGGGGAGGGTGAATAGGACAAAACTGAAATTTACAAATATAATCACAACTACAAGCCGGGTTAGCGTTAAAAATAATAATGGAGTCCGCGAGAGAGGGTGCAAAACAAATAGCAAACGAATAAGGAGTGTGACACGCGGATTTGTTTTGCCGAGGTTCGGTTCTTGCAAACCTACTCCCCGTTGAGGAGGCCACAAAGGCCGGGTCTCTTTCAACCCTTACCCTCTCTCAAACGGTCCCTCGGACCGAGTGAGCTTCTCTTCTCAAATCAAACCGAGAACAAAACTTCCCCGCAAGGACCACCACACAATTGGTGTCTCTTGCCTCGGTTACAATGGAGTGTTGATCACAAGAACAAGTGAGAAAGAAAGAAGCAATCCAAGCGCAAGAGCTCAAAAGAACACGACAAATCTCTCTCTCTAATCACTAAAGCCTTGTGTGGAATTGGAGAGGATTTGATCACTTGAGTGTGTCTAGAATTGAATGCCTAGCTCTTGTAAGTGGTTGAGAAATGGAAAACTTGGATGACTTGAATGTGGGGTGGTTGGGGGTATTTATAGCCCCAACCACCAAACTAGCCGTTTGGTGCAAGCTGGCTGTCGTATGGTGCACCGGACAGTCCGGTGTACACCGGACATGTCCGGTGCGCCAGCCACGTCACCAGGCCGCTGGGATTTGACCGTTGGAGCTTCTGACTTCTGGGCCCGCCTGGATGTCCGGTGCACACCGGACATGCACTGTAGAGTGTCCGGTGCACCGACTCGCGCGCGCCTGACAACTGCGCGCTTCTGGCGCGCATTAAATGAGCTCGCAGGTGACCGTTGGCGCAAAGTATTCGTTGCCCCGTAGTTACACCGGACAGTCCGGTGTACACCGGACATGTCCGGTGAATTATAGCGGAGTAGTCGTTGCGAATTCCCGAGGCTGCCGAGTTCGGAGCCGCGTCCTCTTGGAGCACCGGACACTGTCCGGTGTACACCGGACAGTCCGGTGAATTATAGCGCGCCGGCTCCGAGAATTCCCGAAGGTGAAGAGTTTGAAGTCGGTCTTCCCTGGTGCACCGGACACTGTCCGGTGGTGCACCGGATAGTCCGGTGCACCAGTCCAGGGTGCCTTCGGTTGGCCCTTGCTCCTTTGTTTGAACCCTTTCTCTTGATCTTTTTATTGGCTTATGGTGAACCTTTGGTACCTGTAGAACTTATAAACTTGGGCAAACTAGTTAGTCCAATTATTTGTGTTGGGCAATTCAACCACCAAAATTAGTTATAGGAAATAGGTGTAAGCCTAATTCCCTTTCAATCTCCCCCTTTTTGGTGATTGATGCCAACACAAACCAAAGCAAATATAGAAGTGCAGAATTGAACTAGTTTGCAAAATGTAAGTGCAAAGGTTACTTAGAATTGAGCCAATAAATATTACTCACTAGATATGCATGGATTGTTTCTTTATTTTTAACATTTTGGACCACGCTTGCACCACAAGTTTTGTTTTTGCAAATTCTTTTGTAAATTCTTTTCAAAGTCCTTTTGCAAGATAGTCAAAGGTAAATGAATGAGATTTTGAGAAGCATTTTCAAGATTTGAAATTTTCTCCCTTTGTCTTAAAATGCTTTTCTTTGACTAAAACAAAACTCCCCCTCAAATAAATTCTCCTCTTAGTGTTCAAGAGGGTTTGAAGATATCAATTTTGAAAATACTATTTTATCCCCCTTTAGAACACAAAGATATACCAATTTGAAATTTACCAATTGGAAATCATTTTAAAATTAGGGTGGTGGTGCGGTCCTTTTGCTTTGGGCCAATACTTTCTCCCCCTTTGGCATGAATCGCCAAAAACGGATACTTAGAATGAAATATAGGCCCTTATGCTAACTACTATCTCCCCTTTGGCAATTAAAACATATGAGTAAAGATTATACCAAAGACGGAGAGTGATGCGGAGCGACGACGAAGGATGAGTAGTAGAGTGGAGTGGAAGCCTTTGTCTTCGCCGAAGACTCCAATTCCCTTTCAATATACCTATGACTTGGTTTGAAATATACTTGAAAATACATTAGTCATAGCATATAAAAGAGACATGATCAAAGGTATACTTATGAGCTATGTGTGCAAATTAGCAAAAGAAATTCCTAGAATCAAGGATATTGAGCTCATGCCTAAGTTTGGTAAAAGTTTATTCATCAAGTGGCTTGGTAAAGATATCGGCTAATTGATCTTTAGTGTTAATGTATGAAATCTCGATATCCCCCTTTTGTTGGTGATCCCTAAGAAAATGATACCGAATGGCTATGTGTTTAGTGCGGCTATGCTCAACGGGATTATCCGCCATGCGGATTGCACTCTCATTATCACATAGAAGGGGAACTTTGGTTAATTTGTAACCATAGTCCCGTAGGGTTTGCCTCATCCAAAGCAATTGCGCGCAACAATGGCCTGCGGCAATGTACTCAGCTTCGGCGGTAGAAAGAGCGACCGAATTTTGCTTCTTTGAAGCCCAAGACACCAAGGATCTTCCCAAGAACTGGCAAGTCCCCGATGTGCTCTTTCTATTAATCTTACACCCCGCCCAATCGGCATCCGAATAACCAATTAAATCAAATGTGGATCCCCGAGGGTACCAAAGCCCAAACTTAGGAGTATAAGCCAAATATCTCAAGATTCGTTTTACGGCCGTAAGGTGGGATTCCTTAGGGTCGGATTGGAATCTTGCACACATGCAAACGGAAAGCACAATGTCCGGTCGAGATGCACATAAATAAAGCAATGAACCAATCATCGACCGGTATACCTTTTGATCGACGGATTTACCTCCCGTGTCGAGGTCGAGATGCCCATTGGTTCCCATGGGTGTCTTGATGGGCTTGGCATCCTTCATTCCAAACTTGGTTAGAATGTCTTGAGTGTACTTCGTTTGGCTAATGAAGGTGCCCTCTTGGAGTTGCTTGACTTGGAATCCTAGAAAATACTTCAACTCCCCCATCATAGACATCTCGAATTTTTGTGTCATGATCCTACTAAATTCTTCACATGTAGATTCGTTAGTAGACCCAAATATAATATCATCAACATAAATTTGGCATACAAACAAATCATTGTCAAGAGTTTTAGTGAATAAAGTAGGATCGGCTTTGCCGACTTTGAAGCCATTAGCAATAAGGAAATCTCTAAGGCATTCATACCATGCTCTTGGGGCTTGCTTGAGCCCATAAAGCACCTTAGAGAGCCTATAGACATGGTTAGGGTACTCACTATCTTCAAAGCCGGGAGGTTGCTCAACATAGACCTCCTCCTTGATTGGTCCATTGAGGAAGGCACTCTTCACGTCCATTTGATAAAGCTTGAAGCCATGGTAAGTAGCATAGGCTAATAATATGCGAATGGACTCAAGCCTAGCTACGGGTGCATAGGTTTCACCAAAATCCAAACCTTCAACTTGTGAATACCCCTTGGCCACGAGTCGAGCTTTGTTCCTTGTCACCACACCATGCTCATCTTGCTTGTTGCGGAAGACCCACTTGGTTCCTACAACATTTTGATTAGGACGTGGAACTAAGTGCCATACCTCGTTCCTCGTGAAGTTGTTGAGCTCCTCTTGCATCGCCATCACCCAATCAGAATCTTGAAGTGCTTCCTCTACCCTGTGTGGCTCAATAGAGGAAACAAAAGAGTAACGCTCACAAAAATGTGCAACACGAGATCTAGTGGTTACCCCCTTATGAATGTCGCCGAGGATGGTGTCGACGGGGTGATCTCGTTGTATTGCTTGGTGGACTCTTGGGTGTGGCGGCCTTGGTTCTTCATCCTCCTTGTCTTGATCGTTTGCATCTCCCCCTTGATCATTGCCGTCATCTTGAGGTGGCTCATCATTTTGACCTTCTCCTTCATCAACTTGAGTCTCGTCCTCATTTTGGGTTGGTGGAGATGCTTGAGTGGAGGAAGACGGTTGATCTTGTGCATGTGGAGGCTCTTCGGGTTCCTTAGGGCAAACATCCCCAATGGACATGTTCCTTAGCGCGATGCACGGAGCCTGTTCTTCACCTATCTCATCAATATCAACTTGCTCTACTTGAGAGCCATTAGTCTCATCAAACACAACGTCACAAGAAACTTCAACTAGTCCTGAGGACTTGTTAAAGACTTTATATGCCCTTGTGTTTGAATCATATCCTAGTAAAAAACCTTCTACAGTTTTAGGAGCAAATTTAGATTTTCTACCTCTCTTAACAAGAATAAAGCATTTGCTACCAAAAACTCTAAAATATGAAATATTGGGCTTTTTACCGGTTAGGAGTTCATAGGATGTATTCTTGAGGATTCGGTGTAGATATAACCGGTTGATGGCGTAGCAAGCGGTGTTGACCGCCTCGGCCCAAAACCGATCCGGTGTCTTGTACTCATCAAGCATGGTTCTTGCCATGTCCAAGAGAGTTCGATTCTTCCTCTCCACTATACCATTTTGTTGAGGAGTGTAGGGAGAAGAGAACTCATGCTTGATGCCCTCCTCCTCAAGGAAGCCTTCTATTTGTGAGTTCTTGAACTCCGTCCCGTTGTCGCTTCTAATTTTCTTGATCCTTAAGCCGAACTCATTTTGAGCCCGTCTCAAGAATCCCTTTAAGGTCTCTTGGGTATGGGATTTTTCCTGCAAAAAGAACACCCAAGTGAAGCGAGAATAATCATCCACAATAACTAGACAGTACTTACTCCCGCCGATGCTTATGTAAGCGATCGGGCCGAATAAATCCATGTGTAGGAGCTCCAGTGGCCTGTCACTTGTCATGATGTTCTTGTGTGGATGATGAGTGCCAACTTGCTTCCCGGCTTGGCATGCGCTACAAATCCTGTCTTTCTCAAACTGAACATTTGTTAGTCCTAAAATGTGCTCTCCCTTTAGAAGCTTATGAAGATTCTTCATTCCAACATGGGCTAGTCGGCGGTGCCAGAGCCAACCCATGTTAGTCTTAGCAATTAAGCAAGTGTCGAGTTCAGCTCTATCAAAATCTACCAAGTATAGCTGACCCTCCAACACTCCCTTAAATGCTATTGAATCATCACTTCTTCTAAAGACAGTGACACCTACATCAGTAAAGAGACAGTTGTAGCCCATTTGACATAATTGCGAAACGGAAAGCAAATTGTAATCTAAAGAATCTACAAGAAAAACATTGGAAATGGAATGGTCAGGAGATATAGCTATTTTACCCAAACCTTTGACCAAACCTTGGTTTCCATCCCCGAATGTAATAGCTCGTTGGGGATCTTGGTTTTTCTCGTAGGAGGAGAACATCTTCTTCTCCCCTGTCACGTGATTTGTGCACTCGCTATCGATGATCCAACTTGTGCCCCCGGATGCATAAACCTACAAAACAAGTTTAGTTCTTGACTTTAGGTACCCAAACGGTTTTGGGTCCTTTGACATTAGAAACAAGAACTTTGGGTACCCAAACACAAGTCTTGGAGCCCTTGTGTTTGCCCCCAATAAACTTGGCAACTACCTTGCCGGATTTGTTAGTCAAAACATAAGATGCATCAAAAGTTTTAAATGAAATGCTATGATCATTTGATGCATTAGGAGTTCTCTTCTTAGGCAACTTAGCACGGGTTGGTTGCCTAGAGCTAGATGTCTCACCCTTATACATAAAAGCATGGTTAGGGCCAGAGTGAGACTTCCTAGAGTGAATTCTCCTAATTTTGCTCTCGGGATAACCGGCAAGGTACAAAATGTAACCCTCGTTATCCTGAGGCATGGGAGCTTTGCCCTTAACAAAATTAGACAATCTTTTAGGAGGGGCACTAAGTTTGACATTGTCTCCCCTTTGGAAGCCAATGCCATCCTTGATGCCAGGGCGTCTCCCATTATAGAGCATACTTCTAGCAAATTTAAACTTTTCATTTTCTAAGTTATGCTCGGCAATTTTAGCATCTAATCTTGCTATATGATCATTTTGTTGTTTAATTAAGGCCACATGATCATGAATAGCATCAATATCAACATCTCTACATCTAGTGCAAATAGAAACATGCTCAACATTAGATGTAGAGGGTTTGCAAGATTTTAATTCTACAACCTTAGCATGTAATATATCATTCTCACTTCTAAGGTTGGAAATAGTAACATTGCAAACATCAAAATCTTTAGCCTTAGCAATCAAATTTTCATTTTCTACTCTAAGGCTAGCAAGAGATACATTCAATTCATCAATCTTAGCAAGCAAATCATCATTATCATTTCTCAGATTTGGAATTGAAACATTACAAACATTTGAATCAACCTTAGCAATTAATTTAGCATTTTCATTTCTAAGGTTGGCAATAGTGTCATGGCAAGTGCTTAGCTCACTAGATAGTTTTTGACATTTTTCTATTTCTAGAGCATAAGCATTTTTAACCTTAACATGTTTCTTGTTTTCCTTAATTAGGAAGTCTTCTTGGGAATCCAAAAGGTCATCCTTTTCATGAATAGCACTAATTAATTCATTTAATTTTTCCTTTTGTTCCATGTTAAGGTTGGCAAAAAGGGTACGCAAGTTATCCTTCTCATCACTAGCATTTTCATCACTAGAAGACTCATATCTAGTGGAGGATTTAGATTTAACCTTCTTCTTTTTGCCGTCCTTTGCCATGAGGCACTTGTGGCCGATGTTGGGGAAGAGGAGTCCCTTGGTGACGGCGAGGTTGGCGGCATCCTCGTCGGAGGAGGACTTGATGGAGCTCTCGTCGGAGTCCCACTCCCGGCAAATATGGGCATCGCCGCCCTTCTTCTTGTAGTACCTCTTCTTTTCTCTCCTCTTTCCCTTCTTGTCGTCACCCCTGTCACTGTCACTAGATATAGGACATTTTGCAATAAAATGACCGGGCTTACCACATTTGTAGCACACTTTCTTGGAGCGGGGTTTGTAATCCTTCCCCCTCCTTTGTTTGAGGATTTGGCGGAAGCTCTTGATGACGAGCGCCATTTCCTCATTGTCGAGCTTTGAGGCGTCGATTGGTTGTCTACTCGGTGTAGACTCCTCCTTCTTCTCCTCCGTCGCCTTAAATGCAACCGGTTGTGCCGCGGATGTGGAGGGATCATCTAGCTCGTTGATTTTCTTCGAGCCCTTGATCATATACTCAAAGCTCACAAAATTCCCGATTACTTCCTCGGGAGTCATTAGTGTATATCTAGGATTACCATGAATTAATTAAACTTGAGTGGGGTTAAGGAAAATGAGAGATCTTAGAATAACCTTAACCACTTCGTGATCGTCCCACTTCTTGCTCCCGAGGTTGCGCACTTGGTTCACCAAGGTTTTGAGCCGATTGTACATATCTTGTGGCTCCTCCCCTTGGCGAAGATGGAAGCGACCGAGCTCCCCCTAGATCGTTTCCTGCTTGGTGATTTTGGTGAGTTCATCACCTTCGTGCGCGGTCTTGAGTAGGTCCCAAATCTCTTTCGCACTCTTCAACCCTTGCACCTTGTTATATTCCTCTCTACTTAGAGAGGCGAGGAGTATGGTTGTGGCTTGGGAGTTGAAGTGCTCGATTTGGGCCACTTCGTCCGTATCATAGTCTTCATCCCCTACAGATGGTACCTGTACACCAAACTCAACAACATCCCATATACTTTTGTGGAGTGAGGTTAGGTGATATCGCATCATATCACTCCACCTAGCATAATCTTCACCATCAAACGTTGGTGGTTTGCCTAAAGGGACGGAAAGTAAAGGTGTATGTTTAGGAATGCGGGGGTAGCGTAGGGGGATCTTACTATACTTCTTGCGCTCTTGGCGCTTAGAAGTCACGGACGGCGCATCGGAGCCGGAGGTCGACGTTGATGAAGTGTCGGTCTCGTAGTAGACCACCTTCCTCATCCTCTTGTGCTTGTCGCCTTTACGATGCGACTTGTGGGAAGAAGATTTCTCTTTGTGGTGTGAAGAAGACTTCTTCCCTTTGGAGGAGTCCTTCTTCTTCTCCTTCCTCTTGGTGCGGGACTCTTTCGATGAGGTGCTCCTGTGACTCATAACGGGCTTGTCGCCGGTCTCCATCTCCCTCTTGGTGTGATCTCCCGACATCACTTCGAGCGGTTAGGCTCTAATGAAGCACCGGGCTCTGATACCAATTGAAAGTCGCCTAGAGGGGGGGGGGGTGAATAGGACGAAACTGAAATTTACAAATATAATCACAACTACAAGCCGAGTTAGCATTAGAAATAATAATGGAGTCCGCGAGAGAGGGTGCAAAACAAATCGCAAGCGAATAAGGAGTGTGACACGCGGATTTGTTTTACCGAGGTTCAGTTCTTGCAAACCTACTCCCCGTTGAGGAGGCCACAAAGGTCGGGTCTCTTTCAACCCTTACCCTCTCTCAAACGGTCCCTCGGACCGAGTGAGCTTCTCTTCTCAAATCAAACCGGGAACAAAACTTCCCCGCAAGGACCACCACACAATTGGTGTCTCTTGCCTCGGTTACAATGGAGTGTTGATCACAAGAACAAGTGAGGAAGAAAGAAGCAATCCAAGCGCAAGAGCTCAAAAGAACACGACAAATCTCTCTCTCTCTAATCACTAAAGCCTTGTGTGGAATTGGAGAGGATTTGATCACTTGAGTGTGTCTAGAATTGAATGCCTAGCTCTTGTAAGTGGTTGAGAAGTGGAAAACTTGGATGACTTGAATGTGGGGTGGTTGGGGGTATTTATAGCCCCAACCACCAAACTAGCCGTTTGGTGCAGGCTGGCTGTCGTATGGTGCACCGGACAGTCCGGTGTACACCGGACATGTCCGGTGCGCCAGCCACGTCACCAGGCCGCTGGGATTTGACCATTGGAGCTTCTGACTTCTGGGCCCGCCTGGATGTCCGGTGCACACCGGACATGCACTGTAGAGTGTTCGGTGCACCGACTCGCGCGCGCCTGACAACTGCGCGCTTCTGGCGCGCATTAAATGAGCCCGCAGGTGACCGTTGGCGCGAAGTAGCCGTTGCCCCGCAGTTACACCGGACAGTCCGGTGTACACCGGACATGTCCGGTGAATTATAGCGGAGTAGTCGTTGCAAATTCCCGAGGCTACCGAGTTCGGAGCCGCGTCCTCTTGGAGCACCGGACACTGTCCGGTGTACACCGGACAGTCCGGTGAATTATAGCGCGCCGGCTCCGAGAATTCCCGAAGGTGAAGAGTTTGAAGTCGGTCTTCCCTGGTGCACCGGACACTGTCCAGTGGTGCACCAGACAGTACGATGCACCAGTCCAGGGTGCCTTCGGTTGGCCCTTACTTCTTTGTTTGAACCCTTTCTCTTGATCTTTTTATTGGCTTATGGTGAACCTTTGGTACCTGTAGAACTTATAAACTTGGGCAAACTAGTTAGTCCAATTATTTGTGTTGGGCAATTCAACCACCAAAATTAGTTATAGGAAATAGGTGTAAGCCTAATTCCCTTTCAACTTAGAAATAGGAAAAAGAATTTGTTTTGTGAAATTAAACCAAGTGGTGGCAAAAGTGATCCAAATATGCCAAATACTGAGTAAGAAAATTTGGTCTTCAAATGTGCACTTTTGAGAACAACGTTGCACTTTTGGGTTGCTTTTTAATGTGTTGGCATAAATCAACAAAAAGGGGGAGATCGAAAGGGAAATGTGCCCTTGGGCCATTTCTATAAATGTTTTGGTGATTAGATGCCCAACACATGGTTTTAAGTTAATATGTGCTAAGTGGTTAAGAAGTGCAAAATCAAGAATCAAGGTATGTTTCTGGACTTAGTAAATTGTTTTTGGATACTAACACATCTCTCTAAGTGCTAGGAACATAACCAAGAAAATTGGAATCGAACAGGAGAAATTTTGGCTAAGTTTAGCCAAACCAGCACCAGCATGTGGTGCACCGGACTGTCCGGTGGTGCACCGGACAGTGTCCGATGCCCAGGCTGGCCCGACGATGAACTCTTCACTCTTGGGAAAAAGTAAAGGCGCCGTGGCTAAAATTCACTGGACTGTCCGGTGTGCACCGGACTGTCCGGTGAGCCAACGGCGCCCGCGGCCAACGGTCGGCTGCGCGATCAACAGGTGACACGTGGCCGAGCCAACGGTCGGTTGATCACACGAGACTGTTCGGTGTGCACCGGATAGTGTCAGGTGCGCCAACGGGACCGAAGACCCAATGGTCGGCTTCGCTCGATAAGGAAGGAAATCGGGCATCGGACAGCTACTATTCATGTCCGGTGGTGCACCGGACAGTCCGGTGCGCCACTCGGCAGAAGGCAAGAATCACCTTCCAAGTGGATCTCCAACGGCTCCTAGCTGCCTTGGGGCTATAAAAGAGACCCCTAGACGCATGGAGCAGTACGCCAAGCATTCTCTGAACAATCTAAGACGCATAGACTTCGCCACCACGCATTCGGATCGTTGTATTAGAGATTTGAGTACCATTTGAGTTGTGAACTCCATGTGTCATGTTTTGTGCTCACATCTTGGCTTGTGTACGTGTGTTTGATGCGACTTGAGTCTTGCGTGTATTGCTTTCCCTCCCTTACTCTTGTACTTCTCTTGTGATCAACATTGTAAGGGCGAGAGACTCTAATTTGTGGAGATTCCTCGCAAACGGGAAAAGACTGCTAAGGAAGAAAATTGTGGTACTCAAAGTTGATCATTTGATCACTTGAGAGGGATTGAGTGCAATCCTTAACCGAAGGAGGTCACCACAACGTGGAGTAGGCATTGGCCAAACCACGGGATAAAAATCACTATGTCTTGTGTCCATCTTCACTGTGATTGATTTTCTTCTAAAGTTCACTTTAGCCACTTGATTTTAATCGCACTAACATTTTATAACCAAGTTCTGGTTATTTAGTATTTGATTTTACAGGATCACCTATTCACCCCTCTAGGTGCTCTCAAAACTCCATGGAGTTTTCAGAGCCACATTACAGATTTTTGGAGTACTTTTAATTCACCAAAAACCATAAAAAACAACCCAAATGTGGAGTTTGGAGTTATTTATCCACCACTGACACTGGTCATAAGAAAACCATTTAAATATGGAGAAGAGGTGCTCCACTAAAAGTTTTGGAGTGGAGCTACTCTAAAGTAAAACAAGAGCATACCAAACATAGAGGAAGCGGTAGCGCTGATGGAAAAGAAAGTGATTTGCGGATGCCAAATCACTGATAAATGTGCCACGCCAAGTAGCGGGAGAACTGCAATTTTTGGGCCAAATCACCGATAAATGTGCGGCTGACCGCTCACCTGACACACCACTTGCGCTAGATAAAATGACGCAATAGTATGGTCTAATATGTTAAGAACTACATTACCACACATCACCAGATCCGTCTCTTTTCCTCCCATCAGCAGATTAGGCGTAAGAAGTAAGAACATGTGAAAGACCCGCATCCCTTCCCAGAAGTACGACAGAGAGCACATGAGATAATGATGTAGGGTTGTGCCTCTGGTCTCTTTCTCTTCTCTGTAATATCAAGGGATGTACAAGTTCCTTATATAGAGATGTGAGACCCCTTAGAAATAAAGTCGGTATTTGCCCATATAACCCTAATTAGTGTTACTTAACATGATCATGCCATAACAATTTGTGTGGTTAGTTTTACTTTTTTTTTCTCTACTAGTATTATGTGTAGAATTGTTTAAAAATGATAAAAATAAAAAATATCGGTTCACCGTCCGCTCAGCTTAGATAGGGCTGCCGCGAGAGCCGGTGTCGTCACGAACCCCGCGCCGTGTCGGCCCATTACATCACTTGTTTGATTCTGGCCCAGACACCAGACACGTCACTGAGCGTGCCCGGTGCCCAACAGGGCTTCCGTTGAAGTAGAAGTACACTGTACAGTGTACACCCTACTGATCTGATCAAGCCCTAAACAGCACCGCCCTCTCACATCTCCTCTCCCCTCGATCCATGGCCGCCGCCGCCGCCGCCGCGCCATCCCGCAAGACGGAGACCTACACCGACACCAAGCGCCGCGATGACGTGCGCGGCGCCAATATCGCCGCAGCGCGCGCCGTCGCTGACGCCGTGCGCACCTCGCTGGGCCCCCGTGGCATGGATAAGATGATCTCTTCGGGCGACCAGGCGCAGGAGGTCATCATCACCAACGACGGTGCCACCATCCTCTCCCGCATGGCGCTCCTCCAGCCCGCCGCGCGCATGCTCGCGGAGCTATCCCGCTCCCAGGACGCCGCCGCTGGGGACGGCACCACGACTGTTGTCGTCCTCGCTGGATCCCTCCTCCGCCGCGCCCAGTCGCTGCTCTCCGCCGGGGCCCACCCCACCGCCGCCGCCGACGCTCTCCACCGCCTCGCGACACGCGCTGTTGAGATCCTCCACGGCATGGCCATCCCCATTGAGCTATCTGACCGGGAATCCCTCGTGAAGTCCGCGTCCACTGCTCTCAACTCTAAGGTTGTCTCCCAGTACTCCACCCTTCTCTCGCCCCTCGCCGTCGACGCCGCCCTCTCCGTGGTGGATCCCGCTCACCCTGACCTTCTGGACCTCCGTGACATCCGCATCATCAAGAAGCTTGGTGGCACCGTGGACGATACTGAGCTTGTCCCTGGCCTCATTTTTGACAAGAAGGCTAGCCATGCTGCTGGGGGGCCAACTCGGGTAGAGAATGCCAAGATCGCTGTCATACAGTTCCAAATCTCACCACCCAAGACTGACATTGAGCAGAGTGTCATTGTATCGGACTATGCACAGATGGACCGCATACTACGTGAGGAGCGCAATTATATCCTCGGGATGGTCAAGAAGATCAAGGCTGCTGGATGCAATGTTTTGCTTATTCAGAAGAGCATCTTGCGCGACGCTGTCACTGACTTGTCTCTGCACTATCTTGCTAAGGCAAAGATTCTGGTGGTGAAGGACGTGGAGAGGGATGAGATGGAGTTCATCACCAAGACCCTAAACTGTCTTCCCATTGCCAACATTGAGCACTTCCGCACGGATAAGCTTGGGTATGCAGATGTTGTTGAGGAAATCTCTGTTGGGGAGGGCAAGGTTGTGAAGATCACTGGTATCAGGGACATGGGTAGGACCGCCACTGTAGTTGTCAGGGGCTCGAACCAGTTGGTTATTGATGAAGCTGAACGCAGTCTCCATGATGCCCTCTGTGTCATAAGGTACAGTTTATCTTATGTTGAGAAAATAATCCATTGCTATATTCATAATTGCTTCTGAATTCTAGTCTGTATTATGTTCTTGTTGTTTAATGTTGGGCCAAATCTTTCTGTTTATGCTTTATGTTCACCAAATTCTTTATATGGCTTTAGTTACTGGGGCTAGATTTGAATTTGAAAAATCTATCCAAAGTTCAACTGATGAGCTCTTCTTTGTTCAATTTCAATTAAGAATATTCTCCTGGGTTTAATTTCATTGCATTAAATCTTTTCATATTCCATTCTTCTAAAATTGGAGTACAAAAAACTCCATGGTTGCTTAATTTGTTGGATTAGGTTGGGGATACACAGATGACAGTAGTTTTGAATTTTTTGTGCATTAGCGAAGTTGCAAGAAGACTTGTATGTTGTTTTAATTTGGTTCTTTGGATTTTTTACCATGTATCTGTATTAATGTAATACTTAATAAAACAGAAACCTGCAACATGTCTTGAATATAGTACACTGATTGCCAACATTGGTGTTCTGTTATCCTGTGATGACTATTTTAGTTAGTATCAATGATATATTCATCTATATTATCAACCATATGATATGTTAAACTATGTTGGGTTGTCTGAATGTTAGACATAAATATCTGTAGACTAATTATATTTGCTACTGCCATGGTTTATGAGGTGTCACCTAGGTGACGAGGGTGTGTTATGGGCCCTTGGCATCGGGGTCACCATGACTTGCGGACGTATGACGTCCGCCTTAAGTGATTAGGATTTAGGCGTCATGCTGGCACTTTGAAGCTTGTGGTGGACGCCGGATGTGGAACTGGATGGGGAATCAAGCGGGAGGTGTTGTACCGAGGGTAATCGAGCGGAACATGCCAAAATCTGGTGGGAGTGATCGTGCCTCAGTAGATCGGGTGCGAATTGGCTGCATATGTGCACATTGAGAGGGAAACCAACCACACATAGGCATATACCGTGGAGGGCGACACTTCATAGAGAGGGGGAGAGACGGAAAGAGAAGGCGATGGACCTAGAGCCCTGGCTTCTCAGCGGGGGTGCCGGGTGGACCTGGTGCCCTTACATCCCAGTGGCCGGGGACCTGGTGTCCCTGTGTCCCGGCGGCATCCATCTTCCTCTGCTACTTGCCTGCCCTCCTGCCTGGTAAATGAGCCTGCCTGGAAGAAACAGGGGCAGACGAAAGCCGAATGGAGGAAAATTACATTCTTTTTAAGTAGTGTAGGAAGATATTGTGTGTTCTAGAGGAATTCATGTTTTTTATTTTACGTGAGAGCTATTTATGAATGGTGGTCCCCTGGGTTTTTCTGAAGAAAAAGTTGTGTGATGCCTGCCCGGGGTAAGCACTAAGCAGTGCTTGTTAGCACAAGTCCGTGCATGGTGAGGCTTGGTGGAGTAGTGAGAGCTATCTTACTGAGTCACTAGTTCGCAGTTTCGAAGCAGTCTCTCCGTATTTTAGGGCTTGTTTGGATGCTCTAGTATTCATCCCAATACATATGAGTTGAGGGGGATTGGGTGTAAATTAAACTAATTTACACCTCAACCCCCCTTAATCTATGTGTATTGGGATGGATACTAGAGTATCCAAACATAGCTTTAGGGGGGCTTGCGGCTTGCCTTGGTTTATTCCAACCCCATAACCCACTCATGTGGGATCCTTTGGCACTGGGTCTGCCCTTTGGTCTAGTATGATCACAATTTGGCCTAATGACAAAATGGTTGGTGTTTTCTAGTCCATGGACTACGAAGCTGGATCCTTTGTTGAACTGTACATTTTTTGCGTGATTGAGCCCTAGCTCTATATAGACGTTGAGACTCCTGTAGTTTATTGCTCAATCCACACGAGCTGAAATACAGGGCTATCTGGACTTGATTTGCATTAGCAGAGTGATTACATTAGTTTTGTGTTGTCCTTTTATGCTACTAAACAATCTGTGGACCCCTTTACCTAGTTCATGGAAAAGTAGGCTTGGAAGTGTGATATTATACACTGTTGTTCTGGAGTCTGTACAGTGTTTTGATGGTTGTCCTTGCTTGAATGCTTTGAGTTTGTCTGCTCATTTCTTGGCTTTGATTTAGTATATGTTGAAGATGTTATGTTCATTGGCTTGCCTTCCTCATTTATTAGTTAGGCAATTTTCATGGTATGATCGCTGTAATGCCTGATATAAATTTCATAACAATGTAGTTGGGCGTAAATACACATTACATTTCCTTTTAAAATGCCCCCACACTAATCCATATAAACATTTGCATTAGTAATGATGTCTATATTTCCTTAAACCAAGTAAAAAAAGGAGTTTTATGTTATACTGCTTTTGATGCTTCAGGTGCTTGGTCAACAAGAGGTTTTTGATTGCTGGTGGTGGTGCTCCAGAAATAGAGATGTCAATGCAGCTGGCTGCTTGGGCAAAGGAGCTTCGAGGGATGGAGAGTTACTGCATTAAGGAGTTTGCTGACGCACTTGAGGTCATCCCTTACACACTGGCTGAGAATGCTGGGCTCAACCCAATCTCCATTGTCACCGAACTCAGGAATCGCCACGCCAGAGGTGAGAAGAATGCTGGCATCAATGTCAGGAAAGGGCAGATCACAAACATCTTGGAGGAGAATGTCGTGCAGCCTTTGCTGGTGAGCACAAGTGCCATTACGCTAGCCTGCGAGTGTGTCAGGATGATCTTGAAGATTGATGACATTGTCACTGTTAGGTGAGAGCATGAAGTCCGTGGTTTCGTCAGATTGCTCTGTTCTGTCTGGATTGATAGTAGTTAGGTTACTACTTAGTGTAGAACTTCTATTCACGGGCGTGTTTCAATGTTTTAAACACAATGTCAGTACGGAGAGGACAGTAATGTACCCATCCTTGCTTGACACTGCCAGGGTTGCATCTGCTATTTCCAGTTTCTTCTGATTGGCCGTGTATTTATGCCTTGTTTCCGTCGCCGCTTACATGTAACCTGTTCTTGGCTATATCATATTATATATGTTTTTTTAAATGGGAGGGATTTCAACGAGGGCTTTGCCGCGCGGCTCCGTAGGGTTCCGTTCTTCGGGCCTTGCTGTGTGGCATACCGAAGAGATGACATTTGATATCATGTACCGTATCAGTTTTTGTCATGTCATTACATAACAAAGATATAGCTGCCATTTCCTAGGTCCATGAATTTGTCTCCTTGGATGTTTCTCCGAAATCTGGAAACTAATCCAGTCGCACCTAAGATACAGCTGCCCGAGAAAATTGGAATTTTGCTCTCAGATAAATTTCGCTTAATAAATGTTATTAAAATTGTCGACCTCGGTACTTTTATTGAACGGTTCTTTCATGCTATATTGACATTTTAAAATTTAAATTGACTTTTAATCTTTTTTCACCCTAACTTTTGACATTTTGCCTCTATTCTATCCCGGTCTCCCCTCAGTCTCTCTTCTCTCCCTCACGAACGAGAATTTTGCAAATATGGCACCGCCTACGGCAGGTTTCAGACATTTGACACCGCCATCGCGGCAATAATTGAAATTGTGGCATTATAATCCTTCACTGTTTGAACATTTAGCATCGATCCCGCTTAATGGTCATTAGCATATTTGCTCTTCCCGTCGTGCCCTCGCGCCGTTTCTTCCCTGGGCGCCGTTCTCTATTCCCTTCCACGGTCACGCTGCTCTTCTTCAGTCTCTCTGTTCTTTCACTGGCCGTCGTCTTCGTCCCTCCTTCCTCCCTCGGCTCTGTTCGTCACGCACTGCGGTGCCTTCCTCCCCTGTCCTTCACCAGATCTCGCCCTTCCCCCACTGAGCAGGTTCTGCCCCAGGCGGATCCAGCGCCTGTGGTCCATTGCCGCCCTGCCGACGCTGGTGAGATCTCTTACTTCTGTAACCCTAGGGTTTGCAGACTAGGCGGCCGTCATGGAACCTGCCGTGGAGCTATGTGCCCAGAAGCTGTCCACGACCGTTGATGCAGCTCGTGACACAATGAATGCTTCTGCTACCGCTTGTATGGTTGCTGGTGATTATTGTGCTATATTTTCCTTAGGTAACGATGTGGTTTCTACTCTTGATGTTCTTGAATCCGCTGTGGCGGCGGAAAAAGTGCTATGCGTTCTTATAAACAGGCGAGTGCAGCCGTCGTTTGTGCTAAGGAGACAATGGCCAAATACTGTGAGGTTTGTATTCTCAAACTATTACTGAGCCAGGCAATGCTTGAGATATTTTTGGCATGTGATTTCTTTCGTGAGGAAATGTGAGGTGATATAATTGTTTAGCCCTGTGATTGAATTGTAGAAAGCTGATTGCAGTTTTCAGGCTTCTGATTATTTGAGATGATCAAGTTGCTAGCCCTGTGATGTTTTCTTTGAAAATAGTGAACTGTATACTACACTTGTTCTTTTTATGCTGAAAAATTACTAAGGGCAATTGGTTGTTTGTGATGACAGTTGAAGTGAGGACATGGTTGCAAAATTCTATGTTTGATGTTGTTTCATTGAAAAAATTGACCTGAGGCTTGTGTTAATGTGAGATGATGTACTTGCTTAGCCCTATGATGTTTTCTTTCAAAATAGTGAACTGTATACTACACTTGGTTTTGTTTCCTGAAAAAATACCGAGGGCATATAGTTGTTTGAAGGATTCAGATTATTGGCAGTATGGCTATTTGTCTGAAAACAACACTATGATGATATGTGGCAGTTTGAGGGCATATGTTCTGACCCTAAACCCTCAGTTGAGGGTATGTGCCTGTTTGTTTAGTTGAGGGCATATGGCTGTCTTCTTCAGTTATGAGTTCACTTTGGTAGTTGCCCTATAATGATTTCTTTGAAATATTAGAACTGTATACTACATATGATGTTTTTTAGCACAAACTATGGGCATATGGCTGTCTTATTCAGTTATCAGTTTACTTTGGAAGTATGGCTATGGCTGTTTCAGCCTGTTTGCTGCTGTGCTGTTGTGACCCTCAACCCTCAGTTCATGGAGATTTCTCCGGTTCATGTTCACAGCTGCCTGTTTGTTTGGTTGTTAGTTGCTCTATGATGATTTTTTTGAAATTTTAGAACTGCATACTACATATGATGTTTTTTTCAAAAACTGAGGGCATATGGCTGTCTTAGCTTGTTCGGTTCAGTTGAGGGTATGTGCCTGTTTGTTCAGTTGTTAGTTCCACTACCTCCTCATATGGCTGTCCATAGTCTGATGTTATTTTTTTTGCAGGTGAACCAAAAACTTGCGCATGCACTCAGATATGCCATGTCTCAAATGAGTGATACAGCTAAGAAACTACAAGATACTACCTCTTTGTGCTACACAGATGAAGATATTGTAGATGGTTTCATGATGACTCAAGTAGCTCGTTCAATGGACGAGTTAGCTGAAATGCTAGAAGTAACTTCAATTGACTGCCAGGTTTCGATGATGGATCCAACAACTATATTAGAAGCTGGCTATGGAAGTGAAGATAGTGTGGTGTGGGAGGACGTATTCCGTGACCGAGAAATAATGAATTAGCCATTAGAAGCGGAGACACTTGCTGAGCACTGTGCTAAGTGGGGGCTTAGTTACAATGAGATCTGGGATAGATCAGTGTAACATTGTCTTGTGTAGTTCTTTTGTAATGAGTTCAGTTAGATGAACTAGTATTGTAATGAGTGAGTTACAAATTGTAAGACATCATGAACTACTTGTTGGTTCTTATCTTCTATGAAATGCTATGAAGTACCTCTTATGACTACTTATTGGTTCATATTTCTTATGTCTTCTCTAATTGGGTTCTATTGTGTGATCTTTTTATAACTAAGAGAGGTCATGACAAAATATTTAACTAGAACAAATGCCATAATGAAGAGAGGTCATTACAAAATGTTAACTAGAACAAATGCCACAATGTCATACAAATGCCATAATGTCATACACACACCATAATGTCATACAAATGCCATAATGTCATACAAATGCCATAATGTCATACAGATGCCAAAGTACCATACAAATGTCACAGAAATACCATAGTTCCATAAACACACCATAGTACCATAAGAACAAACTACTTGACCATAGTACTCAAACATTCTTCTTCCTATGTGTGATCTTTTTAACTAGGACACGAACTACACGTTCTTCTGGTGGCGAAGAAGGTCTTTCAACAAGATCTTCATTAGCTGGTATAATTGCAAGGACGTCTTCATTCTCGTGGACGCCTGGCTATGATGACTCAGGTACATCTTTGGGGAACCAGCCTTTAGTTGAATTTTTCCTAGGCTTTCGCTTCCTGTTTTAACAGAAATTAGTTAATATCATAAAATAGACAGTTTGGTCAAATAATTTAATACAAAATTAATGTAACCTTTTCTTTGTGCCATTTAATGGACATTTGTAGCTTGCTTTCCTGTGGCCTAGTTCACCACAGTTCGGACACTTGAACTTGCCCCGAATGCTTTTCTTACCATTGTCATTGTTAACTTCTGGCCAAAATGATTTGTCACCCATAGGTGGAATAACCCTTGAGTATGCGGTGGTGAAATGAGCTACAGAATAGTAGTCATTGACAAAATCCTCCATCCTGACATCCCTAAATCCTTGTGCTGTTATCAAACACAATGCATGGATACATGGTTTGCCCGTGTGCTGCCACTCTTTGCAAGAACATTCCCGTAGCTGAGCATTGACAATGTGCTTCGAATGCACATCATTGTTGTCCCTAACCTCTGCAATGTAGTTATCAGCTTTACGTACTGATAAATGACCTAAACCTCTTGTTCTGGCGTGTAGGATATGCAGAACCGACGGTAAAATCCTTCCTTGCAACTTTTGTGCAATCCTCCTCCTCCTGTGAAACATCTCCATAATTTCCTCCCTTATCCTATCAGCCAAATCACATACAGGCAGATCCTTCCAATCCTTAATCCAATTGTTGAAAACCTCAGCAATATTGTTAGTCACGTAATCGCACTTGATATCCGTATTGAAGCCACTCCGGTACCAAAGACAGTCATGATGCTCATTTAGCCAACTACTTACCCTAGGGATTTCTTGGTTGCTGCTAAAATAGTGGTCGAAGACTTCTCTCCTATAAGCTCTAGCAGTTGGATACATGTACTCAAACCCACCAAACTGCTTTATGTAGTTTTGTATGAGATACCTGAAACACTCCCTTTTCTCCGCATACAGGAAGACATTGTTCATAGCATTTTTTAGACCTTTGCAAGCATCTGAACACAATGCTAGCAAAGGCAGATCCCCCACAACCTTGTGCAACTGGTTAAAAAACCATGTCTAGTTTTCTGTATTTTCTGCCTCAAAAAATCCATATGCTACTGGATACATCCAATTGTGCCCATCGACACCTATTGCACAACAAAGGTGAGCATTCCACCTTCCATTAAGAGCTGTGGAGTCAACACTTAGGTATGGTCGGCACCCACCCTTGAAACCAGAAATGCATGGACCGAGCGCACAAAAAAATCAGCTGAAGAAAGGACGACCCTCATCCATTTTTACATCAAGCTCGATGACAATATCCGGTGACTTTTGCATAACTGCTTCTCTCCAACGCCATAGTAGCTGAAAGCTCTCCTCCCAACTTCCAAACAATTCCTTCAACGCTTTCTCTTTCCCATGCCAAACTGTGTCATATGCAATTGTACAACCAAAAGTGTCCTGTAATGTAGTTTGTAGCTCCTTAGTGAAAGTTCCCTATGCCCAGGAACATGATCTGGATGTCGCCTAGAGGGGAGGGTGAATAGGCGAGTAATAATTATCACTTTTAAAACTTAAATTCTTACTCTACTCGAAGGCTGGATCGTAGTGGAATGAAGGATCCTTCGAGTAGGTTGCAGCGGAATAGAAGATCCTGTCCTAAAATGCCCTGCACTTCAAGTATAACTTGTACCACAAATAAGTATTGAAGTACAGATATAAAGAATAAGTAAGACAGAGAATCAGCACACAACACAGAGCAGGGCACACAGACGCAGGGATTTATCCCGAGGTTCGGCCAAGCCTGAAATGCTTGCCTAGTCCTCGTTGGAGTTAGCCACACCTGGGCTTGGAGTCTATTTCAACTCCTTCCTCTGTTTGCTCAGATCTGTCAGTATGAAAGATAGAGCCTTCCACTATGTTGATATTGATTACAACAACGCCGTGGCTGCTTACAGTCTTCTTGACAGCACTCCGACAGAGTAACAATGCGCTCAAGATTTTACTCTGGCTCTCAGCAACACTTCTCCCCTCTCTAAAGGCTTATAGCTTTGCCTCTACACAAACTAGAGAGACATACACGAGAGGGAGAGAGAGAATTGATCCAAATGATGTCTACAATTGTTGGCTACACTTGTGTACTTGTTGGAGGCGCCTAGGGGTCCCATTTATAGGCCTAGGAGCCGTTGGAATTCCTTTTGGAAGGCAATACTTGCTTTCTGTCGGGTGGCGCACCGGACAGTCCGGTGCACCACCGGACAGGTCCTGTAGAATGTCCGGTGCGCGATCTTTTTCCATATCGGGCTTATATGACCGTTGGAGCAACGGTCCTCTTGGCTCACCGGACACTGTCCGGTGCACACCGGACAGTCTGGTGCGCCAACTAACCATTGGCTCAGGCCACGCGTCGCCCGCTGATAGCGCTGCCTACCGTTGGCACAGTCGACCGTTGGCTCACTGGACAGTCCGGTGAATTATAGCCGTACGCCGCCAAACTTTTCCGAGAGTGGCCTGTTCACCAGAGTTCAGCCTGGACACTGTCCGGTGCACCACCAGACAGTCTGGTGTGCCAGACTGAGCAGAGTTTTGGCTTCACCGAGCCAAGACTTTTTGCAATTATTTTCTCGCTATTTCTAGCACTTAGACAGAATATGTTAGTACTAAAAAACAATTCACTAAGTCTAGAAACACACCTTGTTCTGGTATTGCACTTATTTAGCATTTGGCATGATTAAGATTGATGTTGGACTCATAAACCATCAAGTCAACTTGACTTGATCTAGATTGATATTTCTGAGCTCCAACATCCTGCAAAGGTCACATAGAATATCCCCAAATATAGGAACAACCCAAACTAAAGATCAAGGTGCACTTAGCTCTTTTGGGCTGCTTCCAGTTCTGGTTTTGACACTGGTTCTCCTTCCAGTGACCTTGTTCACTTCTTGAGCTTGATCTTGAGCCTTATGACTTACACCACATAATTGTAGATGTTACCTCATTGGTTATAAGTCATGTCCTTATGTAGTGTTCCTTGATGCACCATAACTCTTCTTAACTCGACCAACCTTGACCTTCTCCCGTGCCTTCGGTGCCTCGAAACTCTTGTTGCCTCCATCCTTGGCTTGATCGGTTGTCTCTAAGTTACGCACATCGAGTCTCACTTAAGCAATGTCCATCTTACTTGTGATGTCCATTATCTAGATAATCTGGTCTTTGGACCATCACACTTGTTCACTTGTGTTGAACCCTGTTAGCTTTGCATTAAGCACCTGTTCAACACTTGGCACACTTGTTAGTCCTTTAATTGAGTTGTCATACAAACACCAAAACCCACAAGAGAGCTTTCAATCTCCCCCTTTTTGGTGATTGATGACAACACAATTAAAGCTTACACAAGAATAAGATTTAAATCACAAATTTTGAATTCTAAGTTTATAGAATGCTCCCCCTAAATATATGCTTACATTAAATCTTAACTTTGGCCTTATATGCCAAATTGCACATACTTAGGCTAATTCGAAGCATTACTACACCTTAGTGAAAGTTCTGTTTGACCCGGGAACAGGATCTGGATGTCGCCTAGAGGGGGGTGAATAGGCGAATAAAACTTATTACTTTAAAACTTAAATTCTTACTCTACTCGAAGACTTAGTACGCAGTGGAGTGAGAAGACTCTTTGAGTAGGTTTCAGCGGAATGGAAGATCCTGTCTTAAAATGTCCTGCACTTCAAATCAAGCTTATACCACAGATAAGTATTGAAGTACAGATATAAAGACGAGTAAGGCAGAGAGTCAGGATAGAACAGAACAGAGCACACAGATGCAAGGATTTATCCCGAGGTTCGGCCAAGCCTGAAATGCTTGCCTAGTCCTCGTTGGAGTTAGCCACACCTGGGCTTGGAGTCTATTTCAACTCCTTCCTCCGTTTGCTCAGATCTGTCAGTATGATAGATAGAGCCTTTCACTATTGAGTGGGGTTACAACAGAACCGCGGCTGCTTACAAACTTCTTGGCAGCACCCCGGCAGAGTAACGATACGCTCAAGACCTTGCTCTAGCTCTTAGCAGCACTACTCCTCTCTCTAAAGGCTTATAGCTGTGCCTTCTACACAAACTATAGAGTTACACACAAGAGGGAGAGCGAGAATTGATTCCAGTGAAGTCTACACTTGTTGGCTGCACTTCTATTTTCCTTGAGGCGCCTAGGGGTCCCTTTTATAGGCACAAGGGGCCTAGGAGCCGTTGGAAGCAATCCAGGAAGGCAAATCTTGCCTTCTGACGGGTGGCGCACTGGACAGTCCGGTGCACATCGGACACTGTCCGGTGCCCGATTTCTTTCCTTCTATGGCGAAGCCGACCGTTGGCAGTCTTGGAGCCGTTGGCGCACCGGACATGTCCGGTGCCTCCATCTAGCCGTTGGCTCGGCCACGTGTCCCGCGCAGATCGCGCGGCCGACCGTTGGCCCGACCGACCGTTGGCTCACCGGACAGTCCGGTGCACACAGGACAGTCCAGTGAATTATAACCGTACGTCGCCGGTGGATTCCCGAGAGCGGCCAGTTCGCTAGAGTTCAGCCTGTCGCACCGGACACTGTCCGGTGCACCACCGGACACTGTCCGGTGCACCACCGGACAGTCCGGTGTGCCAGACTGAGCTGAGTCTTGGTTGCACACAGCCAAGCCCTTTGCACCTCTTTCCTTTTCTTCTTCTTTCTGTTTCTAACACTTAGACAAGTATATTAGTCCACAAAATCAATGTACTAAGTCTAGAAACATACCTTCTCTTAATTATTACATCTATACCATTTCACATGCTTGAGCTTTGATGTTGGACTCATAAATCATCAAGTCGGCTTGACTTGATCTAGATTGACATTTCTTAGCTCCAACATCCTGCAAAGGTCACATAGAACATCTCCAAACATAGGAACAACCCAAACTAAAGATCAAAGTGAACTTAGCTCTTTTGGGCTGCTTCCAGTTCTGGTTTTGACACTTGTTCTCCTTCTAGTGACCTTGATCTCCTTCTTAGAGCTTGGTCTTGATCCTTATGACTTACACCACATAACTGTAGCTGTTTCCTCATTGGTTGTAAGTCACGTCCTTATGTAGTGATCCTCGATGTGCCGTAGCTGTTCTCAACTCGATCACCCTTGATTTTGCAAGCCTTCTTCTTCACCCTTGGCTTTGGGTTCCTCAGCCTCCTTGACTTTCTCCCGTGCACTTGATACCTCGAAGCTCTTCTTGCCTCCGTCCTTGGCTTGATCAGTTGTCTCCGAGCTACGCACCCGAGTCTCACTTTATGCAATGTCCATCTTACTTGTGATGTCCATTATGTATCCATAATCCAGTTCTTGGACCATCACATTTGTTCACTTATGTTGAACCCTGTAGGCTTTACCTTAAGCACCTGTTCAACACTTAGTACACTTGTTAGTCCTTTAATTGAGTTGTCATCCAAACACCAAAACTCACAAGAGAGCTTTCAATCTCCCCCTTTTTGGTGATTGATGGCAACACAATTAAAGCTTACATAAGAATAAGATTTGAAGCACAATTTTTGAATTCTAAGTTTATAGAATGCTCCCCCTAAATATGTGCTTACTTCAAAAACACAATTTTGGCCTCAGACGCCAATTTGCACATACTTAGGCAATTCGAAGCATTTCTACACCTTAGCACTTTTTAGGATGCATTGTGTCAAGAATCAAACCATGATGCTATAACACACAAATGCACAAAATCAGAGTTAAACACCATTCAATTTAGTGGATATATCATAGGAATATCAACCTACCAGTATTCATCATTAAGATACCAATTCAAACTAATACCAATTTAAACTAAGACACTAATTTAAAGCAATCTTAAAGCACCATTAACCACCTGACTATCTATTACACTATAGAAGCCAAATAATTCATCGCACCAGAAACACTAGTCCATATGATGCAACACATATAATACTGCAAGAAGCATAAGAATATTACACTTGGCAAAGCTCAAACTAACACATCACCCATTAGGATAAGCTTTCCTCTCAGGTTGAGATAAGCTTTAATGCACAACTTCTCCCCCTTTGACATCAAACACCAAAAACCATACTCAAGCAAGAACGTAGGATGATGTCAAGGGATAGCAGGGTGTTTAAGGAGGAAAAACGACTATCAACACTCCCCCTTACTTATTGAACATATGCACTATCACATATATGCAAAAAGATTAATACTTCCTTTTGTACCTTTACCATGTTGTAGTGTACTTCCCATCTTGAAAGTATTTAATCTTTCGAGAGCTTCTCCACACTTGTGCCTGATTCTTTATTCTAACTTTTTCTTATTGCTAGGACACCAAACTTAGAACAAGTAATAGTATTGGGCACAAGAATAAACTTCTATTCTAATGATTATCAAAAGATGTCAATTGAAGCAAACTATCACTGCTACTAATTGAAAGATACCAATTGCAAGTTCATTTATTATCATGGCTCCATGATATTTTAGAATAAGCATCTATTATCATCAGATATTATAGAGCATGAGCAATCTAAAAATATGCACTTACTCACGACTTGAGACTATACAAATTGCTCCATTTCTTGCTTATCTTCTCTTTTCCACCTAGAGACTATACAAGATTGCTCAAGAAACAGTTATTCTCAAAAGACACAAGTTATGTGTGCTCCCCCTCAATTTGTGCATCAAGTATTTGAATGACTTGCACTTTGCACATTCTAGCTTCCTTAGAACTAGAGGGGATCACAACATACCTTGGTCAAGGCATACTCTATCACTTTCATCACACAAAGATGCCAATTTGAATATCAAATGAAAAGCCACTTAACACCAATTGAAGGTTAAATGAAAGGTTGACTAAATACAACAATGCATGCCTCAGTGGCACCTAAGCCAATTGAATACTCACAGGAAGTATAACATTTACATGCAACTTAGACATGCTTCATACTTAACTATCATTGCATCACATATACTAATTGGAAAACAACATGATCATGTCTAAGCACATCATAGTTAAAAAGGTTCTTTAGGTACACCAAAAGAAACAACATTTTAAGGCATAAGTCTCCTAAGCCACGATACTACCAATGAAATGCAAGAACACAGTTATGATCACTGTCAATGGAACTTCAAGATATTCAATAAAATTGCACAGTTCCATTTTCCATACCTTTGCCTTTATGAGAGCACTTGTTATCACCAATTCAGGGCTCATTTTGCTCATGCACCTCATAGCTCAAAAGGGAACGACAAGGATTTGAAATTCACACAGTACCAAACTAGGGTAATCATGTGAACATGGACTAAACACAATGTCATACTTGCACATAGCATGACTTACAAAAAGTTACAGGTTTATCCATATACACCAAGAGAGTTAATCGTTGTGGATATAACAAATGAAAGAGCTACACATGAATGATTCAAAAGATATATCCTATGTAGCACCAGTCATGATTAAGCAGACATCATTATGATTCATTTAACACAGGCAATCATAAAGCATAACTACTCCAAAGACAGGTAGCACAACAGGCCAACTTAAGAGCAATACTAAATTGCAATTATGTACTAAAAATACACGAGTACCATCCTTTGGAGAGCAAGTTGTAGATTCTCATCAAAGTCCTTTACTTGATTCACCAATAACGAATCAGGACCTATACACCTTATTTCACTTGAGATGAACATGGGATTAGTATTTCACAATAATTCAACCTTGGGTCAATAAACACCAAAACAATTAACAGGTTAAGCATAGAGTTTTAGATAACCGTCTTAAGCTCTCCCATGGTCTCCAGTCCATCTCAAGGCACCTGCATGGTCTAGTTAGCACAGTTTGGTACCCATCTCGGGATGGGTCCATAATGATCATCTAAATGTGCCTTTGGTACCCAAATTGCCTTTGTGCTAGTTCTAGGTGATCTCGTTATAGATCTAGAACAAGTGTATGATTTGGGTCTCCTACGCGAATAAGATTGACACAAATTCACTTGCTTAGGAATCTTACCTTTATAACATACCTTGGATAGATAACCCTGCTCACCACACTTGTAGCAGAAGCGTCGCTCAACCTGACATGACGCTTGCTGTGTGTTATTTTCCTTGATGAGGGTCACCTTGGAGGATGCACATCCTTGATTCTTCATGACCGGACATGAAGTGATCATGTGGTCCTTATTTTTGCATCCAAAGCAACTCCTTGTCCCTTCATTCTTGTCTTTGTACGGACAAGACACGATGAGGTGGCCTAACTTCTTGCACTTGAAACACCTCCTTTTTCCTTTTCCCTTTTTGTACTTGAATGACATGGAGAGAAGGTCAGTGCAAACAACATGATTAATTGAATCTTTACCTTTTTCCTTTTTCATGTTGATTTCTTCATTTATAGCTTTGGAAACATTCTTCTTGTTGAGCTTAACACTTGTTGCAGTTTTTCCTTTCTCAAGCTTCTTCACCACGCGCCCGTGGATATCTTGAGAGAGTTGAGCAATGTGTCTTCTCCTTAGTTGTCTTTGCTTCTTGTTCCCACAGTATTTCTCTTGTGACCCTAAAACTTGTTGCTCAATCAATGATTGGCTTTCTTTTGAGCAACAGGGGTTAGCACATGGTGATATACAATTCACATGCGCACACGTGCGAGAATGAGGTTCACATGAATTTAAGTTTGCAATTATAACCTCATGAGCAACATTAAGCATGATATGGTCATCAACTAATTTATTATGAGAATATGACAACATATCATACTTTTTACCTAGAGCACGTTTTTCTAAGTCCATTGTTTCTACTTGACTCTTAAGCATAGAATTTTCCGTTTTAAGTTGAGCAATATTACATAATGCATCATGACTATTTCTTTGCTCAATTATAACATATTCATACCTTTGGACCAAATCATCATGAGAGTGCTTTAGCTTCTCATGTTCTTTGGTCTTCTTCTCCAGGCTGTTGTTGGTTTTGATGAGGGACTCCTCTAGCCTGAGAAGCGTCTCGCCTTGTTCCTTGTTCCTTCTCAACAGCTTAACCAAGAGTGCCTTGTCTTCTTTGTTGAGATGGATGTAGAAACGGCGAATCTCCTCTTCTTCCACATCATCGGTCTCATTTTCCCTGTCATTAATGTCAGTGGAAGCCAAATAGGAAAATGTACCTTGAGGTGATGAAGATTCATCCTCGCTATTATCCTCATATTCCTCCTCATCATGGTTTTTGTCTCCACCGTCATTGTTAGCAATAAAACACTTATTATTAGTGGAGACCAAACCTGTCGATGAGGTGGATTCATCGTTGGATGCCCATCTTTCTTGATCTTCTCCCTTTGAAAGGTTAGCATCACAAGCAATATAGGGAGTACAATTTGCCACACAATATTTTACTTTAATTCTATTCCATAAATCATGAGCATCAACAAATAAATCATTATCACTACTCATGATGGCAAAATAAGCACCTCTAGTAAGAGAATCAACTAAGATGTTGCAAGCACGGTGATTGAGAGATAAACATCTTAGTTCATCATTAGAGGGATTTTTACTAATATCAGATGGAAAAATACTTCTACTAAAGATATGTCTCAAATCAGGATCAACACTCAAGAAAGCATTATAAATAGAGACAGACCAAGATTTGTAATTAGAGCCATCGCCTAAAAGAAGTTCTACAGTTACCTCTTGTGACGACATCGTTATCTCCGGACGGCTAAGCCCACACTGGAGAGGCCTAGCTCTGATACCAATTGAAAGTTCCCTTTGACCCGGGAACAGGATCTGGATGTCGCCTAGAGGGGGGGGGTGAATAGGCGAATAAAACTTATTACTTTAAAACTTAAATTCTTACTTTACTCGAAGACTTGGTACGCAGTGGAGTGAGAAGACTCTTCGAGTAGGTTTCAGCGGAATGGAAGATCCTGTCTTAAAATGTCCTGCACTTCAAATCAAGCTTATACCACAGATAAGTATTGAAGTGCAGATATAAAGACGAGTAAGGCAGAGAGTCAGGATAGAACAGAACAGAGCACACAGACGCAAGGATTTATCCCGAGGTTCGGCCAAGCCTGAAATGCTTGCCTAGTCCTCGTTGGAGTTAGCCACACCTGGGCTTGGAGTCTATTTCAACTCCTTCCTTCGTTTGCTCAGATCTGTCAGTATGACAGATAGAGCCTTTCACTATTGAGTGGGGTTACAACAGAACCGCGGCTGCTTACAAACTTCTTGGCAGCACCCCGGCAGAGTAACGATACGCTCAAGACCTTGCTCTAGCTCTTAGCAGCACTACTCCTCTCTCTAAAGGCTTATAGTTGTGCCTTCTACACAAACTATAGAGTTACACACAAGAGGGAGAACGAGAATTGATTCCAGTGAAGTCTACACTTGTTGGCTGCACTTCTATTTTCCTTGAGGCGCCTAGGGGTCCCTTTTATAGGCACAAGGGGCCTAGGAGCCGTTGGAAGCAATCCAGGAAGGCAAATCTTGCCTTCTGACAGGTGGCGCACCGGACAGTCCGGTGCACACCGGACACTGTCCGGTGCCCGATTTCTTTCCTTCTATGGCGAAGCCGACCGTTGGCAGTCTTGGAGCCGTTGGCGCACCGGACATGTCCGGTGCACACCGGACAGTCCGGTGCCTCCATCTAGCCGTTGGCTCGGCCACGTGTACCACGCAGATCGTGCGGCCGACCGTTGGCTCACCGGACAGTCCGGTGAATTATAGTTGTACGTCGCCGGTGAATTCCCGAGAGCGGCCAGTTCGCCAGAGTTCAGCCTGTCGCACCGGACACTGTCCGGTGCACCACCGGACAGTCCGGTGTGCCAGACTGAGCTGAGTCTTGGCTGTACACAGCCAAGCCCTTTGCACCTCTTTCCTTTTCTTCTTCTTTCTGTTTCTAACACTTAGACAAGTATATTAGTCCACAAAATCAATGTACTAAGTCTAGAAACATACCCTCTCTTAATTATTACATCTATACCATTTCACATGCTTGAGCTTTGATGTTGGACTCATAAATCATCAAGTCGGCTTGACTTGATCTAGATTGACATTTCTTAGCTCCAACATCCTGCAAAGGTCACATAGAACATCTCCAAACATAGGAACAACCCAAACTAAAGATCAAGGTGAACTTAGCTCTTTTGGGCTGCTTCCAGTTCTGGTTTTGACACTTGTTCTCCTTCTAGTGACCTTGATCTCCTTCTTAGAGCTTGGTCTTGATCCTTATGACTTACACCACATAACTGTAGTTGTTTCCTCATTGGTTGTAAGTCACGTCCTTATGTAGTGATCCTCGATGTGCCGTAGTTGTTCTCAACTCGATCACCCTTGATTTTGCAAGCCTTCTTCTTCACCCTTGGCTTTGGGTTCCTCAGCCTCCTTGACTTTCTCCCGTGCACTTGATACCTCGAAGCTCTTCTTGCCTCCGTCCTTGGCTTGATCAGTTGTCTACGAGCTACGCACCCGAGTCTCACTTTATGCAATGTCCATCTTACTTGTGATGTCCATTATGTATCCATAATCCAGTTCTTGGACCATCACATTTGTCCACTTATGTTGAACCCTGTAGGCTTTACCTTAAGCACCTGTTCAACACTTAGTACACTTGTTAGTCCTTTAATTGAGTTGTCATCCAAACACCAAAACTCACAAGAGAGCTTTCACTTAGCACCTGTGGGATGCATTGTGTCAATAATTAAACCGTGATGCGTATAACACACAAATGCACAGAATCAGAGTTAAACACCAATTGAATGGATATACCACAGGTATATCAACCTACGACTATTCACTATTAAGATAAACTGAGTTAAACACCAATTGAATGGATATACCATAGGTATATCAACCTACCACTATTCACTATTAAGATAAGCTTTCCTCTCATGTTGAGGTAAGCTTTAATGCACAAATTCTCCCCCTTTGACTCAAACACCAAAACCATATTCAAGCAAGAACATAGGATGATGTCAAGGGACAGCAGGGTATTAAGCAGGAAAATGCAACACACTAACATTACTCCCCCTTATACATTAAACATATGCAACACAAGCATTGGAGGAAAATTAATATACAAATACACAAAAGGTCAATACCTCCTTTTGTACTTTTACCATGTTGTGGTGTACTTTCCATCTAAGTAGGCGGAGTTCCTTTTTCAATTAATTTGAGATTTCCATCTTGAAGGTTTAATCTCTAGGGAGCTCCTTCACACTTGAGCCTGGTCCTTTATCCTGACCTTTTCTTGTTGCTAAGACACCAAACTTAGAACAAGTTATAGTATTGTGGCACAAGATGAAGCTTCTATTCTAGTGATTACCAAATGATATCAATTGAAGTACACTACCGAGGCTACCAATTGAAAATCATTACTGTCATAGCTCCATGATATTTAAAGATAAGCATCTAGGGTCACCATCTGTTATAGAGCGCGAGCAATCTTAAATATGCAATTACTCACAACTTTAGATACCCATTACTCGACTTGTGGAGGTACCCAAGTCCTGATTGCTCCATTTCTTGCTCATCTTCCCTTTTCCACCTTGAGACTATACAAGATCACTCAAGAAACAATTAGTCTCAAAAGACGTAAGATATGAGTGCTCCCCCTAAAGTTGTGCATCAAGTATTTGAATGACTTGCACTTTGCACATTCTAGCATCCTCAGATCTAGAGGGAATCACAACATACCTTGGTCTAGGCATAGTATATCAATTGCATTACAAAAAGGTACCAATTGAATAGATGTCATAATACAACTTGACTAGTGGAAACAATGCATGCCTCAAGATATATAACATTTAAAAGCAACCTAGGCATGCTTCACACATGATGATCTTGCAACACATATACCAATTGAAAAATGACAAGATCATGTATATAAAGCACAATGTCTAAGCACACCATGATTAAGAAGAATTTTCTTAGGTACACCAAGGGAAACAACATTGTAAAGCATAAGGCACCTAAGCCAAGATACTACCATTTAAAAGGCAAGAACATATCTATGATCACAATCAACAGAACTTCAAGATGTTCAATGAAATTGCATAGTTCCATTCTCCATACCTTTACTTTTTCCTGAATTGCCATGAGAGCACCTGTTGTCACCAATTAAGGGCTCCTTTTGCTCATGCATCTCATAGCTCAAGAGGGTGCATTAGAGGCACACCATGGATTTCTTGTTTTGGTATACACACAGTATTAAGACAGAGTAATCATGTGAACATAGACTAAACAATATTATTATGCTTGCACATAGGTTGATCATTAAAAACCACATAGCATGACTTACAAAAAGATACATGTTTATCCACATACACAAAGGGAGTTAATCATGGTGGATATATCAAATGAAAAGCTACCCATTGAATGATTCAAGAGATATAACCTTGAGAGCACCTAGAGGGGGGGGGGTGAATAGGTGATCCTGTAAAAACTTCAAACTTAAGCCACAAAAACTTGTTAAGCGTTAGCACGATTAATGCCAAGTGGCTAAGGTGAAGTCTCAACAAAACACAATACCACAAGAATCAAGCACAGAGGGACACAGTGGTTTATCCCGTGGTTCGGCCAAGCCAATGCTTGCCTACTTCCACGTTGTGGCGTCCCAACGGACGAGGGTTGCAATCAACCCCTCTCAAGTGGTCCAAAGACCCACTTGAATACCACGGTGTTTTGTTGTTCCTTTCACTATCCCGTTTGCAAGGAATCTCCACAAATTGGAGTCTCTTGCCCTTACAAGTATGATCACAAAGAAAGCACAGAGTAAGGGAGGGAAGCAACACACACAAATCCACAGCGAAACGCGCACACACACGGCCAAGAATCGAGCTCACAAGAGTATCACACAGTTCTCACTAGAACAGAGCTCGAAACACTTAGAATGACAATCAAATGCGCAGAGACTGAGTGTGGATGATCAAGAATGCTCAAGAGTTGCTTGTGTGTCTCCTCCATGCGCCTAGGGGCCCCTTTTATAGCCCCAAGGCAGCTAGGAGCCGTTGAGAGCAATTCTGGAAGGCTATCCTGGCCTTCTGTCGACGGGGGCACCGGACAGTCCGGTGCACACCGGACACTGTCCGGTGCCCGATTTGTTTCCTTTTCTGGCGCTTCCGACCGTTGGAAGACTGCCGTAGATCTGCGAGCCGTTGGCGCACCGGACAGTCCGGTGCACACCGGACAGTCCGGTGCCGTCTTCCGACCGTTGGCTCCGCCACGTGTCCCGCGCAGATTGCGCGGCCGACCGTTGGCCCGGCCGACCGTTGACTCACCGGACAGTCCGGTGCACACCGGACAGTCCGGTGAATTTTAGCCGTACGCCGTCGGCGAATTCCCGAGAGCGGCCAGTTCGCGCCGAGTCGGCCTGGCGCACCGGACACTGTCCGGTGCACACCAGACAGTCCGGTGCTCCAGACCGAGCTGGGTCTTGGCTGCACACAACCAAGTTCATTTCTCCTCTTCTCTTTTCTTCTTCTTCCTGTTTCTAACACTTAGACAAATATATTAGTACACAAAACCAATGTACTACGGATTAGAAACATACCTTTACTCCATGATTTGTACTTTGTTCCATTTTACAATTAGGCACCTGTGTTGGTCACTAAATCACCAAAATACTTAGAAATGGCCCAAGGGCACATTTCCCTTTCAATCTCCCCCTTTTTGGTGATTTATGCCAACACAACATAAAGCAAGTTGAACAAGTACAAAAACACTTCAAATAATAACTCAATTTATTTTGAATTGATTTTGGCATATATGGATCATCCTTTGCCACCACTTGGTTTGTTTTTGCAAATCAAACTCAAATCTCTATCTCTAAGTCAAACACACATGTTGAAGCATAAAGAGAGTCATTCCAAAAGAGATTGATCAAAGATTTCAAAAACTCCCCCTTTTTCCCATAATTACTACTTCTCCCCACAAGAAGCCAACTTTTGACAAGAGAGACAACAAAAGAGTTTTGACAAACCAAAAGCTCTATTCTACTATTTTCAAAATCTCTCAAGTGGTAGCTGATCCATTTATTGCTTTGGCCTTTATTTTCTCCCCCTTTGGCATCAAACACCAAAACGGGATCAATTTTGGCCCTTTAACCCCATTGCCTCACCAAAATCTTCAATTAAGAGCAAATGGCAATAAGAGTTCATGAGATGGACTTGGAATAAGTTACCCCTCATCGGAGTGCAGTGGAAGTCTTTCATGGTCCAAGTCCACCTTTTCCCTTTCAATTCTCCTTTGTGACTAACACAAGCAAACTCAAACATATGGTTAGTCTCAAAGGGTCAAGTTGTAACACATCTCCCCCTAAACATGTGCATCACATTGCAACGGACTTGTGAGGTCCAGGGAGTGTTTGTACAACTTGAGCACCATAATAAGCAACAAAAATGCAGAAAGGAACATGATCAAAAGCATGAATACATGTATGCTACAATTCAATCCAAGTTCCGCGAATCTAAGACATTTAGCTCACTACGCAGCCTGCAAAAGGTCTTCTCATCTAAAGGCTTGGTAAAGATATCGGCTAGCTGGTTCTCGGTGCTAACATAAAACACTTCGATATCTCCCTTTTGCTGGTGGTCTCTCAGAAAGTGATGCCGGATGTCAATGTGCTTTGTGCGGCTGTGCTCAACAGGATTTTCCGCTATTCGGATAGCACTCTCATTATCACATAGGAGTGGGACTTTGCTCAGATTGTAGCCAAAGTCCCTGAGGGTTTGCCTCATCCAAAGTAGTTGCGCGCAACACTGACCTGCGGCAACATACTCGGCCTCAGCGGTGGATAGGGCAACGGAGGTTTGTTTCTTAGAGTTCCATGACACCAGGGACCTTCCTAAGAATTGGCACGTCCCCGATGTACTCTTCCTATCGACCTTGCATCCAGCATAGTCGGAATCTGAGTACCCAATCAAGTCAAAGTTAGACCCCTTTGGATACCAGATCCCGAAGCAAGGCGTAGCGACTAAATATCTAAGAATTCGCTTCACCGCCACCAAGTGACACTCCTTAGGATCGGATTGAAATCTAGCACACATGCATACGCTAAGCATAATATCCGGTCTACTAGCACATAAATAAAGTAAAGACCCTATCATTGACCGGTATGCTTTTTGATCAACGGACTTACCTCCTTTGTTGAGGTCGGTGTGTCCGTTGGTTCCCATCGGAGTCTTTGCGGGCTTGGCGTCCTTCATCCCAAACCGCTTCAGCAGATCTTGCGTGTACTTCGTTTGGGAGATGAAGGTGCCGTCCTTGAGTTGCTTCACTTGGAACCCAAGGAAGTAGTTCAACTCGCCCATCATCGACATCTCGAATTTCTGCGTCATTACCCTGCTAAACTCTTCACAAGACTTTTGATTAGTAGAACCAAATATTATGTCATCGACATAAATTTGGCATACAAACAAATCACCATCACATGTCTTTGTAAAAAGAGTTGGATCGGCTTTCCCAACCTTGAAAGCATTAGCAAGTAAGAAATCTCTAAGGCATTCATACCATGCTCTTGGGGCTTGTTTAAGTCCATAGAGCGCCTTAGAGAGCTTACACACGTGGTCGGGGTACCGCTCATCCTCGAAGCCAGGGGGTTGTTCCACGTACACCTCCTCCTTTATTGGCCCGTTGAGGAAAGCGCTCTTCACATCCATTTGGTACAACCTGAAAGAATGGTGAGCGGCATATGCTAGCAAGATACGAATGGACTCTAGCCTAGCCACAGGAGCAAAAGTCTCCTCAAAGTCCAAACCTACGACTTGGGCATAACCTTTTGCCACAAGTCGAGCCTTGTTCCTTGTCACCACTCCGTGCTCGTCTTGTTTGTTGCGGAACACCCACTTGGTTCCCACAACATTTTGCTTGGGACGAGGCACCAGTGTCCAAACTTCATTGCGCTTGAAGTTGTTAAGTTCCTCCTGCATGGCCAACACCCAATCCGGATCTAGCAAGGCCTCCTCTACCCTGAAAGGCTCAATAGAGGAGACAAAAGAGTAATGTTCACAAAAATTAACTAGTCGAGACCGAGTAGTTACTCCCTTGCTAATGTCACCCAGAATTTGGTCGACGGGATGATCCCTTTGAATCATCGCCCGAACTTGGGTTGGAGGTGCCGGTTGCGCTTCTTCCTCCATCACATGATCGTCTTGTGCTCCCCCTTGATCACACGCCTCCTTTTGATGAACCTGTTCATCGTCTTGAGTTGGGGGATGCACCGTCGTTGAGGAAGAAGGTTGATCTCGTTCATCTTGTTCCTGTGGCCGAACTTCTCCAATCGCCATGGTTCGTATAGCGGCCGTTGGAACATCTTCTTCATCTACATCATCACAATCAAAAACTTGCTCTCTTGGAGAGCCATTAGTCTCATCAAATACAACGTCGCTAGAGACTTCAACCAAACCCGATGATTTGTTGAAGACCCTATACGCCTTTGTATTTGAATCATAACCTAATAAAAACCCTTCTACAGCTTTGGGAGCAAACTTAGAATTTCTACCTTTCTTCACTAGAATGTAGCACTTGCTCCCAAAAACACGAAAGTAGGATACATTGGGTTTGTTACCGGTTAGTAGCTCATATGACGTCTTCTTGAGGAGGCGGTGAAGGTAGACCCTGTTGATGGCGTGGCAAGCCGTGTTCACGGCTTCCGACCAAAAGCACTCGGGGGTCTTGAACTCTCCAAGCATCGTTCTCGCCATATCGATTAGCGTCCTGTTCTTCCTCTCTACCACACCATTTTGCTGTGGTGTGTAGGGAGCGGAGAACTCGTGCTTGATCCCTTCCTCCTCAAGAAACTCCTCCACTTGAAGGTTCTTGAACTCGGACCCGTTGTCGCTCCTTATCTTCTTCACCTTGAGCTCAAACTCATTTTGAGCTCTCCTGAGGAAGCGCTTGAGGGTCCCTTGGGTTTCAGACTTATCCTGCAAAAAGAATACCCAAGTGAAGCGGGAAAAGTCATCAACAATAACTAAACCATACTTACTTCCTCCTATGCTTAGATAGGCGACGGGTCCGAAGAGGTCCATATGCAGCAGCTCCAGAGGTCTTGACGTGGTCATCACATTCTTGCTGTGATGTGCTCCTCCTACTTGTTTACCTGCCTGACAAGCTGCACAAGGTCTATCTTTTTCGAAATAAACATTTGTTAGACCTATCACGTGTTCTCCCTTTAGAAGCTTGTGGAGGTTCTTCATCCCCACATGTGCTAAGCGGCGATGCCACAGCCAGCCCATGCAAGTCTTAGCCATTAAGCATGCATCTAGACCGGCCTCTTCATTTGCAAAGTCAACTAAATAAAGCTTGCCGTCTAGTACACCCTTAAAAGCTAGTGAACCATCACATCTTCTAAAGACAGACACATCTACATTTGTAAATAAACAATTATATCCCATTTGACATAATTGACTAACAGATAGCAAATTATATCCAAGACTCTCCACTAAGAATACATTTGAGATAGAATGCTCATTAGAAATTGCAATTTTACCTAACCCTTTTACCTTGCCTTGATTCCCATCACCAAATATAATTGAATCTTGGGAATCCTTATTCTTGACGTAGGAGGTGAACATCTTCTTCTCCCCCGTCATATGGTTTGTGCATCCGCTGTCGATAATCCAGCTTGAACCCCCGGATGCATAAACCTGCAAGGCAAATTTAGGCTTGGGTCTTAGGTACCCAACTCATGTTGGGTCCTGCAAGGTTAGCACAAATGTCTTTAGGGACCCAAATGCAAGATTTATCTCCCTTGCATCTAGCCCCTAATTTCCTAGCAACTACCTTCTTACCCTTTCTACAAATAGCAAAGGGAGCATTACAAGCATAATAAATGGTAGAAGGTTCATTCACTACTTTCCTAGGAGCATGAATAACATTCTTTCTAGGTACATGAGCAATATCTCTCCTAGGCATATGTACAACATTTTTCCTACACATATCTCTATCATGCTTATAAGACGAACTAGAAGCAATCATGGCATGGGAATCATAAACATGTGAATCAAAATGATTATAAGCATGTCTCCTATCATAATACATAAAAGCATGATTCTTTTTAGCATTACTAGCCATAGGGGCCTTCCCCTTCTCCTTGACGAAGATGGGAGCCTTATGGCTTGTTAAGTTCTTGGCTTCCCTCTTGAAGCCAAGCCCATCCTTAATTGAGGGATGTCTTCCAATTGTATAGGCATCCCTTGCAAATTTTATCTTTTCAACTTCACTCTTGCTAGTCTTAAGTTGGGCATTAAGACTAGCCACTTCATCTTTTAGTTTTGAAATTGAAACTAAGTGTTTGCTACAAGTGTTAACATCAAAATCCTTACACCTAGTGCAAATTGTAACATTTTCAACACAAGACTTAGATTTATTTGTTACTTCTAATTTAGCATTTAAATCATGGTTAACACTTTGTAAAGTAGCAATGGTTTCATGACAGGAAGATATTTCACTAGAAAGCACTTCATTTCTTTTCACTTCTAAAGCATATGATTTTTGTGCCTCTACAAACTTATCATGTTCATCATACAATAAATCCTCTTGCTTTTCTAAAAGCCTATCCTTTTCATTCAAAGCATCAATTAATTCATTGATTTTATCTATCTTAGATCTATCTAAGCCCTTGAACAAGCATGAGTAATCTATGTCATCATCACTAGACTCACTATCACTAGAAGAAGCATAAGTGGAGTCTTGAGTACTTACCTTCTTCTCCCTTGCCATAAGGCAAGTGAGACGCTCGTTGGGGAAGAGAGCCGATTTGTTGAAGGCAGTGGCGGCGAGTCCTTCGTTGTCGGAGTCGGACGAAGAGCAATCCGAGTCCCACTCCTTTCCTAGATGTGCCTCGCCCTTTGCCTTCTTGTATTGCTTCTTCTTCTCTCTTTTGTTCCCCTTTTCCTGGTCACTTTCATTATCGGGACAGTTAGCGATAAAATGACCAAGCTTACCGCATTTGAAGCATGAGCGCTTCCCCTTGGTCTTGGTCTTGCTTGGCTGCCCCTTGCGACCATTTAGCGCCGTCTTGAATCTCTTGATGATGAGAGCCATCTCTTCATCATTGAGCCTGGCCGCCTCGACTTGCGCCACCTTGCTAGGTAGCGACTCCTTGCTCCTCGTTGCTTTTAGAGCAATGGGTTGAGGCTCGTGGAGTGGTCCGTTCAACGCGTCGTCGACGTATCTTGCCTCCTTGATCATCATCCGCCCGCTCACGAATTTTCCAAGCACTTCCTCGGGCGTCATCATCGTGTACCTGGGATTCTCACGAATATTGTTCACGAGATGAGGATCAAGTACGGTAAAGGACCTGAGCATTAGGCGGACGACGTCGTGATCCGTCCATCGCGTGCTCCCGTAGCTTCTTATCTTGTTGATAAGGGTCTTGAGCCGGTTGTATGTTTGCGTCGGCTCCTCGCCCCTTATCATGGCGAATCGTCCAAGCTCTCCCTCCACCAACTCAATCTTGGTGAGCAAGGTGACGTCGTTCCCCTCATGAGAAATCTTGAGGGTGTCCCAGATTTGCTTGGCGTTGTCCAAGCCGCTCACCTTATGGTATTCATCCCTGCACAAGGAAGCTAGAAGAACAGTAGTAGCTTGTGCATTCTTATGAATTTGTTCATTAATGAACATGGGACTATCCGAACTATCAAAATGCATTCCACTCTCTACAATCTCCCAAATACTAGGATGGAGAGAAAATAGGTGACTACGCATTTTGTGGCTCCAAAATCCGTAGTCCTCTCCATCAAAGTGTGGGGGCTTGCCAAGTGGAATGGAGAGCAAATGTGAATGTGAACTTTGCGGAATACGAGAGTAATCGAAAGAAAAGTTCGAATTAACCGGTTTTCTCCTCTCGTAGTTGTTGTGGTCCTCGTCCTTTTGGGAAGAAGTAGACTCGTCGCTGTCGTAGTAGACGATCTCCTTGATGCGCCTGGTCTTCTTCTTCTTCCCTTCCTTCCGTCTTTGACCCGAGCCGGAGTCGGTAGGCTTATCGTCCTTCGGCTCGTTGACGAAGGATTCCTTCTCTTTGTCGTTGATCACTATACCCTTCCCCTTAGGATCCATCTATTCGGGCGGTTAGTCCCTTTGTGAATAGAACGGCTCTGATACCAATTGAGAGCACCTAGAGGGGGGGTGAATAGGTGATCCTGTAAAAACTTCAAACTTAAGCCACAAAAACTTGTTAAGCGTTAGCACGATTAATGCCAAGTGGCTAAGGTGAAGTCTCAACAAAACACAATACCACAAGAATCAAGCACAGAGGGACACAGTGGTTTATCCCGTGGTTCGGCCAAGCCAATGCTTGCCTACTTCCACGTTGTGGCGTCTGAAAGTTCCCTTTGCCCGGGAACAGGATCTGGATGTCGCCTAGAGGGGGGGGGGTGAATAGGCGAATAAAAATTATCACTTTATAACTGGAAATTCTTACTCTACTCGAAGGCTGGATCGCAGTGGAATGAAGGACCCTTCGAGTAGGTTGCAGCGGAATTGAAGTCCCTGTCTTAAAATACCCTGCACTTCGAAGACAGCTTATAGCACATATAAATATTGAAGTGCAAGTATAAACAACAAATAAGACAGAGAAACAGCACACAGCATAGAGCAGAGCACACAGACACAGGGATTTATCCCGAGGTTCGGCCAAGCCTGAAATGCTTGCCTAGTCCTCGTTGGAGTTAGCCACACCTTGGCTTGGAGTCTATTTCAACTCCTTCCTCCGTTTGCTCAGATTTGTCGGGCGACAGATAGAGCCTTCCACTATGTTGATATCAGTTACAACGATGTCGTGGCTGCTTACAATCTTCTCAACAGCACTCCGACAGAGTAACAATGCGCTCAAGATTTTGCTCTAGCTCTCAGCAGCACTTCCCTTCTCTCTAAAGGCTTATAACTTCGCCTCTACACAAACTAGAGAGATACACAAGAGAGGGAGAGAAAGAATTGATCCAAATGGTGTATGGACTTGTTGGCTGCACTTGTGTGCTTGGTTGAGGCGCCTAGGGGTCCCTTTTATAGCCCCAAATGGCCTAGGAGCCGTTGGAGCTTCATTTGGAAGCTCCCAGCCTTCCCTGGTTGCGGGTGCACCGGACTGTCCGGTGGCGCACCGGACAGTGAACAGTAACGGATCTGATTGACAGTTTCCTTCTCTGGAACAGCTAGCCGTTGGTGCACCGGACAGGTTACTATTCACTGTCCTGTGCACCGGACAGGTCACTATTCACTGTCCTGTGCACCGGACACAGCTACTATTCACTGTCCTGTGCACCGGACGCTGCGACTATTCACTGTCCTGTGCACCGGACGCTGCGACTATTCACTGTCCTGTGCACCGGACACAGTTACTATTCACTGTCCTGTGCACCGGACAGCTACTATTCACTGTCCTGTGCACCAGCCAACAGCACACTAAGTGCTTTTTCCTCCGTTCTTTCTCCGTTTGACTTCAACTTTTGGGAGGATTTTCCTGAGACTTAAACAAACACATTTAGAGTATAATCCAATTGATTTAGTCCTAGAAACTTACATCTTTCTTGTTCTTCTCCTAGCTTTTCTGTTTCTCCTCCAGCAGAGCTCAGAATGGTACTTTCTCTACAGAAAGAGTTAGAGAGCAAACCAAAGCACCAAACTTGTAGTAAGAGGTGTATGCAAAATGGTTGAACACTCAAACCTTACATACTTAACCTTTTTCATCGTTTTACCCAATTTGGCTTGTTTGAGGTCGATGTTGGACTCTAAACCATCAAGTCAACTTGACTTGATCTAGATTGACATATCTGAGCCCCAACCCCCGTTCACTTCTCGAGCTTGATCTTGAGCCTTATGACTTACACCACATAATTGTAGATGTTACCTCATTAGTTGTAAGTCACGTCCTTATGTAGTGATCCTTGATGTGTCGTAGCTGTTCTCAACTCGATCACCCTTGACTTTGCAAGCCTTCTTCTTCACCCTTGGCTTTGGGTTCCTCAGCCTTCTTGACCTTCTCCCATGCACTTGGTACCTCGAAGCTCTTCTTGCCTCCGTCCTTGGCTTGATCAGTTGTCTCCGAGCTACGCACCTGAGTATCACTTTTGCAATGTCCATCTTACTTGTGATGCCCATTATCTATCATCATCTAGTCCTTGGACCATCACACTTGTTCACTTGTTGAACCTTGTTAGCTTTACCTTAAGCACCTGTTCAACACTTAGTACACTTGTTAGTCCTTTAATTGAGTTGTCATCCAAACACCAAAACTCACAAGAGAGCTTTCAATCTCCCCCTTTTTGGTGATTGATGGCAACACAATTAAAGCTTACATAAGAATAAGATTTGAAGCACAAATTTTGAATTCTAAGTTTATAGAATGCTCCCCCTAAATATGTGCTTACTTCAAAAACATAATTTTGGCCTCAGACGCCAATTTGCACATACTTAGGCAATTCGAAACATTTCTACACCTTAGCACTTTTTGGGATGCTTTGTGTCAAGAATCAAACCATGATGCTATAACACACAAATGCATGTAATCAGAGTTAAACATCATTCAATTTAGTGGATATATCACAGGAATATCAACCTACCACTATTCACCATTAAGATACCAATTCAAACTAATACCAATTTAAACTAAGATACTAATTTAAAACAATCTTAAAGCACCATTAACCACATGACTATCTATTTCAGAAAGAACACAATAGATGCCAATTAATTCATAGCAGCACAAGCACTAGTCCATATGATGCAACACATATAATACTGCAAGAAGAAGCATATGAATAACACATCACCCCTTAGGATAAGCTTTCCTCTCAGGTTGAGATAAGCTTTAATACACAAATTCTCCCCCTTTGACATCAAACACCAAAAACCATACTCAAGCAAGAACATAGGATGATGTCAAGGGACAGCAGGGTGTTAAGGAGGAAAAATGACTATCAAAACTCCCCCTTACTTATTGAACATATGCACTATCAACATTTAGGTAAGATACATATATGCAAAAAAATTAATACTTCCTTTTGTACCTTTACCATGTTGTAGTGTACTTCCCATCTTGAAAGTATTTAATCTCTCGAGAGCTTCTCCACACTTGTGCCTGATTCTTTATCCTAACTTTTCCTTGTTGCTAAGACACCAAACTTAGAACAAGTTATAGTATTGGGCACAAGAAGAAACTTCTATTCTAATGATTATCAAAAGATGTCAATTGAAGCAAACTATCACGGCTACCAATTGAAAGATACCAATTGCAAAGTTCATTTATTATCATAGCTCCATGATATTTAAGAATAAGCATCTATTATCACCAGATATTATAGAGCATGAGCAATCTAAAAATATGTACTTACTCACGACTTGAGATACCAATTTCTTGACTTACAGAGGTACCCAAGTCCTGATTGCTCCATTTCTTGCTTATCTTCTCTTTTCCACCTAGAGACTATACAAGATTGCTCAAGAAACAGTTAGTCTCAAAAGACACAAGTTATGTGTGCTCCCCCTCAAGTTGTGCATCAAGTATTTGAATGACTTGCACTTTGCACATTCTAGCTTCCTTAGAACTAGAGGGGATCACAACATACCTTGGTCAAGGCATACTCTATCACTTTCATCCCAAAGAGATATCAATTAAATACCAAATTGAAAGCCACTTAATACAAATTGAAGGCTAAATGAAAGGTTGACTAAATACAACAATGCATGCCTCAGGAGCACCTAAGCCAATTGAATACTCACAGGAAGCCTAACATTTACACGCAACTTAGACATGCTTCATACTTAACTATCATTGTAACACATATACCAATTGAAAAACAACACGATCATGTCTTAAGCACATCATAGTTAAGAAGGTTCTTTAGGTACACCAGAAGAAAAAAAACATTTTAAGGCAAGTCTCCTAAGCCATGGTACTACCAGTGAAATGCAAGAACACAGCTATGATCACAATCAATGGAACTTTAAGATATTCAATAAAATTGCACAGTTCCATTTTCCATACCTTTGCCTTTTACCAGTATGGCCATGAGAGCACCAGTTATTACCACAAGCCAACTGAAAGTTCCCTATTATTTATGCACTTCATAGCTCGAGATAATGCATTAGAGGCATTAGAGGCATAACACATAGTGCCAGAATAGGGTCATCATATAAACTAAGCAATATGTCATATTTTCACACAGGCTAATCATAAAACCATATAGCATAACTCACAACGGGATGCAGGTTTATTCACGAACACAACAAGAGTTAATCATGGAGGATATCTCAAATGATAAGCTACCCAAAGAATGATTAAGCAATGATAAGATACCAATTGAGAGCACCTAATCATGATTAAGCACGCATGATTACGATCTTGGAAATCACTAATCATTGATTGAAAGATACTCAACACAGGCAATCAAGAGACATAACTACTCCAAGGACAGGTAACACACCGAGCAATACTGATTATAAACAAAGTACTTATGATACAAGGGTACCATCCTATGGAGAGCAAGTTGAAGAATCTCATCAAGGTCCTTTGTTTGATTCACCAATAATGATTAAGGACCTATACACCTTATTTCACTTGAGATGAACATGGGATTAGTGTCTCACAATAATTCAACCTTGGGTCAATGAATAAACATCATAACAATTAATAGCTTAAGCACAGAGTTTGAGTTAACTGTATTAAGCTTTCCCATGGTCTCCAGTCCATCTCAAGGCACTTGCATGGTCTAGTTAGCACGATTTGGTACCCATCTCGAGATGGGTCCATAACGTTCATCTAAAAGGGCCTTTGGTACCCAAATAGCAGTTGTGCTAGTTCTAGGTGATCTCATTACTGATCTAGCACAAGTGTATGATTGGGGTCTCCTAAGCGAATAAGATTGAGATAAATTTACTTGTTTAGGAACCTTACCCTTCTTACATACCTTAGGTAGATGACCATGCTCACCACACATGTAGCAGAAGCGTCGCTCAACCTGACTTGACACTTGTTGTTTGTCTTTTTGCTTAGTGAGGGTCATCTTGGAGGGTGCACGTCTTTGATTCTTCATGAGCGGACATGAAGTGATCATATGGTCCTTATCGTTGCATCCAAAGCATCTCCTCATTCCTTCATCCTTGTCTTTGTGTGGACAAGACGCAATGAAGTGACCTAATTCCTTGCACTTGAAGCACCTCCTTTTTCCTCTTCCCTTTTTGCTCTTGGATGACATAGAGAGATGATCAGTGCAAACAACATGACTAATTGAATTTTTACCTTTTTCCTTGTTCATGTTGATTTCTTCATTTATTGCTTTAGGAACATCCTTCTTATGGAGTTTAACACTTGCTGCGGTTTCTCTCGTCTCAAGCTTCTTCACCACGCGTCCGTGGATATCTTGAGGAGGTTGAGCAATGCGTCTTCTCCTTAGTTGCTTTGCTTTCTTGTTCCTTTCTTTTGATCCTGCAGCTTGATGCTCATTCAAAAATTTGCTTTCTTTTGAGCAACAGGGGTTAGCACATGGTGATATATTATCTAAATGTGCACATGTGCAAGAATGAGGTTCACATGAATTTAAGTTTGAAATTACAACCTCATGAGCAACATTAAGCATGATATGGTCATCAACTAATTTATTATGAGAATATGACAGCATATCATACTTTTTACCTAGAGCACGTTTTTCTAAGTCCATTGTTTCTACTTGACTCTTAAGCATAGAATTTTCCGTATTGAGTTGAGCAATATTAGATAATGCATCATGACTATTTCTTTGCTCAATTAAAACATATTCATACCTTTGGACCAAATCATCATGAGAGTGTTTTAGCTTCTCATGTTCTTTGGTCATCTTCTCCAGGCTGTTGTCGGCTTTGATGAGGGACTCCTCTAGCCTGAGAAGCGTCTCGCCTTGTTCCTTATTCCTTCTCAACAGCTTAACCAAGAGTGCCTTGTCCTCTTTGTTGAGATGGATGTAGAAACGGCGAATCTCCTCTTCTTCCACATCATCGGTCTCATTTTCCCTGTCATTAATGTCAGTGGAAGCCAAATAGGAAAATGTACCTTGAGGTGATGAAGATTCATCCTCGCTATCATCCTCATATTCCTCCTCATCATGGCTTTTGTCTCCACCGTCATTGTTAGCAATAAAACACTTATTATTAGTGGAGACCAAACCTGTCGACGAGGTGGATTCATCGTTGGGTGCCCATCGTTCTTGATCTTCTCCCTTTGAAAGGTTAGCATCACAAGCAATATAGGGAGTACAATTTGCCACACAATATTTTACTTTAATTCTATTCCATAAATCATGAGCATCAACAAATAAATCATTATCACTACTCATGATGGCAAAATAAGCACCTCTAGAAAGAGAATCAACTAAGATGTTGCAAGCACGATGATTGAGAGATAAACATCTTAGTTCATCATTAGAGGGATTTTTACTAATATCAGATGGAAAAATACTTCTACTAAAGATCTGTCTCAAATCAGGATCAACACTCATGAAAGCATTATAAATAGAGACAGACCAAGATTTGTAATTAGAGCCATTGCCTAAAAGAAGTTCTACAGTTACCTCTTGTGACGACATCGTTATCTCCGGACGGCTAAGCCCACACTGGAGAGGCCTAGCTCCGATACCAATTGAAAGTTCCCTTTGCCCGGGAACAGGATCTGGATGTCGCCTAGAGGGGGGGGGTGAATAGGCGAATAAAAATTATCACTTTATAACTGGAAATTCTTACTCTACTCGAAGGCTGGATCGCAGTGGAATGAAGGACCCTTCGAGTAGGTTGCAGCGGAATTGAAGTCCCTGTCTTAAAATACCCTGCACTTCGAAGACAGCTTATAGCACATATAAATATTGAAGTGCAAGTATAAACAACAAATAAGACAGAGAAACAGCACACAGCATAGAGCAGAGCACACAGACACAGGGATTTATCCCGAGGTTCGGCCAAGCCTGAAATGCTTGCCTAGTCCTCGTTGGAGTTAGCCACACCTTGGCTTGGAGTCTATTTCAACTCCTTCCTCCGTTTGCTCAGATCTGTCGGGCGACAGATAGAGCCTTCCACTATGTTGATATCAGTTACAACGATGTCGTGGCTGCTTACAATCTTCTCAACAGCACTCCGACAGAGTAACAATGCGCTCAAGATTTTGCTCTAGCTCTCAGCAGCACTTCCCTTCTCTCTAAAGGCTTATAACTTCGCCTCTACACAAACTAGAGAGATACACAAGAGAGGGAGAGAAAGAATTGATCCAAATGGTGTATGGACTTGTTGGCTGCACTTGTGTGCTTGGTTGAGGCGCCTAGGGGTCCCTTTTATAGCCCCAAATGGCCTAGGAGCCGTTGGAGCTTCATTTGGAAGCTCCCAGCCTTCCCTGGTTGCGGGTGCACCGGACTGTCCGGTGGCGCACCGGACAGTGAACAGTAACGGATCTGATTGACAGTTTCCTTCTCTGGAACAGCTAGCCGTTGGTGCACCGGACAGGTTACTATTCACTGTCCTGTGCACCGGACAGGTCACTATTCACTGTCCTGTGCACCGGACACAGCTACTATTCACTGTCCTGTGCACCGGACGCTGCGACTATTCACTGTCCTGTGCACCGGACGCTGCGACTATTCACTGTCCTGTGCACCGGACACAGTTACTATTCACTGTCCTGTGCACCGGACAGCTACTATTCACTGTCCTGTGCACCAGCCAACAGCACACTAAGTGCTTTTTCCTCCGTTCTTTCTCCGTTTGACTTCAACTTTTGGGAGGATTTTCCTGAGACTTAAACAAACACATTTAGAGTATAATCCAATTGATTTAGTCCTAGAAACTTACATCTTTCTTGTTCTTCTCCTAGCTTTTCTGTTTCTCCTCCAGCAGAGCTCAGAATGGTACTTTCTCTACAGAAAGAGTTAGAGAGCAAACCAAAGCACCAAACTTGTAGTAAGAGGTGTATGCAAAATGGTTGAACACTCAAACCTTACATACTTAACCTTTTTCATCGTTTTACCCAATTTGGCTTGTTTGAGGTCGATGTTGGACTCTAAACCATCAAGTCAACTTGACTTGATCTAGATTGACATATCTGAGCCCCAACCCCCGTTCACTTCTCGAGCTTGATCTTGAGCCTTATGACTTACACCACATAATTGTAGATGTTACCTCATTAGTTGTAAGTCACGTCCTTATGTAGTGATCCTTGATGTGTCGTAGCTGTTCTCAACTCGATCACCCTTGACTTTGCAAGCCTTCTTCTTCACCCTTGGCTTTGGGTTCCTCAGCCTTCTTGACCTTCTCCCATGCACTTGGTACCTCGAAGCTCTTCTTGCCTCCGTCCTTGGCTTGATCAGTTGTCTCCGAGCTACGCACCCGAGTATCACTTTTGCAATGTCCATCTTACTTGTGATGCCCATTATCTATCATCATCTAGTCCTTGGACCATCACACTTGTTCACTTGTTGAACCTTGTTAGCTTTACCTTAAGCACCTGTTCAACACTTAGTACACTTGTTAGTCCTTTAATTGAGTTGTCATCCAAACACCAAAACTCACAAGAGAGCTTTCAGCGTCCCAACGGACGAGGGTTGCAATCAACCCCTCTCAAGTGGTCCAAAGACCCACTTGAATACCACGGTGTTTTGTTGTTCCTTTCACTATCCCGTTTGCAAGGAATCTCCACAAATTGGAGTCTCTTGCCCTTACAAGTATGATCACAAAGAAAGCACAGAGTAAGGGAGGGAAGCAACACACACAAATCCACAGCGAAACGCGCACACACACGGCCAAGAATCGAGCTCACAAGAGTATCACACAGTTCTCACTAGAACAGAGCTCGAAACACTTAGAATGACAATCAAATGCGCAGAGACTGAGTGTGGATGATCAAGAATGCTCAAGAGTTGCTTGTGTGTCTCCTCCATGCGCCTAGGGGCCCCTTTTATAGCCCCAAGGCAGCTAGGAGCCGTTGAGAGCAATTCTGGAAGGCTATCCTGGCCTTCTGTCGACGGGGGCACCGGACAGTCCGGTGCACACCGAACACTGTCCGGTGCCCGATTTGTTTCCTTTTCTGGCGCTTCCGACCGTTGGAAGACTGCCGTAGATCTGCGAGCCGTTGGCGCACCGGACAGTCCGGTGCACACCGGACAGTCCGGTGCCGTCTTCCGACCGTTGGCTCCGCCACGTGTCCCGCGCAGATTGCGCGGCCGACCGTTGGCCCGGCCGACCGTTGACTCACCGGACAGTCCGGTGCACACCGGACAGTCCGGTGAATTTTAGCCGTACGCCGTCGGCGAATTCCCGAGAGCGGCCAGTTCGCGCCGAGTCGGCCTGGCGCACCGGACACTGTCCGGTGCACACCAGACAGTCCGGTGCTCCAGACCGAGCTGGGTCTTGGCTGCACACAACCAAGTTCATTTCTCCTCTTCTCTTTTCTTCTTCTTCCTGTTTCTAACACTTAGACAAATATATTAGTACACAAAACCAATGTACTACGGATTAGAAACATACCTTTACTCCATGATTTGTACTTTGTTCCATTTTACAATTAGGCACCTGTGTTGGTCACTAAATCACCAAAATACTTAGAAATGGCCCAAGGGCACATTTCCCTTTCAAACCTATAAAGCACACAGTCATGATTGAGTAGACATGGTTATGATCTTGGAAATCATGAATCATTAATTGAAAGATATTTAACACAAGCAATCTCAAGCTCATAACTACTCCAAGGATAGGTATAGCACGACCATCCGACTTAAAAGCAATACTGATTATAAAATAATGCACCTATGATACACGGGTACCGTCCTTTGGAGAGCAAGTTGTAGATTCTCATCAAAGTCCTTTGCTTGATTCACCAATAATGATTAAGGACCTCTTCAACTTATTTAACTCGAGATGAACATGGGATTAGTATTGCACAATAATTCAACCTTGGGTCAATAAATAGACAATAAAATTGACAACTTAAGCATAGAGTTTGAATCAACCATCTTAAGCTCTCCCAGGGTCTCCAGTCCATCTCGAGGCACCTGCAAGGTCTAGTTGGCACAGATTGGTACCCATCTCAAAATGGGTCCATAACGCTCATCTAAAAGATCCTTTGGAACCCACATAGCAGTTGTGCTAGTTCTAGGTGATCTCACTATTGGTCTAGCACAAGTGTATGGTTTGGGTCTCCTAAGCGAATAAGATTGAGATAAATTTACTTGCTTAGGAACCTTACCCTTCTTACATACCTTGGATAGATGACCATGCTCACCACATGTGTAGCAGAAGTGTCGCTCAACCTGACATGACACTTGTTGTTTGTCTTTTTCCTTAGTGAGGGTCATCTTGGAGGGTGTACGTCTTTGATTCTTCATGAGCGGACATGAAGTGATCATATGGTCTTTATCATTGCATCCAAAACATCTCCTCATCCCTTCATCCTTGTCTTTGTATGGACAAGAAGCAATGAGGTGGCCTGACTCATTGCACTTGAAGCACCTCCTTTTTCCTCTTCTCTTTTTGCTCTTGGATAACATAGAGAGATGATCAGTGCAAACAACATGACTAATTGAATCTTTACCTTTTTGTCGGTGTTTCGACCCCGGGGGGTCCCTGGACCGACGAGTAAATTGTCGCCGCGTGCACTAGCCCAGATGGGTCGGCGCGAGACGGAGCGCGAAGGGGGGAAGAAGCCGGAGGGAGACAGGCGTAAAAGGGGAAAACCCGCGGCCTTCGTGTTTGTCCCGCGCCTAGGTCGGGTGCGCTTGCAATAGGGGGTTACAAGCGTCCACGCGGGAGGGAGCGAGAGGCTTACGCGAGCGCCGTCCCGTCCTCCCCCGCGCGGCTAACCTTCTGTAAGAGGGCCCTGGACCTTCCTTTTATAGGCGTAAGGAGAGGATCCAGGTGTACAATGGAGGGTGTAGCAGTGTGCTAACGTGTCTAGCGGAGAAGAGCTAGCGCCCTAAGTACATGCCGTCGTGGCAGCCGGAGAGGTTTTGGCACCCGGTTCGTGTGGTGTCGTGGCCGTCGGAGGAGCGCTGGAGCCTGGTGGAAGGACAGTTGTTGGGGCTGTCGAGTCCTTGCTGACGTCTCCTTGCTTCCGTAAGGGGGCTGAGAGCCGTCGTCGTCATGGAGCATGCGGGGCGCCATCATTGCTTGTTTATCGGGGCGAGCCAGATGGGACGCCGGTCTTGTTCCCCGTAGCCTGAGTTAGCTTGGGGGTAGGGTAATGATGGCGCCTCCTGTGACGTGGTCGGTCCGAGCCCTGGGTTAGGCGAGGCGGAGGCTCCTCCGAGGTCAAGGTCGAGTCTATCTTCCGAGGCCGAGGTTGAGTCCGAGCCCCTGGGTCGGGCGAGGCGGAGACTGTCGGCTGAGGCTAGGGCTGAGTCCGAGCCCTGGGTCGGGCGAGGCGGAGTTCGTCGTCTTCCGGGGCCGAGCCCGAGTCCGAGCCCTGGGGTCGGGCGAAGCGGAGTTCGTCGTCTTCCGGGGCTGAGCCCGAGTCCGAGCCCTAGGGTCGGGCGAAGCAGAGTTCATCGTCTTCTGGGGCTGAGCCCGAGTCCGAGCCCTAGGGTCGAGCGAAGCGGAGTTCGTCGTCTTCCGAGGCTGAGCCCGAGTCCGAGCCCTGGGGTCGGGCGAAGCGGAGTTCGTCGTCTTCCGGGGCTGAGCCCGAGTCTGAGCCCTAGGGTCGGGCGAAGCGGAGTTTCCTATGGCGCCTGAGGCCAGACTTGGCTGCTGTCAGCCTCACTCTGCCGAGTGGCACAGCAGTCGGAGCGGCACAGGCGGCGCTGTCCTCTTGTCAGGCCGGTCAGTGGAGCGGCGAAGTGAGTGCGGTCACTTCGGCTCTGTCGACTAAAGGGCGTGCGTCAGGATAAGGTGTCAAGCCACCTTTGCATTAAAGGCTCCTGCGATACGGTCGATCGGCATGGCGGCTTGGCCAAGGTTGCTTCTTGGTGAAGTCTGGGCCTCGGGCGAGACGAAGGTGTGTCCGTTGCTGGAGGGGGTCCTCGGGCGAGACGTAAATCCTCCAGGGTCGGCTGCCCTTGCCCGAGGCTAGGCTCGGGCGAGGCGAGATCGTGTCCCTTGAGTGGACCGATCCTTGACTTAATCGCATCCATCAGGCCTTTGCAGCTTTGTGCTGATGGGGGTTACCAGCTGAGATTAGGAGTCTTGAGGGTACCCCTAATTATGGTCCCCGACAGTAGCCCTCGAGCCTCGAAGGGAGTGTTAATACTCGCTTGGAGGCTTTTGTCGCACTTTTTTGCAAGGGGACCGGCCTTTCTCGGTTGCATTTTGTTCCAGTGGGTGCGCGTGAGCGCACCCGCCGGGTGTAGCCCCCGAGGCCTCGGAGGAGTGGTTTGACTCCTTCGAGGTCTTAATGCGTTTCGCAATGCTTCAGCCGGTCTGGTTGTTCCCTCATGCGAGCTAGCCATAGCCCTGGTGCACGGTCGGGTCCCAAGTTCTCGGGCTGGTATGTTGACGCTGTCAATGGTTTGGCCGGAGCCGGGTTTGCGAGAGCAGCCCCCGAGCCTCCGCACATGGCGAGAGGACGGTCAAGGACAGACTCGACTTCTTTACATACGCCCCTGCGTCGCCTTTCCGCAAGGAGGAGGGGGGGAAAGCACCATGTTGCCCTTGGAGGGCGTCGAACATGGTGTCTCCGGTGAGCTGCTAACGGGTAATCCGAGTGGACGCCCATGCCCCATTTGTTAGGGGTCGGCTAGAGGCCCGGAGGCGCGCTCCAAAAGTACCTGCGGGTGATCTACCGGACCCGGTCCCCTTTTGACAGGGTCTGAGGGCTCGATGCCTCCCTCTGATGGGATTCCGTTACAAGATCGTTCCCGCTGGTCTCGGAAATGTCCTAGGGTACCTCGGGAGCGTAGCCCGAGCCTTGGTTATGTATCGAACGTACCTAGGGTCATCCCTCGCTCTGCGTCTGAGGCGGCTGTGAACCCTTCAAGGGCCAGCCTACGAACCCCTGATCAGTAGTGGGCGCGGAGCCCGAGTGGCCTGAGGCGGTCGTTGAACCCTTCCGAGGGGCCGGCCTTTGAACCCCTGACCAGTAGTGGGCGCGGAGCCCGAGCGCTCTGAGGCGGCTGTTGAACCCCTCCGAGGGGCCAGCCTTCGAACCTCTGATCAGTAGGGGGCTCGGGGCCCGTTTCCTTCGTGGAGAAGGATCCCTTTCGGGGCATCCCCTTTCTCGGTCCCTGTTGTAAGAGAAAGAAAGAGGAAAAGGATACGAAATCGAATGACGTGGCGTACCTTTTTGGACACGGTCATTATGGCGAAGGCGAAGCGTCGCTCGCTTCTCCTGCCAAAGGTGCCGCCTGTCCCGCAGCGGCGTTAATGCGGCGGGACGAGTGGTTCGCGGGGCAGCCGTTGCGCGTGCGTGAGCCATTCGAGGAACAGGACACGGGCGCGCCGTCTTCACGCCGTGGGAGAGGGCTCTCCCGCTGTCCCAGGAGGGGACGTGAGCCTGGCTGACGACTTGACCGCTGCTTTCGCTCACCTGCCACCGCCATTACTGCCGGCCCATTTCTGACCGCATTGACCGTCGCGCCTTCTCCTGCAGCTGACTGGCCCGTAACCGATGTGCCTGGTTGGCACTGTTGGGTCATGCGCAGGGTTGCCTCGAGTCACGGTACTGGTTCCGCAGTCGAGGAGGCGCGGTAGTGGCGCGAGTGGCGGTGCGGTTTCTTGCACGTAGCGACCGGCACGCCGGTCGCATGACGCATGGGCCTGGGCTTTCCATGCTGGACGCGTCGAAGTCGAAAGGGTGTGCCCCTTCGGTGCGGTTGCATGCCGCCTGCATGGCGGTCCGCCCTTTCACTTGCTGGTCTGGGCGAAAGTGGGGGAATGCTTGTAACCGCTGGGCAGTTGCGCGCGCCGCGCGTGGTGGTTTGTCTTCTTCTGCCCTGGGCCAGCTTGCATGACGCGTGGGACCCAGCCCCCGTGTCAGAGGGGGAGGACCTTGGAGCGTGTTGGAGAAGACTTAGCCCGCGATGGCTGAGGACGCAAGTGGGGAGAGTTGCCTTTAAAAGGAGGGTGACCCCCTTGAAGGGCAACCATGTCTTCGCGCTCCCCTCATGCATCGTGTCTTTCCCCCTTCCGAGCCCCTAGATGGGGGGCGCCCGTGGTTCTCCCGCCTTGTCGTCGTCGGGGAAACGCAACTTCGCGGAAGTTGGTACCTTTCAGCCGTCGTTCAGCTTCAAGGATTTTCGTCAGGCAGCCCGGCTGCACTCCCCCACCAATGGGCAGCTTGGTGGAGGGAAGCGAGCCGGGCTACGGCCTCCGCCCCACTCTTAGCTTCAAGGATTTTTGTCATTAGTGCTAGGGAGGGGAGTGCGCCGAGTTGGGGTCAGTCTCTGCGTGGGCAGCGAGCCGCTCCTTCCCTTAGTGATCGGGGGGAAGGGCGTTCGCCGTTCGTGGCGCTAGCAGCTACCGCGTGCCCGGCTCTTCGACCCGAGCGGCTTCGGCGCCGCTTCCGGTGCCACCTTCCGCCACGGCAGCTGGAAGAGGTTTCTCCGCCGACAAGATAGCCGGTGCCGCCCACGGGCTGACCTCCAACTCTACGGCCTTCTGCTCGTCCTCGCCCCCCGAGTGGGGATGTGGGCGAGGGCTTTATGGCAGCAGCATCCGCCCTGAGGTCATTGCTGCTGTTGTTTGGCCGCTCGGAGCAGAAGTCATCGTCGCCGCTGCTGGAGCGGGCGGCGGCGCGCCACCCATCGGCCTTCTGTTGCTCTGCAGGCCCCCCAATCGTGTGGGGTTGTTCGTACCTGCGGAGGTGGAACCGGAGTTTCGTTTGTAATGGCACCTTGAGTGTTAGCGTATGTTCATTGTGGCTGTCGAGGCCTGAACATGTATGTATTTTCGGCACGGAGCCGTGTTTTTTCTTCATTTCGAGCACTAAGACTCGCCTGTCGGCTATCTGAACCGCTTCACCAAGCGTGAGTTGCCTCGTGTGAAGGTGACGAGTGAGGTATCCGTATCCCGGAGGCGTAGGAGTCCCTCAGCTCGGTCGGCCTTGCTGTCCGAGGTTTCTCTTGCTTAGTTAAAGGAACCCTCGGCCGCTCTTCGATGAGCTGAAGCCGGAGGTAGCGGTGTCAGCACAGACAGAGGCAGAGTTGGCTCGAAAAGAAGACTTCATCGGTCGGAGCCTGACCGGGCCGTCCGCTGGCGGGACCGGCGCCGGAGTTGAGTTGCCGAGGCCATAGGCCGGGCTGATGTCCTCGGGGGACAGCCGGCTGAGGCTTCGGGGCGACCGGCCGAGCCGTCTGCTCGAGCCGGACTTCTGGAAGAGCCCCTGGCGGCGATGGCCCGGGCGTGGTGCTGATGTCGTCCTTCGAAGTGGAGATCCTCCAACCGCGTCGCTGTCCGAGGCTAGGTCGGACCTCGCCGAAGGTGTAGTTGACGCCGAGGGTGCTGCTGCTCCCTTCAACCGTCAAGGTCCGAGTCTGCAGGATCGGGTTATCTTGTAGTGTGCTTATGTTTTCTGCGGCCGCCGAGGCCCAAACATGCTGTCATCGTGTTGTAAAGCTGCGTGTCTTTTCCCCTTGCTTAGAGTATCTGGACTTATTTGTTGGTAACAGAGTTGTTTGTCCAAGCGAGAGTTACTTTTCACGGAAGGTGATGAGTGAGGTATCCGTATCCTGGAGGCGTAGGAATCCCTCGGCTCGGTCGGCCTTGCCGCTTACGTGTACTCTTACTCGTCCGCCGGATTCTGCTATCGATGTAGTCGAGAAGGCCCGAAAAATCATTTCGGCAGAAGGGTCTTCGAGCGTTGGGACTCGTTCGATCAGCGGAATCGCTTATCCGAGCGTGAGTTACTTATCGCAGAAGGTGATGAGTGAGATATCCATATCCCGGAGGCATAGGAGTCCCTCGGCTCGGTCAGCCTTGGCTGCTTACGTGTACTCCGTCGTTTTCAGGATCCACTTTCGAAGTAGTCGAAAAGCACGAGAGATATTCTGGCAGAAAAGATCTTTTTCCGAGGAAAAATTTTGACGCAGAGGGGTTCCCCCCTTCTAGCCCCCGTGGGAGGGTCAGGCTTTTTGCCGAGGCAAGGCCGACCCTTCCTTGATGGTTAGACTTTGTGTGTGAACGAGGTGTATGAACGACTTGAAAGCATCTTAAGGGTAGAAGCGACGTAGCTGTCGGATGTTCCAAGCGTTGCTGTAGACCTCGCCTTGACTGTTGGCCAGCTTGTACGTCCCGGGGCTTCAGAACTTTGGCGATGACGAACGGCCCTTCCCAGGGAGGCGTGAGCTTGTGCCGCCCTCGGGCGTCTTGTCGCAGCCGAAGCACCAGGTCACCCACCTGGAGGTCTCGGGACCGAACCCCTCGGGCATGGTAGCGTCGCAGGGACTGCTGATACCGCGCCGAGTGTAGCAAGGCCATGTCCCGAGCCTCCTCCAACTGGTCCAGTGAGTCTTCTCGGTTAGCTCGATTGCTTTGATTGTCATAGGCCCTCGCCCTCGGGGAACCATATTCTAAGTCTACGGGCAAGATGGCCTCGGCCCCATAGACTAGAAAGAACGATGTGAAGCCCGTGGCTCGGCTCGGTGTTGTCCTTAGACTCCAGACCACCGAGGGGAGCTCCTTCATCCATCGCTTGCCTAACTTGTTGAGGTCGTTGTAGATCCGCGGCTTGAGTCCTTGCAGGATCATGCCGTTGGCACGCTCTACTTGCCCATTCGTCATGGGGTGAGCCACGGCGGCCCAGTCCACCCGGATGTGGTGATCCTCGCAGAAGTCCAGGAACTTTCTGCCGGTGAACTGGGTGTCATTGTCGGTGATGATGGAGTTTGGGATCCCAAAGCGATGGATGATGTTGGTGAAGAACGCCATCGCCTGTTCGGACCTGATGCTGTTTAGGGACCGGACCTCGATCCACTTGGAGAATTTGTCGATGGCGACCAGCAGGTGCGTGTAGCCCCCGGGTGCCTTCTGCAAGGGGCCGACGAGGTCCAGACCCCACACAGCAAACGGCCAGGTGATGGGTATGGTCTGTAGAGCCTGAGCAGGCAGGTGGGTCTGCCTTGCATAGAATTGACACCCTTTGCAGGTGCGCACAATTCTAGTGGCGTCGGCCACCGCGGTCGGCCAGTAGAAGCCTTGTCGGAAGGCGTTTCCAACAAGGGCTCGAGGTGCTGCGTGATGACCGCAAGCCCCCGAGTGTATTTCTTGTAAGAGCTCCTGGCCTTCGGCGATGGATATGCATCGCTGGAGGATGCCTGAGGGGCTGCGGTGGTAGAGCTCCTTCCCATCCCCCAACAAGACGAACGACTTGGCGCGCCGCGCCAACCGCCGAGCTTCGGCTCGGTCGAGGGGTAGCTCTCCTCGGTGGAGATATTGTAGGTACGGGGTCTGCCAGTTTCGATTAGGCGTGACCCCGCTTCGCTCTTCCTCAACGTGCAGTGCCTCATCTTCGGGGGCCGAGGTTGCCTCGGGCTGAGTCAAGGGTGTCTCGGGCAGAGCCGAGGGTGCCTCGGGCCGAGCCGAGGATGCCTCGGGCTGGGCCGAGGCCTTCTCGGGCTCGGGCGTGTCGTCGGTCTTGACGGAGGGTTGGTGCAGGTCTCGGGAGAAGACGTCCGGGGGAACCGTTGTTCGCCCCGAGGCTATCTTAGCCAGCTCGTCCGCAGTCTCGTTGTAGTGTCGGGCGATGTGGTTGAGCTCGAGCCCATAGAACTTGTCTTCCAGGCGCTGAACCTCATCGTAGTAGGCTTCCATCTTCGGGTCGCGGCAGTGGGAGTTCTTCATGACTTGGTCGATGACAAGCTGTGAGTCACCGCGAGCATCGAGGCGTCGGACCCCTAGCTCGATGGCGATGCGCAACCTGTTGACCAGAGCCTCATACTCGGCCACATTGTTGGACGCTGGGAAGTGGAGGCGTAGCACGTAGCATAGGTGCTTTCCGAGGGGCGAGATGAAGAGCAGGCCCGCGCCTGCCCCTGTCTTCATCAGCGACCCGTCGAAAAACATGGTCCAGAGTTCCGGTTGGATCGGAACTGTCGGGAGCTGGGTGTCAACCCATTCAGCCACAAAGTCCGCCAAGACCTGGGACTTGATGGCCTTCCGAGGGGCGAACGAGATTGTCTCGCCCATGATTTCCACCGCCCACTTTGCAATTCTACCCGAGGCCTCTCGGCACTGGATGATCTCCCCCAGAGGGAAGGATGACACCACAGTCACTGGATGAGACTCGAAGTAGTGTCGCAACTTCCACCGCGTCAGGATTACCGCGTACAGCAGCTTCTGAATTTGTGGGTAGCAGATCTTGGTCTCGGACAGTACCTCACTGATGAAGTAGACTGGCCTCTAGACGGGCAATGCATGCCCTTCTTCTTGTCTCTCAACCACGATCGCGGTGCTGACCACCTGAGTGGTAGCGGCGACGTAGATCAAGAGGGCTTCTCCGGCGGCGGGAGGCACCAAGAGGGGCGCGTTCGTGAGGAGCGCCTTTAGGTTCTCGAGGGCTTCCTCGGCCTTAGGGGTCCAAGTGAAGCACTCGGCCTTCCTTAAGAGGCGGTACAGAGGCAGGCCTCTTTCGCCGAGGCATGAGATGAAACGGCTCAGAGCCGCAAGGCATCCCGTGACCCTCTGTACACCTTTCAAGTCCTTGATGGGCCCCATGTTGGTGATGGCCGCGATTTTTTCCGGGTTGGCCTCGATGCCCCGCTCGGAGACGATGAACCCCAAGAGCATGCCTCGGGGGATCCCGAAAACGCACTTCTTGAGATTGAGCTTTACGCCTTTCTCCTTGAGACATCGGAATGTCACTTCAAGGTCGGAAAGGAGGTCGAAGGCTTTCCTCGTCTTGACTACGATGTCATCGACGTAGGCCTCGACCGTTCGACCAATGTGTTCACCGAACACGTGGTTCATGCACCTTTGGTATGTCGCACCCGTATTCCTCAAACCGAACGGCATGGTAACATAGCAGTACATGCCGAAGGGTGTGATGAAAGAAGTCGCGAGCTGGTCGGACTCTTTCATCCTGATTTGGTGATACCCTGAGTAGGCATGGAGGAAAGATAGGGTTTCACACCCAGCAGTGGAATCCACGATTTGATCGATGCGAGGCAGAGGGTAGGGAACTTTCGGACATGCTTTGTTTAGACCAGTGTAGTCTACACACATCCGCCATTTCCCTCCTTTATTTCTCACAAGCACAGGGTTGGCAAGCCATTCGGGATGGAATACCTCTTTGATGAACCCTGCTGCCATTAGCTTGTGGATCTCCTCACCTATGGCTCTGCGCTTTTCTTCGTCAAATCGGCGCAGAGGCTGCTTCACGGGTCGGGCTCCAGCTCGGATATCCAGCGAGTGCTCGGCGACATCCCTCGGTATGCCGGGCATGTCCGAGGGACTCCACGCGAAAACGTCGGCATTCGCGCGGAGAAAGTCGACGAGCACTGCTTCCTATTTGGGGTCGAGCTCGGAGCCGATCCGGATCTGCTTGGAGGCGTCGTTGCTGGGGTCGAGAGGGACGGACTTAACCGTCTCCACCGGCTCGAAGTTGCCGGCATGGCGCTTCACGTCTGGCGCCTCCTTAGAGAGGCTCTCCAGGTCAGCGATGAGGGCCTCAGATTCGGCGAGGGCCTCGGCGTACTCCACGCGCTCCACGTCGCATTCGTACGCGTGTCGATACATGGGGCCGACGGTGATGACCCCGTTGGGGCCCGACATTTTGAGCTTGAGGTAGGTGTAGTTAGGGACGGCCATGAACTTGGCGTAGCATGGCCTCCCCAGCACTGCGTGGTAGGTTCCTCGAAACCCGACCACCTCAAACGTGAGGGTCTCCCTTCGGAAGTTGGAGGGTGTCCCAAAGCAGACGGGTAGATCGAGTTGTCCGAGGGGCTGGACGCGTTTCCCGGGGATGATCCTGTGAAAAGGCGCAGCGCCTGCCCGGACCGAGGACAGGTCGATCCGCAGGAGCCCGAGGGTCTCGGCGTAGATGATGTTGAGGCTGCTGCTTCCGTCCATGAGGACCTTGGTGAGCCTGACGTTGCCGATGACGGGGTCGAGAACGAGCGGGTATTTCCCCGGGCTCGGCACGCGGTCGGGGTGATCGCCTTGGTCGAAGGTGATGGGCTTGTCGGACCAGTCTAGGTAGACCGGCGCCGCCACCTTTACTGAGCAGACCTCCCGACGCTCTTGCTTGTGGTGCCGAGCCGAGGCGTTTGCCACTGGCCCACCGTAGATCATGAAGCAGTCGTGGACCTCGGGGAACTCTCCTGCCTTGTGATCCTCCTTCTTATCGTCGTCGCGGGCCCTACCACCTTTCGCAGGTGGCCTGGCCTTGTGAAAGTGGCGCCGAAGCATGGCGCACTCCTCAAGGGTGTGCTTGACGGGCCCCTGATGATAGGGGCATGGCTCCTTGAGCATCTTGTCAAAGAGATTGGCACCTCCAGGAGGTTTCCGAGGGTTCTTGGATTCGACAGCGGTGACAAGGTCCGCGTCGGCGGCGTCGCGTTTCGCTTGCGACTTCTTCCTGCCTTTCTTCTTGGTGCCGCGCTGAGTTGACGCCTCGGGGACATCTTCCTGTGGGCGGCCCTGGGATGCTTATCCTTCCGGAAGATGGCCTCAACCGCCTCCTGGCTAGAGGCGAACTTGGTGGCGATGTCCATCAGCTCGCTCGCCCTGGTGGGGGTTTTGCGACCCAGCTTGCTCACCAGGTCACAGCAGATGGTGCCGGCAAGGAATGCACCGATGACATCCGAGTCGGTGACGTTGGGTAGCTCGGTGCGCTGCTTTGAGAATCATCGGATGTAGTCCCGGAGAGACTCCCCCGGCTGCTGGCGGCAGCTTCGGAGATCCAAGGAGTTCCCAGGGCGCACGTACGTGCCCTGGAAGTTGCCGGCGAAGGCTTGGACCAGGTCGTCCCAGTTGGAGACCTGCCTCGGAGGCAGATGCTCCAGCCAGGCCCAAGCGGAGTCGGAGAGGAACAGGGGGAGGTTACGGATGACGAGGTTGTCATCGTCCGTTCCACCCAGTTGGCAGGCCTGCCGATAGTCCGCGAGCCACAGTTCCGGTCTTGTCTCCCCCGAGTACTTTGTGATAGTAGTCGGGGTTCGGAACCAGGTCGGGAACGGCGCCCGTCGTATAGCTCGGCTGAAAGCCTGCGGGCCGGGTGGTTTGGGCGAGGGACTCTGATCCTCCCCGCCGTCGTAGCGTCCCCCACGCCTGGGGTGGTAGCCTCGGCGCACCCTCTCGTCAAGGTGGGTTCGACGGTTGCGGTGAGGGTGTCCGTCGCCGAGGCGATCCGGGGCCGCAGGCGCTATGTTGCGCGTGCGCCCGGTGTGGACCGAGGCTTCCCGCATGAATCGGGAAGTCGCGGCGCGATGTTCCGAGGGGTACCCCTACCTTCGGGAGGCGGAGCTTTTGGCCCGTCGGACCGCGGCATCCTCCAGGAGATTCTTGAGCTCTCCCTGGATACGCCGCCCCTCGGTGGTAGATGGCTCCGGCATCGCGCGGAGAAGTATTGCCGCTGCAGCCAGGTTCTGGCCGACCCCACTGGAAGCCGGTGGCAGCCTTGCCCTAACATCGTCGGTGATGCGGTGTTGGATGCCCTGGGGTAGATGACGCGCTTCTCCGACCGGAGGTTGGCCTGCCCATTCCTGCCCGATGTTCCGGCGGAACGGCTCAAGTGTTCCTGCTCCCTTGTCGAGCCTGGCCTGCATCTCGCGGATTTGCTCGAGCTGTGGGTCATGACCCCCCGCCGGGACGGGAACCACAGCTAGCTCCCGAAGGATGTCAACGCGAGGCGCAGGCCTAGGGGGATCACCGTTTTCCGGCGTACCAAGATGGTTGCCTTCGCCGGGACCCCCTAGATCAACGTGGAAACATTCACGACTTGGGCCGCAGTCCTCGTCGCCGAGGCTGCGGCTACCGTCGAAACAATCGGAAAGGCAGTAGTCGCATGCGGTCATGAAGTCCCGCATGGCACTGGGGTTACCAAGTCCAGAGAAATCCCAACAAAAGTCGGGCTCGTCATCTTCCTCAGAACCCGAGGGCCCGTAGGTCGAGACGGCCGTCAGCCGGTCCCAGGGTGACCGCATACAATACCCAGAAGGTTTGGACTCACCTCTATGAGAGCGTCCACCGAAGCGAAGTCGCTTGGTGGGTCGAGGCTGAATCCAAAAGGCACGAGATGGGAGTCGGTCGGTACCTCTTGGTCGACGGGCGGTGACGAAGTCGCGTCAGGGGCAGACTGCACCGTCGTCTCAGGTACGAGGGTGACGCCTAGCAAGTCCTTTGCGAGCGTGCTGGCATCGTCCGTTTGCTTGGAGTTGGCGTGTTGCGGGGAGACAGCGCTCGTCTTCGTCTCAGACGCGAGGTCGATGCCCGATGTGCCCCCGCTGGGGCGCCGGCGCCGTCGACTCGCTCGACAGCCGACGAGATGTCGCCTCCTGCTTGGCCTTGGTTGCCCTGCCTCCTCCTCCGTCGGTGGGGGAGGGGACGGGACAAGCTCGAATGTCGTTCTTCTGCCACGTGGGGAAGACGTCGTCGATTCCGCCACCGGCGGGCGGATTGTCGGCCGCCATTGTCGCTGTCGCGCGGCGGGGGAAGGAGTATCATGTCGTAGCTGCCGTCGAGGGACATGAACTCAAGACTCCCGAAACGGAGCACCGTCCCGGGCTGGAAAGGTTGCTGGAGACTACCCATCTGGAGCTTGACGAGAAGCTGTTCGTCAACACGCAGTAGGCCCCTACCTGGCGCGCCAACTGTCGGCGTTTCGACCCCGGGGGGTCCCTGGACCGACGAGTAAATTGTCGCTGTGTGCCCCAGCCTAGATGGGTCGGCGTGAGACAGAGCGCGAAGGGGGGAAGAAGCCGGAGGGAGACAGGCGTAAAAGGGGAAAACTCGCGGCCTTCGTGTTTGTCTCGCGCCCAGGTCGGGTGCGCTTGCAGTAGGGGGTTACAAGCGTCCACGCGGGAGGGAGCGAGAGGCTTACGCGAGCGCCGTCCCGTCCTCCCCCGCGCGGCCAACCTTCTGTAAGAGGGCCCTGGACCTTCCTTTTATAGGCGTAAGGAGAGGATCCAGGTGTACAATGGGGGGTGTAGCAGTGTGCTAACGTGTCTAGCGGAGAAGAGCTAGCGCCCTAAGTACATGCCATCGTGGCAGCCGGAGAGGTTTTGGCACCCGGTTCGTGTGGTGTCGTGGCCGTCGGAGGAGCGCTGGAGCCTGGTGGAAGGACAGCTGTTGGGGCTGTCGAGTCCTTGCTGATGTCTCCTTGCTTCCGTAAGGGGGCTGAGAGCCGCCGTCGTCATGGAGCATGCGGGGCGCCATCATTGCTTGTTTATCGAGGCAAGCCAGATGGGACGCCGGTCTTATTCCCCGTAGCCTGAGTTAGCTTGGGGTAGGGTAATGATGGCGCCTCCTGTGACGTGGTCGGTCCGAGCCCTGGGTTGGGCAAGGCGGAGGCTCCTCCGAGGTCGAGGTCGAGTCTGTCTTCCGAGGCCGAGGTCGAGTCCGAGCCCCTGGGTCGGGCGAGGCGGAGACTGTCGGCTGAGGCTAGGGCTGAGTCCGAGCCCTAGGTCGGGCGAGGCGGAGTTCGTCGTCTTCTGGGGCCAAGCCCGAGTCCGAGCCCTGGGGTCGGGCGAAGCGGAGTTCGTCGTCTTCCGGGGCTGAGCCCGAGTCCGAGCCCTGGGGTCGGGCGAAGCGGAGTTCGTCGTCTTCCGGGGCTGAGCCCGAGTCCGAGCCCTAGGGTCGGGCGAAGCGGAGTTCGTCGTCTTCCGGGGCTGAGCCCGAGTCCGAGCCCTGGGGTCGGGCGAAGTGGAGTTCGTCGTCTTCCGGGGTTGAGCCTGAGTCCGAGCCCTGGGGTCGGGCGAAGCAGAGTTTCCTATGGCGCCTGAGGCCAGACTTGGCTGCTGTCAGCCTCACTCTGCCGAGTGGCACAGCAGTCGGAGCGGCGCAGGCGGCGCTGTCCTCTTGTCAGGCCGGTCAGTGGAGCGGCGAAGTGACTGCGGTCACTTTGGCTCTGTCGACTGAAGGGCGCGCGTCAGGATAAGGTGTCAGGCCACCTTTGCATTAAAGGCTCCTGTGATACGGTCGGTCGGCGTGGCGGCTTGGCCAAGGTTGCTTCTTGGTGAAGTCTGGGCCTCGGGCGAGCCGAAGGTGTGTCCGTTGCTGGAGGGGGTCCTCGGGCGAGACGTAAATCCTCCAGGGTCGGCTGCCCTTGCCCGAGGCTAGGCTCGGGCGAGGCGAGATCGTGTCCCTTGAGTGGACCGATCCTTGACTTAATCGCACCCATCAGGCCTTTGCAGCTTTGTGCTGATGGGGGTTACCAGCTGAGATTAGGAGTCTTGAGGGTACCCCTAATTATGGTCCCCGACACTTTTTCTTTGTTCATGTTGATTGCTTCACTTATTGCCTTAGGAGCTTCTTTCTCACGGAGTTTGACCCTTGCTGCGGTTCCTTCTTCCTCAAGCTTATTCATCACATGTTTGTAAATATCTTGAGGAAGTCGAGCATGGCGTCTTCTCCTTAGTTGCTTTGCTTTCTTGTTTCTTTCTTTATTGATGAGCAACTTTTCCTTTGATCCTGCAGCTTGATGCTCATTCAAAAGTTGGCTTTCTTTTGAGCAACAGGGGTTAGCACATGGTGATATATTATCTAAAGGCGCGCGTGTGCAAGAATGAGGTTCACATGAATTTAGGTTCGCAATTACAACCTCATGAGCAACTTCAAGCATGATATGGCTATCAACTAATTCATTATGAGAATAAGATAGCATATCATATTTTTTCACTTAGAGCAAGTTTTTCTAAATTTATCATTTCTACTTGACTCTTAAGCATAGAATTCTCAGTTTTAAGTTGAGAAACATCAGATAATACAACATGATTATTTCTTTGCTCAAATAAAACAGATTCATACCGTTGGACCAAACTATCATGAGAGCACTTTAGATCCTCATGTCCTTTGGTCATCTTCTCCAGGCTGTCGTTGGTTTTGATGAGAGTCTCCTCTAGCCTAAGAAGCGTCTCGTCTTGTTCCTTGTTCCTTCTCAACAGCTTAACCAAGAGCACTTTGTCTTCTTTGTTGAGATGGGTGTAGAAATGGCAAATCTCCTCTTCTTCCACATCGTCGGTCTTATTTTCCCTATCATTATTATCAGTGGAAGCAAAACAGAAAAATGTACCTTTTGGTGATGTATACTCATCCTCGCTATCATCCTCATATTCCTCCTTATCATCGCTTTCATCTCCACTCTCATCGTTAGCAACAAGACATGTATAACTAGTGGGAGATGAACCTGTCGGTGAGGTGGATCCATCGCTTGGTGTCCATCGTTCTTGTTCTTCTCCCTTGGACAAGTTAGTACCACCAGCAATAGAGGGAGCAGAAGCAGTGCATATGGACTTAAAAAATTTCAACTTAATTTTAGTCCATAGATCATGAGCATCAACAAATAAATCACGATCACTACTCATGATGGCAAAATAAGCACCTCTAGAAAGAGAGTCAGCTAAGATGTTGCAAGCATGGTGATTGAGAGATAGACATCTTAGTTCATCATTAGAAGGATTTTTACTAATATCGGAGGGAAAAATACTTCTACTAAAGATATGTCTCAAATCAGGATCAATATGCATGAAAGCATTATAAATAGAGACAGACCAAGATTTATAATTAGAACCATCGCCTAGAAGAAGTTCTACAGTTACCTCTTGTGACGACATCGTCATCTCCGGACGGCTAAGCCCACACTAGAGAGGCCTAGCTTTGATACCAATTGAAAGTTCCCTATGCCTAGGAACAGGATCTGGATGTCGCCTAGAGGAGAGGGGGTGAATAGGCGAGTAATAATTATCACTTTTAAAACTTAAATTCTTACTCTACTCGAAGGCTGGATCGCAGTGGAATGAAGGATCCTTCGAGTAGGTTGCAGCAGAATAGAAGATCCTATCTTAAAATGCCCTGCACTTCAAGTATAACTTGTACCACAAATAAGTATTGAAGTACAGATATAAAGAGTAAGTAAGACAGAGAATCAGCACACAGCACAGAGCAGGGCACACAGACGCAGGGATTTATCCCAAGGTTCGGTCAAGCCTGAAATGCTTGCCTAGTCCTCGTTGGAGTTAGCCACACCTGGGCTTGGAGTCTATTTCAACTCCTTCCTCCGTTTGCTCAGATCTGTCAGTATGACAGATAGAGCCTTCCACTATGTTGATATTGGTTACAACAACATCATGGCTGCTTATAGTCTTCTTGACAGCACTCCGGCAGAGTAACAATGCACTCAAGATTTTACTCTGGCTCTCAGCAGCACTTCTCTCTCTAAAGGCTTATAGCTTTGCCTCTACACAAACTAGAGAGACATACACGAGAGGGAGAGAGAGAATTGATCCAAATGATGTCTACAATTGTTGGCTGCACTTGTGTACTTGTTGGAGGCGCCTAAGGGTCCCTTTTATAGACCCAAGGGGCCTAGGAGCCGTTAGAATTCCTTTTGGAAGGCAATACTTGCTCTCTGTCGGGTGGCGCACCGGACAGTCCGGTGCACCACCGGACAGGTCCTGTAGCATGTCCGATGCACGATCTCCTTCCATATCGGGCTCAGCTGACCATTGGAGCAATGGTCCTCTTGGCTCACCGGACACTGTCCGGTGCACACCGGATAGTCCGGTGCGCCAACTAACCGTTGGCTCAGGCCACGCGTCGCCCGCTGATAGCGCTGCCTACCGTTGGCACAGTCGATCGTTGGCTCACCGGACAGTCCGGTGTACCACCGGACAGTCCAGTGAATTATAGCCGTACGCCGCCAAACTTTTTCTGAGAGTGGCCTGTTCACCAGAGTTCAGCCTGGCGCACCGGACACTGTCCGGTGCACCACCGGACAGTCCGGTGTGCCAGACTGAGCAGAGTTTTGGCTTCACCGAGCCAAGAATTTTTGCAAATCTTTTCTCGCTGTTTCTAGCACTTAGACAGAATATGTTAGTACTAAAAAACAATTCACTAAGTCTAGAAACACACCTTGTTCTGGTATTGCACTTATTTAGCATTTGGCATGATTGAGATTGACGTTGGACTCATAAACCATCAAGTCAACTTGACTTGATCTAGATTGATATTTCTAAGCTCCAACATCCTGCAAAGGTCACATAGAATATCCCCAAATATAGGAACAACCCAAACTAAAGATCAAGGTGCAGTTAGCTCTTTTGGGCTGCTTCCAGCTCTGGTTTTGACACTGGTTCTCCTTCCAGTGACCTTGTTCACTTCTTGAGCTTGATCTTGAGCCTTATGACATACACCACATAATTGTAGATGTTACCTCATTGGTTGTAAGTCATGTCCTTATGTAGTGTTCCTTGATGCACCATAACTCTTCTTAACTCGACCAACCTTGACTTTGCAAGTCTTCTTCTTCACTCCTGGTTTTTGGGTTCCTGGTCTCCTTGACCTTCTCCCGTGCCTTCGGTGCCTCGAAGCTCTTCTTGCCTCCATCCTTGGCATGATCGGTTGTCTCTGAGTTACGCACATCGAGTCTCACTTAAGCAATGTCCATCTTGCTTGTGATGTCCATTATCTAGATAATCTGGTCTTTGGACCATCACACTTGTTCACTTGTGTTGAACCCTGTTAGCTTTGCATTAAGCATCTGTTCAACACTTGGCACACTTGTTAGTCCTTTAATTGAGTTGTCATACAAACACCAAAACCCACAAGAGAGCTTTCACTTAGCACCCATATGAGGCTTCTTCATTAGTAAAGGAAGCGCACGTGCCGCAACCCAAGCTCCTGTAGGTGTAGTCATTTTACGCCTACCACTCGACGTACAAGTATGTTTGCATTCAAGACAATTACCTGAAAATTAGTTAAATGTCATGAGCATATAACCACGAATAGAAAGGTACATATAAAGTACATATAAAGTACGAACAGCTATATTCTCAGCTTACTTGAATTGTTGGAGCCCCTTTCCTCTCTGGTCTAGCATGAATGCTTCAAGGGCAATCTGGCCCTTTACAATACCCTCTAAATCTAGTCTTATTGGTTGCCTCAAATCCAAGCTCAAATTCTTTATTTATGGCGTATTGTCTAATTGCGAGTCTGAAGTGGTGCATTGTTGCATATAAGCTGCCAGGCTCCATAACTGGATTGTTCATATCATATATTGTCCTATTTTCATCAAGCACTGAATTAGAACATGGAATATCTGCTCCCAATTCATCTTCACATGAATTGCTATTTCCAAAACGGCAAGCACTTGAATTATCTTCCCTTCCATCATCTTGATTATCTAGTCCAAGCTGAAAATATTGTCCTTGTTCACTAGTAACATCATTTCTTCCTTCTTCGTTGTTGGTTTCTTCTACCATTATTGAATCCCAATCGATATCATGCATTCCATGGCCACTCCCCTATTCACCAAAAATAGTTGTAATAACTACTAAATCGCATACAATAAATTCAAACCACTAACCACTGTATGCTCTGTGCCAATACAAGTCAATGCCCACTCTTGTTCTTCAACAATGCATGCGGTCGTTTCATCTATGGGAGGATTGACTCGTCGTTCGTAGTATTATTCATATTACACTGCACAAACAATGAATGCTAAATGGGTGCTCGGTTCTAGTACACTGCACAAACAATATGCTACACACTCGACGCTAAGCTGGGTGGCTAGTGAACTGTAGAGCCTCACTTACCACAGCTGGGCGCGCTGGATACGGTGAATGGCATGGTGAATGAACGCCGCTGGGCGCAGATCTAGGAATGCCATGGCACTCGCGCCGCATTGCGCGCTGGCACCGAACAGAGCCGAGGGAGGAATCCGGTGTCGAACAGAGCCAAGGGAGGAAGCCGACAGCCGACGACCAGTCTCGGAAGCAAGAGGGAGGAAGGAGATCTCGGGAGGAAGACAACGACCAGTGAAAGAACAGAGAGTCTGAAGAAGAAAAAGACCAACGTGACCGCAGGAATAGAGAACGGCAGAGGATGACGGCGCCCAGGGAAGAAACAGCGCGAGGACACGACGGGAAGAGCAAATGTGCTAATGACCATTAAGCGGGATCGATGCTAAATGTTCAAACCGTGAAGGATTATAATGCCACGATTTCAATTACTGCGATGGCGGTGCCAAATGTTTGAAGCCCGCCGTAGGCGGTGCCATGTTTACAAAATTCTCCCCGCGAACTATCGGCTTCTTTCGCTCGCAGAAAACAAGGGGCACCAGAGCCGGTGCCAGCGCTGGCGCCGCCATACCTAGCATTGCGCCCCTACCCCAGCCTCCGCGTCCCAGGTGCCGTGTGAAAGTCGCCTAGAGGGGGGGTGAATAGGGCGAAACTGAAATTTACAAAAATAATCACAACTACAAGCCGGGTTAGCGTTAGAAATATAAACAAGTACGCGAGAGAGGGCGCAAAATAAATCGCAAACAAATGAAGAGAGTGACACGCGAATTTGTTTTACCGAGGTTCGGTTCTCGCAAACCTACTCCCCGTTGAGGAGGCCACAAAGGCCGGGTCTCTTTCAACCCTTCCCTCTCTCAAACGGTCCCTCGGACCGAGTGAGCTTTTCTTCTTCTCAATCAAACGGGAACAAAACTTCCCCGCAAGGGCCACCACACAATTGGTGCCTCTTGCCTTGGTTACAATTGAGTTTGATCACAAGAACAAGTGAGAAGGAAAGAAAGCGATCCAAGCGCAAGAGCTCAAAAGAACACGACAAATCTCTCTCGCTAGTCACTAAAGGCTTGAGTGGAATTGGAGAGGATTTGATCTCTTTGGTGTGTCTAGAATTGAATGCCTAGCTCTTGTAAGTGGTTGGAAGTTGGAAAACTTGGATGCAATGAATGGTGGGGTGGTTGGGGTATTTATAGCCCCAACCACCAAAAGTGGCCGTTGGGGAGTCTGTCTGTTCGATGGCGCACCGGACAGTCCGGTGCACACCGGACAGTCCGGTGCCCCCGCCACGTCATCAATGCCGTTGGATTCTGACCGTTGGAGTTTCTGACTTCTGGGCCCGCCTGGGTGTCCGGTGCACACCGGACAACCACTGTTCATTGTCCGGTGCGCCGGTATGGGCGCGCCTGACGACTGCGCGCGCAGAGCGCGCATTAAATGTGCCGCAGGTAGCCGTTGGCGCCGAAATAGCCGTTGCTCCGCTGGTACACCGGACAGTCCGGTGCACACCGGACATGTCCGGTGAATTATAGCGGAGCGGCTGCCGCGCGAACCCGAGGCTGGCGAGTTCCGGAGGCCGTGCTTCTTTGGAGCACCGGACACTGTCCGGTGTACACCGGACAGTCCGGTGAATTATAGCGCGCCGGCTTCCGAGAATTCCCGAAGGTGAAGAGTTCGAGTTGGAGTCCTCTGGGCGCACCGGACACTGTCCGGTGCCTCCAGCCAGAGGTGCCTTCGGTTGCCTCATTGCTCCTTTGTTGAATCCAAAACTTGATCTTTTTATTGGCTGAGTGTGAACCTTTTGCACCTGTATAACTTATGTACTAGAGCAAACTAGTTAGTCCAATATTTGTGTTGGGCAATTCAACCACCAAAATTATTTAGGAGCTAGGTATAAGCCTAATTCCCTTTCAATCTCCCCCTTTTTGGTGATTGATGCCAACACAAACCAAAGCAAATATAGAAGTGCAGAATAGAACTAGTTTGCATAATATAAGTGCAAAGGTTGCTTGGAATTGAGCCAATATAAATGCTTACATGATGCGCATGGATTGTTTCTTTATTTTAAACATATTGGACCACATTTGCACCATAGGTTTTGTTTTTGCAAATTCTTTTGTAAGTTCTTTTGAAAAGTCCTTTTGCAAGATAGTCAAAGGTAAATGAATAAGTTTTTGCAAAGCATTTTCAAATTTTGAAATTCTCTTTCTCCAAATGCTTTTCCTTTGACTAAACAGAACTCCCCCTCAAATAAAGTCTCCTCTTAGTGTTCAAGAGGGTTTTAAGATATTAATTTTGAAAATACTACTTGCTCCCCCTTTAGAACACAAAGAGATACCAATTTTGAAATTTACCAATTGAAAATCATCAATTTATTTTAATATTAGGGTGGTGGTGCGGTCCTTTTGCTTTGGGCTCATACTTTCTCCCCCTTTGGCATGAATCGCCAAAAACGGATACTTAGAATGAAATATAGGCCCTTTAAAGTACTTTCTCCTTCTTTGGTCATAAAATAGATGAGTGAAGATTATACCAAAGTTGGAGAGATGATGCGGAGCGACGGCGAAGGATGAGTAGTAGAGCGGAGTGGAAGCCTTTGTCTTCGCCGAAGACTCCAATTCCCTTTCAATATACCTATGACTTGGTTTGGAATACACTTGAAAACACATTAGTCATAGCATATATAAAAGAGACATGATCAAAGATATATTTATGAGCTATGTGTGCAAGACTAGCAAAAGAAATTCCTAGAATCAAGAATATTGAGCTCATGCCTAAGTCTGGTAAAAGATTGTTCATCAAGAGGCTTGGTAAAGATATCGGCTAATTGATCTTTAGTGTTAATGTATGAAATCTCGATATCCCCCTTTTGTTGGTGATCCCTAAGAAAATGATACCGAATGGCTATGTGTTTAGTGCGGCTATGCTCGACGGGATTATCCGCCATCTTGATTGCACTCTCATTATCACATAGCAAAGGGACTTTGGTTAATTTGTAACCGTAGTCCCGCAGGGTTTGCCTCATCCAAAGCAATTGCGCGCAACAATGGCCTGCGGCAATATACTCGGCTTCGGCAGTAGAAAGAGCGACCGAATTTTGCTTCTTTGAAGCCCATGACACCAAGGATCTTCCCAAGAACTGGCAAGTCCCCGATGTGCTCTTCCTATTAATCTTACACCCCGCCCAATCGGCATCCGAATAACCAATCAAATCAAAAGTGGATCCCCGAGGGTACCAAAGCCCAAACTTAGGAGTATAAGCCAAGTATCTCAAGATTCGTTTTACGGCCGTAAGGTGTGATTCCTTAGGGTCGGCTTGGAATCTTGCACACATGCATACGGAAAGCATAATGTCCGGTCGAGATGCACATAAATAAAGCAATGAACCAATCATCGACCGGTATACCTTTTGATCCACGGACTTACCTCCCGTGTCGAGGTCGAGATGCCCATTTGTTCCCATGGGTGTCTTGATGGGCTTGGCATCCTTCATTCCAAACTTGCTTAGAATGTCTTGAGTATACTTCGTTTGGCTAATGAAGGTGCCTTCTTGGAGTTGCTTGACTTGGAATCCTAGAAAATACTTCAACTCCCCCATCATTGACATCTCGAATTTCTGTGTCATGATCCTACTAAATTCTTCACAAGTAGATTTGTTAGTAGACCCAAATATAATATCATCAACATAAATTTGGCATACAAACAAATCATTGTCAAGAGTCTTAGTGAATAAAGTAGGATCGGCCTTGCCGACTTTGAAGCCATTTGCAATAAGGAAATCTCTAAGGCATTCATACCATGCTCTTGGGGCTTGCTTGAGTCCATAAAGCGCCTTAGAGAGCCTATAAACATGATTAGGGTACTCACTGTCTTCAAAGCCGGGAGGTTGCTCAACATAGACCTCCTCCTTGATTGGTCCATTGAGGAAGGCACTCTTCACGTCCATTTGATAAAGCTTGAAGCCATGGTAAGTAGCATAGGCCAATAATATGCGAATTGACTCAAGCCTAGCTACGGGTGCATAGGTTTCACCAAAATCCAAACCTTCGACTTGTGAATACCCTTTGGCCACGAGTCGAGCTTTGTTCCTTGTCACCACACCATGCTCGTCTTGCTTGTTGCGGAAGACCCACTTGGTTCCTACAACATTTTGATTAGGACGTGGAACTAAATGCCATACCTCATTCCTTGTGAAATTGTTGAGCTCCTCTTGCATCGCCATCACCCAATCCGAATCTTGAAGTGCTTCCTCCCCTTATGAATGTCGCCGAGGATGGTGTCGACGGGGTGATCTCGTTGTATTGCTTGGTGGACTCTTGGGTGTGGCGGCCTTGGTTGTTCATCCTCCTTGTCTTCATCATTTGCATCTCCCCCTTGATCGTTGCCATCATTTTGAGGTGGCTCATCTTCTTGATCTTCTTGTTCAACATCTTGAGCCTCATCCTCAATTTGAGTTGGTGGAGATGCTTGCATGGAGGAGGATGGTTGATCTTGTGCATGAGGAGGCTCTTCGGATTCCTTAGGATACACATCCCCAATGGACATGTTTCTTAGCGCTATGCATGGAGCCTGTTCTTCACCTATCTCATCAAGATCAACTTGCTCTACTTGAGAGCCGTTAGTCTCATCAAACACAACGTCACAAGAAACTTCAACAAGTCCTGAGGACTTGTTAAAGACTCTATATGCCCTTGTGTTTGAGTCATATCCTAGTAAGAAGCCTTCTACAGTTTTAGGAGCAAATTTAGATTTTCTACCTCTTTTGACAAGAATAAAACATTTGCTACCAAAAACTCTAAAATATGAAATATTTGGCTTTTTACCGGTAAGGAGTTCATAGGATGTCTTCTTGAGGATTCGGTGTAGATATAACCGGTTGATGGCGTAGCAGGCGGTGTTGACCGCCTCGGCCCAAAACCGATCCGGTGTCTTGTACTCATCAAGCATGGTTCTTGCCATGTCCAATAGAGTTCGATTCTTCCTCTCCACTACACCATTTTGTTGTGGGGTGTAGGGAGATGAGAACTCATGCTTGATGCCCTCCTCCTCAAGAAAGCCTTCAATTTGAGAGTTCTTGAACTCCGTTCCATTGTCGCTTCTAATTTTCTTGATCCTTAAGCCGAACTCATTTTGAGTCCGTCTCAAGAATCCCTTTAAGGTCTCTTGGGTATGAGATTTGTCCTGCAAAAAGAACACCCAAGTGAAGCGAGAATAATCATCCACAATAACCAGACAGTACTTACTCCCGCCGATGCTTATGTAAGCGATCGGGCCGAATAGGTCCATGTGTAGGAGCTCCAGTGGCCTGTCACTAGTCATGATGTTCTTGTGTGGATGATGAGTGCCAACTTGCGTCCCGGCTTGGCATGCGCTACAAATCCTGTCTTTCTCAAAATGAACATTGGTTAGTCCTAAAATGTGTTCTCCCTTTAGAAGCTTGTGAAGATTCTTCATTCCAACATGGGCTAGTCGGCGGTGCCAGAGCCAACCCAAGTTAGTCTTAGCAACCAAGCAAGTGTCGAGTTCAGCTCTATCAAAGTCTACCAAGTATAGCTGACCCTCCAACACTCCCTTAAATGCTACTGAATCATCACTTCTTCTAAAGACAGTAACACCTGTATCAGTAAAAAGACAGTTGTAGCCCATTTGACATAATTGGGATACGGAAAGCAAATTGTAGTCTAAAGAATCTACAAGAAAAACATTGGAAATAGTATGGTCAGGTGATATAGCAATTTTACCCAATCCTTTGACCAAACCTTGATTTCCATCCCCGAATGTGATAGCTCGTTGGGGATCTTGGTTTTTCTCATATGAGGAGAACATCTTTTTCTCCCCTGTCATGTGGTTTGTGCACCCGCTGTCGAGTATCCAACTTGAGCCCCCGGATGCATAAACCTACAAAACAATTTTAGTTCTTGATTTTAGGTACCCAAACGGTTTTGGGTCCTTTGGCATTAGAAACAAGAACTTTGGGTACCCAAACACAAGTCTTTGACCCCTTGTGTTTGCCCCCAATAATTTTGGCAACTACCTTGCCGGATTTGTTAGTTAAAACATATGATGCATCAAAAGTTTTGAATGAAATAGCATGATCATTTGATGCATTAGGAATTTTCTTTCTAGGCAACTTAGCACGAGTTGGTTGCCTAGAACTAGATGTCTCACCCTTATACATAAAAGCATGGTTAGGGCCAGAGTGAGACTTCCTAGAATGAACTTTCTTGATTTTGCTCTCGGGATAACCGGCAGGGTACAAAATGTAACCCTCGTTATCCTGAGGCATGGGAGCCTTGCCCTTAACAAAGTTAGATAAGTTCTATGGAGGGGCATTAAGTTTGACATTGTCTCCCCTTTGGAAGCCAATGCCGTCCTTAATGCCAGGGCGTCTCCCATTATAGAGCATGCTTCTAGCAAATTTAAATTTTTCATTTTCTAAGTCATGCTCACTAATCTTAGCATTAAGTTGTGCTATGTGATCATTTTGTTTTTTAATTAAGGCTAGGTGACCATGGATAGCATCAACATTAATATCTCTACATCTAGTACAAATGGAGACATGCTCAGTAGATGTAGAGGGTTTGCAAGTTTTAAATTCTATAACCTTAGCATGTAGAATATCATTTTCATTTCTAAGGTTAGAAATGCAAACATCAAAATCTCTAGCCTTAGCAAGCAATTTTTCTTTTTCATCTCTAAGGCTAGCAAGAGAAACATTCAACTCATCAATTCTAGCAAGTAAATCAATATTATCATCTTTAGAATTGGAAGTTGAAACATTGCAAACATGAGAATCAACCTTAGCAATTAATCTAGCATTTTCATCTCTAAGGTTGCCAATAGTGTCATGGCATGTGCTTAGCTTACTAGTTAATTTCTCACATTTTTCTATTTCTAGAGCATAAGCATTCTTGACCTTAACATGCTTCTTATTTTCTTTAATAAGGAATTCTTCTTGAGAATCCAAGAGATCATCCTTCTCATGTATAGCACTAATCAATTCATTTAATTTTTCTTTTTGTTGCATGTTGAGGTTAGCAAAAAGAATGCGCAAGTTATCCTCCTCATTTTTATCATCATCCTCATCACTAGATGTTTCATATTTAGTGGATGACCTTGATTTTACCTTCTTTTTGCCGTCCTTGGCCATGAGACACTTATGGCCGATGTTGGGGAAGAGGAGGCCCTTGGTGATGGCGATGTTGGCGGCGTCCTCGTCGTCGTCGGAGGAGTCGGTGGAGCTCTCGTCGGAGTTCCACTCCCGGCAAACATGGGCATCGCCGCCCTTCTTCTTGTAGTATTTCTTCTTTTCTCTCCTCTTTCCCTTCTTGTCGTCGCCCCTGTCACTGTCACTAGACATAGGACATTTTGCAATAAAATGACCGGGCTTACCACATTTGTAGCACACTTTCTTGGAGCGGGGTTTGTAATCCTTCCCCCTCCGTTGCTTGAGGATTTGGCGAAAGCTTTTGATGATTAAAGCCATCTCCTCATTGTCGAGCTTGGAGGCGTCAATTGGTTGTCTACTTGGTGTAGACTCCTCCTTCTTCTCCTCCGTTGCCTTGAAGGCCACCGGTTGCGCCTCGGATGTGGAAGGTTCGTCAAGCTCGTTGATCTTCTTTGAGCCTTTAATCATGCATTCAAAGCTCACAAAATTCCTGATAACTTCCTCGGGGGTCATTAGTGGATATCTAGGATTACCACGAATTAATTGAACTTGAGTGGGGTTAAAGAAAATAAGTGCTCTTAAAATAACCTTAACCACCTCGTGGTCATCCCATTTTTTGCTCCCGAGGTTGCGCACTTGATTCACCAAGGTCTTGAGCCGATTGTACATGTCTTGTGGCTCCTCCCCTTGGCGAAGACGAAAGCGACCGAGCTCCCCCTCGATCGTTTCCCGCTTGGTGATCTTGGTGAGTTCATCACCCTCGTGCGCCGTCTTGAGTAGGTCCCAAATCTCCTTTGCATTCTTCAACCCTTGTACTTTGTTGTACTCCTCCTTGCTTAGAGATGCAAGGAGAATGGTTGCGGCTTGGGAGTTGAAGTGCTCGATTTGGGCCACTTCGTCCGTGTCATAATCCTCATCCCCTATTGATGGTACCTGTGCTCCAAACTCAACAACATTCCATATACTTTTGTGGAGTGAGGTTAGATGAAATTTCATTAAATCACTCCACCTAGCATAATCTTCGCCGTCAAAAGTTGGCGGTTTGCCTAATGGAACGGAAAGTAAAGGAGTATGTCTAGATGTACGGGGATAGTTTAAGGGGATCTTACTAAACTTCTTGCGCTCTTGGCGCTTAGAAGTTACGGACGGTGCATCGGAGTCGGAGGTGGATGTCGATGAAGAATCGGTCTCGTAGTAGACCACCTTCCTCATCCTCTTCTTCTTGTCCCCACTCCGATGCGGCTTGTGAGAAGATTTTTCCTTCTTCTCATTGTGGTGAGAAGAGGAAGATCTTTTCTCCTTCCGTTTGGAGGAGTTCTTCTTCTTCTCCCTCCTCTTGGTGCGGGACTCTTCCGATGAAGTGCTCCCTTGGCTTGTAGTGGGCTTGTCGCCGGTCTCCATCTCCCTCTTGGTGTGATCTCCCGACATCACTTCGAGCGGTTAGGCTCTAATGAAGCACCGGGCTCTGATACCAATTGAAAGTCGCCTAGAGGGGGGGGGGTGAATAGGGCGAAACTGAAATTTACAAAAATAATCACAACTACAAGCCGGGTTAGCGTTAGAAATATAAACAAGTACGCGAGAGAGGGCGCAAAATAAATCGCAAACAAATGAAGAGAGTGACACGCGGATTTGTTTTACCGAGGTTCGGTTCTCGCAAACCTACTCCCTGTTGAGGAGGCCACAAAGGCCGGGTCTCTTTCAACCCTTCCCTCTCTCAAACGGTCCCTCGGACCGAGTGAGCTTTTCTTCTTCTCAATCAAACGGGAACAAAACTTCCCCGCAAGGGCCACCACACAATTGGTGCCTCTTGCCTTGGTTACAATTGAGTTTGATCACAAGAACAAGTGAGAAGGAAAGAAAGCGATCCAAGCACAAGAGCTCAAAAGAACACGACAAATCTCTCTCGCTAGTCACTAAAGGCTTGAGTGGAATTGGAGAGGATTTGATCTCTTTGGTGTGTCTAGAATTGAATGCCTAGCTCTTGTAAGTGGTTGGAAGTTGGAAAACTTGGATGCAATGAATGGTGGGGTGGTTGGGGTATTTATAGCCCCAACCACCAAAAGTGGTCGTTGGGGAGTCTGTCTGTTCGATGGCGCACCGGACAGTCCGGTGCACACCGGACAGTCCGGTGCCCCCGCCACGTCATCAATGCCGTTGGATTCTGACCGTTGGAGTTTCTGACTTCTGGGCCCGCCTGGGTGTCCGGTGCACACCGGACAACCACTGTTCATTGTCCGGTGCGCCGGTATGGGCGCGCCTGACGACTGCGCGCGCAGAGCGCGCATTAAATGTGCCGCAGGTAGCCGTTGGCGCCGAAATAGCCGTTGCTCCGCTGGTACACCGGACAGTCCGGTGCACACCGGACATGTCCGGTGAATTATAGCGGAGCGGCTGCCGCGCGAACCCGAGGCTGGCGAGTTCCGGAGGCCGTGCTTCTTTGGAGCACCGGACACTGTCCGGTGTACACCGGACAGTCCGGTGAATTATAGCGCGCCGGCTTCCGAGAATTCCCGAAGGTGAAGAGTTCGAGTTGGAGTCCTCTGGGCGCACCGGACACTGTCCGGTGCCTCCAGCCAGAGGTGCCTTCGGTTGCCTCATTGCTCCTTTGTTGAATCCAAAACTTGATCTTTTTATTGGCTGAGTGTGAACCTTTTACACCTGTATAACTTATGTACTAGAGCAAACTAGTTAGTCCAATATTTGTGTTGGGCAATTCAACCACCAAAATTATTTAGGAGCTAGGTATAAGCCTAATTCCCTTTCACCGTGTCGTGCCACTCCTACGACGCGCCTCACCGCCGCCGACGTGGGCACACCTGGCAGAGGCACTGGCGGAGCTGGAGCGGGCGTGAGTCGAGCAGATCTACGTCAAGCGTTGACACCTCGTCGAAGATCCTCGTGGCCGAATCCACGAGATTATAGATGGCCAAACGGGCCGGCCCGGCCTGTGACCGGCACGGCCCGTGGTCGGCACGACCCGCCAGGCCCGGCTAGCGAAGCGTCGTGCCGGGCCGGCCCGGTGGCATTATGGCCCATCTGAGTATATTGTATAATTTAGCAAAAAATGTGTAGTTTTGAGGGTTTAAACTCACAACCTAGTGCTTAAGAGGCTTAAACACATCCATCTAACCAATGCAGCTATAGTTTTATTGTGTTATATGTTGAATTCTTATACTTAATATATGTAAACTATTATTTTTAAAATAAAAAATGTAACCGTGTCGTGCCCGTGCCAGCACTACGGGTCGAGATAGTGGCCCAGGCACAGCACTATAGCCGTGCCGTGCCAGGCACTGGCACTATACTAACCGGGCCGGGTCGTGCCTGGACCGTGCTTTTTCGTGCCGTGTCTGGACCGGCCCATCGTGTTAGTGCCAAATGGCCATCTATACACGAGATTGACTGCTTCCCGTATCTGATCGTCCAACAGTAGCTGCTCGATTCCTTCCTCGATTCGTTCTCTCTGATCGGACGGTGATGGCTATCTGCATTTTTCTCCCGGCCGATTCTCTTGTGCGGCTAGGGCTACAAACGAAACGAGGCTCGGACGCTCGGTGTAGGTCGATAGTTAATTGAGCTAGGCTCGTTTCAGCTCGTTGAATAGGCTCCACGTCGGCTCGCGAGACATGACCGGATAAATAATCTTATGTTATATAGTAAATTAATAGTTTATAAATATGAAATATAGAATCATTATTCAATATTAAGAATAATCTAAATTATAAATTATTATATATTCATCATTAAAAACTAAGAAAACAAGATATATATCTATAAAATTATCTAATATACATTATTATTATGTATGTTGATTAATTTGGTGTAGCTCGCGAGCCAGAATAAGCTCGAAAACCTAGATCGGCTCAGCTGGCTTGCGAGCCGCTCCGAATTTGAACCGACACGTGAGCCTCGATCTTATTTTCCAGTTTTGTGGTTAAGTGCAATTATAGGGGATGAATTGGTGTTGGATGGTCGATGCTGGCTGTTGGGCCATGTACATCCCTATTTAAATATGTGGTCTCTAATATATTTGGAAAAAATATAGTACATGTATAATCTCATTTAATACCTCGTACCTTGAGAGATTTCTAGATGTCAAAATGAAAAAAATAAGAGACGAGTTCTCTTCATACATATAGTCTCTCAACTGTATTTATGACGTGACTGATTTTAAAGACATTCCATTGTATGATATACCTTTTTATGTGTCTCTTGTGCTTAGAAAACATATCAAAGGCCCTAAAAATTGTCTCTGTACAACTCTTCATATATATTGTCTTAATTGTATTATGATCTAAATGCTCGGTTTTATATCATGGAGCCTCTTAACTTTTGTATTTGAAAATCTGATCGAGTTTCCAATTTGTACATGCCCTTAAGCTGTCTCTAGCAACTATACTATCACATCTCTTATCTCATCTTCTATTTTAAACCGTATTATATAAAAAAATATAATATAAATCCTCTATTTTACACAATCTATTACAGACATTGTTACTACCGCTTGCCTCTTTCACATAAAGGCTTCTACTTCTAGTTAACAGGACTGAGACACAACAAACATATTTAGACGTCGGATATTATGATATCCAACAAACTAAACAAATATAAAAGCTCACCCATTTTTACTATGAGTACATCTCTAGTAGCTTATTCATCTTCATCTTTATATTTAAACTATATTCTACGAAAATATAGTCTACGGTGCAAAACAATTTTTAGGTGACTATGTATATAAATATATGGCTGAAACAGTTCTTATAGCATGAATCCTGATCACCCGACACCAAAAATAAAAATGCATATATTTTTTTATAACTTTTCATTATTTAACAAAAATAAACCTGAATAAATCTACTCCAGTCATATATTATATGATTAACATAAAATTTGCACTATATATCTGTCACACCCGGATTTAAGGAACAAAGCCGGGTGCATCTCATACATGCGCCAAGAAGACAACATATATAATAACAGAGTGTATAGAGATAAATGTCACGATACATCAGAGTATTTATTACATAGCGGAAGACTTATTACAAAATAAAAGTATAACCATAAAACGAACTAAGGATCGTCGGCGCCAATGTCAACTGAGAAACGTCACCTAGATCAAGTCGAATGCCTCAGTGTTATGCGGCTCCTCCTCGACCACCTGTTCTTCTCCTATGAGGGGTGTGAGATAGCAAGAGTGAGCTCACATACGTTCATAGCTCAACAAGTCGTGGGGAATAATGTGGCATGAACTCACCAAAGGTGGGAGTTCATGAAGTGTAAGGCTGATAAATGAAATAAAGGTTGAGGCTGAGCATTGCTTTTATAAGTTGGTCAAAATTTTATTAGCAATTACTAAGTGTAAGTAAATACCAAACCTTAATAATAAAAAAAGTAATAATAAAATAATCCCAAATGCGATGCAAATGTCAAATTAAATTTAAGTTTCATAATTAATCATGTGAGGGTCCGAGCCGCTCATGACCGTGAGCACGGCTAGTATACCAGTTTTACACTCTGCAGAGGTTGCGCATCTTTACCCACAAGTCATGTTACCCATCTGCCAAGAGACGGCCAATCCCATACACCTCTACCGAGGAGGCGAGGCAGGGTAACACTACGAGGCCTTTACAAAGTTCCACTAGCTTCAGAAATCCCGCTACAGTTTATAGGAAGCTCCAGTGCAGGAATCCCTCGCCTGACCGCCATTGCAGCAAAATCAACCCAAGGACCTCTCTACACTGACCACTCCCCTACTGCCCTTGCCCCTTTCGGGTAAGGAAGACCTCCACTAGCTTTCCTAGTTAATCAGCCAAGGGCGTCCCATTAAACCCTTGTGGTAGCACTGTTTTCCTGGGTGGTCGCTCCATGTTCCCATTAATTTAATGATCTTAACATGAACAGTAATAATAAAAAGATAATAAAAGAGTAATCATGAATATTGTATCTCCATACCCAATCCACATAAAGCAATAGTAGGTACTACCCAAAAATATTTCAGTGGTGAGCAAGGTATAAAGATAACCAAAACTGGGGTAACCTATTGGATCCCATCAAAATTAACCTATACAGATCATTATAATTAATAAGAACATGGCTGAGAAAAAGTAAGTGATCAAGGGCACAACTTGCCTTCAATGAGCTCCTGCTCAGCTACTTTTACTTGTTGAACCTCAGATTCCACAGTGGCTTGCTCGTCTACTCGCATCAACCCAATACATACATAATATAGCATAAATTAACATCACATCAAACATGTAAATAAAATATATAGTAAAAATCTACACATTAAAATGAGATCATATGAACTGAAATCATTAAATTTGGAGTTATAGATTTCAAGTTATGAATTTCCTAAGATTTAATGTGCTTAAAATAGGATTAAATGATAAATTAATTTTCTTACTGTTTTCATGTCAAAACAGAGACACTAATGTATAGACAATAATATTACAAAAATTTAGGAACTGGAATGGACCAATTTGGAGTTCATATGCATTTTCTATGAATTATACAAATTCTAGGGTTTATTTTCATATTAAAAATCCAATTTCCAATTTATTTAATCAATTTAACTCTGTACTGGACTTGGCCTCAATCCTGGAAAGTCCAGGGGTCTCAGGGTAACATTTCATATGACTCAGGCACTACAGAGGTGGACGGCGGGTTGATTCTTGCAAACCCTAGGGTTTCTTTAGCAAGATTGACTCGGCTGAAGGGCTACGGGCGATTCTCGGCCGTTGAATCACCAGCCGAGGGCTCAGATCAGATCTGGAGTGCGCCGAAGCGGTACGCTCGGTGGACCGCTGGATTAGATTTGGGCGGTTAGGATTTTATGTGCGTGAGATCCACCAGAGATCGTTGGATTCAAATCCACGGCGCAGATTTGTTTTCGACCGAATCGTTACCCTCGCTCTAATCCCTGTCGTCGCTGGAACAATCAACGGTGCCCTGCGCCCCTACCCGAGACGACGCCGGCGGCGACAAGCAGAGACCAAATCGCGGCGGAGCCATTGCCGCATGCGGCTCGCCGGCACCCCAGCGCCCCATTCCCCGATTCAGTCGACCTACACGATGCCACAAGTGCTACCAAGAGGGTGGATGACATACCATGGCAAGAGACGTCCCGAGAGAAGCTGCCCACGACGAGACGCGGTTTCACGGTGGCCCTTCTGCTCCGGTGAGGAATTCAACCGCAACCGGATGCCCCTAGCGCAATTGCTTCCGTCCCCAACTCCGCCAATCCTCCAGCGAGGCCCCCGAGGCACGGTTCAGAGGCAGAGTCGCCACCAACCCGAATCCTCGCAGCGGCGGCGGCGACGGATTTTCTCCCGAGCGGTGTGCGGCGGCGGTCTTCTTTTCTCTCTTCTCGCGGCTTCGGGTGAAACGGTCCTAGCGCGCAACTAACTCCCCGGGTGCCCAGCTAGGGAGGGACGACCAGACAAGTCTTATATCGCGGCACACGTGGCTTCGGTCGAGCACCCACAGGCGGCAAAATCGCGGCGGCTGTTACGCGATGAGGAAGACGCCTATGGTGAGGCTGACAGTGCGGGCCGGAGCGACAGCGACACCAGAGAACGCGCGGCGCGGAGTTGTGAGGTTGAGCAGTGGGCCCCGCCCGCCAGTGCCGAGGCGCGGGAGAGCGAGTGGCGCGGCTGACTTGGGCCACACGCACGGTGAGGGCAAGTGGAGCTGGGCCGAATTGAGGGGAGGCGGCCCAAGTGGCGTTTTAACCTTTTCTTTTTTTTCTTTTCTTTATTCTTTTCTCTTTTCTTTTTCAAATTTAGATTTTCATTTCTCCTTTTAGATTTCAAATCCAAATTTGAATTTCAGTTATGGATTTGTACTTATATCAAATGTGCCAATCTACCTTTGGAGTTGAAGAGAATATATTTATGTGTATATTTATTCCCTATGTTTTATGTGGTATTTCTTTTCTTTTTATTTTCAAAACCCTATTTTCAAATTTAGGGTTTAATTCAACTTCTAGTAGTTATTATCTTATTATCATCATTATTTTATTGATGCGCAAACATATAAAACTCCAACAAGATGCATGTTCTTTTATTTTGGTATCCTTTGTTTCAAGTCATCACTAAATTTTATGTAGGCTCTTTGAATGATGCAAATGAGGCACACAAAATTGAGGAGATCTCTCTATTATTCTTTGTATTCAACTTTGAGTATTACAATATCAAGCATAAATGATTAGATCATTATAAAAAATCATCACAATTGAACCACACAAAATATAGCTATGAATTAATTATAGGAATATATATATATATATGTATATATATATATTTAAAAGCTATAGCAAAAACTTTATACTTAAATATAACCTATCATATGTTTAGTGTGTATACACCATGTAGAATCTAATAGATTTAGTTTTTTATTTTATCATTTTCTATAGTATATTATAATTTTTTTTAAAGATTTAGTCAAAATAAACATAAAAATATAAAACACTTAGAAAAACCATATGTTCGATTTTAGGAGATGATAGAGAAGTTGAGCGAGATCTTTTCCCCAAATATAGTTGATCGGGTGTAAAATAGATTTTCTTTCTTTATTCTTAGTTTTTAGAATATCTCCAAGAGTCTATTTTTGTCTCTATAATTGACCATATGTTTAACTTTTATAAAGATTACATTTTATATATAGCATCTCACTTAAGAGACTATGGATTTAATTTAGATAGTCAGGTGGTTAGTCAAATTTAACTAGTGAGAGAGCCAATTTAGAGAGTCAAATATTTTGATAAGTTAGATAGTTAGTCTGTTGAAAAGTTGTTTTTGATATTGAGTAGCTAAATTTAGCTTAACTGATTATCTAGAGATGCTATTAGTAGCTGTGATTTGCAAAGGTGCCGCGTGGACCCGACCTGCCATTTTATAGCAGCTTCAGTGAGTAAGCTTTCGCTAAAACCCTAGCTCCAAAAAACGAACTAGAAACGACCGCGAAGCCACAAGTCGAAGGCGGCGGCGGCGATGGGGAGCGACACGGAGACGGAGAAGAAGGCCCCGGTGGCGCTGATGTCCATCGCGAAACCCCTCGCTGGAAAGAAGCTCTGCAAGCGGACCCTCAAGCTCGTGCGACGAGGTTCGTCAGACTTTCTTCCTCGCCCACGCTCAATTAGATTCCGTGTTTGCCCCATTCGGTGATGTGATTTAGTTCTTGGTGAATTTGCAGCCTCCGAGGCGAAGTGCCTCAAGCGCGGAGTCAAAGAGGTAGTCAAGAGCATTCGCCGCGGGAACAAAGGGTAAGTCAAATCTAGCTGCGATGTATTCAGCTCTTCTCTTGGCCTGAGCTCCCTTGATCCCATCAACTGTCTAACTGAAGAAAAATATCTGGAGACATTCCTTCCAGCTACCCCTGATACGAAGGCTTACAGTACAACCATTATGTCATAATTTGGACTAAATAAAAATATGACCTAGAGCAGGAATGAGATAAGTCATGATGTAGGATAGCAATATGCAAGGAGACAACTATATCATACATGGTCCAGTGAGCCTAACCTATTTAGAAGAATCTGATGGCCATTGATCACGCAGTGGTGCATATTTATATTTTAAATCCTTTCTACTGGGTATCCCCTCCCCTCCATAGTTTTGATGTGTCGACTTCTTTAGGGCATGTTTGGGTAATCTCGGATTGGAGTGGATTAGGCTGATATGAGGTGTATTAAAGTGTAATATGAACTAATTTTGCTCGCAATCCCTTTAAAACACTACAATCCACTGCAATCCCTTCTTACCCAAACAAAGCCTTATGGGAGATTGGTAACCCCCCCCCCCTCTCCCCCCCTCTCTGGTGCGTGGAGGCATCCGGCAGACATGAACAGGTGCATGTGGCCAAGGAAACCGGTCGGCAGACATTAACAGGTGCATGTGGCCAAGGAAACCGGTCAAAGCAGTTAGAGTACTGAGATTTTAATGGCACTTAGAGCATCTCCAACGGCTCTTGATTTATTAGCTCCTAATAATACCTTCAGATTGGAAGCTCCCTAACAACATTTAGATCCAAATAAAAACCATTCTCCAACGGATTCCTATATATCTCCCAAAAAAACATTGTAACTACTCCTGCCCGCACTGCATCTCTTCTCTTTCCTTCCGTCATCTCCTGTTTGGCTCCTTTTTCCTCTGTCCGTCAGCGAGAGTATGAAAAAGTTTTATCTTAGATTGCGAAACTACCTCAGCGAGACCCAATGAAAGCAAGATTTCCCAAATGAATGCTTCCAAAACATTGAAAGAAAGGAAAAAAAAAGGCAGAGCGCAAGGTGCAACTGCTCTTTGACCCAGTGCTTTTCATTCTTGTTCCTGTTCCTTCACGTCTAATTCCCCCATGGAACACTGGTTGGGGAGGACTCTGCTGCAAGTGAAGGATGATCTGACGTCTACAGAAACGCAGGTCATGGATTGGTGAGGAATAAATGCAAGAACGAAATGATCCCAGAACGCGACGGAGGCGGTGAGAGAGGTGCACAGCGTGGTGTGCGAGGATGGCATATGGCCGGGGCTGAAGAGCCTCCGCAGGTTCCACTGCTGCTTGATGATGGAGGTTAGCAGGGCCTTGGCGGCCCGCGCCACTGCACACGCCACCAGCCCTGATACGAAGGTTGGGTTGGTTGCCAGCGCCAGTAGGTATGAGCTCTCTCGCGCCTTGGTCACCGCCGCTGCTGTGGTGCGCATGAGCAGCGTCATTATCCCGTGCCCATGGCCATGGCCACAAGGTCGGGGAGCTCCATTCCCGCACCGGTGCCTCGCAATGCGGTGGTGAGGAGCCGGACGAGCGATGATGGATTTCTCGCGCGACGGCGAGGAGCCGGGCGAAGCTGATTTCTCGAACGGGAACAAGGAGAAAAGGAAAGATTGAGAGGACAACGCTCGACGAATACATTCGCCGTGAGGGTGATGTTTTACGCCTGCGGCGGTATAGGGAGATGGAGTAGGGAGCTGTTGGATACTTGTTTTTGCTTTTTTTCCCCAAAAATATAATTTAGGATTAGATGTTTTGGGAGCTGTTGGAGATGCTCTTATATGGGTCAAAAACACCACATGCAATGCTGGGATATGCGATTGACACATGGATGCAACCAACAGTTGCTTGTTTTATTACTCTTGAAGCTCTACTAATATACATTTTCACTCACAAAATGGTATTAAGTACTGTAGTGTTATTTTACTCTTACATAAAAAAATTACAATAATACCTGCCATTTTGATTTGATTTACTTGGACATCCACATGAATAACAAATGGTAATTGAGTGTACTTATTGTGATGAAATTATCCATTTTTTGGATGCACAATGAACTGTTGTCTATAGTGTGGAGAACTTGCTTCTCTTGATGTTTAGATTTTCTAGTGCATTTAGCATTTATTGCCTGATTTTTAGCATTATCTGAATCTGCTTTTATTTTTTTGCAGATTGTGTGTGATCGCTGGAAATATTTCTCCTATTGATGTGATTACACATGTTCCGATACTATGTGAGGAAGCTAATGTTCCTTACGTATATGTTCCATCAAAAGAGGTGGGTTCACATTTCCTCTATTTTATTTTGGCTTGATTATGCTGCAGTGGTGTAGATATAATATTCGGTCACTGTGTAAGATATTACAAGATGACAGTTACTAGCGCATGGTGCATATCCATATAAACGAAGAGTGCTAGAAGTTGCTTATCTGATGATCAAAATCCATATTTTTTTAAGCGGGAAAATTCTGTGTCATATTACTGCTAGCAGTTGCTTGTTATTCATGGACTGTTTTTGGTCTGCTCACATAAATAAATACTACCACCAATTCGTCTTGTCAAAATTGTTAAAAGACATCCATGCACATGTAAATACTGATGGCATGTTTGGTTCCAGCCACAAAAAATGGCCAAGGTTAAGTGCTCAAAATCTTTGTCACACCTTAGTGTGCCTAAGAGAATCTTGCCACACTTTTTTTTTCGATTCATTGACGTGTGGGGGGTCTAATTTAATATAATGGAATATTGGAATCTTACTGTACCTTGTGGTTGTCAATAAAGCTTCTGCGTTTGTCCACATACAAACAAACTCTCAAGGAGTGATCAGCTTAAGTCGAAAACGCCTTAAGTCGGTACAACACGCTCATGCTTACAAGACTAAGGGTGCTTACTATACCCTGATAACGGAGCAATCGGTTTAAGTCGGTACAACAGTGGTGGTAACCAAACAACAGCCAACGTTGGTCAAACCTGCCTAACCTAAGTGTGGCAAATGATGGCAAGTTGTGTCCACCTTCCCCCCCTAAACATAGTACCTGAAGGCTAAAATCCATATATCACAGAGACCATTTGTCTTTCTCAACAGTAAAATTATCATAAACCTCAAGCATACTTGAAGACTAACAGTAGAACAATGGTAACATGGGGAAATAATACTTGTTATAAATTTGTTCTTTAAATTGTATTGCAGTTATTTATTCATACCGGATGCTTATGATAGAAGACAAGCCCAAGATACTGATGTGTCATTTGCCTTCTGCACAGGATCTTGCGACCGCAGGAACCACTAAGAGGCCGACTTGTTGCGTCTTGGTTCTGACCAAACCAAACAAGGGGGAGCTCAGTGGGGAGGTGAAGGATAAACTGAAGTCGGACTATGACCAAGTTGTAACGGAAGTTGCTGAGGCTACATCTGCAATGTTCTGAGGACCACATTATCTGAGAATCCGGCAATTCCCTGTGCACGTCTTTCTTGGTGTAGTATCCTGCCCAGCTTCCGTGAACCGCACCAGTATGTTTTGCACGGTGGCTGGAGCGAGATATGACTATGAGTTTACCTATATGCTATGGACCATCCTTGTTAGCGGCAGATGATTCTACCAGTGATTAGATCTAGCCAATTATAATCAGTTCTGTGAGCAGACTGTTTCCTTGTGTTGTCAGATCTCGGTAGCTAGTGTGTGCGTTCCAGGTCTTTTTGATCTTATCACAAGATGTGCTCGTGATATTTGTGTTGAAGGAACTGTGGTATCTTAGCGCCTTAAATCAAGACGGAAACATATCATCGGTATAGGGAACATGGCTCCTACCAATCTGGTATCAAAGATCTCGACGATTATGAGCTCTGTCGCTGCCCCCAGGCAGCAGCCACCGCCAGCATCAGGTGGCCCCCAGCAACGTCCAGCGCGCTAGTCGCAGCCCCTGCTTCGTCGGGAGCCATGATGCTTCGCCGATAATCCCCCAAATACCCAGCCTTCTTGTCGGGCAGCACCACTGGAGGCATGGCGGCCCCGCAGCCAATGGACAACAATAAAGTTATTGCAGTTATGATTAGATAGACAAACAAAAAAACAATGTAAATGATATATATAATTGTTATTATGAGTAAGTTAGAAAGCGCAACAACAATACGACAACCCCATGAGGCCATGATGCACAATAACAGAGATCCACTATGCATAAAACTCTCAAGTGAACAACGCCTGTGATGAATCTGCTACTGACGCTAGAGCTGTCAATGCTCCCCGTGCACCATTTGCTTGCCATTTTAGAATATGAACATGAGCAGTTAGCATTGTTTACTAACCATGATAACAAATATATTTGAAGCAACCTGAAACCTAATTCAACACAAGTAATTGCGTACCTGAAGAACAAGTAATTAATTCACGATTCCATCCAGGTAAGGCGTCAAAAATTCTGGTGTACAATTCTCACTAAAATTGAAAATCGCCGAAACATCATGTGCCTATAAACAAGAAGAGCAATACGGGTCAAAATAGATTGCCAGGTCCTAAGATGTATGACATGAACATGTAATCAGATATAGTAGAATATATGCATACAAATTGTATAAACTTAATATCTCAATGCGCACAAAAGACTAAACAACATTCACTTCAGAGGTCTGGCATACATAAAGTTAGTAGTTGCTTGGTAATCAAATTACCTTGTTATCGTAGAAACTTGTAAGCTCAAAGATCAAAAGGGATTTGTTTGACATTTAGATGTGCTAGCTGCCCACATATATTTATATTTAAAACATGTAAACCACACATAAACCATATTGGTCTACATCAACCTGTTTATTGATGCAACCTCAATTAAAATTGTGATGTCTTACAATTTTTAATAATAGCCAAATATGTCGACAACCGTACATAAATCTAATCTTTTTTAGCGATATTGATTAGTCGTTGTTGTATGTTTGGAGGGATGGCATAGCGGCATGAATTCTCCTCGTAACTTAATAGATCAATTATAAAGTTCCTTCGAAGAATCTTTGCATCCTACACACAAAGACATAAGAGAACAAAACGTCAAATTTATATTATGTAACTGAAATGTATGTTTGAACCAAACGTACTGCACTCACCCTATTAAATTCCAATTTTGAGCTTCAGAACGTGCGGGGGTACTCCATTAGGAGGTCTGGCATACATGGGGCTCAGGATCTATAAAATGACGGAATACTACTATTGCGACGACTCACCGATTATATGTTTATGTTGATTTTGAATAGTTTTTACCGAAACGAATTTTATAGAAGCTGGCTGAAAAGCTGAGTGTTTGGCAGTCCGCAGCAGCTTTTGGTGGCCAGAAGCTGCGAAAAGCCAAAACAAACAGGGGCAATGGCTTGCACATACTCTGTTTTGGAGGCCACATTCCGTTGTTTGTATTCTGATAAACAGTAGCAGACCCACAAGAAATTATCTTTACTAATGTCGGGGACCATAATTAGGGGTACCCTCAAGACGCCTAATTCTCAGCTGGTAACCCCCATCAGCATAAAGCTGCAGAGGCCTGATGGGTTTGATTAAGTCAGGGATCAGTCCGTACGAGCGACTCGATCACGCCTCGCCCGAGTCTAGCCTCGGGCAAGGGCAGCCGACCCTGAGGTGTTTCCGTCTCGCCCGAGGCCCCCTTTTTACGGCAGACGCATCTCCGGCTCGCCCGAGGCCTTGCCTTCGTTAAGAAGCAACCCTGACTAAATCACCGCGCCGACCGACCGAGTCGCAGGGGCATTTAACGCAAAGAGTGAGACTGACAGGCAGCCAGGCCTTGCCAAAGGCGCCATAGGAAGCTCCGCCCGACCCAGGGCTCGGACTCGGGCTAAGACCCCGGAAGACGGCGAACTCCGCTCCGCCCAGGGCTCGGACTCGGGCTAAGGCCCCGGAAGACGGCGAACTCCGCTCCGCCCGACCCAGGGCTCGGACTCGGACTAAGGCCCCGGAAGACGGCGAACTCCGCTCCGCCCGACCCAGGGCTCGGACTCGGGCTAAGGCCCCGGAAGACGGCGAACTCCGCTCCGCCCGACCCAGGGCTCGGACTCGGGCTAAGGCCCCGGAAGACGGCGAACTCCGCTCCGCCCGACCCAGGGCTCGGACTCGGGCTAAGGCCCCGGAAGACGATGAACTCCGCTTCGCCCGACCCAGGGCTCGGACTCCGCCCTGGTCTCTACCGAACGACCTCCGCCTCGCCCGACCCAGGAGCTCGGGCTTGGCCTCGGCCATGGAAGACAGACTCGACCTCGGCCTCGGAGGAGCCTCCACGTCGCCCGACCTAGGGCACAAGTCCGCCACGTCAACGGGAAGCGCCATCATCACCCTACCCCGAGCCGACTTGGGCCGCAGAGAACAAGACCGACGTCCCATCTGGCTAGCTCCGCCAGATAGGCAATAATGGCGCCCCGCTAGACCATGACGACGGCGGCTCTCAGCTCCCTTACGGAAGCGGGGGGACGTCAGCAAGAGCCCAACTATTCCGACAGCTGTCCCTCCACCAGGCTCCGTTACTCCTCCGACAGCCACGACACCACACCAGCTGGGTGCCAAGTTCTCTCCGGCTGCCACATTGGCATGTACCCAGGGCGCTAGCTCTCCCCCGCTAGACACGTAGCACTCTGCTGCATCCCCATTGTACACCTGGATCCTCTCCTTGCGCCTATAAAAGGAAGGACCAGGGCCTTCTTAGAGAAGGTTGGCCCCGCGGGAACGAGGGCAAGGGCAGGCGCTCTCTTGGGGCCGCTCGCTCCCCTCACCCGCGTGGACGCTTGTAACCCCCTACTGCAAGCGCACCCGACCTGGGCGCGGGACGAACACGAAGGCCGCGGGATCTCCGCCTCCCTCACGACCCGGGCTCCGGCCACCTCGCTCTTCCCCCCTTCGCGCTCGCCCATGCGCTCGACCCATCTGGGCTGGGGCACGCGGCACACTCACTCGTCGGCTTAGGGACCCCCCCGGTCTCGAAACGCCGACAGTTGGCGCGCCAGGTAGGGGCCTGCTGCGTGTTGACGAGCAGTTTCCCGTCAAGCTCCAGATGGGCAGTCTCCAACGACCTCTCCAACCCGGGACGGTGCTCCGTTTCGGGAGCCTCGAGTTCATGTCTTTCGACGGCGGCTATGACATGATACTCCTTCCACCACCGCGCGGCGGCGACAATGGCGGCCGACAGCCCGCTCGCCGGCGGCAGAATCGACGACGTCTTTCCCGCGTGGGGGAAGAACAACATTCGAGCTCGCCCCATCCTCTCCCTCGCCATCGGAGGAGGAGGCGGGGCAACCAGGGCCGAGCGGGAGGCTGCGCTCCGTCGGCTGTCGAGCGAATCGACATCCCCAGTGCCCCAACGGAGGACGCGTCGGGCGTCACCCTCGCGATTGAGGCGAAGGCGAGCGCCGTCCCCCCGCAACACGCCAACCCCGAGCAGGTGGACGACGCCAGCACGCTCACGGAGGGCCTGCGGGACGTCGCCCTCGCACCCAGGACGACGGCGCGATCAGCCCCCGATGTGACCTCGTCGCTCCTCGTCGACCAAAAGGTACCGACTGATCCCCATCCTTCGTCATTTCGACTCGACCTCAACCCGCCTGGCGACCTCGCTCTGGCGGGCGCTCACGTTGAGGCGAGTGCAACCCCTTTTGGGTTTCGTGTGCGGTCGCCTTGGGACCGACTGATGGGCGTCTCGACCTACGGGCCCTCTGGGTCCGAGGAAGATGACGACCCCAGCATCTGCTGGGATTTCTCTGGATCTGGCAACCCCAGTGCCATGCGGGACTTCATGACCGCATGCAACTACTGCCTCTCCGACTGTTCCGACGGCAGCCGCAGCCTTGACGACAAGGACTGCGGCCCGAGCCGCGAATGTTTCCACGTCGAGCTAGGGGATCCCTCCGGAGGCAGCCGTCTCGGCATGCCGGAGGATGGTGATCCCCCTAGGCCAGTGCCTCGCGCCGACATCCCGCGGGAGCTAGCTGTGGTCCCCGTTCCGGCGGGGGGTCACGACCCACAGCTCGAGCAAGTCCGCGGGGCGCAGGCCGGGCTCGACGAGGGGGCAGGAGCGCTCGAGTCGATCCGCCGGGACGTCAGGCAGGTATGGGCGGGCCAGCCCCCGGCCGGAGAAATACGTCACCTGCCCCAGGGTCTCCAGCACCGCATCGCCAACGATGCCAGGGACAGGCCGCCACCCGCATCCGGCGGAACCGGTCAGGACCTGGCAGCCGCGGCGATGCTCCTCCGCGCGATGCCGGAGTCATCAACCACCGAGGGCCGGCGAATCCAGGGAGAGCTCAAGCATCTCCTGGAAGGCGCTGCGGCCCGGTGGGCCGAGAGCTCTGCCTCCCGAAGGCAGGGGTACCCCTCGGAACCTCGTGCCGCGACTTCCCGACTCATGCGGGAAGCCTCGGTCTGCACCGGGCGCACGCGCAACACCGCGCCTGCGGCCCCGGACCACCTCGGCGACGAGCACCCTCATCGCGACCGTCGGGCCCGCCTCGACGAAAGGGTGCGCCGAGGCTATCACCCCAGGCGTGGGGGACGCTACGACAGCGGGGAGGATCGGAGTCCCTCGCCCGAACCACCCGGTCCGCAGGTCTTCAGCCGGGCCATTCGGCGGGCGCCGTTTCCGACCCGATTCCGACCCCCGACTACTATCACAAAGTACTCGGGGGAAACAAGACCGGAATTGTGGCTCGCGGACTACCGCCTGGCCTGTCAACTGGGTGGAACGGACGACGACAACCTCATCATCCGCAACCTCCCCCTGTTCCTCTCCGACACTGCTCGCGCTTGGTTGGAGCACCTGCCTCCGGGGCAGATTTCCAACTGGGAGGATTTGGTCCAAGCTTTCGCCGGCAACTTCCAGGGCACGTACGTGCGCCCCGGGAATTCCTGGGACCTCCGAAGCTACCGGCAACAGCCGGGAGAGTCTCTTCGGGACTACATCCGGCGGTTCTCGAAGCAGCGCACCGAACTGCCCAACATCACCGACTCCGATGTCATCGGCGCGTTCCTTGCCGGCACCACCTGCCGTGACCTGGTGAGCAAGTTGGGTCGCAAGACCCCCACCAGGGCGAGCGAGCTGATGGATATCGCCACCAAGTTCGCCTCCGGCCAGGAGGCGGTCGAGGCCATCTTCCGAAAGGACAAGCAGCCCCAGGGCCGCCCGTCGGAGGATGCTCCCGTGGCGTCTGCTCCGCGCGGCGCCAAGAAGAAAGGCAGGAGGAAGTCGCAAGCGAAATGCGACGCTGCCGACGCAGACCTTGTCGCCGCCGCTGAGTACAAGAACCCTCGGAAGCCCCCCGGAGGTGCCAACCTCTTCGATAAGATGCTCAAGGAGACGTGCCCTTACCATCAGGGGCCCGTCAAGCACACCCTCGAGGAGTGCGTCATGCTTCGGCGCCACTTCCACAAGGCCGGGCCACCCACAGAGGGTGGCAGGGCCCGCGACGACGACAAAAAGGAAGATCACCAAGCAGGAGAGTTCCTCGAGGTCCGCGACTGCTTCATGATCTGCGGAGGGCATGCGGCGAATGCCTCGGCTCGACATCGCAAGCGGGAGCGTCGGGAGGTCTGCTCGGTGAAGGTGGCGGCGCCAGTCTACCTAGACTGGTCCGACAAGCCCATCACCTTCGACCAAGATGACCACCCCGACCACGTGCCGAGCCCGGGGAAATACCCACTCGTCGTCGATCCCATCATCGGCGACGTCAGGCTCACCAAGGTCCTGATGGATGGGGGCAGCTGTCTCAATATCATCTACGCCGAGACCCTCAGGCTCCTACGCGTCGATCTGTCCTCCGTCCGAGCAGGCGCTGCGCCCTTCCACGGGATCATTCCTGGGAAGCGCGTCCAGCCCCTCGGACAGCTCGACCTTCCTGTCTGCCTCGGAACACCCTCCAACTTCCGAAGGGAGACTTTGACGTTCGTGGTGGTCGGGTTCCGAGGAACCTACCACACAGTATTGGGAAGGCCATGCTACGCGAAGTTCATGGCCATCCCCAACTACACCTACCTGAAGCTCAAGATGTCGGGCCCCAACGGGGTCATCACCGTCGGCCCCACGTACAAACACGCGTTCGAATGCGATGTGGAGTGCGTGGAGTACGCCGAGGCCCTCGCCGAGTCCGAGGCCCTCATCGCCGACCTGGAAAACCTCTCCCAAGAGGTGCCAGACGTGAAGCGACACGCCGGCAACTTCGAGCCAGCGGAGACGGTTAAGGCCGTCCCTCTCGACCCCAGTGGCGACACCTCCAAGCAGATCCGGGTCGGTTCCGGGCTCGACCCCAAATAGGAAGCAGTGCTCGTCGACTTTCTCCGCACAAACGCCGACGTCTTTGCGTGGAGTCCCTCGGACATGCCCGGCATACCGAGGGATGTCGCCGAGCACTCGCTGGATATTCGGGCCGGAGCCCGACCGGTCAGACAGCCTCTGCGCCGATTCGACGAGGAAAGGCGCAGGGTGATAGGCGAGGAGATCCACAAGCTGAAGGCAGCAGGGTTCATCAAAGAGGTATTCCATCTCGAATGGCTTGCCAACCCTGTGCTCGTGAGGAAGAAAGGGGGGAAATGGCGGATGTGTGTAGACTACACTGGTCTCAACAAAGCATGTCCGAAGGTTCCCTACCCTCTACCTCGCATCGATCAAATCGTGGATTCCACTGATGGGTGCGAAACCCTGTCTTTCCTCGATGCCTACTCAGGGTATCATCAAATCAAGATGAAAGAGTCCGACCAGCTCGCGACTTCTTTCATCACGCCCTTCGGTATGTACTGTTATGTCACCATGCCGTTCGGTTTGAGGAACGCGGGTGCAACGTACCAGCGGTGCATGAACCATGTGTTCGACGAACACATTGGTCGCACGGTCGAGGCCTACGTCGATGACATCGTAGTCAAGACAAGGAAAGCCTCCGACCTTCTCCCCGACCTTGAAGTGACATTCCGGTGTCTCAAGGCAAAGGGCGTCAAGCTCAATCCCGAGAAGTGCGTCTTCGGGGTGCCCCGAGGCATGCTCCTGGGATTCATCGTCTCCGAGCGGGGCATCGAAGCCAACCCGGAGAAGATCGCAGCCATCACCAGCATGGGGCCCATCAAGGACTTAAAAGGCGTACAGAGGGTCATGGGATGTCTCGCGGCCTTGAGCCGTTTCATCTCGCGCCTCGGCGAAAGAGGCCTGCCCCTGTATCGTCTCTTAAGGAAGGCCGAGTGCTTCACTCGGACTCCCGAGGCCGAGGAAGCTCTCGGGAACCTGAAGGCGCTCCTCACCCAGGCGCCCGTCTTGGTACCCCCAGCTGATGGAGAAGCCCTCTTGGTCTACGTCGCCGCTACCACTCAGGTGGTTAGTGCCGCGATCATGGTCGAAAGACAAGAAGAGGGGCATGCATTGCCCATTCAGAGGCCAGTTTACTTCGTCAGCGAGGTGCTGTCCGAAACCAAGATCCGCTACCCACAAGTTCAGAAGCAGCTGTATGCAGTGATCCTGACGAGGCGAAAGTTGCGGCATTACTTCGAGTCTCATCCGGTAACTGTGGTGTCATCCTTCCCCCTGGGGGAGATCATCCAGTGCCGAGAGGCCTCGGGACGGATCGCGAAGTGGGCGGTGGAAATCATGGGCGAGGCAATCTCGTTCGCCCCTCGGAAGGCCATCAAGTCGCAGGTACTGGCGGACTTCGTAGCTGAATGGGTCGACACACAGTTGCCGACGGCTCCGATCCAACCGGAGCTCTGGACCATGTTTTTCGACGGGTCGCTGATGAAGACGGGAGCCGGCGCGGGCCTGCTCTTCGTCTCGCCCCTCGGGAAACACCTGCGCTACGTGCTACGCCTCCATTTCCCGGCGTCCAACAATGTGGCTGAGTACGAAGCTCTGATCAACGGATTGCGAATCGCCATCGAGCTAGGGGTCCGACGCCTCGACGCTCGCGGCGACTCGTAGCTCGTCATCGACCAAGTCATGAAGAACTCCCACTGCCGCGACCCGAAGATGGAGGCCTACTGTGATGAGGTTCGACGCCTGAAAGACAAGTTCTACGGGCTCGAGCTTAACCACATCGCCCGGCGCTACAACGAGACTGCGGACGAGCTGGCAAAGATAGCCTCGGGGCGAACGACGGTTCCCCCGGACGTCTTCTCCCGGGATCTGCACCAACCCTCCGTCAAGATCAGCGACACGCCCGAGCCCGAGGCGCCCTCGGCCCCGTCCGAGGTGACCTCGGCCCAGCCCGAGCCATCCTCGGTTCAGCCCGAGGAACCCTCGGCCCCCGAGGGCGAGGCGCTGCGCATCGAGGAGGAGCGAAGCGGGGTCACGCCAGATCGAGATTGGCAGGCCCCGTACCTGCAATATCTCCGCCGAGGAGAGCTACCCCTCGACCAGGCCGAGGCACGGCAGGTAGCGCGACGCGCCAAGTCGTTCGTCTTGCTGGGCGATGAGAAGGAGCTTTACCACCGCAGCCCCTCGGGCATCCTCCAGTGGTGCATCTCCATCGCCGAAGGTCAGGAACTCCTGCAAGAGATACACTCGGGGGCTTGCGGCCATCACGCAGCGCCTCGAGCCCTTGTCGGGAATGCTTTTCGGCAAGGCTTCTACTGGCCGACGGCGGTGGCTGACGCCACTAGAATTGTCCGCACCTGCGAAGGGTGCCAATTCTATGCGAAGCAGACCCACCTGCCCGCTCAGGCTCTCCAGACGATACCCATCACCTGGCCCTTCGCTGTGTGGGGTCTGGACCTCGTCGGCCCTCTGCAGAAGGCGCCCGGGGGCTACACGCACCTGCTGGTCGCCGTCGACAAATTCTCCAAGTGGATCGAGGTCCGACCCCTGAACAGCATCAGGTCTGAGCAGGCGGTGGCGTTCTTCACCAACATCATCCATCGCTTCGGGGTCCCGAACTCCATCATCACCGACAACGGCACCCAGTTCACCGGCAAAAAATTCTTGGATTTTTGCGAGGACCACAACATCCGGGTGGACTGGGCTACCGTAGCTCATCCCATGTCGAATGGGCAAGTAGAGCGTGCCAACGGCATGATTCTACAAGGGCTCAAGCCTCGAGTTTACAATAACTTCAACAAGTTCGGCAAGCGATGGATGAGGGAACTCCCCTCGGTGGTCTGGAGCCTGAGGACGACGCCGAGCCGAGCCACGGGTTTCACGCCATTCTTCCTGGTCTACGGGGCCGAGGCCGTCTTGCCCACGGACCTGGAATACGGCTCCCCGAGGATGAGAGCCTACGACGATCAAAGCAACCAAGCTAGCCGAGAGGACTCGCTGGACCAGCTAGAAGAGGCTCGGGACAGGGCCTTACTACACTCGGCGCGGTATCAGCAGTCCCTGCGACGCTACCACACCCGAGGGGTCCGACCCCGAGACCTCCAGGCGGGCGACCTGGTGCTTCGGCTGCGGCAAGACGCCCGAGGGAGGCACAAGCTCACGCCCCCCTGGGAGGGGCCATTCGTCATCGCCAAAGTTCTGAAGCCCGGAACGTACAAGCTGGCTAACAGTCAAGGCGAGGTCTACGGCAACGCTTGGAACATCCAACAGCTACGTCGTTTCTACCCTTAAGACGTTTCCAAGTTGTTCATATACCTCGCACCCACGCAAAGTTTAGTCAACAAGGAAGGGTCGGCCTCGCCTCGGCAAAGCCCGACCCTCCCTCGGGGGCTAAAAGGGGGGAAACCCCCCTCTGCGTCAAAATTTTCCTCGAAAAAAATCTCTTTTACCAGAATATCTTTCGTGCTTTTTGACTACTTCGAAAAGTGGGTCCTGGAAACAACGGGGTACACGTAAGCAGTCAAGGCTGACCGAGCCGAGGGACTCCTACGCCTCCGGGATACGGATACCTCACTCATCACCTCCTGCGATAAGTAACTCGCGTTCGGATAAGGTGACTCCGCGGATCGAACAGGTCTCTATGTTCGGAAGCCTTTCTGTCGAAGCGATTCTTCGAGTCTTCTCGACTGAGTCGGTGATAGGGCCTCAGGGACGAGCAAAAGTGCGCGTAAGCGGCAAGGCCGACCGAGCCGAGGGACTCCCACGCCTCCGGGATACGGATACCTCACTCCTCACCTTCCGCGAGAAGCAACTTTCGCTCGCGCGAACGTCCCTGTTACCGACAAAAAGTCCAGATGCTTGAAACAAGAGGAAGAGAGACGCAGCTTTAACACGCAACAAGGGTGTGTGTTCTGGCCTCGACGGCCGCACAAAGCACACACTACAAGACAATCTGATCCTGCAGGCTCGGGTCTTGACGCTGGAAGGGGGCAGCAACACCCTCGGCATCGACGGCACCTCCGGCGAGGCCCGACCTAGCCTCAGACGGCGACGCGGTCCGAGGGTCTTTGCTCCGAAGACGACGTCATCACCACGCCCGGGCAATCGCTGTCAGGGACTTCTCCGGGAATCCGGCCCGAGCAGGCGGCTCGGCCGGCCACCTCTGGGGCCTCGGCCAACCATCTTCCGAGGGCGCTAGCCCGGTCCGAAGCCTCGGCCGATCAACCCCGGCGTCGATCCAGCCAACGGACAACCTGGCCAGGCTCCGGCCAACCAGGTTTCATTTTCGAGCCAACTCCGCCTCTGCTCATGCTGATATCGCTACCCCTGGCCTCGGCTCGACGAAGAGCGGCCGAGGGGTCTCTTTAACTAAGCTAGAGGAGCCTCGGACAGCAGGGCCGACCGAGCCGAGGGACTCCTACGCCTCCGGGACATGGATACCTCACTCGTCACCTTGACACGGGGCGACTCATGCTTGGTGAAGCGGTTCAGACAAACAACAGGCGAGTCTTAGTGCTCAAAAATGAGGAAAAAATACGGCTCCGTGCCGAAGTTACACACATGCTCAGGCCCCGAAAGCCGAAATGAACAAAGAACCTGGCATTCGAAGTGCCATTACAAACGAAACTCTGGTTCCCCCCCCCCCCCCCGCAGGTACGAGCAACCCCACTCGATAGGGGTGGGCCTGCGGGGCTGCAGAAGACTGACGGGCGGCTCGCCGCCGCCCGCTCTGGCCACGACGACGACGGCCCCCACTCCGGATGGCCGAACTACAGCAGCGCGGGCCTCAGGGTAGGCGCCGCTGCAGTCTTGCCCTCGCCCACGCCGACTCTCGAGGGGCGAGGACAAGTACAAAGAGCCGGAGGCCCGAGGCACGGATGGTGGCGGTAATCCCGTCGGCGACGGGGACTTCTCGAGCCGCCTCCGCCTCGGCACCGACGGCAGGAGCCATCAGCCTACCGGCAGATCCCCACCCAAGTCCTCCCAGATGAGTGGGGCACCGGCCTCCGCGTAAAGGCGCCGCCCCGGTGCAAAGGCAGGACCACCCCAGAACACGAACGCCGCCCTAGCAGCGCGCGGCGTCTAGGGTGGACCTCCCGTGTACATGACGCGGCAGCCGCCCCCCAACAGAAGGGGCCACCGGGAGCCAAGCCAGCGGACCCGACACGCTGGAGGTGACGACGTCCGCCATCGATCCACCCCACGTTGTCGAAGTCCGGGCCGCCCGCAGGGCCAGTGAGCGCCCTCTCCCTCGAATGTTGCGGGAGAGGATGACCCACGAACCCGTGCGGGAGGTAGAGCGCCGGCTCAGTCCGGCACCCACCCCAGCGAGGATGATGAACATCCTTGAAGCTGAGGGTGGGACCAAGATCGCAGCCCGGTTTGCTCCTCCCCACCCAGGAGCTGGTGGTCGCCGTTTCGGGTGACCCCCAGCGGAGGGGAGCAACCGGGCTGCATGATGAAAATCCTTGAAGCCGAACGATGGCTGAAAGGTACCAACTCCCGCGGAGTTGCGTTCCCCTAACGATGGGGCAAAAAGACGGCGGTTTCCCCCATTCGGGGGCTTGAAAGGTGGAAAGACACGATGCATAAGGGAGGAAGAAGACATGGTCGCCTTACGAAAGGGGTCGCCCTCCTTTTAAAGGCAACTCTCCCTGCTTGCACCCCCAACCGTCACGGGCCGAGTCTTCTCCAACACGCCTCCAAAGCCCTCCCCTGTGGCGCGGGGGCTGGGTCCCGCATGTCATACAAGACCGGCTCCGAGCAGAAGAAGCCAAACCGCCGCGCACGGCGCACGCAACCACCCAGCGGTTACAAGTGACCCTCCACTTTTGCCCAGGCCAACGGGCGAAAGGGGCAGGCAGCCATGCGGGCGGCATGCAACCACGCCAAGTGGCCGCGCCTCTCCGACTCCTAACCTGCCAGCACGGAGGCCCAAGCCCACGCGTCGCGCGACCGGCGCGCCGGATGCTGCATGCAAGCAACTGTACCACTTGCGCCACCACCGCACCTCCTCGATCGCGGAACCGATACCGCGACCCGAGGCGACCCAGCGCGCGACCCAGCAGCGCCAGCCTGACGCAGCGGTCAAACGCGGTCAAAAGTGGGCCGGCAGTAATAACGGTGGCAGGCGCGCGGGAGCAGCGGTCACGCCGTCAGCCAAGCTCACGTCCCATCCGGAGGCAGCAAGAGAACCCCCTCTCACGGCGTGAAGACGACGCGCCCGTGACCCGTCCCTCGAACGGCTCGCGCACGCGCAACGGCAGCCTCGTCAACTACTCGCCCCGGCGCATTAACTCCGCGGCTGGACAGGCGGCGCTTCTGGCACGAGCAGCTGGCGACGCTTCGCCTTCGCCAAAATAACCGCGCCAAAAAAGGTACGCCGTGCCGTTCAAATTCGTATCCTTTTTTCCCTTTTTCCTCTTTCTCTATCTCTTGCAACAGGGACCGGGAAAGGGGACACCCCCAAAGGGGTCCTTCCCCGTGAAGGAACTAGGCTCCGAGCCTCCATACTGATCAGGGGTTCGAAGGGTGGCCCCCCGAAGGGTTCAACAGCCGCCTCAGATCGCGTGGGCCCGACACCCACTACTGGTCAGAGGTTCGAAGGTCGGCCTCCCGAAAGGTTCCACGGCCGCCTCAGGCTACTCGGGCTCCGCGCCCATTACTGATCAGGGGTTCGAAGGCTGGCCCTCCGAAGGGTTCACAGTCGCCTCAGACACCGAGCGAGGGATGACCAGGGGTACGTTCGATACATAACCAAGGCTCGGGCTGCGCTCCCGAGGTACCCTAGGACATTTCCGAGACCAGCGGGAACGATCCTGTAACGGAATCCCATCGGAGGGAGGCAACGAGCCCTCGGACCCCGTCGCCAGGGGACCGGGTCCGGCAGATCACCCGCAGGTACTTTTGGGCGTGCCTCTGGGCCCCTAGCCGACCCCCAACGAACGGGGCACGGACGTCCACTCGGATTACCCGATTGCAGCTCACCGGAGACACCATGTTTGGTGCCCATCGAGGGTAACATGGCGCTCTCCCCCCTCCTCCTTGCGGAAAGGCGACGTAGGGGCGTATGTAAGAAAGCCGAGTCTGTCCCTGATCGCCCTCTCGCCCTGTGCGGAGGCTCGGGGGCTGCTCTCGCAAACCCGGCTCCGGCCAAACCGTTGACAGCGTCAACATACCAGCCCGAGAACTTGGGCCCCGACAGTGCACCCGGGCTACGGCCTGTTCGCATGAGGGAACCACCAGACCAGCCGAAGCATTACGCAAGGCATTAAGACCTCGAAGGAGTGAAACCACTCCTCCGAGGCCTCGGGGGCTACACCCGGAACAAAATGCAACCGAGAAAGGCTGGTCCCCTTGCAAAAAAGTGCGACGAAAGCCTCCAAGCGAGTGCTAACACTCCCTTCGAGGCTCGGGGGCTACTGTCGGGGACCATAATTAGGGGTACCCTCAAGACGCCTAATTCTCAGCTGGTAACCCCCATCAGCATAAAGCTGCAGAGGCCTGATGGGTTTGATTAAGTCAGGGATCAGTCCGTACGAGCGACTCGATCACGCCTCGCTCGAGCCTAGCCTCGGGCAAGGGCAGCCGACCCTGAGGTGTTTCCGTCTCGCCCGAGGCCCCCTTTTTATGGCAGACGCATCTCCGGCTCGCCCGAGGCCTTGCCTTCGTTAAGAAGCAACCCTGACTAAATCACCGCGCCGACCGACCGAGTCGCAGGGGCATTTAACGCAAAGAGTGAGACTGACAGGCAGTCAGGCCTTGCCAAAGGCGCCATAGGAAGCTCCGCCCGACCCAGGGCTCGAACTCGGGCTAAGACCCCGGAAGACGGCGAACTCCGCTCCGCCCAGGGCTCGGACTCGGGCTAAGGCCCCGGAAGACGGCGAACTCCGCTCCGCCCGACCCAGGGCTCGGACTCGGGCTAAGGCCCCGGAAGACGGCGAACTCCGCTCAGCCCGACCCAGGGCTCGGACTCGGGCTAAGGCCCCGGAAGACGGCGAACTCCGCTCCGCCCGACCCAGGGCTCGGACTCGGGCTAAGGCCCCGGAAGACGGCGAACTCCGCTCCGCCCGACCCAGGGCTCGGACTCGGGCTAAGGCCCCGGAAGACGACGAACTCCGCTTCGCCCGACCCAGGGCTCGGACTCCGCCCTGGTCTCTGCCGAACGACCTCCGCCTCGCCCGACCCAGGAGCTCGGGCTCGGCCTCGGCCATGGAAGACAGACTCGACCTCGGCCTCGGAGGAGCCTCCACGTCGCCCGACCTAGGGCACAAGTCCGCCACGTCAACGGGAAGCGCCATCATCACCCTACCCCGAGCCGACTTGGGTCGCAGAGAACAAGACCGACGTCCCATCTGGCTAGCTCCGCCAGATAGGCAATGATGGCGCCCCGCTAGACCATGACGACGGCGGCTCTCAGCTCCCTTACGGAAGCGGGGGGACGTCAGCAAGAGCCCAACTATTCCGACAGCTGTCCCTCCACCAGGCTCCGTTACTCCTCCGACAGCCACGACACCACACCAGCTGGGTGCCAAGTTCTCTCCGGCTGCCACATTGGCATGTACCCAGGGCGCTAGCTCTCCCCCGCTAGACACGTAGCACTCTGCTGCATCCCCATTGTACACCTGGATCCTCTCCTTGCGCCTATAAAAGGAAGGACCAGGGCCTTCTTAGAGAAGGTTGGCCCCGCGGGAACGAGGGCAGGGGCAGGCGCTCTCTTGGGGCCGCTCGCTCCCCTCACCCGCGTGGACGCTTGTAACCCCCTACTGCAAGCGCACCCGACCTGGGCGCGGGACGAACACGAAGGCCGCGGGATCTCCGCCTCCCTCACGACCCGGCTCCGGCCACCTCGCTCTTCCCCCCTTCGCGCTCGCCCACGCGCTCGACCCATCTGGGCTGGGGCACGCGGCACACTCACTCGTCGGCTTAGGGACCCCCCGGTCTCGAAACGCCGACAACTAACTATTAAGACTCTAATGTAGACTGCCCCCGCCTCCCTACGCCCGCCAGCTAACCCGCCGCGATCCGCCCGTCCGCTCACCGCAATCCCCGCCCACCCTCCCGACATCGAAGCCTTCCTCCCCCGCAACGTTCCGACCATAGCGTGGGGAGAGGACAAGGCTATCGACCCCGACGTGGCCTCGGCGGGTCTTCACGTCTCGGAGCGGATCGGCCGCGACGCCGCCGTGCAGCCCGACCTGGAGGCTCGCGCTACGTGTCTCACCCCTACTCCTTGCATCCCAAGGAAGTAAGTGCCCCCTCCCCCTCCGACCTGCCGCAATCCTTTGCATGAATTTTTGTAGCGTAATGAAGTCAACAAACGTTGATTGTGCCAAAGATGCTAATGCTATCAAAGTGGTCCAACATGAGTCAATGACCAACCTTCTATTCAATCAACAAAAAAACTCACTCAAAAATGCATTTTAACTCTCTATTCTGTTTAATGTGGAATTAAATGAAATAAATTGCTAGCGAGACTGCGAGAGAGAAAAAATAGAGTATTATAAATAATACAAACTGCATAAATGGAAAGTACTTGATGCCTCACATTATTTAAAGATACTTAAATCAACTGAACCATGTGACATTTAGATGTATTAGCATGTGTCATTTCAAAGAGAGATCAAATGATATATTAGATGGATTCACCTGCTTTCCTTTAGCTGAAGAATTTCCTGTGCCAGCCATGCGTACTTTGCCAACAGATTCAGAATTTTGCTTCATATTAGCATTTGGAGGGGGAGCGTTAGTTTTCAATTCCCTGTTTTGATGCATTTGCCATGCAGTTGCATTGTGCTGCATCATTGGATGAGTAGGAGGAACGATTTTTGCAGGAGCCATTCCAGGAGCATGCATGGATGGCTGTGTTTCTGGAACAGGACTCGGTGATCTAAAAGAACCAGTGATTGACCGAGGGTAAGCCTGGGCACCAGGATTACTTGCTCCATATATTTGTTGTGAGGCCTGCTGCAACTGTGTTGGTTGATGCTATTTGTTCTTTGTTTGCAATGGAACTGTGTTGTGAGGACAAGATTAGTAGTATGCTCGCATACCCCAGAGAGCGTTTGCTTGTTGTGGTAGGCATTCACCGCCTTGTCAGCTTCCTCCCTTGAGGGGCATATGACGAAGCAGCACCCTGCATTATGTTCCAGAGCATGTAAAACTGAGGTGAAATAGAGAAGCAGATGAGCAAAATGACGGAAACACGGTCAGGTTAAGAGCAGAACAAACCAAGGAGATAGCCTAGAAGTGGGAAACTATAGCATGCCAATGTGCGAAGTAACAAAAATAGGTTTCAGCCGAAACAGGGTAGCTTTTCTAATTCTTTTTTTGATGGAAAAGAGGCTTTTCTAATTCTAGTTATGCAGAAACGCCAACGCAAACCAAGCAGCAAAATATAGCAAGCACACAGACTGTATGCCATTATGGCACGTTTAAGCCTGCATTGCTCGAAATCGAAAACAAGCTGAAGCCACAGTAGAGACGCATTGAAGCTCGTGCCTGTGACGCTTTATCGAACTTACCTAGATTTATAGAAAATATTAATAAAAAAGTATATCTTTAAATAGATTTATTTTTTTAAAAAAAAAAGGTTACAAAATGAAAATATAGAGGGAGCGGACAGAATATGGTTTAAAAAAACAGACACGGAAATGGAAGAGATTCAAAACGCGCAATGGAGCAAATACATACACTAAGGTAACGCAATTCAGGCCAAGCAAAACAAAAACTCGAATCCATGCTGAAACCCAAGCAACCAGAGGACTCGACGCGAGATCTCTCCGCAGCATTGCAGCAAAATCGATCCCACACAGGCAGGGGGGATCCAAGCAAGCGAAAAAAAAACGGTACGAAAATTTCTAGCCCAGAAAGCTCAGATTTCTCCGACCGGTGGGCGGCATTGCATGCTGGCAAACCCGAGCGGAGCGAGCAGTGGAGCTCACGGCGCGGCATTGCGGCGAAGCGAGCGGGGGGAAGGGGAGAGGGGCGGCGAGGCCAGATCCGGGGGCCAGGCAGATCCGCGCACCTTGGGAGAACAAGTAATAAGGCGTGTGGTTAACAAAGTCATAAGCGCGCTAGTCTCAGCCCCCGAATTGAAGCTCAGATCACATACAGCAAGCAAGGGAAACAGAACAAGTAACGATACAAGGGGAGCTTCCAACAAAATATGTCAAAAAGGGATCCGAGCGAGGCATTAAGCATAAGAACAGGGATCAGGATGAGTAAGTAATCAAACAACTCATCACAAAGGGGAATTGCAGACCGCAGCCCATCAGATACGTGATCTTCTCACTAAAACAGAACTTAAACCCCAAGATTCAAACACAGACAGAAGGCCATAGATCCTCGCAAGCAAGAATAAATGGAAATCACAGCGCCAATCTCACCATCTTGCGCGCGCGCAGCCGAGAGATCGCAAGGCTCTGAGCTCCGAACCTCACTTGAGCGGGGACGGCGTGGGGTTTTCGCTGGCGCGGGCGGCCTTTGCGGGCATTGGGGAAGCGACGGACAGCGGGTCGTGCGGCGGCTGCGGCCGTTGCGGGCGTGCGGGATTCGCTGGCGCGGGCGTTGCGGGAGCGGTGGTTTCGCGGCGTGGGTGTGCCGGAGCGGTGGTTTCGCGGCGGCGTCTTGGGGCGCGTGGGCGCGCGGGGCGTGCGGCCCTTGCGGGGCGGGACTTAGCGCGTGCGGGTAGGAGCGGGGGCAGTCTACACTGCCCCCTTAATAGTTAGTAGAGATTAGTTTTTGGCTTCTGCTCGTATTGGGTAAAACTTGGAATGTAGAGCATCCCGTCAATGCCCTAAACAATGACAAGCAAAAGATCCAGCGGCAAAGTGGCCTTAGTTTATGAGATCCAGCGGCAAAAGAACCAGATATCTATGTTGTAAAAAATCATATGACCATGCATCCAGATTTGGTTTTTAAAACTTTATTTTTCAAAGGAAAACTAAATTAAATTAAACGTACTAGAATCTTGCCACGGTTTTACTCTAGTAGAAAAGCCCTTCCCCTTCGTGTGCAGCCTAGGGATGGCAACAGGTACATACCCGTCGGGTAGTACCATTCCATACCCGTACCCATCAAAAAAAATTCTATCCATCGGGTTACCCATATATACTCGCGGGTATAAAATCTTACCCATACCCGTACCCGCGCGGGTATTTTTACCCGTCGGGTAACCCGTACCCGCTAGGAAAGTCTTAAATTCCAATATACCAATCACTCAAAATATTAAATAAACATATAAAAATAACTTCAACTTCACATATAACAAATCATATGATTACATAACTTGGTATCTAGACAAATGATAGCTAGAGAAGGGTTTTATTTTAGCTAAGATGCGCTCTATTAGATGATTATAGTTGTATTGATGCGGGTATATTTTACCCATGGGTAGACGGGTATGGGTAGTTCCAACCCGTACCCGTCTACCCAACGGGTATATCTTTTTACCCATTAACATACCCGCGGGTAGAGAAATCATCCCGTACCCGCCTTCATATCGGGTAAAACCCGTCGGGTATTTGGGTTTCGGGTACCTATTGTCATCTCTAGTGCAGCCTTTTTAGCCTGCTGGTCAAAGATACTTGATGGCGGACGAGGGCGAATGGCGTGCAGAGTATTAGTTATGTGGCGTGACACAAAACTTTAGTTAGTTAAGGAAACCAAACACCCTCTAAGACCATCTCTAACAACTTATCCATACACATAGCTATATTTAAACTACACTATACAAACAATATAATCTACAATGCAAAAAATAGTGCAAAAGGTCTTTTTGTGACCATATAGGTGAACTACTATACATAACACTTATATGGTCACTAAAAACACAGTTTTGCATCGTTTTACATTATAGATTGCACTGTTTATAATGTAGTTTGAATATGTGTATGAGTATAGGTAAGCTGTTGGAGATGGTCTAAACTAAGGTCCTGTTTGGGACAATTCCAGCTCTAGAGAATTTGGTGGAGTTAGTGGAGTCGGTCATTAGATGCTCTAGAAAATCGTGAAACTGGAGCTGTAAGCCTTTAGAAAATATTTAGATAAATCATTTTGTTTATTATTTAGATTAAAATATTTTTAAAATTATTAAAATTAATATTATAAACTATAGTTCCACACTGGCCGGTACTTGTATTTTTTGGGCACAGAGCGAAAGCTAATATAGAGGTCCCTCTCATCTCCTTATGTGTGTATGTACATATATAATATGTAATTATATATAGAAATCTATCAACACATAATTACATATCTCAAATTGTTTTTCAATAATTTAGTTTTAAAAAGTTTTTTTTCCCGACAGATAGAACAATCAGAGACATAATAAATAAGATTTAATATGCAAGAGAGATATTAGGATAACAATCCACTTCTTTGACATGCTCGAAAATTTCTATAGCGGATAATACGCCATCCGAAAATCTCTTATCTTGGCCTTTTAATCACTTGGTGTCAAGGTATGATAAGAGTTTGAGACAAACGAATCTGACTTTTGAACTCTATATAGAATAATAAATGATCAATCATTAATCTGAGATTGAAAAAATATACACACATATAATACAAGGACCAGTACACTAAAATACACTATGGTTACAAGTATTTAACGAACACGCACTCAATACATTGCCGCGTCACATTAGGAGTATGCAACGTTTTGTTTCTTCTAAGACTATGATAGGCTCATCGATCCATTTTTGAGATTTCCAACAAATTGTAGCTAACAAACAGCTAATGAACGAACTACCAAATGGTGAGTAAATTAAAACCAATTACTAAAATATCATAGTATACATGATATATTCTGCTACAATAGACAAAAGGAACATGATGGTAGATTGGTAGTACTCTTGTCGTCCCTCTTGTTCTTGTGATCGGGATTGCATTGTTATTAGACCCTGTTCGGTTATTCCAATTACACATGAATTGGATGTTATTGAAAAAATTAAGAAAAAAAATTAACTTGCTTGGGATTTAAATCCATCTAATCTCACTCAATCCACATGAATTGAGAGCTAACCGAACAAACGTTAGTCGATACTTAGATTCTCCATCCACGCTGCAAAAAACCACAAAATTCTCTTGTCCACTCCCCCCTCCACTTCAGGTCAGGTGAGAGCAGAGAGCCACTACTTCCTCCCTGTCATTTTCCTCCCTCACTCCCCAGTACTCCCTCCTACTAAAGATACTTTGCCTCACCAGAATTCTCGCTTCCCTAGCGAATCGGTCCAGCTGCCCATGCTTTGGAAAATTATTTTGCTGCAAAAATTCCGAATCAACTGAAAGTTGCTGTTGTGAGTCGTGACCTGTCAGTCTCACTCCAGCGCTGCACCGCAACACACCCACACTCCAATAAAGCTGTTGTCCTTCTTGAGTGGGATCAGTAATAATCTGTAAACCTTTGGACTAGATTAGCCTAGCCACCTTGAGTTAACAAACGCACCGTCACTGTTTTTCGTAGCCTGTTTAGTTTTCTATTTTCCAAGCACCCCCCTCGCGGCCAGAGCACACAGCACATGCGTCTTCTCTTGTGTCATTTGCATGCTATACTGACAGGTTCTGAGAGCAGGGGCATCCGGCACCCCTTCCAGGCTTCCACTGCCACTGGCAATTCGGTTCTGGGGGAAGAGAAAGGCTGCGTGATTCTTCCTCGCCTTGGCCTCACCCTTGCTTCCATGTTTGAACACGGAGCAAGCTCCTGAACTTGTTGCCGAGGAGGCCACGCTCTTGCGCTGCCTTGGCAATGGTGCCGGTTCTTGCAGCTTTACCCTGCTCCTGTTCTGATCTTGCGAGTGTTGAGTTTGTGATTCAAATTCTAAAGAAGGCGGCCAAGTTGGTGAGCGAAGCGGAGGCCCATGGCCTTCCCGCGGCCAGGGACGCCTGGGCGGGGGGCGAAGCCCCCCGCGGTACGGATCGTTTCCCTACTCGTGGCCATGCGACGAGGCAGTGACCACCGTTTGGCTCGGCCTTCCCTTTCCAAAGAAAGGAACGCCAGATCCTGTCAATGTGGTTGCGTGCCCAAACCACGAGGGGAAAAACCGATAAGTGGTAGGTGGGCATGGAGGATAGAACAGAAGATACGAGCGTGAGCCGGCCAGCTCGATTTAGAAGATTTCCTTTCCATCCTGCCAGATGGTTGCCAATTTTTTCAATGAGTGGTTGGATGTGGATTTTCGGAAGTGGTCGGGTATGGAGTTGGAGACCTAGGTAACGACAGGGGAAATTCCCCCAAGTCCCGTGGAATGGCTGGAGCACATGATCAAGGTCGATGTCTTCACACCGAATCGGGTGGATAGACCTCTTTTCATTTTCAAGGTTAGTAACCAAGCCCGCGCATCCAAAGGCGTGTAGGATGTCTTTGACCGTCACAATTTTATCCCTAGAGGGGTTGATGAAGATAGCAGCATCATCAGCATAAAGAGACGTCCTAAGATTGGCTGTGTTCAGCGGAAGGGGGGAGAGGATTCCTTGTCGGGTTGCCAGCCCAAGGATGCGCTGCACCGAGTCAATGGCGAGAATGAACAATCACTGTTAACTTGCGTTCTTTCAGGGATCTGTCCTACAATGATTTGAGTGGTCCAATCCCAGGGGTCCCTGACAAGGACATTCAAGTAAGGCTATAGCCTCATGTTATTTATCTTGACTTGAAGTTCCACGTCTGCTGAAACATATTTATCTTCAAGTTTTGAGTTATCAGGAATAAAAACATTCACGCCATTTCCCTGCATCATTGTAGGGAATCCACTGATCTGTGCAGCAACCATGGAACAAGATTGTCTTGGATTTTTACCTATGCCAATGTCTTACAATCTGAATAACGCACAGGGTATGCAGAGTCAATCAGTTCATGATGCTATCAATTGTATTAAGAACACTTGTGCTCAGCTAGCTAATAGATCCAAGCATAATTTTGTAGATAACAAATAGGTCTAATGAAAACTTTTATCCAAAGGAACTCGGATGCCCACGAAAGCTAAGAGCCATAAAGTTGCAGTTGCGTTTGGTGCTGCAACTGGCTGCACCAGCCTCTTTTTCCTTGCCGTCGGTTTGCTATTCTGGTGGAGGTGGAGGCGAAACCGGAAGACTCTTTTCGAGGTTGATGGTGAGTGTCAGAGATAACTGATTCATTCCACAGGCTAACCCTAATGGGTAGCTATATAGTGATGTACATAGGCCACATGGGCCTAGACACATGGCATATACTCTAACACCCCCCGCAGTCTGAACATCCGTCGCAGCGGGGTTCATAGACTGGACTCAAAAGGAAGACAAAGGAAGACGTACACCACACCGTACATCACACCATAGGATCCCCACAGCCGCAACTAGCCACTACTAATGTTGAGGCTGGAGCGAAACTCGGCGAAGGTCGAGGACGGAAGGCCCTTGGTGAAGATATCAACAAACTGGGAGGTGGTCGGGACGTGGAGGACCTGAACAGTACCGGCGGCGACATAATCGCGGACGAAGTGTAGATCGATCTCTACATGCTTGGTCCGCTGGTGCTGCACCGGGTTGGTGGAAAGGTAGACAGCGCTGACGTTGTCGCAGTAGACCAACGTGCTCCTGGAGAGGGGACTGTGGAGCTCGGCGAGGAGCTGCCGGAGCCACGCAGCCTCCGCCACGCCGTTGGCCACAGCACAGTACTCCGCCTCGGCACTCGAGCGGGAGACGACCGGCTGGCGCTTCGACGACCAGGACACCAGGTTGCCACCGAAGAAGACGGCGAAGCCGGAGGTGGAGCGCCGAGTGTCCGGGCACCCGGCCCAGTCAGCGTCGGTGTAGACGACCAGTTCGGAGGAGGTAGACCGGTGGAGAAGCAGCCCGTAGTCGACGGTGCCCCGGAGGTAGCGGAGGAGGCGTTTGAGAGCCGCGAGGTGGGGCTCTCGGGGGTCGTGCATATGGAGACAGACCTGCTGCACGGCGTAGGAGATGTCCGGCCTAGTGAAGGTGAGGTACTGAAGGGCACCGACAAGGCTCCTGTACCCGGTAGGGTCCTCGACTGGGTCACCCGTGTCCTCAGATAGCTTCGCCTGCGTGTCGACTGGGGTAGAGCAGAGCTTGTAGTCAATCATCTTGGCCCGCTTCAGAATGTCAAGAGTGTACTTCCGCTGGTGAAGTAGGAGTCCTGAGGGCCGAGGCTCAGCAGTGACCCCCAGGAAATGGTGAAGCACGCCCAGATCCTTGACCGGAAACTCCCATTGGAGCGCGTCGACGAGGCGGCAAAGAAGTGACTGACTGAAGGCGGTGAGGACAATGTCATCCACGTAGAGGAGCAAGTAGGCAGTCTTGGCTCCATGATGGTGGACAAACAGAGACGTGTCGGACTTGGCCCCCACGAAGCCCAGTGTCACGAGGTATGTAGCCAGTCTGGAGTGCCACGCCCGAGGGGCCTGCTTGAGGCCGTAGAGGGACCTGTTGAGCCGGCAGACCATGTCAGGGCGAGAGGAGTCCACGAATCCCGCCGGCTGACAACAGTAGACGGTCTCGGTGAGGGCGCCATGCAGGAAGGCGTTCTTGACGTCGAGCTGGTGAACTGGCCAGGAGCGAGCAAGGGCCAGCGAGAGCACCGTGCGAACGGGGGCCGGCTTCACAACTGGGCTGAAGGTCTCATCGTAGTCGACTCCGGGGCGATGAGTGAAACCCCGAAGGACCCAGCGAGCCTTGTACCGCTCCAGGGAACCATCGGCTCGCCGCTTGTGCGTCCAAATCCACTTGCCGGTGACGACGTTGGTGCCGGGCGGACGGGGCACCAGATCCCATGTCTGGTTGGCGACGAGCGCCGCGTACTCCTCCTCCATCGCCCGACGCCAGTGGGGGTCCAGTAGGGCGGTGCGGGCGGAGGAGGGTACCGGAGAAACCTGCGAGTCTCTGGTTGTGGCCGCCAGGACTCGGGGCCGCAGGGTACCAGCCGCGTGCCGCGTCACCATCGGGTGGACGTGCTGCGGGTCGCGGTGAAGGAGCGGTGGGTGGTACACCGGCGTCTCGACACGTGCCGCGGGTGGCTGCGGCGGAGGTGTAGGTGTCCCTGGCGGGGACTGGGCCACCGGCAGTGATGGCGACGGCGACGGCTGAGGGGCGAACCCCGGCGGCTGGGCGAAGCGAGCCGGAGGGGTTGGTACCGATGGCCCCGTAGGCGGTGCAGTCCCACCACCCCCGCTCGGCCCGGGGGCGATCGGAGACGGGGCGCCGCGGAGAGGCGACACCACCGGACCCGGGCAAGGCACCGGGCCGGGAGTAGGACCGACAGGCGGTGAGCGAGGACCTGCAGAGAGAGGAAGAATAGGTGGCTCGACCACCGCGTCAGTCGGAAAGAGAGTGAAAAGGTCAAGGTCAGGGTCATAGGAGGGTGGTGTGGTGGTGGAGGAGTAGGGAAATGCGGACTCATCAAACACCACATGGCGAGAGATGAGGATCCGACGAGAGGAGAGGTCAAGGCAGTGGTAGCCCTTGTGGTCCGGGGAGTACCCGAGAAACACACAGAGGATGGAACGAGGTGCTAGCTTGTGAGGAGCAGTGGCAGCGGTGTTCGGGTAGCAAGCACACCCGAAGACACGGAGGTGGTCATAATGCGGAGGGGAACCGGAGAGTGCCTGGTGAAGAGTGGGGGCCGGGCACGCAGTAGAAGGGAGACGGTTGAGGAGGTAAGTAGAGGTGTGAAGGGCCTCGGCCCAAAAACGTGTCGGGAGGTGCGCCTGGAGAAGAAGAGTGCGGATGGTGTCGTTGGTCGTGCGGATCATGCGCTCAGCCTTGCCGTTCTGGGAGGAGGTATACGGGCAAGACATCCGCAACTGCATCCCGTGGGAGAGAAAGAAGTCACGGGAGGCGGAGTTATCGAACTCACGATCGTTGTCACACTGAACGGCCTTAATGGTGAGGCCGAACTGAGTGGACACCCAGGCGAAGAAGTGACGGAGGGTGGGGAAAGTCTCAGACTTGGCACGCAACGGAAACGTCCACACATAATAAGAAAAATCATCAAGCATGACAAGATAGTATTTGTAACCCGACATACTAGTAATGGGAGAAGTCCACAAATCGCAGTGTACAAGATCAAAAGCATGAGTAGCATGCGAGGAAGAAGAGGAAAATGGAAGACGAACACGGCGGCCTAACTGGCATGCATGACATAAATGCTCCTCAGGGGATCGAGTACATGGGATAGTGGCATTACGAGTAAGCTGCATCAAGGCATCGCGTCCGGGGTGACCAAGGCGACGATGCCAGGTGATAGAAGACGTGGTGGCAGCAAAACCAGCAGCAGTGTCAGGTGGCGAAGACGAAGAAGATGTGGCGTGCGGAAGCCGAATGGTGTAGAGGGGGCCGGTGCTGTCACATCGGAGGAGGGGGCACCGAGTTGCCGAGTCCTTCACAGTAAGACCAAAGGAGTCAAACTCAACAGAACAAGAATTATCAGTAGTAAACCGACGAATAGAAAGTAGATTGTGGACCAAAGAAGGAGCGACAAGAACATCGGGCATGCGAAAAGAGCTGGGAGGGCCGGCGGCACCCACAGATGTGACAGGGAGACACGAGCCATTTGCCACCATGATGGACGAAGGGAGAGAGGAAGGAGGAGGTCGCACAGAGGTGAGTATACCAGGGTCCGGAGTGGTGTGGTAGGTAGCACCGGTGTCCGCGATCCACTCGGGACCCAACGGTGGAGTCAGAGTGGGAGTCTGGAAGACAGCCAGGGCGGTCGCGTCCCAACCAACCAGCCCAGACGGTGGAGTAGCCGGCGGCGTGGGCCACGATGAAGCGGCAGGCGACGGAGTCCAGGGCGACGGAGAGGCGACGGCGAACCCGGCGACGAGGTGAACCCCGGCTGTGCACCAGCGAACAGAGCCACCAGGGGACGAGCCTCAGAAACAGGCCCCTGGAACGACCACATGGAGATGCGCCCTGACCACGGGTGGTGGAAAGTGGGCCAAGGCGCACCCTGCTGGGGTCCCGGTGCCGGTGCGCTGCCACGGGCACCACCGCCGGGACCAGCACCACCCGCACCACCGCGTCCACCACGACGGCGACGACCACCACCGCCCCCACCTCCGCTACCGCGACCCCTGCCGCCCATGTTCGGCCCGGGGGGACGATGGCCTGACGGAGTAGGAGGATGGGTCGGGGTGAGAGCCGCTAGAGATGTCGAGGAGGATAAGGACCCCGGGCCGGATATCAAGGTAGCCTGAGCACCCAGAGTGATCTCCTCCAGGGCGAGGTCGTCACGGACCTGGAGGAAGGTAGGGAAGGGGCGCTGGCGCATGAGCAACGACCGGAGGTGGGTGTAGCGATCACTGAGGCCGCGGAGGACGTTGAGGACTAGGTTGCGGTCCTCCACGGGGCAGCCCAGATCGCCAAGTGAGTCCGCTATGGTCTTCATCTTGCGGCAGTACTCACTGACGCTGAGGTCCCCTTGGACGAAGGTGCGGAAGGCTGCGTCAAGACAGAGAGCCCGGGCCTCGGCGTTGCCCAGAAACTGGCCCTCGATGGCCAGCCAAACAGCCCGAGCGTGAGGGAGGTTCCAGAGGAGGCTGTGGAGGTCAACGAAGATCGTCCCCACGATCCAGGTGAGCACGATGCTGTCGAGGCGCACCCACGCCGGTGGGGTCGCAGAGGACGTGGTCATCCAGAGCGTAGCGGCGAAGGGTGAGGAGTAGTAAGTCCCGCCAGCGTGCGTAGGACGACGACTCTGGCTCCAGGACGACAGGAACCATGAGGCGGATGTTCTGGACACTCCCAGCTTGAATGTGGAGCTGAGCCACGAGTGGGTCAGCCGGGTCATGCCACAGCACCGTGGGGATGGTGCAGGGTCCGGTTCCGACGGTCGGTGCGGGCAGGACGCCGTACACTCCGCCCACGGTGTCAGAGGAGGTGACCCCGCCGTCGTGGGTCGCAGGCGAGGCGAGCAGCTGTTCCGCCACGGCAATCTGAGCAGCGATAGCATCGACGGCCTCACGCTCGCGCTCCCACACGAGAGCTGCTTCCCGCAAACGGACCTGTCGCGCCGCGTGCTCCGCACGGGCAGCAGTTAGGGCGGCGACGGTGTATCCCTGGTGGGCGACCGGTGGAGGAGGAGGCGGCGGATCGACGACAGGAGGTGGATCGACGACCAGCGACGAGGGGATTGGCGAGGGAGGGTCCTCCGGACCGGCAACCCCCGCGGGAGGCACATCCGCCACAGCCGCAAGGACCGATGCGGGGCCGTCGCGGTGAGGGACCCACCAACGGCGATGGGCCCTGCCCCCCATGGCGGCCTGAGCACAGCAGCAGCGGCAGGAGAGACGGCAGCGGGTCTGCCAGGAGATGCGGCCCGTACCCAGGAAGAGAGGGGAGGGAACTCGGCATCCATGGGAGCAGGGCGCGGACGTCGGGGTCTTCGGTCGGTCCTGGGCGTTGCGCGTCGCAGGGCGTCGATCTGCGCGGGCTCCTGGCTTCGGGCGCAGCAGGGGCGCGTCGGGGAGGCTGCAGGGAGCGCGGGCGAGGTGGAGCGTGCGCGCGCACGGGGGCGTCGTGAAGGCCCTGCGCGCCGGCTGGAGCGGCGGCTCTGCGCGCCTGCTGGAGAGAGGAGCGGCGCGACGACGGCCCTGCGCACCGGCTGGAGCGGCGGCTCTGCGCGCCTGCTGGAGAGACGGCGGCTCTGCGCCCGCTGGAGAGGAGCGGCTGCAGCCCTGCGCGCCCGCGGGAGAGGAGGAGCGGCGGCGGCGGCGGCGGCGGCGGCTCTCCCTGCCTGGGCGGCGGCTGCAGGGTAGGAAGGTGGCGGCTGTAGGGGAGGGAGGGAGGAAACCCTAGAGTAAACCCTAGCTTTGATACCATGTCAGAGATAACTGATTCATTTCACAGGCTAACTCTAATGGGTAGCTTGTGATGTACATGGGCCACATGGGCCTAGACACATGGCATATACTCTAACAGTGAGTAAAACGCTTAAGTTACTAATCAATTCATGGGCTCGGTACCTTGGTCGTGAATCTTGTGATGGCTACTGCAGACCAGCACATAGAGAACGTCAACCTCGGAAATATGAAGCGGTTTCAATTCAGAGAGCTCCAGGCTGCAACAGGAAACTTTTGCAGCAAGAACATATTAGGAAAAGGTGGGTTTGGTGTCGTCTACCGGGGGCAGCTCCCAGATGGAAGTCTCTTGTAGCCGTTAAGAGGCTCAAAGATGGTAATGCTGCAGGCGGGGAAGCACAGCTTCAGACTGAACTCGAGATGATCAGCTTGGCAGTGCACAGGAACCTGCTTCAGACTCTATGGGGATTCTGCATGACCTCCAGTGAGAGGCTACTGGTCTATCCATACATGTCAAATGGGAGTGTCGCATTGCGCCTGAAAGGTAAGCAGTTATTCAAGTTATGAATGCATTGATCACCAGTGCCATGTGTCTTTCTTTGTTGAGGATTAAATTTTCTTAAGTAAACCATATAATTCAACATGACTGTCTATTTTTTGTTTCCTGAACAATGTAACTGCCTGATATAACTGAAGACAGCCTACTTAGGCTGAGAAGCAGAATAAAAGAAGATTTGGGATTTGATTATTTTGTTCCGCTTTCATTTCCTATCCTTTGGGGCATAATATTAGAACAAAGAATATGATTCCCTTAGAACCAACTCAAACTACAGGGAAGACACCACTGGACTGGATCACCAGAAAGAGGATAGCACTTGGGGCAGCACGAGGTCTACTGTACCTGCACGAGCAGTGTGATCCTAAGATCATCCATAGAGACGTTAAGGCAGCAAACATACTGCTAGATGACTGCTGCGAAGCGATTGTCGGGGATTTTGGGCTCGAGAAGCTCCTAGACCACCGTGAATCACATGTCACAACATCCGTGGGGGAACTGTTGGCCACATCGCTCCTGAGGCTATCCGCAACCGTTACCTCTAAATTTTTCCTCCTATATCACTTTTCCCCTCTATTTTTCTCCTTATTTTTTCATCTCCCGTAGCGGTTCCCCCTAAATACTCCCCTATACCCCACTACAACTATAAAATATCATTTTCTATATCAACTATTAATTTTTTTATCCACTAACAATTACTCGTGGACTCACAGCACAGTGTTTAGGGGGATAAACAGTGACACGCTAGATCTGGGGGGAGAGAGAATGGGGCCGACGCGTAGGGGGCGCTGTAGGGGCACCGCTGTGGGTGTAGAGTGCCCCCTACAGCCGGCATGGAAGGGGAGGAGGCTGCGTAGGGGGCTGCGTTGCAGTTAGTCTGAGTACCTCTCCACTGGCCAGTCATCTGAGAAAATAGATGTCTTTGGCTTTGGAATCCTGCTGCTGGAGCTGATCACCGGTCAGACTGCCTGGAGTTTGGGAAGTCGTCAAATCAGAAGGGAGAGACTGGGTAAGTTAACGCAATATCAGTTTTATGGTCTACACAACTTGTGGCATTTGATCAAATACCTGAGTTAACAGACATTGATGTTGTTCGGGTGAAGAGGATGCTGAAGGGCGATGGACTTGCAGAGCGATACACCCAGTCACACGAGTTCAAGGTGCCCGAGTTCTCCTTCAGCCGCTGGCCGCTGCCACTCTGACCTGACGGACGACTCGTCGCTGCTGGTGCGAGCAGTGGATCTTTCTGGGCCGAGATGATACCATTACATTGGAGACGGTCTGGGGCAAAGTATTATGCAGATATTTAAATAATAAAAAGTGAAGCAAGTGATGCTGCATCCTGTCAGAAATCGAAGCACGTCTCAATCAGCTGAATTGTACAAAGATTTTTAAAAAGTGAGCACAACCTAGTCTAGGCCTGGTACATTGTTATATGTAACTGGTGGTAGAATAAAGCAATGTAGCAATATTTTCAATTTCTAATGTAAGATTTTGTTTGTATTTTTCCCTTTATATTCTATTACTCTAGTTATAATTTGTAAAAGCAAAACACTTTCTTTTTCCCATTGGAACACAGAGGCTTGGAAGTGTCCATGTTGTCTGTGCATTGGTCAACTCTCCCTGATTGTTGTTGAAACTTCTTCTGCCCTACATCCATTTTCACCAGAAAATACCAAATGTTTTGCGTGGATATCTGACTCCATGTAATAGAACAAGTATGAGCACAGATAAGGGTAAACTATGGAAGGCTATAGTTTCAAACGGAAAAAGTTACAGCAGGTTTCAAATCATCGTGCCCATGTTAGGAATCGTCAGGAACATTCTGTCAGGAAAAAAAACGATAGGGGCACAGTCGCACAGACACCAAAGTCTAAAACAAAAGGAAAAAGGACTCCTGTGTCTTAACAAGATCTACGTGGTGAGTGTAGGAAAGGGATAATTGATTTTTTTTGAGTTTGCTTTGTGCGTGTGGTGGTGGTGTGTGTGTGTCTTAACAAGATCCCCGCCAACCATATTCCATGGCAGGCCAACATTCTAATAATTTTGCCAACATGTTGATATCTGGCTTTGCACGAAGGCGAGGGTCTCGACCAAATTTAGCTATGGACTACTTTTTGTTAGTAAAATAATGATATAATGAAACACTTATATGAATAAAGACTAATTACTTCAACTTACACAGAACTGTAGATCCATATAGTGGTATTTGTCTTCCAACAAGAACAAGGCATCATTGCATGCGATCATCCGAACAGCCATGTTGAAACAATCTGTATCCATCGGCTTATTTACATTCAATATATCTTTAAGTTTTTAAAGACGTAAAGAAATTGGATAAGGTTTAGAGCTCTAAATCCAATGTTTCCTATTAAATGAACATTTGTTTTTATAGTTAAAGCAAGAACATATGTGTTGAGTATTTACCATGCATATACTATATTAAATGAGAATTAACTTACTTTAAATAATTGGCGTTGTCTATCCCCATGATATATGTGCATAATACAAACATCGGTTCGTGTGTGTTTGTTGATGTTACTTTAGCAGGCAAAACACATGGAGATATATATGGTTCAATCTGATGTGATGTATTTGACGATCTAGGAGACTCACATGGAGTATCGATTATTTAAACATCACTTGAACTCTCTCCATCTTCATCCACATTGTGGTCAAGATTTTGATGTCTTTTCTTTGTGTTTAATCTCGAGTCTCATAATATTGTAGGTAGCTTAAACCTAAACATTGTTATATCATCCTGCAAGTATATAGATTATTAGAACAAAAGAAACATTGTTCCTATAAATATGTGTCCTCTACCTGAGTTACGTTATTAGATAGGGAAGATCCTGTCCAGTATTCCTATAGTTTATCATCCATAGCCCGCAAGATACCCTAATATAAAATTTAACAAATCAGGTGAGTTTCTATGTAAAATAAATACAACCAATTTTGTAGAGTTGTGGTCACATGAATTTTACCCATCGGTTTGCATTTGTGTTGTGATCTTCTCTATAACTGGCCATGATGCAACATCAAGGTTCGACCACTTGCCTTGGTAAAGTTTTTATGTTCTGCTACAAGTTTAATCTGTCTTTGTAGACCTTTTAACTATGTGTATATATAAAACATATCAAGATTTATAGATAACAAATAATGTAATGATGAAATAATAATAATATAAAAGAAATAATTACTCATTGTAGTATAAAGGTCTCGGCGATCCGTTATTTGTTGTCCCATAGAATCGAGTACATGTACCTCACTTTTTTTGCATTTAGAACTGCCAGGAACCAGTGAAAATTTTCTATATTCATTGGAATGAACACCTTCATAGAACATACACATTAATATTAATTTATAAGTATTGTGCACCAATATATTACATATTACATATATTAAAAATGAGCTGAGTTTTAGGTCAACCATGTCAGATTGTAAATAATTGTCCATCCTTTTTTCAATTGTGTCTTCCTTACAATTTAAGAGCATCTTAGGGTCGCCATCACGCTTAAGCAGACTGGAAATGAATGTGTTCTCCAAGAAGACCTTTCCACCTTCTCTATGAAGTAAATGCTCTTCATCCCTAATACAGTGTATATATGCACTGAGGACCTGTACACCAAAAGAATACAATTAGGAGATCAAATATACATGTTAGCTTTAAATTTGTATACCATACTGTATAATAGGATAATTATAAATATATATACTTTATTCTTGTATATAATATGGACATACAAATGTACTTACTTCGCTAGACAATTGGATGTCACCATGAAAAAGACATTCCATATCATTTCTGTTTAACCATGCACTGTTGATGTTCACCACAACTTGTTTCCTCGGAAATGTTTTAATGTATTCAATAAGCTGAATATCTTCTTGGGTGCACTTATAATCTATACAATGAAAAATATTATACTTAATAAGCAAATGATATATGCGAAAACCAATAAGATGCAATAAGGCAAGAACAAAAATTACCTTCAGAGACAACTCGAGCTACATTCAACTTCTTTGGTTTTTTATGTTGTGATATTCTAATAAGTGTGTCCAAAGCATCTTGTTTGTTCTGCTCTAGCATATCCGCATCAGAACTTATTTGAGTTGATTCATTTTGAACATCCAAAGATGTCAGGTGTATCACATCTGTATGAGGAGTGAATGAAACTTAAGTCTCTTGATAAAAGCATTTTTAGGAGTACTCATAAGACAATATTTACATTTAGGAGAGTAGATAAGAGAGCCTACCTGGTTGTGGTCCAAGATTGGCTTCAGTTGACACTTTAACAGGATTGAAAATACAATCAATGCCTACTCCCTGATACGACCACGCCATTAAGAAACACATTACAACCCCCAAGTTATACTACATCAACTCAAGTACAACCAACATCGTCACCAACCCGAGTCTTTGATGGACCAATTACACGTAGCCGAGCTAAGAAGCTACAGCAAGAGGTGCACGCGCTAGTCTTTGATGGACCAATTACACGTAGCCGAGCTAAGAAGCTACAGCAAGAGGTTCACCAAGAAGAAGGACAAAACATATCAAAGGCGAATCAGCAAGAAGAGCTACGTCCGAGTCAGTCCAGCGCTACAGAACCGTCCAGAAGAAACAGTCATAACTTTTGATTCCCAAAAGCTATAAAGGCCCATAAGTACTTTTTGGAAAGCTCTTGAAGTCTAGTTTCCAATGCTTCTACAGCCGACTTAACCACATCTACCAGAAAGGGGCAGCCGACCTACTTTAGTGCTGACTGGTCAGAAGGTCAACAGTCTGCTTGATGACCAAGTTTTCGTATTAAACTGCATCATTCTACGAAGTTTCATTAAGCATGCTATATATGGTGAGAAAGCTTATCAAATTAGCTTTCCAATGCAACTAGTCCCACGTCATTTGAAGATTCCTAGAAGAAGTTATTGCCAAAATACTGAAGACTGCGCAGAAGTCAAACAGCCACACGGAAATCAGCTCTGCAGATCTTCCGAAGAGGCTCCTTCACATTAGCTCGTGAAAATACTTTTGTTTTGTGTTTATACCTCGCTAAGGCTGGTTGTTACTAGTATAAATACCCCCCTATGTCTATGATGTAAGGCAGCTTATGATAATCTAAAACAGAACCCCTTTTGTTCAGCTGTGTGCTAACAAATATTGAGAGTGATCTCTACCCCTTTGCTCTTGCGAATTCCTTCGCGGGATTGCAGAAGCGGCGGCTTCATCCGCTCCCAATTGGTGCTCCTACTCCCTTCGAGGTCTCCTCGATTGATTGTAGGCTGTGTTGGTTGGTTCTTTGAGAGTGTGGTTGGGCGAATCCTCGATTCAGGCTGCCGGTTAAAGACGGTGGTTGGCTTCGAGTTTTATTTGTCAGGTTGCACTAGTTATCGCTGCTTGCAGCAAGTTATCTTGGCTTCTTTGAAGCTAGTTATCTGAAGATTGATCCTACGTCGTGAAGATCGGGCATCGTGACGCATCACTCCCACAACATCGTGTGATTGTTTTGCAGCATTACCGACACTAACCTTACTATCCTCGCTCTCTACATCTATGGCGCACAAGAGAAGAATTAAGTGTCAAACAAATATTTATTATTACAGACCTTAGTTTTTTGTAATTGATAATAGCACTTACCCAGTTCATGTTCGTCAGTGTCATTAGTTGACAATTGTGTTGAACAACCACTGCTAGCCACAACCTCATACGATGGTTCAACAGTATTGCCAACATTGACATTTCCTTCCTCCACCTCTATATCCATTGTGATTTGGTCTGTATCCATCAGATTAAAAGTGTCAAACATAATTTTATTGACAAAAGTATTTAGGTATATAAAGTACAAGACTAATGGTCAAACATCGTATTTCATGGATTGTTGTTCATAGATCAGAAAATCAGCAGGGGCCTCTACGCGAAAAACTCTAAGACTTAGAGTGCTACTGCGTGGACTGCGGGTTTTATTTTGCAATTTACGAGGGGTTTATACAATTATACCTGAGCAAAAAGGTATCTATTGCCCAGAGCCGTCTGATAAGGGACGATCAGTTCGGATTAAATTCTAAAGCGCACGCAACGCTGACCTACGGATCAGGAATCAACGGTAGAGAGCCCCAGCGCGCTCTGACCTGTCACACCCGGTTTTAGAAGGCAAACCGAATGCGAACCATGTACGTGTCAGGATCAGCAATTCACGTACATAGCAGTTACATAACTGGACATCATCACACAGTGCTAAAATAATGACATAAAAGAGGGTATAATAGTCGATTACATCATGATGTCTGAGACATCCACATAGTCTTTAACAATAATCAAAGTGCGGAAAAGAAACGTAGATACACACGGCCTACACAGGCAGCCGATTGGGGGTTTGCCGCTAACCCACGCCTAGAATTCATCGTACTCTTAGAACTCCTGGAAGCCCTCCTCCACGACTTCATCTTCACTTGAGCAGTGGTTGCAACGCTGACAACCTGGGGGGTTTGGTGTGTAAAGCAAGAGTGAGTACACATCAAAATACTCAGCAAAATGTCCCGTTTGGCTGTAGTGGACTAGCCTTATGTGGAGTTAAGTCAAGCAGTTGCTTTTAGTTGGTCAGGTTATTATTTACTAATAGAAAGCCAGGTTTTAGCATTAACCCAAGTTATTAACCCAGATGTACCCTTTCCAAACGGAAAGAATACCACTTACCATTACCATAGTCATAACCAAAACCATCATCCTCATCACCACCTGTAAACCATACATCTCTGATCAAGTATCTCTAATCAATGGAGCTCCCTTATCCGCTCATAACCGCGAGCACGGCTGATATATCAGTTTTCAAACACTCTGCAGAGGTTGCGCACTTTACCCACAAGCTGTGATTCCCTTTCTGCCCGGAGATCATGACTCTCCATTGATCACTACCAAGGTGACCCAACAGGGTATCACTACGTAGCCTTTACAAAGATTCCCCGGGGTTGTAGCCGCCCGTTAGGTTTCCTAAATGCAGCGCACTCCTCCCCAAGGGGCGAACCAAACTTGGCAGAGCGAGCTGCATACACCGAGCCCCATTAACGGCACGACGGCTAAGCGAACCACACCCCGGTTCCTCTAATTATTCAGCTAAGGGCGTCTCATTCCACCCTCATGGTTGCACTGTTTTTCCGGGCGGTCATCCAACGAACAGGTCCTTACGGAGAGGCACTCGAGAAACAGCTCGAGTCCCCTTAAGGGCCACAAGTACCATCATCATAATCAAAAGGGAAAACAGCGTATCATAGATATCTCATCATGTTCATTGATTAATGTGAAGCACTAGTATAAAGCTAAATTGAAATAACCCAACCATAATAGGTAAACAAGGACAAGATAGACAAAAGCTAGTCAATCCTTAGGTATAAATGTGTAAATGCGGGAAGTGAATTATAAGAATGAGTAGGACATAGATGGGTCAAGGGACACTTGCCTTCACCAACCGACTGCTGCTCAGGATCTTCACCTGCAACTCCTTCGGACTCTGCCAACTGACCGTTATCTATACGAGTTCAAACATACATTCCACACATTTAATACAAAAGAACAGTACACCATACAATGGAATGCAATAAATAAACAGACGTTCGACGCAAGGCTCGCGCTTACGACTAAGCGAGAAAGAGAAAGTAACGGTCGAGGCTACGGTCGAAGAGCGACCACATTACATGATTATAAATTAAAATACTCGTCTAAATAGAATGGTATTTGTCGGAGAGGAAATCTCCGGCCGGGTGGCGGAGTGCACCCGCCCTAAATCCTAAGATGAGGAGGGGCCTAAGCGTTTTGCTTGTTAGTTGGACAAAATGGGAAGAACACAAGAACACACAAGAGTTTAGAGTGGTTCGGGCCGCCGGAGCGTAATACCCTACTCCACTGTGTGTTGTATTGCTTGAGAGCTTGAGTTGTCTTGGATCACTTGGGTCTAAGCCTAAAGATTGAGCTTGTAGATTGAGCTTGTGTTGTAACATCGCATGCCTCCCCTTTTATAGCTAAAGGGGGACATGTACAAGAGTACTGAGCCCCGACATGTGGGCCAAGGAACATAGCGGATGTAGCTACTAATACTTGCTGCTGGAGCGATCTTCTTGCGCCCTGACGCTCAAGATCTGTATGTCCTTAGCGTGCAGGGGGAAGCTTCTCGTATAAGGGATGAGTACAGTGCATCGCGTAGCACGGGCGCACTATTTTGGCAACGGACTGGACAGGGTGGCCCTAGCGCCGCCTGCCAGCGGAATGGACAGGACACAATAAATGTCGTGGGGGTACATCGCCTGTCAGAAGGGTGGACAGGCGGTGTGTCCTTTCCGCAATAAATGCGGAGGTCGCGTGGCCCAGAATCCTTACGTCATGCTCCGCCCGCTGGCCTACGCCACGGATAGTAAGCCAGGTGGCGGCATTAGCCCCTCAGCCGAGTGGGAGCGGAGGCGCTCCGGATAGAGTCTGGACACGCGCCAATATCGGACCTATGCCTAGGTCACGTCACTTCCTTTCCTGGGACCCGGTTATGGGTGGTCCGGAGCTCACTTGGTGGGGTCCGAACCCTATCCAATGGCTCCGGGCCGCTTTACTTCAGGGGTCCGGGTTGTGTGCACAGGGGTCCTACGCCTGATGGCGTTGTCTCCGAGAACGCCACCTTAACTGCCCACGAGATACCCCTGGGGCTGTTCTCCGTGCGGCTAAGGGTAGCCGCACAGGCATCGTGCCTTCACATCGTAGTAAGGGTACCCCTAATCCAGGATACCGACAGTGGCCCCCGGGCCCACCTCAGGGGAGGATGCGAGCCTGCAGGTGGGGCCAGAGTTTGACTGGCAATCGGCTCGGTGCTCCTGCGCACCCGTTGATGCAGTTACTGCCGGCCCGCCTATGGTCACGCCGACTGCCACGCCTGCCCCCACGGCTGACTGGCCTGTGACCTCCATACTTAATGTCTCTGTTGGGCCATGCGCGGGGTGCCTCGAGTCACTGCATCGGTTTTGAAAATTTATCTTCTTAGTTTTCTGCGACAGACTCGAGGAGGCGCGGTATTGGCGTGAGCGGCGGTGCGGCTTTCCTGCACCCAGAAACCGGCGCGCTGGGTGTATGACATGTGGACCTGGGCCCCCATGCCAGATGTTGGACCACCGGTTGCAGCGAAGCTGAGGGGGCGCTCAACAGTGGGGCGGTTCGCCTCCTTGACTGTTGGTTGTGGTGAAGGTGGAAGGGTGAATAACCGTAGGACGGCTGCACGCTCCTTGTGCGGCGGTTCGCCTTTATGACTGCTGGTTGCGGCGAAGGTGGAAGGGCGTGTAACCGCAGGGCGGTTGCACGCTCCCTGTGCGATGATTTGCCTTCTTCGCGCTTTGGGCCAGCTTGCACGACATGTGAGTCCTGGCCCCCATATCATAGAATGGGAACCCTGGTGCGCATCAAGGGAGACCTTGCCCGTGATGCTTCGGGGCACGAGCGGGGAAATCTGCCTTTAAAAAGGAGTTCCTCCCTCAGGCAGTAGCCATGCCTCGCTCCTCTTGCATTCACCGCGCCCTTCCGCCTTTCGGGCCTCTGGATGGGGCACGCCGGTGTTCGCTGGAGGGATCCGCGTTAGGGCCACTCCCCCCAGCGGTCTCACCGCCGGGGAGCTCGCGCTCTTCATTTCCTGCGCGGTGGTGCTGCTGATCTTGTCTTCTTCTTGCTGTTGTTGGAGGAGCGCGATCTCTTGGGGGTTGGCGCTCTTCTGCCATCGCTCGGCTTCAAGGATTTTCATCATGCAGCCCGGCTGTGGTCTCTCGCTAGTGGTCATCTATAAGGATGACCACCAGCCTCGTGGTGGGGAGAAGCGAGCCGGGCTGCGGCCTCCCCCCTGCCCTCAGCTTCAAGGATGTTCATCATCCTCGCTGGGGTGGAAGGCGAGCCGAGTTGGGGTCCTGTCTTCCGCATGGGCTGGTGACCCACTTCTTCCTCTAGCATTTTGAGGAGAAGGATGTTCACCAGCCTTGCGGAGGAGGCGAACTTTGGCTACACGGGGCCGACCGGCTGTAGGCGCCGTCAGCTGCCGCGTGTCTGGCTCCTTGGCTTGGATGGCTTTGGCACCACTTCCAGCGTCGCCTCCCGCCGTCGAGCGGGGCGCGGCTGTTCGTCCACCGCACGGGTGACGGTCGCGCCGTGCGTAGGTCTGCCGCATCCGTGGTGTTCCCTGTGCAGCCGACCGCACTGCTCTGACGCCGCCCACGGGGTCGTACAAGATGTCATACGCCGTGGAGGTGGCGGCCGCATTCTTGGATGGTCTTGTCCTCACCCCCATAGGAGGACGGGGGCAAGGACCTTTCTGCACGCGCTGAGGCGGCCGCCGTCGCCGGTAAGCCACCGGTGCAGAGGTGGCCGCTGTCGTCGGTGCTGAGGTGATCGCCGCCGCTGGTGAGGCTGCCCGCTGCAGAGGTGGTTGCCTCCGCTGGAGAGACCACCAGCGCCTCCTGCCGCCGAGCCTCCAACTCTTTGGCTTTAATGGCCTCGTTGCCGCCCCTCGTAGGAGGACGGGGGCGAGGACCTCTTCGTGATGGCGCGCGCATTGAGGCGGCCATCACTGCTATTACACCGTCCTGGAGGATTCCGCATGGACAGTGATCGTGAACTTCCAGCGCAACTCTGCTGGCGTCGAGTAGTTTATACCTGCAGAGTAGAGATGGAACTAGGATTCCGCTTGAAGGCGGATGTAATACTTTTGCTTTTTGTAAGGTATTTTTGAGTACTATTTATCAAGCAGTGTTAGCACTTATCTGTGTACCGCCTGTTCCTGCTGTGTGTGATGTTATGTTGTTGACTCCTCCCTGGTACCTGGCCCCCCGCCTGGGATATAGGCTTGATGTGTCGAGGTTGGATACCAGCGTATCTGAAAGGGTTGTCAACAACTCTCGGGAGGCAGCCTCACCGGGATCTGGATCTGTACACAGCTTCAGCTAGGGAGCGTTAGTAGTACACTCATAGGGTCCCCTGTCTGATATTAGCCATCCTTTGATACATGCTCGGGACTCGCAGGGTTTAGTCTGGGTGGCCAAGTTGCGTGTCCGGACCCCCTTGGGTTGTAGCTCTAGATACTAGGACTCCCGTCGCAGGGTGGTGGAGTGTGCGGGCTTACGGTACGGGACCAGGCTAAGCGGCTACACGGCTCCGGACCACCCCAGGAGACAAGTGCCCATTTTTCTGAGCCGGACCCCAGGTTGTCAGACCCACAGAACTATAGTTCCAAATACTAAGGTACCCGTCACAAAATGGTGGCTGTGTAGGCTTACGGTACGGGACCAGGCTAAGCGGCTACACTGCGCCGGACCATTCCATGGAACGAGCTCCCGCTCTTTGGAACCGGCCCCCAGGCTGTTGGACCTCCCTGCTTTCATAAAGGAGGTCCTAAACTTCAAGCCTGGCTGCTCAATTCGGATGTCGTCATGTCAGGACAGATGGGAACCGTTCGGGTGGGTTAGATAAAAGGTATTATCTGAAAACTGTAGGCCAAATCCATGGAGCAGGAAGATAAAGTTGTCATAGAAACGCGTCCGAGGGGGTGAATTTCCTCTTTATAACTTGATATGCATGGGTGTAAACCATCAGGCCGGGTTTATGTGGGCAGACCTCACCGGGCTGGTGTACACATATGCGAATTTTAATTATGAAAGGAGAAAAATTTAACCCCTCAGAGTTGCTTCTATGGACTGAACTTACTGAGATAGGAAGGGGTACTTCTTCAGCTATAACAAAGTTGGCATCCCTCGGTTTGGCATATTTCCATCGCCTTGAGGGGTTCCTCCCTGCTGGGGGAGAGGTTGCAGATTCCCTCTTGGTTCAGTACTTTGCCGCAAGATTAGATCCTGACCCTGGGTTCCCTACTATGCACGAACTGTCGGCCATAGTACTTGGGCGCCTGGTTACGATGTGCATTTCGGGTTGCAACTTGACACCTGAGTCCACCGCTTGAGTCCACGTCCTCGCGTTGTAGTGGCCCCTACACAAACCCATCGAAAGGTTGGACCCGTGGGGAGTCCAGAAGGGTTTCCGGGGGAAGGCAGGCTTCGGCCCCGTAGGCCAGGTAGCACAGGGCCCCCTGGTGGTCCGTCTAGTTGCCTTCACCGGAATTGGAGTCTCCAGTGAAGACATCCTTCAGGACCCCCTCGGGTGACTGATACCCGAGGTCTGGTTTGCTCGCGGCCGCCTCTTCGTCGCTGGCGTTTTCCTTGCCGGGTCGGCGACGAGGTGGGGAGCCATCCCCGGAAGACTGCTCGCGCCGCGCGCTGACACGTTTTGCGAGGTCGATGATCTCGTGACATTCTGCGGCGCTATGGCGACCGTTGGGGTGCACGGGGCATGTGCCGCCGTTACCCCTCGGTGGTCGTGGGCGTTTGCTGCGGTCGCCCCGGCCCCCAGTCGCAGGAAGATTGCTCGCGCCGCGCGCTGACACGTTTTGCGAGGTCGATGATCTCGTGACATTCTGCGGCGCTATGGTGACCGTTGGGGTGCACGGGGCATGTGCCACCGTTACCCCTCGGTGGTCGTGGGCGTTTGCTGCGGTCGCCCCGGCCCCCAGTCGCAGCAGCCACGACGAGCAGCAGAGTGCGGCTTCTCATTGACGCGGTTCTTTTTCTTCTTTTTCTTGCCGTCCTGAGCGACGGTGAAAGTCGCCAAGAGGGGGGGTGAATAGGGCGAAACTGAAATTTACAAATATAATCACAACTACAAGCCGGGTTAGCGTTAGAAATAATAATGGAGTCCGCGAGAGAGGGTGCAAAACAAATCGCAAGCGAATAAGGAGTGTGACACGCGGATTTGTTTTACCGAGGTTCGGTTCTTGCAAACCTACTCTCCGTTGAGGAGGCCACAAAGGCCGGGTCTCTTTCAACCCTTACCCTCTCTCAAACGGTCCCTCGGACCGAGTGAGCTTCTCTTCTCAAATCAAACGGGGAACAAAACTTCCCCGCAAGGACCACCACACAATTGGTGTCTCTTGCCTTGGTTACAATGGAGTTTTGATCACAAGAACAAGTGAGAAAGAAAGAAGCAATCCAAGTGCAAGAGCTCAAAAGAACACGACAAATCTCTCTCTCTAATCACTAAAGCCTTGTGTGGAATTGGAGAGGATTTGATCACTTGAGTGTGTCTAGAATTGAATGCCTAGCTCTTGTAAGTGGTTGAGAAGTGGAAAACTTGGATGACTTGAATGTGGGGTGGTTGGGGGTATTTATAGCCCCAACCACCAAACTAGCCGTTTGGGTGGAGGCTGTCTGTCGTATGGTGCACCGGACAGTCCGGTGCACACCGGACAGTCCGGTGCGCCAGCCACGTCACCCGAACGTTGGGGTTCCGACCGTTGGAGCTCTGACTGTTGGGCCCGCCTGGATGACCGGTGGCGCACCGGACATGAACTGTAGGGTGTCCGGTGCGTCAGCATGGGCGTGCCTGACCTCTGCGCGCGCTCTGCGCGCGCTGGCGCGCATTTAATGCGCTGCAGGTAGCCGTTGGCGCCAGAAGTAGCCATTGCCCCGCAGTTACACCGGACAGCCCGGTGTACACCGGACATGTCCGGTGAATTATAGCGGAGTAGCCGAAGCGAATTCCTGAGGCTGCCGAGTTCGGAGCCGCGTCCTCTTGGAGCACCGGACACTGTCCGGTGTACACCGGACAGTCCGGTGAATTATAGCGCGCCGGCTCCGAGAATTCCCGAAGGTGAAGAGTTTGAAGTCGGTCTTCCCTGGTGCACCGGACACTGTCCGGTGGTGCACCGGACAGTCCGGTGCACCAGTCCAGGGTGCCTTCGGTTGGCCCTTGCTCCTTTGTTTGAACCCTTTCTCTTGATCTTTTTATTGGCTTATGGTGAACCTTTGGTACCTGTAGAACTTATAAACTTAGGCAAACTAGTTAGTCCAATTATTTGTATTGGGCAATTCAACCACCAAAATTAGTTATAGAAAATAGGTGTAAGCCTAATTCCCTTTCAATCTCCCCCTTTTTGGTGATTGATGCCAACACAAACCAAAGCAAATATAGAAGTGCAGAATTGAACTAGTTTGCAAAATGTAAGTGCAAAGGTTACTTAGAATTGAGCCAATAAATATTACTCACTAGATATGCATGGATTGTTTCTTTATTTTTAACATTTTGGACCACGCTTGCACCACAAGTTTTGTTTTTGCAAATTCTTTTGTAAATTCTTTTCAAAGTCCTTTTGCAAGATAGTCAAAGGTAAATGAATGAGATTTTGAGAAGCATTTTCAAGATTTGAAATTTTCTCCCTTTGTCTTAAAATGCTTTTCTTTGACTAAAACAAAACTCCCCCTCAAATAAATTCTCCTCTTAGTGTTCAAGAGGGTTTGAAGATATCAATTTTGAAAATACTATTTTCTCCCCCTTTAGAACACAAAGAGATACCAATTTGAAATTTACCAATTGGAAATCATTTTAAAATTAGGGTGGTGGTGCGGTCCTTTTGCTTTGGGCCAATACTTTCTCTCCCTTTGGCATGAATCGCCAAAAACGGATACTTAGAATGAAATATAGGCCCTTGTCTAACTACTATCTCCCCTTTGGCAAATAAAACATATGAGTGAAGATTATACCAAAGACGGAGAGTGAAGCGGAGCGACGACGAAGGATGAGTAGTAGAGTGGAGTGGAAGCCTTTGTCTTCGCCGAAGACTCCAATTCCCTTTCAATATACCTATGACTTGGTTTGAAATACACTTGAAAACACATTAGTCATAGCATATATAAAAGAGACATAATCAAAGGTATACTTGTGAGCTATGTGTGCAAATTAGCAAAAGAAATTCCTAGAATCAAGAATATTGAGCTCATGCCTAAGTTTGGTAAAAGTTTGTTCATCGAGTGGCTTGGTAAAAATATCGGCTAATTGATCTTTAGTGTTAATATATGCAATCTCGATATCCCCCTTTTGTTGGTGATCCCTAAGAAAATGATACCGAATGGCTATGTGTTTAGTGCGGCTATGCTCAACGGGATTATCTGCCATGCGGATTGCACTCTCATTATCACATAGAAGGGGAACTTTGGTTAATTTGTAACCATAATCCCGCAGGGTTTGCCTCATCCAAAGCAATTGCGCGCAACAATGGCCTGCGGCAATGTACTCGGCTTCGGCGGTAGAAAGAGCGACCGAATTTTGCTTCTTTGAAGCCCAAGACACCAAGGATCTTCCCAAGAACTGGCAAGTCCCCGATGTGCTCTTCCTATTAATCTTACATCCCGCCCAATCGGCATCCGAATAACCAATCAAATCAAATGTGGATCCCCGAGGGTACCAAAGCCCAAACTTAGTAGTATAAGCCAAATATCTCAAGATTCGTTTTACGACCGTAAGGTGGGATTCTTTAGGGTCGGATTGGAATCTTGCACACATGCATACGGAAAGCATAATGTCTGGTCGAGATGCACATAAATAGAGTAATGAACATATCATCGACCGGTATACCTTTTGATCCACGGACTTACCTCCCGTGTCGAGGTCGAGATGCCCATTTGTTCCCGTGGGAGTCTTGATGGGCTTGGCATCCTTCATTCCAAACTTGGTTAGAATGTCTTGAGTGTACTTCGTTTGGCTAATGAAGGTGCCCTCTTGGAGTTGCTTGACTTGGAATCCTAGAAAATACTTCAACTCCCCCATCATAGACATCTCGAATTTCTGTGTCATGATCCTACTAAATTCTTCACATGTAGATTCATTAGTAGATCCAAATATAATATCATCAACATAAATTTGGCATACAAACAAATCATTGTCAAGAGTTTTAGTGAATAAAGTAGGATCGGCCTTGCCGACTTTGAAGCCATTAGCAATAAGGAAATCTCTTAGGCATTCATACCATGCTCTTGGGGCTTGCTTGAGCCCATAAAGCGCCTTAGAGAGCCTATAGACATGGTTAGGGTACTCACTATCTTCAAAGCCGGGAGGTTGCTCAACATAGACCTCTTCCTTGATGGGTCCGTTGAGGAAGGCACTCTTCACGTCCATTTGATAAAGCTTGAAGCCATGGTAAGTAGCGTAGGCCAATAATATGCGAATGGACTCAAGCCTAGCTACGGGTGCATAGGTTTCACCGAAATCCAAACCTTCGACTTGGGAGTATCCCTTGGCCACAAGTCGGGCTTTGTTCCTTGTCACCACACCATGCTCGTCTTGTTTGTTGCGGAAGACCCATTTGGTTCCTACAACATTTTGGTTAGGACGTGGAACTAAATGCCATACCTCGTTCCTCGTAAAATTGTTGAGCTCCTCTTGCATCGCCATCACCCAATCCGAATCTTGGAGTGCTTCCTCTACCCTGTGTGGCTCAATAGAGGAAACAAAAGAGTAATGCTCACAAAAATGTGCAACACGAGATCGAGTGGTTACCCCCTTATGAATGTCTCCGAGGATGGTGTCGACGGGGTGATCTCGTTGGATTGCTTGGTGGACTCTTGGGTGTGGCTGCCTTGGCTCTTCATCCTCCTTGTCTTGATCATTTGCATCTCCCCCTTGATCATTGCCGTCATCTTGAGGTGGCTCATCTCTTTGATCTTCTTCTTCATCAACTTGAGCCTCGTCCTCATTTTGAGTTGGTGGAGATGCTTGCGTGGAGGAGGATGGTTGATCTTGTGCATTTGGAGGCTCTTCGGATTCCTTAGGCCACACATCCCCAATGGACATGTTCCTTAGCGCGATGCACGGAGCCTGTTCTTCACCTATCTCATCAAGATCTTGCTCTACTTGAGAGTCGTTAGTCTCATCAAACACAACGTCACAAGAAATTTCAACTAGTCCTGAGGACTTGTTAAAGACTCTATATGCCCTTGTGTTTGAATCATATCCTAGTAAAAAGCCTTCTACAGTTTAGGAGCAAATTTAGATTTTCTACCTCTTTTAACAAGAATAAAACATTTGCTACCAAAAACTCTAAAATATGAAATATTGGGCTTTTTACCGGTTAGGAGTTCATAGGATGTCTTCTTGAGGATTCGGTGTAGATATAACCGGTTGATGGCGTAGCAAGCGGTGTTGACCGCCTCGGCCCAAAACCGATCCGGTGTCTTGTACTCATCAAGCATGGTTCTTGCCATGTCCAATAGAGTTCGATTCTTCCTCTCCACTACACCATTTTGTTGTGGAGTGTAGGGAGAAGAGAACTCATGCTTGATGCCCTTCTCCTCAAGGAAGCTTTCAATTTGAGAGTTCTTGAACTCCGTCCCATTGTCGCTTCTAATTTTCTTGATCCTTAAGCCGAACTCATTTTGAGCCCGTCTCAAGAATCCCTTTAAGGTCTCTTGGGTATGGGATTTTTCCTGCAAAAAGAACACCCAAGTGAAGCGAGAATAATCATCCACAATAACTAGACAGTACTTACTCCCGCCGATGCTTATGTAAGCGATCGGGCCGAATAAATCCATGTGTAGGAGCTCCAGTGGCCTGTCACTTGTCATGATGTTCTTGTGTGGATGATGAGTGCCAATTTGCTTCCCGGCTTGGCATGCGCTACAAATCCTGTCTTTCTCAAAATGAACATTTGTTAGTCCTAAAATGTGCTCTCCCTTTAGAAGCTTATGAAGATTCTTCATTCCAACATGGGCTAGTCGGCGGTGCCAGAGCCAACCCATGTTAGTCTTAGCAATTAAGCAAGTGTCGAGTTCAGCTCTATCAAAATCTACCAAGTATAGCTGACCCTCCAACACTCCCTTAAATGCTATTGAATCATCACTTCTTCTAAAGACAGTGACACCTACATCAGTAAAGAGACAGTTGTAGCCCATTTGACATAATTGTGAAACGGAAAGCAAATTGTAATCTAAAGAATCTACAAGAAAAACATTGGAAATGGAATGGTCAGGAGATATAGCTATTTTACCCAAACCTTTGACCAAACCTTGGTTTCCATCCCCGAATGTAATAGCTCGTTGGGGATCTTGGTTTTTCTCGTAGGAGGAGAACATCTTCTTCTTCCCTGTCATGTGATTTGTGCACCCGCTATCGATGATCCAACTTGTGCCCCCGGATGCATAAACCTACAAAACAAGTTTAGTTCTTGACTTTAGGTACCCAAACGGTTTTGGGTCCTTTGGCATTAGAAACAAGAACTTTGGGTACCCAAACACAAGTCTTGGAGCCCTTGTGTTTGCCCCCAACAAACTTGGCAACTACCTTGCCGGATTTGTTAGTCAAAACATAAGATGCATCAAAGGTTTTAAATGAAATGCCATGATCATTTGATGCACTAGGAGTTTTCTTTCTAGGCAACTTAGCACGGGTTGGTTGCCTAGAGCTAGATGTATCACCCTTATATATAAAAGCATGGTTAGGGCCAGAGTGAGACTTCCTAGAATGAATTCTCCTAATTTTGCTCTTGGGATAACCGGCAGGGTACAAAATGTAACCCTCGTTATCCTGAGGCATGGGAGCCTTGCCCTTAACAAAGTTAGACAAATTTTTAGGAGGGGCACTAAGTTTGACATTGTCTCCCTTTTGGAAGCCAATGCCATCCTTAATGCCAGGGCGTCTCCCATTATAGAGCATACTTCTAGCAAATTTAAACTTTTCATTTTCTAAGTTATGCTCGGCAATTTTAGCATCTAATAATGCTATATGATCATTTTGTTGTTTAATTAAAGCCATGTGATCATGAATAGCATCAATATCAATATCTCTACATCTAGCACAAATAGACACATGCTCAATAGTAGATGTAGAGGGTTTGCAAGAATTAAGTTCAACAATCTTAGCACGCAAAATATCATTGTTATCTCTAAGATTGGAAATTGTAACATTGCAAACATCTAATTCTTTAGCCTTAGCAAACAATTTTTCATTCTCATCTCTAAGGCTAGCAAGAGAAATATTCAACTCATCAATCCTAGCAAGTAAATCAACATTATCATCTCTAGGATTGGAAGTTGAAACATTACAAACATGAGAATCAACCTTAGCAATTAATTTAGCATTTTCATTTCTAAGGTTGGCAATAGTGTCATGGCAAGCGCTTAGCTCACTAGATAGTTTTTGACATTTTTCTATTTCTAGAGCATAAGCATTTTTAACCTTAACATGTTTCTTGTTTTCCTTAATTAGGAAGTCCTCTTGGGAATCCAAAAGGCCATCCTTTTCATGAATAGCACTAATTAATTCATTTAATTTTTCCTTTTGTTCCATGTTAAGGTTGGCAAAAAGGGTACGCAAGTTATCCTCCTCATCACTAGCATTTTCATCACTAGAAGACTCATATTTAGTGGAGGATTTAGATTTAACCTTCTTCTTTTTGTCGTCCTTTGCCATGAGGCACTTGTGGCCGATGTTGGGGAAGAGGAGTCCTTTGGTGACGGCGATGTTGGCGGCGTCCTCGTCGTCGGAGGAGGAGTCGGTGGAGCTCTCGTCGGAGTTCCACTCGCAGCACACGTGGGCATCGCCGCCCTTCTTCTTGTGGTACCTCTTCTTTTCTCTCCTCTTGCCCTTCTTGTCGTTATCCCTGTCACTGTCACTTGATAATGGACATTTAGCAATAAAGTGACCGGGCTTACCACACTTGTAGCAAACCTTCTTGGAACGGGATTTGTAATCCTTCCCCTTCCGTTGCTTGAGGATTTGGCGAAAGCTTTTGATAATTAAAGCCATCTCCTCATTGTCGAGCTTGGAGGCGTCAATTGGTTGTTTACTCGGTGTAGACTCCTCCTTCTTCTCCTCCGTCGCCTTAAATGCCACCGGTTGTGCTTCGGACGTGGAGGGTTCATCAAGCTCGTTGATCTTCTTTGAGCCTTTAATCATACATTCAAAGCTCACAAAATTCTCGATTACTTCCTCGAGAGTCATTAGTGTATATCTTGGGTTACCACGAATTAATTGTACTTGAGTAGGGTTAAGGAAAATAAGTGATCTTAAAATAACCTTAACCACTTCGTGATCATCCCATTTCTTGCTCCCGAGGTTGCGCACTTGGTTCACCAAGGTTTTGAGCCGGTTGTACATATCTTGTGGCTCCTCCCCTTAGCGAAGACGGAAGCGACCGAGCTCCCCCTCGATCGTTTCCCGCTTGGTGATCTTGGTGAGTTCATCACCTTCGTGCGCGGTCTTGAGTAAGTCCCAAATCTCCTTCACATTATTCAATCCTTGCACCTTGTTATATTCCTCTCTACTTAGAGAGGCGAGGAGAATGGTTGTGGCTTGGGAATTGAAGTGCTCGATTTGGGCCACTTCATCCACATCATAGTCGTCATCCCCTACAGATGGTACCTGTGCACCAAACTCGACAACATCCCATATACTTTTGTGGAGTGAGGTTAGATGAAATCGCATTAAATCACTCCACCTAGCATAGTCTTCACCATCAAACGTTGGTGGTTTGCCTAATGGGACGGAAAGCAAAGGTGCATGTTTAGAAACGCGAGGGTAGCGTAAGGGGATCTTACTATACTTCTTATGCTCTTGGCGCTTAGAAGTGACGGACGCCGCGTCGGAGCTGGAGGTGGATGTCGATGAAGAATCGGTCTCGTAGTAGACCACTTTCCTCATCCTCTTTTTCTTGTCCTCACTTCGATGCGGCTTGTGGAAAGAGGATTTTTCCTTCTTCTCTTTGTGGTGTGAAGAAGAAGATATTTTCTCCTTCCGTTTGGAGGAGTCCTTCTTCTTCTCCTTCCTCTTGGTGCGGGACTCTTCCGATGAAGTGCTCCAGTGACTCGTAGTGGGCTTGTCGCCGGTCTCCATCTCCCTCTTGGTGTGATCTCCCGACATCACTTCGAGCGGTTAGGCTCTAATGAAGCACCGGGCTCTGATACCAATTGAAAGTCGCCTAGAGGGGGGGTGAATAGGGCGAAACTGAAATTTACAAATATAATCACAACTACAAGCCGGGTTAGCGTTAGAAATAATAATGGAGTCCGCGAGAGAGGGTGCAAAACAAATCGCAAGCGAATAAGGAGTGTGACACACGGATTTGTTTTACCGAGGTTCGATTCTTGCAAACCTACTCCCCGTTGAGGAGGCCACAAAGGCCGGGTCTCTTTCAACCCCTACCCTCTCTCAAACGGTCCCTCGGACTGAGTGAGCTTCTCTTCTCAAATCAAACGGGGAACAAAACTTCCCCGCAAGGACCACCACACAATTGGTGTCTCTTGCCTTGGTTACAATGGAGTTTTGATCACAAGAACAAGTGAGAAAGAAAGAAGCAATCCAAGTGCAAGAGCTCAAAAGAACACGACAAATCTCTCTCTAATCACTAAAGCCTTGTGTGGAATTGGAGAGGATTTGATCACTTGAGTGTGTCTAGAATTGAATGCCTAGCTCTTGTAAGTGGTTGAGAAGTGGAAAACTTGGATGACTTGAATGTGGGGTGGTTGGGGGTATTTATAGCCCCAACCACCAAACTAGCCGTTTGGGTGGAGGTTGTCTGTCGTATGGTGCACCGGACAGTCCGGTGCACACCGGACAGTCCGGTGCGCCAGCCACATCACCCAAACGTTGGGGTTCCGACCGTTGGAGCTCTGACTGTTGGGCCCGCCTGGATGACCGGTGGCGCACCGGACATGAACTGTAGGGTGTCCGGTGCGTCAGCATGGGCGTGCCTGACCTCTGCGCGCGCTCTGCGCGCGCTGGCGCGCATTTAATGCGCTGCAGGTAGCCGTTGGCGCCAGAAGTAGCCGTTGCCCCGCAGTTACACCGGACAGTCCGGTGTACACCGGACATGTCCGGTGAATTATAGCGGAGCAGCCGAAGCGAATTCCCGAGGCTACCGAGTTCGGAGTCGCGTCCTCTTGGAGCACCGGACACTGTCCGGTGTACACCGGACAGTCCGGTGAATTATAGCGCGCCGGCTCCGAGAATTCCCGAAGGTGAAGAGTTTGAAGTCGGTCTTCCCTAGTGCACCGAACACTGTCCGGTGGTGCACCGGACAGTCCGGTGCACCAGTCCAGGGTGCCTTCGGTTGGCCCTTGCTCCTTTGTTTGAACCCTTTCTCTTGATCTTTTTATTGGCTTATGGTGAACCTTTGGTACCTGTAGAACTTATAAACTTGGGCAAACTAGTTAGTCCAATTATTTGTGTTGGGCAATTCAACCACCAAAATTAGTTATAGGAAATAGGTGTAAGCCTAATTCCCTTTCAGACGGCACCTAAGCCGCTTGCTTGGGCAGCCCCGGTCTGTGGCGCTTAGTGCCACGCACAGCCCTCAGCAGCCCTGGCGCACTTGTCAGTCAGAGCAAAGAGAGTGGGGACCGTTTCCACATCATGCGTGGCCAACTTCTCCAACATCTTTTTATCACGTACCCCCTGGCGGAAGGCCGTGATGATAGAAGCATTGGAGATACGAGGTATAGTACCTTGCACCTTGGTGAAGCGGGAGATAAATGTCTGGAGAGTTTCTCCGGGCTCTTGCCTTACTGCGTGCAGGTGGGCCTCCACGCCGTGTTGCTGGTAAGCACTGGCGAAGTTCGCAACGAACCGCGCGCAGAGCTCTTCCCAGGAGTAGATTGACCCTGGGGTGAGGTTCATGAGCCAAGTCCGGGCTAGTCAAGACAAGGCGACATGAAAATATGTCGCCATCACAGCGATGTTTCCACCTGCTGCCGTGATGGCGGTGACGTACACCTGCAGGAACTCCGACGGGTTTGACGTTCCGTCGTATTTTTTCGGCAGGTGCGGCCGGAACTTGGGCGGCCATGACGCCGCATGGAGATGATCCGCGAGAGCGGCGCAGCCCACGCCGGCCAAGGGGACACTCGCTTGGGACCGAGTGCCCATTGGTGTCTGTGGTGCTGCCGCAGCGAAGTCTTAGTCGAGGTTGCAGCCCTCGATGTTTTGGCGGCGCTCGCGCGCCCTCTCCAAAGAGACCCGGGCGTCCTCTCCCGCACGACGGCGGTCAAGTTCTACACGAAGGTCGTTGGTCTGTGCGCCCCTCACTGAGGGTGAGTGCACAGACGTCGACGCCTCATGTTGGCGCCAGGTTGACCGTGGCCTCGACCTAGTCGAGGTAGAATGTGCCATGCCGAGCAGTCGGTCGACATCGTCCCGCCATTGCTTCATGGCCCCTGGTGAGGCTGTGGAGCTTGGAGGGTGTCGTAGCAACTCCCTGGCTGCTGACAATGCTCCCGGAGTCGCCCTCGACGGAGTCTGGGATGTCTGTGTAGCTGTATGCTGCCGTGCGGCGTGCACAGCAGCAGTGCCCGGCACAAGGCGGTTGGGAACCTATGGTGTGGAAGAAGCAGCTTTTTCCTCCACCACAAAATCCACCAAAGTCTTGGCGCGGTGCTCAACGATTTGCACCATCATGCCGAGCGAGAAAACAAGCAAAAACCTAAAGCCTAGCCCCCTACCTGGCGCGCCAAATGTCGGAGAGGAAATCTCCGGTCGGGTGGCGGAGTGCATCCATCCTAAATCCTAAGATGAGGAGAGGCCTAAGCATTTTGCTTGTTAGTTGGACAAAATGGGAAGAACACAAGAACACGCAAGAGTTTAGAGTGGTTCGGGCCACCGGAGCGTAATACCCTACTCCATTGTGTGTTGTATTGCTTGAGAGCTTGAGTTGTCTTGGATCACTTGGGTCTAAGCCTAAAGATTGAGCTTGTAGATTGAGCTTGTGTTGTAACGTCACATGCCTCCCCTTTTATAGCTAAAGGGGGACATGTACAAGAGTACTGAGTCCCGACATGTGGGCCCAGGAACATAGCGGATGTAGCTACTAATACTTGCTGCTGGAGCGATCTTCTTGCGCCCTGACGCTCAAGATCTGTATATCCTCGACGTGCAGGGGGAAACTTCTAGTATAAGGGATGAGTACAGTGCACCGCGCAGCATGGGCACACTGTTTCGGCAACAAACTGGACAGGTGCGCCGTTTGCAGGGTGGCCCTGGCGCCGCCTGCCAGCGGAATGGACAGGACGCAATAAATGTCGTGGGGGCACATCGCCTGTCCGAAGGGTGGACAGGCGGCGTGTCCTTTCCGCAATAAATGCGGAGGTCACGCGGCCTAGAATCCTTATGTCATGCTCCGCCTGCTAGCCTATGTCACGGACAGTAAGCCAGGTGGCGGCATTAGCCCCTCGGCCGAGTGGGAGAGGAGGCGCTCCGGATAGAGTCTGGCCACGCGTCAATACCGGACCTATGCCTAGGTCATGTCACTTCCTTTCCCGGGACCCGGTTATGGGTGGTCTAGAGCCACTTGGTGGGGTCCGAACCCTATCCAATGGCTCCGGGCTGCTTTACTTTGGGGGTCCGGGTTGTGTGCACAGGGGTCCTACGCCTTCTGGGCCTGATGGCGTTGTCTCCGAGAACGCCACCTTAACTGCCCACGAGATACCCCTGGGGCTGTTATCCGTGCGGCTAAGGGTAGCCACACATGCATCGTGCCTTCACACCGTAGTAAGGGGTACCCCTAATCTAGGGTACCGACAGTGGCCCCCGGGCCCGCCACAGGGGAGGATGCGAGCCTGCAGGTGGGGCCAGAGTTTGACTAGCGATCGGCTCGCTGCTCCTACGCACTCGTTGATGCAGTTACTGCGGGCCCGCCTATGGTCACGCCGACTGCCACGCCTGCCCCCATGGCTAACTGGCCCATGACCTCTGACGTACTTAATGTCTCTGTTGGGCCATGCGCGGGGTGCCTCGAGTCGCTACATCGGTTTTGAAAATTTATCTTCTTAGTCTTTTGCGACAGACTCGAGGAGGCGCGGTATTGGCACGAGCGGCGGTGCGGCTTTCCTGCACCCAGAAATGGTCGTTATAAGCGGCGGTGCAGTTTAACATAAGGTAAGGTCATGTTCTATGTTTAATCGTTATAAGCAGTTAAAGGTGAATTAAAGGAAATGGTCGGCGGCGAGTCGCGCGACACAATATTTAAATTGAATTAAGAAATAAACGACTCGTCGCACGACAGAGTGCGCAATGAGACTCTTGTATTAATTATAAATAAACGTTAAGCGTCGCGCGACGAAACGCACGACGGCATACGTCAACCAAACTGAATTTAAAATGGAACGTCGCATGACTGGACACACGACGCCATACATAAACAATCCTGAAATAAAAAATGGTTCGTCGCGCGACGAAGTACGCGACGCAGCACGCTAACTAAACAGAGTTTAAAATTAATTAAAAAAATCCACGAATCAATCACCACGCGCGTGGGGCTGCGCACGCGGGAACGCGTTGGGTGAACGGGGGGGCGAGGCCGCGTCGAGGCCATGCGAGCCACGCCGAGGCCACGCCGGGGGACCACGCTGCCGAAGGCAGGGGCCGCACGCAGGGGGCCGGGGAGCCACGCCGCTGGGGGCCAAGGGGCCGCACCGGGGAGCAGGGGGGCCACGCCGCCGGGGGCCGAGGCCGCCACGGGGGAGGGCAGGGGAGCCGCGCGTAGGGGCCAGGGGCCACCTCGCCGGGGAGGGCGGGGGAGCCGCGCTGCGAGGGGCCAGGGCTGCCGCGCCGAGGGGCCAGGGAGCCGCCGCGCCGGGGGCCAGGGCCGCAGTGCCGTGGGGCTGCAGGGGGGGCGCGCGCAGGGGAGAAGAAGGGGGCACGCGTAGGGAAGGGAAGAGGGAGGAAGAGGAAGAGGGAGAGAGAGTAGAAGGGAGGGGAGGGGATCTCACCTCGGGGATCCAACTCCGGCGATCACCGTCTCCAAAACCTAGGGCACCACGGGGAGGGAGAGAGAGGTTGCTGCGCGGGAGAAATCAAATGAGAGAAAAGGGACCGGGGGGCGCATGGGGAGCAGGGGGCGCCAGGGGCGCGCGGGCTGAGCTGGGTCGGGCTGGGCTGGGCCGCATCGCGGGTCAAAACCCCGTGGCACACACAACCACAGATCGGAAATCAATTCGCAAAGCAAAATCCGAAACGGAATTAAGCAACACACGCGATTAAACACTACATCAGTTGATTCGGCATGATGCAACACCTATATGAAAGGGAATTAGGCTCACACATATTTCCTAAACTAATTTTGGTGGTTGAATTGCCCAACACAAATATTTGGACTAACTAGTTTGCCCAAGTTTATAAGTTCTACAAGTACCAAAGGTTCACCATAAGCCAATAAAAAGATCAAGAGAAAGGGGTTCAAACAAAGGAGCAAAGGGACAACCGAAGGCACCCTGGTCTGGCGCACCGGACTGTCCGGTGCACCACCGGACATGTCCGGTGCACCAGGGTTCTCCACACGCTGAACTCCTCACCTTCGGGAAAACACAGAGTCACTCCGCTATAATTCACCGGACTGTCCGGTGTACACCGGACAGTGTCCGGTGCCCCAAGGATGAAGAGACTCTGAACTCGTCGACTTCGAGAATTCACAACGGCTAGTCCGCTATAATTCACCGGACATGTCCGGTGTGACAACGAAGCAATGGCTACTTTTGGCGCCAACGGCTACCTGCAGCGCATTAAATGCGCGCCAGCGCGCGCAGATGGCAGGCACGCCCATGCTGGCGCACCGGACACTCCACAGTGCATGTCCGGTGCGCCACCGGACATCGAGACGGGCCCAGCAGTCAGAGCTCCAACGGTTGGAACCCTAACGACCTGGTGACTTGGCTGTCGCACCGGACATGTTCGGTGTGCACCGGACTGTCCGGTGCACCATACGACAGACAACCTCCACCAAACAGCTAGTTTGGTGGTTGGGACTATAAATACCCCCAACCACCCCACATTCAAGTCATCCAAGTTTTCCACCTCTCAACCACTTACAAGAGCTAGGCATTCAATACAAGACACACCCAAGTGATCAAATCCTCTCCAAATTCCACACAAGGCTTTAGTGATTAGAGAGAGATTTGCCGTGTTCTTTTGAGCTCTTGCGCTTGGATTGCTTCTTTTCTTTCTCACTTGTTCTTGTGATCAAAACTCGATTGTAACCAAGGCAAGAGACACCAATTGTGTGGTGGTCCTTGCGGGGAAGTTTTGTTCCCGGTTTGATTTGAGAAGAGAAGCTCACTCGGTCCGAGGGACCGTTTGAGAGAGGGAAAGGGTTGAAAAGACCCGGCCTTTGTGGCCTCCTCAACGGGGAGTAGGTTTGCGAGAACCGAACCTCGGTAAAACAAATCCGCGTGTCACACTCTTCATTCGCTTGTGATTTGTTTTGCGCCCTCTCTCTAGGACTCGTTATTATTTCTAACGCTAACCCAGCTTGTAGTTGTGATTAATTTTGTAAATTTCAGTTTCGCCCTATTCACCCCCCCTCTAGGCGACTTTCAATTGGTATCAGAGCCCGGTGCTTCATTAGAGCCTAACCGCTCGAAGTGATCACACCAAGAGGGAGATGGAGACCAGCGACAAGCCCACTACGAGCCACGGGAGCACTTCATCGGAAGAGTCCCGTACCAAGAGGAAGGAGAAGAAGAAGGACTCCTCCAACAAAGGGAAGGGGAAGGAGAAGAAATCCTCTTCCCACAAGTCGCATCGGAGAGGCGACAAGCACAAGAGAATGAGGAAAGTGGTCTACTACGAGACCGACTCTTCATCACCATCGACCTCCGACTCTGATGCGCCGTCCGTAACCTCTAAGCGCCAAGAGCGCAAGAAGTATAGTAAGATCCCCCTACGCTACCCCCACACTTCAAAACGTACTCCTTTACTCTCCGTTCCATTAGGCAAACCACCGGTTTTTGACGGTGAAGATTATAATATGTGGAGTGACAAAATGAGACATCATCTAACCTCACTCCACACAAACATTTGGAATGTTGTTGAGTTTGGTGTACAGGTACCATCCGTAGGGGATGAAGACTATGACTCGGACAAAGTGGCCCAAATCCACCACTTTAACTCCCAAGCAACCACTATACTCCTCGCCTCTCTAAGTCGAGAGGAGTATAACAAGGTGCAAGGGTTAAAAAGTGCGAAGGAAATTTGGTACGTACTCAAGACCGCGCATGAGGGAGACGAGGTGACAAAGATCACCAAGCGGGAGACGATCGAGGGCAGCTCGGTCGCTTCATGCTTCACCAAGGGGAGGACCCACAAGCTATGTACAACCGCTTGAAGACCTTGGTGAACCAAGTGCGCAACCTCGGGAGCGAAAAATGGGATGACCATGAGATGGTCAAGGTTATTCTTAGATCCCTCGTATTTCTTAACCCTACACAAGTTCAATTAATTCGAGGTGATCCTAGATATAAGCTAATGTCTCCCGAGGAAGTTATAGGAAAATTTGTGAGCTTTGAGCTAATGATTAAAGGCTCAAAGAAAATCATCGAGCAAGGCACTTCCTCCACACCCGAGGCACAACCGGTCGCATTCAAGGCGACGGAGGAGAAGAAGGAGGAGTCTACATCAAGTAGACAACCCATCGACGCCTCCAAGCTCGACAACGAGGAAATGGCGCTCATCATCAAGAGCTTCTGCCAAATCCTCAAGCAAAGGAGGGGGAAAGACTACAAACCCCGCTCCAAGAAAGTATGCTACAAATGTGGTAAGCCCGGTCATTTTATTGCTAAATGTCCATTATCTAGTGATAGTGACAGGGGCGACGACAAGAAGGGGAGAAGAAAGGAGAAGAAGAGACATTACAAGAAGAAGGGCGGCGATGCCCACGTGTGCCGCGAGTGGGACTCGCACGAGAGCTCCACCGACTCCTCCTCCGACGAGGACGCCGCCAACATCACCGTCACCAAGGGTCTTCTCTTCCCCAACGTCGGCCACAAATGCCTCATGGCCAAGGACGGCAAAAGGAAGAAGGTTAAATCCAAATCCTCCACTAAATATGAATCCTCTAGTGATGATAATGCTAGTGATGAGGAAGATAACTTGCGTACCCTTTTTGCCGACCTAAACATGCAACAAAAAGAAAAATTAAATGAATTGATTAGTGCTATTCATGAGAAGGATGATCTCTTGGACTCTCAAGAGGACTTCCTTATTAAGGAAAACAAAAAGCATGTTAAGGTTAAAAATGCTTATGCTCTACAAGTGGAAAAATGTGAAAATTTGTCTAGTGAGCTAAGCACTTGCCATGAGACTATTGACAACCTTAGAAATGAAAATGCTAGATTAATTGCTAAGGTTGATTCACATGTTTGTGACGTTTCAATTCCCAATCTTAGAAATGATGATGTTGATTTACATGCTAAGATTAAAGAATTGAATGATTCTCTTGCTAGCCTTAGGATTGAAAATGAAAAATTAATTGCTAAGGCTAAAGATTTTGATGTTTGCAATGTTACTATTTCCAACCTTAGAAGTGAGAATGATATATTACATGCTAAGGTTGTAGAATTAAAATCTTGCAAACCCTCTACATCTACCATTGAGCATGTTTCTATTTGCACCAGATGTAGAGATATTGATATTGATGCTATTCATGATCATGTGGCTTTAATTAAACAACAAAATGATCATATAGCAAAATTAGATGCTAAAATTGCCGAGCATAACTTAGAAAATGAAAAGTTTAAATTTGCTAGAAGTATGCTCTATAATGGGAGATGCCCTGGCGTCAAGGATGGCATTGGCTTCCAAAGGGGAGACAATGTCAAACTTAATGCCCCTCCTCAAAGATTGTCTAATTTTGTTAAGGGCAAGGCTCCCATGCCTCAGGATAACGAGGGTTACATTTTGTACCCTGCCGGTTATCCCGAGAGCAAGATTAGGAGAATTTACTCTAGGAAGTCTCACTCTGGCCCTAATCATGCTTTTATGTATAAGGGTGAGACATCTAGCTCTAGGCAACCAACCCGTGCTAAGTTGCCTAAGAAGAGAACTCCTAATGCATCAAATGATCATGACATTTCATTCAAAACTTTTGATGCATCTTATGTTTTGACTAACAAATCCGGCAAGATAGTTGCCAAGTTTGTTGGGGGCAAACACAAGGGGTCAAAGACTTGTGTTTGGGTACCCAAAGTTCTTGTTTCTAATGCCAAAGGACCCAAAACCGTTTGGGTACCTAAAGTCAAGAACTAAACTTGTTTTGTAGGTTTATGCATCCGGGGGCTCAAGCTGGATCATCGATAGCGGGTGCACAAACCACATGACGAGGGAGAAGAAGATGTTCTCCTCCTACGAGAAAAACCAAGATCCCCAACGAGCTATCACATTCGGGGATGGAAACCAAGGTTTGGTCAAAGGTTTGGGTAAAATTGCTATATCTCCTGACCATTCCATCTCAAATGTTTTTCTTGTTGATTTATTAGATTACAATTTGCTTTCCGTGTCCCAATTATGTCAAATGGGCTACAACTGTCTATTTACTGATGTAGGTGTCACTGTCTTTAGAAGAAGTGATGATTCAATAGCCTTTAAGGGAGTGTTAGAGGGTCAGCTATACTTAGTAGATTTTGATAGAGCTGAACTCGACACTTGCTTAATTGCTAAGACTAACATGGGATGGCTATGGCACCGCCGACTAGCCCATGTTGGAATGAAGAATCTTCACAAGCTTCTAAAGGGTGAACACATTTTAGGACTAACAAATGTTCATTTTAAGAAAGACAGGGTTTGTAACGCATGCCAAGCAGGGAAGCAAGTTGGCACTCATCATCCACACAAAAACATCATGACGACTCATAGGCCACTGGAGCTCCTACACATGGATTTATTCGGTCTGATCGCTTACATAAGCATCGGCGCGAGTAAGTACTGCCTAGTTATTGTGGATGATTATTCTCGCTTCACTTGGGTATTCTTTTTGCAGGAAAAATCACAAACCCAAGAGACCCTAAAGGGATTCTTGAGACGGGCTCAAAATGAGTTCGGCTTGAGGATCAAGAAAATTAGAAGCGACAACGGGACGGAGTTCAAGAACTCACAAATTGAAGGCTTCCTTGAGGAGGAGGGCATCAAGCATGAGTTCTCTTCTCCCTACACGCCACAACAAAATGGTGTAGTGGAGAGGAAGAATCGAACTCTATTGGACATGGCAAGAACCATGCTTGATGAGTACAAGACGCCGGATCGGTTTTGGGCCGAGGCGGTCAACACCGCTTGCTACGCCATCAACCGGTTATATCTACACCGAATCCTCAAGAAGACATCCTATGAACTCCTAACCGGTAAAAAGCCCAATATTTCATATTTTAGAGTCTTTGGTAGCAAATGCTTTATTCTTGTTAAAAGAGGTAGAAAATCTAAATTTGCTCCTAAGACTGTAGAAGGCTTTTTAATAGGATATGATTCAAACACAAGGGCATATAGAGTCTTTAACAAGTCCTCAGGACTAGTTGAAGTTTCTTGTGACGTTGTGTTTGATGAGACTAACGGCTCTCAAGTAGAGCAAGTTGATCTTGATGAGATAGGTGAAGAAGAGGCTCCGTGCATCGCGCTAAGGAACATGTCCATTGGGGATGTGTGGCCTAAGGAATCCGAAGAGCCTCCAAATGCACAAGATCAAACTTCCTCCTCCACGCAAGCATCTCCACCGACTCAAAATGAGGTTGAGGCTCAAATTGATGAAGGACAAGATCAAAGAGATGAGCCACCTCAAGATGACGGTAATGATCAAGGGGGAGATACAAATGATCAAGACAAGGAGGATGAAGAACCAAGGCCGCCACACCCAAGAGTCCACCAAGCAATCCAACGAGATCACCCCGTCGACACAATCCTCGGCGACATTCATAAGGGGGTAACCACTCGATCTCGTGTTGCACATTTTTGTGAGAATTATTCCTTTGTTTCCTCTATTGAGCCACACAGGGTAGAGGAAGCACTTCAAGATTCGGATTGGGTGATGGCGATGCAAGAGGAGCTCAACAACTTCACTAGGAACGAGGTATGGCATTTAGTTCCACGTCCTAATCAAAATGTTGTAGGAACCAAATGGGTCTTCCGCAACAAGCAAGACGAGCATGGTGTGGTGACAAGGAACAAAGCTCGACTCGTGGCCAAGGGATATTCACAAGTCGAAGGTTTGGATTTTGGTGAAACCTATGCACCCGTAGCTAGGCTTGAGTCAATTCGCATATTATTAGCCTATGCTACTTACCATGGCTTCAAGCTTTATCAAATGGACGTGAAGAGTGCCTTCCTCAATGGACCAATCAAGGAAGAGGTCTACGTTGAGCAACCTCCCGGCTTTGAAGACAGTGAGTACCCTAACCATGTCTATAGGCTCTCTAAGGCGCTTTATGGGCTCAAGCAAGCCCCAAGAGCTTGGTATGAATGCCTTAGAGATTTCCTTATTGCTAATGGCTTCAAAGTCGGCAAGGCCAATCCTACCTTATTTACTAAAACTCTTGACAATGATTTGTTTGTATGCCAAATTTATGTTGATGATATCATATTTGGGTCTACTAACGAATCTACATGTGAAGAATTTAGTAGGATAATGACACAGAAATTCGAGATGTCGATGATGGGGGAGTTGAAGTATTTCTTGGGATTTCAAGTAAAGCAACTCCAAGAGGGCACCTTCATTAGCCAAACGAGGTATACTCAAGACATTCTAACCAAGTTTGGGATGAAGGATGCCAAGCCCATCAAAACACCCATGGGAACCAATGGGCATCTCGACCTCGACACGGGAGGTAAATCCGTCGATCAAAAGGTATACCGGTCGATGATAGGTTCATTACTCTATTTATGTGCATCTCGGCCGGACATTATGCTTTCTGTATGCATGTGTGCAAGATTCCAAGCCGACCCTAAGGAATCTCACCTTACGGCCGTAAAACGAATCTTGAGATATTTGGCTTATACTCCTAAGTTTGGGCTTTGGTACCCTCGGGGATCCACATTTGATTTGATTGGTTATTCGGATGCCGATTGGGTGGGGTGTAAGATTAATAGAAAGAGCACATCGGGGACTTGCCAGTTCTTGGGAAGGTCCTTGGTGTCTTGGGCTTCAAAGAAGCAAAATTCGGTCGCTCTTTCTACCACCGAAGCTGAGTATATTGCCGCAGGCCATTGTTGCGCGCAATTGCTTTGGATGAGGCAAACCCTGTGGGACTATGGTTACAAATTAACCAAAGTTCATCTTCTATGTGATAATGAGAGCGCAATCCGCATGGCGGATAATCCCGTTGAGCATAGCCGCACTAAACACATAGCCATTCGGTATCACTTTCTTAGGGATCACCAACAAAAGGGGGATATCGAGATTGCATACATTAATACTAAAGATAAATTAGCCAATATCTTTACCAAACCACTAGATGAACAAACTTTTACCAAACTTAGGCACGAGCTCAATATTCTTGATTCTAGGAATTTCTTTTGCTAATTTGCACACATAGCTCATAGGTATACCTTTGATCATGTCTCTTTGATATATGCTATGACTAATGTGTTTTCAAGTGTATTTCAAACCAAGTCATAGGTATATTGAAAGGGAATTGGAGTCTTCGGCGAAGACAAAGGCTTCCACTCCACTCTACTACTCATCCTTCGTCGTCGCTCCGCTTCACTCTCCGTCTTTGGTATAATCTTCACTCATATGTTTTATTTGCCAAAGGGGAGAAAGTAGTTAGACAAGGGCTTATATCTCACTCAAAGTATCCGTTTTTGGCGATTCATGCCAAAGGGGGAGAAAGTATGAGCCCAAAGCAAAAGGACCGCACCACCACCCTAATTTTAAAATGAATTTCAATTGGAAAATTTCAAATTAGTATCTCTTTGTGTTCTAAAGGGGGAGAAAGTAGCACCTTTCAAAATTAATATCTTAAAACCCTCTTGAACACTAAGAGGAGAATTTATTGAGGGGGAGTTTTGTTTAGTCAAAGGAAAAGCATTTGGAACAAGGGGAGAAAATTTCAAAACATGAAAATGCTTCACAAAATCTTATTCATTTACCTTTGACTATTTGCAAAAGGACTTTGAAAAGGGATTTACAAAAAGAATTTGCAAAAACAAAACATGTGGTGCAAGCGTGGTCCAAAATGTTAAAAATAAAGAAACAATCCATGCATATCTAGTAAGTGATATTTATTGGCTCAAATTCTAGGTAACCTTTGCACTTACATTCTGCAAACTATTTCAATTATGCACCTCTATACTTGCTTTGGTTTGTGTTGGCATCAATCACCAAAAAGGGGGAGATTGAAAGGGAATTAGGCTTACACCTATTTCCTAAACTAATTTTGGTGGTTGAATTGCCCAACACAAATATTTGGACTAACTAGTTTGCCCAAGTTTATAAGTTCTACAGGTACCAAAGGTTCACCATAAGCCAATAAAAAGATCAAGAGAAAGGGGTTCAAACAAAGGAGCAAAGGGACAACCGAAGGCACCCTGGTCTGGCGCACCGGACTGTCCGATGCACCACCGAACATGTCTGGTGCACCAGGGTTCTCCACACGCTGAACTCCTCACCTTCGGGAAATCATAGAGTCACTCCGCTATAATTCACCGGACTGTCCGGTGTACACCGGACAGTGTCCGGTGCCCCAAGGATAAAGAGACTCTGAACTCGTCGGCTTCGGGAATTCACAACGGCTAGTCTGCTATAATTCACCGGACATGTCCGGTGTACACCGGACTGTCCGGTGTGACAACGAAGCAACGGCTACTTCTGGCGCCAACGGCTACCTGTAGCGCATTAAATGCGCGCCAGCGCGCGCAGATGGCAGGCACGCCCATGCTGGCGCACCGGACACTCCACAGTGCATGTCCGGTGCGCCACCGGACATCGAGACGGGCCCAGAAGTCAGAGCTCCAACGGTCGGAACCCTAACGGCCTGGTGACTTGGCTGTCGCACCGGACATGTCCGGTGTGCACCGGACTGTCCGGTGCACCATACGACAGACAGCCTCCACCAAACGGCTAGTTTGGTGGTTGGGACTATAAATACCCCCAACCACCCCACATTCAAGTCATCCAAGTTTTCCACCTCTCAACCACTTACAAGAGCTAGGCATTCAATACAAGACACACCCAAGTGATCAAATCCTCTCCAAATTCCACACAAGGCTTTAGTGATTAGAGAGAGAGATTTGTCGTGTTCTTTTGAGCTCTTGCGCTTGGATTGCTTCTTTTCTTTCTCACTTGTTCTTGTGATCAAAACTCGATTGTAACTAAGGCAAGAGACACCAATTGTGTGGTGGTCCTTGCGGGGAAGTTTTGTTCCCGGTTTGATTTGAGAAGAGAAGCTCACTCGGTCCGAGGGACCGTTTGAGAGAGGGAAAGGGTTGAAAAAGACCCAGCCTTTGTGGCCTCCTCAACGGGGAGTAGGTTTGCGAGAACCGAACCTCGGTAAAACAAATCCGCGTGTCACACTCTTTATTCGCTTGCGATTTGTTTTGCGCCCTCTCTCTAGGACTTGTTATTATTTCTAACGCTAACCCAGCTTGTAGTTGTGATTAATTTTGTAAATTTCAGTTTCGCCCTATTCACCCCCCCTCTAGGCGACTTTCACTATGTCAACTTAAGTTTTGTTTACACACGATATGGACGCCAGTCGCTATACTGCTTTGAAATTGGGAAGAAGGAGCGAAACAGGAAAAGAAAAGAGAGTAATGCCTGAATTTGGTGAGTAAAAAGAAGAAAAAAATCTACCCCAAATTCAGGGCGTTACATGACCGCCCATCACCAGATCAACCGCACGAATTCAATCACGCATAAAAGGGATCCCATGATTTCATCAGAACCGCCCAACATCTATCCCACTGTTCAAAACATTTCACAACTATCTATGATCCTGGCGGCTCATCCAGAGATCAACGACACAGGGTCGTCTTCCTCCTAGAACACCGAACTACGGCCGTAGCGCAAAACCGCCGAGCGGTGAGCAGGCGGTACACGACCACGGTATGAAGTATGCACTAATCTAGCGTGGTACAGAAATAATGGCTAATTACAAGTTCACAACCATACCTGTGTCAGTCGCGTGTGCAGAGACGTCCACGGAAGATCGGTGCGACGGTGTGCCCAGGCTCGACAAGGTTGATTCGTCACGGCACACCTACACAGCGATGCTCAGCCGACCTCCATCGTACGTGAACTATCATGGAGCGCTTCTCCCACCTAACTACGCCCTCGACGACAGATCCAACCCACCGGCCACAGCCTATCTTTCTCTCTCTCTCTCTCTCTCCATTCGGGTGTTTCAGTGGTGGCTAATCCCAACCTTCCAAGCTTAGTGCGAGGGAAGGCGGCGGTCAGTTCTTGTATCCTGGCACCCATGATCCCACACACACGATCGATGGAACGATCCACGCAAAAAACGGCTGAGTCCATCCACGGCACGAGATTTTCCGGGAGAAGAGAAGCAGTAGCCGCGCTCTCGAAGGAATAGCGACTGCGTTGTGGGCCCGACCAAACAACGAGGTAAGGAAGAGCACGCGCGGTAGGCGGCTGCTAGTGGACCCCCCCCCCCCATCGGCGCAGGGCGCGATCCGTGGTATGGGCTGCGCGGTTAAGGGAGAGTGAAGGTGGTATTGGGCCGAAACCGTGTAGTGAGCCCAGTTATCTTCTATTTCCTTTTTTCTGATTTTGCCTTTTCCTTTGTATTTTTATTTCAAATTTGAATTTACACAATATTGCGAACTTGGACTCATTTTTGAATTTAAGTTACCGTGGTATCATTTTCAAATTTGAATTTACACAATATTTCTTTGTGTAGTACAGATAGTGAAGCATTTCTTGAACAACCTTTGTCATAACCATTTCTTCACTCACTGTAATATGAATTTGGAGAGCCCTTTAACTTGGCTTCATTTAATTATGATACCTTTCTCTGCCATAGATATATATATATATATATATATATATGAATATATTGATAGTCTTAATATGCTAATACATAGGCTTTCAAACAAAGGTATACCCTGAAGCCCTGCTGATGCTTCTGAAGCTAATTTGATGGCACTGAATGAGTTAAGAACTCATGCTTTCCTTCAGGTTATGTAAATCATAAACTGCTAACAGAAAATGCAAGCATAAATTATCTTTGTCATGGTATATTTAGGCATACAAAACTATTCCTTGGCTTCTATTTACAGAGTGAAGGACAAGATATTCTCTATCTAAACATAACAGGAAAGGAGTTAATTCTGCCACCATCTTGAGAGCTTAGTTTCTTCTATGAAAGCGCATCTTTCAGCATTCACTAGGCTTGTTATTGACGTTGTAATCTGCACTCTAAAGAGGAAAAAAGCACCTATTAGATTCAGCTAGAGGACCACATGAAAAGGCTAAATAAATGAACACAAAGGTAGTAGGTTGTTCCATTGAATGCCAGTAAAGGAGATGATCAGATAGAGCTAATGCAGATTTAGCCATCATGTCAGCCAATCAAACAAATAGGGAAATAATTCGATCATCACATATCTCCTCACCATAAAAACAAACCATTTAACTTTATATAAAAAGTAGGATCGTAGTTACAAATCAGGAATGTCAACTGTGAAATGATGGCACAACCACAAGTTGACTGAGTACAATATTTAGAATTATTTTTGTTAGAAAAAATTAGTTGTTGAAGTCTGAAAATGGAAGCTGTGAAGTCCAAGCTCTAATCTCTAAGACTCCTTTCGAAGCCTGGCATGGAAAGAAACCTAGTGTCAGTCATTTGAGAATTTTTGGTTGTGTTGCCCATGTGAAGTTGGTTGGTCCAGGTTTAAATAAACTGGCTGACAGATCTAGCAAAATGGTTTTCATAGGTTATGAGTCAGGCTCAAAAGGTTACAGACTATTTGATCATATGACTAACAGGCTAGTTGTTAGCCGAAATGTAATTTTTGAAGAGAGTAAACCATGGGACTGGGAAAATTTCATAGACAACTCAGGCTTTCAGTTGACTGAAACTTTTATAGTTGATCATCAATTGTCTGTTCAAGCTACGACAACAGTAGAAGACAGTGAAGGTTCAGTACCGATGGTAGAAGACAGTGAAGGTTCAGTACCGATGAATCAAGACTCAGAGGGAGAACTCTCAGATACGCATAACAGTAAAGCAGGACCCTCTCATGCTCCAAATTGTTGACATCACTACAACAGTAAGATTTCTTAATATAAATATCACACCTTGCAAGGGTCGAACAACAAACCTTTCACAAAATATAAAATTCGCTAAGGTAATAGGAAGATAAGTCTGAATTAAAACTTCAATAATAACATCTGATAGATGGCATCTAGAGAAGGTCTCAGCGTCTATGTCAGCGGGGCGGTTGCATGGGCAGAGCAGCGAGCCGCGGAGCAGCGAGTATGTGTGTTTGTGTCAAGGTAATTCAAGCGAAGTGTATGCAGCTACTACTCCAGCAAAGTAACGCAAATGACTAAAGGCATATAAGAGGAGCCTGTTTAGACTACAGATTTTCAGAAGCAAGCAACCATAGCTGTTGCTAGGTAGGCATTTAGAACAGAAAATCTGGGAGCAACGCAACCTACAAATCTGTATCCTAGAGAAGAATTCAGTAAAAAGGTTGGAAACCAGATAAACCATTTCAATTAGGACCAAAACAACCTGATAATGTGTATTCAAGACATGGGATCAGCAATCACAGACTGTGTCATGAATTGTGACCCCCAACAGAAAAACAATTGTTGACATCACTACAACAATAAGATTTCTTAATACTAAATATCACACCTTGCAAGTTGCGAACAACAAACCTTTCACAAAATATAAAATTCGCTAAGGTAATAGGAAGATAACTCTGAATTAAAACTTCAATAATAGCATCTGATAAATGGCATCTAGAGAAGGTGTGAACCTCGTACTGATGATCAATTATGTCTTCTGTCAAAGTAAAAGCATATCTAAGAACATCAGAAGCATCAGACCATGATTGCACTCGATCTTTTGTTTCAGGATGAGATAAAATGTATCCCATATTTTCTGGAAGAATCCTACAAATTGAAAGGGAAAAATCAGGTGGGAAATCGTCAGATATCAACCATAACGCCCTGTATATTAGGATCAGCATATACACAGATCCTAAGAAATGATCATTGCATGAGGTAGCCCTACTCAGTTTAGCAAGTAACAACCAATCTGATCTGAAGGACAGAACAAGCAAATGCTACCAATACGTGCATCGATCCATTCACAGAACGAAGTGAGCTTCAAGCATGCCAAGTACATAATTTTGAATAGATGGCGTTATTGTATCCAAAAAGCATATGCCACCAAGAAAGACATGGAAGGAACATAACTGGCTATAGGTTCAGTAGTGACATGAGCAACAACTGATGGTCTTGAGATTGTGGGACTTTTGCATCGGGTAGATGTATTTCAGTATTTGATTTAACTTTTGTGATATAAGTTTATCTAATGACTTACTGCACCTATTTTCCCTTCAGATGAATGAGAGCTTGTTCACATGTGAACTTTCAAAACAAACCTTATCATCCGTCAAGGATATAGTTGAAATGGCTGTCAAAAAATGGGGAGAGAAATCATTAACTGAACTGGAAGCAGAAAAGTGGTTGTCCTACTCATGTGAGAAGGTAAGCCTATTTTAGGAACCATGAGAAGTCAAATTCTATCTGTTGCTATTCAGTGTAGCGTAGTGTTCACATGATCAATTTTGTTCAGGTCATTACAGCAGGTGGGCTTCACGTAGTAGGAACAGAGCGCCATGAATCACGCAGAATTGACAATCATAGAAGGTGACATGAAGCGGGCCTTCGATAGAAAGATTGAGTCTGACAGACGTGAGGGTTACAAGCCTCATTAGTTTGAAGCTATTACTGCAACTGACCAGGGCAATGCAGCCAAAAGGGACGTCCAACATGCATCACACAAGCTGCAGCCAAATTTACTTCAGTTGGGGAAACCAGAAATGCATGGTCTAATTTTAATGGACCGGTGAGTAACAAGGGCATTTCTAGTTCAGGGTCAAGTCGTGTCGTTACAACCAATTGCATTAGCTGTTTTTACGTGAATTGCATTGTAAAGTTATTAGTACAATACTACTGGCATTAATACACTTTATGACAATCCACACAATTTTGCAGGCTGACAGTTATTGCAAGGTGATACAATTTTTCTGCTCTAATATTAAAGATATGGTTCCATTATTTATACGATAATAGCATGTGCTACAATTTTTTTGCTCTAGTATTAAAGATATATCATTTGTTTAGGTAAGCTTGATGGATTCACATTTGATTCAGATGAGGAGGGTGACAAACTATATGAACCACATGCTAATCAAAACGACCTGAATAACGAAAATGAAGGTCAACCTAAGGCAAAGACCAAAAGGAAAGCAGAGAAAATGACGGTGTGTTTTCTTGACTCTAATAACTAACCTGCAACTATGAATAGCTAGAATCCGGATATTTGTGATATACAGAGGTTTTCAATTCATGGCGCTTCAGATTTACAGTGATTGCAGATTCTGTATTGAATGTGTTTATTGGGAATTTGCACAGTTGTTAGCAGTAGTGTTGTTCTTATTTTTTATGCTTCCCACCCACTGTTTTTTCTCACTGCATAGACAAGATACAACTAACATGTGCTGACACCATGAAAGTACTATTGTCAGTATTGGTAGGAACAAACAAATTTTCATCGAAAAATATAACGTGCGGATTATTCAAACATAGGAAACATATGTGCTATTTGCATGGACTTACCAATTGTCAGTAGTTGAGGACATCTTTATACACAATATTCTTGGTGCTCTTCCCTATGGGATCTAATTCCTTCTTTGGCCTAGCCAGAATTCTAGTTGTTTGTCTTGACACACCCCTCGACAATGCCACATAAAGTTGTCCATGCGAGAACACAGGCTCTGGCAGGTAGATGCCAACAGTTGGGATGGTTTGCCCCTGTGCTTTATTTATGGTCATAGCAAAACTCAAGCGAATAGGGAATTGTTTCCTCTTCAACTTAAACGGAAGAGAAATATCATCTGATGGACACATTGGAATCCGAGGAATGAACACCCTTGTACCCGCATTGTGACCACCAACAATTTCAGCATCAATTGCATTGTCTTGCAATGCTCTAATCATGAGTCTTGTTCCATTGCACAAGCCATTATTAGGATCAAGATTGTAGAGAAGAATCACTTGACTATTGATTTTTACTTTGAGCACATGTGGGGGCAAACCATTTGGAGTCATGGAGTTCAAAAACTCAATAGGATAGTTATTTCTAGAATCATCATCGACACAGTCAAAGCTATGATAAACTTTTCTATTTCCCAGAAATTTATCAATCATCTTTGCATTGAGTTGGTCCACATGGTGATTTTTGGTTGAAAGGATGGCACGCGTGCTCATATAAGCTATTGATCTTGCATTTTCCTCAAGTGATGGGAAGACATCTACAATAGCTTGTTTATTGAATCTTCAGTGTCTGTATAGCCAATCACAATTTCTTCTGGAAGACACACATAATCAGATCCAATAGTCTCCTCAGTTCCATTACCAACTCTAAGGAGGTATTCCGAAAACCATTTATCAGATTGAGCCCTCATGTTCATAGTCAAATGTATCTTCCTTATACTATCCCACAAATAAGATCTCTGCAATGTGGCATCAGTTATTTGTGCTCTTGTACCATGTGTCACTATAGGAAGCACCTGGCGAAAATCTCCACCAAATACTATAACCTTTCCACCAAATGGCAAAGAACATGTCATAATATCTTGTAGGGACCTATCAAGGCACTCAACTGCTTGATGCTTTGTCATCGCAACTTCATCCCAGATAATTAGGGACGCTGTGCGAAGTAACTCCGCAGTGCCACTTTGCTTTGTGAAGTTGCATGTGCTATTGTCAGCGAGTTTAATAGGGATTTTGAATCTTGAGTGTGTTGTGCGTCCTCCGGGCAATATGGACGCTGCTATACGCCTATACCCGAAGTTGCAGTAGAAATTGCTATTAATCCCTCTGAACGTACTCTAGCAAGCAGTGCCTTATATAGGAAGGTCTTACCCGTTCCTCCTGGACCATCCAGAAAAAACAACTGGTTTTTTATTAAGTACGTGATCTATGATTTTATCAAATCCTGCACGCTATCCATTGTTAAGACATGTATATATATCCAAATGTTCTTGATCCACACCAACAGCAAGTTCCTCTCTGAGCTCTCTCATTGTATCATTGCAAAATTCACCTAATTATCACAAAGGAATAGGTACTCATAATAAAACTTAATGGTTAATTGAAAAAATTATATGAATATTGATCTATATAGCCCACCAAGTTGAACTTTGCTAAAGGCACCAAGTTCAGAAACAGTTATTTATATACCCCTTAATTTGCAACAAGTACAATCATTTGCTTACAATGGAGGAACGTACCTGTATCATTAATCTCAGGAAGATCATAATATTTGATATCCTTCCCCATCGACCGAACCAACTCCCGAATGTCTTTAAGGACCATTTGTTGTACGCATGTCGATTTAGGATTGTCTCGGTTATAATCTTCAGACATTGAGTCATTATGTTTGTCCCACAGTCCACGTACATTAGTGGCCTCACAAAATACAAGAATTGTTGCAAATAACCGTCATAGAGCAGGTGGCATCTGAAAGGTTGCAACCTCACTTAAGCAGTCATCAAGTGACATGTCAGCCTCTATGAGTCCTCTTTTCTCACATGCTTCTCTGAAAGTTGAGCATGTGATGGCACCCAATGTTCTTAAATCCTCAAATGAGTATGCACCTCTAACATGATTTAGAAGTACTCTCAAGAAATATTTCTCCCCTTCAGCAGGGTGTGCATACACAATTCGACCAATCTGTCCCCTTTGTTTTCGTCTCTGCCAGCGCTTGCTACCATGAATCCACCTGTAGTATTCTGGAAAATCTTTATACAATAATGTCCTTGCAAAACTATCAGCACGATTCTTAGTGAAGTACTCTGTGAGTGTTGTCATATACAAGAAGATGGCTCATTGACAATGTCTTGTAGTTTAGCTATCTCGTCAATAATAACAGACTGCATACCTGGTAAATGGCATTGGAGTTGCAAAACAGATGGATTGACACCGAACAATGGAAAACCAAGAATCCTATGTACAGCTTCAGGTGGGGATATGTATCTGGCATCCCTGTACTGCCGAATCTCATTGATTACTCCATCTTCCTTATGAGCAGGGTCAATTGAAAATGATGCACGATCGTGGCCTTTGTAAACATATTTGCACATGTACTCACTGCCTCAACATTTATGTGACAGTTATACCTCATAAGCAATCCAGGATTGTATGGAACCACCCACCTGTTATCTAACACACATCCTCTTACCTTTACACGATGCCCATCATCTCTCCTCCTATACAAAGGGTATGAATCCTTTCCTTATTGTGTTGCAGCACAAAATTGTCGAGGATAGCGAAAACGACACTCTTCATTGACCATACAAGGACACTTTTATTTAAAACTCCACAAGGTCCATGTAGCATATGCTTGATGACCAGATTATGCAAAACATGGTATTTATCCTTCTCTGGTATCTTTGCACAAATCATTTTGTCATATGCATCTGGGCTTGTCAACTTATTGTCTAGGTTCATTATCAATAGAATATGTTCATGTGGCAATCCCCTTTTCTGAAACTCAGTAACATGCACATAGCCGGCAACTTGGCCAAAATAGGCCTTTTTGATCAATAGATCTTTCATGTCTCATAATTTGGCCCTGTATACCCTTGTAACCAGCTCTGGTCTATCTTGTGGTGTCTGGCCAGGTAGAAGATTGTTTTCAATCTCCTCCCAGTATGGATTACAAGTCATTGTGATGAAGTAATCTGGTTTCCCAAGACGTTGGACAATAGCCATTGCATTAAGAAATCTTTGCCGCATATCGCGATCACCCCCTTGGAATGTACGAGGCAAAAAAATTCTCTTGCCAACCTCTGAAGCTCTATTCTCCCTGGCAGAAATTACATCCACAAGACCCTATGAGGGTGCAACACAATATAAAATTATAATAAAGCAGAAACAAAAAATACGAGGAAAGTAGCCCTCCAAACAATAAAAGTTGAAGACTTGAAGTCATAAGTATCACTCACCTGGTATAGTTCAGCCCGTATAATTTTCTGGTTATCAGGGTAAGAGTACCAGTCAAGCCTCATAGACTCAATCTTGATATACATGTCAACGACCCATTGTTGGAAAAGTCGCCCTCCAAATAACAAGATATTAAAAACCCCCTCTCTAGCTTGTAGCAAGAAACAGTAGTACTCCCTTGCTGTCACAAAACCTTGCAGATTGAACCACTCCTCCATTCGAAATGTCGTAGTCATCTTGTTGGTTGTCTTCATCCAAATAATAATGATTTGCATGATTGTAAATTATATTAACCATTATCCAAATAATCCATGAACGTTTATAGACTGCTATATACGTCCTCCCTGATCCATGTATGTGCAAAAATAATTATTCATGTACTTGTATGTTCATTATTAACAGATCGAGTGTCATTGTGGTCAGGAGCATTGAATGTAGCATTTACTGTAGGGGTTTCATTGTATGGCATAAAGCGATTCCAGCCAATTTGACCCTGAGGAAAAAATAATGGATATGCCAATGGGTCGTAACAACCATGGTATGCTTTGATACATGTAGGGCGATCTCCTGTAGCATATATGATCACACTTCTATCGAAACTTCTTTGTGGGTCATTTCCTTCGTACCAGATAGCAGCAACTTGTGAGGCAGTGGGCGCATTGTGCCTTGTGTATGCAGAAAAAACATGTTAAAAATCATGTATTACAAAAAGAAATGTGTTGCAAGTAAACAACAAAGAAATGTGATGCATAGTCAAGTACCTTCGCTGGTCAAGCGTTACATTAGTGTTGAGTTCAATAACATAATCATCTAGATTTGGAATGGATCCAAGTCTATTGAAAGTTTGTACATATGGATTTCCCTCTAATATTGTCAAGATATTTTTAATGATATTAATATCAAGGTCCGGTGATCTCCGTGCCCTGTGGGCCAATGTAGCATCTTCTGTATCATAGAAGTAAAGTTGCAAATGACGAGGCCCTTGAGAACCTGGCACTAAATGGTCGAGATGATGATACAAGGCACTTTGGACACGAAATGTATATATACCCGTATTAGCTGTTGTGCTAACTCGTCGGTCCAATGTAACTCCAAGACTGGTGAAGGAGAAATGAGAGTTGAAGTACCGTATGTTTTTTCTAAAATATTTTGCATCGTCATCTCCCTGACTGGTGAACAACTGTTTCAACTCAGTAGGAACATCAGGTATGTGCACTTTAATCTTTCCCTTTCTGCAACACATTCTGTGTGGCTCAAATTGAAATTTCATGGCTCCGCAATAACAACAGTCAGGTATTTTTCGCAGAACATGGTGTCTATTTGGCAACTTATGGTAGACATAGTCATATGGGTCTTCGGTATGACTAGAGTACCCAAGCAGACGATATGATTCAAATGCATCGTCTGTGTTAAAAAACAAATGCACTATTTGCAGTTATTAAAAACAGAAATGAACCATTTCTGGATAAAATAATATAAATCATAATTTATGGTTACCTTCTCCATGAAATTCCCGACTTCTAGTATATTCATTATGTTGAGCAATATTGAAATCATGTGGTGATATTGGATGCTCTGATGTGTAAACCAGACATTAAAAATGTGTTAATGATGTAAAGGTAAATAACGAAATTATATACCAGTATATTATAACATAAAAGTATATACCCATATGTAACCGTCATAAAGAAAATGACCCAAACAACCATTTGTCAAGGATCTCTAATTAATTTTCTACTCACACATGCAATGCAACCATCATACGCAGAATAACCATATTTAGTAGGAAAGAAGTATTAGACAGTTAGGTACCATGTCCTTCCACGCTTGGTTGTGATCAATTAATACAGTATCATACTCTGTCAATTTAGGCTCATTGGTAGGTGTGTCATGGTTGTGTCTGAATTGATAATGGAGCACCTGATAGAGTGTCTGGCAGCGTAGAAAGCCATGGTAAGCCTTAAGAGGAGACACATTGATTTTTTTTGAATGATTCACTTGTGCTCACCAGTTATCATGTCATCTTGTCCACATTGTCTCAACTTTTTGTATTCACGTCGCTTATGCAGTAGAATTTCTCTAGCTGCATCATCCATATTGATGTACCACTCTCGGTTCATTATGCGGTTGCCCATGGTAGATGCAGTAGCTGCTGAAGACAAAAGGAAATCAAATAATAAATTATGTAAGTAGTAATTATAACAACGAATACCTACCGTATTGATTATAGGTTGAAGGTTGAGAAATGGTTGAACATGGTTCCCCTGATGTTGGCAGTTGGTGCAAAGAGCCCCTCGTAACATTAGGCGTTACTGGCTCTGCAACAGGAAGAATGAGTATTATTAACTAAAAAATAGGACGATGTTAATTATGGGCAGGAAGTACCTGTATCAGCCTTCTTCCTCGCTCGGTAATCACACATTCTTTTATTTCTCGCCTCCCTTTCTTCGTTGGTTTCTTCAGCCTTTCTTCTTGCACGGTATTCTCGTTGTTTTCTATTCCTCTCCTCCCGATGACGCTCATGTTCATCAGACGGACCTGATTGTGGGGCCATATCTGTATTTTTTAAAAGGTTCGACATCAGTAATAAATAATTAAATAATAAAATGAAAAGATTGTGCTACTTAACCTGTGATAATTTGGTTAGATATATCAGTAAGCGCAGTCTGTCGTCTTGTTCCCATTGTATTTGGCGTACTACATATTTCGTCACCGTATTCACTGTATGTGTAATCATTGGTATGTAGCCACTCCATGGGATCATTTCGACCAATTGAGTCCATGTATTGCAATCCTGATGCCTGAGAAAGTGTTGAACATGGTGTCTGCAACAAGCATCTCGTACCATAAAAGTATATACCCATATGTAACCGTCATAAAGAAAATGACCCAAACAACCATTTGTCAAGGATCTCTAATTAATTTTCTACTCACACATGCAATGCAACCATCATACGCAGAATAACCATATTTAGTAGGAAAGAAGTATTAGACAGTTAGGTACCATGTCCTTCCACGCTTGGTTGTGTAGGATCAATTAATACAGTATCATACTCTGTCAATTCAGGCTCATTGGTAGGTGTGTCATGGACAATATGTTGTTGTGTCTGAATTGATGATGGAGCACCTGATAGAGTGTCTGGCAGCGTAGAAAGCCATGGTAAGCCTTAAGAGGAGACACATTGATTTTTTGAATGATTCACTTGTGCTCACCAGTTATCGTGTCATCTTGTCCACATTGTCTCAACTTTTTGTATTCACGTCGCTTATGCACTAGAATTTCTCTAGCTGCATCATCCATATTAATGTACCTCGCTCGATTCATTATGCGGTTGCCATGGTAGATGCAGTAGCTGCTGAAGACAAAAGGAAATCAAATAATAAATTATGTAAGTAGTAATCTATACTACTTATTAAGGCTCTAAGGGTAGCCTGCCTTTTCTCGTTCTGCCTTCCAATGATCTCAATCGTTCATCCATGACTCTGTTTTCATCGACGGATGCAACCCTGCCAACGCCGGATGACGCCCACGCCTCGCGTGAGCACCGCCTCCCCCTATCCATCCCTCCTCCCCACCCCTCTCTCACCTAACTGCCCCGCTCCGATCCCGCCGCCGACGCCCTGGCCCCGCGCAAGCACCAGCTCCGACCCCGCCGCGTCTCTCATCCCGCTGATCCCTCCTCCCCTTCGTCCCAACTCTCCTCCTCGCGCCCTCTCTGACCTAACCACGCTCCATCGCCACACGAGCGCCGCCAGCCTGAGCCCGCCTCTCGACGCGAGGACTTCCTGGAGTCCATCGCACTCACCTCGCCACGCCATGGGGGAGGCGCAGATAGCGCCTATAAAGGCTTACTCCAGAACTCCAGCTCGCGCGCTGGATCCCAGTGAGCAGCTGAGACCCCGCGTGTGTGCAGAAGATGGACGATGAGGCGCTGGATCAAGGAGATGGAGGCGAAGGCCGCCGCAGCCACCTCGTCCAGGTCGAGTATGCCCCCGAGGGTCGTACGCAAGGGCAACGCCACTGTCAGCGTCCGCGGCGTCGAGAAGAAGTCCACCCCAAGCTCTAGGGCTACAGGTCGGTACCTCTCCCTCCCTCCCTTCCACCAGATCTCTTGATCCCAGCAAGAATTTTCTTGGACCTATCAGCGAGTTCATCGACTCATGATTAGAACACGGTAGCAAGAATATATCTTCTGCGATTATGCGCTGATGGCTCTACTCCTTGGCTCCAAGTGTTCCCGAAGCCACAAGCATGCTGTCCCCCGATACAGAGAAGAAGAGGAAGAGCATGTGGATCCAGATCGATGGCGTGCACGAGGTCAATCGCTTGTTGCACCTTGGAGAATGGCGAGCTCGTCGGCGTGCATAAGGTCAATCGACTGCCATGCCTTGTTGTCTGACCAGCGGCAGCGGGCATAGGGCACGCCGTCGGCATAGATCCCCTTCAACCGGTCACCTCGGCAGCAAACTTCGGCGGCCACATCGGTATGTCTCTGCTCAACCTTCTGTAAGTTCATTAGGCTGCCTATGCGTAATTGGTTCATTCCCTTAGTCACTATACGAGGATTGTGAAATGGCTTTTGTCACTTACGAATGAAAGGGAGGCTCAACAGACATTTACGGGAGGAGTCTGATGTGAGCTGGGTTGCAGAGTGCTCCCAGTCTGTTGACCCACACTTACGAAATACTAAGAACATTGTAGTTGTATGATTAAAATTTTTTTGCTCTGCTTTGCAGTTTGCACGCACAACTCGATCGCCCCCCTTCGCTTCTCCGAGTTCTTAATAATGGTGCGCGGAGTGCAGTACCACCAGACGGTCGTGGTGCCCCGGGAGTCCATCCTCAAGACCGAGGCGGAGTGGCTCAACTCTATCAAGGCCGACCTTGTGGTACCAATACTATGATCACTGATCGTTACCGGTTTATGTTGTCACTCTTCTGTCTGAACATCTCTGCACACCGAGTAGAGCTTAACTGAACCCACTTGAGCAAACGCTGGCAGGTTTCAGATGTTGTACCCGTCGTGTGTAGGGCAGCTACAGATGCTGGCATTCGATCCGTGTGCGTCACGAATTTTAGGTAAGCGACGGTCCTGTTGCTTCTTTGTTTCCGCGTGTCGTTAAGAGCATGGAGGAATGCTGATAAACACTAGAATATGCTATAGTCTGTTATATTTAATTTTGATTCGTCAGGTAAGTGTCTGGGCGATCTGCCTGTAGTTACTACAGGCAACATGTAAATTTGGGGATCGGATCCCCTGACGTCGAAGTCACCTGACGCACCAATATTTTCTGCAGCTGGGACTTCACTTATGCAGAGTACGTTGTAGCTGCTGGACATCATCATCGCTCAATTGTGTGGCAGGTACCTTACTCACATAGTTCGTGAATTGTGACACCTACGTAAGATGGTTGGGCTGGTGGGATGTAAAGCAGCACAAATGATAAAATTTAGATCCAAGCTTATCTCTGGGAGCAAATTTAAAAACGCATGGGTTAAAAGGCACACTTTTTCAGTAGTGAATCTGAGTTATACATGTAATCACCTAATGCGCTTTCCGCGAGATGCACATGGTCACAGACATGTGTTCTGTCCTTCTGGGTGCTCAGTGGCCGACCTTCCGGTGTTTCAAGGCCTGTGTGTGAGAAGTATCTTCTTAGTGCAATGCAGCTGAAGCTGTTTTCTCCCTCCGTAGGTTTTTTTTATAGTTAAAGCAAGATTGCTGGCTATAATTGCCTAACCTTGCTAAATTCCAACATTCATGAACATAGAAGTTTTTTTGGAAGAAAGAATTGCAGATAGTTCTTGTTTAGCATCTGGTTTGTTCGATAATGTCGCTTTGATTATAGTGCAGCTTTAGCCCATTCATTTGAGCATGGTGGATCTGTTTCTCTGGCAACATGACAGTATGCAACAACATCCAAAATTTTAGGAAGCCAAAAGGCTTACGTACTCAATCCATTTTCTGCTATCCCAAGTTCAGCCAATGTATATGTGCAGTCAGCTGGGAAAACCAGTCACTTTTTTCCCCTTCTCGAACGATGCACGAGAGTTAGTGCCATTTCATTTCATCTCTACTAATCCTTAAGGGTGGACGGAGGGCGTCCACAGGCCTCACCACGCCCCCGCCCGTGATGCCTGCCGCCGCGCGCGTCTTCCTCCTTCCTCCCGCATCCCGCACACCCCGCGCCGCGAATTGCTCCTCCCCCGCCCCACGAACTGCTCCCGCCCGCGCACCGCGAACTGCTCCCTCCCACACGCGCCCCTCGCCCTCGACGGCGCTGCCCTCTGTGATGGCGGACGCGCCCCCACCAACCCCGACCCAGAGATCCATTGCCAAAAAAACATCCATCGTCTTCCCCGCCCCGCTCACGTGAAACTGCCACTGATTTGGCCTCCCCCAACGCCGTCGAGACAACCACCGCCTTCCCAATCGTTGCCCCACGCGATTTGACCCGCCACGCAACTGCTTCCTCCCTCCTCGCTCCTCCTCATGCAAACCCTACTCTCCTCTCCCTCGCACCTACATCCGACGCAACGGTGGAGCCCGACGACCTTGTGCGGCCTTCTCCGCTCCATGTAAGGCCACCTCTCGCCTCTCACCTATTGTCGACGCGTTGGGTGTTTGGCCCTGGCCAAAAGCATGCTGGTGGCCACCGGCGCAGGCGTCCCCGATGTGGCCTGGTCCTGCCATTAGCCGGCGCGCTCGACCTCGCCGTCATCGTCGACGCAGAGTTCTTCGATGGGCCCACGCTCTCTGTCTCCTCGTGCTTCCACCAGTTGCCTGCTCTGCTCCACCGCCCTTTGATTTGATTTGATTTGATTTGATTGCGATGCAGGTCATTTTAGCTAAGGTACTGCCATGAAGTTTACATCATGTGTGTGCTAAACACTTGAATTCTTGTCTTGATAATTATTTTTGTCTTGATAATTATTTTGGCTCTGCTTTGGTAATGCAGAGTGATAAAGAGATGGTTTTGCCGATCATGGTTGGAGGTTACACAAACTTGTTTTGTTCTATGCACCATACAAGTAATTGTGGATTCATCTTCTGAGGGCCATAGACTCCAGTCAATCCAAATTGGTATGTGTTTTCTTGGTAAATCCAAAATTTCTCCTTGCAACCATTTATGCGTGAGGCCCTGCTCCTTTTCATTTTTGGCTACCTGATGAATAACAGTTTGTCTCTCTGTCTTTTTGGAAACACATAACTGAAGTTTCAGATGATCGCTGGGCGCAGGGTAATGTCTGTTTCTCTGATGTAAACAATCTGTGACTTTTGTTTGGTTTCCAGGTAATCAGCCAAATATAGTATGTGGTCTGGAGTTCATATTTTTGCTACTTTTCTGGCGCGACGATGTGGCGGAGGCGATGGCAGGGCCTAGAACAGATTAGTCGTCCTGCTCTGTGTTGGAAGATATGTGAATTTTCTGCCTCCTAGCGCTAGACGGATGATTTTCTTCATTTTGCCAACTCCTTGCCATTGCTTTCTACTGTTGTTTGTTTATTTTAGTGCAGCAACGGAGCCTATGAAGAAGCCCTATTTTCTGTTGTTGTTTGCCAACTCAAAGCAGATCGCTCGCTGAAGAAGCCCACCCTCCTCGCTATAGAAGGTATGTGTTTAACAGATATGAAATGTTGTTCTGAAAGAGCATGGAACAACAAAGAAAAATAAAAATAAAGAATTGCATTCGGTTATAAATGGGGCAAACAACAACAGAGAGCGTGGAACAACAAAATAAAAATAAAAATTGCATGGAACAACAAAGAAAAATAAAAATAAAGGCACCAAAGAAAACTTTTGAGAAATGCAGCATTGAAACTTTGTAGGTACTATTTGTCTACTCTTCAGTTTCTGTGCTACGGACACATTATTTATTCCTTTCAACAAGACCTTATTCTTTTGGTTAAATTAATTTATGAGAACTCATTCAGTGTTTGTCTTAATGTAGGATTCCCAACTTGATATATCAGTGAGAACTCATTTAGTTTCTGTGCTATGTGAGAACTCATTTAGCCTGTAGCTATAATTATTGAAATGCATGTCAATTTAGTATTCTCTTCAGTAAGTTGGGTCCAACCTTTCTTACTGCTGCTGAGTTGCATTTCATGAGATTATGTATTCTTTATATCAGATCTCCATGCGCCATAAATTTATGTGGATTTATCTAATCAGCTTTTCATTTGTCACATTGATCGTCATCCCAGTACACATACCTTTCTTACTGCGTTCGTTCGGTTCATCGCTCGGTGGAAGTGCTGTGGCGGAGCTCGGCAGTAGACCTCACCGTGGACTCAGGAGATCGGCATCCCCAATCGTAGCGAGAGGGACGACCAGCGGGACACGGTCCAAGCGGCAAGGCTTCCCCATGGTAGATACGAGGCGATTTCTAGAGTTCAATTATCCTGAGGTATGGATCTTGTTCCATTCATCCTCGATTTGGAAATCAACATGGTTATCCAACTAAAATCAAAGCCTTCAACCTAACTGTGTTGGCTCGATTAGTCCTCTATGCATTTAGGGTTAACTTGGTACATATTAGATTTAAGTTTTGGAAATGTTTTTGGAAAAGTAAGAATACAAAATGCATGACCATATTGTTAATCTGTTCTTGTAATTTTGCAAGAAGCATATGTTGTCGATTTAATTTAAAATTAACACAGCCGAATAATATAGACAACAAAGGTGATAGATGTCCTTTTCAATTGTGCTCCTTTTCTCACTGCAATTTTCAATTTTAGTCTACTTTGATATGTAGCCTTCAGTTGATCTTATTGCAATTTTGTCCATTTACTTTTTTCCAGATGCTCAGATGTTTGCTGCGTGAAAATCTTCCTCTCCTTTCAAGCTCTCAGGTTGATTCAGAACGAGAATTTTTTAGTCTAGAAAAAAAGAGTTTGTACAAAGTATGTACAAACTTTATCAACAAAATCACTCACTTTGCCAAGTAAAGCTTGGGACTTCCTGATCAACAGTAAATACCATTCCTATTACTGCAAAAGGGCGTTATCACCTTCCAATTCTTTTTTGCATGTGTCATATAATACGTGCAAAACTGTTTTTAATCCATTTCTCTATGATGACAGTTAAAATGTGTATAATATTGGATTCATGAGAGAAACATTGGAGATATTCCAGTGTGCTTTTATATGGAATGACCCGACCTACAGCACAACTGTCTAATAGTCTCATAGTTAATTTCTGTTATATTTACATTTTTAGTATTTCTTATTTCATTTGCAGTTCAGTTTGTTTGTCCATAAAACTAGATCCCAGACTGCTTTGCACTCAGCTCAGACCAAAGCCCCACTCTACATGGACCAATGTGTAATCTTTCTGTATGCATCATCTCTCTCTCATGTAATTTATCTCTATCACACATGTAGGTTGTGGTTACGCAACCCATATGGTTAGTTCATTATCCTGGAGTTGCAGAATTTATTGCAGTAATTTTTTACTTAGTGTGTTGAGCTGACACTTTTTGCTTCTGTATGACTGTATCTATAAAGCCAGCAGCATCACAAACAAAGAATGCACGATCAATGTGGCAGTGCCCAATTTTTGTCATTATTATATGTCAAGGAATCATCTTATTTGCTTGTGCTTCCCTGTTTGCAAATGCCTAAGTCCTGGAGCAACTGCTGGCATTATTTGTTTGTTGCTTGAGGTTGATGGCAGTTTGAGGCATTATTTTTATAATGTTCATTTGTTGATACATTCCATTGTTAGTATGCCAAGGAATCATATTATTTGCTGAAAAAAGTTGTCTGATCTGTTGAAAAAGGACCAGATGTCAAGTGTTGCATGAAGAAGTTTAGTTTCAATTTTTTGTTGATTTTGAGTAGGCTGAAATCTCCTGTAGAGAATTTGAGTGAACATCAGTCCCAGGATTGTGCGTTTCATTTTTTATACGGCATTTTTTATATGGCAGGAGCTAGACGTGATGATGAGAAATCACTTCGTATGTCTCAAATGAGCTTGGAGAAGAGATTTGGCTAATCCAGATCTTTTGTTGCCTCCACTCTGATGGAATATGGTGGTGCTCCTCAGTCTACAACTCCAGAATCTATTCTTTCAGTTTGATATTTATTGTTGTTATTGCTCAGTTTCGGTTACACAAGTCTGTGTTCCTGCAGGTTCTGGATCCTGAAGGAGGAAGCGGGTCCTAAGGGAGGAAGCAGAGCAATTGGAGCTCGAACTGGAGATGCGTAGAGAGTTAAGGGAGTAGATGTTGCAACTCTTGTGGCCTACACTTGAGCTGTAGCCAGATTAGTGGTTAATGCTATGAATTACTTTAACAATAGCGAGGAAGGAAAAAGGTGTTCTATCTCACAGCATAACCACCTGCAGGGACGTTTCCTTCAACCTCGGTCTCAACGGCCGAATGCCTGCTACAATTGGGAACCTCGCGCAGCTCACCACGCTGTATGGCGCTACTACACTACTCTCCATTTCTGATCCTGCTTTCCCTTACCTTAACACACAAAATCACCAGAGCTTAACCGAACTATATATACATCTCAGGATCCTGGCAGGCTGTAGCTTCACCGGAGGCATCCCACAGCAACTCGGCAACCTGCAGCAGCTCTCGTTCCTGTAATCAACTAACTACTACCCTGATTATTTGTTCTGATGGAAAATCCATAGAGAGAAAAAAGATGTGTTCTGTCTTCAATCCTTGTGATTTGTTGGAGCATAGACTGAACGTCTGAACTGGTGGTTTTGCCGCACATTCTCTCTAGGGCGTTGAATTCAAACAAGTTTACCGGCACAATACCCCCTACGCTTGGGTTACTCTTGAACCTCTTCTGGCTGGATCTGGCTGACAATCAGCTCACTGGATCTATCCCAGTCTCCACAGCAACAACGCCGGGGCTCGACCAACTTACCCACACGAAGCACTTGTAAGTCAATGTCAATCTTGGTTTGTGCTTTTCGTATCAACATATTTGTTACTGAACATGATGATCATTTCAAAATTCAAAACTACAACTTAGTTAAAAAATTCAATGCATTGTAGGAACAATTGTAGTTAAGGAGTTCAAGGGAGACTGTATTCTTGCAGAGTTTGTACCATGTTGTAATCTTTATAACTTTATTTGGCTCACGGGTATGTGCTACACCTACCGTACATTTAAATATCTTCCTTAGGTATGCTCATCTGAACTTCAGGTCACCATGGCCCCATATCCTTGTATATGGTGCTTATTTAATTGTTTCTTCTCGGGGTCTCATATCTGTTCTTGTCCCTGTCCAATATTTTATACGGTATATGCTGTGTAGATTTGGATATGTCGTCACATCGATTCATATATCCCAGTGGACCTATCACTGGTCAAACTTTTTTGTTTTTTAGATTGATTATTTGGTGTCCATTTTGATGTTTTGTTTACCCATTCCCCATTTTCTTTTTTCAGGTTCTGGTCACTGTCAGAAACAATGCACAACTGTCTATGGTAGTTTCAAGGGAAAGCCTCCCCATCGACTATACTGTCAAGGAACTTGATTGGATTTCTGAGATTTCTATGCTGAAGATACATAAATGGTAATGGATTTTCTTCTATACAAACATGGCCCAAAATAAAGCATCTTCTATAAACTACTAGGCTACTTGGTGACCAGTCTATCAGTATAGTTGAGGATTTGTATTCTAGGAATCCTATTGGTATAACATGAGGACTGTGTAGTTTAGTTTAGTTAAAAAAGTATACTATCTATGATCTGGAAGAAAACTGATCAGAAAATTCTTTTGATGCACGATTTTAACATGATCATCATGCTAAATTTATAATCTGGTAAAGTTTATTATCATATTCAGAATCATAGATTCATATAGTAGCTTCGCCTCCATATCCCTAAGACCACTGATCCCTCAGAACACAAAGAAGTTTCACCATGACTGATATATACAAGCAGCAAAATTCTTGTCGTCTCTGAATTTGCTTCCCAGTTATAGATTTGTAAAATAATGAGCTCATTGATCATTCACTCAAGCCAGATCTAACATCATCTGTCGTCCACGTGGAGAAGGCAGAGAGCACTCGCCCTTTCCATCCAGTGAGGAGCCACTCGTGATCCTCATTGATCACTATGTATTTGTGGTATTCCTCTTTCACCTTGTCTTTGAACATCTGAACAATGTTCGGATCCAATGGAAGCTGCCTCAGCCCTGCTCGTTCGCTTCTCACCTGCCACTGCGTGTAGCTGTGAGGCCACGACACCCGGTCCACACCCTCACACGCGACGATGTTCATGACACACATTGCTAACCACTGCTCAGCCAGCAACCTATTCTGGTTTTCCTGCGGCATAATGGTGTCCATTGCATCGAACATTGCAGCAAAGTATTTGAGGGCCTCACGGAACCTTGACACAAAGAAAGCCCCGCTGTATGATCCATTGAGGATGTCATGGATGAACACTTCCGGCCTCATGTTGGCGATGTTTTTGAGCACCGTGTCTCTGGGGTTTGGCCTGTCGACAGTGACACTCTCATCCATCAAGTTTTTGAAACAGAAATGGGAGATGACGACAAGCACCTCATCGGGATCTATGTCCAGGTCCTCGGCACAGACCACCTCTAACTTTGCCAAATAAGTCAATTGTTCCTTGACTGTTGGGCTCACCTTGCCTAGGTACATTCTACTATTTCCAACACTGTACATGTACATGTTTTTTCTTCTTGTCTTATATGCCTCTTGTCTTATATGCCTGTACTTTGTACACATATTTTCTTTCACCATAAAGCACATGAAAGACACAAAAGAACCCCACAAATATGCATAAATCATTGTCTTAATGACTCTCTACAAGCAATCTTAGTTGGGTGAGAGGCTACCGACCTATAATGGTAGGAAGAACCTGTACACAGCTGGCCCATTGTCGTTTTCTTCACATAAATTTCATATCAGTTTCCTTGACGATGATGCTGGTTGTGGTTTTTAGAGGTTTGCTTGTTGATACATATGGTTTTGGTAGAATCATCGAAGATGGGTTGGTCTTCAGGTAAAACATTTCGATTCGGTCCTATTAGATTGGTGTTGATCGTACGACTTCTATAGAGACATTAATGAATCATTTCCAGGTGGCACAATGATACCATGAAACTTAGTTTATTTACCCTTTTTTGCTCTATTTACTTTTGGTCCATTTTATTTTGCTGTACCTCACTTTATTTTGAATTTTCAGGAAATAACTCTTGACCATGTGAAGGCAGTTGACTTTCTTGGAGATGGTTTTGGCGCCACACCAGAGACGAGCAAATGAAACTTGATATAGTCACATCAGAGATGAGCAAATAAATCTTGTTCTTATATGATCTCTTTCCAGCATGTCCAGGCCTTAATTATCTGAAATATGTTCCTTTTTTCATCAAACCAATGTAGCTTGTTTCATGGGAAGAAGGTGGTTACAAGATTTCTGATTATCCGATGCCGAGAGGAGAGGTAGTGGTTGGCGGACACAGTACAACAAAAGGCTATAGGACTAACTGTATTGTATGTGATATTATGTGAACTTATATATTTGGACTTGTGTGAATTTGTGATATGAACATGTATCAATGTGTTTGAAATATGTATTGTATGTGATATTCTGTGTTGCATGTGATATTATGTGTGTCTAATTTTTCATTTCTGTATTTTTTATTTTTTTCTGGAAAAGGGTTAAGAACGTGGGTACCCACGTTCTTAATGTTAAGAACGTGGGTACCGTCGAACTTAATGTGCAGTCCTCGCAGACCCACGCAGGACACATAAGTTCGACGACCACGTGGCCCTGTAGAACTTAACCGTAAGAACGTGAGTACCCACGAACTTATGGGAAAAAATTCGACGACCCCCGTCGAACTTAAAAACGCACGTTCTTAATGTTAAGTTCGACGGTACCCACGTTCTTAATGTTAAGTTTGACGGGGCTATCGAACTTACTTCTCTAAGTTCGTCCAAAAATCATCGTCGGCTATATTCGTCGGTAAACCCACGTTCTTATGGAAAGGTACGTGTCAGTTTAGATGACATTATTTATGCTACTGTACCATTGTACTATTATGAGTATGTCCCTTTTAATGCCTCCAATCTAGCCTTTTGTTATCTGTAAAAGATAGATGCCTTTAATGTGATTGCAAAAATGGACCGTGTTTATGTGATTTTTTCTAACTTATATTGTGACTTTTGACTTCACTGCAAGTGAGCACACAAGACTAATTTGAGGCTTGATCTTTATCCTTTTTGATGTGAGAAGATTACTTATGTTTATGTTATTTTGTTACATGGTTCCACAATTTTGATACAATTGACATAGCTAGAAGATAAGATGTTGGTTGTTGCATGCTTTAGAGGAAATCAAAGCCTCTCTTCCTTTTTTTACTCCATGGTTCTTTTAGGCAAATGTAGCTTGTGGATGTAAAGTTGTACAGAAGTTGACATGGATAAACTAGCTTCATATATAGTTGGTGCCCAATATAACCAAGCTTTATACAATATTGTGGAATCCACAATGTTTCACGCACATATAGAAATACAGTTGGTAACTGAAATATAGGAATGGTTCATGTTAAAATAGGATATGTCAATCTCTACTTATCTCGATGAAGAAGGTAGTCTAGAAGATCACGAGGGAAAGGTATAAACACCAAACAAACTTTACTTGCAAATTCTGTTGGAACACGTTTAAATAATTAAACAAAGTCTATGTATGTCCGTAACAACGTACATGTAACTGACTATACTACTATGAAGAAGGCAAGGGGTAGGCTGACCTTCTCTGGTTCTGCCTTTCCTATCTCCGACAAATGGACTCGACACTTTTGGCACAACAATCCACGCCTGGCCTCCTCCAGCCCTTCCCCGCCTCTCGATTCAACTACACTGCGCTCCGCATGCCACGACCTCTAGCCCCCTTCCCCGCCACTTGCTTCAAATGCACCGCGCTCCGCATGCCACGAGCTCCAGCCACCTGCTGCCCTCGAGCCTACCTCTCGACGCGATTCACGGTCGCACAAACCCGATGCCCTGCCCGAGCCCGCCTCTCGATGCCACCTCCCTCGCCTGCCGACCCGACGCGCAGAGTTCGGTTGATAACATCACTAAACAATGACATATGCGTACACAAGTGTGACTCATCGATTGATAACACCAGTAAACAATGATCTATGCGTGCACAAGTGTCACCCGTTGCAACGCACGGGCATATACCTAGTTATAACAACGAATACCTACCGTATTGATTATAGGTTGAAGGTTGAGAAATGGTTGAACATGGTTCCCCTGATGTTGGCAGTTGGTGCAAAGAGCCCCTCGTAACATCAGGCGTTACCGGCTCTGCAACAGGAAGAATGAGTATTATTAACTAAAAAATTGGACGATGTTAATTATGGGCAGGAAGTACCTGTGTCAGCCTTCTTCCTCGCTCGGTAATCACACATTCTTTTATTTCTCGCCTCCCTTTCTTCGTTGGTTTCTTCAGCCTTTCTTCTTGCACGGTATTCTCGTTGTTTTCTACTCCTCTCCCCCCGATGACGCTCATGTTCATCGGACGGACCTGATTGTGGGGCCATATCTGTATTTTCAAAAAGGTTCGACATCAGTAATAAATAATTAAATAATAAAATGAAAAGATTGTGCTACTTAACCTGTGATAATTTGGTTATATATATATCAGTAAGCGCAGTCTGTCGTCTTGTTCCCATTGTGTTTGGCGTACTAGATATTTCGTCACCGTATTCACTGTATGTGTAATCATTGGTATGTAGCCACTCCATGGGATCACTTCGACCAATTGAGTCTATGTATTGCAATCCTGATGCCTGAGAAAGTGTTGAACATGGTGTCTGCAACAAGCATCTCGTACCATACGGCGTCTCAGCCCCTCCAGGAGCTTGCATTACGGTCGAAGATCTAAAACCATAACGTTGGGACTGTCCGGGCGAGCATAGCACTACAATAGACGGATGAATTATTGTTAAAAAACAATAGAATGTAGTATAAGATCATAGAGGATACCCATCTCAGCCTTCTTCCTGGCGCGGTAATCACACATCGTTTTATTTCTTGCCTCCCTTTCTTCTGGGGTTTCATCAGCCTTTCTTCGTGAATAGTATTCTCTTTGTTTTCTATTCCTTTCCTCCCTCTTACGTTCTTCGTCATCAGATCGCACTGGTTGTGGAGGCAGATTTATTAAGATATTTAAATAGCTCAATATTATCATCAGTATAAAATGAAGACATGGAAACATATCAGTATGAACCTTTGTTATTCTCATTAGTTATATTTGTAAGCGCACTCCGTCCCATTTTGTTTGGCGATCATAAATATTTGGAACCTTACAATAGGTAACTTGTTAGAAATTGAAGTGATTACATAAGGTATAATTACTGAATTGTAAACCAGTAGCAACAGTAATAAATTCTGAATCATAATTACTGTTGTTGTATTACTGTTGTTATACTATCAACAGTAATAATATGAACTGTCCCTATGATAACCTGAAATGCCTCCTAGATCTACCTGCGCCGTGGAGAGTGGGTGTCCGCGTCCACCACCGGTGTTCGTGTCCACCACCGGCCGTGGAGCGGCGGAGCCTGAGCGGAGGAAGGGGCGCGGGGCGGAGCCTGGGCGCGCGGCGCGCGGCGGAACCTGAGCGCGCGACGGAGCCTGGGCTGGGGACCAGGGTGCCTCAGCATGTATGTCAGTGGGGCGGTTGCATGGGCGGAGCAGCGAGTACGTGTGTTTCGTGCGTGAGATGAAGTAATCCAAATAATGTTGGCCATAAGATGCATTTCAGTAGGCAATAAGCTAATCTGGGTCGTTGGTTTTTGAGATTGGGGTTTGTTGGGAGGTAATAAGCTGGGTAGAGTTAGCTGGTTTATGAGTGTGGGATGTTTTGTGTTGTGTACTTAGCATAGTTTTAACTGGTGTATTTAATGGGTAGAGAATAATGTTGGCCATAAGATGCATTTCAGCAGGCAATAAGCTGATCTGGGTCGTTGGTTTTTGAGATTGGAGTTTGTTGGGAGGTAATAAGCTAGGTAGAGTTAGCTGGTTTATGAGTGTGGGGATGTTTTGTGTTGTGTACTTAGCATAGTTTTAACTGGTGTATTTAAGGGGTAGAGATAGAGATAGAGATACATAAGATATGTACAATGTATAGTTTACCGTGTCTTGAAGTAAGTCAAACTTTCTAAGGTCTAAATAAATATAGGAAAAAACAAAGATACCATGAAAACATACCTATGGCTCGATTTTTAAACCTAAAAGGCTAAATGCTAGAACACAACTTCATTAGTATAAATAAATCATGTCCTAAAGGTTTTTAATTGAATCTCTACTACTATTAAAAATATTAAGACCGGAAGGTGGACAGACCACACATATCTGATCTTAGTGTTTAGAAATAAACAATAATTATATAAAAAATAGTGTAAAATGAACATTTGAACACATGCCCTCTACTCTAGAAATTTAGGGCTAACCAACATACTACACATATCTTAGTGTTTAGAAATAAACAATAATTATATTTGAATAAATATCTCAATATCTATTTATATGATATATGATATATTTAGGATCCGTAGCAAAAACACGGGTAACTGGCTAGTAAGACATAAGGTTAAGAGCATCTCCATCAGTTATAAAAAAATCCCCCAAACTCTGATTTAGCAAGTAACTAAATATATATTAGGAACAAAAACAACCTTAGCCTCCACAGTTCTTAATTCTTAGGCTGTTAAATATTTTAAATTATGCTAACTCGATGGTTTCCATAACTTAAATTATTTAAAGTACATTACTTGTATACGTGTGTAAACTCGATGGCAAATAAGTGATGGTAAACAAGTGATTTTACTGTGTGACTGATGAGCAAAACATGCTATTTCAGTACGAAACAACTTCCTAAGTTTGAGAACTAAATAAGAATATTTAGAAAATTGGTATATTTATGAACCTCACTTAAGTAACTGTTGGAACATGTTTTTTGTTATCAACGCTCTAAATTAAATTTAGTGTGTTTTTTAGGAATTACTAAGTTGTTCTTAGATACATTCCATTATACCTATATTTATCTTAACTACGTCTTCCAGTTAAAAATATTGAACAGTGACGATAAATAGAGTACAAATTTAAAAGGAGATAAACGTGGCAACAAATCAACCGCCCCAGAGGTATCCGCCTCCGGCCTATCCCCTCCACTCCTGACCCCACGATCCCCAGACCCGGTCCACCACGCCGCCTCCGCTTTCTTCCCTGCCTCCACTTCAACTGCAGCCATCCGCCATTCCCGAAGCTTCCAGAAGCCCGCCTGCAATGGCGAGGCTTCTCGTGCTCCGCACGGCGCCGTACCGTCACTCTGCCCACCTTTGCGCTGCCACCCTCCTCGTGCTCCCTCCCTCCCAGCACCGCCACTTCGCTTCCTTCACCTCCCCTGCCCCCTTTGCCGCGCGCCGCATCCTCCCCTCGCCACTCCGCCTTCCTATCCGCGCAGTGGAGTCCTCGCCCGGGCCCACCAAAGAGGATCAGGAGCCGTCTCCGGCCGCCAGTGAGGCCCAGGAGCAGCTAGCGCCCGCGGTGCCTGCGTTCGAGGTCGAAGAGCTTGGGTGGGGGACCCAGCTCGCCGTCAAGCTCCGCATGCTCGTAGCGCCGCCATGGCAGCGCGTCCGCAAGGGAAGCGTCCTCAACATGAAGCTTCGCGGCGAGGTGTTTGCTTCCGGCACGGAGCACTTGCCGTTTATGCTCTCCTGTAACGTGATTTGATCATTTCGTACATTCTGAAGGTCTTATCATAAAGTGTGTCTTAGGGCCTGTTTGGATCCATTGTGATTATAATAATCAACTAAAATAATCTAGTTGTGATCCCAACAGGCCTAGACTATGACCTGGATTATATCCACCTCAGCACCTCCTTTGGGTGATTATGGGTTTTTTTTTTCACTTGAACTCTGAATAATCCGCCGCAATAATCCAGGAATCCAAACACTCTTATTTTTGTAGCTCATAATCCATATTATAATAATCTTACGTATAATCTAGATTATAATAATTCAGTTGTGATTGAAACGAACCCTAAATATTTTTGTGCTGGCTGTTTATCTTTGCTTCTGTAGAGTTTTCTTATGGTGTTGCCTCCACTCTCGTCCAATAGTAGTTGCCATTGTGCAATCTAGACTTTGTTTTGTCCCCCCAGTTGTTGTCAACTTTGATAATGTATGGTCTATGGTGTAACTTTGAGATTTTTGTTGGCATTGGCGATGGTTGCAGATATCTGATCAGTTGAAGACACGTTTCTCATCAGGGCTGTCGCTACCACAAATCTGTGAGAATTTTGTTAAGGCAGCATATGACCCACGAATCTCAGGGATTTATCTGCACATAGAGCCACTGAGATGTGGGTGGGCGAAGGTGGATGAGATCAGAAGGCACATTGTGGATTTCAAGAAGTCTGGTACTCATAGAAGCTACTCTAAAATTTGTATATTACTTATGTCATGCATGGCGGATGATGAACACATTTTAAACAATCTTTTAGGTAAATTTGTTGTTGGTTATATGCCTGTTTGTGGGGAGAAAGAATACTATCTTGCTTGCGCGTGTGGTGAGCTATATGCACCTCCAAGTGCTTATGTTGCCCTGTTTGGCCTAACTGTTCAGCAAACATTTCTCAGAGGTAATTTCTTGTACAAAAATGACATGAAACATGTATTTTCCTTTTTTTTTATTATTCTTTCTTTTGGGACCTTGAGGTGAACTGTTGGGACGGGTTGAACGTTGAACAAGAAACATTATGCTCTTCTGCAAACCTGTTATTAAGTTTCACCTCTTAACAGTGAAAAGATGCTTTCCTGATTTATCGTTGTTGTAGCGGTGCAATAGAACTAGTTAAGTTGGTTACTCTGATTTGGATGGATTTCATGTGCATTACCTGGAATGTGCTTCCTTAAACATCTTTTCTCTTAGTACAAAGATAATTCATTATATTACAGTAAATATTATACTCTTAATATGTCCACTGCAGTTAAACACAAAGTGATTCATTGAATACATGCAGTAAGTTTTTACAATATTGGCTATTTTTACCTCCAAATATTAGACAGGGCCCGTCAGTGGTGGAATCAGGATTAGCTAAAGCCCTGGATTGACTTGTGACAAAAGCACGCCAAAAATATAGTTGAAAAACTATATGAAATCGTAACATAAAGATAGATAACATAGGAAAAACATAATTGTAAACCAATAACTTTATTTTTCTTCATCAATTATTTTAAGTCCAGAGATAGATCCTAATACAAGAATAAAAACATATATTAAATACTTAGAACATGTAACAAAGATAATGTAAATCAAGATTTAGAACATGGACTATATAGACACCATTAGAACGAGATAGATTAATCATGTGATTTTTTAATATTTTGAGAGGGGTTAAAAAAATTAGGCCATGGCCTAGGTGGCTCATGGCCTGTCTCCGCCCCTGGGGCCACATATTTATCTTGAAAATATTCGTACTAGGTTTTATAAATATGTTAGAAGAAACACAAGTGATTAGCTGCAAAAAGAAATTTTGTGCCTTGGGACTGTTAGAGGAACAGTAGCTATAGGATGAGCAGAGGTGAATAGCTGGGGCTGGGGATAGAACACAGGTTCTGATCTTTAGGCCCTGTTTGTTTGAGCTTTTGGACATTTTTAGACCACTAGTTTTTGGACTTTCTAAAAGCCAAACAGCTCCCATATATATAGAATTAACTCAGTTGGTTTGCAAAACCGACCTGCTGTTCCTAGCAGCTATATAATAGCTGCACAAAGTCAATTTGACTACTACCGCGGGCTGTCAGGGCAGCGGGTGGCACTGCTCGTACTGCCTAAGCAACAACCGGCTACATCTGGGGAGGGGCAGACCCAGTGCCGGAGACTCCCACATGGGTGGGGTCTGGGAAAGTGATAAATCAAGATAAGTCTTTTTTCGCTTAAATGCGGAGAGGCTGCTTCTAACCCCGCGACTTAGTGACTCATGAGACAACTCTCACCACTACATCATGTCTGCCCTTCCTCCTCCTGCTGTACACTAGTAATAACAAATTGACTGCTACTACTATCTGCATACATGAAACTTACTAGCTAAGGGAAGTCTGCCGACCTCCATATACCAACTTGTACTATTTATTATCTGGTCAAGTAAAAGACACAAGGATTATATCCAAAAAAGGGGTAGACCCAGTATTGACGGCTCCCACATGAGTGAGGCTTGGGAAAGGATAAACCGAGGTAAGCCTTTCCCCGTAAATGTGGAGAGGCTGCTTAGAACCCGTGACTCAGTGAGACAGCTCACAGCTCTCACCACTCTAGGTCTGCCCTTCAGGCCTCACAAGTATTATATCTAACAGGGACGATATTGATCTCCAAGTTTTACTTCTTTATGACTGCTGGGACTATTGCCTGATGCATTTCTGATAGTTTCACTTCTCACTGGGTGCTAAGGGCCTGTTTGGTTGCTGCCCTGCCAGGCAACCATCCTAGCCCCAGGCGACCAAAAATCGGACGCATGGGATGGATGCCTGGGCCAGGCAGCTCCGGCCAGGAGCCATCCAAACGAGGCCTAAGTTTTATACAGTTGGTCATACTTTACATTTTATTATCCCACACACATAACTTAAATGCAGTAAGTTCCTCTGAGGGTATCTAATAATTTCAAATTCCATCGGTAAGGTGTCCTTGAGAAAGTTGGAATTGAACCGGAAATTCAAAGAATTGGTAAATACAAAAGTGCCGGAGATCAACTTGCACGCAAGAGCATGTCAAATGAAGTTAGGGAGATGCTGGCAGCACTGCTTGACAATATTTATGGAAACTGGCTGGAAACAATATCTTCTACACATGGTAATTTCAGCAGATTTGTTTTACGCGTGTTAAGAGAAAAAATGTCATTGCAGAGTTTGCTCTACAGGGAAGAAAAAGGAAGAAATTGAGGGATTTATTAATTCAGGGGTCTACCAGGTTGCCAGACTCAAGGAAGAAGGTTGGGTAACAGATTTACTGTATGATGATGAGGTACAGGTTTCTGAATTAGCTGTTAGCATGGTGAAGTTAATTGCACAGATAGTTACTACAATAGCATTTCATGTTCAGAGCACATCTATGTTGGTTGTTTATTTAAAGGCATTTTCAACAGAAAGATGAAGCTGGAGAAGGTCGATCTTATTGCAGTAGGGGGCTCCCCTAGTGTATTTGCGTAGAAAAAGAAATCCAAAAGAGTTGCATGAAGTAAAATACAAAGTAAATTATGGATGTTAACAATATATTTGCTCACAACAATTATAGGAGAGAAAGAAAATCGATTTCTAGCTTATGGTTTTGGCATGTGAATTGCTAACTTCCATGTGTTCATCGGATGATAATTCTTCATTTTGCCTTTCCCCATCCATGAAGGAACAAAGAACTTTTCAATTAGGTTGCAAGGGCCTTTTAGTCATTTCTTATTATGCTTATTATGAAGTGTTCACAAAAGTTTAGGATTCATATAGGACAGTAAGTTGACGTTTTATTTATCCATAGGTTCCTTATTTTTTAGCTGGTTACGCAGGGGGGGGGGGGTTCTCCACCTAAGGATTCCATTGATCTTTCCGCCCTGGCGGATAGCATGGTTTTTAAAGCGGTAAGGAGAGACAAGACGTTGGACTACCGCCTGGACACCTAGGCGGCGCCTAGGCGAGGTAGGCGGGCAAGGTGCCTAGGGTTGGACCTCCGCCAGGACGCCTAGGCGTTGCCTATGCGACGCCTTAAGAACAATGGCAGATAGGAATGTTTTACAAAATGTATCATTACAAAACAAGCACATTGGGGGCAGGGGGGATAGATGGGGGCTACGACGTAATTACACACTAAAGATGGTACACCAAGCCTCCATCTGTCTTCTCTTATGTGTGTGTGGGGGAGACGTTGAGCCCACAACTAGGAGTCAGCCCTGCATAGTTGAATTATGTGGCGTAGCGGGGGGGGGGGGTCACCTATGAAAACATTAGCATTCCTGCGTTTCCAGAGATGCCAGCAGCACAGGAGGATGAAGCCGCTTAAGTTCCGGCCTTTGAGGGCAGGAGGGTAGGCAAGTTCATGAAGGCGAGAGCAGTGCATGTTGGGGGGGGGGGATGGCAATGCCAGTGGTAGCCCAAAAGGTGTTTGCAAAGCTGCAGTGGAAGAGGATATGGGAAGTTGTCTCAGGGCCAGCTTTGCAAACAACACAAGTGTCACTGTCTACAATTTTCTTTTTGCAGAGAAAACACACTATGGGGGAGTTTTACTTCCTCGGATGAAGGTGGATAGGGGTGTGGGAGGACCTCCATGATTTTTCAGGATTTTGAAGAGGAGGCCCGAGTGCAGGGAGCCATCCTTTTTAGCAAGAACACACTGCCTGCTATCTGGCGCATCAGTGAGCCTGATGTCTCGGAGGAGAGTGCTGAGATTGTCAAGCTCTATCTTGGCCTAGTCCGATAGGCGGGGAACAAAGGCCAAAGGCAACTGGTGGGAGAGGACCCTTGAAACGGGTGGATCCACCAACTTAGCATGCGATTTGAGGGTGGGGAATTTCGTGGCAAGGTCGTCATCCGAGCACCAGGCATCATGCCAAAAGGAGCTATTGTTCCCAACTTCCCATCATGAACGTCATAGGTGGTGATAGCACGATATAGAGGAAGCAAGGATTGCAGAGAAGCCTAGTGGGCGCCTGGGAGGTCGTCGGAGAGATTTGCCAGGCAAACATGACGGTGGACCCAGGCACCCCTGGAGGAGTTGGAGGAGGATGCGTGCAGGCGGTGCAGCAGTTTAAGGTGGAGGTAGTTGTTGAACAGATCAAGGTCACAGGTCACGGACACCAAGGCCCCTGGAGTTTTTGGCCTCGAGAACAGTAGCCCAAGAAACAAGGCAGCGAGATCCGCTGGAACTATCTTTGCCCGACCAAAGGAAGCCGCGACGACATTGATCAAGGTCTTTAACAACACCTTTCAGAAGATCGACAACACTCATGATGTAGTTTAGGTGGCTATCGAGAACGAAGTTGATGAGCACCAAGCGTCCCATAGGGTTCAACAAGGATGCCTGCCACCTTGCGAGGTATTTGTCGATTTTGGCTATAGTGGGGTAGAAGTGGTGTAGACGGAGTTTGGTGGGGGAGAGGGGGAGGCCAATGTAGGTTTGGGGGAAACCTTCTATATGACAGCCAATAGTGGAGGACTGGAGGGGACTTGCTGGGTATGCTCTCGGCTCATATGCATGGGGACAACAACGCTTTTGTTGAAGTTGATCTTGAGACCAGTTAAGGAGCTGAAGAGGTCAAGGGTTGTTTTCAGGTGGGTGGCGTCATCGGGGTGGCCTTTGAGGAGAATGAGGGTGTCGTCAGCGAATTGGAGGACTGCGCAAGGCTCGAGGGGAGAGAGGGTGCCTGATATGCTGCACACGAGTGATGATCGCCTGAAGCACATCAACAACAAGGATGAAGAGGTAAGGGGACAGATGATCCCCTTGGCGCAACCCACGTTTGCAGGTTAACCAAGGCCCAGGGGACCCGTTTACCAAGACAACAGATCTGGAGGAGGTTATGATTGATTGAATCTATCCAAGCCAGGGGTTACTGAAGCCACGAGCCACAAGGATTTTAAACAGTGCACCCTAGTGTCAAGGGCGTCGGGCCCGAGGGTAGGAGGACCGCGGCTCCGAAGGTCGTAGCCGCCGTCCGTGTTGCCGACCGGGTTATGCCCCCAGGAACGGCGGTATTCGTCAACGGGTTATGCCCCCTGTTGCCGATTAGAGAGAGGTAGGAGACTGAGATACAACTTTCTTGTCCTCATCATGGGTGCTTACAGGGGGTATATAAGGCCATAGGCCAGGGCTACTAAAGGAAGCCACTAACCACTCTTATTCCCTTCTAAATCTAGCCCGGATTATTAAAGGAAAGCCATCAATCACTAATCACTCTTATTCCCTTCTAAATCTAGCCCAGACTAATAAAGGAAAGCCATCAATCACTAATCACTCCTATTCCTTCTAAATCTAGCCCGGACTAATAGGAAGGCCATCAATCACTTTTATTCTTTCCAGATCTAGCCGCTAGGCCTGGCTGCCTGCTGGATCAGGCGCTGCCTGCTGGATCAGGTGTCCTGCGCGCTCAGCCGCGCGCCGCACGTCGCGTGCCCTGTGACGCCGTGTGTACGTATTTCCGTACATCACATCTCTCCCCTCCTCGAGAGGCAGCTCGTCCTCGAGCTGAAAGAGTGGGTATGAAGCGCGGAACGTGTCCACATCCTCCCAGGTAGCCGATGCCGGAGAGGCTCCCCGCCAGCGAATGAGGACCTGCCGAACTCCCTTGAGCAGCTGCATCTTGACTGCTTGCTCTGGCTCTGGAATAACTGCGCCGTGGCGAACTGGAGGTAGAGCTGGAGGCTCTTGCGGAGGCGCGCCGTGGAACTTCTTGAGAAGCCCCACGTGGAAGACGTCGTGGAGGCGAGCTTGAGGAGGCAGGGCCAGGCGGACAGCCACGGCGTTGATGCGCTCGACGACGCGGTAAGGGCCGTAGAACCGCGGCTTCAGCTTGCCAGCCGACGAGTCGGGCATGGAGGCCGTCGGGCGCTGGCGTAGACGAAGCAGCACCCACTCGCCGACCTGCATGTCGATGTCACGATGTAGACGATCATAATGATGTTTCTGGACAGCCTGGGCCTGCTCCAGCCGGTGACGGATATCTGCCAGGAACTTCGCGCGCTCCTCCAAAGTCCTGGCCACCGCAGGCACCCGCGTTGCCCCCTACTCGTAGGAGCGAAGTGAGGGAGGGTCGCGGCCATAGACGACGCGGAACGGCGTGTCGCGCAGGGACGACTGGAAAGCGGTGTTGAAGATATATTCCGCCCATGGGAGCCAGCGCAACCAGTCGCGGGGTCGATCTCCCGTCAAGCACCTGAGATACATGATGATAACCTTGTTCGCCGATTCGGACTGGCCGTCTGACTGGGGATGAAATGTCGTGGTCATCTGTAGCTTGGTACCGCTCAAGCGCATCAGTTCGCTCCAGAAGTTGGAGGTGAACACCGAGTCCCGGTCAGAGTCGATCGACTGGGGAATGCCGTGGAGACAGACGATGTCGGTGAAGAATGCCTGCGCCACAGACTCGGCCGTGTACGGGTGCGCCAGGGGAACGAAATGTGCATACTTGCTGAAGCGGTCTATCACCGTGAAGATGACGGTCTTGCCGCGGACGCGAGGCAGCGCTTCGACGAAATCCATGGCGATGTCGGTCCATACCCCTTGCGACACCGGCAGGGGCAATAGCAAGCCGGCTGGGTGTTGATGGTCGGGCTTGTTGCGTTGGCAGACTGCACAGCCACGAATCAGATCCTGCACCACACGTTTCATGTGAGAAAAATGGAAGTCGCGGCGGAGTCGGTGCAGGGTGCGTTGTACGCCCTCATGGCCTTCCTCGTGGACCGCCACCAAGATCTCCTGGAGCAGCGGGGAGGCGGGCGGAATGTACAGCCGGCCCGCATAGTGGACGAGGCCGTCGGTTAGCGCCCAGGGCCGTGACCTGGCGCCGCTGTTGATGTCGTGCTGGAGGGCCGCGAGCGTGGGGTCGACGGTGTGTGCCTGACGGAGCCGATCTATGAAGTCGAAGCGTGGTCCGGACAAGGCCAGCACCAAGCCCTCCTCCGGTGTGTCGCGGCGTGAGAGCGCGTCCGCGACGGCATTGGTATGTCTCGGCTTGTACTCGACGGAGAAGTCGAAGCCGAGAAGTTTGCCCACCCAGTGGTGTTGTGGTATGGTGGACAACCTCTGATCCAGCAAGTACTTGAGGCTGTAGTGATCGGTCTTGACTTCGAAACGGCGCCCCCAAAGGTAGGGCCTCCAATGACGGATTGCCTGGACTAGGCCGATCAGCTCCCGCTCATAGGCGGCTAGGGCGCGGTGACGAGGCGCCACGGGCCGACTGAAGAAGGCCACGGGGTGGCCGTCCTGGACCAGCACCGCCCCGAAGCCGTGGGACGAAGCGTCGCATTCGACGACGAACGTCTTGGAGAAGTCCGGCATGGCGAGTACCGGGGCCGACGTGACCGCCTCCTTCAGAGCGGCGAAGGCAGCCGCCGTCTCGTCCGACCACAGGAACCCGTCCTTCTTGAGCAGGGCGGTCAGCGGCGTGGCGATTGTGCCATAGTTGTGCACGAATTTCCGGTAGTACCCGGCAAGACCGAGGAAACCGCGAACCGCGCGGGCCGACCGCGGCTGCTGCCAGTCTCGCACCGCCTGATGGAATAAGTCATATGTGGAGGACAGTCCACAGTCCGCACAGCATCTCTGCTGCAGGACAGCAGCAACACAGCAGCTTTGCACAGCAGCAACACAGCAGCTTTGCACAGCAGCAACACAGCAGTCTTTTGACTGCAAGGACTGCAGTAGGCAGCACAACAGCAGTCTTTTGACTGCAAGGACAGCCTGCAGGCATCTCCTTTTTTTTCAGTTTCAGCTTTTTGGAGGACAGCAGCTTGCTGCAGTTTTCTCTTTTGACTAGAGTACAACAACACCTAGTGGTTAGTGCAGTTTGTAGGACAGCATATTCGCAACTCTAGGAAGCATATGCTGCAGCCCCTTGGGCTATAAATATGTATCCCGACCCTTAGACGGGTATGGCATTGTGTAGTGTTTGAGGAAATAAACAGAAAATTGCCCCAACTCATAGTGTCATCCTCTTGATGAGAGTTAGAGTCCCTCTACTTACAATTGGTATCGGAGCCAAACTATCCTGCAGCCTAAACATCTCGTGCTCATCTCCTTCCCGCGCCTCTCCCCACACTCAGTCGGCAGCAAGAGCTCCAACTGTTCCTTCCTCCCCTGCTCAGACGAGAAGCCTTTCGTCTGAGACAGCCTCTTCCACACGCAGCGACCCCTCACTAGCCCACCATGTCCCTACGCTCGGCCACTTCGAGTGCGCGGCGCCAGCAGGATGCCGAGGTCGCCGCGGCACAAGAACGCGAGCGAGCAGCAGCAGCGGCTGCAGCGACAGCGGCGAGGGCAGCACGGTTGGCGGCGGCGGAACTGGCAGCGGCGAGAGCGGAAGTAGAAGCAGCGGAGGCGGCGGATGCTGCACGTGCGGCGGCAACAGAGCTCGAGGTTCTGCGCGGCAGTAGAGCTGGCAGCTCTGCTTCTGTCGACGACAACACCGACGAAGAGCTCAGGCTGGCGAGGGAAGCAGCGCGAGAGCAGGCGGCACAGTGGGCAGCCACGCATCCCCATGGGGGCGCGCGTGGCGGCAGCCCGGATAGGCGCCGACGCGCTGACGGCGCTCCAGGCGGGGGCGCACGCGGCGGCAGCCCAGACGGGCGTAGACGCGTCGGCGGTGCTCCCGGCGGCGGCGACCGAGTCGACGGAGATCGCGGCCTTTACAGGCGGCGCGGTTCTCCCTCCCCGGATCGGTACCATGGTCGCCGCATGGCCCAAGCCATTGTCAGGGACATCGGTCCCGGCGGTGGGTGGCCTACCCTCACCAAGACTAACTACGTCGAGTGGGCCGCGGTGATGAGAGTACGGCTCCAGGTTCGCCACATGTGGGAAGCAGTTCGTTACGACGACGTCGACTACCACGAGGATCGGCGGGCGCTGGATGCCCTCATTGCTGCAGTCCCGCCCGAGATGCAGTTTTCGCTTTCCCAGAAGCGGACTGCCAAGGAGGCCTGGGACGCCATCGCTGCGACCCGCATCGGCAGCGATCGTGCCCGCAAGACCACACTGCAGGCACTTCGCAAGGAGTGGGAGAACCTGGCCTTCAAGCCAGGTGAGGATGTTGATGACTTTGCGCTCCGCCTCAACACTCTGTTGCAGAAGATGGTGCAGTTCGGCGACGACACCTACGATGAGGAGAGAGCTGTTGAGAAGCTCTTCCGTTGCATCCCCGAGAAGTACAGGCAGATTGCTCGCTCGATCGAGTCTCTGCTAGACCTCTCCACGATGACGATCGAAGAGGCGATTGGTCGCCTCAAGGTGGTCGACGGCGACGAACCACAGGCTCTCTCTGGGCCTATCACTATCGGCGGGAAGCTACATCTCACTCGGGAGCAGTGGGAGGCCTGCCAGAGTGACAAGAAGAAGGGGGAGTCCTCCTCGACACGAGGCCGCAAACGCGGCAAGCGCGCAAGGCGCGTGGAGGCGCCCAGGCCGGGGCGCGAGGACATGCTGAGGGTGGTGCCCGTGGAGGTGCCCAAGGCGGCGCTGTCGGCAACAAGAAGCCGGCACGAGACGACGGCTGTCACAACTGCGGCAAGCTTGGCCACTGGGCCAGGGACTGTCGGCAGCCACGACGTGGCCAGGCCAACGTCGCACAGGCGGAGGCGGAGGAGGAGGCCCTGCTCCTGGCACATGCACGCATCGAGCCATCTCCAGCGGCACCGGCCGCAGCGGCACTCCTCCACCTTGATGAGTCGAAAGCACGCGCTTTCCTCGGAGACGGCTCCAACAAGGACATGATCGAAGGATGGTGCCTCGACACCGGCGCCACTCATCACATGACCGGCCGACGGGAGTTCTTCACCGAGCTTGACTCTAGCGTCCGAGGCTCCGTCAAGTTTGGGGACGCCTCCGGCGTAGAGATCAAGGGCGCCGGCTCAGTCGTCTTCACCGCCGCGTCTGGTGAGCACAGGCTGCTCACCGGAGTCTACTACATCCCCGCGTTGAGGAACTCTATCATCAGCTTGGGACAGCTGGATGAGAACGGTTCACGCGTGGAGGTCGAGCACGGAGTCATGAGGATTTGGGATCCCTCTCGTCGCCTTCTTGCCAAGGTACGCAGGAGTCAAAATCGGCTCTACATCCTCAATGTGAAGGTGGCACAACCTTGCTGTCTTGCTGCTCGTCGAGACGACGGGGCATGGCAGTGGCACGAGCGCTTCGGGCACCTTAACTTCGAGGCCCTGAAGCGGCTCAGTGCCAAGGAGATGGTACGAGGCCTGCCGTGCCTTGACCATGTGGAGCAATTCTGCGATGTCTGCGTGTTGACAAAGCAGAGACGGCTCCCCTTTCCCCAGCAGTCGAGCTTCCGAGCCAAGGAGAGGCTTGAGCTCGTGCATGGGGACTTGTGTGGCCCGGTGACACCAGCCACACCAGGAGGACGACGCTACTTCTTGCTGCTCGTCGACGATCTCTCCCGCTACATGTGGGTGATGATCCTTGGCAGCAAGGGAGAGGCTGCGAACGCCATCAGGCGTGTGCAGGTCGCTGCAGAGGCGGAGTGTGGCCGCAAGCTGCGCGTGCTGCGCACCGACAACGGCGGCGAATTCACGGCGGCTGAGTTCGCGTCGTACTGCGCGGATGAGGGCGTTCAGCGCCATTACTCTGCGCCGTACAGCCCGCAGCAGAACGGCGTCGTCGAGCGGCGCAACCAGACGGTTGTGGGGATGGCTTGGGCTCTCCTCAAGCAGAGAGGAATGCCAGCTGTCTTCTGGGGAGAGGCGGTGGTGACAGCGGTTTACATCCTCAACCGCTCGCCCACCAAGGCTCTCAACGGGATGACACCGTACGAGGCTTGGCATGGGCGCAAGCCGGCGGTCTCTCACCTACGGGTCTTCGGCTGCCTCGCATTCGCCAAGGAGCTTGGCCACATCAGCAAGCTCGACAATAGGAGCACCCCGGGGGTGTTCATTGGCTACGCGGAGGGCTCGAAGGCCTACCGCATCCTTGACCCAAGAACACAGCGTGTGCGCACGGCGCGCGACGTAGTGTTCGATGAAGGGCGAGGATGGGCGTGGGACAAGGCGGTGGACGACGGCACGACTCCGACGTACGACTTCACCATCGAGTACGTCCACTTTGAGGGAGCTGGGGGAGTAGGCAACTCTTCTCCGAGCAGGTCTACCCCAGCCCCCAAGTCTCCACCGACTCCAGCGCCACGCTCTCCAGCTCCGGCTACAACGAGCTCTTCACCACCACGCACTCCAGCCACGACTCCGGCTACACCGAGCTCTTCGCCACCACGTACTCCAGCACCAACGGTACCCTCTCCGGGAACGTCCTCTCCGACACCAGCTCGTGTCGAGCACGACCCAGTGGAGCTCGTGACCCCGCTCTCCCGCGACGAGGAGCGCGTCGACGCGTGCTACGACGGCGAGCCGTTACGGTATCGAAGGGTGGAGGGCCTTCTCATCGACCCGTCGGTGCCGGGCCCTGCGTCTCGCATTCTGGCAGGAGAGTTGCATCTTGCATGCGACGATGGTGAGCCTCGGTCTTTCGCGGAGGCCAAGAAACATGCGGCTTGGCGTGCCGCGATGCAGTCGGAGATGGACGCGGTTGAGACGAACCGCGCTTGGGAGCTCGCTGATCTCCCTCATGGTCATCGCGCGATCACCCTTAAGTGGGTGTTCAAACTGAAGAGGGATGAAGCCGGCGCCATCGTCAAGCATAAGGCTCGCTTGGTGGCACGCGGTTTCTTGCAGCAGGAGGGGATCGACTTCGACGATGCCTTCGCCCCTGTAGCACGGATGGAATCCGTGCGACTCCTCCTCGCGCTGGCAGCCCTAAAGGGCTGGCATGTTCATCACATGGATGTCAAGTCGGCGTTTCTTAACGGCGACTTAAAGGAGGAGGTCTATGTACACCAGCCGCCAGGTTTTGCGATCCCTGGCAAGGAGGGCAAGGTGCTGCGCCTGCGCAAGGCTCTCTACGGCTTGCGACAGGCACCAAGGGCGTGGAATGCCAAGCTGGATTCCACGCTCAAGAGGATGGGCTTCATGCCAAGCCCGCACGAGGCGGCTATCTATCGGCGGGGCAATGGAGAAAATGTCCTGCTGGTGGGTGTCTACGTCGACGACTTGGTGATCACCGGCGCCAAGGATGCAGAGGTGGCAGCGTTCAAGGTAGAGATGAAGGCCACCTTCCAAATGAGTGACCTGGGGCATCTCTCCTTCTACCTGGGGATTGAGGTGCACCAGGGCGACTCCGGGATCACACTTCGCCAGACCGCCTACGCCAAGCGCATTGTTGAGCTGGCTGGGCTCACCGACTGCAACCCAGCTCTCACTCCGATGGAGGAGAGGCTGAAGCTGAGTCGCGACAGCACGACGGAGGAGGTGGATGCTACACAGTACCGGCGTCTTGTGGGGAGCCTTCGCTACCTCGTCCACACACGGCCAGACTTGGCATACTCAGTCGGCTACGTTAGTCGGTTCTTGCAGCGACCGACGACGGAGCATGAGCAGGCTGTGAAGAGGATCATCCGCTACGTTGCGGGGACTCTCGACCACGGTCTCTACTACCCGAGGTGCCCTGGGGAGGTACACCTTGTCGGGTACAGCGATAGCGACCACGCCGGCGACATCGACACCAGCAAGAGCACAAGCGGGATCCTCTTCTTCCTCGGCAAGTGTCCCATCAGCTGGCAGTCGGTCAAGCAGCAGGTGGTGGCCATGTCCAGCTGCGAGGCCGAGTACATAGCGGCGTCCACTGCTTCGACTCAGGCTCTCTGGCTGGCTCGACTGCTCGGTGATCTCCTCGGGAGAGACACTGGAGCGGTGGAACTCAGGGTGGACAGCCAGTCCGCTCTGGCATTGGCCAAGAATCCTGTGTTCCATGAACGGAGCAAGCACATCCGGCTGAGATACCACTTCATCCGAGACTGCTTGGCAGAAGGGAGCATCAAGGCGCGCTACATCAACACCAAGGATCAGCTTGTAGACCTGCTCACCAAGCCCCTTGGGAAAATCAAGTTTGTTGAGCTTTGTTCTAGGTCTGGAATGGCTCAACTTTCCCACAAGGCGACACACAAGACTTAGGGGGAGAATGATGGAATAAGTCATGTGTGGAGGACAGTCCACAGTCCGCACAGCATCTCTGCTGCAGGACAGCAGCAGCACAGCAGCATCTCTGCTGCAGGACAGCAGCAACACAGCAGCTTTGCACAGCAGCAACACAGCAGCTTTGCACAGCAGCAACACAGCAGTCTTTTGACTGCAAGGACTGCAGCAGGCAGCACAACAGCAGTCTTTTGACTGCAAGGACAGCCTGCAGGCATCTCCTTTTTTTTTCAGTTTCAGCTTTTTGGAGGACAGCAGCTTGCTGCAGTTTTCTCTTTTGACTAGAGTACAACAGCACCTAGTGGTTAGTGCAGTTTGTAGGACAGCATATTCGCAACTCTAGGAAGCATATGCTGCAGCCCCTTGGGCTATAAATATGTATCCCGACCCTTAGACGGGTATGGCATTGTGTAGTGTTTGAGGAAATAAACAGAAAATTGCCCCAACTCATAGTGTCATCCTCTTGATGAGAGTTAGAGTCCCTCTACTTACACCGCCTGCACCTTGGCGGGGTCCATGGCGACTCCGGCCGCCGAGACGACATGTCCTAGGTACGCGACGGAGGAGGCCGCGAAAGCGCACTTAGAGCGCTTGACGAAGAGTTGGTGCTGCTGAAGCGCGCCGAAGACAGCACGCAGGTGACGAAGGTGGTCCGCCCATGTGCGGCTGTAAATCAAAATGTCGTCAAAAAATACCAGCACGAAGCGGCGGAGGAAGGGGCGCAGGACATCGTTCATCATGGCCTGGAACGTGGCAGGAGCGTTGCACAGCCCGAACGCCATGACCAGGAACTCGTAGAGGCCGTCATGTGTGCGGAACGCCGTCTTGTGCACGTCAGCCGGCCGCATGCGGACCTGGTGGTACCCGGAGCGCAAGTCGAGCTTGGTGAAGAAGCATGCCCCGTGGAGCTCGTCCAGCAGCTCGTTGACGACTGGAATAGGGAATGCGTCCTTGATCGTGAGCGCGTTAAGCGCCCGGTAGTCGACGCAGAAACGCCACGATCCGTCCGGCTTCTTGACGAGGAGGACCGGGGACGAGAACGCGGAGTCACTGCGACGCACGATGCCTTGTGCGATCATTGCTGCACACTGTCGCTCCAACTCATCTTTGTGGGCCGCCGGGTAACGGTACGGTCGGACAGCTACCGGTAGTGTGCCCGACTTGAGTACGATGCTGTGGTCCCGCGCCTGCGGCGGTGGCAGTCCCGAGGGCTCGGCGAAGAGGCCATCGAACGTGGTCAGCAGCTCCTCCAGCAAGGCTGCGGGCGCCGTGATGCTGTCGAGGCGCGGTGTGCGCCGGGCGGCCACGTCCTCCCAGCAGACGGGGCGGCCATGGCGTGTGAAGGCCACGGTGCGCGTGGTGAAGTCCCACTCCATCTTGCCTAGCGTGACCATCCACTGGGTGCCGAGGACGACGTCGTAGCCGGCCAGTGGCATCACATAGAGGTCGACGCAAAAGTCCTCGCCTGCGATGGTGATCGGGGCCTGACGGAAAACACCCGGGCAGGCGATGCGCTCGCCATTCGCCACGGTGGCCGTGAGGCGTGGGCTGGTCTGAACAGCAAGCCCCGTGCGTGACGCTGCGGCCTCGGCGATGAAGTTATGCGTGGAGCCAGTGTCCAGAAGGGCGATCAGCGTCACGGCGCCCACTTGCACGCGCACCTGCATGGAGTCACAAATGGGCATACCAGCCACAGCGCGAAGGGAGAACAATGGTGCGGAGGTGTCGACTGCGTCAGCCTCCTAGGCAGCGTCCTCCAGCTCGAAGCCGTCAATGTAGAAGACGCGGCGACACACCCGATTGTGCCCGCAGGAGTACGGCTCATTACAGTTGTAACACAAGCCAAGACGACGACGTTCCGCCTGCTCCTCCGTCGTAAGGCGCTTGGCAGCCCCAGTCGCGCCGCGTGGAGGAGGCGCCGAGAGGGCCAGCTGCTGTGCTGGGGCAACCGGTACGGGAAGCACCGGAGGCGCGCCGGCCGCTGGCAGCGCTGGCCGCGTAGGTAGAGCGGGCAGGGTCGCGCGTGGGGCCGCCCGACCGAGTAGGGGGCTGAGCCGGTCTAGCTCCACCAATTCCAGCATCCTGGCCAGGCTCATGGCTACGACCAGGGACTCCGGCGCGTGAACGCGGACCTGATGGCTCAGTGGCGGCAGCAGCCCCCCTGTGTACAGCTATACGCGCTGGCTTTCCTGCAGCCGGCCAGCACACGAAAGAAGGGCCTAGAAGCGGTTGGAATATTCTTCCACCGATCCCGTGCGTCGACACTCTGTCAGCTCGAACAGCGGCGCCGATCTCAGCGCTGGTCCGAACCAGAGGTTGAGGAGTTCCTTGAAGCGACCCCAGGGCGGCGTGCCCTCATCCTCCTGGAGTTGGAGGAACTACAACTGGGCCACGTCGTCCATGTTGTAAGATGCCATCCATACCTTTTCCTCCGGCATGGTGTGTTGATGTCGAAAGTACGACTCGCACTTGTTGATGAAGATCAGCGGGTCGGACTTGCCGTCATAGCGCGGGAACTCCATCCTCTGGAACTTCGGCGGGTGATCCGTGCGGGGCTGCCCATCTTGGTGGCCGTCGTAGTCGGTCGCGGAGGCGACCTTCTCCTGCATGATAACCATGTCGGACTGCATCTTGGACATGTTGGTGGACAGGGTCTGGAGCATCTGCATGACGTCGGCCATGGAGGGTTGAGCGCCGTCACCCATGGTGATGAACCTGGACGTAGCGGTGGACGGGGAGGTGGGGGCTGGTGGTGGTGGTGCGGCTGCAGTGGCTGAAGGGCTGGGGGTGGTGGTTGGGGATCGCCGACTTCCTGATACCAGGTTGTCAAGGGCGTCGGGCCCGAGGGTAGGAGGACCGCGGCTCCGAAGGTCGTAGCCGCCGTCCGTGTTGCCGACCGGGTTATGCCCCCCAGGAACGGCGGTATTCGTCAACGGGTTATGCCCCCTGTTGCCGATTAGAGAGAGGAGACTGAGATACAACTTTCTTGTCCTCATCATGGGTGCTTACAGGGGGTATATAAGGCCATAGGCCAGGGCTACTAAAGGAAGCCACTAACCACTCTTATTCCCTTCTAAATCTAGCCCGAATTATTAAAGGAAAGCCATCAATCACTAATCACTCTTATTCCCTTCTAAATCTAGCCCGGACTAATAAAGGAAAGCCATCAATCACTAATCACTCCTATTCCTTCTAAATCTAGCCCGGACTAATAGGAAGGCCATCAATCACTTTTATTCTTTCTAGATCTAGCCGCTAGGCCTGGCTGCCTGCTGGATCAGGCGTCCTGCGCGCTCAGCCGCGCGCCGCACGTCGCGTGCCTTGTGACGCCGTGTGTACGTATTTCCGTACATCACACTAGTCCGCAGTGTCAAAGGCTTTGGCGAAGTCAAGTTTGAGGGCAAGGGTGGGAGTTTTTCTTTAGTGGCAGGCATTGTACAAGCTCGAGTGCGTAGATGAAGTTTTCAGAGATCGATCTTCCTTTGAGGAATCCAGTCTGGTCAAGGTTGATGAGGGAGCGAATGATCGGTTTAAGGCGGTTTGTGAGGATTTTGTAAAGGATTTTGATACCGCAGTTTTGGAGGCAGATGGGGCGGTAGTCTCCTATGGCTAAGACATCAATTTTTTTGGGAGAAGGGTGACCTAGGATCGGTTAAGGGTGACCTAGGATCGGTTGATGATGTCCAAGTTGGCGTGTCCGGTGTGGAAGGCTTGAAGGAGGTTCAAGACGGTGTCCTTAACATAAGGTCAGGCAACTTTGTAGAAGCTAGGACCGAAGCCGTCAGGGCAGGGAGCACTGTTGGATGGCATGGCGAGGATGGCATCTAGGGTTTCTTTCAGCGTGAAGGGGATGTCAAGGCTGGCTGGGAGGGATGAGGGGGTATAGGATTTGGAAGTCGAACACGGGGGCTGGGACGGGGGTTGTCCCCATAGTCAAGGCGAAGTGGCGGGAGATTGCTTTGGTTTTCTCTTTTTGACCGGAGTAGACAACCTGATCAGCCTGCACCTGGACAATAGAGCGTTTCTTCCTTCAATCGCAGGCATGAGCGTGGTGGAAGGCAGAGTTTTCATTTGCTTCTTTGGTATCTTTTTGTTTGCTTCTTTGCTTCTAGCAGGCCGCTCGCTCAAGGAGAGCTTGCAACAGCCAGGATCTGTAGAGCTCGTGAGTTTGAATTTCGGCTGGAGAAAGATCTCTGCTTTCCTCAAGGTCGTCGAACAACGCGATGAGGAAGGTACAATCGGCGATCAAAGTGTCCTTGCGGCGGTATAGGTGCCCCCACCATTTGCAAGAGCGCCTAAGATTTTTCAGGCGGTCGGCCAGCGTCGCGGACGCGTTAGGGCGCACAGGAGAAGCGAACCAAGCCGGGAGCACGATAGGAAGGAAGTGGCGGTTGAGCACCCAGGCATTTTCAAATCGATTTTTTTTTAATTTTGGGATCATAGTGGAGATGGAGATTAGGATGGGCTTGTGATCTAAAATCGGGCGAGGGAGAGCGGATAGGGAGATGTTGGGGAAGAGGGTTAGCATCTGAGTGTTTGCGAAGGCCTGATCAAGCCTGGCGAGGGTGGGGGGTACGAGTACGACAGTTGGACCAGGTAAAGGCGCACCCAGAGAGGGGGAGTTCCATCACACAAATATCATTTCGGGTAGAGTTGAAGGAGGAGCATAGTCTATTGTTAGTATGACCGGAGCTGATCTCATCAGGGGATCAGACAAGGTTGAAGTCTCCAAGCGGGAACCAAGGACCTTGAACCGAGGTGTAGAGGTCAGAGAGTTCAACAAGGAAGGAAGGGGAGAGGTGGTGGTATGCAGGAGCGTAAACATTAGTGATGGTAATTGAGCCATCGAAGAGCGGGGATGAGAAGGTGGTAGTTAAAGAATAGGCTCTCTGGATGCAAGAAGCGATGGAGAGAATTCCTTATTTTACCATTGTATAATTTGGCAAGAACTAAATTATTGGCAGTCTGTGCAATTCATGGTGCCAAAGATAATGAAGTATGCATGAAGATGAATAGATGCAACATTGTGCAAGCTGCAAGGCATTTTTGTTCGTACAACTGTGCATGCTATATTATGTTTCAAACCAAAAATTTCTTTTTAATAAGGAACCCAAAGTTTTGAACTTATGTCTTAGAATACAAGTGAATTGTTCGTTTCTCTACATCTGCTTAAGCTTTTGGGTTTAACTGGTCGGTGCATGCAATTCAATATGGTATCAAAGGCAGAGGTCTCGAGTTCAAACTTAGAATACAAGTGAATCGCCTACCTTTCTACATTAACATAAGCTTTTAGGTTGGACTGCTATTATAATACAAGTGAATCCCCCACCTCTCTCCATCGGCATAAGTTTTTAGGTTGAATTGGTTGGTGCATGCAACTTAATATGGTATCAAACCACAGGTCTTGAGTTCGAATCCTAGTTAGTGCAATTAAATAAAATAATTGTTACTCGTTCCTATTCCACGTCTGAAGACTGAGAGAGCTATTCCACGTCTGAAGATTGAGAGTGCCTCGACATGAGGGGGAATGTTAGAATACAAATGAATTGCCTATCTTTATTCATCGTCTTATGTTTTTGGGTTGAACTGGTCACTGCATGTAACTTAATATTTTGGAACAAGATATTAATACACAATTACTTCTTTCACTGACAGCATTAAGTATCCCCTTTGAATGTTCAATACAAATGTGCTTTTGTTATGCGTAATAACAAGTCATAAATGAAATACAGTTCTAATAATATAACTTACTTCTCTTCTGCATGTATCTGTTGCCATTGTCTAATTCAACAGGTAATGACATTACTAAAGGAGAGAGTAGGGCAGAAAGACAAGAAAAGTCTGCGTATGGTTGACTACAGGTAATTTATGTATTTCTGTGACACTAGGAATAAAGTAGCCTTTCAGAATGGTCCAGTCAAATGTTCTGCAAAACTGGCTGATTTTTTTTTTGTTTTTTCTTTACATATATTTTCTATGTTGCATTTGAAATCTTGATGTTTGAAATCTTAACTCATATATGCAACTAGAAGTATACCCCGCGTGTTGCTGTCAGATTTTTTTTAGAAATAAAACAGTTACATGTATGAGTTAAACCTATATTTTCTTACATCAATTCTTATTGAAACCGGGCAAGACAATGAAAAGAATCAAATACAAAGAACTAAGAGAATTAGATCAAATTATAAGATGATGGAATAGAAAAACAAACATCAATATATGGATGCCCTCTATATTTCTTATATATTGAAAGTAGTAATTGCTATTAGTAGGATGACATGGATAACTTGCATTAAAAGGTTGAAACTTAGTAGGATGACATGGCTATTAATAGGAGATGATGTGGATAGTTAGTGGGAGATGATGTGGATGACTAGCATTTGAGATAGAACTTGTAGTGGGGATTAACTTTATAAATGATATAGATAAGCTCTGTAGTATGCATTATTTTACTCATTCTGCACAATATAGCTTTACATAAGGTGTGATGGTTGCTTGCATTAACCTTACCTGCGTTAGGGCAGCTCCAACATATAATCTTAGCCAAGGTGCAAACATCTTGCATGTCTTAAGAGGTGCTTTGCTAGCCAAAAAAAAAGTCTCCAATGTATAAATTTCTTAGCACATACCAAGATGGGACTTGCAACAAATAAATTATCGTTCACAGGGCAATAGATGGAAAGGTGGTGTGGTGAACCTGTATCTATTGCTCTGAAACAACTCTTTTTTGTTTCTTTGTGTCGAGTGCTCAAATAGCCCACAGGCAGTGGCGGAAGGTGAAGAAAAATGTAGGGGGGCCAACTTCACAGAATATCTAACTCAGCTCATTGTCTCATACTCCTGCTAATCCTGAAAGGAAGTATGTTCAATCAAACAAGCCATCCGAACTTTACAATTAACCTCAGCTCTACTCTGCATCTTTGACATCCTGCTAATCCTGAAAGGAAGTATGTAGAAAAATGGTTTCTTCTTGCTATTCCCATTGCTTCATCCTGGTCTTCTTGTCTTTGTGGTTCTGGATCATTTTACTCACTTGCGACTGCAGCTTTCTCGCCTTTTGTGATCCAGTTATCTAAGGGATGATGATGAGTCGCGAGCAGCTGCCGAGCTGCGGTGTCCGCTCAGCCGGTGGCGCCGTGGCAGAGTCAATCCCATGATTCTCGTTGCCCATCGCATTGTCGCCTGTGAGGTGGGTGCGTGAGCGACTAGGTGTGGACTGCCTCTGTTCATCTGTTCTCGTTACTGTTCAGTGTGGGCTATTGGGTTTTCTTTGCGTGGGCTGAAGAATACCTGGGAATTTCGTTTCGTTTTGGGCAACGAGGGGGGTGGGGACAGTTTCGCCTCCACTGGACTCCGCCCTGCCCGCAGGTGCTTGTTGGTTCTAGCATAGCACCATGTCTCTAATGTATTGCACCTGTGTATCGAATCTTTCTCTCCTGCTAGCACTGGCTTAGCAAGAACGTTGGAGTTGTCTTTAGAGGTTATGCATTATAACCCAAGGCAGCATAAATGTATGCAAGGTGTTTGGTAAAATTATGTTTGGTGCACATTGTTTTGCATGCAGTCACCTCCATGTTCTAGTAGAGGTCTGTAGAAGTAGGGTATGTTAAAATATTTTATTTTTGTGTGCCTCATTGGTTTTTGCAAATCTGCATTGTTCGGTATGACCAAATCTGGTGTGTTAGCTAAGCTAATCATGTAACTTGTATTGGACCTGCTTTGAGCACTGTACAAGCCTGCCTTAGAGCCTCTGTCGCTCTGCGAGCAACCAGACATGAGCAAACTGCGTTTTGCAGGCCTGCATAAGAGACTCTAGCGGGCAACCATACATTAGCAAACTGCATTGCACAAACTTCGATACAGGCTAATGCAAGCAACCAAACAGGCCTGTAGATGTCTCCTCCAGCCAAACATGTCAAACAGACCTATATTACATGTATGCCTTTGGTCTATTTTTGGACCCTTCGTCCTTTTCTTAATATAATGATACGCAGTTCTCTTGAGTGTTCGAGAAAAGAAGTTCATTTTAGCAAGTTCTGTGTCATCCCAACTACCCAAAGGAAGTGGAACCTGCCTCCCTATGCTTTCTAGTCCAGGATACCATTTCCTATATACTTATTAGTATTACTGTTTGACTGTTTCATGTGCTGAACTAGTGAAGATTCTCTTTACAGTAAATACTCGCGTGTTAGTAAAAAGACTCTTGGATTACAAGGTGGAGGAGAACAAATTGCTATAATCAGAGCATCTGGAAGTATAACACGGACTCGTAGCCCATTGAGTGCTCCTAGTTCAGGCATTGTCGCTGAGCAGTTAATTGAGAAGATACGAACTGTTAGAGGTAATTTTGCTATATTATTTAAGCGATCAGTTGCACTCCCTGAGAAGTATTTTTTTTGTTGTTTGTAAGCAATCAGGTAATTTTGCTATATTATTTCAGCGATCAGTTTATATCTTTGTTTTGGAATCTGGTCTGGAATTTACTTTAGTACCAACTGCTCAAAGCCTCAGGTATTCTGCAAATTTAGAAGGCATATGTGCCGGTTTGTAATTGATACTGAACACATGATATATAATCTCTTTAATTTGCTCTCCATGCCCCTTTTGGTTCAGCCAAAAAATGTTGAATACCAATCATTTATAGCAAGGCATTCAGTCACTCTTTGCTTAATAAAAAATTGAAGCTTTCCATTTCCACTCATCTGTGCCAATTCGTTGGTCAATTTCAGTTTGTGCAGAACCAGAACCATTAATTTTGGAAGATTTAACTCATGGAATCCCGTAGCTAGTGAGGACTTGTTTCATTTTCGTACCCCCTTAAAAGGATTTCTTTACCCAATTAAACCATTTTCTTGTAAAAAAATTCAGCAACTATCTGCAACATGATCCCTTCCTTTACACTTCAGTAAACCTTACAAGCTCACTTTGCAACCTTACTTAGTTAAAGGACAAACTCAGTTCTGGCGGCTCTGACATGAGTAGGGTCTGAGGAAGGAATAACCGAGACAAGCCTTACCTCTACATTTTTGCAGAGAGGCTGCTCGAACACAGGACCTTTAGCTTAGTGGGAACTGGGAAGGCTTCTTACTGAAAGGAGAGATACTATTGCATTGCAGTGAAGATATGTTACATAGCCTAACCCGAATGGGCCTCTTGGGCTAGGCTCTAACTCAAGTCACATAACAGTCTAACACCTACCACTGCGCCATGCCTGTTCTTCTGCAACCTTATTTAGTTATTCTCCAAAATTTTACTTGTGCTGCTCGATCTCTCTGACCACAAATATAAAGGGTATTACACAAATAGGTGAAACTTTGACTAGAAAATTACATGAAAAATATGATCTATAAGATGAAAATGATTATGTCTTGAAAGTACTTTTTATATGGACCAATTAAGTGGATACAATGTAACAGTGTTAGCGCAGTGGCAAAATGCTTTTCTGTGAGCAGCCTGCCAAACTGACCTTGAACCAAGAACCGCATAGGTTGTGCCCACCTTCCTAAGTAATAGAAGAGCATAGGGTTGCGCCAAAGAAGCAAGATTCGGAGGTTTCTGCCTGTTTCCGAGGTTCAGTTGGCCCCTGCCTTAGAACAACATCTGGGGAACGTCTCTCCCACTGATCAAGTTTTTTTTGGTATGGACCAGTTAACATCAATTTTCCACTGTCAATCTATCTAATTCTTTACATGGTCATGACTGAATCTTTTACCAGCATAGGTTCTGGAACTTATTTTTAAGATCAGAGGAAGTAGTCTAATGAACTCTGTTAGCAGAATCGACAGGCAAAAAATGAAGTAGATCAACCAACAAACCACAGAGCACGACACATAGATTTACGTGGAAAACCCTTCAATACGAAGGAAAAAAACACGGATACCAGACAGGCGAAACCTTCACTATAAAGTGGAGTGTTTACAGAACGTCGTCCTACGACGGCTTACAAGAGGAGTAATTATGATGACACGCTTAACCCTAATTAGGGTCAATACTATATATACCGTGGGGGACCCCCCCTCCCCCTGCATCACCTGGCGTGCAGGGCTGCTGGCCGATGGGCCAGTTGGCGTCGCTACGCTCTGGCCCAAGCCTCCGCGCGACGGGCCTTCGCTTCGCTTGCCAACGTGGCCCCTTACCCAGAATTTGGATCACCAATTCAATAGACTCTACGAGATTCTTATAGTTTATATGAGCATATACATATTGTGCAAACTCATGTTATTTCAACTGACAATTCCATCACTTCTAATTATGAAGCTTCTTGCTATTTGCAGAATCAGAAAAGTACAAAGCTGTTATCCTACGTATAGACAGCCCTGGTGGTGATGCTCTTGCTTCTGATCTGTAAGTTACGCCTTAGGATTTAGTGATTTGCTTCTCAGCAGCAGCAGCAGCAGCAGAGTTTTTTCAGTAACATATTACGAATTCTTATTTCAACTAGGATGTGGAGAGAAATCCGACTTCTAGCCAACTCTAAACCTGTAGTTGCTTCGATGTCTGATGTTGCTGCAAGTGGGGGTTACTACATGGCAATGGCTGCACCAGTAATTGTTGCTGAGAAACTGACTCTCACAGGGTCAATTGGAGTTGTTACAGGTGATCCTTATTATCTTGTGTTCTAACTTCTAAGGTTATCCGCCTGGCGCCTGCAATTGTCACAACTTCAGAATTGAATTAACTCTAGTCTATTCAGAATTCAGGTAGTGAGTTGAGCTACCATTATGTATTTATTCATGTTTTAATACTGGTTTCTGGAATTACAGGGAAGTTCTGCCTTCAAAAGTTATATGAGAGGATTGATTTCAATAAAGAAATTATATCCAAGGGTCGATATGCTGAGCTTAATGTTAATGATCAACGACCTTTAAGGTCAGATGTTGCTTTATTTACATCATGTTATTAGTAATGCTGAGCCATTGGTTAATAATAGGAGCAACATAAAAGCAACGCACTGGAACTCTGGTATAGTTTGCTGTGATTCCAGTGACATAAAATTCCCCCTCCGCCCTTTAATGCAAGGATATTTTGGTAGGATAAAAGTTTTTCAAAGTGTATTTTGGATCTTAGTTTCTCTCATGACCAATATTATCTTGAAGCTACTTTGAACACAAACATGTTTATGCAATTTTCATACACTATAGACATGTATACAATTTGGATAATTGTTGGTAAAAGGTTGTAAAGTCTAAATTCTCCCTATTCAAAAGATGCCTTACGTTAGTAGACAGGGGGAATATTCCTTCTCATCATTTTTGTTTGACTTTTAGTTTTGTTTTTGTTGGTACGTTTTTGAAATTTGACTGCATGAACAACATAAACATTTAGTGAATATGAACTTCCATAATGTAGCCTATTGGGCGAGTTCTTTGTTGTGGGCTTATCATATGACTAACTGTGGCATTTGATGTAATATGTGTAATATTTCGTTTCAGAATTTAGAGCTAAATCCACGAACCTCCATGCTTTGTATGAATAGAAAGAAGTTAAATTCTTTTTCCTGTCTATTACTCTATTATGGTTGTGATGCCATCATGCCAATGGCCATCTGTTTCAATTCCTTTTAGTTAACATGTTTTTTTCTTCTGAAAAATCTTAGTTAATAAGTTTAAACACCCTTATCCCTTCTTTTGGAGAAATTGGTTCAGTCCGGCATTTGAACCTCATTCTCTCATCTCAATGGAGAATGTCACAACCATGAGGCAAACTTTACTCTCCCATGGTTCAGTCTGGCTGTTCTGCTGCCAGTGGTAAGTGGTTGACCCAGGTGTGGCTCCGAGCAAGGAGATGAGAGAACAGATTAATTTGTTACGTAGCCCAAAACCACACAGCTACTATCATTATATTCATATTTGTAGCTGGCTGTTTAAATCCATCATCTCTAGACACTAACAAACGCTTACTTACTAACAAACTTCTCTATCTAAACCAAGCAACTAACTGAACTTGGCTATTAAGCAAAGATCGAAATCAGCTGGACATGACTGCAGACCACCCCTGATACCTTCTCTGATAGTGCTTGCCCATCATAATTCATAACAGAGCACCGATGCAACTTGGTTACTATGTGACCTCTGATTAGCCAGGCTGTCTGCACTGCTACCATTTCCATGGCTTCGAGATTTGCAATTAGTTGTTCTATGCTTCACTATCGGATGAACTGCCTTCAATGTGAAGTACTTGATGTATTTCCACAGACCAGACGAGGCAGAGCTTTTTGAAAAGTCAGCACAAAATGCTTATGCATTGTTTCGTGATAAAGCAGCCATGTCGCGATCAATGAGTGTAAGGACTGATCTCAGATGTTGAGTAGATAATGTATCTTCAAATATGTGCTAAGTGTTTGTCCCTCCAGGTTGATCAGATGGAGAGTGTTGCTCAAGGTCGAGTGTGGAGCGGCCATGATGCGTTTTCAAGAGGGTTGGTTGATTCAGTAGGTGGACTCTCACAAGCTCTTGCTATTGCAAAACAGAAAGCTAATATACCCAAGGATAAGAAGGTATGGTCTATTATAAAGACTAAGTATTTTGATTAAATACCTATATTGAATGCTACGAGTTTATAAAAAAAATTCTAGTATTCAGCTGTTACCTTATGGTTGTCATTTTGTGAACTAGCGCTTTCCATGTTTAGTTGATCCGTTTCTATTTGGATTTGCTTTAGTTCTGTTACTTTTTATGTCTTGCTTTCGTACTTTATTTCACTTCTCGATAAATTATGCAAGCTTGCTGTATTTATGGAGCGACATTGGTAGGAAATGCATGCGTTCACTTCCATATGCTGATTGTATGCTGAACACTGCAGATCCAGCTAGTTGAAGTTTCAAAGCCCTCTCCATCATTACCTGAGATCTTATCCGGCATTGGTGGTTCGTTGCTTGGAGTTGACAGGGCAGTGAAGGGAGTGCTCCAGGACATGACCTCCCTAAGTGGAGTCCAAGCTAGGATGGATGGAATTCTGTTTGAAAGTTTAGGAGACATGTCAGGAGAAAACCAGTTATTGTTGCTTGTAAAAGATATCATGAACTATTTTGATTAATTCTAGCATTCAGGTCCTTATGTTCCAAACATTTGTATTTAGAGATGAGGGGAAATTCATAATGTCACTACACATCTATCTTGCACAGAAACAGGTAGCTCGTGATTTGTGTAGTTAATTTAGCATTGTATATGCTATTTTGTTCTTTTGCACCGATGACTAAAAATATCATAATTGATATACTGGGCAAAAGTAAAAGGAACTCCACCTTTTCTTATGCATGATATTAACTCTAATCCCCCAAGGGCCATTGCATTCACTGGTGAGATTTTATTATATGTTGTCGTTGGTTTCATGTTTTTGAAGATTTTGTAGGATGACCTTGAAGTTTCAGGGAGGTTCATTTGTGACTGGAAACCAGTAAGGCAGTAACACAAAGCCTTGTGACAGGAGCTTCAGACATGTGCATGTTCACTGGCCATATTTCAGATTTGGTAGGTTTGGGTTTGCATAGCTTGTTTAGGATTTAAATTTGCTGAAAAATAAAGGTAACTCCATTTGCACTCAGTAGTGTTTTGACAGCACCCTTTCTTTTCTTTTTTATGAGAAAGCTCCACTACCGTCTATTGCGAGCAACAGCATGAAATCTTTATCAACACTACAGTGCATACGGATACTTGTGTTGACTACGGCTTCTCATTGTCCTTTTGAGCAACAATTTTACTGTAGGCGTCATGTTTTACATAGTTCCTCAATCTATCCACCCTGCTGTTCTATCTGACAGCTAGTTGTAAGAAACTAAGAATATCATAGAAATACATTTTCCATGTAGCCAAAAAAGAGATTCTTGACTAATGTACTTTCCTAATCATCAAATGTATTCCAGTTATTGTGAATTTATTTCTATGCTGGATGAGTACGGACTGAGTGGCTCACTGACGTTTTTTTTATCTAGCATTGATTCTGAGGAATGACGTACTGAAGTTCATTGCTACTTGGATTTTTTTTTGGCGACATTCAACATTAACAATTAACACGATGAAAGAAAATGGAGAACTCACCATTTACCACATGGCAGCTACATACTAGCTTTGATACCAAACATAGAGCAACGATACAAAAAAAAAATGAAAGCATCAGGATAGAAGGAAGCCTCGTAGTTAAAATCTCATCTAATAACACCTGTAATCCTGGATGCTTTAAGAGTCAGGAGGACTCATGCCACCAATCTCCGTGGTCTCTACAGGGAGCTCCTCCAGCTGCTGCTGCAACCTGGTCCGTTCATCTCTCAGCCGGGAGTTTTCACGGAGGACACGGTCGCAGTCCCTGATGACACGGTTGAGCTGGTCAAGGAGCTGGCGGTTGGTGCCGCGGAGGTGGACGACCTGCGCCCAGAGCTCGCTCAGCTGCTTCTGCTTCCTCACGCGCGCCCGCCGGGCGGACTCCCTGTTGGATACCATCCTCCTCTTCCTGCGCTCCTCCGCGAGGCTGCGCTGCAGGTAGCCGTCCGACTCCTCCGAGCTGGACCTGTTGTCACCGACAGCCGGGAAGCTAGCTCCGAGGACCAGGTGATCAGCGACATCTTGGTAGAGCGAAGGGTGAGCAGGCGCCAGGAGGTCGCTGTACTGGAACTGGAAGAGGAAGTCGTCACGGTAATGAGGTCTGAGAGAGGCTGCGCCTGCAGGAGATAGGTATCGGACGCTAGCGATCTCTGCAGCAGGGTACATGTTCACCACACCACTCGATCGAGCTATGAAATGGAGGGAATGGGTGGCGCGTGCCTTGTGGAAGAAGAGGGGAGGGTGCCGGGGTGGATTTATAGCGTGCAAGAATCATGGAGATGGACAGGAGTCGACCTACAGCTGCAACGTTCGGCTTGCCTTTTCGGATCAAAGTAAGTTGTTTGCTCACTGTTGCAACTATAATCTATGTAGATAAAACACTATAGAAATAGTAGGAGCCGGTACAGATTAAGGGGGTGTTTGGTTATACCCCGCTAAAATTTAGCCACTGTCCCATCGAATGTTTGAACCTCCGTTCCGGGTATTAAATGTAGTCGGATTATAAAACTAATTGTCAGCCGAAGATTAAAAGACGAGACGAATCTAGTCCAGTTGGTTGGGTCTATATTTCATACTCCTATTTAAAAGTCAAACGCTTGATGTGACCCGGACTAAACTTTAGCAGGAGCAACCAAACACCCCCTAAAGCTAAAATAAAGTCTGCGAGTAACTGAGGATGCAAGGGCCTGAACAACGTCACTAGCACCAGGTGCTCTCTGGCCATTCAAAGGGATGGTGGTGGTTGGATAACAGTGACGGGCATTTTGTGGAGACTTGTGGAATGGAAACGGACCTGTAAGGTTAAAATGCGTATGCCTGAGAGCAATGCTGTATCGTGTACCATGATCTACTTACTACTTTTCTAGCCTGGGATGCCAGTGATATATTTTTTTCCTTAATAAAACAGAGTGGCCAAGTGATCATTAGTTCTATTCGATCTGCAGTGGGAATTGTAAGGAAACGTTGTTCTATTCGATCTGCAGCAGCTGCTAGCTAATAGTTTCTGCTAGAGCGCTCATTCGACGGGAGAACATTTCAGAAAGCAAAAGGACCAAGGCTGGTGTCCTCTGTCCGCTGCTGTGGCCCCCGGTGGAAACTTGCTCGGATAGAAAGAACGTGCACTTCTGAGGTTGGCGACTTGGCATTATTTTTTTTGTTTTCCTTTCATGAACTAGAGGAAAAAAACATATCCACTATCTATTACGCCCTGGCACATATATAAACGTTGCGCAGTAGTTCCGGTGTGTCGGTACCTTTAAAGAGGGGTACCCCTGTTACAAGGAAAAGACGTTGTACCGGCAGTGAAGTCTCTGGTTGCGCGGTAAACGGCTCACCGTTGCGCAACATCAGCCGTCTTGGGGGTCGCCATGTGGCCAAGGAAAAGGATGTGCTCCGGATGTACGCAGCAGGTCTGGACCCGCTACGTGGAAGGCACCGGACCTCGTGCATGACGAGCGGACCTCCGGGACAGATCCCGGACCCTTCGGAGTGAGGTCCGGACGGTTCACCACCGGGTCCCGGATCCTGGGGCAGGAAATACCCGGGCCCTGCCCTGGAAGGGGTCCGGTGCTGGCACGTGTCCGGGGCTTGCACCGCGCTCCCCCCCAGGCAGAGACCCGCTACTGCTGCATGGCTTGTGGCCCATGACGTGAGCCAACGGGAGGAGTCTGACGTTGGGCCACTGGAGCAGCGCAGCCGCTGCATTTATAGCAGAAAGGACGCGCCGCCTGCCACAAAGCCAATGAAGGATGTGCCCTCTCGGTATTTAATGTGTCCAGTCCTCTCCGCTGGCAGACGGTGTCAGACGGCGCACCGGTCCAATCTATCATCAAATAGCGCGTCCATGCCATGCGGCGGACTGTGCTCGTTACCCCTTCTACAAGAAGCTTCCCTTGCACGCCGAGGATACGTAGATCTCGGATGTCGGGGCCCAAGAAGAGTGCCCCAGCAGCACACATTTGTGGCTCCAAGTGCTATATTCGTTATGTCCCTGGGCCCACATGTCGGGGCTCAGTACCTTTGTGCATGCCCCCCTTCGGCTATAAAAGGGGATGCATGCGACGTTACAAGACAGACCCAATCTTAGGCAGACACTCACAAGTTCATACAAGCTCCCGAGCAATACATCACACAGTGGAGTAGGGAATTACGCTCCGGCGGCCCGAACCACTCTAAACCCTCGCGTGTTCCCGTGTGTTGATCCACCAGTCTCGTAACAAGCAAAACGCTTAGGCCCCTCCTCTTTTTAGGATTTAGGGCGGGTGCAATCCGCCACTCGGCCGGGGAGATTTCCTCTCTGACATTTGGCGCGCCAGGTAGGGGGCTAGGCTTTTAGATTTTTGCTTGTTACCTGTTTGACAACATGGTCCAAATCGCCGAGCACCAAGATGAGGCCTCCAAGGATTTCCTCTTGGAGGAGGGGGCCGCATCCGCTACGCCACAGGATTTCGACTGCCCGGCGCTCGGCCACAACTATGCGCTCCGCACGGCAGCACACACCGGCGCAGGCGACCCGGGCCCCAACGGGGCTCGCTCCCGCTGGAGCACTCTCCGCGGCCAGGGAATTGCTGCGCCACCCACCGAGTTCCACAGCCTCGCATGTTCCCCAGGGACGGCTCGCCGCCTCGTCGCTGGCTTCACAAGGAAGGGGCCAACGAAGAGGCTGCAGCTGTGGGGGGACAGGACCTCACCTACTAGCAACCCGAGAGAAACCTTAGGGACATTTTCACCGAAGAGACCGACTCCGGCAATGACGACGACCGCCGCAAGAAGCTGTATGTCATGTACGGCGGAAGTTGGGAGCTCGTCTCCCGCAGGAGTGTCAAGTCCCTGCGACGGGAGGTCCTGTCGGCAGTCTCGGGAGTCCCCAAAGCAGCCCCACACCAATGATGGAGGAGCACCACCATCTCTTTCGGGGCACTCGACTGCCCCGACAAGCGGGGGCCGGTGTACTACCGCTCATCACCGCCCCCATTGTCGCCACTATGTGGCTGCATCATGTGCTGATCGGTGGAGGGGCTGGCCTCAATGTCATCAGCCATGCAGCGTTCAGGCAGCTGCAGATCCCGGGGTCCCGGTTGGTGGCCTCCCGCCCATTTTCCGGGGTAGGCCCGCAGTCCGTGTATCCCCTCAGGAGCATTGCGCTCCCGGTTACATTTGGAACGGAGGAAAACTTCCGCACGGAGAACGTCCAGTTCGACGTCGCGGAGGTTAACCTCCCCTTTAACGCCATCATTGGGAGGCTGGCCCTGTACCGGTTCATGGCCATCGCCCATTACAGGTACTTGGTCCTCAAGATGCCATCCCCCGCAGGGGTCCTCACCGTGCGGGGTGACCGCACCGCCGCGCTGGCGGCCATCAAAAAGCTACACGCCCTGGCGGCCGAGACCGCTCGGCCGGACGGCGGAGGGAGAAGCTCCTCAGCCTCCGGCACCAAAGCACCAAAGGCGCAGCCAACCGAAGCAGACGGCGGGCCCGCGAAGACCATCCAGGTCAGCACAGACCCATCCCGGACCACCCGCATCGCGGGAAATCTGGGAGAGAAATAGGAACTCGCGCTCGTCACCTTCCTCCGGGCAAATGCCGACGTATTCGCTTGGGAGCCGTCGTAGATGCCTGGGATCCCTAGGGAGGTGATTGAGCACCACTTGAAGATCTATCCGAACGCCAAGCCAGTAAGCCAGAAGCCTCGGAGACAGTCCGTGGAGCGGCAGGACTTCATCCGTGAGGAGGTTCGGAAGCTGTTGCATGCTGGCTTCATAGAAGAGGTTCATCACCCCGTGTGGCTGGCCAACCCAGTCATCGTGCCAAAAGCAAACGGGAAACTCCGGATGTGCATTGACTACACTAGCCTGAATAAGGCATGCCCAAGGACCCGTACCCACTTCCACGTATAGATCAAATAGTGGACTCTACCTCGGGGTGTGACTTTTTGTCTTTCCTAGATGCCTACTCCGGTTTTCATCAAATCCGGATGTCTAGGGAGGATAGGAAGCACACCACTTTTGTAACGGTAGATGGGTTGTACTGTTATGTTGTGATGCCTTACTGAAAGTGCATTCATCCCTTTTGTGAGTTTTGGTGATTTGGATAACAACACATTTAAAGGTCTAACAAGTTTGCTAAGTGTTGAACAGGAAATTCAGTATGATGAACATACTTGAATAGTGTATAATGATCAGTGAACAAAGGTTCAACACGAGGTTAAATAACCAATGAGACAATGCAAATGGATATAATATGATCTCTATATTGGTTTGAATATATGGACAAGACCTGAGAAATCACTACATACATATGACCAGAATAGAGGACAAAGTGATTTAGAGGATTGGTCAAGCCAAAGAGAATAAGATATGAGGAATCGTGAATTGGCTTGACCATATTACTATCAGTCCATATATGCTTCTATGAGAATCAAACTAGAGCTTGATTAATCTTAACAATTATATCTAGAAGACATTCAAGCAAGGTTCACAATATTGAAGAAATGATTCTCTCAATGGATGCTCAATATGATGTGACTCAAGAATGGCTTGATAGGGTGAAGATAGCAAGGAAAGGGCTTCGAGGAACTAAGCGAAGGTGAAGGCCAAGCGACGGCTTGTAGACCGAGGTACCATGGCTAAGGTGAAGAAGAGAGTACTTGCACTAAGTCGATGAACTAATCAGCTATGAAGAGTTACAACATGTTGATGCATCAGTAAGGTGACTTGAAGCCATGATTTGAACTCATATAAGGTGATATGGTACAAGTCAAAGGTTTGATTTATGTTTGCTTCAAAAGGTGAGACAAAGATGTTTGTGATCCTTATGAAGCAACGCCATGGAGAAATCACACATGCGACGCCAATGACTCAAGGAGTTTACTTCACTATATTTTATTTAACTTGAGTATAGGAATCGTCGTACTATAAAGGGGGATCCAAAAAGAAGGTTGGTGTTTGCCAAAGCTCAAACCTCTATATTCAAAAGCTATTTTGAAAAGCAAAAAACTCTTTAACGTTCTATGGTTGACCGTGGTTAGGGTTGAGAAACCTAGAGTGTTCTTGCTGAAAAGCAGCTGAACTTCTTCAACTGCAGCTGAGCTTTCCAGCTGAACTTGACTTCAGCTGAGTTGAGCTTCTTCAGCTGCAGCTGAGCTTTTCAGCTGAGCTGAACTTCAGCTGAGTTGAGCTTTCTCAACATCAGCTGAACTCAACTTCAGCTGTGAATCTCTTTGACCATACACCAGCTGAACTTGCCTCTGGGCAGTTGAGCTGGGGTTTTCTCTCCTAAACTCACTGGTCAAGACCAGTTGAACTGGTCCTGAGGGGCAGTTCAGCTGGTCTCTGACCCCTCTGACCTCTGATCTGCAGTCTGCCAGTCAGACTGGCAAACAGGTCGCCAGAGCTGTCAGGGGCGGTTCAACCGCCCCCTGGGCGGTTCAACCGGTCTGGTCAACCCTGGTCAGCCTGCAGGTCAGTCTGCCAGTCAGTCTGGCAGTCAGACTGGCAGACAGTCTGCCTGACCTGCCAGGGGCGGTTCAACCGGTCTCAAACTGAAAAATCGGCCCCAACGGCTAGTTTTGAGCTCCACCTATATATACTCACTCCTACCTCTCACCCCACAGACAAGAGCACGATTTGAACTCCATTTCCAACTTGAGAAACACCTCCCACTCTCTCTCACACATCTCTTGCCTCTCCCATTTCAAATCTTTGGAGAGAAATCTTTGAGTGAGCTTGAGAGCTGCAGTTTTTGTGCTTCATCTCTAAATCTCTCTCGCTCTTCTTCATTCGAGCTTTGGTACTACATCGAGTTCTTTGTGGATTCATTACTCTTGGAGCTTCTAGCTCCTAGACGACTAGGTGTCTCTTGTGAGTCTCCAAATCTTGTGGAAGACCACAAGAAAGTTTGTATTACCCGCTCGTTTGAGCAAAGATTAGTGTGTGGGCTTGACCTTTGTGGTCGGCAAAGGGAGGATTAGGGTTGAAAGAGACCCGGCTCTTTGTGGGCGCCTCAACGAGGAAGTAGGGCACCTTGGTGGTGTGACCGAACCTCGGGATAAATCTTGTGTCTCTTGTGTTCTTGCTCATTGTGTTTGTTTGTGTTTTTCGTTCTCTCACCCTTCCGTGAAAGATTTGTTCATATCTTTTTGTTGTGTGGATTTTGAGAAGTGCCCTTCTCAGATCTACTACTTTGAACCCTGTGGATCATTTAGAACATCTCATTTCAAAAGTTAACTGGGTGAATTTCGAGATCAATTCAGTTTTACCCAGTTTGCTTCTAGTTTTTGTTGAAAAAGTTTTAACTTGCCTATTCACCCCCCCTCTAGGCAACTTTCAATTGGTATCAGAGCCTAATCCTCATTCTAACGCTTAACCGCGTGAGGAAAAGATCATGTCGGGGGGACTAAGAAATGAAAGTGGTTCTAAGCTTGAAAAAGTTGAGGTTGCCTCGACTTTATCTTTTGGTGCAGATGTTGATCCTAGGGCAATAGATCTTGCCATGAAAATCGCCGAAAGGATGTTCCTCAAAATGAAGGAAGATAAGGCGAAGAACAAGATTGAAGAAGAAGAAAATGATCGATGGAGACCAAACGATGAATCCACCTCTTCACAAGGTTCGTCTTTCAAATCCACTTCTCATATGTGCTTTATTGCTAATGAGAGTGACAGTGAAAGCAAAAGTGAGGATGAGGAGGAGCAAGAAAGTGATAGTGAAGATGAGGATGATCTTCAACAATTCTTCGCTCAGCTAAGCAAGAAACATCGGATGAGCTTGCTTAAACTCATGAAAAGAGCGGAAGAACAAAAAGAAATGCTTCATAAGCAAGAAGACTTCCTCATCAGAAAAATTGAAGACTTAGAGAAGTTGACCAAAGAGCATGAGAAGCTAAAGTGCTCTCATGATGATTTGGTCCAAAGGTATGCAGACATTTCAATTGAGCAAATTAAAGCTGTTAATCATTCATCATATATTGCTCAATTAGAAAATAAAAATGTTATGTTCAAGAACACGATAGAAAGGCTAAATATTGAAAATCTAGCTTTGCAAGAAAAACATGATATGCTTGTGTGCTCTCATAATAAATTTATGGATTCACATATCATGTTAGAAATGGCTCATGAGGTTGTGTTAACTAATTTGAAATCATACCAACCTCACATGTGCACATGTGTTGAAATTGAAACTATATTACCATGTGCTAACAAATGTTGCTCTCAAGAAAGCCAATCTTCCATTGAGCTAGAAATTTCAGGAATTAGTGATATCTCTATCACACAAGAAAATAAAGAGCTCAAGGAAGAAGTTGGAAGGCTAAGAAGGAGCTTAACTATTTTGAAGGGAAAGTGTCATGCTCAACCTTCTCAAGATAACCGTGATAATATGGTGAAAAAGCTTGAGAAGGGGACAACCGTAGCATGCACAAAACCCCTTCAAAAGAATACCAAGCTCTCCAAGAAGGGCATGAGCAAAATCCATGGTGAGAAAATTAATGCTAATATGATTTGCTCTAACAATGTACCTATGTGCTTCAACAAAGAAAGATCAAAGAGAAGCGATAGGAGATGCTATGGATGCAAGGAGAAGGGCCATGAAATTGATTCATGCCCCCACATGAAGAATCAAGACCTTGCACGATCAAGAAAGATGACCATCAAAAAGGATGAAAGCAAAAGGCAAATGCATTGCAAGGACAAGCATCGCATTTGCTACAATTGCCGTGAAAAAGGTCATCTATTCAAAGTTTGTCCAAAGGGTAAAACTCCTAAGCCTAACTTGTCAATACATTCAAATATGCTTAGGAGACCCAAATTTGACTCTTGTGCTAGAAAGGTGATGAGTTCACCACATTCTAGGACCAAGGCTATTTGGGTGCCTAAGTCCTTATTGGCTAACCTTGATGGACCTATCATGAGATGGGTACCAAAATGTACTTAATAAGTTTTGCAGGTACCCAGAGATGATATGAAGCTTTGGGGTGCTTGAGCGGTTTAACTCAATTCTTATCTCAAGCTATCAATCTTACATTGTCTATCCTATAAGATTGACCCAAAGATGAATTGAATTGTTATATCACTAACTTCATATTCATCTCTAGCAAGAACTTGTGTTGTAGGGAATAAGGATTAACCTTTGTAGGAATCAAGCAAAAGGCCTACAACCAAGTGATATCCAAAGGATGGTAATAATTAAATCTTAAGTGCACATTGCTTTTAATTAGTATATTCCTTTGTGTCTTTTGTAGCCACATAGGAAGAATGAGGCACTTGAGAATGAACTTAAAATATTTTACCTTGTCTTTGAAAAGTTCCAATCATATGGTAGATTGCAAGTTTATATTTTATATTGTGACAATCTACATGCTTTAAATTGGTTGTATGTATCTTGTGGCATATTTCAAATTTATTATCATATTATTGCCATGACCTAGGCATAAAGAGGATTATCCCATGTTCTTAAATGAATAGAGTGCTAAGTAAGAAATTCAAATTCTTAAAGCACTTACCAAAAAGGGAATTCTCTATATGACTAGAGTTGTGAGACTAATGTTTCTATCTAAGTGTTTATGTAGTCTCACAACATGAGAATGTGTTTCTCCAATGGAGTGTGCCATTCAACATTCAAAGAAGATCGAACCAATACTATGTGATATATTCATTCTCATTTAAATTGGTTTTGAGTCTTCTACATTAATCACTCACCATGTTATGAATTAAACTTGCCCTATAAACTTAATTAAACAATCATGCTACTTTTATCTTGTTTCAATTGATGTTATGCATGATGCCTGTAAGGGTAATTTAGTTCATATCATGAGGTTTCGTTATTTTAGTAACCTTCTTGTCATTCATATACTAGAGGTTGCTAAATAGGAAACTATTGCTTGTGTTTCTAATGCAATCTCTTTTAAGCTATTTCATGGAAATTCATAAGTAGAGATTGTGCTCTTTCATTTGGTAAAATCACAAGCATTAAAGGTTAATCTTCACCTAAAAGAAAGATTATGAATGCTCAAGGCAAAGGTATGGAACTAGTTGTTTCATTTGGTATGTGACCAGTAATAGTTCCTTTCAAGTGGCATTCTTTCAATTGGTAATAATCTATTTTATGGAAAGAAATGTCAATATGAAGGTTAAATTCCTTTTGGCTTAAATTTGTAAATTAGTGCATATTATTAATTCACTCCTCCATGTGCATTAACTTAAAATGAATTTAAATTGATGCCTTTATGCCTCATAAATGATGATTTGTTTGCCATTCATATATAGATATCATCATTCATTAAATACTTCCTTGTACTACTAATACCTCTTCTCAAAGTGTTTTATCGACTAGTTTTAAAAGGGAAAGAGATAACAAAGAAGGAAGTCTCCACAAATGATGAAAAGAAGAATACTAAGGTGACACCACCACAGATAGTAAGATCTGTCAAATTGGTATAACAAATGGTACGTTCTATATGGTGGTAAGTATTCTTAGGCATAAGTTAATTCATTGCAAATTTGTCATGCCTTGACCATGATATGTAATGTACTCCCCATGAGACTCTTAACTGAATTGAAAGTGCATGTGGCAAGTCATTCAAATACTTGATGCACATATCTAGTGGGAGAACATTATATATCTTGTGTCATAGAGAATAAGTTTCCCTTGAGTAAGCTATACTAAGACAATCCAAAATGGTAAATTTGTATCTCATTAATATGGATTGTAATCTTTGTTTTCTAAATAGCTACTCTTGATGCAGTTTAAAATTGCCTTATCGTTAAATCTAAAAGTGCATAAGAATCTTTTTTGTTGATATTCATCTCATACATATGCACTAACATGGATATGTTTTTTAAACTGTAAAAGGTACAATTAGTGATCCATACTCTCTAAATTTTGGAAACCCATATTTTGATATCTTAGAAATCTACTTCAATCGGTATCCATATGCTTCACAATGAATTGGATCACTAAGTTGTAATTTCCATGCATAACTTGTCTTTATGATATGAATGCTTGTGCGACTAACCTTGATAAGCTAGGTGCACCCAAAGTCAAGGTAGGTTCATCATCAAGAAGGCAACAAAACAATGTATTAATAAAAGGAGAAAAGGCTCCTATTCTTAACTCTAGTTTTTATCTATGTGATTAAATATTGACTTGAAACCATGTAAGATGGTTGTCAAGTATATTTGGGTGTCTACACAAAGAGAAAGGTCACAATAAGGATTGTGTGGGTACTCAGGCTCTTCCTACTAATCTCAAAGGACCCAATTCAAATTGGGTACCAAGATATGAAACTTAAACTTGTTTTGCAGGATCACTCCTTCAATGGATCAAGTTGGGTGCTCAATAATGAATGTATAAATCATATTTGGAGATAGTAGCAAGGGTGGTAACAACTGAATCTCAAGTGCATATTATTTTCAAATCTTATCTCTTTTGTGACTTGTGTAGCCACTAAGGGAAAAGAAGCACTTGAGGATATACATCAGTTGTTGACTATGAAATAAAGGTCTAATTGGAAGATGAATGAATGTTATCATATGGTCAACAATCCAAAATTATGTGACGTATTCTCTATCTAGTTAATTTGGATTTGATTCTTCTATATTAGACAATCACCATAATATGGATTAAGTCAGCCCTTTAGACTTCATTGAACAACCATGCATATTATCCATGTCATTCAAAATATATTGTGCATGAGGGCTCAAGGGAAATTTAGTCCATATTATGAGGTTTCTCTATTTTAGCAACTTGTTTGCCTTTCACATATAAAGGGTTGCTAAATAAGAAACTAGTGCTTGTGCTACTAATGTCATCTCTTGTGTTGAGTTTATCCATAGAAAATCTATGTTAAGAGATGGTGCTTGTTTTAAATTGTATAAATCACAAGCTTAAAGGATACTATTCAACTAAAGTAAGAAGAAATTGATAAGCGGCCAAGGTATGAAAACTTCCTCTCCTTCAGTTGTTTTAGTATTCTATCCTTAGTGGGATGTACCATAGTATAGGTTAAATTTCCTTGCAATATAAAATGTTCAATAGTGCATATAACTTTGACATCAACTATATGTGTGCACTAATTTAAAGGAATTTAATTTATCCTTTTGGGTTTCAATAATGATGATTCATTTGCCATCCACATATAAGGATCATCATTTGTGAAACCCTCTCTTGTGATTCTAATGCTCTCTTTTCTAAGTATTTCAACAAGGTCCTTCCAAGTGCTTTCAAGATGGATTCAAAATCTACAAATATAAGAGTCTTGGTTCTTTCAATCATTGAGTTTCAATGGGTCTCATATCAAGCATGATCGAACCAAGCAAAGATGAATGAAGTTCAAGATCGCTTGGTTGGATGAAATCATAAAGAGAAAAGAAATCACAGTGAATCAAGAAGGAAGTTGAACTATCATGAAAACCAAATAATGAAGAAGTAGTGAAATAATCATATAATATACTTCATTATGAGGTTTGAGGTTCATATCAGCATGCTTTACCCTTCAGGATTTCAATTGATATACTTTCAGTTCTTAAACTTTCAATTGGTTTATTTTCATCATCTATGAAGGCATGTTTTGTTCAACCAAGATATAATGCAAACATCTTCTTCAACCTCGTATTGTTGATGTGCATAAATATACTTTGTGTACTCTTGCATGCACAAATTGAGGGAGAGTTTAGCCTATATCTTGTGAGACTAATGATTTCTTTCAAGTTCATGTTGTGTAGTCTCACACCTTGGAGAACATCAAAGGAGGATGAGTGGTTCCAAGGAAATGATCAAATATTTACCACATGTCACCCCATGGATTAGTTCTATTGGGGAACAATATGTGTTCTCTAGCATAAATTCAATTGTTTCAAATATATTATGCCTTGACCAAGATATATGATGAACTCCTCTAAGAATCTTAATTGAATCAAGTGCATGTTACAAGTAATTCGAGTACTTGATGCACACATTTAGGGGGAGCTCACTCTATATCTTGTGTCCTTAAAAGACTAACATTTTCTTTTAGTGAATTTGTGTAGTTCTTTGAAGAGAATGAGTTTGTGTTGATTTTTGAAGAGGATAAGTTCCTCTTTGGCATACTAAATTGACTCAATCCAAGTCATAATGAAGACCATATGGCATGGAACAAAGGTGTGTCACTCCATGAATTATTGTATTACATTTGTGTATCTAGGCTCTTACATGCTAGTGTGTGCATGTATATGCAATATCTTAAGTCACATCATAAGGTTGCACTTGTGGTGACGATTAAAGAATCTCTAGATATTTGATTAATACCTCTTGTGGTGATATCATAAGTTAGTCTTAAGTCATCTTAGTGAGGTATGAGTCAAACATGCTAACTTCTCAAGAATCTTGGCTTAAAATATTGCATATCATGTCTATTAGTATACCTTTTGATTATGAGTAATTCCTTAAATTGGTACAATTTCACTTGTTTATATCTTATTTGTACCAAGGTTCAAATTGTAGAACTTAATCCCCGGGCCTCACAAGTCCAAGTGCATAAGCTAAACAAGTATTCATCACTTGTATGCACACATTTAGGGGGAGAATGGTCTATAATTTGAATCTTTGAGACTAACTTCATTTTCAAGTCTATTATGTGTGTAGTCTTAAATTAGAAAGGAATCTTCAAGCAAAGACAATCGCTTCCACTGCAAATTTTGATGGGTATCAAAGATTCTTTGCTCCAATAAATGTATCTTCTATACATTTCATAAGAGAATGAGTTTCTCTTGTATATGCTACTCCAACGTCATCTAAAATTGGTAAATATGTATCACATCTTTTTGGATTACAAATATCTAAAGTAGCATAGCTTATAAATTCTCCTGTCTAGAACTTAATTGATTAAATATTGCACATGTTTCTTATGTTGCATGATTATGTTCAATTGATACTCCTTTTATGCCAATGGTACTTTAAACTGCAAATAAGTATTTTCAACGGATATCGTTTGAATTCATATATATGTGTGCACTAAAACTTGAGGAGAACTTAGTGTAATATGCTATTAGTGATCTGCTTATCTATCAAATTGTATCAATTGGTGTTTTTCAATTGATATTTTTCATACATGATCACTAGTTACATAATCCATACTTGTGCAATTTTCATGCTGCCTCTTGTTATGATAAGAAAATGCTAGGTGACATCTAGACTCCATGTATCAAGCGTCACCTTCGATTTAGTATGACAATCTTCATTAAATATCTTGGACCTATGTCACAACTATACCAACAAGAGCTTGCAAATGAATTGTAAATCCAACACAAGCTTGCAAAGGTAAAATGCAAAGGTACATCACTTCATGTCACTTCTACATTACCTTTGTGCCATCTAAGGACCCTTTCATGATAGTGTGTTCACATCTCGCTTAATCATAATTTCTATCCTTTATATTCTTTGTATCCTTTTTGGAGATTTATGACAAAGGGGGAGAAATTTTGCATTAAAGCTTATCTTTATTTTTGAAAAGGGGAGAAATAATTAACAAAAGGGGGAATCATAAGAAAAATATAAGATGTAGAAAGTTGATGAGTGCATACTATGTCATGAGCATCACGTTTATTTTATGACACACTGCAACCCATGAATAGTATGATATAAGTTGTCTCCATACTTTGACCTAAATATGTGCTTTTGGCATTTGAGTACAAAAGTGTTATTTTCTAAAATGCACATATTTAGGGGGAGGAAACTATATCATAGGATTTAAAATCTTATTTATCAAATCTTATGTAAGCTTTAAATGTGTTGTCATCAATACCAAAAAGGGGGAGATTGAAAGTGCATTCATCCCTTTTGTGAGTTTTGGTGATTTGGATAACAACACATTTAAAGGTCTAACAAGTTTGCTAAGTGTTGAACAGGAAATTCAGTATGATGAACATACTTGAATAGTGTATAATGATCAGTGAACAAAGGTTCAACACGAGGTTAAATAACCAATGAGACAATGCAAATGGATATAATATGATCTCTATATTGGTTTGAATATATGGACAAGACCTGAGAAATCACTACATACATATGACCAGAATAGAGGACAAAGTGATTTAGAGGATTGGTCAAGCCAAAGAGAATAAGATATGAGGAATCGTGAATTGGCTTGACCATATTACTATCAGTCCATATATGCTTCTATGAGAATCAAACTAGAGCTTGATTAATCTTAACAATTATATCTAGAAGACATTCAAGCAAGGTTCACAATATTGAAGAAATGATTCTCTCAATGGATGCTCAATATGATGTGACTCAAGAATGGCTTGATAGGGTGAAGATAGCAAGGAAAGGGCTTCGAGGAACTAAGCGAAGGTGAAGGCCAAGCGACGGCTTGTAGACCGAGGTACCATGGCTAAGGTGAAGAAGAGAGTACTTGCACTAAGTCGATGAACTAATCAGCTATGAAGAGTTACAACATGTTGATGCATCAGTAAGGTGACTTGAAGCCATGATTTGAACTCATATAAGGTGATATGGTACAAGTCAAAGGTTTGATTTATGTTTGCTTCAAAAGGTGAGACAAAGATGTTTGTGATCCTTATGAAGCAACGCCATGGAGAAATCACACATGCGACGCCAATGACTCAAGGAGTTTACTTCACTATATTTTATTTAACTTGAGTATAGGAATCGTCGTACTATAAAGGGGGATCCAAAAAGAAGGTTGGTGTTTGCCAAAGCTCAAACCACTATATTCAAAAGCTATTTTGAAAAGCAAAAATCTCTTTAACGTTCTATGGTTGACTGTGGTTAGGGTTGAGAAACCTAGAGTGTTCTTGCTGAAAAGCAGCTGAACTTCTTCAACTGCAGCTGAGCTTTCCAGCTGAACTTGACTTCAGCTGAGTTGAGCTTCTTCAGCTGCAGCTGAGCTTTTCAGCTGAGCTGAACTTCAGCTGAGTTGAGCTTTCTCAACTTCAGCTGAACTCAACTTCAGCTGTGAATCTCTTTGACCATACACCAGCTGAACTTGCCTCCGGGCAGTTGAGCTGGGGTTTTCTCTCCTAAACTCACTGGTCAAGACCAGTTGAACTGGTCCTGAGGGGCAGTTCAGCTGGTCTCTGACCCCTCTGACCTCTGATCTGCAGTCTGCCAGTCAGACTGGCAAACAGGTCGCCAGAGCTGTCAGGGGCGGTTCAACCGCCCCCCTGGGCGGTTCAACCGGTCTGGTCAACCCTGGTCAGCCTGCAGGTCAGTCTGCCAGTCAGTCTGGCAGTCAGACTGGCAGACAGTCTGCCTGACCTGCCAGAGGCGGTTCAACCGGTCTCAAACTGAAAAATCGGCCCCAACGGCTAGTTTTGAGCTCCACCTATATATACTCACTCCTACCTCTCACCCCACAGACAAGAGCACGATTTGAACTCCATTTCCAACTTGAGAAACACCTCCCACTCTCTCTCACACATCTCTTGCCTCTCCCATTTCAAATCTTTGGAGAGAAATCTTTGAGTGAGCTTGAGAGCTGCGGTTTTTGTGCTTCATCTCTAAATCTCTCTCGCTCTTCTTCATTCGAGCTTTGGTACTACATCGAGTTCTTTGTGGATTCATTACTCTTGGAGCTTCTAGCTCCTAGACGACTAGGTGTCTCTTGTGAGTCTCCAAATCTTGTGGAAGACCACAAGAAAGTTTGTATTACCCGCTCGTTTGAGCAAAGATTAGTGTGTGGGCTTGACCTTTGTGGTCGGCAAAGGGAGGATTAGGGTTGAAAGAGACCCGGCTCTTTGTGGGCGCCTCAACGAGGAAGTAGGGCACCTTGGTGGTGTGACCGAACCTCGGGATAAATCTTGTGTCTCTTGTGTTCTTGCTCATTGTGTTTGTTTGTGTTTTTCGTTCTCTCACCCTTCCGTGAAAGATTTGTTCATATCTTTTTGTTGTGTGGATTTTGAGAAGTGCCCTTCTCAGATCTACTACTTTGAACCCTGTGGATCATTTAGAACATCTCATTTCAAAAGTTAACTGGGTGAATTTCGAGATCAATTCAGTTTTACCCAGTTTGCTTCTAGTTTTTGTTGAAAAAGTTTTAACTTGCCTATTCACCCCCCCTCTAGGCAACTTTCACTTACGGTCTGAAGAACGCCCTGCCAACATTTGTTCGGGCGATGAGTAAGACCTTTGGGGACCTGATCCGGGACAAGGTTGAGGTTTACGTCGATGACATCATGGTCAAGACTAGAAGGGGGTCGACTGTAGTAGAAGATCTTACCCTGGTCTTCGACAAGCTGTGGGCAACCCGCACCAAACTGAACCCGGAGAAATGCATCTTCGGCATCTCCGCAGGAAAGCTGCTGGGTTTCCTGGTTTCATACTGGGGCATTGAAGCTAACCCAGCAAAAATCAAGGCTATCGAGATAATGAGGCCCCCCGCCCGTGTTAAGGACATCCAGAAACTTACAGGATCTTTGGCTGCACTTAGCCGCTTCATTTCAAGGTTGGCTGAGAGGGCTCTACCCTTCTTCAAGCTCCTACGGAAATCTGGCCCCTTTACCTGGACCGGAGAGGCGGAGCAAGCCTTCCGGGAATTGAAGCAACACCTAACTTCCCTGCCGATCCTAGTCGCCCCAGAGCCAGGAGAAACGTTGTACCTATACATTGCGGTGGCTGCGGAAGCAGTGAGCATGGTATTAGTCGCCGAAAGGGCGACACTAGAAGGACAAGGACTTGAGAACTTAGAACCAGCATCGGGCGCCCAGACCATCCAGAAGCCGGTTTATTACGTCAGCAAGGTCCTCCATGAAGCGAAGGCCAGGTACCTCGAGACACACAAGCTCCTCTATGCTGTCCTAGTTGCGTCCAGGAAGTTACATCACTACTTCCAGGCGCACAGAGTTGTGGTGGTGACCTCCTTTCCATTGAGGGCCATCCTCCACAACTCAAACGTCACTGGCAACATCGCCAAATGGGCAGCGGAGCTCGCTAAATTCTAGCTGGAATTCCAGCCCTGCCACGCTATCAAAAGTCAGGTCCTAGCCGACTTCATCGTGGAGTGGACTCCACCCTCGTGCACCCCAGGGGGCCCGGACCCCAATCCGAACCCCACCCCTGCGGGGCACAGGGATCCGGTCTTCACCGAACCCCACTGGACACTCTTATTCGACGGGTCCGCCCGCTAGAAGAGTGCTGGCGTAGGAGTGGTCCTCGTCGGCCAAGACGGGGACCGGTTGAAGTATGTGGTGCGCCTCGAGTTCAAAGCCACCAACAACATGGCAGAGTATGAGGTGCTGATCTTCGGCCTATCTGCGGCCCTATCCCTGGGGGTCCGCCAGCTCCTTATGAAGGGGGACTCTCAGCTAGTCATCAAACAGGCCCGTGGGGAATGCAGCTGCAATGAGCCTAGGCTCGCAGCTTACCTCCTTCATGTAAAGAAGCTGGAGAAGGACTTTGTAGCCCTGGAACTACAACATGTTCCCTGGGCTGACAACTCAGCGGCAGATGACCTCTCCCAGAGAGCATCAACTCGAGCACCAGTGCCCGAGGGCGCCTTCGAAAGGCGGTTGCTGAGACCCACCGCCCAGCCTGTCGAACTGAGCGAGGGGGTGAGACCGGCACCTCGAAGCCGGCGGTCCCAGTGGCGTCCCAGGACCCACCAAAGGTGGTGTGTGCACTGGGGGGATTCACCGGCCCCCTAGCACCGCAACCGACAACTCAGTGTGGTCCCGATGCATGGATCTCCGAGATCCGGGACTACCTGAAGGAAAATATCCTTCCTGAAGACCATGTCTCCGCAGAGCGCATAGTATGGTTGGCTAAACGGTACACGACGGTAGAAGGGGATCTCTACCGCCGTGGCGCCAATGGTATTCTTATGCGGTGCATCACCCAGGAGGAGGGCCATGAGTTACTCACGGAGATCCATGGAGGGGAGTGCGGAAGTCATTCTTCATCCCGCACACTAGTCGCTAAGGCCTTTCGGCATGGTTTTTACTGGCCGACCGCCCTCCAGGATGCAGCTGAGCTAGTAAAGTCCTGCGAAGCGTGCCAGTACCACACAAAAGCAGATACACACACCGGCTCAGGCTTTGCAAATGATTCCGCCCTCCTGACCGTTGGCCGTATGGGGGGTGGATATCCTGGGACCATTTCCCAGGGCCGTCGGTGGCTATCGGTACCTCTTTGTCGCCATCGACAAGTTCACCAAATGGCCAGAGGCCACCCCTGTGGTCAGCATCACCCAGGGTGCTGCTGTCGCCTTCCTCAAGTCGATCGTCTGTAGATTCGGGGTCCCAAGTCGTACCATTACAGACAATGGGACCCAGTTTACAAGTCGGATCTTTCAGGAATATTGCGAGGACATCGGCACCCAGCTCTGCTTTGCATCCATGGCTCACCCAAGAAGTAACGAGCAGGCGGAGAGGGCAAATGCAGAAATTCTCAGGGGACTCAAGACGCGCACCTATGACTGCTTAAAAAAGCATGGCGCAAATTGGGTCAGTGAGCTCCCATCCGTGTTGTGGGGGAACCGGACCACGCCCAGCCGAGCCACCGGGGAGACCCCATTCTTCCTGGTGTACGGTGCTGAAGCTTGCCTTCCTCCGGAAATCATTATGGGCTCCCCGTGAGTCCAGTATTTTGATGAGTCTGCGCAGGAGCAACTGCGACGTGAAGATGTGGACTTCATCGACGAGCACAGGTGGCAAGCATCAATCCGAAATGCACGATACAACCAGGCGCTCAGGCACTACCACCAACAGTTCGTGCATAGTAGGAAGCTTGGGGTCGGGGACCTAGTCCTAAGGCGAATACTGAACCAAGAAGGGCTCCATAAGCTCTCTCCCAGCCGGGAAGGACCCTTCAAAGTGACAGAAATATGCTGCCTCGGATGCGTCCGCCTTGCCACAGCCAACAGAGTACCTCTTCCCAACCCTTGGAACATAGAGCATCTCCGTAAGTTTTTCCCATAAAAACAGAATTGGGGGTTCGGTATCTTTCCCTATAACCAAGAAGCACACTTATATGCGCCAGCCCGGGGAGGTCCGCCCTCAATATACCCGGTCTGTTGCCCTACACTCGTGTATATCCAGTTATAAGGAAGGGGTTCGACCCACAGAACTGTTCTTATGTGGACCTTATTCATAAAGTTTGCGATCATTATTACTATCTCACCGCCCATGCAGTTTATTCCCAGGCTGGTATAGCGACGTCCAAGCTGAGCAGCTAGACCCGGCAACCAGACGATGGGGTGGTTTGGGGCTGTGAAGTCACTTGGTATGGCCAAGTACCGTAAGCCTACACGCCCCACCGCCCTACGGCCGGCCCTGTTGCGTAAATTAAAGGATAAGGAGTACCAGCTGGCGGACCCTATGGGTGCACTACTAAAAATACCTAGCCAAGAATGTGTGCAGGTCGAGTCCCAGTTGGGAGCGCCCCTTGGGGGTCACGACACTAGTTACTACTTAAGAATCTTGGCATTCAGCCCTGACACGTCGAGGCCATATCCCAGGGGGGCCAAGTACCAAGGAAGAAGTTAGTAACAGTGCACAAAACAAAGAAAAAGTGGCGTGCAGATAAGTTGTAATATCGCCCGGCCTAGCTACTCATCGTCAGTAGGATCCCGCTGAAAGCGCCCGGCCACCGCATCCACAACATCCTGCACGCCCTCCCGAGCAGCATCTTCAGCATCAGCCACCGGACCCGCGATGACTGGCCCCAAGGAGATAGTTGTGGCTCCGGAAGCATGTCAAGACGTATTCTGTTGCTGACCTGCAAAGTCTGCCGCCCTCGGTGAAAGGGAAATAGGGTCTAACCTTTTCCTAAATGATTTTGGTGATTGAATTGCCCAACACAAATAATTGGACTAACTAGTTTGCTCGAGAATAAATGTTCTACAGGTGCCAAAGGCTCACATCAAACCAATACAAAGTCAAAAGAAAGGGCTCAAAAGATAAGAGCAAAGCAAACCGAAGTAGTCCATGGTCTGGCGCACCGGACTGTCCGGTGTGCCACCGGACAGTGTCCGGTGCACCAGGGTGAATCGACTTCAAACTCTTCAGCTTCGGGTTTCTCAGGCGCGGCTCCGCTATAATTCACCGGATTGTCTGGTGTGCACCGGACTGTCTGGTGCGCCAGCGGAGCAACGGTCATCTGCGCGCAACGGTAGACTCTGCAAAGTAAACAGTGCAAATCAGATGTCAGAGCAGACGCTCAGAGGGGCACCGGACTGTCCGGTGTCGCACCGAACTGTCCGGTGCAGCATGAGGACAAAGCCTCCAACGGTCGACCAGCTCCAAGCCCTAACGGGAGGATGACGTGGCGGCACACCGGACTGTCCGGTGCGCCCTTCGCCAGCAGACTTCTCCAACGGCTACAATTTGGTTGGTGGCTATAAATACCACCCCAACCGGCCACTTCAAGGGGTGGGAGCCTAAGCAACATTCCAAGTCATCTAGTTGACATACTGAAGCCCACCCAACCACCTCTATTCATTGATCCATCCTATACACAAGATTTAGACCACTACAACCAACACAAGTGCCACACAAGAGAGAGCAAGCAAGAGAGAGCTACTCATTTGAGTTTAGCACTAGTGCCTTATGAGATTCATTGAGATATAGTGGGTGCTACATCTTTGTGTTCATTTGCGCATGGAGTTTTGACTCCCATTGAACTTCCTCCAAAGTTTTGGAGGCTTGTAAAGCTAGCAAGAGACACCAAAAAGTGTGGTGGTCCTTGCGGGGTCTTAAGTGATCCTTGAGAAGAAGAAGAGCTCGCCGGTCTTGTGTGATCGGTGGAGAGAGGGAAAGGGTTGAAAGAGACCCGTCCTTAGTGGACTCCTCAACGGGGACTAGGCCTTCAAGGGCCGAACCTCGGTAAAACAAATCACCCGTGTCTCGTGTGCTTATTGCTTGTGATTTGTTTGTTCTTTCCCTTTCTAAGTTTCTTCTTGCACTATTCTTTGCTAATACTTTTTGGTGTTGCTTTAAGTTAAATTCTCATTTGGTGAAGCAACACTTTGCAAGAAAGAACTTGTGTTATTGCTCTTCTTATCTAAGCCCTCTTGCTTTATTCTCATAGACTTATTAGTAGTATTGATTTATCAATTCCGCATTATTTAGTCATACTCTTTACAAGCAAAGGACTTAGTTTTCATACTCCGATAATTGTGTATCTTGTTCTAACCACTAATCAAAGGATCTAGTTGGGGGATAAAGTTTTAATATTCAGGTTTCACCTATTCACCCCCCTCTAGGCGACTCTCAATTGGTATCAAAGCTAAGCACTTGAGTCTAACAACTCGAAGTGATGGCTTGTAGAAGATCCCAAAAGAACAAGAAGACCCAGGAGAACAAGGAGGTAACTCTTGAGATATTACTTTCCGATTGTTCTAATTATGATTCATGGTCTACTAGGGTAATAAATGCTTTTAGAACGGTAGATCCACAATTAGAACAAATTTTAGACAAGAGTATTATTCCTCCTAGTTATGATAGGAAAAATGCTTCCGAGGAAGATCAAAGATGTATACGCTTAAACTACCTAGCATATGACATCTTAAATAATTCTCTTAGCAAAGAAGATTATCATGCCTTCATAATGAATTATAATGAATCTATTCGTGATGCGCATGATATTTGGACTAGAATTAAAAGCAAATTTGATAAGTCCAAACATGATAGTTCATTTTGTGCTTCTACTTCCTTTTGTCTTTATGATACTAACCCTTGCAAGGAAGAAGAAGAAAATGAACGATGGAGACCAAACGATGAATCCACCTTTCCAAAAGGTTTGTCTTCCCATTTCGATTCCCACATATGTTGTGTGGCTAATGAAAATGATAGCGGAAGCACAAATGAGGATGAGGTGGAAGAAAGAAGCTTCATGCAACTCTACGCTCGCCTAAGCCAAGAAGATAAGGCGATCATGCTCAAACTTCTAGAAAGAGCGAGAGAGCAAAGCGAAGCTCGTCAAAGGCTAGAAAATGTTCTCTCCATGAAAATGCTACACTTTGACGAGTTGACTAAAGAACATGAGGAGCTAAAGTGCTCTCATGTTGATTTGGTCCAAAGGTATGAAACTATTTCAATTGAGCAAGATAATGCTTTACATTGTACCGCTCAATTAGTAAATAGGAATGCCTTGCTTAAGGACCAAGTATAAAAGCTAAAAGATTAAAATCTAGCTTTTCAAGAAAAATATGATATGCTCCTATGTTCTCACGAAAATCTTATGGATGATCATATCATATTAAATATTGCTCATGAGGTTATGATAGAAAACTTAAAATCCCAACAACCTCACTCATGCACATGTATTCAAATTGAAACTACATTACCATGTGCTAATGCTTGTTGTCCGTCGACAAGCAAATCTTCTTTTGAGCTAGAATTTGCAGGAACAAACGATGATACATATCAAAAGCTCAAAGAAGAAAATGAGAGGCTAAAAATGAGCTTGACACAACTAAAAGGGAAGTGCATTGCTCAACCTTCTCAAGATAACCGTGATCACATGGTGAAGAAGCTTGAGACGGGAACAACCCTGGCATGCACTAAATCCCTTGAAGAAAATGTCAAGGACTTGAGGATTGCCAAGAGGAAGGAACAAAAGAAGAAAATCAATACCTCTTCCAAAAGCCTCAACCATGCCTCCATAAAAGGTAACATCCAAGCAAGCAAGAAACAAGGAAGGAAGAAATCTTCAAGGCTCGAAGATCGCCTATGCTACATATGCCGAAAGAAGGGACATCAATGCAAAGATTGTCCCATTGGTAACACTTCCACTCCTATCTTGTCAATTAATTCTCTTGTAACTAGGCAACCCAAAATTGCAACTTGTGCTAGAAAGGTAATGAATTTACCTAATGCTAACACAAAGGACTTTTGGGTTCCTAGATCTTTGTTGACTAACCGTGATGGACCCATCAAGCGATGGGTACCAAAATATGCTTGACAAGCTTTGCAGGAGAAGGAGATGATATGAAGCTTTGGGGTGCTTGAGAAAGTTAATTCAACTTAACTCAAGCTATCAATCTTCAATGATCTATATATCCAAAATTGAACCAAAGTTATTTCAAATTGTTATGTATAAAACTCATATCATCTCGAGGAAGATATTGATGTTGTAGGAAATAAAGAATTATCTTGTGCGGAAAAATCAAGGCCTACAACATGGAGGAAAGCCGAAGAATGGTAACACTTGTGTTTTTGAGTGCAAGTATCTTAAATTATGATTTCTCATGTGTCTTGTGTAGTCGCATAGGAAAAGAGGCACTTCAAATGTCTCTAAATTTATATTACCATTCTTTGAAGAATTTCCTCTCATATGGTAGATTGCATACTCATCATTTCCATCCTATGGTAATCTACATGCTTTAAATTGTTGCAAGTAGCTCATGGCATGTTTTTCGCTAGTCATTCTATTATTGCCATGATTCTAGATGTAGAGAGATATTCCAAGTTCTTAAAAGAATAAGGTGTCATGTAAGAAATTCAAATTCTTAGGACACTTATAAAAGGAAAACTCTCTCTATAACTAGAATAGTGAGACTAATGCTTTTATCCAAGTAACCCATGTAGTCTCACTTGTAGAGAATAAAGTTTCTCTTTGGAAATGCGTAATCTAACATGAAAAGAAAAAACAATCCAATGATTTATGATGTATTTCTACTTAAAGTGGATATGATTCTTTCACATTTATCGCTTTCCATATCATGAATTAGATTTATTTCCGTAATCTTAAAGGATTATTTATGCTTATTTTATGAGTTAAAATTGAGCATAAACATCATCTATGGATAATCTAGTTCATGCTATGAAGTTTCCATGTTTTAGTAATCTATGTTTTCATTCATTATCAAATTGATTACAAAAAGGGAAACTAGTGCTTGTGCTACTAATAACATATCTCTTGAGCTTACTTATGGAAATCTTCAAGAAAGTAAGTGCATGTTCAAAGCCACAAGTCTCAAGGGTCGCTCTTCACCCAAAGGAAGAAAGGTAAAAGCAAAGATATGGGAACTAATCTTCTTAATCAAATATAGTTCCCATCTCAATGGTTATTTGCTCTAAATTATGATATTCTATCCATGAGAAGAATAGATTCTTTATCGGACTTAAATTGACTGGGTATACATTTAATCTCATAAATGCACATGTCCATTAGGATCTAATTCATGCCTTTGCTATATATATATGTTCTCATATTGACTTCCTTCTAAGTAATGATTAATAAATTCAATATGAGGAAGTAAATTTCCTATGATTGATCAAAATGTTTAAAGGGTGCATATTCCTCTTTCCTTATGATGTGCACTAGTGTTAAGGAGTTTACTTCAAGTCTATGTGACTTATGGATGATGAATTGTTTTTATTTTTCTATCTAAAGAAATCATCCTTCATCATATATTCCCTTGTGCTATTAACATCTTTCTTGAGTATTTTCAATAAGTTTGAAAGGAAAAAGAAACAACTACAAAGGGAGGACACTCACATGAAAGAGAAGGACATCAAGAACAACACCACCCACTTCTACAAAACAATCAATGTTGTGGTTGTGAGTACTCTAAATCATTTTCATTGTGAGAATATCAGGCATAAGGTGTTTATTGCAAATCTTATAAGCCTTGATTAAGATGTATAATGCTTCTCCCTACACGTCTCTAAAATGAATACATCTATTCATCTCATTAAAATTCTTTGATGCATATCTCTAGGGGGAGCCTATTTCTATATCTTGATTATGTTGAGACTATCGCTTTATCCTAGTAATCTCTTATAGTCTCTTGCATGAGAATAAGTTTCTCATGATGTATGCTACTACATATCAATCCAACTTGTTAAAATAATGTCGCTCTTATCAAGGATTGTAGCTTTCATTGCTAAAGTAGCATATGTAATGGATTCTCCTATTTTAAGCTTATCTAATGCATGTGTTGTTCTTTTGATCACATCTGTTATTTGTTTGATCATTGAATAACTTCAATTAACACTTATGTCTCTTAGTGCCGCATATTCTATCAATCAACATCTATCTTGGTATGCACTAAGTTAAAAGGAGAATTCATGATACATCTATGCAATTTATGATACATTTGATATATGCTGACAATGACTTAGAAAAGGATCACTGGTTGTAGAACTCTCTCTTGTGCAAAATATTTCCATATATTGTCTTGAGTATAGGTCTTAAGCATCTAAGACTAAGGACAAAGCACAATGAAGAGAGTGTCTCTACGTAAAGGTACAAAAGGGTAAAACTACTTTATCTCATTTATACATGTACCTAAATCTTCCTTGTATATACATTCTTAGTATATCTTGTATAAAAGGAAGAGAAAGCATGTCCAAGCATTATCCCTGCTTCATACCTAGTTTAACCACTCAAAAATCTCATTCATACGTTAGTGCATCTTTGTTAAAACTTGGTGAAGTAATTTTATTGTCAAAAGGCTTAAAGCTTAACCTTGTAACGAGGATAAGCTGCCTTTGTTCCAAAGGTGGATGGTCCTTAAGCCTCTTGAAATCCTTAAGGGAAAATGCTTAAAATGTTTACAACATGCTTTCATAAGTGCATAAACTGTCATGAGCATCACACTTATACTATGACACACTGCACTTCACATTATGATATAGAATCGTTCTCAGTAACCTATTTATGTGCAATTGGCATTTAAGGCCAAAATATGTTTTCATCTCAATGCACATATCTAGGGGGAGCAATCTATGTTATATAGAACTATGATTATGCTTAATTTGATATATCCTTTGATCATATCTCTTTTATGTCTATGACTAATGTGTTTTCAAGTGTATTCTCATGCTTAGTCATAGAATTGAAAAGGGAAATGGAGTATTCGGCAAAGACGACACTTCCACTCAACTCCTTCGGCATTATCCACTCTTTGTCGGTATTCCGCATGATTCTTCACTTTGGTATAATCTTCACTCATATTTAATTGTTTGCCATTGGGTAGAAAGAATAAAGGGCTTATATTTCACTCGCAAGTATCCGTTTTTGGCAATTCATGCCAAAAGGGGAGAAAGTATTAGCCCAAAGCAAAAGGACCGCACCACCACCTACAAAGTTAAAAATGAAGTTTTAAAATTATATCTTATTGTGTTCGAAAGGGGAGAAAGTTCTAGAATCTTCAAAAATTTGTAAAACAAACCCTCTTGAACGCTAAGAGGAGAATTTCATTAAGGGGGAGTTTTGTTTTAGTCAAAGGAAAAGCATTTGAAACAGGGGGAGAAAATTTCAAATCTTGAAAATGCTTCTTTCAATCTTATTTATGTACCTTTGACTATTTGCAAAAAGTTTTGAAAAGAATCTTACAAAGAATTTGCAAAAACAAAACTAGTGGTGCAAGCATGATCCAAAATCTTAAATAACAAAAAGAAAGCCATACATGCATATCTAGTAGTAATATTTATTGGTTTCATTCCAAGCAACCTTTGCACTTACCTTATACAAACTAGTTCAATTCTGCACTTTTATATTTGCTTTGGTTTGTGTTGGCATCAATCACCAAAAAGGGGGAGATTGAAAGGGAAATAGGGTCTAACCTTTTCCTAAATGATTTTGGTGATTGAATTACCCAACACAAATAATTGGACTAACTAGTTTGCTCTAGAATAAATGTTCTACAGGTGACAAAGGCTCACATCAAACCAATACAAAGTCAAAAGAAAGGGCTCAAAAGATAGGAGCAAAGCAAACCGAAGTAGTCCCTGGTCTGGCGCACCGGACAGTGTCCGGTGCACCAGGGTGAATCGACTTCAAACTCTTCAGCTTCGGGTTTCTCAGGCGCGGCTCCGCTATAATTCACCGGACTGTCCGATGTGCACCGGACTGTCCGGTGCGCCAGCGGAGCAACGGTCATCTGCACGCAACGGTCGACTCTGCAAAGTAAACAGTGCAAATCAGATGTCAGAGCAGACAGTCAGAGGGGCACCGGACTGTCCGCTGTCGCACCGGACTGTTCGGTGCAGCATGAGGACAAAGCCTCCAACGGTCGACCAGCTCCAAGCCCTAACGGGAGGATGACGTGGCGGCACACCGGACACTGTCTGGTGCGCCCTTCGCCAGCAGACTTCTCCAACGGCTACAATTTGGTTGGTGGCTATAAATACCACCCCAACTGGCCACTTCAAGGGGTGGGAGCCTAAGCAACATTCCAAGTCATCTAGTTGACATACTCAAGCCCACCCAACCACCTCTATTCATTGATTCATCCTATACACAAGATTTAGACCACTACAACCAACACAAGTGCCACACAAGAGAGAGCAAGCAAGAGAGAGCTACTCATTTGAGTTTAGCTCTAGTGCCTTGTGAGATTCATTGAGAGATAGTGGGTGCTACATCTTTGTGTTCATTTGCGCGTGGAGTTTTGACTCCCATTGAACTTTCTCCAAAGTTTTGGAGGCTTGTAAAGCTAGCAAGAGACACCAAAAAGTGTGGTGGTCCTTGTGGGGTCTTAAGTGATCCTTGAGAAGAAGAAGAGCTCGTCGGTCTTGTGTGATCGGTGGAGAGAGGGAAAGGGTTGAAAGAGACCCGTCCTTAGTGGACTCCTCAACGGGGACTAGGCCTTCGAGAGCCGAACCTCGGTAAAACAAATCACTCGTGTCTCGTGTGCTTATTGCTTGTGATTTGTTTGTTCTTTCCCTTTCTAAGTTTCTTCTTGCACTATTCTTTGCTAATACTTTTTGGTGTTGCTTTAAGTTAAATTCTCATTTGGTGAAGCAACACTTTGCAAGAAAGAACTTGTGTTATTGCTCTTCTTATCTAAGCCCTCTTGCTTTATTCTCATAGACTTATTAGTAGTATTGATTTATCAATTTTGCATTATTTAGTCATACTCTTTACAAGCAAAGGACTTAGTTTTCATACTCCGATAATTGTGTATCTTGTTCTAACCACTAATCAAAGGATCTAGTTGGGGGATAAAGTTTTAATATTCAGGTTTCGCCTATTCACCCCCCTCTAGGCGACTCTCACTCGGCCTCCAAGCGGGCGCCAAGAATCTGATCCAGACGTCGAAGGCGGTCAGCAGCAGAATCCAGTACCGGGAGCGCGTCGGAGATGGACGCCGGCCGCACCAGTGCCGGGATGGGGCTCACCCCCAATGGCACTAACGCTGTGCTTGCCTCGCCGGCCCAGGCGGCGATGCGCTGGGCCCCGGCGCGTTGCTCAGCCCGGAGGTCGTTGAGTGTCTTTCGCATCACCTCCACTACCTGGGGGCCCAAGGTCGTCTGCGTCGCCTGAGCAACGCGTGCTGCCCGAAACTGGCAGACCTGCTCCTCTAGAGCTCGCACTTTCTCCTCCAAACGCTTCCTCCTCTCCTCTGCCTTGAGCTTAAGCTCATCCAGCAGTTTGTTCTACCTTGCCCACATCTCCTCCCTGAAGGCGAGGTCCTCCTCCTATCGGGTGAGATCAGTTGCCCATTTCACAAGGGAAGCTTCCCTCGCCTTGCGGCTTCCCTTGGCGCGAGCAATGTCGCTGGCCCTGTCGGCGAGGTCCTGCTACAGCTTCTGCAACTTCACCTCAGCCGCAGCTTGCTTGTCCCGCTGTTTCTCCAGCACCATATTATAAGCTTTCAACTTATCATGGAGCGCTGTGACGGCCTCCTCCCTTTGCTCTAAGCGTATCTCCTTCCTAGCCAGGCTTTTTTTCCTTCTGGATCACCTCTTCCTCTCGGTCAGACACCTTCCGGATGTCCTCCTTGAAGTCCTCACGCTCATGCTCAAACTCGGCCCGCTCCGAGGCGAAATGGCAGGACATCGCCTTAGTGCGCTCCTCCAGTTGGGTGCACCAGTCACCAAGGCGCTGGTGCTCCATCTCGAGCGCCTCCCACTCCCGCCGGATAGCCACCTCGGTTTCCCGGAGAGCCTGGTGAGCGCGGGACAGCACCTGGGGGAGGGGAGTCAGCGTTGCTTCAGGTTCAATGCCAGACCGGAGCGGTCGCCTAAGGATAACCTCCGGAGACCCCGGAGTTGGTGGCGGAACAGAGCTGGACGCGCCTCCCACGCCTACCACTGACGGTGCATCCGACGGTATCCCCGCCGCTAGGCCTTCAGCAGTTGTTGGCAACATTGCCACCTCTGGACCCCTAGCTAGAACTCGGGAACCCGAAGGTGCCGCCTCGACAGTGGCAGGCGGATCCTGGGGGTCCGACGGTGCTACCTCAGCGCCAGCGCCACCCTATACGATGGAGGAAAACGCAATGGGAACCTCTTCGGCCACTGCCAATGGAGGACTTGGCACCGAAACTGATGCTGAAGATGCGGTAGCCGCTGACAGATCGCCGGCGACGTCCTCAGCGGGTGTACGCTGCTGGAAACCAGACCCACCAGCGGGCACGGCGACCGAAGGGGTACGAGCACCTGCGGAAGCCAAAGAAGGAGGAGCCCTGACAGGCAAAGGACGATTCAAGACCTGTCAACGCAAAAGCTACGTTCGAAATGTGGCATTTGGAAGAGTTTAAGCTTACTTGGGGCCATGAACCTCCTAGTGGCCTTGGAAGCGAGGCGCCCATTGTTGTTGCTGCCGCTGCCCCTGCGGTGACGACGGCCGGTCTGTCATGGGCGGCGGTGGTGGTGGTGTCAAATCCGGAGGAGGTGGCGGCGGAGGGCTCGCGCCCCTCTGCCCGTCCTGGGCCTGAGGTTCGACCTCCTCAGCCCCACCAACTATTTTCTGATGCTTCTAGGAGGAGCCCGAATCAAGGGGTGGGTCCGAGACAAAGGACCCATCGGCGCGACAGTCGATGTCGCCTTTCTTCCCCCGATCTCCTGATGGCCGAATCAAGGGGTGGGTTCGAGACAAAGGACCCATCGGCACAACGCAGTCGATGTCGCCTTTCTTCCCCCGACCCCCTGGCGGCGTCTAGAGTAGAGGAGCTGCATGCAGGCTCCTTGCCCTTGTCCGAAGAACTGGGCCCCACAAGAGGGATCCTGGGGGCCACATCAGCAGGCTGGGGGCCTCCGGCTGGTGCACCAAGAATATGGATCCCCTGATGGGGGTCCCAGCCGCCGGTCTGGCGGACCACCACACGACTCTCATCAAGGGTCGACAGTCAGGCCAGCACCGCTGACCGCAACCCTGGGTTGTCGTAGAGTGGCGAAATGCCCTTGGGAGGCATCAAGGATTCAGGGATAAAAGCCTCACCAGTAATCCCCCTCACAAAAATTTCCAACTCCTCCCAGGTCAGGTCAATCCTAGGCCCGCGCAGGATCCTGCCAATGTCGTTGGGCCGGTGAACCAACAACACAAACACAGCCTCCCCTGCAGTGGCATGACTCGGCGCTTCAGGAAATCGCCAAGTACGTGCATTGAGGTCAGGCTGCCAACCGCCAGTTCCTTAATCCTATCCAGGATGGGCTCGAACTCTGGCACGAGGCATGGTCTTTCCCTCCACTACTTTCGGCCGAGTCTGGGCCCGTCACTCGGAAGGGCAAGACGGTCGCTGACCTCAGTACAGGCAATCACCCAGTCGTGCCGCCAGTTCTCCCACCTCGCGCCGCTAAGAGAGGCGATGTAGGTCACTGTCAGATCTGGCCTTGTCTGGAAGTAGTAGGCCCCAACGTGGTCTTTGCCTTTCCTAGACCTCACCAACATAAAAAACTGGCGAAAGAGGGAAGTGCAAGCTGCCACTCCCACGAACGCCTCACAGAAATGAACAAAGATGGCCACCTGGAGGATGGAGTGGGGCGTGAGGTGCTGGAGTTGGAGCCCGAACTCCTCCAGCAGCAGCAGGAAGAACGACGAAATCAGTAGCGCCAATCCATAGAAGAGATAGGAGACGAAGAGCACAAACTCCCCGGCGGCAAGATCGCTGAGGGGAATAGTGCCAGCCCGGATCCTCCCGGCGAGCGTAGGCGAGCCCCATCCGAGCATACGGCACACCGAGCGCCTCCTCGGTCTGGTAGTGATCAGGGCGAACCAGCATGGCCATGGCAACCGCGGCGGCGGAAAACTGAGGAGCACGAACGCAGAGAGGCGTGGAAGGCTCGGAGGTGAAAGGGCGGAGCAGTTAAGAAAGAATGCGAAAGCAAAACAACTGCGCGTGGAAAACCCTACTTCAAGAGATGGCTCCTCGCACACTCCGGGAAAATCCGCCTGACGCGTACCTAGCGCCCGAGCAACTCAGTCGTTGACAGAGGGACCCGGACCCGCAGGCCACGTGGCTGAGGCGCTGGTCTGAAAGGGAAATGTGCCCTTGGGCCATTTCTAAGTATTTTGGTGATTGAGTGCCAACACAAGTGCTTAAATGTGAATTTATGTCCATGGATGAACAAAGTGCAAATCATGAAGTAAAGGTATGTTTCTAAGCCTTAGTACATTGGTTTTGTGTACTAATATACTTATCTAAGTGTTAGAAACATAAAGAAGAAGAAAAGAAAAGAGGAGAAAAAGACTTGGCTGAGTGCAGCCAAGACTCAGCTCAGTCTGGCACACCGGACTGTCCGGTGGTGCACCGGACAGTGTCCGGTGCGCCAGGCTGGCTCGACGTGAAGTAGCCGCTCTCGGGAATTCGCCGACGGCGTACGGCTAAAATTCACCGGACTGTCCGGTGAGCCAACGGTCGGCCGGGCCAACGGTCGGCTGCGGAATCAGCGCGCGACACGTGGCCGGGCCAACGGTCGGCTGCGGAATCTGCGCGCGACACGTGGCCGGGCCAACGGTCGGAAGGGGGCACCGGACTGTCCGGTGTGCACCGGACATGTCCGGTGCGCCAAACGGCTCCCAGATCTGCAACGGTCGGCAGCGCTGTTTAAGGAAAGAAATCGGGCACCGGACAGTGTCCGGTGTGCACCGGACTGTCCGGTGCACCCGACGACAGAAGGCAAGATTGGCCTTCCAGATTTGCTCTCAACGGCTCCTAGCTGCCTTGGGGCTATAAAAGGGACCCCTAGGCGCATGGAGGAGATAACCAAGCAACCTTAGAGCATTCTTGATCATCCACACTCAGTCTTTGCGCATTCGTTTGTCATTCTCAGTGATTCGAGCTCCGTTCTAGTGAGAACTTTGAGATAGTCTTTTGAGCTCGAATCTTGGCCGTGTGTGTGCGCATTTTGCTGTGGATTTGTGTGTGTTGCTTCCCTCCCTTACTCTGTGCTTCTTTGTGATCATATACTTGTAAGGGCAAGAGACTCCAATTTGTGGAGATTCCTTGCAAACAGGATAAAGAAAAGAAAGCAAAACACTGTGGTATTCAAGTGGGTCTTTGGACCACTTGAGAGGGGTTGATTGCAACCCTCGTCCGTTGGGACGCCACAACGTGGAGTAGGCAAGCGTTGGTCTTGGCCGAACCACGGGATAAACCACTGTGCCATCTCTGTGATTGATCTTCTGTGGTTATTGTGTTTTGTTGGGACTCCTCTCTAGCCACTTGGCATTATCTGTGCTAACACTTAACCAAGTTTTGTGGCTTAAGTTTGAAGTTTTACAGGATCACCTATTCACCCCCCCCCCCTCTAGGTGCTCTCAATTGGTATCGGAGCCATTCTCTTCAAGAGGGGACTAATCGCCCGAAGAGATGGATCCTAAGGGAAAGGGGATGGTGGTCAACAACGAGAAGGAGTCTTTCGTCAACGAGCCAAAGGATGACAAGCCCACTGACTCCGGCTCGGGCTACAAGCGGAAGGAAGGGAAGAAGAAGAAGACAAAGCGCATCAAGGAGATCATATACTACGACGATAGTGATGAGTCTACTTCTTCCCAAAAGGACGACGACAACGACTACAAAAAGACGGTCAATTCAAACTTTTCATTTGATTATTCTCGTATTCAACATAGTTCGAATTCGCATTTGCTTTCCATTCCTCTTGGCAAACCTCCACACTTCGATGGGGAGGACTACGGATTTTGGAGTCACAAAATGCGTAGTCACTTATTCTCTCTCCACCCAAGCATTTGGGAGATTGTAGAGAATGGAATGAAGTTTGATAGCTCGGATAACTCTATGCTCATAAATGAACAAATCCATAGAAATGCACAAGCTACTACTGTTCTCTTAGCGTCCTTGTGCAGGGAAGAGTACAACAAGGTGAGCGGCTTGGACAATGCCAAGCAAATATGGGACACCCTCAAGATCTCTCACGAGGGGAATGACATCACCATGCTCACCAAAATGGAGTTGGTGGAGGGCGAGCTTGGACGATTCGCCATGATAAGGGGAGAGGAGCCAACCCAAACGTACAACCGGCTCAAGACCCTCATCAACAAAATAAGGAGCTACGGAAGCACGCGATGGACGGACCACAACGTCGTCCGCCTAATGCTAAGATCCTTTACCGTTCTTGATCCTCATCTTGTGAACAATATTCGTGAGAATCCCAGGTACACGATGATGACGCCCGAGGAGGTACTCGAAAAATTCGTAAGCGGGCGGATGATGATCAAGGAGGCGAGATACGTCGACGACGCGTTGAACGGTCCAATTCACGAGCCTCAACCCATTGCTCTCAAGGCAACAAGGAGCAAGGAGTCGCTACCCAGCAAGGTGGCGCAAGTTGAGGCGGCCGGGCTCAATGATGAAGAGATGGCTCTCATCATCAAGAGATTCAAGACAGCGCTAAATGGTCGCAAGGGGCAACCAAGGAAGACCAAGACAAAGGGGAAGCGCTCATGCTTCAAATGTGGTAAGGTTGGTCATTTTATTGCTAACTGTCCCGAAAATGATAGTGACCAGGAGCAAGGGAAGAATGGGAAGAGAGAGAACAAGAAGGTTTACAAGAAGGCCAAAGGCGAAGCACACCTTGGAAAGGAGTGGGATTCGGATTGCTCTTCGTCCGACTCCGACGACGAAGGACTCGCCGCCACTGCCTTCAACAAATCGGCCCTCTTCCCAAACGAGCATCACACTTGCCTCATGGCAAGGGAGAAGAAGGTAATCACTCGTAATGCTAATACTTATAATTCTTCTAGTGATGATGAGTCTAGTGAGGATGAAATAGATTACTCTAGTTTATTCAAGGGATTGGATAGAACTAAGATAGCTAAGATTAATGAATTGATTGATGCCTTGAATGAAAAGGATAGAATCTTAGAGAAACAAGAAGATCTTTTATATGAAGAGCATGATAAATTTGTTAGTGCACAAAATTCACTTGCTCTAGAAGTTAAAAGAAATGGAATGCTTTCTTGTGAACTTTCTACTTGTAATGAAACCATTTCTTCTTTAAAAGGTGAAATTAATGATTTAAATGCGAAACTAGAAGTAGCAAGTAAATCTAACTCTTGTGTTGAACATGTTGAAATTTGCACTAGGTGTAAGGATGTTGATATTAATGCTTGTTGTGAACACTTAGTTTCAATTTCAAAACTAAATGATGAAGTGGCTAGTCTTAATGCCCAACTTAAGACTAGCAAGAATGAATTTGATAAGCTGAAATTTGCAAGGGATGCCTACACGATTGGTAGACACCCCTCAATTAAGGATGGACTTGGCTACAAGAGGGAAGCCAAGGACTTGACAAGCCATAAGGCTCCTATCTCCGCCAAGGAGAAAGGGAAGGCTCCTATGGCTAGTAGTACTAAAAGGAACCATGCTTTTATGTATCATGATAGGAGACAAACTAGAAATGCTTATAGGAGTTATAATGCTTATAATGATTTTGACTCTCATGCCATGTTTGCTTCTAGTTCTTCCTATAAGCATGGTAGAAATATGTCTAGGAGAAATGCTATTCATCATGTGCCTAGAAAGAATATTATTCATGCTCCTAGGAAAGTAGTGAATGAACCTTCTACAATTTATTGTGCTTTAAATGCTTCCTTTGCTATTTGTAGAAAGGATAGGAAAATAGTTGCTAGGAAGTTAGGGGCAAAATGCAAGGGAGACAAAACTTGCATTTGGGTCCCTAAGGATATTTGCACTAACCTTATAGGACCCAACATGAGTTGGGTACCTAAGACCCAAGCCTAAATTTGCCTTGCAGGTTTATGCATCCGGGGGTTCAAGCTGGATTATCGACAGCGGATGCACAAACCATATGACGGGGGAGAAGAAGATGTTCACCTCCTACGTCAAAAATAAGGATTCCCAAGATTCAATTATATTCGGTGATGGGAATCAAGGCAAGGTAAAAGGGTTAGGTAAAATTGCAATTTCCAATGAGCACTCAATCTCCAATGTGTTTTTAGTTGAGTCTCTTGGTTACAATTTGCTATCTGTTAGTCAACTATGCAATATGGGATATAATTGTCTTTTTACAAATGTAGATGTGTCTGTCATTAGAAGAAGTGATGGTTCACTAGCCTTTAAGGGTGTATTAGACGGCAAGCTTTACTTAGTTGATTTTGCAAAAGAAGAGGCCGGTCTAGATGCATGCTTAATGGCTAAGACTTGCATGGGCTGGCTGTGGCATCGCCGCTTAGCACATGTGGGGATGAAGAACCTCCACAAGCTTCTAAAGGGAGAACACGTGATAGGTCTAACCAATGTTTATTTCGAAAAAGATAGACCTTGTGCAGCTTGTCAAGCAGGTAAACAAGTGGGAGGAGCACATCACAGCAAGAATGTGATGACCACGTCAAGACCTCTGGAGCTGCTGCATATGGACCTCTTCGGACCCGTCGCCTATCTAAGCATAGGAGGAAGTAAGTATGGTCTAGTTATTGTTGATGACTTTTCCCGCTTCACTTGGGTGTTCTTTTTGCAGGATAAGTCTGAAACCCAAGGGACCCTCAAGCGCTTCCTAAGGAGAGCTCAAAATGAGTTTGAGCTCAAGGTGAAAAAGATAAGGAGCGACAACGGGTCCGAATTCAAGAACCTTCAAGTAGAGGAGTTTCTTGAGGAGGAAGGGATCAAGCACGAGTTCTCCGCTCCCTACACACCTCAGCAAAATGGTGTGGTAGAGAGGAAGAACAGGACGCTCATAGATATGGCGAGGACTATGCTTGGAGAATTCAAGACCACCGAGTGTTTTTGGTCAGAAGCCGTGAACACGGCTTGCCACGCCATCAACAGGGTCTACCTTCACCGCCTCCTCAAGAAAACGTCGTATGAGCTACTAACCGGTAACAAACCCAATGTATCGTACTTTCGTGTATTTGGGAGCAAATGCTACATTCTAGTGAAGAAGGGTAGAAATTCTAAGTTTGCTCCCAAAGCTGTAGAAGGGTTTTTATTAGGTTATGACTCAAATACAAAGGCGTATAGAGTCTTCAACAAATCATCGGGTTTGGTTGAAGTCTCTAGCGACGTTGTATTTGATGAGACTAATGGCTCTCCAAGAGAGCAAGTTGTTGATTGTGATGATGTAGATGAAGAAGATGTTCCGATGGCCGCTATACGAACCATGGCGATTGGAGAAGTGCGGCCACAGGAACAAGATGAACGAGATCAACCTTCTTCCTCAACAACGATGCATCCCCCAACTCAAGACGATGAACAGGTTCATCAAAAGGAGGCGTGTGATCAAGGGGGAGCACAAGATGATCATGTGATGGAGGAAGAAGCGCAACCGGCACCTCCAACCCAAGTTCGAGCGATGATTCAAAGGGATCATCCCGTCGACCAAATTCTGGGTGACATTAGCAAGGGAGTAACTACTCGGTCTCGACTAGTTAATTTTTGTGAACATTACTCTTTTGTCTCTTCTATTGAGCCTTTCAGGGTAGAGGAGGCCTTGCTAGATCCGGATTGGGTATTGGCCATGCAGGAGGAACTCAACAACTTCAAGCGCAATGAAGTTTGGACACTGGTGCCTCGTCCGAAGCAAAATGTTGTGGGAACCAAGTGGGTGTTCCGCAACAAACAGGACGAGCACGGGGTGGTGACGAGGAACAAGGCTCGACTTGTGGCAAAAGGTTATGCCCAAGTCGCAGGTTTGGACTTTGAGGAGACTTTTGCTCCTGTGGCTAGGCTAGAATCAATTCGTATCTTGCTAGCATATGCCGCTCACCACTCTTTCAGGTTGTACCAAATGGATGTGAAGAGCGCTTTCCTCAACGGGCCAATAAAGGAGGAGGTGTACGTGGAGCAACCCCCTGGCTTCGAGGATGAGCGGTACCCCGACCACGTGTGTAAGCTCTCTAAGGCGCTCTATGGACTTAAACAAGCCCCAAGAGCATGGTATGAATGCCTTAGAGATTTCTTAATTGCTAATGCTTTCAAGGTTGGGAAAGCCGATCCAACTCTTTTTACAAAGACATGTGATGGTGATTTGTTTGTGTGCCAAATTTATGTCGATGACATAATATTTGGTTCTACTAACCAAAAGTCTTGTGAAGAGTTTAGCAGGGTAATGATGCAGAAATTCGAGATGTCGATGATGGGCAAGTTGAACTACTTCCTTGGGTTCCAAGTGAAGCATCTCAAGGATGGCACTTTCATCTCCCAAACGAAGTACACACAAGATTTGCTAAAGAGGTTTGGGATGAAGGACGCCAAGCTCGCAAAGACACCGATGGGAACCGACGGACACACCGATCTCAACAAAGGAGGTAAGTCAGTTGATCAAAAAGCATACCGGTCCATGATAGGTTCTTTGCTTTATTTATGTGCTAGTAGACCGGATATTATGCTTAGCGTATGCATGTGTGCTAGATTTCAATCCGATCCGAAGGAGTGTCACTTAGTGGCTGTGAAGCGAATTCTTCGATATTTAGTCGCTACACCTTGCTTCGGGATCTGGTATCCAAAGGGGTCTAACTTTGACTTGATTGGGTACTCAGATTCTGACTATGCTGGATGTAAGGTCGATAGGAAGAGTACATCGGGGACGTGCCAATTCTTAGGAAGGTCCCTGGTGTCATGGAACTCTAAGAAACAAACCTCCGTTGCCCTATCCACCGCTGAGGCCGAGTACGTTGCCGCAGGACAGTGTTGTGCGCAACTACTTTGGATGAGGCAAACCCTCAGGGACTTTGGCTACAATCTGAGCAAAGTCCCACTCCTATGTGACAATGAGAGTGCTATCTGTCGGGGACCATAATTAGGGGTACCCTCAAGACGCCTAATTCTCAGCTGGTAACCCCCATCAGCATAAAGCTGCAGAGGCCTGATGGGTTTGATTAAGTCAGGGATCAGTCCGTACGAGCGACTCGATCACGCCACGCCCGAGCCTAGCCTCGGGCAAGGGCAGCCGACCCTGAGGTGTTTCCGTCTCGCCCGAGGCCCCCTTTTTTTACGGCAGACGCATCTCCGGCTCGCCCGAGGCCTTGCCTTCGTTAAGAAGCAACCCTGACTAAATCACCGCGCCGACCGACCGAGTCACTAGGGCATTTAACGCAAAGAGTGAGACTGACGGGCGGCCAGGCTTGGCCAAACGCGCCATAGGAAGCTCCGCCCGACCCAGGGCTCGGACTCGGGCTAAGACCCCGGAAGACGGCGAACTCCGCTCCGCCCGACCCAGGGCTCGAACTCGGGCTAAGGCCCCGGAAGACGGCGAACTCCGCTCCGCCCGACCCAGGGCTCGGACTCGGGCTAAGGCCCCGGAAGACGACGAACTCCGCTTCGCCCGACCCAGGGCTCGGACTCCGCCCTGGCCTCTGCCGAACGACCTCCGCCTCGCCCGACCCAGGAGCTCGGGCTCGGCCTCGGCCATGCAGGACAGACTCGACCTCGACTTCGGAGGAGCCTCCACGTCGCCCGACCTAGGGCACGAGTCCGCCACGTCGACAGGAAGCGCCATCATCACCCTACCCCGAGCCGACTCGGGCCGCAGAAAACAGGACCGACGTCCCATCTGGCTAGCTCCGCCAGATAGGCAATGATGGCGCCCTGCTAGGCCCATGACGACGGTGGCTCTCAGCTCCCTTACGAAAGCAGGGGGACGTCAGCAAGGGCCCAACCACTCCGACAGCTGTCCCCCCGTCAAGCTCCATTGCCTCTCCGACGGCCACGACGCCACACCAGCTGGGTGCCAAGGTCTCTCCGGCTGCCACCTTGGCATGTACTTAGGGCACTAGCTCTCCCCCGCTAGACACGTAGCACCTTGCTACACCCCCCATTTGTACACCTGGATCCTCTCCTTACGCCTATAAAAGGAAGGACCAGGGCCTTCTTAGAGAAGGTTGGCCTCGCGGGAACGAGGGCAGGGGCAAGCGCTCTCTTGGGGCCGCTTGCTCCCCTCACCCGCGCGGACGCTTGTAACCCCCTACTGCAAGCGCACCCGACCTGGGCACGGGACGAACACGAAGGCCGCGGGATCTCCGTCTCCCTCATCACGACCCGGCTCCGGCCACCTCGCTCTTCCCCCCTTCGCGCTCGCCCACGCGCTCGACCCATCTGGGCTGGGGCACGCGGCACACTCACTCGTCGGTCTAGGGACCCCCCGGTCTCGAAACGCCGACAGTTGGCGCGCCAGGTAGGGGCACGCTGCGTGTTGACGAGCAGTTTCCCGTCAAGCTCCAGATGGGCAGTCTCCAACGACCTCTCCAACCCGGGACGGTGCTCCGTTTCGGGAGCCTCGAGTTCATGTCTCTCGACAGCGGCTACGACATGGTACTCCTTCCACCGCCGCGCGGCGGCGACAATGGCGGTCGACAGCCCGCCCGCCGGCGGCGGAATCGACGACGTCTTTCCCGCGTGGGGGAAGAACAACATTCGAGCTCGCCCCATCCTCTCCCTCGCCATCGGAGGAGGAGGCGGGGCAACCAGGGCCGAGCGGGAGGCTGCGCTCCGACGGCTGTCGAGCAAATCGACATCCCCAGTGCCCCAACGGAGGACACGCTGGGCGTCACCCTCGCGTTCGAGGCGAAGGCGAGCGCCGTCCCCCCGCAACACGTCGACCCCGAGCAGGTGGACGACGCCAGCACGCTCACGAAGGGCCTGCAGGACGTCGCCCTCGTACCCAAGACGACGGCGCGATCAGCCCCCGATGTGTCTTCGTCGCCCCTCGTCGACAAAAAGGTACCGACTGATTCCCATCCTTCGTCATTTCGACTCGACCTCAACCCGCCTAGCGACCTCGCTCTGGCGGGCACTCACGTTGAGGCGAGTGCAACCCCTCTGGGGTTTCGTGTGCGGTCGCCTTGGGACCGATTGACGGGCGTCTCGACCTACGGGCCCTCTGGGTCCGAGGAAGATGACGACCCCACCATCCTCTGGGATTTCTCTGGATCTGGCAACCCCAGTGCCATGCGGGACTTCATGACCGCATGTAACTACTGCCTCTCCGACTGTTCCGACGGCAGCTGCAGCCTTGGCGACAAGGACTGCGGCCCGAGCCGCGAATGTTTCCACGTTGAGCTAGGGGATCCCTCCGGAGGCAGCCGTCTCGGCATACCGGAGGATGGCGATCTCCCTAGGCCAGCGCCTCGCGCCGACATCCCGCGGGAGCTAGCTGTGGTCCCCGTTCCGGCGGGGGGTCACGACCCACAGCTCGAGCAAGTCCGCGGGGCGCAGGCCGGGCTCGACGAGGGGGCAGGAGCGCTCGAGTCGATCCGCCGGGACGCCGGGCAGGTATGGGCGAGCCAGCCCCCGGCCGGAGAAATACGTCACCTGCCCCAGGGTCTCCAGCACCGCATCGCCAACGAGGCCAGGGACAGGCCGCCACCCGCATCCGGCGGAACCGGTCAGGACCTGGCAGCCGCGGCGATGCTCCTCCGCGCGATGCCGGAGTCATCAACCACCGAGGGTCGGCGAATCCAGGGAGAGCTCAAGCATCTCCTGGAAGGCGCTGCGGCCCGGCGGGCCGAAAGCTCTGCCTCCTGAAGACAGGGGTACCCCTCGGAACCTCGTGCCGTGACTTCCCGACTCATGCGGGAAGCCTCGGTCTACACCGGGCGCACGCGCAACACCGCGCCTGTGGCCCCGGGCCACCTCGGCGACGAGCACCCTCATCGCGACCGTCGGGCCCGCCTCGACGAAAGGGTGCGCCGAGGCTATCACCCCAGGCGTGGGGGACGCTACGACAGCGGGGAGGATCGGAGTCCCTCGCCCGAACCACCCGGTCCGCAGGTCTTCAGCCGGGCCATTCGGCGGGCGCCGTTTCCGCCCCGATTCCGACCCCCGACTACTATCACAAAGTACTCGGGGGAAACGAGACCGGAATTGTGGCTCGCGGACTACCGCCTGGCCTGTCAACTGGGTGGAACGGACGACGACAACCTCATCATCCGCAACCTCCCCCTGTTCCTCTCCGACACTACACGCGCTTGGTTGGAGCACCTGCCTCCGGGGCAGATTTCCAACTGGGAGGATTTGGTCCAAGCTTTCGCCGGCAACTTCCAGGGCACGTACGTGCGCCCCGGGAATTCCTGGGACCTCCGGAGCTGTCGGCAACAGCCGGGAGAGTCTCTTCGGGACTACATCCGGCGGTTCTCGAAGCAGCGCACCGAGCTGCCCAACGTCACCGACTCCGATGTCATCGGCGCGTTCCTTGCCGGCACCACCTGCCGTGACCTGGTAAGCAAGTTGGGTCGCAAGACCCCCACCAGGGCGAGCGAGCTGATGGACATCGCCACCAAGTTTGCCTCCGGCCAGGAGGCGGTCGAGGCCATCTTCCGAAAGGACAAGCAGCCCCAGGGCCGCCCGTCGGAAGATGCTCCCGAGGCGTCTGCTCCGCTCGGCGCCAAGAAGAAAGGCAGGAGGAAGTCGCAAGCGAAACGCAACGCCGCCAGCACGGACCTTGTCGCCGCCGCCGAATACAAGAACCCTCGGAAGCCCCCCGGAGGCGCCAACCTCTTCGACAAGGCACTCAAGGAGACGTGCCCCTACCATCAGGGGCCCGTCAAGCACACCCTCGAGGAGTGCGTCATGCTTCGGCGCCACTTCCACCGGGCTGGGCCACCCGCAGAGGGTGGCAGGGCCCGCGACGACGACAAAAAGGAAGATCACCAAGCAGGAGAGTTCCCCGAGGTCCGCGACTGCTTCATGATCTACGGAGGGCATGCGGCGAATGCCTCGGCTCGGCATCGTAAGCAAGAGCGTCGGGAGGTCTGCTCGGTGAAGGTGGCGGCACCAGTCTACCTAGACTGGTCCGACAAGCCCATCACCTTCGACCGGGATGACCACCCCGACCACGTGCCGAGCCCGGGGAAGTACCCGCTCGTCGTCGATCCCGTCATCGGCGACGTCAGGCTCACCAAGGTCCTGATGGATGGGGGCAGCTGCCTCAATATCATCTACGCCGAGACCCTCAGGCTCCTGCGCGTCGATCTGTCATCCGTCCGAGCAGGCGCTGCGCCCTTCCACGGGATCATTCCTGGGAAGCGCGTCCAGCCCCTCGGACAGCTCGACCTTCCTGTCTGCTTCGGAACACCCTCCAACTTCCGAAGGGAGACTTTGACGTTCGAGGTGGTCGGGTTCCGAGGGACCTACCACGCAGTGTTGGGAAGGCCATGCTACGCGAAGTTCATGGCCATCCCCAACTACACCTACCTGAAGCTCAAGATGCCGGGCCCCAACGGGGTCATCACCATCGGCCCCACGTACAAACACGTGTTCGAATGCGATGTGGAGTGCGTGGAGTACGCTGAGGCCCTCGCCGAGTCCGAGGCCCTCATCGCCGACCTGGAAAGCCTCTCCCGAGAGGTGCCGGACGTGAAGCGACACGCCAGCAACTTTGAGCCAGCGGAGACGGTTAAGGCCGTCCCTCTCGACCGCAGTGGTGACACCTCCAAGCAGATCCGGATCGGTTCCGGGCTCGACCCCAAATAGGAAGCAGTGCTCGTCGACTTTCTCCGCGCAAACGCCGACGTCTTTGCGTGGAGTCCCTCGGACATGCCCGGCATACCGAGGGATGTCGCCGAGCACTCGCTGGATATTCGGGCCGGAGCCCGACCGGTCAGACAGCCTCTGCGCCGATTCGACGAGGAAAGGCGCAGGGTGATAGGCGAGGAGATCCACAAGCTGATGGCAGCAGGGTTCATCAAAGAGGTATTCCATCCCGAATGGCTTGCCAACCCTGTACTTGTGAGGAAGAAAGGGGGGAAATGGCGGATGTGTGTAGACTACACTGGTCTCAACAAAGCATATCCAAAGGTTCCCTACCCTCTACCTCGCATCGATCAAATCGTGGATTCCACTGCTGGGTGCGAAACCCTGTCATTCCTCGATGCCTACTCAGGGTATCATCAAATCAAGATGAAAGAGTCCGACCAGCTCGCGACTTCTTTCATCACGCCCTTCGGCATGTACTGTTATGTCACCATGCCGTTCGGTTTAAGGAACGCGGGTGCAACGTACCAGCGGTGCATGAACCATGTGTTCGGCGAACACATTGGTCGCACGGTCGAGGCCTACGTCGATGACATCGTAGTCAAGACGAGGAAAGCCTCCGACCTTCTCTCCGACCTTGAAGTGACATTCCGGTGTCTCAAGGCGAAGGGCGTCAAGCTCAATCCCGAGAAGTGCGTCTTCGGGGTGCCCCGAGGCATGCTCCTGGGATTCATCGTCTCCGAGCGGGGCATCGAAGCCAACCCGGAGAAGATCGCAGCCATCACCAGCATGGGGCCCATCAAGGACTTAAAAGGCGTACAGAGGGTCATGGGATGTCTCGCGGCTTTGAGCTGTTTCATCTCGCGCCTCGGCGAAAGAGGCCTGCCCCTGTACCGTCTCTTAAGGAAGGCCGAGTGCTTCACTTGGACTCCCGAGGCCGAGGAAGCTCTCGGGAACCTGAAGACGCTCCTCACCCGGGCGCCCATCTTGGTACCCCCGACTGATGGAGAAGCCCTCTTGGTCTACGTCGCCGCTACCACTTAGGTGGTTAGCGCCGCGATCGTGGTCGAAAGGCAAGAAGGGGGGCATGCATTGCCCGTTCAGAGGCCAGTTTACTTCATCAGCGAGGTGCTGTCCGAAACCAAGATCCGCTACCCACAAGTTCAGAAGCTGCTGTATGCAGTGATCCTGACAAGGCGAAAGTTGCGGCATTACTTCGAGTCTCATCCGGTAACTGTGGTGTCATCCTTCCCCCTGGGGGAGATCATCCAGTGCCGAGAGGCCTCGGGACGAATCGCGAAGTGGGCGGTGGAAATTATGGGCGAGACAATCTCGTTCGCCCCTCGGAAGGCCATCAAGTCCCAGGTACTGGCGGACTTTGTAGCCGAATGGGTCGACACCCAGTTGCCGACGGCTCCGATCCAACCGGAGCTCTGGACCATGTTTTTCGATGGGTCGCTGATGAAGACGGGAGCCGGCGCGGGCCTGCTCTTCGTCTCGCCCCTCGAGAAACACCTGCGCTACGTGCTCCGCCTCCATTTCCCGGCGTCCAACAATGTGGCTGAGTACGAGGCTCTGATCAACGAATTGCGAATCGCCATCGAGCTAGGGGTCCGACGCCTCGATGCACGCGGTGACTCGCAGCTCGTCATTGACCAAGTCATGAAGAACTCCCACTGCCGCGACCCGAAGATGGAGGCCTATTGTGATGAGGTTCGACGCCTAGAAGACAAGTTCTACGGGCTCGAGCTTAACCACATCGCCCGGCGCTACAACGAGACTGCGGACGAGCTGGCGAAGATAGCCTCGGGGCGAACAACGGTTCCCCCGGACGTCTTCTCCCGAGACCTGCACCAACCCTCCATCAAGATCGGCGACACGCCCGAGCCCGAGATGCCCTCGGCCCCGTCCGAGGTGACCTCGGCCCAGCCCGAGCCATCCTCGGTTCAGCCCGAGGAACCCTCGACCTCTGAGGGCGAAGCACTGCGCATCGAGGAGGAGCGGAGCGAGGTCACGCCAGATCAAGATTGGCAGACCCCGTACCTGCAATATCTCCGCCAAGGAGAACTGCCCCTCGATCGAGTCGAGGCTCGGCGGGTAGCGCGACGCGCCAAGTCGTTCGTCTTGCTGGGCGATGGGAAGGAGCTCTACCACCGTAGCCCCTCGGGCATCCTCCAGCGATGCATCTCCATCGCCGAAGGTCAGGAACTCCTGCAGGAAATACACTCGGGGGCTTGCGGCCATCATGCAGCACCTCGAACCCTCGTCGGGAACGCTTTCCGCCAAGGCTTCTACTGGCCGACGGCGGTGGCTGACGCCACTAGAATTGTCCGCGCCTGCGAAGGGTGCCAATTTTATACGAAGCAGACCCACCTGCCTGCTCAGGCTCTGCAGACGATACCCATCACCTGGCCCTTCGCTGTGTGGGGTCTGGACCTCGTCGGCCCTCTGCAGAAGGCGCCCGGGGGCTACACGCACCTGCTGGTCGCCGTCGACAAATTCTCCAAGTGGATCGAGGTCCGACCCCTGAACAGCATCAGGTCCGAGCAGGCGGTGGCGTTCTTCACCAACATCATCCATCGCTTCGGGGTCCCGAACTCCATCATCACCGACAACGGCACCCAGTTCACCGGCAAAAAATTCCTGGATTTTTGCGAGGACCACAGCATCCGGGTGGACTGGGCTGCCGTAGCTCATCCCATGTCGAATGGGCAAGTAGAACGTGCCAACGGCATGATTCTACAAGGGCTCAAGCCTCGAATTTACAATGATCTCAACAAGTTCGGCAAGCGATGGATGAAGGAACTCCCCTCGGTGGTCTGGAGCCTGAGGACGACGCCGAGCCGAGCCACAGGTTTCACGCCGTTCTTCCTGGTCTACGGGGCCGAGGCCGTCTTGCCCACTGACCTGGAATACGGCTCCCCGAGGACGAGGGCCTACGACGATGAAAGCAACCAAGCTAGCCGAGAAGACTCGCTGGACCAGCTGGACGAGGCTCGGGACAGGGCCTTACTACACTCGGCGCGGTATCAGCAGTCCCTGCGACGCTACCACGCCCGAGGGGTTCGACCCCGAGACCTCCAGGTGGGCGACCTGGTGCTTCGACTGCGGCAAGACGCCCGAGGGAGGCACAAGCTCACGCCCCCCTGGGAGGGGCCATTCGTCATCGCCAAAGTTCTGAAGCCCGGAACATACAAGCTGGCCAACAGTCAAGGCGAGGTCTACGGCAACGCTTGGAACATCCAACAGCTACGTCGCTTCTACCCTTAAGATGTTTCCAAGTTGTTCATATACCTCGCACCCACGCAAAGTTTAGTCAACAAGGAAGGGTCGGCCTCGCCTCGGCAAAGCCCGACCCTCCCTCAGGGGCTAAAAGGGGGGAACCCCCTCTGCGTCAAAATTTTCCTCAAACAGAAAATCTCTTTTACCAGAATATCTTTCGTGCTTTTTGACTACTTCGAAAAGTGGGTCCTGGAAACGACGGGGTACACGTAAGCAGTCAAGGCTGACCGAGCCGAGGGACTCCTACGCCTCCGGGATACGGATACCTCACTCATCACCTTCTGCGATAAGTAACTCGCGTTCGGATAAGGTGACTCCGCGGATCGAACAAGTCTCTACGTTCGGAAGCCTTTCTGTCGAAGCGATTCTTCGAGTTTTCTCGACCAAGTCGGCGATAAGGCCTCATGGACGAGTAAAAGTGCGCGTAAGCGGCAAGGCCGACCGAGCCGAGGGACTCCCACGCCTCCGGGATATGGATACCTCACTCATCACTTTCCGCGAGAGGCAACTTTCGCTCGCACAAACATCCTTGTTATCGACAAAAAGTCCAGACACTCGAAACAAGAGGAAGAGAGACGCAGCTTCACACGCGACAAGGGTGTGTGTTCTGGCCTCGACGGTCGCACAAAGCATACACTACAAGACAAGCTGATCCTGCAGGCTCGGGTCACGCTGGAAGGGGGCAGCGACACCCTCGGCATCGACGGCACCTTCGGCGAGGCCCGACCTAGCCGCGGACGGCGACGCGGTCCGAGGCTCCGCTCCGAAGGACGACGTCATCACCATGCCCGGGCAATCGCGGTCAGGGACTTCTCCGGGAATCCGGCCCGAGCGGGCGGCTCGGCCGGCCACCTCCGGGGCCTCGGCCAACCACCTTCCAAGGGCGCCAGCCCGGTCCGAAGCCTCGGCTGATCAACTCCGACGTCGATCCAGCCAACGAACAACCTGGCTAGGTTCCGGCCAACCAGGTTTTATTCTCGAGCCAACTCCGCCTCTACTCATGCTGATATCGCTACCCCCAGCCTCGGCTCGTCGAAGAGCGGCCGAGGGGTCTCTTTAACTAAGCTAGAGAAGCCTCGGACAACAGGGCTGACCGAGCCGAGGGACTCCTACGCCTCCGGGGTACGGATACCTCACTCGTCACCTTGGCACGGGGCGACTCATGCTTGGTGAAGCGGTTCAGGTAGTCAACAGGCGAGTCTTAGTGCTCAAGAATGAGGAAAAAACACAGCTCCGTGCCGTAATTACATACATGTTCAGGCCCCGAAAGCCGTAATAAACAAAAACTCTGGCATTTGAAGTGCCATTACAAACGGAACTCCGGTTCCGTCCCTGCGAGTACGGACAACCTCCCCGCCAGGGAAGCCCGTGGAGCGACAAGCTCTGGGTGAATCACCAGCAAAACGCGGGACGCCCCTAAGCACCCCGGCAGATCCTCGCAGCCGTCCTCGCCGCGAATGCGAGGAGGAAGACGGAATGTTGCATCCTAGCTGGGCAGCAACAGTTCGCCTTCCCCGGCATGGCTGGAGGATGTCTCCGCCGTGGGGCTAAAGGGTGATTGCCACCACCAGAAGCTGGAAGATGAGGTGGTCCGCTGACCCGCGTAGGAGGTGGAGCCCCGGCTCGCCTCGCTCCCCGCCCCGGCGAGGATGACGAACACCCTCAACACTGAGGGCGGGGCCGGGACCACAGCCCGGTTTGCCTCTCCCCATCCGGGAGCTGGAGGCCACCGTCTTGGGTGATCACCAGCGGAGGGGAGCCGCCGGGCTGTGTGATGAAAATCCTTGAAGCCGAACGATGGCTGAAAGGTACCAACTCCCACGGAGTTGCGTTCCTCCAACGATAGAGCGAAAAGACGGCGGTTTCCCCCATCCGGGGGCTTGAAAGGTGGAAAGACACGATGCATAAGGGAGGAAGAAGACATGGTCGCCTTACGAAAGGGGTCGCCCTCCTTTTAAAGGCAACTCTCCCTGCTTGCGCCCCCAACCGTCACGGGCTGAGTCTTCTCCAGCACGCCTCCAAAGCCCTCCCCTGCGGCGCGGGGGCTGGGACCCACATGTCATGCAGACCGGCTCCGAGCAGAAGAAGTCGAACCGCCGCGCACGGCGCGCGCAACCACCCAGCGGTTACAAGTGACCCTCCACTTCTGCCCAGACCAACGGGCGAAAGGGGCGGGCAGCCATGCAGGCGGCATGCAACCGCGCCAAGTGGACGCGCTTCTCCGACTCCTAACCTGCCAGCACGGAGGCCCAAGCCCACGCGTCGCGCGACCGGCGCGCCGGATGCTGCATGCAAGCAACTGTACCACTTGCGCCACCACCGCACCTCCTCGGTTGTGGAACCAATACCGCGGCCCGAGGCGACCCAGCGCGCGACCCAGCGGCGCCAGCCTGACGCAGCGGTCAAACGCGGTCAAAAGTGGGCCGGCAGTAATGACGGTGGCGGGCGCGCGAGAGCAGCGGTCACGCCATCAGTCCAGCTCACGTCCCATCCGGAGGCAGCGAGAGAACCCCCTCTCACGGTGTGAAGACGACACGCCCGTGACCCGTTCCTCGAACGGCTCGCGCACGCGCAACGGCAGCCTCGCCAACTACTCGCCACGGCGCATTAACTCCGCGGCTCGACGGGCGGTGCTTCTGGCAGGAGCAGCTGGCGACGTTTTGCCTTCACGACCACACCAAAAAAGGTACGCCACGTCGTTCAATTTCGTGTCCTTTTTCCCTTTTTTCTCTTTCTCTATCTCTTGCAACAGGGACCGGGAAAGGGAATACCCCCAAAGGGATCCTTCCCCGTGAAGGAACTAGGCTCCGAGCCTCCTTACTGATCAGGGGTTCGAAGGCTGGCCCCCCGAAGGGTTCAACAGCCGCCTCAGATCGCGTGGGTCCGACACCCACTACTGGTCAGAGGTTCGAAGGTCGGCCCCCCCGAAAGGTTCCACGACCGCCTCAGGCTACTCGGGCTCCGCGCCCATTACTGATCAGGGGTTCGAAGGCTGGCCCCCCGAAGGGTTCACAGTCGCCTCAGACACCGAGCGAGGGATGACCAGGGGTACGTTCGATACATAACCAAGGCTCGGGCTGCGCTCCCGAGGTACCCTAGGACATTTCCGAGACCAGCGGGAACAATCCTGTAACGGAATCCCATCGGAGGGAGGCATCGAGCCCTCGGACCCCGTCGCCAGGGGACCGGGTCCGGCAGGTCACCCGCAGGTACTTTTGGGCGTGCCTCCGGGCCCCTAGCCGACCCCCAACGAACGGGGCACGGACGTCCACTCGGATTACCCGATCGCAGCTCACCGGAGACACCATGTTCGGTGCCCATCGAGGGTAACATGGCGCTCTCCCCCCCTCCTCCTAGCGGAAAGGCGACGTAGGGGCGTATGTAAAAAAGCCGAGTCTGTCCCTGATCGTCCTCTCGCCCTGTGCGGAGGCTCGGGGGCTGCTCTCGCAAACCCGGCTCCGGCCGAACCGTTGACAGCGTCAACATACCAGCCCGAGAACTTGGGCCCCGACAGTGCACCCGGGCTACGGCCTGTTCGCATGAGGGAACCGCCAGACCAGCCCAAGCATTACGCAAGGCATTAAGACCTCGAAGGAGTGAAACCACTCCTCCGAGGCCTCGGGGGCTACAACCGGCGGGTGCGCTCGCGCGCACCCACCGGAACAAAGTGCAACCGAGAGAGGCTGGTCCCCTTGCAAAAAAGTGCGACGAAAGCCTCCAAGCGAGTGCTAACACTCCCTTCGAGGCTCGGGGGCTACTGTCGGGGACCATAATTAGGGGTACCCTCAAGACGCCTAATTCTCAGCTGGTAACCCCCATCAGCATAAAGCTGCAGAGGCCTGATGGGTTTGATTAAGTCAGGGATCAGTCCGTACGAGCGACTCGATCACGCCACGCCCGAGCCTAGCCTCGGGCAAGGGCAGCCGACCCTGAGGTGTTTCCGTCTCGCCCGAGGCCCCCTTTTTTTACGGCAGACGCATCTCCGGCTCGCCCGAGGCCTTGCCTTTGTTAAGAAGCAACCCTGACTAAATCACCGCGCCGACCGACCGAGTCACTAGGGCATTTAATGCAAAGAGTGAGACTGACGGGCGGCCAGGCTTGGCCAAAAGCGCCATAGGAAGCTCCGCCCGTCCCAGGGCTCGGACTCGGGCTAAGACCCCGGAAGACGGCGAACTCCGCTCCGCCCGACCCAGGGCTCGGACTCGGGCTAAGGCCCCGGAAGACGGCGAACTCCGCTCCGCCCGACCTAGGGCTCGGACTCGGGCTAAGGCCCCGGAAGACGGCGAACTCCGCTCCGCCCGACCCAGGGCTCGGACTCGGGCTAAGGCCCCGGAAGACGACGAACTCCGCTTCGCCCGACCTAGGGCTCGGACTCCGCCCTGGCCTCTGCCGAACGACCTCCGCCTCGCCCGACCCAGGAGCTCGGGCTCGGCCTCGGCCATGCAGGACAGACTCGACCTCGACTTCGGAGGAGCCTCCACGTCGCCCGACCTAGGGCACGAGTCCGCCACGTCGACAGGAAGCGCCATCATCACCCTACCCCGAGCCGACTCGGGCCGCAGAAAACAGGACCGACGTCCCATCTGGCTAGCTCCGCCAGATAGGCAATGATGGCGCCCCGCTAGGCCCATGACGACGGCGGCTCTCAGCTCCCTTACGAAAGCAGGGGGACGTCAGCAAGGGCCCAACCACTCCGACAGCTGTCCCCCCGTCAAGCTCCATTGCCTCTCCGACGGCCACGACGCCACACCAGCTGGGTGCCAAGGTCTCTCCGGCTGCCACCTTGGCATGTACTTAGGGCACTAGCTCTCCCCCGCTAGACACGTAGCACCTTGCTACACCCCCCATTTGTACACCTGGATCCTCTCCTTACGCCTATAAAAGGAAGGACCAGGGCCTTCTTAGAGAAGGTTGGCCTCGCGGGAACGAGGGCAGGGGCAGGCGCTCTCTTGGGGCCGCTCGCTCCCCTCACCCGCGCGGACGCTTGTAACCCCCTACTGCAAGCGCACCCGACCTGGGCGCGGGACGAACACGAAGGCCGCGGGATCTCCGTATCCCTCATCACGGCCCGGCTCCGGCCACCTCGCTCTTCCCCCCTTCGCGCTCGCCCACGCGCTCGACCCATCTGGGCTGGGGCACGCGGCACACTCACTCGTCGGTCTAGGGACCCCCCGGTCTCGAAACGCCGACACTATCCGAATAGCGGAAAATCCTGTTGAGCACAGCCGCACAAAGCACATCGACATCCGGCATCACTTTTTGAGAGACCACCAGCAAAAGGGAGATATCGAAGTGTTTCATGTTAGCACCGAGAACCAGCTAGCCGATATCTTTACCAAGCCTCTAGATGAGAAGACCTTTTGCAGGCTGCGTAGTGAGCTAAATATCTTAGATTCGCGGAACTTGGATTGAATTGTAGCATATATGTGTTTATGCCCTTGATCATGTCCATTCTGCATTTTGTTGCTTATTATGGTGCTCAAGTTGTACAAACACTCCCTGGACCTCACAAGTCCGTTGCAAAGTGATGCACATGTTTAGGGGGAGATGTGTTACAACTTGACCCTTTGAGACTAACCATATGCTTGAGTTTGCTTGTTTTAGTCTCAAAGGAGAATTGAAAGGGAAAAGGTGGACTTGGACCATGAAAGACTTCCACTGCACTCCGATGAGAGGGTAACTTATTCCAAGTTCATCTCATGAACTCTTACTGCCATTTGTTCTTAATTGAAGATTTTGGTGAGGCAATGGGGTTATAGAGCCAAGCTTAATCCCGTTTTGGTGCTTGATGCCAAAGGGGGAGAAAATAAAGGCCAAAGCAATAAATGGATCAGCTACCACTTGAGAAATTTGAAAATAGTAAAGTAGAGCTTTTGGTTTGTCAAAACTCTTTTATTGTCTCTTTTGGCTTCTTGTGGGGAGAAGTAGTAATTATGGGAAAAAGGGGGAGTTTTTGAAATCTTTGATCAATCTCTTTTGGAATGACTCTCTTTATGCTTCAACATGTGTGTTTGACTAAGAGATAGAGATTTGAGTTTGATTTGCAAAAACAAACCAAGTGGTGGCAAAGGATGATCCATATATGCCAAAATTGAATCAAAATAAATTTGAGTTTTATTTGAAGTGAGTTTGCACTTGTTCTAGTTGCTTTATGTTGTGTTGGCATAAATCACCAAAAAGGGGGAGATTGAAAGGGAAATGTGCCCTTGGGCCATTTCTAAGTATTTTGGTGATTGAGTGCCAACACAAGTGCTTAAATGTGAATTTATGTCCATGGATGAACAAAGTGCAAATCATGATGTAAAGGTATGTTTCTAAGCCTTAGTACATTGGTTTTGTGTACTAATATACTTATCTAAGTGTTAGAAACAGAAAGAAGAAGAAAAGAAAAGAGGAGAAAAAGACTTGGCTGAGTGCAGCCAAGACTCAGCTCAGTCTGGCACACCGGACTGTCCGGTGGTGCACCGGACAGTGTCCGGTGCGCCAGGCTGGCTCGACGTGAAGTAGTCGCTCTCGGGAATTCGCCGACGGCGTACGGCTAAAATTCACCGGACTGTCCGGTGTTCACCGGACTGTCCGGTGTTCACCGGACTGTCCGGTGAGCCAACGGTCGGCTGCGGAATCTGCGCGCGACACGTGGCCGGGCCAACGGTCGGAAGGGTGCACCGGACTGTCCGGTGCGCCAAACGGCTCCCAGATCTACAACGGTCGGCAGCGCTGTTTAAGGAAAGAAATCGGGCACCGGACAGTGTCCGGTGTGCACCGGACTGTCTGGTGCACCCGACGACAGAAGGCAAGATTGGCCTTCCAGATTTGCTCTCAACGGCTCCTAGCTGCCTTGGGGCTATAAAAGGGACCCCTAGGCGCATGGAGGAGATAACCAAGCAACCTTAGAGCATTTTTGATCATCCACACTCAGTCTTTGCGCATTCGTTTGTCATTCTCAGTGATTCGAGCTCCGTTCTAGTGAGAACTTTGAGATAGTCTTTTGAGCTCGAATCTTGGCCGTGTGTGTGCGCATTTTGCTGTGGATTTGTGTGTGTTGCTTCCCTCCCTTACTCTGTGCTTCTTTGTGATCATATACTTGTAAGGGCAAGAGACTCCAATTTGTGGAGATTCCTTGCAAACGGGATAAAGAAAAGAAAGCAAAACACTGTGGTATTCAAGTGGGTCTTTGGACCGCTTGAGAGGGGTTGATTGCAACCCTCGTCCGTTGGGACGCCACAACGTGGAGTAGGCAAGCGTTGGTCTTGGCCGAACCACGGGATAAACCACTGTGCCATCTCTGTGATTGATCTTCTGTGGTTATTGTGTTTTGTTGGGACTCCTCTCTAGCCACTTGGCATTATCTGTGCTAACACTTAACCAAGTTTTGTGGCTTAAGTTTGAAGTTTTACAGGATCACCTATTCACCCCCCCCTCTAGGTGCTCTCATGGTCTCCATGCGCAAAAGGAGCAAACCGCCGCGCATGCTCCCACGTCGCCTCGGGGCCGCCGCTGGAAGATATTCTTAACATAGGGGGGGCGGCAGGGCGCCCCACACACGTGGGGCACGGCCGAACCGCCATGCGTGGGGGGCCACGCGCCAGTTTGCCGCGAAGACGGGCGCGACGGTTGGAGTGGCCAGCATCAAACTGACAGCATGCACACACTGAGTTAGTACGGCGCGCGCTAAAAAGATGCCCCGATTCCCGGTTATGCAGAGCTTACGCAGGAAGTGGGTTATGGCCCCACCTGCAGGCTCGCGCCCTCCCCTGAGGTGGGCCCGGGGGCTACTGTCGGTACCTTGAAATAGGGGTACCCCCTGTTACAAGGAAAAGACGTTGTGCCGGCAGTGAAGTCTCTGGTTGCGCGGTAAACGGCTCACCGTCGTGCAACATCAGCCACCTTGGGGGTCGCCATGTGGCCAAGGGAAAGGATGTGCTATGGATGTACGCAGTAGGTCTGGACCCGCTATGTGGAAGGCACCGGACCCCGTGCATGACGAGCGGACCTCCGGGACAGATCCCGGACCCTTCGGAGTGAGGTCCGGACGGTTCACCACCGGGTCCCGGATCTTGGGGCAAGAAATACCCGGGCCCTGCCATGGAAGGGGTCCGGTGCTGGCACGTGTCCGGGGCTTGCACCGCGCTCCCCCCCAAGGCAGAGACCCGCTACTGCCGCATGGCTTGTGGCCCATGACGTGAGCCAACGGGAGGAGTCTGACGTCGGGCCACTGGAGCAGCGCAGTCGCTGCATTTATAGCAAAAAGGACGCGCCGCCTGCCACAAAGCCAACGAAGGATGTGCCCTCTCGGCATTTAATGCGTCCAGTCCTCTCCGCTGGCAGACGGTGTCAGACGGCGCGCCGGTCCAATCTATCATCAAATAGCGCGCCCGTGCCATGCGGCGGACTGTGCTCGTTACCCCTTCTACAAGAAGCTTCCCTTGCACGCCGAGGATACGCAGATCTCGGATGCCGGGGCCCAAGAAGAGTGTCCCAGCAGCACACATTTATGGCTCCAAGTGCTATATTCGTTATGTCCCTGGGCCCACATGTCGGGGCTCAGTACCTTTGTGCATGCCCTCCTTCGGCTATAAAAAGGAGGCATGCGGCGTTACAAGACAGACTCAATCTTAGGCAGACACTTACAAGTTCATACAAGCTCCCGAGCAATACATCACACAGTGGAGTAGGGTATTACGCTCCGGCGGCCCGAACCACTCTAAACCCTCGCGTGTTCCCGTGTGTTGATCCACCAGTCTCGTAACAAGTAAAACGCTTATGTCCCTCCTCTTTTTAGGATTTAGGGCGGGTACAATCCGTCACCCGGCTGGAGAGATTTCCTCTCCGACACAGTGGTTGTCTGCATCTCATTTTTTTTCTAAAAAAAACTCTCGCTGTCCTGGGAGAACACGATGGGTTGGGTTGGGTAGCGCATGCAGCACGGTCAGTACTTGCTCACAAAGTCGGCGTTTAATGATGCGCATCATGCAAGAATAGGGGCACGTAGTACCTTGTTTTCTGTCGTTTAATGTGCGAGTTCAAGCACAGACAGTGAGACGAGATAAAGCAGCAGAGACGTCGAGACAGGCCCCACCATCAGAACCAAAAGAGACGTACGTACGTCAGCGTCCAAATCCCAACCCACCATGCACTGACAAAAAAAAAAAGGTAGACGCAAAGGCCAGGCCAGCCCTGGCCCTTGTGCTTGCGTTCGCCGCGCCAAGGCTCGGAGTCGGATCCATGGCTGGCGCGATGATTGCGGCCACTCGCCCTGCCGAACCACGGACTCCACGAGCGGGTCAATGCCAGTGCTGCCGCGGGAGGAGGGAAGCGGGCGGGCGGACGGACGGACGGGTCAACGCCTCACCCGTAGAGCACTCGAGGTCGCGCGAACGGAAGCTGGTAGACGGGGCCCGGGCGCGCACGGGTCCACGACGAGCGCACGACCGGATGGACGCCGGCGACCCGGCCTTGCCTGCCGGCTGCCGCAAAGGGGCAAGCCCGTGTGGCGGGGCCCCGCGGCGCGTGTCGCGCTGGGCCGCGCCCATTTCCTCCGCCCTGTGTGCGTGTTTGTCGTGCGCGCGGGTGTACTACTGCATGCGTTCCTGGTTTCTTTGTTCCAGATCGTGTCGTATACGTTCTCATCCTTCGTACCGTCGCTCAACCCAACACGTACACTTCTAGGTAGTGTTTGGTTGAAGAGCCAAGTAGAATGGAACCGTTCTGTCCCAGTTTTGTTACTGTTTGGTTACAAAGGAACTAGAACGGAATGACTCCAATTAGGGAATATTCTCCTCAGATCCGGAACCATTCCGCTCCAAAAAATCAACCGGACGGAGCCGCTCCGTTCCCATCCCGCTCTCACAGTCACGCTCCGTTCTGTTCACTCTGCAACCAAACAAAAAACAGAGCCGCTCCATTCCAGATTACCAAACACAGAACAGAGCGGCTCCGTTCCTAGAATCAGGGATGGAACAGCTCTGTTCTACTTGGCTCCTCAACCAAACACTACCCTAGTACCTCTCAATGTTACAGTTGCAGACGGCAAAAAAACACAGCACTTCTAGTACCTCTCAATGATACATACGTATAGTTTTAGTTTATCTCTACTACTATTATATTAGTAATGTAGACGTCCACACACCCTTGGCGCACGGTTCTGCCGATCTCTCGCACGCCACGCGCATGGAAGCAGGCACCCTTCCCCGCCGCCCCGCATCTCGCCCCTCGCGGATCTCGCGCTAGCCTCCGCCCTACCCTCGCCTGCCCTTTCACTCTGCTCCAGTCGCTCGCCGCCATCAGCGCTCTCCACCTCGCCCGAAATCTCCTCGATGGAATCGCCGTGCATCCTCCTCCACCTCCTCGCCCGCCGCGGCCGATTCCCACCACCACCACGCCGCGCACACCCCTGTCCCCCGGTCGCCCGCCGCCATCAGCGCCCTCCACCTACCATGTGCACGGTTCCGACACCACATCGGCATCTAGGTTTGTTTCTTCTCGATTGGCGTGTGGCGGATCTGATTTGCCGAATGCGAGGCGTCTAGGTTTGTCGACATCCTAAGCCTTGGAGCCGTGTGGTCGCTGTTGGATCATCTCCGCCCTTCGCCTTTGGGTTCCTCTGCAGGATAGTGGCGACGATGGCGACTTCAGGGGGAGGGTGGACGGGGATGCAGCGGGAGAGAGAGGAGCGTGGCGGAGACGACCAGCGCAACGGCGGCTGCCTGTGCGGGTTCCCTGTGTGTGCGTGCGCCGGCGCTGCCACGGCGGCGTCCGTCTTCTCTTTCGCGGGCATGGACTCCATTCTCCGTCCCTATGATTCCCTTCCTCGCCTGCTGCTGAAGATCAATTCCTGCAAAAACGCCAGAGGAGGCGGCAAACAGGAGGAATCCACTGCCCAGGTATGCTAGAAATCCCTCAGACTAGCTGCCCCTGGATCCGGTCGATGGCCCCTCGCCCTCGGCCTCCAGGCTCTATGCGCGTGTTCATCGCCTGCTGTCCCAAGCCATGCCACCACGCACCATGCCAGCAGCGAGCTCCCCGCACAACAAACCCCCCACACACTCCTGTTGTGCTCGGTTGGGATCTGATGGTGCCGGCATGCCAGGTAGGGGGAGCTTTTTGATGTGCTCGGCTAGGAGCTGGTGGTGCCAGCGTGCCAGGTAGGGGAAGCAAGCGAGCTCTGTCGAATTGTTTATATATACTGCTTCTGGCTTCCAGGATCATTCGGGTGATGCTGTCTACGTGGAGCTGCCAGAAGTTGGCGTCAGTGTATCCCAGGGGAAGAACTTCGGTGCTGTCGAGAGCGTGAAGGCGACCAGCGATATCAATTCGCCAGTGTCTGGAGAGGTGGTTGAGGTGAACGGGAAGCTAAGCGAGGAGCCTGGATTGGTAAGTGCTGCAACTCACACAAGCCAGAACTCATCTGAAAAATAAACTTCCATGGGTAGGTTAGTCAGTGATTCTTGTTTCTGGTTAGGTGAATGCAAGCCCGTACGAGAAGGGGTGGATTATCAAGGTCAAGCTCAGCGATTCAGGCGAGCTCAGTTCGCTCATGGATGGTGACAAGTACTCGAAATTCTGCAAGGAAGAAGACGGTCATTGAAGAAATCAGAGGGTCTTCTAAACACCAAGGACCTGTGTCTCGAGCTCTATCACTGCTTCTGGTCTCGAGACCTGCTGTGACAAATTTAAAGTGGCAAGGTTCATTGCATGGAATAAATTAGTTAGGATTTGCCCTATTCTACCAGGGCTTGGGAAATCCGAGCTTGTGTTGTGAGTGGCGTGGTCAAGTTTGATTATCTCTTTTTATCCAATTACACTGGTATTTTACTAATTTGTTTCTTTTCTGCCCTGATTTGCAGCTGGGATTCCACATCTTAAGTGGTTCGGGGTGGAGGGGCAGTACAATGTCATGGTGATTGATCTGCTTGGTCCAAGTCTGAAGGACTTATTTAACTACTGCAGCAGAAAGTTCTCACTTAAAACAGTACTAATGCTTGCTGATCAGATGGTGAGTCTATCCTACGGTTCTACATTTTTCTTGTATTTGTTTTGGGCCTGTTGAAACCACATACTGATGTAGTGTCAATAAATTCTTCACTTTGCATTTCCTTGGTCTTTGCAACAAAAATAACATGCCTTGGTGTGGGATACAGACCAGTAGAGTAGAATACATGCACACAAAGGGGTTTCTACATCGTGACATCAAGCCTGATAATTTTCTCATGGGTTTAAGACGTAAAGAAAACCATGTTTGTGCTACTTCTGCTAACCTCATTAAGAGTCAGTTTTCTTATTGGAAGCATTGTGTGATTGTGTCTACTAATTTGAGCAATGGTAAACCAAAATAAATATGTTGGTGACGTACAACTAAAGTTCATTTCATCTGTTGCTGTTTAGCAATTAAACCTAAGTTGATTTTGTTAGGCAATTCAAAATCAAATGGTACAATCTTTCTTCACTATCCAATTCTAAGGAATTCAAGTGCCATATGTATTTATGATACACGTGGCTAGCCAAACAATCAAGATAAAAATTTCAATGGATGGCAAAAGGAATAAACCATGGGGACGCAACATTGTGGTAATGAGTGACTTGCTACGAGCAATTATCAAATTTCTTGTAGAAGATTCGAGTAATCAACCTTTTACTGTTGAGCATGTTCAGACACAATGGCATCTGTCACCAGCCATATATAGATTGAAGAATGAGGCAGTTTCTTAGGTCTAACTATAGATTGTAACTGGATTTGTTATCTCTCGTTCGTGCACGAATATGATAGAATTCTGATATCAATAGGAAAACTGTCCTGAAGAACTTACCTACTTACTATATGCTTTATAAGCATTATTTGTAACTTCTCTTTTATGTTAAGCAGACCTGCTTGTAACTTGTTGGTCCGCCAGCTAGGATATGGAGTATTTTTAAGACATGTGGTCTACTTTGTAGGCTTAACAAGTCTTCCACTCTGATTTCTCATTAGTATTGGATTGGTGAGTTCTTATCTAGATTGTCTGCTGTTGAGCTACAAAATGCAACTTACATGCTTTGGTAGTTATGGGAGGCTGCAAAATTGGATTTTATACATCAGAAGAAGGATGCAAAATTTGCAAACATGGTTAACTTCTGTATGAATTAGCAACAATACATGCCTGTACTACTGTACTGATGTGAAAATACTACTGAAGGGAAGTTTGGAGGCTATTATTTGAAATCTGGAGTTTACAGATCCTGGTATGATACAAAAAAAGTTTTGGAAGGAATATAAATCTAGATAAGAACATATGTATCAATATTTCATGCAATAACATTATTGGCTTCTTCAGATAATGTGCACATTTATAATTGATCCAAGTTGTGATTCGAGGACATGGACACCACAACTATCTGATGCTTTCCTGTGACTGTCTTGGCGCTTATTGAACCAGAAGTCAGAGAGATGACAGATAAATTCTTCATCCAGGTACTTTCATAATCCTCTCCTTTCTGTTGTTGAAAAGGAAATGTTTGCTATAAGTGCTTCCAAATTTGACGCTGCGACTGCGATTGTGCCTTACAGTTGATTAACATTGATCCTTATGATTGATTCTGGAATCAGTTATAACGTGATAGGAAAGGGTGATGAGTGGTGACACGTTGGCAAAGCCACAATAAAGCTGGTTTCATATGTTCATCTCAAATTCCACGTCTCCATCCATCCTCATCTTATTTAGAGCCATCTGATCCAAAAAGTACATTCCCCAAAGATGATAATATGCACTAAGCAAGCATAAAAAAAATTGACACGAATTTTTCTCTCAAACCCATAGAAGAGCTGTGTATCCTTCGCTGGTACTTGGTAGATAGAAAAAACGATTAGATTATGAGGATAACCATGAAATTTCTCCCGTTCTCTTTCACAGGATATAGTAATTCTATCAAGGATCTAGATATGTTTTGAATTTTATGGAAGACACCTGCATGTGTTCGACTGGCCTGGTGGTGGGCTCAAGCATACACTTGATCTAGGTGACACTAGACTCCTTCCCTTTGAGGTAATATAATATTAAATATGTAGAAACTATTGTGAGAATAATTTGGCATTGATCTATATTTTTAATTTTGAGCTATCTTGGTTTCTTTGTATATGCTACCGGAATAGTGTGGTTCTTCCACCTGTTGTAACATGTTTATCTGTCTGTTTGTTTCCCCTACAGATGAGTTTTTTTACATGATCCATCAAAGGACACTAGCTATGTTGGATGTGCTTTAACAAGCAACATGGTGAGGTTTTTCAAAACCACGGATATATAGTGGAGCCATGAGGTTTGTTCATGCAACATGATAAGTTCTTCCCCACCTAATGGACTTGATTTTCCATTTTTTGTTGTGGTTTACTTATCATTCTTTTGGTATGAGGTATACTCAATATGACCAAATATTCCTGACTAAAAGGGTGCCTTTTTTGTTGTGCCAACCTAATTCATGTATTGATTCTGATTCAAAATGAAAACAAGGGACTGGGTTTGGCTTTACAAGTTTTACTTTTGGTTATTTTTGTTGAGAGTTTGATGGGACATTTTGATGTTGTACATTACAATGATATAATATTTCATGAAATTTTCTAAATTAGTTGGTACCAATTTATTTGAACAATGTTCAGATGCAAGTATGGGAACCTAACATTCCATGGAAAGCGTTAAAAACGAAATAATGAATGCCAAAATGTTGTAAGACTCGCAAACATATTTCATTTACTAATATGTACCTTCTGAAATAGATACTTTACCCAGAATGTACATATTAGTAATGTAGAACATCAAAAAGTCAAACATGTACCTGCATATTAGAAATATGTAGTGCTACTAATGTTAAAACGATAAATCTCTACTATTCCTTAAAACAGTAGTGTAGGCGTCCACAGGTGTGGTGCACGGTTCTGCCTCCGGATCTCGCGCTCGCCCACACCAGCCGCCATCCCTACCCGCTATTCGCGCGCGTCTGGCCGTATCTCTCGCCCCCGCTCTCCTCTCTGTTGTCTACTCGCGGTCTGCGCGCGTCCCCGCACCGGCCAACAAGTGTATCCACTCTACTCGCTCCACCACGACGACCCGGCACCGGCCACCACGCGGATCCACTCTGCTCTCCATGGAAGGGCGCGGTCCGCGCAGACCCCGACCGGGCTATCCATGGAACGTCCGCGTGGTTCCATGGAAGGTCCGACCTGGCACCATTCAATCGACCCAAATCGACACTGCAATAACCTTCCGTCAAAGATCCCGGGACAGGTTTCCATCGACTCAGCTCTTTTCAGCAAATAAAACAGATCTGGTGTATAATACTTTTTGTCTATTATCTTAGACTCTTCTAATATGGACTTGTTAGGTGTTTGGTGCCTCAAATGAGTAATCACCAGATGTAAGTTTACCACAAGTCTTTACTTCTAGTGTGGTCAAAGTAATTAGTCAATGATACTAACTCACTCGAGGAACATCATATGGTCAAATCTATGATTTAGTTCATATACAAATACGAGCAATATGTGTTTCGTAAACAGCAATACTTCCAGATGCTTCTTTTTGGTAGCATTTTATCACCTTTAGAAACTATTATATATACTGCAAGCACACGTTCGGGTGTTCTGTCAGTTTCTTGGTCATATTTTCATGCATGTTCGAGTGTTCTATCAGTCTCAAAAAGTGGCGATAATGTCTATGTTATAGATTACAGATTGGAGCACACAATTCTGGTTGATTTCCCCACTTAAGGTGAGTGTAGTACGTTCGTTTCATGTTCAAAACATACATTCCGGTCATATAATACAAATTGACGTTTTGTTCTCTTATGTCTTTGTCTGTAGGATGCAAAGATTCTTCGAAGCAACTTTATGATTTATCTATTAAGTTATGAGGACAATTCGTGCTGATATGCCATCCTTGCAAACATACAATAGAGACTTATCGATATCACTAAAAAGGATTAGCTCATTAGTGTACGGTTGTCGACACATTTGTCTGTAATTAAAAATTCTAAATTAACTTTTTAGAAATAATTTGTGCGATATTGATAATGTTTTCCACACGAATTTTGCATATTATAGTGATGTTTGTCGTTCCGTATCAATGTTTTATACAATTTTTTTACTTCCGTCGCAACACACGGGCACATATCTATAATAATATAATACACATATGTACATAAGTTATCGTGTTATTATACGCTTCCGTTGCAACGCACGGGCACTCACCTAGTATGTACATAAGTTCGTCTTTTCGGCGTATCGAGAGGGTGACTCAGCGGCTGAACTATGTGTCAGGTTTTGGCTGGTACGGTACTACGGTAGTGAGAAGCAGGAAGTCTAAGACAAGCACAGCCCTGTCGGGTTAGCCGCGCACCTGTTTATAAAAAAATAATCCAAGGTAATCACCAATCATCGGAGTGGCGCAGCGGAAGCGTGGTGGGCCCATAACCCACAGGTCCCAGGATCGAAACCTGGCTCCGATAAATGATTTGCTCTTTTTTTTCAATTTTTTTAAGAAAACCGATCTCCGGCTCTGCGCTCCGGTGGGATTGGCTACTACTGCGACGGACCGGCGCCGTCGACGAAGAAAGGCCAATTTAATTTTACGCCTGCTCGCATGCATCATTTACCGCTTTTATTAATCGCCTCTGCTGGGCAACAACAACAAGCCATCAGAGCAGAGCGCCTGCGCCCTGACCCTTTTTCGGCTTTTCGTACGTGGCACGAGCGAAAGAGGCGTAGCAGGGGCTTGGTTGGATGCAAGGCAGCGTCGCTATGCTTGGGTACACATACATTAATTAAGCGACTGGGTCGAGCCAGGGAGAGCAGCGAGGCCATTGCATTGCACTATTATCATTAGTTAATCATGACGCTAATGCTGGCCGACGCGAAAGGCGACGCGGACAGGACAGCCGCGCCCGCGCACGCATCCATACCCAAGCAATCCATCCATCGTCGAGCCCGGCCGCCATGGGCGGGCCCAGGGGTATTCATGGGTATTCATTGAATACCTATATTTTTGGTGATCTATAGTGTTAGAACACTAATTTATCAATAATGTATTACATAAAATAGCATTAAAACCCTAAATTCTTTAATCTTATGAATTTTTGAATACCCAATTTTAAATGTCTGGTCCCGCTTCTGGCGGCCGCGCCCGTGACGCGGACAGCCCGCCGGTTAGCGGATGCGGAGAAAGCCGTGGGTCTCGGTTCTTCCTTCCCGTGCCCGCCGGCGGCGGTGTCGAGTCTCCCACACGCCCCCCCGCGTCGCTTTATTTCCGGGATCGATCGACCACTGGGATTTGTCGGTTCTTGGTCTATCCATTCTTTTGTTTGCGCTCTCGTTGTCGTTGCTTTTTAATTTGCTTGCACGTCCAGGCCGCAGCGTGTGGTCCTGGCCTCCTGGGACTGGGGTCGCACTCGCACGGCACCGTGCAGCCGCGCGCGACTCCCATGATTCCCATCCCCTCCATCGTCGTTGGGGCTCAGCTCGTTGCCGCCCTGGTGATGAACGTCCCTATCCGTTGGGGTTCGGGCCACGCCGCGCCGCGCGCGTGTGGGCACCTTTTCCCGCGAACCTAACTCATCTGGACCCACCTGTCAGTAATCAAGCACGTATAGACGCCGAACTAGTGCTCTAATGAAGCTGTGTGTCCGCGCGTGGTCTAGTAGTCTAGATTTCTCCTTCTTGCTTCGTCCATATGTGCAGATTTGTGGGCACAAATAGTTGGAAGCGCTGTGAATCTCTCGTCACGTCCTCCTCCTCTTCTTTCTACAGAAAAAGAAAATAAAAGGAAGAGCACTATGCGTGGCATGTGGATTGTTAAATGTCTTAAACTTTTGTTGGTTGGCCACGTAATGTCTTTTGCTATTGTATCATGTGGACGGGAAGTTTCTCCTCCTACCGTCACGACTAGAGATGTCAATGGGGACCCGATACCCGCCAACCTGTGGGGAATTCCCCTATTAGGGCTGATTTGGTGACCAGGGATCACGGGGGATTAGAGGGAATTGAGGGGAAAATTAGTTCATTTCCTCCTCAATCCCCTCCAATCCTCCCGTGATCCCGTTGTCACCAAATCAACCCTTAGAGTACAGGTATGGGACGAAAATTGTCCCCATGGGTATGAATATAGGACAAAATCTCTACCTATTGGGTAAACAGGTATGAGTTTGGGAAGCAATAATCCGAACCCGCTTACCCATGGGTATTTCATATGTGTACACATGTCGTGTTTGTATGGATGGGTTGAGGCCGAGCCGGCCACCAAGCCCAGCACGACAGCGCACCAGGCCACAGGTCCTAGCCCAACAAGGCAACTAGCAGACTAGTAAAAAACAAAACCCTAAAATAACCAGCCATATGCTACCCGCCCAGATGACGGTGACGATCATGGATTCTCAGGCACCAACGAACTCAGATGATGACCAAGGAAGGTGAGAAAACTCCATTTCTCCATTTCTTCTATCGGTCCCGAAGTACTTATGTCTTTTCTGATGGATGGATGAATGGATCATGGTTCATGGATGAGTGCTTGTCGATGTAGTGTCTGAAATCTAAATTGTTTATGCTACATGTTAGTTATACCTTAATTAGGGATGGGGACCCATTGGGGACCCGAAACCCGAATGGGAATGTGTATGAGATGAGTTTTGTACCCATGATTGGTATGAGGATAAATCAAACATGATGTGGATAGGTATGAGATACTATAACCCGGTGGAGAATTCTCCATTGACATCTCTAGTCACGACCTCTTCAGAAACTCGCACGGCACGAACTCCACTTGTCTACCCCTACCCCGAGAGCTGGATAGGGTCACAAAGTTAGCAAAAAAAAAATGTGTGTTATGTGTTCGCTAGAAGAAGCAAACGGTGAAGCCAAATAAATACCCACTATGAGATTGTTGAGCCCAGTAGCACGCACATGTTGGTTTAGTTGGGCCTGAAAACCCACCTTGAGTATTATTGGACACATTTGCATTTGGGCCTACTGCGTTCATCACCCTCTTTCTACGACTCCCGGGTTGGCTTCCGATGATATTTATATATATATACTCTTGCGCAGCTGTGCTAACTTCCCTTGTCTTAAAGATGAGCGCCACCACATCATCGTTTTTTTATAATAATAAAAAAACAATACAGAATGAGCGTCACGTACACGTTTAATACCGGGACTCTGGCCTCTGTGTGACCTCGCCGACTGAACAACACTTTAGCACACGCAAAGGACCCAGAGAAAGTATCTGATGGAAACAAGGGCGAGGTCACTCACATGCGCACAAAACACAAACCCCAATCCCGACGGCAGCGGGACGGCGACTCTCTCTACTCTCGAGTCTCGACCGACGCGACGTGCCTACAGTACAGATCCCGCAAGCGACGAGCAACGAACGCAATCCGTCAAAGAAAGCGCACCGCAGTCCGTGTTCAACGTCAGCAATTATACGTGCAGGTGGCAACGCAACGTCAACACCGCAAGTCTTCGTCGCACTCGCACAGGCCTAGGCTGATAAGTAAAAATGCAGTAAGGGATAAGCAAAGTGTGGAGAGAGAGAGAGAGGGAGAGGCCCAGGGAATCGGTTCCATTCTTCGTAGTGTATGTATGTATCTCTCGCATCGCTCTCGTTTTCGGCTTACATCTTCAGAGCACTAGATCAGGCGGCGCCCATTCGAGCGCCTAATACAACATAAGGTAAAAAAATGAGCAAACAATTATATATGCTATATTAAAATTCAGCAAAGGATGATTGAGTCTCTAATAAAACTGTTTAGCGCGGGGAGCAACAAAGCAACTATGAGACTAAACATAGATAGACCGAACATAATCCGTATTAAAGTTTTAGACCATACTTTACCATGTTCTATAGTAAGACGACCAAGGCTATTGTAGCATGAAACTGATAGGGATGAAAACGGTTTCAGAATTTTTCGGAATTCCGGAAACGATTTCGAAATTTTTCGATCGGATTTATCGGTAACGGTATTTTTCGAAAACGGAATCGGTTTTCGGAATTTTCTATCGGAATCGGTATCGGAATCGGCGTGGTGTTTTACCGACCGTTTCCATCGGTTACCGGTTTTTGTCGGAAATTACCGGATTTATGTCTCGGAAATTTCCGGAATTGTGTCTCGGAATTTTTTCGGAATTTTCCAGCATGTGATTTTTTTGCATCGCCTGTACATCTCTGGATAAGGATTACTTATTTTTGTATTTTTTGGACGCTTTAAGATTTTTTGGGGGTTAGATGGTGTTGGAAGGCAGTTCAGATTAACGATTTGGTCTCTCGAACGAATCCATCATTTTCTATGCACATGTTATGTATTAGTAATATATAATGATAGAGAGCCGACAGTCTGTCTTTTCCACACACTAGATTTTAGGGTTTTCCTGTGAGACTGTGAAAAAACCCTTTATGTAAGGAAAAAATATTTCATGAGTAAGCATGTCACGTCAACTAAATCGAGTGGATATTGTGAATTGTGAACTTTGAGTATGTTAACTTGTGATCTTTATGAACTTGTTATACTGTGAACTTGTTATATTGTGAACTTGTGATCTTTGTAAACTTTTTATATTATAAATTTATGATCCTTGTGAACTTGTTATATCATGAATTGTGAACTTGTGGTATTTGTGATGTTTTGTCAATTTTGTTTTATTGTGAAGTTTGATATGTTTACCGATCGTATTTTAGATTTCGACCGTTACCGGTGTATTTTCCGCACCGAACTTTCGTTTCCGATGTTTCCGAAATACCGATGCCGTTTCCGTTTCCGGAGTTACCGTTTTCGATTTTGTTTCCGATAAAAAATATGAAAACGGTAATGGTTTTAGTGTTTACCGACCGTTACCGATGTATTTTCCGCACCGAACTTTCGTTTCCGATGTTTCCGAAATACCGATGCCGTTTCCGTTTCCGGAGTTACCGTTTTCGATTTTGTTTCCGATAAAAAATATGAAAACGGTAATGGTTTTAGTGTTTACCGACCGTTTCCGACCGTTTTCATCCCTAGAAACTGATCCCAAATAAGATTATAGGATGAAGTCTACGTTTAGGGGGGGTCGCAAGTTAGAAATAGGTAGGCAGCTACGCGGGAGGTATATACATAGTACTGGGAGCTGATGCAACCCACATAGTTATGCACATAAATCTTACACAACTACAATTGCAGCTTCACTCCATCTACAAAAAGCCAACCACAAAAGTGACCAAGATGTCCATCCACAAAAGTGACCAAGATGTCATCTGTCATACGTTCAAACTTCAGGTTTGTCGAGGCTGCAAATAGATATAAGAATGTGAGTATAAAGTTCCATAAAATATCCCATGTGGCATGTTTTGTCAACCCAAAAGAAATTGATATTGTTCATTTGTGCAAGTTGTATTCAAGCTGTAGCCCTTACATTGACGCTAATTTGGTTAGAAGGCCTGAATCGCCTAAGTATTTTGATTCGCAACTTCCTTTTAAGCACATTTATCACAAATTTATTTATTATCTATATTTCTATTATCAAATCAGAAGGCCTACTAAACCTGTTACTTTTGTCCTTCCTCCCAAAAAAGAACTGTAACCATCCAAAGCACAAGATCCATGTAATCCATACGGTAGAGCTAGCACAAAATCAAAACGAGGTCTGTAGCTCTACGCTTGTAATAGTCCTGAAGAAGTACACACAACTTCATCAGAAACAAAAATAAGTTGTCGTACAGATCCATTAAGAGAAAAGGAAAGCTCTGTAAAACTATGACCCATACCTTCGCATTGGTCTTACTGTCCAAACTCTGAAGCACACATAATGGTCACTAAGTATCTGCACAAAAAATGATTTTCAGGACTGCACAAAGTTCTGAATAATGTTAGTGCTTCTAGAATCAAGTTTACAATGTTCAAACAAACCTTGAACTTTTTCAAAAAGCCTAGAAGTAATTGAAGATAGAAGCTTGTCTCAACCGATAATTTTTCTCCACAATGAGCTTTTCCAAATGAGCTCGACATTTTTTATCGCCACAACAATGACAACAATCAGTTGCAAACTGGTCGCTTGTATTGTATATGGTACAAGCCATCCAAGTTTAACAATGTATTGAGTACCAAACCCTAAATGTTAAGCCCTAAACAATTTAGGACGCTAAATTGCAACAGCTCTAGGGCAGGGGCATTTGAGATACATCATAATGTGTTTTCTTCTTCCATTTTCATTGTGTGTGTTGGTAGGGGGCTCAGCTTCGCCTTTGCTCAATCATTTAACTAGTACCCCACCATCTCTTAGCACCAGATCAACTTGTCCTGATACTATAAGTGGAGCTGCCCTGGTTATCACACATAGAATGGCATGACCATCCAGGGACAAAAACCACTATCATTAGGACATAACTGAAAAGGTTCCCAGGAGAGAAGAGAGAGGGCTCCAGTTTGGTACCTGATAGTCGCCTAGAGGGGGGTGAATAGGGCGAAACTGAAATTTACAAAAATAATCACAACTACAAGCCGGGTTAGCGTTAGAAACAATAACGAGTCCGCGAGAGAGGGCACAAAACAAATCGCAAGCGAATGAAGAGTGAGACACGTGGATTTGTTTTACCGAGGTTCGGTTCTCGCAAACCTACTCCCCGTTGAGGAGGCCACAAAGGCCGGGTCTTTTTCAACCCTTTCCCTCTCTCAAAACGGTCCCTCGGACCGAGTGAGCTTCTCCTTCTCAATCAAACGGGAACAAACTTCCCCGCAAGGACCACCACACAATTGGTGTCTCTTGCCTTGGTTACAATTGAGTTGTTTGCAAGAAAGAATGAAAGAAAGCACGATTGCAAAAGCCAAGCGACAAGAGCGACAAATAACACACGGATCTTTCTCTCTCTCAAGTCACTAATCACTAATGATCACTTGTCTCAACTTTGGAACTTGGAGAGATTGAGGCTTTGAATGTGTCTTGGAATGGATTGCTAGCTCTTGTATTGAATGTTGAAGGTTGGAATGCTTGGATGCAATGAATGGTGGGGTGGTTGGGGTATTTATAGCCCCAACCACCAAAAGTGGCCGTTGGTGGAGGCTGTCTGTCGATGGCGCACCGGACAGTCTGGTGCACACCGGACATGTCCGGTGCCTCCCCCACGTCATCAATGCCGTTGGATTCTGACCGTTGGAGCTTCTGACTTCTGGGCCCGCCTGGATGTCCGGTGCACACCGGACATCACCTGTTCATTGTCCGGTGTGCCAGTATGGGCGCGCCTGACTTCTGCGCGCGCAGAGCGCGCATTAAATGCGCCGCAGGTAGCCGTTGGCGCCGAAATAGCCGTTGCTCCGTGGTTACACCGGACAGTCCGGTGCACACCGGACATGTCCGGTGAATTATAGCGGAGCGGCTGCTGCGCGATCCCGAGGCGGGCGAGTTGAGGAGGCCGCGCTTCCTTGGAGCACCGGACACTGTCCGGTGTACACCGGACAGTCCGGTGAATTATAGCGAAGCGGCCTGAGAAATTCCCGAAGGTGGCGAGTACGAGTTGGAGTCCTCTGGTGCACCGGACATTGTCCGGTGGCGCACCGGACACTGTCCGGTGTACACCGGACAGTCCGGTGCCTCCAGACCAGAGGTGCCTTCGGTTGCCTCTTTGCTCCTTTGTTGAATCCAAAACTTGATCTTTTTATTGGCTGAGTGTGAACCTTTTGCACCTGTATAACTTATACACTAGAGCAAACTAGTTAGTCCAATATTTGTGTTGGGCAATTCAACCACCAAAATTATTTAGGGACTAGGTGTAAGCCTAATTCCCTTTCAATCTCCCCCTTTTTGGTGATTGATGCCAACACAAACCAAAGCAAATATAGAAGTGCATAATTGAACTAGTTTGCATAATGTAAGTGCAAAGGTTGCTTGGAATTGAGCCAATATAAATGCTTACATGATGCGCATGGATATTTTTCTTTGTTTTTGACATATTGGACCAAATTTGCACCAAAAGTTTTGTTTTTGCAAACTCTTTTGTAAATTCTTTTCAAAGTCTTTTTGCAAGAAAGTCAAAGGTAAATGAATAAGATAAGGCATTTTCAAGTTTTGAAATTTTCTTCCTTTGTACAAAATGCTTTCTCTTTGACTAAACAAAACTCCCCCTCAAATAAATTCTCCTCTTAGTGTTCAAGAGGGTTTTAAGATATCAAGTTTTGAAAATACTACTTGCTCCCCCTTTAGAACACAAAGAGATACCAATTTGAAATTTTCCGATTGAAAACCATTAATTTTAAAATGGGTGGTGGTGCGGTCCTTTTGCTTTGGGCCAATACTTTCTCCCCCTTTGGCATGAATCGCCAAAAACGGATACTTAGAATGAAATATAGGCCCTTTGAAGTACTTTCTCCTCCTTTGGTCATAAAATAAATGAGTGAAGATTATACCAACATTGGAGAGTGATGCGGAGCGACGACGAAGGATGAGTAGTAGAGCGGAGTGGAAGCCTTTGTTTTCGCCGAAGACTCCAATTCCCTTTCAATATACCTATGACTTGGTTTGGAATATACTTGAAAACACATTAGTCATGGCATATAAAAGAGACATGATCAAAGGTATCTTTATGAGCTAGGTGTGCAAGTCTAGCAAAAGAAATTCCTAGAATCAAGAATATTAAGCTCATGCCTAAGTCTGGTAAAAGATTGTTCATCAAGTGGCTTGGTAAAGATATCGGCTAATTGATCTTTAGTGTTAATGTATGAAATCTCGATATCCCCCTTTTGTTGGTGATCCCGAAGAAAATGATACCGAATGGCTATGTGTTTAGTGCGGCTATGCTCAACGGGATTATCCGCCATGCGGATTGCACTCTCATTATCACATAGAAGAGGAACTTTGGTTAATTTGTAACCGTAGTCCCGCAGGGTTTGCCTCATCCAAAGCAATTGCGCGCAACAGTGGCCTGCGGCAATTGATAGTCGCCTAGAGGGGGGGGGTGAATAGGGCGAAACTGAAATTTACAAATATAAACACAACTACAAGCCGGGTTAGCGTTAGTAATAAGGAAACGAGTCCGCGAGAGAGGGCGCAAAACAAATCGCAAGCGAATAAGAGTGTGACACGAGGATTTGTTTTACCGAGGTTCGGTTCTTGCAAACCTACTCCCCGTTGAGGAGGCCACAAAGGCCGGGTCTCTTTCAACCCTTCCCTCTCTCAAACGATCCCACGGATCGAGTGAGCTTTCTCTTCTTCTCAATCAACCGGGAACAAAACTTCCCCGCAAGGGCCACCACACAATTGGTGCCTCTTGCCTTGGTTACAATTGAGTGATTATCACAAGAACAAGTGAGAAAGAAAAGAATGCGATCCAAGCGCAAGAGCTCGAAAGAACACAAGCAAATCACTCTCTCTAGTCACTATGGAGTTGTGTGGAATTTGGAGAGGACTTGATCTATTTGGTGTGTCTAGAATTGAATGCTAGAGCTCTTGTAGTAGTTGAGAAGTGGAAAACTTGGATGGCAATGAATGTGGGGTGGTTGGGGTATTTATATCCCCAACCACCAAAAGTGACCGTTGCTGGAACCTGTCTGTTCGATGGCGCACCGGACAGTCCGGTGCACACCGGACAGTCCGGTGCCCCTGCCACGTCACCATTGCCGTTGGATTCTGACCGTTGGAGCTTCTGACTTCTGGGCCCCCTAGGTGTCCGGTGCACACCGGACATGTACTGTTTGATGTCCGGTGCACCGGTATGGGCGATCCTGACGTCTGCGCGCGCTGCGCGCGCATTAAATGCTCCGCAGGGAGCCGTTGGCGCCGCAGGGAGCCGTTGCTCCGCTGGCACACCGGACAGTCCGGTGCACACCGGACAGTCCGGTGAATTTTAGCGGAGCGGCTGCCGCGCGAACCCGAGGCTGGCGAGTTCCGGAGACCGCGCTTCCTTGGAGCACCGGACATGTCCGGTGCACACCGGACAGTCCGGTGAATTATAGCGCGCCGGCTTCCGAGAATTCCCGAGAGCGAAGAGTTGGAGTTGGAGTCCTCTGGGCGCACCGGACACTGTCCGGTGCACACCGGACAGTCCGGTGCCTCCAGCCAGAGGTGCCCTCGGTTGCCTCATTGCTCCTTTGTTGAATCCAACACTTGGTCTTTTTGTTGGCTAAAATGTGAACCTTTTGCACCTGTATAACTTATGCACTAGAGTAAACTAGTTAGTCCAATATTTGTGTTGGGCAATTCAACCACCAAAATTATTTAGGAACTAGGTGTAAGCCTAATTCCCTTTCAATCTCCCCCTTTTTGGTGATTGATGCCAACACAAACCAAAGCAAATATAGAAGTGCATAATTGAGCTAGTTTACATAATGTAAGTGCAAAGGTTGCTTGGAATTGGGCCAATATAAATACTTATGTGATGCGCATGGATGGTTTCTTTGTTTTTGACATATTGGACCACATTTTCACCATAAGTTTTGTTTTTGCAAACTCTTTTGTAAATTCTTTTTCAAAGTCATTTTGCAAGATAGTCAAAGGTAAAAGAATAAGATTTGAAATTTTCTTCATTTGTTCAAATGCTTTTCCTTTGACTAAACAAAACTCCCCCTAAATGAGATCCTCCTCTTAGTGTTCAAGAGGGTTTTGATTTATCATTTTGAAATACTATTTCCTCCCCCTTTAGAACATAAAGAGATACCAATTTTGAAATTTACCAATGAAAATCATCAAATTTAAAAAATTAGGTGGTGGTGCGGTCCTTTTGCTTTGGGCTCATATTTTCTCCCCCTTTGGCATGAATCGCCAAAAACGGAACCATTAGAGCCCAATGAGGTACTTTCTCCCCCTTTGGTCATGAAATGAGTGAGTGAAGATTATACCAAAGTTGAAGAGATGATGCGGAGCGACGGCGAAGAATGAGTAGTAGAGTGGAGTGGAAGCCTTGTCTTTGCCGAAGACTCCAATTTCCTTTCAATATACCTATGACTTGATTTGAAATATACTTGAAAACACATTAGTCATAGCATATAAAAGAGACATGATCAAAGGTATATTTATGAGCTTATGTGTGCAAGACTAGCAAAAGAAATTCCTAGAATCAAGAATATTGAGCTCATGCCTAAGTCGGGTAAAAGATTGTTCATCAAGCGGCTTGGTAAAGATATCGGCTAATTGATCTTTAGTGTTAATGTAAGAAATCTCGATATCCCCCTTTTGTTGGTGATCCCGAAGAAAATGATACCGAATGGCTATGTGCTTAGTGCGGCTATGCTCGACGGGATTGTCGGCCATTTTGATTGCACTCTCATTATCACATAGCAAGGGGACTTTGGTTAATTTGTAACCGTAGTCCCGCAGGGTTTGCCTCATCCAAAGCAATTGCGCGCAACAATGGCCTGCGGCAATATACTCGGCTTCGGCGGTAGAAAGAGCGACCGAATTTTGCTTCTTTGAAGCCCAAGACACCAAGGATCTTCCCAAGAACTGGCAAGTCCCCGATGTGCTCTTCCTATTAATCCTACACCCCGCCCAATCGGCATCCGAATAACCAATCAAATCAAAAGTGGATCCCCGAGGGTACCAAAGCCCAAACTTAGGAGTAAAAGCCAAATATCTCAAGATTCGTTTCACGGCCGTAAGGTGTGATTCCTTAGGGTCGGCTTGGAATCTTGCACACATGCAAACGGAAAGCATAATGTCCGGTCGAGATGCACATAAGTAAAGCAATGAACCAATCATCGACCGGTATACCTTTTGATCCACGGACTTACCTCCCGTGTCGAGGTCGAGATGCCCATTAGTTCCCATGGGTGTCTTGATGGGCTTGGCATCCTTCATTCCAAACTTGCTTAGAATATCTTGAGTATATTTTGTTTGGCAGATGAAGGTGCCCTCTTGGAGTTGCTTGACTTGAAATCCTAGAAAATACTTCAACTCCCCCATCATCGACATCTCGAATTTTTGTGTCATGATCCTACTAAATTCTTCACATGTAGATTTGTTAGTAGACCCAAATATGATATCATCAACATAAATTTGGCATACAAACAAATCATTGTCAAGAGTCTTAGTGAATAAAGTAGGATCGACCTTGCCGACTTTGAAGCCATTTGCAATAAGGAAATCTCTAAGGCATTCATACCATGCTCTTGGGGCTTGCTTGAGCCCATAAAGCGCCTTAGAGAGCCTATAAACATGGTTAGGGTACTCACTGTCTTCAAAGCCGGGAGGTTGCTCAACATAGACCTCCTCCTTGATTGGTCCATTGAGGAAGGCACTCTTCACGTCCATTTGATAAAGCTTGAAGCCATGGTAAGTAGCATAGGCTAATAATATACGAATTGACTCAAGCCTAGCTACGGGTGCATAGGTTTCACCAAAATCCAAACCTTCGACTTGTGAATACCCCTTGGCCACGAGTCGAGCTTTGTTCCTAGTCACCACACCATGCTCGTCTTGCTTGTTGCGGAAGACCCACTTGGTTCCTACAACATTTTGGTTAGGACGTGGAACTAAGTGCCATACCTCGTTCCTCGTGAAATTGTTGAGCTCCTCTTGCATCGCCATCACCCAATCCGAATCTTGAAGTGCTTCCTCTACCCTGTGTGGCTCAATAGAGGAAACAAACGAGTAATGTTCACAAAAATGAGCAACACGAGATCGAGTAGTTACCCCCTTATGAATGTCGCCGAGGATGGTGTCGACGGGGTGATCTCGTTGTATTGCTTGGTGGACTCTTGGGTGTGGCGGCCTTGGTTGTTCATCCTCCTTGTCTTCATCATTTGCATCTCCCCCTTGATCGTTGCCGTCATTTTGAGGTGGCTCATCTTCTTGATCTTCTTGTTCAACATCTTGAGCCTCATCCTCAACTTGAGTTGGTGGAGATGCTTGCATGGAGGAGGATGGTTGATCTTGTGCTTGTGAAGGCTCTTCGGATTCCTTAGGACACACATCCCCAATGGACATGTTCCTTAGCGCTATGCATGGAGCCTGTTCTTCACCTGTTTCATCAAGATCAACTTGCTCTATTTGAGAGCCGTTAGTCTCATCAAACACAACGTCACAAGAAGCTTCAACAAGTCCTGAGGACTTGTTAAAGACTCTATATGCCCTTGTGTTTGAGTCATATCCTAGTAAAAAGCCTTCTACAGTTTTAGGAGCAAATTTAGATTTTCTACCTCTTTTGACAAGAATAAAACATTTGCTACCAAAAACTCTAAAATATGAAATATTGGGCTTTTTACCGGTTAGGAGTTCATAAGATGTCTTCTTGAGGATTCGGTGAAGATATAACCGGTTGATGGCGTAGCAGGCGGTGTTGACCGCCTCGGCCCAAAACCGATCCGGTGTCTTGTACTCATCAAGCATGGTTCTTGCCATGTCCAATAGAGTTCGATTCTTCCTCTCCACTACTCCATTTTGTTGTGGAGTGTAGGGAGAAGAGAACTCATGCTTGATGCCCTCCTCCTCAAGGAAGCCTTCAATTTGAGAGTTCTTGAACTCCGTCCCGTTGTCGCTTCTAATTTTCTTGATCCTTAAGCCGAACTCATTTTGAGCCCGTCTCAAGAATCCCTTTAAAGTTTCTTGGGTATGAGATTTGTCCTGCAAAAAGAACACCCAAGTGAAGCGAGAATAATCATCCACAATTACAAGGCAATACTTACTACCGCCGATGCTTATGTAAGCGATCGGGCCGAATAGATCCATGTGTAGGAGCTCCAGTGGCCTGTCGGTAGTCATGATGTTTTTGTGTGGATGATGGACACCAACTTGCTTCCCGGCTTGGCATGTGCTACAAATCCTGTCTTTCTCAAAATGAACATCGGTTAGTCCTAAAATGTGTTCTCCCTTTAGAAGCTTGTGAAGATTCTTCATTCCAACATGGGCTAGTCGGCGGTGCCAAAGCCAACCCAAGTTAGTCTTAGCAATCAAGCAAGTGTCGAGTTCAGCTCTATCAAAATCTACCAAGTATAGCTGACCCTCTAACACTCCCTTAAATGCTACTGAATCATCACTTCTTCTAAAGACAGTAACACCTGTATCAGTAAAAAGACAGTTGTAGCCCATTTTGCATAATTGAGAAACGGAAAGCAAATTGTAATCTAAGGAATCTACAAGAAAAACATTGGAAATAGAATGGTCAGGAGATATAGCAATTTTACCCAAACCTTTGACCAAACCTTGATTTCCATCCCCGAATGTGATAGCTCGTTGGGGATCATGGTTTTTCTCATAGGAGGAGAACATCATTTTCTCCCCTGTCATATGGTTTGTGCACCCGCTGTCGAGTATCCAACTTGAGCCCCCGGATGCATAAACCTACAAAACAATTTTAGTTCTTGATTTTAGGTACCCAAACGGTTTTGGGTCCTTTGGCATTAGATACAAGAACTTTGGGTACCCAAACACAAGTCTTGGAGCCCTTGTGTTTGCCCCCAACAATTTTGGCAACTACCTTGCCGGATTTGTTAGTTAAAACATAAGATGCATCAAAAGTTTTAAATGAAATGCTATGATCATTTGATGCATTAGGAATTTTCTTTCTAGGCAACTTGGCACGGGTTGGTTGCCTAGAACTAGATGTCTCACCCTTATACATGTAAGCATGATTAGGGCCAGAGTGAGACTTCCTAGAATGAATTTTCCTAATCTTGCTCTCAGGATAGCCGGCAGGGTACAAAATGTAACCCTCGTTATCCTGAGGCATGGGAGCCTTGCCCTTAACAAAGTTAGATAAGTTCTTTGGAGGGGCATTAATTTTGACATTGTCTCCCCTTTGGAAGCCAATGCCATCCTTAATGCCAGGGCGTCTCCCATTATAGAGCATGCTTCTAGCAAGTTTAAATTTTTCATTTTCTAAGTCATGCTCTCTAATCTTAGCATTAAGTTGTGCTATGTGATCATTTTGTTGTTTAATTAAGGCTAGGTGATCATGGATAGCATCAACATTAATATCTCTACATCTAGTACAAATGGAAATATGCTCAACATTAGATGTAGAGGGTTTGCAAGATTTTAGTTCAACAACCTTAGCATGCAACATATCATTTTTAGTTCTAAGGTCGGAAATAGTAGCATTGCAAACATCAAAATCCTTAGCCTTAGCAATTAATTTCTCATTCTCATTTCTAAGGCTAGCAATAGAACAGTTCAATTTTTCAATCCTAGCAATCAAATCATCATTATCATTTCTAGGAATTGAAACATTGCAAATATGAGAATCAACCTTAGCTAACAAATTTGCATTTTCATTTCTAAGGTTGTCTAAAGTCTCATGACAAGTGCTTAGCTCACTGGACAATTTTTCACATTTTTCTCTTTCTAGAGCATAAGCATTTTTAACCTTAACATGCTTCTTATTTTCTTTAATAAGGAAGTCCTCTTGAGAATCCAAGAGATCATCCTTCTCATGTATAGCACTAATCAATTCATTTAATTTTTCCTTTTGTTGCATGTTGAGGTTAGCAAAAAGAATGCGCAAATTATCTTCTTCATTTTTATCATCATCCTCATCACTAGATGTTTCATATTTAGTGGAGGACTTTGATTTTACCTTCTTTTTGCCATCCTTGGCCATGAGACACTTGTGGCCGACGTTGGGGAAGAGGAGGCCCTTGGTGACGGCGATGTTGGCGGCGTCCTCGTCGTCGGAGGAGTCGCTTGAGCTCTCGTCGGAGTCCCACTCCTGACAAACATGGGCATCGCCGCCCTTCTTCTTGTAGTATCTCTTCTTTTCCTTCCTCTTGCCCTTCTTGTCATCGCCCCTGTCACTATCACTTGATAATGGACATTTAGCAATAAAGTGACCGGGCTTACCACACTTGTAGCAAACCTTCTTGGAACGGGATTTGTAGTCCTTCCCCTTCCGTTGCTTGAGGATTTGCCGAAAGCTTTTGATGATTAGGGCCATCTCCTCATTGTCGAGCTTGGAGGCGTCAATCGGTTGTCTACTTGGTGTAGACTCCTCCTTCTTCTCCTCCGTTGCCTTGAAGGCCACGGGTTGCGCCTCGGACGTGGAGGGTTCATCAAGCTCGTTGATCTTCTTTGAGCCCTTAATCATGCATTCAAAACTAACAAAATTCCCGATGACTTCTTCGGGGGTCATTTGTGTATATCTAGGATTGCCACGAATTAATTGAACTTGTGTGGGGTTAAGGAAAATAAGGGCTCTTAGAATAACCTTAACCACTTCGTGGTCATCCCATTTTGCGCTTCCGAGGTTGCGCACTTGGTTCACCAAGGTCTTGAGCCGGTTGTACATGTCTTGTGGCTCCTCCCCTTGGCGAAGACGGAAGCGACCGAGCTCCCCCTCGATCGTTTCCCGCTTGGTGATCTTGGTGAGCTCATCACCCTCGTGCGCCGTCTTGAGTAGGTCCCAAATCTCCTTGGCGTTCTTCAACCCTTGTACTTTGTTGTATTCCTCCTTGCTTAGAGAGGCAAGGAGGATGGTTGTGGCTTGGGAGTTGAAGTGCTCGATTTGGGCTACTTCGTCCGTGTCGTAGTCCTCATCCCCTACGGATGGTACCTGTACACCATACTCAACAACATCCCATATACTTTTGTGGAGAGAGGTTAGATGAAATCGCATTAAATTACTCCACATAGCATAATCTTCACCATTAAAAGTTGGTGGTTTGCCTAATGGGACGGAAAGTAAAGGTGTATGTTTAGGAGTGCGAGGGTAACGTAGGGGGATCTTACTATACTTCTTACGCTCTTGGCGTTTAGAAGTGACGGACGCCGCGTCGGAGCCGGAGGTGGATGTCGATGAAGTGTCGGTCTCGTAGTAGACCACCTTCCTCATCCTCTTGTGCTTGTCCCCACTCCGATGCGGCTTGTGAGAAGAAGATTTTTCCTTCTTCTCCTTGTGGTGAGAAGAGGAAGATCTTTTCTCCTTCCGCTTGGAGGAGCTCTTCTTCTTCTCCCTTCTCTTGGTGCGGGACTCTTCCGATGAAGTGCTCCCTTGGCTTGTAGTGGGCTTGTCGCCGGTCTCCATCTCCTTCTTGGCGTGATCTCCCGACATCACTTCGAGCGGTTAGGCTCTAATGAAGCACCGGGCTTTGATACCAATTGATAGTCGCCTAGAGGGGGGGGTGAATAGGGCGAAACTGAAATTTACAAATATAAACACAACTACAAGCCGGGTTAGCGTTAGTAATAAGGAAACGAGTCCGCGAGAGAGGGCGCAAAACAAATCGCAAGCGAATAAGAGTGTGACACGAGGATTTGTTTTACCGAGGTTCGGTTCTTGCAAACCTACTCCCCGTTGAGGAGGCCACAAAGGCCGGGTCTCTTTCAACCCTTCCCTCTCTCAAACGATCCTACGGATCGAGTGAGCTTTCTCTTCTTCTCAATCAACCGGGAACAAAACTTCCCCGCAAGGGCCACCACACAATTGGTGCCTCTTGCCTTGGTTACAATTGAGTGATTATCACAAGAACAAGTGAGAAAGAAAAGAATGCGATCCAAGCGCAAGAGCTCGAAAGAACACAAGCAAATCACTCTCTCTAGTCACTATGGAGTTGTGTGGAATTTGGAGAGGACTTGATCTATTTGGTGTGTCTAGAATTGAATGCTAGAGCTCTTGTAGTAGTTGAGAAGTGGAAAACTTGGATGGCAATGAATGTGGGGTGGTTGGGGTATTTATATCCCCAACCACTAAAAGTGACCGTTGCTGGAACCTGTCTGTTCGATGGCGCACCGGACAGTCCGGTGCACACCGGACAGTCCGGTGCCCCTGCCACGTCACCATTGCCGTTGGATTCTGACCGTTGGAGCTTCTGACTTCTGGGCCCCCCTGGGTGTCCGGTGCACACCGGACATGTACTGTTTGATGTCCGGTGCACCGGTATGGGCGATCCTGACGTCTGCGCGCGCATTAAATGCTCCGCAGGGAGCCGTTGGCGCCGCAGGGAGCCGTTGCTCCGCTGGCACACCGGACAGTCCGGTGAATTTTAGCGGAGCGGCTGCCGCGCGAACCCGAGGCTGGCGAGTTCCGGAGACCGCGCTTCCTTGGAGCACCGGACATGTCCGGTGCACACCGGACAGTCCGGTGAATTATAGCGCGCCGGCTTCCGAGAATTCCCGAGAGCGAAGAGTTGGAGTTGGAGTCCTCTGGGCGCACCGGACACTGTCCGGTGCACACCGGACAGTCCGGTGGCTCCAGCCAGAGGTGCCCTCGGTTGCCTCATTGCTCCTTTGTTGAATCCAACACTTGGTCTTTTTGTTGGCTAAAATGTGAACCTTTTGCACCTGTATAACTTATGCACTAGAGTAAACTAGTTAGTCCAATATTTGTGTTGGGCAATTCAACCACCAAAATTATTTAGGAACTAGGTGTAAGCCTAATTCCCTTTCAGCAATATACTCGGCTTCAGCGGTAGAAAGAGCGACGGAATTTTGCTTCTTTGAAGCCCAAGACACCAAGGATCTTCCCAAGAACTGACAAGTCCCCGATGTGCTCTTTCTATTAATCTTACACCCCGCCCAATCGGCATCCGAATAACCAATCAAATCAAAAGTGGATCCCCGAGGGTACCAAAGCCCAAACTTTGGAGTATAAGCCAAATATCTCAAGATTCGTTTTACGGCCGTAAGGTGTGATTCCTTAGGGTCGGCTTGGAATCTTGCACACATGCAAACGGAAAGCATAATGTCCGGTCGAGATGCACATAAATAAAGCAATGAACCAATCATCGACCGGTATACCTTTTGATCCACGGACTTACCTCCCGTGTCGAGGTCGAGATGCCCATTTGTTCCCATGGGAGTTTTGATGGGCTTGGCATCCTTCATTCCAAACTTGCTTAGAATGTCTTGAGTATACTTCGTTTGGCTAATGAAAGTGCCCTCTTGGAGTTGCTTGACTTGGAATCCTAGAAAATACTTCAACTCCCCCATCATCGACATCTCGAATTTTTGTGTCATGATCCTACTAAATTCTTCACATGTAGATTCGTTAGTAGACCCAAATATGATATCATCAACATAAATTTGGCATACAAACAAATCATTGTCAAGAGTTTTAGTGAATAAAGTAGGATCGGCCTTGCCGACTTTGAAGCCATTAGCAATAAGGAAATCTCTAAGGCATTCATACCATGCTCTTGGGGCTTGCTTGAGCCCATAAAGCGCCTTAGAGAGCCTATAAACATGGTTAGGGTACTCACTATCTTCAAAGCCGGGAGGTTGCTCAACATAGACCTCCTCCTTGATTGGTCCATTGAGGAAGGCACTCTTCACGTCCATTTGATAAAGCTTGAAGCCATGGTAAGTAGCATAGGCCAATAATATGCGAATTGACTCAAGCCTAGCTACGGGTGCATAGGTTTCACCAAAATCCAAACCTTCGACTTGTGAATACCCCTTGGCCACGAGTCGAGCTTTGTTCCTTGTCACCACACCATGCTCGTCTTGCTTGTTGCGGAAGACCCACTTGGTTCCTACAACATTTTGATTAGGACGTGGAACTAAATGACATACCTCATTCCTTGTGAAATTGTTGAGCTCGTCTTGCATCGCCATCACCCAATCCGAATCTTGAAGTGCTTCCTCTACCCTGTGTGGCTCAATAGAGGAAACAAAAGAGTAATGTTCACAAAAATGTGCAACACGAGATCGAGTAGTTACCCCCTTGTGAATGTCGCCGAGGATGGTGTCGACGGGGTGATCTCGTTGTATTGCTTGGTGGACTCTTGGGTGTGGCGGCCTTGGTTGTTCATCCTCCTTGTCTTCATCATTTGCATCTCCCCCTTGATCGTTGCCATCATTTTGAGGTGGCTCATCTTCTTGATCTTCTTGTTCAACATCTTGAGCCTCATCCTCAATTTGAGTTGGTGGAGATGCTTGCATGGAGGAGGATGGTTGATCTTGTGCATGTGGAGGCCCTTCGGATTCCTTAGGACACACATCCCCAATGGACATGTTCCTTAGCGCTATGCATGGAGCCTGTTCTTCACCTATCTCATCAAGATCAACTTGCTCTACTTGAGAGCCATTAGTCTCATCAAACACAACGTCACAAGAAACTTCAACAAGTCCTGAGGACTTGTTAAAGACTCTATATGCCCTTGTGTTTGAGTCATATCCTAGTAAAAAGCCTTCTATAGTTTTAGGAGCAAATTTAGATTTTCTACCTCTTTTAACAAGTATAAAACATTTGCTACCAAAAACTCTAAAATAAGAAATATTTGGCTTTTTACCGGTTAGGAGTTCATAGGATGTCTTCTTGAGGATTCGGTGTAGATATAACCGGTTGATGGCGTAGCAGGCGGTGTTGACCGCCTCGGCCCAAAACCGATCCGGTGTCTTGTACTCATCAAGCATGGTTCTTGCCATGTCCAATAGAGTTCGATTCTTCCTCTCCACTACACCATTTTGTTGTGGAGTGTAGGGAGAAGAGAACTCATGCTTGATGCCCTCCTCCTCAAGGAAGCCTTCAATTTGAGAGTTCTTGAACTCCGTCCCGTTGTCGCTTCTTATTTTCTTGATCCTTAAGCCGAACTCATTTTGAGCCCGTCTCAAGAATCCCTTTAAGGTCTCTTGGGTTTGAGATTTCTCCTGTAAAAAGAATACCCAAGTGAAGCGAGAATAATCATCCACAATTACAAGACAATACTTACTACCGCCGATGCTTATGTAAGCGATCGGGCCGAACAAATCCATGTGTAGGAGCTCTAGTGGCCTGTCGGTAGTCATGATGTTTTTGTGTGAATGATGGGCTCCAACTTGCTTCCCGGCTTGGCAAGCGCTACAAATCCTGTCTTTCTCAAAATGAACATTGGTTAGTCCTAAAATGTGTTCTCCCTTTAGAAGCTTGTGAAGATTCTTCATTCCAACATGGGCTAGTCGGCGGTGCCAGAGCCAACCCAAGTTAGTCTTAGCAACCAAGCAAGTGTCGAGTTCAGCTCTATCAAAATCTACCAGGTATAGCTGACCCTCTAACACTCCCTTAAATGCTATTGAATCATCACTTCTTCTAAAGACAGTGACACCTATATCAGTAAATAGACAGTTGTAGCCCATTTGACATAATTGGGATACGGAAAGCAAATTGTAATCTAAAGAATCTACGAGAAAAACATTGGAAATAGTGTGGTCAGGTGATATAGCAATTTTACCCAACCCTTTGACCAAACCTTGATTTCCATCCCCGAATGTGATAGCTCGTTGGGGATCTTGGTTTTTCTCATATGAGGAGAACATCTTCTTCTCCCCTGTCATGTGGTTTGTGCACCCGCTGTCGAGTATCCAACTTGAGCCCCCGGATGCATAAACCTACAAAACAAATTTAGTTCTTGATTTTAGGTACCCAAACGGTTTTGGGTCCTTTGGCATTAGAGACAAGAACTTTGGGTACCCAAACACAAGTCTTGGAGCCCTTGTGTTTGCTCCCAACAAACTTGGCAACTACCTTGCCGGATTTATTAGTAAGCACATAGGAGGCATCAAGAGTTTTGAATGACATGTTATGATCATTTGATGCAATAGGAGATTTTTTCTTAGGCAACTTAGCACGGGTTGGTTGCCTAGAACTAGATGTCTCACCCTTATACATGAAAGCATGATTAGGGCCAGAGTGAGACTTCCTAGAGTGAATTTTCCTAATTTTGCTCTCAGGATAACCGGCAGGGTACAAAATGTAGCCCTCGTTATCTTGAGGCATGGGAGCCTTGCCCTTAACAAAATTAGATAATCTTTTAGGAGGGGCATTAAGTTTGACATTGTCTCCCTTTTGGAAGCCAATGCCATCCTTGATGCCCGGGCGTCTCCCATTATAGAGCATGCTTCTAGCAAATTTAAATTTTTCATTTTCTAAGTCATGCTCACTAATCTTAGCATTAAGTTGGGCTATGTGATCATTTTGTTTCTTAATTAAGGCTAGGTGATCATGGATAGCATCAACATTAATATCTCTACATCTAGTACAAATGGAAGTATGTTCAATAGTAGATGCAGAGGGTTTGCAAGATTTCAATTCTTCAACCTTAGCATGTAACAAATCATTTTTAGTTCTAAGGTCGGAAACAGTAGCTTTGCAAACATCAAAATCCTTAACCTTAGCAAGCAATTTTTCATTCTCAATCTTAAGGCTAGCAACAAAAATGTTTAATTCTTCAATCCTAGCAAGCAAATCATCATCATTATTTCTAGGATTGGGAATTGAAACATCACAAACATGAGAATCAACCTTAGCAATTAAATTAGCATTTTCATTTCTAAGGTTGGCAATAGTGTCATGGCAAGTGCTTAGCTCACTAGATAGTTTTTGACATTTTTCTACTTCTAGAGCATAAGCATTTTTAACCTTAACATGTTTCTTGTTTTCTTTAATTAGAAAATCCTCTTGGGAATCCAAAAGGTCATCCTTTTCATGAATAGCACTAATCAATTCATTTAATTTTTCTTTTTGTTCCATGTTAAGATTGGCAAAAAGGGTAAGCAAGTTATCCTCCTCATCACTAGCATTATCATCACTAGAGGATTCATATTTTGTGGAGGATTTAGATTTAACCTTCTTCCTTTTGCCGTCTTTTGCCATGAGGCACTTGTGGCCGATGTTGGGGAAGAGGAGTCCCTTGGTGACGGCGATGTTGGCGGCGTCCTCGTCGTCAGAGGAGGAGTCGGTGGAGCTCTCGTCAGAGTTCCACTCGCGGCACACGTGGGCATCGCCGCCCTTCTTCTTGTGGTACCTCTTCTTTTCTCTCCTCTTGCCCTTCTTGTCGTTATCCTTGTCACTGTCACTTGATAATGGACATTTAGCAATAAAGTGACCGGGCTTACCACACTTGTAGCAAACCTTCTTGGAACGGGATTTGTAATCCTTCCCCTTCCGTTGCTTGAGGATTTGCCGAAAGCTTTTGATGATTAAGGCCATCTCCTCATTGTCGAGCTTGGAGGCGTCAATTGGTGGTCTACTTGGTGTAGACTCCTCCTTCTTCTCCTCCGTCGCCTTGAAGGCCACCGGTTGCGCCTCGGACGTGGAGGGTTCATCAAGCTCGTTGATCTTCTTTGAACCTTTAATCATACATTCAAAGCTCACAAAATTCCCGATAACTTCCTCGGGGGTCATTAGTGGGTATCTAGGATTACCACGAATTAATTGAACTTGAGTGGGGTTAAGGAAAATGAGAGCTCTTAGAATAACCTTAACCACCTCATGGTCGTCCCACTTTTTGCTCCCGAGGTTGCGCACTTGGTTCACCAAGGTTTTGAGCCGGTTGTACATATCTTGTGGCTCCTCCCCTTGGCGAAGACGGAAGCGACCGAGCTCCCCCTCGATCGTTTCCCGCTTGGTGATCTTGGTGAGTTCATCACCCTCGTGCGCGGTCTTGAGTAGGTCCCAAATCTCCTTTGCATTCTTCAACCCTTGCACTTTGTTGTATTCCTCCTTGCTTAGAGAGGCGAGGAGAATGGTTGTGGCTTGGGAGTTGAAGTGCTCGATTTGGGCCACTTCGTCCGTATCATAATCCTCATCCCCTATGGATGGTACCTGTGCTCCAAACTCAACAACATTCCATATACTTTTGTGGAGTGAGGTTAGATGAAATTTCATTAAATCGCTCCACCTAGCATAATCTTCGCCATCAAAAGTTGGCGGTTTGCCTAATGGAACGGAAAGTAATGGAGTATGTCTAGATGTACGGGGATAGTGTAAGGGGATCTTACTAAACTTCTTGCGCCCTTGGCGCTTAGAAGTTACGGACGGTGCATCGGAGTCGGAGGTAGATGTTGATGAAGTGTCGGTCTCGTAGTAGACCACCTTCCTCATCCTCTTGTGCTTGTCGCCTTTCCGATGTGACTTGTGGGAAGAAGATTTTTCCTTCTTCTCCTTGTGGTGTGAGGAAGAAGATCTTTTCTCCTTTCGTTTGGAGGACTCCTTCTTCTTCTCCTTCCTCTTGGTGCGGGATTCTTCCGATGAAGTGCTCCCTTGGCTTGTAGTGGGCTTGTCGCCGGTCTCCATCTCCCTCTTGGTGTGATCTCCCGACATCACTTCGAGCGGTTAGGCTCTAATGAAGCACCGGGCTCCGATACCAATTGATAGTCGCCTAGAGGGGGGGTGAATAGGGCGAAACTGAAATTTACAAAAATAATCACAACTACAAGCCGGGTTAGCGTTAGAAACAATAACGAGTCCGCGAGAGAGGGCGCAAAACAAATCGCAAGCGAATGAAGAGTGAGACACGTGGATTTGTTTTACCGAGGTTCGGTTCTCGCAAACCTACTCCCCGTTGAGGAGGCCACAAAGGCCGGGTCTTTTTCAACCCTTTCCCTCTCTCAAAACGGTCCCTCGGACCGAGTGAGCTTCTCCTTCTCAATCAAACGGGAACAAACTTCCCCGCAAGGACCACCACACAATTGGTGTCTCTTGCCTTGGTTACAATTGAGTTGTTTGCAAGAAAGAATGAAAGAAAGCACGATTGCAAAAGCCAAGCGACAAGAGCGACAAATAACACACGGATCTTTCTCTCTCTCAAGTCACTAATCACTAATGATCACTTGTCTCAACTTTGGAACTTGGAGAGATTGAGGCTTTGAATGTGTCTTGGAATGGATTGCTAGCTCTTGTATTGAATGTTGAAGGTTGGAATGCTTGGATGCAACGAATGGTGGGGTGGTTGGGGTATTTATAGCCCCAACCACCAAAAGTGGCCGTTGGTGGAGGCTGTCTGTCGATGGCGCACCGGACAGTCCGGTGCACACCGGACATGTCCGGTGCCTCCCCCACGTCATCAATGCCGTTGGATTCTGACCGTTGGAGCTTCTGACTTCTGGGCCCGCCTGGATGTCCGGTGCACACCGGACATCACCTGTTCATTGTCCGGTGTGCCAGTATGGGCGCGCCTGACTTCTGCGCGCGCAGAGCGCGCATTAAATGCGCCGCAGGTAGCCGTTGGCGCCGAAATAGCCGTTGCTCCGTGGTTACACCGGACAGTCCGGTGCACACCGGACATGTCCGGTGAATTATAGCGGAGCGGCTGCTGCGCGATCCCGAGGCGGGCGAGTTGAGGAGGCCGCGCTTCCTTGGAGCACCGGACACTGTCCGGTGTACACCGGACAGTCCGGTGAATTATAGCGAAGCGGCCTGAGAAATTCCCGAAGGTGGCGAGTACGAGTTAGAGTCCTCTGGTGCACCGGACATTGTCCGGTGGCGCACCGGACACTGTCCGGTGTACACCAGACAGTTCGGTGCCTCCAGACCAGAGGTGCCTTCGGTTGCCTCTTTGCTCCTTTGTTGAATCCAAAACTTGATCTTTTTATTGGCTGAGTGTGAACCTTTTGCACCTGTATAACTTATACACTAGAGCAAACTAGTTAGTCCAATATTTGTGTTGGGCAATTCAACCACCAAAATTATTTAGGGACTAGGTGTAAGCCTAATTCCCTTTCAGTACCCATAGCAACCTTCATTGGTCAAAGGCACTTATATGAGCCATGGTTGCTGATCATTGTCCCCATAAGGGAATTTTTATGGGTTTGTTCTTGATGGGCACTTAGGCAGGAACTTATGAGATGCAACTGGCCTAGCATATTAGTCCCACAAACATTGACTCAGGTCCTAGGATCTAATCTAGCAGGAAGACAAGTGAAAAAGAGCATTCTTAGATCATGGTAGAGCATCAACATGACATATGATTAGCCTTGCTCGCAAAGACCTAGGCACCAGACATAATGTGGCGGTCCTAGTCTCACCAAGAGAGCAAGAGAGCACACATAGCGAACATGAGAATGAACCCCACTCCCTATATCAACTCTCAAAGGATTTAGAAGAGTCCATCAATGAATATGCCATCCAACAGAAGGTCTAATGGACAAAAAATCACCATTACAAAATGACAGATTTTCCCGTATCTGCATAGGAACTGGCAAAATCATGGGATGCAATAAACTCTCCACATCCAAAGAAAATAAGAGCTAACAATAAAGCTATAAGATGTGGTTGACCTAATAAAGAATATTAGGCTTATCCACATAGATGGATTTAGTCATTTAGACATATGGATGTCTATTTTTTTATGTAATCATTGGCCAAAACATAATAATAGATGGCGCAAGATACATATAAGTAACAAGTGATAAAATAATAGAGCATGCCTTATTGACAAGGGATACACATGGTTCACAATAGATAGCAGTGCTTTAACAATTTGATTAGCAGTACCTTCGGCTAGTGAACCCTTGGTGTATTTCAGAGCCTCCTAAAAACGTGGTGCACCCTGCGCACAATTGGAACGAGGTGTCGTGGTTGCCGGGTCTCTCGCTCGCTCGTTCCTGTTGTTGTCCGCCGCTCTCTCTGAAGGGAAACACGACCGTTCCACGGAAACGAAGACACTTGTTTGTTGCAGGTTGTGGCCTTGTGGTTACAACATCAGCGAAGGAGCCGGATTTCCCCGTGCAGAAGCGACAGAGGTAGGTCGTGGTGCTGGTGGCGCACCTCGGCCATTCGGCGTTCCCGGATCTGCTGCGTCAGGTGGAGGAGTACGACTTCCCGACTACCCCGGACCCCATCGCTCTCCCCTGCGACGAGGACCGCTTCTTCGCCGCTTTCCACCATGTGTCCTCTTCGGCCTTGGAGGGGAGGTGATGTGGCTGTAGAGGAGGCGGCTCCAGGGGCTGTGCCGCCGAGCCATCGCAGGGACGACGCGGCGATCGGTAGAGCCGTGTCAGGGGCTCGGGGCCAGTGGAGCTGCGCGTTGCGAGAGGAGGTGAGGCACAGGAGATTGGAATCTAGGAGGCAAGAGGTCGGGAGTTTGTGGCATGGGCAGATCCAGATGATGAGAGAGGGCGAACGCGGCTAGACCGTTCTACTGGATTGAATGGGCGTTTCGGGTCCGCCCATCCACACGCGTCGCGACGCCAGCGCTGTCGGCCGCATGAAACGCGGAGGGAGCCCCAAACCCCAGCGTCTTTTAAGACTTTAGATTTGATGGGCGGGCTTTCAAGCGGGCAAGGATTTTGCTGGTTGCGTCCACAAGCCACCACATATCTAAACTTTCCATTACAACTTACAAGTTCCACATCTCCATATAATCCTCGCTCCAACACCCCGCGATAAACTTCTTTTATATTTCCTCCCACTGCTGATTTGTCGTTTGATGATCGAACTAGAATACTAAAAGTAATACTCTCTTCGTTCTTTTTATTTATATCGGTTTAATTTAAAAATAAACTAGCGAATGATAATTATTCGAATATTCAAGAACGAAAGTGGTAGTATTTGTATCTCCTACACATTCTAAAAACAAGCCAATTGTGCAAACATTGTCCTGGCACCCCCTATGTTTAGGGTGTTTCGTCAAAATACACACATTGTGAAATTAAAATGCACCGTGTTATGTCATCGCTGTCTATGAAAACCACCACCACACCAACCAATCCACACTGATTTGATCCCTCTCCAACCTGACCAAAAAGGAATTTGCAGCAAGGCTGCAGAACCAAACATTAACACGGCACCGCCTCTAATTGCTGAATCAGACTAGCCCGTTGCTCCTTTCGCCTATCCATTCGTCAAGGTATCCTGACGAGGACACCGTACCAGCCGCCGTGCCAAGCCGGTCTGCATCGGCATCGGCATCGGCACCGCCACCGCCAACATCGCCGGCGGCCCGCCTCGCCTTCCACCTCTCGTACTCGGGGTCGTCGGTGGGCAGCTCGTGGCGGCAGAGCGGGCACGTGTTGCGGATGGCGAGCCACGGCAGGATGCACCCGTCGTGGTAGAGGTGCGCGCACGGCAGCCTCCGGGCTCGCTCCCCGGCCTCGACGCCGTCCTTGCATACCGCGCACTGCGCGTCGGCCTCTGCGACCACCACCGTCGGGAGCGCCTCCACCGCGGCCTTCGCGGCCGGTCGCCCGCACTTGCCCGGCGGCGGCTCGTGCTCCGCATCCGCCGTGGCGAGCTGCCCGAATAGTAGGTCGTCGGCGTCGTCGAGGAAGTACGTCTCGATTCCCGAGTCCAGGTCGTCGTCGCCGTCGCCGTCGTCCACCACGAGGCTCCCCAGGCTGTTGGCGGCGAGCAGCACCTCCCACTGCAGGCTCCGAACCGCGGGCGCTGCAACCGCAGCCGCAGCCTCCTCCTCCCGGCCGGCGACCTGCTCCCACTCGTCCGCGTCGCTGACGCCGACGTCCCACCTTCGGTGGTCGTCGTCGTCGTGGTCCTCCAGCTGCAGGCAGTCCCAGCAGAGGGGCAGCCCGAGCTCCCCATCCTCGTCGGGTGGTGCCCACTCGTCGTCTTCCCCGTCGTGGAAGCCGAGCCCGAAGAAGGACGACGCGGCGGTCTCCCGGGGCCGGTCCATGCGGGGACGCACGAAGCTGTCTGCGTCGGAGTCGGGGTCCGGCGAGAGAGCGGGGAAGGGCGGCCAGAACGAGGGGAAGGAGACGTTGCTCGGCTCCTCCTCCTCCACGTCGGACCAGCAGCCGCCGGCGAGAGGAAGCAGCAGGTGGTGGGCGAGGGAATCGTTGGCCATCGGTAAAAGAAGAGGAAGAGAGACCGCTCGCCTCGGCTCGCTGCGCTCTTCTCTTTTTCTCCCCTTCCCCCACTTTTCGTGCACTTTAAAATTGGGTTGGGTCAAGTTGGGTTGGTACACCCGACACCCGGCGCCGCCGTGAGGGCTGAACGGAAACGAGACGGGCGTGGGCGCGTGGCCTGGCCTTGCGCTTGCGGCTTGCGCACATTCTTCGTTCGGTTCGGGCGAGCACGCGAGGATGTGTTTAGACGTTTAGTTAGCGAGCCGAGGTGGGCCGAAAGAAGGACGTTAATTTTCGCGCTTTCCGAATCGAAAAAAAGTATGTGCCACCTTAACAAGAGTTCCATGGCTCTCTAAAGTATTGTTTAAAAGGTTACTAGTCAGTTACCCGTACGTTGCGACCGCTCATAACAATACTCACGTTAATTATCCACCAAAAAATCTAAAGATTTTTTATTGGTTGTCTTCACTCTTCGCATAATATTTTTTTGAACGCACGAGTACCATAGACAACAAATCAGAGACTCATCCCTTACCTCCCTCACTTCCAAGGTTTCGTAGAGCAGGAGAGGAAGAGAAGAGGCGGACATACCTGTTCATTGCCGGAGAAGGACACGACGAAGACCTTGGCATCTGAAGGCGACATAGGTAGTATATCGCTAGATATATAGGGAGAGAGCACGCCAGCGGAGAAAGAAGCACAGCCGGAGCAGCTCCAAACCAAGAGGCACCCGCACTAGACGTTAGTCCGAGAAGGGCGAGAGAATGCGAGTGTCTTCCCAGCTCTGGAACCGTCGAAGCGACACAACCCCATCACCAACTTCATAGCATATGTCGACTGCTGCCACGTTACAGGCCTTAGTTGTCCAATATCTCAGACCTGGGGTGGCAGACGCCATCATGTCCTCCTCAACGGCACGCATGGAGAAAGGCCAGGAGCATGACCGACTCGCCCCGTACCCGCGTCGACGAGCGTTGGTCGGCTCGCGGCTGCAACCGTGGGCGGGGGCAGCAGGTTGGGGTGGAAGAATAGGGCAAAGGCAGGGAAGACGAACGGGATTACGGGACGTCCGACGACGGCGAAAACGATAGTGCACGCATGATGTGAAACGTCCTCGTGAACGTACAATAGCCACTACGCGAGTCGGTGTCGGGGCTGGTGTCGAACGAATACGGGGATAAGGCGCCTGCTCCTACGTCCTCTGTCGAGAATGGGGTGGCGCGAAGATGGAGGCATGAGGGGAGAGAAAAAAATAGAATGGCGAACGAGGTGGTGGTAACTGAGGCGAAGACCATCATTATCGTGCGTAGGTATAGATGGCCAAATGAGCCGTGTCTGGCGAGTCGGCCCGAGGCATGACCCATTTAATAGTGCCTGGGCCAACCCGACACGAGCGTTGTGCGGTGCTTGGGTCGTAGCCTCGGCCCATAGTGCTGGTCCGGCTCGGCACGGTTATTTTTTTATTTTACAAAAAAATCATATATACATATGTACTATTTATATTCATATTATAAAATCTGAGCATGATGTTATATTGGTTAGACAGCTTCGCCCAGTGTCTTCCACCCTTCTTTCATCAGGTTGTGGATTCAAACCCCACCTCCTACACTGTTTTTTAATATACCACATCTGTTGTACTGCTTTTTAATATTTTACGTGGGTTTGATTTGGAATAAATGTAGAGACTTTTTTTGTAAAAAGATGATGCATGACGACCGTTGAAACTGTTGCTTTAAGTATAGTAGAGACTAGTCGGTGTTCCGTGCGTTGCAACAGCTCATAATAATATCTATATAAAATATCCAAAAAAAGATCTTAAGATTTTTTATTGATTGTCTCCGTTTTCTGCAACAGCTCACGATGATGTTGTTTACTCCATTCAATATGTCTTCGTACAACACGACCAATCAAAAAGCGATTAGAAAAGAGTTCACAGCGACTGACTGAACGAACATAGTTTATATAATGACATAATTCCAACATACATAGACCAAATAAGAGGAAGTTTGTGAGGTCAAGTTTCTAAAATAAGTCACATGAACTCAAACTTATAAAAAAATAGATCAAAATATGTAGTGGTTGCGAAAGTCAGCCATCAATAAAAACTAGATGCGCTCCATACAAATTATGGTACTTCGTAGCAATTACTAACGTTTAAAACCAACAAATAACCTTTCATTTTACTGTTAGCATGACAAATCATTACTGCTCCATCCAATTCAGCAACCTCAAACACCATAGAGTCTATTGCGCCAATGTGGTCTTAGAAACGACCTAATGCGTGCAAGGGCCAAGAACACAAGGGACAAGCATCATGTGGTAGTGCCCGCATGGATCTCCAAATCCTAACACATATTTTGTAGGATCCATGAGCCATCATCAGAAGAACACAAACCATGTGCAGACAATAAATAAAGTATTAACACACCCAAATTATGTTCAGTCCTTAGCACAACAAAAAAAACTAACACCCAAAACAACAGAGGAACAACACAATAATTTTTGCAATGACAGAAGGATGGGTGACAGGTGCATAGAAGTGGTAGAAGCATACCGAGTCGATACCGTGGTAAGGGAAAGGCCATGTAGATAGGCGATGTCGAGCCATTGAATGGGTACCATAGGCAGCGAAACGGGGACCCCCATCCCTCGTCTCCCCCACTTCCAAGGTTTCGTAGAGCAGGAAGAAAAAGGGAAGAGGCGGACATACGTGTTCATTGTTATTGGTCCTTGTTCTCAGATGCTATACATCAAGAACAAAACAACACAATTGTTAATGATAAAAGACCTTTGTCCTTCGAAACATTATCTCCTTTCGGGTATAATGATCTTCAGACGAAGGTCACGAAGGACATGCCTTCATCATTTCAATAAATAAATGTAGATGAAGGCACATGTAACACATAAGAATGTAAATAATGATGATAAATCGATAAATTGTTTACATTCTCATTTAACCATGAATAAATACTCATAATATTCATATTTTATTGATACCCTCGGCTTGTCGGAAGGCGTGAATGTGAGAGTGATGCGAGAGCTATCGCAGTGTAGCCTGAACAGTATGATGTTACTGTTCATCTATTTATATGCACGGGACGTAGCCCGGACATGATTACATTCATGCCCCCGACTTTTACTGCTAACAATAAGACAAGTTGTCAAGGGTTAAGTAGTCTTTTCTCCTTTAGGTCGGTTCCATCTTCCACCTTCGTCGTTGTGCTAAGCCGATGCTTTTTCGGCCACAGCTTCGGCGCTTGTTCATCCTGTTCCATATCACACATGCTTTCATCCCGAAGTCGAAGCCTCCTGTATCAGTCTGTGTTACTGAAAGTCGCCTAGAGGGGGGTGAATAGGCGGAATCTGAAAATTATAAATGTCGGGGACCATAATTAGGGGTACCCTCAAGACGCCTAATTCTCAGCTGGTAACCCCCATCAGCATAAAGCTGCAAAGGCCTGATGGGTTTGATTGAGTCAGGGATCAGTCCACACGAGTGACTTGACCACGCCACGCCCGAGCCTAGCCTCGGGCGAGGGCAGCCGACCCTAGGATGACTCCGTCTCGCCTGAGGTCTCCTCTTTCACGGCAGGCGCATCCCCGGCTCGCCCTAGGCCCCGCCTCCGATAAGGAGAAACCCTGACTAAATCACCGCACCAACCGACCGAGTCACCAGGGCGTTTAACGCAAAAGGTAAGACCGACGGGCGGCCAGACTTCGCCAGTGGTGCCATAGGAGACTCCGCCCGACCCAGGGCTCGGACTCAGGCTAAGGCCTCGGAAGACGGCGAACTCCGCTCCGCCCGACCCAGGGCTCGGACTCAGGCTAAGGCCTCGGAAGACGGCGAACTCCGCTCCGCCCGACCCAGGGCTCGGACTCAGGCTAAGGCCTCGGAAGACGGCGAACTCCGCTCCGCCCGGCTCAGGGCTCGGACTCAGGCTAAGGCCTCGGAAGACGGCGACCTCCGCCTCGCCCGACCCAGGGCTCGGACTCCGCCTCGGCCTCTGCCGAATAATCTCCGCCTCGCCCGACCAGGGCTCGGACTCTGTCTCTGTCTTGCAGGGCGGACTCGGCCACAGCCTCGGAGGAGCCTCCACGAACACCCGACCTAGGATACGAGACCGCCACGTCAACAGGAAGCGTCATCATCACCCTGCCCCGAGCCGACTTGGGTCGCAGAGAACAAGACCGGCGTCCCATCTGGCCAGCTATGCCAGATAGGCCATGATGGCGCCCCGCTAGATCATGACGACGGCGGCTCCCAGCTCCCTTACGAAAGCAGGAGAACGTCAGCAAGGACCCAGCCACCTCGACAGCTGTCCCCCCGTCCGGCTCCGTTACTCCTCCAACAGCCACGACGCCACTCCAACAGGGTGCCACGATCTCTCTGGCTGCCACCTGGGCATGTACATAGGGCGCTAGCTCTCCCTCGCTAGACACGTAGCACCTTGCTACACCCCCGTCTTGTACACCTGGACCCTCTCCTTACGACTATAAAAGGAAGGGCCAGGGCCTTCTTAGAGAGGGTTGGCCTCGCGGGGACGAAAGGCAGGGGCAGGCGCTCTCTCGGGGCCGCCCTCTCCCTTCACCTCGTGCGGACGCTTGTAACCCCCTACTGCAAGCGCACCCGACCTGGGCGCGGGACGAACACGAAGGCCGTGGGAATTTCTCCGACTCCCTCGCGACCCGGCTCCGGCCACCGACCTCTCTCTCACTCCGTTCCCCCCTTTGCGCTCGCTCCACGCGCTCGACCCATCTGGGCTGGGGCACGCGGCACTCTCACTCGTCGGCTCGAGGACCCCCCGGTCTCGGAACGCCGACAGTTGGCGCGCCAGGTAGGGGCTGCGCTGCGTGTTGACGTTCGATTTCCCGTCAAGCTCCAGATGGGCAGTCTCCAACAACCTCTTCAACCCGGGACGGTGCTCCGTTTCGGGAACCTCGAGTTCATCTCGCTCGACGGCGACTACGACATGATACTCCTTCCACCGCCGCGCAACGACGACATTGATGGCGGACAGCCCGCCCGCTGGCGGCGGAATCGACGACGTCTTTCCCGCGTAGGGGAAGGACAACTTTCGAGCTCGCCCCATCCTCTCCCTCGCCGTCGAAGGAGGAGGAGGCAGGGCAACCGGGGCCGAGCGGGAGGTCGCGCTCCGACGGCTGTCGGGCAAATCGACATCCCCGGCGCCTCGACGGAGGACACGCCAAGCGTCGCCCTCGCGTTCAAGGCAGACGCGAGCGCCATCCCCCCGCAACACGTCGACTCCAAGCAAGTGGACGACGCCAGCACGCTCACGGAAGGCCTGCAGGACGTCGCCCTCGGACCCAAGACGACGACGCGGTCAGCCCCCGACGCGACTTCATCGCTCCTCGTCGACAAAAAGGTATCGACTGCTACCCATCTTTCGTTATTTCGACTCGGCCTCAGCCCGCCTGGCGATCTCGCTTTGGCGGGCGCTCACATTGAGGCGAGTGCAACCTCTCTGGGGTTTCCTGTGCGGTCGCCTTGGGACCGATTGACGGGTGTCTCGACCTACGGACCCTCTGGGTCCGAGGAAGACGACGACCCCAGCATCTGCTGGGATTTCTCCGGATCTGGCAACCCTAGTGCCATGCGGGACTTCATGACCGCATGTGACTACTGCCTCTCCGACTGTTCCGACGGCAGCCGCAGCCTTGGCGACAAGGACTGCGGCCTGAGTCGCGAATGTTTCCACATCGAGCTAGGGGATCCCTCCGGAGGCGGCTGTCTCGGCATGCCGGAGGATGGTGATCCCCCTAGGCCAGCGCCTCGCGCTGACATCCCGCGGGAGCTAGCTGTGGTCCCCGCTTCGGCGGGAGGTCACGACCCACAGCTCGAGCAAGTCCGCGGGGCGCAGGCCGGGTTCGATGAAGGAGCAGGAGCGCTCGAGGCAATCCGTCAGAACATCGGGCAGGTATGGGCGAGCCAACCCCCGGCCGGAGGAATACGTCACTTGCCCCAAGGTCTCCAGCACCGCATCGCCAACGATGCCAGGGACAAACCGCCACCCGCATCCGGCGGGACTGGCCAGGACCTGGTCGCTGCAGCAATGCTCCTCCGCGCGATGCCGGAGTCATCAACCACCGAGGGACGGCGGATCCAGGGAGAACTCAGGCATCTCCTGGAAGGCGCTGCGGCCCGGCGGGCAGAGAGCTCTGCCTCTCGAAGGCGGGGATACACCCCGGATCCTCGTGCCGCGACTTCCCGACTCACGCGGGAAGCCTCGGTCTTCACCGGGCGCACGCGCAACACCGCGCCTGCGGCCCCGGGCCACCTCGGCGACGAGCACCCTCATCGTGACCGTCGGGCACGCCTCGACGAAAAGGTGCGCCGAGGCTACCACCCCAGGCGTGGGGGACGTTATGACAGTGGGGAGGATCGAAGTCCCTCGCCCGAACCACCCGGTCCGCAGGTCTTTAGCCGAGCCATTCGGCGGGCGCCGTTTCCGCCCCGATTCCGACCCCCGACTACTATCACGAAGTACTCGGGGGAGACGAGACCGGAATTGTGGCTTGCAGACTACCGCCTGGCCTGCCAGCTGGGTGGGACGGACGATGACAACCTCATCATCCGAAACCTCCCCCTATTTCTCTCCGACACCGCTCGTGCCTGGTTGGAGCACCTGCCCCCGGGGCAGATTTCCAACTGGGAGGATCTGGTCCAGGCCTTCGCCGGGAACTTCCGGGGCACGTACGTGCGCCCCGGGAATTCCTGGGACCTCCGAAGCTGTCGGCAATTGCCGGGAGAGTCCCTTCGGGACTACATCCGGCGGTTCTCGAAGCAGCGCACCGAGCTGCCCAACATCACCGACTCCGATGTCATCGGCGCGTTCCTCGCCGGCACCACCTGCCGCGACCTGGTGAGCAAGTTGGGTCGCAAGACCCCCACCAGGGCGAGCGAGCTGATGGACATCGCTACCAAGTTCGCCTCCGGCCAGGAGGCGGTAGAGGCCATCTTCCGAAAGGACAAGCAGCCCCAGGGCCGCCCGTCGGAAGATGCTCCCGAGGCGTCTGCTCCGCGCGGCGCCAAGAAGAAAGGCAGGAGGAAGTCGCAACCGAAACGCGACGTTCCCGATGCTGACCTTGTCGCCGCCGCCGAGCGCAAGAACCCTCGGAAACCCCCCGGAGGTGCAAACCTCTTCGACAAGGCACTCAAGGAGACGTGCCCCTACCATCAGGGGCCCGTCAAACACACCCTCGAAGAGTGCGTCATGCTTCGGCGTCACTTCCATCGGGCCGGGCCACCCGCCGAGGGTGGCAAGGCTCACGACGACGAAAAAAGGGAGGATCACCAAGCAGGAGAGTTCCCCGAGGTCCGCGACTGCTTCATGATCTACGGAGGGCATGTGGCGAATGCCTCGGCTCGGCATCGTAAGCAAGAGCGTCGGGAGGTCTGCTCGGTGAAGGTGGCGGCGCCAGTCTACCTAGACTGGTCCGACAAGCCCATCACCTTCGACCAGGACGACCATCCCGACCACGTGCCGAGCCCGGGGAAGTACCCGCTCGTCGTCGATCCTGTCATTGGCGACGTCAGGCTCACCAAGGTCCTGATGGATGGGGGCAGCTGCCTCAACATCATCTACGCCGAGACTCTCAAGCTCCTGCGCGTCGACTTGTCGTCTGTCCGAGCAGGCGCTGCGCCCTTCCACGGGATCATTCCCGGGAAGCGTGTCCAGCCCCTCGGACAGCTCGACCTCCCTGTCTGCTTCGGAACACCCTCCAACTTCCGAAGGGAGACTTTGACGTTCGAGGTGGTCGGGTTCCGAGGGACCTACCACGCGGTGTTGGGAAGGCCATGCTACGCGAAGTTCATGGCCATCCCCAATTACACCTACCTGAAGCTCAAGATGCCGGGCCCCAACGGGGTCATCACCGTCGGCCCCACGTACAGACACGCATTCGAGTGCGATGTGGAGTGCGTGGAGTACGCCGAGGCCCTCGCCGAGTCCGAGGCCCTCATTGCCGACCTAGAAAGCCTCTCCCGAGAGGTGCCGGATGTGAAGCGGCATGCCGGCAACTTCGAGCCAGCAGAGACGGTTAAGGCCGTCCCTCTCGACCCCAGTGGCGACGCCTCCAAGCAGATCCGGATCGGTTCGGGGCTCGACCCCAAATAGGAGGCAGTGCTCGTCGACTTTCTCCGCGCAAACGCCGACGTTTTCGCGTGGAGTCCCTCGGACATGCCCGGCATACCGAGGGAAGTCGCCGAGCACTCGCTGGATATTCGGGCCGGGGCCCGACCGGTCAGACAGCCTCTGCGCCGATTCGACGAGGAAAGGCGCAGAGTGATAGGCGAGGAGGTCCACAAGCTGATGGCAGCAGGGTTCATTAAAGAGGTATTCCATCCCGAATGGCTCGCCAACCCTGTACTTGTGAGGAAAAAAGGGGGGAAGTGGCGGATGTGTGTAGACTACACTGGCCTCAACAAAGCATGTCCAAAGGTCCCCTACCCTCTACCTCGCATCGACCAAATTGTGGACTCCACAGCAGGGTGCGAAACCCTGTCTTTTCTCGATGCCTACTCAGGGTATCATCAAATCAAGATGAAAGAGTCCGACCAGCTCGCGACTTCTTTCATCACGCCCTTCGGCATGTACTGTTATGTCACAATGCCGTTCGGTTTGAGGAACGCGGGTGCAACGTACCAGCGGTGCATGAACCATGTGTTCGGCGAACACATTGGTCGCACGGTCGAGGCCTACGTCGACGACATCGTGGTCAAGACGAGGAAAGCCTCCGACCTTCTCTCCGACCTCGGACTGACATTCCGGTGTCTCAAGGCGAAGGGCGTCAAGCTCAATCCCGAGAAGTGCGTCTTCGGGGTGCCCCAGGGCATGCTCTTGGGGTTCATCGTCTCCGAGCGGGGCATCGAAGCCAATCCGGAGAAGATCGCAGCAATCACAAACATGGGACCTATCAAGGACTTAAAAGGCGTACAGAGGGTCATGGGATGCCTCGCGGCCTTGAGCCGCTTCATCTCGCGCCTCGGCGAAAGAGGCCTGCCCCTGTACCGCCTCTTAAGGAAGGCCGAATGCTTCACTTGGACTCCCGAGGCCGAAGAAGCCCTCGGGAGCCTGAAGGCACTCCTCACACAGGCGCCCATCTTGGTACCCCCAACTGATGGAGAGACCCTCCTGGTCTACGTCGCCGCAACCACTCAGGTGGTCAGCGCCGCGATCGTGGTCGAAAGGCAGGAAGAAGGGCATGCTTTGCCCATTCAGAGGCCAGTTTACTTCGTCAGCGAAGTGCTGTCCGAGACCAAGACCCGCTACCCACAAGTCCAGAAGCTGCTATACGCTGTGGTCCTGACGAGGCGAAAGTTGCGACATTACTTCGAGTCCCATCCGGTGACTGTGGTGTCATCCTTCCCCCTGGGGGAGATCATCCAGTGCCGAGAAGCCTCGGGACGGATCGCAAAGTGGGCGGTGGAAATCATGGGCGAGGCGATCTCGTTCGCCCCTCGGAAGGCCATCAAGTCCCAGGCACTGGCGGATTTCGTAGCCGAATGGGTCGATACCCAGTTACCAATGGCTCCGATCCAACTAGAACTCTGGACCATGTTTTTCGACGGGTCGCTGATGAAGACGGGAGCCGGCGCGGGCCTGCTTTTCGTCTCGCCCCTCGGAAAACACCTGCGCTACGTACTTCGCCTCCATTTCCCGGCGTCTAACAATGTAGCTGAGTACGAGGCTCTGATCAACGGGTTGCGAATCGCCATCGAGCTAGGGGTTCGACGCCTCGATGCACGCGGCGACTCGCAGCTCGTCATCGACCAAGTCATGAAGAATTCCCTCTGCCGCGACCCGAAGATGGAGGCCTACTGCGAAGAGGTTCGACGCCTGGAGGACAAGTTCTACGGGCTCGAACTTAACCACATCGCCCGACGCTATAACGAGACTGCGGACGAGCTGGCGAAGATAGCCTCGGGGCGGACAACGGTTCCCCCGGACGTCTTCGCCCGGGATCTGCACCAACCCTCAGTCAAGATAGGCGACGCGCCCGAACCCGAGGCACCCTCGGCCTCGTCCGAGGTGACCTCGGCTCAGCCCGAGCCGTCCTCGGCTCAATCCGAGGAACCCTCGGGGCCCGAGCGCGAAGCGCTGCACGTCGAGGAGGAGCAGAACGGGGTCGTGCCAGATCAAGATTGGAGGACCCCGTACCTGCAATATCTCCGCCGAGGAGAGCTGCCCCTCGACCAAACCGAGGCTCGGCGGGTAACACGACGAGCAAAATCGTTCGTCCTGCTGGGCGACGAGAAGGAGCTCTACCACCGCAGCCCCTCGGGCATCCTCCAGCGATGCATCACCATCGCCGAGGGTCAGGACCTCCTGCAGGAAATACACTCGGGGGCTTGCGGTCATCATGCAGCACCTCGAACCCTCGTCGGGAATGCTTTCCGCCAAGGCTTCTACTGGCCAACGGCGGTGGCTGACGCCACTAGAATTGTCCGCGCCTGCGAAGGGTGCCAATTCTATGCGAAGCAGACCCACCTGCCCGCTCAGGCTCTGCAGACGATACCCATCACCTGGCCCTTCGCTGTGTGGGGTCTGGACCTCGTCGGCCCACTGCAGAAGGCACCCGGGGGCTACACGCACCTGCTGGTCGCCATCGACAAATTCTCCAAGTGGATCGAGGTCCGACCCCTAAGCAGCATCAGGTCCGAGCAGGCGGTGGCATTCTTCACCAACATCATCCATCGCTTCGGGGTCCCGAACTCCATCATCACCGACAATGGCACCCAGTTCACCGGCAAAAAATTCTTGGATTTTTGCGACGATCACAACATCCGGGTGGACTGGGCCGCCGTAGCTCACCCCATGTCGAATGGGCAAGTGGAACGTGCCAATGGCATGATTCTACGGGGGCTTAAGCCTCGGATTTATAACAGTCTCAACAAGTTCGGCAAGCGATGGATGAAGGAACTCCCCTCGGTGATCTGGAGCCTGAGGACGACTCCAAGCCGAGCCACGGGTTTCACGCCGTTCTTCCTGGTCTACGGGGCCGAGGCAATCCTGCCCACAGACCTGGAATACGGTTCCCCGAGGACGAGGGCTTACGACGAAGAAAGCAACCAAGCCAGCCGAGAAGACTCGCTGGACCAGCTGGACGAGGCTCGGGACAGGGCCCTACTCCACTCAGCGCGGTATCAGCAGTCCCTGCGACGCTACCACGCCCGAGGGGTCCGACCCCGAGATCTCCAGGTGGGCGATCTGGTGCTTCGGCTGCGGCAGGACGCCCGAGGGAGGCATAAGCTAACGCCCCCCTGGGAGGGGCCGTTCATCATCGCCAAAGTTCTGAAGCCCGGAACTTACAAGCTGGCCAACAGTCAAGGCGAGGTCTACGGCAACGCTTGGAACATCCAACAGCTACGTCGCTTCTATCCTTAAGAATGTTTCCAAGTTGTTCTTATATCCCGTACCCACGCGAAGTTTAGTCAACAAGGAAGGGTCGGCCTCGCCTCAGCGGGGCCCGACCCTCCCTCGGGGGCTAAAAGGGGGTTAACCCCCTCTGCGTCAAAATTTTCCTCGAACAAAAAACCTCTTTTACCAGAACATCTTTCGTGCTTTTTGACTACTTCGAAAAGTGGGTCCTAGAAACGACGGGGTACACGTAAGCAGCCAAGGCCGACCGAGCCGAGGGACTCCTACGCCTCCGGGATACGGATACCTCACTCGTCACCTTCTGTGATAAGTAACTCACGTTCGGATAAGGTGACTCCGCGGATCGAATGAGTCTTTACGTACGGAGGCTCTTCTGTTGAAGCAGGTTCTTCGAGCCTTCTCGACCGAGTCGGTGACAGGGCCTCATGGATGGGGGCCTCATGGATGGGTAAAAGTACGCGTAAGCGGCGAGGCCGACCGAGCCGAGGGACTCCCACGCCTCCGGGATACGGATACCTCACTCATCACCTCCCGCGAGAAGCAACTCTTGCTCGCACTAACATCCCTGCTACCGACAAAAAGTCCAGATACTCGAAGCAAGAGGAAAAGAGACGCAGCTTTATAACGCGACAAGGGTGTGTGTTCTGGCCTCAACGGCCGCACAAGGCCCACGCTACAGGACGACTTGACCCTGCAGGCGCGGACCTCGGCGCTGGAAGAGGGTGACGACACCCTCGGCATCAGCAGCACCTTCGGCAAGACCCGACCTGGCCTCGGGTGGCCACGCGGTCCGAAGGCCTCCGCTCCAAAGGACGACGTCGACACCGCGCTCGAGCAATCTCCGCCAGAGGCTTCCCCGAGAATCCGGCCCAAGCGGACGGCTCGGCCGGCCACCTCCGGGGCCTCGGCCGACCCTTTCCGAGGGCGCCAGCTCGGTCCGAGGCCTCGGCCAATCAACTCCGGCGCCGAGCCTGACAGCAGACGACCCAGCTGGGCTCCGGCCAACCACGTTCCATTTCCGAGCCAACAACGCCTCTGCTTGCGCTGATATCGCTACCCCTGGCCTCGGCTCGTCGAAGAGCGACCGAGGGGTCTTTTTAACTAAGCCAGAGGAGCCTCGGACAACAGGTCCGACCGAGCCGAGGGATTCCCACGCCTCCGGGATACGGATACCTCACTCGTCCCCTGGACACGGGGCGACTCATGCTTGGTGAAGCGATTCAGACAATCGATAGGCAAGTCTTATTGCTCAGAAATGAGGAAAAAACACGGCTCTGTGCCGGAGTTACAAACATGTTCAGGCCCCGAAAGCCGAAAATGAACAAAAAACCCGGCACTCAAAGCGCCATCGTGAACAGAACTCTGGTTCCGCCCCCGCGGGTACGGACAACCTCCCCGCCTGGGAAGCCCGTGGAGCAACAAGCTCCGGGCGAATCACCAGCAAACGCGGGACACCCCTAATCACCCCGGCAGATCCTCGCAGCCGCCCTCGCCGCGAACGCGAGGAGGGAGGCGGAATGTTGCATCCTAGCTGGGCAGCAACAGTTCTCCTTCCCCGGCATGGCTGGAGGATGACTCCGCCATGGGGCTGAAAGGCGATTGCCGCCACCAGAAGCTGGAAAATGAGGTGGCGCGGGGGCTGGGGCCCGCCTGTCATGCAGACCAGCTCCAAGCAGAGGGAGCCAAATCGCCGCGCACGACGCACGCAACCGCCCAGCGGTTACAAGTAACCCTCCACTTTTGCCCAGACCAACGGGCAAAGGGGGCGAGCGGCCATGCAAGCGGCATGCAACCACGCCAAGTGGACGCGCCTCCCCGACTCCTGACAGGCCAGCGCGACGGCTCAAGACCACGCGTCGTTCAACTGGCGCGCCAGGCGCTGCATGCGAACCGCTGTGCCTCTCGCTCCACCACCGCACCTCCTCGATTGCGGAACCGATACCGCGACTCGAGGCCGCCCAGCCTGCGATCCAGCGGCGCCAGCCTGGCGCAGCGGTCAAACGCGGTCAAAAATGGGCCGGCAGTAATGACGGTGGCAGGCGTGTGAGGGCAGCGGTTACGCCATCGGCCAGGCTCACGTCCCATCCGGGGGCAGCAAGAGAACCCTTCTCACGGCGTGAAGACGACGCGTCCGTGACCCGTACCTCGAACGGCCCGCGCGCGCACAACGGCGACCTCGCCAACTACTCACCCCAGCGCATTAACTCCACGGCGAAATAGGTGACGTTTCTGGCAGGGGCAGCTGGCGGCGCTTCGCCTCCGCCAAAAACGGCCACGCCGAGAAAGGTACGCCACGAAGTTCAATTTCGAATCCCTTTTTCCCTTTTCCTTCTTTCTCTATCTCTTGCAACAGGGACCGAGAAGGGGGATAACCCCAAAGGGATCCTTCCCCGTGAAGGAACTAGGCCCCGAGCCTCCCTACTGATCAGGGGTTCGAAGGCTGGCCCCCCGAAGGGTTCAACAGCCGCCTCAGATCGCGTGGGCCCGACACCCACTACTGGTCAGGGGTTCGAAGGTCGGCCCCCGAAAGGTTCCATGACCGCCTCAGGCTACTAGGGCTCCGTGCCCCCTACTGATCAGGGGTTCGAAGGCTGGCCTGTCGAAGGGTTCACAGCCGCCTCAGACGCCGAGCGAGGGATGACCAGGGGTACGTTCGATACATAACCAAGGCTCGGGCTGCGCTCCCGAGGTACCCTAGGACATTTCCGAGACCAGCGGGAACGACTCTGTAACGGAATCCCATCGGAGGGAGGCAACGAGCCCTCGGACCCCGTCGCTAGGGGACCGGGTCCGGCAGATCACCCGCAGGTACTTTTGGGCGTGCCTCCGGGCCCCTAGCCGACCCCTAACGAACGGGGCACGGACGTCCACTCGGATTACCCGATCGCAGCTCACCGGAGACACCATGTTCGGTGCCCATCGAGGGTAACATGGCGCACTCCCCCCCTCCTCCTTGCGGAAAGGCGACGTAGGGGCGTATATAAAAAGTCGAGTCTGTCCCTGATCGTCCTCTCGCTCCGTGCGAAGGCTCGGGGGCTGCTCTCGCAAACCCGGCTCCGGCCGAACCGTTGACAGCGTCAACATACCAGCCCGAGAACTTGGGCCCCGACAGTGCACCTGGGTTACGCCCTGCTCGCATGAGGGAACCGCTAGTCACGCCGAAGCATTGCGCAAGGCATTAAGACCTCGAAGGAGTGAAACCACTCCTCCGAGGCCTCGGGGGCTACACCCGGCGGGTGCGCTCGCGCGCACCCACCGGAACAAGGTACCTCCGAGAAAGGCTGGTCCCCTTGCAAAAAAGTGCGATGCAAGCCTCCAAGCGAGTGTTAACACTCTCTTCGAGGCTCGGGGGCTACTGTCGGGGACCATAATTAGGGGTACCCTCAAGACGCCTAATTCTCAGCTGGTAACCCCCATCAGCATAAAGCTGCAAAGGCCTGATGGGTTTGATTGAGTCAGGGATCAGTCCACACGAGTGACTTGACCACGCCACGCCCGAGCCTAGCCTCGGGCGAGGGCAGCCGACCCTAGGATGACTCCGTCTCGCCTGAGGTCTCCTCTTTCACGGCAGGCGCATCCCCGGCTCGCCCTAGGCCCCGCCTCCGATAAGGAGAAACCCTGACTAAATCACCGCACCAACCGACCGAGTCACCAGGGCGTTTAACGCAAAAGGTAAGACCGACGGGCGGCCAGACTTCGCCAGTGGTGCCATAGGAGACTCCGCCCGACCCAGGGCTCGGACTCAGGCTAAGGCCTCGGAAGACGGCGAACTCCGCTCCGCCCGACCCAGGGCTCGGACTCAGGCTAAGGCCTCGGAAGACGGCGAACTCCGCTCCGCCCGACCCAGGGCTCGGACTCAGGCTAAGGCCTCGGAAGACGGCGAACTCCGCTCCGCCCGGCTCAGGGCTCGGACTCAGGCTAAGGCCTCGGAAGACGGCGACCTCCGCCTCGCCCGACCCAGGGCTCGGACTCCGCCTCGGCCTCTGCCGAATAATCTCCGCCTCGCCCGACCAGGGCTCGGACTCTGTCTCTGTCTTGCAGGGCGGACTCGGCCACAGCCTCGGAGGAGCCTCCACGAACACCCGACCTAGGATACGAGACCGCCACGTCAACAGGAAGCGTCATCATCACCCTGCCCCGAGCCGACTTGGGTCGCAGAGAACAAGACCGGCGTCCCATCTGGCCAGCTATGCCAGATAGGCCATGATGGCGCCCCGCTAGATCATGACGACGGCGGCTCCCAGCTCCCTTACGAAAGCAGGAGAACGTCAGCAAGGACCCAGCCACCTCGACAGCTGTCCCCCCGTCCGGCTCCGTTACTCCTCCAACAGCCACGACGCCACTCCAACAGGGTGCCACGATCTCTCTGGCTGCCACCTGGGCATGTACATAGGGCGCTAGCTCTCCCTCGCTAGACACGTAGCACCTTGCTACACCCCCGTCTTGTACACCTGGACCCTCTCCTTACGACTATAAAAGGAAGGGCCAGGGCCTTCTTAGAGAGGGTTGGCCTCGCGGGGACGAAAGGCAGGGGCAGGCGCTCTCTCGGGGCCGCCCTCTCCCTTCACCTCGTGCGGACGCTTGTAACCCCCTACTGCAAGCGCACCCGACCTGGGCGCGGGACGAACACGAAGGCCGTGGGAATTTCTCCGACTCCCTCGCGACCCGGCTCCGGCCACCGACCTCTCTCTCACTCCGTTCCCCCCTTTGCGCTCGCTCCACGCGCTCGACCCATCTGGGCTGGGGCACGCGGCACTCTCACTCGTCGGCTCGAGGACCCCCCGGTCTCGGAACGCCGACAATAAACTTAAGCACAACTACAAGCCGGGGTTAGCGTTAGAAATATAAATGAGTCCGAAAGAGAGGGCAAAAACAAATCACAAGCAAATAAGAATGGATGGCATGGTGATTTGTTTTACCGAGGTTCGGTTCTTACAAACCTACTCCCTGTTGAGGTGGTCACAAAGACCGGGTCTCTTTCAACCCTTTCCCTCTCTCAAACGGTCACTTAGACCGAGTGAGCTTCTCTTCTCAATCAAATGGGACACTAAGTCCACTACAAGGACCACCACACAATTGGTGTCTCTTGTTTTGATTACAAGTGTTGTGGAAACAAGAATGAAGGAAGAAGAAAAGCAATCCAAGCGCAAGAGCTCAAAAGAACACAAAAAGTCTCTCTCTAGTCACTAATTTGTTTGGAGTGATTCCGGACTTGGGAGAGGATTTGATCTCTTTGTTTGTGTTTTGTATTGAATGTTATAGCTCTTGTATGAGGTTTGAAGTCTGAAAACTTGGATGCGATGTGAAAGTCGCCTAGAGGGGGGGGTGAATAGGGCGAAACTGAAAATCTCAAAAATAATCACAACTACAAGCCGGGTTAGCGTTAGAAATATAAACGAGTCCGCGAGAGAGGGTGCAAAACAAATCGCAAGCAAATGAAGAGTGACACGCGGATTTGTTTTACCGAGGTTCGGTTCTCGCAAACCTACTCCCCGTTGAGGAGGCCACAAAGGCCGGGTCTCTTTCAACCCTTCCCTCTCTCAAACGGTCCCTCGGACCGAGTGAGCTTTTCTTCTTCTCAATCAAACGGGAACAAAACTTCCCCACAAGGGCCACCACACAATTGGTGCCTCTTGCCTTGGTTACAATTGAGTTTTGATCACAAGAACAAGTGAGAAAGAAAGAAAGTGATCCAAGCGCAAGAGCTCAAAAGAACACGGCAAATCTCTCTCGCTAGTCACTAAAGGCTTGAGTGGAATTGGAGAGAATTTGATCTCTTTTGGTGTGTCTAGAATTGAATGCCTAGCTCTTGTAAGTGGTTGGAAGTTGGAAAACTTGGATGCAATGAATGGTGGGGTGGTTGGGGTATTTATAGCCCCAACCACCAAACCTGACCGTTGGCTGGAGGCTTCTGTTCGATGGCGCACCGGACAGTCCGGTGCACACCGGACAGTCCGGTGCCCCTGCCACGTCATCAATGCCGTTGGATTCAGACCGTTGGAGCTTCTGACTTCTGGGCCCGCCTGGGTGTCCGGTGCACACCGGACAACAACTGTTCATTGTCCGGTGCGCCGGTATGGGCGCGCCTGACGTCTGCGCGCGCTGCGCGCGCATTAAATGCACCGCAGGTAGCCGTTGGCGCCGAAATAGCCGTTGCCCCGCTGGTACACCGGACAGTCCGGTGCACACCGGACATGTCCGGTGAATTATAGCGGAGCGGCTACCGCGCGAACCCGAGGCTGGCGAGTTCCGGAGGCCGCGCTTCCTTGGAGCACCGGACACTGTCCGGTGTACACCGGTCAGTCCGGTGAATTATAGTGCGCCGGCTTCCGAGAATTCCCGAGGGCGAAGAGTTTGAGTTGGAGTCCTCTGGGCGCACCGGACACTGTCCGGTGTACACCGGACAGTCCGGTGCCTTCAGCCAGAGGTGCCTTCGGTTGCTGCTTTGCTCCTTTGTTGAATCCAAATCTTGATCTTTTTATTAGCTAAGAGTGAACCTTTTGCACCTGTACAACTTATCCACTAGAGCAAACTAGTTAGTCCAATATTTGTGTTGGGCAATTCAACCACCAAAATTATTTAGGAACTAGGTGTGAGCCTAATTCCCTTTCAATCTCCCCCTTTTTGGTGATTGATGCCAACACAACTCAAAGCAAATATAGAAGTGCATAATTGAACTAGTTTGCATAAAGTAAGTGCAAAGGTTGCTTGGAAATGAGCCAATAAATACTTACGTGATGCGCATGGATTGTTTTCTTTGTTTTTGACATATTGGACCATATTTGCACCATAAGTTTTGTTTTTGCAAATTCTTTTGTAAATTCTTTTCAAAGTTCTTTTGCAAGATAGTCAAAGGTGAATGAATAAGATTTTGCAAAGCATTTTCAAGTTTTGAAATTTTCTTCCTTTGTCCCAAATGCTTTTCTTTTGACTAAACAAAACTCCCCCTCAAATAAAGTCTCCTCTTAGTGTTCAAGAGGGTTTTAAGACATCAATTTTGAAAATTTACCAATTGAAGATCATTAATTTTAAAATTAGGTGGTGGTGCGGTCCTTTTGCTTTGGGCTCATATTCTCTCCCCCTTTGGCATGAATCGCCAAAAACGGAATCATTAGAGCCCAATGAAGTACTTTCTCCTTCTTTGGTCATAAAATGAATGAGTGAAGATTATACCAAAGATGGAGAGTGATGCGGAGCGATGGCGAAGAATGAGTAGTAGAGTGGAGTGGAAGCCTTGTCTTCGCCGAAGACTCCTATTCCCTTTCAATATACCTATGACTTGGTTTGGAATATACTTGAAAACACATTAGTCATAGCACATATAAAGAAAAAGACATGATCAAAGGTACATTTATGAGCTATGTGTGCAAGACTAGCAAAAGAAATTCCTAGAATCAAGAATATTAAGCTCATGCCTAAGTCTGGTAAAAGATTGTTCATCAAGAGGTTTGGTAAAGATATCGGCTAATTGATCTTTAGTGTTAATGTAAGAAATCTCGATATCCCCCTTTTGTTGGTGATCCCGAAGAAAATGATACCGAATGGCTATGTGCTTAGTGCGGCTATGCTCAACGGGATTGTCGGCCATTTTGATTGCACTCTCATTGTCACATAGCAAAGGGACTTTGGTTAATTTGTAACCATAGTCCCGCAGGGTTTGCCTCATCCAAAGCAATTGCGCGCAACAATGACCTGCGGCAATGTACTCGGCTTCGGCGGTAGAAAGAGCGACCGAATTTTGCTTCTTTGAAGCCCATGACACCAAGGATCTTCCCAAGAACTGGCAAGTCCCCGATGTGCTCTTCCTGTTAATCTTACACCCCGCCCAATCGGCATCCGAATAACCAATCAAATCAAAAGTGGATCCCCGAGGGTACCAAAGCCCAAACTTAGGAGTATAAGCCAAATATCTCAAGATTCGTTTTACGGCCGTAAGGTGTGATTCCTTAGGGTCGGCTTGGAATCTTGCACACATGCATACGGAAAGCATAATGTCCGGTCGAGATGCACATAAATAAAGCAATGATCCAATCATCGACCGGTATACCTTTTGATCCACAGACTTACCTCCCGTGTCGAGGTCGAGATGCCCATTAGTTCCCATGGGTGTCTTGATGGGCTTGGCATCCTTCATTCCAAACTTGCTTAGAATGTCTTGAGTATACTTTGTTTGGCTAATGAAGGTGCCCTCTTGGAGTTGCTTGACTTGGAATCCTAGAAAATACTTCAACTCCCCCATCATCGACATCTCGAATTTTTGTGTCATAATCCTACTAAATTCTTCACATGTAGATTTGTTAGTAGACCCAAATATGATATCATCAACATAAATTTGGCATACAAACAAATCATTGTCAAGAGTCTTAGTGAATAAAGTAGGATCGGCCTTGCCGACTTTGAAGCCATTTGCAATAAGGAAATCTCTAAGGCATTCATACCATGCTCTTGGGGCTTGCTTGAGCCCATAAAGCGCCTTAGAGAGCCTATAAACGTGGTTAGGATACTCACTGTCTTCAAAGCCGGGAGGTTGCTCAACGTATACCTCCTCCTTGATTGGTCCATTGAGGAAGGCACTCTTCACGTCCATTTGATAAAGCTTGAAGCCATGGTAAGTAGCATAGGCCAATAATATACGAATTGACTCAAGCCTAGCTACGGGTGCATAGGTTTCACCAAAATCCAAACCTTCGACTTGTGAATACCCCTTGGCCACGAGTCGAGCTTTGTTCCTAGTCACCACACCATGCTCGTCTTGCTTGTTGCGGAAGACCCACTTGGTTCCTACAACATTTTGATTAGGACGTGGAACTAAATGCCATACCTCATTCCTTGTGAAATTGTTGAGCTCCTCTTGCATCGCCATCACCCAATCCGAATCTTGAAGTGCTTCCTCTACCCTGTGTGGCTCAATAGAGGAAACAAAAGAGTAATGTTCACAAAAATGTGCAACACGAGATCGAGTAGTTACCCCCTTATGAATGTCGCCGAGGATGGTGTCGACGGGGTGATCTCGTTGTATTGCCTGGTGGACTCTTGGGTGTGGCGGCCTTGGTTGATCATCCTCCTTGTCCTCATCATTTGCATCTCCCCCTTGATCGTTGCCGTCATTTTGAGGTGGCTCATCTTCTTGATCTTCTTGTTCAACATCTTGAGCCTCATCCTCAATTTGAGTTGGTGGAGATGCTTGCATGGAGGAGGATGGTTGATCTTGTGCATGTGGAGGCTCTTCGGATTCCTTAGGACACACATCCCCAATGGACATGTTCCTTAGCGCTATGCATGGAGCCTGTTCTTCACCTATCTCATCAAGATCAACTTGCTCTACTTGAGAGCCGTTAGTCTCATCAAACACAACGTCACAAGAAACTTCAACAAGTCCTGAGGACTTGTTAAAGACTCTATATGCCCTTGTGTTTGAGTCATATCCTAGTAAAAAGCCTTCTACAGTTTTAGGAGCAAATTTAGATTTTCTACCTCTTTTAACAAGTATAAAACATTTGCTACCAAAAACTCTAAAATAAGAAATATTTGGCTTTTTACCGGTTAGGAGTTCATAGGATGTCTTCTTGAGGATTCGGTGAAGATATAACCGGTTGATGGCGTAGCAAGCGGTGTTGACCGCTTCGGCCCAAAACCGATCCGGTGTCTTGTACTCATCAAGCATGGTTCTTGCCATGTCCAATAGAGTTCGATTCTTCCTCTCCACTACACCATTTTGTTGTGGAGTGTAGGGAGAAGAGAACTCATGCTTGATGCCCTCCTCCTCAAGGAAGCCTTCGATTTGAGAGTTCTTGAACTCCGTTCCATTGTCGCTTCTAATTTTCTTGATCCTTAAGCCGAACTCATTTTGAGCCCGTCTCAAGAATCCCTTTAAGGTCTCTTGGGTATAAGATTTGTCCTGTAAAAAGAACACCCAAGTGAAGCGAGAATAATCATCCACAATAACTAGACAGTACTTACTCCCGCCGATGCTTATGTAAGCGATCGGGCCGAATAGGTCCATGTGTAGGAGCTCCAGTGGCCTGTCACTAGTCATGATGTTCTTGTGTGGATGATGAGTGCCAACTTGCTTCCCGGCTTGGCATGCGCTACAAATCCTGTCTTTCTCAAAATGAACATTTGTTAGTCCTAAAATGTGTTCCCCCTTTAGAAGCTTATGAAGATTCTTCATTCCAACATGGGCTAGTCGGCGGTGCCAAAGCCAACCCAAGTTAGTCTTAGCAATCAAGCAAGTGTCGAGTTCAGCTCTATCAAAATCTACCAAGTATAGCTGACCCTCTAACACTCCCTTGAATGCTATTGAATCATCACTCCTTCTAAAGACAGTAACACCTGTATCGGTAAATAGACAGTTGTAGCCCATTTGACATAATTGGGATACGGAAAGCAAATTGTAATCTAAGGAATCTACAAGAAAAACATTGGAAATAGTGTGGTCAGGTGATATAGCAATTTTACCCAATCCTTTGACCAAACCTTGATTTCCATCCCCGAATGTGATAGCTCGTTGGGGATCTTGGTTTTTCTCATATGAGGAGAACATCTTTTTCTCCCCTGTCATGTGGTTTGTGCACCCGCTGTCGAGTATCCAACTTGAGCCCCCGGATGCATAAACCTACAAAACAATTTTAGTTCTTGATTTTAGGTACCCAAACGGTTTTGGGTCCTTTGGTATTAGAAACAAGAACTTTGGGTACCCAAACACAAGTCTTGGAGCCCTTGTGTTTGCCCCCAACAATTTTGGCAACTACCTTGCCGGATTTGTTAGTTAAAACATAAGATGCATCAAAAGTCTTAAATGAAATGGCATGATCATTTGATGCATTAGGAGTTTTCTTTCTAGGCAACTTGGCACGGGTTGGTTGCCTAGAACTAGATGTCTCACCCTTATACATAAAAGCATGGTTAGGGCCAGAGTGAGACTTCCTAGAATGAATTTTCCTAATCTTGCTCTCAGGATAGCTGGCAGGGTACAAAATGTAACCCTCGTTATCCTGAGGCATGGGAGCCTTGCCCTTAACAAAGTTAGATAAGTTCTTTGGAGGGGCATTAATTTTGACATTGTCTCCCCTTTGGAAGCCAATGCCGTCCTTAATGCCAGGGCGTCTCTCATTATAGAGCATGCTTCTAGCAAACTTAAATTTTTCATTTTCTAAGTCATGCTCACTAATCTTAGCATTAAGTTGTGCTATGTGATCATTTTGTTTTTTAATTAAGGCTAGGTGATCATGGATAGCATCAACAGTAATATCTCTACATCTAGTACAAATAGAAACATGTTCAACATTAGATGTAGAGGGTTTGCAAGATTTTAGTTCAATAACCTTAGCATGTAATATATCATTCTCATCTCTAAGGTTAGAAATGCAAACATCAAAATCTCTATCCTTAGCAAGCAGTTTTTCTTTTTCATCTCTAAGGCTAGCAAGAGAAACATTCAACTCATCAATTCTAGCAAGTAAATCAATATTATCATCTTTAGAATTGGAAGTTGAATCAATACAAACATGAGAGTCAACCTTAGCATTTAATTTCTCATTCTCTTTTCTAAGGTTGGCAATAGTGTCATGGCAGGTGCTTAGCTCACTAGATAATTTGTTATATTTTTCTACCTCTAGAGCATAAGCATTTTTAACCTTAACATGTTTCTTGTTTTCCTTGATTAGGAAGTCCTCTTGGGAGTCCAAGAGATCATCCTTTTCATGGATGGCACTAATTAGCTCATTTAATTTTTCCTTTTGTTCCATGTTAAGGTTAGCAAAAAGAATGCGCAAGTTATCCTCCTCATTTTTATCATCATCCTCATCACTAGATGTTTCATATTTAGTAGAGGACCTTGATTTTACCTTCTTTTTGCCGTCCTTGGCCATGAGACACTTGTGGCCGATGTTTGGGAAGAGAAGCCCCTTGGTGACGGCGATGTTGGCGGCGTCCTCGTCGGAGGAGGACTCGGTGGAGCTCTCGTCGGAGTCCCACTCGCGGCACACGTGGGCATCGCCGCCCTTCTTCTTGTGGTACCTCTTCTTTTCTCTCCTCTTGCCCTTCTTGTCGTCGCCCCTGTCACTGTCACTAGACATAGGACATTTTGCAATAAAGTGACCGGGCTTACCACACTTGTAGCAAACCTTCTTGGAACGGGGTTTGTAGTCCTTCCCCTTCCGTTGCTTGAGAATTTGCCGAAAGCTTTTGATGATTAAGGCCATTTCCTCATTGTCGAGCTTGGAGGCGTCAATTGGTTGTCTACTTGGTGTAGACTCCTCCTTCTTCTCCTCCGTTGCCTTGAAGGCCACCGGTTGCGCCTCGGATGTGGAAGGTTCGTCAAGCTCGTTGATCTTCTTTGAGCCCTTAATCATGCATTCAAAGCTTACAAAATTCCCGATAACTTCCTCGGGGGTCATTAGTGGATATCTAGGATTACCACGAATTAATTGAACTTGAGTGGGGTTAAGGAAAATAAGTGCTCTTAAAATAACCTTAACCACCTCGTGGTCATCCCATTTTTTGCTCCCGAGGTTGCGCACTTGGTTCACCAAGGTCTTGAGCCGATTGTACATGTCTTGTGGCTCCTCCCCTTGGCGAAGACGAAAGCGACCGAGCTCCCCCTCGATCGTTTCCCGCTTGGTGATCTTGGTGAGTTCATCACCCTCGTGCGCCGTCTTGAGTAGGTCCCAAATCTCTTTTGCGTTCTTCAACCCTTGCACTTTGTTGTATTCCTCCTTGCTAAGAGAGGCAAGGAGAATGGTTGCGGCTTGGGAGTTGAAGTGCTCGATTTGGGCCACTTCATCCGTGTCATAATCCTCATCCCCTATTGATGGTACCTGTACTCCAAACTCAACAACATTCCATATACTTTTGTGGAGTGAGGTTAGATGAAATTTCATTAAATCACTCCACCTAGCATAATCTTCGCCATCAAAAGTCGGCGGTTTGCCTAATGGAACGGAAAGTAAAGGAGTATGTCTAGATGTACGGGGATAGTTTAAGGGGATCTTACTAAACTTCTTGCGCTCTTGGCGCTTAGAAGTTACGGACGGTGCATCGGAGTCGGAGGTGGATGTTGATGAAGTGTCGGTCTCGTAGTAGACCACCTTCCTCATCTTCTTGTGCTTGTCCCCACTCCGATGCGGCTTGTGAGAAGAAGATTTTTCCTTCTTCTCCTTGTGGTGAGAAGAGGAGGATCTTTTCTCCTTCCGCTTGGAGGAGTTCTTCTTCTTCTCCCTTCTCTTGGTGCGGGACTCTTCCGATGAAGTGCTCCCTTGGCTTGTAGTGGGCTTGTTGTCGCCGGTCTCCATCTCCCTCTTGGTGTGATCTCCCGACATCACTTCGAGCGGTTAGGCTCTAATGAAGCACCGGGCTCTGATACCAATTGAAAGTCGCCTAGAGGGGGGGGGGTGAATAGGGCGAAACTGAAAATCTCAAAAATAATCACAACTACAAGCCGGGTTAGCGTTAGAAATATAAACGAGTCCGCGAGAGAGGGTGCAAAACAAATCGCAAGCAAATGAAGAGTGACACGCGGATTTGTTTTACCGAGGTTCGGTTCTCGCAAACCTACTCCCCGTTGAGGAGGCCACAAAGGCCGGGTCTCTTTCAACCCTTCCCTCTCTCAAACGGTCCCTCGGACCGAGTGAGCTTTTCTTCTTCTCAATCAAACGGGAACAAAACTTCCCCACAAGGGCCACCACACAATTGGTGCCTCTTGCCTTGGTTACAATTGAGTTTTGATCACAAGAACAAGTGAGAAAGAAAGAAAGCGATCCAAGCGCAAGAGCTCAAAAGAACACGGCAAATCTCTCTCGCTAGTCACTAAAGGCTTGAGTGGAATTGGAGAGAATTTGATCTCTTTTGGTGTGTCTAGAATTGAATGCCTAGCTCTTGTAAGTGGTTGGAAGTTGGAAAACTTGGATGCAATGAATGGTGGGGTGGTTGGGGTATTTATAGCCCCAACCACCAAACCTGACCGTTGGCTGGAGGCTTCTGTTCGATGGCGCACCGGACAGTCCGGTGCCCCTGCCACGTCATCAATGCCGTTGGATTCAGACCGTTGGAGCTTCTGACTTCTGGGCCCGCCTGGGTGTCCGGTGCACACCGGACAACAACTGTTCATTGTCCGGTGCGCCGGTATGGGCGCGCCTGACGTCTGCGCGCGCTGCGCGCGCATTAAATGCACCGCAGGTAGCCGTTGGCGCCGAAATAGCCGTTGCCCCGCTGGTACACCGGACAGTCCGGTGCACACCGGACATGTCCGGTGAATTATAGCGGAGCGGCTACCGCGCGAACCCGAGGCTGGCGAGTTCCGGAGGCCGCGCTTCCTTGGAGCACCGGACACTGTCCAGTGTACACCGGTCAGTCCGGTGAATTATAGTGCGCCGGCTTCCGAGAATTCCCGAGGGCGAAGAGTTTGAGTTGGAGTCCTCTGGGCGCACCGGACACTGTCCGGTGTACACCGGACAGTCCGGTGCCTTCAGCCAGAGGTGCCTTCGGTTGCTGCTTTGCTCCTTTGTTGAATCCAAATCTTGATCTTTTTATTGGCTAAGAGTGAACCTTTTGCACCTGTACAACTTATCCACTAGAGCAAACTAGTTAGTCCAATATTTGTGTTGGGCAATTCAACCACCAAAATTATTTAGGAACTAGGTGTGAGCCTAATTCCCTTTCACGATGAATGTTGGGTGGTTGGGGGGTATTTATAGCCCCAACCACCAAAATGGCCGTTGGGGATGGCTTCTCCACGTCACCCAACTGTTAGGGTTCGACCGTTGGAGCTCTGGCTTGTGGGGCCACCGGACAGTCCGGTGGTGCACCGGACAGGTCCTATAGACTGTCCGGTGCGCCTTCTGGCGCCTGCTCTGTCTTCTGCGCGCGCAGGCGCGCACTGTAGCGCAATTAATGTCTTCTGCAGACGACCGTTGGCGCGAGGTAGCCGTTGCTCCACTGGCACACCAGACAGTCCGGTGAATTATAGCGGAGCGTCCTCCCAAATTCCCGAAGCTGGCAAGTTCAGAGTCGATCTCCCTGGTGCACCGGACACTGTCCGGTGCGCCAGACCAGGGCTGCCTTCGGTATACTTTGCTCCTTTGTTTTGAACCCTTTCTTTTATCTTTGTATTGGTTTGTTGTGAACCTTTGGCACCTGTAGAACATATTTTCTAGAGCAAACTAGTTAGTTCAATAATTTGTGTTGGGCAATTCAACCACCAAAATTCATATTGGAAAAGGTTTGACCCTATTTCCCTTTCAATCTCCCCCTTTTTGGTGATTGATGCCAACACAAACCAAAGCAAATATAAAAGTGCAGAAATGAACTAGTTTGCATAATGTAAGTGCAAAGGTTGCATGGAATTGAAACCAATATACTTATTTCAATAGATATGCATGGATGGTTTTTCTTCTTATTTAAAATTTTGGACCTCATTTGCACCACGGGTTTTGTTTTTGCAAATCCTTTGTAAAATTCCTTTTTAAAACATTTTGCAAATAGTCAAAGGTACATGAATAAGATTAGAAGAAGCATTTTCAAGATTTGAAATTTTCTCCCCCTGTTTCAAATGCTTTTCCTTTGACTTAAACAAAACTCCCCCTAAATAAAATTCTCCTCTTAGTGTTCAAGAGGGTTTTGTAAGTTTTGAAGATACTACTTTCTCCCCCTTTTGAACACAATAAGATATCAATTTGAAAAACTTCATTTAAAATTTGGTGGTGGTGCGGTCCTTTTGCTTTGGGCTCATACTTTCTCCCCCTTTGGCATGAATCGCCAAAAACGGATACTTGTGAGTAAGATATAAGCCCTTTTCAAACTTTCTCCTCCTTTGGCAAACACAAAAATATGAGTGAAGATTATACCAAAGTGGAGAACGATGCGGAGTACCGGCAAATACAATTGGAGTTGAGTGGAAGCGCCTTGTTTGCCGAATACTTCATTTCCCTTTCAATATCTATGACTAAGCATAATATTATCCTTGAAAACACATTAGTCATAGACATAAAAGAGATATGATCAAAGGTATATAAATGAGCAATGTGTGCAAAGAGTCAATCAAAATTCGTAGAATCAAGAATATTTAGCTCATTCCTAAGTTTGGTAAAGGATTGCTCATTTAAAGGCTTGGTAAAGATATCAGTCAATTGATCTTTGGTGTTTATATAGGCTATCTCGATATCCCCCTTTTGTTGGTGATCTCTCAAAAAGTGATACCGAATGGCTATGTGCTTAGTGCGGCTGTGTTCAACGGGATTATCCGCCATGCAGATTGCACTCTCATTGTCACATTAGAGAGGGACTTTACTAAACTTGTAGCCATAGTCCCTAAGGGTTTGCCTCATCCAAAGCAATTGCGCGCAACAATGGCCTACAGCAATGTACTCGGCTTCGGTGGTAGAAAGAGCCACTGAGTTTTGTTTCTTTGAAGCCCAAGACACCAGGGATCTCCCCAGAAACTGACAAGTCCCTGATGTGCTCTTCCTATCAATCTTACACCCTGCCCAATCAGCATCGGAATATCCTAATAAATCAAATGAGGATCCCTTGGGGTACCAAAGACCAAACTTAGGTGTTTGAACTAAATATCTCAAGATTCTCTTCACGACCCTAAGGTGAACTTCCTTAGGGTTGGCTTGGAACCTTGCACACATGCATACAGAAAGCATAATGTCCGGTCGAGATGCACATAAATAGAGTAAGGATCTTATCATCGACCGGTATACCTTTTGATCTACGGATTTACCTCCCGTGTCGAGGTCGAGATGCCCATTGGTTACCATGGGTGTCTTGATGGGTTTGGCATCCTTCATTCCAAACTTGGTGAGAATATCTTGAATGTACTTCGTTTGGCTGATGAAGGTGCCCTCTTGGAGTTGCTTCACTTGAAATCCTAGAAAATACTTCAACTCCCCCATCATAGACATCTCGAATTTTTGAATCATGATCCTACTAAACTCTTCACAAATAGACTAGGTGAGTGCCCGTGCATTGTAATAGGAACAAATAATAACATGATAACTTATATACAAAATGTGTCTTATATTGTTATAAGAAAATGTTTCATAATTCATTTGTAATCCTGGTCATACATAAATTTTGTTATTTTAATTTAGCTGTTTCACTACTACATTGCAACCATCAGTATCATGTAGACTTTGATATATGCCACGATTTGCATGGTCTCATCATTGAAGAGCACGTGCCACACCTGCCGGTACAAGTTCCCTCGTACATTGTCAGTCATCAGGTACGCACCACCATACACGCTTGCTTAAGCAAAAAAGGCAAGTGTATGTGTCTGCGAAGAGAATTAAAGGCAGGCCGGCGCAAAAGCTACCCTGACGATGGCAAGTGGTCATTTCTGTCGGTCCTCCTCTGCGTCACCTCTGGCGCCAAGATGACGCCACATACCTTGATATAGTAGTCGTCGAACGTGCACGACATGGCGAGTACCGATGACTCTTGGCTGGGCTGCCAAACGAATTGCACCCCAGGCTCATCAGCAAGGTAGTACACCTAGTCATTGCACCACGGATGTGCTACTCCTCTACATACATCTTGTTCGAGGACACTCACACAAAGTCAGCAACAGCCGTCGTCCTAGCGCACAAGAATTCATGGCCGACCAGTAGCGACTTACGTGGCAGGTTGAGCTTCGGATGGATGATGAGCTGGACGACGTGACAGCGCCATCATCGGATGTGGTGCCTAGAATAACCCGAGAGTCACCAGCGTTGGGGATGACCATGAGGTCCCCCTGTTTGAAGATGGACAGCGTGGTGCAGCCGCTCTAGACCACGTCCAAGCGGCGGCTGCGCTGGAGCTTGCCGAACACAGCGGCGCATGCAGACATGTAGGACTGCTTCCAGAGGTCGAACTGGCAGTCACCAACACTACACCAAAATCATACACTTCCTACGGGTTTTTAACTTCCTACAGCTTTTATAACAAACCGTAGGAAATAAATAACTTCCGAGAGGCAACTGGTATCTCTAGGAAATAAACATAACTTCCTCTCCACACAAAGAATATGTGATAGGACAGTCCAGGTTCGATTTAGAGCACCAAGTTAATTATATTACTGATTTTTGTTTGATTATGTAAGATTTTGATGTTCGTGCTACAGCAGCAGCTCATATTATTAGTTCTACCGCTGTGAAGAAACTATCTAGTGGACTATATCGAGTATCTTGCCTAAGCAAAGTGAGCTATGTAAGTACTTCAAATGGATCTTTGCATTTTTGTTTATGAACTGCGTATTGCAATATATTCTGGTGAATTGATTCACTAAAATATATTTAATTTAATTCACTTTTTTTAGAAATTGTTGTTTTCACGTGGGAACATGGTTGGTAAAGATCATCATGTGCCTGCAATTTCCAAATCAGAGTTCACTGTTATTTGTGACTTCCCATCAGAAATAACATTGATAGCAAATGAAAATGGTACTTTCTTGTTCTTTTCATTAAAATTCAGTTTAATAATCCTTAAAAGTACAACATGTCCGTGTTGAAAGTTTTTGTACCGTTCCCAACCTACTAAATGGTTTCCGTTGACTGTACAGAAAATCGACTTGATATATATTGGAAGCTGCTAGGAAAGCTGACCGTGGTCCAGATAGATTGCAAGCATCACCCATTGTAATCTCCAACGGAAGAAATATACGTCTAGCTGATGCGAGTATACATGTAAATGGAAGATTTTTCGCTAATTCATCTTCTCTTCGCTTGAATACTTTTTATCAATTTTGCTAAGTTCTTGTCTCACTCAGCTTATGTTTATACAGATTGTTTCTGCCTTAAGAGTCACCCCTGAATATGTCTTGTTAGTTTTCCATCTTGAAGCACAGGTGAACTTTTGCTCACTTCTTGTATATCCTGTTCATGGTCTGAAGTAATTTAAGCCCCCTTTGCTATTTATGTTCTTATACATTTGAGCCACAGGAAAATCTGATTGTAAGTGGTGGAACATGCTCCCTAGATGCTTCTACCAATGACACACATGTGGTGCAAATAGTTACACATCCAGGAAAAGCCTTATGTTCTCAATTGATTCTTGCGGCTAAAGGTTTAGGCGAAGCTATAATCATAATCCAGGATGTTGGCCTTTCTCCAAGAGCAACTACTCATTCTTTGGTACATCACTTTGGCGCTTATCTTCCTAATTCTCCTGATACTTTTTATACTTGTTACAATTCAATCAAGTGACTTCTGTTGCATACTATGTTTATACTGTTCAAATGGTTGCCAACATCCCTTGAGTCATATCTTTGTATCTGTGCTTTGTCTAGCATTAATCTTGGGATAATGATAACTTTTGAATTTTGATATATATCTGCCATCCCTAATTTACAGTCAACTTCTATCAGACTATCCCTCATAATAAAGATGTGCTAATCTTCCTTTTGAGTAATAATAAGGGTTTCATTCCATGGCTAAATATACCCTTTTTCTGTTTTTTGTGTGTGTTCAGATTACTGAATTGGAACGGGAAAAAATCCATAAAGTGCTGAATACTAAGTGGATCGAGCGCGCGCGAGAGTTGTCATAAAATGTCCACCGTTATTAAGAGGGCTAATGAATTCCCAATCGATTGTAGCTACATGCATGAAGGAGTGCACACAGTGTCCGACGTCCATAGGATCGTCAGCTATTTCATGCAAGCATCCGCACAAGTGTCCTACTATATGTTATTGTGTTCACATACTTGAGACTTTTATTATGACTATGTATGAGATATTGTCTCTTATTAGTACTGAATGAGATGTGTCTTATTATGACTATGGATGAGATTTTTGTAATGTAATTGATGAGACTTTGGATTTAAATATTGTTATGTGATTGTGTGTGAGATGTTTTATGTGAAAAATATGTTGTGCTATATATTTGTTATGATGTGGAATGTGGTGTAAAATAAAAATAAACAGCATTTGTAATGTTAGTGAAATTAACTTCCTAGAGGCTTATTGGGCCGTAGGAAGCTAACTTCCTAGGGGCTACAGTCAGCCGTAGGAAGTTAGCCAGCTAACTTCCTAGGGCTACAGTCAGCCGTAGGAAGTTAGTCGTAGGAAGTTAATCAGCTGACGGCGCTGACGGCGTGAAGCTACTAACTTCCGAGAGGCTTCTTTGGCTGTATGAAGTTAGCTAACTTCCTAGAGGGCTCTAGGAAGTTAAGCTAACTTCCGACAAAAAATTTCCGAGAGCCAAACTTTCGATGGGATGGCTTAACTTCCGAGAGTTTAGCTAACTTCGTAGAGTTTAGGGCTAACTTCCTAGGGTTTAGGCTCTAGGAAGTTTACTATTTTGGTGTAGTGGTCTCATCGTCGATGAGCAACGCCAACGCGAGCGCCTCCTGCCAGTGGTGTTTGTTCGGGGTTTCCATGTAAGAGACATGGATTCATCTTTGGCATTGGTTTATGAAAATGACTTACAAATCAAATCCATGAAAAAAATATTATGGAGAATAAATGTCACACATATAAAAAGGAATTTAAGTTGAAAATATTATAAAAACAAAAGAAATTGCATGCAAGGCTCTTCTTTAAATACTACTGCCTCCGTCCAAAAATATAATTCAGTAATCTCGTTGATAATTATCTACTACTACACATTGTGCAAGGGTAGCAGGTGGGATTTGGGAGAGATGTAGTAGATATTTTTACTGTAACAAATATTGACATAAACACACATGTGGTGTAGTGGTAGCTACGAGCACATTTGTTTGAGGGGTCGCAGGTTCGAATCTCATTGGAGCCACATTTGTGTTTTTTAATTTAATTTTAGCTAGGCGTGGGATGCACGTAGGAATGGGAATGAGCTTTGTGAGAGTGGGAATGAGAAAGACACTGCGGGGAGGGCGTAATGGGAATGACAGAACACGGAATGGCAGCCGGGAATGAGAATGGGAATGAGCTTTGCGGGAAGGGGGAATGAGAAAGACAGAACACGGAATGGCAGCCGGGAATGGGAATGAGCTTTGCGGGGAGGGCGGAATGGGAATGGCAGAACATGGAATGGCAGCCTACCCCTTACCGTCTTAATAAGTAGTAGAGAGATTTGTTAGTAGACCCAAATATGATATCATCAACATAAATTTGGCATACAAACAAATCATTCTCAATGGTTTTAGTGAATAAAGTAGGATCGGCCTTACCGACTTTGAAGCCATTAGTGATAAGAAAATCTCTTAGGCATTCATACCATGCTCTTGGGGCTTGCTTGAGCCCATAAAGCACCTTAGAGAGTTTATACACGTGGTTAATATACTCACTATCTTCAAAGCCGGGAGGTTGCTCAACATAGACCTCTTCCTTGATAGATCCATTGAGGAAGGCACTCTTCACGTCCATTTGGTAAAGCTTAAAGTCATGGTAAGTAGCATAGGCAAGTAATATACGAATTGACTCAAGCCTAGCTACGGGTGCATAGGTTTCACCAAAATCCAAACCTTCGACTTGTGAATACCCCTTGGCCACAAATCGTGCTTTGTTCCTTGTCACCACACCATGCTCATCTTGCTTGTTGCGGAAGACCCACTTGGTTCCTACAACATTTTGGTTAGGACGTGGAACTAAATGCCATACCTCATTCCTCGTGAAGTTGTTGAGCTCCTCTTGCATCGCCAGCACCCAATCCGAATCTTGAAGTGCTTCCTCTACCCTGTATGGCTCAATAGAGGAAACAAAAGAGTAGTGTTCACAAAAATGAGCAACACGAGATCGAGTGGTTACCCCCTTATGAATATCTCCTAGGATGGTTTCATAGGGTGATATCGTTAGATTGCTTGGTGGACTCTTGGGTGTGGCGGTCTTTGATTTTGTTCATCCTCCTCGTCTTGATCATCGACATCTCCCCCATGATCCTTGTCCTCCTCTTGAGGTGGCTCATCTTCTTGATCTTCTCCTTCATCATCTTGAGCCTCATCCTCATCTTGAGTTGGTGGAGATGCTTGCATGGAGGAAGATGGTTGATCTTGTGTTTGAATGGGCTCTTCGGATTCCTTAGGACACACATCCCCAATGGACATGTTCCTTAGCGCGACACACGGAGCCTCTTCATCATCTAATTCATCAAGATCAACTTGCTCTACTTGAGAGCCGTTAGTCTCATCAAACACAATGTCACAGGAAACTTCAACTAGTCCAGTGGACTTGTTAAGGACTCTATATGCCCTTGTGTTTGAATCATATCCTAGTAAAAAGCCTTCTACAGCCTTAGGAGCAAATTTAGATTTTCTACCTCTTTTAACAATAATAAAGCATTTGCTACCAAAGACTCTAAAATATGAAACATTTGGCTTTTTACCGGTGAGGAGTTCATAAGATGTCTTCTTGAGGATTCGGTGTAGATATAACCGGTTGATGGCGTAGCAAGCGGTGTTGACCGCCTCGGCCCAAAACCGATCCGAAGTCTTGTACTCATCAAGCATGGTTCTTGCCATGTCCAATAGAGTTCTATTCTTCCTCTCCACTACACCATTTTGTTGTGGCGTGTAGGGAGAAGAGAACTCATGCTTGACGCCCTCCTCCTCAAGAAAGCCTTCAATTTGCGAGTTCTTGAACTCCGTCCCGTTGTCGCTTCTTATTTTCTTGATCCTCAAGCCGAACTCATTTTGAGCCCGTCTCAAGAATCCTTTCAAAGTCTCTTGGGTTTGAGATTTTTCCTGTAAAAAGAATACCCAAGTGAAGTGAGAATAATCATCCACAATAACTAGATAGTACTTACTCCCACCGATGCTTATGTAAGCTATCGGGCCGAATAGATCCATGTGAAGGAGCTCGAGTGGCCTGTCAGTTGTCATGATGTTCTTATGTGGATGATGAACACCAACTTGCTTCCCTGCTTGGCATGTGCTACAAATCGTGTCTTTTTCAAAATGAACATTTGTTAGTCCCAAAATATGCTCTCCCTTTAGAAGCTTGTGAAGATTCTTCATCCCAACGTGGGCTAGTCGGCGGTGCCAGAGCCAACCCATGTTAGTCTTAGCAATTAAGCAAGTATCGAGTTTAGCTCTATTTAAATCAACTAAGTATAGCTGACCCTCTAATACTCCCTTAAAAGCTACTGAATCATCACTTCTTCTAAAGACAGTAACACCTGTATCTGTAAAAAGACAGTTGTAACCCATTTTACATTATTGAGAAACAGAAAGCAAGTTGTAATCTAAAGAATCTACAAGAAAAACATTGGAAATAGAGTGGTCAGGTGATATAGCAATTTTACCCAATCCTTTGACCAAACCTTAATTTCCATCCTCGAATGTGATAGCTCGTTGGGGATCCTGGTTTTTCTCATAGGAGGAGAACATCCTTTTCTCCCCTGTCATGTGGTTTGTGCACCCTCTATCGATGATCCAACTTGAGCCCCCGGATGCATAAACCTACAAAACAAATTTAGTTCTTGATTTTAGGTACCCAAACAGTTTTGGGTCCTTCGACATTAGATACAAGAACTTTGGGTACCCAAACACAAGTCTTTGACCCCTTGTGTTTGCCCCCAACATATTTGGCAACTACCTTGCCTGATTTGTTAGTGAGCACATAGGAAGCATCAAAAGTCTTGAATGAAACATTATGATTATTTGATGCTTTAGGAGTTTTCTTCTTAGACAATTTAGCATGGGTTGATTGCCTAGAACTAGATGCCTCACTCTTATACATAAAAGCATGATTAGGGCCAGAGTGAGACTTTCTAGAGTGAATTGTCCTAATTTTGTGTTCGGGATAACCGGCAGGGTATAAAATGTAACCCTCATTATCCTGAACCATGGGAGCTTTGCCCTTAACAAAGTTAGATAATCTTTTGGGAGGGGCATTAAGCTTGACATTGTCTCCCTTTTGGAAGCCAATGCCATCCTTAATGCCAGGGCGTCTCCCACTATAGAGCATACTTCTAGCAAATTTAAATTTCTCATTTTCCAAGTCATGCTCATTGATTTTAGCAGTTAATGTAGCTATGTGATAATTTTGTTGTTTAATTAAAGCAAGGTGATCATGAATAGCATCTACATTAACATTTCTACATCTAGTGCAAATAGAAACATGTTCAACGGTAGATGTAGAGGGTTTGCAATCATTTAACTCAACAATCTTAGCATGTAAAATGTCATTCTCATCTCTAAGATTGGAAATAGAAATATTGCAAACATCTAGTTCCTTAGCCTTAGCAATCAATTTTTCATTCTCATTTCTAAGGCTAGCAAGAGAGGTATTCAATTGATCAATCTTAGCAATTAAATTGGCATTATCATTTCTAAGACTAACAATTGAATCATCACAAACATCAAACTTTTCAACCTTAGCAATTAATTCTGCATTTTCATTTCTAAGGTTGGAAACAATGTCATGGCAAGTACTTAGCTCACTAGTTAATTTTTCATTTTTCTCAACTTCCTGAGCATAAGCATTTTTAACTTTAACATGCCTTTTGTTTTCTTTAATTAGGAAATCCTCTTGGCTATCCAAGAGTTCATCCTTCTCATGAATAGCGCTAATTAATTCATTTAATTTTTCCTTTTGTTGCATGTTTAAGTTGGCAAAGAGAGTAAACAAATCATCCTCATCATCACTAGAATTAGCCTCATCACTAGATATTGCATACTTAGTGGAGGATTTGGATTTTACCTTCTTCTTCTTGCCGTCCTTTGCCATGAGGCATTTATGACCGACGTTGGGGAAGAGGAGCCCTTTGTTGACGGCGATGTTGGCGGCGTCCTCGTCAGAGGAGGAGTCGGTGGAGCTCTCGTTGGAGTCCCACTCCTGGCAAACATGGGCATCGCCGCCCTTCTTCTTGTTGTACCTCTTCTTTTCTCTCCTCTTTCCCTTCTTGTCGTCGCCCCTGTCACTATCACTAGATAATGGACATTTAGCAATGAAATGACCGAGCTTACCACACTTGTAGCAAACCTTCTTGGAACGGGGCTTGTAATCTTTCCCCTTCCTTTGTTTGAGGATTTGGCGGAAGCTCTTGATGATGAGCGCCATCTCCTCATTGTCGAGCTTGGAGGCGTCGATGGGGACTCTACTTGGTGTAGAGTCTTCTTTCTTATCCTCCGTTGCCTTGAATGCAACGGGTTGTGCTTCGGGTACGGAGGAGGATGTGCCTTGCTCGATGATCTTTTTGGAGCCTTTGATCATTAGTTCAAAGCTCACAAATTTACCTATTACTTCCTCGGGAGACATTAGTTTATATCTTGGATCACCATGAATTAATTGAAATTGAGTGAGGTTTAGAAATACGAGTGATCTAAGAATAACCTTGACCATTTCATGGTCATCCCACTTGGTGCTCCCGAGGTTGCGCACTTAGTTCACCAAGGTTTTTAGCCGGTTGTACATGGCTTGCGGGTGTTCTCCTTGGTTGAGCATGAAGCGACCGAGCTCCCCCTCGATCGTTTCCCTCTTGGTGATCTTCGTCACCTCGTCTCCTTCGTGCGTCGTTTTGAGCACGTCCCAAATCTCCTTGGCGCTCTTCAATCCTTGCACCTTGTTATACTCCTCTCGACTTAGAGAGGCGAGGAGTATTGTGGTGGCTTGTGAGTTGAAGTGCCGGATTTGGGCAACTTCATCCGAATCATAGTTCTCATCCCCTACGGATGGTACCTGTACACCAAACTCAACAACATTCCAAATACTAGTGTGGAGTGAGGTTAGGTGATGTCTCATTTTATCACTCCACATGTTATAATCTTCACCGTCAAAAACCGGTGGTTTGCCTAATGGAACAGAAAGTAATGGAGTACGTTTAGAAATGCGAGGGTAGTGTAGGGGAATCTTACTAAACTTCTTGCGCTCATGGCGCTTAGAAGTTACAGACGGTGCGTCGGAGCCGGAGGTGGATGGCGACGAGGAGTCGGTCTCGTAGTAGACCACCTTCCTCATCTTCTTTTTCTTTTCGCCACTCCGATGCGACTTGCGTGAAGGGAATTCCTTCTCCTTCCCCTTGTTGCGGGACTCCCCTGATGGAGCCTTCCCGTGGCTTGTAACGGGCTTCTCGCCGGTCACCATCTCCTTCTTAGCGTGATCTCCCGACATCACTTCGAGCGGTTAGGCTCTAATGAAGCACCGAGCTCCGATACCAATTGAAAGTCACCTAGAGGGGGGAGGGGGTGAATAGGCGAAATCTGAAAATTATAAACTTAAGCACAACTACAAGCCGGGGTTAGCATTAGAAATATAATTGAGTCCGAAAGTGAGGGCGAAAACAAATCACAAGCAAATAAGAATGGATGGCACGGTGATTTATTTTACCGAGGTTCGGTTCTTGTAAACCTACTCCCCGTTGAGGTGGTCACAAAGACCGGGTCTCTTTCAACCCTTTCCCTCTCTCAAACGGTCACTTAGACCGAGTGAGCTTCTCTTCTCAATCAAATGGGACACTAAGTCCACTACAAGGACCACCTGTAATACTCAAAGTTGTACACCAAGAGTAATAGAGAGAGCTCCTCATTTTGTGTGTTTCATTTGCATCATAAAAAGAGCACCTATGTAATTGAGAGTGACTAAATAAAACAATTATTCTAAAATAAAGAAAAAGTGCATTTGTTGGAGTTTTTATGTTTGTGCATTAAATAAAAATAACAATAATATAAAATGACTAGAAATTGGATTAAGCCCTACATTGGAAACTAGGGTTTAAAAGGAAGAAGAGAAATGTTATGAAAATAAAAATAATATAAATATATTCCAAAAATTTGTACTTTTCATTTCATAATATGATTTGATAACAAATTTGTGCAAAGGTTTGAAACTAAATTTGATTTCAAACTAAAAACATTAGAAATGAAGAAAATAGAAGGAAAAAGAAAAAGAAAAAGAATAAGAGCTTACCTGGGCCGGCTGCTTCACTTCTGGCCCACTTCCACTTTCACTGCGCGCGGCCCATACATTCCCTTCACCCGCGTGCGCGTGTATCAGCCGCGGACCCGATCGGTGGGACCCACCGGCCAGCCTTTCCCCCTCGCGCCAGTCACCGCCGTGCGGGCCACCTTCGCCAGACCTCTCATCTGCCGCGCGCGTTCTCTGGGTCACTGCTCGTGGACCGGTCTCTCGGGTGCTTGCGTGCTCACTGGCGGGTGGGACCCGTGGAACCGAATGAGCTGCTCGTCGTCCCCGTCCTTCGGCCGAGCCGTTCAAGCTCGCGCGTAAATCGGGCACGTTGGGGCCGCATTGGCTCGAGGATAAGAACCTCCTGGGTGCCTCCCTGATTCCCAGTACGCCGTGATAGGCTCTAGTAGACATCACCGCCGCGAAAAGAGAGAACAGAGGTGGGGATCGGGCGTCGCCGGGGTGAGCTTGTCGCGTCGCCGGTGGACTTCTTCGGTGCGGGCGATTTCGCGTCGGCGTGGGGCCGAGTGGGATCGCAATCGTCCAAGGAAGTCGGTCGCGCGCTCAATTGGAGTTTGGCGTTGGTGTAGTGTGCGAATTGCTCGCCGCCGTGATCACTGCAGGCGAGATTCCGCCCCTCCCCGTGGGCGAGCGTCGTCTAGCCTCGGCCATCCGTCGGTGAGTCGCCATCGTATCCGTCCTCCTTTCCTTTAGGTTATGCGCCATCGAATTGTAAAATGGTGTAGCTATACCCCTGGGTCCGCTATCCGGCCATGGCGCCGCCACAATGTGCCGTGTACCGGGTCGGGCACTCGGGGTCGGCCAAAATTGATTGGGGGATCGAGTTTAGGGAGGCATCAACTTTGCGTGGCGCGATTTAATTGCTGATAGGTGCTCGGGCCGGCCGGATTCGAAATCCCGGCGGGCCTCCGCCGCGATCGGGGGGGGGGGGGGGGGGCACACCGCCGTGGGTAGCCTCGGTGGAGAAGAACGCTCCCTGACCGTTGATGCGAGGATGGAGAGTTGAGATTAGATCCCGCGTACCCTTTCACCGCGTTTCAATCTGGTTCGTCGATCTGGATCGGACGGACAGAGATAGGTCTAGAGTAATAAAACCCTCACCGTTTGATTCGGATCCAACGGATGCGATTCAGTACCGGTTCGCTTGAATAAGGATTTAATCTGGGCGCTCAGTGTCTAATCCAGCGGCTCAGAATCACCCATACCCCTTCGCCGAAGTCGTTTTACAAAAGAAACCCCCTGTTTTCGCAGAATCAACCCGCCGTCCACCTATTACTATTCACTGTGCCTAGTATCTCTTGCGCAGAGACCCCCGCGCTTTCTGAAAATTGAGGCCCAGTCCAGTGATCGTTTAAATTGAATAAATAAAATAGAAAATAGATTTTTAATATGAAAATAAATGCTAGAACTTTGATAATTCATAGAAAATTCATATGAGCTCCAAATTGATCCATTCCAGTTCCTAAATTTTTGTAATAATATTGTCTACGCATTATTGCCTCTGTTTTGGCATGAAAGGCTCATTTAAATTTATCTAATACTTAATCTTGTATTAAATACATAAAAGCTACAGAAATTCATAACCTGAAATATATAACTCCAAATTTAGTGATTCCAGTTCCTATGGTTTCATTTTAATGTGTAGGTTTTTACTGTGTATTTTATTTACATGTTTGGTGCAATGATAATTTTTGCTATACTATGTATGTATTGTGTTGATGCGAATAGACGAGCAAGCCACTGTGGAAACTGAGGTTCAACAAGTAGAGATAGCTGAGCAGGAGCTCGTTACAGGCAAGTTGTGCCCTTGATCACTTACTTTTCCCAGCCATGTTCTTATTAATTTTAATGATCTGCATAGGTTAATTTTGATGGGATCCTTTATGTACCCCAGTTTTGATTACCTCTATACCTTGTTCACCTCTGGAATATTTTTGGGTAGTACTTGCTATTGCTTTATGTGGATTGGGTATGGAGATTCATTATTCATGATTATTCTGTTATTATCTTGTTATTATTATTGTTCATGTTAAGATCATTAAATTAATGGGAACATGGAGCGACCACCCGGGACAACAGTGCTACCACAAGGGTTTAATGGGACGCCCTTGGCTGACTAATTAGGAAAGCTAGTGGAAGACTACCTTACCCGAAAGGGGCAAGGGCAGTAGGGGAGTGGTCAGTGTAGGGAGGTCCCTGGTTGATTTTGCTGCGATGGCGGTCAGCCAGGAACCCTGCATTGGAACTTCCTATAAACTGTAGCGGGTTTTTGGAAGCTAGTGGAAATTTATAAAGGCCTCGTAGTGGATCCCTAGCCATTCACCTCGGTAGTGTCTAAGGGCCTTGCAAACCCAGGCGACATGGGATACACGACTTGTGGGTAAAGATGCGCAACCTCTGCAGAGTGTAAAACTAGTATACTAGCCGTGCTCACGGTCATGAGCGGCTCGGACCCTCAAATGATTAATTATGGAACTTAAGTTTAATTTGACATTTGCATCGCATTTGGGATTATTTTACTATCACTGTTCTTTATTATTATTAAGGTTTGGTATTTACTTACACTTAGTAATTGCTAATAAAATTTTGACCAACTTATAAAAGCAATGCTCAGCCTTAGCCTCTATTTCATTGATCAGCCTTACACTTCATGAACTCCCACCTTTGGTGAGTTCATGCCACATGATTCCCCACGACTTGTTGAGCTATGAACGTATGTGAGCTCACTCTTGCTGTCTCACACCCCCCCACAGGAGAAGAACAGGTGGTCGAAGAGGAGCCGCCTAACACTGAGGAGTTCGATCTGATCTAGGTGGCGTTTCTCAGTCGACATTGGCGCCGACGATCCTTAGTTCGTTTTATCTTTATTATTTTATTTTGTAATAAGACTTCCGCTATGTAATAAGTACTCTGATGTTTTATGACATTTATCTCTATACACTCTGTTATTATATGTTGTCTTCTTGGCGCATGTATGAGATGCACCTGGCTTTGTTCCTTAAAGCCGGGTGTTACAGAAGTGGTATCAGAGGAAATGTTGACTGTAGGACGAGACCTAGATAGAAATGGACAAACCCTTTCCTACTTACCTTACTCTGACTCATTCTATACTCATCTCATCTTGATCTTGTCTCACCTTCTACTGTTCTACTCTGATCATTCTTACCTTTTCTACTCTTAGACAAGATGGATTTCACACCTTGGAATCCCTACCCCTATGACATTTTAAGAGATAGGAAGCCTAAGACAAAATTTAAACTATTTTCTTAAAAAAAATGTTGGTTGATTGTGCTGATGCTAAATGTCTGATTTGCTTCTTTGATTGATTGAATTATTATAGATGGACATCTTAGCATGTACCAACATAAGGTATTGAATTAGCTATAGTAGGTGAAATATTAATCTGCTTAGCTAATAAATCCCCCAAAGTAACATGATTGTAATTACTGCCTTGTCTACTGCTCTTTCTTACCATATGTATCTAACTCAGATGGTCAATACCAGGAGGGGTGGTGGAATTGATTCGCCTCCTAACCGACACACTCGAAGAATTTATAGACAACCTCAGCCACTGCCTGCAGAGATGAATCCTCCTAATCCTCCACCAGGCGGAGTTGACCCACTGGTTGCTGCTCAGATGGCGGTGATGCAGCAAATGGCGGACACTATGGCTGATATGCGTGCCCAGATGCAGCAAGAACGCCAAGAGATGCGTCAGGAAAGAGAAGACATACGCCAGGAGTTGCGCCAGGAGAGAGATGAGATACGCCAAGAAAGGAGGGCGCAACAACAGCAGCTACAACAACAGCTTCAACAACAGCAGCAACAGCAGCAAGTGCCATTGCCTCCACCACCACCACCAGTTCCACCTCGTGATAAGCACCGAGAGTTCATGAGTCATAAGCCACCTACATTTGCAAGTTCGCCAGATCCACTTGATGCAGATGATTGGCTGAAAGCAATTGAGAAGATGCTCAACATTGCACAATGCACTGACCGGGAGAAGGTTTTATATGCTTCTGGACGTCTGACGGGTCCTGCTGCTGACTGGTGGGATTCTTATACTGCTGCCCATGATGCTGCGGATACTATTACCTGGGCAGAGTTCAGCACACAATTCAGGAACTACCATATTCCAGCTGGGATGATAAAGATCAAGAAGAAGGAGTTTCTGTCGCTGAAGCAAGGAAGTATGTCAGTCAGCGAGTACCGCGACAAGTTTATTCAGCTATCCAGATATGCCCCTGAAGAAGTTGCTGAAGACGAGAGGAAGCAGGAGCATTTCATTGAAGGACTTAATGGACCACTGCAGTATGCTCTAGTGGCACACACATTTCCATCATTTCAGAGACTGTTGGATAAGGCTCTTGCTATTGAACACAAGCGTGTTCAACTGGGCGATTTGAAGAGGAAGGCTATCTCACAGGGACAGGGTAGCAGCAGTGTTCGTCCTCGCTACAGTTCACCACAGGGTACACCGACTCGACCAGGAGGACCACGCCCAGTTCAGCAATCACCACTGAGGACTCCACCTCCTCGACAGGCTACTCCCACGGGCACCCCGACGAAGTTTGCAGGACAGAGTCCGGGCACTCAATGTTTCAAGTGTGGGAAGATTGGTCATTATGCAAATGTCTGCCCACAGAGGATTGCTACTACTCCAGTTCAGAACAAGCAACAGACCCCTGGCAAGGGATATTCTATAGCCAGGGTGAATCAAGTCAGCGTTGATGATACTCCTGATGGTGGGGACCTCGTAATTGGTATGTTTTATGTTAATGCAATTCCTGCAACCATATTATTTGATTCTGGTGCTACACATTCATTCATGTCTGCTCGTTATGCCAACACAAACGAAATACCACTGCTAAATATGAGAAAACCCCTGATAGTAATTACACCTAAAGGGCCTGTTGAGGCGAATCAAATGACACGTAGATTGACATTAACCATTATGGGTAGAGAATTTGGAGCTACTGCTATAATATTAGAGTCAAGCAGTATAGATTTGATCCTTGGTATGTCATGGCTAAGAAAGGCAAAGGCCGTTATAGCATGTGGTAGAGGTACCATAGAGCTCACTACCACTAAAGGAGAAAGATTTCAAGTTAATATTGCAGTGACCTCCACATCCATGCGTGCAATGTTCTTCATGCCTGAGGAGTTTGTTGGTGACAACATCCGGGTGGTTAGAGATTTTCCGGATGTCTTTCCAGAGGAGTTACTAGGGATGCCACCTAATAGAGAAGTTGAGTTTGTTATTGATCTCTTACCTGGAACCGCCCCTATTTCTAAACGGCCATATAGGATGTCCGTAGAGGAGTTGAAGGAACTTAAGAAGCAGTTAACTGAGTTACAGGAGGCGGGGTATATTCGTCCAAGTTCCTCACCTTGGGGAGCACCGGTGTTATTTGTGCAGAAGAAGGATGGATCGCAACGGATGTGTGTGGATTATAGATCTCTTAATGATGTTACGGTGAAGAACAAGTATCCGTTGCCCCGTATTGAGGATTTATTTGATCAGATGAGAGGTGCTAGAGTATTTTCGAAGATTGATCTCCGATCCGGTTACCATCAGATGAGGATTAGACCATCGGATATTCCCAAGACAGCATTCTCGACTCGATATGGATTATATGAGTTTACTGTTATGTCATTTGGATTAACCAATGCACCGGCTTATTTCATGAATTTGATGAACAAAGTGTTTATGGATTATTTGGACAGATTCGTCGTGGTGTTTATCGACGATATTCTTATCTATTCTAAAAATGAAAGTGATCATGAACAACATCTAAGGTTGGTGCTACAGAAGTTACGAGATAATCAACTCTATGCTAAGTTCAGCAAGTGCGAGTTTTGGATTGACAAGGTGCCATTCCTTGGTCATATTATTTCTAATGGAGGAATAGCAGTGGATCCTGCTAAGGTGAAGGAGATTATGGAGTGGAGAGTGCCCACTACAGTTACTGAGATTCGGAGTTTCTTGGGACTCGCAGGATATTATCGGAGATTTATTGAAGGATTTTCTAAGATTGCTAAGCCCATGACATCGCTTTTGGAGAAAGGAAGAGAATTTAAGTGGGATGAGAAGTGCCAAGAAAGTTTTGATCAATTGAAGGAGAGATTGATGTCACCTCCAGTATTGATTATGCCAGATCTGCAGAAGGGATTTGACATTTACTGTGATGCATGTGGCCAAGGACTTGGATGTGTGCTTATGCAAGATGGTCATGTGATTGCCTATGCATCTCGTCAGTTGCGGAAACATGAATTGAACTACCCCACTCATGACTTGGAATTAGCAGCGGTTGTGCATGCACTTAAGATTTGGAGACACTACATTATGGGAACTAAGTGCCAAGTATATACGGATCATAAGAGTTTGAAGTATATATTCACTCAGAAGGATCTCAACCTTAGGCAACGCCGTTGGTTGGAGCTCATTAAGGATTATGACTTGGAGATTCACTATCACCCAGGCAAGGCGAATTTGGTCGCAGATGCCTTGAGCCGGAAGGAGCATGTTCACTCCGCTTTCGTTGTCCAGCTACCTGATGAATTAGCAAAAGACTTTGAGAGGCTCAACCTGGGAATTGTTACACATACGGAAGGAGTGACTATTGAATTGGAACCTACCTTGGGGCAAGAAATTCGTAAAGGTCAGGTTGGTGATGCCAAAATCCAGGAGATCAAGGATCTGATAATAGAGGGTAGAGGCCCGGAGTTCACGGAGGATGAACAAGGCACGATATGGTTCAAGAATCGGATCTGTGTTCCCGATATTGATAGTCTTCGGGAAACCATATTGAAGGAAGCGCATGACTCAGTTTATTCTATCCACCCTGGGAGCACTAAGATGTATCAGGATTTGAAGCAAAAGTATTGGTGGTATGGACTAAAGAGAGATGTGGCTGCACATGTGGCTATGTGCGATGTATGCCAAAGAGTTAAAGCTGAACACCAGAGGCCAGCCGGACTACTGCATCCACTGAAGATACCTGAGTGGAAATGGGAAGAGATTGGCATGGACTTCATTGTTGGATTACCCCGCACGTCTGCTGGATATGATTCTATATGGGTGATTGTGGACAGGCTAACCAAGGTAGCCCACTTTATTCCAGTGAAGACCACTTATTCAGGAGCTAAGTTGGCAGAGTTGTACATGGCACGGATTGTATGCCTGCATGGTGTGCCAAAGAAGATTGTGTCAGATCGAGGATCACAGTTTACCTCTCGATATTGGAAGAAGTTGCACGAGTCATTGGATACGAGATTGAATTTTAGTTCGGCTTACCATCCACAGACTGATGGGCAGACTGAGAGGACTAACCAAGTACTGGAAGATATGTTAAGAGCTTGTGCTCTTAAGCATGGTGGAAGTTGGGATAAGAGTCTACCGTATGCGGAGTTCTCATATAATAATAGCTATCAGGCCAGCTTGAAGATGTCACCGTTTGAGGCTTTGTATGGCAGAAAGTGCAGGACTCCCTTGTATTGGAATCAAACTGGTGAAAGACAGTTGTTTGGACCTGAGATTATACAAGAAGCAGAGGAACAAGTTCAGCAAATAAGGGAGAATTTGAGAACTGCACAATCCAGGCAGAAAAGCTATGCTGACACCCGGAGGAGACTACTTGAGTTTAAGGAGGGAGATTATGTCTATTTGAAGGTGTCACCACTCCGGGGCATGAGAAGGTTCAAAGTCAAAGGAAAGTTGTCCCCTCGCTTTATTGGACCCTTCTTAATCTTGAAGCGAGTGGGAGAGGTTGCATATCAATTGGAGTTACCGGATCATCTCGCGGATGTTCACGATGTCTTTCATGTATCTCAGCTGAAGAAATGTCTCAGGGTGCCTGAAGAACAGTTACCAATGGAAGACCTTAGTGTCCAAGAGGACTTGACTTATGCTGAGTACCCCATCAGGATTTTGGATACTCTGACTCGAGTTACAAGGAATAAGGTGATTAAAATGTGCAAGGTTCAATGGAGCCACCACGGTGAAGATGAAGCAACTTGGGAAAGAGAAGAAGAGCTTCGTATAGATTTTCCCCACCTTTTCCCTAGATCTTCTTAAATCTCGAGGACGAGATTATTTTTAAGGGGGGTAGGATTTGTAATACTCAAAGTTGTACACCAAGAGTAATAGAGAGAGCTCCTCATTTTGTGTGTTTCATTTGCATCATAAAAAGAGCACCTATGTAATTAAGAGTGACTAAATAAAACAATTATTCTAAAATAAAGAAAAAGTGCATTTGTTGGAGTTTTTATGTTTGTGCATTAAATAAAAATAACAATAATATAAAATGACTAGAAATTGGATTAAGCCCTACATTGGAAACTAGGGTTTAAAAGGAAGAAGAGAAATGTTATGAAAATAAAAATAATATAAATATATTCCAAAAATTTGTACTTTTCATTTCATAATATGATTTGATAACAAATTTGTGCAAAGGTTTGAAACTAAATTTGATTTCAAACTAAAAACATTAGAAATGAAGAAAATAGAAGGAAAAAGAAAAAGAAAAAGAATAAGAGCTTACCTGGGCCGGCTGCTTCACTTCTGGCCCACTTCCACTTTCACTGCGCGCGGCCCATACATTCCCTTCACCCGCGTGCGCGTGTATCAGCCGCGGACCCGATCGGTGGGACCCACCGGCCAGCCTTTCCCCCTCGCGCCAGTCACCGCCGTGCGGGCCACCTTCGCCAGACCTCTCATCTGCCGCGCGCGTTCTCTGGGTCACTGCTCGTGGACCGGTCTCTCGGGTGCTTGCGTGCTCACTGGCGGGTGGGACCCGTGGAACCGAATGAGCTGCTCGTCGTCCCCGTCCTTCGGCCGAGCCGTTCAAGCTCGCGCGTAAATCGGGCACGTTGGGGCCGCATTGGCTCGAGGATAAGAACCTCCTGGGTGCCTCCCTGATTCCCAGTACGCCGTGATAGGCTCTAGTAGACATCACCGCCGCGAAAAGAGAGAACAGAGGTGGGGATCGGGCGTCGCCGGGGTGAGCTTGTTGCGTCGCCGGTGGACTTCTTCGGTGCGGGCGATTTCGCGTCGGCGTGGGGCCGAGTGGGATCGCAATCGTCCAAGGAAGTCGGTCGCGCGCTCAATTGGAGTTTGGCGTTGGTGTAGTGTGCGAATTGCTCGCCGCCGTGATCACTGCAGGCGAGATTCCGCCCCTCCCCGTGGGCGAGCGTCGTCTAGCCTCGGCCATCCGTCGGTGAGTCGCCATCGTATCCGTCCTCCTTTCCTTTAGGTTATGCGCCATCGAATTGTAAAATGGTGTAGCTATACCCCTGGGTCCGCTATCCGGCCATGGCGCCGCCGCAGTGTGCCGTGTACCGGGTCGGGCACTCGGGGTCGGCCAAAATTGATTGGGGGACCGAGTTTAGGGAGGCATCAACTTTGCGTGGCGCGATTTAATTGCTGATAGGTGCTCGGGCCGGCCGGATTCGAAATCCCGGCGGGCCTCCGCCGCGATCAGGGGGGGAACACCGCCGTGGGTAGCCTCGGTGGAGAAGAACGCTCCCTGACCGTTGATGCGAGGATGGAGAGTTGAGATTAGATCCCGCGTACCCTTTCACCGCGTTTCAATCTGGTTCGTCGATCTGGATCGGACGGACAGAGATAGGTCTAGAGTAATAAAACCCTCACCGTTTGATTCGGATCCAACGGATGCGATTCAGTACCGGTTCGCTTGAATAAGGATTTAATCTGGGCGCTCAGTGTCTAATCCAGCGGCTCAGAATCACCCATACCCCTTCGCCGAAGTCGTTTTACAAAAGAAACCCCCTGTTTTCGCAGAATCAACCCGCTGTCCACCTATTACTATTCATTGTGCCTAGTATCTCTTGCGCAGAGACCCCCACGCTTTCTGAAAATTGAGGCCCAGTCCAGTGATCGTTTAAATTGAATAAATAAAATAGAAAATAGATTTTTAATATGAAAATAAATGCTAGAACTTTGATAATTCATAGAAAATTCATATGAGCTCCAAATTGATCCATTCCAGTTCCTAAATTTTTGTAATAATATTGTCTACGCATTATTGCCTCTGTTTTGGCATGAAAGGCTCATTTAAATTTATCTAATACTTAATCTTGTATTAAATACATAAAAGCTACAGAAATTCATAACCTGAAATATATAACTCCAAATTTAGTGATTCCAGTTCCTATGGTTTCATTTTAATGTGTATGTTTTTATTGTGTATTTTATTTACATGTTTGGTGCAATGTTAATTTTTGCTATACTATGTATGTATTGTGTTGATGCGAATAGACGAGCAAGCCACTGTGGAAACTGAGGTTCAACAAGTAGAGATAGCTGAGCAGGAGCTCGTTACAGGCAAGTTGTGCCCTTGATCACTTACTTTTCCCAGCCATGTTCTTATTAATTTTAATGATCTGCATAGGTTAATTTTGATGGGATCCTTTATGTACCCCAGTTTTGATTACCTCTATACCTTGTTCACCCCTGGAATATTTTTGGGTAGTACTTGCTATTGCTTTATGTGGATTGGGTATGGAGATTCATTATTCATGATTATTCTGTTATTATCTTGTTATTATTATTGTTCATGTTAAGATCATTAAATTAATGGGAACATGGAGCGACCACCCGGGACAACAGTGCTACCACAAGGGTTTAATGGGACGCCCTTGGCTGACTAATTAGGAAAGCTAGTGGAAGACTACCTTACCCGAAAGGGGCAAGGGCAGTAGGGGAGTGGTCAGTGTAGGGAGGTCCCTGGTTGATTTTGCTGCGATGGCGGTCAGCCAGGAACCCTGCATTGGAACTTCCTATAAACTGTAGCGGGTTTTCGGAAGCTAGTGGAACTTTGTAAAGGCCTCGTAGTGGATCCCTAGCCATTCACCTCGGTAGTGTCTAAGGGCCTTGCAAACCCAGGCGACATGGGATACACGACTTGTGGGTAAAGATGCGCAACCTCTGCAGAGTGTAAAACTAGTATACTAGCCGTGCTCACGGTCATGAGCGGCTCGGACCCTCACATGATTAATTATGGAACTTAAGTTTAATTTGACATTTGCATCGCATTTGGGATTATTTTACTATCACTGTTCTTTATTATTATTAAGGTTTGGTATTTACTTACACTTAGTAATTGCTAATAAAATTTTGACCAACTTATAAAAGCAATGCTCAGCCTTAGCCTCTATTTCATTGATCAGCCTTACACTTCATGAACTCCCACCTTTGGTGAGTTCATGCCACATGATTCCCCACGACTTGTTGAACTATGAACGTATGTGAGCTCACTCTTGCTGTCTCACACCCCCCCCCACAGGAGAAGAACAGGTGGTCGAAGAGGAGCCGCCTAACACTGAGGAGTTCGATCTGATCTAGGTGGCGTTTCTCAGTCGACATTGGCGCCGACGATCCTTAGTTCGTTTTATCTTTATTATTTATTTTGTAATAAGACTTCCGCTATGTAATAAGTACTCTGATGTTTTATGACATTTATCTCTATACACTCTGTTATTATATGTTGTCTTCTTGGCGCATGTATGAGATGCACCTGGCTTTGTTCCTTAAAGCCGGGTGTTACACCACCACACAATTGGTGTCTCTTGTTTTGATTACAAGTGTTGTGGAAACAAGAATGAAGGAAGAAGAAAAGCAATCCAAGCGCAAGAGCTCAAAAGAACACAAAAAGTCTCTCTCTCTAGTCACTAATTTGTTTGGAGTGATTCCGGACTTGGGAGAGGATTTGATCTCTTTGTTTGTGTTTTGTATTGAATGCTATAGCTCTTGTATGAGGTTTGAAGTCTGAAAACTTGGATGCGATGAATGTTGGGTGGTTGGGGGGTATTTATAGCCCCAACCACCAAAATGGCCGTTGGGGATGGCTTCTCCACGTCACCCAACCGTTAGGGTTCGACCGTTGGAGCTCTGGCTTGTGGGGCCACCGGACAGTCCGGTGGTGCACCGGACAGGTCCTCTAGACTGTCCGGTGCGCCTTCTAGCGCCTGCTCTGTCTTCTGCGCGCGCAGGCGTGCACTGTAGCGCAATTAATGCCTTCTGCAGACGACCGTTGGTGCGAGGTAGCCGTTGCTCCGCCGGCGCACCGGACAGTCCAGTGTTACACTGGATAGTCCGGTGAATTATAGCAGAGCGTCCTCCTAAATTCTCGAAGCTGGCAAGTTCAGAGTCGATCTCCCTGGTGCACCGGAAACTGTCCGATGGCACACCGGACACAGTCCGGTGCGCCAGACCAGGGCTGCCTTCGGTATACATTGCTCCTTTGTTTTGAACCCTTTCTTTTATCTTTGTATTGGTTTGTTGTGAACCTTTGGCACCTGTAGAACATATTTTCTAGAGCAAACTAGTTAGTTCAATAATTTGTGTTGGGCAATTCAACCACCAAAATTTATATTGGAAAAGGTTTGACCCTATTTCCCTTTCAGTTACACTAAAAATATATTAGTCACGTTTTTTAGGACCTTCGGAAGAGGAAGGCCCCCAACAATTGCCGAAGAAGGACACGACGAAGACCTATCACCTGGAGACGACATAAGTAGTATACCGCTAGATACATATAGGGAGAGAGCACGCAAGCAAGAAAGAAGCCCAACTGAAGCAGCTCCAAACCGAGAGGCACCCGCACCAGGCGTCAGTCCAAGAAGGGCGAGAGAATGCGAGTGCCTTCCTAGCCCTGGACTCGTCGAGGCGACACAACAACACCACCAACTCCGTAGCATATGCCGACTGCAGTTACTCTTGTAAAAAGATGACCACCGTTGAAATTGATGCTATAATATAGTAGAGATAGAGATTTTATATAAAAATTTTCTATATCTTTTATTGTCTAACAGATTTTCTATATCTCATTTGTATTTTATAGAGTCACTCTTGTTTTTTTTTATCTTTGGCTAACAAAAATTTATAAATAAAATAACTATATTTAGACAAACAATTAAAGAAGTTGTAGAAAGATAATTTTTCATCAAAATCTCTACAGTTAGAACTTATTTGGATGCATGACGATTGAAGGTTTCCCCATTTAATCCCTATGTATCCAAACAAGCATTTGACAATTAGGAAAGATATGTTTACAATCACTCTCACCCACTGAAAAAATAACTTTTAGGCTCTCCTAAAAATTTGAAAACATCTAATTTACCTCTTAAACAGTTTTAGTTAACATGAGTGCGTCACACTACATCAGTTGTTCTACGTGACACCACGTTAGAAAAATCTAGAATAGCTATAGTGAGTAAATAGCTTACTAAAATTCTTCCGATGACGCTTGCTAGCAAAAAATACAAATATAGATCAAAGACTGGACACAAAAAATTTCATGAAAAAAAATTATGAAAAATGACGGGGACCGACCGAAACATTCACTGAACGAGAAAAAATTATAGAACACAAGAAATGCGGTGACCGTTTTTTTTTTTGCAATTTAGCATTTTTAGAAAAAAAATCATATTTAGCTCTCTAGACAACATAATAACGTTTTTGAACCCTTTGCTTAGTGACATAGACCACGACGCCGAGATAATATGTCTCCGTGCCTTAACTTATGCGTGGAGGCTAGAGCAGCCGCACATGAGTTTGGAACTTTGAAATCTAAAGTGTTTTTTTCTTCTAAAAGCTGTAGTTCTGTGCTTATATATTTGGTTTGCCCCAAGCGCTATTGTAAGCATAGCAGTAATTTCAGCTAGAGAAAAAGGAGTCGCGTTTGTTTAGTTAAGTTTGTTGTGCAGAGAAAACGACTTTGTTCGAGGACTGCATGTAGTTTTATTCTAACCTTCAACTTCAAGTTTTTGTTTCGATATAATCTCTCAGTTGCATGCATAACTGGGTACGGAGATTCTCCGTACCCACGGGGAGAAAATCCCCCGCTCCGGGACGGGGATGGGGGAAAATCCTCTCCGTTACACTTCGCGGGGATGGGAACGAGGATTCTTCTCCCCCGCAAGGATGGGTATCGGGGCTCAACCCTCGACGGAGAATTTTCCATTGTCATCTCTAGTCTCATGGCTAGCAGCGTGCCGCACGCTACATTACATACACGTGCGCGCAAAACGAAACAAACCCGTGCTCACACACTTGGCACCAAGATCTATGATGCTGAGATATATCACGTCAGTCGCTAGTGTGTCCCGTAAACGTTAGTATGGTTGAGATCTCGATGCCAGGGGCGGATCTAAGATCTGATCATGCCCCAGGCCAATCTATTTAACCTACTAGAGTTTTAATAGATTTTGACCTAAATGTAATCAAGTCATGCAGAGATATACAGATCACGTCTCGAGCCACGAACCGAGTGGGTAGCCCCCTGTATGTGCCCCCGCTCGGTGCCATGGCATATGGTGTCGAGCAAAGGGTCCAAAAATACTATTAAGTTGTCCAAAAGGCTAAACATGATTTTTTTAAAAGAAGCGGTAGAAGTTGATCAATCCCTTGACTAGCCACAAGGCTTACTGAATCCTTCTACCAAAATGTTGCCAGTTCAGGTGATCAACAAGGCACTAATGCGCTACGTGCAATCACTATAACAACAGTTTGAGGTAAGTAGCAGAGTTCGTTTGAAGCTAATCATGTGCCGTGGGATTCATCCACCAACCAAAAGTCCTACGAATTTCACTCTTTTTGGCCTTAGGTCCTCTTTGTCAAGCCTGCGACCATGAGCTCGGTCGACTTAGCAACCTACCTACCCTCGTGCAAAAAGTTGTAAGTCTAAACTTTCCCTTTTTGAGCATGTCCTATAATGGATCAGTTCAGTCCACCGGATTAGTAGCTGCTTACACATACACACGGTGCCCTGCAAAAATTCACATGTATTGAATATTGAATAAACATTCGTGCAACCACACGGTGCTCGCAAAAATTCACACGTATTGATTAATTGATTAAACACTCGCGTAATGCGCGAGCAAAAGTAACAGTACATAGGATGGAGAAAAAATAGAAATGAGGCTCCATTTTCTTTCAAAATCAATCATCTATCTACCAGAAGAAACCATCCATAACCCGCTCCACACACACACATAAGAGGTATTTTGTGGCAAAATCCAAAAGTGCTCCGAATACTATCCAGAACACAAAAGAAAATAGGGACTTTTGCTTGGCATAATGTAGCAGCCATCTAAACACTGGCCGATGCAACTTTCTGAAATATTTATATACGAAGGAAAACAAAATGAACACTAAAAATAAAACCAGCATATTCAGATTTCCAGCCGATTCACCAAGTCGAACATGACCAACGAAGATGGTTGCGAGTAATACAGTCGGTACAATTTAAGTATCCCTACTTGATTAGAGATTCACGAAGGCAAACCAGACCATTTTTTAGCACGGGCAAAGGCAGTGAAAGTGCCAGTAAACCAATAAATTGAACGAAACCACATACAAGACACTTAGGCTAAATATGACAACCATTAAAAAAACAAAGACGGAAAACCCATAAGAATGGTTCGTAACTTTCGTAAGCGACAAATCTGCATGGCTAGAGTACTGAGCAGAGCATTGACGACATGGAACACACAGAACTACGACGCTCGAACGGGCAGCTCACCTACGAACGTTGCACACGAAAAAAGCAACACAGGTTCCAGACTACCGCATCCGCAGCAGAAGAGCCCTACAAAGGACACACACAAAAAAGACGGCGGATCGGTAGGCGCTGCCGAGCAGGCGAACAATCGGTGAGCAGATCGGAGCAGAGAAACTATACGTTGGCTAGCCCTATACACTGGAGGGGGCTCGCCGATGGATTCCAGAGGGAACAGGAGCCCCTCGCAGCAGCAGGACGACGGCGCTATGAGCCTCAGGCACGACGACCGAGCACTGTGAGAAGACCGGTCGCAGATTTTAGGAGGGGATTCCACATGGCCGGAGGGAGCAGATGGGTGAGGGTGAGGGGCGAGACGTAGGCACGACGAGTTTGGCGACCGCCGCAGCATGACTGCACGGCTGCGCCGACGTCAGCGCACAGCACCGCAGCCCGCAGGAGAGAACCTGCCCTTGCACGGCAGCACCGCGCGACGATGGGCCGCGCCACGACCCAGCGGTGAGTGCTCTGCTCAACGGCCAAAAACCGCTTGGAACAGGAGCTCGGACTCGGACACGAACACGGACACCGCGTGGAACAGGAGATCGGGCTCGGACACGGACACGGTCACTCTGAACGATGCAATCCCGTTTGCCTTGGTAATATATATTTCTTGCGCAATGCCGTTCGGTTCGGCAGTCTCTTTACAGATTTCGCGGTTCCATCTCTCGTGCTCAACAGCAGTCTCTAGCAGTCTCTCTACAACTTTATTTGATTTTTTTTTACATCAAGATGTTGGAATACCAAAACGTCGTTGGGGGACGGCTGAAGCTGAAGGGTAAAGCGCTGGATGTGAAAGATGGTGGTGTAATGAAAAAGAAGAAGAAGTACCAGCGTGAGGAGTCGTCTCAGACTGAATCTGATAAGAATGGAGACGAAAGGAACCCACATTCTGACTATGACCATCTCACACCAGCAGAGCGCCGCTACATGGAACAGAAGCAGAAGATCGACATGAAGAAGATGGCCAAAGTCGCAAACAAGCCGTACAAGGACCGCATGCAGGACTTCAACCAGTACCTGGCTAACCTCAGCGAGCACTATGACATCCCCAAAGTTGGTCCTGGCTAACGTGGCTGTGTTACGCACAAACAATTGTATGTTGTGTGGGTCTATCTACTTTTCTGTTATCATATTATGTATCGTTTTACATATATTGTAAAACGACTTGTTGTCACCAGTAGATAATATTTATTGTCAAAAGCTTGTTCCATGTATTCTGATCACGTGTTTAAGCCTTTTTTTGTTGCCCCTTTTAGTTGCATTCATTTTATTCAAAATGTGATCCGCTTTTGATATTTCTAGGGAACTTATTTTCTTTCAATACAGTGGCAGAGCTTAACAACATATTATGCCCAAATTTTTCCAAGTCAACATGGCCTTCAATTTAGGAAGTGGGAAATAAGGGTGGGATCATTTGATTCCATGTTTAGATAATTGAATTGAAGATAGGGATAGATAAATAAAGACTACATCCATCTCATGCCCCCTCCTTTTGTCTCAACCCATTTTTATTTCCCTATCCAATCCCCATCCAAACCGACCAAACGTTCACATACAAATTATCCACTAGGCTAGAGTACTTAAAAAGTAGAAAGTACAACTTCTGATGCAACAAGAAGTTGGCTAAATCGAGGCCCACCTTAAGCATTCAGAACCAAATCGAATTGATTGATGTTTGATACAAAGAACTATTATTGAGTTTGTATATATTATTTTCATTTTCTCTGAATCGGAACAAGCGCTCATGGACTTGAGAACCAGTTGGAAATCCTTGCCCACCTAGCCTAACTTGGCTAAACTGTCGAGCCGACTTCGCTAATTGGGCGTGATAAGCAGCAATACATCATAATTTGGCGATGTCAGTGCTGATGTCCTCATGCAGAACAAGCAACAAATCGACACAAAATCCTTTCGTCGCCTAGCATTATCTCCTATGGAATGGCCTGTGCCTCTCTTTCGAGCAAGTGCATAGAGAAACACAGTACTAATAACATGTTAAAGCATGAAATATAAATAGAATATTAGAAAAGAACTAGTGTTTTTTTATTAATCTAGAGACGTAACACATACACAAGGTAAAACGATGTAGTAAAATGATGCCTTGTCATGACAACCATTCACACTCTTTATGCCAAAGCGTATGCCCAGTTCGTGGTCATGTATGACAGTTACTAATGCCTACTCTAATCTTGATGAGATCACTCCTTAAAAGATATCTATTCGAAGAGGTATTCTAAAAGAAATGTCTATTTCAAAAACAGTGACGTCGGTGTTCTCTATTGGAGCTTCTTCCTCTAGATACATATTTGTGATAAAAAAATCCTCCTACCTCCCATGATCTCCTTTACCAAACTGGCATGGGGCTCTTCTTCCTGATCAAATCATAAGGAGTTGGGTTGATCAGAGTTGAAAAGTGGTGAGCAGGTAAAAGTGGAATAATAAAGAGAGGTGAAGTTATCATGGTGATGAAGATTTCACTACGACCATGCACTCCCAGTTGCTTGAGATCACTTGGCAGTCGATCACTAGTAGCTTGGCATCTCTTCTTAAACACTAAAACTCAGTTCAAGAAAATTAATAAAAAAATCGTGAACCTATAGGATAGGCGCCTTTTTTTAATGATGGCCACAATTTAAGTGTGGTCTCAATAAAGATGATCTAGAATGTGTACAGGAAGCAATCATAGAACTTTTAAGACCATGGATGGGTGTATTGTTGGTCACTCGTTTTGATTCTTGAAAGACATCAAAGCGAGACAACAATTAAAAACAAGGGACCTTCTCCCCTTCAATTTATCTTCAGCTTTGAACATAAATTGTTGAGAAGGTTATTGAGATTGAAATCATAATGAAATAAAGAACACATAAATACACAAAAGAAATCTTCATAGCTGTGCTCTTTGTATTATCTTCTTATTGTAAATGAATACAATTATATCTTCATAAGTATAGACAACAACCAACAAGGTAAACTTAGCTTCGTAGGTGGAGCTAGGCGGCATGCCGTGAAATCATGTTCGGTCTGTGCATGAGCATTGTTCACCTATTTATATGGACAACTCAATATACAACTCAATGTAAAATTACTATCATAGTCTCAAAACCTATACATACATCTATAAGAATTGTTGGGGACATAATTGTCATTTCTTCTGAAGCAGCAGCAAACATGTTAGTCTTCATTTTTGGACAAACATATGTTAATTACTCGTGAGACAAATTATGAAAAACTGTCAGTATTAATTAATTTTGAGGACCTTCGGCAGAGACATTCCCCCCAATATGTATCAACATCATACTAGCATACTTCAAAACATATATGACCTCCGTTTGCTTTGTGACAAAAAACTTCATTGCTATTAGTTAAGACATAATTTAAAGCTATAGCTTCAGGCAGAAAAGAAACTGAACATAACTCAGAATCATTTTAGATAAGAAGATGTAGGTAAAGGAAGCAATCAGAGAACTTTGAAGACCATGAATCACTACAGTAAAACGACGCACACCCGACGGCCACTTAACCTCCGACGGCTTTCTACGAGACCGTTGGACATAAGCTTATGTCCGACGGTCTCTGCTGGCCCTCGGAAATAGCGTCTTATGTCGGACGGCTGTCAGAGAAGCCGTCAGACATAAGCTTACGTCCGACGGCCGAACTGATAGCGGTCGGACATAAGATATTTTAACGCGGCCAGGCACCGTGCGCCGTTTCATTTCCGCATCCGGTCCTCTCTCTGTCGTGCTTAGCCACCGCTGTCGCGCTGCCGCCGTCGCCTGCTTAAGCCACCGCCACCACCCATGCCCGTCGCCGCCGCCCGTGCCCGTGCCCGTGCCTGTCGCCGCCGTCGCCCGTGCCCGCCGCCCAGGCGCCCACCACCGCCGGCGGTCACCGCCGCCGCCCCGGCATCTGTCCCGACGCCGGCTGCCCCGACTCATCCTCCGTCCCGCCCACGCCGACCACCGTCCCGTCGTCAAGCCGATAAGTGAGTATTTTTAATTTTGTCAATGTATATATTATTTTCTAGTTGTCTTTTTTCAGTATTAAATTTTTTGTATGTTTAATATTGTTTAGCTTGTTATGTCCGACGGCCGGAATTTGATTATGTAATAAATTTAATTTGTTTTAGTTTACTTAGTGGTGTTTAGATAATTTAAACTTTTAATTTCCGAGGGTATTTATTATGCCCTCGGAAATAAGGTTATTTTATATAATTTGGCACTCGTGACAATGTTATTTCGTATATATTATATGTTATTTCGTATATATTATTGTGATAGTTTATTGGTTGAACTCGTGACATTGTTTTAGTTTACTTAGTGGTAGTTTATTAGTTGAACTACGTGTTGAGGACTTATTCTCAACAGCTAAGAGTTAAGAACAAGACAACATAGAAAGTGTTAAGTGTTAAAGTCCTTCGTCCTTCGAAACATTATATCCCTTTGGGAAATAATGAGTTTCGGACGAAGGTTACGAAGGACATACCTTCATAAGCACGACAAATAATGGTAAAAAATTCATATAAAGCATGAGATGTAATATAAACATTTAAACGTTGACATAAAATCATTTCTATTTTATTATCATGGAAAAATAGAAATGATATCAAATTACAAAGGTACCTTCGGCTTGAGGGAAGGCAAAAGTACAAGTGTGACGCAAAAGCAAATGCCAAGTCAGCGTGAACAGTATGGGAGTACTGTTCATCTATTTATAGGCAAGGGACGCAGCCCATGCAGAATTACATTCATGCCCTTTATAAAAGTTTACAATGATGACTCAGGCCCTTATGGACTAAAAGGTCATTCTATCTTTAAATCGGTTGGAACCTTCGTCTTTAGATACCTCATAGTGTCGAGGCTTTGTGGTCAACAGCTTCGGCGCTGTCTCTGCCGAAGCTATCTTATTCCTCTAGGATCTTCGGCTACGAAGCATACCCCCAACAGTAGCCCTTCGCGGTGTCAGATCGTTTTTCGTAACGAGCTTGATCCGTGAAAAAATCTTCTAAGCTTCCGGATGCTGAAGATCCAAAAAATACCTTCCCTGAGCTCGTTGTCGAGAAACGATTAAAATAGTCCACGCGCACGCGGTAGATCCATCTTGGAACAGTGGCACGTGTCCTGGCGATTCACCTTCCCAGACCCTGTGGCCCACCGATCAGCGAGTGTGGATAGTTGTCTATTCGATGCAGAAGACCTTGACGGTTCACCTGTTCACCTGCGGCACTATATAAACAGACGGGTAGGTGTGAAGTTACCACAGCATTCATTGCTATTTGCTAGAAGTATGCTCTATAGTGGGAGACGTCCTGGCATCAAGGATGGCATTGGCTTCCAAAAGGGAGACAATGTCAAACTTAGTGCCCCTCCTAAAAAATTGTCTAATTTTGTTAAGGGCAAGGCTCCCATGCCTCAGGATAACGAGGGTTACATTTTGTACCCTGCCAGTTATCCTGAGAGCAAAATTAGGAGAATTCATTCTAGGAAGTCTCACTCTGGCCCTAACCATGCTTTTATGTATAAGGGTGAGACATCTAGTTCTAGGCAATCAACCCGTGCTAAATTGCCTAGAAAGAAAACTCCTAAGGCATCAAATGATTCCAACATTTCATTTAAGACCTTTGATGTCTCTTATGTTTTAACTAACAAATCCGGCAAGGTAGTTGCCAAATATGTTGGGGGCAAGCACAAGGGGTCAAAGACTTGTGTTTGGGTACCCAAAGTTCTTGTATCTAATGTCAAAGGACCCAAAACTGTTCGGGTACCTAAAATCAAGAACTAAATCTGTTTTTTAGGTTTATGCATCCAGGGGCTCAAGTTGGATCATCGATAGCGGGTGCACAAACCATATGACTAGGGAGAAAAGAATGTTCTCCTCCTACGAGAAAAACCAAGATCCCCAACGAGCTATCACATTCGGGGATGGAAATCAAGGTTTGGTCAAAGGATTGGGTAAAATTGCTATTTCACCTGACCACTCTATTTCCAATGTTTTTCTTGTAGATTCTTTAGATTACAACTTGCTTTCAGTTTCGCAATTATGTAAAATGGGCTACAACTGTCTTTTTACAGATGTTGGTGTTACTGTCTTTAGAAGAAGTGATGATTCAGTATCTTTTAAGGGAGTATTAGAGGGTCAGCTATACTTAGTTGATTTCAATAGAGCTGAACTCGATACTTGCTTAATCGCTAAGACTAACATGGGTTGGCTCTGGCATCGCCGACTAGCCCATGTTGGGATGAAGAATCTTCACAAGCTTCTAAAGGGAGAACACATTTTGGGACTAACAAATGTGCACTTTGAGAAAGACAGAGTTTGTAGCGCATGCCAGGCAGGGAAGCAAGTTGGTGTTCATCATCCACATAAGAACATCTTGACGACTGACAGGCCACTCAAACTCCTCTACATGGACCTATTCAGCCCGATCGCTTACATAAGCATCGGCGGGAGTAAGTACTGTCTTGTTATTGTGGATGATTATTCTCGCTTCACTTGGGTGTTCTTTTTACAGGAAAAATCTCATACCCAAGAGACCTTAAAGGGATTCTTGAGACGGGCTCAAAACGAGTTTGGCTTAAGGATCAAGAAAATAAGAAGCGATAACGGGACGGAGTTCAAGAACTCTCAAATTGAAGGCTTCCTTGACAAGGAGGGCATCAAGCATGAGTTCTCTTCTCCCTACACGCCACAACAAAATGGTGTAGTGGAGAGGAAGAATAGAACTCTATTGGACATGGCAAGGACCATGCTTGATGAATACAAGACTTCGGATCGGTTTTGGGCCGAGGCGGTCAACACCGCTTGCTACGCCATCAACCGATTGTATCTACACCGAATCCTCAAGAAGACATCATATGAACTCCTAACCGGTAAAAAGCCCAATGTTTCTTATTTTAGAGTCTTTGGTAGCAAATGTTTTATTCTTGTCAAAAGAGGTAGAAAATCTAAATTTGCTCCTAAGGCTGTAGAAGGCTTTTTACTAGGATATGAATCAAACACAAGGGCATATAGAGTCTTTAACAAATCCACTGGACTTGTTGAAGTTTCTTGTGACATTGTGTTTGATGAGACTAACGGCTCTCAAGTAGAGCAAGTTGATCTTGATGAACTAGATGATGAAGAGGCTCCGTGCGTCGCACTAAGGAACATGTCCATTGGGGATGTGTGTCCTAAGGAATCCGAAGAGCCCACTCAAGCACAAGATCAACCATCCTCCTCCACGCAAGAATCTCCACCAACTCAAAATGAGGATGAGGCTCAAAATGATGAAGAAGAAGATCAAGAAGAGGAGCCACCTCAAGATGACGGCAATAATCAAGGGGGAGATGCAAATGTTCAAGACAAGGAGGATGAGCAAGTTCAAAGGCTGCCACACCCAAGAGTCCACCAAGCAATCCAACGAGATCACCCCGTCGACACCATCCTCGGCGACATTCATAAGGGGGTAACCACTAGATCTCGTGTTGCACATTTTTGTGAGCATTACTCTTTTGTTTCCTCTATTGAGCCACATAGGGTAGAGGAAGCACTTCAAGATTCGGATTGGGTGGTGGCGATGCAAGAGGAGCTCAACAATTTCACTAGGAATGTGGTATGGCATTTAGTTCCACGTCCTAACCAAAATGTTGTAGGAACCAAGTGGGTCTTCCGCAACAAGCAAGATGAGCATGGTGTGGTGACAAGGAACAAAGCCCGACTTGTGGCCAAAGGATATTCACAAGTCGAAGGTTTGGATTTCGGTGAAACCTATGCACCCGTAGCTAGGCTTGAGTCAATTCGTATATTATTAGCCTATGCTACTTACCATGGCTTTAAGCTTTACCAAATGGACGTGAAAAGTGCCTTCCTTAATGGACCAATCAAGGAAGAGGTCTATGTTGAGCAACCTCCCGGCTTTGAAGACAGTGAGTATCCTAACCATGTTTATAGGCTCTCTAAGGCGCTTTATGGGCTCAAGCAAGCCCCAAGAGCATGGTATGAATGCCTAAGAGATTTCCTTATAGATAATGGCTTCAAAGTCGGAAAGGCCGATCCTACTCTATTCACTAAAACTCTTGACAATGATTTGTTTGTATGCCAAATTTATGTTGATGATATTATATTTGGGTCTACTAACGAATCTACATGTGAAGAATTTAGTAGGATCATGACACAAAAATCCGAGATGTCTATGATGGGGGAGTTGAAGTACTTCTTAGGATTTCAAGTGAAGCAACTCCAAGAGGGCACCTTCATTAGCCAAACAAAGTACATTCAAGATATTCTTGCAAAGTTTGGGATGAAGGATGCCAAGCCCATCAAGACACCCATGAGAACCAATGGGCATCTCGACCTCGACACGGGAGGTAAATCCGTCGATCAAAAGGTATATCGGTCGATGATAGGCTCTTTACTCTATTTATGTGCTTCACGACCGGATATAATGCTTTCCGTATGCATGTGTGCAAGATTCCAAGCCGATCCTAAGGAAGCTCACCTTAGGGCCGTAAAACGAATCTTGAGATATTTGGTTCATACTCCTAAGTTTGGGCTTTGGTATCCTAGGGGATCCACATTTGATTTGATTGGTTACTCGGATGCCGATTGGGCAGGGTGTAAAATTAATAAAAAGAGCATATCGGGGACTTGCCAGTTCTTAGGAAGATCCTTGGTGTCTTGGGCTTCAAAGAAGCAAAATTCTGTAGCTCTTTCTACCGCCGAAGCCGAGTACATTGCCGCAGGCCATTGTTGCGCGCAATTGCTTTGGATGAGGCAAACCCTTAGGGACTATGGTTACAAATTAACCAAAGTTCCTCTTCTATGTGATAATGAGAGTGCAATCCGCATGGCGGATAATCCCGTTGAACATAGCCGCACTAAACACATAGCCATTCGATATCATTTTCTAAGGGATCACCAACAAAAGGGAGATATCGAGATTGCATATATTAACACTAAAGATCAATTAGCCGATATCTTTACCAAGCCACTTGATGAACAAACCTTTAACAAACTTAGGCATGAGCTAAATATTCTTGATTCTAGGAATTTCTTTTGATGTCTTGCATACATAGCTCATAAATATACCTTTGATCATGTCTCTTTTATATACCATGACTAATGTGTTTTCAAGTGAATTTCAAACCAAGTCATAGGTATATTGAAAGGGAATTAGAGTTCTCGGCGAAGACAAAGGCTTCCACTCCATTCTACTCATCCTTCGTCGTCGCTCCGAGCAACTCTCCGTCTTTGGTATAATCTTCACTCATACTATTATTTGCCAAAGGGGAGAAAGTAGTTTCAAAAGGGCTTATATTTCACTCAAAGTATCCGTTTTTGGCGATTCATGCCAAAGGGGGAGAAAGTATTAGCCCAAAGCAAAAGGACCGCACCACCACCAACGAATTTTAAAAAATGAAGTTTTCAAAATTGGTATCTTAATGTGTTTTCAAAAGGGAGAGAAAGTGTCTTCAAAAATTTGTAAAACCCTCTTGAACACTAAGAGGAGAATTTCATTGAGGGAGAGTTTTGTTTAGTCAAAGGAAAAGCATTTGAGACAGGGGGAGAAAATTTCAAATCTTGAAAATGCTTCTTTCAATATTATTCATTTACCTTTGACTATTTGCAAAAGAATTTTGAAATGAATTTACAATTTGCAAAAACAAAACATGTGATGCAAGCGTGGTCCAAAATGTTAAATAAGAAAGAAACAATCCATGCATATCTTATGAATTTATATTGGCTCAATTCTAAGTAACCTTTGCACTTTCATTATGCAAACTAGTTCAATTATGCACTTCCATACTTGCTTTGGTTTGTGTTGGCATCAATCACCAAAAAGGGGGAGATTGAAAGGGAATTAGGCTTACACCTAGTTCCTAATTGATTTTGGTGGTTGAATTGCCCAACACAAATAATTGAACTAACTAGTTTGCTCTAGTCTCTAAGTTATACAGGTGCCAAAGGTTCGCACTAAGCCAATAAAAAGACCAAGAAAAGGGTTCAACAAAGAGAGCAAGGGATAACCGAAGTGTGTCCTGGTCTGGCGCACCGGACTGTCCGGTGTGCCACCGGACAGTGTCCGGTGCACCAGGGGACTTCAAGCTGAACTTCGCACCTTCGGGAATTTTTAGAGGCGCTCCGCTATAATTCACCGGACTGTCCGGTGCACCACCGGACAGTGTCCGGTGCCCCAGAGGAGAGCGACTCTGAACTCGCCAGCTTCGAGAATCCGCTCCGCTATAATTCACCGGACATGTCCGGTGCACCACCGGACTGTCCGGTGAGCCAGCGGAGCAACGGCTACTTCGCGCCAACGGTCAACTGCAGCACATTAAATGCGCGCCAGAACGCGCAGAAGTCAGAGCACGCGCGGGTGGCACACCGGACAGCCTACAGGGCTTGTCCGGTGCACCACCAGACAGCCAGGCGGGCCCACAAGACAGTGCTCCAACGGTCGAACCCTAACGGCCGGCTGACGTGGATGGCACACCGGACAATGTCCGGTGGCGCACCGGACTATCCGGTGCGCCATGCGACTAGACATGGCAATGGGTAAATACCCACCGGGTATTACTACCCCATACCCATACCCACGACACAAAAATAACTCCACCGGGTCACCCATATACACTGGCGGGTATGAATTTACCCCCATACCCATACCCATGTGGGTATGGGTCACCCATCGGGTCACCCGTACCCACAAAAATTAAACAACTATCAAAATATTATACTATACAAATGGTAAGTATATCCATATAAATAACATTACAAAATTTTCTAGCATCATTTAACCATTCATTCAACACACCAAAGATAATTGGATAAAGTAGTAACACTATGATAGTACTACATAGCACATTACATGTTCCATTATATGGTCATTAAATTGTTGTTCAATAGTAAAAAAAGTTGGATGACTAAAGTCCAAGTGCATGCTTCGGATAAGTTTTTATTGGGTATTTTATACCCACGGGTTAACGGGTATGGGTGAAGGCAGAACGTTCTAATACCCGTTTACCCATTGGGTGAAGATTTTTGCCCAATAACAGACCCACGGGTAGAATATTTAGCCCACATACATACCCTAATGGAGTAAATACCCATCGGGTATCGGGTCGCGAGTATCCATTGCCATCTCTACATGCGACAGCAGCCTCCACCAAACGGCTAGTTTGGTGGTTGGGGTTATAAATACCCCCAACCACCCCACATTCAAGTTATCCAAGTTTTCCACCTTCCAACTACTTACAAGAGCTAGGCATTCAATACAAGACACACCCAAGTGATCAAATTCTCTCCAAATTCCACAAAAGTCTTTAGTGATTAGTGAGAGAGATTTGTTGTGTTATTTTGAGCTCTTGCGCTTGGATTGCTTCCTTCTTTCATTCTTTCTTGCGAACAACTCAATTGTAATCAAGGCAAGAGACACCAATTGTGTGGTGGTCCTTGCGGGGAAGTTTGTTCCCGTTTGATTGAGAAGAGAAGCTCACTCGGTCTGAGGGACCGTTTGAGAGAGGGAAAGGGTTGAAAGAGACCCGGTCTTAGTGACCACCTCAACGGGGAGTAGGTTTGCGAAAACCGAACCTCGGTAAAACAAATCCGCGTGTCATACTCTTTATTCGCTTGCGATTTGTTTTGCACCCTCTCTCTCGGACTCATTATTATTTCTAACACTAACCCGGCTTGAAGTTGTGATTAAGTTGTAAATTTCAGATTCACCCTATTCACCCCCCCTCTAGGCGACTTTCATATATATTATTTCCATTTTCTCTGAATCGGAACAAGCGCTCATGGACTTGAGAACCATTTGGAAATCCTTGCCCACCTAGCCTAACTTGGCTAAACTGTCGAGCCGACTTCGCTAATTGGGCGTGATAAGCAGCAATACATCATAATTTGGCGATGTCAGTGCTGATGTCCTCATGCACAACAAGCAACAAATCGACACAAAATCCTTTCGTCGCCTGGCATTATTTCCTATGGAATGGCCCGTGCCTCTCTTTAGAGCAAGTGCATAGAGAAACACAATACTAATAACATGTTAAGGCATGAAATATAAATAGAATATTAGAAAAGAACTAGTGTTTTTTTATTAATCTAGAGACGTAACACATACACAAGGTAAAACGATGTAGTAAAATGATGCCTTGTCATGACAACCATTCACACTCTTTATGCCAAAGCGTATGCCCAGTTCGTGGTCATGTATGACAGTTACTAATGCCTACTCTAATCTTGATGAGATCACTCCTTAAAAGATATCTATTCGAAGAGGTATTCTAAAAGAAATGTCTATTTCAAAAATAGTGACGTCGGTGTTCTCTATTGGAGCTTCTTCCTCTAGATACATATTCGTGATAAAAAAATCCTCCTACCTCCCATGATATCCTTTACCAAACTGGCAAGAGGCTCTTCTTCCTGATCAAATCATAAGGAGTTGGGTTGATCATAGTTGAAAAGTGGTGAGCAGGTAAAAGTGGAATAATAAAGAGAGGTGAAGGTATCGTGGTGATGAAGATTTCACTATGACCATGCACTCCCAGTTGCTTGAGATCACTTGGCAATCGATCACCAGTAGCTTGGCATCCCTTCTTAAACACTAAATCTCAGTTCAAGCATAATTAAGAAAAAAATGTGAACCTATAGGATAGGCACCTTTTTTAATGATGGCCACAATTTAAGTATGATCTGAATAAAGATGATCTAGAATGTGCACAGGAAGCAATCATAGAACTTTTAAGACCATAGATGGGTGTATTGTTAGGGGTGATAATGTGCTCCAAATTTTACACTATAAAATTTAATGATCGGATCGGATTAGGATCAAGTCCTATTTCTATTCATTTTTGAACTAAAATTTATTTAGGGCCCTACTATTTTATAAAGAAGCATTTGGTTCACGATCCATTACCACCCCTATGTATTGTTGGCCACTCGTTTTGATTCTTGAAAGACATCAAAGCGAGACAACACAATTAAAAACAAGGACCTTCTCCCCTTCAATGTATCTTCTGGTTTGAACATAAATTGATGAGAAGGTTATTAAGATTGAAATTTGGTTTAAGCCTTAATTTGGATCCACAAGTCCGTAACAACCGCTAATTTTGATCAAAAATGAAAAACTTCTATGCAACGTAGTAGACGTGGCCAAAAAAATGTCTCGACAATGGATTCAACTGAAACATATATGATAATGATATTTGTCTGGTCGACTAATACTTGTGTATCTAGATGTGAAGCCCTTGGAGGCTTGAAATATAAACTTTTTCTTTCTTCTATATTTTCTAGAAAAATAAAGTGAATGATATGACAAGGTCACATATCTCTCTATATTATTATTACTAGAACAGGAGGCGCTTTGTGCGCCCTCCTATTCAGGAACCTCTTGCGACACACGCGCAACGGTGTTATGTTTGTCTATTCTCACAAACACGGAACACAACCGATATCATACATATTTGCATATACCAAAGTAGGACCACAACATATGTTCCATACAAGGTTCAACAATTCAGTCCATCCATATGTTACACCACACGGTCATGTTTCACGTCTACCAGCCATCAGCTGGTTGTCGATATGTCCGAATTTTTTGAATTTTAGCCCCTTATACGAAAAAAATCACGTTTAGACCTCTAAAAGACATTCTCGTTTTTGGACCCTTTGCTTGTGTAACACCTCAAAATCTCATTTTGAGAATTATGTAAAAATTTTCCAAAGATCTTGAATTAGATTTTTTTTAACTTTTGAAGTTACATCTCATGAAATAAAAGTTTTATAGTAAAGATTCAATAAAAAGATTCTTCTGTAAATTATTCTTTGTTGAAGTTGGAATTCAAAAATGAAAAAAAGTCGATCTGCTTCACGGGCCTTTTCTTCTTGGTCCATCCACTCACCCAGCTAAGCCGACGCTCTTTCCATTTTTTTTAATCCCCTTGCCGTGGATGACATCATCTTGATGTCATGTTGACATCAACATGCAAATTAACTCCGTTGGAGCCTGTTGGCCAGAACCGTTCGCTGGCCAGCATGCGTTTCACTAGCATGTGGGCCACTTTCTCCTGTCCCATGTTCTTTCCTGAGTACGACCCAACCTTCTTCCAGGAATTGGCAATCGTGTTCGTTGCAGGCAGGAGATGAGCCAGGGTGGTTAAGATTTGATTCAATCCAGTTAGACTTTTAGATCCTCAAGGCTATAAACTCGGACGCTCCTACCCATATGCCATGTGCGCATACGTGATTTGAGCGCTCATGGCCGTACAGAAGGAGAGAGAGAATTAGTGAACGTCGGTCGCCGTTGTGGGCACTCGCCTGCATGGTCGTCCGGAGCACGCGAAGCAACCCAAGGAGTCCATTAGTTCATAAAGGATCTTGGTGGGTCTTGCGTGTGCTCGGAAGGGTTCATCAGAGCGCGTCGAAGGTACTGATGCTATGGCGATTTCCCTCCGGGGTCTTGAGTTTGTCGCCAAGCTCCTGCAAGCCGAGTTCAGCATCGTCGCGGTCACGGTCGCAGGTGTGTGCCTCCCCATCTATGTTCGTTCCTTTTGGGGCACGTATTCAGTCGTTCCACTGCTCGAGACTGCGCCGGGCACCGTCGTGGCCGGCGGGCACGCCATGCTTGCTGGCAGGGAGAGGCACAAGTGCGTGAGGTTGAAGACACACGAGAATCATCGATCATGAAACCAACAGCCCTGATTAGAACAATCTGTACCGTTTCAGCAGCATTGATCTACACCGTGGATCAACGATCGAATGGATCCGAGTCAATACCTGGTATTTAAAATCTAAGCCACTGAACTCAGATCCCACGGCTTCGATCGACGTATACCCCATGCCAGATATTTTTGATATAGTTCCCAAGAAATCTTATAATAAACCTGCAGTCCACTCAGAGTTAAAGATAATTATAACATGGCCCTAAGAACTAGCAGATTAAACCCTGTCTTTACTACAAATAGTACGTGCCGTCTAGAGGTCGTTGAATTCTATAAAATTAAATCTGAAAATTGTATGCTAGTATAAAAAATTAATCCATAAATCTTAGAAAATTCACATCTTATCTATTTTAATTCCGATTTGACCCATTCAAATTATGTTAGATTCGTAATAAAATTTACTACACTGTGACAAAGATTATTTTGCCATGTCACATACATCTATAGTTAAGATATTTATTTACCCTATAGTAGATTAATCTTTTTATAAAAGTAATCTGATTATAAATATAATTTGACTAGGAGATGATCTATAATCAAGTTATAATTTCGATTAAAATTAAATTAATTATTTCTTAGATTATCTTCCTCACATGATTTATAAAAATCAATCTAAGACCTAATATTAATCGTTTAATCATGTAGATCTTCAAAAAAACCATACCTCGTTAACTGTAACTCTGATTTTGATCTCGTGGTAGGCGTGGAATAATCTTACGCTGTTTGTTCTCATGTTTGATGTAATGTTAATTTTACCTATACCATATTTGTTTGTATTGCTACGGCTAGCAGCGAGGTTACGAGTCACTTGAAGAGCAAGTTGGTACCTGGAATCTTAAGTCCCAGGCAAGTTATGCCCTTGATCACTTCTTTTTACTCAGTCATGTTCTGATTAATCATAATGATCTGCATAGGTTAATTTTGATGGGACCCAACAGGTTACCCTAGTTTGATTATCTTTATACCTTGACTCCACTAAACTTTTTGGGTAGTACCTGCTATTGCTTTATGTGGTTTTGGGTATGAAGATTACACTATTCATGATTATACTTTTGTTATCAGTTGTTATTTATTGTTCATGTTAAGATCATTATGTTAATGGAACATGGAGAACCACCCGGGAAAACAGTGCTACCACAAGGGTTTATGGACGCCCTTGGCTGATTAACTAGGAAAGCTAGTGGATGATTACCTTACCTGAAAGGGGCAAGGGCAGTAGGGGAGTGGTCAGTGTAGGGAGGTCCTTGGTTGATTTTGCTGCGATGGCGGTCAGTCGAGGGACTCATGCACTGGAGCTTTCTATAAACTGTAGCGGGTTTTCTGAAGCTAGTGGAACTTTGTAAAGGCCTCGTAGTGTTACCCCGCCTCGCCTTCTCGGTAGAGGTGTATGGGATTGGCCGTCTTTTGGCAGATGGGTAACATGACTTGTGGGTAAAGATGTGCAACCTCTGCAGAGTGTAAAACTGGTATACTAGCCGTGCTCACGGTCATGAGCAGCTCGGACACTCACATGATTAATTTATGGAACTAAATTCAATTTGTCATATGCATTGCATCGCAGGTGATGTTGTTACTTTTGTTCTACTACTTAATTGGGTTGGTATCTACTAATACTTAGTAAATGCTAATAAAATTTTGACCAACTTTAAAAGCAATGCTCAGTTCTAACCATCCTCTTTGGTAAGCCTTACACTTCACATGAGCTCCCACCTTTGGCGAGGTCATACACATTATTCTCCATAACTTGTTGAGCGATGAACGTATGTGAGCTCACTCTTGCTGTCTCACACCCCCCACAGGTTAAGAACAGGTACCACAGGATGAGGCGCATGGAGGATGCTGTGACGAGTTCGTGAGAGGTCTAGGCCGTCGTCTCCCAGTCAACTTTGGGTTGCTGGACCGTTGTCTCCTTATAATATAATTATTTATTTTGTATAGAACTTCTGTTATTTAGTAAAGATGTGACATTTGATCCTGTGCTATGATTCATCATATGTGTGAGACTTGATCCCAGCACACCTGTTGATTATGTTCGCGTCCGGACTTTAGTGCCCGAAACCCGGATGTGATAGCTCGGCGCCATGACCTACGACACCGAGGTAACACTGATCGGTGCCATAGAACATGGCGCCGAGGTATCAATCTCGTTGGCATCTGGTTGTTGTGTTGGCCCTTTCATGGCGTAACCTCGGCGCCATAGATCATGGCGCCGAGGTATCAACCTCGCTCGCATAGCTGTCCGTTCATGTTCAGCTGCATGGGAAAGCAGCAATAATGATCGGCTTTCGCTGTTTGTGACATTTACATAGGTGATGGCGTGCAACAGCAGCCCCTAGACAATGGACAACACCGTGACGTCTTCTAGACGTGCGACGCGAGGCAGAGGGCAGATTGCGTTAATTTACATGGCTCCAAGCACGCATACACAAACGCACAAGTACACACATCATGTTCTCTGCAATTCCTCTGCCTCACTCTTTCAGTTTTATGAGCTTTTTTGAAGGAAATACATGCTTATGTATTAGCTCCTCACTTTAAATCGAGTAGCTAGCTCTAGGTCCTGTAAGGGCTACACACTACCATCTACGTTGGGTGCTACAATCAGGGGCGGACGCAGGGGGGGGGGGGGGGCAAAGTAGGCCACGGGCCCCTCTCAATTTTATGACATTTTATATATCATGCTTATTTACTGTTAAGTATATTTAAAAATAAAGATTTAGATAGGCTAAAACAGTTCTGTCATGGATCTCCTCGTCAAATTAGTCTAGTTCTATCGACTCTCGTCCTTTTACTTGGTCTAATCCTCACATCTATCCATCCAGTCTCATTCTTTCTGACGCTGTCGGAGCCATAGAAGGACTCCCTCAATTTTTTATAACCTCTTATACCTAATGTTAACCTACTGTAAAGTATATAAAAAAATAAGGTTTGGATAGGCTAAAATTGTCCTGAGCAGTTCTCTCAACTTCCACTCTCTTTGGTCTAGTTCTCGCATCTATCCATTAGGTCCCATTTCTTCTAACGTCCTGACTTGCTGAGGCCAATCCGCCCAGATGCTTCGTTCTTGACACCGCCGCCTCCTTGACGCCTGACCCTGGCCCCTTCCCAACGTCCTCGTCCCGCTCGTTATCGTCATGACACCATCCCGCTCTTGGCAGACCCGACCTCGCTCGCCTTGACGATGCGACCCATCCCCGACAACTGGCGAGCTTGACGAACCAGCGAGCCCTGGCTCTTAGCTGGAGACATCATTTGACCCCGCCTCTTTCTCGGTGTCCCACCCTTCGAGGAGATCGATATTTGACAACGTACACACGATTTGATTCGGTCTGTAAGAACTTAGTTGTATGTTTGTTTCTCTTCTTTAAACTTGTATGTTATATTGATAGATATGGAACTTGAATTTTATGCAACTATAGTTTTTACCGTCTTGCTTGATTTTGTAATGTGGTTTTTTGGCCCCCCATAAATTTTGGTCCTACGTCCGCCACTGGCTACAATACTATTACAGGGCTCTTTTTAAAGTTATTTGAATACTCTTGACGTCCTAAAATAAATAGTTCTATTATTTCTAAAAAAATCACATAAATACTTTTCCGATCCAGAAAATAAATACTTGACGGTAGAAAGCGAATCGACACAAAAACAAATAAATACTTTTAATGCGCTTTTCTGATTTAGACGATCAAATAAATACTTCTCTTATTGCCTCGCGTTGCACGTCCAGAAGACGTCATGATGTTGTCCATTGCCTAGGAGGCTGCTGATGCAGCCAAAGCCGGCTATCATTGCTGCTTTCCTATGCAGCTGAGCACGAATGGACAGCTATACGAGCGAGGTTGATATCTCGGCGCCATGATCTATGATGCCGAGATCACGCCACGTAAGCACCAGCGCAGCATCCAGATGCCAATGAAGTTAATAACTCGGCGCTATAGTCTATGGCGCCAATTAGTGTTACATCGCCAGCGCAGCATCCAGATGCCAATGAAGTTAATACCCATAGTCTATGGCGTCGATTAGTGTTACATCGGCGCCGTAGGTAATGGCGCTGAGCAAAGGGTCCAAAAAACAAGAATATTGTTAGAGGCCTAAACGTAATTTTTTGTACAAGGGTTTAAAATGCAAAAAAATCGGTCGATATGTTAGGGTCCTGATACTATCACTGAAGGCCCAAAGTCAAGGGGGTCAACAAGATGCTCCAGGTACACAAGACCAGTGCCGGTCCTGACATTTTAGAGGCCCGGAACAAGACTTATAATGGAGGCCCTTGATAATATTAATTATTACATATAATTATAGTGCATATATATATTGCTAATAAATATTTATGTATATTTGAAAACGTTGTTCATATTAAATACAAAGTAACTAAAATATAACATAACATCTCGTAGAAACATTGGGTATATATGTGTCCAGATAACTCAAAAGAAGGTTACCTCGAACAATGATCAAATAGATGTAATACGTTGTGAGATCAATCAATTATGTCATGTTAGTTTCGTGTTCGCTATGTAGGGAAAGACAAAAGTGCTGTCGTACCCAATGTCTTGTGTTGGCTACCGAGAGGAGAGGGTACGACTGCCTGTCTGTTTGCGACCGAGAGCCTAGACAGATGGGCCTGAGACTAAGAAGTACTACTACTAGAATATAGAAATCAAGATTAATGGGTTACGTCTAATTCTTCTTGCTTGTTGTTGCCGTGTTGTTGACTTATAATTAGGTCTTTAAAAGTTTTGTAGAGCTAACAGACATATATATACAATATACGCTATATGGCTGTATATATATACTGTTATTTAGTAACTAAAGTGAGGCCCCATTAATTTGGGGGCCCTGGTCGGGGGCACTGCTGGACCCCGCCAGGGCCGGCACTGCACAAGACAAGCATAACTACAGAGGATAAGGTAGAAGTAGACCAACATGTCCTCTACAATGTTTTAACAGACGCAAAAACACAAAGTTTCATCAACCAGGATGGAAGGTAGAAGTTGATAAAAAAGTATCAACTGCATAATTTCTAGGAGCACAAAAGCAAAAGATCCTTTATCTTTTGTCTAGATGGCATCTTCATCGGATCTGCAGAAGGGAAAAAAGTTCTTTATGTCAGATACACAAAAATAAACATTTTTGCTATTGGTTGATTCCTGGAAAATAAACTGGCAAGTAACTCGAAGCAGGCATTTCAATAAGAGATGCACAACGAAGAGCTGAAGACTGCACATGAACCTATAATGTTTACATATGTGAGCTTCTGAGCACCAAGAAAACTTTATGTATGACATACTATTATAGCATGAAGCATAGATCCCTAGGTCGATAACACTTTGCAAACAATAAGACAAACGAAGTTGAAAAAAGGGCATCACAGTTTATGATTCAGAAGAAGCCCAAACAGTTTCTGCAACTGGAGAATGTTTTGACGATTTTGAAGATCCTAGAAGTTGAAGGCACGCTGATAGCGTACTTGTCATGTATTTTAGAGACTGTATAGGGTGTTCTATATCTACATATTTGAACTGGTCATTTAGCCCATCACTCACCTCAGGACCATATTTATCTGTGGCAAATGACTTAGTTGTTCATGGGAAACTAGATCAGCTAATTATAAATGTCGTTCGAACATTTTGTCATTTGTCTGGTATGGCTTACCTATTCACAATATCACTGACAGAACTGTTGTTTTGCCCATGCTCATTTGCAAATCAGACTACATACCAAAAGGAATTGCATAGCCGTGCAAATCAGACTGTGTACCCTAACAATAAGCATTTTTACTATGATTTGGTCGCTACTTTAGCTGTGCTACCATGGTCAGTTCTCTTGTTAAAAATATAGGTGTGTCATGCAGCTATATATGCTTTGAAATAAAAGGGGAAACTGCCTTATGTGTTGGTTCATTGCCTATCATTGGTGATGTGCAGGTGCAGTTTTTCTAAACAGCTTAACATGTCCCCACCAGTGATACCTACCTTCTCTTTTCAACTTTTGTTCCCAAGCTGAACCAACTACACTTCCACTAAAATCTTCGAGGATCATTGGTGATGCGCAGGTGCAGTTTTTTTAAAACAGATTTAACATGTCCCCACCAGTGATACCTACCTTCTCTTTTCAACTTTTGTTCCCAAGCTGAACCAACTACACTTCCACTAAAATCTTCTAGGAAACCAACAATTTAGAGGTAACATTACGAGTGTTTTAGAGCACGATGAGAATATTTTTTGTTCAGATGAGTAGCGATGGTGTCATGATTCCCTAGGACACTTCAAGAGTCTTTGGAGGTAGGGTTAACGAAAGCAACAACAGTGAGGAGCCTGATCCCATGCGCGACTGTGGAGGTGGAAGACCTAAACCAGGGCAATGAGCACACTACGAATAAAACAACATGTTCTCATTCTAATGCATCATACGTTGTGTTGATACTATTGTTACTTTCTATAAAGGAGTAACACATGATTTAACCGAAGAAAATTGTTGTACGCATTCATGTTTAGGAGTATATACAACTATTCAGTATTCTTCAATATCAAAAGAATTCATAGTTTTGAACTAGCTGATTCTACCTTAAAAATTATATTGTAAGAAGAACATTCAAACCCGGTGACCCTAAGGAAGTGAGCAGCAAAACAACGCTTCTACATGGATAAACATGATTCTAGGTAGCTATGGTGTACTGTAGAAGGGTTCACCTGCCAGTAGGTATCACCGGTATGTACACAGTGAACATATGAGAGAGTAAAGCCTAATTAATTAACTGGATATGCAAGTGTAGGCATCTGCTATTGGCAACATAACTCTCCCAATGTTTCCAACTTCACTGTTTTCTAAGAATCTGCACATAACCCTATCATTGTAGCATATTGCATATGAACGGAAAATGGTCTTAGTTCAGGAGGAAGCCATCATAATGATGGTTACTTAAGTGGTTAGTTTTAATCTTTAGTTTTACCCTTTCAAAGCGCGGTGTTCTAATTCATTTGTTCACACATCGATCCGCGGTACAGACCAGTGCTAGAAAACAACCGGCTAAAAATAGCTATATCATCTCTAAAGGGCTGGGAAGTAAGTGGAGTTACCAAGGTATATCAGGACCATCTGTGTAGGCATCAGCACCATCCTCTTCATCGTATCCACCTACAGAAAGCTTTCTAGTAGTTTCCTTCGGAGGATTGGCGAGTCCTGCACATAAGTTGTTTCCATGCCTTATATTTAGTACCTCACACAATATGGGACTAAGAGAAATAGATAAGTTTATCGATATCGACCGAACCTCTTGCCTGCAACCTTTTTGAGAGGCTTGGTCGCCGATCCATGGGCACATCAGCCTCATTTCTCTAAAAAGGTGCAAACTTTAGGGAAGATACAAAAATATCAAAAGACATTATATTGCAAAACTACAGATTAGATAGATAACATATCATGGATAAGCATGATGCAATAAGAAGGCTCTAAACAAGCAAGGGAACAATATGTGTTGATGTGGTATATCTATCAAGAGCTAAAGTCACAAACACTATCCATAACCAAAAAAACAAGGCATTTTCTCATGGCATAATGTAGCAGTGCTCTGAACACTGGCCGATGCAGTTCGCTGCAGCATTCATATACAAAGGAAAACATAATAAACAAATACACTAAATGCAGCATATCCAGAATTCCAGTTGATGCCACCAAGCAGAACATGGCCAACGAACTGGCCATGACGATGAGAGGTCATGGTTCTTATTGAGTACTTGGAGGCAAAAAAACACAATGGGCTCGGAGAAAGCATCAGCACACTAACCCCCAATCATCAAGAGAAATAATCTACATCATAAGTAAGGCAAGCAGCTGTGGTTGTGCCCAGCAACCACTTTGTCCATGCATCGCTATATGTTCAGAGCCCCAGAACCATTTCATAATACTGTTCCCTTTGAGACAGTTTTAGAGTCCTAATACTACATAACAATACAAAGCACGGGCTAAAAATGATAGAATTCTGACTTTGCTTCCTCTCCAAATTCAACATCTATCTACCATGAGAAACTATACATAACCAAAAAAGGAGACACTTTGTGAAACAATTTAGCATTGATTCGAACACCATTCATAGTTAAAAAAAAGAAGGCACTCTGTCATGGCACAATCTGGCAGTGATGTGGACACTGGGCAACGGACCTTGTTGCAACATTCATATACAAAGGAAAATAAAATGAGTAAATAAACTAAACGCAGCATATCCAGAATCCCAATGAATGTCACCAAGTAAAACATGCACAACGAATTGGCCATGATCATGAGAGTTCAGTGCTATTGACTGAGTCCTTGAAATTCCCCCAAAAACGCAAAGAACTGGAAGAAAGCATCAGCACACTAACCCACAATCATCAGGGGAAATACTTTACATCATACGTAAGGCAAGAAGATGTGGTTGTGCCCAACAACCATTCAGCAGTCCATGCATGGATATATGTCCTGGACTCAGAACCATTTCATACGATTGTTCCCTTTGAGACAATTTCATAGTCCCAATACTACATAACAATACAAAGGATTGGCCAAAAAATGATAGAATTCAGACTTTGCTCTCTTTCCAAATGCAACATCCATCTACGTAGAGAAACTATCCAAAACCAAAAAAAAGAGGTATTTTGTGGCATAGTTTAGCATCGATCCGAACACCATCCATAACCAAAAAAAGAAGGCACTTTGTCATGGCATAATGTAACAATGATATGGACACTGCCCAAAGTAAGGCAAGCAGACATGGCTGTGCCTAGCAACCATGCAGTCCATGCATGGATATATGTTCTGGACCCATAACAATTGCATAGAATTGTGCCCTCAGCGAAAATCCCATAGTCCTAATACCACATTCCTATATATTACAGCCGGGAGCAAAGCTCGCCGGCTAGAGTATCCACGTCGCTATTTTTTGGCACCCAAACGATGAACATCGAGTGGACATTATCCTGTATAGCCTCTCGGCAACTCCGCGCGTCGACGTCGCGATGCTTCCAGAGGCCGAGCGCGTTTGGATCAATAGCTGTGGGAGGGAGAGGCGGCGCTTGGATCTTTTTCCTAGCCGCACGATCACGTTCCAATGGCCAAAGATGCTTCACATTTTTCTTTCCTATAACAGGAATGGACGACTCGGTCCTATATGTTACTATATTATTCTAGAACCTAGGCATCGCCTTCACCACATTGAGAAAAAGCAACCGCCTTCTCAGCGTTCGACAAAGTGACATGGTACATGGTGAAGGAAGCGGCGACAATGACAGTGCCGCCACTCATCCCATTGTGTCTCTCCTTGCTTCTTCGATAATAACTCGTTATATTCTGCAGCCAGGGTTCGTGGCGCGTGCAGCTCGGCTCTCCAGCTTCAGGGGCACCGCTTCGTCGGCCTCTTTGGACTGCCGCCGTCGGTGCCCACCGCCAACTGCGCCGAAGAGGATAACTGCTGAAAGCATATAAGTAGTAAGCCCACCCCAAGATGAATGCTCTCTCCTCCGACTTCCCTAGAGCCTCCGGTAGCACAGCCGAGACAGCGACGGGTTCTCCACCCATACAGGGATGGAGCGACAGAAGTATGGAAATAGGATAAGGTAGCGGCGAGACTGTTATAAATGAATGCGACACAAATAGGATCAATCACAGAGAAGACACGGATTTAACGTGGAAAACCCCTCCAAAGTGAAGGGGAAAAAACCACGGGCGCCGGCAGGCAACTTCTCACTATTTTCGGGTGGTTACAGATCGCAGGAGATTTACAATTGAGATGGATATCTCCTGCGGCTTACAAAGATATTTATAGAGGTGAAACCCTAAAACGGGCCTCCGCTTCGCTCGCCAATTTGGCCGCCTTCTTCAGAATTTGGATCACAAACTCAACAAACTCCACCTTGAGACAAATTCCTTGTAGCATCATAATAGCAACCTCCCCCTTAAACAAATGCATTATTATCTTGCCGGCGCCAACAACCACTAAGGGCTAATTTATAATACCAAGCTCAAACTTAGCAACAGAAACATGCTTTGTCATCATATCAGCTGGATTATTATCAGTACTGATCTTGCATACCTTCACCAACCCTTTTTCAATGACATCACGAATGAAGTGATAACGGATATCAATATGTTTGGATTTCTCAGTAATCATCTGATCTTTGGTGAGATGAATGGCACTCTGGCTATCACAATAGATGGTAATGCAAGACTTAATTCCACATAGCTCTGAATATATACCTTTCAACCATAAGGCTTCCTTAGTAACTTCTGCAATTGCCATATACTCAGCTTCTATGGTAGACAAAGCAACAGTATCCTGTAAACGAGCTTTCCAACTCACAGCACAATCTCCAATAGTAAAGACATAACCTGAAAGAGATCTCCTCCTGTCTAAATCACCACCATAATCTGAATCAACATAGTCAATCAGACCATCTCCAGATTTACCAAAACATAAACAAGCACTAGAAGAACCACGTAGATATCTGAAAATCCACTGAACAGCTTTCCAATGCTCTTTACCAGGATTAGACATGTATCTAGCAACAACGCTCATAGCATGAGACAAATCAGGACGAGAACAAACCATAGCATACATGAGTGACCCAACAGCACTAGAGTATGAAACTTTTGACATATATTCAAGCTCAGCATCAGTTTCAGCACACTGTTTAGCAGACAGTTTAAAATGAGGAGCCAACGGAGTACTCACAGGTTTAGTATTTTGCATGTTGAAACGACGAAGGACCTTCTCAATATAATTCTTCTGGCTCAAGTACAGCAGTCCAGACTTCCTATCCCTGACTATCTCTATGCCAAGGATTTTCTTTGCAGCACCCAGATCCTTCATATCAAATTCGCTACTAAGTTGTGCCTTTAAAGCAGTGATTTCCTTCATGCTCTTGGCAGCAATCAACATATCATCAACATATAGCAGCAAATATGTAGGTGATCCATTAACAAATTTTAGATAAACACAACTATCATATTGAGACCTCTGAAAGCCCTTAGAAAGCATAAATGAATCAAACCTCTTATACCATTGTCGGGGAGATTGTTTCAGACCATATAAGGACTTCTTCAACCTGCACACATAGTCTTCTTTTCCAGAAACAATGAACCCCTCTGGCTGGTCCATATAAATGTCCTCCTCCAAATCACCATGTAAGAAAGCAGTTTTCACATCTAACTGTTCAAGCTCATAGTCATGTACAGCAACAAGACTAAGAAAGGTACGAATTGAACTATGCTTGACAACAGGAGAATAGACATCAGAGTAATCAATTCCTGGAATCTGACTAAAACCTTTTGCAACTAGCCTTGCTTTAAAGCGCGGAGGCTCTTTTGGAGTCATACCTTCTTTTCTTTTGAAGATCCATTTGCACTTAATTGCCTTTTTACCAGAAGGCAGCCGAGCTAGTTCCCAAGTGCCATTCTTATCAAGAGACTCCATTTCTTCATGCATAGCACCCATCCACTTTTCACTATCAGTACACAATATAGCTTCTGAATAATTCAATGGTTCCTGAACATTATCAACTTCTTCAGCAACAGCCAAAGCAAAAGCAGCATTGCACTCTTGAATCAGTCTTTGGGGCCGAACTATCTGCCTCCTAGTTCGGCCTTCAGCAAGAGACTGGGGATGAGACTCCACAACAGGTGATGAAATTTGAGAAACAGAATTTTCAGCAGGTTCAGCAGATGGTGGAGCATGATCATCAACATCCCCCCCGTGCTCCACCTGCACACTGATAGACTCAGAATTCTGGTTAGTAGCACTGGTAGATACAACCGAAGGAAACATAGCAGATTCATTGAACACAACGTTTCTACTAAAAAATGCCTTCTGTGTATCAGGATTCCACAATTTATATGCTTTAACACCAGATCCATAACCCAAGAAAACACACTTAATTGCTCTAGGCTCAAGTTTACCATTATCAACATGTGCATATGCAGTACAACCAAACACTCTCAACTGAGAATAATCATAGGGGGAACCAGACCAAACCTCAATTGGAGTTTTCTTATCGATAGCAGTGGATGGTGAACAATTGATCAAATGACAAGCAGTGGAAGCGGCCTCAGCCCAAAACTTTCGGCTCAAACCTGAGTTGGACAGCATACACCGAGCCTTGGAGATTATTGTTCTATTCATACGCTCTGCCACACCGTTCTGCTGAGGCGTATATGGTATAGTGTGGTGCCTCACAATGCCCTCCTTCCTGCAGAAAGAGTTAAAATCACCAGAACAAAACTCCATACCATTGTCAGTTCTCAGAACCTTCAGCTTCCTCTCAGTCTGCTTCTCAACCATAGTCTTCCAAACCTTGAAAGACTCAAAGGCATCTGATTTTTGCTTAAGAAAATAAGGCCAAACTCTGCGTGAATTATCATCAATGATAGTCAACATGTAACGAGCACCACCATGTGAAGGTATACGTGACGGCCCCCATAAATCAGCATGAACATAATCAAGAATATTTTCGGTATTATGAACAGCAGAACTGAATTTTACCCTTTTATGCTTACCGAAAACACAGTGCTCACAGAAATCAAGAGTATCAGCATGGCAACCATCAAGAAGGCCTCTCTTGCTCAATTCTGCCAAACCAGGTGCACTCATATGGCCAAGGCGCATATGCCAAATTTTAGTAGTCTCAGAATCAGATGCAACAACAGCATTAGCAGAGCCAGAACTACCTCGAAGCACATATAAGTTTTCAGCTTTCAAATCACCTTTAATAACCACAAGAGAGCCTTTTGTTACCTTTATGACACCTTCACCGGCGGTATACTTGTAGCCCTTTGTGTCCAGAGTACTCAGAGAGATGAGGTTCCTGGACATGGATGGAACATGCCGTACTTCAGTCAATGTGCGTACAATCCCATCGAACATCTTGATCTGCACGGTGCCCATGCCAACAACAGTGCAAGGGGAATTATCACCCATCCGAAGAGTACCTCCGTTCTGCACAGCTTCATAGGTACTAAACAGAGATTTTTTAGTGCAAACATGATACGAGCAAGCAGAATCGAGGATCCATTGGGCATCATCAGCAGCACAACCAGCAAAGGCAATAAGAACATCACCATTATCAGAATTATTTTCGGATGCAACAGAGACATTACCTCCAGTCTTACCCTTCTCCTTGTTCCTCTTCTCCTTGTTCTGCAGTTTGTAACAGTTCTCAATTACATGGTTCGTCTTCTTGCAGTATTTGCAAAATAATTCATCGGATGGCCCCCTTGACTTGGAGCGACCCCTCTGGTTCTTCCCCTTTCCTTTGCCACCTGAGTTGGACTTTTTCTGATCAGTGCGGCCACGGACATACAAAGCTTCTCCACTCGAGCCAGCAGCATCTTCCGAGTTAACCATCTGTCTCATCTTTTCTTTCGCAGTCAAAGCTTCATACACTTCAGCCACGGTTAGAGTATCACGACTGTATAGGATGGTATCTCGAAAATTGCTAAACGATGCAGGGAGGGAACACAGGAGAAGAAGAGCTAGGTCTTCATCATCAAACTTTACCTCCATAGACGTCAGATCGGCCACGATCTCCTTAAACACCGATATGTGCGTCAGAACGGATCCTCCTTCCTGCAACTTGTGGGAGAACAACTTCATTTTGACATGCATCTTGCTGGTCAGATCCTTTGACATACAGATCGACTCCAGCTTCAACCAGAGAGCAGCGGCAGTTTTCTCCGCCAGAACCTCCTGCAGAATATTGTTAGACAGATGAAGGTGAATATGTGCGAGCGCCTTACGATCCTTGCGCCTCTCCTCATCAGTCCACGTCCTGGCATCCTTGTTGCCAAATCCATCTAGGGCATCATCCAGGTCGCGATCAGATTGCGAGAGAATTGCCCGCATCTTCACCTGCCACAGCGAGAAACGCGTGTCGAGATCCAGTAGCGGAAGATCGTACTTCATTGTCGTCGACATCCGTGCGCCGGCAGGAAACCCTAGCACACCGATCACCAAACAACCAAACCTCCGATACCACTTGTTATAAATGAATGCGACACAAATAGGATCAATCACAGAGAAGACATGGATTTAACGTGGAAAACCCCTCCAAAGTGAAGGGGAAAAACCACGGGCGCCGGCAGGCAACTTCTCACTATTTTCGGGTGGTTACAGATCGCAGGAGATTTACAATTGAGATGGATATCTCCTGCCGCCTTCTTCAGAATTTGGATCACAAACTCAACAGAGACGAGCCGTTTAAATAGGTGTCAAGTGGAAGTGCAGTGATGTATGCAGCTCAGGCATCCTAACGAATGAACGATTTGAACCTTGTTCCTACACGACCTGATCAAATCGATCAGGCACTTGCCAGTTGGCGCCGAGTGTAGGCATCTGGTATTGGCAACATAACTCTCCCAATATTTCCATTCTAAGAATCTGCACATAACCTGATTAGAGATTCACGGATGTAAACCAGACCATTTTTTCAGCACGGGCAAAGATGAGTGAAAGCGCCACTACACCAATGAGTTTATCGAAACCACATAGAAGACACCGAGGCCAAAAATGACAACTATATAGAAACAAAGACGGGGAGCATGGTTCGTAACTTTCATAGGCGACAAACCTGCATGGCCAGAGCACGGAGCGGAGCATTGACGACATGGAACACCCAGAACCACGACGCTCGAACGGGCAGCTCACCTACGAACGTTGCACACGAAAAAAGCAACGCAGGTTCCAGACTACCGCGCTTTGGCCGGATCCGCAGCAGAAGAGCCCTACAAAGGACACACAAAAAAAAAGACGGCGGATCGGTAGGCGCTGCCGAGCAGGTGAACAATCGGTGAGCAGATCCGAGCAGAGAAACTATACGTTGGCTAGAGATTGTTCGGAGATGGATTCCAGAGGGAACAGGAGCCCCTCGCAGCTAGGCCCTATAGAACCGAGAGAGGGGAAATGAAATCCGCTGTCGAAGGCCAGATATAGGTGGTTGGCGGTACCTGCACGATGACCTGGAACAGCAGCAGCAGGACGACGGCGCTGTGCGAGTGCTCAACGGTGAGAAGACCGGTCGCAGATTTTTTGGAGAGGGAAGAGGAGGGGATTCCACATGGCCGCAGGGAGCAGATGGGTGAGGGGCGAGACGTAGTCGTACCCGTGGAGCCAAATCCGATTGCAGGCACGACGAGTTTGGCGACCGCCGCAGCATGACGAGAATGGCGACCGCCGCAGCACGACGAGTTTGGCGACCGCCGCACAGCACCGCAGCCCGCAGGAGAGAACCTGCCCTTGCACGGGAGCACCGCGCGAGGATGGGCCTCCGACAAATACTGTTCCCCACAACCACAAGACTGAACTGCACAACACGCGCCAGGACCCAGCGGCGAGTGCTCAACGGCAAAAAACCGCTTGGAACAGGAGCTCGGACTCGGACACGAACACGGACACCGCGTGGAACAGGAGCTCGGACACGGACTCTGGACGCTTCAATCCCGTGTGACTAGGTAATATATATTTATCGTGCAATCACTTCGGTTCGCAGTCTCTCTACGATAAAACGTCCATAGTTCTGTCTCTCGTCCTCAACGACAGTCTCTCTACAACTTTACTCAATTTCTTTGTTACAGCAAGATGTTGGGATACCAAAACGTCGTTGGGGGACCGCTGAAGTTGAAGGGTAAAGCGCTAGATGTGAAGGATGATGGAGTAAAGAAAAAGAAGAAGAAGTACCAGCGTAAGAAGTCGTCTCAGACTGAATCTGATAAGAATGGAGATGAAGGGAAACCACATCCTGACTATGACCATCTCACACCAGCAGAGCGCCGCTACATGGAACAGAAGCAGAAGATCGACATGCAGAAGATGGCCAAAGTCGCCAACAAGTCACACAAGGACCGCATGCAGGACTTCAACCAGTACCTGGCTAAGCTCAGCGAGCACTACGATATCCCCAAAGTTGGTCCTGGCTAACATGGCCAACCTAGCTGTGTTACGCACAAACAATTGTATGTTGTGTGGGTCTATCTAGTTTTCTGTTAGCATTTTATATATCGTTTTATAATTGTTGTAAAACGACTTGTTGCCACCAGTATACAATATTTATTTTCAAAAGCTTGTCCCAAGTATTCTGATACCGTGTTTAAGCCTTTTTTTGTTGCCCCTTTTAGTTGCATTCATTTTATTCAAAATGCGATCCGCTTTTGATATTTCTAGGGAACTTATTTTATTTCAATACAGTGGCAGAGCTTAACAACAAATTATGCCCAAATTTTTTCAGGTCAACATGGCCTTCAATTTGAAAAGTGGGAAATAAGGGTGGGATAAATTTAATTCCATGTTTGGATAATTGAACTAAAGATAGGGATATATAAATAAAGACTACACCCATCACATGCCCCCTCCATTTGTCTCAACCCATTTTTATTTCCCTATCCAATCCCCATCCAAACGTTTAGATACAAATTGTTCACTAGGCTAGAGTACTTAAAAAAAGAAAGTATAACTTTTGATGCATCAAGAAGTTGGTTGAATCGAGGCCCACCTGAAGCAGTCTGAACCAATTCAAATTGATTGATGTTTGATACAAAGAACTATTATTGAGTTTGTATATATTATTTCCATTTTCGCTTAATCGGAACAAGCGCTCATGGACTTGAGAACCAGTTGGAAATCCTTGCCACCTAGCCTAACTTGGCTAAACTGTCGAGCCGACTTTGCTAATCGGGCGTGATAAGCAGCAATACATCATAATTTGGCAAAGTCAGTGCTGATGTCCTCATGCAGAACAAGCAACAAATTGTAACACCTCAAAATCTCATTTTGAGAAATATGTAAAATTTTCCCCTGATGTTGAGTTAAAATATATTTTTCATAAGAATTATCTTACCTTTGAAACTATACATCCTAAAACAATGTTTCCAGAAAAAAAAGAAAGGAGCTCAGTAATGATTTGTTCCTTTGATAAATCATATCTTCTAGACTTTACTCTTAAGGATCTTTTTAAAACTAGAACTAAATTTCTTAAAATACATATTTTGTGTGCACATTTAAAAGCATAAGCATAAATAAATGAGATGAGAAATAAATAACATAAAATTATATTTTGCATGCAGAGGTGTTGTTATAATGATGCATATGAAGGTGAATCCTGAACCTAGATTCGAATTTGAATTCAAAATAATTGCATCATGCTAGAATTTCGGATGAGCATTTAAAACACATAATTGAATTCAACTTTGAAAACTAGAATTTTAAAAAAAAGGAAACAGAAAACATAAAAGAGAAATAATTTCCCCCTTACGCTTGGGCCTATTCCTCAACCGGCCCATAACTACACCTTCTCTCCTAAACACGCCTGCGTGGGCTGCCTGGCGGCCCAGCTAACAGCATCCGCGCGGCCAGTGCCTCCTTTGGCGCATTGCCACTGCGCCGCGGGCCCCACTTGGCAGCCTCACCCCACGCACCAACCTGCACTGCCTCTGGCGTGTGGGTCGCTTCCGTCAGACTCGTCGCCTACCCAGCCGTAACAAGCTCCGCTTATAGCTCGCCGAAATTCCGGGGTTATCTTTCGCAGATCCACAAACATCGCATCATGGACTCGTTCCCAATCTTCTATAAATTCTTGGCTGCCGCTCACGCCTGTCGAATCCCAAGCCTGATCCCGGAGGGAGGTCCGCCATCCATCGCCATGGGGGGGTAGAACATGTGCCGCTGCAGGCGAATCCATTGGGCGTTGTTGTTCGGGGCCTGGGAATGTGCCAGGGAACTTCGCGGTGCCGTAAGGATGCAGAACGGTGGGGACTTCGGTCTCGGTACCACGTAGAACAAGGGCAGTCCCTCGCCGGAGTGCACGTGCTGCCGCACGCCGTGGCCGTAGTCAATAGCGCTGCGATTTACGGTAAGACTACTCCTTATGCATTCGCCATCTCATAAAGTTTGTGTTGGGGCCCTCTGTTCCGCCCTAGGGGAACTGGACGTCGAACCGGGAACGCTCACCGGCGTTCTCTGCCACGGCGCATTGCCGTTGCCGCATTCAGCCGGTGTGGGGAAGATAGCAAGTTGACCTTCGATCTGCTGATGAACGGTTTAGATCGGTTTGGCGATACCTCTTCAATGCCCTGGATCCTGGCCGTCTGATCAAATACCGGTGGTTGCGATTAGGCGCGCGCATACCCCTTCGGTAGGACCATCCCGAGTCGTCCGATCTAGATCCCGTGATCCAGATTCAATCTCGGACGCTTTAAATATGTGCTGTTGATCTCTAATCCAACGGCGCATGTCGCATACCGGTTCGGGGTGACTGGGATCTAATCTGAACCGCCCAGATTAGATCGTGTGGCTCACACGAGTTGATACCCCTTCCCCGAGCGACTTTTGCATAAAAGACCCTAAGGAATACTGAAACTAACCCGCTGTCCCACGCTGTGTAAAGGTTAATACGATTAGGTCCTGAAAATTGCACAGAGCACCTTGGGAGACTTCAAAATATTGTCCACCATCCACAGTTCATTGCATTAACTGAAACAATTTCGAGATAATGATTATTAATATAAAAATAAATCCACAAACTTGTTTAATCCGTATTTAATTCATTCTAACTCCAATTTGACCCATTCCAGTTGCATTAAATTCATATTAATATTGTTTATCATCTAGTAACTTTGTTTTGTCATGAGATATGGGTTAAAATGTTGCACTTAGTCTATTCTATATTTAACCACGTAGATCTTCGGAAAACCATAACTTCTTAACCGTAACTCTGATTTTAGCCATTCTCGAGCCATCGATCTCGTAGCAACACGTAGACTATTATTATGAAGTTTATTCTTATGTTTGGTATAATGTTAATTTTGCCTATACCATGTCTGTTTGTATTACTACGACTAGCAGTGAGGTCACGAGAATTTGAAGATCATCCTGGTACCTGGAATCTCAAGTCCCAGGCAAGTTGTGCCCTTGATCACTTCTTTTTACCCAGCCATGTTCTGATTAATCATAATGATCTGCATAGGTTAATTTGATGGGACCCAATAGGTTACCTAGTTTGATTATCTTTATACCTTGTTCACCACTAAATTTCTGGGTAGTACTTGCTAGTGCTTTATGTGGTTTTGGGTATGAAGATACATTATTCATGATCATATTTTTATTATCTATTTATTATTACTGTTCATGATAAGATCATTATGTTAATTGGAACATGGAGCGACCACCCGGGAAAACAGTGCTACCACAAGGGAGGAATGGGACCCCTTGGCTGATTAATTAGGAAAGCTAGTGGAAGACTACCTTACCCGAAAGGGGCAAGGGCAGTAGGGGAGTGGTCAGTGTAGGGAGGCCCTCGGGAGGATTTTGCTGCGATGGCGGTCCTGCAAGGGATTCCTGCATTGGAGCTTCCTATAAACTGTAGCGGGTTTTCTGAAGCTAGTGGAACTTTGTAAAGGCCTCGTAGTGTTACCCTGCCTCGCCTCCTCGGTAGAGGTGTATGGGAAGTCGTGATCCCTTGGCAGATGGGTAACATGACTTGTGGGTAAAGATGCGCAACCTCTGCAGAGTGTAAAACTGGTATACTAGCCGTGCTCACGGTCATGAGCAGCTCGGACCCTCACATGATTAAATTATGGAACTTAAACTCAATTTGTCATATGCATTGCATCGCAGGTGAAGTTGTTACTTTTGTTCTACTATTTAACTGGGTTGGTATTTACTTATACTTAGTAACTGCTAATAAAATTTTGACCAACTTTAAAAGCAATGCTCAGCTCTAACCATCTTCTTTGGTAAGCCTTACACTTCACGTGAGCTCCCACCTTTGGCGAGTTCATGCACATTATTCCCCACAACTTGTTGAGCGATGAACGTATGTGAGCTCACTCTTGCTGTCTCACACCCCCCATAGGTCAAGAACAGGTACCGCTGGATGAGGCGCTTGGAGGATGCCGTGGTGTATTCGAGAGAGGTCTAGGCCGTCGTCTCCCAGTCAACTTTGGGTTGCTGGACCGTTGTCTCCTTATAATGTAATTATTTATTTTGTATAGAACTCCTGTCATATATAAAGATGTGACATTCGATCCTGTGCCACTATACATCATATGTGTGAGACTTGGTCCCAGCATACCTGGTGTTTATGTTCGCGCCTGGGTCTTCGTGCCCCTAAAACCCGGGTGTGACAGAAGTGGTATCAGAGGAATGTTGACTGTAGGACGAAACCTAGATAGAACTGGACAACCATTATCTTCTTACCTCTGCTACTCTGATTCTTTTCTAAACCTTTCTTAATCTTTTCTCATCTATTTTCGCTTTACTCTGATTATTCTTACCTTTTCCTTCTAAAGACAAAAGTGGATTTCACACTTTGAAATCCTGTACCTAAAGTGACCTTTAGGAATAGGAAGACCAAATCTTAGGAACAAAAACAAAACTATTTTTATAAGTATCTATATGCTTGAATGCTTGTTCTTATGATACTTGTCTGATTTGGATCTTTGATTGAGTGTGATGGGTTGTGGAGTAACATCCACAATTGCATCTGCACATACACATAGGTATAAAAATATATATATATATATTTATAAAATAACTAGACAACCTAGATTATCCCCATTGGAACATATCTAACTTAAGAGATTTATCTTATCCTAAAAGGTCTCATTCGAACCAATTCATTTTTTAAAAAAGATTCTCCCTTATCTTAATCCATCTCATCTTAAAAGATACTCATCTTATCTTGAAAAAAATTTATATTATCCTAATAGATCTGACTGACCTTAAAAGATTCTATCTTATCCTAATAGGTTCATCTTATCCTAACCACTTTACTTATCTCATCCTAAAGTAACAACCATGATCTAATTAAGGAGGTCTTATCTAGTCTATCTAGTCATGACAATCTAACCTAGATCTAATCCAGTGATAGAATAATCTAACCTAATGAAGGCTAACCTTAAGTTGAGCTAATCTAATGTAAGTTACTTAATGCTGGTACAAAGAATTAGGCCATACTCCTAACCCACTTAAGCCTAAATTGGTGACTTAGATCAACTCGGCCAACTCGACCATACCAAAAAAAAAACCTAACCTACATCATAGGTTGCCTAGTCCATCTATCCCAAAAGCAAAGTAAAACTATGTGTAAACCTACCTACCCCATGTACCTCGGCTATCCTAACTATATGTTCTTAGTCATATGTCCCTAGCATAGATGGCAACTCTAGTATCAAGGGCCAAAGAAGACCAACCACGTCAAGGGAGGATAAGCACCAACTCAAGTCTTCAAAGGGCAAAACGGAATCACCAGATGAGTAAAGATCCACCATCCATAATGGAATCTTTCTTTGCCCTAATCCTTATTACCGCAACCTTCTCCACTTCTGCCTAATAGCTAAACATAGTAAACCCATGTGTTCCTAATCATTTCCTTATTTAATGATTAAAAAAAGTATATAGAAAACATTTGTGCTTAAAACCACTTGGAAAAAAAAACTCAAAGCTAAAACCAAACATTTGGCTTTCTATATCTATTTTCTTACAAATCTCGAGGACGAGATTTCTGTTAAGGGGGGTAGGATTTGTAACACCTCAAAATCTCATTTTGAGAAATATGTAAAATTTTCCCCTGATGTTGAGTTAAAATATATTTTTCATAAGAATTATCTTACCTTTGAAACTATACATCCTAAAACAATGTTTCCAGAAAAAAAAAGAAAGGAGCTCAGTAATGATTTGTTCCTTTGATAAATCATATCTTCTAGACTTTACTCTTAAGGATCTTTTTAAAACTAGAACTAAATTTCTTAAAATACATATTTTGTGTGCACATTTAAAAGCATAAGCATAAATAAATGAGATGAGAAATAAATAACATAAAATTATATTTTGCATGCAGAGGTGTTGTTATAATGATGCATATGAAGGTTAATCCTGAACCTAGATTCGAATTTGAATTCAAAATAATTGCATCATGCTAGAATTTCGGATGAGCATTTAAAACACATAATTGAATTCAACTTTGAAAACTAGAATTTTAAAAAAAGGAAACAGAAAACATAAAAGAGAAATAATTTCCCCCTTACGCTTGGGCCTATTCCTCAACCGGCCCATAACTACACCTTCTCTCCTAAACACGCCTGCGTGGGCTGCCTGGCGGCCCAGCTAACAGCATCCGCGCGGCCAGTGCCTCCTTTGGCGCATTGCCACTGCGCCGCGGGCCCCACTTGGCAGCCTCACCCCACGCACCAACCTACACTGCCTCTGGCGTGTGGGTCGCTTCCGTCAGACTCGTCGCCTACCCAGCCGTAACAAGCTCCGCTTATAGCTCGCCGAAATTTCGGGGTTATCTTTCGCAGATCCACAAACATCGCATCATGGACTCGTTCCCAATCTTCTATAAATTCTTGGCTGCCGCTCACGCCTGTCGAATCCCAAGCCTGATCCCGGAGGGAGGTCCGCCGTCCGTCGCCATGGGGGGGTAGAACATGTGCCGCTGCAGGCGAATCCATTGGGCGTTGTTGTTCGGGGCCTGGGAATGTGCCAGGGAACTTCGCGGTGCCGTAAGGATGCAGAACGGTGGGGACTTCGGTCTCGGTACCACGTAGAACAAGGGCAGTCCCTCGCCGGAGTGCACGTGCTGCCGCACGCCGTGGCCGTAGTCAATAGCGCTGCGATTTACGGTAAGACTACTCCTTATGCATTCGCCATCTCATAAGGTTTGTGTTGGGGCCCTCTGTTCTGCCCTAGGGGAACTGGACGTCGAACCGGGAACGCTCACCGGCGTTCTCTGCCACGGCGCATTGCCCTTGCCGCATTCAGCCGGTGTGGGGAAGACAGCAAGTTGACCTTCGATCTGCTGATGAACGGTTTAGATCGGTTTGGCGATACCTCTTCAATGCCCTGGATCCTGGCCGTCTGATCAAATACCGGTGGTTGCGATTAGGCGCGCGCATACCCCTTCGGTAGGACCATCCCGAGTCGTCCGATCTAGATCCCGTGATCCAGATTCAATCTCGGACGCTTTAAATATGTGCTGTTGATCTCTAATCCAACGGCGCATGTCGCATACCGGTTCGGGGTGACTGGGATCTAATCTGAACCGCCCAGATTAGATCGTGTGGCTCACACGAGTTGATACCCCTTCCCCGAGCGACTTTTGCATAAAAGACCCTAAGGAATACTGAAACTAACCCGCCGTCCCACGCTGTGTAAAGGTTAATACGATTAGGTCCTGAAAATTGCACAGAGCACCTTGGGAGACTTCAAAATATTGTCCACCATCCACAGTTCATTGCATTAACTGAAACAATTTCGAGATAATGATTATTAATATAAAAATAAATCCACAAACTTGTTTAATCCGTATTTAATTCATTCTAACTCCAATTTGACCCATTCCAGTTGCATTAAATTCATATTAATATTGTTTATCATCTAGTAACTTTGTTTTGTCATGAGATATGGGTTAAAATGTTGCACTTAGTCTATTCTATATTTAACCACGTAGATCTTCGGAAAACCATAACTTCTTAACCGTAACTCTGATTTTAGCCATTCTCGAGCCATCGATCTCGTAGCAACACGTAGACTATTATTATGAAGTTTATTCTTATGTTTGGTATAATGTTAATTTTGCCTATACCATGTCTGTTTGTATTACTACGACTAGCAGTGAGGTCACGAGAATTTGAAGATCATCCTGGTACCTGGAATCTCAAGTCCCAGGCAAGTTGTGCCCTTGATCACTTCTTTTTACCCAGCCATGTTCTGATTAATCATAATGATCTGCATAGGTTAATTTGATGGGACCCAATAGGTTACCTAGTTTGATTATCTTTATACCTTGTTCACCACTAAATTTCTGGGTAGTACTTGCTAGTGCTTTATGTGGTTTTGGGTATGAAGATACATTATTCATGATCATATTTTTATTATCTATTTATTATTACTGTTCATGATAAGATCATTATGTTAATTGGAACATGGAGCGACCACCCGGGAAAACAGTGCTACCACAAGGGAGGAATGGGACCCCTTGGCTGATTAATTAGGAAAGCTAGTGGAAGACTACCTTACCCGAAAGGGGCAAGGGCAGTAGGGGAGTGGTCAGTGTAGGGAGGCCCTCGGGAGGATTTTGCTGCGATGGCGGTCCTGCAAGGGATTCCTGCATTGGAGCTTCCTATAAACTGTAGCGGGTTTTCTGAAGCTAGTGGAACTTTGTAAAGGCCTCGTAGTGTTACCCTGCCTCGCCTCCTCGGTAGAGTTGTATGGGAAGTCGCGATCCCTTGGCAGATGGGTAACATGACTTGTGGGTAAAGATGTGCAACCTCTGCAGAGTGTAAAACTGGTATACTAGCCGTGCTCACGGTCATGAGCAGCTCGGACCCTCACATGATTAAATTATGGAACTTAAACTCAATTTGTCATATGCATTGCATCGCAGGTGAAGTTGTTACTTTTGTTCTACTATTTAACTGGGTTGGTATTTACTTATACTTAGTAACTGCTAATAAAATTTTGACCAACTTTAAAAGCAATGCTCAGCTCTAACCATCTTCTTTGGTAAGCCTTACACTTCACGTGAGCTCCCACCTTTGGCGAGTTCATGCACATTATTCCCCACAACTTGTTGAGCGATGAACGTATGTGAGCTCACTCTTGCTGTCTCACACCCCCCATAGGTCAAGAACAGGTACCGCTGGATGAGGCGCTTGGAGGATGCCGTGGTGTATTCGAGAGAGGTCTAGGCCGTCGTCTCCCAGTCAACTTTGGGTTGCTGGACCGTTGTCTCCTTATAATGTAATTATTTATTTTGTATAGAACTCCTGTTATATATAAAGATGTGACATTCGATCCTGTGCCACTATACATCATATGTGTGAGACTTGGTCCCAGCATACCTGGTGTTTATGTTCGCGCCCGGGTCTTGGTGCCCCTAAAACCCGGGTGTGACACAAATCGACACAAAATCCTTTCGTCACCTGGCATTCTCTCCTATGGAATGGTCTGTGCCTCTCTTTCGTGCAAGTGCTTAGAGAAACACAGTACTAATAACAAGTTAAAGCATGAAATGTAAATAGAATATTAGAAAAGAACTAGTGTTTTTTATTAATCTAGAGACGTAAGTCGTAACACATACACAAGGTAAAACGATGGCTTGTCATGACAACCATTTACACTCTTTATAGCAAAGTGTATGCCTAGTTCGTGGTCATGTATGACAGTTACTAATGCCTACTCTAATCTTGATGAGATTACTCTTGAAAAGAAAACTATTTGAAGAGGTATTCTAAAAAATGTCTATTTCAAAAACAGTGACGTCGGTGTTCTCTATTGGAGCTTCTTCCTCTAGATACATATTCGTGATAAAATAAATCCTCTTACCTCCCATGATCTCCTTTACCAAACTGGCAAGAGGCTCTTCTTCCTGATCAAATCATAAGGAGTTGGGTTGATCAGAGTTGAAAAGTGGTGGGCAAGTAAAAGTGGAATAATAAAGAGAGGTGAAGGTATCATGGTGATGAAGATTTCACTATGACCATGCGCACTCCCAGTTGCTTGAGATCATTTGGCAGTCGATCACCAGTAGCCTGGCATCTCTTCTTAAAAACTAAAACTCGGTTCAAGCATAATTAAGAAAAAATCATGAACCTATAGGACAGGCGCCTTTTTTAATGATGGCCACAATTTAAGTATGATCTCAATAAAGATGATCTAGAATGTGTACAAGAAGCAATCATAGAACTTTTAAGACCATGGATGAGTGTATTGTTGGTCACTCGTTTTGATTATTGAAAGACATCAAAGCAAGACAACACAAGTAAAACAATGGACCTTTTCCCTTCAATTTATCTTTAGCTTTGAACATAAATTGTTGAGAAGGTTATTGAGATTGAAATCTTAATGAAATAAAGAACACATAAATACATAAAAGAAATCTTCATAGATGTGCTCTTTGTATTATCTTCTTATTGTAAATGAATACAATTATATCTTCATAAGTATAGACAACAACCAGCAAAGTAAACTTAGCTTCGTAGGTGGAGCTAGGCGGCATGACGTGAAATCATGTTTGGTCTGTGCATGAGCACTGTTCACCTATTTATATGGACAACTCAATATACAACTCAGTATAAAATTACTATCATAGTCTCAAAAACCTATACATACATCTATTAGAATTGTTGGGGACATAATTGTCTTTTCTTCCAAAGCAGCAGCAAACATGTTGGTCCTCGTTTTTGGACCAACTACTTCAACCTTGATGATATGCTTCAACTCAGCACATAAACCGAAGCTTCCTCCGCTTCTATTCTCACATGTGTTGACATACTTGGGCAAACATATGTAAATCTATGTATATGAATCTTATTAACAATGGGAATGTTTTTAACCATAAGGAAATATGGAAACTTACACTGCCACTTAAGATTAAAATCTTTATGTGGTACTTGTTAAAAGGAGTAGTGCTGACGAAAGATAATTTAGCAAAACATAACTGGCAAGGTAGCAGTAAGTGTGGCTTTTGTAATTTGGATGAAACCAGTTAGCATTTATTTATTGACTGTCATGTTGCTCACTTTATGTGGCGGTTGATATCAATTAGTTTTGGTTTACCAGGTCCTAGATCTGTTAAACATTTCTTTGGAACTGGTTGATGGGGGTGGATGTAAATACTAAGAATCTCATTATTGCAGGTGTCTCAGCAATGTGTTGGGCTATCTGGATAAGTAGAAATGACTTAGTATTTAATAAAGCACAAATGTTTACTTATTTGCAGGTTCTATTCAGAGGAACTCATTGGCTCAGACATTGGGTGCAGCTGCAAAGAAATGACGATTCAGCGGATCTGTTAAGAAGAGCTTGTCGACATCTGGAGACGATGGCCATGCACTTTTTTGCTTATCGGGGTTGGAGGTTTTCTAATAGGATTACGTTGTATTGATCATTTTCCTTTTTTTAAGTGAGTGTTGAATCGGTGAGGAGTAAGGGAGAGTTTAAGTCTTTTAGGTTAACTGTTTTGGCCTTCTTGTTCGAGTACTTGGAGTAGCCATATGGTGTGTGACCTTGGCCCTACACTCGAAAGAGGCAAAAGCCGGATTTTATTCTATTATCTAAAAAATATGTTAATTACTCGTGAGACAAATTATGAAAAACTGTCGGTACTATTTAATTTTGAGGACCTTCGGCAGAGACATTCCCCCCATATGTATCAACATCATACTATCATACTTCAAAACATATATGACCTCCTTTTGCTTCATGACAAAAAACTTCATTGCTATTAGTTAAGACATATTTTAAAGCTATAGCTTCAGGCAGAAAAGAAACTGAACATAACTCAGAATCATTTTTAGATAAGAAGATGTAGGTAAAGGAAGCAATCAGAGAACTTTGAAGACCATGAATGTATGTATCAACATCAGATGATATCTTCAGATTACAAGACCTCTTCATGTTGTTTCTCAGCGACTAAATACTACAGTTCAAACTCAAGCATAAGTGGTGCCAATATTCAAATGGCATAGTTAAAGAAAATAGAATGTTGCTGCACTAGACAAACATCATTTGAATACCATAGGTACAAGGCACATAAATAAAGCAATCACAGAACTTTGAAGACCATCCGTTAATTATCAACAGCACAGTAAAAGATGGTATAGATTCCTCATTTGCTTTGCAGTCGCTACATGTTGATTTAATTCACATGAAACGGTGTGGGCCAAGAAAAGATTGAACTTTTTTTCTCGAATACGCATGAGGGCTGCGTATCATTAAATTAAAGTAGAGGGAAAAAGGGCCAGTGGCCCGGGACAAACAGAACACACACAACACAAACACACTGAAAGGGAAAAAGGGTCAAACCTTTTCCTAAATAATTTTGGTGGTTGAAATGCCCAACACAAATAATTGGACTAACTAGTTTGCTCTAGATTATATATTCTACAGGTGCTAAAGGTTCAACACAAACCAATAAAAAGATCCAAGTTAGGGTTCAAAACAAAAGGAGCAAAAGAAACCAAAGAGAACCATAGTCTGGCGCATCGGACTACCGGTGTGCAACCGGACAGTGTCCGGTGCACCAGAGACCGTACATGCTGAACTCTTCACCTTCGGGTTTCTAGAGAGCCACTCCGCTATAATTCACCAGACTGTCCGGTGTGCCAGCGGAGCAATGGCTCCAGTGCAACGGTCGACTCCAACGAACACCTGCAAAAGCGCTACAGTGCGCAGACAGTTCGCGCAGAGTCAGAGCAGCGCCAGAAGGCGCACCGGATAGTGAATAGTGCCTGTCCGGTGCGGCACCGGACTATCCGGTGCCCCAAGCTGTTAGAGCTCCAACGGTCGAAACCGTCAGAACCCTAACGGTTGGGTGACGTGGCTGGCGCATCGGACAGTGTCCGGTGGCGCACCGGACTGTCCGATGCGCCCATCGACAGCAGCCTGGCCCAACGGTTGGTTTGGTGGTTGGGGCTATAAATATCCCCCAACCACCACCACTCCAAACATCCAAGCATCACTACTCCTCATTCAATACAAGAGCAATACACAACACTCCAAGACACAAATCAAAGCCTCCGATCAAATCAAAGTCCACAATTCAACTCTAGTTTTAGGACTTGTGAGAAGATCGACTTGTGTTCTTTTGTTGCTCTTATTGCTTGGTTGGCTTTCTTCTTTCTCTCATTCTTACTCTCAAAGCCTTGTAAGCGAACCAAGAGACACCAATTGTGTGGTGGTCCTTGCGGGGTCTAAGTGACCCAAAAATTCAAGGAAGGAAGCTCACTCGGTCTAGGTGACCGTTTGAGAGAGGGAAAGGGTTGAAAGAGACCCGATCTTCGTGACCACCTCAACGGGGATTAGGTTTGCAAGAACTGAACCTCGGTAAAACAAATCACCGTGTCACTCTCTTCATTTGCTTGTGATTTGTTTTCACCCTCTCTCTCGGACTCGATTTTATTTCTAACGCTAACCCCAGCTTGTAGTTGTGCTTTAAGTTTGTAAATTTCAGTTTCCACCTATTCACCCCCCTCTAGGCGACTTTCAATTGGTATCAGAGACCGATACTTCATTAGGGTTTAACCACTCAAAGTGATGTCGGGAGATCACGCCAAGAAGGAGATCATGACCGGCGGTGACAAGTCTACAAGCCACGGGAAGGCTCCATCGGGAGAGTCCGGCAACAAAATTAAGGGATCCCCTTCACATGCCAAGTCGCATCGGAGCGGAGACAAGAAAAAGAAGATGAAGAAGGTGGTCTACTACGAGACTGACTCTTCGTCGCCATCCACCTCCGGCTCCGACGCTCCGTCCGTCACTTCTAAGTGCCATGAGCGCAAGAAGTTTAGTGAGATCCCTCTATGCTACCCTCGCATTTCCAAACGTACTCCTTTACTTTCCGTCCCATTAGGCAAACCACCGATTTTTGATGGTGAAGACTATTGTATGTGGAGTGATAAAATGAGGCACCATCTAACCTCACTCCACGCTAGCATTTGGGACATTGTTGAATTTGGAGCGCAGGTACCATCCGTGGGGGATGAAGGCTATGACTCGGACGAGGTTGCCCAAATCCGGCACTTCAACTCCCAAGCCACTACTATACTCCTCGCATGTCTATGTCGAGAGGAGTATAATAAGGTGCAAGGGTTGCAGAGTGCCAAAGAGATTTGGAACGTGCTAAAAACCGTGCACGAAGGAGATGAGATGACCAAGATCACCAAGCGGGAGACGATCGAGGGGGAGCTCGGTCGATTCATCCTCAACCAAGGAGAGGAGCCACAAGAAATGTACAACCGGCTCAAGACCTTGGTCAACCAAGTGCGCAACCTCGGGGCACAAAATGGGATGACCATGAAATGGTCAAGGTTATTCTTAGATCACTCGTATTTCATAATCCTACTCAAGTTTAATTAATACATGGTGATCCTAGATATAAGCTAATGTCTCCCGAGGAAGTGATAGGAAAGTTTGTGAGCTTTGAGTTGATGATCAAAGGCTCCAAACAAATCATCGAACAAGGCAGCACCTCCACACCCGAGGTGCAACCCGTCACATTTAAAGCGAAGGAAGAAAAGGAAGAAGAGTCTACATCAAGTAGGCTCCCCATCGACGCCTCCAAGCTCGACAACGAGGAAATGGCGCTCATCATCAAGAGCTTCCGCCAAATCCTCAAGCAAAGGAGGGGGAAGGATTACAAACCCCGCTCCAAGAAGGTTTGCTACAAGTGTGGTAAGCCCGGTCACTTTATTGCAAAATGTCCTATTTCTAGTGACAGTGACAGGGGCGACGACAAGAGAGGGAAGAAGGAAAAGAAGAAGTACTACAAGAAGAAGGGCGGCGATGCCCACGTGTGTCGGGAATGGGACTCCGACGAGAGCTGCACCGACTCCTCCTCCGACGAGGACGCCGCCAACATCGCTGTCAACAAAGGCCTTCTCTTCCCCAACGTTGGCCACAAGTGCCTCATGGCAAAGGACGACAAAAAGAAGGTAAAATCTAGAGCCTCCACTAAATATACGACATCTAGTGATGAGGGTAGCTCTAGTGATGATAAAGATACTTTGCTTGCTCTTTTTGCCAACTTAAACATGCAACAAAAAGAAAAATTGAATGAATTGATAGGTGCCATTCATGAGAAGGATGAACTCTTGGATAGCCAAGAGGAATTCCTTATTAAGGAAAACAAAAAGCATGTTAAAGTTAAAATGCTTATGCTCAGGAAATAGAGAAATCTAAAAAATTAACTAGTGAGCTTAGCATTTGCCATGACACTATCTCCAACCTTAGAATTGAAAATGATAATTGGATCGCTAAGGTTGAAAAGAGAAATGTTTGTGATGATTGAATTGCCAATCTTAAAAATAATAATGCTAGTTTAATTACTAAGATTGACAAACTAAATGAATCAATTTCTAGCCTTAAGATTGAGAATGATAAATTAATTTCTAAGGCCAAGGATTTAAATGTTTGCAATGTTTCTATTTCATGTCTTAGAGATGAAAATGCCATGCTAAAATCTATGATAGATGAATTAAAATCTTGCAAACCCTCTACTTCTACTGTTGAACATATTTCTATTTGCACTAGATGTAGAGATGTTGATGTTGATGCTATCCATGATCACCTTGCTTTAATTAAACAACAAAATGATCACATAGCTCAACTAACTGCTAAAATCAATGAGCATGAAATAGAAAATGAGAAATTTAAATTTGCTAGGAGCATGCTCTATAATGGGTGATGCCCTGGCATTAAGGATTGCATTGGCTTCCAACAAGTAGACAATGTCAAGCTTAATGCCTCTAAGAGATTGTCCAATTTTGTTAAGGGCAAGGCTCCCATGGCACAGGATAACGAGGGTTACATTTTATATCCTGCTGGTTATCCTGAGCATAAAATTAGGAGAATTCATTCTAGGAAGTCTCATTCTGGCTCTCATCATGCTTTTATGTATAAGAATGAGACATCTACCCATGTTAAAATTTCTAAAAAGAAATCTCCTGTTGCATCAAATGATCATAACATTTCATTTAAGACTTTTGATGCTGCTTATGTCTTAACTAACAAATTAGGCAAAGTAGTTACCAAATATGTTGGGGGTAAACACAAGGGATCAAAGACTTGTGTTTGGGTACCCAAGGTGCTTGTTTCTAATGTAAAAGGATCCAAGGCCGTTTGGGTACCTAAGAACAAGGCCTAAACTTGTTTTGTAGGTTTATGCATCCGGGGGCTCAAGTTGGATCATTGATAGCGGATGCACAAACCACATGACAGGGGAGAAAAGAATGTTCTCCTCCTACGAGAAAAACGATGATCCCCAAAGAGCTATCACATTCGGGGATGGAAACCAAGGTTTGGTCAAAGGACTTGGTAAAATTGCTATATCTCCTGACCATTCCATTTCCAATGCTTTTCTTGTAGATTCTTTAGATTACAACTTGCTTTTAGTATCTCAATTATGCAAAATGGGTTACAACTGTCTTTTTACGGATATAGGTGTTCATGTCTTTGGAAGAAGTGATGATTTAGTAGCATTTAAGCGAGTATTAGAGGGTCAGCTATACTTAGTTGATTTTAATAGAGCTGAACTTGATACTTGCCTAATTGCTAAGACTAATATGGGTTGGCTCTGGCATTGCCGACTAGCCCATGTTGGGATGAAGAATCTTCACAAGCTTGTAAATGGAGAACACATTTTGGGACTAACAAATGTTCATTTTGAGAAAGACAGGGTTTGTAGCGCATGTCAAGCAGGAAAGCAAGTTGGTACCATCATCCACGCAAGAACATCATGACGACCGACAGGCCGCTTGAGCTACTGCACATGGATTTATTCGGCCGAATCACTTACATAAGCATCGGCGGGAGTAAGTATTGTCTTGTAATTGTGGATGATTATTCTCGCTTCATGTGGGTATTCTTTTTGCAGGAAAAATCTCAAACCCAAGAGACTTTAAAGGGATTCTTGAGACGGGTGCAAAATGTGTTCAGATTGAAAATAAAAAAGATAAGAAGCGACAATGGGGCGGAGTTCAAGAACTCTCAAATTGAAGGCTTTCTTGAGGAAGAGGGCATCAAGCATGAGTTCTCTTCTCCCTACACACCTCAGCAAAATGGTGTAGTGGAGAGGAAGAATAGAACTCTACTGGATATGGCAAGGACCATGCTTGATGAGTACAAGACTCCGGGCGGGTTTTGAGCTGAGGCAATTAACACTGCTTGCTACTCCATCAACCGGCTCTACCTTCACCGAATCCTCAAGAAGACATCATACGAACTCGTTACCAGTAAAAAGCCCAATGTTTCATATTTTAGAGTCTTTGGTAGCAAATGCTTTATTCTTGTTAAAAGAGGTAGAAAATCTAAATTTGCTCCTAAGGCTGTAGAAGGCTTTTTTACTTAGTTATGACTCAAACACAAGGGCATATAGAGTCTTCAACAAATCCACTAGATTAGTTGAGGTTTCTTGTGACATTGTGTTTGATGAGACTAATGGCTCTCAAGTAGAGCAAGTTGATCTTGATGAACTAGATGATGAAGAGGCTCCATGCGTCGCACTAAGGAACATGTCCATTGGGGATGTGTGTCCTAAGGAATCTGAAGAGCCTACTCATGCACAAGATCAACCGTCTTCTTCCATGCAAGCATCTCCACCAACCCAAGATGAGGTTCAAGCTCAAGATGATGAAAATGAAGATCAAGAGGATGAGCCACCTCAAGAGGAGGACAATGATCAAGGGGGAGATAACAATGATCAAGACAAGGAAGATGATCAAGAAATTCAGGGTTAAAGACCGCCACACCCAAGAGTCCACCAAGCGATTCAAAGAGATCACCCCATGAACTCCATCCTCGGTGATATTCATAAGAGGGTAACCACTCGATCTCGTATCACTCACTTTTGTGAACATTACTCTTTTGTGTCTTCTATTGAGCCATATAGGGTGGAAGACGCATTAAGAGATTCGGATTGGGTGTTGGCAATGCAAAAGGAGCTCAACAACTTCTCTAGGAATGAGGTATGGCATTTAGTTCCACGTCCTAACCAAAATGTTGTAGGAACCAAGTGGGTATTCCGCAACAAGCAAGATGAGCATGGTGTGGTGATAAGGAACAAAGCCCAACTTGTGGCCAAGGGATATTCACAAGTCGAAGGTTTGGATTTCGGTGAAACCTATTGTCGGCGTTTCGACCCCGGGGGGTCCCTGGACCAACGAGTGAATTGTCGCCGCGTGCCCCAGCCCAGATGGGTCGGCGCGAGACGGAGCACGGAGGGGGGAAACAAGGAGACAGGCGTAGAGGGGAAACCCGCGGCCTTCGTGTTTGTCCCGCGCCCAGGTCGGGTGCGCTTGCAGTAGGGGGTTACAAGCGTCCACGTGGGAGGGAGCGAGAGGCCTGCATGCGCCGTCCCGTCCTCCCCGCGCGGCCAACCCTTTGTATGAGTGCCCTGGGCCTTCCTTTTATAGGCGTAAGGAGAGGGCCCAGGTGTACAATAGGAGATGTAGCAGTGTGCTAACGTGTCTAGCAGAGAGGAGCTAGCGCCCTAAGTACATGCCGTCGTGGCAGCCGGAGAGGTTTTGGCACCCTGTTCATGTGATGTCGTGGCCGTCGGAGGAGCGCTGGAGCCTTGCGGCAGCTGTCGGGGCTGTCGAGTCCTTGCTAACGTCTCCTTGCTTCCGTAAGAGGTTGAGAGCCGCCGTCGTCATGGAGCACACGGGGTGCCATCATTACTTGTTTACCGGGGCGAGCCGGATGGGACGCCGGTCTTGTTCCCCGTAGCCTGAGCTAGCTAGGGGTAGGGTAATGATGGCCCCCCCTGTGACGTGGTCGGTCCGAGCCCTGGGTCGGGCAAGGCGGAGGCTCCTCCGAGGTCGAGGTCGAGTCTGTCTTCCGAGGTCGAGTCCGAGCCCCGGGTCGGGCGAGGCGGAGTCCATCGTCTTCCGGAGCCGAGGCCGAGTCCGAGCCCTAGGGTCTGGCGAGGCGGAGTCCGTCGTCTTTCGGAGCCGAGGCCGAGTCCGAGCCCTGGGGTCAGGCGAGGAGGAGTTCGTCGTCTTCCAGAGCCGAGGCCGAGTCCGAGCCCTGGGTCGAGCGTGGCGGAGTTCGTCGTCTTCCAGGGTCGAGGCTGGGTCCGAGCCCTGGGTCGGGCGAGGCGGAGTTCATCGTCTTCCGGGGCCGAAGCCAGGTCCGAGCCCTGGGGTCGGGCGAGGTGGAGTTTCCTATGGCGCCCGAAGCCGGACTCGGCTGCTGTCAGCCTCACTCTGTCGAGCGGCACAGCAGTCGGAGTGACGCAGGCGGCGCTGTCCTCTTGTCAGGCCGGTCAGTGGAGCGGCGAAGTGACTGCGGTCACTTCGGCTCTGTCAACTGAGGGGCGCGCGTCAGGATAAGGTGTCAGGCCATCTTTGCATTAAATGCTTCTGCGATACGGTCGGTCGGTGTGGCGACCTGGCCAAGGTTGCTTCTTGGCAAAGACTGGGCCTCGGGCGAGCCGAAGGTGTGTCCGTTGCTTGAGGGGGTCCTTGGGTGAGGCGTGAATCCTTCGGGGTCAGCTACCCTCGCCCGAGGCTGGGCTCGGGCGAGGCGGGATCGTGTCCCTTGAGTGGACCGAGCCTTGACTTAATCGCACCCATCAGGCCTTTGCAGCTTTGTGCTGATAGGGGTTACCAGCTGAGATTAGGAGTCTTGGGGGTACCCCTAATTATGGTCCGTGACAGTAGCCCCCGAGCCTCAAAGGGAGTGTTAATACTCGCTTGGAGGCTTTTGTCGCACTTTTTTGCAAGGGGACCGGCCTTTCTCGGTTGCGTTTCGTTCCGGTGGGTGCGCGCGAGCGCACCCGCCGGGTGTAGCCCCTGAGGCCTCGGAGGAGTGGTTATACTCCTTTGAGGTCTTAGTGCGTTTCGTGATGCTTCGGCCGGTCTGGTTGTTCCCTCATGCGAACTGGCCGTAGCCCGAGTGCACAGTCGAGTCCCAAGTTCTCGGGCTGGTATGTTGACGTTGTCAACGGTTTGGCCGGAGCCGGGTTTGCGAGAGCAGCCCCCGAGCCTCCGCACAGAGCGAGAGGACGATCAAGGATAGACTCGACTTTTTTACATACGCCCCTGCGTCGCCTTTCCATAAGGAGGAGGGGGGAAGCGCCATGTTGCCCTCGGAGGGCACCGAACATGGTGTCTCCAGTGAGTTGCTAACGGGTGATCCGAGTGGACGCCTGTGCCCCATCCGTTAGGGGTCTGCTAGTGGCCCGGAGGCGCGCTCCAAAAGTACCTGCGGGTGATTTGCCGGACTCGGTCCCCTTTTGACGGGGTCCGAGGGCTCGATGCCTCCCTCTGGTGGGATTCCGTTACAAAATCGTTCCCGTTGGTCTCGAAAATGTCCTAGGGTACCTCGGGAGCGTAGCCCGAGCCTTGGTTATGTATCGAACGTACCCAGGGTCATCCCTCGCTCTACGTCTAAGGCGGCTGTCGAACCCTTTGGGGGCCAGCCTACGAACCCCTGATCAGTAGTGGGCGCGGGGCCCGAGTAGCCTGAGGTGGCCATTGAACCCTTCCGAGGGGCCAGCCTTCGAACCTCTGACCAGTAGTGGGCGCGGAGCCCAAGTGCTCTGAGGCGGCTGTTGAACCCTTCCGAGGGGCCAGCCTTCGAACCTCTGATCAGTAGGGGGGCTCGGGGCCTGTTTCCTTCACGGAGAAGGATCCCTTTCGTTGTATCCCCTTTCCCGGTCCCTGTCGTAAGAGAGAGAAAGAGAAAAAGGGAAAAGATACGAAATCGAACGACGTGGCGCACCTTTTTTGACGCGGTCATTATGGCGAAAGCGAAGCGTCGCCTGCTTCGCCTGCCAAAGGTGCCGCCTGTCCTGCCGCAGAGTTAATGCGACGGGACGAGTGGTTCGCGGGGCAGCCGTTGCACGTGCGCGAGCCGTTCGAGGAACGGAACACGGGCACGTCGTCTTCACGCCATGGGAGAGGGTTCTCTTGCTGTCCTAGGAGGGGACACGAGCTTGGCTGACGACTTGACCGCTGCTTCCGCCTGCCTGCCACCGCCATTACTGCCGGCCCATTTCTGGCCGTATCGACCGTCGCGCCTTCTCCTGCGGCTGGCTGACCCATGACCGATGTGCCGGGTTGGCACTGTTGGGTCATGCGCAGGGTCGCCTCGAGTCGCGGTACTGGTTCCGCAGTCGAGGAGGCATGGTAGTGGCGCGAGTGGCGGTGCAGTTTCTTGCACGTAGTAACCGGCGCGTCGATTACATGACGTGTGGGCCTGGGCCTCCATGCTGGACACGTCGAAAAGGGTGCGCCCCCTTGGTGCGGTTGCATGCCATCTGCATGGCGGTCCGTTCTTTTACCCGCTGGTCTGGGCGAAAGTGGAGAAGTGCTTGTAACCGCTAGGCAGTTACGCACACCACGCGCGGCGGTTTGGCTTCTTCCGCCTTGGGCCAGCTTGCACGACGCGTGGGGCCCAACCCCCGTGTTGTAGGGGGAGGACTTAGGAGTGTGTTGGAGAAGACTCAGCCCGCGACGGCTGAGAACGCAAGTGGGGAGAGTTGCCTTTTAAAAGGAGGGTGACCCCCTTGAAAGGCAACCATGTCTTCGCGCTCCCCTCATGCATCGTGTCTTTCCACCTTCCGAGCCCCCGGGTGGGGGGCGCCCGTGGTTCTTCCGCCTTGTCGTCGTTTGAGGAACACAACTTCACGGAAGTTGGTACCTTTCAGCCATCATTCAGCTTCAAGGATTTTCATCAGACAGCCCGGCTGCATCCCCTCGCCGGTGGTCACCCATGACGGTGACCACCAGCTTGATGGTGGGGAGAAGCGAGCCGGGCTGCGATCTTGGCCCCGCCCTCAGCTTCAAGGATCTTCATCATCCTTGCTGGGGCGGAGGGCGGGCTGAGCTGGAGCTCCACCTCTCGTGTGGGCCGGCGGGCCACCTCCTCCCCTAGCTTCTGGTGGTGGAAACCATCCTCCAGCTCTGCGGAGGAGGCGTCCTCCAGCCATGCCGGGGAAGGCGAACTGTTGCTGCCCAGCCAGGGTGCAACATTCTGTCCTCTGTCCTCGCTTTCATGGCGAGGACAGGAGTGAGGACCTGCCGGTGCGCCTTGGGGCGGCCGATGCTTGCTGGTGCGGTGTTGGTGGACACCGCCGTTGGTGCTGACGTGGTGGCGGCTGGAGAAAGCTTCCCCACCGTCGAGGCCGTCAGCGCCGCCTACGGACCGACCTCCGGCTCTTTGGCTTTAATGTCTGGTTCGTGTCCCTTGAGTGGGGACGCGAGCGAGAGCCTTCCGGTGGCCGCGTCCTGTGACACCCTAGTGTCACTTAGGGTTTCTCTTATAATGCCAAACCAAGAACCATCATTCTATGTGAACCAAAGTAAGCATGAGCATCAAATTAACTTAAGAATGAAGAATTCCCCAAGCATATACTTAAAAGTATCATGATCAAGACAATTGAGTATTTTTAAAAGGTAAGAATATGTAACCCTAATAAAAACCCTAAATAAGCCCCATGAGCAAAATTTAAGAAAATAAGGAGAAGGGCATGAAAAATTTAAAATCATGACTTGAGCCAATTATAAAAGTTAAAGTATCTTAAATAAGCAACAAGAAAGGTTGAGAAAGCTTAGCCAAATTAACTCAAATAAGTTCTCGAATCAGCCCTTGATCTATGAACCCTTGGAGAAATTCAGATTTCTGAATTTCTGAAATTCAGACCTCTTTCCAAGGATCAACTGCGTTCTCTGTTTTTCGAAACTCAAAACCAGGAGATCCAAATATCAAAGTTGTGCCAAATTCCCTTGAACACATCCTGGAAAAGTTTGAACTCAAACCAAATTCATTTGACATGGTTTTGGCGCGGTTTGACCTCGGGACCAGACATTCTGACACTGGCACCTTGGTGATGCTACAACTCCCTGTCCCTAGCCTAAAACCGCGCGACGTCCATACATAAAAGACAAAGTTTGGTCAGGTGAACAAATCCTTCATAGCGATCTTGCCCAAATTCGCGAAGATTTGCTCCCAATCAGCGCTTGAACTCGGGCAGAAGCATCGGGCACACGTGTTCGACCGTGGCTGACACCTCCGGTTCACGCCCGTTCGCGCACCCGTGCCCTCCAGTGCACGCCCGCGCGCGCTCGCCGGTCCACGACCGCCCGTGCACCGCGCCGTGCCTATAAAGCCTTCCCAAGTGCGCCCCACTTCACCCCGCACTCACCAGCACGGCCAGCCCCTTCCCTTAGCTCCGGCGAGCTCAATTCCGCCCGCCATTGCCGCCAGAGCTTCGGCCACCGTGGCCAGCCCACCCCAGCCACCCCCAAGTCGAGCCAGCGCTTCGGCTAGCTCCGCCAGTAGCCCGTGAAGCTCGCCAAGCCCTCGGACTAGGCCGGACTTCACCAGAGGCCCGAGATCGACCTCACCGGACCTCGGTTTTCCGCCGCCGCGCGTGGACCGAGCTAACCAGTGAGTCTCCACCCAATTCCTCGCACCCATATCTTCTCTGGCATCCCATGAACCCCTCTGACCCATCCAATTGATCTATCCCGCCGTGACCTGGCCGGACTCCTCGCCGCCGACGAGAATCCCCGCCTGCACGCGTGGACCGACCGACTCCGGCCATCCCCGACGGCGACCTGCACCTCGTTGTGATCCCCGAGACCTCCCCTACGTCCTTGACCACTTCACCAGAGCCATCTCGCCGCCAGTAAGCCCCTCCGCCCTTTCTTCCGCCGCGGTCACTGTTTAACTTAGGAGAAGGACCTCGGGTTAGGAGATGAAGAACCCGAGGGGTTTTCTGTAACGTCAGTGACTCATATGAATAGTAGACTAAAGACTAATCTGCGAAGAAAACTTAGAATATCCGCCAGGGCCCCCAGTGCAAAATGGTTTTCCATTTAATCAATTCTGTTAATCTTTTTAAATAACCAGAGAACTTGTAAAATCCATAACTTGATGAATTCATAGTCAAAAGATGTCAAACCAATTTTGCTAGATCCTAAATTTTATGAACTATCATTTAAAAATAGTAAACCCTATGCTTTCTGTTCTAAATTTTTGAGTTTAAAATTAAAACAGAAACCTACCAAACCTAGTTTAATTAAGGAAAATTAGTTTTTCTTCTGTACTGAACTTAAGAAAATTTGTGGGTATTCAAACCTCATTTAGACACTGTTTAAAAATAGTAGGAACCCCAGTATTGAAAAATGTGATGTAGATATTCATTTAAAAGCTATTTTGCCCAAAACTTAGGAAAAATCAGAAAGGCATTAGAAATTGGTGAACAGTAAAGGAAATTATTTTTCCTAGTTTGCTCAAGTAACAAAGAACCTAGGAAAAATAGAGAGACCTTTAGTCCAGATCAGATTCAAATTAAAATGAATTATTTAGCTTTATTTGGACTGAAAATCAATTATTAAAATTACAAAACTATACCCAAAATGGATAATAAAAATCCAGTAGACTTACAACCACCAGAACCCCACTACAAAAATAAAGAACACCTCAGTCCAACTTTTTAAGTAAGGAGAATAAATATAAAATGATAATGAGGCATTTTCCAAATAAATCATAGACAATCCCTAATAATGTGATAATGGGCAACCAAAAATTAGCTAAGTCCATATTGAGATAAACCAACAGAGAAAAATGCAAACCCCTGAAAAGGAGGCAAATTCTTACCTAGTGCTACTGTTTTATGAGAAAGGCCACTAAATTCAAATAATACATACCACCCCTTTCCTTAAGCAAAAAGATGCCAAACTTCAGAATGATTGCTCTTGCACAAAATAATAACCAAGAAAAATAAGAACTCTGTTGTTTGATATTTTTCAAATATAGTGGTAGTAGAAAACACCTATTTGGCTAGAAACTTGAGAAAACCATAGTAAAATAGCTAAAAGGTATTAATGGCTAGAAATTTGTATCAAGTCATGTTACAACACCTAAAAGCCAGCAAAAATAAGTTTTAGAGAATTACCCACTGTTAAATAATAGTTGTAGTTCAAAGCACCCCTTCTACCCTAGAATTTAATAATTTTGTCCAGAGAAAACTATTCACTTTCTAATCCCCAACTTTTGAGACAAAGAAACATACACTAGTGCCAAGCCACTGTAATTTTTGCAGAATTTTTTAGAATTTTATAAAAGCAACTTGTAGTTCAAACCCACCCCAAAACAATAAAGAGAATAAAAGAAAAGGAAGGAAGACATAAACCTCACCCTAATAAGTCTAACTTGAGTACTTATCAATTCTCACTAAGGTTTAAAAGGACTTCAGTGGAACCCCAAAAATAAACCTACCAATTACCTTAGATAAAAGTTTGACCCAATTTACCAAGAATACCACCCAAGGGTCTTACATAGGTAAGGATAACCTTATTTAACTCAAGTAGATCATACACCGTCAAAAGTTGTAATTTCTAAAAGCACATATCATATCATGCATATATCTTACGCATTGCATTCATTAGATTGTAATCTTGCCGACGGAGAGTACATGCTCATCCCCGAGCAAGGACCTGTCCAAGAGGAGGACCAGGAGCAGGCTTCAGAGGCTGCTATTGAGGATCTCCCCGCAGCCCCAGCAATTGAAGGCAAGCCCCGGTTTTATGCATAACCGTTTATATATGCTATTTTACTACACTTAATGTTTGTAGGTTTGTAATGCGCACTTAAGTGTAGGAGTTGCATGAAACCTCTAGTTGCATGAACTTAGGATTCCTTTTTGAGATGAATACTAGTATGCTAGGTCGAGTAGCTGCCTTGCTAATCAGGATCTCGGTAGAAGTCGAGTGATTTTTCTAGCACTCGCGCGAGGTCAGGAATTGATTGTATTCATCTTGATAACGGGGTATGTATTGGTCTATGGACTTGGATCTAGGGAGGATGTCTTGTCCATGAGACGGGAAAAAGAATTAAGGATTAATGTGTGGATACCTGAGTCAAGCTTTTGAACGTACTAAACACATGCCGGGAAATATGGTAACCGGTAAACCTAGTACCTGAGTGAAGCCGGGCGAGGACTTTATCCCTCATGCGACCTGAGACTGGGTCTCCCATGCTAGCTATGGTGGGTACAAGTGCGGTCACTGCACGGCGGCAGCCGGGGTCAGTGGAGCATTGTATGCCAAGGCGGTGAGGCCTGGACGCGAACGGGGAATCGATGGGGACGGTTGTCATGTGCAGGGTCGGAGTACCCTGACATGCCGTGTGTTTAGGTTTACCTTGCAAGGTTAAAACTCGATTCAAATCGTCTGCTTCTCGCAGCTAATGAGACTGCTTGATTCCTTGTACTGCATCGAGTAAGAAGTGAAATGAGGTTACATGAGATAACTTGTTGATTGAACTAAATGTTTGCCACCATGAATGCTTAGAAAAAGTAAATCTAGCTAAGTTAATGATGATAGAATTTGAAAAGCTAAAAGTTGATTTTTAGAAACTGCTAGTGCTTTTGGCAAAACCAAACCCCTCAGCCAAACAGCCGCATAGTCTAGAGGTAGAGGAGTAGATTCCTCACACCGGGTAAGTCTAGTTGAGTATTAGTATACTCAGCCTTGCTTGTGGCACAATTTTTGCAGGTACCATTCAGGAAATGGTTGATGGTGTGACTTGGCCTACCACCCTGCCACCGGGTTGGACGGTCGAGTGGGATGTTGCTCCGGCAGGAGAGGAGCACGAGGAGTAGTGGGCTAGGCCTTGCCCATTTCCTCGATACCGACGGCATCGATTATCCGCTGCACTTTATTTTGTGAACTCTTATTTGCTACTCAAAAACTCCGATTTATGTAATAACGCAATACTTAATTTGAGGTTTCCTGTTTTATTGTATTTCTTCTGTGAGTCACCTTCGAGTGAGATTGTGGAATTTGATCCTGGTTAAGTGGCTCTATCAGACTAAGATCCGAGGGACTGACGGGTTATTCCGATTTAAGTGTGTTACGGCCCCTGAGGCGTGACTTAGGCACTTAAGCTGGAATAATCTGGGTGGTTCTGCCACAGCTGGTATTGGAGCAAATTCCACCATAGAGAAGGACAATAAACCGTGAATACCAATTTTCAAAATCTAAAACTTGCCTAGAAATTGCTAAGGATCGTCAGGACTAGACCGTTAGACTTAGGACGAAAGGCCTTAGGCATAGAGGGAGAATGGGTGGCTAATTACTTAGGCCCCGTGGGCCAGTACTTATATTTCCAAGGATGCCCTAAAAAGCACCCTATTTTCTTTCGAGAGGCAACGATTTTCCAGCATGCATGCATCATAAAACACAAAGAGGAATTAAAATTTGAACTAACCCACTTTCTTTAGAACCATCCGGGCTCTCTTTTTCTTTTTCCTTCCACCATAATCTTTACCTTTGATTCCCTTCCGCAGATGAATTCACCCACCCCCGCCAGTGGAGGAGACTCTAGTTTCAGTTCTGACTTCCTTTCTCGCGATGGTTTTCCTTCCATCTTGTGGGGAAGTGCTTAACTCCACCAGTTACCCTACGCCCCCTTTGTACACGGTGCAGTTGTATGAGGAGCATCGGGTACCTCGTTGTTGGGTCTGGCTGACTTTGGAAGCTCATCCCCTTCAGCCGGGTTGGCGTTCTCTTGATTCTGAGACGATGGGACTCAGGACGAACGACACCGTTGAAGCAGCAGCCATGAAGGCTCTGACGACTTTTTGTGGCTACCATCCCTTGGAGATGGTGATGCACCCTTTGGGACTCTTCCCTGCTGAGAGGAAGGATGATCCCATGTGGTGTAACCGCGTGAGCCATGTGAAGGATGTGTGGGCAATGTATCCTGACTTGGTTGGGAGGGTCACTATTTAGTGCATGAGTGCGTTGTACCGCCTTCAGGCCCTTCAGAGCGACGCTATGGCACTCCTCGCTAACATCACTCAAACCACCAAGCTCACTCTCGATAGTCGAGAAGATTTTGTGGTTGATCTATCCATCGAGTTGGTAGAGAAGGATCTGCAGGTGGAGAGGCTGAGCCAGCGCATCACCACCTTGGAGCAGCAGGTGGAGATCCGAGACAACACTATTGATGTCTTGGAGAACCAGCTTCACGATGTGCAGAGGGAACTCGAGGAAGCAAATGACCACCTGGATATGCACCACTTGGAGATGGAGGCCAATGAAGCCGGAAGCGAGGGAGAAGAGGATCCCGAGGAGCTAGGACCAGCCCCTGGTGCCAATGGGACTACCTCCGCGATGCCTCCTTCACCCGCGTCCAGTGTCGCTTCCCTTGCTCAGGGTTAAGCAGTCACTTCGACACTCTTAGGTGGATAGAAACCTATGCGAGCTTAGTTAATATCAGATTTTGGACTAGGCTTATGGGTACTTTCTCCTAATTGATGTAACCCTGTGAACTTCTGAATTCTGTGGGATTTTTGTCACCATGTTATCTTAAATTCGAACCTGATATTATAATCATGGCATTTTTCCTTCCATATGGGATAATATCTTGACGTTCGAAACTATGAGTTGGGATAACAATGGCGGCAATCTCTGTTTTCAGATGGCAGCTAGGCAGCGTCGCGGGCATAGCGAGCAGGTTCCCCCGCCACCTCCTCCAGCTCCCACAGTGCAGGAGATGATGGCCCAGCAGAATGAGATTCTGCGACAGCTCTTGCAGCGCTAGCCCCACCCTCAGCAGCATGGTGGAGGCCAGCCTCAGCGACCTCCAGCGATGGCAACTTACCAGGAGTTTCTGAGCATGCAGCCACCCTTGTTCACCAAGGTAGAGGATCCGTTGGACGCCGACGTATGGCTTCGCGTCATCGAGTCCAAGTTTCCCCTCCTCACGGGAGACTGCCCTGATGCTACCAAGACCCGCTTCGCCGCGCAGCAGCTTCACGGATCTGCTCGGACTTGGTGGGATCACTTCCGTGCTATGCTCCCCGCTGATCGTGAGGTGTCTTGGGAGGAGTTCAAGACTGCCTTCAGGGGACACCACATCCCAGCTGGCATTCTTGATCGGAAGTTGAATGAATTCCTGGCCCTTAATTAAGGAACCCGCACGGTACTGCAGTATGCGCAAGCTTTCAACGACTTATGCCAGTATGTAGGGTATCATGCTGATTCTGATGAGAAGAAGAGGGATCGCTTCCGCAGGGGTCTCAATGCCAAGCTGCGGGAACGACTCAACACTGTCCGGGCTGATAGCTTCAATGAGTTGGTCAATATGGCCATCTCCCAGGAGGATTGCATTGTTGCTCACCGGGCAGAGAAGAAGAGAAAGGCACCAATGGCAGCACCATCCGCTCAGGCTCAGAGGTTCCGGATTGTTTCTCACAATCGGAGCAGGGGATTTCAGCAGCAGGCAGGCAGATGGGTGATCAGGCCACCTCAGCAGCAGCAGCCAGCACCCAACCTCTTTCCAGCTCCCGCTCCAAGAAACAATCAGCCTCCGCAGCAGCAGCAGTTCTGCCAGGGCAATGGGAACAAGTGTTTCACTTGTGGCAATGTGGGCCACTATGCCAAGAATTGTCCCAGGAACCAGCAAAGGCAGATGCCAGCACCAAATCAAGACAAGGGAAGAAAGCAGAAGGTGCAAGTCAGGCAAGGGAAGCTCAACTTCACTACTCTTGAGGAAGTACCTGAAGGAGCTCCTATCATGACTGGTATCTTTTCAGTTTATAATCAACCTGCTTTAATTCTATTCGATTCTGGTGCATCACGTAGTTTCATTAGCCAAAAGTTCAGTGCTAGATGCAAACTGCCATTCTCTCACTCTAGAGGGTCATTCATGATAGTCACACCTGGGGGTAAAATTGCAACTAATCAATTAAACCAAAGTGTGCCTATTCAACTGGGAAGCCACATTGTCAAAACCACTCTTCTTGTGTTGGGATTGGAAAATGTGGACATTATTCTAGGAGCTAATTGGATGACCTTGCACCAAGTTGTGCTTGATATAGCCAGCCGTACCGTGGAAGTTAATTCTCCGTTCTGCGGGAACTTCACTTTAATTCTGCCCAGTCAAGGTTCTACTCAGTCATGTGCTTTCTCTATGACGGAGTTACCTTTGAAGAAGATCCCAGTGGTCTGTGAGTATGCAGATGTCTTCCCTGATGAATTGCCGGGAATGCCACCGGACCGGGACATTGAATTTGCCATCGAGTTGCAACCGGGAACGGCCCCAATTTCCAAAAGGCCCTACCGAATGCCACCCGCTGAGTTGGCAGAGTTGAAGGAGCAATTGCAAGAGTTGCTGGATAAAGGATTTATTCGCCCAAGTACTTCACCTTGGGGATGTCCAGCACTATTTGTGAAGAAGAAGGATGAAAGCTTGAGGCTGTGTATAGATTACCGCCCTCTTAATGTGGTAACTATCAAGAACAAGTATCCTTTGCCTCGTATTGATGTTCTTTTTGACCAGTTGGTCGGGGCCAAGGTATTCTCCAAGATAGACCTTCGCTCTGGCTACCATCAGATCAAGATACGAGCAAGTGATATTCCGAAGACGGCATTCTCAACCAGATATGGGCTATATGAATTCTTGGTGATGTCATTCGGGCTGACAAATGCACCAGCATATTTCATGTATCTGATGAATTCTATTTTCATGCCTGAATTGGACAAGTTCGTGGTGGTTTTCATCGATGACATTTTGGTGTACTCAAAGAACGAAGAAGAACATGCCGGGCATTTGCATGTAGTGCTTCAACGTCTGCGAGAGCACCACCTTTATGCCAAGTTATCCAAGTGTGATTTTTGGCTAAAGGAAATCAAATTCTTGGGCCACACTATCTCTCAGGCTAGAATAGCTGTTGATCCTGATAAAGTGCAAGAGGTGATGAACTGGAAGCCACCAACAACTGTTCGTCAGATTCGGAGTTTTCTGGGATTAGCTGGTTATTACCGAAGATTTATTCCGGACTTCTCTCGAATTGTGAAGCCTATAACTGAGTTGCTGAAGAAAGAAGTCAAATTTGTTTGGAGTCAGAAGTGCGAAGATGCCTTCCATGCATTAAGGCAGCATCTGACCACAACACCAGTATTGGCGCAGCCTGACAACAGCAAGCCTTTTGATGTGTATTGCGATGCCTCTGGCACCGGGCTAGGTTGTGTCTTGATGCAAGACAACCGAGTCATTGCTTATGCCTCAAGAGCACTCAGGCCTCATGAGCAAAACTATCCCACTCATGACCTCGAGTTAGCAGCAGTGGTTCATGCATTGAAAATGTGGAGGCATTATCTAATGGGGACCCACTGCAACATCTTCACTGATCATAAGAGCCTTAAGTACATTTTTACTCAGGCTGATCTCAACATGAGGCAGAGAAGATGGCTAGAGCTGATCAAGGATTATGACCTGGAGGTACATTATCACCCAGGAAAAGCTAATGTGGTAGCAGATGCCTTGAGCCGGAAGATGCAGTGCAATTGTATTCTGATGGATTCTCACATTAACACCTTGTGTGATGAGTTGAGCAAGATGCAAATTGAAGTGATTCCTTCTGGTTCTTTGTCTCACATTTCTGTTGAGCCAGCTTTGCAGGACCAGATCATCATGGCCCAGCTCAATGACAAGGGAGTGCAGGTTATCAAGAAGAATCTCCATCAGAAGGTTGAGAAGTATAATTGTTTCCGCCAGGATGAAAAGGGTGTGTTATGGTTCAAAGGCAGATTGGTGATTCCTAAGGACCCGAACCTCAAGAGGAAAATTTTGGATGAAGCTCATCTCTCCAAATTCTCTATGCATCCGGGAAGTACCAAGATGTACCATGATCTGAAGCCTTTGTACTGGTGGACCAGAATGAAGAGGGAGATAGCCCAGTATGTATCAGAATGTGACACCTGTCAGAGGATAAAGGCTAGCCACTTGAAATCAGCTGGAGCCTTGCAACCCCTGTCCATACCTTCGTGGAAGTGGGATGACATCAGCATGGATTTCATTGTGGGTCTGCCCAACACCTCTCGTCATCATGACTCAATTTGGGTTATTGTGGACCGATTGACAAAAGTGGCACATTTTCTTCCTGTGCACACCACTGATAAGGCTCAGAAGTATGCAGAATTGTATATTGACCGGATCGTGTGTTTGCACGGATTACCTCGGACCATTGTTTCTGACCGAGGAGCCCAATTTGTTGCCAGATTTTGGGAACAATTGCAAGAGTCTCTGGGAACCAAGCTAATCAGGAGTTCAGCTTACCACCCACAGACTGATGGTCAGACGGAAAGGGTAAACCAAATTCTGGAGGATATGCTGAGAGCTTGTGTGATCGATAGTGGCAAGAACTGGGATAATGTAATACTCAAAGTTGTATACCAAGAGTAATAGAGAGAGTTCCTCATTTTGTGTGTCTCATTTGCATCATAAAAAGAGCACCTATGTAATTGAGAGTGACTAAATAAAACAATTATTCTAAAATAAAGAAAAAAGTGCATTTGTTGGAGTTTTATGTTTGTGCATTAAATAAAAATAACAATAATATAAAATGACTAGAAATTGGATTAAGCCCTACATTGGAAACTAGGGTTTAAAAGGAAGAAGAGAAATGTTATGAAAATAAAAATAATATAAATATATTCCAAAAATTTGTATTTTATATTCCATAATATGATTTGATAACAAATGTGCACAAGGTTTGAAAACTAAATTCAAATTCAAATTTAAACCTAGAAGAAAGAAAACAGAAAAAGAAAAAGAATAAAAAGCTTACTTGGGCCGCCTGCCTCCAATTCGGCCCGCTCCAGCTTCCCACCCGCGCAGCCCAGCTTGCCCACATCCACGCCTCACTGCGCGCCGGGGCCCATCTGCCGGTCAGCTGGCCGTTTGCCTCTCCTGCGCGCGCTGTCCCTGACAAACCGGACCCGCTTCCCAGTTCACCAACGCGCGCGAGCACTCACTGTACCGTGGCCCCACATGTCGGGTTCTTCCCCAACGGCCTTGCCGTGCATGGCGGGGGCGCGGAGATCTCGCCGCTCCGTTGAAGCAGCTCGGCCACGTCCGCGTCTTTAAGGGGGGAGCACGTCCGGGCTTGCCTCTCCCTCCTTATCCTCCTACCTTCGCGACCCACCTACCCCTCTGCCAGTTTGCCAATCGACGCCGCTATTGCTACGCTCGCGGAAGGGATTGTGGCCGCCGCCGTGGACCCGGCCCGGTACCGCCGGTGGGTGGCCAGGGTAGTGTCGGGAGTGTTCATCGGTGCGTGGGGATCGTCTGCGTGGAATATTGCGCTCGGTGACCCGTCCAATCGACCGGAATCGCTCGCCGTCGTCGGTAATCCGCCGTGCTCCGTGGGCAGAGGTCTGTGCCGCGCGATTCACAGTAAGTCCTCCCCATTTCATTTCGCCTTACTCACAGCATCGTATTGATCACCACGGGTAGGGGGATTAGCGCCCGATGCGTCACATTGAGATTCGCCGACGAGGGCTCCACCGTGAGTTTTGGTGCGCCGCCGCGCCTGTGTGCGTGATGGAGAAGACAAGCGTGCGCCGTTGGATGGATGATGGACGGTGTAGATTAGGTTAACAATTACCCCTTCGTCCAATAGATCCGCGACCATAGATCTGCGATCCGACGGTTGCGAGCGTGTCTGGCTATTTTAAATCCGGACCGTAGATGGTGATCCAACGGCTGCGATCTTGTACCCGTTCGGCCGGCACTCGATCTATTAGGGACCGTTCGAATGTAATCCAACGGCTCTGATCCTACCATACCCCTTCGCCGTGGACATTTTGCTAAAGAGCCCCCTGGTAAACAGAAAATCAACCCGCCGTCCTGGTGCGCTGTGCTTTGAGTCACAGGGATTTTTGTAGCTAGGCCCCTGCGGTTCTTAGATTTTGACGCCTAATCCAGAGCCTATTTAAATTGAATAATTGAATTAGAAAATGAATATTTAATATGAAAATAAGTGCTAGAACTTGTTTAATTCATAGAAAATTCATGTTAACTCCAAATTGACCCATTCCAATTTCTAAAATTTTGTAATATTATTCTCTATCATTTAGAATCACTGTTTTGACATGAACTCTGTTAGAAAATTAATTTATCATCTAAACCTATTATAATCACCTTAAACCTTAGGAAATTCATAACTTGAATTCTATAACTCCAAATTTAGTGATTCCAGTTCCTATGATCTTATTTTAATGTGTATATTTTTACTGTATATTTTATTCATCTGTTTGGTGTGATGTTGATTTTGGCTATACTATGTATGTATTGTGTTGATGCGAGTAGACGAGCAAGCCACTGTGGAAACTGAAGTTCAACAAGTAGAAGTAGCTGAGCAGGAGCTCATTACAGGCAAGTTGTGCCCTTGATCACTTACTTTTCCCAGCCATGTTCTTATTAATTTTAATGATCTGCATAGGTTAATTTTGATGGGAGCCTTTATGTTACCCCAGTTTTGATTACCTCTATACCTTGTTCACCCCTGAAATATTTTTGGGTAGTACTTGCTATTGCTTTATGTGGATTGGGTATAGAGATATACTATTCATGATTATTCTGTTATTAGCTTGTTATTATTGCTGTTCATGTTAAGATCATTAAATTAATGGGAACATGGAGCGACCACCCGGGAAAACAGTGCTAGCACAAGGGTTTAATGGGACGCCCTTGGCTGACTAATTAGGAAAGCTAGTGGAATACTACCTTACCCGAAAGGGGCAAGGGCAGTAGGGGAGTGGTCAGTGTAGGGAGGTCCCTGGTTGATTTTGCTGCGATGGCGGTCAGCCAGGAACCCTGCATTGGAACTTCCTATAAACTGTAGCGGGTTTTCGGAAGCTAGTGGAACTTTGTAAAGGCCTCGTAGTGGATCCCTAGCCATTCACCTCGGTAGTGTCTAAGGGCCTTGCAAACCCTGGCGACATGGGATGCACGACTTGTGGGTAAAGATGCGCAACCTCTGCAGAGTGTAAAACTAGTATACTAGCCGTGCTCACGGTCATGAGCGGCTCGGACCCTCACATGATTAATTATGGAACTTAAATTCAATTTGACATTTGCATCGCATTTGGGATTATTTTACTATTACTGTTCTTTATTATTGTTAAGGTTTGGTATTTACTTACACTTAGTAATTGCTAATAAAATCTTGACCAACTTATAAAAGCAATGCTCAGCCTTAGCCTCTATTTTATTGATCAGCCTTACACTTCATGAACTCCCACCTTTGGTGAGTTCATGCCACATTATTCCCCACGACTTGTTGAGCTATGAACGTATGTGAGCTCACTCTTGCTGTGTCACCCCCCCACAGGAGAAGAACAGGTGGTCGAAGAGGAGTCGCCTAACACTGAGGAGTTCGATCTGATCTAGGTGGCGTTTCTCAGTCGACATTGGCGCCGACGATCCTTAGTTCGTTTTATATTTATCTTTATTTTGTAATAAGACTTCCGCTATGTAATAATTACTCTGATGATTTATGACATTTATCTCTATACACTCTGTTATTATATATGTTGTCTTCTTGGCGCATGTATGAGATGCACCTGGCTTTGTTCCTTAAAGCCGGGTGTTACAGAAGTGGTATCAGAGGAAATGTTGACTGTAGGACGAAACCTAGATAGAAATGGACAAACCCTTACCTACTTATCTTACTCTGATTCATTCCATACTTACCTTATCTTGATCCTGTCTCACCTTCTACTGTTCTACTCTGATCATCCTTACCTTTTCTACTCTGAGACAAGATGGATTTCAAACCTTGGAATCCCTACCCCTATGACATTCTTAAGAGTTAGGGAACCCAAAACAAAAGTTAAAACTATTTTCTTAAAAAAATGTTGGTTGATTGTGCTGATGCTAAATGTCTGATTTGCTTCTTTGATTGATTGAATTATTATAGATGGACATCTTAGCATGTACCAACATAAGGTATTGAATTAGCTATAGTAGGTGAAATATTAATCTGCTTAGCTAATAAATCCCCCAAAGTAACATGATTGTAATTACTGCCTTGTCTACTGCTCTTTCTTACCATATGTATCTAACTCAGATGGTCAATACCAGGAGGGGTGGTGGAATTGATTTGCCTCCTAACCGACACACTCGAAGAATTTATAGACAACCTCAGCCACAGCCTGCAGAGATGAATCCTCCTAATCCTCCACCAGGCGGAGTTAACCCACTGGTTGCTGCTCAGATGGCGGTGATGCAGCAAATGGCGGACACTATGGCTGACATGCGTGCTCAGATGCAGCAAGAACGCCAAGAGATGCGTCAGGAAAGAGAAGATATACGCTAGGAGTTGCGCCAGGAGAGAGATGAGATACGCCAAGAAAGGAGGGCGCAACAACAGCAGCTGCAACAGCAACTTCAACAACAGCAACAGCAGCAACAAGTACCACTGCCTCCACCACCACCACCAGTTCCACCTCGTGATAAGCACCGGGAGTTTATGAGTCATAAGCCACCGACCTTCGCCAGTTCGCCAGATCCACTTGATGCAGATGATTGGCTGAAAGCAATTGAGAAGATGCTCAACATTGCACAATGCACTGACCGGGAGAAGGTTTTATATGCTTCTGGACGTCTGACGGGTCCTGCTGCTGACTGGTGGGATTCTTATACTGCTGCCCATGATGCTGCGGATACTATTACTTGGGCAGAGTTCAGTACACAATTCAGGAACTACCATATTCCAGCTGGTATGATAAAGATCAAGAAGAAGGAATTTCTGTCGCTGAAGCAAGGAAGTATGTCAGTCAGCGAGTACCGCGACAAGTTTATTCAGTTATCCAAATATGCCCCTGAAGAAGTTGCTGAAGACGAGAGGAAGCAGGAGCATTTCATTGAAGGACTTAATGGACCACTGCAGTATGCTCTAGTGGCACACACATTTCCATCATTTCAGAGACTGTTGGATAAGGCCCTGGCTATTGAACACAAGCGTGTTCAACTAGGCGATTTGAAGAGGAAGGCTATCTCACAGGGACAGGGTAGCAGCAGTGTTCGTCCTCGCTACAGTTCACCACAGGGTACACCGACTCGACCCGGAGGACCACGCCCAGTTCAGCAATCACCACTAAGGACTCCACCTCCTCGACAGGCTACTCCCACGGGCACCCCGACGAAGTTTGCAGGACAGAGTCCGGGCACTCAATGTTTCAAGTGTGGGAAGATTGGTCATTATGCAAATGTCTGCCCACCGAGGATTGCTACTACTCCAGCTCAGAACAAGCAACAGACCCCTGGCAAGGGATATTCTATAGCCAGGGTGAATCAAGTCAGCGTTGATGATACTCCTGATGGTGGGGACCTCGTAATTGGTATGTTTTATGTTAATGCAATTCCTGCAACCATATTATTTGATTCTGGTGCTACACATTCTTTCATGTCTGCTCGATATGCCAACACAAATGAAATACCACTGCTAAATATGAGAAAACCCCTGATAGTAATTACACCTAAAGGGCCTGTTGAGGCGGATCAAATGACACGTAGATTGACATTAACCATTATGGGTAGAGAATTTGGAGCTACTGCTATAATATTAGCGTCAAGCAGTATAGATCTGATCCTTGGTATGTCATGGCTAAGAAAGGCAAAGGCCGTTATAGCTTGTGGTAGAGGTACCATAGAACTCACTACCACTAAAGGAGAAAGATTTCAAGTTAATATTGCAGTAACCTCCTCATCCATGCGTGCAATGTTCTTTATGCCTGAGGAGTTTGTTGGTGACAACATCCGGGTGGTTAGAGATTTTCCGGATGTCTTTCCAGAGGAGTTACCAGGAATGCCACCTGATAGAGAAGTTGAGTTTGTTATTGATCTCTTACCTGGAACCGCCCCTATTTCTAAACGGCCCTATAGAATGTCCGTAGAAGAGTTGAAGGAACTGAAGAAGCAGTTGACGGAGTTACAAGAGGCTGGTTACATTCGTCCAAGTTCCTCACCTTGGGGAGCACCGGTGTTATTTGTGCAGAAGAAGGATGGATCACAACGGATGTGTGTGGATTATAGATCTCTTAATGATGTTACGGTGAAGAACAAGTATCCGTTGCCCCGTATTGAGGATTTATTTGATCAGATGCGAGGTGCTAGAGTATTCTCGAAGATTGATCTCCGATCCGGTTACCATCAGATGAGGATTAGACCATCGGATATTCCCAAGACGGCTTTCTCGACTCGATATGGATTATATGAGTTTACTGTTATGTCATTTGGATTAACCAATGCACCAGCTTATTTCATGAATTTGATGAACAAAGTGTTTATGGATTATTTGGACAGATTCGTCGTGGTGTTTATCGACGATATTCTTATCTATTCTAAGAATGAAAGTGATCATGAACAACATCTAAGGTTGGTGCTACAGAAGCTACGAGATAACCAGCTATATGCCAAGTTCAGCAAGTGCGAGTTTTGGATTGACAAGGTGCCATTTCTTGGTCATATTATTTCTAATGGAGGAATAGCTGTGGATCCTGCTAAAGTTAAGGAGATAATGGAGTGGAGAGTACCCACTACAGTTACCGAGATTCGGAGTTTCTTGGGATTAGCAGGATACTATCGGAGATTTATTGAAGGATTTTCTAAGATTGCCAAGCCTATGACCTCGCTTTTGGAGAAAGGAAGAGAATTTAAGTGGGATGAGAAGTGCCAAGAAAGCTTTGATCAGTTGAAGGAGAGATTGATGTCACCTCCAGTATTGATTATGCCAGATCTGCAGAAGGGATTTGACATTTACTGTGATGCATGTGGCCAAGGACTTGGATGTGTGCTTATGCAAGATGGTCATGTGATTGCCTATGCATCTCGTCAGTTGCGGAAGCATGAATTGAACTACCCCACCCATGACTTAGAGCTGGCTGCCGTTGTGCATGCACTTAAGATTTGGAGACACTATATTATGGGAACTAAGTGCCAAGTATACACGGATCATAAGAGTTTGAAGTATATATTCACTCAGAAGGATCTCAATCTAAGGCAACGCCGTTGGTTGGAGCTCATTAAGGATTATGACTTGGAGATTCACTATCACCCAGGCAAGGCGAATTTGGTTGCAGATGCCTTGAGTCGGAAGGAGCATGTTCACTCCGCTTTCGTTGTCCAGCTACCTGATGAATTAGCAAAAGACTTTGAGAGGCTCAACCTGGGAATTGTTACACATACGGAAGGAGTGACTATTGAATTGGAACCTACCTTGGAGCAAGAAATTCGTAAAGGTCAGGTTGGTGATGCCAAAATCCAGGAGATCAAGGATCTGATAACAGAGGGTAGAGGCCCGGAGTTCACAGAGGATGAGCAAGGCACGATATGGTTCAAGAATCGGATCTGTGTTCCCGATATTGATAGTCTTCGGGAAACCATATTGAAGGAGGCACATGACTCAGTTTATTCTATCCACCCTGGTAGCACTAAGATGTATCAGGATTTAAAGCAAAAGTATTGGTGGTATGGTTTAAAGAGAGATGTGGCTGCGCATGTGGCTATGTGCGATGTATGCCAAAGAGTTAAAGCTGAACACCAGAGGCTAGCCGGACTACTGCATCCACTGAAGATACCTGAGTGGAAATGGGAAGAGATTGGCATGGACTTCATTGTTGGATTACCCCGCACGTCTGCTGGATATGATTCTATATGGGTGATTGTGGACAGGCTAACCAAGGTAGCCCACTTTATTCCAGTGAAGACCACGTATTCAGGAGCCAAGTTGGCAGAGTTGTACATGGCACGGATCGTATGCCTGCATGGTGTGCCAAAGAAGATTGTGTCAGACCGGGGATCACAGTTTACCTCTCGGTATTGGAAGAAGTTACACGAATCCTTGGATACAAGATTGAATTTTAGTTCGGCTTACCATCCCCAGACTGATGGGCAGACTGAGAGGACTAACCAAGTGCTTGAGGATATGTTAAGAGCTTGTGCTCTTAAGCATGGTGGAAGTTGGGATAAGAGTCTACCGTATGCGGAGTTCTCATATAATAATAGCTATCAGGCCAGCTTGAAGATGTCACCGTTTGAGGCTTTGTATGGCAGAAAGTGCAGGACTCCCTTGTATTGGAATCAAACTGGTGAAAGGCAGTTGTTTGGACCTGAGATTATACAGGAAGCAGAGGAACAAGTCCAACAGATCAGGGAGAATTTGAGAACTGCACAATCTAGGCAGAAAAGCTATGCTGACACCCGGAGAAGAATACTTGAGTTTAAGGAGGGAGATTATGTCTATTTAAAGGTGTCACCACTCCGGGGTATGAGAAGATTTAAAGTCAAAGGAAAGTTGTCCCCTCGCTTTATTGGACCCTTTTTAATCTTGAAGCGAGTGGGAGAAGTTGCATATCAACTGGAGCTACCCGATCATCTGTCAGATGTACATGATGTGTTTCATGTGTCTCAGCTAAAGAAGTGCCTCAGGGTACCTGAAGAGCAGTTGCCCATGGAAGACCTTAGTGTTCAAGATGATCTAACTTATGCTGAGTACCCCATCAAGATTTTGGATACTTTGACTCGAGTTACGAGGAATAAGGTTATAAAGATGTGCAAAGTTCAATGGAACCACCACGGAGAAGATGAGGCAACTTGGGAAAGAGAAGAAGAGCTTCGCATAGATTTTCCCCACCTTTTCCCTAGATCTTCTTAAATCTCGAGGACGAGATTATTTTTAAGGGGGGTAGGATTTGTAATACTCAAAGTTGTATACCAAGAGTAATAGAGAGAGTTCCTCATTTTGTGTGTCTCATTTGCATCATAAAAAGAGCACCTATGTAATTGAGAGTGACTAAATAAAACAATTATTCTAAAATAAAGAAAAAAGTGCATTTGTTGGAGTTTTTATGTTTGTGCATTAAATAAAAATAACAATAATATAAAATGACTAGAAATTGGATTAAGCCCTACATTGGAAACTAGGGTTTAAAAGGAAGAAGAGAAATGTTATGAAAATAAAAATAATATAAATATATTCCAAAAATTTGTATTTTATATTCCATAATATGATTTGATAATAAATGTGCACAAGGTTTGAAAACTAAATTCAAATTCAAATTTAAACCTAGAAGAAAGAAAACAGAAAAAGAAAAAGAATAAAAAGCTTACTTGGGCCGCCTGCCTCCAATTCGGCCCGCTCCAGCTTCCCACCCGCGCAGCCCAGCTTGCCCACATCCACGCCTCACTGCGCGCCGGGGCCCATCTGCCGGTCAGCTGGCCGTTTGCCTCTCCTGCGCGCGCTGTCCCTGACAAACCGGACCCGCTTCCCAGTTCACCAACGCGCGCGAGCACTCACTGCACCGTGGCCCCACATGTCGGGTTCTTCCCCAACGGCCTTGCCGTGCATGGCGGGGGCGCGGAGATCTCGTCGCTCCGTTGAAGCAGCTCGGCCACGTCCGCGTCTTTAAGGGGGGGAGCACGTCCGGGCTCGCCTCTCCCTCCTTATCCTCCTACCTTCGCGACCCACCTACCCCTCTGCCAGTTTGCCAATCGACGCCGCTATTGCTACGCTCGCGAAAGGGATTGTGGCCGCCGCCGTGGACCCGGCCCGGTACCGCCGGTGGGTGGCCAGGGTAGTGTCGGGAGTGTTCATCGGTGCGTGGGGATCGTCTGCGTGGAATATTGCGCTCGGTGACCCGTCCAATCGACCGGAATCGCTCGCCGTCGTCGGTAATCCGCCGTGCTCCGTGGGCAGAGGTCTGTGCCGCGCGATTCACAGTAAGTCCTCCCCATTTCATTTCGCCTTACTCACAGCATCGTATTGATCACCACGGGTAGGGGGATTAGCGCCCGATGCGTCACATTGAGATTCGCCGGCGAGGGCTCCGCCGTGAGTTTTGGTGCGCCGCCGCGCCTGTGTGCGTGATGGAGAAGACAAGCGTGCGCCGTTGGATGGATGATGGACGGTGTAGATTAGGTTAACAATTACCCCTTCGTCCAATAGATCCGCGACCATAGATCTGCGATCCGACGGTTGCGAGCGTGTCTGGCTATTTTAAATCCGGACCGTAGATGGTGATCCAACGGCTGCGATCTTGTACCCGTTCGGCCAGCACTCGATCTATTAGGGACCGTTCGAATGTAATCCAACGGCTCTGATCCTACCATACCCCTTCGCCGTGGACATTTTGCTAAAGAGCCCCCTGGTAAACAGAAAATCAACCCGCCGTCCTGGTGCGCTGTGCTTTGAGTCACAGGGATTTTTGTAGCTAGGCCCCTGCGGTTCTTAGATTTTGACGCCTAATCCAGAGCCTATTTAAATTGAATAATTGAATTAGAAAATGAATATTTAATATGAAAATAAGTGCTAGAACTTGTTTAATTCATAGAAAATTCATGTTAACTCCAAATTGACCCATTCCAATTTCTAAAATTTTGTAATATTATTCTCTATCATTTAGAATCACTGTTTTGACATGAACTCTGTTAGAAAATTAATTTATCATCTAAACCTATTATAATCACCTTAAACCTTAGGAAATTCATAACTTGAATTCTATAACTCCAAATTTAGTGATTCCAGTTCCTATGATCTCATTTTAATGTGTAGATTTTTACTGTATATTTTATTCATCTGTTTGGTGTGATGTTGATTTTGGCTATACTATGTATGTATTGTGTTGATGCGAGTAGACGAGCAAGCCACTGTGGAAACTGAAGTTCAACAAGTAGAAGTAGCTGAGCAGGAGCTCATTACAGGCAAGTTGTGCCCTTGATCACTTACTTTTCCCAGCCATGTTCTTATTAATTTTAATGATCTGCATAGGTTAATTTTGATGGGAGCCTTTATGTTACCCCAGTTTTGATTACCTCTATACCTTGTTCACCCTTGAAATATTTTTGGGTAGTACTTGCTATTGCTTTATGTGGATTGGGTATGGAGATATACTATTCATGATTATTCTGTTATTAGCTTGTTATTATTGCTGTTCATGTTAAGATCATTAAATTAATGGGAACATGGAGCGACCACCCGGGAAAACAGTGCTACCACAAGGGTTTAATGGGACGCCCTTGGCTGACTAATTAGGAAAGCTAGTGGAAGACTACCTTACCCGAAAGGGGCAAGGGCAGTAGGGGAGTGGTCAGTGTAGGGAGGTCCCTGGTTGATTTTGCTGCGATGGCGGTCAGCCAGGAACCCTGCATTGGAACTTCCTATAAACTGTAGCGGGTTTTCGGAAGCTAGTGGAACTTTGTAAAGGCCTCGTAGTGGATCCCTAGCCATTCACCTCGGTAGTGTCTAAGGGCCTTGCAAACCCTGGCGACATGGGATGCACGACTTGTGGGTAAAGATGCGCAACCTCTGCAGAGTGTAAAACTAGTATACTAGCCGTGCTCACGGTCATGAGCGGCTCGGACCCTCACATGATTAATTATGGAACTTAAATTCAATTTGACATTTGCATCGCATTTGGGATTATTTTACTATTACTGTTCTTTATTATTGTTAAGGTTTGGTATTTACTTACACTTAGTAATTGCTAATAAAATCTTGACCAACTTATAAAAGCAATGCTCAGCCTTAGCCTCTATTTTATTGATCAGCCTTACACTTCATGAACTCCCACCTTTGGTGAGTTCATGCCACATTATTCCCCATGACTTGTTGAGCTATGAACGTATGTGAGCTCACTCTTGCTGTCTCACCCCCCCCACAGGAGAAGAACAGGTGGTCGAAGAGGAGCCGCCTAACACTGAGGAGTTCGATCTAATCTAGGTGGCGTTTCTCAGTCGACATTGGCGCCGACGATCCTTAGTTCGTTTTATATTTATCTTTATTTTGTAATAAGACTTCCGCTATGTAATAATTACTCTGATGATTTATGACATTTATCTCTATACACTCTGTTATTATATATGTTGTCTTCTTGGCGCATGTATGAGATGCACCTGGCTTTGTTCCTTAAAGCCGGGTGTTACAGATAAGCACCTCTCCTTAGCAGAGTTTGCTTATAACAATAGTTATCAATCCAGCCTAAAGATGGCACCTTTTGAAGCTCTCTATGGAAGAAGGTGTAGAACACCACTCAATTGGTCTCAACCTGGAGAAAGAGAAGTTTTTGGACCTGACTTAGTGACTGAAGCCGAAAGGAGGGTCAAACTAATTAGGAAGAATCTAGAAGCTGCTCAGGCCAGGCAGAAGAGTTACCATGATAAGAGAAAGAAACCTCTCCAGTTCGAGGTGGGAAGTTTCGTATACCTCAAGGTATCACCCACCAAGGGAGTGCAGAGGTTTGGGATCAAAGGCAAGCTAGCCCCTCGTTACATTGGACCTTATGAGATCATAGAAGCATGTGGACCCATGGCATACAAGCTGAAGTTACCTTCAAAAATGTCTGCCCTTCACGATGTATTCCATGTATCTCAGCTGAGGAAGTGTGTTCGATTGCCGACTGAGATCTTAGCAGAGCCAGAATTGGAGATAGAGCCAGATCTATCGTACCAAGAGTACCCCTCCAAGATTCTGGATTGCAAAGAGAGATCAACTCGGGCTAAATCGATCAAGATGTACAAGGTCCAGTGGAGTAATCACTCATAGGAGGAAGCTAATTGGGAAACCGAGGAATTCCTGAGATCCAACTTCCCCGATTGCCTACCCCGGGAAGCTGGTATGTAATCACACCCAACCCCTCCTCTTGCCCTTCGAATCTAATTTTCAAAATTATAATCTTAATTCAGAATGAAGTAACTATGGAGTAAAACTTAAAAAGGACTTCCTTCTGAAGTTGCAAAGAGAATGACATTCGAAGAGCAGATTTACCCTAATAATAACAGTAATCACCCGTTTCCTTAAGTCTCACCCTTCGCTTCACCCCGGGAGGACTCTGGCCCGAATCTCGGGACGAGATTCCTTTACGGGGGGAAGGCTGTGACACCCCAGTGTCACTTAGGGTTTCTCTTATAATGCCAAACCAAGAACCATCATTCTATGTGAACCAAAGTAAGCATGAGCATCAAATTAACTTAAGAATGAAGAATTCCCCAAGCATATACTTAAAAGTATCATGATCAAGACAATTGAGTATTTTTAAAAGGTAAGAATATGTAACCCTAATAAAAACCCTAAATAAGCCCCATGAGCAAAATTTAAGAAAATAAGGAGAAGGGCATGAAAAATTTAAAATCATGACTTGAGCCAATTATAAAAGTTAAAGTATCTTAAATAAGCAACAAGAAAGGTTGAGAAAGCTTAGCCAAATTAACTCAAATAAGTTCTCGAATCAGCCCTTGATCTATGAACCCTTGGAGAAATTCAGATTTCTGAATTTCTGAAATTCAGACCTCTTTCCAAGGATCAACTGAGTTCTCTGTTTTTCGAAACTCAAAACCAGGAGATCCAAATATCAAAATTGTGCCAAATTCCCTTGAACACATCCTGGAAAAGTTTGAATTCAAACCAAATTCATTTGACATGGTTTTGGCGTGGTTTGACCTCGGGACCAGACATTCTAACACTGGCACCTTGGTGATGCTACAACTCCCTGTCCCTAGCCTAAAACCGCGCGACGTCCATACATAAAAGACAAAGTTTGGTCAGGTGAACAAATCCTTCACAGCGATGTTGCCCAAATTTGCGAAGATTTGCTCCTAATCAGCGCTTGAACTCGGGCAGAAGCATCGGGCACACGTGTTCGACCGTGGCTGACACCTCCGGTTCACGCCCGTTCACGCACCCGCGCCCTCCAGTGCACGCCCGCGCGCGCTCGCCGGTCCACGACCGCCTGTGCACCGCGCCGTGCCTATAAAGCCTTCCCAAGTGCGCCCCACTTCACCCCGCACTCACCAGCACCGGCCAGCCCCCTTCCCTTAGCTCCGGCGAGCTCAATTCCGCCCGCCATTGCCGCCAGAGCTTCGGCCACCGTGGCCAGCCCACCCCAGCCACCCCCAAGTTGAGCCAGCGCTTCGGCTAGCTCCGCCAGTAGCCCGTGAAGCTCGCCAAGCCCTCGGACCAGGCCGGACTTCACCGGAGGCCCGAGATCGACCTCACCGGACCTTGGTCTTCCGCCGCCGCGCGTGGACCGAGCTAACCAGTGAGTCTCCGCCCAATTCCTCGCACCCATATCTTCTCTGGCATCCTGTGAACCCCTCTGACCCATCCAATTGATCTATCCCGCCGTGACCAGGCCGGACTCCTCGCCGCCGACGAGAATCCCCGCCTGCACGCGTGGACAGACCGACTCCGGCCATCCCCGACGGCGACCCGCACCTCGTTGTGATCCCCGAGACCTCCCCTACGTCCTCGACCACTTCACCAGAGCCATCTCGCCGCCGGTAAGCCCCTCCACCCTTTCTTCCGCCGCGGTCACTGTTTAACTTAGGAGAAGGACCTCGGGTTAGGAGATGAAGAACCCGAGGGGTTTTCTGTAACGTCAGTGACTCATATGAATAGTAGACTAAGGACTAATCTGTGAAGAAAACTTAGAATATCCGCCAAAGCCCCCAGTGCAAAATGGTTTTCCATTTAATCAATTCTGTTAATCTTTTTAAATAACCAGAGAACTTGTAAAATCCATAACTTGATGAATTCATAGTCAAAAGATGTCAAACCAATTTTGCTAGATCCTAAATTTTATGAACTATCATTTAAAAATAATAAACCTTATGCTTTCTGTTCTAAATTTTTGAGTTTAAAATTAAAACAGAAACCTACCGAACCTAGTTTAATTAAGGAAAATTAGTTTTTCTTCTGTACTGAACTTAAGAAAATTTGTGGGTATTCAAACCTCATTTAGACACTGTTTAAAAATAGTAGGAACCCCAGTATTGAAAAATGTGATGTAGATATTCATTTAAAAGCTATTTTGCCCAAAACTTAGGAAAAATCAGAAAGGCATTAGAAATTGATGAACAGTAAAGGAAATTATTTTTCCTAGTTTGCTGAAGTAACAAAGAACCTAGGAAAAATAGAGAGACCTTTAGTCCAGATCAGATTCAAATTAAAATGAATTATTTAGCTTTATTTGGACTGAAAATCAATTATTAAAATTACAAAACTATACCCAAAATGGATAATAAAAATCCAGTAGACTTACAACCACCAGAACCCCACTACAAAAATAAAGAACACCTCAGTCCAACTTTTTAAGTAAGGAGAATAAATATAAAATGATAATGAGGCATTTTCCAAATAAATCATAGACAATCCCTAATAATGTGATAATGGGCAACCAAAAATTAGCTAAGTCCATATTGAGATAAACCAACAGAGAAAAATGCAAACCCCTGAAAAGGAGGCAAATTCTTACCTAGTGCTACTGTTTTATGAGAAAGGCCACTAAATTCAAATAATACATACCACCCCTTTCCTTAAGCAAAAAGATGCCAAACTTCAGAATGATTGCTCTTGCACAAAATAATAACCAAGAAAAATAAGAACTCTGTTGTTTGATATTTTTCAAATATAGTGGTAGTAGAAAACACCTATTTGGCTAGAAACTTGAGAAAACCATAGTAAAATAGCTAAAAGGTATTAATGGCTAGAAATTTGTATCAAGTCATGTTACAACACCTAAAAGCCAGCAAAAATAAGTTTTAGAGAATTACCCACTGTTAAATTATAGTTGTAGTTCAAAGCATTCCTTCTACCCTAGAATTTAATAATTTTGTCCAGAGAAAACTATTCACTTTCTGATCCCCAACTTTTGAGACAAAGAAACATACACCAGTGCCAAGCCACTGTAATTTTTGCAGAATTTTTTAGAATTTTATAAAAGCAACTTGTAGTTCAAACCCACCCCAAAACAATAAAGAGAATAAAAGAAAAGGAAGGAAGACATAAACCTCACCCTAATAAGTCTAACTTGAGTACTTATCAATTCTCACTAAGGTTTAAAAGGACTTCAGTGGAACCCCAAAAATAAACCTACCAATTACCTTAGATAAAAGTTTGACCCAATTTACCAAGAATACCACCCAAGGGTCTTACATAGGTAAGGTTAACCTTGTTTAACTCAAGTAGATCATACACCGTCAAAAGTTGTAATTTCTAAAAGCACATATCATATCATGCATATATCTTACGCATTGCATTCATTAGATTGTAATCTTGCCGACGGAGAGTACGTGCTCATCCCCGAGCAAGGACCTGTCCAAGAGGAGGACCAGGAGCAGGCTTCAGAGGCTGCTATTGAGGATCTCCCCGCAGCCCCAGCAATTGAAGGCAAGCCCCGGTTTTATGCATAACCGTTTATATATGCTATTTTACTACACTTAATGTTTGTAGGTTTGTAATGCGCACTTAAGTGTAGGAGTTGCATGAAACCTCTAGTTGCATGAACTTAGGATTCCTTTTTGAGATGAATACTAGTATGCTAGGTCGAGTAGCTGCCTTGCTACTCAGGATCTCGGTAGAAGTCGAGTGATTTTTCTAGCACTCGCGCGAGGTCAGGAATTGATTGTATTCATCTTGATAACGGGGTATGTATTGGTCTATGGACTTGGATCCAGGGAGGATGTCTTGTCCATGAGACGGGAAAAAGAATTAAGGATTAATGTGTGGATACCTGAGTCAAGCTTTTGAACGTACTAAACATATGCCGGGAAATATGGTAACCGGTAAACCTAGTACCTGAGTGAAGCCGGGCACGGACTTTATCCCTCATGCGACCTGAGACTAGGTCTCCCATGCTAGCTATGGTGGGTACAAGTGCGGTCACTGCACGGCGGTAGCCGGGGTCAGTGGAGCATTGTATGCCAAGGCGGTGAGGCCTGGACGCGAACGGGGAATCGATGGGGACAGTTGTCATGTGCAGGGTCGGAGTACCCTGACATGTCGTGTGTTTAGGTTTACCTTGCAAGGTTAAAACTCGATTCGAATCGTCTGCTTCTCGCAGCTAATGAGACTGCTTGATTCCTTGTACTGCATCGAGTAAGAAGTGAAATGAGGTTACATGAGATAACTTGTTGATTGAACTAAATGTTTGCCACCATGAATGCTTAGAAAAAGTAAATCTAGCTAAGTTAATGATGATAGAATTTGAAAAGCTAAAAGTTGATTTTTAGAAACTGCTAGTGCTTTTGGCAAAACCAAACCCCTCAGCCAAACAGCCGCATAGTCTAGAGGTAGAGGAGTAGATTCCTCACACCGGGTAAGTCTAGCTGAGTATTAGTATACTCAGCCTTGCTTGTGGCACAATTTTTGCAGGTACCATTCAGGAAATGGTTGATGGTGTGACTTGGCCTACCACCCTACCACCGGGTTGGACGGTCGAGTGGGATGTTGCTCCGGCAGGAGAGGAGCACGAGGAGTAGTGGGCTAGGCCTTGCCCATTTCCTCGATACCGACGACATCGATTATCTGCTGCACTTTATTTTGTGAACTCTTATTTGCTACTCAAAAACTCCGATTTATGTAATAACGCAGTACTTAATTTGAGGTTTCCTGTTTTATTGTATTTCTTCTGTGACTCACCTTCGAGTGAGATTGTGGAATTTGATCCTGGTTAAGTGGCTCTATCAGACTAAGATCTGAGGGACTGACGGGTTATTCCGATTTAAGTGTGTTACGGCCCCTGAGGCGTGACTTAGGCACTTAAGCTGGAATAATCCGGGTGGTTCTGCCACACGTCCGTCCTGGGACCATGGCTGCTGCTGCAGAGGTCGCTGGCGAGTCGCCCGGAGCTTGTCGCCCCGCAGGCTCTTCGGTGTGGAGGTTGTTCATACCTGCGGGGGCGGAACCGGAGTTCCGTTTGTAATGGCATTTTGAGTGCCGGTGTCTGTTCATTGTGGTTGTCAGGGCCTGAACATGTATGTATTTTGGCGTGAAGCCGTGTTTCGTCCTTGTTTCGAGCACTAGGACTCGCCTGTCGGCTAGCTGAACCGCTTAACCAAGTGTGAGTTGCCTCGTGCGAAGATGACGAGTGAGGTATCCGTATCCCAGAGGCGTAGGAGTCCCTCGGTTCGGTCGTCCTTGTCGCCCGAGGCTTCTCTTGCTTAGTTAAAGGAAACCCTCGATCGCTCTTCGATGAGCCGAAGCCGGAGGCAGTGGTGTTAGCATGGATAGAGGCAGAGTTGGCTCGAAAAGAAGACTTCGTTGGCCGGAGCCTGGCTGGGCCGTCCACTGGCGGGACCAGCGCCGGAGTCGAGTTGACGAAGCCATGAGCCGGGCCGGTGTCCTCGGAGGACAGCTGGTTGAGGCTTCGGGGCGGCCGGTCGAGCCGTCTGCTCGGGCCGGATTCCTGAAGGAGACCCTGCGGCGATGGCCCGGGCGCGGTGCTAATGTCATCCTTCGGAGTGGAGATCCTCCGACCGCGTTGCCGTCCGAGGCTCGGTCGGACTTCGCCGAGGGTGGAGTTGACACAAGGGTGCTGCTGCTCCCCCTTCGTCGATGCCTGAGCCTGCAGGAACGGTTCATCTTGTAGTGTGCGTATGTTTTCTACGGCCGCCGAGGCCCAAACATACTGTCGTCGTGTTGTAAAGCTGTGTTTCTTTCCCTCTTATTTCGAGTATCTAGACTTATTTGTCGGTAACATAATTGTTTGTCCGAGCGAGAGTTACTTTTCACGGAAGGTGATGAGTGAGGTATCCGTATCCCGGAAGCGTAGGAGCCCCTCGGCTCGGTCGGCCTTGCCGCTTACGTGTACTCTTACTCATCTGTAGGATTCTGCTACCGATATAGTCGAGAAGGCACGAAAAATCATTTTGACAGAAGAGTTTTCGAGCGTGAAGACTTGTTCGGTCCGTGGAATCGCTTATCCGAGCGTGAGTTACTTATCGCAGAAGGTGATGAGTGAGGTATCCGTATCCCGGAGGCTTAGGAGTCCCTCAGCTCGGTCATCCTTGGCTGCTTACGTGTACTCCGTCGTTTTCAGGATCCCACTTTCGAAGTAGTCGAAAAGCACGAAAGACATTCTGGCAGAAAAGATCTTTTCCGAGGAAAAATTTGACGCGGAGGGGGTTCCCCCCTTCTAGCCCCCGAGGGAGGGTCAGGCTTTGCCGAGGCAAGGCTGACCCTTCCTTGATGGTTAGACTTTGTGCGTGAACGAGGTGTACGAACGACTTGAAAGCATCTTAAGGGTAGAAGCGACGTAGCTGTCAGATGTTCCAAGCGTTGCTGTAGACCTCGCCTTGACTGTTGGCTAGCTTGTACGTCCCAGGCTTCAGAACCTTGGCAATGACGAATGGCCCTTCACAGGGAGGCATGAGCTTGTGCCGCCCTCGGGCGTCTTGTCACAGCCGAAGCACCAAGTCGCCCACCTGGAGGTCTCAGGACCGAACCCCTCGGGCGTGATAGCGTCGCAGGGACTGCTGATACCGCGCTAAGTGTAGTAAGGCCATGTCCCGAGCCTCTCCCAGCTGGTCCAGTGAGTCTTCTCGGTCGGTCCGGTTGCGTCTGTCGTCGTAGGCCCTCGTCCTCGGGGAACCGTATTCTAAGTCCGTGGGCAAGATGGCCTCGGCCCCATAGACTAGAAAGAACAGTGTGAAGCCCATGGCTCGGCTCGGCATCGTCCTCAGACTCCAGACCACCGAGGGGAGCTCCTTCATCCATCGCTTGCCGAACTTGTTGAGGTCGTTGTAGATCCGTGGCTTGAGTCCTTGAAGAATCATGCCGTTGGCACGCTCTACTTGCCCATTCGTCATGGGGTGAGCCACGGCGGCCCAGTCCACCCGGATATGGTGATCCTCGTAGAAGTCCAGGAACTTTCTGCTGGTGAACTGGGTGCCATTGTCGGTGATGATGGAGTTTGGGACCCCGAAGCGATGGACGATGTTGGTGAAGAAAGCCACCGCCTGTTCGGACCTGATGCTGTTTAGGGGTCGGACCTCGATCCACTTGGAGAATTTGTCGATGGCGACCAGCAGGTGCGTGTAGCCCCCAGGTGCCTTCTGCAAGGGACCGACGAGGTCCAGGCCCCACATAGCAAACGACCAGGTGATGGGTATTGTCTGCAGAACCTAAGCGGGCAGGTGGGTCTGCCTTGCGTAGAATTGACACCCTTGGCAGGTGCGGACAATCCTAGTGGCGTCGGCCACCGCGGTCGGCCAGTAGAAACCTTGTCGAAAAGCTTTTCCGACAAGGGCTCGAGGCGCTGCGCGATGACCGCAAGCCCCTGAGTGTATTTCTTGTAATAACTCCTGACCTTCGGTGATGGATATGCATCGCTGGAGGATGCCGGAGGGGTTGCGGTGGTAGAGCTCCTTCCCGTCCCCCAGTAGGACGAACGACTTGGCACGCCGTGCCAATCGCCGAGCTTTGGCTCGGTCGAGTGGTAGCTCTCCTCGGTGGAGATATTGCAGGTACGGGGTCTGCCAGTTTCGATTAGGCATGACCACGCTCCGCTCTTCCTCGACACGCAGTGCCTCACCCTTGGGGGCCGAGGGTGCCTCGGGCCGAGCCGAGGGTGCCTCGGGCTAAGCCGAGGCCTTCTCGGGCTCGGGCGTGTCGTCGGTCTTGACTGAGGGTCGATGTAGGTCTCGGGAGAAGACGTCCGGGGGAACGGTTGTTCGCCCTGATGCTATCTTAGCCAGCTCGTCCGCAGTCTCGTTGTATCATCGGGCGGCGTGGTTGAGCTCGAGCCCGTAGAACTTGTCTTCCAGGCGCCGAACCTCGTCGCAGTAGGCTTCCATCTTTGGGTCGCGGCAGTGGGAGTTCTTCATGACTTGGTCGATGACAAGCTGTGAGTCACCGCGAGCGTCGAGGCGTCGGACCCCTAGCTCAATGGCGATGCGCAACCCATTAACCAGAGCCTCATACTCGGCCACGTTGTTGGACGCCGGGAAATGGAGGCGCAGCACGTTACGGAGGTGTTTCCCGAGGGGTGAGATGAAGAGCAGGCCCGCGCCCGCTCCTGTTTTCATCAGCGACCCGTCGAAAAACATGGTCCAGAGTTCCGGTTGGATCGGAGCCGCTGGAAGCTAGGTGTCGACCCATTCAGCCACAAAGTCCGCCAAGACTTGGGACTTGATGGCCTTCCGAGGGGCGAATGAGATTGTCTCGCCCATGATTTCCACCGCCCACTTTGCAATCCTACCCGAGGCCTCTTGGCACTAGATGATCTCCCCTAGGGGGAAGGATGACACCACAGTCACCGGATGAGACTCGAAGTAGTGTCGCAACATCCGCTGCGTCAGAATCACCATGTACAACAGCTTCTGAATTCGTGGGTAGCGGATCTTGGTCTCAGACAGTACCTCACTGATGAAGTAGACCGGTCTCTAGACGGGCAATGCATGCCCCTCTTCTCGTCTCTTAACCACGATCGCGGCGCTGACCACCTGAGTGGTAGCGGCAACGTAGAATAAGAGGGCTTCTTCGGCAGCAGGGGGCACCAAGATGGGCGCGTTCGTGAGGAGCGCCTTTAGGTTCCCGAGGGCTTCCTCGGCCTCAGGGGTCCAAGTGAAGCACTCAGCCTTTCTTAAGAGGCGGTACAGGGGTAGGCCTCTTTCACCGAGGCGCGAGATGAAGCGGCTCAGAGCCACAAGGCATCCCATGACCCTCTGTACGCCCTTCAAGTCCTTGATGGGCCCCATGTTGGTGATGGCCACGATTTTCTCCGGGTTGGCCTCGATGCCCCGCTCGGAGACGATGAACCCTAAGAGCATGCCTCAGGGTACTCCGAAGACGCACTTCTCGGGATTGAGTTTTACGCCTTTCGCCTTGAGACACCGGAATGTCGTTTCAAGGTCGGAAAGGAGGTCGGAGGCTTTCCTCGTCTTGACTACGATGTCATTGATGTAAGCCTTGACCGTTCGACCGATGTGTTGGCCGAACACGTGGTTCATGCACCTTTGGTATGTCGCACCTGCATTCCTCAAACCAAACGGCATAGTAACGTAGCAGTACATGCCGAATGGTGTGATGAAAGAAGTCGCGAGCTAGTCGGACTCTTTCATCCTGATTTGGTGATACCCTGAGTAGGCATCGAGGAAAGACAGGGTTGCACACCCAGCAGTGGAATCCACGATTTGATCGATGCGAGGTAGAGGATAGGGAACTTTCGGACATGCTTTGTTTAGACCAGTGTAGTCTACACACATCCGCCATTTCCCTCCTTTCTTTCTCATAAGCACAGGGTTGGCAAGCCATTCGGGATGGAATACCTCTTTGATGAACCCTGCTGCCATCAGCTTGTGGATCTCCTCGCCTATGGCTCTGCGCTTTTCTTCGTCGAATCGGCGCAGAGCCAGCTTCACGGGTCGAGCTCCAGCTCAGATATCCAGCGAGTACTCGGCGACCTCCCTCGGTATGCCAGGCATGTCCGAGGGACTCCACGCGAAAATGTCGACGTTTGCGCGGAGAAAGCCGACGAGCACTGCTTCCTATTTGGGATCGAGCTCAGAGCTGATTCGGACCTGCTTGGAGACGTCGTTGCTGGGGTCAAGAGGGACGGATTTGACCGTCTCTGCTGGCTCAAAATTGCCGGCATGGCGCTTCACGTCGGGCGCCTCCTTGGAGAGGCTCTCCAGGTCGACGATGAGGGCCTCAGATTCAGCGAGGGCCTCGGCGTACTCCACGCACTCCACGTCGCATTCGTACGCATGTCGGTACATGGGGCCGACGGTGATGACCTCGTTGGGGCCCGGCATCTTGAGCTTGAGGTAGGTGTAGTTGGGGACGGCCATGAACTTGGCGTAGCATGGCCTCCTCAGCACTGCATGGTAGGTTCCTCGGAACCCGACCACCTCGAACGTGAGGGTTTCCCTTCGGAAGTTGGAGGGAGTCCCGAAGCAGACGGGTAGATCGAGTTGTCCGAGGGGCTGGACGCGTTTCCCGGGGATGATCCTATGGAAAGGCGCCGCGTCCGCCCGGACTGAGGACGGATCGATCCGCAGGAGCCCGACGGTCTCGGCGTAGATGATGTTGAGGCTGCTGCCTCCGTCCATGAGGACCTTGGTGAGCCTAACGTTGTCGATGACGGGGTCGACAACGAGCGGATATTTCCCCGGGCTCGGCACGCGGTCGGGATGGTCGCCCTGGTCAAAGGTGATGGGCTTGTCGGACCAGTCTAGGTAGACTGGCGTCGCCACCTTTACTGAGCAGACCTCCCGACGCTCTTGCTTGCGGTGCCGAGCCAAGGCGTTCGCCACTCGCCCACCGTAGATCATGAAGCAGTCGTGGACCTCGGGAAACTCTCCTGCCTTGTGATCCTCCTTCTTATCGTCGTTGCGGGCCCTGTCACCTTCCGCAGGTGGCCCGACCTTATGAAAGTGGCGCCGAAGCATGGCGCACTCCTCAAGGGTGTGCTTGACAGGCCCCTGATGATAGGGGCACGGCTCCTTGAGCATCTTGTCGAAGAGATTGGCACCCCCGGGAGGTTTCCGAGGGTTCTTATACTCAGCGGCGGCGACAAGGTCCGCGTCGGTGGCGTCGCGTTTCGCTTGCGACTTCTTCTTGCCTTTCTTGGTGCCGCGCTGAGTGGACGCCTCGGGGACATCTTCCGGCTGGTGGCCCTGAGGCTGCTTGTCTTTCCGGAAGATGGCCTCAACCGCCTCTTGGCCGGAGGCGAACTTGGTGGCGATGTCCATCAGCTCGCTCGCCCTGGTGGGGGTCTTGCGACCCAGCTTGCTCACCAGGTTGTGGCAGGTGGTGCCGGCGAGGAACGCGCCGATGACATCCGAGTCAGTGACGTTGGGTAGCTCGGTGCGCTACTTCGAGAATCGCCGGATGTAGTCCTGGAGAGACTCTCCCGGCTGCTGGCGGCAGCTTCAGAGATCCCAGGAGTTCCCAGGGCGCACGTACGTGCCCTGGAAGTTGCCGGCGAAGGCTTGGACCAGGTCGTCCCAGTTGGAGATCTCCCCCGAAGGCAGGTGCTCCAACCAGGCTCGAGCGGTGTCGGAGAGGAACAGGGGGAGGTTGCGGAAGATGAGGTTGTCGTCGTCCGTTCCACCCAGTTGGCAGGCTAGCCAGTAGTCTGCGAGCCACAGTTCTGGCCTCGTCTCCCCCGAGTACTTTGTGATGGTAGTCGGGGTTCGGAACCGGGTCGGGAACGGCGCCCATCGTATGGCCCGGCTGAAAGCCTGCGGACCGGGTGGTTCAGGCGAGGGACTTCGATCCTCCCCGCTGTCATAGCGTCCCCCACGCCTGGGGTGGTAGCCTCGGCGCACCCTCTCGTCGAGGTGGGTTCGACGGTTGCGGTGATGGTGCTCGTTGCCGAGGCGTCCCGGGGCTGTAGGCGCTGTGTTGCGCGTGCGCCCGGTGTGGACCGAGGCTTCCTGCACGAAACGGAAGTCACGACGCGATGCTCCGAGGGGTACCCCTGCCTTCGGGAGGCAGAGCTTTCGGCCCGTCGGACCGCGGCATCCTCTAGGAGATTCTTGAGCTCTCCCTGGATGCGGTGCCCCTCGGTGGTTGATGGCTCCGGCATCGCGCGGAGAAGTATTGTCGCTGCAGCCAGGTTCTGGCCGACCCCACTGGAAGCCAGTGGCGATCTCGCCCTGACGTCATCGGCGATGCGGTGCTGGAGGCCCTGGGGTAGATGACGCGCTTCTCCGGCCGGAGCTTGGCCTACCCATTCCTGCCCGATGTCCCGACGGAACGGCTCAAGTGTTCCTGCTCCTTCATCGAGCCTTGCCTGCATCTCGCGGATTTGCTCGAGCTGTGTGTCCTGACCCCCCGTAGGGACTGGGACCACAGCTAGCTCTCGAAGGATGTCAACGCGAGGCGCAGGCCTAGGGGGATCACCGTTTTCTGGTATACCAAGATGGTTGCCTTCGCCGGGACCCCCTAGATCGACATGGAAACATTCACGACTTGGGCTGCAGCCCTCGTCGCCGAAGCTGCGGCTACCGTCGGAACAGTCGGAAAGGCAGTAGTCGCATGCGGTCATGAAGTCCCGCATGGCGCTGGGGTTACCAAGTCTGGAGAAATCCCAACAGAAGTCGGGCTCGTCATCTTCCTCGGAATCCGAGGGCCCGTAGGTTGAGACGGCTGTCAGCCGGTCCCAGGGTGACCGCATACCGTACCCCGGAGGGTTTGGACATGCCTCTATGAAGGCTTCCACCGAAGCGAAGTCGCTTGGTGGGTCGAGGCTGAATCCAAAAGGCACGAGATGGGAATCAGTCGGTACCTCCTGGTCGACGGGCGGTGACGAAGTCGCGTCAGGGGCAGACTGCACCGTCGTCTCGGGTACGAGGGTGACGCCCAGCAAGTCCTTTGCAAGTGTGCTGGCGTCGTCCGTCCGCTTGGAGTTGGCGTGTCGCGGGGAAATGGCGCTCGTCTTCGTCTCAGACGCGAGGGCAATGCTCGATATGTCCCCCGTTGGGGCGCCGGCACCGTCGACTCGCTCGATAGCCGACGAGGTGCCGCCTCCTACTTGGCCTTGGTTGCCCCGCCTCCTCCTCCGTCGGCGGAGGAGGCGACAGGACAAACCCGAATGTTGTTCTTCCACCACGTGGGGAAGACGTCGTCGATTCTGCTGCCGGCGGGCGGGTTGTCGGCCGCTATTGTCGCTGTCGCGCAGCGGAGGAAGGAGTATCATGTCATAGCTACCGTCGAGGGACATGAACTCGAGACTCCCGAAACGGAGCACCGTCCCGGGCCGGAAAGGTTGCTGGAGACTACCCATCTGGAGCTTGACGGGAAGTTGTTCGTCAACACGCAGCAGGCCCCTACCTGGCGTGCCAACTGTCGGCGTTTCGACCCTGGGGGGTCCCTAGACCGACAAGTGAATTGTCACCGCGTGCCCCAGCCCAGATGGTTCGGCGCGGGACAAACACGAAGGCCGCGGGTTTCCCCTCTACACCTGTCTCCTTGTTTCCCCCCTCCGTGCTCCGTCTCGTGCCGACCCATCTGGGCTGGGGCACGCGGCGACAATTCACTCGTCGGTCCAGGGACCCCCCCGGGGTCGAAACGCCGACACCTATGCACCCGTAGCTAGGCTTGAGTCAATTCTTATATTACTTGCCTATGCTACTTACCATGACTTCAAGCTTTATCAAATGGACGTGAAGAGTGCCTTCCTCAATGGACCAATCAAGGAAGAGGTCTATATTGAGCAACCTCCCAGCTTTGAAGATAGTGAGTACCCTAACCATGTTTATAAACTCTCTAAGGCACTTTATGGGCTCAAGCAAGCCCCAAGAGCATGGTATGAATGCCTAAGAGATTTCCTTATCACTAATGGCTTCAAAGTCGAAAAAGCTGATCCTACTCTCTTTATTAAAACCATTGCAAATGATTTGTTTGTATGCCAAATTTATGTTGATGATATCATATTTGGGTCTACTAACAAATCAACATGTGAAGAGTTTAGTAGGATCATGATTCGAAAATTCTAGATGTCTATGATGGGGGAGTTGAAGTATTTCTTAGGATTTCAAGTGAAGCAACTCCAAGAGGGCACCTTCATCAGCCAAACTAAGTACATTCAAGATATACTCACCAAGTTTGGAATGAAGGATGCCAAACCCATCAAGACACCCATGGGAACCAATGGGCATCTCGACCTCGACACGGGAGGTAAATCCGTAGATGTCGATGATAGGATCTCTACTCTATTTATGTGCATCTTGACCGGATATTATGCTTTCCGTATGCATATGTGCAAGGTTCCAAGCTGATCCTAAGGAAGTTCACCTTAGGGCCGTGAAAAGAATCATGAGATATTTAGTTTACACACCTAAGTTTGATCTTTGGTACCCCAAGGGATCCACCTTTGATTTAATAGGTTATTCAGATGCTGATTGGGCAGGGTGTAAAATTGATAGGAAGAGCACATCAGGGACTCGTAAGTTTCTGGGGAGATCCCTAGTGTCTTGGGCTTGAAAGAAACAAAACTCAGTAGCTCTTTCTACCGCCGAAGCCGAGTACATTGCCACAGGCCATTGTTGCGCGCAATTGCTTTGGATGAGGCAAACCCTTCGGGACTATGGCTACAAATTGAGCAAAGTCCCTCTCCTATGTGATAATGAGAGTGCAATCCGCATGGCGGATAATCCCGTTGAACACAGCCGCACTAAGCACATAGCCATTCGGTATCACTTTTTGAGGGATCACCAGCAAAGGGGGGATATCGAGATAGCTTATGTTAGCACCAAAGAACAATTAGCCGATATCTTTACCAAGCCACTAGATGAGAAAACCTTTACCAAACTTAGGAATGAGCTAAACATACTTGATTCTCAGAACTTTGATTGACACTTTGCACACATAGCTCATTTATATACTTTTGATCATATCTCTTTTATGTCTACGACTAATGTGTTTTCAAGTGTATTTTTATGCTAAGTCGTAGATTCAAAGGGAAATGGAGTCTTCGGCGAAGACAAGGTTTCCACTCTACTCTATCGGTATCATCTACCCTTCGCCATCACTCCACTCACAATTGGTATAATCTTCACTCATATTTATTTGTACCAATGGAAGAAAGAAAAAGGGCTCACATTTCACTCACAAAGTATCCGTTTTTGGCGATTCATGCCAAAGGGGGAGAAAGTATGAGCCTAAATCAAAAGGACCGCACCACCACCAATTTCAAAAAGTTTTTAAGAAGTTTTCAATTGGTATCTTATTTTTGATATATTTCAAATTGGTATGACCACTTTCAAAATTGGTATCTAAAACCCTCTTGAACACTAAAGAGGAGAATTTTTATTGAGGGGGAGAAATTTTCAAATCTTGAAAATGCTTCTCAAAATCTTATTCATGTACCTTTGACTATTTGCAAAAAGACTTTGAAAAGATTTTCGAAGAGAATTTGCAAAAACAAAACAAGTGGTGCAAGCGTGGTCCAAAATGTTAAATAAAAGAAAGCAATCCATGCATATCTAGTGAAAGTAAAAATTGGTTTAATTCCAAGCAACCTTTGCACTTGCCTTATGCAAACTAGTTCAATTCTGCACTTATATATTTGCTTTGGTTTGTGTTGGCATCAATCACCAAAAAGGGGGAGATTGAAAGGGAAATAGGGTCAAACCTTTTCCTAAATGATTTTGGTGGTTGAAATGCCCAACATAAATAATTGGACTAACTAGTTTGCTCTAGATTATATATTCTACAGGTGCTAAAGGTTCAACACAAACCAATAAAAAGATCCAAGTTAGGGTTCAAAACTAAAGGAGCAAAAGAAACCAAAGAGAACCCTGATCTGGTGCACTGGACTATCCGGTGTGCCACCGGACAGTGTCCAGTGCACCAGGGACCATATAGGTTGAACTCTTCACCTTTGGGTTTCTGGAGAGCCGCTCCGCTATAATTCACCAGATTGTCCGGTGGGCCACCAGACTGTCTGGTGGGGCAGCGGAGCAACGACTTTAGTGCAACGGTCGATTCCAACGGACACCTGCAAAAGCGCTACAGTGCGCGGATAATTCGCGCAGAGTCAAAGCAGCGCCAGAAGGCGCACCGGACAGTGAACAGTGCCTGTCCGGTGCGGCACCGGACTATCCGGTGCCCCAAGCTGTCAGAGCTCCAACGGTCGAAACCGTCAGAACCCTAACGTTTGGGTGACGTGGCTGGCGCACTGGATAGTATCCGGTGGTGCACCGGACGCCCATCGATAGCAGCCTGCCCCAACGGTTGGTTTGGTGGTTGGGGCTATAAATACCCCCCAACCACCACCACTCCAAGCATCCAAGCATTGACTACTCCTCATTCAATACAAGAGTAATACACAACACTCCAAGACACAAATCAAAGCCTCCGATCAAATCAAAGTCCACAATTCAACTCTAGTTTTAGGACTTGTGAGAAGATCGACTTGTGTTCTTTTGTTGCTCTTATTGCTTGGTTGGCTTTCTTCTTTCTCTCATTCTTACTCACAAAGCCTTGTAAGCGAAGCAAGAGACAACAATTGTGTGGTGGTCCTTGCGGGGTCTAAGTGACCCGGAAAATCAAGGAAGGAAGCTCACTCGGTCTAGGTGACCGTTTGAGAGAGGGAAAGGGTTGAAAGAGACCCGGTCTTTGTGACCACCTCAACGGGGATTAGGTTTGCAAGAACCGAACCTCGGTAAAACAAATCACCGCGTCACTCTCTTCATTTGCTTGTGATTTGTTTTCACCCTCTCTCTCGGACTCGATTTTATTTCTAACGCTAACCTTGGCTTGTAGTTGTGCTTTAAGTTTGTAAATTTCATTTTCCGCCTATTCACCCCCCTCTAGGCGACTTTCACACACACTCACCCTTACAAAACACACACCGCACAGACAAATACGACACACCAACACCCCAGTCGTTTAATAGGCTATAAGACTATCCTTTCTCTATCCAGGGTCAAAAAGAGAACGCATGTTCTTGGCTCCAACAAAAAACCACAATATCATCTCGTCTTTAAATCCGTCCTCTAAGGTAGAAAGGCAGGGTCGAGCTCCTTCAAAAACACACCTGTTTCACTGCTTCCAAATACTCCAAGCCCCAAGGATTACCATAATATTAAACCCCTTTCTTTTGCTCTTGGGAATCTTGGTTGAAGCCTTTCTCCACCATTCAGCAAAAACTGAATCTCTTCTCTTAGGACCCACAAAAGAGAGACCAATTGGAGTTAAAATATTATGCCAAAACTGTCTTGTGAAGACGCAATTAGATAGAATATGCTGCACAGTTTCATCTTCTTGGTCACATTGAACACAATTTTCAAGATGATCAAGCCCCCTTTTTTAAGTCTGTCTGCTGTCCAACATTTATTATTTATGGCTAGCCAAACAAAGATCTTACACTTAGGAGCTGCCCAGCTCTTCCAAATTCTTTTCCAGGGCTCAAAGGATTCTGCTCCAATGAAAAAAGCTCTATAGACAGATTTGGAGGTGTACAGACCATCGTTGCTAAATATCCACACATGCTGATCATTTGAATTTTGAAGCTGAAAAGATTCAATTAGCTCCCATAATTGTAGATATTGCTTAATCTCAGCCAGAGAGAGATTCCTCTGGATATCTTGAACCCAGAAATGAGAGGTAAGGGCCTGCTGCACAGTCCTTACTTCTTTGATCTTCATTGGAACTACAGCAGCAATAAGGGGAGCTATATCCACAATAGAATACTCATGAATCCACTTATCTTTCCAAAAGAAAGTTGAAATACCATTACCAATGGTGGTAGACACTGCTACCCGAAATAAAGCTCGGGCCTGGGAAGATATTTTAAGATCCAAGCCACTCCAAGGCTTCAAAGGAGCAGTTTTTTGTAGCCAAAGCCATCGCAATTGTAGGGCCCAGTTCATCTTTTGGAGATTAGGAATTCCAAGGCCCCCTAAATCAAGAGGTCGAGAGATTTTATCCCAAGCTACAAGGCAATTACCTCTTCTAGCCTCCTTTCTTCCTTTCCACAAGAAGTTCCATTGAATTTTATCAATGGCTTTGATAACCCATTTAGGAGCATTAAGAGCAATAAATAAGTAAACTAGGATGGCAGAGAGGACAGATTTGATAAGAGTGACTCTTTCCGCAAGATTTAAAAGCTCAGCCTTCCATCCTGGAAGCTTGGCAGCAATTTTTTCTATCCAGTGAGCGAGATCCCTAGCACTAAGTTTTTCGCTGCTTAGAGGGAGACCAAGATAGGTTGTTGGGAAAAATTTTGAGGCACACCCCAAGGTCTGAACAGTCAGCGTAGTCCCCTCATTATTGCACTGAATTGGGTAGGAGTAACTTTTTTGCAAGTTAGTATGAAGACCTGAGGCAACACCAAAACACCTCAAAATTTCTCTGACCACCACTAAGTCCCCAGAAACTGGTTTTACAAACACAGCAACATCATCTGCAAACATTGAAACCCTTTGGCTAATGTTTCTGCCAGCAAGGGGGTGTAATAATCCACACTCATCTGCCCTGATGAATAGGCTATTAAGAACATCCGTGACTAGGATGAATAAGAGGGGTGATAGAGGATCACCTTGTCTCAACCCACGCTTGAGAATTATAGGTTGTCCAGGCACTCCATTGACAAGAACTTGAGTGGAAGATGTCCATAGCAGGTTCAGAATCAGATTGCACCAAACCTGTCCAAAACCCAAGTGTCGAAGAATTTCCAGAAGAAATGCCCAATGCACTAAGTCAAAGGCCTTTTTAATGTCCAGCTTCAAGAAAACTGCATGGATTTTTTTCTCATGCAACATCTTGGCAGTTTGACCAAAATAAAGTTATCATGAATGCATCTACCCCGAATGAAGGCACTTTGATTTGTGCTAACCATTTTATCCAGCTCAGGAGCTAACCTGTTAGCCAGAAATTTAGTGATAAGTTTCACAAAACTGTGAACTACACTGATTGGTCTAAAATCACCCGGAAGAATAGCCTCAACATGCTTTGGAATGAGAGTAATATATGCTGAATTCAACAAATCAAGCCTTCCAGGGGATCCTTGTTGGAGAATTAAGAGTGCAGCCAGTAGGTCCCATTTGATTATGTCCCAACAACATTTATATAAACGCCCTGTGTATCCGTCAGGTCCAGGGGCTTTATCATTAGGAATACTTAAAATAGCAGAATTGATTCCCTCCAAAGAAATGGGACTATCAAAATGCGAGAGCTCCAAATTGCCTTTGTGAAAATCAGCAAGGTTAAGACTAAAATTTCGCTCAGACTCTTTACTAATCAAATCCTTATAAAACTGAAACATAGCCTGTTGTTTAGCCTCTTGAGAAGTAACGAGGTTCTCGTCAACCATCAGTTTATGAATAAAGTTCTTTTTTCTGAACCTGGCTTGCGCATGAAAGAAAGTCGTATTTGCATCTCCAGTTTTGATAAATTTCACTCTAGACCTTAATCTAGCAATGGTTCTTTCCAAAGAAGAAAGATGAAGATATAATAATTTTAATTTTTTTCGCAACCACTCTTCAGCCGACCACAAGGATCTGCTGTCTTGGTCAATTTCCAAAAGATGTAGGATCATCTTGGCCAGCAATCAGAGAACTTTGAAGACTATACGTGTTTTCTCCACATAAAAACATTCAGATGTTTCAGTCTCCTCATTTCGCTTCTAAAAATATTTTCGAACACGATTATACTCGATAGATACTGAGCAAGTAATAAATCGAAGAAAACAGAAGCAAGATCATGATGTGGGCAGAAAATATGACTGAGGACAATCAGCCATAGAGGTATAGAGCCCCTGCCTGGTCCATTACTCTTGCACCCATAGATACCTTTTTCTCGCATTTCCTTGCTTTGGTCCAACCTCACAGAGCAGGGGCTAATGGTGCCACTTAATCAAAACATAAGTCATCGATGCAAGTTATGCAACAAAAGCGTGTACTCATGTCTACGCAAATCAAACAAAGACTGCGGTTCTTGATTTTCAAAAAGTACTAGCAGGAAAGCAACACCGACACGGTGGTCCGAAGAGAAGCAAGGGAAAGACAAAATCACGCATGCAATGCCCATTGAATAGAAACAAGTAACAAAATCGCTCAAATTGATTGAGAAATTTCAGAATTTGGGACTCAATTCGTCTGCCTGTCAACATAAGGAACTTAATTCGCTTGCCTTTCAGAATTTGACACTTCTCCTCACCAATTCTTTGATTCGTGTGTTTCTTCGATGATTACCTCTGTTTAATCACCGGTCAGTCATTTAGGGTTTAGTCTCAAAAATCTGGGACGGTTTTGCCCATGCTCTCTTCAGTAGTCATCACTCATCACCGTAAGTCCAACGCCTCCTCTCTCCATCATCGTCGCGCTTGGCTCAGGATCCATAGACGACGAACATGCCACCGCCGGCGACCCGTCCACCTCCGTCCGGCTCCTCCCAAGACAAGCTACCCTGCGTTATCAACAACATTACCTCACTAGTATTTTTGTTAGCTTAGTTTGCTTTAGACCTCGATGTGGTGGCTAGTCCTCGATTCAGCTACCAGATGTGCTGAAGGAATTAATATAAATGAAATTTGTCACATACATCTATTATCCAGCATCGGTGCGATGGTTAGACTGCTTATAATTTCTGCTTGGATTACTGCTTGAAAGTTGTCACATACATCTATTACATACTTGGATTACTCCTTATAATTTCTGTGGCAAATGGTTAGACTGCTTGTGCAATGGATGAGAGTAGGGGCACAGCCAGCGTCGGCGCCCCGCTCAACAAGAGCAACATTGTTTATGGCACTAGCAGATTACGTCCGCGCCATCTATTATCCAGCACACATGATCTGGTATGCTTAATTGTCAATACCAGAAGAGGGAACTAAATTCTTAGTAGCAAATAGTCAATATTAACTTGCAATACTATAACGTGTTAGTGAATCTCATTCTTCATTTTTTGTTATAGGCACAGAGATTAAATCGAGTTTGGGGTGGTCTTTTAGACGCCATTAGACATATGGTACTCTCTGTCGATGAGTTGAGGAGGTTGAGCGACCGCAACCATGTGCCTGAGTATGTAGAGTATGTGCACAAGAATAGCCTGGCTAATGCCATGAGTGTTGAAACTGAAATTGCAGAAGGTCTAGACACTATGAGCAAGAATCTAGAGCAAGTTCTTATTGGTTCGCAACGTCTACTTGAGGATTATGAAGCCCTTGGCTTGTATGATGATTTCCAATCCGATAGTGATGTTGATGGTGACTGTAATGAGGAGTGTGTTTCGAATGAAGACAACTCTCTAGACTCGAATGAGATCAATGATCATATCGTCTATCACATATGAACGAGCGTATCTGAGATATTTGTTTGTGAGGACTAAGTCGAATGATCCTGTTTGTGGTATGAACAATGTATGAACTACTTTGGCAAAACGTCCAATGATCTGGTTTATGTAAGGATACTAGGATAACTGGTATGAACTAGTTTGGCTATTTGTCAATGTATCCACTTTCTTAAAAAATGTCTGTGACCTGTGAATGGTTTGTTTGTGACCTGTTATCCAATGTATCCAATGGTATGTTTTGTGAATATGATCTATTTGTGACCTGTTATCATGTGTGGTCGCATCATGTGATCTATTTGTGACCTGTTATCATGTGTGGTCGCATCATGTCTGTGACCTGTGAACATGTGTATTTTTTCTGTCTGTTATCCGATGTATCCATCATTTTTTTCTTGTCTGTGACAGACAGCACGAGCATTAGTAAGCACTGTCCTGGGTAAGCGATACACAACTTACACATTAAACCATACATTTTCCATCAGCGTACAAATAGCACAGGAATTTTCAATAGCAAGCCTCATTGTTCCAACTTACACATTAAACCGTACATGTTCCATCAGCATACACACTTCCAATACAACATTACAATTTCAAAACCTTTTGCCCTTCCTTGGAGTGAGTTTCTTAGCAATTGCGCTCTTCATATGTCTTGGTGGAGTGACATGACTTGTTCCTTCATGATGTGTCACAGTTATTTCCTGTGTATGACCTGAAGCATCCTCGACACGGATTTGGTTCCTACACATATGGACATGGTGGTATAATAATCCACAAGCTGGAAATGACACAAATAGTGCATAGTTGTTACTACATACCTGGTATTGTCTTCTAGAGTGGTAGGATTTGCAAAATCATCCATGCCCATTAGTTGTCTTTTTGGACTACTACCACTAGGTTCGTCGGTAAGTAAACTGTAATACTCAAGTTGTATACCAAGAGTAATAAAGAGAGTTCCTCATTTTGTGTGTTTCATTTGCATCATAAAAAGAGCACCTATGTAATTGAGAGTGACTAAATAAAACAATTATGCTAAAATAAAGAAAAAAGTGCATTTGTTGGAGTTTTATGTGTTGTGCATTAAATAAACCATGAGGATAAAAATAATAAGGTATTAACTACTTGAAACTTGATTTAACCCTAAATTTGAAATTAGGGTTTTGAAAATAAGGAAAAAAAAGAGATATGGAAATATAAATAAAATGTATACATAAATATCTTCAGGCTTACTATTTTTAGATGCAAATAATAGAGTTTATAAAAGAGGATCCACAAAAGTTTGAACTAAGTCAAATTTGGTTTGAAAATGAAGAAAGAAAACAGAAAAATAAAAGAAAAAGGAGAAAACCTTACCTGGGCCCTGAATTCGCATTTCGGCCCACCACCCCTTTTGACCCGCGCAGCCCACACTCACCCTCGGCGCCGACATGGTGGACCCACAGGTCAGTCGCGCCAGCGCACACCGCTTCTCCTCCCTTCACTGCGCTGTGGGGCCGACCCGTCAGCCGCGCGCGCGCGCGTGATTGGCTCGCTGTCGCGCGGGCCCGTGTTGTCATCACCCAGCTCCGCGCGGACACCGCGCGATTCAACGAGCTCCGCCGTCCTCGCCGTAGGAATCGGCCGTAGTGGCCGAGTTCGCGCCTAGATCACGCTCGAGTCCGCGGTCCTCCTCCCGACTCGCCCGCGTGGTGCGTAAGTTATCCACCCGCGCGCCTGGTCAATCGCCCTCCGCAACGGGCGCGAACTCGCCGTGCGCGCGATTCTCGCCGGAGGACTCGGATTCCGTGGAACCACCTCGCGGACGCCCTTTAACAACGAAGCTAAACCCCTCCGCCCCCCTCTCAACCACCAATAAACCGAGCCATCCATTACTAACGCCATTGACGCCGTGATTAGCTTGGCGCGGACCACACCAAAGCGGACCCGCGCTCTGGCCGTCTCTTTGGCCTCGACTAGGCTTCTGGGGCCTTCGTTGAGGCTCGCTGGTGCTCGGGGTTTGCTCGGCTGGCGCGATTGAGGGCTGGGGCGCACGCAATTTCTCACCGGAGTTCCTGCGCCGCCGCGGGCTCGCCCTCTGCCGTGGACTGCATCGACCTAGTCTCTGCCGTCGGTGAGAATCACACCTCCCTGTTGTCTGTGCTTTGCGATTCACGTAGCACCCTTAGGATCGGGGATTGGGGCATCTATGCGCCGGAAATCACTCGCCGGAGGCTCTCCGCCGCGCGGCTCTGGTGAGCGCCGCCGCTGCCGGCGTGAGCGGGGTTGGGGAAAGTAGCGTCGACCGTTGATCCCTGGATGAACGGCCGGGATTAGAACTAGCGTACCCCTTCGCCGCGTTGGACCGTGAACCGTTGGATCATATCGGACGGTCCAGCAGGGTTGGCGCGCGTGTTTGGATCTCGACCCCAGATCGTTGATCCGACGGTGAATATAGCGTACCGGTTCGTGATAGGTGTGGATCTAATCTGGGCGGTCGATCTGTGATCGGACGGCTCAAATCCACTGTTACCCCTTCGGCCAGTCGATTTAACAAATGAGTCCTCGGGCTTTAAGGGAATTAACCCGCCATCCACCTCCACCGTTCGCTGGGTCTGGGGATTTTTACCCCGGGGCCCCTGAGCTTTCTGGAATTTGGCGCCCAGTCCAGAGACAATTAAAAAAACAGAGAATTTATATTAGAAATTCATTTTTAATACAAAAACAAATCTAGAAACTTGTAAAATGCATAGAAAATTCATTTTAGTTCCAAATTGAGTCATTCCAATTCCTAAAATTTTGTAATATTATTCTCTACCATTTAGTATCACTGTTTTGACATGAACTCTGTTAGAAAATAAATTTATCATCTAATCCTATTATAATCACCTTAAATCTTAGGAAATTCATAACTTAAATTCTATAACTCCAAATTTAGTGATTCCAGTTCCTATGAATTCATTTTAATGTGCAGATTTTTTTACTGTATATTTCATTCATCTGTTTGGTGTGATGTTGATTTTGGCTATACTATGTATGTATTGTGTTGATGCGAGTAGACGAGCAAGCCACTGTGGAAACTGAGGTTCAACTGGTAGAGATAGCTGAGCAGGAGCTCATTACAGGTAAGTTGTGCCCTTGACCACTTACTTTTCCCAGCCATGTTCTTATTAATTTTAATGATCTGCATAGGTTAATTTTGATGGGATCCTTTATGTACCCCAGTTTTGATTACCTCTATACCTTGTTCACCCCTGGAATATTTTTGGGTAGTATCTGCTATTGCTTTATGTGGATTGGGTATGGAGATTCATTATTCATGATTATTCTGTTATTATTTTGTTATTATTATTGTTCATGTTAAGATCATTAAATTAATGGGAACATGGAGCGACCACCCGGGAGAACAGTGCTACCACAAGGGAGGAATGGGACCCCTTGGCTGATTAATTAGGAAAGCTAGTGGAAGACTACCTTACCCGAAAGGGGCAAGGGCAGTAGGGGAGAGGTCAGTGCGGGGAGGTCCCTGGTTGATTTTGCTGCGATGGCTATCAGCCAGGAACCCTTTACTGGATCTTCCCATAAACTGTAGCGGGTTTTCGGAAGCTAGTGGAACTTTGTAAAGGCCTCGTAGTGGATCCCTAGCCATTCACCTCGGTAGTGTCTAAGGGCCTTGCAAACCCAGGCGACATGGGATACACGACTTGTGGGTAAAGATGCGCAACCTCTGCAGAGTGTAAAACTAGTATACTAGCCGTGCTCACGGTCAAGAGCGGCTCGGACCCTCACATGATTAACTATGGAACTTAAGTTTAATTTGTCATTTGCATCGCATTTGGGATTATTTTATTATTACTGTTCTTTATTATTATTAAGGTTTGGTATTTACTTACACTTAGTAATTGCTAATAAAATTTTGACCAACTTATAAAAGCAATGCTCAGCCTTAGCCTTTATTTCATTGATCAGCCTTACACTACATGAACTCCCACCTTTGGTGAGTTCATGCCACATTATTCCCCACGACTTGTTGAGCTATGAACGTATGTGAGCTCACTCTTGCTGTCTCACACCCCCCCCACAGGAGAAGAACAGGTTGTTGAAGAGGAGCTGCCTAACACCGAGGAGTTCGATCTGATCTAGGTGGCGTGTCTCAGTCGACATTGGCGCCATCGATCCTTAGTTCGTTTTATATTTATTTTTATTTTGTAATAAGACTTCCGCTATGTAATAAATACTCTGATGATTTATGACATTTATCTCTATACACTCTGTTATTATATATGTTGTCTTCTTGGCGCATGTATGAGATGCACCTGGCTTTGTTCCTTAAAGCCGGGTGTTACAGAAGTGGTATCAGAGGAAATGTTGACTGTAGGACGAAACCTAGATAGACTGGACAAATCCTTACCTACTTATCTCATTCTGGTCATTCTACACTCACCTTACTCTGATTCTTTCTACACTTATCTTGATCCTGTCTCACCTTCTACTGTTCTACTCTGATCACTCTTACCTTTTCTACTCTGAGACAAGGTGGATTTCACACCTTGGAATCCCTACCCCTATGACATTCTTAAGAGTTAGGGAACCCAAAACAAAAGTTAAAACTATTTTCTATTAAAAATATTGGTTGATTGTTCTGATGGTCAATGCCTGATTTGCTTCTTTGATTGATTGGAATAGTATAGATGGACATCTTAGCATGTACCAACATAAGGTATTGAGTTAGCTATAGTAGGTGAAATATTAATCTGCTTAGCTAATAAATCCCCCAAAGTAACATGATTGTAATTACTGCCTTGTCTACTGCTCTTTCTTACCATATGTATCTAACTCAGATGGTCAATACCAGGAGGGGTGGTGGAATTGATTTGCCTCCTAACCAACACACTCGAAGACAACCTCAGCCACAACCTGCGGGGATGAATCCTCCCAATCCTCCACCAGGCGGAGTTGACCCACTGGTTGCTGCTCAGATGGCGGTGATGCAGCAGATGGCAGACACCATGGCTGATATGCGTGCCCAGATGCAGCAAGAACGCCAGGAGATGCGTCAAGAAAGAGAGAATATACGACAGGAGTTGCGCCAGGAGCGAGATGAGATACGCCAGGAAAGGAGGGCGCAACAACAGCTTCAACAACAGCAACAGCAGCAACAAGTGCCACTACCTCCACCACCACCACCAGTTCCACCTCGTGACAAGCACCGGGAGTTTATGAGTCACAAGCCACCGACCTTCGCCAGCTCGCCAGATCCACTTGATGCAGACGATTGGTTGAAGTCAATTGAGAAGATGCTGAATATTGCACAATGCACTGATCGGGAGAAGGTTCTATATGCTTCTGGACGTCTGACTGGTCCTGCTGCTGATTGGTGGGATTCTTATACTGCTGCCCATGATGCTGCAGACACTATTACCTGGGCAGAGTTCAGTACACAGTTCAGGAACTACCATATTCCAGCTGGGATGATAAAGATCAAGAAGAAGGAGTTTCTGTCGCTGAAGCAAGGAAGTATGTCAGTCAGCGAGTACCGCGACAAGTTTATTCAGCTATCCAGATATGCCCCTGAAGAAGTTGCTGAGGATGAGAGGAAGCAGGAGCATTTCATTGAAGGACTTAATGGACCACTGCAGTATGCTCTAGTGGCACATACATTCCCATCATTTCAGAGACTGTTGGATAAGGCCCTGGCTATTGAACACAAGCGTGTTCAGTTGGGAGATTTGAAGAGGAAGGCTATCTCACAAGGACAGGGTAGCAGCAGTGTTCGTCCTCGCTACAGTTCACCACAGAGTACACCGCCTCGACCAGGAGGACCGTGCCCAGTTCAGCAATCACCATTGAGGACACCTACTCGACAGGCTACACCTACTGGCACCCCGACGAAGTTTGCAGGACAGAGTCCGGGCACTCAATGTTTCAAGTGTGGGAAGATTGGGCATTATGCAAATGTCTGCCCACAGAGGATTGCGACTACTCCAACTCAGAACAAGCAACAGACCCCTGGCAAGGGATATTCTATAGCCAGGGTGAATCAAGTCAGTGTTGATGATACTCCGGATGGAGGGGACCTCGTAATTGGTATGTTTTATGTTAATGCAATTCCTGCAACAATATTATTTGATTCTGGTGCTACACATTCATTCATGTCTGCTAGATATGCCAACACAAATGAAATACCACTGCTAAATATGAGAAAACCCCTGATAGTAATTACACCTAAAGGGCCTGTTGAGGCGAATCAAATGACACGTAGATTGACATTAACTATTATGGGTAGAGATTTTGGAGCTACTGCTATAATATTGGAGTCAAGCAGTATAGATTTGATCCTTGGTATGTCATGGCTAAGAAAGGCAAAGGCCGTTATAGCATGTGGTAGAGGTACCGTAGAGCTCACTACCACTAAGGGAGAAAGATTTCAAGTCAATATTGCAGTAACCTCCTCATCCATGCGTGCAATGTTCTTTATGCCTGAGGAGTTTGTTGGTGACAACATCCGGGTGGTTAGAGATTTTCCGGATGTCTTTCCAGAGGAGTTACCAGGGATGCCACCTGATAGAGAAGTTGAGTTTGTTATTGATCTCTTACCTGGGACCGCCCCTATTTCTAAACGGCCATATAGAATGTCCGTAGAAGAGTTGAAGGAACTGAAGAAGCAGTTAACGGAGTTACAAGAGGCGGGCTATATTCGTCCAAGTTCATCACCTTGGGGAGCACCAGTGTTATTTGTGCAGAAGAAGGATGGATCGCAACGGATGTGTGTGGATTACAGATCTCTTAATGATGTTACGGTGAAGAACAAGTACCCGTTGCCCCGTATTGAGGATTTATTTGATCAGATGCGAGGTGCTAGAGTATTCTCGAAGATTGATCTCCGATCCGGTTACCATCAGATGAGGATTAGACCATCGGATATTCCCAAGACGGCTTTCTCGACTCGATATGGATTATATGAGTTTACTGTTATGTCATTTGGACTAACCAATGCACCAGCTTATTTCATGAATTTGATGAATAAGGTGTTTATGGAGTATTTGGACAGATTCGTCGTGGTATTCATCGACGATATTCTTATCTATTCTAAGAATGAGAGTGACCATGAAGAACATCTAAGGTTGGTGCTACAGAAGCTACGAGATAATCAACTCTATGCTAAGTTCAGCAAGTGCGAGTTTTGGATTGGCGAAGTGCCATTTCTTGGTCATATTATTTCTAATGGAGGAATAGCAGTGGATCCTGCTAAAGTCAAGGAGATTATGGAGTGGAGAGTACCCACTACAGTTACTGAGATTCGGAGTTTCTTGGGACTCGCAGGATATTATCGGAGATTTATTGAAGGATTTTCTAAGATTGCTAAACCCATGACATCGCTTTTGGAGAAAGGAAGAGAATTCAAGTGGGATGAGAAGTGTCAAGAAAGCTTTGATCAGTTGAAGGAGAGATTGATGTCACCTCCAGTATTGATTATGCCAGATCTGCAGAAGGGATTTGACATTTATTGTGATGCATGTGGCCAAGGACTTGGATGTGTGCTTATGCAAGATGGTCATGTGATTGCCTATGCATCTCGTCAGTTGAGAAAACATGAATTGAACTACCCCACCCATGACTTGGAATTGGCTGCCGTTGTGCATGCACTTAAGATTTGGAGACACTACATTATGGGAACAAAGTGCCAAGTATACACGGATCACAAGAGTTTGAAGTATATATTCACTCAGAAGGATCTCAACCTTAGGCAACGCCGTTGGTTGGAGCTCATCAAGGATTATGATTTGGAGATTCACTATCACCCAGGCAAGGCGAATTTGGTTGCAGATGCCTTGAGTCGGAAGGAGCATGTTCACTCCGCTTTCGTTGTCCAGCTACCTGATGAATTAGCAAAAGACTTTGAGAGGCTCAACCTGGGAATTGTTACACATACGGAAGGAGTGACTATTGAATTGGAACCCACCTTGGAGCAAGAAATTCGTAAAGGTCAGATTGGTGATGCTAAGATTCAAGAGATCAAGGATCTTATTACTGAAGGAAGAGGCCCAGAGTTCACGGAAGATGAGCAAGGCACGATATGGTTCAAGAATCGGATCTGTGTTCCCGATATTGATAGTCTTCGGGAAACCATATTGAAGGAAGCGCATGACTCAGTTTATTCTATCCACCCTGGGAGCACTAAGATGTATCAGGATTTAAAGCAAAAGTATTGGTGGTATGGTTTAAAGAGAGATGTGGCTGCACATGTGGCTATGTGCGATGTATGCCAAAGAGTTAAAGCTGAACACCAGAGGCCAGCCGGACTATTGCACCCACTGAAGATACCTGAGTGGAAATGGGAAGAGATTGGCATGGACTTCATTGTTGGATTACCCCGCACGTCTGCTGGATACGATTCTATATGGGTGATTGTGGATAGGCTAACTAAGGTAGCCCACTTTATTCCAGTGAAGACCACTTATTCAGGAGCCAAGTTAGCAGAGTTGTACATGGCACGGATTGTATGCCTGCATGGTGTGCCAAAGAAGATTGTGTCAGATCGAGGATCACAGTTTACCTCTCGATATTGGAAGCAGTTGCACGAGTCTTTGGATACGAGATTGAATTTTAGTTCGGCTTACCATCCCCAGACTGATGGGCAAACTGAGAGGACTAACCAAGTACTGGAAGATATGTTAAGAGCTTGTGCTCTTAAGCATGGTGGGAGTTGGGATAAGAGTCTACCGTATGCGGAGTTCTCATATAATAATAGCTATCAGGCCAGCTTGAAGATGTCACCGTTTGAGGCTTTGTATGGCAGAAAGTGCAGGACTCCCTTGTATTGGAATCAAACTGGTGAAAGGCAATTGTTTGGGCCTGAGATTATACAAGAAGCAGAGGAACAAGTCCAACAGATCAGGGAGAATTTGAGAACTGCACAGTCCAGGCAGAAAAGTTATGCTGATACCCGGAGAAGACTACTTGAGTTTAAGGAGGGAGATTATGTCTATTTGAAGGTATCACCACTCCGGGGCATGAGAAGGTTCAAAGTCAAAGGAAAGTTGTCCCCTCGCTTTATTGGACCCTTTTTAATCTTAAAGCGAGTGGGAGAGGTTGCATATCAATTGGAGTTACCAGATCATCTCGCGGATGTTCATGATGTATTCCATGTATCTCAGCTGAAGAAATGTCTCAGGGTGCCTGAAGAACAGTTACCAATGGAAGACCTTAGTGTTCAAGAGGATTTGACTTATGCTGAGTACCCCATTAAGATTCTGGATACATTGACTCGAGTTACGAGGAATAAGGTTATAAAGATGTGTAAAGTTCAATGGAGCCACCATGGTGAAGATGAAGCAACTTGGGAAAGAGAAGAAGAGCTTCGTATAGATTTTCCCCACCTTTTCTCTAGTTCTTCTTAAATCTCGAGGACGAGATTATTTTTAAGGGGGGTAGGATTTGTAATACTCAAGTTGTATACCAAGAGTAATAAAGAGAGTTCCTCATTTTGTGTGTTTCATTTGCATCATAAAAAGAGCACCTATGTAATTGAGAGTGACTAAATAAAACAATTATGCTAAAATAAAGAAAAAAGTGCATTTGTTGGAGTTTTATGTGTTGTGCATTAAATAAACCATGAGGATAAAAATAATAAGGTATTAACTACTTGAAACTTGATTTAACCCTAAATTTGAAATTAGGGTTTTGAAAATAAGGAAAAAAAAGAGATATGGAAATATAAATAAAATGTATACATAAATATCTTCAGGCTTACTATTTTTAGATGCAAATAATAGAGTTTATAAAAGAGGATCCACAAAAGTTTGAACTAAGTCAAATTTGGTTTGAAAATGAAGAAAGAAAACAGAAAAATAAAAGAAAAAGGAGAAAACCTTACATGGGCCCTGAATTCGCATTTCGGCCCACCACCCCTTTTGACCCGCGCAGCCCACACTCACCCTCGGCGCCGACATGGTGGACCCACAGGTCAGTCGCGCCAGCGCACACCGCTTCTCCTCCCTTCACTGCGCTGTGGGGCCGACCCGTCAGCCGCGCGCGCGCGTGATTGGCTCGCTGTCGCGCGGGCCCGTGTTGTCATCACCCAGCTCCGCGCGGACACCGCGCGATTCAACGAGCTCCGCCGTCCTCGCCGTAGGAATCGGCCGTAGTGGCCGAGTTCGCGCCTAGATCACGCTCGAGTCCGCGGTCCTCCTCCCGACTCGCCCGCGTGGTGCGTAAGTTATCCACCCGCGCGCCTGGTCAATCGCCCTCCGCAACGGGCGCGAACTCGCCGTGCGCGCGATTCTTGCCGGAGGACTCGGATTCCGTGGAACCACCTCGCGGACGCCCTTTAACAACGAAGCTAAACCCCTCCGCCCCCCTCTCAACCACCAATAAACCGAGCCATCCATTACTAACGCCATTGACGCCGTGATTAGCTTGGCGCGGACCACACCAAAGCGGACCCGCGCTCTGGCCGTCTCTTTGGCCTCGACTAGGCTTCTGGGGCCTTCGTTGAGGCTCGCTGGTGCTCGGGGTTTGCTCGGCTGGCGCGATTGAGGGCTGGGGCGCACGCAATTTCTCACCGGAGTTCCTGCGCCGCCGCGGGCTCGCCCTCTGCCGTGGACTGCATCGACCTAGTCTCTGCCGTCGGTGAGAATCACACCTCCCTGTTGTCTGTGCTTTGCGATTCACGTAGCACCCTTAGGATCGGGGATTGGGGCATCTATGCGCCGGAAATCACTCGCCGGAGGCTCTCCGCCGCGCGGCTCTGGTGAGCGCCGCCGCTGCCGGCGTGAGCGGGGTTGGGGAAAGTAGCGTCGACCGTTGATCCCTGGATGAACGGCCGGGATTAGAACTAGCGTACCCCTTCGCCGCGTTGGACCGTGAACCGTTGGATCATATCGGACGGTCCAGCAGGGTTGGCGCGCGTGTTTGGATCTCGACCCCAGATCGTTGATCCGACGGTGAATATAGCGTACCGGTTCGTGATAGGTGTGGATCTAATCTGGGCGGTCGATCTGTGATCGGACGGCTCAAATCCACTGTTACCCCTTCGGCCAGTCGATTTAACAAATGAGTCCTCGGGCTTTAAGGGAATTAACCCGCCATCCACCTCCACCGTTCGCTGGGTCTGGGGATTTTTACCCCGGGGCCCCTGAGCTTTCTGGAATTTGGCGCCCAGTCCAGAGACAATTAAAAAAACAGAGAATTTATATTAGAAATTCATTTTTAATACAAAAACAAATCTAGAAACTTGTAAAATGCATAGAAAATTCATTTTAGTTCCAAATTGAGTCATTCCAATTCCTAAAATTTTGTAATATTATTCTCTACCATTTAGTATCACTGTTTTGACATGAACTCTGTTAGAAAATAAATTTATCATCTAATCCTATTATAATCACCTTAAATCTTAGGAAATTCATAACTTAAATTCTATAACTCCAAATTTAGTGATTCCAGTTCCTATGAATTCATTTTAATGTGCAGATTTTTTTACTGTATATTTCATTCATCTGTTTGGTGTGATGTTGATTTTGGCTATACTATGTATGTATTGTGTTGATGCGAGTAGACGAGCAAGCCACTGTGGAAACTGAGGTTCAACTGGTAGAGATAGCTGAGCAGGAGCTCATTACAGGCAAGTTGTGCCCTTGACCACTTACTTTTCCCAGCCATGTTCTTATTAATTTTAATGATCTGCATAGGTTAATTTTGATGGGATCCTTTATGTACCCCAGTTTTGATTACCTCTATACCTTGTTCACCCCTGGAATATTTTTGGGTAGTATCTGCTATTGCTTTATGTGGATTGGGTATGGAGATTCATTATTCATGATTATTCTGTTATTATTTTGTTATTATTATTGTTCATGTTAAGATCATTAAATTAATGGGAACATGGAGCGACCACCCGGGAGAACAGTGCTACCACAAGGGAGGAATGGGACCCCTTGGCTGATTAATTAGGAAAGCTAGTGGAAGACTACCTTACCCGAAAGGGGCAAGGGCAGTAGGGGAGAGGTCAGTGCGGGGAGGTCCCTGGTTGATTTTGCTGCGATGGCTATCAGCCAGGAACCCTTTACTGGATCTTCCCATAAACTGTAGCGGGTTTTCGGAAGCTAGTGGAACTTTGTAAAGGCCTCGTAGTGGATCCCTAGCCATTCACCTCGGTAGTGTCTAAGGGCCTTGCAAACCCAGGCGACATGGGATACACGACTTGTGGGTAAAGATGCGCAACCTCTGCAGAGTGTAAAACTAGTATACTAGCCGTGCTCACGGTCAAGAGCGGCTCGGACCCTCACATGATTAACTATGGAACTTAAGTTTAATTTGTCATTTGCATCGCATTTGGGATTATTTTATTATTACTGTTCTTTATTATTATTAAGGTTTGGTATTTACTTACACTTAGTAATTGCTAATAAAATTTTGACCAACTTATAAAAGCAATGCTCAGCCTTAGCCTTTATTTCATTGATCAGCCTTACACTACATGAACTCCCACCTTTGGTGAGTTCATGCCACATTATTCCCCACGACTTGTTGAGCTATGAACGTATGTGAGCTCACTCTTGCTGTCTCACACCCCCCCACAGGAGAAGAACAGGTTGTTGAAGAGGAGCTGCCTAACACCGAGGAGTTCGATCTGATCTAGGTGGCGTGTCTCAGTCGACATTGGCGCCATCGATCCTTAGTTCGTTTTATATTTATTTTTATTTTGTAATAAGACTTCCGCTATGTAATAAATACTCTGATGATTTATGACATTTATCTCTATACACTCTGTTATTATATATGTTGTCTTCTTGGCGCATGTATGAGATGCACCTGGCTTTGTTCCTTAAAGCCGGGTGTTACATAAACCAAGCACCCTTCCTATCTTAGCACGACTCTTCCTACAAATTCAAAAATACATCTTCAAATCAAGTATCATACGGAACAGAAAATATGTCATAAAATAGGTTTACCTCTTCTTTTTGGTCCCATTTAGAGGGCACTTGTAGGAGGATGGTCTATGGCCAAAAGCAAAACATTTTTGCATTGCACCTGCCACTTTCTCTTGCCCTTATTTTTGCTACCCTTTTTTTCCAAGCAGCTTGGTATCCTGTTTTTCCTTTGTCTCCCTACTGCCCTTGTGGCCAAAGGTGGTAACACCTTGAAACCAAGGTCTACAGACTTCCATTGAGACTTGTCTGTAAGTGGCTTTATCACTCCAGCATAAGCAAGTCTAAAGTGACACACATAAAAATAAGGATGCAAATAGTCTTCCATGTTATGGTTCCTATGGGTTATAATGAGTGTCAAGGCATGTGGGCATGGTTTTCCGAAGACTTGCCACTCCCTACAAGAACATGTGTGATTTCTAATATTTAAGACATGCCTAATAATTTTGTGTCAATCTGTTATCTCTGTCACCTCTGCCTCTTCCCTACCCCCTTATTTTACCTCTTCAAGTGACCCAATTGCCTGGACAAAACGTTAAGTTGACGTACGACAATAGGCAGCATGACATTGTAACACCCAATTTGTAATTTGTTAGAAATAATATAAATAGAGAAACAATTTCTCCTTATGTGAGTTTGACCTTTATGCATCATCACATGTGAACACTATATTCAAGAACAAATAATTAATAAAAAGATATACTATTAAATGGTGCATCATGCTGGATTTTATTTTTGTGTGCATTTTGTGACAATATAAAAAAATAATGAGACAAGAAATATATTAATTCAAAAAGGAAATCTAGAATCTAAAAGAAATTTTAGAATTTAGGAAAGAAAAGAAAATAAATATTACGTGGATAAAATAAGTAAATAAAAATATATTATCCCTACACTAAAGTGTGAATTTGTATAATTGACTCAAGAGTGAAACTCATGAGAGGATTTAAATTCAAATTTGGGATTCAAAATAAAAAGGAGACATAATAGGAAAATGAAAATATAAAAGAAAAAGAAGCACCTGCGCAATGGGCCGACTAACCCTAATCTGGCCCATCTAGCCTTTCCCAACACTTCACCCGCCGGCCCACTTACCCCCTTTGCTCCACGCGCGCAGCCCAGTTATAAGGATCGCCACCGACACCACGGGTCCAGGCGTCAGTCACGCACGGGCGCACTCGTGTCCATTTCACTGACACTCTGGGTCAGCCTGTGTTAAGCGCTTGAGTCACCGTCAGGAGGGCCCCTTTGCTCAGTTCATTCTGTCGCGGATGATCGCGTTTTGTCTGTCGTGTGGGACCATTTGGTCAGACACCACTCCTCCACCTCGGTCGTGGCCGTCGTACTCAGTCCAAAATCCCCGACGTGGAGTCCGGGATTTTCCCCACGGCTTCGGCCTCGGCCGTTGCTCCCTCCTGGTCGCCTGGCGCAAATATATGGTGCCCTGCTCCGCCCCTCCCTGCCCCAGCGGCGGCTCAGCCCCGCGCCCGTGCCCCGGCGGCCCGGCGACCCCGCGCCTTTGCCCCGGTGGTCCCCGCGCCCCGGCGGCGGCTCGCCCTCGCGCCCCCACGACAACGCGCCCTCATGCTCCGGCGTGGCCTCACGTGCCCCCGGCGCGCAGCGTGTTCTCGCGCGCGCGACTGTAGTCGCGCGGCGTTCAACTTTCAGTTTAATCCTTTATTTTAGTTTAATCGATGTGCTGTGTCGCGCGCTTCATCGCATGACTATTCATTTTAAAATTCATCTTTATTAATGAGCTGTGTTGCGCGCTTCGTTGCGCGACGTTTCGTTTTAAATTCAGTTCAAATTACGTATGCCGTCGTGCGTTTCGTCGCGCGACGCTTAACGTTTCTTTATAATAAATGCCAGAGTCTCGTTGCGTGCCTCGCGTGATGAGTCATTTATTTCTTAATTCAATTTAAGTGCTATGTCGCGCGTCTCATCGCGCGATAATCCTTTTAATTTACCTTTATCTGTTCATAATAATTAAATATGAAATATGACTTTACCCTATGCTAAACGCGATGGCTAAATCAATACCATTCTGTTTAGACGAGTATATTTAATTTTTAATCGTGTGACGTGATCGCTCGTCGACCGTAGCCTCGACCATTACTTTCCCTTTCTCACTTAGTCGTAGGTGTATTGTTTGGTGTACTATTACTTTGTACTAAATTTATGGAATGTATGTTTGAAACTCGTATAGATAACGATCAGTTGGCGGAGTCCGAAGGAGTTGCAGGTGAAGACCCTGAGCAGCAGCTGGTTGGTGAAGGCAAGTGTCCCTTGACCTATCTATGTCCTACTCATTCTTATAATTCATTCCCCGCATTTACACAGTTTACACCTAAGGATTGACTAGCTTTTGTTTTGTCTATCTTGTCCTTGTTTACCTATTCTGGTTGGGTTATTCTGGTTTAGCTATATGCTAGCGCTTCACATTAATCAATGAACATGATGAGATTACCTATGATACGCTATTTTCCCTTTTGATTATGATGATGGTACTGTGACATTTAGGGGACTCGAGCTGTTTCTCGAGTGCCTCACCGTAAGGACTGGTTCGTTGGATGACCGCCCGGGAAAACAATGCAACCATGAGGGTGGAGTGGGATGCCCTTAGCTGAGTAATTAGAGGAACTAGGGTGTAGTTCGCTTCGCCGTCGTGCCGTTAATGGGGCTCGGTGTATGCGGCTCGCTCTGCCAAGGTTGGTTCGCCCCTTGGGGAGGAGTGCGGTGCATTTAGGAAACCTAACGGGCGGCTACAGCCCCAGGAAATCTTTGTAAAGGCTACATAGTGAGACCCTGCCTATTCACCTTGGTAGTGTTTAAGGGTTTGATCGGCTCGAGGCAAGAGGGAATCACGGCTTGTGGGTAAAGTGCACAACCTCTGCAGAGTGTTATGAAACTGATATATCAGCCGTGCTCGCGGTTATGAGCGGCCAAGGGAGCTCCATTGATTAGAGATACTTGATCAGGGATGCATGGTTTATAGGTGGTGATGAGGAGGATGGTTATGTTCATGACTATGGTAATGGTAAGTGGTATTCTTTTTGTTTGGAAACGGTACATTTGGGTTAATAACTTGGGTTAATGCTAAAACCTGGCTTTCTACTAGTAATAATAACCTGACCAACTAAAAGCAACTGCTTGACTTAACTCCACATAAAGCTAGTCCACTACAGCCAAACGAGATATATTGTTGAGTATGTTGATGTGTACTCACCCTTGCTTTACACACCAAACCCCCCCAGGTTGTCTGCGTTGCAACCACAGCTCAGGTAAAGATGAAACTGTGGAGGAGGACTTCCAGGAGTTCCAAGATTATGATGAGTTCAAGGCGTGAGTTAGCGACAAACTGAAAGGGAAATGTGCCCTTGGGCCATTTCTAAGTATTTTGGTGATTTAGTGCCCAACACAGGTGCCTAATTGTAAAATGGTGGACAAAGTACAAATCAAGGATAAAGGTATGTTTCTCAGACTTAGTACATTGTTTTATGGACTAATGTATTGTGTCTAAGTGCTGGAAACAGAAAAAATCGAGTTGGAGAAGAGATGGCTCGAGCAGCCAAAGTCTGCCCAGTTTGGGTGCACCGGACTGTCCGGTGGTGCACCGGACAGTGTCCGGTGCGCCAGGCTGGCTCGGCGTGAAGTGGCCGCTCTCGGGAATTCGCCGACGGCGTACGGCTAAAATTCACCGGACTGTCCGGTGTGCACCGGACTGTCCGGTGAGCCAACGGTCGGCCGGGCCAACGGTCGGCCGCGGAATCTGCGCGTGACACGTGGCCGGGCCAACGGTCGGAAGGGGGCACCGGACTGTCCGGTGTGCACCAGACTTGTCCGGTGCGCCAACGGCTCCCAGATCTGCAACGGTCGGCAGCGCCATTTTAGGAAGGAAATCGGGCACCGGACAGTGTCCGGTGTGCACCGGACTGTCCGGTGCACCCGACGACAGAAGGCAAGATTGGCCTTCCAGATTTGCTCTCAACGGCTCCTAGCTGCCTTGGGGCTATAAAAGGGACCCCTAGGCGCATGGAGGAGATAACCAAGCAACCTTAGAGCATTCTTGATCATCCACACTCAGTCTTTGCGCATTCGTTTGTCATTCTCAGTGATTCGAGCTCCGTTCTAGTGAGAACTTTGAGATAATCTCTTGAGCTCGATTCTTGGCCGTGTGTGTGCGCATTTTGCTGTGGATTTGTGTGTGTTGCTTTCCTCCCTTACTCTGAATTTCTTGTGAATCTCAAGTGTAAGGGCGAGAGGCTCCAAGTTGTGGAGATTCCTCGCAAACGGGATATTGAAAGGCAAAACAAAACACCGTGGTATTCAAGTTGGTCTTTGGACCGCTTGAGAGGGGTTGATTGCAACCCTCGTCCGTTGGGACGCCACAACGTGGAGTAGGCAAGCGTTGGTCTTGGCCGAACCACGGGATAAACCACTGTGTCATCTCTGTGTTTGATCTCTTGTGGTATTGTGTTTTGTTGAGACTCCTCTCTAGCCACTTGGCGATTATTGTGCTAACACTTAACAAGTTTTTGTGGCTATAAGTTTAAGTTTCACAGGATCACCTATTCACCCCCCCTAGGTGCTCTCAATTGGTATCAGAGCAGTTCTCTTCAAGAAAGGGACTAACCGCCCGAAGAGATGGATCCTAAGGGGAAGGGAATCGTGATCAACGACAAGGAGAAGGAGTCCTTCGTCAACGAGCCAAAGGACGACAAGACTACCGACTCAGGCTCGGGGCACAGACGCAAAGAAGGGAAGAAGAAGAAGACAAGACGCATCAAGGAGATCATCTACTACGACAGCGACGAATCTTCCTCTTCCCAAAAGGACAACGACAACGACTACAAAAAGACGGTCAATTCGAACTTTTCATTTGATTATTCTCGTATTCAACATAGTTCGAATTCGCATTTGCTTTCCATTCCTCTTGGCAAACCTCCACACTTCGATGGGGAGGACTACGGATTTTGGAGTCACAAAATGCGTAGTCACTTATTCTCTCTCCATCCAAGCATTTGGGAGATTGTAGAGAATGGAATGAAGTTTGATAGCTCGGATAACTCTATGCTCATAAATGAACAAATCCATAGAAATGCACAAGCTACTACTGTTCTCTTAGCGTCCTTGTGCAGGGAAGAGTACAACAAGGTGAGCGGCTTGGACAATGCCAAGCAAATATGGGACACCCTCAAGATCTCTCATGAGGGGAATGACATCACCATGCTCACCAAAATGGAGTTGGTGGAGGGCGAGCTTGGACGATTCGCCATGATAAGGGGAGAGGAGCCAACCCAAACGTACAACCGGCTCAAGACCCTCATCAACAAAATAAGGAACTACGGAAGCACGCGATGGACGGACCACGACGTCGTCCGCCTAATGCTAAGGTCCTTTACCGTTCTTGATCCTCATCTCGTGAACAATATTCGTGAGAATCCCAGGTACACGATGATGACGCCCGAGGAGGTACTCGGAAAATTCATAAGCGGGCGGATGATGATCAAGGAGGCAAGATACGTCGACGACGCGTTGAACGGTCCAATCCACGAGCCTCAACCCATCGCTCTCAAGGCAACAAGGAGCAAGGAGCCGCTACCCAGCAAGGTGGCGCAAGTTGAGGCGGCCGGGCTCAATGATGAAGAGATGGCTCTCATCATCAAGAGATTCAAGATGGCGCTAAATGGTCGCAAGGGGCAACCAAGGAAGACCAAGACAAAGGGGAAGCGCTCATGCTTCAAATGTGGTAAGGTTGGTCATTTTATTGCTAACTGTCCCGAAAATGATAGTGACCAGGAGCAAGGGAAAAATGGGAAGAGAGAGAACAAGAAGGTTTACAAGAAGGCCAAAGGCGAAGCACACCTTGGAAAGGAGTGGGATTCAGATTGCTCTTCGTCCGACTCCGACGACGAAGGACTCGCCGCCACTGCCTTCAACAAATCGGCCCTCTTCCCAAACGAGCATCACACTTGCCTCATGGCAAGGGAGAAGAAGGTAATCAATCATAATGCTAATACTTATGATTCTTCTAGTGATGATGAGTCTAGTGAGGATGAAATAGATTACTCCAGTTTATTCAAGGGATTGGATAGAACTAAGATAGCTAAGATTAATGAATTGATTGATGCCTTGAATGAAAAGGATAGAATCTTAGAGAAACAAGAAGATCTTTTATATGAAGAGCATGATAAATTTGTTAGTGCACAAAATTCACTTGCTCTAGAAGTTAAAAGAAATGGAATCCTTTCTTGTGAACTTTCTACTTGTAACGAAACCATTTCTTCTTTAAAAGGTGAAATTAATGATTTAAATGCTAAGCTAGAAGTAGCAAGTAAATCCAACTCTTGTGTTGAACATGTTGAAATTTGTACTAAGTGTAAGGATGTTGATATTAATGCTTGTTGTGAACACTTAGTTTCAATTTCAAAACTAAATGATGAAGTGGCTAGTCTTAGTGCCCAACTTAAGACTAGCAAAAATGAATTTGATAAGCTGAAATTTGCAAGGGATGCCTACACGATTGGTAGACACCCCTCAATTAAGGATGGACTTGGCTACAAGAGGGAAGCCAAGGACTTGACAAGCCATAAGGCTCCTTCTCCGCCAAGGAGAAAGGGAAGGCTCCTATGGTTAGTAGTACTAAAAAGAACCATGCTTTTATGTATCATGATAGGAGTTATAATGCTTATAATGATTTTGACTCTCATGCCATGTTTGCTTCTAGTTCTTCCTATATGCATGGTAGAAATATGTCTAGGAGAAATGCTATTCATCATGTGCCTAGAAAGAATATTATTCATGCTCCTAGGAAAGTAGTGAATGAACCTTCTACAATTTATTGTGCTTTAAATGCTTCCTTTGCTATTTGTAGAAAGGATAGGAAAATAGTTGCTAGGAAGTTAGGGGCAAAATGCAAGGGAGACAAAACTTGCATTTGGGTCCCTAAGGATATTTGCACTAACCTTATAGGACCCAACATGAGTTGGGTACCTAAGACCCAAGCCTAAATTTGCCTTGCAGGTTTATGCATCCGGGGGTTCAAGCTAGATTATCGACAGCGGATGCACAAACCATATGACGGGGGAGAAGAAGATGTTCACCTCCTACGTCAAAAATATGGATTCCCAAGATTCAATTATATTCGGTGATGGGAATCAAGGCAAGGTAAAAGGGTTAGGTAAAATTGCAATTTCTAATGAACACTCAATCTCCAATGTGTTTTTAGTTGAGTCTCTTGGTTACAATTTGCTATCTGTTAGTCAACTATGCAATATGGGATATAATTGTCTTTTTACAAATGTAGATGTGTCTGCCATTAGAAGAAGTGATGGTTCACTAGCCTTTAAGGGTGTACTAGACGGCAAGCTTTACTTAGTTGATTTTGCAAAAGAAGAGGCCGGTCTAGATGCATGCTTAATGGCTAAGACTTGCATGGGCTGGCTGTGGCATCGCCGCTTAGCACATGTGGGGATGAAGAACCTCCACAAGCTTCTAAAGGGAGAACACGTGATAGGTCTAACCAATGTTTATTTCGAAAAAGATAGACCTTGTGCAGCTTGTCAAGCAGGTAAACAAGTGGGAGGAGCACATCACAGCAAGAATGTGATGACCACGTCAAGACCTCTGGAGCTGCTGCATATGGACCTCTTCGGACCCGTCGCCTATCTAAGCATAGGAGGAAGTAAGTATGGTCTAGTTATTGTTGATGACTTTTCCCGCTTCACTTGGGTGTTCTTTTTGCAGGATAAGTCTGAAACCCAAGGGACCCTCAAGCGCTTCCTAAGGAGAGCTTAAAATGAGTTTGAGCTCAAGGTGAAAAAGATAAGGAGCGACAACGGGTCCGAATTCAAGAACCTTCAAGTGGAGGAGTTTCTTGAGGAGGAAGGGATCAAGCACGAGTTCTCCGCTCCCTACACACCTCAGCAAAATGGTGTGGTAGAGAGGAAGAACAGGACGCTCATAGATATGGCGAGGACTATGCTTGGAGAATTCAAGACCCCTGAGTGCTTTTGGTCGGAAGCCGTGAACACGGCTTGCCACGCCATCAACAGGGTCTACCTTCACCGCCTCCTCAAGAAGACGTCGTATGAGCTACTAACCGGTAACAAACCCAATGTATCTTACTTTCGTGTATTTGGGAGCAGGTGCTACATTCTAGTGAAGAAGGGTAGAAATTCTAAATTTGCTCCCAAAGCTGTAGAAGGGTTTTTATTAGGTTATGATTCAAATACAAAGGCGTATAGGGTCTTCAACAAATCATCGGGTTTGGTTGAAGTCTCTAGCGACGTTGTATTTGATGAGACTAATGGCTCTCCAAGAGAGCAAGTTGTTGATTGTGATGATGTAGATGAAGAAGATGTTCCAACGGCCGCTATACGAACCATGGCGATTGGAGAAGTGCAGCCACAGGAACAAGATGAACGAGATCAACCTTCTTCCTCAACAACGGTGCATCCCCCAACTCAAGACGATGAACAGGTTCATCAAAAGGAGGCGTGTGATCAAGGGGGAGCACAAGATGATCACGTGATGGAGGAAGAAGCGCAACCGGCACCTCCAACCCAAGTTCGAGCGGTGATTCAAAGGGATCATCCCGTCGACCAAATTTTGGGTGACATTAGCAAGGGAGTAACTACTCGATCTCGATTAGTTAATTTTTGTGAGCATTACTCCTTTGTCTCTTCTATTGAGCCTTTCAGGGTAGAGGAGGCCTTGCTAGATCCGGATTGGGTATTGGCCATGCCGGAGGAACTCAACAACTTCAAGCGCAATGAAGTTTGGACACTGGTGCCTCGTCCCAAGCAAAATGTTGTGGGAACCAAGTGGGTGTTCCGCAACAAACAGGACGAGCACGGGGTGGTGATGAGGAACAAGGCTCGACTTGTGGCAAAAGGTTATGCCCAAGTCGCAGGTTTGGACTTTGAGGAGACTTTTGCTCCTGTGGCTAGGCTAGAATCAATTCGTATCTTGCTAGCATATGCCGCTCACCATTCTTTCAGGTTGTACCAAATGGATGTGAAGAGCGCTTTCCTCAACGGGCCAATCAAAGAGGAGGTGTACGTGGAGCAGCCCCCTGGCTTCGAGGATGAACGGTACCCCGACCATGTGTGTAAGCTCTCTAAGGCGCTCTATGGACTTAAGCAAGCCCCAAGAGCATGGTATGAATGCCTTAGAGACTTTTTAATTGCTAATGCTTTCAAGGTTGGGAAAGCCGATCCAACTCTTTTTACTAAGACTTGCGATGGTGATCTTTTTGTGTGCCAAATTTATGTCGACGACATAATATTTGGTTCCACTAATCAAAAGTCTTGTGAAGAGTTTAGCAGGGTAATGACGCAGAAATTCGAGATGTCGATGATGGGCGAGTTGACCTACTTCCTTGGGTTCCAAGTGAAGCAACTCAAGGAAGGCACCTTCATCTCCCAAACGAAGTACACACAAGATTTGCTAAAGAGGTTTGGGATGAAGGACGCCAAGCCCGCAAAGACACCAATGGGAACCAACGGACACACCGACCTCAACAAAGGAGGTAAGTCCGTTGATCAAAAAGCATACCGGTCCATGATAGGTTCCTTGCTTTATTTATGTGCTAGTAGACCGGATATTATGCTTAGCGTATGCATGTGTGCTAGATTTCAATCCGATCCGAAGGAGTGTCACTTAGTGGCTGTGAAGCGAATTCTTCGATATTTAGTCGCTACACCTTGCTTCGGGATCTGGTATCCAAAGGGGTCTAACTTTGACTTGATTGGGTACTCAGATTCCGACTATGCTAGATGTAAGGTCGATAGGAAGAGTACATCGGGGACGTGCCAATTCTTAGGAAGGTCCCTGGTGTCATGGAACTCTAAGAAACAAACCTCTGTTGCCCTATCCACCGCTGAGGCCGAGTACGTTGCCGCAGGACAGTGTTGTGCGCAACTACTTTGGATGAGGCAAACCCTCAGGGACTTTGGCTACAATCTGAGCAAAGTCCCACTCCTATGTGACAATGAGAGTGCTATCCGAATAGCGGAAAATCCTGTTGAGCACAGCCGCACAAAGCACATTGACATCCGACATCACTTTTTGAGAGACCACCAGCAAAAGGGAGATATCGAAGTGTTTCATGTTAGCACCGAGAACCAGCTAGCCGATATCTTTACCAAGCCTCTAGATGAGAAGACCTTTTGCAGGCTGCGTAGTGAGCTAAATATCTTAGATTCGCGGAACTTGGATTGAATTGTAGCATATATGTGTTTATGCCCTTGATCATGTTTATTCTGCATTTTGTTGCTTATTGTGGTGCTCAAGTTGTACAAACACTCCCTGGACCTCACAAGTCCGTGGCAAAATGATGCACAGTTTTAGGGGGAGATGTGTTACAACTTGACCCTTTGAGACTAACCATATGCTTGAGTTTGCTTGTTTTAGTCTCAAAGGAGAATTGAAAGGGAAAAGGTGGACTTGGACCATGAAAGACTTCCACTGCACTCCGATGAGAGGGTAACGTATTCCATGTTCATCTCATGAACTCTTATTGCCATTTGCTCTTAATTGAAGATTTTGGTGAGGCAATGGGGTTATAGGGCCACGATTGATCCCGTTTTGGTGCTTGATGCCAAAGGGGGAGAAAATAAAGGCCAAAGCGATAAATGGATCAGCTACCACTTGAGAGATTTTGAAATTAGTAGAATAGAGTTTTTGGTTTGTCAAAACTCTTTTGTTGTCTCTCTTATCAAAGTTGGCTTCTTGTGGGGAGAAGTATTGATTATGGGAAAAAGGGGGAGTTTTTGAAATCTTTGATCAATCTCTTTTGGAATGACTCTATTTATGTTTCAACATGTGTGTTTGACTTAGGGATAGAGATTTGAGTTTGATTTGCAAAAACAAACCAAGTGGTGGCATAGAGTGATCCATATATGTCAAAATTGAATCAAAATAATTTGAGTTCTTATTTGAAGTGTTTTTGTACTTGTTCTACTTGCTTTATGTTGTGTTGGCATAAATCACCAAAAAGGGGGAGATTGAAAGGGAAATGTGCCCTTGGGCCATTTCTAAGTATTTTGGTGATTTAGTGCCCAACACAGGTGCCTAATTGTAAAATGGTGGACAAAGTACAAATCAAGGATAAAGGTATGTTTCTCAGACTTAGTACATTGTTTTATGGACTAATGTATTGTGTCTAAGTGCTGGAAACAGAAAAAATCGAGTTGGAGAAGAGATGGCTCGAGCAGCCAAAGTCTGCCCAGTTTGGGTGCACCGGACTGTCCGGTGGTGCACCGGACAGTGTCCGGTGCGCCAGGCTGGCTCGGCGTGAAGTGGCCGCTCTCGGGAATTCACCGACGGCGTACGGCTAAAATTCACCGGACTGTCCGGTGTGCACCGGACTGTCCGGTGAGCCAACGGTCGGCCGGGCCAACGGTCGGCCGCGGAATCTGCGCGCGACACGTGGCCGGGCCAACGGTCGGAAGGGGGCACCGGACTGTCCGGCGTGCACCGGACTTGTCCGGTGCGCCAACGGCTCCCAGATCTGCAACGGTCGGCAGCGCCATTTTAGGAAGGAAATCGGGCACCGGACAGTGTCCGGTGTGCACCGGACTGTCCGGTGCACCCGACGACAGAAGGCAAGATTGGCCTTCCAGATTTGCTCTCAACGGCTCCTAGCTGCCTTGGGGCTATAAAAGGGACCCCTAGGCGCATGGAGGAGATAACCAAGCAACCTTAGAGCATTCTTGATCATCCACACTCAGTCTTTGCGCATTCGTTTGTCATTCTCAGTGATTCGAGCTCCGTTCTAGTGAGAACTTTGAGATAATCTCTTGAGCTCGATTCTTGGCCGTGTGTGTGCGCATTTTGCTGTGGATTTGTGTGTGTTGCTTTCCTCCCTTACTCTGAATTTCTTGTGAATCTCAAGTGTAAGGGCGAGAGGCTCCAAGTTGTGGAGATTCCTCGCAAACGGGATATTGAAAGGCAAAACAAAACACCGTGGTATTCAAGTTGGTCTTTGGACCGCTTAAGAGGGGTTGATTGCAACCCTCGTCCGTTGGGACGCCACAACGTGGACTAGGCAAGCGTTGGTCTTGGCCGAACCACGGGATAAACCACTATGTCATCTCTGTGTTTGATCTCTTGTGGTATTGTGTTTTGTTGAGACTCCTCTCTAGCCACTTGGCGATTATTGTGCTAACACTTAACAAGTTTTTGTGGCTATAAGTTTAAGTTTCACAGGATCACCTATTCACCCCCCCTAGGTGCTCTCACAAACCCCCAGTCAGCTGTCTGTGTAGGCCGTGTGTATCTATGTTTCTTTTCCGCACTTCGATTATTGTTAAAGACTATGTGGATGTCTCGGACATCATGATGTAATCGACTATTATTACCCTTTTATGCTATTATTTGAGCATTGTGTGATGATGTCCAGTTATGTAACTGTTGTGTACGTGAATTGCTGATCCTGGCACGTACATGGTTCGCATTCGGTTTGCCTTCTAAAATCGAGACCGCTAACCTAGAATAGAATGGTCGTTCTAAGGATTAAAGACCCCTATTATCACCTTGACTTTGATATCCCTGCAAAAGTTGGTCATATCGACCAAACCTATGTTCTACTATATATCATACCTTGCTGAAAATTTTGTTTTATTCTAATTCCTCATTTATTTATGGTCTACTTGCTGGTCATATTAGTTCTGTTCTCACTCTTATGCTTACGGTGTCTTTTGTAGATGGCTCGTCTTAGACACACTGCACGGAAGTCAGTCATTCCTTTCTTGCCTTCTCGTCTTGCGGAGCGTCCGCTATGGCGTCCGGTGGCTAGTCAGTCTAGCCACTTGGAGAGGCTGCACCACCGCCTACACAAGGAGTAGGAGCGTCAACGACAGGAGCTAGAGCAACAGGGCTCTTCTTTCTCGCTTCAGTAGGAGATAGAGTCAGTGAGGAGCTACTCCCCTATGCTCCCGCTAGAGGCGCCCCATGCACCACCACTGAGCGCCCCAGCCGCTGGAGTAGCTGCTGGAGGAGACCCAGACGATGGAAGTGGTGACAGCAGCTCGAGCCACAACACTGACCTTTCAGAGGAGTAGGAGTTGGAAGGATGGGTTGCTCGACGCATCACTCGCGATGCCGCTCGCGGGTGTCACTTCCACGATGCGCTCGACACCTTGCTACGCCAGGCACTTGACTGGCGTACTTGGTCTATCGAGTATCGTTGTGTTGTCTTCCAGCATAGTCACGGGGTTTACCCGGACCGCTGGGAGGCAACTTGTTTGGTGCGCCGTCCAGAGAACAGTCTCCAGGGTGCGGAGGTCTGCTCAGAGCACTATTCTATCTCTGAGCGGGACTCAGCTGAGGCGGCCATGCAAGATGCCGCATGGCGTGCGCTTTTGCACTACTGCTCAGTGCTCGGTGGGGTAGCTGATGGTATTAACCTAAAGTATTACCCCTACCGCCCATCTGGTAGCACAGGAGGCGTGGTTGTCTCACCTGTCGGTGAGGACAATCCTAGGTTGAGCAGCACAGTCAACCTAGCCACCATGCTAAACATGGAGCTGGACCATGCATTAGACGAGCTGAGTAGGGCTCATGCTGAGATCGCCCAGCTGCGGGCTGAGCGCGCGGAGCATCGTCACCTAGAGGATGGCTCCCCCGCTCTCGTTGGGACTCAGCACCCGTACCGCTCACCTCAGCGTGGACACCATGCTTATGGTAACCCCGACTGTAGGACCAAGATAAATTTAGAACCATAGACCGTCAGCGTCAGATCTTGTAATTAATGCAAAAATATATATAGAAGCTATATGTAAGGCCCAAAACTCATAAAGAAAAAATATAATTATAAAATAAATCAACAAATATAGTATTATAATGCTTTGGGAATTAAGGAAAAAAATATGAGAAAGGATTTTTTTTCTTTTAAAGGAAACCATTTATACCTCCCATGAAATAAATGACAAGGAGAAGAATAAATAATGACATTTTAAACAATGAAAACTATATTCACATTAGTAATAATTTGGACACCTGGAAATTTGAAGATCAAACATGGATTTGAAAAGAGTTGAGAAAGATAATTATGATAATTATCCATTCCTTTTAGAGCTAAATGGTGAAGGAAAATATAAATAAAAAAACATAATAACAATAATAATAATAAATATGATGATGGGATTTATGTCCACATTAGAATTGTGCTTGAAATTCAAATTTGAATTAGGTTTGAATTCGAAATAGAAATCATTAAAAAAAAGAAAGTAGAAAGGAAAAGAAAAAGGAAAAAAAAACCGCCTGGGCCGATTCTCTCTCAGCCGGCCCAACCCCCTTCCACTCTCTGCCCAACGTCTTCCCCCGTGCCGCGCCTGATCACGCCGACGAGTGGGCCGGCGCTGTCAGTCACAGTATTGTGCGCCCGTCGTCACTTGCGGGTGGGCCCCAGTCTCCAGTGCTAGTGCGCGGGCGGCTACCCTGCCCTGCGCCACTACCGCATGGGCCCGCTCGGCCAGTGGCTCGCTCGTGTGCGCCCACTGCTTGAGCCGCTGTTCCGTGGGTCCCACCTGGTCAGCCCCCTCTGTCTCCCCAGCACCTGTTCTTCATCTCCCCGGAAGATCTCCGCCGAATCCGTGCTTCCGGCCGTGAATCTCGGCGGCAACAAACTCTGCAACGATCTCCGGTTGCTCGGCCATCGTTGGACCCTCCTGGTGTATATATATATCGGCCGGTGGCCTGTGGTTTCGTTCACCCGTAGATCAGTGAATCGCGGGAGCCGCCGCGGGAAACCATCGCCATCGCACCTCTGTCCCGGTGCCACTGCCGTTCGGGCCTCGGTTTGGCGGAGGAAAGCACTAACCACACGCATGTGACCTAGCCATAGCTTCGCGTAGTGTGTGGACGGCCGGACACCGCCGCAATTTCTCGCCAGTGGTGAAGCTGCACCGCCGTCCGCCTGGTGTCATGGCCGGGTGGAATCACTCCGAGATTTCCGGTGAGAACCATATACACTGCTAAACCGTGTCCCTAATTTCGTGTTGCTCCGTTTAATTTGAGTTTGGGGTTGTGGAGCGCCGGATTGGGTTTCCTCCGGCCGGGTCGCCGCCGTGCTCGTGCCCCTGGCCCCTGGGAGCTCGGGTGCTAGCGCGGGTGGGAAGAAGATAGTGTTCTGACCGTTGATGCGTGATGGACGGCCCAGATTAGTTTAAGCGTACCGCTTCTGGCGATTGGATCTGTGCCGTCGATCGGATGATGGGTGGCTACGAAGTGACTCTAAAGTTTTAAATCTGGGTCGTGCATTGCGGATCGAGTGGCGCGGATCCGAGCAAGTCTAACTCGTCACGCGATATAATCTGAGTCATCTAGATCGAATCCAATGGCCGAAATCAGCCCACACCCCCTTCGGCCTGTGCATTTTGCAGATAAGCCCCTCGCCTTATTAGAATAGAACCCGCCGTCCCCGCGAGAGTAGGTTGTGTCTGGTAGATTTTACAGGTTAAACCCCGACCTTCTCTGTATTTGGTGCCTAGTCCAGAACACTTAGGATATTCAGGAATTAATAAAGAAATAGGTTTTTAGTATGAAAATAATTCCATAAACTTGTATAATTCATAGTTAATTCATTTGAACTCCAAATTGAGTCATTCCAGTTGCAATAATTTTGTATTAATATTGTCTATCAACTAATAGCACTGTTTAGCCATGAAACTTGAGTTAAAATTGTTCATTAGGATTAATCTATTCTAAGCACTAAATAATTTTGAAAATTCATAACTTAATAACTGTAGCCCCAAATTTAGTGGTTCGTGTTTCTACGATCTCGTTATAGCACGTAGATTATTATTATGCAATGTATTCTTATGTTTGGTGTAATGTTAATTTTGCCTATACACTGTTTGTTTGTAATGCTACGACTAGCGTGAGGACACGTGTCATCTGAAGATCATCCTGGTACCTGGAATCTCAAGTCCCAGGCAAGTTGTGCCCTTGATCACTTCTTTTTACCCAGCCATATTCTGATTAATCATAATGATCTGCATAGGTTAATTTTGATGGGACCCAATAGGTTACCCTAGTTTGTCTATCTTTATACCTTGTTTACCACTGAACTTTTTGGGTAGTACCTGCTAGTGCTTTATGTGGTTTTGGGTATGAAGATACATTATTCATAATCACACTTTTATTATATGTTTATTATTACTGTTCATGATAAGATCATTATGTTAATTGGAACATGGAGCGACCACCCGGGAAAACAGTGCTACCACAAGGGTTTAATGGGACGCCCTTGGCAGATTAATTAGGAAAGCTAGTGGAAGACTACCTTACCCGAAAGGGGCAAGGGCAGTAGGGGAGTGGTCAGTGTAGGGAGGTCCTTGGGATGATTTTGCTGTGATGGCGATCATGCGAGGGATCCCTGCATTGGAGCTTCCTATAAACTGTAGCGGGTTTTCTGAAGCTAGTGGAACTTTGTAAAGGCCTCGTAGTGTTACCCTGCCTCGCCTTCTCGGTAGAGGTGTATGGGAAGTCATGATCCCTTGGCAGATGGGTGACATGACTTGTGGGTAAAGATGCGCAACCTCTGCAGAGTGTAAAACTGGTATACTAGCCGTGCTCACGGTCATGAGCAGCTCGGACCCTCACATGATTAACTTATGGAACTAAATTCAATTTGTCATATGCATTGCATCGCAGGTGATGATGTTACTTTTGTTCTACTACTTAATTGGGTTGGTATTTACTTATACTTAGTAATTGCTAATAAAATTTTGACCAACTTTAAAAGCAATGCTCAGCTCTAACCATCCTCTTTGGTAAGCCTTACACTTCACATGAGCTCCCATCTTTGGCGAGTTCATGCACATTATTCCCCACAACTTGTTGAGCAATGAACGTATGTGAGCTCACTCTTGCTGTCTCACACCTCTCCACAGGTCAAGAACAGGTACCACAGGATGAGGCGCATGGAGGATGCTACGATGTGTTCGTGAGAGGTCTAGGTCGTCGTCTCCCAGTCAACTTTGGGTTGCTGGACCGTTGTCTCTTTATAATGTAATTATTTATTTTGTACAGAACTCCTATTATATAGTAAAGATGTGACATTCGATGCTGTGCCATGAATCATCATATGTGTGAGACTTGGTCCTAGCACACCTGGTGATTATGTTCGCGCCCGGGCTTTGGACCCCTAAAACCCGGGTGTGACAGAAGTGGTATCAGAGGAATGTTGACTGTAGGACGAAACCTAGATAGAACTGGACAACCGTTGTCTACTTACCTCTGCTACTCTGATTCTTTCTAAACTTATCTTAATCTTTTCTCATATTTTTCCGCTTTACTCTGATTATTCTTATCTTTTCTTTCTAAAAGACAAAAGTGGATTTCACACTTTGAAATCATATCCCTAAGATGACCTTTAGAAATAGGAGACCTAATATTAGAACAAAAACAAAACTATTTTTGTAAATATTTGTATGCATGATTGCTTGTTCTTATGATATTTATTTGATTTGGATTTTTGATTGAGTGTGATGGGTTGTGGAGTAATGTCCACAATTACATCTACATATACATATAGGCATACATATATAAAATTCATAAGATAATTAAACAGCCTAGATTACTCTCCATTAAAGTGTATCTATTTTAATAGATCAATCTTATCTTGAAAGATTCTTTCCTATCTTAATAGATTCTCTTATCTTAAAAGATACTCTCCTATATTAATAGATCCATTTTATCTTAAAAAGATTCTCTTTTATTTTAAAAAGATTCTCTCTTATATTAAAAGATTCTTTCTTACCTTAATAGATCCATCTTATCTCGAAAAAGATTCTACCCTATCCTACTAGATCTAACTAATCTCAAAAGATTATGTCTTATTCGTAGAGGCTTGTCTTGTTCTAACAAGCATACTTATCCCAACCACTTGGCTTATATCATAACCTTCTAACGAATATGATCTATTCCCACCTAACAACAAACAAACTTTTAACCTACATCTTGTAGTCTATCTCACCCATATATATCTCTCATCTTGACAGATTCTATCTTACCCTTGGATATTCACCATATACGACTGGTTACCCCAATCTGGACATAAAACAAAGATTAAGCCCTACTAAAGACTCTTCAGATTATAACCAGCTACTAGCTTATTCATTCCGCTTATTGAATAATTTCCTTTGCAAAACTATTACCATATGCTTCTAACTTTCATGGTCAATACCAGGAAAGGAAAGATTATCACGCAACAGCAAACAGAAATGAATCCTCCAAATCCTCCACCTGTTGAAATCGATCAAGTGGTTGCTGCCCAAAGACTGGTAATACAACAATTAACAGACCTGGTGACCGAGATGCAAAATCAGATAAGACAAGAACGCGAGGAAATACGTCAGGTCCGCCAAGAAATAAGGCAAGCGCGGTTGGAGAGACAACAACAACAACAACCTCCACCACCACCACCACCAGCTCCACCAAGCTACATAAACATATATATAAATTACTACTATTTGTAAGATCTAGATGTTACTTTAGTTAGTAGATGATATGATATTATTTTAGAAGGAATAATAAGGTCTAGTCGACCCCATGGCTTGTTAATGAAATATACATCATGCTGAGATTTTGTTTGCGTATATGTGTTGAGATAATATGAGTATATCCCTTTCCTTACAAATCTCGAGGACGAGATTTCTGTTAAGGGGGGTAGGATTTGTAAGGCCCAAAACTCGTAAAGAAAAAATATAATTATAAAATAAATCAACAAATATAGTATTATAATGCTTTGGGAATTAAGGAAAAAATATGAGAAAGGATTTTTTTATTTTAAAGGAAACCATTTATACCTCCCATGAAATAAATGACAAGGAGAAGAATAAATAATGACATTTTAAACAATGAAAACTATATTCACATTAGTAATAATTTGGACACCTGGAAATTTGAAGATCAAACATGGATTTGAAAAGAGTTGAGAAAGATAATTATGATAATTATCCATTCCTTTTAGAGCTAAATGGTGAGGGAGAATATAAATAAAAAAACATAATAACAATAATAATAATAAATATGATGATGGGATTTATGTCCACATTAGAATTGTGCTTGAAATTCAAATTTGAATTAGGTTTGAATTTGAAATAGAAATCATTAAAAAAAGAAAGTAGAAAGGAAAAGAAAAAGGAAAAAAATCGCCTGGGCCGATTCTCTCTCAGCCGGCCCAACCCCCTTCCAATCTCGGCCCAACGTCTTCCCCCGTGTCGTGCCTGATCACGCTGACGAGTGGGCCGGCGCTGTCAGTCACAGTATTGCGCGCCCGTCGTCGCTTGTGGGTGGGCCCCAGTCTCCAGTGCTGGTGCGCGGGCGGCTACCCTGCCCTGCGCCACTACCGCATGGGCCCGCTCGGCCAGTGGCTCGCTCGTGTGCGCCCACAGCTTGAGCCGCTGTTCCGCGGGTCCCACCTGGTCAACCCCCTCTGTCTCCCCAGCGCCTGTTCTTCATCTCCACGGAAGATCTCCGCAGAATCCGTGCTTCCAGCCATGAATCTCGGCGGCAACAAACTCCGCAACGATCTCCGGTTGCTCGGCCATCGTTGGACCCTCCTGGTGTGTGTATATATATATATATATATATATATATATATATATATATATATATATATATGGTTTTGTTCACCCGTAGATCAGCGAATCACGGGCGCCATCGCGGGAAACCATCGCCATCGCACCTCTGTCCCGGTGCCACTGCCGTTCGGGCCTCGGTTTGGCGGGGGAAAGCACTAACCGCATGCGTGTGACCTAGCCATAGCTTCGCGTAGTGTGTGGACGGTCGGACACCGCCGCAATTTCTCGCCAGTGGTGAAGCTGCACCGCCGTCCGCCTGGTGTCGTGGCCGGGTGGAATCACTCCGAGATTTTCGGTGAGAACCATATACACTGCTAAACCGTGTCCCTAATTTCGTGTTGCTCCGTTTAATTTGAGTTTGGGGTTGTGGAGCGCCGGATTGGATTTCCTCCGGTCGGGTCGCCGCCGTGCTCGTGCCCCTGGCCCCTGGGAGCTCGGGTGCTAGCGTGGGTGGGAAGAAGATAGTGTTCTGACCGTTGGTGCATGATGGACGGCCTAGATTAGTTTAAGCGTACCGCTTTTGGCGATTGGATCTGTGCCGTCGATCGGATGATGGGTGGCCACGAAGTGACTCTAAAGTTTTAAATCTGGGCCGTGCATTGCGGATCGGGTGGCGCGGATCCGAGCAAGTCTAACTCTTCGCGCGATATAATCTGAGTCATCTAGATCGAATCCAATGGCCGAAATCAGCCCACACCCCCTTCGGCCTATCCATTTTGTAGATAAGCCCCTCGCCTTATTAGAATAGAACCCGCCGTCCCCGCGGGAGTAGGCTGTGTCTGGTAGATTTTACAGGTTAAACCCCGACCTTCTCTGTATTTGGTGCCCAGTCCAGAACACTTAGGATATTTAGGAATTAATAAAGAAATAGGTTTTTAGTATGAAAATAATTCCATAAACTTGTATAATTCATAGTTAATTCATTTTAACTCCAAATTGAGTCATTCCAGTTGCAATAATTTTGTATTAATATTGTCTATCAACTAATAGCATTGTTTAGCCATGAAACTTGAGTTAAAATTGTTCATTAGGATTAATCTATTCTAAGCACTAAATAATTTTGAAAATTCATAACTCAATAACTGTAGCCCCAAATTTAGTGGTTCTTGTTTCTACGATCTCGTTATGGCACATAGATTATTATTATGCAATGTATTCTTATGTTTGGTGTAATGTTAATTTTGCCTATACACTGTTTGTTTGTAATGCTACGACTAGCGTGAGGACACGTGTCATCTGAAGATCATCCTGGTACCTGGAATCTCAAGTCCCAGGCAAGTTGTGCCCTTGATCACTTCTTTTTACCCAGCCATATTCTGATTAATCATAATGATCTGCATAGGTTAATTTTGATGGGACCCAATAGGTTACCCTAGTTTGTCTATCTTTATACCTTGTTTACCACTGAACTTTTTGGGTAGTACCTGCTAGTGCTTTATGTGGTTTTGGGTATGAAGATACATTATTCATGATCACACTTTTATTATCTGTTTATTATTACTGTTCATGATAAGATCATTATGTTAATTGGAACATGGAGCGACCACCCGGGAAAACAGTGCTACCACAAGGGTTTAATGGGACTCCCTTGGCTGATTAATTAGGAAAGCTAGTGGAAGACTACCTTACCCGAAAGGGGCAAGGGCAGTAGGGGAGTGGTCAGTGTAGGGAGGTCCTTGGGATGATTTTGCTGCGATGGCGATCATGCGAGGGATCCCTGCATTGGAGCTTCCTATAAATTGTAGCGGGTTTTCTGAAGCTAGTGGAACTTTGTAAAGGCCTCGTAGTGTTACCCTGCCTCGCCTTCTCGGTAGAGGTGTATGGAAGTCGTGATCCCTTGGCAGATGGGTAACATGACTTGTGGGTAAAGATGCGCAACCTCTGTAGAGTGTAAAACTGGTATACTAGCCGTGCTCACGGTCATGAGCAGCTCGGACCCTCACATGATTAACTTATGGAACTAAATTCAATTTGTCATATGCATTGCATCGCAGGTGATGATGTTACTTTTGTTCTACTACTTAATTGGGTTGGTATTTACTTATACTTAGTAATTGCTAATAAAATTTTGACCAACTTTAAAAGCAATGCTCAGCTCTAACCATCCTCTTTGGTAAGCCTTACACTTAACATGAGCTCCCATCTTTGGCGAGTTCATGCACATTATTCCCCACAACTTGTTGAGCAATGAATGTATGTGAGCTCACTCTTGTTGTCTCACACCTCCCCACAGGTCAAGAACAGGTACCACATGATGAGGCTCATGGAGGATGCTGCGATGTGTTCGTGAGAGGTCTAGGCCGTCGTCTCCCAGTCAACTTTGGGTTGCTGGACCGTTGTCTCCTTATAATGTAATTATTTATTTTGTACAGAACTCCTATTATATAGTAAAGATGTGACATTCGATCCTATGCCATGAATCATCATATGTGTGAGACTTGGTCCTAGCACACCTGGTGATTATGTTCGCGCCCGGGCTTTGGACCCCTAAAACCCGGGTGTGACACTATAGTCTTAGCATTAGTCTTACTCTTAGTTAGTCTTAGTTAGACAGGGTAGTTTGCTTATCTTGTGCCTTTATGTTTGTCATGATGAACTATGTTGGATTTGGATCTTTGTAATGACTGTCTCCAGGGTGTAGGTATCCCCTGCACTTTGGTTTACCTGTTAAGTGTTAATAAAATTAGTTATCTAGTTGGGAAGCCCTTTTGTTCTACTTTCCTCTTTATCTGAGAAGCTGTGGTTGCATGTGTTGGAAGTCAGTGAAGATGTTCATCTGTTCAGTACTGTGGAAGGATTCTATACTCTTTTCTTATGCTGCAAGTTGCAAGATTAGTTCTGATGTGTGATTGCATTCTGCAGATGTCAGACAACAGGCGCAGAGGAGGAAGGCGTGCTCAGTAGGAGCAGGCAGCCCTGCAGGAAGAGGCACCGCGTCAGCAGCTGTCACCACCGCCCCCGATGATCATCGAGCAGATGTTCCTAATGCAGACTCAGGCGGTTCAAGCCATCGGTCAGACTCTGACCGCCATTTAGCAGCAGCAGCAGCCACCACCTCAGCCTCAGATGCCTCCGATGCCCAGAGACAAGCGTGCTGAATTCATGAGAGGTCATCCCCCAGTGTTCGCTCACTCTTCTAACCCCATGGATGCTGAAGATTGGCTGCACACTATGGAGCGGGAGTTGCACACCGCTCAGTGTGATGATAGGGAGAAAGTTCTGTATGGTCCCCGACTGTTGAGAGGAGCAGCCTAGTCTTGGTGGGAGTCCTATCTCGCCACCCATGCCAACCCCGACACTATTACCTGGGAGGAATTCAGAGACAATTTCTGCCAGTACCATGTTCCCACAGGCCTGATGACAGTAAAGAAGGAGGAGTTCCTAGCGCTCAAGCAAGGGCCTATGTCTGTTAGTGAGTACCGAGATAAGTTTCTGCAGCTGTCCCGCTATGCTCCTGAGGATGTTAACACAGATACCAAGAGGCAGTATCGCTTCTTGAGAGGCTTGGTTGATCCTCTACAGTATCAGCTGATGAATCATACCTTCCCCACATTTCAGCATCTGATCGACAGAGCAATCATGACAGAGAAGAAGCGCAAAGAGATGGAGGATCGCAAGCGCAAGATTGGTGGACCTCAGCCTGGAAGCAGCAATCGCCCTCGTTTCTTAGGCAACCCACCTCAGCAGTTTAGACAGAACCAGCGCCCACCTCAACAACAGCAGTTTCAAAGGCAGTACCCTCAGCACCAGCAGCAGAATCGCCAGAACAATCAGTCAGGAGGAGGTCAGTTCCAGAGGCAGAATCAGTAGGCACCTCGTCTTCCCGCCCCAGCAACCAATCAGAGTAGTCAAGCAGCACTAGTTCAGGGTGGAAGCAGAGCATGTTTCCATTATGGAGAGCAAGGCCATTGGGTGATGCAATGTCCGAAGAAGGCAGCCCAGCAACAGTCAGGCCCCAGTGCCCCAGTAAAGCAGAATGTGCCCCAGCCTAGAGCAGGCAACCGCTCCCAGCCACGCTACAACCATGGGAGACTGAATCACTTGGAGGGTGAAGCAGTTCAGGAAACCCCCGGCATGACAGTAGGTATGTTTCCAGTCGACTCCCATATTGCAGAAGTGTTATTTGATACTGGAGCAACGCATTCATTTATTACTGCATCATGGGTAGAAGCACATAATCTTCCAATCACTACCATGTCAACCCCCATCCAAATTGACTCAGTCGGTGGTAGAATTCGAGCCGATAGCATTTGCTTGAATGTAAGTGTGGAAATAAGGGGGATAGTGTTTCCCGCTAATCTCATAGTAATGGGTACTCAGGGAATAGATGTCATCCTAGGGATGAATTGGCTAGATATGTACTAAGCAATTATCAGCTGTGATAAGAGGACAGTTAAGTTGGTGTCCCCACTAGGAGAAGAAGTGGTAGCCGAGTTAATCTCACCTGAGCCAAGGAAAGGAAGTTGTCATCAGATGGCTATTGATAGCAAAGAGCCAGATTCACTCGAGATTATCAAAGTGGTGTTCGAATTCCCAGATGTGTTCCTGGAAGACTTACTAGGTATGCCACCAGAGCAGAAAGTTGAGTTTGCTATAGAGCTTCTTCCTAGCACTGCCCCCATTTCTAAAAGAGCCTACAAAGTATCTGGACCAGAGTTAGTTGAACTTAAGAAGTAGATTGATGAGCTGTCAGAGAAAGGTTATATAAGGCCAAGCACCTCGCCTTGGGCCGCCCCTGTCCTGTTCGTGGAGAAGAAGGATGGCACCAGAAGGATGTGTATCGATTATCGAGCTCTGAATGAGGTCACAATCAAGAACAAGTACCCCTTACCCAGAATAGAAGATCTGTTCGACCAGTTGAGAGGAGCCAACGTGTTCTCAAAGATAGATCTAAGGTCAGGTTATCATCAACTCAGGATCCGACCCTCAGACATTCCGAAGACGGCATTCATTACCAAGTATGAGTTGTATGAGTTCACTATTATGTCTTTTGGACTAACGAATGCACCAATCTTCTTCATGAATCTGATGAACAGTGTATTCATGGATTATCTTGATAAGTTTGTGGTGGTATTTATTGATGTTATTCTTATATATTCCCAAAGTGAAGAAGAGCATGTGAATCATTTGAAGATGGTATTGCAGAGATTGCGAGAGCACCAGTTGTATGCAAAGTTGAGCAAGTGCGAGTTCTAGATCAATGAAGTCCTATTATTGGGTCACATAATTAACAAAGATGGATTGGCTGTGGATCCAAAGAAAGTGGAAGACATTCTGAATTGGAAAGCGCCAACAGATGCTCGAGTAATCAAGAGCTTTATTGGAATGGCCAGATATTATCGGTGATTCATTGAAGGGTTTTCGAAGATTGCAAAACCGATGACAGCTTTGCTAGGCAACAAGGTTGAGTTCAAGTGGACCCAGAAATGCCAAGAAGCCTTTGAAGCGCTGAAAGAGAAGTTGACTACATCGCCTGCCTTAGTCTTACCTGATGTCCACAAGCCCTTCTTAGTGTATTGCAACGCTTGTTACACTAGTTTGGGGTGTGTGTTGATGCAAGAGGGAAGAGTTGTGGCTTACTCGTCCCGACAGTTGAAGGTTCATGAGAAGAATTATCCAATCCATGACCTAGAGTTGGCAGCAGTGGTTCATGCACTAAAGACATGGAGACACTATCTGTATGGGCAGAAATGTGATGTTTACACAGACCACAAGAGTCTGAAGTACATATTCACTCAGTCGGAGTTGAACATGAGACAATGAAGATGGTTAGAGTTGATCAAAGACTATGAATTGGAGATTCATTACCATCCAGGCAAAGCGAACATAGTGGCAGATGCTTTAAGCAGGAAAAGTCAAGTCAACCTGATGGCCGCTTATCAGATACCTTATGAGCTGGCCAAAGAGTTTGACAGGTTGAGCCTCGGATTTCTGAACAATATGCGAGGAGTGATAGTTGAGTTAGATCCTACCCTAGAGCAGGAAATCAAAGAAGCACAAAAGGATGATGAGAAGATCAGTGAAATCTGGCAGCTGATTCTAGAGGGCAGAGGCAAAGCTTTTTGGGAAGATGCAGAAGGTGTGATATGGTTCAAGGACCGCTTGTGTGTTCCCAATGTCTAGTCTATTCGGGAGTTGATCCTCAAGGAAGCTCATGAGTCAGCTCATTCTATACATCCTGGAAGTGAGAAGATGTATCAGGATCTGAAGAAGAAATTCTGGTGGTACGGAATGAAAAGGGAGATCGCAGAGCACGTGGCAATATGTGACAGTTGTCAAAGGATCAAGGCAGAGCATCAGAGGCCAGCTGGATTGTTGCAACCGTTGTGAATCCCTCACTGGAAATGGGATGAAATCAGAATGGACTTCATAGTCAGATTGCCTCGCACTTGTGCCGGCTATGATTCCATTTGGGTAGAGGTGGACCGCTAAACCAAGTCAGCCCACTTCATACCCGTCAAGACCAACTACAGCAGTGCAGTGTTGGCGGAGTTGTACATGTCTCAGATCGTTTGTCTTCATGGTGTGCCAAAGAAGATAGTGTCAAACAGAGGAACGCAGTTCACCTCTCATTTCTGGTAGCAGTTGCATAAAGCCTTGGGTACACATTTGAATTTTAGTTTAGCTTACCATCCGCAGACAGACAGCCAGACTGAAAGAACTAACCAAATCCTCGAAGATATGTTGAGGGCTTGTGCATTGCAAGATCAGTCCGAGTGGGACAAGGGATTACCTTACGCAGAATTCTCCTATAACAACGGTTACCAGGACAGCTTGAAGATGTCACCATTTCAGGCGCTTTATGGAAGGAGTTGTAGAACTCCGTTGCAATGGGATCAGCCTGAAGAAAAGCAAGTGTTCGGGCCAGACATCTTGCTCGAAGCTAAAGAGAACATCAAAATGGTTCGAGAGAACCTAAAGACAGCGCAATCAAGGCAGCGAAGCTATGCAGACACAAGAAGCAGAGAGCTGAGTTTCAAAGTTGGAGATTTTGTCTATTTGAAAGTTTCGCCTATCAGAGGAGTCAGAAGATTCGGAGTCAAAGGCAAGCTAGCACCCCGCTATGTTGGTCCGTACCAGATTCTCGCAAGGCGTGGAGAAGTGTCCTATCAGCTCAGTCTACCAGAAGGCTTGTCTGTAGTGCATGATGTCTTCCACTTGTCTCAGTTGAAGAAGTGTCTGCGTGTGCCAGAAGAGCAGTTGCCAGTGGAAGGTCTGGAAGTCCAGGAGGCTTGACCTATATAGATAAGCCAGCGCAGATTCTTGAGACTGCAGACAGAGTCACCCAGAGGAAAACTATCAGAATGTGCAAAGTCAGATGGAGTCACCACTCTGAGGAAGAAGCAACCTGGGAGCGTGAAGATGATCTGATGGCCAAGTATCCTGAACTCTTTGCTGGCCAACCTTGAATCTCGAGGGCGAGATTCTTTTAAGGGCGATAGGTTTGTAACGCCCTAAATTTGAGGGTAGAATTTTTTCTTCTTTTTACTCACCAAATTCAGGCGTTACTCCCTTTTCTTTTCCCATTTTGCTCCTTCTTCCCAATTTCAAAGCAGTATAGCGATTGGTGTCCGTATTGCGTGTGTACAAGAACTAAGTTGACATGAGTGTTGCATCATGCCGAGGCATATTTCTTTGTCTGATGTCGTGTTTAATCGCGTGTGTTGCTTGGTCTCATTTTAGATTTTGTTTCGCGTTTGGATTCCGATCTGTGGTTGTGCTCGTCGTGGGTTGTTGTCCCGTGGTGCGGCCCGACCCGGTCTGGCCCAGCCCAGCTCGGCCTAGCCTTGGCCCACGCGCCCCTGGCGCCCTGCCCCTCCCTATGTCGCGCCCCCCTCCCCTGGTCTCTTCCCCTCATTCAATTCTCCCGCACACAACTCCCTCTCTCTCCCCCGTGGTGCCCTAGGTTTTGGAGACGGTGATCGCCGGATTTGGACCTCGACGTGAGCTCCCTCTCCCTCTCTCTTCCCCTCCCCCTCCCCTTCCTTCTCCCCTGCGCGTGTTCCCTGCATGCCCCCTGCGCGCCCGCGGCCCCGCGCCCCTCCCTGCCCCGGCGGTGGCTCACCCCTGCGCGCCCGCGCCCTAGCGGCCCGGCGACCCCGTGTAACACCCTGATTTTGGGGGTATAAAATTTCTTTCTAATTATCACCCAAAATCATGTGTTACTCTTCCTTTTCTCACTCTAGGTTTTCTATCTCTCTAGATTCATTCTCCCTTTTTCTTTTTTTGATTAGAGATAGCCTAACTAGTGGAGGTTAATTATTTATTTTTGCCAAAACCTTATGAGTCATGACATGTTGCATCATGCTAAGTTTAAAATATTCTTTGAAGTGTTGCACGAGTTTAAATTTATTTGAATTTGAAACCAAGTTTGATTTTGGATTTGAAAACCCTATAGAAAACAAAATAGAAAAGGAATTAGAAAATCCGGAGAAAAAGAAAAGGAGAAAGCAGCCCAGCCAGGTCGCGTGCCCACGCCGCCTGATAGGCGGACCCCGCCTGTCAGCGGCAGTTCTCCCTCGTGAGTGCCCTCCCTCTCTCGCTCGCTGCCCAGTGGGGCCGACCTGTCGGCGCCAGTTTCCTTCGCCCGTTTGCTCTCTCTTTCTCTCTGTCTCATGGGCCCGGTTCGCCAATGCCGAGCCATTGCCCCCGTGCGTCCCCCTTTCTCTCTCTATGCCGTGGGCCTGCCTTGTCAGATCCGCCTTCTCCGCGCCCACCGTGGACCGGTGCGTGCGCACTCATGCACGTCACCGGGTTTCTCGGCCACGACGCCCGCCCACGTGCCTAGCTCCCTTTTTAGAGCCCCGCCAGTGCCCCGCACTCGCCCCTCGCCTCATTTCACACACCCTCGCCCTCTCTAGCGCTCTGCCCTCACCACGTTCCCGACCATCCAGCTCACCGGAGACCGCCCCAAGCCTCACCGAGCTCCGCCCCGAGGTGAGACACCCGTTCCCGTACCCAATTTCCCTTATTGCGCCCTATGTTTGTCCAATTTCACCTTCGCCGGTGCTCGACCGCGGCGGTCCGTCGCGCTCGCGCGGTGACCAGCCGATTTAGCCCGGTCTAGTTCCCCGGTGTTAGTCCCTAAGGTGCATCTGCCTCTGCTGAAGCCAGCCCAGGCCTTAGCGCGCCTTAAGTCCCCTCCCCGTGGCCAGAATCGCCCACCGGAGTTTCTCCGGCCCGCCTGAGACCTTCTCACCACCGTTCTCCCCTCTCTGCCCATGGATTCATGGCCTCTTCCCCGCCACTAAGTTCACCGTGGCGCCCTCTTCTCCTCTGCCCAACTCCGGCGACCCTGGAGCCACCCTAGCTCGCGCTTGCCTCAACTCCAGCGACCTCACCGCCGCGGAGAGGAGCGGCGCCGCTCGCAGCCGCCTGTTCCCTGGTTTGATTTCCCTCCGTCCGATTCAGATCAAACGACCCGGACCGCGGGATACCGCTTCACGCACGCGCGCCTGACGCCCTATCCCGCCTGTCAGTGCCATTCACAGCCACTCATCATTCTCGGTCAGATTTCCCCCGTCCGATCTTGATCGAACGGCTCGGACCCCTTCGGACCCCTCCCCTTCCGATCTTGATCGAACGGTTCGGACCTCCTCGAACCCGCTCGGATTTCTATAGTCGTTCGTTTCCCTCTGGCGTTGGGCCCGCTCGGTCAGCGCATTCCCCCCTCTGTCGCTGACACTCCCTGTCCCGCTTGTCAGTGCTCGCTCACCCGCGCGCGCGCTCTCGACCGCCGTTCTAATCTCAGCCGTCTATTTCTGATCTAACGGTTAGATTCACCCGATACCCCTTCGCGTGGCTGTTTTGCTTAAGAAACCCCCTAGTTTTAGGAAATCAACCCGCCGTCCTCTGTTTTAGCGCATAGGTCTCTGGTTTGTTTTAATTAGACCCTTGGACTTTTATTGAATCACAGATTTAGCCCTAATTTCATATTTCAAACCTCAAAACTTGTTTATTTCATATCTTTTTCATGTGGGCTCCAAATTTAGTGGTTCAAATTGCAAAATGTTCACCAAATTATTCTCTGTTCAAATAAAATATGACCAACTGTAATCTGTACACTTTAATTTTTACACTTAGAATATAGAATTAAAGTATATGTTGATTTATTTATTTAATGAAATAAATAAAAGGAGAACCCTAGGAATAAAGTATATTCAATCTTGTGAGATTCGTGTTATGCATTACTTGGATTTATTTTTTGGCTTAACCTCTAGGCCTTAATGACATAAATAGAATTAGGAATGTAATTATGGATAATACTTAAAAGATAATCAAATTTCTAAATGAGAGTAGTTTATCTTATAATTCTAGCTTTCATTTGTGTTGGGGGCCTTCGGCTTCCGAAGGTCCTCAAAAACATGATTTAACAATGTTTCTGGAAGTATAATGCATGAACAGGTACCTTCGGACTTGAGTTGAAACCACAACGTGAAGAAGCATAAGAAGGAGTACGAAGGATAGCGCGAAGCCGAAGCTGTGCGCAGGAGAGCTTCGGCGTGATAGCAGAAAAGGAAAACCGACTTAAAGATGAAAAAACTATTTAGACCTCGATGGATTACTATAGAGTTATTAGCAAATGTAAAGGGCATGAATGTAATTTTACATGGGCTACGTCCCGTGCCTATAAATAGATGAACAGTAACCCCGTACTGTTCACGCTGACTAGGCATTGGTCCTTGCGCCACGCTGGTACTTTTACCTTCTTTCAAGTCGAAGGTATACTTGTAATTTGATATCATTTCTATTTTTCCATAGTAATAAAATAGAAACGAGACAATAATAATATCTGACTGTTTATATTATCTTTTATGTTTTATGTGATTCTTTCTTCATCTCTAAATGTTATGTTGATGAAGGTATGTCCTTCATTACCTTCGTCCGAAAGTCATTATATCCTAAGGGAAATAATGCTTCGAAGGACGAAGGGCTTTAACATTTAATGTTTTCTGTGGTGCCTTGTTCTTAACTCATAGCATTTGAGAACAAGTCCCCAACATTGCGCCCACCGTCGGTGAACCCTTTTTCGACCACCTTCGGCAAGCATCGACCTTCGTCATGCCGCCAAAGAAAGCTTCGGCAATAGGGGCTGCCGCTCTATAGCCGCTGGACCCGAACCAGGAGACCCTTTCTCTTCGGGAGGCCCAAAGCTAGAAGAGGAAGGCCACCAGTCCAATACCATAAGAGGATGAGTTGGACCAAGAAATCAGGAATATGGAGATGCTTCATCAGCAGGTACAGAAGAAGAAGGAGAAGATGGCTCGGTTAGCTGACCTACAAAGACAGATTGACGAAGCTACCAAAGAAGTGTGTCATCTTGCTTAAGATGAGCAGAACCAAAGGCCCCAGCACAGAGAGCTGCACCAAGAAGGCTTCTTCAACGAGGATGACTGGTATGAGGATTTCCATCATGGAAATTTTGCTTTTGATGATGCTTCTCCTCTGTCAGCAGAACTGCAGGCTACACCCTGGCCCCCGTCTTACAAGCCACCCCAGCTCCCCATGTATGACGGACATTCAGATCCGAAGCAGTTTCTGATGAGCTATGAAGCAACTATATCTTCGTATGGTGGCAACACTGTAGTCATGGCGAAATCCTTTATCATGGCAGTCAAAAATGTTGCACAAACTTGGTACTCCTCTCTTCGACCAGGAACAATCACATCATGGCAGAAGCTGAAGGACATGCTGGTCACCAGTTTTCATGGGTTTCAGAAGAAGTCGGTTACCGCTCAAGCCTTGTTCCAGTGCATGCAAGATCAAGAGGAATATCTCCAGGCGTATGTCCGAAGATTCTTGCGTCTGAGGGCACAAGCGCCAACAGTGCCCAATGAAATTATCATTGAGGCCATTATTAAGGGGCTTCGACCAGGACCTTCAGCCTAATACTTCGCCAGGAAACCCCCTCAAACCCTGGAGAAACTGCTTTAGAAGATGGATGAATACATCCGCGCTGACAATGATTTTCGACAAAGAAGGGAGGAAGCTTACAGGTTCTCCGAAATGGCCACGGGCTTCGGAGGGAGAATCCACCCTAGGCACGTCAGATCAATTCATTCCACTTAGAATGACGACAAGGGAAGTCAACAACAGAGGCTGCAATATTCTTCCCAGGCTTCGGGACAGCAACAGAGCTATCCTCGGCCCCCAGCTCCAAGGGGCAGAGGCACCAGGGGCTTCGGAGGAAGGTTTGGGGATCAGCCCAGGAAAATTTATTGTCTATTCTGCGGTGAGGACAAGGGCCACACTACCAGGATGTGCCACGTCACCATCTAGAAACAGAAAGAGATAGCAGAAGCTGCAGCCCAACAGAGCCAGCCAAAGCAAGTCATGCATACTGCTTCGTACCACTCACCGTACATTCCAGAGTATGTGGGTAACCATCCTGCAGCCTCTGTTGCTTCGGCAAGCCAACCTCAGGCATCTTGGCAACAGCCTCCACCTCCACCACCATTGCAACGAGGCCAGCAGCCAGAAGGGAGCCAGCACACTCATCAGCAACGAGACTTCAAAGAGGAGTCCGAAGCTCGCACAGTCAACAGTACTGTGCCAGAATCGAAGCACATCTACTAGAAGATATCCTACTTCTGAAATAGTTCTAGCATTCGTTATCATTTTTATTTTTTAATAGAGAACAATCGTTAAAAGCCTAAGTTTTTCCTGTTGTTTTCAATTCCTTGTAATAGCTTCCTTTTGGCCATAGTGGAAACGTATCTCTTTTACAGACTCACGAAGTCCAAAAAGTTGGTGAAGCACGAAAGTTGCTCTCAAGAGAGCGCGAGGTTCACAATCACATTACAAGTTTTGCTGAAGCAATAGAAAGTCGTTCTAAGGAACGTAGTGTAAGTTTCCCGAAGCAACAAAAAGTCGTTCCTAAGGGAGCGCAGTGTAAGTTTTCTGCTCAAAAGTCGTTCCAAAGGGAATGCAGAGCTTACAACGAAAAATAAACGCTGATTCCGCCGAAGTAAAAGGCGAAGCGCGAAAAGTCAACGCGAATACCACTGAAGTAAAAGGCGAAGAAGCTCCTAAGGGAGGCTTACCGCGAAAAGTCAGCGCTGATACACCGAAAAATAAGCGGTGAAGCCGAAATATAAACGGCAAAAAGATTGTGTGCTTTACTGAGGGAATGTGTGTGTATCTTCGGCACAAATACCATTTTGCCTAGCATAACATCATTACATCATTTTGCATAGCATAACATCATATTGCATCAATGGCGCAAGAAGGGGATTCAATGTTGATCTTCGGAGATTATTTTGAAGAAGCAGTGCCAAGGCACAAAATAAGTATTGAAGAAGTATAGCTTCGTCAAACTCTAAAATGAAAAGGAGATCTATTGCTTCCGAAGCATAATGATTTTACGAAGATTGGATGTTTTTACGAAATATGGATATTCTTCACAATGCATGAAAAGAAGGGAAGGTGTTTTTTCGTCGAAGGCTCAAAAACGGTATGTACGTAAAGTTTCATGCATCGTAAAGAATTCAGTTACAAGCAGCTTAAATATTACATTCAAAATTATAAAAGTATTATGCACTTTGTTCAGCAAATGTTACATTCCAAATGTTTTTACAATAAAAGCTATTCTTCTTTTAAAACTGCTTCCGCAGCTTCGTTCAGCAATCGATTAACAGCTTCGTCCAAAATAACTTCGGCCACTTTAGTGACTTCATCTTCTTTCTGTACTTCTGGGTTGGCCATCGACTCGAAGGGCTCTGGAGGAGGAGATAGTTCAGCTGCGATATAAAACGTAAATAAGTCCGAAATCGCAAAATTAGTAAATAAAGTTAAAAAGTCATTAAGCAATACCTATCCGCCTCTCAAGTTCTGCCGCTTTCTCAGCTGCCTTCGTCGCTTCTTTTGAATCATGAGAATCTTTTTCACTCTTTTTTATCATCTCGTGCGCCATCCCTCGGCCGCCATTCTCCCAGATGTCAGTAAAGAATTTTCCGCCAATTAAGCTTGCTTCGACCGAGGGATCTTTTGTATCTTCAATAGATAAAGTAGCTTCAGCTTGAGCCAAAGCTTTCACATGGTCGCAGCCTGACTTCTCTAAAATAGCTGCGATTCCCCTGGCACCCGAGAAAGCGCAGATATCCCCGCGACCACTCAAAACTTCCTCAAAAGCTTCAGCTTCATTGCTGATCCAATCAATTGGGCCTTCAGGATCACCCCTTACGAAGTCGTCTTCGTTGGAGAATGCGCCAACATTGGCGAAGCTAGTTTTTATTTTCTTAACACACTCTATAGACTTTTCATAGCACCTCTCCTTGGATGCACGAAGTTCATCAACTGTTTTTTGTAAGCGGTTCCTCCAATATACACTAATATCTCGATCAGCCTCTACAAGACCACATTTTTCTTTAGCTTCGAATAGCTGTTTCCGAAGATCTTCGATTTCATATTTCTGAGCTTCAGCTTGGGCCTTGGAAGCAACTTCGTCTTCTTTTATTTTGTTCAACAATGAGTTTAATATTTTATCTTTTTCAAGACCTTCGTTCCTTAGTTCAATTACTTCGGAACAAAGGTTGTTTAAGGCCATGGTATACCCTTCATCTTCGGCACTTTTTTGCGCCCTGAGGGTTTTGCTAAGGATAAGGCCCTGCAAAAAATGTGGTATTGAGTGTAAGCAAATGGAAAATTTTGTTTTTAAATACAAAAATCTCATTTTCTCACCTTTAAACTATTGTATACTAAGCTATCGGCCAACTCATCTTTTGATAACACTGAGAGCCCATCTTCTAGTGTCGAGAACCTGAAGCTCTTGCCCATCTCTCGGCAGACAGAAATCTCTTTGCTGTCTGGGAGACAATACAAGAAGTCTTCTTCCCCGCTGCCGTTGAATACCAGTGCCCCCTTTGGATATTTCAATCTTTGAGCATAGAATTGAGCCTCTCGCTTTTCTTTCTCAGATAATCTTTTTCCCGAAGCATGTCGTATAATATAATCAGGAGCTTCAGATGATGCTTCAGGAATAGGAATGGCGGTTTTTCCAGTTAAAATTACTTCTGCAGCTTCTTTCTCCGTCTTTTCTCTGATTTCCAAGGATTTCTCCTTGGCGGGCTCTGAAGGCCCAACTTCGGTCTCGACTTGGATCTTGGCAGCTTCGGCCTCAATTTGTGTTTCCGAAGCTTTGGCAGCTTTCTTCGGAGTAGAGCTTGAAGTTTTTATTGTTTCTAGCACATCTAATACGTTGACCATTCTCTTCCTCTTGGGAGTCGTTGAAAGATCCTTTTGTGCCTTCGGCATTGTCACCTCTGCCGAAGGACTTATTACTTCTAATATCCTCGTTTTCTCAACCTTCATCTCTTCAATATTAATGGCCTTCGGCTCATCTGATTTGGCGGATGATGCCTTCGGCGGTACAGACGATTCTTCAATTTTCTGCATAATCGCAGGTTTCTTGCCTTCGGTCACCGAAGAGGTCTCACCGCCAAATTCGGGCACTATGGCCGGTTCAATATAGCGTGGTCGATGAGTAAGGACCTTCACCCTTTTCCTCTTCGGCACAGGCTCGCTCGGAGCGGCTGAAACATCATCTCTCCTGGAACCTCCACTTTTTCTTTTTTGCCCCTAGGGCGGGTAACGGTAGTCAGGATACATGAACCCAAGAGCATAAAAAACTCTGTTTAGTCTCTTCTATTTCTGGTTCCCGAAGGTCGCAGATAATGCTTTATCTTCTGCTCTGGAGTACAGCCCAAGCAGTTCATCGCTTGTAGCTTTGATGCTTTTCAGGCAGTCGTCGTCTGGCTCGATAAACTGGTCTCTAAACCTAAAGGTATATTTTAGTCGAACCAAACCACCTTCATGGGGATTGCTGATGGATTCTTTTGGCATCTCCCAGTTGGCTACCAATGGCCATATCATGTAGGCCACGTGCTCTTGAACTAAGTCCCTTGTCCCGATGAAAGAGCAGACTAAGCCGAAGGCCTTGCGACATTCTTCGGCCGCTTCTTCAATTTCTACCTTCGGTTTCCGGAGCCTGAAGCGTTGCCAGATAGGGCGCATGATTATCTCTTTAATGTCTTCTCGTGCCTTTAAATCATTTTTTACATAGAACCATTCTTTCGTCCAGTCTCCGGGCCATCTCTTCCGAAAAGTCGATACTGGGGAGCTTGAGCCAGAACGGGCAACGAAGCTATAGCAGCCGAAATTGTTATGATATTGTTCTTTACCCCAGGGCTTCGTCTCATATAACAGTTCATGCATACTGCAGAAACTTTTTGCATTTGGCTCCAAGCCCTGACTCCTTACAGCCCATACGAAGATTCAATTCTTATAATGGCTTCGGGGGTAATCTGGTGAAGGTAAATCTAGAATATCTTCAAAACCTCGACTACGAAGTTGCTCAGAGGGAGCCGAAGCCCAGCCTTGAAAAAGCTTCGGAAGATCACGACTTCACTTTTCTCTAGAGTAGGACAAGTCTTCTCTCCGTCGTCAGCCCTCATAATAGACATATCCCGAAAGTATCTCCCCCTCATGTTGTCAAGATGGCTTTGTTTAATAGTTGATTTTCCAAAAACTGCATGGCTCGGTCGCTAGGGTCGATCTTCGGAGTCTTCCCCGCCGCTTTCCACATCATAGCTGTCACTGTCACCAGTGTCTTCAGATAAACCCTCCAAAATCTCCCTAGTAATCTTCTCTACATTTGTCTTTGCTATTGATTCAATAAAGCCAAGGTTCATCTCCTCAGAAAGGCTCAGCTTCGATTTAGCGATAACTTTTTTATCTTCAGACATCTTCGAAAATGCTGAGAAAGTGCTCTCAAAGCCGAAGCTTAAAAATTTAAAAAAGCCAAGCAAGTGTTGGTGCGCAAGAGCTAAAAATTGAGTAAGCAAGAGCAGATGGCAAGAAAGCGTGCCAAATGAGCTCGTGGTGTGCTCTTATTTATACGCCTGGTGCGTTGCATGCTGGAGGGCCCGCTTGTCAGTGGCTGTTGCTATTCTAGCAAAGGGAAGGTGTTTTTCGGACCTTCGGCTCAAGGCCTTCGTCCTTGTCGCAATCTGAATTTATCATTCTAACAAATTAATATTGCGAGGGGCTACTGTTGGGGGCCTTTGGCTTCCGAAGGTCCTCAAAAACATGATTTAACAATGTTTCTGGAAGTATAATGCATGAACAGGTACCTTCGGACTTGAGTTGAAACCACAGCGTGAAGAAGCATAAGAAGGAGTACGAAGGATAGCGTGAAGCCGAAGCTGTGCGCAGGAGAGCTTCGGTGTGATAGCAGAAAAGGAAAACCGACTTAAAGATGAAAAGGCTATTTAGACCTCGATGGATTACTATAGAGTTATTAGCAAATGTAAAGGGCATGAATGTAATTTTACATGGGCTGCGTCCCGTGCCTATAAATAGATGAACAGTAACCTCGTACTATTCACGCTTACTAGGCATTGGTCCTTGCGCCACGCTGGTACTTTTACCTTCTTTCAAGTCGAAGGTATACCTGTAATTTGATATCATTTCTATTTTTCCATAGTAATAAAATAGAAATGAGATAATAATATATGACTGTTTATATTATCTTTTATGTTTTATGTGATTCTTTCTTCATCTCTATATGTTATGTTGATGAAGGTATGTCCTTCATTACCTTCGTCCGAAAGTCATTATATCCTAAGGGAAATAATGCTTCGAAGGACGAAGGGCTTTAACATTTAACATTTTCTCTGTTGCCTTGTTCTTAACTCATAGCATTTGAGAACAAGTCCCCAACAATTTGTTTTAATCGCTACTTAACCTTTTTGAGCTATGTTCCAAACATTTAGAGAGTAATCAATTCCCCAATTAGGTTTAGTCCATTTTTATAACTTGACCTCATTCCTCTGTACTTAATACTGTACCTTCTTGAGTTGTGTGCCAATATTTGTACATGTGTGATGTGATGTTCATTTTTACCTTCCAAATGTATTGAATGGGTGATCGCTTTACTTAGACAACGAGCAGCTCGTGGTTCCTGAGTGTGTTGCCGAAGATCCCTCTGAGCAACAACCTGGTGAAGGCAAGTGTCCTCAGACCTATCATGTCCTACTTTACTTTATAATTCACTGTTCCGCATTACTTTATTGAAACCTAAGGATTGACTAGTTTGTATTTCCCTTACCCTTGTTTACCTTTTTGGGTTAATCATGGTTAGCGTATGATATTGCTTAAACTTAATCAATGAACATGATGTGGTCTTATATGATACAATGATGTTACCCCGATGAGGTCCTTGTGATTACTTTAGGGGGCTCAAGCTCTTTCCTGAGTACCTCTCCATAAGGACCTGTTTGGGGAGTGACAACCCGGGATAATAGTGCAACCATGAGGGTGGAATGGAACGCCCTTAGCTGATTAATTAGAGGAACCAAAGGAGTAGTTGGCTTCGTCGTAGGGCTGTCAATGGGGTCCGAGCACAGTACTTGCTCTACCGAGGTTGGTTGCAGAGGTTCTTTGATTTGGTTTTGTTAGTCACCCTTCCTTTGGGGAGATGTACTGTGTTTATCAAACTAGAGAAACCTAACGGGCGGCTATGTCCTTTGGGAAATCTTTGTAAAGGCTACGTAGTGAGACCCTGCTAGGTCACCTTGGTAGTGATCAAAGGGGAGGCTAGAACCCCGGGCAGAATGGGAATCATGGCTTGTGGGTAAAGTGTGCAACCTCTGCAGAGTGTTAGAAATTGGTATATCAGCCGTGCTCACGGTTAAGAGTAGCCTTGGGATCCTCTTCAATTAGAAGAACAATGGTGATTATAATTCTGATCTCTGGTATTTCCTCTTGGAGGGAGTGCCTCTGGGTAATAACTGGGTCATTACTAAAACTTGGCTATACTTATAGTAATAAAACCTGACCAACTAAAAGCAACTGCTTAAACCATAACTCTACATACAGCTAGTCCACTTTAGCCAAACGGGACATTTGCTGAGTACGTTGATGTGTACTCACCCTTGCGTTACAAACCACCCCACCCCAGGTTGTCCCCACTGTTCTCAGTGCTCAGGAGGTGAAGCTGGCAACATGGATGACTTCGAGGAGTTCCAGGAATACGACGAGTTCTAGTTTACTTTAGTGGCAAACCCCCAGTCAGCTGCCTGTGTAGGCTTATCTTCTATGTTTCGATACTCCGCACTTTGATGTTATTGTTAAACACTATAGCTATGTATTAGACTCTGTGGATGTCTCAGACATCTTGATGTAACCAAGTACCTTTCCGCTATTTAATTCAAGCATTGTGTGATGATGTCCAACTATGTAATCGCTGTGTACATGAGTTCTGATCCTGACACGTAATGGTTCGCATTCGGTTTGCCTTCCAAAACCGGGTGTGACATAAGTGGTATCAAAGCCTTGCTGACTGTAGGACCGCTAACCTAGACTAGAATGGTCACCCTAAGGACTATAGACCCTTACTCTTACCTTGACCTTAAAGTTCTTTCAAAAGTTGGTCATCTTGACCAACTCTATGTTATTTACCCATCTCAAAAGGTTGTCTCACTTCTCTACCTATTTACTTTCTAGTCTCATAGTTCTACTCTTACTCTTGTGCTTACAATGTCTTCTGTAGATGGCTCGTCTTAGGTGCACTGCACGTAAGTCTGTGACCCCCCTTTTTGACTTCTCGCCTGGCGGAGCGTTCACTGCGTCGCACAGTGCCAGGTCAGTCCAGTCACCTGGAGAGACTGTATCGTCGCCTGCACGAGGAGCAGGTGCACTGACGCCAGGAGCAGGAGCAGCAGGACTCTTCCCCTTCACCTCAGCAGGAGGTGGAGTCCGAGAGGCCTCCTTCCCCTGCACCTCAGCCAGAGATGCCCCTGCACCACCTCAGGGCATCCCGGCTGCTGGAGGAGACCCTGGCACAGACGGAGACGATGCCGGTGGCAGTTCAAGCCATGGCATGGAGCTTTCGGAGGAGCCGGAGCCGGATGGATGGATCGCTAGACCCATCACTCGTGACGCTGCTCGCGGGTGTCACTTCCACGACGCTCTCGATACCCTGTTGTGTCGGGCCTTCGACCGACACACATGGTCCATCGAGTACCATTATGTAGTCTACCAGCATTGTCGCGGGCTATACCCAAACCAGTGGGAGGCTACTTGCTTGGTGCGCCGTCCGGACGATGATCTCTGGGGTGCAGAAGCCTTCTTAGAGCACTATTCTATCACTGAGAGGGATACTGCTGAGGCAGCCATGCAAGATGCAGCACGACGAGCACTTTCCCAGTATTGCTCGTTGTCAGCGGGGTAGCTGATGGCCTTGACCTGAAGTACTACCCTCGCCATTCAACCGGCAGTGCTGGAGGTGCGATTGTCTCGCTAGTGGGTGAGGGCAATCCCAGGCTGAACAGCATGGTCAACTTGGTCGTTGTGCTCAACACAGAGTTGGACCACGCCCTTAACGAGTTGGGCAAGGTTTGGGCGGAGGTTGCGGAATTGCGTGCTGAATGCGTGGCACGCCACTATCTTGATGGTGGTTCTCCCGCCCCTGTCGAGATTTAGCACCCTTACCATTCACCGCCCCGTGGTCGCTTCGACTATGGTACCCTAGACTGCAGGACCCACATAGATTTAGATTCATAGATCGATGGAGTCGGAGTCTGTAATAATGCTTAATTCAGTGTCTTAGTCTAGTCAGTCTTAGTTAGAGTTAGTTTGATTATCTCTTGTTGGATGCTTGTCATGGTGAACATGTAATGAAGTTGGATCTTTGTAATGATTGTCATCAAGGTGTGGGTATCCCCTGCAACTTGGTGTAGTTATTAATAAAGTCAGTTATTTAGTTGGGTAATCCATTTAGTTCTACTTTCCTCTTTATCCGAGAAGTTGTCAGTGAAGATGATCAATTGTTCAGTGTTGTGAAGATTTCCGTATATCTTTCCTTATGCTGAAAGACTGCAGAGTTAGATCTGATATGTGTGTGGTTTCTACAGATGTCTGAGAACAGGCGTAGAGGTGCGAGGCGTGCACAGCCAGAGCAGCAGGCACCCCAAGAGGAGGCAGCTCCGCAGCAGCAGTTGCCACCGCCACCCCCCGATGACCATTGAGCAGATGTTCTTGATGCAGACCCAGGCAGTTTAGGCAATTGGTCAGACATTAGCAGCGATGCAGCAGGCTCAGCAGCAGCCACTGAAAGTCGCATAGAGGGGGGTGAATAGGTGGAATCTAAAAATTATAAACTTAAGCACAATCTACAAGCTGGGGTTAGCGTTAGAAATATAAATGAGTCCGAAAGAGAGGGCGCAAAACAAATCAACCAAGGAAATAGAGCGGATGACACGGTGATTTGTTTTACCGAGGTTCGGTTCTTGCAAACCTACTCCTCGTTGAGGTGGTCACAAAGACCGGGTCTCTTTCAACCCTTTCCCTCTCTCAAACGGTCACTTAGACCGAGTGAGCTTCTCTTCTCAATCAAATGGGACACTAAGTCCACTACAAGGATCACCACACAATTGGTGTCTCTTGTTTTGATTACAAGTGAGTTGAGCACAAGAAAGAAGGAAGAAGAAAAGCAATCCAAGCGCAAGAGCTCAAATGAACACAAGTCACTCTCTCTAGTCACTAATTTCTTTGGAATGATCTTTGGACTTGGGAAAGGATTTGATCTCTTTGGTGTGTCTTGTATTGAATGTTATAGCTCTTGTAAGGTGTAGGAAGTCTGAAAACATGGATGCAATGAATGGTGGGTGGTTGGGGGTATTTATAGCCCCAACCACCAAAATGGCCGTTGGTGGAGGCTGCTGTCGCATGGCGCACCGAACAGTCCGGTGCGCCACCAGACACTGTCCGGTGCGCCAGCCACGTCACCCGACCGTTAGGGTTCGACCGTTGGAGCTTCTGTCTTCTGGGCCACCGGACAGGTCCTGTAGACTGTCCGGTGCGCCTTCTGGCGCGTGCCTGACTTCTGCGCGCACTGTAGCGCATTTAATGCTGTTGCAGGCGACCGTTGGCGCTATAGTAGCCGTTACTCCGCTGGCACACCGGACAGTCCGGTGCTACACCAGACAGTCCGGTGAATTATAGCGGAGCGGCTCCTAGAATTCCCGAAGGTGAGCAGTTCAGAGTTTGGTTCCCTGGTGCACCGGACACTGTTTGATGGTGCACCGAACACTGTCCGGTGGCTCACCGGACAGTCCGGTGTGCCAGACCAGGGCATACTTTGGTTGTCTTTTGCTCTCTTTGTTTGAACCCTTTCTTGGTCTTCTTATTGGTTTATTGTGAACCTTTGGCACCTGTAAAACTTATAGACTAGAGCAAACTAGTTAGTTCAATTATTTGTGTTGGGCAATTCAACCACCAAAATCAATTAGGAAAAGGTGTAAGCCTATTACCCTTTCAATCTCCCCCTTTTTGGTGATTGATGCCAACACAAACCAAAGCAAATATAAAAGTGCAGAATTGAACTAGTTTGCATAATGTAAGTGCAAAGGTTGCTTGGAATGAAACCAATAATTATTTTTACTAGATATGCATGGATGGCTTTCTTCTAATTTAAGATTTTGAGAAGCATTTATAAGATATGAAATTTTCTCCCCTTGTTTCAAATGCTTTTCCTTTGACTAAACAAAACTCCCCCTTAATGAAATCCTCCTCTTAGTGTTTAAGAGGATTTTAGATATAGATTTTGAAGAGGGTATACCACTTTTGAAATTATATCAATAATAAGATACCAATTTGAAAACACTTCTTAAAAACAAATTTAAAGACTAAAATTTTGAAATTGGTGATGGTGCGGTCCTTTTGCTTTGGGCTAATACTCTCTCCCCCTTTGGCATGAATCGCTGAAAACGGAGTCATTAGAGCCCTTATAACTACTGTCTCCTCTTATGGTAAATAACATATGAGTCAAGATTATACCAAATTGGAGAGAGGTGTGGAGCGGCGGCAAAGGATGAATAATTCGACGGAGTGGAGTGGAAGCCTTTGTCATCGCCGAAGACTCCTTTTCCCTTTCAATCTATGACTTGGTATAAAATTTACTTGACAAAACACATTAGTCATAGCAAAGAGAGAGAGATGATCATAGGGTATATAAATGAGCTATGTGTGCAAAATATCAATAAAAATTCCTAGAGTCAAGAATATTTAGCTCATGCCTAAGTTTGGTAAATGTTTGCTCATCTAATGGCTTGGTAAAGATATCGGCTAATTGTTCTTTGGTGTTAACATATGCAATCTCGATATCCCCCTTTTGTTGGTGATCCCTTAAAAAGTGATACCGAATGACTATGTGTTTAGTGCGGCTATGCTCAACGGGATTATCCGCCATGCGGATTGCACTCTCATTATCACATAGAAGAGGAACTTTGGTTAATTTGTAACCATAGTCCCTAAGGGTTTGCCTCATCCAAAGCAATTGCGCGCAACAATGACCTGCGGCAATATACTCAGCTTCGACGGTAGAGAGAGCCACAGAATTTTGCTTCTTTGAAGCCCAAGACACCAGGGATCTTCCCAAGAACTGGCAAGTCCTCGATGTGCTCTTTCTATTAATTTTACACCCTGCCCAATCAGTATCGGAATAACCAATTAAATCAAATGTGGATCCCCTGGTGTACCAAAGGCCAAACTTAGGAGTATAAACTAAATATCTTAAGATTCGTTTCACGGCCCTAAGGTGAACTTCCTTAGGATCGGCTTGGAATCTTGCACATATGCATACGAAAAGCATAATATCCGGTCGAGATGCACATAAATAGAGTAAAGAACCTATCATCGACCGGTATACCTTTTGATCTATGGATTTACCTCCCGTGTCGAGGTCGAGATGCCCATTAGTTCCCAAGGGTGTCTTGATGGGCTTGGCATCCTTCATCCCAAACTTGGTGAGTATGTCTTGAATGTACTTTGTTTGGCTAATGAAGGTGCCCTCTTGGAGTTGCTTTACTTGAAATCCTAAGAAATACTTCAACTCCCCAATCATAGACATCTCGAATTTTTGAGTCATGATCCTACTAAACTCTTCACATGTAGATTCGTTAGTAGACCCAAATATGATATCATCAACATAAATTTGGCATACAAACAAATCATTTGCAAGTGTTTTAGTAAAGAGAGTAGGATCGGCTTTTCCGACTTTGAATCCATTATCAATAAGAAAATCTCTTAGGCATTCATACCTTGCTCTTGGGGCTTGCTTGAGCCCATAAAGTGCCTTAGAGAGTTTATAAACATAGTTAGGGTACTCACTGTCTTCAAAGCCGGGAGGTTGCTCAACATAGACCTCTTCCTTGATTGGTCCATTGAGGAAGGCACTCTTCACATCCATTTGGTAAAGCTTAAAGCCATGGTAAGTAGCATAGGCTAATAATATGCAATGGACTCAAGCCTAGCTATGGGTGCATAGGTTTCACCAAAATCCAAACCTTCGACTTGTGAATACCCTTTGGCTACAAGTCGTGCCTTGCTCCTTGTCACCACACCATGCTCATCTTGTTTGTTGCGAAAGACCCACTTGGTTCCTACAACATTTTGGTTAGGACGTGGAACCAAATGCCATACCTCATTCCTTGTGAAATTGTTGAGCTCCTCTTGCATCGCCAACACCCAATCCGAATCTTGAAGTGCTTCCTCCACCCTGTGTGGCTCAATAGAGGAAACAAACGAATAATGTTCACAAAAATGTGTAACACGAGATCGAGTGGTTACCCCCTTATGAATGTCTCCTAGGATGGTGTTCACTGGGTGATCTCGTTGAATTGCTTGGTGGACTTTTAGGTGTGGTGGTTTTTGATTTTGTTCATCCTCCTTGTCTTGATCATTTGCATCTCCCCCTTGATCCTTGTCCTCCTCTTGAGGTGGCTCATCTTCTTGATCTTCTTCTTCATCATCTTGAGCTTCATCCTCATCTTGAGTTGGTGGAGATGCTTGCATGGAGGAGGATGGTTGATCTTGTTCTTGAATGGGCTCTTCGGATTCCTTAGGACACACATCTCCAATGGACATGTTCCTTAGCGCGACGCACAGAGCCTCTTCATCATCTAATTCATCAAGATCAACTTGCTCTACTTGAGAGCCGTTAGTCTCATCAAACACAATGTCACAAGAAACTTCAACTAGTCCAGTGGACTTGTTAAAGACTCTATATGCCCTTGTGTTTGAATCATATCCTAGTAAAAAGCCTTCTACAGCCTTAGGAGCAAATTTGGATTTTCTACCTCTTTTAACTTCTTGATCCTCAAGCCAAACTCATTTTGAGCCCATCTCAAGAATCCTTTCAAAATTTCTTGGGTTTGAGATTTTTCCTGTAAGAAGAATATCCAAGTGAAGCGAGAATAATCATCCACAATAACAAGACAGTACTTACTCCCGCCGATGCTTATGTAAGCTATCGGGCCAAATAAATCCATGTGGAGTAGCTCCAATGGCATGTTAGTCGTCATGATGTTCTTATGTGGATGATGAACACCAACTTGCTTCCCTGCTTGGCAAGCGCTACAAATCCTGTCTTTCTCAAAATGAACATTTGTTAGTCCCAAAATGTGCTCTCCCTTTAGAAGCTTGTGAAGATTCTTCATCCCAACATGGGCTAGTCGACAGTGCCAGAGCCAACCCATGTTAGTCTTAGCAATTAAGCAAGTATCGAGTTCAGCTCTATTGAAATCAACTAAGTATAGCTGACCCTCTAATACTCCCTTAAAAGCTATTGAATCATCACTTCTTCTAAAGACAGTAACACCTGTATCCGTAAAGAGACAGTTGTAGCCCATTTTACATAATTGAGAAACGGAAAGCAAGTTGTAATCTAATGAGTCTACAAGAAAAACATTGGAAATGGAGTGGTCAGGTGATATAGCAATTTTACCCAATTCTTTGACCAAACCTTGATTTCCATCCTCGAATGTGATAGCTCGTTGGGGATCTTGGTTTTTCTCGTATGAGGAGAACATCTTTTTCTCCCCAGTCATATGGTTTGTGCACCCGCTGTCAATGATCCAACTTGAGCCCCCGGATGCATAAACCTACAAAACAAATTTAGTTCTTGATTTTAGGTACCCAGACAGTTTTGGGTCCTTTGATGTAACACCCACTTTGTAATTGCTAGATAAAACACCAATAGAGAAAACAATTTCTCTCTTTATAAGTTTGATCTTTGTGCATCATCATATGTGAACACCATATCCAAAAAAATTAAATAAATAGTTAATAAAAGACCATAAAAATGTGCATCATGCTGGTCCTTTATTTTGTGTGCATGTTGTGGCAATATAAAAATAATGTGATAAGAAATATATTACATTCCCAAGAGGAAATCTAAAATCTAAAAGAAATTCTAGAATTTAGAAAAGAGAAGAAAATAAATATTATATGGATAAAAATAAGTAAATAAAAATATATTATTCCTACACTAGAGTTTGAAATTGTATAATTGACTCAAAAGTGAAGTTCATAACAGGATTCAAATTCAAATTAGAGATTCAAATGGAAAGGAAATAAATCAAAAAAAAAGAAAAGGAAAAATAGAAAAGAAAAAGGAAAAAGAATAAAACCTGCTGCTGGGCCGCAACCTGGAATTTGGCCCACCTGGCCTTTCTCTCCTCGCGCGGCCCAGTTTTCCCCCCCACGGCGCCGACAGGCGGGGCCACCCCGTCAGCCTCCCTGCTCACATGCCCGCGCTCTCCCCTTTCACCGCCGTGTGGGCCCGCCTCGTCAGCCAGCGCACTTCTCTCTTCTCCCTGTGAGACTTACTTGTGGGTCCCGCCTGTCATCTTGTCGCTCCAGCTGATCATGGCCGAACGGACCGCGTCTTCCGCCATGGCCGTTGGCCAGCCGTTGCAACCTCCGCGGTGATCTCGGGCACCTGGGGATTTCCGCGACTTCACCTGCCGGCAGGATCGGGTCTCCGAAATCCGCGCTCCCCTGGCTATAAAGCTGTGCCCCGTGACCCCCTTTCCATCGGTGCTCGCTCGCGCTGCTGCCACCGAGATCCGCCGCACCCTTAACTCGCCGGCGCTGCCCTTCTGCACAAATGGGGTGGCTCTGGGGCATCGCAAGCGTGCAAGGAATCCTCTCTGGGTTGGCGCGTAGCTCGGGGTGGCCGGTGGCCTGGGCAATTGCTCACCGGAGCACAGCCCAGCCGCTCACCCGCCCTTCGCCGTGGCCAGGCACCATCTCGGTACAATTGCCGGTAAGTATACCTCCATCGTGTTCGCTTTACGCTCCTCTAGGCATAGCATCGGGGAATTTGGCCATGGGGCCTAGATTCCGCATGCGCGGTGTGCGCCGGAGACCGCCGCCGTGTGGTGGCTGCCGCCGCCGTCTTTGGATCGGGGAAGGAGAAAGCCTCCTGGCCGTTGGATCGTTATGGGCGGCTAGGATTAGATCTAGGCAAAGTTTCGCCCGCGACCGTCGGATCACGATCGGATGGCCCATATTGGATCACGTTACATTAAATACTGGCCGTCGATCTCCGATCTTGCGGCCCAGGATGTGTACCGGTTCGCGGTGGCATGGATCTAATCCGAGCCATCCACGTTTGATCGAACGGCCCAGATCACAATACCCCTTCGCGGCCACGCTTTTGCAAAAGAACCCCCTGGGAAGTAATAAATAAACCCGCCGTCCTGGGACCCTGTTCCCAGTGTCTTGGAAAACTTGCACCGAACCCCCTGTAGTTCACAGAAATGGAGGCCCAGTCCAGAACATAATAAAATCAGAGAAAATGATTATTAAATAGATTTTTAATAGGAAAATAATTGCTAGAACTTCAATAATTCATAGAAAATTCATACTTGCTCCAAATTAGTCCATTCCACTTTCTAAATTTTTATAATTTAATTCTCTATCACTTAGAGCCTCTGTTTTGTCATGAAAACAATTAGAAATTTAATCTCTCACTTAATCCATTTTAAACACCTAAAACCTTTGAAAAATTCAATAACTTAAAATCTATAACTCCAAAATTAATAATTCTTTTTCCTGTGATCTTATTTTTAATATATAGATTATTAATATGTATTTTGGCATATATGTTTGGTGTAATGTTAATTTTGCCTATACAATGTTTGTTTGTATTGCTACGACTAGCATGAGGACACGTGTCATCTGAAGATCATCCTGGTACCTGGAATCTCAAGGCCTAGGCAAGTTGTGCCCTTGATCACTTCTTTTCACCTACTCATGTTCTAATTAATCATAATGATCTGCATAGGTTAATTTTGATGGGACCCAATAGGTTACCCCAGTTTGTCTATCTTTATACCTTGTTTTCCACTGAATTTTCTGGGTAGTACTTGCTAGTGCTATATGTGGTTTTGGGTATGGAGATACACTGTTCATGGTTACACTTTTGTTATCAGTTGTTATATATTGTTCATGATGAGATCATTATGTTAATTGGAACATGGAGAACCACCCGGGAAAACAGTGCTACCACAAGGGTGGAATGGGACGCCCTTGGCTGATTAATTAGGAAAGCTAGTGGAAGACTACCTTACCCGAAAGGGGCAAGGGCAGTAGGGGAGAGGTCAGTGTAGGGAGGCCCTCGGGAGGATTTTGCTGCGATGGCGGTCCTGCAAGGGATTCCTGCACTGGATCTTCCTATAAACTGTAGCGGGTTTTCGGAAGCTAGTGGAACTTTGTAAAGGCCTCGTAGTGGATCCCTAGCCATTCACCTCGGAAGTGTCTAAGGGCTTTGCAAACCCTGGCGACATGGGATACACGACTTGTGGGTAAAGATGCGCAACCTCTGCAGAGTGTAAAACTGGTATACTAGCCGTGCTCACGGTCATGAGCAGCTCGGACACTCACATGATTAATTTATGGAACTAAATTCAATTTGTCATATGCATTGCATCGCAGGTGAAGTTGTTATTTTTGTTCTACTACTTAATTGGGTTTGGTATTTACTTATACTTAGTAACTGCTAATAAAATTTTGACCAACTTTAAAAGCAATGCTCAGCTCTAACCATCTTCTTTGGTAAGCCTTACACTTCACGTGAGCTCCCACCTTTGGCGAGTTCATGCACATTATTCCCCACAACTTGTTGAGCGATGAACGTATGTGAGCTCACTCTTGCTGTCTCACATACACCACAGGTCAAGACCAGGTACTGCAGGATGATGCTCATGGAGGATGCTGTGATGAGTTCGTGAGTGGTCTAGGCCGTCGTCTCCCAGTCAACTTTGTGATGCTGGACCGTTGTCTCCTTATAATGTAATTATTTATTTTGTATAGAACTCCTGTTATATATAAAGATGTGACATTCGATCCTGTGCCACTATACATCATATGTGTGAGACTTGGTCCCAGCATACCTGGTGTTTATGTTAGCGCCCGGGTTTTGGACCCCTAAAATCCGGGTGTTACATTTGACATTAGATACAAGAACTTTGGGTACCCAGACACAAGTGTTTGATCCCTTGTGCTTGGCCCCAACATACTTGGCAACTACCTTGCCGGATTTGTTAGTTAGCACATAAGAAGCATCAAAAGTTTTGAATGAAACATTATGATCATTTGATGCAGCAGGAGTTTTCTTCTTAGGCAATTTAGCATGGGTTGATTGCCTAGAACTAGATGCCTCACTCTTATACATAAAAGCATGATTAGGACCAGAGTGAGACTTCCTAGAGTGAATTCTCCTAATTTTGTGTTTGGGATAATCGGCAGGGTATAAAATGTAACCCTTGTTATTCTGAACCATGGGAGCCTTGCCCTTAACAAAATTAGACAATCTTTTAGGCGGGGCATTAAGCTTGACACTGTCTCCATGTTGGAAGCCAATGCCATCCTTAATACCAGGGTATCTCCCACTATAGAGCATGCTTCTAGCAAATTTAAATTTCTCATTTTCTAAGTCATGCTCATTAATTTTGGCACTAAGTTGAGCTATGTGATCATTTTGTTGTTTAATTAAGGCTAGGTGATCATGAATAGCATCAACATTAATATCTCTACCTCTAGTACAAATAGTAACATGCTCAACGGAAGATGTAGAGGGTTTGCGAGTATTTAATTCAACAATCTTAGCATGCAATATATCATTCTCATCTCTAAGATTGGAAATAAAAGCATTGCAAACATCTAAATCTTTAGCCTTAGCAATTAATTTTTCATTTTCAATTTTAAGGCTAGAAAGAGAGGCATTCAATTTGTCAATCTTAGCAATTAAGTTGGCATTATCATTTCTAAGACTAACAATTGAATTATCACAATCATCAAGCTTCCCAACCTTAGCAATTAAATTGGCATTCTCATTTCTAAGGTTGGAAATAATATCATGGCAAGTGCTTAGCTCACTAGTTAATTTTTCACATTTCTCTACTTCTAGAGCTTAAGCATTTTTCACCTTAACATGCTTTTTGTTTTCTTTAATTAGGAAGTCCTCTTGGCTATCCAAGAGTTCATCCTTATCATGGATAGCGCTAATTAATTCATTTAATTTTTCTTTTTGTTGCATGTTTAAGTTGGCAAACAGAGTAAACAAGTTATTCTCATTATCACTAGAATTAGCCTCATCGCTAGATGTTGCATATTTAGTTGAGGATTTTGATTTCACCTTCTTCCTTTTGCCGTCCTTTGCCATGAGACACTTGTGGCCGACATTGGGGAAGAGGAGCCCTTTGTTGACGGCGATGTTGGCGGCGTCCTCGTCGGAGGTGGAGTCGGTGGAGCTCTCGTCGGAGTCCCACTCCCGGCAAACATGGGCATTGCCGCCCTTCTTCTTGTAGTATCTCTTCTTTTCTCTCCTCTTTCCCTTCTTGTTGTCGCCCCTATCACTATCACTAGATAATGGACATTTAGCAATGAAATGACCGGGCTTACCACACTTGTAGCACACCTTCTTGGAACGGGGCTTGTAATCTTTCCCCTTCCTTTGTTTGAGGATTTGACGGAAGCTTTTGATGATGAGCGCCTTTTCCTCATTGTCGAGCTTGGAGGCATCGATGGGGATTCTACTTGGAGTAGAATCTTCTTTCTTCTCCTTTGTTGCTTTGAATGCAACGGGTTGTGCTTCGGGTGCGGAGGAGGATGCGCCTTGCTCGACGATCTTTTTGGAGCCTTTGATCATTAGTTCAAAGCTCACAAATTTACCTATTACTTCCTCGGGAAACATTAGCTTGTATCTAGGATCACCACGAATTAATTGTACTTGAGTAGGATTAATAAAAACTAGTGATCTTAGAATAACCTTGACCATCTCATGGTCATCCTATTTAGTGCTCCCGAGGTTGCGCACTTGGTTCACCAAGGTCTTGAGCCGGTTGTACATCGCTTGTGGCTCCTCCCCTTGGTGAAGCATGAATCGACCGAGCTCCCCCTCGATCGTCTCCCTCTTGGTGATCTTGGTCACCTCATCTCCTTCGTGCGCTGTTTTGAGTATGTCCCAAATCTCCTTGGCGCTCTTCAATCCTTGCACCTTGTTATACTCCTCTCGACTTAGAGAGGCGAGGAGTATTGTGGTGGCTTGTGAATTGAAGTTCCGGATTTGGGCAACTTCGTCTGAATCATAGTCCTCATCCCCTATGGATGGTACCTGTACACCAAACTCAACAACGTTCCAAATACTAGTGTGGAGTGAGGTTAGGTGATGCCTCATTTTGTCACTCCACATGTTATAATCTTCACCGTCAAAAACCGGTGGTTTGCCTAATGGAACAGAAAGTAATGGAGTATGTTTAGAAATGCGAGGGTAGTGTAGGGGAATCTTACTAAACTTCTTGCGCTCATGGCGCTTGGAAGTTACGAACGGCGCGTCGGAGCCGAAGGTGGATGGCGATGAAGAATCAGTCTCGTAGTAGACCACCTTCCTCATCTTCTTCTTCTTTTCGCCACTCTGATGCGACTTGTGTGAAGGGGATTCCTTCTCCTTCCCCTTATTACGGGACTCTCCCGATGGAGCCTTCCCGTGGCTTGTAGCGGGCTCGTCGCCGGTCACCATCTCCTTCTTGGCGTGATCTCCTGACATCACTTCGAGCGGTTAGGCTCTAATGAAGCACTGGGCTCTGATACCAATTGAAAGTCGCCTAGAGGGGGGTGAATAGGCGGAATCTGAAAATTATAAACTTAAGCACAATATACAAGCCGGGGTTAGCGTTAGAAATATAAATGAGTCCGAAAGAGAGGGCGCAAAACAAATCAACCAAGGAAATAGAGCGGATGACACGGTGATTTGTTTTACCGAGGTTCGGTTCTTGCAAACCTACTCCTCGTTGAGGTGGTCACAAAGACCGGGTCTCTTTCAACCCTTTCCCTCTCTCAAACGGACACTTAGACCGAGTGAGCTTCTCTTCTCAATCAAATGGGACACTAAGTCCACTACAAGGATCACCACACAATTGGTGTCTCTTGTTTTGATTACAAGTGAGTTGAGCACAAGAAAGAAGGAAGAAGAAAAGCAATCCAAGCGCAAGAGCTCAAATGAACACAAGTCACTCTCTCTAATCACTAATTTGTTTGGAATGATCTTTGGACATGGGAGAGGATTTGATCTCTTTGGTGTGTCATGTATTGAATGCTATAGCTCTTGTAAGGTGTAGGAAGTCTGAAAACTTGGATGCAATGAATGGTGGGTGGTTGGGGGTATTTATAGCCCCAACAACCAAAATGGTCGTTGGTGGAGGCTGCTGTCGCATGGCGCACCAGACAGTCCGGTGTGCCACCGGACACTGTCTGGTGCACCAGCCACGTCACCCGACCGTTAGGGTTCGACCGTTGGAGCTTCTGTTTTCTGGGCCACCGGACAGTCCGGTGGTGCACCGGACAGGTCCTGTAGACTGTCCGGTGCACCTTCTGGCGTGTGCCTAACTTCTGCGCGCACTGTAGCGCATTTAATGCTGTTGCAGGCGACCATTGGCGCTATAGTAGTCGTTACTCTGCTGGCACACCGGACAGTCCGGTGCTACACCGGACAGTCCGGTGAATTATAGCGGAGCGGCTCCCAGAATTCCCAAAGGTGAGCAGTTCAGAGTTTGGTTCCCTGGTGCAACGGACACTGTCAGGTGCGCCAGACAAGGGCATACTTCGGTTGTCTTTTGCTCTCTTTGTTTGAACCCTTTCTTGGTCTTCTTATTGGTTTATTGTGAACCTTTGGCACCTGTAAAACTTATAGACTAGAGCAAACTAGTTAGTTCAATTATTTGTGTTGGGCAATTCAACCACCAAAATCAATTAGGAAAAGGTTTAAGCCTATTTCCCTTTTAGCCACCACCACCTCAGCCTCCAGTGCAAGTCCATATGCCTCAAGTGCCTAGGGACAAGCGGGCCGAATTCATGAGGGGCCATCCCCTGTCTTTGCTCACTCTGCTGACCCCATGGACGTGGAAGATTGGCTATGTACCATGGAGCGTGAGTTGCACACTGCCCAGTGCAACGATCGCGAGAAGGTGTTGTATGGTCCCCGACAGCTGAGGTAGCAGCACGGTCTTGGTGGGAGTCCTACCTCGCCACCCATGCCAACCCTGAAGCCATTACTTGGGAGGAGTTCAGGGATAACTTCCGTCGCTACCATGTGCCCGAGGGACTGATGATAGTGAGGAAGGAGGAGTTTCTTGCCCTGAAGCAAGGTCCCCTGTCCGTTAGTGAGTACAGGGACAAGTTTTTGCAGATGTCGCATTATGCCCCAGAGGATGTCAACACAGATGCCAAGAGGCAGTACCGCTTTTTGAGAGGATTGGTTGATCCCCTCCATTATCAGTTGATGAACCACACTTTCCCCACCTTCCAGTATTTGATCAATAGAGCAATCATGACTGAAAGGAAGCGTCAGGAGATGGAGGATAGGAAGCGCAAGATTGGTGGACCTCAGGCTGGGAGTAGCAGTCGTCCCCGCTACTCAGGCAACTCGCCACAACAATTCAAGCAAGGTCACCAGCACCAGCATCAGCGTCAGCACCAGCACCAGTACCAGAGGCAATTTCCTCAGCAGCAGCAGTACCGTTAGAACACTCAGCCAGGAGGAAATCAATACCAGCGTTAGAGCAACCAGGCAGCTCGTCTTCCTGCCCCAGCAACCAACCAGAATGGCCAAGCAGCCCCAGCACAAGTAGGAGGTCGTGCATGCTTCTATTGTGGAGAACAAAATCACTGGGCAAAGAATTGTTCAAAGAAAGCAACCCAGCAACCGCCAGCAGTCAATGCCCTAGCAAGACAAGGAGCACCACAACAAGCACCAGGAGTCCGTGGTCAAGCCTACAACCATGGAAAGGTGAACCACCTGGAGGCCAAAGCAATCCAGGATGCTCAGGACATGGCAGTAGGTATGTTTCCAGTCGAATCCTACCCAGCAAAAGTACTATTTGATACTGGTGCCACACATTCTTTTGTTTTTGCATCTTGGGTAGAATCACATAACATCCCCATAGAACCAATGATCCCACCTTTGAGAGTTAATTCAGTTGGGGGACAAGTTCAGTCCGATAGGATTTGTCCGAATCTAAGGATTGAAATAAGGGGGATAGCCTTCCCCGCTAGCCTAGTAGTCATGGGAACTCAAGGGTTAGATGTCATCCTAGGGATGAATTGGCTACACAGAAATCAAGCCACTTTCAGTTGTGACAAGAGGACAGTTAGGTTGGTGTCCCCATCCAGAAAGGAGGTAGTAACCAAGCTATACTTACCTGAACTAGAAGAAGGAGCCTGTCACCATTTATTAGTAGATGACAAGGAGTCCAATCCGATTGAGGCAATTAGGATTGTGTCAGAATTCCCCGATGTATTCCCTAAAGAGTTACCACGCATGCCACTTGAAAGGAAAGTTGAATTTGCCATAGAGCTTATCCCAGGCACCGCCCCTATTTCTAAGAGAGCTTATCGAGTGTCCGGACTAGAGTTGGTGGAACTCAAGAAGCAGATTGATGAGTTGTTAGAGAAAGGCTACATCAGACCAAGTACCTCACCTTGGGCAGCCCCAGTGCTATTTGTGGAAAAGAAGGATGGCACGAAGAGGATGTGCATCGATTACAGAGCCTTGAATGAAGTCACTGTCAAGAATAAGTACCCCCTGCCTAGAATCGAAGACTTATTTGATCAATTGAGAGGAGCCAGTGTGTTCTCAAAGATAGATCTGAGGTCAGGTTACCATCAGCTCAGAATCCGACCTGCAGATATACCAAATACAACATTCATCACCAAGTATGGACTATATGAGTTCATGGTTATGTCATTCAAATTGATGAATGCGCTAGCTTACTTCATGTATCTGATGAACAGTATGTTCATGGACTACCTCGACAAGTTCGTAGTGGTGTTCATTGATGATATTCTTATATACTCCCAAAATGAGCAAGAGCATGAGGAACATTTGAGGAACGTACTTCAGAGGCTACGAGATTGCCAGTTGTATGCCAAGCTTAGCAAGTGTGAGTTCTAGATCAGCGAAGTTCTATTCTTGGGTCACATAATAAACCGAGATGGACTAGCTGTGGATCCAAAGAAGGTAGCAGTGATTCTGGACTAGAAAGCACCAAAAGACGTCCGAGGAATCAAGAGTTTCATTGGAATGGTCAGTTATTGTCGTTGTTTCATTGAAGGTTTCTCCAAGATTGCCAGGCCAATGACAGCATTGTTGGCAAAGAAGGTTGAGTTCAAATGGACCCTAGCATGCTAAAAGTCCTTTGAGACATTGAAAGAGAAGTTGACAATGGCACCAATGCTGATTTTGCCAGATGTTCACAAGCCATTCTTAGTGTATTGCGATGCTTCGTATACCGGACTAGGATGTGTGTTAATGCAGGAAGGGGAGTAGTGGCATACTCGTCCCGACAGTTGAAGATTCATGAGAAGAATTATCCTACTCATGATCTGAAATTAGCAGCCGTGGTTCATGCATTGAAGACCTGGAGGCATTATCTTTATGGGCAGAAGTGTGATATCTACACAGACCACAAGAGCCTCAAGTATATATTCACTCAGTCGGAGTTAAACATGAGGCAGCGAAGATGGCTAGAATTGATCAAAGATTATGAGCTAGAGATTCATTATCACCCCGACAAAGCAAATGTGGTTGCAGATGCTCTTAGTAGAAAGAGTCAAGTCAATATGTTGGCTGCTCACCCGATGCCGTATGAGCTAGCGAAGGAGTTCGACAGATTGAACCTTGGATTTCTGAACAACACCCAAGGAGTGGCAATTGAGCTAGAGCCCACTCTGAAGCAAGACATCAGAAAAGGTCAAAAGGATGATGAGAAGATCAACGAGATCCGGCAGCTGATCATCGATGGGAAAGGTCCAGATTTCCATGAAGATGCCGAAGGAGTGGTATGGTTCAAAGATAGGTTGTGTGTTCCCGACATCACATTGATTCGGGAACTAATTCTCAAGGAAGCTCATGAGACATCGTATTCTATACACCCTGGCAGCGAGAAAATGTACCAAGACTTGAAGAAGAGATTCTGGTGGTATGGTATGAAAAGAGAGATAGCAGAGTATGTGGCTAGATGCGACAGTTGTCAGAGGATCAAGGCAGAACATCAGAGGCCCGCAGGTTTGTTGCAGCCGTTGCAGATTCCACAGTGGAAATGGGATGAGATTGGGATGAACTTTATAGTTGGTCTGCCCCGCACTCGAGCTGGTTATGACTCCATCTGGGTAGTGGTGGACCATTTAACAAAGGTGACCCATTTCATACTAGTCAAGACCACCTATAACAATGCAGTGTTGGCAGAGTTATACATGTCTCGGATTGTGTGCTTACATGGTATTCTAAAGAAGATAATATCGGATAGAGGCACCCGGTTTACTTCTCACTTTTAGCAGCAGCTACATGATGCTTTGGGTACGCACTTGAAATTTAGTTTAGCTTATCACCCGCAGACAGATGGTCAGAATGAAAGAACCAATCAGATTCTGGAGGATATGTTGAGGGCTTGTGCTTTGCAAGATCAGTCAGGTTGGGACAAGAGGCTACCATATGCAGAATTCTCTTACAACAACAGCTACCAAGCCAGTCTGAAGATGTCACCATTTGAAGCGCTCTATGGGAGGAATTGCAGAACTCCATTGCATTGGGATCAACCTGGTGAAAGACAGGTGTTCGGTCCAGATATTTTGCTTGAAGCCTGTGACGGAACCTCCCAAGTCATTAGGCCCACCTACAGTTGTCCTTGTCCAACAGACATCAGACAACCCTATAGATGTTCCTGAACCACTTGACAAGTTCGGTATCTTTCCTCTTACCTTTCTAGGAACGTTTCACCCGTCTTGCGGACATTACAGAACATTGGAGATATAGACATGCGGAAGTGATTACATAAACTTACATTTATTTAAAAAGTAAGATCAAGTTACTTATTACAGACCAGAGTTATAAAACGAGTGCTGAGTAGTATTATTACAATACCAAGGGAGGCAAAAACTCCTCCCGATAAGTTTTTACACAAAAGTTTTTGTGGAGGACCATCTCCTCCTCCAGCTTCACTCTTGTTTTTCTTCATTTGGAACCACTGTAAGGAAAATGGACCCCCAGGCCATTTGGCTAATTGAGTTTTGGTGTTTGATGAACAACACAATCTGTGAACTAATAAGTGTTCTAGTGTTTATGTTTGTAGTTCACAGGATGCGAAGAGAATTGGACCAAGGCAATGAGGATGCAACACCTCAAAAGAAGACATAAAAAGGTGCATAGGAGTCCAATACTCAAGAACAAGAGAAGCCCAAAGAAATCAGCGAAGAAACCCAAGAAGCGGGCTGTCAGCCAGCGCCTGGTGGCACAACGGACAGTCTGCGCAGAGAGGCCCACAGGCAGGCGCTCTCTGGCTGTAGCACCGGTCTGTCCGGTGGGGCACCGGACAGTCAGCACCAGACTGTCCGGTGTGCACCGGACAGACGACAACGGTCGGATCCAACGGTCGACTGCTACAGGCGCCAACGGTCGGCTGACGTGGCGTGCACCGGACACTGCACAGTGGTTGTCCGGTGGTGCACCGGACTGTCCAGTGCACCCGACGACAGAAAGCTGCTGCTTTCTGTCTAACGGCTAGTTTGGGGTTTGGAGGCTATAAATACCACTCCAACCGGCCATTCTCAAGTGTGAGAGCCCAAGCAACATACCAAGGCACATAGTGCATATTTCCAAGAGCTCAAACACCCAAGTGCTTAATAGAATCACTCAGTGATTAGCGTAGGTGCTTTGCGAAGTGCTTAGGTTAGTTAGACCGCTTTAGCGCTTGCTCTAGGTGAATCCTAGTTAGTTGAGTGAGTTAAGAAAAACCACACAACCCCTCGGCTCTTGCGCGAGCCGTTGTAATTGTACCAAGTGGGGCGAGAGTCTTGCGAGACCGTGACAACCGTGTTTGTGTCACGGCCGCCACTGTGTACCGGAGGGAACGAGGCTCGCGGCATTTCGACCGGAAGCTTGATAGTAGAGACGGCGGGGAGCGTCCGAGAGGAGCCGGAAGCGGAGCACCACTTGCGCGTGGAGAAGGCCCGCGGCTCTCTACGGAGTTACTCGACCGAGGTGCTTGGCCCTCGCGTGGGCTTCCCTTTGCGTAGGGGCACCAACGAGGATTACTCGGGACCTTGCGCGGTTCCGGATACCTCGATAAAAATACCGGCGTCATCCACGAGAGTTTGCTTCTCTATCTTTCTCTTTAAGTTTCCTCATTTACATTAAGCATTTAAGTTTCAATCTTGTATTCATACTTATCTAGTGTAGATTGAAACTTAGCCTTTGCGGTAGAGATAGCAACACTTAGACAAAACCTAGATTGCACTCTCTAGTTTGATTATTTGCATAGGTTTTGCTCTAGAGATTTTATTGTGGCCTAGTTTAGTAAAAGTTTTAGAAGTCCTAATTCACCCCCCCTCTTAGGCGTCACCCGTTTCCAACAAGTGGTATCAGAGCCCGATTTGGCTCATTTGAAACGCTTTAGCTTCACCGCTAAAAGAGCCGACACTTTTTAGAGGAAGGATGGATACCCATAGGCCACCACACTTCGACGACACTAACTTCCCATATTATAGTGCTAGAATGGCTTGTTACCTAGAGGTTGTTGATCTAGGTGTTTGGAGAGTCACTCGTGACGGGATGAAACCCATCAAGAATCCCGAGAAACCCACCACGAGTGAGGAAAAAGAAATCCATTTAAATGCTAGAGCCAAAAATTGCTTGTATGAATCTCTTAGCATGGATATTTTTAATCAAGTATTCACTTTGAAAACTGCTAATGAGATTTGGCTAAAATTGCATGAGCTCCATGACGACACATCAAATGTCCATGAGCAAAAACATTGCCTAGTCTTAAATGAGTATAATTCTTTTGCTATGAAAGATGATGAGCTTGTTAGAGACATGTATTCACGTTTGAATCTAATTATCAATGAGCTCAACTCTATTGGCATTAATAAGCTAGGTGATGCGGACATTGTGAGGAAGATTATCTCCCTGCTACCACAACAAAGATATGGGAGCATCATCACCATCCTTCACAACATGGAGGACTTGAGCAACATGACCCCGACCATTGTGATTGGGAAAATCGCGGCTTTTGAGATGTCGCGAAAAATGAGTTGGGGAGAGGAGCCAACTTCCTCAAGGCCATATGCTTTTGCATAGGATGAAAGGAAGGGCAAAAAGGAGGCTCCCACTCCAAGTTCCTCAAGTGAAGAAGAGGAAGAAGAAGAAAGTGATGATGATGAAGATAATCAACCATGCACATCATCCTCCGAGGACGAAGAAACAATCCGACACATCGGAAAGGTAATGAGGATGATCCGCAAGATTAATCTAATGGGTGTGCCCCTGCAGGTCGAGGATCTTCTCTTTAACATTGACAGGAAAAAGCAAAGGAAGAGAGGATGCTTCACATGTGGGGAGAAGGGCCACTTCAGGGACAACTGTCCAAATATGGCCAAACCCAAAAATGAGAGGAGCAAAGGCAAGGCGCTAACAAGTGTTAGAACTTGGGATGATTCTTCAAGTGAAGATGAACCTCCAAGCACACGCAGCAACCGGTCCTCATCACGATCATCACGATCATCACACAAATGCCTTATGGCAAGAGGTAACAAAAGCATTCCATCCTCTAGTGATGAAAGTAGTAGTGATGATGAAGGTGAGGGAAAGGCCTCTCTAGATGAGCTTGCGGAAGCCATAGAATTTTTCCAGGATGTTTGCACTAAGCAAAAAGCTCAACTTAAAACTTTGAAAAATAAGTTGGTTAGCTCTCAAAATGATTACAAAGGTTTGCTAGAAAAATTTGAAACTTTTGCAAACTTAAATAGTGAGCTATCAACTAAAATTGAGCTATTAGAATCTAGTGCTCCATCCACTGCTAACGATGATAGCCTTATTAAAAAGAATGAAAAACTGAAGGCTAAGTTAGCTAGCTCCCAAGAAGCTATTGAAAATTTGCTAGAGAAAATGGAAATTCTTAGCATACATAATAATGAGCTAACTACTAAACTTGAAAACATTGGTAGCACCCCAGCAGCATCTTTAATTGAAATACCTGAAATTAGTAAGAAAGATGCTTCTACTTCCTGCTTTGATCTACTTGATGATTCTAACCTCTGCAACCAAGTCTTTGTTGAGAATATTGTTGTAGAAACATGTTCGGATAAGGTTGCAAAGGAAAATGAACAATTAAAGCAAGAAGTGGCTTGCCTTGGCAAGGCTTTGTATGACAAGAAAGGCAAAGCCAAACAAATCCGATCTCCATAGGATAACACCACTGCGGGAGTGAACAAGCCTATGGAGGGAGAAACTGTGATTTGTAGGCTATGCCACAAGGAAGGCCACAAGTCTTTCCAATGCAAAGCGATGACCGGGGACAAACAAAGGCAAAAGCTCAAGCAAAAGCCATCAAGCAAAATCTCCAACACCTACATCAAAAAGGTGAACAAAAAGGATGCCACACCATACTTGATCAAGAAGAAAAAGAATGGAAAGGTGATAGCAATCAAGGCCAACAAGCAAGCCAACAAAGGAAAAGGGGCCAAACGCATCTGGGTGCCAAAGGAAATAATTTCAACCATGAAAAGCACCAAGAAGGTTTGGATCCCGAAAGGGAAGTGAGTGGACCGAAGGTCTACGGGAAATTTGGAGACTTGGCTAAGTTGGGATGTATATCATGGGATACATCATATTGGATCAAGTTTATTGCCAAGTGGGTTAGTGAAAATTTTGGACCCAAATTTCCCACCCATGACTAAGGTAACTAGATTTATTGTATCTCTTGTTTTTAGATATGCGTATCTATTTACTTTGTATCTAGTTTACCTTTCTTGCCTAGTATTACATTTGTTATTTACTCTTGTTTAAAATCATGCATACTAGGTAAATCATATGGTAGGATTGCTTGTTTTCAATTCATATACTTAAGCAAACCTACATGGTTTAAAATGTGTAGTTAAAGCACGGCACATAGCTTTTATATAACTCCATAGTAAATGATGCATCAATTGAAAATTTTTTTGATTTCTACAAGTTGTATCATTTAACTTATATGTGCCAAAGTTTGGATTATGGATAATTTGCCCCTCTTGATATCAAATCAAAGTGCATGTCTCCTACAAGTATTCAAAACTTGTATGCACACCTTTAGGGAGAGGTTACTCTATAATCTAACACTTTGAGACTAACACCTTTTTCAAGTCTATTTCATGTGATAGTCTCATTGTAAGGAAAATAAGGTCCCCGGAGAAAACAATCTTCCACTGCAAAATCTCCAAGAACTCTCATGTCTCTCAAGCTCGCCATTGACTTTAAATTGGTATCTTTTGAGACTATATCTAGTATCATTTACATGTCTTCTCCAAAATTTGATTAGACTATATTTCATATCATATACTTCCATGTTGCTAAAAATGCATAAGTAGTTAACTCATATTCTGTTACCTATGCATAAGGGAAGTTAGTCTTTTCAAATCATGTCTTGCACCATTAATTTTCACATGCTTTTTCCTAAGTAGAGGATCTCTGTCAGGGGGGGTATTTCTTCATCTCTAAAAAGGGGAGAAATTTCTTTCTAAAGAGAACACTCATTTAGGGGGAGTAATCCTTTCAACTGGTATCATTCATTGGTTTAATTTAATATCCTTCTAGTGGTATCATTTGATAAAATTCTTGATGAGGGCAAGCTTTTATTTACTTCCTACATGCTTTTAATGTCTTCCTTTTCGGTGGTTGATGCCAAAGGGGGAGAAGTTTAGGGACCAAAGCAATGAAAACTATATCAAACACCAAACACCACCAATTTAAAATTTTATATCTACAAATGGTTTTTCAAGTGGTTTTGGTTATTTGGTCCTAAAATAGGAAGTAAGTGAATTATGGAGTTAGGGGGAGGCTTAAGCCCATAATTTCACATTGAGGGGACAAACATGCATCCTAGCAAGTAGATTGCACATTTTCATTCAAATACTTGTATTATTTGCTTGCTTTGGTTGTGTTGTCATCAATCACCAAAGAGGGGGAGATTGTAAGGAAAATGGACCCTGGGCCATTTGGCTAATTGAGTTTTGGTGTTTGATGAACAACACAATCTGTGAACTAATAAGTGTTCTAGTGTTTATGTTTGTAGTTCACAGGATGCGAAGAGAATTGGACCAAGGCAATGAGGATGCAACACCTCAAAAGAAGACATAAAAAGGTGCATAGGAGTCCAATACTCAAGAACAAGAGAAGCCCAAAGAAATCAGCGAAGAAACCCAAGAAGCGGGCTGTCAGCCAGCGCCTGGTGGCGCACTAGACAGTGTTGTCCGGTGTGCACCGGACTGTCCGGCGTAGCACCGGACAGTCTGCGCAGAGAGGCCCACAGACAGGCGCTCTCTGGCTGTAGCACCGGTCTGTCCGGTGGGGCACCGAACAGTCAGCACCGGACTGTCCGGTGTGCACCGGACAGACGGCAACGGTTGGATCCAACGGTCGACTGCTACAGGCCAACGGTCGGCTGACGTGGCGTGCACCGGACACTGCACAGTGGCTGTCCGGTGGTGCACTGGACTGTCCGGTGCACCCGACAACAGAAAGCTGCTGCTTTCTGTCCAACGGCTAGTTTGGGGTTTGGAGGCTATAAATACCACCCCGACCGGCCATTCTCAAGTGTGAGAGCCCAAGCAACATACCAAGGCACATAGTGCATATTTCCAAGAGCTCAAACACCCAAGTGCTTAATAGAATCACTCGGTGATTAGCGTAGGTGCTTTGCCAAGTGCTTAGGTTAGTTAGACCGCTTTAGCGCTTGCTCTAGGTGAATCCTAGTTAGTTGAGTGAGTTTAGAAAAACCACACAACCCCTCGGCTCTTGCGCGAGCCGTTGTAATTATACCGAGTGGGGCGAGAGTCTTGCGAGACCGTGACAACCGCGTTTGTGTCACGGCCGCCACCGTGTACCGGAGGGAACGAGGCCCGCGGTGTTTCGGCCGGAAGCTCGATAGTGGAGACGGCGGGGAGCGTCCGAGAGGAGCCGGAAGCGAAGCACCACTTGTGTGTGGAGAAGGCCCGCGGCTCTCTACAGAGTTACTCGACCGAGGTGCTTGGCCCTCGTGTGGGCTTCCATTTGCGTAGGGGCACCAACGAGGATTAGTCGGGACCTTGCGTGGTTCCGGATACCTCGGTAAAAATACCGGCGTCATCCACGAGAGTTTGCTTCTCTATCTTGCTCTTTAAGTTTCCGCATTTACATTAAGCATTTAAGTTTCAATCTTGTATTCATATTTATCTAGTGTAGATTGAAACTTAGCCTTTGCGGTAGAGATAGCAACACTTAGACAAAACCTAGATTGCACTCTCTAGTTTGATTATTTGCATAGGTTTTGCTCTAGAGATTTTATTGTGGCCTAGTTTAGTAAAAGTTTTAGAAGTCCTAATTCACCCCCCCTCTTAGGCGTCACCCGTTTCCAACAACCACCTTGGTACAAAAGCAACAAAAATTTACTGCTTCCTCACCTAAAAACAACGAGGGAATAAACCCTGAGTATGGAATTACTCAGCAAGTCTTACCCGACTAAAGAAAAGACTCTCAAGGGTATGCTGGTTTTAAGGGAGTCAAGGTAGGGTACTTCAAGATCAAAGACTCTGTTTTGCATAAATGCTTACTAAAAGTGGATCCTTAAAAATCCAGTTTTATTGTCAGGTTAGGTAAAATTACCTGCATCTAGAGTTATGTCTACCCTAGTTCAAGCACTTGACCTACACTAGCCATCTTTTCATCATCCCTTTAGTTCACTAGATTTCTACGTGTAAGTCAGTGACCAAGTCTTCATAACCGCGAAGGTACGGCGATCCGAATCGATTATACTCAGCTGAGGATCTCCAATCACACGACATATGTAGCACTTAACCCTTGCATATGTCAACCCACCATCGGGGTTCTTAAGACCAGATCAGGTTCACGCAAACCGAGAGCACAGATACACCACCGTCCAGCCTCTTGCTACGGAGGGTACACGCTACTCTCGCCACCGCTCCACGCCCATTTGGTGTTATCTTATTCTGGCCTTAGTCTGCCCGAGGAAAGGCTTACCCATGATGAGGCATGTGACCAGTTAAAGGGTCCTCGGTCAGCAGGCCTACATCGAGACGGTCCTTAATCGACTCTGATGGAGACACTACACCGAGACTCTCTTCTCGTGCAAGTCACCCGCCCGGTCTTAGCTTAATTATTTAAACCCAAAAACTTGGTACCTGGCAGAGGTACATCTTTTCCGATGTTGAATCCATCACGGCCGTGATGGATTCACCATCAAGTTTTATTTTCAAAAACATCCCTCCCACTTTGCCAATCATCTTTTGTAAAACAAAACCTTTTGTTTTTGCTAAAGCAATACTAAGCATAGTAAAACCTTTTGTAAAAACAGGGTTTCAAGGGGGGGTAATCAAGTTCAAGGAAGGTAATGTAGGAATTGTTTAAGCAATCAACTCCTATCACCTAATGCAGCAAGCAAGTGAGAAAGATTTTAAAAACATCAAGGAAGGTGGCAAATGCACCGGGGCTTGCCTTTGTTAGTAGGTGAGTCAGGCTCAGGCCCGCAGATGTCAAAGTAAAGACAAGTCCCTACCTGAGATTCCAAAGGTGGTGTCTTCTCTTTGGTCACTTCGATTTCTTCTTCGTTTTCTAAACAAGACCATACATATATGTATAAGAATGAATGCCATATAATGTTCATGAGAGTGCAAAGATAATAAGAATTTATTATCTAAGGTCTTGAATACAATTTTCCTTCACGGAACTCCGAGAACTTAGGGTTTCCGGAGTCAGTAAAGGAGTTCACAGGGCAGAGGGGTTTGGGTTCTAGTCATCAAACAAGGTCCAAATCAACCCAAACTCTACCCAAGGCTTCTAATTAATGTATAGAACTCATATAAAAAGTTTGGATATTTTTGGAATTACCATTTATCTCCTAAAAATCTAGAACTATTGCTTTAAACTACTTTAAATTCCTTAAAATTCCTTATTTCATCTAAAAATCATAAAACTATTTTTATTAAATACTATGGAAAATAAGAAGTCTAGGAAAATTGGTTTCACAATTTTAGGATTTTTCTACAATTTATAATAGATTTTCAAAGCTCTACTGAAAAAAGAAAAAGGAAAAAGTTGAAACAGGGATGGGCTGTTTCTGGCCCGGGACAGCCCAACGCTACAGGAAACCGGGTCACACGCCCGCGCGCGCCCGCGCGCTCTGGCTATTTTGCACAGAGGGCCTCAGTTTATCAGCTAATTCGAAACTGTTCCTCTGTGTCACTGACAAGTTGCAATCATACCCCTCTAATTCTATCTCTTCTCCGAAGGGGTCCAAATCGACGGGGCGCTCATCAACGATGATCCAAATCGACGGCGCGCTCATCCACGGGGCGCGGAGGATCTTGGCTCGCGGGTAACAGAAAAGGGGAAAACGAAGCCGCAACGGTCTCGGGTGGAATTGGGAGGCAAGATTAAGGCTACACGTCCGTAAAGGAGTATAGTTTCACCATGCACTGTCAATTTTGGGAACGGTGGAGGGAATTTCGCGAATTTGGACTTCTACTGAGCTTCACTGGTGGAGATGAAAACACCTCGCCGTGGACCTAGTGGCTATTTATAGCCGCGGAGGTCCGGGATCGATCCGCGGCCACGAGGTGGGTTACTAGCGCATGTTTACCACGTAAGAACGAAGCACAGTAAGAGAGATCGAAGTATGGTGACAGTGCGGTGAACCACGCTGAGTCACGGCGACCGCCGGTGAGAAAATTCCGGCTGAGCTCGGGAGATGGCGCCACGTATGAGTCACCCTTTTCCCGGCGTTATCCATCCTTCACCGTGCATGAATCCGGGCGGCGATCAACGACGGCGAGCTTAGCTGGCAGTCTAATCCATCGGGACACTGTACCATGGCATATCTTCGTCAGGCGCCTGAACCGACCCCCTTCTACCGACCGTTTCCCCTGATTCTTGTGAATAACCGGGCAAGACTCCTTAATAAAGTTTGTTCTTGATTCAACAATCTTCAATCCATATACAGGACATTTGGGTCAAAACCGAGGGGATTCAACGATAGGGCGCATCAAACTTGCGCTCATCTCACTGGAACCTTATTTTGACCTTAGGTTCCGTTTCAGTTTTCTGAAACTGTTCTGAAAGAGCAACTTGTAACAGGTTTTTCTCTAATTTTTGTGTCACAACTCAAGAGGATATCTACATCAAAGTTGTTCTCCTATAATAGGTTAACAAAATTGATGTGGTGACCTAGGGCAAAAACCCTATATTTTGAAAGCTACAAGGCTCAAAAGTTGAGCCCACAAATCTGAATTTCAGACTTAGAATGAAATCTCAACTAGGGACCTTTTTGCAAATGAATCCAAAACTTAGGGTTTGGCTTATAAATTCACATATGAGTGACCCAAGTGACTTAAGATACTTATTTAACTTGGTTTTTGCACTTTAGTCCAAAAGTGGACTAATTTTGCATATAAGCCCCTAGGGTTTGGTTTTAGGGTTTTCTAGGGTTCCAATTAGGGTTTTTTTATCTCAGGGGTATAAATGTGATTCAAGTTTATCTTTGGGAATCTTTCATAATTATTTCCCTAAAGCTTTTAGGTTTTCTCAGCTTGGGCTAGGTTTTACCCCTTTAATCCCTATTTAGGGTTAAGCTCCCTATCCAGGGTTCTATTTGCAAAATGTTATAACAATACAACTTGTTTGGAATTTTACCTAGTGAATGCACTTTAGGTGTGTCAAACATATGCAATGTCAATGTTTATGATGCCATGCTCAAGTTTTAGTTACAGTAACACCAGAGGTGTTACACCCTTCCCCCCATAAAAGAATCTCGTCCCGAGATTAAAAGTCCTAGGGTAAGTAATGGAAAAGGAAATGTGTCACATTCTTATTTCCTTATTTCTGGTACAAGGCAGGGGTGGTGTGGGGTTTACTCCTTTATTACAACAATTATGCACACTTTACAAATTACATGAGGCTAAAAAGCCTTGGAAATTCTTATCTAAAAAGTCTTGAGTTTCCCATGTAGCCTCTTCTTCAGAATGTTGGTTCCACTGTATCTTATAAAACTTGAGAGTTTTTCTCTGGGTAACCCTGTCCTTTTGATCCAAGACCCGAATGGGATGTTCGGAGTATGTCAAGTCTGGTTCAAGGACAACATCTGTCACTTCAACGGTTCGATCTGGTACCCGAAGACATTTCTTCAATTGGGACACGTGGAACACATTGTGTACAGCAGACAAGGTTTCGGGTAGTTGAAGTCGATATGCCACTGGCCCATATCTTTCAAGTATAGGGAATGGACCAATGTACCTGGGTGCAAGCTTCCCTTTTATCCCGAAACGCGACACACCCTTCATTGGTGAAACCTTCAGGTAGACATAGTCCCCTTCAAGAAAATACAAGGGCATTCGCCGTTTGTGTGCATAACTCTTCTGACGAGCTTGGGCTTTCTTCATATTATGAATTATTTTCTGAACCTTTTCTTCGATTTCTTTCACCATATCAGGCCTGAAGGAGTACCTTTCACCAGGTTCAGACCAATTTAGCGAAGTACGACATCGTCGTCCCTATAAAGCTTCGAAAGGTGTCATCTTGATACTTTCTTGATAGCTATTATTATATGAAAACTCCGCTAAAGACAAACATTCATCCCATTTTTGCGAGAAGTCCAGAACACATGCTCGCAGCATATCTTCAAGTATTTGATTAATCCTCTCAGTCTGCCCATTTGTTTGTGGATGATAGGCCGAACTGTGGAGCAATTTGGTACCCAGGGATTTATGAAGTTCTTCCCAGAATTTGGATACGAATTGAGGTCCACGATCCGACACTATAGTCTTCGGAACCTCGTGCAAACTGAGAACACGAGCAATATACAATTGGGCATAAACAGCAACTGGGTGCACTGTCTTGACGGGTAGAAAATGAGCAACTTTCGTAAGCCGATCAACAATAACCCAGATAGAATCATACCCTTTTGTGGTCTTGGGCAATCCCACAATGAAGTCCATACTTATGTCTTTCCATTTCCATGTTGGTATGGGTAGAGACTGTAATGGACCGGCACTTTCAAATGTATGGCCTTGACATGTCTGCAGGTGTCACATCTAGCCACATAGCGTGCAATCTCGATCTTCATCTTTGTCCACCAATAATGTTGCTTCAAGTCTTGGTACATCTTAGTGCTTCTAGGATGAATAGAATAGCGACTAAGATGTGCTTCATCAAGAATTTGCTGGCGGATCTCTTCATTCTTTGGCACCACTATGCGGTTATTAAACCATACAATGCCTTGATCATCTTCTTTAAAACATTTGGCTTTTCCAGCCCTTATCTTCTCACGAATGTGTTTCATACCCTCATTATCCCTTTGAGCATCAATTATCCTTTGCAAGATGACTGACTCAAGCTTTAGCTGGCTTAAGGCTCCTTGTTGGATCATTCCCAGGTTTAGCTTTTCCATTTCTTGACATAATGTATTGTCAGAGGTCTTCACCGTAAGACAGTGACAGGAAACCTTACGGCTAAGTGCATCTGCCACCACATTGGCCTTGCCTGGGTGATAATGAATTTCCAGTTCATAATCCTTAATAAGCTCCAGCCATCGCCTTTGTCTCATATTCAATTCTGACTGGGTGAAGATATACTTCAAACTTTTATGATCTGTATAAATGTGACAGATATTACCTAGCAGATAATGACGCCAAATCTTCAGGGCATGAACCACAGCAGCTAGCTCTAGATCATCAGTTGGATAATGCTCCTCATGTCGGCGCAACTGCCTTGAAGCATATGCAATTACTCGGCCTTCTTGCATTAACACACAGCCGAGACCACTGCGTGATGCATGTATAATTACAGAACCAACCTTAGTTGATTCATACCTTCTATACATTGCACTCCTCCTATCTGGTCTTTCATATAGATTCCTCAGATATGAGGGATAAGAATGGAAGAAATCTTTCTAGGTAAGTTTTAGAAAATCTTTTGAAGATGCCTCATAATATCTGCAAAGAAGGGCTTCGCTCCGATACCAGCTGTGACGGAACCTCCCAAGTCATTAGGCCCACCTACAGTTGTCCTTGTCCAACAGACATCAGACAACCCTGTAGATGTTCCTGAACCACTTGACAAGTTCGGTATCTTTCCTCTTACCTTTCCAGGAACGTTTCACCCGTCTTGCAGACATTACAGAACATCGGAGATATAGACATGCGGAAGTGATTACATAAACTTACATTTATTTAAAAAGTAAGATCAAGTTACTTATTACAGACCAGAGTTATAAAACGAGTGCTGAGTAGTATTATTACAATACCAAGGGAGGCAAAAACTCCTCCTGATAAGTTTTTACACAAAAGTTTTTGTGGAGGACCATGTCCTCCCGCAGCTTCACTCTTGTTTTTCTTCATTTGGAACCACCTTGGTACAAAAGCAACAAAAATTTGCTGCTTCCTCACCTAAAAACAACGAGGGAATAAACCCTAAGTATGGAATTACTCAGCAAGTCTTACCCGACTAAAGAAAAGACTCTCAAGGGTATGCTGGTTTTAAGGGAGTCAAGGTAGGGTACTTCAAGATCAAAGACTCTGTTTTGCATAAATGCTTACTAAAAGTGGATCCTTAAAAATCCAGTTTTATTGTCAGGTTAGGTAAAATTACCTGCATCTAGAGTTCTGTCTACCCTAGTTCAAGCACTTGACCTGCACTAGCCGTCTTTTCATCATCCCTTTAGTTCACTGGATTTCTACGTGTAAGTCAGTGACCAAGTCTTCATAACCGCGAAGGTACGGCGATCCGAATCGATTATACTCAGCTGAGGATCTCCAATCACACGACATATGTAGCACTTAACCCTTGCATATGTCAACCCGCCACCGGGGTTCTTAAGACCAGATCAAGTTCACGCAAACCGAGAGCACAGATACACCACCGTCCAGCCTCTTGCTACGGAGGGTACACGCTACTCTCGCCACCGCTCCACGCCCATTTCGTGTTATCTTATTCTGGCCTTAGTCTTCCAGAGGCAAGGCTTACCCATGACGAGGCATGTGACCAGTTAAAGGGTCCTCGGTCAGCAGGCCTACATCGAGACGGTCCATAATCGACTCAGACGGAGACACTACACCGAGACTCTCTTCTCGTGCAAGTCACCCGCCCGGTCGTGATGGATTCACCATCAAGTTTTATTTTCAAAAACATCCCTCCCACTTTGCCAATCATCTTTTGTAAAACAAAACCTTTTGTTTTTGATAAAGCAATACGAAGCATAGTAAAACCTTTTGTAAAAATAGGGTTTCAAGGGGGTAATCAAGTTCAAGGAAGGTAATGCAGGAATTGTTTAAGCAATCAACTCCTATCACCTAATGCAGCAAGCAAGTGAGAAAGATTTTAAAAACATCAAGGAAGGTGGCAAATGCACCGGGGCTTGCCTTTGTTAGTAGGTGAGTCAGGCTCAGGCCCGCAGATGTCAAAGTAGAGACAAGTCCCTGCCTGAGATTCCAAAGGTGGTGTCTTCTCTTTGGTCACTTCAATTTCTTCTTCGTTTTCTAAACATGACCATACATATATGTATAAAAATGAATGCCATGTAATGCTCATGAGAGTGCAAAGATAATAAGAATTTATTATCTAAGGTCTTGAATACAATTTTCCTTCACGGAACTCCGAGAACTTAGGGTTTCCGGAGTCAGTAAAGGAGTTCACAGGGCAGGGGGGTTTGGGTTCTAGTTATCAAACAAGGTCCAAATCAACCCAAACTCTACCCAAGGCTTCTAATTAATGTATAGAACTCATATAAAAAGTTTGGATATTTTTGGAATTACCATTTATCTCCTAAAAATCCAGAACTATTACTTTAAACTACTTTAAATGCCTTAAAATTCCTTATTTCATCTAAAAATCATAAAACTATTTTTATTAAATACTATGGAAAATAAGAAGTCTAGGAAAATTGGTTTCATAATTTTAGGATTTTTCTACAGTTTATAATAGATTTTCAAAGCTCTACTGAAAAAGAAAAAGGAAAAAGTTGAAACAGGGATGGGCTGTTTCTGGCCCGGGACAGCCCAACGCTACAGGAAACCGGGTCGCACGCCCGTGTAACACCCGGATTTTAGGGGTCCAAAACCCGGGCGCTAACATAATCACCAGGTGTGCTAGGACCAAGTCTCACACATATGATGAATAGTGGCACAGGATCGAATGTCACAACTTTATATATAACAGGAGTTCTATACAAAATAAATAATTACATTATAGGGAGACAACGGTCCAGCAACCCAAAGTTGACTGGGAGACGACGACCTAGACCTCTCGCGAACTCGTCACAGCATCCTCCAAGCGCTTCATCCTGCGGTACCTGTTCTTGACCTGTGGTGTGTGTGAGACAGCAAGAGTGAGCTCACATACGTTCATCGCTCAACAAGTTGTGGGGAATAATGTGCATGAACTCGCCAAAGGTGGGAGCTCACGTGAAGTGTAAGGCTTACCAAAGAAGATGGTTAGAGCTGAGCATTGCTTTTAAAGTTGGTCAAAATTTTATTAGCAGTTACTAAGTATAAGTAAATACCAACCCAGTTAAATAGTAGAACAAAAGTAACAACTTCACCTGCGATGCAATGCATATGACAAATTGAGTTTAAGTTCCATAATTTAATCATGTGAGTGTCCGAGCTGCTCATGACCGTGAGCACGGCTAGTATACCAGTTTTACACTCTGCAGAGGTTGCGCATCTTTACCCACAAGTCATGTTACCCATCTGCCAAGAGACGGCCAATCCCATACACCTCTACCGAGGAGGCGAGGCAGGGTAACACTACGAGGCCTTTACAAAGTTCCACTAGTTTCAGAAAACCCGCTACAGTTTATAGGAAGTTCCAATGCAGGAATCCCTTGCAGGACCGCCATCGCAGCAAAATCCTCCCGAGGGCCTCCCTACACTGACCACTCCCCTACTGCCCTTGCCCCTTTCGGGTAAGGTAGTCTTCCACTAGCTTTCCTAATTAATCGGCCAAGGGCGTCCCATTCCACCCTTGTGGTAGCACTGTTTTCCCGGGTGGTTCTCCATGTTCCAATTAACATAATGATCTTAACATGAACAGTAAATAACAACTGATAACAAAAGTGTAATCATGAATAATGTATCTCCATACCCAAAACCAAATATAGCACTAGCAAGTACTACCCAGAAGGTTCAGTGATAAACAAGGTATAAAGATAGACAAACTAGGGTAACCTATTGGGTCCCATCAAAATTAACCTATGCAGATCATTATGATTAATCAGAACATGGCTGGGTAAAAAGAAGTGATCAAGGGCACAACTTGCCTGGGACTTGAGATTCCAGGTACCAACTTGCTCCTCAGATGACACGTGACCTCGCTCTAGTCGTAGCAATACAAACAAACATTGTATAGGCAAAATTAACATTACACCAAACAAAATACATATTAATAATATACATATTAAAATAAGATCATAGGAACAGGAATCATTAATTTTGGAGTTATAGATTTTAAGTTGTGAATTTTCAAAGGTTTTATGTGTTTAAAATGGAATTAAATGATAAATTAATTTTCTAACTGTTTTCATGTCAAAACAGAGACTCTAGATGATGGAGAATATTATTACAAAATTTTAGAGACTGGAATAGCTCAATTTGGAGCTAAAATGAATTTTCTATGAATTAACTAAGTTCTAGGAATTATTTTTGTATTAAAAATACATTTACTAATTCATTTATACGTTTTTAAACGTGCTCTGGACTGGGCGCCAATTTCTGGAAAAGCCAGGGGGTCTGGCGTAAGTTTTCCGAGACACAGCGCATAGTGACTAAAGGACGGCGGGTTGATTTCTGGAATTCACAGGGGTTCTTTAACAAAATGACCCACGAAGGGGTATCGGTCACCGTGGGCCGTTGGATCTAAAGTGCGCGCTCCAGATTAGAACTGTCCCCCCCCCCCCCCGAAACGGTATCGGATCACAGCCGTCGGATCATGATCTGAGGTTCCCCGGGATAGCCACGTCTACCCCAGATCTCAAGCGTCCATCCACGGTTTCACGGTCACAATCTATTCACGCGATTCATTAACTCTAGGGTTGATCTGGGCCGCACAACTACCATCCCACGGTCCAAACACTAACTGGCCCTGAGCCGTTCATTCTGTCATCAACGGCACTGGAGTTCTCTCCTATCTCCCGGTTGCACGGACGGCGGCGCAAGGATTTTTGCGGCGAGCTCTCGCCGGCGCGATGCGCGTGGCCCACACCGAGGTCCTCAGCATAGAATGACAATCACTAGACGGTGTAGAGCATCGAGCAAACCCATTGGATCAATGTACTTACCGGCGTCGAGGTCCAAGCGGGCTGGCCACGGTGAAGTGCCGACCGTGGCGGAGTGTTGACGACGGCGAGGAAATTCGCTTGCCCCAGCCACAGGTTCCGTCAGGTGAGGGCGCGCACATCAACCAAGCGACGCTGCGAAGCTACCCGACCAAACTCAAAGCCCTGGCACAAGCGTGGACGGAAAATCAGCCACGACGGCGGTGATTTCCGAATCCCGAACGCACACGAGCTTCACCCTGCAACGGCGCCCTGCCCGGCTCGCGACAGAAGACGGACCCCCTCCACGGTCGAGCCCCATGGCGGTTCAGGCGGGCCTTATAGGGGGCAAGGAAGTCCGAGCGGAGCAATAGCGAGATCCCCGCGCGGATTTTACTCTCTGGTTTGTTGAGCTCCGCCAGCGACGAACGAGGACAAAAGACCCTACGAGCCCAGCGTTCACTGCCGCGCGAGATCCGCGGATTCCGTTGCCAGCCACGAGTTCGAGTCGCAGCCAAGAGGTAGGAGACGCCCGCAACAACCTCCCCGAAGACTCCGGTTTGTTTCGGTGGAGCGCAGAATTCGGATCTCAACACCCGATGGTGGACGGAGGAAGGAGACGCTGGTGACCCGACCCCACACGCCAATGTCGAGTTTGAGGGGGGGAAAAAAAGACGCGCAGGGGATGGGAGTCCGCGCGGTGACCGGCTTTGCTCAGAGAAGCCCCACGGTGAACGCGTCGGCGCCGCGAAGACAGCGGGGAAAGCTCCCGCCGAGCTCGCGCTCCGTGGAAGACAGACGACCTGCAGAAAGGGCCCACCCGTCGGCGATGCGGAACACCCAGGCGTGTACCATAGTGACCGGCAGTGCGGGCCCCACTTTTTAGAGACTGAGCGCGGTGGCGAAATGGGCAGGAAGGCCGAGGGTGTGCGCGTTAGTGGGCTGAGGCTTTGGAATTCGGCCCATGTCGAGATCTGGTGTTTTTCTCTTTTTGTTTTTCATTTCCAAATCAAAAACTCAAACTAAATTCGAATTCTGGTTTTAATTTCCAGTTTTCAAACATCAAACCAAATTCTAATTATTCTATTACTTGCACTGGAATTATTTATTTATTATTTTCCATATTGTGTAAATATGGAAGAAAAGAATGACTTTATTAAAATTTCCTTTCTCCCCTATATTTTATATTTTCATTTGAGGTCAATTTAAATTATGATTCCTTGATTCAAATAAGATGCATCACATAAATAACATCAGCATGAGGTGCACATTTCTTTATTTACTTGTTTGTTATTTGCATAATTTAATGCCATCAGTTGAGTATGTAGAGAAAATAAAAAGGAAATCAAGGAATCCCTAAAAACACCCACTTATTTATTTATCTAATCATTTTATTATTATATTTTTTTTTACCAATTTTGGGCTTTACAAATCCTACCCCCCTTAAAAATAATCTCGTCCTCGAGATTAGTAAGAAAAGGACTATACCAAGATTGGTTTGTAATTGAGGTTGTAGTTTCTAATTGATTCAAAAATTAAGGGTCTCTCTCTTTTTTTATACAATTTAGCAAGTACTTAGAAATGCATGGGTACCTTCTAGTTTAGACACACAGTTAGGTAAGAAGAGAGATGGTCAAAGTGAGGTTAGCTGATGGTAAGAAGAACTTGGTAAGGGAAGACTCCATCCAAGGTGGTAAATCTTGAATCATCTCGAGATCTGATTTGACCCCTATCCTTCCATGTCGAAGTTGATCTCCTCCTTCTTGCTCTTTGGTGTCTCCATCCGGGTTTGGGACAAGGGGCTAAGATAGATTTGTTATGTAGGTCAAGTTGTTGGGTATGGTCTTATCCTTTGTATCAGCATTAAGTAACTCAATCTAGCTTAGATCATATTGGATTAGATAGAATCCAGATTAGGTTGGTATGACTAGATTAAACTAGTTAAGATTAGCTAGATCTACCAGGGTAGGATAAATATTATTAGGATATGTTAGAATCTTTTAAGATAGGATGGATTATATGATGTAGGTAGGTCATTGTTCAAGGATGAGTTGGTATAAGACATTAATTTAGGTTAAGATATATTTGTAGAGACAATGTCTAACCTATATCACCAACTTAACTATCTTGTTAATAACTCACTTTAGATTGGGTCATATTTAGATTAAATAGAATCTGGATTAGGTTGGATATAACTAGATTAGACTAGATAATATCTAATTACTTTGGATTAGATCTTGGTTGTTACTAGGGTGGGGTAGATATGCTTATTAGGACAAGATGAATCCATAAGGATAAGGTAGAATCTTTTGAGGTCAGTTAGATCTATTAGGATAAGATAGAATCTTTTCAAGACAAGATGAATCTATTAATAGTAGTAGAGTATCTTTTAAGATAAGATGGATCTATTAAGATAAGGGAGAGTCTCTAAGATAGGATGGGTATTGTTAGGCTAGATATTTTATTGAAGGATAATTTAGTTTGTCTAGTTATTTTATAAATATGTTTTTTTTATACCTATGTGTATATGCAGATGCAATTGTGGACATTACTCCACAACCCATCACACTCAATCAAAGATTCAAATCAGACAAGTATCATAAGAACAAACATTCAAGTGCATAGATAACCATAAAAATAGTTTTGTTTTTGTTCCTAAGATTAGGTCTCCTCTTCCTAAGGTCACTTTAGGCACAGGATTTCAAAGTGTGAAATCCACATTTGTCTTTAGAATGAAAAGATAAGATTAATCAGAGTAAAGCGGAAATAGATGAGAAAAGATTAAGGTGAGTTTAGAGAAGAATCAGAGTAAGGTAAGTAAAGAATGGTTGTCCAGTTCTTATCTAGGTTTCGTCCTACAGTCAACATTCCTCTGATACCACTTCTGTAACACCCGGATTTTAGGGGTCCAAAACCCGGGCGCTAACATAATCACCAGGTGTGCTGGGACCAAGTCTCACACATATGATGAATAGTGGCACAGGATCGAATGTCACAACTTTATATATAACAGGAGTTCTATACAAAATAAATAATTACATTATAGGGAGACAACGGTCCAGCAACCCAAAGTTGACTGGGAGACGACGACCTAGACCTCTCGCGAACTCGTCACAGCATCCTCCAAGCGCTTCATCCTACGGTACCTGTTCTTAACCTGTGGTGTGTGTGAGACAGCAAGAGTGAGCTCACATACGTTCATCGCTCAACAAGTTGTGGGGAATAATGTGCATGAACTCGCCAAAGGTGGGAGCTCACGTGAAGTGTAAGGCTTACCAAAGAAGATGGTTAGAGCTGAGCATTGCTTTTAAAGTTGGTCAAAATTTTATTAGCAGTTACTAAGTATAAGTAAATACCAACCCAGTTAAATAGTAGAACAAAAGTAACAACTTCACCTGCGATGCAATGCATATGACAAATTGAGTTTAAGTTCCATAATTTAATCATGTGAGTGTCCGAGCTGCTCATGACCGTGAGCACGGCTAGTATACCAGTTTTACACTCTGCAGAGGTTGCGCATCTTTACCCACAAGTCATGTTACCCATCTGCCAAGAGACGGCCAATCCCATACACCTCTACCGAGGAGGCGAGGCAGGGTAACACTACGAGGCCTTTACAAAGTTCCACTAGTTTCAGAAAACCCGCTATAGTTTATAGGAAGTTCCAATGCAGGAATCCCTTGCAGGACCGCCATCGCAGCAAAATCCTCCCGAGGGCCTCCCTACACTGACCACTCCCCTACTGCCCTTGCCCCTTTCGGGTAAGGTAGTCTTCCACTAGCTTTCCTAATTAATCGGCCAAGGGCGTCCCATTCCACCCTTGTGGTAGCACTGTTTTCCCGGGTGGTTCTCCATGTTCCAATTAACATAATGATCTTAACATGAACAGTAAATAACAACTGATAACAAAAGTGTAATCATGAATAATGTATCTCCATACCCAAAACCAAATATAGCACTAGCAAGTACTACCCAGAAGGTTCAGTGATAAACAAGGTATAAAGATAGACAAACTAGGGTAACCTATTGGGTCCCATCAAAATTAACCTATGCAGATCATTATGATTAATCAGAACATGGCTGGGTAAAAAGAAGTGATCAAGGGCACAACTTGCCTGGGACTTGAGATTCCAGGTACCAAGTTGCTCCTCAGATGACACGTGACCTCGCTCTAGTCGTAGCAATACAAACAAACATTGTATAGGCAAAATTAACATTACACCAAACAAAATACATATTAATAATATACATATTAAAATAAGATCATAGGAACAGGAATCATTAATTTTGGAGTTATAGATTTTAAGTTGTGAATTTTCAAAGGTTTTATGTGTTTAAAATGGAATTAAATGATAAATTAATTTTCTAACTGTTTTCATGTCAAAACAGAGACTCTAGATGATGGAGAATATTATTACAAAATTTTAGAGACTGGAATAGCTCAATTTGGAGCTAAAATGAATTTTCTATGAATTAACTAAGTTCTAGGAATTATTTTTGTATTAAAAATACATTTACTAATTCATTTATACGTTTTTAAACGTGCTCTGGACTGGGCGCCAATTTCTGGAAAAGCCAGGGGGTCTGGCGTAAGTTTTCCGAGACACAGCGCATAGTGACTAAAGGACGGCGGGTTGATTTCTGGAATTCACAGGGGTTCTTTAACAAAATGACCCACGAAGGGGTATCGGTCACCATGGGCCGTTGGATCTAAAGTGCGCGCTCCAGATTAGAACTGTCCCCCCCCCCCGAAACGGTATCGGATCACAGCCGTCGGATCATGATCTGAGGTTCCCCGGGATAGCCACGTCTACCCCAGATCTCAAGCGTCCATCCACGGTTTCACGGTCACAATCTATTCACGCGATTCATTAACTCTAGGGTTGATCTGGGCCGCACAACTACCATCCCACGGTCCAAACACTAACTGGCCCTGAGCCGTTCATTCTGTCATCAACGGCACTGGAGTTCTCTCCTATCTCCCGGTTGCACGGACGGCGGCGCAAGGATTTTTGCGGCGAGCTCTCGCCGGCGCGATGCGCGTGGCCCACACCGAGGTCCTCAGCATAGAATGACAATCACTAGACGGTGTAGAGCATCGAGCAAACCCATTGGATCAATGTACTTACCGGCGTCGAGGTCCAAGCGGGCTGGCCACGGTGAAGTGCCGACCGTGGCGGAGTGTTGACGACGGCGAGGAAATTCGCTTGCCCCAGCCACAGGTTCCGTCAGGTGAGGGCGCGCACATCAACCAAGCGACGCTACGAAGCTACCCGACCAAACTCAAAGCCCTGGCACAAGCGTGGACGGAAAATCAGCCACGACGGCGGTGATTTCCGAATCCCGAACGCACACGAGCTTCACCCTGCAACGGCGCCCTGCCCGGCTCGCGACAGAAGACGGACCCCCTCCACGGTCGAGCCCCATGGCGGTTCAGGCGGGCCTTATAGGGGGCAAGGAAGTCCGAGCGGAGCAACAGCGAGATCCCCGCGCGGATTTTACTCCCTGGTTTGTTGAGCTCCGCCAGCGACGAATGAGGACAAAAGACCCTGCGAGCCCAGCGTTCACTGCCGCGCGAGATCCGCGGATTCCGTTGCCAGCCACGAGTTCGAGTCGCAGCCAAGAGGTAGGAGACGCCCGCAACAACCTCCCCGAAGACTCCGGTTTGTTTCGGTGGAGCGCAGAATTCGGATCTCAACACCCGATGGTGGACGGAGGAAGGAGACGCTGGTGACCCGACCCCACACGCCAATGTCGAGTTTGAGGGGGGGAAAAAAGACGCGCAGGGGATGGGAGTCCGCGCGGTGACCGGCTTTGCTCAGAGAAGCCCCACGGTGAACGCGTCGGCGCCGCGAAGACAGCGGGGAAAGCTCCCGCCGAGCTCGCGCTCCGTGGAAGACAGACGACCTGCAGAAAGGGCCCACCCGTCGGCGATGCGGAACACCCAGGCGTGTACCATAGTGACCGGCAGTGCGGGCCCCACTTTTTAGAGACTGAGCGCGGTGGCGAAATGGGCAGGAAGGCCGAGGGTGTGCGCGTTAGTGGGCTGAGGCTTTGGAATTCGGCCCATGTCGAGATCTGGTGTTTTTCTCTTTTTGTTTTTCATTTCCAAATCAAAAACTCAAACTAAATTCGAATTCTGGTTTTAATTTCCAGTTTTCAAACATCAAACCAAATTCTAATTATTCTATTACTTGCACTGGAATTATTTATTTATTATTTTCCATATTGTGTAAATATGGAAGAAAAGAATGACTTTATTAAAATTTCCTTTCTCCCCTATATTTTATATTTTCATTTGAGGTCAATTTAAATTATGATTCCTTGATTCAAATAAGATGCATCACATAAATAACATCAGCATGAGGTGCACATTTCTTTATTTACTTGTTTGTTATTTGCATAATTTAATGCCATCAGTTGAGTATGTAGAGAAAATAAAAAGGAAATCAAGGAATCCCTAAAAACACCCACTTATTTATTTATCTAATCATTTTATTATTATATTTTTTTATACCAATTTTGGGCTTTACAGCCCGCGCGCGCCCACGCGCTCTGGCTATTTTGCACAGAGGGCCTCAGTTTATCAGCTAATTCGAAATTGTTCCTCTGTGTCACTAACAAGTTGCAATCATACCCCTCTAATTCTATCTCTTCTCCGAAGGGGTCCAAATCGACGGCGCGCTCATCAACGATGATCCTGTTGCTCAGACCGGCCAAGATCGGTAGTGGCTGCCTGATTTAACTACTGGGTGAGTGTTACGGGCGTGAGATAACCCTAGAACGGGTTTCAATTACGTAGTTATGGCCCTGGTTTAGCCTGACCACGGTGGCGGAAAATACCGACGCGAGTTCATGTGTTCTGGTTGATTGATTGTGACTAAGCAAAAAGGGTCGGGCCGATGAGCATCACTAGCGCATATAGATACTGGAACATGATTAAAACAAGCAGGAGCAGACCTGGGATGAGCTGACCACGGGGCGCGGAGGATCTTGGCTCGCGGGTAACAGAAAAGGGGAAAACGAAGCCGCAACGGTCTCGGGTGGAATTGGGAGGCAAGATTAAGGCTACACGTCCGTAAAGGAGTATAGTTTCACCATGCACTGTCAATTTTGGGAACGGTGGAGGGAATTTCACGAATTTGGACTTCTACTGAGCTTCACTGGTGGAGATGAAAACACCCCGCCGTGGACCTAGTGGCTATTTATAGCCGCGGAGGTCCGGGATCGGTTCGCGGCCACGAGGTGGGTTACTAGCACATGTTTACCACGTAAGAACAAAGCACAATAAGAGAGATCGAAGTATGGCGACAGCGCGGTGAACCGCGCTGAGTCACGGCGACCGCCGGTGAGAAAATTCCGGCTGAGCTCGGGAGATGGCGCCACGTATGAGTCACCCTTTTCCCGGCGTTATCCATCCTTCACCGTGCACGAATCCGGGCGGTGATCAACGACGGCGAGCTTAGCTGGCAGTCTGATCCATCGAGACACTGTACCATGGCATATCTTCGTCAGGCGCCTAAACCGACCCCCTTCTACCGACCGTTTCCCCTGATTCTTGTGAATAACCGGGCAAGACTCCTTAATAAAGTTTGTTCTTGATTCAACAATCTTCAATCCATATACAGGACATTTGGGTCAAAACCGAGGGGATTCAACGATAGGGCGCATCAAACTTGCGCTCATCTCACTGGAACCTTATTTTGACCTTAGGTTCAGTTTCAGTTTTCTGAAACTGTTCTGACAGAGCAACTTGTAATAGGTTTTTCTCTAATTTTTGTGTCATAACTCAAGAGGATATCTACATCAAAGTTGTTCTCCTATAATAGGTTAACAAAATTGATGTGGTGACCTAGGGCAAAAACCCTATATTTTGAAAGCTACAAGGCTCAAAAGTTGAGCCCACAAATCTGAATTTCAGACTTGGAATGAAATCTCAACTAGGGACCTTTTTGCAAATGAATCCAAAACTTAGGGTTTGGCTTATAAATTCACATATGAGTGAACCAAGTGACTTAAGATACTTATTTAACTTGGTTTTTGCACTTTAGTCCAAAAGTGGACTAATTTTGCATATAAGCCCCTAGGGTTTGGTTTTAGGGTTTTCTAGGGTTCTAATTAGGGTTTTTGGTATATCAGGGGTATAAATGTGATTCAAGTTTATCTTTGGAAATCTTTCATAACTATTTCCCTAAAGCTTTTAGGTTTTCTCAGCTTGGGCTAGGTTTTACCCCTTTAATCCCTATTTAGGGTTAAGCTCCCTATCCAGGGTTCTATTTGCAAAATGTTATAACAATACAACTTGTTTGAAATTTTACCTAGTGAATGCACTTTAGGTGTGTCAAACATATGCAATGCCAATGTTTATGAGGCCATGCTCAAGTTTTAGTTACAGTAACACCAGAGGTGTTACAAAGCCGAAGAGAACATCAGAATGGTCCGAGAGAATTTAAAGGCAGCACAGTCCAAACAGCGAAGCTATGCTGACACTAGAAGAAGAGAACTCAGTTTTGAAGTGGGAGACTATGTCTACTTAAATGTGTCACCCATCAGAGGAACCAAAAGGTTTGGAGTCAAAGGCAAGCTAGCACCTCGTTATATTGGGCCGTATCAGATTCAGACAAGACATGGAGAAGTGGCTTATCAACTCAGCTTACCAGAGAATCTGTCCGCTGTGCACGATGTGTTCCATGTGTCTTAGTTGAAGAAATGCTTGAGAGTGCCGGAAGAGCAGTTGCTAGCAGAGGATCTTGAAGTTCAAGAAGATCTGACTTATATTGAGAAGCCAACTCAAATTCTGGAGACAGCAGATCAGATCACTCGGAGAAGTACCATTAGGATGTGCAAAGTCAAATGGGGTCACCACTCAGAAGAAGAAGCAACCTGGGAAAGAGAAGATGATTTAAAAGCCAAGTACCCTGAGCTCTTTGCTAGCCAGCCCTGAATCTCAAGGGCGAGATTCTTTTAAGGGGGATAGGTCTGTAACACCCTGATTTTGGGGGTATAAAATTTCTTTCTAATTATCACCCAAAATCATGTGTTACTCTTCCTTTTCTCACTCTAGGTTTTCTCTCTCTAGATTCATTCTCCCTTTTTCTTTTTTGATTAGAGATAGCCTAACTAGTGGAGGTTAATTACTTATTTTTGCCAAAACCTTATGAGTCATAACATGTTGCATCATGCTGAGTTTAAAATATTCTTTGAAGTGTTGCACAAGTTTGAATTTATTTGAATTTGAAACCTAGTTTGAATTTGGATTTGAAAACCCTATAGAAAAGGAAATAGAAGAGGAATTAGAAAATCCGGAGAAAAAGAAAAGGAGAAAGCAGCCCAGCCGGCCCAATAAGCCTAGCTAGGCCGTGCGCCCGCGCGCCCACGCCGCCAGACAGGCGGACCCCGCCTATCAGCGGCAGTTCTCCCTCGCGAGCGCCCTCCCTCTCTCGCTCGCTGCCCAGTGGGGCCGACCTGTCGGCGCCAGTTTCCTTCGCCCGTTCGCTCTCTCTCTCTCTTTCTCTCTGTCTCGCGGACCCGGTTCGCTAGTGCCGAGCCGTTGCCCCCGCGCGTCTTCTTTTCTCTCTCTGCGCCATGGGCCTGCCTTGTCAGATCCGCCTTCCCCGCGCCCGCCGTGGACCGGCGCGTGCGCACTCGCGCATGTCGCTGGGTTTCTCGGCCACGATGCCCGCCCACGTGCCTAGCTCCCTTTTTAGAGCCCCGCCAGTGCCCCGCACTCGCCCCTCGCCTCATTTCGCACACCCTCGCCCTCTCTCGCGCTCTGCCCTCGCTGCCAGACGCTGCCGGAGCCCCGAGCCCATGTTCCCGACCATCCAGCTCGCCGGAGACCGCCCCAACCCTCACCGAAATCCGCCCCGAGGTGAGACACCCATTCCTGTGCCCAATTTCCCTTATTGCGCCCTGTGTTCGTCCAATTTCGCCTTCGCCGGTGCTCGACCGCGGTGGTCCGTCGCGCTTGCGTGGTGACCGGCCGATTTAGCCCGGTCTAGTTCCCCGGTGTTAGTCCCTAAGGTGCATCTGCCTCTGCTGAAGCTAGCCCAGGCCTTAGCGTGCCTTAAGTCCCCTCCCCGTGGCCGGAGTCGCTCACCGGAGTTTCTCCGGCCCGCTCGAGACCTTCTCACCGCCGTTTTCCCCTCTCTGCCCGTGGATTCATGGCCTCTTCCCTGCCACTGAGTTCGCTGTGGCGCCCTCTTCTCCTCTGCCCAACTCCGGCGACCCCGGAGCCACCCTAGCTCGCGCTTGCCTCAACTCCGGCGACCTCACCACCGCGGAGAGGAGCAGCGCTGCTCACAGCCGTCTGTTCCCTGGTCTGATTTCCCTCCGTCCGATTCAGATCGAACGGCCCGGACCGTGGGATACCGCTTCGCGCACACGCGCCTGACGCACTATCCCGCCTGTCAGTGCCATTCACAGCCGCTCATCATTCCCGGTCAGATTTCCCCCGTCCGATCTTGATCGAACGACTCGGACCCCCTCGGACCCCCTTCGGACCGCTCCCCGTCCGATCTTGATCGAACGGTTCGAACGTCCTCGGACCCGCTCGGATCCCTGTAGCCATCTGTTTCCCTCTGGCGCTGGGCCCGCTCGGTCAGCGCGTTCCCCCCCCTATCGCTGTCACTCCCTGTCCCGCTTGTCAGTGCTCGCCCGTCCGCGCGCGAGCCCTCGGCCGCCGATCTAATCTCGGCCGTCGATTTCTGATCTAACGGTTAGATTCACCCGATACCCCTTCGCATGGCTGTGTTGCTTAAGAAACCCCCTGGTTTTAGGAAATCAACCTGTCGTCCTCTATTTTAGCGCATAGGTCCCTGGTTTGTTTTAATTAGACCCTTGGACTTTAATTTAATCATAGATTTAGCCCTAATTTCATAGTTCAAACCTCAAAACTTGTTTATTTCATATCTTTTTCATGTGAGCTCCAAATTTAGTGGTTCAAATTGCAAAATGCTCACCAAATTATTCTCTGTTCAAATAAAATATGTGTTGGAGACTTGTTCTCAAATGCTAAGAATTAAGAACAAGGCAACATAAAAAATGTTAAATGTTAAAGTCCTTCGTCCTCCGAAACATCATTTCCCTTCGGGATATAATGGATCTCGGACGAAGGTCATAAAGGACATACCTTCGGAAACACAAGAGATAATGACGAAGAATTCATATGGCAAATAAAGTTTAATATCAACATTATTATTAGATCATTTCTATTATATTATCATGGAAAAATAGAAATGATATAAAGTTACAAATGTACCTTCGGCTTGAAGGACAGCAAAGGTACAAACGTGGCGCCAAAAACGAATATCAAGTTCGCGTGAACAGTACGGGAATACTGTTCACCTATTTATAGGCATGGGGCGTAGCCCATGTGAAATTACATCCATGCCCTTTACATTTACTAATAATTCTATAGTAACCCGCTGGGGTCTGAATAGCCTTTTCATCCTTAAGTCGGTTTCCTTTTTCACCACCTTGCCGAAGCTCTTCTGCGCACAACTTCAGCTTCACGCTATCCTTCGTACTCCTCACGCTTCTTCTCGCTATAGTTTCAATTCATGTCCGAAGGTACCTGTTCATGCATTATACTTCCAGAAACGTTGTTAAACCATGTTTTTGAGGACCTTCGGAAGCCGAAGGTCCCCAACAGTAGCCCCTCGCAATATTAATTTGTCAGAATGATAAATTTAAATTGCGACAAGGACGAAGGCCCAAAGCCGAAGGTCCGAAAAAACACCTTCCCTTTGCTAGAATAGCAATAACCACTGACAGGCGGGTCCTGTAGCATATAACGCCCCAAGCGTATAAATAAGAGCGCACCTCGAGCTTAATTGACATGCTTTCTTGCCATCTGCTCTTGCCCACTCAACTTCTAGCCTGTACGACAAAATTTGTGTAAATTTTAAGCTTCGGTGTTAAGAACTTTTCCCAGTGTCTACGAAGATGTCTTCGGACAAGAAGATGGCTGCTGATCCGAAGCTAAGCCTTTCTGAAGAAATGAATCTGGGCTTTCTTGAATCAATAGCAAAGACCAATACAGAGAAGATTACCAAAGAAATTTTGGAAGGTTTATCTGAAGATACTGGTGACAGCGACAGCTATGATGTAGAGAGCGGCGGGGAAGAATCCGAAGACTGACCATGGCGACCAAGCCACACGGTTTTCGGAAAGTCAAGTATCAAGCAGAGTCATCTTGACAACATGAGGGAGAGATATTTTCGAGATGTGTCGATTGTGAGGGCTGATGACGGAGAGAAGACTTCTCCTGCCCCCAAAGAAAATGAGGTTGTGATCTTCCGAAGCTTTCTCAAGGCCGGACTTCGGTTCCCCCTGAGCAGCTTTGTTATTGAAGTTCTGAAGACATTTTAAATCTACCTTCACCAAATTACTCCCGAAGCTATTGTGAGAATGGGAATCTTTGTCTGGGCTGTGAAGAGCCAAGGTTTGGAACCAAATGCTAAAAGCTTTTGCAATATTCATGAGTTAGTATATGAGACGAAGCCTTGGGGGAAAGAACAATGCCACAACAACTTTGGTTGCTACAGCTTCGGCGCCCGCTCCGGGTCAAGCTGCCCCGTGCCAACCTTTCGGAAGAGGTGGCCTGGTGCCTGGATGACAGAATGGTTTTATGTGGGGAATGACTTGTTAGCACAAGAGGATGTTAAGGGTATCATCATGCACCCTATCTGGCAACGCTTCGGACTCCGGAAGCCGAAAGTGGAAATGGATGAAGCAGCTGAAGAATGTCAGAGAGCCTTCGGCGTGATCTGCTCTTTTATTGGGACAAGGGATCTGGTCCAAGAGCATATTGCCTTCAGAGTTTGGCCACTTGCAGGAAAGTGGGAAATGCCGAAGGAGACCATCAAAGATTCTGACGAAGGTGGGCTAGTTAGGTTAAAATATACATTCAAATACGGAGATAAGTTTGTTGAACCAGATGATGACTGGTTGAAAAGTATTGAGAACGTAAGTGACGAATTGCTTGGAGTATATTCGAAGGCCGAAGATACTGCACTATCAGCGGCCTTCGGAGGCCGAAAGAAGAAGAGGCTTAACCGGGTATTTGATGCGATTGGGTTTGTCTACCCTGACTACCATTACCCGGTGCCAGGCCAGAAAAGAAAAAATACTTCTCCTGCAAAGGAAGTTGCCTCGGGCGATCCCAGCGAGCTGGCGCCGCAAAGAAAAAAGGTAAAGGTACTCACACACCGGTCACGTTTCATTGAACCGGCCACAGTGCCTGCGTTTATTGGTGAGGTCTCTTCAGCCACCGAAACCAAAGAAACATCTCCAGCACCGAAGATCGAAGAAAGAACCGAAGCACCTTCAACAAAGAAAGCAGACGAGTCAATAACTGAAGGAACAAAAATATTGGAAATTTTAAGTCCTTCAACAAAAATTGAAACAACAAAAAGCCAGAAGAGCCCAGCGGTAACCCCAAAAAGGAAAAGAATGGCTAATGTGCTAGATGTCTTGGAGACAATTAAGTCTTCAAGCACAACCCCGAAAAAGATTGCTGAAACTTCTGAAGTGGAAACTGAAGTCTTTGTTGCTGAAGCTCCACAGCAACAATCCGAGACCAAAGCTGGGCCTTCAGAGTCCACTAAGGAAAAATCCCTGGAGGCCGAAGAAACGAAAATAACAAAGCCAACTTTAGCTGAAGAAATCAGTACTGCTGCCCCCGAAGCATCCTCCAAAACCCTCGATTATATTATTCGACATGCTTCGGGGAAAAAACTATCTGAAGAAGAAACTTTTGAAGCCAATCACTATGCACAAGAACTAGGGTATCCAAAAGGGGCCCTAATTTTCAACGGCACGGACGAAGATGACTTCTTATATTGCCTTCCAGATAACAAAGAATTGCTCGTCTGCCGGGAAATGGCCCGAAGCATGGGGTTTCCGAAGCTGGAAGCCGGCCTCTGCGCGATGACGAAGGACAATCTCGCGGATAGCCTCGCCTACAATAGTCTGAAGGTAGAAAAAATTGTGAATTTTGAAACTTATGAATTTTTTAAATTAGCCTTTTATTCTTATGTAAATCCATGCATTCTTTTGAACAGGGCTTAATACTCAGCAATGCCTTAAGGGCACAAAAGAATGCTGAAGACGAGAGTTGCACCATTGCTCTCAATAACCTTCGAACAGAGGTTATCAAGCTGAGGAACAAAGCCTTGGAAAAAGACCAGAATCTAGTTACGTTGATGAACAAGATAAAAGAAAACGAAGCTGCCTTTACAGCACAGACCGAAGCTCAAAAACACGAGATTGACAACCTTCGGAAGCAATTGGCCTGCGCTAAAGAAGAGCGCATACTTGAAGAAACGAAGCGAGAACTTAGCGACCAATGGGCCAATCATCTGGAAGGAACCGTTGAAGAGCTTCGGTCTTCCAAGAAAAGGTGCTACGAAAAATCCATTGAATGTGTAAAGAAGATAAAAATCAGCTTCGCCAGCGTTGGCGCATTTTCAAGTGAAGAGGACTTTGTAAGAGGTAACCCAGAAGGCCCTATCGAATGGATCAGCCACGAAGCTGAAGCCTTCGAAGAAATTCTGAACAGTCGCGGAGACATTTGCGCCTTCTCGGGTGCCAGGGGGATTGCTACTATGCTGGCGAAAAAAGGCTGCGATCATGTTAAGCTTCTTGCGCAATCCGAAGCCACTTTATCCGCTGAAGATATTAAAGACCCCTCGTCCAAAGCTAGCCAGGTTGGTGGAAAAATTTTCACCGACGTCTGGGACAATGGTGGCCGAGAAATGGCCCAGGAAATTATTCGAAGAAGTGAGCAAGGTATCCATGATGCTAGGGAAGTAACCAAGACCGCTGAAAAAAGCGCAGAGCCCAAAAGCCAAATAGGTACCAACTAGTGGTTTTGGGTCTGTTGTAATTTTCGATTTCGAACTTGCTTATGGTTTGTAATAGTAACATAGACATATATTCTCTTCCCTCAGAACCTGCTGGATCGTCTGCTGACCCCCGTACGAAGGGGGATGACGAAATTAAACAAATGGCCGAAGCTATCATGGATAAAGTTGTTGAACAACTTCTAAATGAGGCTGCCGAAGTAGTACTGAGAGAAGACTAGATGTTATTAGAAAAAACATTTGAAATGTGATCTATGTAATATTTTGTAACTTTGAATGTAATATACAAGTTTCTTTTCATGATTCAATTCTTTACGATGCATGAAATTTCACATACATACCATTTTTTGAGCCTTCAGCGAAAAAACACCTTCCCTTCTTTTCATGCTTCGTGAAGAAGACATTCTCCTTCCATACTACACTGATGAAGTATATCTATGCTTCACGAAAACATTCTCCGAAGCTGGACAATTTCGAAGATCAACGTTGTGCTCCCTTCTTATGCCTTAACACGATTTTCATTTTTTTCAAAGCAAACTCCAAAGGTCGATACTGTATCCTCTTCTTGCACCATATGCAGCATGATGTATGATGCTTATGTTATGCAAAATGATGTGATGATGTTATGTTATGCAAAATGATATTTGTGCCGAAGACACACATTCCTGCAATAAAAATACATAATCTTTTTGAATCAGCGCTGACTTTTCGCTGTAAGCCTCCCTTAGGAGCTTCTTCGCCTTTTACTTCAGCGGAATCAGCGTTTATTTTTCGCTGTAAGCCTCCCTTAGGAGCTTCTTCGCCTTTTACTTCAGCGGTATTCGCGTTTACTTTTCGCGCTTCGCCTTTTACTTAGGCGGTATCAGCGTTTATTTTTCGCTGTAAGCTCTGCATTCCCTTTGGAACGACTTTTAAGCAGAAAACTTACACTGCGCTCCCTAAGGAACGGCTTTTTGTAGCTTCGGCAAACTTACACTGCGTTCTTTAGAACAACTTTTTGCTATTTCGAAGAATGCACACTGTGTGCTTTTTAAAATAAATTTTTGATAATTCGAAGGTCCTCCCTGTTGTCACAACTTTTTTAAGCTTCGGCAATTTAAGCCTGTGGAGAAGATATTTTTCTTGTGGCAAACAGCAAAACTATTACAAGAAACTTAAATCGACAAAAAGCACTCTATCCTCTCATAAGTGTTCCTTGTTAAAAAGAAAGTAATACTAAATGCAATAGACCGACATCAAAGTAGGATATTTGTCAATAAATATGCTTCGACTCTGGCACAGTGCTGTTGACTGTGCGAGCTTTGGACTCTTCTCTAAAGTCCCTTTGCTGACTCCCTTCTGGCTGCTGGCCTCGTTGCAATGGTGGCGGAGGCGGAAGCTGCTGCCAAGATGCCTGGGGTTGACTTGCCGAAGCAACAGAAGCTGCAGGGTGATTGCCTACATATTCTGGAATGTAGGGCGAATGATATGAAGAAGTATGCATGACTTGCTTCGGTTGACTCTGTTGTGCCGCAGCTTCGACAATCTCCTTTTGCTTCTGGATGGTGACATGGCACATTCTGGTGGTATGGCCCTTGTCCTCACCACAGAACAGGCAATAAATTTTTCTTGGCTGGTCCCCGAATCTTCCTCCGAAGCCCCTGGCGCCTCTGCCCCTTGGAGCTGGCGGCCGGAAGGAGCTTTGCTGCTGACCCAAAGCCTGCTGTTGCTATCCCGAAGCCTGCGAAGAGTGTTGTGGCCTTTGCTGTTGACCCCCTCTATCATCAGGCTGAGTAGAGTTGTGAATTGATCTGACATGCCTCGTATGAAATCTTCCTCCGAAGCCCCTGGTCATCTCAGAGAACCTGTATGCTTCTTCCCTTCTTTGGCGGAAGTCATTGTCAGCTCGAATATACTCGTCCATCTTTTGGAGTAGCTTCTCCAAAGTTTGAGGAGGCTTCCTGGCGAAGTATTGAGCGGCAGGTCCTGGCCGAAGTCCCTTGATCATGGCCTCAATGACAATTTCATTGGGCACTGTTGGTGCCTGTGCCCTTAGACGTAGAAACCTTCTGACATACGCCTGAAGGTATTCTTCGTGATCCTGGGTGCACTGGAATAGAGCTTGAGCAGTGACCGGCTTGGTCTAAAACCCTTGAAAGCTAGTTAACAACATGTCCTTCAGCTTCTGCCATGAGGTAATTGTTGCTGGCCGAAGGGAGGAGTACCATGTTTGGGCAACACTCCTGACAGCCATGACAAAAGACTTTGCCATAACTGCAGTATTGCCACCATACGAAGATATTGTTGCCTCGTAGCTCATCAAAAATTGCTTCGGATCTGAATGGTCGTCGTACATGGGAAGCTGAGGTGGCTTGTAGGATGGAGGCCAAGGTGTAGCCTGCAGCTCAGCTGAGAGAGGAGAAGCATCATCAAAAGCAAAATTTCCATGATGGAAATTCTCATACCAGTCATCTTCGTTGAAGAGGCCCTCCTGATGAAGCTCTCTATGCTGGGGCCTTCGATTCTGCTCATCTTGAGTAAGATGGCGAACTTCTTCAGAGGCTTCGTCTATCTGCCTTTGTAATTCAGCTAGCCTGGCCATCTTCTCCTTCTTCCTTTGCACCTGCTGATGAAGCATCTCCATGTTTCTGATTTCTTGATCCAACTCATCCTCCTGAGGCGTTGGACTGACGGCCTTTCTCTTCTGGCTTCAGGCCTCCCGAAGAGAGAGAGTCTCCTGATTAGGATCCAGCGGTTGTAGAGCTGCAGCCCCTGTTGCTGAAACCTTCTTCGGCGCCATAACGAAGGTCTATGGTTGCCGAAGGTGTTCAAAACTCAAAGAGTGGAAGTGAATTCACCGGAGGTGGGCGCCAATGTTGGAGACTTGTTCTCAAATGCTAAGAATTAAGAACAAGGCAACATAAAAATGTTAAATGTTAAAGTCCTTCGTCCTCCGAAACATCATTTCCCTTCGGGATATAATGGATCTCGGACGAAGGTCATAAAGGACATACCTTCGGAAACACAAGAGATAATGACGAAGAATTCATATGGCAAATAAAGTTTAATATCAACATTATTATTAGATCATTTCTATTATATTATCATGGAAAAATAGAAATGATATAAAGTTACAAATGTACCTTCGGCTTGAAGGACAGCAAAGGTACAAACGTGGCGCCAAAAACGAATATCAAGTCCGCGTGAACAGTACGGGAATACTGTTCACCTATTTATAGGCATGGGGCACAGCCCATGTGAAATTACATCCATGCCCTTTACATTTACTAATAATTCTATAGTAACCCGCTGGGGTCTGAATAGCCTTTTCATCCTTAAGTCGGTTTCCTTTTTCACCACCTTGCCGAAGCTCTTCTGCGCACAACTTCAGCTTCACGCTATCCTTCGTACTCCTCACGCTTCTTCTCGCTATAGTTTCAATTCATGTCCGAAGGTACCTGTTCATGCATTATACTTCCAGAAACGTTGTTAAACCATGTTTTTGAGGACCTTCGGAAGCCGAAGGTCCCCAACAATATGACCAATTGTAATCTGTACACTTTAATTTTTACACTTAGAATATAGAATTAAAGTATATGTTGATTTATTTATTTAATGAAATAAATAAAAGGAGAACCCTAGGAATAAAGTATATTCAATCTTGTGAGATTAGTGTTATGCATTACTTGGATTTATTTTTGGCTTAACCTCTAGGCCTTAATGACATAAATAGAATTAGGAATGTAATTATGGATAATACTTAAAAGATAATCAAATTTCTAAATGAGAGTAGTTTATCTTATAATTCTAGCTTTCATTTGTTTTAATCGCTACTTAACCTTTTTGAGCTATGTTCCAAACATTTAGAGAGTAATCAATTCCCCAATTAGGATTAATCCATTTTTTGCGTGTGCAACCTTTTTGTGTGTGCAACCTCTGCAGAGTGTTAGAAACTGGTATATCAGCCGTGCTCACAATTAAGAGCAGCCTTGGGATCCTCTTCAATTATAAGAACAATGGTTACTTTTATGATGATGATTAACAATGGTGATTATAATTCTAATCTCTGGTATTTCCTCTTGGAGGGAGTGCCTCTGGGTAATAACTGGGTCATTACTAAAACTTGGCTATACTTATAGTAATAAAACCTGACCAACTAAAAGCAACTGCTTAAACCATAACTCTACATACAGCTAGTCCACTTTAGCCAAACGGGACATTTGCTGAGTACGTTGATGTGTACTCACCCTTGCGTTACAAACCACCCCACTCCAGGTTGTCCCCACTATTCTCAGTGCTCAGGAGGTGAAGCTGGCAACATGGATGACTTCGAGGAGTTCCAGGAATACGACGAGTTCTAGTTTACTTTAGTGGCAAACCCCCAGTCAGCTGCCTGTGTAGGCTTATCTTCTACGTTTCGATACTCCGCACTTTGATGTTATTGTTAAACACTATAGCTATGTATTAGACTCTATGGATGTCTCAGACATCTTGATGTAACCAAGTACCTTTCCGCTATTTAAGTCAAGCATTATGTGATGATGTCCAACTATGTAATCGCTGTGTACGTGAGTTTTGATCCTGACAGGTACATGGTTCGCATTCAGTTTGCCTTCCAAAAACGGGTGTGACACCCCACGCCCGCGCCCCTGCCCCGGTGGTCCCCGTGCCCGTGCCCCTGCGCGTCTGCGCCTCGGCGGTGGCTCGCCCCCGCGACCCCGCGCCCTCGTGGCCCGGCGTGGCCTCGCGTGCCCCCGGCGCGCGCAGCGTGTTCTCGCACGCGCGACTATAGTCGCGACATTCAACTTTCAGTTTAATCTGTTTTTCTTTATTTTAGATTAGTCGATGTGTTGCGTCGCACGCTTCATCGTGTGACGATTCATTTTAAAATTCATCTTTATTAATGAGCTGTGTTGCGCGTTTCGTCGCGCAACGTTTCGTTTTAAATTCAGTTCAGATGACGTATGCCGCCGTGCATTTCATCGTGCGACGCTTAACGTTTCTTTATAATTAATGCAAGAGTCTCGTTGGGCGCCCCGTCACGCGACGGGTCATTTATTTCTTAATTCAATTTAAGTGCTATGTCACGCGTCTTGCCGCGCGACAATTATTTTAATTTACCTTTATCTGTTCATAATAACTAAATATGGAACATGACTTTACCCTATGCTAAACACGGTGGCTAAATCAATACCATTCTGTTTAGACGAGTATTTTAATTTTTAATCGTGTGACGTGATCGCTCGTCGACCGTAGCCTCGACCGTTACTTTCTCTTTCTCACTTAGTCGTAGGTGTGAGCCCTGCATCGAACGTCTGTTTATTTATTGCATTCTATTGTTTGGTGTACTGTTCCTTTGTATTAAATTTGTCGAATGTATGTTTGAATAGATAACGGTCAGTTGGTGGAGTCCGAAGGAATTGCAGGTGAAGACCCTGAGCAATAGCTGGTTGGTGAAGGCAAGTGTCCCTTGACCTATCTATGTCCTACTCATTCTTATAATTCATTCCCCGCATTTACACAGTTTATACCTAAGGATTGACTAGCTTTTGTTTTGTCTATCTTGTCCTTGTTTACCTATTCTGGTTGGGTTATTCTGGTTTAGCTATATGCAAGCGCTTCACATTAATCAATGAACATGATGAGATTACCTATGATACGCTATTTTCCCTTTTGATTATGATGATGGTACTGTGACATTTAGGGGACTCGAGCTGTTTCTCGAGTGCCTCACCTAAGGACTGGTTCGTTGGATGACCGCCCGGGAAAACAATGCAACCATGAGGGTGGAGTGGGACGCCCTTAGCTGAGTAATTAGAGGAACTAGGGTGTAGTTCGCTTCGCCGTCGTGCCGTTAATGGGGCTCGGTGTATGCGGCTCGCTCTGCCAAGGTTGGTTCGCCCCTTGGGGAGGAGTGCGGTGCATTTAGGAAACCTAACGGGCGGCTATCGCCCTAGGAAATCTTTGTAAAGGTTACGTAGTGAGACCGTGCCTATTCACCTTGGTAGTGTTTAAGGGTTTGATTAGCTCGAGGCAAGAGAGAATCATAGCTTGTGGGTAAAGTGCGTAACCTCTGCAGAGTGTTATGAAACTGATATATCAGTCGTGCTCGCGGTTATGAGCGGCCAAGGGAGCTCCATTGATTAGAGATACTTGATCAGGGATGCATGGTTTACAGGTGGTGATGAGGAGGATGGTTATGTTCATGACTATGGTAATGGTAAGTGGTATTCTTTCCGTTTGGAAAGGGTACATTTGGGTTAATAACTTGGGTTAATGCTAAAACCTGGCTTTCTACTAGTAATAATAACCTGAGTAACTAAAAGCAACTACTTGATTTAACTCCACATAAAGCTAGTCCACTACAGCCAAACGGGATATATTGCTGAGTACGTTGATGTGTACTCACCCTTGCTTTACACACCAAACCCACCCAGGTTGTCCGTGTTGCAACCACTACTCAGGTGAAGATGAAACCATGGAGGAGGACTTCCAGGAGTTCCAAGATTATGATGAGTTCTAGGCGTGGGTTAGTGGCAAACCCCTAGTCGGCTGCCTGTGTAGGCCGTGTGTATCTACGTTTCTTTTCCGCACTTAGATTATTGTTAAAGACTATGTGGATGTCTCGTACATCATGATGTAATCGACTATTATTACCCTTTTATGCTATTATTTGAGCATTGTGTGATGATGTCCAGTTATGTAACTGTTGTGTACGTGAATTGCTGATCCTGGCACGTACATGGTTCGCATTCGGTTTGCCTTCTAAAACCGGGTGTGACAAGGGTTTAATGGGATGCCCTTGGCTGACTAATTAGGAAAGCTAGTGGAAGACTACCTTACCCAAAATGGGCAAGGGCAGTAGGGGACTTGCATGCAAGGAGGTTCTCGGGTTGATTTTGCTACGATGGCGGTCAGATGGGGGATTCTTGCAAATGCTCTTCCCATAAACTGTAGGGGTTATCGGAAGCTAGTGGAACTTTGTAAAGGCCTCATAGTGTTGCCCTGCCTTGCTTCCTTGGTAGAGGTGTATGGAAGTCGTGATCCCTTGGCAGATGGGTAACATGACTTGTGGGTACAGGGTACAACCTCTGCAAAGTGTAAAACTGGTATACTAGCCGTACTCACGGTCATGAGCAGCTCAGGACTCTCACATGATTAATTTATGGAACTTAAATTCAATTTGTCATTTGCATATGCATGGGATTATTTATTAATTTGTTCTATTACTTTTATTAAGGTTTGGTATTTACTTACATTTAGTAACTGCTAATAAAATTTTGACCAACTAATTAAAAGCAATGCTCAGCTTTAACCCCTGTTGTTGATTAGCCTTACACATCACATGAACTCCCACCTCTGGTGAGTTCATGCCACTAGTTTCCCACAACTTGTTGAGCTATGATCATGTGTGAGCTCACCCTTGCTGTCTCACACCCCCCCCCACAGGAGAAGAACAGGTGGTTCAGGAGGAGCCTCAAAGCGAGGAGTTTGGTCTGATCTAGGTGGCGTTTCCCTGGTTGACTTGCACCAAGGATGATCCTTAGTTCGTTTTATATTTATCTTTTATTTTGCAATAATACCTCCGCTATGTAATAAATACTCTGATGTTATTGTGACATTTATCTCTATACACTCTGTTATTATATATGTTTTCTTCTTGGCGCATGTATGAGATGCACCTGGCTTTGTTCCTTAAAGCCCGAGTGTGACAGAAGTGGTATCAGAGGAAATGTTGACTGTAGGACGAAACCTAGATAGAAATGGACAAAACCCTTATCTACTTACCTTACTCTGATTCTTTCTATACTTATCTTGATCCTGTCTCACCTTCTACTATTTTACTCTCATCATTCTTACCTTTTCTACTTCAAGACATGATGGATTTCACACCTTGGAATCCTACAGCTATGATATTCTTAAGAGATAGGGAACCTAAGACAAAATTTAAAACTACTTTCTCTATTTAAAATTTTGGTTGATTGTTCTGATGTTAAATGCCTGATTTGCTTCTTTGATTGATTGAATTATTATAGATGGACATCTTAGCATGTACCACCATAAGGTATTGAGTTAGCTTTAGTAGGTAAAACATTAATATACTTAGCTAATAAATCCCCTACAGTAACATTCCTCGTAATTACTCGCCTTGTCTACAATTCTTCCTTTCTTACCCTGTGTTTCTAACCTAGATGGGCTACCCCTATAGTGTTAGAAGAGAGCAGTATAGACGTGATCTTTGGTATGTCATGGTTAAGAAAGGCAAAGGCAGTTTATACACTATGCTAAAGGAACCATAGAACTCACCAGTTCCAAAGGAGGAAGATTTGAAGTTGGAATTGTAGTAACTACCGCCACCAGACTAGCGGCATTTTTAGTAGCAGGGAAGTTGAGTTTATTATTGATCTCTTACCTGGGACTGCTCCTATTTCTAAAAAGCCATATAGGATGTATGTAGAAGAATTAAAAGAACTTAAGAAGCAGTTAACGGAGTTACAAGAGGCTGGGTACATTTGTCTGAGTTCCTCACCTTGAGGAGCGTCGGTTCTGTTTGTACAGAAGAAGGATGGATCGCAAAGGATGTGTGTGGATTATAGATCTCTTAATGATGTTACTGTGAAGAACAAGTATCTGTTACCACGTATTGAGGATTTATTTGATCAGATGAGAGGTGCAAGGGTATTCTCGAAGATTGATCTCCGATCGGGATACCATCAGATGAGGATTAGGCCATTGGATATTCCCAAGACAGCTTTCTCGACACGATATGGATTATATGAGTTCATCGTTATGTCATTTGGATTAACTAATGCACCAGCTTATTTTATGAATCTGATGAATAAGGTGTTTATGGAGTATTTGGACAGATTCGTCGTAGTATTCATCGATGATATTCTAATTTATTCCAAGAGTGATAGCGATCATGAGGAACATCTGAGATTAGTGCTGCAGAAGCTACGAGATAATCAACTCTACGCCAAGTATAGCAAATGTGAGTTTTAGATTGGTGAGGTGCCCTTTCTTGGACATATTATTTCTAATGGAGGAATATCAGTGGATCCAGATAAAGTCAAGGAGATAATGGCGTGGAGCGTACCCACTACAGTTATGGAGATTCGGAGTTTCTTGGGGCTTGCAGGATACTATCAGAGCTTTATTGAAGGATTTTCTAAGATTGCTAAGCCCATGACCTCGCTTCTGGAGAAGGTAAGAGAGTTCAAGTGGGATGAGAAGTGCCAAGATATCATTGATCAATTAAAGAAGAGATTGACATCACCACCAGTGTTGGTTATGCCAGATCTACAGAAAGGATTTGACATTTATTGTGATGCATGTGGCCAAGGCTTAGGATGTGTGCTCATGCAAGAAGGACATGTGATTGCCTACACGTCTCGTCAGTTATGGAAACATGAATTGAACTAGCCCACTCATGACTTAGAACTGCCAGCCGTTGTGCATGCGCTTAAGATTTGGAGACATTATATCATGGGGACTAAGTGCCAAGTGTACACGGATCATAAGAGTTTCAAGTATATATTCACTCAGAAGGATCTCAACCTTAGGCAACGCCGTTGGTTGGAGCTTATTAAGGATTATGATTTGGAGATTCACTATCACCCGGGCAAGGCAAATTTGGTTGCAGATGCCTTGAATCGAAAGGAGCATGTTCATTCAGCTGTTGTTGCCCAGCTACCCGATGAGATTGTTGAGGATTTCAGGAGACCTAACCTGGGGATAGTTGCTCACTCTGAAGGAGTTACTATTGATGTGGAACCTACTTTGGAGCAAGAAATTCGCAAAGGTTAGGTTGGTGATGCTAAGATACAAGAGATTAAGGATCTGATTACGGAAGGTATAGGTCCAAAGTTTACAGAGGATGAGCAAGGCACCGTATGATTCAAGGACAGGATATGTGTTCCTGATATTGAAAGCCTTCGTGAGACTATTTTAAAGGAGGCCCATGACTCGGATTATTCTATTCATCCTGGTAGCACCAAGATGTATCAGGATTTGAAGCAAAAATATTGGTGGTATGGATTGAAGAGAGATGTGGCTGCACATGTGGCTATGTGCGATGTGTGTCAAAGAGTTAAGGCTGAACCAGAGGCCAGTTTGACTATTGCACCCACTGAAGATACCCGAGTGGAAGTGGGAAGAGGTTGGTATGGATTCCATTACTGGATTGCCTCGCACCCAGAAAGGATATGATGCTATATGGGTGATTGTAGATAGATTGACTAAAGTGGCCCACTTTATTCCTGTCAAAACTACTTATAAAGGTTCCCAACTAGCAGAGTTATATATGGCTCGGATTGTGTGTTTACATGGAGTACCAAAGAAGATCATGTCTGATCGAGGTTCACAGTTTACCTCAAGATTCTGGAGAAGCTTCCATGAGAATATGAATACGAAGTTGAACTTCAGTACGGCTTATCACCCTCAGACTGAAAGGACTAATCAAGTATTGGAAGATATGTTGAGAGCTTGTGCCCTTCAGCATGGAGGAAGTTGGGATAAAAGTCTTGATAGTCGCCTAGAGGGGGGGTGAATAGGGCGAAACTGAAATTTACAAATATAAACACAACTACAAGCCGGGTTAGTGTTAGAAATATAAACGAGTCCGCGAGAGAGGGCGCAAAACAAATCGCAAGCAAATGAAAGTGTGACACGCGGATTTGTTTTACCGAGGTTCGGTTCTCGCAAACCTACTCCCCGTTGAGGAGGCCACAAAGGCCGGGTCTCTTTCAACCCTTCCCTCTCTCAAACGATCCCACGGATCGAGTGAGCTTTCTCTTCTTCTCAATCAACCGGGAACAAAACTTCCCCGCAAGGGCCACCACACAATTGGTGCCTCTTGCCTTGGTTACAATTGAGTGATGATCTCAAGAACAAGTGAGAAAGAAAAGAATGCGATCCAAGCGCAAGAGCTCGAAAGAACATAAGCAAATCACTCTCTCTAGTCACTATGGAGTTGTGTGGAATTTGGAGAGGACTTGATCTATTTGGTGTGTCTAGAATTGAATGCAAGAGCTCTTGTAGTAGTTGAGAAGTGGAAAACTTGGATGGCAATGAATGTGGGGTGGTTGGGGTATTTATAGCCCCAACCACCAAAAGTGACCGTTGCTGGAAGCAGTCTGTTCGATGGCGCACCGGACAGTCCGGTGCACACCGGACAGTCCGGTGCCCCTGCCACGTCACCATTGCCGTTGGATTCTGACCGTTGGAGCTTCTGACTTCTGGGCCCGCCTGGGTGTCCGGTGCACACCGGACATGTACTGTTTGATGTCCGGTGAACCGGTATGGGCGATCCTGACATCTGCGCGCGCTGCGCGCGCATTAAATGCACCGCAGGGAGCCGTTGGCGCCGCAGGGAGCCGTTGCTCCGCTGGCACACCGGACAGTCCGATGCACACCGGACAGTCCGGTGAATTTTAGCGGAGCGGCTGCCGCGCGAACCCGAGGCTGGCGAGTTCCGGAGACCGCGCTTCCTTGGAGCACCGGACATGTCCGGTGCACACCGGACAGTCCGGTGAATTTTAGCGCGCCGGCTTCCGAGAATTCCCGAGGGCGAAGAGTTTGAGTCGAAGTCCTCTGGCCGCACCGGACATGTCCGGTGCACACCGGACAGTCCGGTGCCTTCAGCCAGAGGTGCCCTCGGTTGCCTTGCTGCTCCTTTGTTGAATCCAACACTTGGTCTTTTTATTGGCTAAGTGTGAACCTTTTGCACCTGTATAACTTATGCACTAGAGCAAACTAGTTAGTCCAATATTTGTGTTGGGCAATTCAACCACCAAAATTATTTAGGAACTAGGTGTAACCCTAATTCCCTTTCAATCTCCCCCTTTTTGGTGATTGATGCCAACACAAACCAAAGCAAATATAGAAGTGCATAATTGAACTAGTTTACATAATGTAAGTGCAAAGGTTGCTTGGAATTGAGCCAATATAAATACTTATGCGATGCGCATGGATTGTTTTCTTTGTTTTTGACATATTGGACCACATTTGCACCAAGAGTTTTTGTTTTTACAAATTCTTTTGTAAATTCTTTTCAAAGTCCTTTTGCAAGATAGTCAAAGGTAAATGAATAAGATTTTGCAAAGCATTTTCAAGATTTAAGATTTTCTTCCTTTGTTCAAATGCTCTTCCTTTGACTAAACAAAACTCCCCCTCAAATAAGGTCTCCTCTTAGTGTTCAAGAGGGTTTTAAGACATCAATTTTGAAAATACTAGTTGCTCCCCCTTTAGAACACAAAGAGATACCAATTTTGAAATTTACCAATTTTAAAATCATCAAATTTAAAAAATTAGGTGGTGGTGCGGTCCTTTTGCTTTGGGCTCATATTTTCTCCCCCTTTGGCATGAATCGCCAAAAACGGAATCATTAGAGCCCAATGAAGTACTTTCTCCCCCTTTGGTCATGAAATGAATGAGTGAAGATTATACCAAAGTTGGAGAGATGATGCGGAGCGACGGCGAAGAATGAGTAGTAGAGTGGAGTGGAAGCCTTGTCTTCGCCGAAGACTCCTATTCCCTTTCAATATACCTATGACTTGGTTTGAAATACACTTGAAAACACATTAGTCATAGCATATATAAAGGAGACATGATCAAAGGTATATTCATGTGCTATGTGTGCAAGTTTAGCAAAAGAAATTCCTAGAATCAAGAATATTTAGCTCATGCCTAAGTCGGGTAAAAGATTGTTCATCAAGTGGCTTGGTAAAGATATCGGCTAATTGATCTTTAGTGTTAATGTAAGAAATCTCGATATCCCCCTTTTGTTGGTGATCCCGAAGAAAATGATACCGAATGGCTATGTGCTTAGTGCGGCTGTGCTCGACGGGATTGTCGGCCATTTTGATTGCACTCTCATTGTCACATAGCAAAGGGACTTTGGTTAATTTGTAACCATAGTCCCGCAGAGTTTGCCTCATCCAAAGCAATTGCGCGCAACAATGGCCTGCGGCAATATACTCGGCTTCGGCGGTAGAAAGAGCGACCGAATTTTGCTTCTTTGAAGCCCAAGACACCAAGGATCTTCCCAAGAACTGGCAAGTCCCCGATGTGCTCTTTCTATTAATCCTGCACCCTGCCCAATCGGCATCCGAATACCCAAACAAATCAAAAGTGGATCCCCGAGGGTACCAAAGCCCAAACTTAGGAGTAAAAGCCAAATATCTCAAGATTCGTTTCACGGCCGTAAGGTGTGATTCCTTAGGGTCGGCTTGGAATCTTGCACACATGCAAACGGAAAGCATAATGTCCGGTCGAGATGCACATAAATAAAGCAATGAACCAATCATCGACCGGTATACCTTTTGATCCACGGACTTACCTCCCGTGTCGAGGTCGAGATGCCCATTAGTTCCCATGGGTGTTTTGATGGGCTTGGCATCCTTCATTCCAAACTTGCTTAGAATGTCTTGAGTATACTTCGTTTGGCTAATGAAGGTGCCCTCTTGGAGTTGCTTGACTTGGAATCCTAGAAAATACTTCAACTCCCCCATCATCGACATCTCGAATTTTTGTGTCATGATCCTACTAAATTCTTCACATGTAGATTTGTTAGTAGACCCAAATATGATATCATCAACATAAATTTGGCATACAAACAAATCATTATCAAGAGTCTTAGTGAATAAAGTAGGATCGGCCTTGCCGACTTTGAAGCCATTTGCAATAAGGAAATCTCTAAGGCATTCATACCATGCTCTTGGGGCTTGCTTGAGCCCATAAAGCGCCTTAGAAAGCCTATAAACATGGTTAGGATACTCACTGTCTTCAAAGCCGGGAGGTTGCTCAACATAGACCTCCTCCTTGATTGGTCCATTGAGGAAAGCACTTTTCACGTCCATTTGAAAAAGCTTGAAGCCATGGTAAGTAGCATAGGCTAATAATATGTGAATTGACTCAAGCCTAGCTACTGGTGCATAGGTTTCACCAAAATCCAAACCTTCGACTTGTGAATATCCTTTGGCCACGAGTCGAGCTTTGTTCCTAGTCACCACACCATGCTCGTCTTGCTTGTTGCGGAAGACCCACTTGGTTCCTACAACATTTTGATTAGGACGTGAAACTAAGTGCCATACCTCGTTCCTCGTGAAATTGTTGAGCTCCTCTTGCATCGCCATCACCCAATCCGAATCTTGAAGTGCTTCCTCTACCCTGTGTGGCTCAATAGAGGAAACAAAAGAGTAATGTTCACAAAAATGAGCAACACGAGATCGAGTAGTTACCCCCTTATGAATGTCACCGAGGATGGTATCGACGGGGTGATCTCGTTGTATTGCTTGGTGGACTCTTGGGTGTGGTGGCCTTGGTTGTTCATCCTCCTTGTCTTCATCATTTGCATCTCCCCCTTGATCGTTGCCGTCATTTTGAGGTGGCTCATCTTCTTGATCTTCTTGTTCAACATCTTGAGCCTCATCCTCAACTTGAGTTGGTGGAGATACTTGCGTGGAGGAGGATGGTTGATCTTGTGCATTTGGAGGCTCTTCGGATTCCTTAGGACACACATCCCCGATGGACATGTTCCTTAGCGCTATGCATGGAGCCTGTTCTTCACCTACATCATCAAGATCAACTTGCTCTACTTGAGAGCCGTTAGTCTCATCAAACACAACGTCACAAGAAACTTCAACAAGTCCTGAGGACTTGTTAAAGACTCTATATGCCCTTGTGTTTGAGTCATATCCTAGTAAAAAGCCTTCTACAGTTTTAGGAGCAAATTTAGATTTTCTACCTCTTTTGACAAGAATAAAACATTTGCTACCAAAAACTCTAAAATATGAAATATTGGGCTTTTTACCGGTTAGGAGTTCATAAGATGTCTTCTTGAGGATTCGGTGAAGATATAACCGGTTGATGGCGTAGCAGGCGGTGTTGACCGCCTCGGCCCAAAACCGATCCGGTGTCTTGTACTCATCAAGCATGGTTCTTGCCATGTCCAATAGAGTTCGATTCTTCCTCTCCACTACACCATTTTGTTGTGGAGTGTAGGGAGAAGAGAACTCATGCTTGATGCCCTCCTCCTCAAGAAAGCCTTCAATTTGTGAGTTCTTGAACTCCGTCCCATTGTCGCTTCTAATTTTCTTGATCCTTAAGCCGAACTCATTTTGAGCCCGTCTCAAGAATCCCTTTAAGGTCTCTTGGGTATAGGATTTGTCCTGTAAAAAGAACACCCAAGTGAAGCGAGAATAATCATCCACAATTACAAGACAATACTTACTACCGCCGATGCTTATGTAAGCGATCGGGCCGAACAAATCCATGTGAAGGAGCTCCAGTGGCCTGTCGGTAGTCATGATGTTTTTGTGTGGATGATGGACACCAACTTGCTTCCCGGCTTGACATGCGCTACAAATCCTGTCTTTCTCAAAATGAACATCGGTTAGTCCCAAAATGTGTTCTCCCTTTAGAAGCTTGTGAAGATTCTTCATTCCAACATGGGCTAGTCGGCGGTGCCAGAGCCAACCCAAGTTAGTCTTAGCAATCAAGCAAGTGTCGAGTTCAGCTCTATTAAAATCTACTAAGTATAGCTGACCCTCTAACACTCCCTTAAAAGCTATTGAATCATCACTTCTTCTAAAGACAGTAACACCAGTATCAGTAAAAAGACAGTTGTAGCCCATTTGACATAATTGGGATACGGAAAGCAAATTGTAATCTAAGGAATCTACAAGAAAAACATTTGAAATAGTATGGTCAGAAGATATAGCAATTTTACCCAAACCTTTGACCAAACCTTGATTTCCATCCCCGAATGTGATAGCTCGTTGGGGATCTTGGTTTTTCTCATATGAGGAGAACATCCTTTTCTCCCCTGTCATATGGTTTGTGCACCCGCTGTCGAGTATCCAACTTGAGCCCCCGGATGCATAAACCTACAAAACAAGTTTAGTTCTTTGTTTTAGGTACCCAAACGGTTTTGGGTCCTTTAGCATTAGATACAAGAACTTTGGGTACCCAAACACAAGTCTTGGAGCCCTTGTGTTTGCCCCCAACAATTTTGGCAACTATCTTGCCGGATTTGTAAGTCAAAACATAAGATGCATCAAAAGTTTTAAATGAAATGGCATGATCATTTGATGCACTAGTAGTTTTCTTTTTAGGCAACTTGGTATGGGTTGGTTGCCTAGATCTAGATGTCTCACCCTTATACATAAAAGCATGATTAGGGCCAGAGTGAGACTTCCTAGAATGAATTTTCCTAATCTTGCTCTCAGGATAGCCGGCAGGGTACAAAATGTAACCCTCGTTATCCTGAGGCATGGGAGCCTTGCCCTTAACAAAGTTAGACAAGTTCTTTGGAGGGGCATTAATTTTAACATTGTCTCCCCTTTGGAAGCCAATGCCATCCTTAATGCCAGGGCGTCTCCCATTATAGAGCATGCTTCTAGCAAGTTTAAATTTTTCATTTTCTAAGTCATGCTCTCTAATCTTAGCATTAAGTTGTGCTATGTGATCATTTTGTTGTTTAATTAAGGCTAGGTGATCATGGATAGCATCAACATTAATATCTCTACATCTAGTACAAATGGAAATATGCTCAACATTAGATGTAGAGGGTTTGCAAGATTTTAGTTCAACAACCTTAGCATGCAACATATCATTTCTAGTTCTAAGGTCGGAAATAGTAGCATTGCAAACATCAAAATCCTTAGCCTTAGCAATTAGTTTCTCATTCTCATTTCTAAGGCTAGCAATGGAAACATTTAACTCATCAATCCTAGCAAGCAAATCAACATTATCATTTCTAGGATCAATGCAAACATGAGAATCAACCTTAGCAATTAATTTAACATTTTCATTTCTAAGGTTGGCAATAGTGTCATGGCATATGCTTAGCTCACTAGATAATTTGTTACATTTTTCTACTTCTAGAGCATAAGCATTTTTAACCTTAACATGTTTCTTGTTTTCCTTGATTAGGAAGTCCTCTTGGGAGTCCAAGAGATCATCCTTTTCATGGATGGCACTAATTAGCTCATTTAATTTTTCTTTTTGTTCCATGTTAAGGTTGGCAAAAAGAATACGCAAATTATCCTCCTCATTTTTATCATCCTCATCACTAGATGTTTCATATTTAGTGGAGGACCTTGATTTTACCTTCTTTTTGCCGTCCTTGGCCATGAGACACTTGTGGCCGACGTTGGGGAAGAGGAGGCCCTTGGTGACGGCGATGTTGGCGGCGTCCTCGTCGTCGGAGGAGTCGCTTGAGCTTTCGTCGGAGTCCCACTCCCGACAAACATGGGCATCGCCGCCCTTCTTCTTGTAGTATCTCTTCTTCTCCTTCCTCTTGCCCTTCTTGTCGTCGCCCCTGTCACTATCACTAGACATAGGACATTTTGCAATAAAATGACCGGGCTTACCACACTTGTAGCAAACCTTCTTGGAACAGGATTTGTAATCCTTCCCCTTCCGTTGCCTGAGGATTTGCCGAAAACTCTTGATGATTAGGGCCATCTCCTCGTTGTCGAGCTTGGAGGCGTCAATTGGTTGTCTACTTGGTGTAGACTCCTCCTTCTTCTCCTCCGTTGCCTTGAAGGCCACCGGTTGCGCCTCGGATGTGGAAGGCTCATCAAGCTCGTTAATCTTCTTTGAGCCCTTAATCATGCATTCAAAACTCACAAAATTCCCGATAACTTCCTCGGGGGTCATTAGTGGATATCTAGGATTACCACGAATTAATTGTACTTGAGTGGGGTTAAGGAAAATGAGTGCTCTTAGAATAACCTTAACCACCTCGTGGTCATCCCACTTAGCGCTCCCGAGGTTGCGCACTTGGTTCACCAAGGTCTTGAGCCGGTTGTACATGTCTTGTGGCTCCTCCCCTTGGCGAAGACGGAAGCGACCGAGCTCCCCCTCGATCGTTTCCCGCTTGGTGATTTTGGTGAGTTCATCACCCTCGTGCGCCGTCTTGAGTAGGTCCCAAATCTCCTTGGCGTTCTTCAACCCTTGTACTTTGTTGTATTCCTCCTTGCTTAGAGAGGCAAGGAGGATGGTTGTGGCTTGGGAGTTGAAGTGCTCGATTTGGGCTACTTCGTCCGTGTCATAGTCCTCATCCCCTACGGATGGTACCTGTACACCATACTCAACAACATCCCATATACTTTTGTGGAGAGAGGTTAGATGAAATCGCATTAAATTACTCCACATAGCATAATCTTCACCATTAAAAGTTGGTGGTTTGCCTAATGGGACGGAAAGTAAAGGTGTATGTTTAGGAGTGCGAGGGTAGCGTAGGGGGATCTTACTATACTTCTTACGCTCTTGGCGTTTAGAAGTGACGGACGCCGCGTCGGAGCCGGAGGTAGATGTCGATGAAGTGTCGGTCTCGTAGTAGACCACTTTCCTCATCCTCTTGTGCTTGTCCCCACTCCGATGCGGCTTGTGAGAAGAAGATTTTTCCTTCTTCTCCTTGTGGTGAGAAGAGGAAGACCTTTTCTCCTTCCGCTTGGAGGAGTTCTTCTTCTTCTCCCTTCTCTTGGTGCGGGACTCTTCCGATGAAGTACTCCCTTGGCTTGTAGTGGGCTTGTCGCCGGTCTCCATCTCCTTCTTGGCGTGATCTCCCGACATCACTTCGAGCGGTTAGGCTCTAATGAAGCACCGGGCTCTGATACCAATTGATAGTCGCCTAGAGGGGGGGTGAATAGGGCGAAACTGAAATTTACAAATATAAACACAACTACAAGCCGGGTTAGTGTTAGAAATATAAACGAGTCCGCGAGAGAGGGCGCAAAACAAATCGCAAGCAAATGAAAGTGTGACACGCGGATTTGTTTTACCGAGGTTCGGTTCTCGCAAACCTACTCCCCGTTGAGGAGGCCACAAAGGCCGGGTCTCTTTCAACCCTTCCCTCTCTCAAACGATCCCACGGATCGAGTGAGCTTTCTCTTCTTCTCAATCAACCGGGAACAAAACTTCCCCGCAAGGGCCACCACACAATTGGTGCCTCTTGCCTTGGTTACAATTGAGTGATGATCTCAAGAACAAGTGAGAAAGAAAAGAATGCGATCCAAGCGCAAGAGCTCGAAAGAACACAAGCAAATCACTCTCTCTAGTCACTATGGAGTTGTGTGGAATTTGGAGAGGACTTGATCTATTTGGTGTGTCTAGAATTGAATGCAAGAGCTCTTGTAGTAGTTGAGAAGTGGAAAACTTGGATGGCAATGAATGTGGGGTGGTTGGGGTATTTATAGCCCCAACCACCAAAAGTGACCGTTGCTGGAAGCAGTCTGTTCGATGGCGCACCGGACAGTCCGGTGCACACCGGACAGTCCGGTGCCCCTGCCACGTCACCATTGCCGTTGGATTCTGACCGTTGGAGCTTCTGACTTCTGGGCCCGCCTGGGTGTCCGGTGCACACCGGACATGTACTGTTTGATGTCCGGTGAACCGGTATGGGCGATCCTGACATCTGCGCGCGCTGCGCGCGCATTAAATGCACCGCAGGGAGCCGTTGGCGCCGCAGGGAGCCGTTGCTCCGCTGGCACACCGGACAGTCCGGTGCACACCGGACAGTCCGGTGAATTTTAGCGGAGCGGCTGCCGCGCGAACCCGAGGCTGGCGAGTTCCGGAGACCGCGCTTCCTTGGAGCACCGGACATGTCCGGTGCACACCGGACAGTCCGGTGAATTTTAGCGCGCCGGCTTCCGAGAATTCCCGAGGGCGAAGAGTTTGAGTCGAAGTCCTCTGGCCGCACCGGACATGTCCGGTGCACACCGGACAGTCCGGTGCCTTCAGCCAGAGGTGCCCTCGGTTGCCTTGCTGCTCCTTTGTTGAATCCAACACTTGGTCTTTTTATTGGCTAAGTGTGAACCTTTTGCACCTGTATAACTTATGCACTAGAGCAAACTAGTTAGTCCAATATTTGTGTTGGGCAATTCAACCACCAAAATTATTTAGGAACTAGGTGTAACCCTAATTCCCTTTCAAGTCTACCATATGTTGAGTTCTCATATAATAATAGCTATCAGGCTAGTCTGAAGATGTCACCTTTTGAAGCTTTATATGGGAGGAAGTGCAGGACTCCTTTATATTGGGATCAGACTGGAGAAAGGCAGTTCTTTGGGCCTGAACTGATTCAAGAAGCAGAAGAACAAGTCTGTATAATTCAAGAGAATTTGAGGGTAGCTCAAACCAGACAAAAGAGCTACGCAGATAATAGAAGAAGACCACTGGAATTTGAGGAAGGAGATTATGTGTACCTCAAGGTGTCACCACTTCGTGGAATGAATAGACTCAAAGTTAAGGGCAAGTTGTCCCCTCGCTTTATTGGACCATTCATGATCTTTAGGCGAGTTGGGGAGATGGCATACCAACTCGAACTACCTAATACTCTATCGGATGTGCATAATGTGTTCCACGTATCTCAACTGAAGAAGTGTCTCCGTGTTCCCGAGGAACAGTTACCAATGGAAGAGCTCAGTGTTCAGGGTGATTTGACTTACACGGAGTACCCGATCAAGATTTTGGATACATTGACTCGAGTTACAAGAAATAAGGTGATAAAGATGTGCAAAGTGCAATGGAGTCACCATGGCGAAGATGAAGCGACATGGAAAAGAGAAGAAGAACTTCGCATAGATTTTCCTCATCTTTTCTCTCGTTCCTCCTAAATCTCGAGGCCGAGATTCTTGTTAAGGAGGGCAGGATTTGTAACACCCAATTTGTAATTTGTTAGAAATAATATAAATAGAGAAACAATTTCTCCTTATGTGAGTTTGACCTTTATACATCATCACATGTGAACACCATATTCAAGAACAAATAATTAATAAAAAGATATACTATTAAATGGTGCATCATGCTAGATTTTATTTTTGTGTGCATTTTGTGACAATATAAAAAAATAATGAGACAAGAAATATATTAATTCAAAAAGGAAATCTAGAATCTAAAATAAATTTTAGAATTTAGGAAAGAAAAGAAAATAAATTTTATGTGGATAAAATAAGTAAATAAAAATATATTATCCCTACACTAAAGTGTGAATTTGTATAATTGACTCAAGAGTGAAACTCATGAGAGGATTCAAATTCAAATTTGGGATTCAAAATAAAAAGGAGACATAATAGGAAAATGAAAATATAAAAGAAAAAGAAGAAGCACCTGCGCAATGGGCCGACTAACCCTAATCTGGCCCATCTAGCCTTTCCCAACACTTCACCCGCCGGCCCACTTACCCCCTTTGCTCCACGCGCGTAGCCTAGTTACAAGGATCGGCGCCGACACCACGGGTCCAGGCATAAGTCATGCACGGGCGCACTCGTGTCCATTTCACTGACACTCTAGGTCAGCCTGTGTTAAGTGCTTGAGTCACCGTCAGGCGGGCCCCTTTGCTCAATTCATTCTATCGCGGATGATCGTGTTCTGTCTGTCGTGTGGGACCATTTGGTCAGACACCACTCCTCCACCTCGGTCGTGGCCGTCGTACTCAGTCCAAAATCCCCGTTGTGGAGACCGGGATTTTCCCCACGGCTTCGGCCTCGGCCGTTGCTCCCTCCTGGTCGCCTGGCGCAGATATATGGTGCCCTGCTCCGCGCCTTTAGCCTCCATCAGAAGTTGGCGCTGCCGCGTCCGCACGAGAGCGAATCCACCGCCGTCGTGGCAGAGCGCTTGCATTGTCGCGCCGGAGGCAATAAGTGGTCGGGCTGACTTCCCTGGTGACGAAGAGCGCGACCGTGGGAAATTGGGACCGGAGGTGTGGATGAGGCCGGTGAATTGCTCATCAGAGTTCTTCTGCGTGGCGGAGGCGCTTCTCACCGTAGTCTACGACACCGGCTCACCGTCGCGTGGTAAGACCTCACCCATGCGGTTTACTTTGTTCTGTACTTCGAATAGGCGCGTTAGGAATGGCTCGTGGGGCTCTATCGCGCACGACGGTGTGGTCGCCGGAGTGCCCTGTTGTGAACTCGTCGTCGTCATGCCCGAATTTTTTGCATTTTAGCCCTTTATCAAGATTAAAATCACGTTTAGACCTAAAAAAATTTTAATCTCAATTTTGGACCCTTAGCTCGGCGCCATAGCCTATGGCGCCGAGCTAACACATCTCGGCTCCATAGGCTATGGCATCGAGCGATGACGTGGCCATGGCGGCCAGGGGTGACATGGATGTCGGCGTGGCACCTAGCTCGGCGCCACAGATCTCGGCGCCGAGCTAGGGGTGACGTGGATGTCTACGTGGCATCTAGCTCGGCGCCATAGATCTTGGCGCCGAGCTAGGACTTAACCGCGAGGCACGTTTCTTCTCTGCGTTTCGTCTCTGTTTCCAGCCTCCACGCGCCCTCGCCGCTAGCCGAGCCGCCGCCGCGAGAAGCCCCGCCGCCCGCCCCAGCCACCGCGCGCGCCCGCTCCGGCCACCGCGCTCGCCCGCCCAGGCCGCCACGCGCCTGCCACCGCGCGCGCCCGCCCACCCCGGCCGCCTCGCTCGCCGCCCACCACCGTGCACCGTCGCGCGCACGCCGCCAGAGCATCCTCCGCCCGCAGCGAGGAAATGAATACTTTTGTGATGTTGGTCTTATGCTGAAAACTTTGTGATTTGGACTCATCCTAGAGACGTTGTAATGTGAACTATGTTATGTGTTTTGGACTATGTTTTGTGGATATTGTATTTTAGACTTTGTTTGTGGACATTGTATGAAGAACTATGTTATGTGGATGTTTTTATATTCGATGTTATTTTGTGATGTATTATATGTTGAAATGTGGTCATGTCTTATAATATGTGATTATTTGAACTGTGGTTGTTAATAAAACAAGGGGAACTCTTGCAAAAAATTTTTGTGAATTGTAAAAAACATGACAAGCAATAAGTAACGCATCTTTAGAGTTCTAAACTATTTTAGATATTCAAGTACAGTTCTAAATTATTTTGGATACGAAAATACTACATAACAGGCTACAAGTTTCTTCAATCTGAATCACAATCTATAAGTAACTCATCTTCGGAGTCATCCGTCGTGCAATCCTCAACGACAACCTCATTCCACTTGCTGCATTGTCCTGCATCACACTTGTCAATAGTTCTCTTGTAATAATTGGCTTCTGCTTCATCTGCAGCTTGGGAGAATAGCTCATCCTCAGCCTCAGCCTCATCAGACTTCTTCTTGTAATAAGCCGCCTCTACCTCTTCGACGGCCTGAGACATAAACTCATCCTCTTCCTCTTGAGCACGTAATCCTGCCTCAGCTAGTGCGATGAGCTCACTCAACCTTGATGTGTCGTCCTCCTCTTCTTCATGTAATCCTTCCTCTGCGAGAGCGATAAGCTCACTCAATCTAGATGTGTCGTCCTCCTCCTCCATCAGTTCAACCGTTGCCATTTTATCCTGAACATATCTTGCATGCGCCTCATCGGCCAAATAGTTTACGCCACATCCAATCTCTATAAATATAATGAGCAAAATAAGTTAGCAAAGTCAAGATAAATAAATTGTACTAACATAATTATAGTATCATTTTTCTCACTCACTTCCCTTGAGGCGATCAGCAAGATTATCCAACATCTGTTTCTCGGCTTGAGCCGCTTCCTATTCCCTTGCATCTTGTGCTCTCTTCTCATCTGCCGCCTTCAACCTCCTATACTCTGCACGCTTCGGGCTATCATAAAAGGCAGATTTTGCTTCCCTACGCATGTCGCGTATGCGATCGTTAATGTATGAATCGACTAGTTGAGATCCACAACGCATCTTCTGTCCCATTAGTCTCTTGGACTCTATTGTGCGCATCACCTCTCCTTTGTCGTCGTAACTCTCCTAACTGCATTTCCTCGTCTCCTACAAAAAAAATAGTAAGTACCGCTATAACATTACAGCTGGTGCAAAAAAAAATACCAACCTCATCGTAATCGACCATATGTCCACAAAAATATCCAACACCAAGCTTGGAAGGAACTAATCCATACTTAGCTTCTATACCACATTTGTAGAGTACTGGATCAAATTTCAACTCTTCTTCCGCCCACTGATTGTATCTCTTTTCCTTTACCTCTAGCTCTAGCCAATGGGACAAAGGACCATACAACCACTCTCTAAAACGACACTTACGCCACCCGTATGGCTGCAGGAGAAAAAATTAGTAAATTATTGTAAAAAATAACTAGTTCATACATTTAGCGTATCGATGGGCTCACATAATCAATGTTCGGACAACAGAACTGTTTCTCATAGTCTTCGTCGATGACAGAACGGTCTCCACAATCGCATCGAGACGGTGAGTCCATCCATCTTTCTGTTGCTACCTCCTTTTCCGCATCCGTCATTGGTGGAGGATTCGGGGGAGGAGGTACCCAACGCTTAAAACGCTCATGACTAGTCCTTCCACTCAACCAATTAACGAAAAGAAGATATCGAGGGTCAAATTTATCAGGACCGTCGATCCACTGGAAAAAGAAACACCTCTGGTGCCCCTAAAATAATGGAAAGAAGCACTATTACACATCTACAAAATAATGAATGCGAACAAAATTAAGTGACAAGTCATAAGCTACGTACGTCCAAACCGCCACAAAGGTAGTAGCAGCGAGCAGCCGTGTCTGGATGTTGTGATTGATGTACCCAAGTCAGTCTGCCACAGTCACAGTTAGGCACGGGGAGTTCAGGAGGAACAGGAGCATCCTTACTAGATACGTCCGGATATAACTCCTGAGGACGACCTCTCTTCTGCCACAACGTCTCTCGGTACATGTCTTTCATCTAATAAACGATTATAATTATCATTTGTACCTAATATGCTTTATAACAGGTTTACACGAACTATCAAATAAAATATACTCATCATATTAATGATACTATATATATTATGAGCAACTATGAAACTAATAATCGAAATGATAATATAATAAGTTTACACAAACTATCAAACTATGAAACTATGAGCAACTATGAAACTAACAACCCAATATACAAAACAAATCAGTTGGGCACCATACCTTGGTCTACGAAGTAAACCACCTCGAATCTTTGAATCCAAATAAATTTGACGAAGTTTTGAAATGAGAGGAATTGTGTTGCTCTCGGCCAGCAGCGCGGCTGTTTTATAGGCCTCCGTAGCTCGGCGCCAAGATCTATGGCGCCGAGCTACGAGGCCGCGTCGCCGCCACATCGATGACAGGTCAACCCTGGGCGCAGGTAGCCGTTGTTGCCACGTCATACCTCGGCGCCATAGGCTGTGGCGCCGAGCTGTGTTACCTCGGCGCCACAGCCTATGGCGCCGAGCATCAGGTCCAAACTTGCAAATAAAATTTCTGGGGTCCAAACGTAAATATTTTTCAAAATTAGGGCTAAAAAAGAAAAAAAATCGGTCGTCATGCGCGGCCTGTGTTGGGGACGACGGGTCCGTGGCCGTCGGATCCGTGGACGACGGTTCAGATTAGAGCATAGCATACTGATTGGGTGGAAGAGCAGAGGAGCATTTCATCGAGATCTAGCGGCTTGGATTAGAGCACGCGTCCGGGTAATACTAACCGTAGATCTTCAATCCAACGTATGGCGGGTTATACCGGTTCATTGACTCGTGAATCTAATCTGGGCGCTCGACTTGCGATCCAACGGCTCAGATCGCATTGTACCCTTTCGCCGAGCCGAAATTGTAAAAGAGCCCCTCACCTTTTAGCGATTAAGCCCGCCAAAACGTTGCGTTTAAGTCTACCTATGGTACTAGGAATCCTTCCACTCAACAGGCAACGATCCATAATAAACTCAGTTAAGCCGATTTCCTATTTAGAAAAAACCTATCACGAAACTATTCTTAGCGACCTTTACTAGTAGTCCTTTCTTATTTCTTCAAAGAAAGATTCCCATTTCGAATAAGGAAAGTCAAATAGGGAAGGAAAGAAAGCTTATGTAAGGAGAAGAAAGCGGCGAAGAAAGCTAGCGATCGGAAGCCGTAAGCGTGGACATACAACCTGTGTGGTTTAGGTTACACAAACACTCTCCTCTGAGGCTGTGCTCTGTGTCTGTAGATTCTTACCCCGAGCCTCCTGGGTTTCTCTGAATTTGAGGACCGGTCCAGAGCCTATTTAAACTGTATAAACGAATTAGAAATTGAATATTTAATATGAAAATAAATGCTAGGAATTGTATAATTCATAGAAAATTCATATGAACTCCAAATTAATTCATTCCACTTTCTAAAATTTTGTAATATTATTGTCTATCACATAGAGGCTCTGTTTTGTCATGAAAACAGTAAGAAAATTAATTTCTCACTTAATCCTATTTCAAGCACATAAAACCTTTGGAAATTCATATCTTAAAATCTATAACACCAAATATTATGATTCATGTTCCTAGGATTTTTTAATATGTAGATTATTATTATGTATTTTTTTTACATGTTTGGTGTGATGTTAATTTTCTCTATATACTGTGCTTGTTTGTATTGTGGCGAGTAGAAGAGCCTGTGACTGAGGATCCTGGTGACCAGCAGATAGAAGTTGCTGAGCAGGAGCTCATTGAAGGCAAGTTGTACCCTTGACCACTTTTATTACCCAATAATGCTCTTCAATGTCATTATCCATGCATAGGTTTAATTTTGATGGGACCCGATAGGTCACCCTAGACTGTTTATCTCTTTACCTTGTTATCCCTGAATCACATGGGTAGTTTTGCTATTGCTTTACAGGGTTTTTGAGATAATATTTCATTATATCCATGTTCCAGTTATTTTGTTATTCTATTTATGTTCATGTCAAGATCATTAATGTTAATTGGAACATGGAGCTTAACTTGAGAAACACGTGCCACCACAAGGGATTAATGGGACGCCCTTGGCTGACTAATTAGGAAAGCTAGTGGAAGACTACCTTACCCGAAAGGGGCAAGGGCAGTAGGGGAGTTACATGCAAGGAGGTTCTTGGGTTGATTTTGCTGCGATGGCGGTCAGACGGGGTATTCTTGCAAGTGCTCTTCCCATAAACTGTAGCGAGTTTTCGGAAGCTACTGGAACTTTGTAAAAGTCTCATAGTGTTGCTCTACCTCGCTTCCTTGGTAGAGGTGTATGGGAGTCGTGATCTCTTGGAAGATGGGTAACATGACTTGTGTGTACAAGGTCTAACCCCTGCAGAGTGTAAAACTGGTATACTAGTCGTGCTCGTGGTCATGAGCAGCTCAGGACTCTCGCATGATTAATTTATAGAACTTAAATTCAATTTTTCATTTACATATGCATGGGATTATTTATTAATTTTTTATATTACTTTTATTAAGGTTTGATATTTACTTACATTTAGTAACTGCTAATAAAATTTTGATCAACTACTTAAAAGCAATGCTCAGCTTTAACCTCTGTTGTTGATTAGCCTTATACATCACATGAACTCACACCTTTGGTGAGTTCATGCCACTGGTTCCCCACAACTTGTTGAGCTATGATCATGTGTGAGCTCACCCTTGCTGTCTCACACCCCCACAGGAGAAGAACATGTGGTTTAGGAGGAGCCTCAAAGCGAGGAGTTTGATTTGATCTAGGTGGTGTTTCCTTAGTTGACTTATGCCAAGGATGATCCTTAGTTCGTTTTATATTTATCTTTTATTTTGTAATAATACTTCCGCTATGTAATAAATACTCTGATGTTATTGTGATATTTATCTCTATACACTCTGTTATTATATATGTTGTCTTCTTGGCGCATGTATGAGATGCACCTGACTTTGTTCCTTAAAGTTCGGGTGTGACAGACATGGCCTTCAAATTTTTCACCAATTCTTGCATAGAGCTCCATGAACTTTGTCCTCAAAGAATCTGCTAGGTCCGTAATAGGAAGATCCTTTAGGTCCTTGACCCAATTGTTCCAAACCTCAGCAAGATTGTTTGTAATAAAATCACATTTAATCTCTTCACAAAATTTGCTTCTAGACCAAAGCAAATGGTGATGCTTTTCCAACCATTGTTTGACCTTGTCACTAGCTTCGAATACCTTGTTCATCAAATATTCATGGTACTGTGATTGGAATGTCCTAGCTGCCGGATACATGCGGCTAGAAAACATGGGCCCTTGAAAATACTTGACAAAATTCCTCATTAGATGCCAAAAACATTGGCTGTGTTCGCTGCGGCTTAAAGCGGCTTTAATCCGGCTGCGGCTGCGGCTTCTACAGTATTTTGTCTCTACTGATTGCAGCTGCAGCAGTACAAACAGCCGTAACAGTACGGCTTTAAGCCGCAGCAAACACAGCCATTCTCTATGTTCTGCATAAGGGTAGACAACCTTTACTGCATACTCTAGGCCCTTACAGGCATCTGAACTGATGGCTAGATATGGTAGGTCCCCAATTGCCTTTTTCAGTTGCTCCATGAACCAAGTCCAATTATCAGATGTCTCAGAATCAAAAAATCCAAAAGCTACCCGGAACATCCAATTTTGACCATCAAGAGTTGTGGCTGAAGGTAGGTGTTCATTCCATCTACCACTGAGTGTCGTTGAATCTATACTCAAATATGGGCGACACCCATTAAGGAATCCATCAACGCTTGGTTTGAAGCAACAAAAAAATCTACGAAAATATATACCATCCTCTTTTTCTAATAAACATATCTCCACAACACTACCAGGCATTATGAGCTCAACCTCTGCCTTGAAGTTAAACAAATAACCAGAACTTTCTTCCCAAGTACCAAAAATGTGTTTTGCAACCTTTTGCCTTCCAGCCCACACTGTGGAATATCCTAAGGTCACATTATATTTGTCCTCCTAACTCTTCTTTCAACTTCATGGCACCCTTGTTTGGATCTTTTTTCAATAATGGGATAGCCTTCTCTGCTACCCAATGGTAAGAAGCCATCTTAGTCCTCACTCTGCCCGTTGAAGCACAATTATGCTCTCCTTTGTTTATGGTAACCTGCAAATGAAGTAAAGAAAAAATATGAAGCACTTACAAAATCTGTTGGTGGCATGTCATGATAAGTTCAAAAAAATAGTACCCTGACATGCTTAGCATCTTGCATCAACCTTGCCACAATTCTCCATGGACACCCTCTAGTAGTACAAAAGCCTCTAAACCTGTCTTGGCATGATTTTTCTGTACCAAGCTCAAATTGACCCTTTATAGCATGATGCGTTACAGCATACCTGAACTCATTTATACTAGAATAGACACTACCGACTGCCATTGGTGGGTCCTCCTTATCATAAAATATTGAACTCTCATCACGAATAACATCATCAACAACTAAATCCCCATCATCAATCTGCTGATCCCCATTAGTGGGTTCCCCAACAGCTGCCCTAGCCTGTTCTGCCCTCTCATCTTCTATCCTAAGTCCTAGAAATTCATACATGTCATCCTCATTAATCACAGGAAGTGCGACACCAATTTGGTCATCGACAAATGGAGCTATATCAATGCTATTCCAGTCAAACACCTGCGGAATAGGCTGCTGATTGTGCTCAGCTGGATGTGCACTACTACTTTCTGTAGGAGCATTACTAAATACCACTTCAGTGACACCAGAGTTAGAACCGAATTGTGTTCTTTTATCCTCAACATCAACAAACAAATGCAACTTCTTATCTTTTTTGGTCACAAAAAAGCAAGGAACAAGTCAGAATCTTCTACCAACTTCTCTTCCCCAGCAGTGCCCATGTTATAAATAGAAACAACTACTTCCTGGCCACTTCCCTAATTCACCACTACAGCTAGATCCTTCTGTAGAACTGACATATTATACGAGCGAGAATCTACAACCCATACAGTGTATTTGCGCGGCATATCAATAATACTACCACCATCCAACTTAGCAGTGAACTGACTGAACTAAACACATAATGTAAATGCCGCTTCCGAATCAATCCTACCCAACAAGACAAAAAATTAAGCATCAGTTCAGGTCCACTGATGCTTTGTCCTATCCTAACAACATTTACAGTTCATGAACCAATATGTGAGAATGTATAGGATGGGGGTCTTACCCTAAAGGGGAACAACTGAGATCCATATACAGCCTCACCAAACGATCGTCAAACCAACAGGAGCATAATAGTACATCGTCGCCTGCACAGTCAAATCTTGAGAAATTTTAGTATTTAGGATGAGGGATTTCTGTGAGGATTCAATAAATCACCAAACCAAGAAGATGAGAGATTTACTCACACTGTTCGACGCATAAATGAAGGAAAGGGAGGGAGAACGTCGTCTGCGAGAACAACCAACGACAACCAGCGACGGACAGATCTCTCTTCTATCTGGTCTTCTACGATGGAGTTCTCAAACAAGGCGGCGACGGTGATGACTACTGAAGACAGCATGGGCAAAACCGTCCCAAATTTTTGAGACTAAACCCTAAACGAGTCACCGGTGATTAAACAGACGTAATCGTCGAAGGAACACACGAATCAATGAATTGGTGAGGAGAAGTGTCAAATTCTGAAAGGCAAGCGAATTGAGTCCCTTACGTTGATAGGCAGACGAATTGAGTCCAAAATTCTGAAATTTGTCCAAATTGATTGCAGCGATCAGGATATAAACCGTATGAACAGTGGAGCTCCTTGGTATTCGCTCCCTGCCGCCTGGCGGCTATGGTTTTTGCCCCCGTCGTAGCGATACATATCAAGGCTGAGGAGGAAGGAGCTAGGATATTATTGGGATGGGCCTTGCTATCTTATCTTTATGGATCTTGTGAGCCCATTTAATTTTCGGCCCTGTACTGGGAAATAGACCATATATATTACCCAAAAGATAAAGTTTTTCATTTTTTTAAAGTCAACAGACAGGGGAAAAAATGAGAGCTAATATTTATCTGGGGGAAATCAAAAAGTGAGTCTCTGCAAATTTCAACAGACAGGGAGAGACTCTACATACTATTGATCTTAAATCAACAAACAGGGTTGAGAACTCTTATCTTTTTAATGTAAGCAACATAGGAGTTTCACAATATCCATTCACTTGTTAAAACATTCAGGTTGTGAAAATCATAGTGCTGCACAAAAATGATCCGTTCTGTAATTTTGTTCAAACAAGCAAGTAAAAAAAGTAGTGTATGCACACACTTCGATACTGTTTAGATTCCAACGACTAGAACTCCATGGATACATAGGTTGCAGAGTAATCAGGCATCTTGTGTAGTCTCCGGAGGATGCTCTCGGCCGCCTGCTTAGTGCTCTCGTCCCCTCTGTGGAAGGCGCTCACTAACGCCGTGGGCAGCATCCGATCGCCTGTCACCTCCCTCACGCATCGGTCGTCGCCGTGGTCCAGGAGCTTCTCCACCACGCAGAAGCACTTCTGCCACAGCACGTTTTGCCGGTGCTGCCTCAGCGCAGCAAGCACGCGCCGAGCAACGTCGAGCTCAGCAAGGGCCGCTACGCTCTTCTCCACGTCCACCCTCTCGTCGAGGAGAGTGCACAGCGCTCGGAGGGCAGCCTCCACCACCCGGATGTTGTCGTTCTCGAGGCATCCCAAGAGGCCCTCCAAGGCTCCAGCCTCGAGGAGGCAGAATGTCGCCGCTGGAGAACAGACTCCTCGGTGCACCGGGCAAACGCAAACCTGGTGGAGTGAGGTCTTCTTGTTGCTGTGCGCCTTTGAGTCCTTCAGGAGCTTCAGTAGGGTATTCTTCTTCTTGAACTGCAGCTCATCGGGCGGTGGCCGGGACAGTTTGATGGATAGGTAACTGAGGTTCTCGAGCCCCACTGCAGCAAGGCGTTGCACCTCGTCGCTTCCGGCTGCTCCATCGAGTAGTTCAGTGAGCACAGAGGCCAGATTGTGGTCCATGGCCGCCTTCAACACTTCTGGGCTGTACAGAGTCGCAGTGAGCCGCACGAGCGTGCCAACGAGACCCTCCATGTATGGCACAGCCTGCCTGCTTGATCTACCAGCGCCGTTCTCCACCTCTTTTATCGCCCTCAGAATGGCTGGCACGGCATCATCCTTTACAAGCGCGATGTTGAGGGAGGTGTTCCGGTAAGGTAGCTTCGCGAGGAGCGTGGCCAACGTAGCTTGCCGTTCTGTGATGCGCCCAGCATGGCTGATGCTTTTGACCAGCTTGTGTGGCTGTCCTTGTGTCTTGCAGAGCCTCTCTACGATGGTGTGTCCAATGTGTGGAGACAGGGTGATGAGCAGCCTTGTCGCGGCGAGGCTGAGCACCTCCGTTGGTGAGCCCATGAGCTCGATGATAGAATGGCCGCGGTAGTTCTCCCTGATGACCGAGACCACAGTGTCTAGTGGCTTGGCGAGCGCGGTGAGCGCTAGAAGGATGCGGAGGACGCTGAGGTTGAGGTCGTCCGGCATGAAGCACTTGAGCATGTGCACAAAGTTGTAGATGGAGTACTTCGAGGTGAGGACATGGCCTTCCTTGTTCACCACCGTGGTGTCTGGGTCAATGTCTGACTCGACAATGTTAGCAAGGACAGTGGCGGCATTGGCCATGGAGTTCACGGGCTCCTCATCGACCTTTCTGATGAACAGTTCCTCAATCATGACAGGGACAGCGCCTGTGTCGACAAGCATCTTGTTGTTGGGGCGGTGCAAAGAAAGCTGGGCAAGGACATTCAACGCTGCCTTGCGGACCATGGGGTTGCAGCCACGCACCATCTTGATGAGGATTTCCGAGGTGCTTCTATTGATGTCAATGGTGAGCTCCTGCTCTTGGACTAGCTCACATAGGTAGCCGACCATCTCCATCTGTATCTCTTCTGAGCCTGTTTTGTAACCTTCAAGTCAGTTTAAAACACCAATTTACTACAGGAATATGACGCCCTTAGCAAAATCTCTTAGTTCTAGTATGCAAAGCAAGCTTTCAGATGTTTTACTGATGAAGTGTTAATACAACTATACAAGACTTGGCATGCATGTGCAGTTGTATTCTAGTAGCTTAAGTTTACACAATTACTCTCTCCGATATTCTATTAGTTGTCGTTTAGGACAACGACACGGCCTCCGAAATATAACTTTGATCAATATTTTTTTGTTAAAATACAAATAAACTCTCAATACATTTATATTTTTATAAAATTACTTTTTAAGACGAATCGATGAATGTAAACATTAGTTTCAAAACTAAATAATAAAATAGTTATTTGTAGTCAAAAAATTATAAGTTTGATTTGAACCTTGTCTAAAATGATAACTAATAGGACACCAGAAGGAGTACCACTTAGTTATACAATGTCAGAAACTTGGTGAATTAAACAAATCCAAACTTGTAAAGGCAACTGCTATCATACTTGCAAAATATGCTTTCCTAATACTCTGCATCTCACCTTCCACTAGATGACTCTGAAGAGGTTCTAAGTAGCCACTTTCAGCCATGTACTTGATGTTCTTCGGACACTTCTCCAGGTTCTTAAGGACTTCTCCAGCTCTTGCAGCAGCAATTGGATCATCTGAACTGTTAAGCTTCATTGTAGTGAGGATCAGAATGCTTCCAGGTGTTGATCCAATATTATCCAGCAGTAACTGTGACTCCGAAAGCTCCAGCAAGAAAGAGATGGCTGCATGCCTTTCATCAGTAGAATTACTTGACAGTAATTTTATTGTCCTGGCAATGGCCTTAGTTTTTCCGATGATATCCTGTATGTGATGCAGAAAACTATCATAATTGAAGAACAAGGCTAAGATGCTAAGCAGTCACCAGTCAGTATAAACTGTTTTAAATTGACGACGAACTCCTTTAGGCAAGAAAATTTCCTACTCACCTTTCCTTCTTCATCTTGAGCTAACAAGCACAAAAGCTTGAGAGCTTCAAACTGAATCTGGTCATTGTGGTTGTCCAACAACCGTGCTAAGAACTTGGTGACTCCGATCTTGTGCATCAGCTCCCTGTTCTTCACCCTCAACTTGGCCAGCAACTTTAGCTCATGTATAGCTTCAAGCACCATTGTGTCTGTAGTTGACAGGGAAAGGGCAGTACGAGCAATCCTGACACGCATGATCTCATTTCTCATTGTCCATTCTTCAATTACACACTTCAGGGAAGCATTGCTCACCATTGTCTTACTTTGCATTGTCATCTTTGTGACAGGACAATAGACAGGTTCGGAACTGTCTGCAAACCTCTCAATATACTCCTCTATGGCTCTCCTGTCACATGTCACACCACTCTCAATCATCACAGGATCAGTCATTATCTCATTTGTTAGTGCACAGATGAACGCATCATACAGTGGATCGATGTATTCTGCAACCTCTAGGAGAGTGTTGAACATCTGCCCACTAAATTCATGCGATTCATGGTACATTCCCTTGAGAAAGTCCACCAGCCTCGGAGTATCATTATCTCGGAGAGACCTTGTCCTAGGTCTGTTGCCCATTACATTTATGGGTATATCAGCCTTACAGCAATCCCTCATTGGCTGTGATTTAATAAGCACATCCATGTAAGCACTACTGCCAAATGCTGAAGCTGGTATCCTGCAAAGATCATCATATATATTCTGCAAGACATTCTCCAGGTCTTGTGCTGTGCTTTGTATCTCATCATCCGTGAGTTGCAATGCTCTGCTTTTGCACCTAGCAGAAAGATCTTTAGCAAGACTGACACTGGCAAAAATAGATTCCATCATCTGTGTCACATTATTCTGGGTCCTGCGAGCTGTTTGACGCTCCATTGTTGTCATGACTGTTTCCATGGAGTTCCCTTGGCTGCCATTGGAGGTAGCTACTGATAACATGACTACATCCACACAAAAGCAGCAAAACTTGAAAGAGAGAAATGTAAATGTTTTTCAAACAAGCATTGCTAGTGAAATTGAATCATCATAAGTGAACTGAAAAATAATCATAAGGGCATGGAGTAGAAGATAAGATTTAACAGCATTATCATACTTTTGCTTATTTGTACCAAAATTATTAAACTAAGAACCACAAAAATCAAACAACCATTAAGCTGAAGCAAATATAAAAGTCTTTCTTCTTGAACAAAATTTAAATTTATTACCTTGTTCCTAAGAAGAACTTGCTGCAGTGTTCTTCTACAAAGCCTAACCCTCTAAACAACACAATAAAGATAATTAAAACAAAAAGGGTACCTGTATTGTTCTAGCAAAGACCTCAAATATCTGAACTCTACAGTGGTACCACGTGCAGAAGAGTTATAGGAGGAGTATTGCTCCACAAATAACCAGGCCTTGGTTTCCTGTGTGCAAATAGAGCAGACCAAGCAAGATAAGTTCACTTTATAGTCTCTTCTATTTGGGTATTTGTAAAGCCCTTCCAACATTTCAACTAATTATCACCAAATAGACCTGATGTGTTGACTTTCTGTTCCATCAGACTGTGCTATCGACATTAGCAGGAGAAGCATGACATGGATGTCTCAGCCTTGATGACAGACTGGCATCCTTCCAGAAAGCATAGCTTAATAACCCGTTAGGAACTTCATACTATAAAATAAGAAAAGTACAGATTAGTAACAGGAACAAAGTTAGGTGTTGGGCAGATTGCAAAGCTGCCAAAAAATCATACACAGTAATCCTGATATCAAGGAGGTTGCCGAAAGTTGTAGGCCCAACAGATAAAAAGAGGATGGGGAGGCGGTATGATATAACTCTCAGGTCATAATCGAAGTTCCTAGAGGGAGTAAACTACTTTGAACACCTGATCGGAAATGAAACGTATGCATGCTTCAGAAACAGTAATTCATAACACTACAAGAAAAAAGGCAAGGAGTGTCGGCCAAAAACCCACACTCTTACTGAAATAAGCCGATACTCTTAATATAAGAGTGTCGGTTGACCGACACTCTAAAATGGACGCTCTTATTCGTATAGTTAAATAAGCAGTTAAGTATGGATATCTCACCATAAATTTGCTAGTTTTTAAGTGCACTAATCTACTCCAATTTTAGCAGAAGGATTGTTTGGTTCAGCAACCTTTAATATCTAGAGCATTTCTTAAATTTTACCTTGGCCTGAGACCTTGAATCTCAACACAGGTTCAACTGCACAAGCTACTTGTTTGGTTTGTCAAACAAAGGGACAATAGGTGGACGATATTTCTGAATATTATTTTGAGGAAATGATTTGTACCAAACCATGATGGCTAGTGACCGTCCAGGTTTTATAAATATTCCCAGAGAATGATTATGATTGGATAGCACAGGCAAGACTATGAGCATCAAAAGCATAAAATAGAGTGAGACAAGGGATCCAAGACATCTCATATGTTGATTGTTGAACAACCCTATGACTAGGACGAGTATGCTACGACAAAAAGTCTGATGCTTCAGGTTTGGCATATCAGTGTAGCACTGACCCTTTGTACACATCTAATGGTCTACTCCAGTCCAAATTGCACAATCATGAACTAAACCTTGGGTCAAAGTTTTGCCCAACCAACAGAAATTGTACCAATGACGTGCTGCTTTGTGAGACAACTACCAGGCACCAAAAATATGTTATGGATGAAAAACATTAACTTTTAATTAGAAAAGTAAAAGTAATGAGCACAAGTTAACCTATCATTTAATTATCTTTGAAAATATGATGAAATAATATTTTTAATGTGTAGACAATTTTAATACGAAGCTAACGCAACTTGAACGGGTTAAGTCAAGTTAAAACGGCTTCCAGGGACTGATTTATAAGGACCAGGGACTCATACGTAATTTGAAAAGTTAAATCCGAGGACTCTATTGTATAAACAGCTCCTAGGGACAGCGGGTTAGAAATCTAGAAAATCCAGGGTAGCTTGCTTAAATTTTAGGACTGTTCGGCAATTACTTTTCACTACGCTTGGACGGCAGGCTGATTTTTTCAGATCACGGAGTCTCTTTAGCAAAAACATATCGGCCCAAGGGGTATTGATAAATCCCAGTCGCCCGATCTGATTCAACGAACTAGATTATATCCCTAATTTCCAGAACCGGTGTATGCGGTAGCAGCCACTGGATCGAAGAGGTACAACCCTAATTAAATTGTGAATTGGTACTCAACTATGGCCATCAAATCATAATCCAGCGGTCGTGATTTTATGAAGCAAGATCTAATAACATCCGTTGGCTAATAGATCTACGGTTTGGATCTATTCACTAAAAGGGAATCCCCCGATCTTATATCAACCGCACACCTGGGAATCTATGGCTACAGCGTGTTCACCTCCCCTCCCCATCCCCGACACCCAGCCACGACAGCGGCCACCCCAGCGCAGCGGCGGCACCATGACCGGGGTTCCTCCACCCAAGCATCTCAAGCCCTACCACCTGCATAGATTGGTGTGTAACGTGGCGGCGATAAAAGCGAGTAGATGGGTAAGATTTGTACCGATGATTAGGCGCGCGTCGATAATTCACCCAATTAAATAACTTGGAAATCTTCATGTGTCTTTATTTATTTTTTTTAATTCGGTTTCTAGTGTTAATAATTATAATCTAGGTTTGAACCATCTAGAGTTAGTATTATCTTTTATTTGTCTTAGGTGGATAATCTCACAGGTAAGAATATTCTTATCATATGAATATTAAATTTTGGAATGATTTTTCTTAAGTTATCCAAAATATAATTTGGGTTGTTATAAATTCAACCCAAAAATTGAGTGAGGGCCTAAATGTGAGTGGAGGCCGGTCCGCCCCCTGATCCAAGTTTGAGTACGGTCAGTCCATAATATTACGTAGGCCCATTTCCAGATTTAGCGCGTTACTAAACACGGCCACTTACAGCATATCAAACGCTCAGCCTGGTAGAGGCATTACTCGTAGCCCATCAGCCCACTGCTAGTCTGCGGCTACCCGGCGCGCGGGCGGGAGGAAGAGGCATGGCAATCCGGCTGACCGACGGTCGGGTCCGGTGGCACCGTGGCACGCATGGTATTGCTAAATGGGGAGGCACTCTAATTATAAGACGTCGTGTCTCCTCCGATCAAAAGCTTCTCCAGTCTCCACACTCCCACTTCTTCCTCGCCGCGCTCCATCCAAAGTCATAACAACGGAGGAGCTCTCCAATCCATACATGCGTGAAGACCTTCACATTTCTGTGCAACGAGGGACCGGCGGCAACTGGAAGCTGGAATTCCGTCCGCGCAGACCTCACCGTCCCTGCAACGAGCCGGGCTTCGGCGGCGCCTTGGCGAGGATGGTGATGCCGATCTCGAGCGGCGGCGACCACCACGGCGCGGAGCCCCTGCTCCCGGAGAAGCAGCGCGGCGGCGGGGCCGGGGCGGACGATGCCGGCGACGACTTCCACGGCGCGTCCTTCTCCGGCGCGGTGTTCAACCTCTCCACCACCATCGTGGGCGCGGGCATCATGGCGCTCCCGGCCACCATGAAGGTGCTCGGACTCGTCCCGGGCCTCGCCCTGATCGCGCTCTCCGCGCTGCTCACGGACGCCTCCATCGAGCTCCTCGTCAGGTTCAACCGCGCCGCGGGCGTCAGGACCTACGGGAAGACCATGGGCGACGCCTTCGGGGTGCTCGGCAGGGGGTTGCTCCAGCTGTGCGTCGTCGTCAACAACGTCGGCATCTTGGTCGTCTACATGATCATCATTGGTGAGGCGGCGGCGGCATCGTCCGTTTGTAGATTGTGATTATCACTTCGATCAAGCATTCCTTTTTTTTTCTGAATCTGTCAACGACGACGACTCGGATCTTCTGATCTTCTCTACACAATGCAAGGTGACGTGCTATCTGGAACCTCCTCCAGCGGCGTGCACCATCACGGCGTGCTTGAAGGATGGTTCGGCGAAAACCGGTGGAACGGACGCTTCGCGATCCTCGCCATCGCAACGCTCGGTGTCTTCACTCCGCTGGCATGTGTCAAGCGCGTAGGTGAGCATATATAGCCTTAGCCTGAACATTTTGTTGTCTGTCTGTGACTCTATGTCAATCACTAGTTATGACCATATAGCTTGTTTTTTTTTTCCTTTCCTCGTGTTCCATTTCAGACTCACTGAGATACACGTCCGCTCTATCGGTGGCTCTAGCCGTTGTGTTCGTCGTGATCACTGCCGGGATCGCTATGTTCAAGCTGGCGAGAGGGCAGATTCCGATGCCTCGGCTGTTCGCCGACGTCCATGACTGGCCGTCCATCTGGAGGCTCTTCACAGCGGCTCCAGTTCTTGTCACCGCCTACATTTGCCACTACAATGGTAAGGTCTACATCTACTGTACATATATGAGCTGAGATTAATTAGCTCGAGTTTGCATTGCTCAAATTTTGATTTGCTACCTGTTTGTCGTTAGCTCAGCTTATTATTCACTACCAACCTTTCATTGCAGTTCTCCCCATCTACAAGGAGCTCAAGGATTCTTCGCAGATCACGCCTATAGTGCGCACGTCGCTGCTGCTGTGCTCGGTCGTGTACGTAACCACCAGCTTCTTCGGCTTCCTCCTCTTCGGCGACTCGACGCTGGACGACGTCCTCGCCAACTTCGACACCGACCTCGGCATCCCTTACAGCTCGCTCTTCAACGACGCCGTCAGGGTCAGCTACGTGCTCCACCTCATGCTCGTCTTCCCCATCGTGTTCCAGGCGCTGCGGCTCAACATGGACGGGCTCCTCTTCCCCTCGGCGCGGCCGCTGCCCTGTGACAACCGAAGGTTCGGTGGTCTGACGGCGGCGCTCCTTGTGGTGATATTCCTCGCCGCCAATTTCATCCCAAATATCTGGGACGCCTTCCAGTTCACCGGAGCCACGGCTTCCGTCTGCGTCGCCTACATTTTCCCTGCTGCGATCACGCTAAGGTGACTCTAATATGTAACGACTTTGTTTATTACTAAAATCGAGCAGCACGAATTTCTCCATCATGGCTTTGGATGTTTGAAGCTACTTCGTTTGTTCCGGTCTAATTTACCAGGGATCCTCATGGCATAGCGAAGAAGAGAGACAAGGTCCTGGCAGTGTTCATGATTGTTCTTGCTGTGGTGGCAAACACCGTGGCAGTGTACAGCGACGCTTGCTCGTGATCTTAAATGGCAGCCATGGCTACGTCAAGCGCACGCGTATCTAAAAATTAGTCAGGGCTCAAAGTGCCGTAACTATATGTATATAGGGCGTCTGATCCACCATAGTCCTAAGGCGGGATCCATAATTGATGTGAACAAAAGTGATTAACATAATGAATATTCTTAGATCCGGGTTTGTTAGTGGTTCTGAATTTTAAAGCCCTTTCTTTGATTAAATAAGGAAGAACTACTTAGAACCCCTTGGAAGTCTATGAGGAAGCTGGCCTTTAGTTGATCCTAGAATTGGATTAATTTTGGTTGTAACAAGGAGTAACATTGTTGAGATGGTCCCTTGACTGCCATGATAAGTGATTTTGTCCAAGTTGCTTCATCTTCTCCTCCTAAGAACTAGTTTGGAAACTTCATTTTTTTCAAGGGATTTTTATTTCTCAAGAGAAATTAGTTCATTTTTTATTAGGAAAATGAAAATCACTCGAAATGAGGTTCTAGACCTAATACTACAGTTGCTAGTTAACTTTAATGTAGCTGTTTTTAGCGCTTTCATTTAGGCCGAATCTGCTTGTCCGAACTCCGAAGCGTGGCAGCCATATGTGTCTATCTCTCAAGCTGCTCGCATCTCGAGTAGGTTGTATTTTGCTGAAAACAGTTCATGACCCTTCTTAATGAAACTATATTGAATATGTATTTTTATCATATTTTTCTGATTTTACAGAAATTTCAAAAAAATACAAAATTGAACGAAATCGGTTTGAAAACCATTTCCTGATCAGTACCAGAAACAGTAGATTTTACCGAATTTCGCCAAATCTCAGGCGAGAAATTTTACCCTGGTCCAATGAGACCCCATTATTTCAGGTGTAAAAACGTACGTCAGGCTTGAAAAATCGCACCATACCAAATCTATTATCTTCACACACGGGTGCGTCATGTGAATTACAGTCTCGAGCAGTCGGAGTTCAATTTCGTAGAGACAGTTCACAGAACACTTCTAATAAGAAAAGAGTAACACCATCCATAGATAGGTGTCTCAGTTTAGTAAAAAAATCGAAAATAGTAATAACAAGTGCTTAGCATTCCTTCATTGGGAGATAACAAATGAACATACGGCATGCGATCAACTAATATACAATATCATCATGGAATCCTGAAGTTCGCTATCATTGGCGTCATCTCTCAAAACCATAGTCTACTACTACACACCTTCTGCCTTCCCTGTTGCTGCGTTTTTGTCATCGTCATCACTTTCCAATCCCTGCAAGAAGTGAGAGGCAGTGCTGTCAGCACAAATCAAATAACAGCAGAGAAAACCAGCTGTCACGCTTCTTCTAAACATGTCAAAGCTTTTTAGCCAGGCGTACCATAGCATAACAAAGAACATGTACAGATTCAACGGAATAACAGCGAAGCTACATTTTGATAGCTATAACAACACATCAAACTCCAGCTCCACATTCTATATGGAATGACTGTTCTGTTAAATGCTGTATGCAGCTAAATCGTGGTTGTAGCTAGTGGATATAGTAATTCCTTAACAGAACATCTGTACTTACCGAGGTCGCATCAATCTTATCGAAGTCATCATCTAGCCCATCATCACCACCAGTTTAAACAATAAATCGAACAAAAAAAGGTCATATACAAGAAGTGGAGAAGAGATACAAACTTATAGGCTGGCTGAGGTCCAGGGATGAGAATAGCATACCAGAAGCCTCATCATCGCTACCCAGATCCCCCAGCAGAAATACATCCAGGTCATGTTCTGGATTTGTCGAAGAGGTCTTGCTTGGCACTTTTGTGTCTTTCGGTTCTGCAGTTGTAGATGCTTCGGATGCTTCCTTCTGGGAATCCTTTTTCTCTTCCTCTGCTTTCACTTTCAGCTCCTCGAAGTATTTCTTCTCAAACCTATTTGCATTATATTGAAGTCAGCTGTCAGCAAACATATTAAATGCACAAAATTAAGCCAGAAAACTAACATCATGACATAATAAGCAGTGATTCCAAATCAACTAGATGTTAGTCTTGTGATGCAGTTAGTCCTTTTGGTTCCTGTTTTCATGTAAGCTGGAATCCCCAGCACTACTGTGTATGCTACTTTGTACTGCTACTTGCTTCCTTAATAACCACCAGGTTTTACCTCAGTAAAACAAAGGTTCCAAATCAACTATTTATGTGAAATTTTAAGAAACCAAATGTGATAATAAATATATCAAGGTAAACTTCATTCCATCTATCATGGAGGCACAACTATATAGGACTCATATCGTAGGTTATGTCATCAACAATAATTGCAATTAAAGGATAAAATCAGTGTACTACAATGCCACAAATAAAAGTAATGACTACACCATCTCAAATAAAATTATATAAACTCATTTGACAGGTGTGACATGAAGAATAAATGACAAAGCCATCAACATTCTAGTAAAAGATTGTGCATCACAAACAGGATTGAGAAAAAAAAACAACCAAAAAAAGCAACCAAGAGTGTGCAGCATGAGCAGAAAAGGGGTGAGAAGAACACTTACGGAGTTATATAGCTGTTTACTAGCAAAAAATATACCCGCCAGAATTTGCGCTCTTTCATGTATCTTGGACATAGCTCATATCTGAACTTTGATATTTCCTGAACAAAATACAGCAACATTTAATAGAAAATAAAGATCTTTTCTTGTCTGCATTGCAAGTTAAATAAAATAGGTCGCAAAATAGAGATATTTGCTGGTTCACAATTTCAGGCCATGTTTGTTTCCCTCATAGATTATATGAGTTGGATTATGGTGGAAGAGTGAGAGGGGTAAAATATCACTTTGGGATCACAAATAAGTTAAAATAAGCTACCCAATGCTAGCTTATTTCAGCTTATTTGTGATCCCAAAGTGATATTTTACCCACATATCCTTACATCATAATTCAACTTTATATAATATAAGAGTGAAACAAACACACCCTCACACTGCAAGTTAAACAAAAAAAAAACAACTCATACACAGGAAGAATATTAATAGGAATTAAGTGCAGAACATAAGTGAAGAGATTATGGATGGCCATGGTTAAAAGAAAAATCCTTTCAGACATATTAGGATCATATTAGATTTGAACTAAGAGTCAGTTCAATTCAGTATCAAAATGGTAACTACCATGATTTTGAACAGCATACTTCTATAGCTACTTGACCCAGTCTCTGCCCAAATTACAACTCCCTGCAGATTCTACACACAACTACAATTGGAATGGCTAGAATTTCTTGGTAACATTCTGTCCCTTGATCAGTTCACCACAAACATGCAAAAAGTATAACATATCTAGATGTACAAATTTTGCATATTACCATTTTCCATTTGCTAATATATCCATCAATGCTTCATCTTCATTGCTTAATCTAAAGAGATAAAATGAAAACGTAATTGTTTTATTATCACAAATGACATGTCCAGTTCCTTCACTCTGCACGTCCAAATGCTATAAGCCTATAAGCTCAGCTTTCTACAACTTTACCAACGTAAATGTTTTATTATCACAAATGACATGTCCAGTTCCTTCACTCTGCACGTCCAAAAGCTATAAGTTCAGCTTTCTACAACTTTGCCATCTCAATAGTAAATGCACGCATGCTTTAACATATTTGCAAAACTGTACTGTATGCCCTTTCATACTTGGATTCATCACCATTCACCAATCTATCAACCGGAGCACAGACTAATCCACAATGACACAAACAAATGCATCAAACGATGTTCAGCGAAAGGAGATATTTGATGGTGAGAAAACCTTGACTGCCGAGAGGACAAGTGTGCCGTGTCTGGCCTGCCACTCGTTCAGATCCTGACGCACATTCGACACAGTTGGCACATCAGACACCTCAGGCTCATCTACATAACCAAAAGTCCAATCAGAGGATTGCAAGCCTGGAATTCCCTAAACCCAACCACGAAAACACCGCACCTTGCAGTGGGAAGTCGCGGAAGGTGTTTATGGTCATGCCCTTGACGAACTCGCGGAGGTCGTCGGTGATGCCGTAGCACTCAAGCTCGGCCGCGTCGGGCACCGACGAGGCAGCGGCGGGGATAGGCGGGATCGCGGGGATGGGCGGGATCGAAGGCACAGGGAGGTCGGAGGCGAGGTGCTTGATCTGGCCGGCGAGGAGGTCGGCCTGCTTGGTGGCCTCAGCGGCGATCTCCCGCGACTTGGAGGCGGTTTCGGAGAAGATCTCCTTGGACTTCTTCGCCGTCTCCGAGACCAGCGCCGACGAGCGCTTGGCCGCCTCCGCGGAGAGTTCCTGCGACCGCTTCGCCGCCTCGCCGGCGAAGGCCCGGGCCCTCTCCCAGAGATCCATTGAGGCAGCGGAAAAAAATCTAGAAGGTTATGGGTCTTCTCACCGCCGCCGTTGACACGTCTCCGTTGACGTCGGCGCGGGACGGCCTGACTGGAGGGGTGTTCTTTAAAGAACGGGATGTTTACTGTTTAGGGTCATGAAATCAAAATTTGTAAACAAATATACGTACACTCTATTATATATACTAAATTTTAATCCATCTAGTTGTATTATTTTTAAATTCTTTATATTTGATGTATTTTGAAAACTTTTAAACATAGGATATAACTTACATTTATATATTTGTAGAGAATATAATAAAATTTATTTCATTGAGATTTTTTATGTTTTTAGTAATTCGTTTATACAGAGAGAGATAGCAAAAAAAAGTTTGATTAGGCCATCTCTGTCAAACTTTCTATGACATCTTATATTTCAAACTTAACTCTATAAACAATATAGTTTATAGTATAAAAAAGTGTTTTGTATGGTTATATACATTCTCTGCTAGAGAAAGTCTTACGCGATAGTTTAATTCATTTTAGAGCTAGAATTGTGGGATGTTGCATACTAGTAGAAACAAATAATTTTTTTTAGAAAGCACCCTTATTTATTGGCATACTTTATGTTAGTGATATTCGAGAGATTACTATCTCTATGGTTGTGCCATGATATCATGGACCCACTTAGATGCCCTCATGGCAACTAGCTCCTAGGATAGCTCACCCTATAAAACCCCTCATGCTCGTAACGTCCCTCGAAAGGGATTGACCCATTTAGACTAAATTGTGATAATAAGGAATCGATGGGACACGAAGTTATTTTCCTTAGCACCATTGGACCACTAATGTGTGTTGTGAATTGCATCAGACCTAATATTGCACTCATAGTGACTTTGTTAGCTAGACACAGTGCAAACCCAATTAGAAGACATTAGACATGCACTAAGACTATACTAAGATACCTCAAAGGCACTCAAGATCTTGATATGTTTTCTCCGAAGAATTAGGACCAAATTTTGTGGGCTATACATATGTTGGATATATGTCAGATTCCCATAACGCTAGATTTTGTACCGACTTTTGTGTTTCTCTATGGTGGTACTATAATATCGATTGAGCAAACAAATACTAGTAGCAATGTTTACTGATTTCTTAGAGATAATCACGGTATATGAAGACACGCAAGGGCATACTTTGTCTAGGATGACTAATCACATCCAAAAGTAGTATGGTTTTGTCGATCACATGCTTTGATTGTTAGAGGACCAAAACAGGGCAACACAATCAGAGATAATAGAACTTCGTTCCTTCAATCTATCCAATGGATGGATAAATTGACGGAGGAAGATTATTACAATCAAAGACCTTCGAGTAATAAGATAGAAATGCCTAAGGGGAATCATTAGTGCTATGTTCCCTTTATCATCTTTCCTCGGTTACAAGTGGTTACTGATATACCTTCAAAAGCTTTAATAGTGATACGAAGGTAAGACTTAAGAGAATCACAACTTTGGAGGCAGAGCAATCCAGGCCCCCCCCAAAAAAAGAGAGGCTCGTCCGCAAGACATTGTACCTCTATTTATAGTGACGGTCTGATACACAACTTCATATTAAATTATAAACATGTCCTAAGTTACTATACATACAAACTACAAAATCCTCTAGGGGTGAAAGTCACCTAGAGGGGAGTGAATAGGCAAATCTGAAATTTATAAACTTAAAGCACCACTACAAGCCGGGGTTAGTGTTAGAAATGTAATCGAGTCCGAAAGAGAGAGCGAAAACAAATTACAAGCAAATGAAGAGTGTGACACGGTGATTTGTTTTACCGAGGTTCGGTTCTTGAAAACCTACTCCCCGTTGAGGTGGTCACAAAGACCAGGTCTCTTTCAACCCTTTCCCTCTCTCAAACGGTCACCTAGACCGAGTGAGCTTTTCTCCTCAATCAATTGGGACACTTAGTCCCCACAAGGACCACCACACAATTGGTGTATCTTGCTTTGATTACAAAGATGTTGAGAACAAGAAATGGGAAAGAAGAAAAGTGATCCAAGCGCAAGAGCTCAAAAGAACACGGCAAAACTCTCTCTTCTAGTCACTATTGCTTTGAGTGGAATTGGGACTTGGAGAGATTTTGATTCACTCTATTTGTGTCTTGTATTGATTGCACTAGCTCTTGTATTGAATGTGTTGGCTAAAAACTTGGATGCCTTGAAGTGTGGTGGTTGGGGGGTATTTATAGCCCCAACCACCAAAGTGGTCGTTAGGGAAGGCTGCTATCGAAGGGCGCACCGGACAGTCCGGTGCGCCAGCCACGTCACCCAACCGTTAGGGTTCTACCATTGGAGCTCTGACATGTGGAGCCACCGGACAGTCCGATGGTGCACCGAACAGTCACAATTCACTATCCGGTGCGCCTTCTGGCGCCTGCTCTGACTCTGCGCGCGCTGTCTGTGCACTGTTCACTTTTGCAGACGACCGTTGGCGCTGTTAGCCGTTGCTCTGTATGGCACACCGGACAGTCCGGTGCTACACCGGATAGTCCGGTGCTACACCGGATAGTCCGGTGAATTATAGCGGAGAGTCATTTCCAGAAACCCGAAGCTGAGCAGTTCGAGTGGATTCACCCTGGTGCACCGGACACTGTCCGGTGGCACACCGGACAATCCGGTGCGCCAGACCAGGGCTCCCTTGGTTTCTTTTGCCCTTTTTTATTTGAACCCTTTCTTGGACTTTTTATTGGTTTGTGTTGAACCTTTGGCACCTGTAGAACTTATAATCTAGAGCAAACTAGTTAGTCCAATTATTTGTGTTGGGCAATTCAACCACCAAAATTATTTAGAAAAAGGTTTGACCCTATTTCCCTTTCAATCTTCCCCTTTTGGTGATTGATGCCAACACAAATCAAAGCAAATATAAGTGCAGAATTGAACTAGTTTGCATAAGGTAAGTGCAAAGGTTGCTTGGAATTAAACCAATTTACATTTTCATAAGATATGCATGGATTGCTTTCTTCATTTTAACATTTTGGACCACGCTTGCACCACTTGTTTTGTTTTTGCAAATTCTTTTGGAAATTCTTTTCAAAGTCTTTTTGCAAATAGTCAAAAGGTATATGAATAAGATTTCGAGAAGCATTTTCTAGATTTGAAATTTTCTCCCCCTGTTTCAAATGCTTTTCCTTTGACTAAACAAAACTCCACCTTAAGAAATTCTCCTCTTAGTGTTCAAGAGGGTTTTTCAAATTGAAAGAAGATCAAATATTTTAGATACCAATTGAGATAGAATTTCTTTCAAAAGATACCAATTTTTGAAATATCACAAATACAATACCAATTGAAAACAACATTTAAAACTTTTGAAATTGGCATGGTGGTGCGCTCCTTTTGCTTTGGGCTAATACTCTCTCCCCCTTTGGCATAAATTGCCAAAAACGGAGTCATTAGAGCCCTTTTCAAGTTTTCTCCCCTTTGGCAAATAATACATGAGTGAAGGATTATACCAAAGTTGGAGAGCGATGCAGAGTGACGGCGAAGTAGAAATAATACGATGGAGTGGAGTGGAAGCCTTGTCTTCGCCGAAGACTCTATTTCCCTTTCAATCTATGACTTAGCATGAAATACACTTGAAAACCGCATTAGTCATAGCACATGAAAGAGAGATAATCAAAGGTACATAAATGAGCTATGTGTGCAAGCTATCAATCAAAATTCCTAGAATCAAGAATGTTTAGCTCATGCCTAAGTTTGGTAAAATTTTTCTCATCTAATGGCTTGGTGAAGATATCGGCTAATTGTTCTTTGGTGCTCACATAGGCTATCTCGATATCCCCCCTTTGTTGGTGATCCCTCAAAAAGTGATACCGAATGGCTATGTGCTTAATGCGGCTGTGCTCAACGGGATTATCCGCCATGCGGATTGCACTCTCATTATCACATAGGAGAGGAACTTTGGTTAATTTGTAACCATAGTCCCTAAGAGTTTGCCTCATCCAAAGCAATTGCGCGCAACAATGGCCTACAGCAATGTACTTGGCTTCAGCGGTAGAAAGAGCTACTGAGTTTTGTTTCTTTGAAGCCCAAGACACCAGGGATCTTCCCAAGAATTGACAAGTCCCTGATGTGCTCTTTCTATCAATCTTACACCCTGCCCAATCAGCATCTGAATAACTGAGAGCACCTAGAGGGGGGGTGAATAGGTGATCCTGTAAAACTTGAGAACTTAAGCCACAAAAACTTGGTTAAGCGTTAGCACAGTAAATGCCAAGTGGCTAGAGAGGAGACAAAACACAATAACCACAAGAAATCAATCACAGAGATGGCACGGTGGTTATCCCATGGTTCGACCAAGACCAACGCTTGCCTACTCCACGTTGTGGCGTCCCAACGGACGAGGGTTGCAATCAACCCCTCTCAAGCGGTCCAAAGACCCACTTGAATACCACGATGTTTTGCTTGCTTTACTCAATCCCGTTTGCGAGGAATCTCCACAACTTGGAGCCTCTCGCCCTTACACTTAAAGTTCACAAAGAAGCACGGAGCAAGGGAGGGATTAGCAACGCACTCAAGACAAGAAATCACAGCAACACCACGCACACAAGTCGCAACGAGAGCTCACAACACAACTCAATGAGTTCACCACTCAACTAGAGCTCTAATTGCTATCGCAAAGAATCAAAGGAGCGGAATCGATGTCTTGGTGCTTAGGAATGTTGTAGGAATACTTGGTGTACTCCTCCATGCGCCTAGGGGTCCCTTTTATAGCCCCAAGGCAGCTAGGAGCCGTTGAGAGCAATCTAGGAAGGCTGATCTTGCCTTCTGTCGACTGGCGCACCGGACAGTCCGGTGCACACCGGACACTGTCCGGTGCCCGATTTCCTTCAACAAATGGCGCAGTCGACCGTTGGCAGCCTGAGAGCCGTTGGCGCACCGGACATGTCCGGTGCACACCGGACAGTCCGGTGCCTCCTACTAGCCGTTGGCTCGGCCACGTGTCCCGCGCAGATCGCGCGGCCGGCCGTTGGCCCTGCCGACCGTTGGCTCACCGGACAGTCCGGTGAATTATAGCCGTACGTCGCCGATGAATTCCCGAGAGCGACGAGTTCGCCTGTGAACGACCCACCGGACAGTCCGGTGCACCACCCGACAGTCCGGTGAATTATAGCCGTACACCGCCGTCGAAGTCCCGAGAGCAGCCACTTTGCTCGAGCCAGCCTGGCGCACCGGACACTGTCCGGTGCACCACCAGACAGTCCGGTGCTCCCAGACTAAGCAGATTCTTGGCTTCTCGAGCCAAGACATTTCCAATTGGATTTATCCTGTTTCCAGCACTTAGACACAATACATTAGTCTCTAAAACAATGTACTAAGTCTGAGAAACATACCTTTATCCTTGATTTGTACTTTGTCCACCATTTTACACTTATGCACTTGTGTTGGACACTAAATCACCAAAATACTTAGAAATGGCCCAAGGGCACATTTCCCTTTCAATCTCCCCCTTTTTGGTGATTTATGCCAACACAATATAAAGCAAGTAGAACAAATACAAAATCAATTCAAATAAGAACTCAAATTGTTTTGATTCAAATTTGACATATATGGATCACTCTTTGCCACCACTTGGTTTGTTTTTGCAAATCAAACTCAAATTTCTATCTCTAAGTCAAACACACATGTTAAGACATAAAGAGAGTCATTCCAAGAGAAATTGATTCAAGATTTCAAAAACTCCCCTTTTTCCCATAATCAACACTTCTCCCCACAAGAAGCCAACTTTTGACAAGAGAGACAATAAAAGAGTTTTGACAAACCAAAAACTCTATTCTACTATTTTCAAAATCTCTCAAGTGGTAGCTGATCCATTTATCGCTTTGGCCTTTATTTTCTCCCCCTTTGGTATCAAGCACCAAAACGGGATCAATCTTGGCCCTTTAACCCCATTGCCTCACCAAAATCTTCAAATGAGAACACAAAGGCAATAAGAGTATAAAGATGAACTTGGAAAAGTTACTCTTTTCATCGGAGTGCAGTGGAAGTCTTACATGGTCTAAGTCCACCTTTTCCCTTTCAATCCTCCTTTGAGGCTAAAACAACCAAACTCAAGTACATGGTTAGTCTCAAAGGGTCAAGTTGTAGCACAACTCCCCCTAAATATGTGCATCACTTGCAAAACGGACTTGTGAGGTCCAGGGAGTGTTTGTACAACTTGAGCACCACAATAAGCAACAAAATGCAGAATGAACATGATCAAAGGCATAAACACATGTATGCTACAATTCAATCCAAGTTCCACGAATCTAGGATATTTAGCTCACTTCGCAGCCTGCAAAAGGTCTTTTCATCTAAAGGCTTAGTGAAAGATATCGGCTAGATGGTTCTCGGTGCTAACATGAAACACTTCGATATCTCCCTTTTGTTGGTGGTCTCTCAAAAAGTGATGCCGGATGTCAATGTGCTTTGTGCGGCTGTGCTCAACAGGATTTTCCGCTATTCGGATAGCACTCTCATTGTCACATAGGAGTGGGACTTTGCTCAGATTGTAGCCAAAGTCCCGGAGGGTTTGCCTCATCCAAAGTAGTTGCACACAACACTGTCCTGCGGCAACGTACTCGGCCTCGGCGGTGGATAGGGCAACGGAAGTTTGTTTCTTAGAGTTCCACGACACCAGGGACCTTCCTAAGAATTGGCACGTCCCCGATGTACTCTTCCTATCGACCTTACATCCAGCATAGTCGGAATCTGAGTACCCAATCAAGTCAAAGTTAGACCCCTTTGGATACCAGATCCCGAAGCAAGGCGTAGCGACTAAATATCGAAGAATTTGCTTCACAGCCACTAAGTGACACTCCTTAGGATCGGATTGAAATCTAGCACACATGCATACGCTAAGCATAATATCCGGTCTACTAGCACATAAATAAAGCAAAGAACCTATCATGGACCGGTATGCTTTTTGATCAACGGACTTACCACCTTTGTTGAGGTCGGTGTGTCCGTCAGTTCCCATCGGCGTCTTTGCGGGCTTGGCGTCCTTCATCCCAAACCGCTTTAGCAAGTCTTGCGTGTACTTCGTTTGGGAGATGAAAGTGCCGTCCTTGAGTTACTTCACTTGGAACCCAAGGAAGTAGTTCAACTCGCCCATCATCGACATCTCGAATTTCTGCGTCATCACCCTGCTAAACTCTTCACAAGACTTTTGATTAGTAGAACCAAATATTATGTCATCGACATAAATTTGGCACACAAAAAGATCACCATCGCAAGTCTTAGTAAAAAGAGTTGGATCGGCTTTCCCGACCTTGAAAGCATTAGCAATTAAAAAGTCTCTAAGGCATTCATACCATGCTCTTGGGGCTTGCTTAAGTCCATAGAGCACCTTAGAGAGCTTACACACGTGGTCGGGGTACCGTTCATCCTCGAAGCCAGGGGGTTGCTCCACGTACACCTCCTCTTTGATCGGCCCGTTGAGGAAAGCACTCTTCACATCCATTTGGTACAACCTGAAAGAATGGTGAGCGGCATATGGTAGCAAAATACGAATTGATTCTAGCCTAGCCACAGGAGCGAATGTCTCCTCAAAGTCCAAACCTGCGACTTGGGCATAACCTTTTGCCACAAGTCGAGCCTTGTTCCTTGTCACCACCCCGTGCTCGTCCTGTTTGTTGCGGAACACCCACTTGGTTCCCACAACATTTTGCTTGGGACGAGGCACCAGTGTCCAAACTTCATTGCGCTTGAAGTTGTTGAGTTCCTCCTGCATGGCCAATACCCAGTCCGGATCTAGCAAGGCCTCTTCTACCCTGAAAGGCTCAATAGAAGAGACAAAAGAGTAATTCTCACAAAAATTAACTAATCTCGAGCGAGTAGTTACTCCCTTGCTAATATCACCCAAAATTTGGTCGACGGGATGATCCCTTTGGATCGTCGCTCGAACTTGGGTTGGAGGTGCCTGAGGTGCTTCTTCCTCTTCAATTTGAACATCCTGTGCTCCCCCTTGATCATGCGCCTCCACTTGAGGTACCTGTTCGTCATCTTGGGTTGGGGAATGCACCATAGTTGAGGAAGACGGTTGATCTTGTTCCAATTGTTCATGAGGCCGTACATCTCCAATCGCCATGGTGCGTATCACGGCCGTTGGAACGTCTTCTTCATCTACATCATCAAGATCAACAACTTGCTCTCTTGGAGAGCCATTAGTCTCATCAAATACAACGTCGCTAGAGACTTCAACCAAACCCGATGATTTGTTGAAGACCCTATACGCCTTTGTATTTGAATCATACCCTAATAAAAACCCTTCTACAGCTTTGGGAGCAAATTTGGAATTCCTACCCTTCTTCACTAGAATGTAACATTTACTCCCAAATACACGAAAGTACGATACATTGGGTTTGTTACCAGTCAGCAGCTCATATGAAGTCTTCTTGAGGAGGCGGTGAAGGTAGACCCTGTTGATGGCGTGGCAAGCCGTGTTCACGGCTTCCGACCAAAAACGCTCGGGGGTCTTGAACTCTCCAAGCATAGTCCTCGCCATATCAATGAGCGTCCTGTTCTTCCTCTCTACCACACCATTTTGCTGAGGTGTGTAGGGAGCGGAGAACTCGTGCTTGATCCCCTCCTCCTCAAGGAACTCCTCCACTTGAAGATTCTTGAATTCGGACCTGTTGTCGCTTCTTATCTTCTTCACCTTGAGCTCAAACTCATTTTGAGCTCTCCTTAGGAAGCGCTTGAGGGTCCCTTGGGTTTCAGACTTATCCTGCAAAAAAGAACACCCAAGTGAAGCGGGAAAAGTCATCAACAATAACTAGACCATACTTACTTCCTCCTATGCTCAGATAGGCGACGGGTCCGAAGAGGTCCATATGCAGCAGCTCCAGAGGTCTTGAAGTGGTCATCACATTCTTGCTGTGATGTGCTCCTCCCACCTGTTTACCTGCTTGACAAGCTGCACAAGGTCTATCTTTTTCGAAATGTACATTGGTTAGACCTATCACGTGTTCTCCCTTTAGAAGCTTGTGGAGGTTCTTCATCCCCACATGTGCTAAGCGGCGATGCCACAACCAGCCCATGCAAGTCTTAGCCATTAAGCATGCATCTAGACCGGCCTCTTCTTTTGCAAAATCAACTAAATAAAGTTTGTCGTCTAGTACACCCTTAAAAGCTAGTGAACCATCACATCTTCTAAAGACAGACACATCTACATTTGTAAATAGACAATTATATCCCATATTACATAATTGACTGACAGAGAGTAAATTATATCCAAGAGACTCAACTAAAAACACATTAGAGATAGAGTGCTCATTAGATATTGCAATCTTGCCTAAACCTTTCACCTTGCCTTGGTTCCCATCACCGAATATGATTCAATCTTGGGAATCCTTATTCTTGACGTAGGAGGTGAACATCTTCTTCTCCCCCGTCACATGGTTTGTGCATCCGCTGTCGATAATCCAGCTTGAACCCCCGGATGCATAAACCTGCAAGGCAAATTTAGGCTTGGGTCTTAGGTACCCAACTCTTGTTGGGTCCTACAAGGTTAGTCACAATTTCCTTAGGGACCCAAATGCAAGTTTTATCACCCTTGAATTTTGCCCCTAATTTCCTAGCAACTATCTTCCTATCCTTTCTACAAATAGCAAAGGAAGCATTTAAAGCATGATAAATTGTAGAGGGTCCATTCATAACTTTCCTAGAAACATGAACAATATTCTTTCTAGGCACATGATGAATATTCTTCCTAGGCATATCTCTACCATGCATATAGGAAGAACTGGGAGCAAACATAGCATAAGAATCATAGGCATGTGAATCAAAAGCATTACAACTCCTATGAGATTGTCTTCTATCATTGTACATAAAAGCATGGTTCTTTTTAGTACTACATGCCATAGGGGCCTTCCCTTTCTTCTTGGCGGAGATGGGAGCCTTATGGCTCGTTAAGTTCTTGGCTTCCCTCTTGAAGCCAAGCCCATCCTTAATTGAGGGGTGTCTACCAATCGTGTAGGCATCCCTAGCAAATTTTAGTTTTTCAAAATCACTTTTGCTAGCCTTAAGTTGGGCATTAAGACTAGCCATTTCATCATTTAACTTTGCAATAGAAGCTATGTGTTCACTACACGCATCAATATCAAAATCTTTACATCTATTGCAAGTAACAACATTTTCTACACAAATTGTTGATTTACTAGCTATTTCTAATTTAGCATTCAAATCATCATTAATGCTCCTTAAGCTAGAAATCATCTCATCGCAGGAAGATAATTCACAAGAAAGCATTTCATTTCTCTTAACTTCTAAGGCATGAGATTTTTGAGCTTCTACAAATTTGTCATGTTCTTCGTACAACAAATCCTCTTGTTTTTCTAAAAGCCTATTCTTATCATTCAAGGCATCAATCAATTCATTAATTTTATCTACCTTGATTCTATCTAGGCCTTTAAATAAACATGAATAATCTATTTCATCCTCATCACTAGATTCGTCCTCACTTGAAGAAGCATAAGTAGAGTTTCGAGTACATACCTTCTTCTCCCTTGCCATAAGGCATGTGTGACGCTCGTTGGGGAAGAGGGATGACTTGTTGAAGGCGGTGGCGGTGAGTCCTTCATTGTCGGAGTCGGACGAGGAGCAATCCGAATCCCACTCCTTGCCAAGATGTGCCTCGCCCTTTGCCTTCTTATAGTTCTTCTTTTTCTCCCTCTTGTTCCCTTGATCCTGATCACTATCATTGTCGGGACAGTTAGCAATAAAATGACCAAGCTTACCGCATTTGAAGCATGAGCGCTTCCCCTTGGCTTTGGTCTTGCTTGGCTGTCCCTTGCGACTCTTAAGCGTTGTCTTGAATCTTTTGATGATGAGGGACATCTCTTCATCATTAAGTCCGGCCGCCTCAATTTGTGCTACCTTGCTGGGTAACGTCTCCTTGCTCCTTGTTGCCTTGAAAGCAACGGGTTGAGGCTCATTGATTGCACCATTTAGAGCGTCGTCCACGTACCTCGCCTCCTTGATCATCATCCGCCCGCTTACGAATTTTCCAAGGACTTCTTCGGGCGACATTTTGGTGTACCTGGGATTCTCACGAATATTATTCACCAAATGAGGATCAAGAACGGTAAAGGACCTTAGCATCAGTCGGACGATGTCGTGGTCCGTCCATCGCGTGCTTCCGTAGCTCCTTATTTTGTTGATAAGGGTCTTGAGTCGGTTGTATGTTTGTGTCGGCTCCTCGCCCCTTATCACCGCGAATCGTCCAAGCTCGCCCTCCACCAACTCCATCTTGGTGAGCAAGGTGACATCGTTCCCCTCATGCGAAATCTTGAGGGTGTCCCAGATCTGCTTGGCGTTATCCAAGCCGCTCACTTTGTGGTATTCATCCCTGCACAATGAAGCTAGAAGAACAGTAGTAGCTTGTGCATTCTTATGAATTTGCTCATTAATGAACATGGGACTATCCGTACAATCAAAGTGCATTCCACTCTCTACAATCTCCCATATACTAGGATGGAGAGAGAACAAGTGACTACGCATTTTGTGACTCCAAAATCCGTAGTCCTCTCCATCAAAATGAGGAGGTTTACCAAGTGGAATAGATAATAAATGAGCATTTGTACTTTGAGGAATACGAGAGTAGTCAAAAGAAAAGTTCGAATTAACCGATTTCCTTCTCTCGTAGTCATTGTGGTCGTCATCCTTTTGGGAAGAAGTAGACTCATCGCTGTCGTCGTAGTAGACGATCTCCTTGATGCGCCTCGTCTTCTTCTTCTTCCCTTCCTTCCGTCTATGGCCCAAGCCAGAGTCGGTAGGCTTGTCGTCCTTCGGCTCGTTGACGAAGGATTCCTTCTCTTTATCGTTGATCACGATACCCTTCCCCTTAGGATCCATCTCTTCGGGCGGTTAGTCCCTTTGTGAAGAGAACGGCTCCGATACCAATTGAGAGCACCTAGAGGGGGGGTGAATAGGTGATCCTGTAAAACTTGAGAACTTAAGCCACAAAAACTTGGTTAAGCGTTAGCACAGTGAAAGGGAATTAGGCTTACACCTAGTTCCTAAATAATTTTGGTGGTTGAATTGCTCAACACAAATATTGGACTAACTAGTTTGCTCTAGTACTCAAGTTATACAGGTGCAAAAGGTTCACACTTAGCCAATAAAAAGACCAAGTTTTGGATTCAACAAAGGAGCAACGAGGGAACCGAAGGCACCTCTGGCTGGAGGCACCGGACTGTCCGGTGTGCACCGGACAGTGTCCGGTGCGCCCAGAGGACTCCAACTCAAACTCTTCGCCCTCGGGAATTCTCGGAAGCCGGCGCGCTATAATTCACCGGACTGTCCGGTGTGCACCGGACATGTCCGGTGCTTCAAGGAAGCGCGGTCTCCGGAACTCGCCAGCCTCGGGTTCGCGCGGCAGCCGCTCCGCTAAAATTCACCGGACTGTCCGGTGTGCACCGGACTGTCCGGTGTGCACCGGACTGTCCGGTGTACCAGCGGGGCAACGGCTCTTTTCGGCGCCAACGGCTCCCTGCGGTGCATTTAATGCGCGCGCAGCGCGCGCAGACGTCAGACGTGCCCATACCGGTGCACCGGACATCAAACAGTACATGTCCGGTGTGCACCGGACACCCAGGCGGGCCCAGAAGTCAAAAGCTCCAACGGTCAGAATCCAACGGCATTGATGACGTGGCAGGGGCACCGGACTGTCCGGTGTGCACCGGACTGTCCGGTGCGCCATCGAACAGAAGCCTCCAGCCAACGGTCAAGTTTGGTGGTTGGGGCTATAAATACCCCAACCACCCCACCATTCATTGCATCCAAGTTTTCCAACTTCCAACCACTTACAAGAGCTAGGCATTCAATTCTAGACACACCAAAGAGATCAAATCCTCTCCAAATTCCACTCAAGCCTTTAGTGACTAGCGAGAGAGATTTGCCGTGTTCTTTTGAGCTCTTGCACTTGGATCGCTTTCTTTCTTTCTCACTTGTTCTTGTGATCAAAACTCAATTGTAACCAAGGCAAGAGGCACCAATTGTGTGGTGGCCCTTGCGGGGAAGTTTTGTTCCCGTTTGATTGAGAAGAAGAAAGGCTCACTCGGTCCGAGGGACCGTTTGAGAGAGGGAAGGGTTGAAAGAGACCCGGCCTTTGTGGCCTCCTCAACGGGGAGTAGGTTTGCGAGAACCGAACCTCGGTAAAACAAATCCACGTGTCACTCTCTTCATTTGGTTGCGATTTGTTTTTGCGCCCTCTCTCGCGGACTCGTTTATATTTCTAACGCTAACCCGGCTTGTAGTTGTGATTATTTTTGAGATTTTCAGTTTCGCCCTATTCACCCCCCCCCTCTAGGCGACTTTCAATTGGTATCGGAGCCCGGTGCTTCATTAGAGCCTAACCGCTCGAAGTGATGTCGGGAGATCACACCAAGAGGGAGATGGAGGCCGGCGATAACAAGCCCACTACAAGCCAAGGGAGCACTTCATCGGAAGAATCCCGCACCAAGAGAAGGGAGAAGAAGAAGAACTCCTCCAAGCGGAAGGAGAAAAGATCTTCCTCTTCTCACCACAAGGAGAAGAAGGAAAAATCTTCTTCTCACAAGCCGCATCGGAGTGGGGACAAGCACAAGAGGATGAGGAAGGTGGTCTACTACAAGACCGACACTTCATCGACATCTACCTCCGGCTCCGACGCGGCATCCGTTACTTCTAAACGCCAAGAGCGTAAGAAGTATAGTAAGATTCCCCTACGCTACCCTCGCATTCCTAAACATACACCTTTACTTTCCGTCCCATTAGGCAAACCACCAACTTTTAATGGTGAAGATTATGCTATGTGGAGTAATTTAATGCGATTTCATCTAACCTCTCTCCACAAAAGTATATGGGATGTTGTTGAGTATGGTGTACAGGTACCATCTATAGGGGATGAGGACTATGACACGGACGAAGTGGCCCAAATCGAGCACTTCAACTCCCAAGCCGCAACCATTCTCCTTGCCTCTCTAAGCAAGGAGGAATACAACAAAGTGCAAGGGTTGAAAAACGCAAAGGAGATTTGGGACCTACTCAAGACGGCGCACGAGGGAGATGAACTCACAAAGATCACCAAGCGGGAAACGATCGAGGGGGAGCTCGGTCGCTTCCGTCTTCGCCAAGGGGAGGAGCCACAAGATATGTACAACCGGCTCAAGACCTTGGTGAACCAAGTGCGCAACCTCGGGAGCAAAAAGTGGGATGACCACGAGGTGGTTAAGGTTATTTTAAGAGCACTTATTTTCCTTAACCCCACTCAAGTACAATTAATTCGTGGTAATCCTAGATATCCACTAATGACCCCCGAGGAAGTCATCGGGAATTTTGTAAGCTTTGAATGCATGATTAAGGGCTCAAAGAAGATCAACGAGCTTGACGAGCCTTCCACATCCGAGGCGCAACCGGTGGCCTTCAAGGCAACGGAGGAGAAGAAGGAGGAGTCTACACCAAGTAGACAACCAATTGACGCCTCCAAGCTCGACAATGAGGAGATGGCCTTAATCATCAAAAGCTTTCGGCAAATCCTCAAGCAACGGAAGGGGAAGGACTACAAATCCCGTTCCAAGAAGGTTTGCTACAAGTGTGGTAAGCCCGGTCACTTTATTGCAAAATGTCCTATGTCTAGTGACAGTGACAGGGGCGACGACAAGAAGGGAAGAAGAAAGGAAAAGAAGAAGTACTACAAGAAGAAGGGCGGCGATGCCCATGTTTGTCGGGAGTGGGACTCCGACGAAAGCTCAAGCGACTCCTCCGACGACGAGGACGCCGCCAACATCGCCGTCACCAAGGGCCTTCTCTTCCCCAACGTCGGCCACAAGTGTCTCATGGCCAAGGACGGCAAAAAGAAGGTAAAATCAAGGTCCTCCACTAAATATGAAACATCTAGTGATGAAGATGATGATAAAAATGAGGAGGATAACTTGCGCATTCTTTTTGCTAACCTTAACATGGAACAAAAGGAAAAATTAAATGAGCTAATTAGTGCTATCCATGAAAAGGATGATCTCTTGGACTCCCAAGAGGACTTCCTAATCAAGGAAAACAAGAAACATGTTAAGGTTAAAAATGCTTATGCTCTAGCAATAGAAAAATGTGAAAAATTGTCTAGTGAGCTAAGTACTTGCCATGAGACTATAGACAACCTTAGAAATGAAAATGCTAATTTGATAGCTAAGGTTGATTCTCATATTTGCAATGTTTCAATTCCAAATCCTAGAAATAATAATGATGATTTGCTTGCTAGGATTGAAGAATTGAATATTTCTCTTGCTAGTCTTAGAAATGAGAATGAGAAACTAATTGCTAAGGCTAAAGATTTTGATGTTTGCAATGCTACTATTTCCAACCTTAGAACTAAAAATGATATGTTGCATGATAAGGTTGTTGAACTTAAATCTTGCAAACCCTCTACATCTAATGTTGAGCATGTTTCCATTTGTACTAGATGTAGAGATATTAATGTTGATGCTATTCATGATCACCTAGCCTTAATTAAAAAATAAAATGATCACATAGCACAACTTAATGCTAAGATTAGTGAGCATGACTTAGAAAATGAAAAATTTAAATTTGCTAGAAGCATGCTCAATAATGGGAGACGCCCTGGCATTAAGGACGGCATTGGCTTCCAAAAGGGAGACAATGTCAAAATTAATGCCCCTCCAAAGAACTTATCTAACTTTGTTAAGGGCAAGGCTCCCATACCTCAGGATAACGAGGGTTACATTTTGTACCCTGCCGGCTATCCTGAGAGCAAGATTAGGAAAATTCATTCTAGGAAGTCTCACTCTGGCCCTAACCATGCTTTTATGTATAAGGGTGAGACATCTAGTTCTAGGCAACCAACCCGTGCCAAGTTGCCTAGAAAGAAAATTCCTAATGCATCAAATGATCATGCCATCTCATTCAAAACTTTTGATGCATCATATGTTTTAACTAACAAATCCGGCAAGGTAGTTGCCAAGATTGTTGGGGGCAAACACAAGGGCTCCAAGACTTGTGTTTGGGTACCCAAAGTTCTTGTATCTAATGCCAAAGGACCCAAAACCGTTTGGGTACCTAAAGTCAAGAACTAAAATTGTTTTGTAGGTTTATGCATCCGGGGGCTCAAGTTGGATACTCGACAGCGGGTGCACAAACCACATGACTGGGGAGAAAAAGATGTTCTCCTCCTATGAGAAAAACCAAGATCCCCAACGAGCTATTACATTCGGGGATGGAAATCAAGGTTTGGTCAAAGGTTTGGGTAAAATTGCTATATCACCTGACCATTCTATTTCAAATGTTTTTCTTGTAGATTCTTTAGATTACAATTTGCTTTCCGTATCCCAATTATGTCAAATGGGCTACAACTGTCTATTTACTGATACAGGTGTTACTGTCTTTAGAAGGAGTGATGATTCAATAGCATTCAAGGGAGTGTTAGAGGGTCAGCTATACTTGGTAGATTTTGATAGAGCTGAACTCGACACTTGCTTGATTGCTAAGACTAACTTGGGTTGGCTTTGGCACCGCCGACTAGCCCATGTTGGAATGAAGAATCTTCATAAGCTTCTAAAGGGGGAACACATTTTAGGACTAACAAATGTTCATTTTGAGAAAGACAGGATTTGTAGCGCATGCCAAGCCGGGAAGCAAGTTGGCATCCATCATCCACACAAAAACGTCATGACTACCGACAGGCCACTGGAGCTCCTACACATGGATTTATTCGGCCCGATTGCTTACATAAGCATCGGCGGTAGTAAGTATTGTCTTGTAATTGTGGATGATTATTCTCGCTTCACTTGGGTATTCTTTTTGCAGGAAAAATCACAAACCCAAGAGACCCTAAAAGGATTCTTGAGACGAGCTCAAAATGAGTTCGGCTTAAGGATCAAGAAAATTAGAAGCGACAACGGGACGGAGTTCAAGAACTCTCAAATTGAAGGCTCCCTTGAGGAGGAGGGCATCAAGCATGAGTTCTCTTCTCCCTACACTCCACAACAAAATGGTGTAGTGGAGAGGAAGAATCGAACTCTATTGGACATGGCAAGAACCATGCTTGATGAGTACAAGACACCGGATCGGTTTTGGGCCGACGCGGTCAACACCGCCTGCTACGCCATCAACCGGTTATATCTTCACCGAATCCTCAAGAAGACATCTTATGAACTCCTAACCGGTAAAAAGCCAAATATTTCATATTTTAAAGTTTTTGGTAGCAAATGCTTTATTCTTGTTAAGAGAGGTAGAAAATCTAAATTTGCTCCTAAAACTGTAGAAGGCTTTTTACTAGGATATGACTCAAACACAAGGGCATATAGAGTCTTTAACAAGTCCTCAGGACTTGTTGAAGTTTCTTGTGACGTTGTGTTTGATGAGACTAACGGCTCTCAAGTAGAGCAAGTTGATCTTGATGAGATAGGTGAAGAACAGGCTCCATGCATAGCGCTAAGGAACATGTCCATTGGGGATGTGTGTCCTAAGGAATCCGAAGAGCCTCCACATGCACAAGATCAACCATCCTCCTCAACGCAAGCATCTCCGCCAACCCAAAATGAGGACGAGGCTCAAGTTGAGGAAGATGAAGATCAAAGAGATGAGCCTCCTCAAGATGACGGCAACGATCAAGGGGGAGATGCCAATAATAAAGACAAGGAGGATGAACAACCAAGGCCGCCACACCCAAGAGTCCACCAAGCAATACAACGAGATCACCCCGTCGACACCATCCTCGGCGACATTCATAAGGGGGTAACCACTCGATCTCGTGTTGCTCATTTTTGTGAACATTACTCGTTTGTTTCCTCTATTGAGCCAACCAGGGTAGAGGAAGCACTACAAGATTCGGATTGGGTAGTGGCCATGCAAGAGGAGCTCAACAATTTCACAAGGAATGAGGTATGGCATTTAGTTCCACGTCCTAATCAAAATGTTGTAGGAACCAAGTGGGTTTTCCGCAACAAGCAAGACGAGCATGGTGTGGTGACAAGGAACAAAGCTCGACTCGTGGCCAAGGGGTATTCACAAGTCGAAGGTTTGGATTTCGGTGAAACCTATGCACCTGTAGCTAGGCTTGAGTCAATTCGCATATTATTAGCCTATGCTACTTACCATGGCTTCAAGCTTTATCAAATGGACGTGAAGAGTGCCTTCCTCAATGGACCAATCAAGGAGGAAGTCTATGTTGAGCAACCTCCCGGCTTTGAAGACAGTGAGTACCCTAACCATGTTTATAGGCTCTCTAAGGTGCTTTATGGGCTCAAGCAAGCCCCAAGAGCATGGTATGAATGCCTTAGAGATTTCCTTATTTCAAATGGCTTCAAAGTCGGCAAAGCCGATCCTACTTTATTCACTAAGACTCTTGACAATGATTTGTTTGTATGCCAAATTTATGTTGATGATATTATATTTGGGTCTACTAACAAATCTACATGTGAAGAATTTAGTAGGATCATGACACAGAAATTCGAGATGTCAATGATGGGGGAGTTGAAGTATTTTCTAGGATTCCAAGTCAAGCAACTCCAAGAAGGCACCTTCATTAGCCAAACGAAGTATACTCAAGACATTCTAAGCAAGTTCGGAATGAAGGATGCCAAGCCCATCAAGACACCCATGGGAACCAATGGGCATCTCGACCTCGACACGGGAGGTAAGTCCGTGGATCAAAAGGTATACCGGTCGATGATTGGTTCATTGCTTTATTTATGTGCATCTCGACCGGACATTATGCTTTCCGTATGCATGTGTGCAAGATTCCAAGCCGACCCTAAGGAATCACACCTTACGGCTGTAAAACGAATCTTGAGATATTTGGCTTATACTCCTGAGTTTGGGCTTTGGTACCCTCGGGGATCCACATTTGATTTGATTGGTTATTCGGATGCCGATTGGGCGGGGTGTAAGATTAATAGAAAGAGCACATCAGGGACTTGCCAGTTCTTGGGAAGATCCTTGGTGTCATGGGCTTCAAAGAAGCAAAATTCGGTCGCTCTTTCTACCGCCGAAGCCGAGTATATTGCCGCAGGCCACTGTTGCGCGCAATTGCTTTGGATGAGGCAAACCCTGCGGGACTACGGTTACAAATTAACCAAAGTCCCTTTGCTATGTGACAATGAGAGTGCAATCAAAATGGCCGACAATCCCGTTGAGCATAGCCGCACTAAGCACATAGCCATTCGGTATCATTTTCTTCGGGATCACCAACAAAAGGGGGATATCGAGATTTCATACATTAACACTAAAGATCAATTAGCCGATATCTTTACCAAGCCACTTGATGAACAATCTTTTACCAGACTTAGGCATGAGCTCAATATTCTTGATTCTAGGAATTTCTTTTGCTAGTTTTGCACACATAGCTCATACATATACCTTTGATCATGTCTCTTTTATATATGCTATGACTAATGTGTTTTCAAGTGTATCTCAAACCAAGTCATAGGTATATTGAAAGGGAATTGGAGTCTTCGGCGAAGACAAGGCTTCCACTCCACTCTACTACTCATCCTTCGCCGTCGCTCCGCATCACTCTCCATCTTTGGTATTATCTTCACTCATTTATTTCATGACCAAAGGAGGAGAAGATACTTCTATGGGCTCTAATGATTCCGTTTTTGGCGATTCATGCCAAAGGGGGAGAAAGCATGAGCCCAAAGCAAAAGGACCGCACCACCACCCTATTTTTAAAATTGATGATTTTCATTTGGTAAATTTCAAAATTGGTATCTCTTTGTGTTCTAAAGGGGGAGTAAGTAGTATTTTCAAAATTGATGTCTTAAAACCCTCTTGAACACTAAGAGGAGACCTTATTTGAGGGGGAGTTTTTGTTTAGTCAAAGGAAAAGCATTTGGAACAAAGGAAGAAAATTTCAAACTTGAAAATGCTTTGCAAATCTTATTCATTTACCTTTGACTATCTTGCAAAAGGACTTTGAAAAAAATTTACAAAAGAGTTTGCAAAAACAAAACTCTTGGTGCAAATATGGTCCAATATGTCAAAAACAAAGAAAACAATCCATGCGCATCATATAAGTATATATTGGCTCAATTCCAAGCAACCTTTGCACTTACCTTATGCAAACTAGTTCAAATATGTACTTCTATATTTGCTTTGGTTTGTGTTGGCATCAATCACCAAAAAGGGGAAGATTGAAAGGGAATTAGGCTTACACCTAGTTCCTAAATAATTTTGGTGGTTGAATTGCTCAACACAAATATTGGACTAACTAGTTTGCTCTAGTACTCAAGTTATACAGGTGCAAAAGGTTCACACTTAGCCAATAAAAAGACCAAGTTTTGGATTCAACAAAGGAGCAACGAGGGAACTGAAGGCACCTCTGGCTGGAGGCACCGGACTGTCCGGTGTGCACCGGACAGTGTCCGGTGCGCCCAGAGGACTCCAACTCAAACTCTTCGCCCTCAGGAATTCTCGGAAGCCGGCGCGCTATAATTCACCGGACTGTCCGGTGTGCACCGGACATGTCCGGTGCTTCAAGGAAGCGCGGTCTCCGGAACTCGCCAGCCTCGGGTTCGCGCGGCAGCCGCTCCGCTAAAATTCACCGGACTGTCCGGTGTGCACCGGACTGTCCGGTGTACCAGCGGGGCAACGGCTCTTTTCGGCGCCAACGGCTCCCTGCGGTGCATTTAATGCGCGCGCAGCGCGCGCAGACGTCAGACGTGCCCATACCGGTGCACCGGACATCAAACAGTACATGTCCGGTGTGCACCGGACACCCAGGCGGGCCCAGAAGTCAGAAGCTCCAACGGTCAGAATCCAACGGCATTGATGACGTGGCAGGGGCACCGGACTGTCCGGTGTGCACCGGACTGTCCGGTGCGCCATCGAACAGAAGCCTCCAGCCAACGGTCAAGTTTGGTGGTTGGGGCTATAAATACCCCAACCACCCCACCATTCATTGCATCCAAGTTTTCCAACTTCCAACCACTTACAAGAGCTAGGCATTCAATTCTAGACACACCAAAGAGATCAAATCCTCTCCAAATTCCACTCAAGCCTTTAGTGACTAGCGAGAGAGATTTGCCGTGTTCTTTTGAGCTCTTGCACTTGGATCGCTTTCTTTCTTTCTCACTTGTTCTTGTGATCAAAACTCAATTGTAACCAAGGCAAGAGGCACCAATTGTGTGGTGGCCCTTGCGGGGAAGTTTTGTTCCCGTTTGATTGAGAAGAAGAAAGGCTCACTCGGTCCGAGGGACCGTTTGAGAGAGGGAAGGGTTGAAAGAGACCCGGCCTTTGTGGCCTCCTCAACGGGGAGTAGGTTTGCGAGAACCGAACCTCGGTAAAACAAATCCACGTGTCACTCTCTTCATTTGGTTGCGATTTGTTTTTGCGCCCTCTCTCGCGGACTCGTTTATATTTCTAACGCTAACCCGGCTTGTAGTTGTGATTATTTTTGAGATTTTCAGTTTCGCCCTATTCACCCCCCCCCTCTAGGCGACTTTCACACAGTAAATGCCAAGTGGCTAGAGAGGAGACAAAACACAATAACCACAAGAAATCAATCACAGAGATGGCACGGTGGTTATCCCGTGGTTCGGCCAAGACCAACGCTTGCCTACTCCACGTTGTGGCGTCCCAACGGACGAGGGTTGCAATCAACCCCTCTCAAGCGGTCCAAAGACCCACTTGAATACCACGGTGTTTTGCTTGCTTTACTCAATCCCGTTTGCGAGGAATCTCCACAACTTGGAGCCTCTCGCCCTTACACTTAAAGTTCACAAAGAAGCACGGAGCAAGGGAGGGATTAGCAACGCACTCAAGACAAGAAATCACAGCAACACCATGCACACAAGTCGCAATGAGAGCTCACAACACAACTCAATGAGTTCACCACTCAACTAGAGCTCTAATTGCTATCGCAAAGAATCAAAGGCGCGGAATCGATGTCTTGGTGCTTAGGAATGTTGTAGGAATACTTGGTGTACTCCTCCATGCGCCTAGGGGTCCCTTTTATAGCCCCAAGGCAGCTAGGAGCCGTTGAGAGCAATCTAGGAAGGCTGATCTTGCCTTCTGTCGACTGGCACACCGGACAGTCCGGTGCACACCGGACACTGTCTGGTGCCCGATTTCCTTCCACAAATGGCACAGTCGACCGTTGGCAGCCTGAGAGCCGTTGGCGCACCGGACATGTTCGGTGCACACCGGACAGTCCGGTGCCTCCTACTAGCCGTTGGCTCGGTCACGTGTCCCGCGCAGATCGCGCGGCCGACCGTTGGCCCTGCCGACCGTTGGCTCACCGGACAGTCCGGTGCACACCGGACAGTCCGGTGAATTATAGCCGTACGTCGCCGATGAATTCCCGAGAGCGACGAGTTCGCTTGTGAACGACCCACCGGACAGTCCGGTGAATTATAGACGTACACCGCCATCGAAGTCCCGAGAGCAGCCACTTTGCTCGAGCCAGCCTGGCGCACCGGACACTGTCTGGTGCACCACCGGACAGTCCGGTGCTCCCAGACTGAGCAGATTCTTGGCTGCTCGAGCCAAGACATTTTCAATTGGATTTTTCCTGTTTCCAGCACTTAGACACAATACATTAGTCTCTAAAACAATGTACTAAGTCTGAGAAACATACCTTTATCCTTGATTTGTACTTTGTCCACCATTTTACACTTATGCACTTGTGTTGGACACTAAATCACCAAAATACTTAGAAATGGCCCAAGGGCACATTTCCCTTTCAATAACCTATTAAATCAAAGGTGAATCCCTTGGGGTACCAAAGACCAAACTTAGGTGTATGAACTAGATATCTCAAGATTCGTTTTACAACCCTAACGTGAACTTCCTTAGGATCGGCTTCGAATCTTACACACATGCATACAGAAAGCATTATATCCAGTCGAGATGCACATAAATAGAGTAAAGAACCTATCATCGACCGGTATACCTTTTGATCTACAGATTTACCTCCCATGTCGAGGTCGAGATGCCCATTGGTTCCCATGGGTGTCTTGATGGGCTTGGCATCCTTCATCCCAAACTTGGTGAGTATGTCTTGAATGTACTTTGTTTGGCTGATGAAGGTGCCCTCTTGGAGTTGCTTCACTTGAAATCCTAGGAAATACTTCAACTCCCCCATCATAGACATCTCGAATTTTTGAATTGTTATCCTACTAAACTCTTCACATGTAGATTTGTTAGTAGACTCAAATATGATATCATCAACATAAATTTGGCATACAAACAAATCATTTGCAATAGTTTTAGTAAAAAGTTTAGGATCGGCTTTGCTGACTTTGAAGCCATTAGTGATAAGAAAATCTCTTAGGCATTCATACCATGCTCTTGGAGCTTGCTTGAGCCCATAATGCGCCTTAGAGAGTTTATACACATGGTTTGGGTACTCACTATCTTCAAAGCCGGGAGGTTGCTCAACATAGACCTCCTCCTTGATTGGTCCATTGAGGAAGGCACTTTTCACGTCCATTTGATAGAGCTTAAAGCCATGGTAAGTAGCATAGGCAAGTAATATATGAATTGACTCAAGCCTAGTTATGGGTGCATAGGTTTCACCGAAATCCAAACCTTCGACTTGTGAATATCCCTTGGCCACAAGTCGGGCTTTGTTCCTTGTCACCACACCATGCTCATCTTGCTTGTTGCGGAAGACCCACTTGGTTCCTACAACATTTTGATTAGGACGTGGAACAAGATGCCATACCTCATCCCTCATGAAGTTGTTGAGTTCCTCTTGCATTACCAACACCCAATCTGAATCCCTTAATGCGTCTTCCACCCTGTATGGCTCAATAGAAGACACAAAAGTGTAATGTTCACAAAAATGAGCAACGTGAGATCGAGTGGTTACCCCCTTATGAATATCGCCGAGGATGGAGTTCACGGGGTGATTTCATTGTATCGCTTGGTGGACTCTTGGGTGTGGCGGTCTTGGACCCTCATCATCTTCCTTGTCTTGATCATGAGCATCTCCCCCTTGATCATTGTCCTCCTCTTGAGGTGGCTCATCTTCTTGATCTTCATTTTCATCCTCTTGAGCTTGATCCTCATCTTGGGTTGGTGGAGAAGCTTGAATTGAAGATGATGGTTGATCTTGTGCTTGTGGAGGCCCTTCGGATTCCTTAGGACACATATCCCCGATGGACATGTTCCTTAGCACGACGCACGGAGCCTCTTCATCATCTAGCTCATTAAGATCAACTTGCTCTACTTGAGAGCCATTAGTTTCATCAAACACAATGTCACAAGAAACTTCAACTAGTCCAGTGGACTTGTTAAAGACAACTCTATATGCCCTTGTGTTTGAGTCATAACCAAGTAAAAAGCCTTCTACAGCCTTAGGAACAAATTTAGATTTTCTACCCTTTTTAACAAGAATAAAGCATTTGCTACCAAAAACTCTAAAATATGAAACATTGGGCTTTTTACCGGTTAGGAGTTCATAGGATATCTTCTTGAGGATTCGGTGAAGGTAGAGACGGTTGATGGCGTAGCAAGCGGTGTTGATTGCTTCCGCCTAAAACCGGTCCGAAGTCTTGTACTCATCAAGCATGGTCCTCGCCATGTCAAGTAGAGTTCTATTCTTCCTCTCCACTACACCATTTTGTTGTGGCATGTAGGGAGAAGAGAACTCATGCTTGATGCCCTCATCCTCAAGGAAGCCTTCTATTTGTGAGTTCTTGAACTCTGTTCCGTTGTCGCTTCTAATCTTTTTGATCCTTAAACCGAACTCGTTTTGAGCTCGTCTTAAGAATCCCTTTAAAGTCTCTTGGGTTTGTGATTTATCCTGCAAAAAGAACATCCAAGTGAAGCGAGAATAATCATCCACAATTACAAGACACTACTTACTCCCGTCGATGCTTATGTAAGCTATCCGGCCGAATAGGTCCATGTGGAGTAGCTCAAGCGGTCTGCCAGTCGTCATGATGTTCTTGTGTGGATGATGAACAGCAACTTGCTTCCCTGCTTGACATGCACTACAAATCCTATCTTTCTCAAAATGAACATTTGTTAGTCCCAAAATGTGCTCTCCCTTTAGAAGCTTATGAAGATTCTTCATCCCAACGTGGGCTAGTCGACGGTGTCAGAGCCAACCCATGTTAGTCTTAGCAATTAAGCAAGTGTCGAGTTCAGCTCTATTAAAATCAACTAAGTATAGCTGACCCTCTAACACTCCCTTAAATGCTACTGAATCATCACTTCTTCTAAAGACAGTAACACCTATATCCGTAAAAAGACAGTTGTAACCCATTTTATATAATTGAGAAACTGAAAGCAAGTTATAATCTAAGGAATCTACAAGAAAAACATTGGAAATAGAATGGTCAGGAGATATAGCAATTTTACCAAGTCCTTTGACCAAACCTTGATTTCCATCCCCGAATGTGATAGCTCTTTGGGGATCATGGTTTTTCTCGTAGGAGGAGAACATCCTTTTCTCCCGAGTCATGTGGTTTGTGCACCCACTATCAATGATCCAACTTGAGCCCTCGGATGCATAAACCTACAAAACAAGTTTAGACCTTGTTCTTAGGTACCCAAATGGTCTTGGGTCCTTTGACATTAGAAACAAGCACCTTGGGTACCCAAACACAAGTCTTTGAGCCCTTGTGTTTGCCCCCAACGTATTTGGCAACTATTTTCCCTGATTTGTTAGTTAAAACATATGAAGCATCAAAAGTCTTAAATGAAATGTTATGATCATTTGATGCAATAGGAGATTTCTTTTTAGGCATTTTAACATGTGTAGAACTCCTAGAGCTAGAAGCCTCATTCTTATAAATAAAAGCATGGTGAGGAACCGAATGAGTCTTCTTAGCATGAATTCTCCTAATCTTATCCTCAGGATAACCAGTAGGATATAAAATATAGCCCTCGTTATCCTGAGGCATGGGAGTCTTGCGCTTAACAAAATTAGACAATTTCTTAGGGGCACTAAGCTTGACATTGTCTCCCTGTTGGAAGCCAATACCATCCTTAATGCCAGGGCGTCTCCCACTATAGAGTATGCTTCTAGCAAATATAAATTTTTCATTTTCTAAGTCATGCTCATTAATTTTAGCACTAAGTTGAGCTATGTGATCATTTTGTTGTTTAATTAGTGCTAGGTGATCATGAATAGCATCAACATTAATATCTCTACATCTAGTACAAGTAGTGACATGACTAATAGTAGATGTAGAGGGTTTGCAAGCATTTAATTCGTCAATCTTAGCATGTAAAATAGCATTTTCATTCTTAAGATTGGAAATAGAGGCATTGCAAACATTTAAATCTTTAGCCTTAGCAATTAATTTTTCATTCTCAATTTTAAGGCTAGAGAGTGATGCATTCAACTTGTCAATCTTAGTAATCAAACTAGCATTATCATTTCTAAGACTAATAATTGAATCATCACAAACATCTAACTTCTCAACCTTAGCAATTAATTTTACATTTTCATTTCTAAGGTTTGAGATAATATCATGGCAAGTGCTTAGCTCACTAGTCAATTTTTCACATTTTTCTACTTCCTGAGCATGAGCATTTTTAACCTTAATATGCTTCTTATTTTCCTTAATAAGGAATTCCTCTTGGCTATCCAAGAGTTCATCCTTCTCATGAATAGCACCTATCAATTCATTTAATTTTTCTTTTTGTTGCATGTTTAGGTTGGCAAAAAGAGCAAGCAAATTATCTTCATCATCACTAGAGTTATCCTCATCACTAGATGTTGCATATTTAGTGGAGGCTCTAGATTTTACCTTCTTTTTTGTCGTCCTTTGCCATGAGACACTTGTGGCCGACGTTGGGGAAGAGAAGACCCTTGTTGACGGCGATGTTGGCGGCGTCCTCGTCGGAGGAGGAGTCGATGGAGCTCTCATCGGAGTCCCACTCCGGACAAACATGGGCATCGCCGCCCTTCTTCTTGTAGTACTTCTTCTTCTCCTTCCTTCTTCCTTTCTTGTCGTCGCCCCTATCACTATCACTTGATAATGGACATTTAGCAATGAAATGACCGGGCTTACCACACTTGTAGCAAACCTTCTTGGAATGGGATTTGTAGTCTCTCCCTTTCCTTTGCTTGAGGATTTGGCGAAAGCTTTTGATGATTAAAGCCATCTCCTCATTGTCGAGCTTAGAGGCGTCAATGGGGAGCCTACTTGACGTAGACTCTTCTTTCTTCTCCTCCGTCGCTTTGAATGCGATAGGTTGCACCTCAGGTGTGGAGGTGGTGCCTCGCTCGATGATTTGTTTGGAGCCTTTGATCATCAACTCAAAGCTCACAAACTTCCCTATAACCTCCTCGGGAGACATTAGCTTGTATCTAGGATCACCACGAATTAATTGAACTTGTGTAGGATTAATAAAAACAAGTGATCTTAGAATAACCTTGACCATTTCATGGTCATCCCATTTGGTGCTCCCGAAGTTGTGCACTTGGTTTACCAAGGTTTTTAGCTGGTTGTACATGGCTTGTGGCTCCTCTCCTTAGTTGAGCATGAATCGACCGAGCTCCCCCTCGATCGTTTCCGGCTTGGTGATCTTGGTCACCTCATCTCCCTCGAGCGCGGTCTTGAGCACGTCCCAAATCTCTTTGGCACTCTTCAACCCTTGCACCTTATTATACTCCTCTCGACTTAGAGAGGCGAGGAGTATAGTAGTGGCTTGGGAGTTGAAGTGCCGGATTTGGGCTACCTCGTCCGAGTCATAGCCTTCATCCCCCATGGATGGTTCCTGCGCACCAAACTCAACAATGTCCCAAATGCTAGCGTGGAGTGAGGTTAAATGGTGCCTCATTTTATCACTCCACATACAATAATCTTCACCGTCAAAAACCGGTGGTTTGCCTAGTGGGACGGAAAGTAAAGGAGTGCATTTGGAAATGCGTGGATAGCGTAAGGGGATCTTACTAAACTTCTTGCGCTCATGGCGCTTAGAAGTGACGGACGGTGTGTCAGAACTGGAGGTGGACGACGACGAAGAATCGGTCTCGTAGTAGACCACTTTCTTCATTTTCTTCTTCTTGTTCCACTCCGGTGCGACCTGACGCGGGGAGGTGATTCCTCCCTCTTCTTGTTGCCAGACTCCCCCGATGGAGCTTTCCCGTGGCTTGTGGCGGGCTTCTCGTCGGTCACCATCTCCTTCTTGGCGTGAGCTCCTGACATCACTTCGAGCGGTTAGGCTCTAATGAAGTATCGGGCTTGAAAGTCGCCTAGATGGGGGTGAATAGGGCGAAACTGAAATTTACAAATATAATCACAACTACAAGCCGGGTTAGCGTTAGAAATAATAAAGAGTCCGAGAGAGAGGGGGCAAAACAAATCGCAAGCGAATGAAGAGTGTGACATGCGGATTTGTTTTACCGAGGTTCGGTTTTTGCAAACCTATTCCCCGTTGAGGTGGTCACAAAGACCGAGTCTCTTTCAACCCTTTCCCTCTCTCAAACGGTCCCTCGGACCGAGTGAGCTTCTCTTCTCAAATCAAAACCGGGAACAAAAACTTCCCCGCAAGGACCACCACACAATTGGTGTCTCTTGCCTCGGTTACAATGGAGTTTTGATCACAAGAACAAGTGAGAAAGAAAGAAGCAATCCAAGCGCAAGAGCTCAAAAGAACACGACAAATCTCTCTCACTAATCGCTAAAGCCTTGTGTGGAATTGGAGAGGATTTGATCACTTGAGTGTGTCTTGTATTGAATGTCTAGCTCTTGTAAGTGGTTGAGAGGTGGAAAACTTGGATGACTTGAATGTGGGGTGGTTGGGGGTATTTATAGCCCCAACCACCAAACTAGCCGTTTGGGTGGAGGCTGTCTGTCGCATGGTGCACCGGACAGTCTGGTGCACACCGGACATGTCCGGTGCGCCAGCCACGTCAAAACGTTAGGGTTCCGACCGTTGGAGCTCTGACTGCTGGGCCCACCTAGATGTCTGTTGGCGCACCGGACATGTACTGTAGAGTGTCCGGTGCGCCATGTTGCGCGTGCCTAACTTCTGCGCGCTCTGGCGCGCATTTAATGCCGCTGCAGGTGACCGTTGGCGTCGAAATAGCCGTTGCTCCGATGTTACACCGGACAGTCCGGTGTACACCGGACATGTCCGGTGAATTATAGCGGAGTAGCCGTTGTGAATTCCCGAAGCTGGCAAGTTCAGAGTCGCGTTCCCTTGGAGCACCGGACACTGTCCGGTGTACACCGGACAGTCCGGTGAATTATAGCGGAGTGACTCTGTGTTTTCCCGAAGGTGAGGAGTTCAGCGCGTGGAGAACCCTGGTGCACCGGACATGTCCGGTGGCACACCGGACAGTCCGGTGCGCCATACCAGAGTGCCTTCGGTTATCCCTTGCTCCTTTTGTTGAACCCTTTTCTTGGTCTTTTTATTGGCTTAGTGTGAACCTTTGGTACCTGTATAACTTATAGACTTGGGCAAACTAGTTAGTCCAATTATTTGTGTTGGGCAATTCAACCACCAAAATTAGTTTAGGAAATAGGTGTAAGCCTAATTCCCTTTCAATCTCCCCCTTTTTGGTGATTGATGCCAACACAAACCAAAGCAAATATAGAAGTGCAGAATTTGAACTAGTTTGCATATGCAAGCGCAAAGGTTACTTAGAATTGAGCCAATAAATATTACTTACTAGATATGCATGGATTGTTTCTTTTATTTTTAACATTTTGGACCATGCTTGCACCACAAGTTTTGTTTTTGCAAATTCTTTTGTAAATTTTTCAAAGTCTTTTTGCAAATAGTCAAAGGTAAATGAATAAGATTTTGCGAAGCATTTTCAAGTTTTGAAATTTTCTCCCTTGTTTCAAATGTTTTTCCTTTGACTAAACAAAACTCCCCCTCAAGTAAATTCTCCTCTTAGTGTTCAAGAGGGTTTTAAGATATTAATTTTGAAAGGTGCTACTTTCTCCCCCTTTAGAACACAAAGAGATACTAATTTGAAATTTTCTAATTGAAATTCATTTTAAAATTAGGGTGGTGGTGCGGTCCATTTGCTTTGGGCTCATAATCTCTCCCCCTTTGGCATGAATCGCCAAAAACGGAATCATGAGAGCCCTTTACTAACTACTTACTCCCCTTTGGCAAATAAAACATATGAGTGAAGATTATACCAAAGACGAAGAATTGCTTGGAGCGTCGGCGAAGGATGAGCAATAGAGTGGAGTGGAAGCCTTGTCTTTGCCGAAGACTCCAATTCCCTTTCAATATACCTATGACTTGGTTTGAAATACACTTGAAAACTCATTAGTCATAGCATATATAAAAGAGACATGATCAAAGGTATATTTATGAGCTATGTGTGCAAATTAGCAAAAGAAATTCCTAGAATCAAGAATATTGAGCTCATACCTAAGTTTGGTAAAAGTTTGTTCATCTAGTGGCTTGGTAAGGATATCGGCTAATTGATCTTTAGTATTAATGTATGCAATCTCGATATCCCCCTTTTGTTGGTGATCCCTAAGAAAATGATACCGAATGGCTATGTGTTTAGTGCGGCTATGCTCAACGGGATTATCTGCCATGCGGATTGCACTCTCATTATCACATAGAAGAGGAACTTTGGTTAATTTGTAACCATAGTCCCGTAGGGTTTGCCTCATCCAGAGCAATTGCGCGCAACAATGACCTGCGGCAATATACTCGGCTTTGGCGGTAGAAAGAGCGACCGAATTTTGCTTCTTTGAAGCCCAAGACACCAAGGATCTTCCCAAGAACTGGCAAGTCCCCGATGTGCTCTTTCTATTAATCTTACACCCTGCCCAATCGGCATCCGAATAACCAATCAAATCAAATGTGGATCCCCGAGGGTACCAAAGCCCAAACTTAGGAGTATAAGCCAAATATCTCAAGATTCGTTTTACGGCCGTAAGGTGAGATTCCTTAGGGTCGGCTTGAAATCTTGCACACATGCATACGGAAAGCATAATGTCCGGTCGAGATGCACATAAATAGAGTAATGAACCTATCATCGACCGGTATACCTTTTGATCCACGGACTTACCTCCCGTGTCGAGGTCGAGATGCCCATTGGTTCCCATGGGAGTCTTGATGGGCTTGGCATCCTTCATTCCAAACTTGTTTAGAATGTCTTGAGTATACTTCGTTTGGAAAATGAAGGTGCCCTCTTGGAGTTGCTTTACTTGAAATCCCAAGAAATACTTCAACTCCCCCATCATAGACATCTCGAATTTCTGTGTCATGATCCTACTAAATTCCTCACATGTAGATTCATTAGTAGACCCAAATATAATATCATCAACATAAATTTGGCATACAAACAAATCATTGTCAAGAGTTTTAGTAAATAAAGTAGGATCGGCCTTGCCGACTTTGAAGCCATTAGCAATAAGGAAATCTCTTAGGCATTCATACCATGCTCTTGGGGCTTGCTTGAGCCCATAAAGCGCCTTAGAGAGCCTATAGACATGGTTAGGATAGTTACTGTCTTCAAAGCCGGGAGGTTGCTCAACATAGACCTCTTCCTTGATTGGTCCATTGAGGAAAGCACTCTTCACGTCCATTTGGTAAAGCTTGAAGCCATGGTAAGTAGCATAGGCTAATAATATGCGAATTGACTCAAGCGTAGCTACGGGTGCATAGGTTTCACCAAAATCCAAACCTTCGACTTGTGAATACCCCTTGGCCACGAGTCGAGCTTTGTTCCTTGTCACCACACCATGCTCGTCTTGCTTGTTGCGGAAGACCCACTTGGTTCCTACAACATTTTGATTAGGACGTGGAACCAAATGCCATACCTCGTTCCTAGTGAAGTTGTTGAGCTCCTCTTGCATCGCCATCACCCAATCCGAATCTTGTAGTGCTTCCTCTACCCTGTGTGGCTCAATAGAGGAAACAAAAGAGTAATGCTCACAAAAATGTGCAACACGAGATCTAGTGGTTACCCCCTTATGAATATCGCCGAGGATGGTGTCGACGGGGTGATCTCGTTGAATTGCTTGGTGGACTCTTGGGTGTGGCGGCCTTGGTTCTTCATCCTCCTTGTCTTGATCATTTGCATCTCCCCCTTGATCATTGCCATCATCTTGAGGTGGCTCATCTCTTTGATCTTCCCTTTCATCAACTTGAGCCTCGTCCTCATTTTGAGTTGGTGGAGATGCTTGCGTGGAGGAGGATGGTTGATCTTGTGCATGTGGAGGCTCTTCGGATTCCTTAGGGCACACATACCCAATGGACATGTTCCTTAGCGCGATGCACGGAGCCTGTTCTTCACCTATCTCATCAAGATCAACTTGCTCTACTTGAGAGCCGTTAGTTTCATCAAACACAACGTCACAAGAAACTTCAACAAGTCCTGAGGACTTGTTAAAGACTCTATATGCCCTTGTGTTTGAGTCATATCCTAGTAAAAAGCCTTCTACAGTTTTAGGAGCAAATTTAGATTTTCTACCTCTTTTAACAAGAATAAAGCATTTGCTACCAAAAACTCTAAAATATGAAATATTGGGCTTTTTACCGATTAGGAGTTCATATGATGTCTTCTTGAGGATTCGGTGCAGATATAACCGGTTGATGGCGTAGCAGGCGGTGTTGACCACCTCGGTCCAAAACCGATCCGGAGTCTTGTACTCATCAAGCATGGTTCTTGCCATGTCCAATAGAGTTCGATTCTTCCTCTCCACTACACCATTTTGTTGTGGCGTGTAGGGAGAAGAGAACTCATGCTTGATGCCCTCCTCCTCAAGGAAGCCTTCAATTTGAGAATTCTTGAACTCCATCCCGTTGTCGCTTCTTATTTTCTTGATCCTTAAGCCAAACTCATTTTGAGCTCGTCTCAAGAATCCCTTTAAGGTCTCTTGGGTTTGAGATTTTTCCTGTAAAAAGAATACCCAAGTGAAGCGAGAATAATCATCCACAATAACTAGACAGTACTTACTCCCGCCGATGCTTATGTAAGCTATCGGGCCGAATAGGTCCAAGTATAGGAGCTCCAGTGGCCTGTCAGTCGTCATGATGTTCTTGTGTGGATGATGAACCCCAACTTGCTTCCCGGCTTGGCATGCGCTACAAATCCTGTCTTTCTCAAAATGAACATCTGTTAGTCCTAAAATGTGCTCTCCCTTTAGAAGCTTATGAAGATTCTTCATTCCAACATGGGCTAGTCGGCGGTGCCAGAGCCAACCCATGTTAGTCTTAGCAATTAAGCAAGTGTCGAGTTCAGCTCTATCAAAATCTACCAAGTATAGCTGACCCTCTAACACTCCCTTAAATGCTATTGAATCATCACTTCTTCTAAAGACAGTGACACCTATATCAGTGAGTTATAGCCCATTTGACACAATTGGGATACGGAAAGCAAATTGTAATCTAGTGAATCAACAAGAAAAACATTGGAAATGGAATAGTCAGGAGATATAGCTATTTTACCCAAACCTTTGACCAAACCTTGGTTTCCATCCCCGAATGTGATAGCGCGTTGGGGATCTTGGTTTTTCTCGTAGGAGGAGAACATCTTCTCCCCTGTCATGTGGTTTGTGCACCCGCTGTCAATGATCCAACTTGAGCCCCCGGATGCATAAACCTACAAAATAAGTTTAGTTCTTGACTTTAGGTACCCAAACGGTTTTGGGTCCTTTGGCATTAGAAACAAGAACTTTGGGTACCCAAACACAAGTCTTTGACCCCTTGTGTTTACCCCCAACAAACTTGGCAACTACCTTGCCGGATTTGTTAGTAAGCACATAAGATGCATCAAAAGTTTTAAATGAAATGCTATGATCATTTGATGCACTAGGAGTTTTCTTCTTAGGCAACTTAGCACGGGTTGGTTGCCTAGAGCTAGATGTCTCACCCTTATACATAAAAGCATGATTGGGGCCAGAGTGAGACTTCCTAGAATGAATTCTCCTAATTTTGCTCTCAGGATAGCCGGCAGGGTACAAAATGTAGCCCTCGTTATCCTGAGGCATGGGAGCCTTGCCCTTAACAAAATTAGACAATCTTTTAGGAGGGGCACTAAGTTTGACATTGTCTCCCCTTTGGAAGCCAATGCCATCCTTGATGCCAGGGCGTCTCCCATTATAGAGCATACTTCTATCAAATTTAAACTTTTCATTTTCTAAGTTATGCTCGGCAATTTTAGCATCTAATTTTTCTATATGATCATTTTGTTGTTTAATTAAAGCCATGTGATCATGAATAGCATCAACATCAATATCTCTACATCTAGTGCAAATAGAAACATGCTCAATGGTAGATGTAGAGGGTTTGCAAGAATTAAGTTCAACAATCTTAGCACGCAAAATATCATTGTTATCTCTAAGATCGGAAATTGTAACATTGCAAACATCTAATTCTTTAGCCTTAGCAATTAATTTTTCATTTTCAACCCTAAGGCTAGCAAGAGAGATGTTTAATTCTTCAATCTTAGCAAGCAAATCATCATTATCATTTCTAAGATTGGGAATTGAAACATCACAAACATGAGAATCAACCTTAGCAATTAATTTGGCATTTTCATTTCTAAGGTTGGCAATAGTGTCATGGCATGTGCTTAGCTCACTAGATAATTTCTCACATTTTTCTACTTCTAGAGCATAAGCATTCTTAACCTTAACATGCTTTTTATTTTCCTTGATTAGGAAGTCCTCTTGGGAATCCAAGAGATCATCCTTTTCATGGATGGCACTAATTAGCTCATTTAGTTTTTCCTTTTGTTGCATGTTTAGGTCGGCAAAAAGAATGCGCAAGTTATCCTCCTCATTACTAGCATTATCCTCATCGCTAGATGTTTCATATTTGGTGGAGGATCTTGATTTTACCTTCTTCCTTTTTCCCTCCTTGGCCATGAGGCATTTGTGGCCGACGTTGGGGAAGAGAAGACCCTTGGTGATGGCGATGTTGGCGGCGTCCTCGTCGGAGGAGGAGTCGGTGGAGCTCTCGTCCGAGTCCCACTCCCGGCAAACATGGGCATCGCCGCCCTTCTTCTTGTGGTACCTCTTCTTTTCTCTTCTCTTGCCCTTCTTGTCGTCGCCCCTATCACTGTCACTAGATAGTGGACATTTTGCTATAAAATGACCGGGCTTACAACACTTGTAGCAAACTCTCTTGGAGCAGGGCTTGTAGTCTTTCCCCCTCCTTTGCTTGAGGATTTGACGGAAGCTCTTGATGATGAGCGCCATCTCCTCGTTGTCGAGCTTGGAGGCGTCGATGGGTGTTCGACTTGGAGTAGATTCCTCCTTCTTTTCTTCCGTCGCCTTGAATGCGACCGGTTGTGCTTCGGACGTGGAGGGACCGTCAAGCTCGTTGATCTTCTTTGAGCCTTTGATCATCAACTCAAAGCTCACAAAATTACCTATAAATTCCTCGGGGGTCATTTGAGTATATCTAGGATTGCCACGAATTAATTGAACTTGAGTAGGGTTAAGGAAAACAAGTGATCTTAGAATAACCTTAACCACTTCGTGGTCATCCCATTTTTTGCTCCCGAGGTTGCGCACTTGGTTCACCAAGGTTTTGAGCCAGTTGTACATGTCTTGTGGCTCCTCCCCTTGGCGAAGACGGAAGCGACCGAGCTCCCCCTCGATCGTTTCCCGTTTGGTGATTTTGGTCACCTCATCTCCTTCGTGCGCGGTCTTTAGCACGTCCCAAATCTCCTTGGCGCTCTTCAACCCTTGCACCTTGTTATACTCCTCTCGACTTAGAGAGGTGAGGAGTATAGTGGTGGCTTGGGAGTTGAAGTGCTCGATTTGGGCCACTTCGTCCTCATCATAATCTTCATCACCTACGGATGGTACCTGTACACCAAACTCAACAACATCCCATATACTTTTGTGGAGTGAGGTTAGGTGATATCGCATCATATCACTCCACCTAGCATAATCTTCACCATCAAATGTTGGTGGTTTACCTAATGGGACGGAAAGTAGAGGTGTATGTTTAGGAGTGCGAGGGTAGCGTAGGGGGATCTTACTATACTTCTTGCGCTCTTGGCGCTTAGAAGTGATGGACGGCGCATCGGAGTTGGAGGTCGACGTTGATGAAGTGTCGTTCTCGTAGTAGACCACTTTCCTCATCCTCTTGTGCTTGTCGCCTCTCCGATGCGACTTGTGGGAAGAGGATTTCTTCTCCTTCCCCTTCCCTTTGTTGGAGGAGTTCTTTTTCTCCTTCCTCTTGTTGCGGGACTCTTCCGATGAAGTTGACCCGTGGCTTGTAGTGGGCTTGTCGCCGGTCTCCATCTCCTTCTTGGCGTGATCTCCCGACATCACTTCGAGCGGTTAGGCTCTAATGAAGCACCGGGTTCTGATACCAATTGAAAGTCGCCTAGAGGGGGGTGAATAGGGCGAAACTGAAATTTACAAATATAATCACAACTATAAGACGGGTTAGCGTTAGAAATAATAAAGAGTCCGAGAGAGAGGGGGCAAAACAAATCGCAAGCGAATGAAGAGTGTGACACGCGGATTTGTTTTACCGAGGTTCGGTTTTTGCAAACCTATTCCCCGTTGAGGTGGTCACAAAGACCGGGTCTCTTTCAACCCTTTCCCTCTCTCAAATGGTCCCTCGGACCGAGTGAGCTTCTCTTCTCAAATCAAAACCGGGAACAAAAACTTCCCCGCAAGGACCACCACACAATTGGTCTCTTGCCTCGGTTACAATGGAGTTTTGATCACAAGAACAAGTGAGAAAGAAAGAAGCAATCCAAGCGCAAGAGCTCAAAAGAACACGGCAAATCTCTCTCACTAATCGCTAAAGCCTTGTGTGGAATTGGAGAGGATTTGCTCACTTGAGTGTGTCTTGTATTGAATGCCTAGCTCTTGTAAGTGGTTGAGAGGTGGAAAACTTGGATGACTTGAATGTGGGGTGGTTGGGGGTATTTATAGCCCCAACCACCAAACTAGCCGTTTGGGTGGAGGCTGTCTATCGCATGGTGCACACCAGACATGTCTGGTGCGCCAGCCACGTCAAAACGTTAGGGTTCCGACCGTTGGAGCTCTGACTGCTGGGCCCGCCTGGATGTCCGATGGCGCACCGGACATGTACTATAGATTGTCCGGTGCGCCATGTTGCGCGTGCCTGACTTCTGCACGCTCTGGCGCGCATTTAATGCCGCTGCAGGTGACCGTTGGCGCCGAAATAGCCGTTGCTCCGATGTTACACCGGACAGTCCGGTGTGCACCGGACATGTCCGGTGAATTATAGCGGAGTAGCCGTTGTGAATTCCCGAAGCTGGCGAGTTCAGAGTCGCGTTCCCTTGGACCACCGGACACTGTCCGGTGTACACCGGACAGTCCGATGAATTATAGCGAAGCGACTCTACGTTTTCCCGAAGGTGAGGAGTTCAGCGCGTGGAGAACCCTGTTGCACCGGACATGTCCGGTGGCACACCGGACAGTCCGGTGCGCCAGACCAGAGTGCCTTCGGTTATCCCTTGCTCCTTTTGTTGAACCCTTTTCTTGGTCTTTTTATTGGCTTAGTGTGAACCTTTGGTACCTGTATAACTTATAGACTTGGGCAAACTAGTTAGTCCAATTATTTGTGTTGGGCAATTCAACCACCAAAATTAGTTTAGGAAATAGGTGTAAGCCTAATTCCCTTTCAGGGCTCTGATACCAATTGAAAGTTGCCTAGAGGAGGGTGAATAGGCAAATCTGAAATTTATAAACTTAAAGCACCACTACAAGCCGGGGTTAGCGTTAGAAATGTAATCGAGTCCGAAAAAGAGGGCGAAAACAAATTACAAGCAAATGAAGAGTGTGACATGGTGATTTGTTTTACCGAGGTTCGGTTCTTGAAAACCTACTCCCCGTTGAGGTGGTCACAAAGACCGGGTCTCTTTCAACCCTTTCCCTCTCTCAAACGGGCACCTAGACCGAGTGAGCTTTTCTCCTCAATCAATTGGGACACTTAGTCCCCACAAGGACCACCACATAATTGGTGTATCTTGCTTTGATTACAAAGATGTTGAGAACAAGAAATGGGGAAGAAGAAAAGCGATCCAAGCGCAAGAGCTCAAAAGAACACGGCAAAACTCTCTCTTCTAGTCACTATTGCTTTGAGTGGAATTGGGACTTGGAGAGAATTTGATTCACTCTATTTGTGTCTTGTATTGATTGCACTAGCTCTTGTATTGAATGTGTTGGCTAAAAACTTGGATGCCTTGAAAAGTGTGGTGGTTGGGGGTATTTGTAGCCCCAACCACCAAAGTGGCCGTTGGGGAAGGCTGCTGTCGAAGGGTGCACCGGACAGTCCGGTGCACCACCGGACACTGTCCGGTGCGCCAGCCACGTCACCCATCCTTTAGGGTTCGACCGTTGGAGCTCTGACATGTGGGGCCACCGGACAGTCCGGTGGTGCACCGGACAGTCACTGTTCACTATCCGGTGCGCCTTCTGGCGCCTGCTCTAACTCTGCGTGCGCTGTCCGCGCACTGTTCACGCACTGTTCACTTTTGCAGACGACCGTTGGCGCTGTTAGCCGTTGCTCCGCATGGCACACCGGACAGTCCGGTGCTACACTGGACAGTCCGGTGAATTATAGCGGAGAATCATTTCCAGAAACCCGAAGCTGAGCAGTTCGAGTGGATTCACCCTGGTGCACCGGACACTGTCCGGTGCGCCAGACCAGGGTTGCCTCGGTTTCTTTTGCTCCTTTTTATTTGAACCCTTTCTTGGACTTTTTATTGGTTTGTGTTGAACCTTTGGCACCTGTAGAACTTATAATCTAGAGCAAACTAGTTAGTCCAATTATTTGTGTTGGGCAATTCAACTACCAAAATTATTTAGAAAAAGGTTTGACCCTATTTCCCTTTCAAGGGGCACCATTGTCTTTTCCTTTACATACGTGTTGACCAAGCCTTCAAGTTATCTCCTTCGTCTTTGACATCTTGTTGTTGCATGCTCAGATCAAGAAGCCGAAGCTTCTTCATGTCACCTTCTAATGTACACCGCTCAAACGAAGGATTCAAACAAAAGTCAGCTCTGTTATTGCTTCAGAAGACCTAAAATAGACTTGGAAACCGTTTATGACTTAATTATTTAAGCAACTTCGGCAGGAGAGGCCCTCCAATAGGTATTGACACCACAAATACCTCTATCTCTACTACTATATAAGATCCTAATGTAGACCGTGCACCGCAGTGGCGGAGCACAAACCAAAAATAAGGTATGGCAGTGGAAGGTGGTGACTTCCTTTGTTCCTTGCTGGCTCGCTTCTAAATTTCTAATCCTCTGTTTTTCATTGTCATTGTCCCACTTCTTCAATCACACACATTGTGTTGTGCACATACAAACACATGGCCTGACAGCCTCACTACTTCAAGCCTTCAATTGGTTCGACGTCGGCCAGACACCAGAGGCCGAGGCCCAAGGGGGCCAAGCAGGGGAGGCGGCGACCGTCGAGGTGCGGTCAAGCTCGGGCAGCCAGGTGAGGCAAAGTCTCAGCGAGGCGCAGTCCAACGAACGAGCTCTGGTGGACGACGACAAGAGTTGTGCGATGTGTGCGACTGCGCGGGGTTGGTGGGTTGTGGCGCGCCGGACATGGAGCTAGCGGCCGGCTGGCGCCACGGGGTGCAGAGCTGGACAACTGGTTGTAGTGGGCGATGAGTGGCAGCGATCATAGAGCAAGGAGACTAAAAGGATCATGATGCCCAAGAGGGGATGAATTGGGCTTTTCTAAAAATCAACAATAATTAAACCCTAAGCAAGAGCCCAACTTTACCCAACAACTAGCAATAAGAGAATACTACTAGAAATACAACAATACTAAGACATTGCTTCAACTACTTACTAAACAAATAAACAAGGTAAAATGCTTGAATTAAATGTGGAATGTAAAGCAAGGTTTAGAATACTCCTCCAATTTTTTTCTCGAGGTATCGAAGAGTCAGCACTCTTCCCTAGTCCTCGTTGGAGCACCCGCACAAGGGTATCGCTCCCCCTTGGTCCTCGCAAGAACCAAGTGCTCACTATGAGATGATCCTTTACCACTCCGGCGCGGTGGATCCCTCACGACCGCTTACAATCTTGAGCCAGGTCACCAACAAATCCTCCAAGGTGATCACATTGCTCCCAACGCACCAAGCCGTCTAGGTGATACCGATCACCAAGAGTAACAAGCCATAGACTTTCACTTGACCAAGAGAAGCCTAATGCATACGGTGTGTGCTCTAGGTGGCTCTCACTTGCACTAATGAGGTCCTAATGCGGGATTAAGATTTTCTAATCACCTCACTATGCTTTGTGGTGATTTCAATGCTCTAGCAATGTATGGGTGTTAATGTGGGCAGCAAGACATTCAATATGATGGGTGGAGGGGGTATAAATAGCCCCACCCACCAAACTAGCTGTTACCAAAACTTCCTGCGCATGGGCGCACCGGACAGTCCGGTGCGCCAACGGTCACTTCCAACGGCTAGTTCTGACAGCTAGCCGTTGGGCAGATGGCACACGGGACAGTGAACAATCACTGTCCGGTACACACCGGACAGTCCGGTGTGACGGCTAAAATTCCATTTTGCAACTCGTTGCTCTCGGGTTTCTGCGGGGGAGAAGGTCTTCCCCGGGCTAGACTGGCCCCACTATCAGAGGGCGCACCGGACAGTCCGGTGACCCTAAGACATAAACCCTAATTCTTGTTTCCTTCTGATGTTCAAATCTATTTTCGTTCTAACTCGTGAGTGTGTTATAGAGTGACACCTAGCACTAGATGTGAGTGTGAATATACACCAACACTACACTAGAACTCTCTTGGCCAAACTACTCACCGACAACCCCTCTTTATAGTACGACTAAAATAAAATAGAAGACCTAACTCTATACCGAGTGTCCACAACTCCTTGACACTCGAAATACGAAGACCTTCATCTTTTGATTCGTCGTTTCAGCCGTCGCTTCAAGTTCTCATCTCGGAGATTGTTTTCACCGTTGTAATACAACTTCCTGTAATACGACCTAACTTACCATTATCTCTGCAAAACACACGTTAGTCACATATATCATTACGTTGTCATTAATCACTAAAACCAACCAGGGGCCTAGATGCTTTCAGAGACTAACGCGTGTAAGTTTGGTGACTTGCGTATGGGATGGATCCGCTGATGGGCTTCACCGCTGGAAAAAATATGTTTAACTCCTTTAGCGGACTGAGCTGAGGTATGACGTAGGTCGTACTTGGCCATAATGGGCCCTCTGTCCCTGGTGCATCGTGGTTCTGCCATTCTGCTTCCCGTCAATCTACAACTTTGGTTCTGCCTCCGGTCAATCTGGACCATCCGTGTCGTCCTTCGCCCCAAGCCCACAGCGTGAGCAACTCTCTTGCTCCTCCCTCTGTAGTCGTCGCCCTGTCTCCCGTACTCTGTCCGCGCGAGCCGCCAATGACCCCTCAGGGTTGATTTGGTGACAAAGGGGTCACAGGGGAATTGAGAGGGAAATAAACTAATTTCCCCCTCAATCCCCTCCAATCTCTGTGATCTGTGGTCACCAAATCAGGCCTCACTGTTTGCGCGGTCGAGCTCGGGCAGCCAGGTGAGGCAAAGTTACAGCGAGGCGTGGTCCAACGAACGAGCTCCGGTGGATGACGACAAGAGTCGTGCGTGACTGCGCGGGGTTGGCAGGTTGCGACGCGCCGAGCATGGAGCTAGCGGCTGGCTGGCACCGCTGGGCGCAGAGCTGGACAGCTGGTTGTGGTGGGCGATGGGTGGCGGCGACCATAGAGTGAGACTGACGCGCATAAACTTGGTGACTTGCGTACGGGATGGATCCGCTGATGGACTTGGTCGTTGGAAAAATATGTCTAACTCCTTTAGCGGACTGAGCTGAGGTATGGCACAGACCATACTTGGCCATAACGTGCCCTCTGCCCCTGGTGCACCGTGGTTCTGCCGTTCTGCTTCCCGTCAATATGCATCTTTGGTTCTGCCTCCGGTCAATCTGGACTATCCGTGTTGTCCGTCGCCTCCAGCCCACAGCGTGAGCCACTCTCTCGCTCCTCCCTCCGTAGCCGCCGCCCCACCTCCCGTACCCTTTCCACGCTAGCCGCTAATGACCTCTCATGGTTGATTTGGTGACAAGGAGATCACGTGGGGATTGAGAGAGAAATAAACTAATTTATCGCTCAATCCCTTCCAATTCTACGTGATCCGTGGCCACCAAATCAAGCAGTGTTTGTGCCTCCCCCACCCCGCCACCTGTTTGTTTCAGCTTCTGCCAGCTTCTGGCCACCAAAAGCTGCTGCGGACTGCCAAACACTCAGCTTTTCAGCGAGCTTTTATAAAATTCGTTAGGGCAAAAACCATCTAAAATCAACATAAACACATAATCGGTTGAGTCGTTGTAATAGTAGGAATCCGTCACTTTCTAGATCCTGAGCCCTATGAACAACTTTATCTTCCTCCACACGTAATCGTAATGATACTCAGATTCTCCCTACAGCCAGATTCTCCCTACAACCAGATTTTCAGAAAAGCTGGTCAGAAAAAAGCTGAACCAAACAGCCCATGGTCATGAGTCGCACCCAGACACCGGCCACCTGACATCGCCGCGGAGGTCGGTGCCTACTCCCGATGGCTCACACAGTCCCTCGTCCCTATGTCCTGTTGGATTAATATGGGCTTGGCCCAAATTAATATTCAATAATAGTCAATGCTAATGGCCCACTTTAAATGCTATGGTGTACTAATTATTTAGTACCATATTGGAAGTTCAAGGACAAATCAATCAACTTAAATAGGTGGACCATTGGTGCATCTATTGAGAAGTTGAGAAAAGGATGAAGGACTGCCACACGCGCGCGCGCGCCGCCGCCGCCGCCGGCCGGCCGGGCCGGGCCGGGCCGTGGCCGTGGCCGTGGCTCGTGGTAGATCGGACCTTGGTCCGAATATTCCTTTCAAACGGTTGCGCATTTTGCCTGGAGTGATGACCGTCATTAACGGACGTCAGTTTCCAGTGGCGAGTAACGGACGTCAGTTACTGACGATTATGGCCAGTAACGGACGTCAGTTACTGTCGATTATGGCTAGTAACGGTCGTCAGTTTCCAGTTCTAAATGCGTGACCGTTTCTGTCCGTTGCTCTTCTCCCTCCTTCTGGCCGCCTATAAGAATGGAGAGGGGAGGGCTCTTCCAGCTACGTGAATTCACCTCACGCGAATTGCAAGCAACACATTCCCGTCCCACCTTCTGCGAGCACAGAGAGAGTGGGAGAGCAGGCCTCCGAAATCACCGACCGCAGAGATACACTTGCACGGGTGTGCGGGCGATCAGATTTTTGGGGAGCGTCTTCGCGACTGCTCGCGTGATCTGCTTCGTCTTCTTCCCGGCGACCGTTCGAGGGACTGCACTGCGTACACCTTCCTGCGTCGACTTCGTACGGCTACATCGAACAAACACACGAGATGACTCGTGTGAATGGAGCCACTGATGCCTTGAGCATCGGTCCCTCCGCTGGGTACACTCTATTCTTCGTATTTGTGCATGTTTTATTGCTATTTACTGCTTATGCGAGTAGTTATACACACATGCACATACATGTCATCACATATATCGCACTGTTTTTCTGGATTAAATTAAAACTAAAAATGCCTAACTTTCTAACAATCCAAAAATCTGATATTAGGCATTTTTCTGTTAGTGGTTTTGCTGCTGCGTTAAAACCAAGTGAACCTTTTGATGGGACGTTTTACAAGAGATGGCGTAGTAAGATGATACTGTGGTTGACCGCAATGAACTGCTATCACGCCGCACAGGGGAAACCCGAACAGTTCACTCCTGAAGAGGAGAGAATGTTCGACGTTGCCGATAACCTGTTTCGAGGCGCCGTGATTGGCGCTCTTGCCAACAAGTATGTTGATTCTTATCTAACGTGCACATCTGCAAAAGAGTTATGGGATGCATTAGATGAGAAGTTTGGTGTTTCTGATGCTGGTAGCGAGCTGTACATCATGGAGCAGCTGTTTGACTATAAGATGGTGGAAAACCGTCCTGTAGTTGAACAGGCTCATGAAATACAGGCACTGGCTAAAGAACTCGAACAATTCCCATGTGTCTTGCCTGACAAGTTCGTGGCCGGCGGTATTATCGCTAAACTGCCACCTTCTTGGACGGACTTTGCTACCACTCTAAAACATAAGAGACAAGAGTTTAGCGTGGCTGAGCTTATTGGTTCTCTTGATGTTGAGGAGAGGGCGAGAGCAAAAGACACTCGTGGAAAAGGAGTTGAGACTTCTAGTGCCAATATGGTACAAAAGAAGAACTCCAATGCATCACATAATAATAAAAAGAAGAACAAGCAACAGAATGCCACGAAGCCCAAGCAGGCAGCCTCGTTCAAAAAGAAGAACAAAGGAGCTGGTTGCTTTGTTTGCGGGAGTACTGATCATTGGGCAAGCGCTTGTCCAGACCGCAAATTTAAGCAAGAGAAAAAACCAGCTCAAGAGAAGAAAACAGTAAACATGGTTGTTAGCAAGACTGCAGAAGGAACATCGGGGTATGGTAATCTTTTACCTACTGTTCTTTCAGTGTGTCAATCCCCTGAGTGGTGGGCTGATACCGGTGCTAATATTCATGTGTGTGCTGATATTTCTTTATTTTCTTCTTATCAGTGCAAAGGGACTGGAGCCTTGCTGATGGGGAACGGATCACATGCGCGTGTTCTTGGTGTTGGTACAGTCACTCTGAAGTTTACTTCGGGAAAGACGGTGCTATTGAAGAACGTGCAGCATGTCCCCTCCATCAAAAAGAATCTAGTTAGTGGCTCTCAATTGTGCCGAGATGGCTACAAAATTGTCTTTGAGTCTAATAAATGTATACTGTCTAAGTATGGAACGTTTGTTGGAAAAGGCTATGACAGCGGAGGCTTGTTCCGCTTATCTTTGCATGATGCGTGTAATAAGTCTGTGAACAATGTTGTTTCGAATGAGTCGTTTATTTGGCATTCACGACTTTGTCATATCAATTTTGGTTGTGTTTCGCGGTTAGCAGATTTAAATTTAATCCCGAAATTTGATTTAGTCAAAGGTTCTAAGTGCCAGGTGTGCGTGCAATCTAAGCAACCTCGCAAGCCTCACAAGGCTGCGGAGGCGAGGAATTTGGCACCACTAGAATTAATACATTCCGATTTATGTGAGATGAACGGAATATTGACTAAAGGAGGCAAGCGATATTTTATTACTTTTATCGATGACTCTACTAGATTTTGTTATGTGTATCTCTTAAAATCAAAAGATGAAGCTTTGCATTATTTTAAGACCTACAAAGCTGAAGTTGAAAATCAACTCGAGAGGAAAATTAAACGGTTAAGGTCTGATCGTGGTGGAGAATATTTTTCGGGTGATTTTTCTGATTTTTGTGTGGAACATGGTATTATTCATGAGAGGACACCGCCATACTCACCACAATCCAATGGGGTTGCTGAAAGAAAGAACCGTACTCTAACTGATTTGGTTAACGCCATGTTAGAGACTTCAGGGCTATCTAAGGAATGGTGGGGTGAGGCGATCTTGACGGCGTGTCATGTCCTGAATAAAGTTCCCACAAAGAACAAAGAAATCACACCATTCGAGGAATGGGAAAAGAAGAAATTAAATATCTCCTATTTGCGCACCTGGGGTTGTTTGGCTAAAGTGAATGTGCCAATTAACAAGAAGCGCAAATTAGGACCGAAAACTGTTGATTGTGTTTTTCTTGGGTATGCTTTCCATAGCATTGGATATAGGTTTTTAATTATAAACTCTGGAGTACCGGACATGTTGGTTGGTACAATTATGGAGTCCAGAGATGCTACGTTTTTTGAGGACGAATTTCCCATGAAAGCTACACATGATACGTCTAATGATGAACCAACGATACCCCATGAGCATTTTATTCCGGTAGAACACACTGAGGAATCCCATATACATAATCATGTGGAAAATGACAATGTATCAACTCGAAAGAGTAAGAGACCAAGGATTGCAAAGTCCTTTGGTGATGATTACATTGTATATCTTGTGGATGACACACCAAGTACCATTGAAGAGGCATATTCCTCTCCTGATGCTGACTTTTGGAAGGAAGCAATAAGGAGTGAGATGGATTCTATTATGTCTAATGCAACTTGGGAGGTAGTTGAGCGTCCTTATGGGTGTAAGCCCATTGGAAGTAAATGGGTGTTCAAGAAAAAACTTAGGCCTGATGGTACTATTGAAAGGTACAAGGCGAGGCTTGTAATTAAAGGCTATTCACAGAAGGAAGGTGAGGATTTCTTTGATACTTATTCACCTGTGGCTCGATTGACCACAATTCGTGTGCTACTTTCTTTGGCTGCCTCTCATGGTCTACTCGTCCATCAAATGGATGTTAAGACAGCATTCCTAAATGGAGAGCTAGATGAGGAAATTTACATGGAGCAGCCAGCTGGGTTTGTAGCAAACGGTCAAGAAGGCATGGTGTGTAAATTATTGAAATCTTTATATGGCCTAAAACAAGCACCTAAGCAATGGCATGAAAAGTTCGATAGAACTTTGACATCTGCCGGTTTTGTTGTGAACGAAGCAGACAAGTGTGTATACTATCGGTATGGTGGGGGCGAGGGAGTAATTTTATGCCTATATGTTGATGACATTCTAATCTTGGGGACGAGTCTTGATGTGATTAAAGAGACAAAAGACTTTCTGTCTAATAATTTTGAAATGAAAGATTTGGGAGAAGCTGATGTTATTCTTAACATTAAGCTACTGAGAGAAGGCATTGGTGGGATCACACTTGTGCAATCCCATTATGTGGAAAAGGTTTTGAGTCGCTTTGGTTTTAGCGAATGTGAACCTGCTCCAACGCCTTATGATCCTAGTAAGCTATTAAAGAAAAATCGAAGGATAGCTAGGGATCAATTGAGATATTCCCAAATAATTGGTTCACTCATGTACTTAGCTAGCGCTACGAGGCCTGACATCTCATTTGCTGTGAGCAAACTTAGTCGATTTGTTTCAAATCCGGGAGATGATCACTGGCGTGCTCTTGAGAGAGTTTTGCGCTATCTAAAGGGTACTATGAGTTTAGGCATCCATTATACCGGGTACCCAACAGTACTGGAGGGTTATTATGATGCAAACTGGATATCTGATGCTGATGAGATATATGCCACAAGTGGATATGTGTTTTCACTTGGAGGTGGTGCTGTTTCATGGAAGTCTTGCAAGCAGACCATCTTAACGAGGTCGACTATGGAAGCAGAACTCACAGCATTAGATACCGCTTCAGTTGAGGCTGAGTGGCTTCGTGAACTCCTTATGGATTTACCGGTGGTTGAAAAACCTGTGCCGGCTATTTCCATGAACTGTGATAATCAGACTGTGATAATTAAGATAAACAGTTCTAAGGATAATATGAAGTCGACAAGGCACATAAAGAGGCGTTTGAAATCTGTCAGGAAATTGAGAAACTCCGGAGTAATAGCGTTGGATTATATCCATACGTCTAAAAATCTGGCAGATCAATTTACTAAGGGGCTATCACGTAGTGTGATAGATAGTGCATCAAGTGAGATGGGCATGAGACCCACCTAAAGTTTATCATAGTGGTAACCTGTTCTATGTGATCGGAGATCCCGTGAATTAGAATGGTGAAACAAGCTAGTGGTAGACTAAGAGGAAAGACCCTTAATAAGGCTCATTTCAGATGCATATCTTTCCTTACTGTAAGGTAGGTTGGTGTTTACACCTTAATATGTTCCAAGTGGCTTTGTGAAGCAAAGATGTTGTCCTACAGAACATCTTTAGAGGAACATACCTATATGGGTTAACTGCTAGTCACAGTTTATGAGATCTGGGTGGTTTCTAGATACCCATGAAAGGCTATGGAGTTTGACTTATATGCTCCAACCAGAGGGGATGCGTTCAGCAATCTAGTACTGGTAAAGAGTTTAGATGAAACTCATTCCACGCAAAACTGCCAATTCAAGGTCTAGTCCATTGTGCAGTTGTGGTCAAGTGTAGTCTAAGTTCTAGGTGGATGTTCAACTTAACAGTCTCCATCGAAACACCAGTATATCAAACGTTTGAGATGATGAGAGCTTTTTAGTGTGACTTAGCATTTGGTGGGGATTGTTGGATTAATATGGGCTTGGCCCAAATTAATATTCAATAATAGTCAATGCTAATGGCCCACTTTAAATGCTATGGTGTACTAATTATTTAGTACCATATTGGAAGTTCAAGGACAAATCAATCAACTTAAATAGGTGGACCATTGGTGCATCTATTGAGAAGTTGAGAAAAGGATGAAGGACTGCCACACGCGCGCGCGCGCCGCCGCCGCTGCCGGCCGGCCGGGCCGTGGCCGTGGCCGTGGCCGTGCCGTTTCTGTCCGTTGCTCTTCTCCCTCCTTCTGGCCGCCTATAAGAATGGAGAGGGGAGGGCTCTTCCAGCTACGTGAATTCACCTCACGCGAATTGCAAGCAACACATTCCCGTCCCACCTTCTGCGAGCACAGAGAGAGTGGGAGAGCAGGCCTCCGAAATCACCGACCGCAGAGATACACTTGCACGGGTGTGCGGGCGATCAGATTTTTGGGGAGCGTCTTCGCGACTGCTCGCGTGATCTGCTTCGTCTTCTTCCCGGCGACCGTTCGAGGGACTGCACTGCGTACACCTTCCTGCGTCGACTTCGTACGGCTACATCGAACAAACACACGAGATGACTCGTGTGAATGGAGCCACTGATGCCTTGAGCATCGGTCCCTCCGCTGGGTACACTCTATTCTTCGTATTTGTGCATGTTTTATTGCTATTTACTGCTTATGCGAGTAGTTATACACACATGCACATACATGTCATCACATATATCGCACTGTTTTTCTGGATTAAATTAAAACTAAAAATGCCTAACTTTCTAACATGTCCCGCTCGCATGCCACATCTAGTTCCTGTAGACGCAGAGCATCGTCCTGCCGGTGATGGCCAACTCTGGTGTCACCGCGCTGGGTCACGTCCTGGTTTGTTGGGCGCTGGTGTTCGAGGTCGGCATGGGGAGCAAAGGCGCGGTGCTGAACAGTGCCATCTCCTACTTCGTCAACCTGACCATGCTAATGCTAGCTCTCTATGGTAGGCTGTTCAGCGTGTACGAGAGGACATGGACTGGATTCTCCATGGAGGCCTTCAGAGACCTTCTCCGGTTCACCAAGCTCTCCATCCCGTCGACGATGATGGTCTGGTGAGACAACTAGCACCTACATCTTGAATTGTTATTGATTGGTCGTGGACGTATGGTGGACATCGATATGATGATATGTTGCGCACTACCGGAATCCGATGATTTGCCGAGTGTTGTACTCTTTGCCGAGTGCCTTTTGTCGGGCACTCGGCAAAGAAGGCTTTACCGAGTGCCGCACTCGGTAAAGTTAGGCTCTCGACAAAGAGCCCCTTTACCGAGTGCTGAACACTCGGCACAGGACGGCACTCGGCAAAGACAAGTTTGCCGAGTGTCTAACACTCGGCAAAGGGGGTTCTCGGCAAAGGACCGTCAGCGGCCGTCCCAAAGCTGACGGCCGTCAGTCTTTGTCGAGAGCCAATGGTTGGCACTCGGCAAAGAGTCTTCTTTGCCGAGTGCCACATAGTAGGCACTCGGCAAAGGCGGCTTTGCCGAGTGTCATCTCTAAACACTCGGCAAAGTGTATTTTTATTTTTTTTTATTTTGTCTCCCAAACTTTTTGTGGTATGTTTCTACACTATGTAGACCTACATGTATCATTTGTGGACAATTATAACAGAGTTTCAATCGTTAGTAGATTTAGTTCGTTTATTTGAATTTCTTCGAAAAATTCAAATTTGAACTGCAGGTCACTCGAAACTTGGAAAACCGTGCATGAAAAAATGATATTCATGGTACTTAGCATAAGTTACGTCCGATTTCAGAAGCGTACCGGAAACTTCGAGCAACATGCTCACTAAACATGGCCGTGAACTTGGCATCCACATGTTTAAAAATTGTATAAAACACAAACAAAGTCAGAAAATCATGAAACTTGTCCACGTGTCATGATATCATATGTATAGACTGTGATAAAAATTTTAGAATGTTTGGAGAAAGTTGTGAGAGACTATGTGTAGAAACCTAAGAGGACTACACATGAAATCATAGAGTTTCAATGTAGATCTCTTAGGTTTCTACACATAATGTCTCACAACTTTATCCAAACATTCTAAAATTTTTATCACAGCCTATACATATGATATCATGACACGTGGACAAGTTTCATGATTTTCTGACTTTGTTTGTGTTTTATACAATTTTTAAACATGTGGATGCCAAGTTCACGGCCATGTTTAGTGAGCATGTTGCTCGAAGTTTCCGGTACGCTTCTGAAATCGGTCGTAACTTATGCTAAGTACAATGAATATCATTTTTTCATGCACGGTTTTCCAAGTTTCGAGTGACCTGCAGTTCAAATTTAAATTTTCCGAAGAAATTCAAATAAACGAACTAAATCTACTAGCTATTGCAAACACTGTTATAATTATCCCAAAATGATACATGTAGGTCTATATAGTGTAGGAACATACCACAAAAAGTTTGGTGCCCAAAACAAAAAAAAATAAAAATACACTTTGCCGAGTGTCAACTGGTTGACACTCGGCAAAGTATGCTTTGCCGAGTGCCCCTGGGTGACACTCGGCAAAGCAGTGTAAATTAATATTTGCCGAGTGCCCCTGGGTGGCACTCGGCAAAGAAGGCGCCTTTGCCGAGTGCCGCCGATCTGGCACTCGGCAAACCATATTTAAAAAATAAAAAAAATCTTTGCCGAGTGCCGCATCGCGGGCACTCGGCAAAGAACATGAACTTAACCAATCCGACGGCTTCTCCTTCTTCTCTCTCTCACTCACGCTCACTTGCTCACGCCGCCGTTGCTCGCGCTCGCCGCTGACCCCGCGCCCACGCCGCCCTCGCCGCCCTCCACACGCACGCGCGCCCGCGCTCGCCGCGCGCCGCCGCCGCCGTCGCCGCCGACCCCGCGCCCGCGCCCGCCCTCGCCGCCGGCCACGCGCGCGCCCCCGGCCCTCCACGCCCTCGCAAGCCCTCCACGCCCTCCACTCCGTCGCGCCCTCCACGCCCTCGCAAGCCCGCCGTCGCGCCCTCCACGCCGTCACGCCCGTTCGCCGTCGTGCACCATCCACGCCGAGCAACTAGGTATAAACTCATTTTCAAATTTTAGTTGCTAAATATTGTCAAATAAATGTTTGATTGTTGTGAAATAGAATTAGGTTTTTTGTGTGTGATTGTGTATTGTGAAATAGAGTTAGGTTTTTAGTGGTCACTTTGCATGCATTAGGTAAGTCTTCTAATTGCACAAAAGGTGTTTATGTGGTTATTTAGGCATTAATGTATATGTGTGGACATGTATATGTGTGGATGTCAGCCATCGTGCTGCTACTTATATTTACAGGCTTTGAAAACCTCCCCGTGCAGGGGAGGTGCTGCCGGATTTTTTTGTTGATGGGCTTTGGTTAAATATGTTATAGGATGGAGGACCGTGAGTGGATGTACACGGGCCGTAGAGGAAGGAACGATGTCACCACTGAATGGATTAGAAAGACCAATGATTTCGTGGAACGGGCATATGGCGAAGCTGCTAAAGGAGCGAGTCTAGTCCCATGCCCGTGCAGCAAATGTGACAACCGGAAAAGAAAACCAAAGAAGACCATGGTAGAACATATTTGGAAGAATGGATTTACGCCGGGCTATACTCGGTGGATATTTCATGGTGAAGCGCATCGTACGAGAGAGGAGGTGCTGAGACAACGTGTCGAGGATTATGACGCGGATGCGGGGGTAGCGGATATGTTGAACGACTATCAGGAGGCACAGTACACGGGAGGATGTATGGATGACGAGCCAGAGCCGACTGCAAAGGCGTTCTACGACATGTTCGACGCGGCACAGAAGCCCCTTCACGGCCAAACAAAGGTTTCTCAACTGGATGCCATTGGGCATGTAATGGCGTTCAAGTCGCAGTACAACATGAGTAGAGATGCATTCGATGGCTTGTTGACAGTTATTAGGAGTCTGCTTCCGGATGATCACGTTCTGCCAAAGAGCATGTACGAGGCACAGAAACTACTTCGTGCACTCAAGATGACGTATGAGCAGATTCATGCTTGTTCGAAGAGCTGCGTGCTATTTAGGAAAGAATACGCGGAGGCAAAGTACTGTCCCAAGTGTAATTCGTCTAGGTTTATGGAGGTAGACTCTGGTGATGAACAGAAGAGGCAGCTCGACATCCCCTTGACAATCCTATGACACCTTCCGTTCATACCGAGGATCCAGCGTCTTTACATGACAGAGGAATCCGCGAAACAGATGACATGGCACAAAAATGGAAAACGATACAATCCTGACAAGATGGTGCACGCATCAGATGGTGAAGCATGGAAACACTTTGATGACATTCACCGTGAGAAAGCCGAAGAGGCTCGTAATGTACGTGTTGCGTTGGCCACAGATGGGTTCAATCCCTATGGAATGAGCGCTGCCCAGTACACATGTTGGCCCGTGTTTGTTATCCCAATCAATCTCCCCCCTGGTGTGTGCTTTCAAAGGCAGAATATATTCGTGTCGTTGATAATTCCCGGACACCCGGGGAACAAAATGGGCGTGTACATGGAGCCTTTGATCGATGAATTGGTACGTGCCTGGGAGGAAGGGGTATGGACATATGACCGAGCTACGAAGACAAACTTTAGAATGCATGTTTGGTACCAGTACTCCATGCATGACTTACCGGCGTATGGGCTATTCTGTGCCTGGTGTGTTCACGGTAAGTTCCCATGCCCAGTTTGCAAGGAAGCTCTCAGGTTCATTTGGTTGAAAAAGGGTGGCAAATATTCGTCCTTCGATAAACATCGACAATTTCTTCCTGCTGACCATCCATTCCGCCTAGACATCAAGAACTTTACGAAAGGTGTCGTAGTGACAGACCGCCCACCTGCAACGATGACTGGTGCCGAAATTCGTCAACAGATAGATGGGCTCGTGGCCAATACAGAAGGTGGTTTTGTGGGATATGGTGAGCAGCATATGTGGACACATAAGTCTGGCTTGACTCGGCTCCCCTATTATGACGACCTGCTCCTTCCACACAACATTGACGTGATGCACACTGAAAAGAATGTTGCCAAGGCACTGTGGGCAACAATTATGGACATTCCTGATAAGTCAAAGGATAATGTGAAGGCAAGAGTGGATCTGGCAGCGTTATGTGATAGACCAAAACTAGAGATGAAGCCGCCAAGTGGCGGAAAGACGTGGAGAAGGCCTAAGGCCGATTTCGTCCTAAGCAGGGCCTAGAGGAAGGAAGTACTTCAGTGGATCAAGATGTTGATGTTCCCTGATGGGTATGCATCTAACCTGTGTAGGGGGGTGAACTTATCTACTATGCGAGTCTTAGGGATGAAGAGTCATGACTTCCACATATGGATTGAACGGATTCTTCCTGCGATGGTTCGAGGCTATGTCCCTGAGCATGTCTGGCTAGCGCTTTCAGAGTTGAGCTATTTCTTCCGTCAGCTTTGTGCAAAAGAGTTATCTCGGACCGTTGTTGCAGACTTGGAAAGATTGGCCCCTCGTGTTACTGTGTAAGCTTGAGAAGATATTTCCACCTGGCTTCTTCAATCCAATGCAGCATTTGATTCTTCATCACCCCTATGAGGCACGAATGGGGGGCCCCGTGCAGGGACGTTGGTGCTATCCAATCGAGAGATGTCTAAAGACTATTCGAAAGAAATGTAGAAATAAATGCAAAATCGAGGCTTCCATTGCAGAGGCATACATTCTAGAGGAGGTCTCAAACTTCACAACAACTTATTATGGTGACAAACTGCCGAGCGTGCATAATCCACCCCCTCGTTACAATGATGGCGACAATGAATCGAACCTTAGCATATTTCGAGGCCAACTCGGAAGCGCAAGTGGCTCGACCACCAAGACCCTGACACATGAAGAGTGGCGGCATATCATGCTATACGTATTGACCAACCTTGAAGAGGTGACGCCATACATGGAACAATTTCTTCATGAATTATGGCGTCGATCAAGGGATCCCACTCCACAGGAATATGACGCTCTTCTTAGAAAGGGTGCGAGAAATGGGTTGCTCGATTTCATTTCCTGGTTCAAACGTAAGGTACGTGCTTAGTTTGTAAAAGAGATACGTCTTTGAACTTAATTTAGCGTCTTTTAACTTGCGAATACTTGCAGGGCCAAAGAGATCCGTCTATGAGTGCCGAGTTGAGACAAGTAGCCAACGGCTTTGCTTATAGGGTCAAGAAATATTCTGGGTATGACGTCAATGGATACCGTTTTCGCACAACACACTACGACAAAAGTCGGCCCAATCGGAAAACAACGTGTTCTGGAGTCTTTACGCCGGGCCTTGACAATGTCGATTATTTTGAATGAATCGAAGAAATATATGAGCTCAATTTTTATGGTTCCAAACCTCTTACTCCAGTGATATTCAAATGTCATTGGTTTGACCCTCAAGTGACGAGACGGACACATTCTAATCTTGGGATAGTCGAAATTCGACAAGATTCCACCTTAGTAGGAGACGATGTCTATATCGTGGCCCAACAGGCCACACAAGTGTATTATCTCCCATATGCGTGTCAAACGAAAGAACATCTTAAGGGTTGGGATGTTGTGTATAAGGTATCGCCGCATAGGAGGTTACCTGTTCCTAACGATGAAGATTACAACTTAGACCCGGACACATATGATGGAGAGTTCTTCCAAGAAGATGGGCTAGAAGGACGATTTGAGATAGACTTAACTGAAGCTATCAGAATGGACGTAGATATTGAAATGGTTGTTGATGAGGAGGATGATGAGGTGCAAAATGATAATGACTTAGTAATCCTTGAAGGCAATGACGAGGTTGCGTCTTTCGATGGTGTTGAGATTGAAATGCTTGATAGTGATGATGAGAGTTATGATCCGGCTAACCCCGACACATATGAAGATTATTTTTAATCGATGTAATGCTATATGACTTTTTATTTCGCACCTGTTTTTAAATACATCTTTTTATATGTGCTTATTTGTTTACTCTTAATTGCAGGTTGTTGGACAAATATGGTGGGTGGTTTCCTGAGGAGGAGGAGGGGGAGGAGGAGTAGGACGGCGGACGATGCAGAGCAGGCAGCGCAGCAGGACGAGGCAGAGCAGGCAGCGCAGCAGCAGGCGGCGCCTCAGGACGACGACGACCAGCAGCAGGACAACGACGACCAGCAGCAGGACACCTCAGGTTCAGGCAGCTCTAGTTCGAGGAGCATCTACCTGTGAGGCCCCGCGAGTCCCCGCCGCGTCCCATACTTTGGGACAGACGACCGCTGATTCGGCCGGAAGGGGAGAGGTATGTAACTTTATGTTCTTCATTCTTGTTCATATTATGTGTTCAAAATCATAATATAAACTAATACTTTTTATTTATCACTTGGACAGGTCTTGGACGGTTTTGGGTTATGCTGGGGGTCATCGTCGCCCCCCAATAACATTCTCGGCCTGCTGTGCAGGGAACACTTCCCTGGACTTGTGGAGTACGCCGGAGTGACGAGCCCAGCCTTCACCTTCGACCACTACGCCGTCGCCCCCGATGCAGTAGACCGGGACGGCAGGGAATTCAATAACAAGGCAGAGCGGGTGAAGCAAGAGTTGTGGGTAAGTCTTAGTATAATGTAAAATATGTCGCATTCGTTGCAAATTCTTGAAATAATGTATGGATACATCGTTTTTGTATGCAGGATTTCTTCAGATGCGATGCTGGATACGAGGCTAGGGCGGATGTGGGGGCCACCACGAGCTATAAGAAGCTCATCGTGGACATGCACTATGAGGCCCGCATCCAGGCCATCATCACCTACCATGGCTCCGTCCTTGGGGAGAAGGTGACCAAACCTCAAGCCCGAACCATGTCGTTGACTAGGGAGCAGTACCTGCAGGTAAAGTCATGCATGTTTGGTACCAGTACTCCATGCATGAATTTTATTTTATCTTCTGATATGCACTTTATGTGTTTACTTTGTAGGTGATTCCACATTGGTGCGCCGCACATCCTCTGTGTTGGGAGCAGATGGTGGATAGGTGGTGTTCGGCTGAGTGGGACGAGGCGCACACAGCTAGCCGGGAACGACGTTTGATGATGCAAGGCCCCTCCCACCACCAAGGCAGCCGGAGCCTGGGCCAATATGCCGAAGCATGGGTACGCCACCTTTTTTATTTAGATATATAACACTAAGTTAGATATTATTTCTAACTATCTCGTTGGTTTTCGTTGCAGTCGGCGTCACATGGTGGCAGGCCTTGCTCCACCTTCTCGGCCTATGCTATGGCCCATAAGGGTAAGGCGACGTCCGACATCACCTACAACCCGGATGACGGGCCCGAGGCCTACACCAACCCCGCCGTCTACAGCCGCCTCCATGACTACACCGCCATGGCGCAGGAGGTCCATGGCCCAGACTATGATCTGAGCACCGAGCCGATCGACCCCGATGTGCTCATGAGGGTCGGAGGAGGCAAGAGACATGGGCGGTACTGGATTGCCGACGGGGCAATCGACTCGTCCTCCACTCCCACTCTGTCTTAGGTGAGAGCAAGGAGCACGGGCTCGAGTCCAGCCATTCGACCTCGGCACGTTAGCTCACAGCATCGCATACAACAACTCGAGGTTAGTGCTTCTGTAACTCATCCTTCCTTGAGTTATATACCTACTCTTTGAGTTACTATAACGTTGGCTTGTAATATTACAGACCCAACTAGAAGAAGAGAGGAGGGAACGTCACGAGATGGAGGCGAGGATGATGGCGGAGCGGGAGGCGGAGCGCCAGGCAGATCATCAGAGGATGGCGGAGATGTTCTAGTACATGCAGAGCCTTGGCGCCGCACAGGGCATCGCTCCACCACCTCCATTGTTCCCTCCAGTTGACCCTGCTCTCTTCCACACTCCTGTGAGTATCAAAATTGTAGTTAGATGTTTGTAATGCATCTGGTATAACACATGCAATCTCTTCTCTGTGCAGGGCCAATCTGGAGCGGCATCCAACAACCCTCCGGAAGGGTTCAGCCCAACGCAGCCCCGGTCAAATCGCCCACCTCCATGAGTGTTGTGTTTTCATTGTTTTAGACTTCAGAACCTATGTATAATACTTATGTCTGTGTTTGATACTTATGTGAGACCTTGCAACGTTTGAGACTTATGTTTGTGTTTGACACTTGTGTTGAACACTTATGTTTGTGATGGATATTTATGTTTGTGGTGACGGTTTTATGTTTGTGTTGGCTATTTATGTCTGTGATGATATCTGTGATGTATATATGTGATATATATGTGATATCTTCTGTTTGTGTGGATGGAATACAAAAAAAATAAAAAAGGTATATACTGGTCACTTTGCCGAGTGTAACACTCGGCAAAGAGGCGCTTTGCCGAGTGTCAGGGTCATAACACTCGGCAAAGAGCACAGACCTGGGCACCGGCTTAGGTTCTTTGCCGAGTGTTATATCGCTGGCACTCAGCAAAGAGGTCGGCTTTGCCGAGTGCCGCACAGAACACTCGGCAAAGAGCCTGACATGGGGACCCTCTCTGGCGGGCTCTTTGCCGAGTGGCCCAAGTGGCACTCGGCAAAGATGGATTCTTTGCCGAGTGCTGCCTGGAAGACACTCGGCAAAGATGGATTCTTTGCCGAGTGTCACCAAGGACACTCGGCAAAGCCGCTGTCTCCGTCACCCGGCGCCGTAACGGCCGCTTTTCTTTGTCGAGTGCTCTCCTGCACTCGGCAAAGAGGTTCGCCGAGTGCCCGAGAAAAAGCACTCGGCAAAGAAGGCTTTGCCGATGCACCGTTTGCCGAGCCTTCTTTGCCGAGTGTCACACTCGGCAAAGCCTTTGTCGAGTGTTTTTAAGGCTTCGCTGAGTGCTTCAGGCACTCGGCAAAGCGATTGATTCCGGTATTGGTGGTGTTGCCTATGTATAGCAATCTCATGCAGCTTGGAGTGGTGGTCCTTCGAACTGCTTGTGTCATACTTCCCTGGTGGAGCTGCTGGAATGAAGTTTCTATCATACACCCATGTGTCACCAGTGTTGAGATGCTTTAGGCATTGAGTTCACCTGTTAGTTGCTTTCTCACCATCTATTTCAGCCTGTTACACTTTTGTTTATATTGACTTAGAGATTGGTAACTAGGCAGTGTTTGTCTAGATATTTGTGTGCAGCTTACCTGCCAAACCTTGGGATTTGAGAGAATAGATTACTACATTAGTGGAGAAAACCATATATATAGAGCGTCATGGGCCATATACGACTATTGTAGATGGGCTGTCATACGCTCAGAAATTACTGTCAATGCTCCTCCGATACTAAAACATTTTGTTGTCTGTATAGACTTTGAACAGTTGTCAAAAGAGTTAACATGAAGATTGAATTTTCCTGTAAAAAAGGGTGCAGCGCTTAGAAACGGTAATGTGCGAAGATGACATAGTTAATACTAAAGGTTCCAAATCATCTATTTATTCTCTACTATTCTATAAGACCGTAATGTAGACCGTATCGTGGTTCTGCCTCCCGTCAATATAGACCATCTATGTCATCGGCCCTAGCCCACATCGGCGTGCGTCGTCCCCCTCCCCCAAAAAATTGTGATACTCAAATATCTGCCCTATTCTCTATATAGTGTCAGTTTGCTAAACTGTTTCTGCTCTTGTGGTAAAATAAGTGAGGTGACTTCTGAAGTTGTGCTTGTAGAGAAGGTAAAAATAAGTGGTGTTCTGAACTGCAGCTTGGTATGTGTTATTTTCACAGTTACAACGCATAGTCATCTAACTATTACATGTTAATTTTGTAGCAACGCACGAACACACATCTAATAATTATATATGAAGATAATATAACATGTGTTGACAAATAGAGACGAGCTACGTTAAGAATAATATGACAACTAAGCATATTCCTCTGAAATGTTTATATCCTCATGAACTCTATAACGAGAGTTAGATGAAAATTTTGTAAGTCAAATTTTTGTGATAATTTGACTTATTTATTCACTAAATCCTTACTTGCGGTCATATTCACAATATGTGTTATAGGTATATGGATGAGACACTTAAGATATCTGAGGGGTTTAGGGAGAGAACGTCCCTGAATGTTAGCCTTTGTCATTCGACTATGAAGATCGTAAGATATACAAACTTGAAGAATGTAGTTGTTCTTAAGACAACCATTTTACTTCTTTTCCTATTATGAGTTTTGTTGAAGTTTCTTATGTTGTAAAATTAGAGAAATAAGTGACATGCTTTCTACATATTTAAATAGATTAAATATTCTAATTCCGAATAAAACAATCATATAACTCAGACAAATGCCATATGTAATTATTGCAGCAATGAACAGTAGCAATTCTAAAACATGTAAACATGTAAAATAGCTACTCAGATCCATTTCATAATTAAACATGGCTTGCAGATGAAAAAGGCAGATTAAACTAATAAACATGATTGTTTATCTTAAAATATTGCTCTCAAAATAGCGGGTTGCTGTAATAAACAGCCCTCCAGCGCTAATAGGTGATCAGAGATCCTCGACTAACGTGACAGCCCTATCTTACCAAATCAGGGTTTTAGATCAGATGTAATAAGCCTAATAATCAAATATAAATACTGATAGTAAGGAACTGTGTACTAAATAAATTAACAGAATTTAACACAGGTAAACAGCCTCAACAATGAGAGATTTAATTAGGCACAAATAATATCAATGCTGAAAATGATAGTGCACTAAAACCCAGACTGTCACGCTGTCTCACTACACCGCTATCATCATCGAGCACACACAAATCCGCCCATAACAGTGCAATCACACCCAAGTATTTAATACTAGCAGATTGCACAAAATTAAACAGTAAATAAAGTGAGGCAACGAATAACTCACAGCACGTAGATTGTCTACGTGGGAAGACCAGCTCAGAGAACACAAGGTTCTCCCAGAAAACCAATTCTGCCGTCCACGTCCGGGCCTGCACGGCGGGAGGTTGACGGAGATACTAGAGCCGCTGCCGGAGCCGAGGGAGACGTCCACGGCACCAGCCCGAGAAGACGAACACCGCGCAGCAGGGAGCCCAGGCACCAGGCCACGGTGGACAATATTCAGAACAGACAGAGCACCACACAGGTGCACTGGTGAGACAACGGAGCGCAGGAGAACCTCGCTGCGCACAAGCAGTACCACCTCCACCTTCTTCCACCAGCAGGATTAACACCAGAACACCAAGAATCGAAGGAATCGACCCAAATCATGACTGGAACCGAGAGGAGGAATAGGAACAGAGAGCTGGGATTTTTGGCCAGTTGCAGAGCAGGGAACAAGTCTCCATACTTAAGGAACCGAGGGAGAAACGGTTACAGAAGGGCGGCGTAGAGATCGGCGAGCGCAGAACTGCTCGTCTCCAGAACGCCGCCGCCACCCTGCCTTTTCTCCGCTCGCTCACTCAAGCACGGCTGCTGCTGCCCTAGAAAACATGCCTCTATGGTGGGCTGCTCGGCCACCGGGCCTTGAAGTGGCCCACCCAGCTGGCTTTTTTTTAATAATAAGGTGAAAATACAAAATCGGACAGCAATCCCCACCATTTTCACTCTTATTTTCTGATCAATGTCATTGAGCTCCCGTACTGTTTATATACTACTTTTTGGCAGAGGTACTTGTTAGGTTTGAACCAAAGCCTATCCCAGTGTACTCCAACCCTGCACGAGTAAGCGGAGGACTATGCCTTGATCCACAAACCCTAGTGTGAGAATCTTTGCACAAAAGGCACATAGTACTAGGCAGATTATCTGCTTCTCTTACGGGGCAGGGCGTTACGGTCATGCCCTTTAATATCTATTCATGAGCTCACTAGAGAGAAAACCCCATTCTCTCATGGACTGCGACCCCACAGTCAGCTCATATAGGTGAAATCATTAAGGAAATTCTGTAGGACAATTTCCCTGCTTATAGCATTGACTTCATTAAGAGCATATTGCTCAACCTGCCATACAGACAGAGCACAACAGCTCATGAGACTCTTTATCTTTTGTGCTCTTGGTTCCACAGTGCTTCGTTTCCTAGAGCCTGGATCTCGGGATCTCCGGTCACACAGGACAGTTATCCGCAGTTGAAACCGCTAACAGGGTACGAGTCCCATTCCCATGCACGCTGCTTGGATTGGCTTTTGAGCCAGTCCTTTGGTGAAAGGATCAGCAAGGTTCCTTTCAGACTTGATGTAATCTACTGTTATTACATCTGTCTCTCTAGCATGCCAACATGAATCAAGTCGTCTTCTGATATGCCTCGAGGATTTTTGGTTGTCCTTTCTACTGTTCACTTTTAGCAACACAGATGTGTTGTCACAGTATACTAGGACAGCCGGTATCGACTTTGCTAGCATTGGAAGGTCTGACAACAGGTCTCTCAACCATTCAGCCTCCAATGCTGCTGAATTAAGTGCAACTAATTCAGCCTCCTTGGTGGAACGTGTCGACACTGATTGTTTAGACGATCTCCATGACACGGCCCCACCAGCTAAAGTGAACACATAGCCACTTGTAGACTTCATTTGATCCGAGTCAGAGATCCAGTTTGCATCACTGAATCCTTCAAGTACTGACGGAAAACCGGTATATTTAATACCAAGATTCATCGCTCCCTTCAAATACCGAAGCACTCTGTACAAGGCTACCCAATGTCTATCTCCTGGACTGGCCGAATAACGAGCCAGTCTGCATACTACATATGAGATATCTGGTCTAGTTGCACTGCTCAGGTACATGAGAGATCCGATGATCTGCGAATATAGTAGCTGGTTCACAGGCTCGCCTTCATATTTACTGAGCGTGTAGGATGGATCATAGGGCGTGGTGACTGGTTTACAGTCCATATGTCCAAAGCGAGTCAGGACCTTTTCCACATAATGGGATTGTGACAAAGTAATCCCATCCTCACCCTTTATCAGCTTGATGTTCAGTATAACATCAGCTTCACCCAAGTCCTTCATATCAAAGTTCTTGGAGAGGAATAATTTTGTCTCCATGATAGCCTCCAAATCGGTACCAAATATCAATATGTCATCAACGTATAAACACATGATGACACCTTTGCCCCCAGAGAAGCAATAATACACACACTTGTCGGCTTCGTTTACACAAAACCCGATAGTGGTCAGAGTATTATTAAACTTCTCATGCCATTGTCTGGGAGCTTGCTTAAGACCGTATAAGGATTTAATCAAGCGACACACTTTGCTCTCTTGTCCTTTAACCACAAATCCTTCTGGTTGCTACATATAAATTTCCTCTTCCAGCTCTCCATTTAGGAATGTTGTCTTTACGATGAACAAGAAGTTTATAAGCAGCTGCCAGCGCTAAAAGCACACGGATTGTGGGCAATCGAGCCACCGGAGAATATGTATCAAAATAATCCTCCTCTTTCTTTTGAGTAAAACCCTTAGCCACAAGACGGGCCTTGTACTTTTCAATAGTACCATCAGGTCTCCTCTTCCTCCTAAAGATCCATTTGCAGCCCACAGGCTTGCAACGAGCTGGGAGATCGGTTATTTCCCAAGTTCCGTTCGAGATGATTGAATCCATCTCGCTACGGACAGCCTCCCTCCAGTACTCTGCATCCGGAGATGTATATGCCTCTGTGAGGGAGCGTGGTTCTTCATCCACTAGATAAATAATATAATCATCACCTAGAGACTTTTCAGTCCTTTGTCTCTTACTCCTCCTTAACTCCAAATCTGGAGTCTGGTCATGGACACTCGAGGGCAGAGAATATGTCCGAGATGGACCATCTGGGGCTACTACTTCCTTATCCCGCATAGGGAAGATGCTCTCAAAGAAAGTCACATCCCGAGACTCCATTATTACATTTACAGCGATTTCGCTTGTCTCGAAATGGACCACTAGAAATCTATAAGCTGCACTGTTATGTGCATAACCCAGGAAGACACAGTCTACGGTCTTAGGGCCTAACTTTCTCTTCTTCGGCAACGGGACATTCACCTTTGCAAGGCAGCCCCAAGTCCGAAGATGCGAAAGATCTGGCTTCCTTCCTTTAAATCCTTCATAGGGCGTGGCCTCACGGTTGCGAGGCGGCACCCTGTTCAGGACATAGCACACTGTGAGTACTGCCTCGCCCCACCAGATGTCAGGCATCCCCGAACTTTGCAACAAAGCATTAGCTAGGTCACACACCGTTCAGTTCTTCCTTTCAGCTACCCCATTTGACTGAGGTGAATATGGAGCAGTGGTTTCATGAATGATTCCACACTCTTTGCAGTACTCATCAAAAAGGTTGGAAAGGTATTCACCTCCTCTATCAGACCGTAACCTTTTAATTTTCTTGTCTAACTGGTTTTCAACTTCAGTCTTATAGATCTTAAAGTGTTCTAGTGCCTCATCTTTAGTTCTGAGTAAGTAAATATAACAGAACCTAGTAGCATCATCTATCAAGGTAAGAAAGTATCTTTTACCGCCTTTTGTGATTATACCATTCATCTCACAGATATCTGAGTGAATTAGTTCTAAAGGAGTGGTACTTCTGCCTTCAACCGTATGAAACAGTTTTCTTGGCTGCTTAGCTTGCACACAAATACCACATTTTACACCTTTAACATGTTTATATTCAGGAATTAAAGACATGTCACTTAATCTCTTAATGGCCTCAAAATTCACATGACACAAACGGGAATGCCATATATTATTAATGGAATCGTTATTACAGACCACATTAACATGGTAAGAAGAATGATTATTCAAAACAGAAAGACGGAACAAACCGCCTGACTCATATGACTTTCCAACAAAAGTACCAAACTTAGACAGGACCACTTTATTAGACTCAAACACTAATTTGAGACCCTGTCGACATAGCAGCGACACTGATATGAGGTTCCGGCTCATCGATGGCACATAGAGTACGTCCTTCAGCACGAGCGTCTTTCCTGAAGTTAACTTCAGGTAGACCTGTCCAGTACCTCGAACTGCTGCCGGAACACCATTTCCCATCAAGACTGGTGCGCTGTTGTATCCCTGGAATGAAGAGAACATGGATCGATCAGCACAAATGTGAACAGTAGCACCGGAATCCATCCACCAGTCATCTGATGGACTTGCCATAAAGGCCTGAGGTGCATACCCTGGGGTGGAATTAACCACCACGTTCCCTTCTTTGCGCTGAGGTGGAGGACCTTTTCCCTTCCTAAGTTTGCACCTCCGAGCTGTATGCCCGGAGACTCCACAAACGTAGCAGATAAAGTCCTCCTTTTTCTTCTTCATCTTTTTGGATTTAGGTTGGTTCAGATTCTTCTGTGGAGAGTTCTTCTTCTTCTTCTTCTGGAATTTTCTATCTCCACCCTTCTCAACAACGTGAGCCTGGAGTTGCTGAGATGGCTTGTTACTGGACCTTGCACGCTCTTCCACATTAATCGCAACTGACAACTCAGTGAGAGTCATTTGCTTCTTCATGTGGCGGCGTGAAGTCACAAAGTCTCGCCAAGAAGGCGGGAGCTTTGCCAGTATTGCATTCACCTGAAAACTGTCTGGTAGGACGCAGCCATATTGGACCAAGTCCCTAACAAGGAGTTGAATCTCCTGTAGCTGCTCCATAACAGACCTTCCCTCAACCATTTTATAGTTGAGGTAGTTTTCCGTTGTGAATGACTCGTTGCCATTGTCAACTTCAGAGAACTCGTTCTCAAGTTCAGACCATAGACCCTTAGCGGAGGTAAAACCAGAGTACACGTCAAATAAGCGGTTCGACAAGACGTTCAGCAGACGAGACAAGCATGCCTCATTAGCTTCGTCCCACTTGGCTTTCTCCGCTAGTGCGTCGGCCTTCGCTGCATCATCAGAATCATCTGATGCAGCCTGGGAAACAGCCGACGTCACTACCCAAAATAATTTTAGGTCAGTGAGCCACATGCGAGTCTTAATCTGCCAGTGCTTAACGCTTGCACCGTCAAACGCTTCAAGCTTAATGACATCAGAACTGGAGGCCATTATACGTATTGGTTTTCTGGATTGTTGAAAAATTAGAGAAATAAGTGACATGCTTTCTACATATTTAAATAGATTAAATATTCTAATTCCGAATAAAACAATCATATAACTCAGACAAATGCCATATGTAATTATTGCAGCAATGAACAGTAGCAATTCTAAAACATGTAAACATGTAAAATAGCTACTCAGATCCATTTCATAATTAAACATGGCTTGCAGATGAAAAAGGCAGATTAAACTAATAAACATGATTGTTTATCTTAAAATATTGCTCTCAAAATAGCGGGTTGCTGTAATAAACAGCCCTCCAGCGCTAATAGGTGATCAGAGATCCTCGACTAACGATCAGATGTAATAAGCCTAATAATCAAATATAAATACTGATAGCAAGGAACTGTGTACTAAATAAATTAACAGAATTTAACGCAGGTAAACAGCCTCAACAATGAGAGATTTAATTAGACACAAATAATATCAATGCTGAAAATGATAGTACACTAAAACCCAGACTGTCACGCTGTCTCACTACACCGCTATCATCATCGAGCACACACAAATCCGCCCATAACAGTGCAATCACATCCAAGTATTTAATACTAGCAGATTGCACAAAATTAAACAGTAAATAAAGTGAGGCAACGAATAACTCACAGCACGTAGATTGTCTACGTGGGAAGACCAGCTCAGCGACCACAAGGTTCTGTCCCAGAAAACCAATTCCGCCACCCACGTCCGGGCCTGCACGGCGGGAGGTTGACGGAGATACTAGAGCCGCTGTCGGAGCCGAGGGAGACGTCCACGGCACCAGCCCGAGAAGACGAACACCGCGCAGCAGGGAGCCCAGGCACCAGGCCACGGTGGATAATAATCAGAACAGACAGAGCACCACACAGGTGCACTGGTGAGACAACGGAGCGCAGGAGAACCTCGCTGCGCACAAGCAATACCACCTCCACCTTCTTCCACCAGCAGGATTAACACCAGAACACCAAGAATCGAAGGAATCGACCCAAATCGTGACTGGAACCGAGAGGAGGAATAGGAACAGAGAGCTGGGATTTTTGGCCAGTTGCAGAGCAGGGAACAAGTCTCCATACTTAAGGAACCGAGGGAGAAACGGTTGCAGAAGGGCGGCGTAGAGATCGGCGAGCGCAGAACTGCTCGTCTCCAGAACGCCGCCGCCACCCTGCCTTTTCTCCGCTCGCTCACTCAAGCACGGCTGCTGCTGCCCTAGAAAACATGCCTCTATGGTGGGCTGCTCGGCCACCGGGCCTTGAAGCGGCCCACCCAGCTGGCTTTTTTTAATAATAAGGTGAAAACACAAAATCGGATAGCATCTTATAGATGGTCTTTGTTTTTATCTAGGCAATAAGTACAATACATCGAGCGGTAATGTACACATTGTCTCCACTTTTTCATTGGATTTTTCGAATTTTGAACAAAACATGAGTTAGTCATGGTATTCGTCTAAGGGAGTGTGTTAAGAAAAACTGTAGGCTTTGCTTATGTATTTTAGTAGTCACCTCAATCCACATATGTTGTTTACACCTTAATCTACCTCAACACAACTGTAAACTCTAAACTCTAAACCTCAATTTATCTTAACACATGTGAATTGATGTGAATACTAGAGTATCTAAACAAAAGCGTAAGTGCTCGTTCGGTGTTCTGAAGACAACCGTTTTAATTCTTTTTATGCTTACGTCGTCACAGGGAAAACGGTAAATAAATTCTCTATAGAATGTATGTGGGCTGTACAGGAAAAATGGATTCGAACCGGACAGCCATGCTAACGCCTCTTATCTTCTACGACCGTACGTGTTCGGTCATGCCACTCATCGATTGTGCAGCAGGTTCCGTCAGGCGAATTAAGGTGGGTCCAAGCAGGCTATAGCTAGCAAGCGCGAGTGCACGCACTGTTGATCTAGACGACAGGGCAAGCACGCTTTAATTTGGATCACGGCAGGCATGATCTCAACTCGATCGCTAGCCAAGCGACGAGAGGCGGCGACGCCTACCGCCGCCAGTCACTAGCTAGCTAGAGTCGTCGCCGGTAGCTATAGCGCGTCCAAGCGCCGACCATTTCATCGTCACTTGCCACTTGACAGTACAGTACCCTCGCGCGACCTCGCCGTTGACTTTAGGAGTCCTAGGCCGGCGACGTGGAGTCACACGCTAGTAGGCGGGAGAGGGAGGGAGAGGGGGCAAATCCCTTGGCACCAGGGATGTGTGTGCCCGGCCAGCCACCCGGTGGCTGCTTGCATGCATTGCGCAGCTAGCAGCGACGACGCAACGCAAGCCTTGCAGGGGGGCTGTGGTAGGGTAGCTAGCTCTACTGCTTATCCTCGTCATCTTATTCCAATCTGCAGGCCAGGTCATCTATCACTATCACTCTATCTGATCATCACTGCCCTGTCGCGGCGGGCGTAATTCAACCCCTGATCGATCAGTATGCTAGCTGTACCTGTGTGACTGTGAGTGAGACTGTACTGTGGACTGTGCAGGACCACGCGCAAGAAGGGTGCCTTTCAAAGGCTGCTCTACTAGCTAGCTCGAGGTATCCCGTATCCGTATATATGGAGACTTGGAGAGTGCGTGCAAGCGAATTAATATGAGGCACAGGTATGGAGAGCGAGTGGTGGGTGGCCACATGAGTAGCCCCTGCGCGCGGGGGGGCTTCTTATCGCTAATATAACCCGATCTTTTGCTCTGGGGCCTCGCCAATCAACAATAACGTAACTTGCCATCAGACAGACACGCACACACACATTTTATAGGTGGGCTGATACCGTGTCATACGGAGAGATATGTTAAGTTTGTGATCCAAATTCTGTATATATATATGGTGGTCGTGTTAACGAGCGGAGCGGTAGCTCGTTGCCCGGAGGCTTTTGTCGGAGCATGGTATATATTGATGACCCAAATTAGGATTTGTTGTGTCCTTGTAAGCCGCCGTCCAAGTACGGTATTACATAAACATTCTACATATAGTGAATGTTTCGTCGTCTTGCTAATACCCGTGGGTTTTCTATATAAATCTGCGTGACGTGCTTTGCCCTTTGATGGTTGATCTAGTCCATTATATCTGCCGTTTCTGCTAACAAGGTCCATACGGGTTTAAATGATGGGCAGCAGGGCAGGTAGCTTTGAGCATCCAACGACCAGGGTGGCGCGAGAGAGACCGGACCGGACAGGGACGAAACACTGTCACCGGCCGGCTGAGTGCGTCGAGGATGGCCAATCCCAGTCGTGGTGCCGTCGGGAGCCCAGCATTAAGCCCACCCCGGAATAGGAGTTCGTTAGGCAGGCATAGAGACGAGACGACAGCTCCGCCCGGCGGCCACATGGGCGCGCCGGCCGGCCGCTGCATGCCGTTCAGAATTTGGGCACCGCCACGCCACACGCGGCCTGTCCCTCTCCGGCCGCCCCCCCCCCCCACCCCGACCCGTTACGGGCTTGCCTGCCTCAGGCGTGTCGACCTCATGCATGCCGCTCTCGCTTCTTTTCATGCGAGCAAGAAATGCTCAAAGCGGATGACAAGTGGGCCTCATTTAACCGTTGAATAATTGAGATTGAGGCCACCCACACTAGTAGAAAAGAGCTCATAGCCTGCGGCACCCATAAATTATCACTGGCGGTTTCAGTTATCGCGCGCCAGTAAAAAAAACGAGGCGGGCCCGGCTTTGGAACCGCCAGTGGAAACACATTTCCACTGGCGGTTATCTTAACACAACCGCCAGTGGAAATAGGATGTTTCCACTGGCGGTTGGTGTAACATAACCGCCAGTGGAAAAACTAATTTCCACTGGCGGTTGGTGTAACCGAACCGCCAGTGGAAATACCCTATTTCCACTGGCGGTTGTGTTAAGATAACCGCCAGTGGAAATTGGTTTCCACTGGCGGTTTTTCAAGCCAACCGCCAGTGAACTGTCTGTTATAAATAGCTCTCTTCTTCCCCCGACAGTGAACTGTATGCTCGCAGCCAGCTTCCATTGGAGGCGATTTTGGAGGTCCAGATTTCAAAAAATATAAGGGGGGAGGTTTTGCTCTTCATTTCTTCGAAGAAGGTGGATAAGAAAGGTTGGTTTATGTTTCTTTGTCAATTTTTGTTCATTCTTGCTTAATTTTAGCCACATTTTGGATCTAGGGTTTTACATGTGAGAGAGAAGAGTATAGCTAGGTAATTTTCTCTATTTCCTCAAATGAGGTTGCTTAAGATGGTTAGTTTTTGTCTATTCCCTCTCCTTTTTCATGTTTAGTTATCAAATAAGTTTATCCATAACACATATTTAGTTGCTTTATGAATGGTGAATGTGTTGTATGGAAGGTTGGTTTAATTATGTTTCAATTGTCAGTTATTGTTTATTTTTGCTCAATTTTAACTACATTTTGAAACTAGGCTTTCACCATGTGTTAAAGATAGGTTTGGGTATTAATTTTTTTTGTTTATTAGTTGCTAGGAAAGTTTGGCTTATGTTTCTTTTGCCAAATTTTGTTCATTTTTCCTCCATTTTAGCCACATTTTGGATATAGGGTTTCACCATGTGTTAGAGAGTAGTCTAACTACTTTTATTGGAAGAGATAAAGTAGTCTAACTACATTTTGTTAGCGACAAACCGAAGCATGTAATTTTACACGACTTTCTAGAGAGGAGAGGGAGAGGGAGAGAGAGCTATTGTTGCCAATGCGCTCGGAGCAGGTGCGGCACTTACCGTCCATGCGGATGCAGCACTTTGCACATCCAGAATGCCCGTTCTTGCACTGATTTTACACAGAGCAGAGCATCATGCTGGAGTCTACCGATCAATATGTACTGTATATATACATGCATGGTAATCTGACTTGCCATGAAAACTTCGGACTGGAAGGGTAGGCAGCAGATGTAGCACTCCAACGCGTCCTTCTCCATGGATAGTGTCACAGTCGCCTCTTCCTCATCCTCCAACCCCGACTCTTCCTCATCCTCCATGTGCAGCATGTAATTTTACACGACTTTCTAGAGAGGAGAGGGAGAGGGAGAGAGAGCTATTGTTGCCAATGCGCTCGGAGCAGGTGCAGCACTTACTGTCTGTGCGGATGCAGCACTTTGCACATCCAGAATGCCCGTTCTTGCACTGATTTTACATAGAGCAGAGCATCATGCTGGAGTCTACCAATCAATATGTACTGTATATATACATGCATGGTAATCTGACTTGCCATGAAAACTTCGGACTGGAAGGGTAGGCAGCAGATGTCGCACTCCAACGCGTCCTTCTCCATGGATAGTGTCACAGTCGCCTCTTCCTCATCCTCCAACCCCGCCTCTTCCTCATCCTCCATAGAGAGAGAGATAGAGGAGAGAGAGAGGAGAGAGAGAGAGGATAGAGAGAGAGGAGAGAGAGAGAGGGTTTCACATTTTAGCCACATTTTTGGATATAGGGTTTCACCATGTGTTTTATGTTACTTTTTTACAGGTGGTGATGGAGAGGACATCCTGGATGTATAACTTATCAAGGCTAGATCCATCATACATATCCGAGGTCCATAGGTTTATTGATGTCGCTACGAACCATGCTTGGAGAACAAAGACAAAACACATATATTGTCCATGCATGGACTGCAAAAATGCTGCTGTATTTAATGACACAGAACAAATCATATCTCATCTGGTATGCCGAGGATTTATGAAGGATTACACAATTTGGACAAAGCATGGAGAGGGTAGCTCTTCGCCTTATACGACTGGAAACCCTGAGAACATCGACGACAGATTTCAGTTCGTTCACGAGACACACCAACCTCTTCCACAGAGCGAACATGTAGTGCAAAATGTTACTGATCATGGTTACGCTGGAGGAAATGAACATGATAGACCTCATGTTCTGCCAAGTGTTATGGATGAGGAAGATGCAGAGTTGCTAGAGGCAATGTTGCGTCGTCATACAGATCAATCGATGTTCTTAATGAAAGGTATGGAGTCCCTGAAGAAGGCAGCAGAAGAGCCTTTGTACGACGAGTCTAAGGGTTGTACCAAAGAGTTCACGACGCTCCGGTCTGTGCTAAAGCTGTTGATGTTAAAAGCTAAATATGGTGTGTCTGATGCTGGCTTGGATGCGTTCTTGAGTATTATCGCAGACATGCTTCCAAAGGAGAACAATGTGCCTGCTAACACGTACTATGCAAAGAAACTAATCAGTCCGCTCACTATGGGTGTGGAGAAGATCCACGCGTGTAGAAATCACTGTATCCTTTATCGAGGTGATGATTATAAAGACTTGGAGAGCTGCCCAAAGTGCGGTGCAAGTAGGTACAAGACGAATAAAGACTATCGAGAGGACGAAGAGTGTGTTGCATCCGTGTCTAAAGGGAAGAAGCGAAAGAAAGCCCAAAAAAAGACTTCAAAATCCACGAGCAAAGAAAAAGAAGAAGTAGACTATTATGCGCTCAAAAAGATTCCTGCTTTGGTGATGTGGTACCTCCCCGTCGTCGATCGATTGAGGTGTTTGTTCGCTAATCCTGAGGATGCCAGACTTATGAGCTGGCATGCTTCTGATGAGCACAAAAACGATGGGAAGCTTCGACATCCAGCCGATGGGAAGCAGTGGCAAGATTTCAATGACAACCACCGAGACTTTGCCGATGAACCGAGAAATGTTAGGTTCGCACTGAGTACTGATGGAATGAACCCATTTGCTGAGAGGAGCAGCAAGCATAGCACATGGCCGGTGATCCTCACCATATACAACCTTCCTCCATGGTTGATGCAGAAACGGAAGTACATTTTGCTAACCATCCTTATTTCTGGACCTACACAACCTGGAGTTGACATGGATGTATTTTTGGAGCCCTTAATGGAGGATATGAAAATATTGTGGGAAACGGGTGTTCAAATGTTGGATGAGTATCGTAAAGGTTCATTCACGCTGAGAGCAATTCTTTTTGTTACGATCAACGATTACCCTGCTCTCTTCACATTATCAGGCCAGTTTAAGGGAAAGGTTGGTTGCACAGTATGCATTGATGGAACTGCTTACGTATCCCTTGCTGCATCTAGGAAGATAGTTTACATGAGGCACAAACGCTTTTTATTGGAAGGACACAAGTACCGCATGCGAAAAATGGATAAGTACTTCGACAATAATGGTGAACTACATTCTACTGCTCCATCGGGTAACAATAGAGGTCATAGAGTTTTTGAAATAGTCAGGAATATCAAGTTTGTTTTCGGGAAGAAGACAAAAGACGGAAAAACAAGGAAGGATGCTAAACCATCTTCGGGGGCTATATTCAAGAAGAAGTCTATTTTCTTCGAGTACTTGCCTTACTGGAAAGAGTTAGATGTGCGGCATGCGATCGATGGTATGCACGTTCAGAAGAACGTGTTTGAAAGCATAATGGGCACCTTGCTAGACATAAAGGGCAAAACAAAAGAAGGGCTCAATTCACGCATGGACTTGGTAGATTTAGGCATAAAAAAGGAACTACATCCCGTTCTTCAAGAAAATGGGAAGTACCATCTCCCAGCAGCAAGCTACAATCTCAATGTAGATGAGAAACATGCGATGTGTGTTTGGCTCAAGAATTTGAAAGTCCCATCCGGATTCTGCTCTAGCATACGGAGTATTGTGTCAATGAAAGACCTGACAATCACCAACTACAACTCACATGATTGCCATGTCATGCTGACTACATTCCTACCTATTGCCATCAGGGCTATAAATCCTTTGTTTTTAAAGATGGCAATCACACGGTTGTGCTACTTTTTCAACAGGATTTCACAAAAGGTAATTGGCTGTGATGAGTTGGCATCTCTTCAGGAATTCGCAGTGGAGACAATATCACAGTTTGAGATGTGTTTCCCTCCATCGTTCTTTGATATTATGGTGCACCTTGTGGTGCACTTGGTGCCACAAATAGAAGCATTGGGTCCTATGTACTTGCATGAAATGTGGACGTATGAGCGTTTCATGTCAATACTGAATGGCTATGTATCAACCCGTGCTCGTCCCGATGCATCCATGATAGAGGGGTACTGTACCGAAGAGGCCATTGAGTCCGGAGGTCCATTCTGCAATAGTATCCTAAAAGACCAGGTTGCAATAGGTCTGCCTCCGTCACGACACGAGGGTAGACTGTATGGAAGCGGGAGGATGGGACGGAAATCTTTCATCCCACCGGATTACGATATAGTACTTGAGGCACATCAGAGCATCCTACATCAGCTAACGATAATGGAGCCATTTATCTAACAACACATCAATGAGCTTCGCGAGCAAAATCCTGGGCATACGGATGATTGGGTAATGAAGCAACATAAGCAGCGGTTCAACACATGGCTTATGGTGAAGGACATTCCACGTGGAGAAACAATAGAAGAACAAACCATCAAGGGCTTGGCGTCTGGACCATCACGCCAGGTCACAACATGGCAAACCTATGACATTAGTGGATTCACATTTTGTACCAAGTCCAAGGACAAAAAGAGCATGTCACAAAACAGTGGTGTTCGATGCGAAGCCATAGATGATGAAACTGGTGAGATTATTACATATTTTGGCTTTATTGAGGACATATGGGAACTAGACTATGGTACATTTCAGATCTCGGTTTTCCGATGTCAATGGGTTGAAGACAAACATGTCACGGTAGACAACTATGGGGTCAGAGTTCTTGATCTAAGTAAGGTAGGTTACAAAGATGACCCATGGATCCTTGCTAATCATGCTGCACAGGTCTTCTATGCTGAACAGATCATTTCTAACAATGAGAAGAAAAGCACCGACAAACCGAAGCATGTAGTTTTTCCTGGAAAACAACAAGCTATAGGAGTTGATGGTGTATCTGATTTAGAGGATTTTAACCAGTTCAATGACATGTCTCTTTTCATAGACCATCCAACCAAGATAAGGAACGTTGAGCGAAGCATCCCACGCAATTCGATGCCCTGGGTACGCCACGATGGACAAGGCAGAACAATAGCTCCCTAGATTATATAGTTGTCATGTAATTGATTATTGTTAGGACATGTCATGTAATTGATTATTGTTAGCGACAAACCGAAGCATGTAATTTTACACGACTTTCTAGAGAGGAGAGGGAGAGGGAGAGAGAGCTATTGTTGCCAATGCGCTCGGAGCAGGTCCAGCACTTACCGTCTGTGCGGATGCAGCACTTTGCACATCGAGAATGCCCGTTCTTGCACTGATTTTACACAGAGCAGAGCATCATGCTGGAGCCTACCGATCAATATGTACTGTATATATACATGCATGGTAATCTGACTTGCCATGAAAACTTCGCACTGGAAGGGTAGGCAGCAGATGTCACACTCCAGCGCGTCCTTCTCCATGGATAGTGTCACAGTCGCCTCTTCCTCATCCTCCAACCCCGCCTCTTCCTCATCCTCCACCACCACCTTGGCTTTCTTTGGAGTGCCGCCGTCATGGTTTATCACCTAGAACGAGGTAAAATAAAAGCAGGGAGGACTATTCGACTAATATATACATATCAGGCAGTAAGAAACAAGCATCTTCAAAGAACATGTTGTAAAAGAACTTGGAAAGATGTTTACCAGATCTGATACTTGTGAAAGAACTTCACACCAATGGTGATGAGAGACGCGAAGCCATGAGACGACGTAGTATTTAAACACTACAAGAACGAGCATTCTAGTGACAGAGGAGGGAGAGAGAGGGAAGAGAGAGGAGGGAAAGAGGAGAGAGAGAGGAGAGAGAGAGAGGAGAGAGAGGAGAGAGAGAGGAGAGAGAGAGGAGAGAGAGAGGGAGAGGGGAGAGAGAGGAGCTAGGGAGAGGAGAGAGAGGAGAGAGAGGATAGAGAGAGAGAGAGGAGCTAGGGAGAGGAGAGAGAGAGGGAGAGATAGAGGAGGGAGAGAGAGGGAAGAGAGAGGAGGGAGAGGGGAGAGAGAGGAGGGAGAGGGGAGAGAGAGGAGAGAGAGGAGAGAGAGAGGGGAGAGAGAGAGAAGTAATATATAAATATATATATTATGTATACTAAATATATATATTTATATATTTAATATGTACAAAAATTTATATACTTAATGTATGAATATACAATAAAAAATAATATACTAAAAACATTTCTACTGGCGGTTGACAATGAAAACCGCCAGTAGAAATTAATTTTTACTGGCGGTTGTCGATGAAAACCGCCAGTAGAAATGGCCTCCACAGTCTGTGGATGGCATTTCTACTGGCGGTTCTCTATGACAACCGCCAGTAAAAATCATTTCTACTGGCGGTTGTCATAGAGAACCGCCAGTAGAAATTTCTCCTATATAAAGGAGCACGCTCGGGGCCGAAAATTCGCTAAGTCATTGGCGCCCTGTCTTTCACACTTCCCGCCGTCAGGCTGCCAAAATTTCGCCCGACGATTTTCTCCGCCGTGCGCCGCCGTCGTCCACGCCGCCGTCCACGCCGTCGTCCCCGCGCCGTAGGTAAGTTCTTCTCTCTCTCTCCCTTTCTTCGACTCTGATTGCTCGGGCATGCACGCGCCGCCGCCGCGCGTGTAAACCCTAAGCCTAGGAAGAGTGAGAGAGTGAGAGGGAAGAGAGAGGAAGAAGAGGGAAGAGAGGGAGAGGGTTTAGGGTGTAAACCCCCTGCGCGCGTCTCTGCAGAGAGTGATCGAGAGAGAGGGAGAGAAGAGAGAGGAGGGAGAGGGAGAGGGAAGAGAGAGGAGGGAGAGGGAGAGAGATAGAGGGAGGGAGAGGAGGGTGAGAGAGAGAGAGGAGGGAGAGGAGAGAGATAGAGAGAGGGAGAGAGATAGAGGGAGAGGAGAGAGATAGAGGGAGGGAGAGGAGGGTGAGAGAGAGAGAGGAGGGAGAGGAGAGAGATAGAGAGAGGGAGAGAGATAGAGGGAGAGGAGAGAGATAGAGGGAGGGAGAGGAGGGTGAGAGAGAGAGAGAGGAGGGAGAGGAGAGAGATAGAGAGAGGGAGAGAGATAGAGGGAGAGGAGATAGATAGAGGGAGGGAGAGGAGGGTGAGAGAGAGAGGAGGGAGAGGAGAGAGATAGAGAGAGGAGAGAGATAGAGAGAGGAGAGGAGATGAGATGAGAGTATTCATACAATACTTATTTTTATTCATATGTGTGTTCATATGTGTTCAAATGTATGTGTTCAATATATATATGTGTTCATATGTGTTCAAATGTATGTGTTCAATATATATGTGTGTTCATATGTGTTCAAATGTATGTGTTCAATATATATATGTGTGTTCATATGTGTCAAATGTATGTTGAATATATACATTGTAATTTTATCCGTCACAACTCGATAATATACGTATCCGATCTGATCCGAATTCGATCTGAACTCGATAATTTCCGTACGACTCTCCCTCTCCCCCTCTCTATACGTCCTATGCGACTCTCCCTCTCTCCCTCTCCTCGTCCTATACGACTCTCCCTCTCTCCCTCTCTATACGTAACTCGATAATATCCATACGATTCTCCCTCTCTCCCTCTTTATACGTCCTATGCGACTCTCTCCCCGTCCTACACGATACTATACGACTATACGATACTATATGGTTACGGTTTAGGGTTAGGGTTATGGTTAAGGGTTAGGGTTAGGGTTAGGGTTAGGGTTAAGGGTTAGGGTTTAGCGTTAGGGTTAGGGTTAGGGTTAAGGGTTCGGGTTTTGGGTTAAGGGTTCGGGTTTTGGGTTAGGGTTAGGGTTAGGGTTAAGGGTTATAGTTAGGGTTAGGGTTTAGGGTTAAGGGTTCGGGTTTTGGGTTAAGGGTTCGGGTTTTGGGTTAAGGGTTCGGGTTTTGGGTTAGGGTTAGGGTTAGGGTTAAGGGTTTAGGGTTAGGCTTAAGGGTTATAGTTAGGGTTAGGGTTAAGGGTTAGGGTTTAGGGTTAGGGTTAGGGTTTTGGGTTAAGGGTTCGGGTTTTGGGTTAGGGTTAGGGTTAGGGTTAAGGGTTATAGTTAGGGTTCGGGTTTTGGGTTAAGGGTTCAGGTTTTGGGTTAAGGGTTCGGGTTTTGGGTTAAGGGTTAGGGTTAAGGGTTTAGGGTTAGGGTTAAGGGTTATAGTTAGGGTTAGGGTTAGGGTTAGGGTTAAGGGTTAGGGTTTAGGGTTAGGGTTAGGGTTAGGGTTAAGGGTTCGGGTTTTGGGTTAAGGGTTCGGGTTTTGGGTTAGGTTTAGGGTTAAGGGTTATAGTTAGGGTTAGGGTTAGGGTTTAGGGTTAAGGGTTCGGGTTTTGGGTTAAGGGTTCGGGTTTTGGGTTAAGGGTTCGGGTTTTGGGTTAGGGTTACGGTTAAGGGTTTAGGGTTAGGGTTTAGGGTTAGGGTTAGGGTTAAGGGTTTAGTGCCTGAGGATGTATTTAATTATACTATTTGTTAATATGAATTTAATTATTGCTTACGTTAATATGTGTTAATATGTATTTAATTATTGCTTATGTATTTGTATATATATAGCTCAATGAGTTCTCCGATCAAGGACTAAGATTTAGTGCCCGAGCACATGGACAAGAGTGTTGCTCAAGAACAATCCAGCAGTGAAGGATATGAAACGCCTAGCGACCCTTTTCCTACCACTAGCATAGATAGGGTCGCTCTCCGTGAGTTGCAACGTGACCCTACTTATGATCCACAAGAAGCTGAGGTAAAAGTACGCATCTTTAGCTTCGTATGTGTACCCTACTGATTTCACATGCATGATCTCTTGTGCATTTTATTACATGAATAGGAGGTCGTGTCTGAATTTCGTGCGATACTCGAAGAAGCCGTGGCACGAAACGAAGACGTACCGGAGCCGACCCAAGACGCACCGGAACAGACCAAGACAACAACCGAGACGTCAAGGAAAAGGAAGCAGAGCGATCGAAAAAGAGGTGACAGGGGGCTGAACAAGTTTCCCGACAAAACATACAAAATCTCAGACGTGAGCCCGAAAGGTCAGCCCCTAGCTCCAGAAGAGGCACTACCTAAGTTCCGGAATGCACTTGGGTTTTTAGTTAGAGATAATCTTGACATAACAATACGACAGTGGAGAGATGTGTCAGATGATGTCAAGAATCAAATATGGAATAAGCTATTAATGAGGTTCGTTCTGCCTCGGGGTTCAGAAGAACTCGTGAAGGAATACACGATGAAGCAGCTTGCAATCAATTTCCGAAACTGGAGGTCTGAGATGAACACAAAGTTTGCAAAGAAAGGTCTGGACCCGACCAAAAAATATAAAATCTCAGCAGGTCAGTGGGCAGTATTTCTAGAGCAGAGGAGCAGCCCTGATTTCATATCTCTAAGTGAGGCAAATTCGGAACTATCAAAGAAGAACAAGTACCGCCACCACCTAGGCACAGGTGGTTACAAGCGTCAGGTTCCTAAATGGAGACAAGAAGACGCCGAGAAGAAGGCCGCAGGGTTGCCGACGCTGTCCGAGCAACTTGGTGAAAGGGCGGCAAATTGGCTCCGTGCTAGAAAACCAAGGGAAACCGAGACCGGTGTATCTTTTGATGATCCCATTGTCGAAGAAGCGGCAAAAAACATATATACAATCGCAGCTAAGCAGAGCGAAGGAACTTTTAAGCCATAAAGGGAAAGAGACATCCTAACGGCTGGTCTCGGTAACCCTGAGCATCCTGGCCGTGTACGAGGAATCTTGTCTAAGGAAGGATGGAAGGAAGGATTCGGACAACAGTGGGAAGGTCTGTACAGGAAACGTGATCGATACAAGGAAGAGATGGCGGATTATTTTAAGGAGGAGGCCAAGAAAGAGTTCAAAGCCATGATGTCTCAAATGCTATCGAATCCTCCTCCAGAATTGATGCAACAGTTGGCGAGTGCGATGTCTGTTCAACAGATGACCACTCCACAAATACAAATAATTCCAGCAGCTCAACCGCCGGCTTCCACAGATTGTACGACATTACCAAGCTCTGTTGCTTCAACGGGAAATAAGGACCGTTATCCAGTTGATGACATCACAAGGCCTGTGGCGTGCACACTGGTTATAAGATATGGTATTAACAATAAACGTACAAAGAAAGTAGCCACAGGCCTTGCGATCCCAGGACGTAAGTTCCATGGAAACGATATTCCAGATGATTATTGCAAAGTAGAAGTGACGTCGGTCGTCCAAGGATCCGAGGACGACATGCTAGACATCCCTGGGCCCGAAGGTATCGAGAAACTTGGACAAGCTATCAATAATTTTATCCTTTGGCCTCGAAGGGATGTCGATTTGCTTGATTGGTCGAATTCGTCGCAGGCGTCGCAGGCCCAACCGTCTCCGCCTTCTCAAATTTTTGCTCCTATTGTACATCCATCATCCTCACCTCCTCAAACTTCACATGCTGCTCCTCATCCTTTTTCTGACCCACCGTCTCCGCCACAAGCATCACCATTCAGGGCTCCACCACCTTCTCCTCCCCATCCTCTTGGTGACCCACTGTCTACGCCACCATCAAGGGATCCACCTTCTCCACAACCATCAAAGGATCCAAGGCCATCAAAGAAATCTAAACTTCCTATTCCAAAATTGGTGTCCCCGTATCAGAAAAAGAAGAGTAAAGCTACTACTGCTGGCACAGCTCGGTTTTTGAAAGGGATTGGACGGAGCCTCACGTCACAAACTGTTGATTTGGCCAAGCACGAGGAGTCTGCAAAAAAGGCTGAGGCAATGGCCGCAAAAATAAAGAAGCCAACTAAGGCAGATTACAAAAACGTGCCTAAAAAATATGTGCCGGGCAGACCTCTGCTACCTCTTGAGAAACTAAGAAAGGTCCCGGCTGGTGTTAAAAGGTTGCATGACTGGTACATGCGGGCATCATCGGTTGGCATCGACACCATCAGTGTGCATATACCAGACCATGCTTTTATTGGTTCGGACCAAAAGGCCGTTGTTACATTCGAGGACATGTGGTTAATGATGAACCTTCAGAGACTCGACGTGCAACTTGTAACGATGTTTGCATTGTAAGTGTCGCTCATACTTCCAGATATGTGTGTTATTATTAGTGAGCTGTATAAAATTTCAATATCTGACATGCACGTGTGACTTGCAGAATGCAACATGATCAGCAGGAGATCCTTTACGGTACCAAGCCCAATGCTAGTGCCAGTAAAAGGGTTGGGTATCTCAACCCAATACTTATATCCGAGGAAAGCCACACTTTTAGAATCGGGAAAGACAACGATGAATTACGGGGAAAGACGGACGAAGAAGTTGAGAAGCGTATAAAGGATATGAAGAAGGATTTTGAAGCTCGATACGCCACCTATATAGGACATGCAATGCTTCAATTTCAAGACAGGGAAGCCATAATGGCCCCGTACAACTTTAAGTAAGTGTGATTTTGTATAAATAAAATTAATAATTTCAATACACATGCATCACAGATTTGATTCGTACAGAGACCACTGGATATGCTTACTCATTTATCCTAAAGTTGGAAAGGTGCTGGTGCTCGACTCCTTAAACTTCGACCCTTCGACATATGCAGAATTCCTCAGCACCTTAGAGCTGTAAGCCTTTTCTATGCATGCATACTTTTATCGATTAAAATTTGAGAATAACATGGTGATTCTATTTGAGATCACAGGGCTTACAGATTCTATATGATGAGAGGTGGAAAGTACGACCTGTCGAAAAAAGGCGTGCCACTAGACATCCATCATCACTGGCCGGTAAGTATGTGATTTTATGAATACATATCATACACAATGTTGCAACTAAATAACCAATCTCCCGTTATGTAGTGCCACAAGCAACCACAAGGATCGGTCCTATGTGGATTCTATGCGTGCGAGTTCATGAGAGTGAACGGACGATACATCACGAACCCTGACAAGGTATTATTAGTAATAGTCAAGTATGTATTTATGTCATTAAAGATGCAAATGTGTTATTATTGAGTATAAATAGATGATGTTTATAAAATTCCTTTACAGCAATTTCAACGAGGAAACCCGGAGAACTTGACCGAAGCTGCATTGTATGGCATAATCGAGGACCTCTGCACATTCATATTGAAAGAGGTCATACCCGCAGAAGGAAAATATCACGATGCTTCCGGGACATTAGCTTTGCCAGAGTTCAGAATACTAACAGAAATTAGTAGATTATCTCTTAGCCGAGATAGTTATTAGAGCTTAGGTGAAAACTTATGATGTATAGAATGCATGAAGCATATATGGTTGTAAACAGAATACTTTGATGTATATAAATGTATGATAGAATTTAATTTCATGTTGCTTTCAATATCAATATAGATCTATATATATATATATATATATGTTTGTGTGTGTGTAAATAAATATATATATAATTCAGTATTGTTTGAAATTTTGAAAAAAGGCGGGAAAACTTCCACTGGCGGCTAAATAAAGAAAACCGCCAGTGAAAAGTGCATTTCCACTTGCGGTTTGCTTTATAAAACCGCCAGTGGAAATGCATTTCCACTGGCGGTTTTCTTTATTCAGCCGCCAGTGGAAATGCACTTTTCACTGGCGGTTCCTTAAGAAAACCGCCAGTGAAAATGCACTTTTCACTGGCGGTTCCAAAATAACCGCCAGTGGAAATGCTGATTTCCACTGACCCCTAGCACTGGCGGTACTGAAAAACGCCTGTGTAAATAGGTTTAGAACCGCCACTATAGATTCTGTGTACTAGTGCCACATGCAATGACGACCGCGGCGCGAGCTATGTGTGGACGGAGGGTCGGGGCCGCGGCCGCCAGCCCGCTCGCTGCTGCCTGCATGCTGTGCTCCCCGCCGTGTGGTGTCGCTTTCGGCTATCCCACAGACGAGAGGCCACAGCAATATAATCCATGTCGCAGGGATCACCGAAAGCAACGGCGGGTGGTGGTGGTGGGATCCTCACCGCGCGCGCCCAGCTGCCGTGCAGTGCCGCTGCTGTCACCTTCTTGTCATGCTGTCTCGCTCCGTCGCTCGCCGTAGCTGCTATAGCACTCTACCGGCCTCTCCTACGACCCCACGCCGTACGTCACAGCGCGCTAGCTACAGCATCGCGCGCCTCTCTATATCTCTCACAAGTCAGGACGTCGCAGCTAGCCAACCAGCCCACCATGACGTACTGTGACTGCACATGTACATAGTGACTCGCCGGATCGACGATTCTACAGTCTACTAGCAGCGACTTGAGAGTTGAGGCTGGAATGGATCGATCCAAGTCGGCATGCATCAGAAGAACTCAGAAGAAATAGGCAAACTTCGTGTGTGGCGCGACTTGCTGACTTGGTCCTCGGCTCCTCTCTCGCTTGCTCTCACTCTCTCTAGTGCTACTAGCTTGTTAGGCATGGCAGTATGGCACTGCTGCGCTGGTTCATCGACTGGCCTCTGGCCATCCATCATGCAGGCCCAATCACAGGGTTTCATTCAACAGTCATTAAGCCTAGTCATCTAGCTATATATATCCATCTGCCACCAATCCACCGTTGATCGATCGATGGACAGGTACCGACCGGCGGTAGCTAGCTGTTCGTATATATATATGCCAACACGGCATATTCATTGTGAATATATAAATGGGCAAAATAGACAAAAAACAAAACAAAACACCCACTTATTATTAGCATATCGAAACGTGTTCGAGCAGTCCTGCATATCCATTAACCTATGGTTGAAAATTAAAATGCCTGAAAACTCAGGTAGAGATATTCCACATCTTTTGGACGGACCAAAGTTAAAGTAAATCTTAATCCAATTGAGTGGAAAGTCACCCCCCCCCCCCCCCCCCCCCCACCCCCCAAAGTATTGAATCCCTCTCCAACCCATAACACACGTCACCAGGCTTACTACCCATAGCTCAAGCTTTTTCTTCTAGCCGTGTCTACCCGCACGCCACTACGGCACTATATACACCATCTAGATCTAGTGTGTTAGTTGTATACGCAGCCCATTAGATCTAGCCTATCCAAACGGGATCCGGATACGGATCTACAGTAAACCTGGCCTCAGCTCACCTAATCGATCATGCATGTATGTTTATCAGCTTTTGCGCGTTTCGATTATGTTTAGATATTTTGTTTCTAAACATGAGGCGTCGACCGTAGGTAGGAGTAAACGCGACCGAGACCGTCGACAACCGGGCACGCGTGTGACGTACGGGGTCGTCCTACTCCTACCGTACCACTGCAAGTGCTTATCTACTCGAGCGCGCTGGCCCGACCGGACTCCCGAAGCTACATGTTAACCACCCAATGAGCGGACGCATAGCCACCGCCTGATCGCCGTCCTTGTCTGCCAAGTTGCGTATATATCGTCCTCTGGATTTGTCTAAATCGAACTATTTAAAATCTAATTAAATATTTTTATAACTATGCTAAGTCGCAAAAAAGAGCCGCAATTCCTTTAGACGCCCCATTGTCGCTGCGCCCTTTACGATCACCCAAAAATACAAATATTAATATTATTTTTATATGTCTAGACAAAACTAAGATATATAGAATGTGTGCAGACAGCTATTTTAGAATTAAGAGAATACTTGATGTTAGAAATGTTTATATGTTTTTATAAAAAAGGATGGCCTAACTTGGAAGTAGGTTCTTTTGGACTGGCCGGGGCAGTATGTCAGGATACGTGTGTGTGTGTGTCTGGGGCACGTCCGCAGCCGGGCGCGGTAGCTCCATGTTGGAACTTGCTTTCCTGGGCAAGTTGATCCAACGAGAGGGGCAAAAGCAGTGTAAGCAAGGTTTCAATTCGGGATGACAATAGCTCTTGTTAATCTAGTCTCTCAAGGGCACTGTACAGGGGTATTTATAGGTGCCTGAGTTAAGGACGCATGTGCCCTCAGGCGCCTAGGTTATCCCTGAAATATTCCCATAAAGCAGTGTTACAGACTGTAATTACAGGGAAACCTTTACAAATCAAGCCCGTAATGCGCGGCGGCTACGCAGGGCCTGTTACAATGGGCCGGATCACAAGTGGGCCTCCCCCATGGACGAGAGCGCGAGATGGGACGACCTCGTCATAGGCCTTCGTCCTGTGACACGTGGGACGAAGGGTGAAGCATGTCAGTCGTCTTGTCTCCATTGGTGCAGCGAGGCTGGCGAAGGCATCGAGCGAAGGGTGGCGTCTTCGCCTTCGCCCCAACATTTGCCCTTCGAGGGACCAGTTCGACTATATCATCTGGTGCCGAAGGCGTCAATAGATGGTGGAGACGCTGCCCTCGCTCGAAATGGTTCCGCGGGGGTTTTTGACATGACCGTTGATTGACGCCGCACTGTTGGATTGCGGGCTTCCCGAAGCGTCGCGCCCTGTGTATATAAAAGGGGGGGCGCAGATTGAAATTTACCTTTCTGCGCGCCGCAAAAACCCTAGCCTCCTTTTCAAATTGCTCGCTTGCTCGTCTGCCCTCCTTGCTCCTGTTCGTCGGAGAACTGGCCCACGTGAAGCAGACCACGCGCCGCCGTCGACGGTACGTAGCCATGTCTTCTTCCTCCTCATCTGCTGCGACCACGCCGACGGCTGAGGCGTCTTCCGAAGATCTCTCGGGCACTATGGCGGCGGCAGAATTACGACCGGGTGACACAGTGGAATTCGGTGTTTCGCGGATGTCGTTGGCCCGCGTGCAAGATATGCAACGGTTGGGGTATTTTGGCGGCGGGGTTGGTCGGGTCCCGGGGGCGGAGGAGGTCCCCGAGCTCGAGGGCGAATTGGTTGTTTTTGAGGCATTTTTCATCGTCGGCCTTCGCCTGCCTGCGCATCATTTTGTGTCGGAGGTTCTGCAGAAGTTCGAAGTCCAGGTTCAACAGCTGACACCGAACGCCATGGTGGCGTTGGCGAAGTATGTCTGGGCAACAACGTCGTATGGCGGTCAGCCTTCGGTGGAGGTCTTCGCCAAGCAATACTGTCTGCACTGGCAGAAGAGAAAAATTGGACATAAGATTGCACAATTCGGATCGTGCACTTTCACGCCGAAGTCCGGGAAGACTTCGATGGAAGTTGTGGAGTTGGTCCCCTGTGCCCGAAATAAGTGGGGCAACTGGTGGGACTACTGGTTTTATGTTTCGGAGGCTGAAGTCGAAGATCACCTAGGGCTCCCTACCGCCATTATGTGTTCTCATTATTATGTGGCGTACCCGCCGTTTGAAGTGGCGGAGGATGATGAAAATGAGAGGGCCCTTCGGATTGCTGCCCGCACAAGTAGTGGGCGCGATCTAGTTGAGGAATTCATAGGGTATGGGGTGTGGCCCTTGGCGCATGGATGGGTGTTGGGCGAAGTATGCCCTCGCGAGATGCCCTCCCTAGGTGGACGGAAGGTGCGAAGTCCGCTTTTTGCTTTGGATCTACGAGGGCGGGATCCTGCCGCGGTTGTGCGTGAGGCGGAGGATGGGGCGGTGAGAATTGTTGGGCGCTATGTGCCGAAGACGGAGGCCCAGCGGAGTTGGGATATACGTGGATCCAACGACCACCTGAATAGGGTCTTCGAGTTGAATTGTTTGCCGTATGGCGGTTATCCCAGGGAGGACGTCGTCGACCGCCGTGGGAAAAAACCAGCCGTCGTGACTGAGGACGACCCCGCGCCGGAGGCTGCCCCAGCCACTAAAAAGAGGAAGCTAGGTACTGCGGTGGGAGAACTAGGGGTCTCCGATAGCTTTGCTATGGAGTTGATGGGGACATGCGCGGCCCCCGGGGGAAGGATGTCTTCGCCCGAGCTCCGAGAGTCTTCGGCGCGGATGCTGGAGGTTACCGGGGGTCGATGGCCCAGGAACGTTCCTATCCCCCGCGCGGCTGGCGAAGACTTCTTTACGTCTCGCATGGTTCGTGACTTGAGAGTGTTTCCTTACGGACGGAATATTGATGTTGTTGTGTCGGCAGTGATGAACAAGGATCGCCAGGATGCTACGCAGAAGCGTCGGGCGGTCATCAGGCTCCCTGAAGCTAGGTCGAAGAGAGCGCGGGGGACTGCGAAGGCTACCGTCCCCGGCGGTAGCCAGCCGACGCTAGCGGCGAGGATGGCCGCCCCTGGGTCCAGCAAGGTGCCGGAGAGCGCGAAGGCGGTCGGCGCCGGCGGAACCAGGTCTGCCCCGGACGGAGCTGCAAAGGTCCGCGAACCGCCTTCACCGGGGAAACGCGTTGCCGACTTCGGCACAAATATTAGCGTGGACGACTATCTCGTTGGTGAGTAAGTTTTTTTTTGACCGGTGATACGTTGCAGGGTCAGGCGAGGTGCAACCTGTTGTCGTCCCGCCTGCGGTGGCAACCACGGCGTCTACCGCGGTGCTTGGGGTGAAGGGTGGCGCTTTTGGCGCTGGCGGCGAGATTGCGGCGGCCACTGCCGTCAAGGACGAAGCAGGCACCGTTTCCCGCCGGCTGAGGGAGGCATCGCAGCAGTTGTCGCAGCAGCTGAGTCAAGTAAGTTGAGCTGGACTTCAGTGTCTGCCGATTTTATGGGGATTGCAGTCTCATGTGCGTCTGTTAGGCGGCCGACTTCGCCGACCGCGTGGCATCGGGTGCCCTTACTGCGGATGTGTCTGTCGAGGTCGAGAGACTTCGGGCGCAGCACGCGGACACCGTCCGGGAGAAGTCGGCTGCGGAGAGCAAGATCCGCAGGCTGGCGGATAAGGTGGCCGCCCTGGAGGGCGAGAGGACGGACCTCCGGCGCCAGCTGGTGGAGGAAAGGAGGGAGGCCAACCAGGCCATCGCCGAGGCGCAGGCTGCGCAGGCGGAAGCCAAATTGGCACGGGTGGAGGGGAGTCTCGCCAGCCAACGCGCCGAGGAATGGGAGGTGCGGTTCAACGCTCTGCATGGCCGCATGGAGAGGGCCGAGGCCTCTACGCGCTCGGAAGTTGAGCGGACGCGTAAACAGCTCGTGGACTCGTACCACGAGCTGGGTGCGCGGACTGCTGACTTCGAGGTGCCCGACCGAGAGGCGGCCTTCGCTTCCTCGAGTGGCTGCAGGAGGAATTACTGGTGCTTCCGACCATCGTCGAGGGCTTCATGTCCTTTGCCTCCCTCGTCACCTGCGAGGGGGGCGTGAATGTGCTGTCCCGCGAGGGGTGCAGTCACTATGAGGCCTTCGACCGATCCGATGAAGACTTTGGGCGCGAGATTTTTCAGGTCAAAGACCCTATAGTGAAGGATTCCGTGGGGCCCTCTTCGATCGGATGTGGGGCCCCCACGGTCGGGAGGCGGTTAGGGAGCGGGCTGACCGGGCGAGGGGACAGGTAAAGTTTGTCTTTTGTTTCGTGTTGTTGACTATGGGTACACGTGGGTTTGTTGAATCAGTGTGTTGTTGCTGTAGATGGCGCGTGCCAAAGACGTGGAGGACTTCGGACATCTGAACAGCGCGCAGCCCGAAGCAGAGGTCAACCCGGTGGCGCCCGAGGCTGAAGTCGACCCAGCACTGCCCCCGGAAACCGGTGAAGGCTCCCCTGCTGGCCCTGCACCGATGGCGGAGTATCCCCCGAAGGCGGCGATGGAGGAGGCAGCAGAGGATCCCATGGCGGCGGCTGGGTCTTCGCAGGTGGCTTAGCGGGTGTGGGGTAGTTAGTGAATTTTGTCTGTGTGACTGAACCTTGGTTGTCGGGGACCATAATTAGGGGTACCCTCAAGACGCCTAATTCTCAGCTGGTAACCCCCATCAGCATAAAGCTGCAGAGGCCTGATGGGTTTGATTAAGTCAGGGATCAGTCCATACGAGTGACTCGATCACGCCACGCCCGAGCCTAGCCTCGGGCGAGGGCAGCCGACCCTAAGATGACTCCGTCTCGCCTGAGGCCTCCTCTTTCACGGCAGACGCATCACCGGCTCGCCCGAGGCCCCGCCTTCGATAAGAAGTAACCCTGACTAAATCACCGCGCCAACCGACCAAGCCATCGGGGCGTTTAACGCAAAAGGTAAGACCGACGGGCGACCAGACTTCGCCAGAGGTGCCATAGGAAGCTCTGCCCGACCCAGGGCTCGGACTCGGGCTAAGGCCCCGGAAGACGGCGAACTCCGCTCTGCCCGACCCAGGGCTCGGACTCGGGCTAAGGCCCCGGAAGACGGCGAACTCCGCTCCGCCCGACCCAGGGCTCGGACTCGGGCTAAGGCCCCGGAAGACGGCGAACTCCGCTCCGCCCGACCCAGGGCTCGGACTCGGGCTAAGGCCCCGGAAGACGGCGAACTCCGCTCCGCCCGACCCAGGGCTCGGACTCGGGCTAAGACCCCGGAAGACGACGAACTCCGCCTCGCCCGACCCAGGGCTCGGACTCCGCCTCGGCCTCTGCCGAACGACCTCCGCCTCGCCCGACCCAGGAGTTCGGGCTCGGCCTTTGTCATGCAGGACGGACTCGACCTCGACTTCGGAGGAGCCTCCACGACGCCCGACCTAGGACACAAGACCGCCACGTCAACAGGAAGCGCCATCATCACCCTGCCCTGAGCCGACTTGGGTCGCAGAGAACAAGACCGGCGTCCCATCTGGCCAGCTACGCCAGATAGGCAATGATGGCGCCCCGCTAGACCATGACGACGGCGGCTCTCAGCTCCCTTACGAAAGCAGGAGAACGTCAGCAAGGGCCCAGCCACTCCGACAGCTGTCCCTCCGTCCGGCTCCGTTACTCCTCCAACAGCCACGACGCCACGCCAACAGGGTGCCAAGATCCCTCCGGCTGCCACCTGGGCATGTACTTAGGGCGCTAGCTCTCCCTCGCTAGACACGTAGCATCTTGCTACACCCCCATTTTGTACACCTGGATCCTCTCCTTACGACTATAAAAGGAAGGACCAGGGCCTTCTTAGAGAAGGTTGGCCTCGCGGGGACGAAGGGCAGGGGCAGGCGCTCTCTCGGGGCCGCTCGCTCCCCTCACCTCGCGCGGACGCTTGTAACCCCCTACTGCAAGCGCACCCGACCTGGGCGCGGGACGAACACGAAGGCCGAGGGAATTCTCCGACTCCCTCACGACCCGGCTCCGGCCACCGACCTCTCTCTCTCTCTCCCCCTTCGCGCTCGCCCACGCGCTCGACCCATCTGGGCTGGGGCACGCGGCACACTCACTCGTCGGCTCGGGGACCCCCCGATCTCGGAACGCCGACAGTTGGCGCGCCAGGTAGGGGCCTGCTGCGTGTTGACGAGTAGATTCCCGTCAAGCTCCAGATGGGCAGTCTCCAACGACCTCTTCAACCCAGGACGGTGCTCCGTTTCGGGAGCCTCGAGTTCATGTCCTTCGACGGCAACTACGACATGATACTCCTTCCACCGCCGCGCGACAGCGACAATGGTGGCGGACAGCCCGCCCACCGGCGGCAGAATCGACGACGTCTTTCCCGCGTGGGGGAAGGACAACTTTCGAGCTCGCCCCATCCTCTCCCTCGCCATCGGAGGAGGAGGAGGCGGGGCAACCAGGGCCGAGCGGGAGACCGCGCTCCGACGGCTGTCGAGCAAATCGACATCCCCGGCGCCCCAACGGAGGACACGCCAAGCGTCGCCCTCGCGTTCGAGGCAAAGGCGAGCGCCATCCCCCCGCAGCACGTCGACTCCGAGCAGGCGGACGACGCCAGCACGCTCACGAAGGGCCTGCGGGACGTCGCCCTCGTACCCAAGACGACGGCGCGATCAGCCCCTGACGTGACTTCATCGCTCCTCGTCGACAAAAAGGTACCGACTGCTACCCATCTTTCGTCATTTCGACTCGGCCTCAACCCGCCTGGCGACCTCGCTTTGGCGGGCGCTCACATTGAGGCGAGTGCAACCTCTCTGGGGTTTCGTGTGCGGTCGCCTTGGGACCGATTGACGGGTGTCTCGACCTACGGACCCTCTGGGTCCGAGGAAGATGACGACCCCAGCATCTGCTGGGATTTCTCCGGATCTGGCAACCCTAGTGCCATGCGGGACTTCATGACCGCATGTGACTACTGCCTCTCCGACTGTTCCGACGGCAGCCGCGGCCTTGACGATAAGGACTACGGCCCGAGCCGCGAATGTTTCCACATCGAGCTAGGGGATCCCTCCGGAGGCGGCTGTCTCGGCATGCCGGAGGATGGTGATCCCCCTGGGCCAGCGCCTCGCGCCGACATCCCGCGGGAGCTAGCTGTGGTCCCCGTTCCGGCGGGGGGTCACGACCCACAGCTCGAGCAAGTCCGCGGGGCGCAGGCCGGGCTCGATGAGGGAGCAGGAGCGCTCGAGGCAATCCGCCAGAACATCGGGCAGGTATGGGCGAGCCAGCCCCCGGCCGGAGGAATACGTCACCTGCCCCAAGGTCTCCAGCACCGCATCGCCAACGATGCCAGGGACAGACCGCCACCCGCATCCGGCGGAACCGGTCAGGACCTGGCCGCTGCAGCGATGCTCCTCCGCGCGATGCCGGAGTCATCAACCACCGAGGGTCGGCGAATCCAGGGAGAACTCAAGCATCTCCTGGAAGGCGCTGCGGCCCGGCGGGCCGAGAGCTCTGCCTCCCGAAGGCAGGGATACCCCTCGGAACCTCGTGCCACGACTTCCCGACTCACGCGGGAAGCCTCGGTCTACACCGGGCGCACGCGCAACACCGCGCCTGCGGCCCCGGGACACCTCGGCGACGAGCACCCTCATCGTGACCGTCGGGCACGCCTCGACGAAAGGGTGCGCCGAGGCTACCACCCCAGGCGTGGGGGACGCTATGACAGCGGGGAAGATTGGAGTCCCTCGCCCGAACCACCCGGTCCACAGGTCTTCAGCCGAGCCATTCGGCGGGCGCCGTTTCCGCCCCGATTCCGACCCCCGACTACTATCACAAAGTACTCGGGGGAAACAAGGCCGGAATTGTGGCTTGCGGACTACCGCCTGGCCTGTCAGCTGGGTGGGACGGACGACGACAACCTCATCATCCGCAACCTCCCCCTGTTCCTCTCCGACACCGCTCATGCCTGGTTGGAGCACCTGCCTCCGGGGCAGATTTCCAACTGGGAAGATCTGGTCCAGGCTTTCGCCGGCAACTTCCAGGGCACGTACGTGCGCCCCGGGAATTCCTGGGACCTTCGAAGCTGTCGGCAACTGCCGGGAGAGTCTCTTCGGGACTACATCCGGCGGTTCTCGAAGCAGCGCACCGAGCTGCCCAACGTCACCGACTCCGATGTCATCGGCGCGTTCCTCGCCGGCACCACCTGCCGTGACCTGGTGAGCAAGTTGGGTCGCAAGACCCCCACCAGGGCGAGCGAGCTGATGGACATCGCCACCAAGTTCGCCTCTGGCCAGGAGGCGGTAGAGGCCATCTTCCGAAAGGACAAGCAGCCCCAGGGCCGCCCGTCGGAAGATGCTCCCGAGGCGTCTGCTCCGCGCGGCGCCAAGAAGAAAGGCAGGAGGAAGTCGCAAGCGAAACGTGACGTTCCCGATGCAGACCTTGTCGCCGCCGCCGAGCACAAGAACCCTCGGAAGCCCCCTGGAGGTGCTAACCTCTTCGACAAGGCACTCAAGGAGACGTGCCCCCACCATCAGGGGCCCGTCAAGCACACCCTCGAGGAGTGCGTCATGCTTCGGCGCCACTTCCACAGGGCCGGGCCACCCGCAGAGGGTGGCAGGGCTCACGACGACGGCAAGAAGGAAGATCGCCAAGCAGGAGAGTTCCCAGAGGTCCGCGACTGCTTCATGATCTACGGAGGGCATGCGGCGAATGACTCGGCTCGGCATCGTAAGCAAGAGCGTCGGGAGGTCTGCTCGGTGAAGGTGGCGGCGCCAGTCTACCTAGACTGGTCCGACAAGCCCATCACCTTCGACCGAGACGACCACCCCGACCACGTGCCGAGCCCGGGGAAGTACCCGCTCGTCGTCGACCCCGTCATCGGCGACGTCAGGCTCACCAAGGTCTTGATGGATGGGGGCAGCTGCCTCAACATCATCTACGCTGAGACCCTCAGGCTCCTGCGCGTCGATCTGTCATCCGTCTGAGCAGGCGCTGCGCCCTTCCACGGGATCATCCCCGGGAAGCGCGTCCAGCCCCTCGGACAGCTCGACCTCCCTGTCTGCTTCGGAACACCCTCCAACTTCCGAAGGGAGACTTTGACGTTCGAGGTGGTCGGGTTTCGAGGAACCTACCACGCAGTGTTGGGAAGGCCATGCTACGCGAAGTTCATGGCCATCCCCAACTACACCTACCTGAAGCTCAAGATGCCGGGCCCCAACGGGGTCATCACCGTCGGCCCCACGTACAAACACGCATTCGAATGCGATGTGGAGTGCGTGGAGTACGCCGAGGCCCTCGCCGAGTCCGAGGCCCTCATTGCCGACCTGGAAAGCCTCTCCCGAGAGGTGCCGGACGTGAAGCGACATGCCGGCAACTTCGAGCCAGCGGAGACGGTTAAGGCCGTCCCCCTCGACCCCAGTGGCGACGCCTCCAAGCAGATTCGGATCGGATCCGGGCTCGACCCCAAATAGGAAGCAGTGCTCGTCGACTTTCTCCGCGCAAACGCCGACGTCTTTGCGTGGAGTCCCTCGGACATGCCCGGCATACCGAGGGATGTCGCCGAGCACTCGCTGGATATTCGGGCCGGGGCCCGACCGGTCAGACAGCCTCTGCGCCGATTCGACGAGGAAAGGCGCAGGGTGATAGGCGAGGAGATCCACAAGCTGATGGCAGCAGGGTTCATCAAAGAGGTATTCCACCCTGAGTGGCTTGACAACCCTGTACTTGTGAGGAAGAAAGGGGGAAAATGGCGGATGTGTGTAGACTACACTGGTCTCAACAAAGCATGTCCAAAAGTCCCCTACCCTCTACCTCGCATCGACCAAATTGTGGACTCTACTGCAGGGTGCGAAACCCTGTCTTTCCTCGATGCCTACTCAGGGTATCATCAAATCAAGATGAAAGAGTCCGACCAGCTCGCGACTTCTTTCATCACGCCCTTCGGCATGTACTGTTATGTCACAATGCCGTTCGGTTTGAGGAACGCGGGTGCAACGTACCAGCGGTGCATGAACCATGTGTTCGGCGAACACATCGGTCGCACGGTCGAGGCCTACGTCGATGACATCGTAGTCAAGACGAGGAAAGCCTCCGACCTTCTCTCCGACCTCGGACTGACATTCCGGTGTCTCAAGGCGAAGGGCGTCAAGCTCAATCCCGAGAAGTGCGTCTTCGGGGTGCCCCGGGGCATGCTTTTGGGATTCATCGTCTCCGAGCGGGGCATCGAAACCAACCCGGAGAAGATCGCGGCCATCACAAACATGGGGCCCATCAAGGACTTAAAAGGCGTACAGAGGGTCATGGGATGCCTCGCGGCCTTGAGCCGTTTCATCTCGCGCCTCGGCGAAAGAGGCCTGCCCCTGTACCGTCTCTTAAGGAAGGCCGAGTGCTTCACTTGGACTCCCGAGGCCGAGGAAGCCCTCGGGAACCTGAAGGCGCTCCTCACCCAGGCGCCCATCTTGGTACCCCCAGCTGATGGAGAAGCCCTCCTGGTCTACGTCGCCGCAACCACTCAGGTGGTCAGCGCCGCGATCGTGGTCGAAAGGCAGGAAGAGGGGCATGCTTTGCCCATTCAGAGGCCAGTTTACTTCGTCAGCGAAGTGCTGTCCGAGACCAAGGTCCGCTACCCACAAGTCCAGAAGCTGCTATATGCAGTGATCCTGACGAGGCGAAAGCTGCGACATTACTTCGAGTCCCATCCGGTGACTGTGGTGTCATCCTTCCCCCTGGGGGAGATCATCCAGTGCCGAGAAGCCTCGGGGCGGATCGCGAAGTGGGCGGTGAAAATCATGGGCGAGGCAATCTCGTTCGCCCCTCGGAAGGCCATCAAGTCCCAGGTACTGGCGGATTTCGTAGCCGAATGGGTCGATACCCAGTTGCCAACGGCTCCGATCCAACCAGAGCTCTGGACCATGTTTTTCGACGGGTCGCTGATGAAGACGGGAGCCGGCGCGGGCCTGCTCTTTGTCTCGCCCCTCGGGAAACACCTGCGCTACGTGCTCCGCCTCCATTTCCCGGCGTCCAACAATGTGGCTGAGTACGAAGCTCTGATCAACGGATTGCGAATCGCCATCGAGCTAGGGGTCCGACGCCTCGATGCGCGCGGCGACTCGCAGCTTGTCATCGACCAAGTCATGAAGAACTCCCACTGCCGCGACCCGAAGATGGAGGCCTACTGTGAGGAGGTTCGACGCCTGGAAGACAGGTTCTACGGGCTCGAGCTTAACCACATCGCCCGGCGCTACAACGAGACTGCGGACGAGCTGGCGAAGATAGCCTCGGGGCGAACGACGGTTCCCCCGGACGTCTTCTCCCGGGATCTGCACCAACCCTCCGTCAAGATAGGCGACGCGCCCGAGCCCGAGGCACCCTCGGCCTCGTCCGAGGTGACCTCGGCCCAGCCCGAGCCATCCTCGGCTCAACCCGAGGTACCCTCGGAGCCCGAGGGCGAAGCGCTGCGCATCGAGGAGGAGCAAAACGGGGTCGTGCCAGATCAAGATTGGCAAACCCCGTACCTGCAATATCTCCACCAAGGAGAACTGCCCCTCGACCGAGTCGAGGCTCGGCGGGTAGCGCGACGCGCCAAATCGTTCGTCTTGCTGGGCGATGAGAAGGAGCTCTACCACCGTAGCCCCTCGGGCATCCTCCAGCGATGCATCTCCATCGCTGAAGGTCAGGAACTCCTGCGGGAAATACACTCGGGGGCCTGCGGCCATCATGCAGCACCTCGAACCCTCGTCGGGAACGCTTTCCGCCAAGGCTTCTACTGGCCAACGGCGGTGGCTGACGCCACTAGAATTGTCCGCGCCTGCGAAGGGTGCCAATTCTATGCGAAGCAGACCCACCTGCCCGCTCAGGCTCTGCAAACGATACCCATCACCTGGCCCTTTGCTGTGTGGGGTCTGGACCTCGTCGGCCCTCTGCAGAAGGCGCCCGGGGGCTACACGCACCTGCTGGTCGCCATCGACAAATTCTCCAAGTGGATCGAGGTCCGACCCCTGAACAGCATCAGGTCCGAGCAGGCGGTGGCGTTCTTCACCAACATCATCCATCGCTTCGGGATCCCGAACTCCATCATCACCGACAACGGCACCCAGTTCACCGGCAAAAAATTCTTGGATTTTTGCGAGGATCACAACATCCGGGTAGACTGGGCCGCCGTAGCTCACCCCATGTCGAATGGGCAAGTAGAACGTGCCAATGGCATGATTCTACAGGGGCTCAAGCCTCGAATTTACAATGATCTCAACAAGTTCGGCAAGCGATGGGTGAAGGAACTCCCCTCGGTGGTCTGGAGCCTGAGGACGATGCCAAGCCGAGCCACGGGTTTCACGCCGTTCTTCCTGGTCTACGGGGCCGAGGCCGTCCTGCCCACTGACCTGGAATACGGCTCCCCGAGGACGAGGGCCTACAACGAAGAAAGCAACCTAGCTAGCCGAGAAGACTCGCTGGACCAGCTGGACGAGGCTCGGGACAGGGCCTTACTACACTCGGCGCGGTACCAACAGTCCCTGCGACGCTACCACGCCCGAGGGGTCCGACCCCGAGATCTCCAGGTGGGCGACCTGGTGCTTCGGCTGCGGCAAGACGCCCAAGGGAGGCACAAGCTCACGCCCCCCTGGGAGGGGCCGTTCATCATCTCCAAAGTTCTGAAGCCCGGAACGTACAAGCTGGCCAACAGTCAAGGCGAGGTCTACGGCAACGCTTGGAACATCCAACAGCTACGTCGCTTCTACCCTTAAGATGTTTCCAAGTTGTTCATATACCTCGCACCCACGCAAAGTTTAGTCAACAAGGAAGGGTCGGCCTCGCCTCGGCAAAGCCCGACCCTCCCTCGGGGGCTAAAAGGGGGGAAACCCCCTCTGCGTCAAAATTTTCCTCGAACAAAAAATCTCTTTTACCAGAATATCTTTCGTGCTTTTTGACTACTTCGAAAAGCGGGTCCTGGAAACGACAGGGTACACGTAAGCAGCCAAGGCTGACCGAGCCGAGGGACTCCTACGCCTCCGGGATACGGATACCTCACTCATCACCTTCTGCGATAAGTAACTCGCGCTCGGATAAAGTGACTCCACGGATCGAACGAGTCTTTACGTACGGAAGCTCTTCTGTCGGAGCGATTCTTCGAGCCTTCTCGACCGAGTCGGTGACAGGGCCTCATGGACGGGTAAAAGTACGCGTAAGCGGCAAGGCCGACCGAGCCGAGGGACTCCCACGCCTCCGGGATACGGATACCTCACTCATCACCTTCCGCGAGAAGCAACTCTCGCTCGCACTAACATCCCTGCTACCGACAAAAAGTCCAGATGCTTGGAACAAGAGGAAAAGGGACGCAGCTTTACAACACGGCAAGGGTGTGTGTTCTGGCCTCGACGGCCGCACAAGGCCCACGCTACAAGACGATTTGACCCTGCAGGCTCGGATCTTGACGCTGGAAGAGGGCGATGACACCCTCGGCATCGACAGCACCTTCGGCAAGGCCCGACCTAGCCTCGGACGGCGACGCGGTCCGAGGGCCTCCGCTCCGAAGGACAACGTCATCACCACGCTCGAGCAATCTCTGCCAGGGACTTCTCCGAGAACCCGGCCCGAGCGGACGGCTCGGCCGGCTACCTCCGGGGCCTCGGCCGACCGCCTTCCGAGGGCGCCAGCTCGATCCGAGGCCTCGGCTGATCAGCTCCGACGTCGATCCTGCCAACGGACAACCCGGCTAGGCTCCGGCCAACCAGGTTTTATTTCTCGAGCCGACTCCGCCTCTGCTCGTGCTGATATCGCTACCCCTGGCCTCGGCTCGTCGAAGAGCGGCCGAGGGGTTTCTTTAACTAAAGCTAGAGGAGCCTCGGACAATAGGGCCGACCGAGCCGAGGGACTCCTACGCCTCCGGGATACGGATACCTCACTCGTCACCTTGACACGGGGCGACTCACGCTTGGTGAAGCGGTTCAGGCAAACAACAGGCGAGTCTTAGTGCTCAGAAATGAGGAAAAAACACGGCTCTGTGCCGGAGTTACATACATGTTCAGGCCCCGAAAGCCGAAATGAACAAAAAACCCAGCACTCGAAGTGCCATTACAAACGGAACTCCGGTCCCCCCCCCCCCCCCGCAGGTACGAACAACCCCACTCGATGGGGGTGGGCCTGTGGGGCAGCAGAAGACCGACGAACGGCACGTCGCCGCCCGCCCCGGCAGCGGCGACGATGAAGATGTCTGTCCTGGGGGGCCCAACAGCAGCAATGATGGCCTCAGGGCGGATGCTGCTGCTGGGAGGCCCCCGCCCTTGCCCAAACTCGAGAGGCAAGGACGGGCAGAAGGCCGTAGAGTCGAAGGTCGGTCCGTGGCCAACCTCGGCTGTCGCGCCGGCGGAAGAACCTCTTCCAGCTGCCGTGGCGGGAGGCGACACCGAGGGCGGCTCCGAGATTGCTCGGCTCAGAGAGCCGGGCACGCTGCAGCTGTTGGCGCCACGGACGACTCCCGCCCTTCCCCCCGATCACTGAGGGAAGGAGCGGGTCACCACCCGCGCAGGGGCCAACCCCGACCCGGCACACGCCCCTCCTCAGCCCTGGTGATGAAAATCCTTGAGGCTGAGGAAGGGGCGGATGCCGCAGCCCGGCTCGCTTTCCCCCACCATCAAGCCGGAGGTCACCACCCTGTGTGACCGCCGGTGGAGGGGTGCAGCCGGGCTGCATGATGAAAATCCTTGAAGCCGAACGATGGCTGAAAGGTACCAACTCCCACGGAGTTGCGTTCCTCCAGCGATGGAGCGAAAAGACGGCGGTTCCCCCCATCCGGGGGCTCGGAAGATGGAGAGACACAATGCATGGGGGAGGAAGGAGACATGGTCACCTTGCGAAGGGGGTCGCCCTCCTTTTAAAAGGCAACTCCCCCTGCTTGCACCCTCAACCGTCACGGGCTGAGTCTTCTCCAACACGCCTCCAAAGTCCTCCCCTGCGGCGCGGGGGCTGGGGCCCGCCTGTCATGCAGACCGGCTCCAAGCAGAAGAAGCCGAACCGTCGCGCACGACGCACGCAACCACCCAACGGTTACAAGTAACCCTCCACTTTTGCCCAGACCAGCGGGCGAAAGGGGCAGGCGGCCATGCAGGCGGCATGCAACCGCGCCAAGTGGACGCGCCTCTCCGACTCCTGACAGGCCAGCGCGACGGATCAAGCCCACGCGTCGTGCAACTGGCGCGCCGGGTGCTGCATGCGAGCCGCTGTGCCACTCGCTCCACCACCGCACCTCCTCGATTGCGGAACCGATACCGCGATTCGAGGCGACCCAGCCCGCGACCCAGCAGCGCCAGCCTGGCGCAGCGGTCAAACGCGGTCAAAAATGGGCCGGCAGTAATGACGGTGGCAGGCGCGCGAGAGCAGCGGTCACGCCATCTGCCAAGCTCATGTCCCATCCGGAGGCAGCAAGAGAACCCCCTCTCACGGTGCGAAGACGACACGCCCGTGACCCGTACCTCGAACGGCTCGCGCACGCGCAACGGCAACCTCGCCAACTACTCACCCCGGCGCATTAACTCCGCGGCTCGACGGACAGCGCAACGGGCGGGAGCGGCTGGCGACGTTTCGCCTTCGCCAAAACAACCACGCCGAAAAAGGTACGCCACGACGTTCAATTTCGAATCCCTTTTTCCCTTTTCCTTCTTTCTCTATCTCTTGCAACAGGGACCGGGAAAGGGGATACCCCCAAAGGGATCCTTCCCCGTGAAGGAACTAGGCTCCGAGCCTCCTTACTGATCAGGGGTTCGAAGGCTGGCCCCCCGAAGGGTTCAACAGCCGCCTCAGATCGTGTGGGCCCGACACCCACTACTGGTCAGGGGTTCGAAGGTCGGCCCCCGAAAGGTCCCACGACCGCCTCAGGCTACTCGGGCTCCGTGCCCCCTACTGATCAGGGGTTCAAAGGCTGGCCTGTCGAAGGGTTCACAGTCGCCTCAGACGCCGAGCGAGGGATGACCAGGGGTACGTTCGATACATAACCAAGGCTCGGGCTGCGCTCCCGAGGTACCCTAGGACATTTCCGAGACCAGCGGGAACGACTCTGTAACGGAATCCCATCGGAGGGAGGCAACGAGCCCTCGGACCCCGTCGCTAGGGGACCGGGTCCGGCAGATCACCCGCAGGTACTTTTGGGCGTGCCTCCGGGCCCCTAGCCGACCCCCAACGAACGGGGCACGGACGTCCACTCGGATTACCCGATTGCAGCTCACCGGAGACACCATGTTCGGTGCCCATCGAGGGTAACATGGCGCTCTCCCCCCCCCCCCTCCTCCTTGCGGAAAGGCGACGTAGGGGCGTATGTAAAAAGTCGAGTCTGTCCCTGATCGTCCTCTCGCTCCATGCGGAGGCTCGGGGGCTGCTCTCGCAAACCCGGCTCCGGCCGAACCGTTGACAGCGTCAACATACCAGCCCGAGAACTTGGGCCCCGACAGTGCACCTGGGCTACGCCCTGCTCGCATGAGGGAACCGCCAGACCAGCCGAAGCATTACGCAAGGCATTAAGACCTCGAAGGAGTGAAACCACTCCTCCGAGGCCTCGGGGGCTACACCCGGCGGGTGCGCTCGCGCGCACCCACCGGAACAAAGTACCACCGAGAAAGGCTGGTCCCCTTGCAAAAAAGTGCGACGCAAGCCTCCAAGCGAGTGTTAACACTCTCTTCGAGGCTCGGGGGCTACTGTCGGGGACCATAATTAGGGGTACCCTCAAGACGCCTAATTCTCAGCTGGTAACCCCCATCAGCATAAAGCTGCAGAGGCCTGATGGGTTTGATTAAGTCAGGGATCAGTCCATACGAGTGACTCGATCACGCCACGCCCGAGCCTAGCCTCGGGCGAGGGCAGCCGACCCTAAGATGACTCCGTCTCGCCTGAGGCCTCCTCTTTCACGGCAGACGCATCACCGGCTCGCCCGAGGCCCCGCCTTCGATAAGAAGTAACCCTGACTAAATCACCGCGCCAACCGACCAAGCCATCGGGGCGTTTAACGCAAAAGGTAAGACCGACGGGCGACCAGACTTCGCCAGAGGTGCCATAGGAAGCTCTGCCCGACCCAGGGCTCGGACTCGGGCTAAGGCCCCGGAAGACGGCGAACTCCGCTCCGCCCGACCCAGGGCTCGGACTCGGGCTAAGGCCCCGGAAGACGGCGAACTCCGCTCCGCCCGACCCAGGGCTCGGACTCGGGCTAAGGCCCCGGAAGACGGCGAACTCCGCTCCGCCCGACCCAGGGCTCGGACTCGGGCTAAGGCCCCGGAAGACGACGAACTCCGCCTCGCCCGACCCAGGGCTCGGACTCCGCCTCGGCCTCTGCCGAACGACCTCCGCCTCGCCCGACCCAGGAGTTCGGGCTCGGCCTTTGTCATGCAGGACGGACTCGACCTCGACTTCGGAGGAGCCTCCACGACGCCCGACCTAGGACACAAGACCGCCACGTCAACAGGAAGCGCCATCATCACCCTGCCCTGAGCCGACTTGGGTCGCAGAGAACAAGACCGGCGTCCCATCTGGCCAGCTACGCCAGATAGGCAATGATGGCGCCCCGCTAGACCATGACGACGGCGGCTCTCAGCTCCCTTACGAAAGCAGGAGAACGTCAGCAAGGGCCCAGCCACTCCGACAGCTGTCCCTCCGTCCGGCTCCGTTACTCCTCCAACAGCCACGACGCCACGCCAACAGGGTGCCAAGATCCCTCCGGCTGCCACCTGGGCATGTACTTAGGGCGCTAGCTCTCCCTCGCTAGACACGTAGCATCTTGCTACACCCCCATTTTGTACACCTGGATCCTCTCCTTACGACTATAAAAGGAAGGACCAGGGCCTTCTTAGAGAAGGTTGGCCTCGCGGGGACGAAGGGCAGGGGCAGGCGCTCTCTCGGGGCCGCTCGCTCCCCTCACCTCGCGCGGACGCTTGTAACCCCCTACTGCAAGCGCACCCGACCTGGGCGCGGGACGAACACGAAGGCCGCGGGAATTCTCCGACTCCCTCACGACCCGGCTCCGGCCACCGACCTCTCTCTCTCTCCCCCCTTCGCGCTCGCCCACGCGCTCGACCCATCTGGGCTGGGGCACGCGGCACACTCACTCGTCGGCTCGGGGACCCCCCGGTCTCGGAACGCCGACATTGGTTGTTGCGCAGGTTCAGGATTTTGGGCCTGCGCACGCAACCGCTACTGCTAATTTTGTGGCGGCTTCGACCGTGGTCGCTGGAAATGAATCGGATGAGTCTACGTTTAAGTTTTCTGAGTTTGATGACTCTGGGAGTTCGGTTGTGTGGACGGAAGAGTCTTCGGATGAGGACTTGGATTACTTTGCGGCCTTGGATGTGGCTGCGATGGAGGCTTCTCCGCGTGTTACGGGTGCTGAAGTTTTGCCTGGTCCGAGTGTTGGGCGTAGGCGGCGAAGGGCGGTGGCGAAGCGTAGAGTGAGTGAGGTGGATGGTGGTCGGCTTCGTGTGTGCGGGGCTGGCAAACGGGAATTGTTGTCCTCGCCGGTTGGGGCGAGTATAGGTGAGGGGGAGTTGCGAAGTCTTTTTGAGGGTGAGGAGCTGAGGATAATGCTATTTAACTATAGGGAGATGGGAATCATTCCGAAGGTTGAACCAATGTAAGGTGTGATGCCCTCGCTGTACGTGTGTAACTATGGTTTGTATGATGAGGCTGTGTGCCTTCGCGCATCCGACTATGTTCATAGGGGCGTTGCACACTTGGTCTAGCACGTTTATTATGTCGGTCCGGCTGCGCCTGTAGTCGGTCTTAGCGTGGACAGTCTCTCGAAGTAGACTTTTGCACTGATGTAATGCGCCTTCGATTTTACGCACTCGTTGTGCTAGTCCGGCTGCACCCTTAGGCGACTTTTGCACGGATGGCCTTTTTGAAGAAGACTTCGGTTTTGCGCACTTGTTGTGCTAGTCCGGCTGCACCCTTAGGCGACTTTTGCACGGATAGTCTTTTGAAGAAGACTTCGATTTTGCGCACTCGTTGTGCTAGTCCGGCTGCACCCTTAGGCGACTTTTGCATGGATAGTCTTTTGAAGAAGACTTCGATTGTACGCACTTGTTGTGCTGGTCCGGCTACACCCTTAGGCGACTTTTGCGCGGATAGTCTTTTGATGAAGACTTCGATTGTACGCACTTGTTATGCTGGTCCTGCTGCACCCTTAGGCGACTTTTGCGCGGATTGTCGCACGCAAGGGTAGCCAGCGCTGCCCCTCGCGGTGACTTTTGTATTGGTCGAATGCTGAAGACCGTTGATGCGGTCTTTTTCGACGTAATTTTTGCGGGGGATTTTTCGCGTGTATATTACATGGCGCCGCCTCGTTAAAAACCTCACCCCCCGGGAGGAAAAGAGTGCGGGCCGGAATAAGATTGTTTTGCGAATTACAAGGGCGGGCTGGCCCTGAGGAGTCAAACAAAAAATTTGTGGAGATTATCAATGTTCCAAGAATGCTCTAAGTCTTCGCCGGATGGCGTTGCGAGCCTGTACGCACTGGGGGACGCCTTCGTCTTGATGATGAAAGGGCCCTCCCACTTGGGCTCCAATGTCGCAGAACCTCCCAAGTTATCGGGCCCACATGCACCTGTCCTTGTCTCAAAGACCTCAGACAGCTATGCATGTGCACCAAACAACTTAACAGGATCTGTCCGAGTGCCCCGAGGACCCCGGATAAACGACTTACCGCCAAGATCGCAAGATTAAGTAAACACAAATCACACACCATCATTTGCAGCGGAAATAAATTCTTCATTACAAAATGATTACATGTTACAATAATTTTACATTATACAATTATCGGAGTGATTACAAAAGAAAGTGATTCAAAAGAATTACAATTTAAAATGTATAAAATATTTATAGGTTTTTAAAATACATGCTAGCTTAAGTGACAATCCTCAATAAAGAAGCTAAAGATGGGATACACCTATATAAGAAGGCCGAGCCCACCGGCACTTAGCAGCATCCACAACAGAATAAAATTATAACCTGAAAAACAACAGGGAATAAAACCCTGAGTACGCAATTACTCAGCAAGATTTACCCGACTAAAGAAAAGACTCTCAAGGGTATGCTGGTTTATTGGGAATCAAGGTAAAGCTTATCAAATTTCAAAGACTCATTTTGCAAAAGAGCTTACTAGTAGTGGATCCTTATGCTAAAATTTTACTTCACAGGTTAAGTACTTTACCTGAATCTAGATTTTCCTAATCTAGAGCATTCACTTGTCCTACACTAACTTTATTTTAGCATCTTTAGTTTCACTTGTTATCTACGATGCAGGGCAGTGATCCAGTCTTCATATCCGAGAAGTTCGGCGATCCGAATCGATTAATACTCAGCTGAGGATCTCCAACCACACGACATATGTAGCACTTAACCCTTGCATATGTCAACTCGCCCACGGGTTTCTCAAGACCAGAACGGGTTCACGCGACCCAAGAGCACAGCACTCCACCGTCCAGCCATTGGCCTGGTTGGTACACGTTACTCTCGCCATGGTGCCCGCCATGTTTCCGAGAGTACAGCACCCCACCTTCCAGTCTCTTGCCACGGAGGGTACAAGCTACTCTCGCCATCTCTCCACTCCCAGTGCGTGCGAGCTGTTCTGGTATTGGTCCGACCGAGGCAAAGCTTACCCATGATGAGGCATGTGGCCAGTTAAAGGGTCCTAGATCAGCAAGCCTACTTTCGGTACGGTCCTTAATCGACACAGACGGGCGACCTTTCCTGCTCAACGTCTGGTCTTATTTTATTTAAACCATTTCCCAATCTTTGGTACCTGACAGAGGTACTTTTTCTGGATGTTGAATCCATCATGGCCATATGGATTCACCATCGCAATTTCTTTTTCACAACAATTTCCCATATCCCGTGTAACACATCATCTTTTTTAAAAAGAACAACTTTTAATTATCTAAGCAGGGCTAAGCATCTTTAGTTCTCTTTTATAAACAGGAATCAAGGAATAGTAAACAAATTCCAAGGAATGGTAATGCATCAACTGTTTATTCACACAACTCCTATCACCTAATGCAACATATAAGTGATAAAAGTTTTATAACAACAAGGGGGTGGCAAATGCACCGGGGCTTGCCTGGGATAACACTAAGTTAGTGTGGTTAGATGACGTTCGCTTGGCGAGCATCAACAATCCTGACACTTGATCAAGTCGTCCATATCGAGATGGGTCCATCAAAGCCACCTTGTGATCCATCCTGATCCATGCCCTCCAATTCGCATAATCATCTAGCGTACCTATTAGAGATGCATAGTGCATATGAGCATGAGCAAGAACACAAAATAGATAATCTATACTAAAGAAGGTAAATACTTAAAACAAGTCATCACAATTCCTATGAGCATACTATATGTGAAGATATTACTAAGTACCACAAGCGCATCTTTTACACTTGAAAATATCTAACTCAAGCATCGAACAATCATAAGACTACACACAAGTCTTAAGCTCATGGACTAGAGCACACTGCCAACGGACTAACACTATTATTAGCACTAATGAACAACCCATAATTTATAATTATAAGGACACAAGAACACTGGTAAAGCTAATTCTATGTTGTAAGTATCATGACCAATGGGTTATCAATAATTGAGTTACATGATCATACCTATAAAAACAAAACTAGTCAACTACAGTCACGATTCTATTCTACAGCAAAGAAGACAATAAACCTAATTAAGAACATGCCCAAGGGCCAAGGCAGTCAACACAACCAAACACTTATAACCCAGTGATGATTTTTGTTGCACTATATTAGCCAATACAATTAGCTCAATCCACTACAGCCATAACAGGTGCAGATCTGAAAATTAGCCACCCAACTTCATTTATCAAGACAAGGACTAACTAAATCTAGGTATCCACACAAAAGAAACTCCAAATAGTCATTTAACTACTTGCTGAATTTGGACACAAAAGAAACTCCAAGCAATCATTTCAGACTTGCTGAATTTGGACACAAAAGAAACTCCAAGCAATCATTTCAGACTTGCTGAATTTGGACAGCAGAACAGCAGCTAGTTGTTTTATTCATAACTTACACAATATTCATCCAAAAATAGTAAACTAAGACTTTTTAGAAAGCTTATAAAGTCCTCTACAAGTTTGGTATTATCATCACAATGAGATTCGACATTTTAAAAGGTCAAACAGTGCTAAACTTTAATTCTGTCCAGATTTGGACAGAATTCGGGTCTTTATTTCAAAAATTCATAACTGGAGTTTCAGACATCCAAATCAGGTGATCCTAGACTTTTTAGAAAGCTAATATAATTGTCTACAATTCATTTATAAACATCTCAGGTTAATTCAATGCATATAAAGGTCAAAAGATATAAGAAAGGCTCTGCTGTCCAAATTGGGACAGATTCAGAGATCCTAACTCAAACAGCTGTAACTTAATTTATAGATCACCAAAAAGGGTGATCCAAAATTTGTGGGAAAGCTTAAGGAAAGTACTACAATTTTCCTATAATTACTAAGTGCTGATTCTCAGTTTAACTTAGACAAACAAGGTCATTTTCGAAATCAGTACAAAATCTGGACAGATTCTGAAACTGGACTTGGAAAAATCATAACTCCTAAACTACTAAGCCTATGGTCATGAAATTTTAACACAACCAAGATAACGAAGTTATCTAAAACTTTTATATATAATCCTTTAACGAAAAACATGATTTACTTCACTAAACTAGCTATGTACTTAAAATTGTTTATGCAGCCCTAGATAGCAGGAATCCTAATTCAGCTCCTATTTAGCTTCTACAATTATCATGTTCTTGACGCTTACTAAAGCAAGGCATTAATGTTACGACACAATTGAAATTCATACAAACAATACTAATAGCTCTTATCAGCAAAGTGCTAGAAGTATTAAATATTTTCTTTACATTATTAATTTAATCACACCTCACCAATTCGTCTATCTAAACACTTCACATACATGCTTTCCAACTCAATTACACTTGACATACACATCTATCGATATATTATGCGCGTAATCTGCAGTTCAATCCTAAGCTTCACTTTCAAAATAAATACGACGCAATGAAGCAGCATATCTGTACAATAACGAATCTAGATATCATCGCATAGTGCACCTGTTGAAGTACTAAAGCCTTACCCATAACGAATGAGTATAGGATTTATAACAAGACTTGCTGAGATCAGAACACAAAAGCGGCTGAAAATTTGGATATGCTTCCTATACGATAGGCATAAATATGGACAATAGTTCCGGCAAAACATCATATGGTAGCAAGATATATTATCATTAGAAATCCTAACCTGGTTGGAACAGTCATGCACAAATAGACAAGGATTGACATGTTTGTAAACTGTGTAGAAACAAGAAATCTGGTTGACCTTCCAAAACATAGGGAGTGCATGAAAATACCAACTTAAAATGGAGCCCAAACAGAAGTTTGGAGTAATAAGGATAATGCATAGGGCTTCCAAGTATTGGACATTTCAGCAGACAGTGGATTTTGGAGACAGGGACTGTGCATAATGGTTTGGAATTATGGTGTAGAAATTTTTACCGAACACTGACGTGCATGGTGCCCCTAATAACTGAATCAAAACTGAACAAGAGTATATACCCAAAGGGAAGATCCTGCAGACTGAAGGAAACTGCTCATAGTACATAGGTGCTCAGAGGGGTTGTAGGCGTGCTCGACGTCAACAAAATCATGGCACACAACCAAGACATTTTATCATACATCGAACACCATTATAGCAATAATTATCTAACCAATTCATTCATTAACTAAGTAGTCGGAGAAATGACTTGGCTCACCACATCATGCCCCGACTCGATTTCAGCAAGAGCGAAGACGGCCACCAGTTCTTGCATATCATCGAACACCTAAGGAGCGTTGAACTTAACCTTCTTCTCCACCAATTTCTCCAGGGATTTTACATGGGAGCAGCAGAGGTGGCCGGCCACCAGAAACCAGAGAGGGGCAGCGTCCATAGAAAAGGGAGGAAGAAGACCCGGGCTTGAAGACATGGCTGCGTGCGACGCTTGCGCAGGGAACTCGACGACAGCCGCCATGGGAAGAAGAGAAGGGAGCTCGGACTGGAGGAGTGGGAGGCCGCGGAAGAGGAGGACACCGAGCTGGGGACTGGGCATCGCGACGAGGACAGAGGCTGGGTGGTAGCGCGTAGAAGATAATGCAGGCGGCTGAAAAAAATCTGTAGGGAGAGATCGGCGTGAAGGGATAAGGAGCAGAGGAGTTTGAGCGGTGGGATACTTCTAGAGAAAAATACGTGCACAAGAATTAGTTGGAGATGGACACGTAGAGGTAAGAAAATTCAGATTTCGTTCTCCAAACTTTAACCAATAGAATACCCAAATAAGTGAAAAATCTGGGATTTAAATCCGGGCGAGATACAAACAGACCCATCAAAACAATATCAATTTTAATATTTTTGGACTACGCTAACACTGGTAGGTATTTTTTTGGATCAGACAAATTTCTATAGTTGTAGACAGTGGAACAGATTAATTATGAATACTCAGTTCGGTTCTAGTTATCTCGGTCCGATTTAATTTTGCAGTAATATTGTTGTCTTCGAGTTCTAATAATATTTGCTTGGGCCAAAATCACAAGATTGGGTCGAAATTCCAAATTCATGTTCTCTTAATCCATAGATTTTTAAACAGACACAAGGCTCGATATTTCGCGAAATAAATACGCGAGATCGATGTGGCATCGAAATTGTGATCCTTTCGGAAGCGACGTCACGCATCGTTCACGGGGCGAGAGGCTGGGCGCTGTCCAGACGCCGGTTAGCACCCGCCACACGCGTCACGATGTCAGGCCACAGAGAGACACGTGCAACGCAAGCGTGAAAGAATTTCAAATAAAGTTTAAGAAACTAGATCTGATTTCTAGAATTAAAGTTTAGGCAAGACGTCGATGGCTTAACCCAAACGATATTAGATTCGATGTTTCGAAAGATTACTAAAGTCTGAATTTTTGCGAAATAATTTAGGATAATTTAGATAGATGGAGACAGACACGATATCAAAATCGTGATAGACGAAGATTATTAAAATTTAGTGTCATTTACATTCACCGCTATCACGTGTTAACGTCCGCACTCGTGGTCGAGTAGACGATAAACACCTGGGGTGTTACAGCCTTCCCCCCTTAAAAGAATCTCGTCCCGAGATTCAGAACGAAAGACTTCTAAGAGTAGAGAGGCGTATAACCCTGTCCATAATAGTGATAGCATAAACTAATTCCAAGCAAAGACGAGCATCTCAAAATGTTGCTTCTCTAGTGGGTATAGCACATACCACTTTAGTTTAACTAGAGATGTCAACAAACAAGCTATAGCTGACAAAAGAACACATAAGGTTCCATGTGTGCAGTTTACTTTTTCTGATGACACTGTACTATCTGAGTCTGTTGAGAACGGTGGACAAATGGATAGCAATTCCTAGCACACAAGACGAGGATGGATGTCGAATAACATCACAGTTAACTTGTGGTTAGCCAGGGAATCCAAGTTCAAGAAAAATAACAGAGACTCCAAAAATCACCAACGAAGGGATCTATAGATATTGACTTCGTGATCAATCCATTTTATCAAGCACTAATCATGGCTCGACTTGATCACACACGTTGGAAAACCATACGTGAGGCGATCGAGGCTCGACTAGAGCGATGATTAGGTGGTTACCAATCGACTAAGGGCGACAAAGTACCCCCCGCCAACAATATAGAGTTAAGATGCATATGATCATAATCTAATCCAATATGGCACAAGATCTGCGCATATGTTCATAACCTTCACTTGATCTTGATACGAGTTTCTTCAGGATAGGCTGAACTAAAGTGAGTTTAGACAACTCGATAAAACGATCTCTAAACTCAACCTTTGTTCATTGGGCAGTTACAAGTTAGTAAAACCAACTTGTTGAACTACTTTTGACATTGAGCAAGTCCTCCTATTACCCATCAGCAAACCAGAGGTTGGGAGTTCACATTTACGAGTACGAGATCATGCATTTGAATAAGGGTTCATTTGATCAGATTATTTATTCAGCTCTTCCACACGAGACAAACTAACATGTGTAGAAGATGTATGAATCCAATAAGGAAGCGAATGAACAAACTCCTGCATTTCAGCAGCAGGGGAATTCAATCTCCATTTTGAGAACTAATCATCTGTCTTCCAACACTAAAAAGCTTCAAGGCTTCACCTTTGTAGCAAGGGTGGCGGAGGGAAGCTGTATATGGGTAGTCACCACCAAAATCAAGAAAAATGAGACTACACCGATAAGAATGGTTACAGGTAGAGAGCCAAATAGGCCCTGGCCCGATGAAAGGAATACGAGATTGCCAAAACCTAAAATGGTTGATGAGAGAGTATGATGGGAGACTATTATTTCAGCCCCAAGCATATTTCTATGCCCATCGCAAAGATTACAAGGTCGATGATTAACGTCAGATTAGATATAGAGGGGACACAATCATAAGTCTAAATTTAGAAGCCTTAGAGAGATATGAGAAATCGAAGGCATTAAATTCAAGAAATTAATTGGGCACTCCTTTCCTAGTTTGGACTGAGAAAGCAACAAGGTGATCCTAATGGAGATGCAAACTGACATAGAGATATCAGCTTGCACCAACCGAACAAAGGTATGTTTTAGGATGAAAATATGACCATAAGAGCTACAAGTGAATTGTCAAGATCACAGACCCGAGATCCTTATCTTAAGCTCCGGTCCATTTATTTTCTATGAGAGGATTACCTAAACACCTATTTAGATAAGCTTGGCCCTAAAGTAACGATAGAAATTCAGACTCGTCCACTTTTGGAAACTGGGGAAAAAAAACTTCGGGGAATTAACATCGATTTGGGTCATGGCTCCTAGATGAAGACATGGCCAAATTTTGGGTTTATGCAAACAAGTCACCAATATTCTATCGGCACACAGGCACAAAAATAAACATAAGTTGCACTATCAGTCAAACTAAGAAGAAACACAGACCACATAAACACATGTCTAAAGGACACATCAAACAAAGCTAGAAATTGCTTATAGAACAGTAATACTTCCTATATTTTCCAATTATTTATTATCAGAATAAAGATGAGAAAAGCATGTTCGTTCACCATCACCTATTATTAGAATAAAGGTGAGGGAAGCATCTCTATGCGCAAACAACAAACACAATGCAGCAATCAGGATGCATGTTCGTCCTATTCGGCCTCACCAATTTTGCCAACATAACGTGGCAATAGCGTTCTATATCGGTGGCATATCTACGTCTCTCTCGGTATATTGCTAGTCGTCAGCTACACATACGAGTTCGAAGTTAGTGTACCTGCAGAAAATTCCATCACAGCCCAATTCCCAATGATGCAATTCACACATGACAGTTTATCACAGTTTATACTCCATATATTGCTATATGGAGGCCAGCTCCTCATTAAGCGCCGAGCCACGCATAGGCGCCGCTGCCACACTTTAACCATAGGGCAACTCATTATGGTAACTCACCTTCTTACCTGAGCGTAGGTGCGTCGTTGCAAATACATTATACTTCTCAGTATTCCCATGTCTGTATACCCATACATATCCATGGGGGTACTGAATCCAAAAAATAATTACTCCACTTCGCAGCCTTCATATATACATATGTGTAACATGTATATAATCAAGCGCTTTTTATACTCTTCCCTAGACCGACGTTTGTTCGGTCATGCTCTCACATCTCACCTTACCTGAGCGTCGATCCATTCAAAACTGAATGGCCTAAAAAATAACAATACACATGTATGCATTACCCTTCCCAGGTTATGGGTTAGTATTCTGATCTAAGCCACCTAATAGTCCTTAATTTAGGGCTTAACAGAGGATGTCACTAGCATAATAGTTTTTCAATATGTTTTTCAAAACCAAACAATGTGTTTAGTTGAAAATAGGTTTTCCAAAACCAAAACTTTTGTTTTGAAAATACGTATGTGACCGTATATACTTAATCAAGCTCCGATACCAGCTGTCGCAGAACCTCCCAAGTTATCGGGCCCACATGCACCTGTCCTTGTCTCAAAGACCTCAGACAGCTATGCATGTGCACCAAACAACTTAACAGGATCTGTCCGAGTGCCCCGAGGACCCCGGATAAACGACTTACCGCCAAGATCGCAAGATTAAGTAAACACAAATCACACACCATCATTTGCAGCGGAAATAAATTCTTCATTACAAAATGATTACATGTTACAATAATTTTACATTATACAATTATCGGAGTGATTACAAAAGAAAGTGATTCAAAAGAATTACAATTTAAAATGTATAAAATATTTATAGGTTTTTAAAATACATGCTAGCTTAAGTGACAATCCTCAATAAAGAAGCTAAAGATGGGATACACCTATATAAGAAGGCCGAGCCCACCGGCACTTAGCAGCATCCACAACAGAATAAAATTATAACCTGAAAAACAACAGGGAATAAAACCCTGAGTACGCAATTACTCAGCAAGACTTACCCGACTAAAGAAAAGACTCTCAAGGGTATGCTGGTTTATTGGGAATCAAGGTAAAGCTTATCAAATTTCAAAGACTCATTTTGCAAAAGAGCTTACTAGTAGTGGATCCTTATGCTAAAATTTTACTTCACAGGTTAAGTACTTTACCTGAATCTAGATTTTCCTAATCTAGAGCATTCACTTGTCCTACACTAACTTTATTTTAGCATCTTTAGTTTCACTTGTTATCTACGATGCAGGGCAGTGATCCAGTCTTCATATCCGAGAAGTTCGGCGATCCGAATCGATTAATACTCAGCTGAGGATCTCCAACCACACGACATATGTAGCACTTAACCCTTGCATATGTCAACTCGCCCACGGGTTTCTCAAGACCAGAACGGGTTCACGCGACCCAAGAGCACAGCACTCCACCGTCCAGCCATTGGCCTGGTTGGTACACGTTACTCTCGCCATGGTGCCCGCCATGTTTCCGAGAGTACAGCACCCCACCTTCCAGTCTCTTGCCACGGAGGGTACAAGCTACTCTCGCCATCTCTCCACTCCCAGTGCGTGCGAGCTGTTCTGGTATTGGTCCGACCGAGGCAAAGCTTACCCATGATGAGGCATGTGGCCAGTTAAAGGGTCCTAGATCAGCAAGCCTACTTTCGGTACGGTCCTTAATCGACACAGACGGGCGACCTTTCCTGCTCAACGTCTGGTCTTATTTTATTTAAACCATTTCCCAATCTTTGGTACCTGACAGAGGTACTTTTTCTGGATGTTGAATCCATCATGGCCATATGGATTCACCATCGCAATTTCTTTTTCACAACAATTTCCCATATCCCGTGTAACACATCATCTTTTTTAAAAAGAACAACTTTTAATTATCTAAGCAGGGCTAAGCATCTTTAGTTCTCTTTTATAAACAGGAATCAAGGAATAGTAAACAAATTCCAAGGAATGATAATGCATCAACTGTTTATTCACACAACTCCTATCACCTAATGCAACATATAAGTGATAAAAGTTTTATAACAACAAGGGGGTGGCAAATGCACCGGGGCTTGCCTGGGATAACACTAAGTTAGTGTGGTTAGATGACGTTCGCTTGGCGAGCATCAACAATCCTGACACTTGATCAAGTCGTCCATATCGAGATGGGTCCATCAAAGCCACCTTGTGATCCATCCTGATCCATGCCCTCCAATTCGCATAATCATCTAGCGTACCTATTAGAGATGCATAGTGCATATGAGCATGAGCAAGAACACAAAATAGATAATCTATACTAAAGAAGGTAAATACTTAAAACAAGTCATCACAATTCCTATGAGCATACTATATGTGAAGATATTACTAAGTACCACAAGCGCATCTTTTACACTTGAAAATATCTAACTCAAGCATCGAACAATCATAAGACTACACACAAGTCTTAAGCTCATGGACTAGAGCACACTGCCAACGGACTAACACTATTATTAGCACTAATGAACAACCCATAATTTATAATTATAAGGACACAAGAACACTGGTAAAGCTAATTCTATGTTGTAAGTATCATGACCAATGGGTTATCAATAATTGAGTTACATGATCATACCTATAAAAACAAAACTAGTCAACTACAGTCACGATTCTATTCTACAGCAAAGAAGACAATAAACCTAATTAAGAACATGCCCAAGGGCCAAGGCAGTCAACACAACCAAACACTTATAACCCAGTGATGATTTTTGTTGCACTATATTAGCCAATACAATTAGCTCAATCCACTACAGCCATAACAGGTGCAGATCTGAAAATTAGCCACCCAACTTCATTTATCAAGACAAGGACTAACTAAATCTAGGTATCCACACAAAAGAAACTCCAAATAGTCATTTAACTACTTGCTGAATTTGGACACAAAAGAAACTCCAAGCAATCATTTCAGACTTGCTGAATTTGGACACAAAAGAAACTCCAAGCAATCATTTCAGACTTGCTGAATTTGGACAGCAGAACAGCAGCTAGTTGTTTTATTCATAACTTACACAATATTCATCCAAAAATAGTAAACTAAGACTTTTTAGAAAGCTTATAAAGTCCTCTACAAGTTTGGTATTATCATCACAATGAGATTCGACATTTTAAAAGGTCAAACAGTGCTAAACTTTAATTCTGTCCAGATTTGGACAGAATTCGGGTCTTTATTTCAAAAATTCATAACTGGAGTTTCAGACATCCAAATCAGGTGATCCTAGACTTTTTAGAAAGCTAATATAATTGTCTACAATTCATTTATAAACATCTCAGGTTAATTCAATGCATATAAAGGTCAAAAGATATAAGAAAGGCTCTGCTGTCCAAATTGGGACAGATTCAGAGATCCTAACTCAAACAGCTGTAACTTAATTTATAGATCACCAAAAAGGGTGATCCAAAATTTGTGGGAAAGCTTAAGGAAAGTACTACAATTTTCCTATAATTACTAAGTGCTGATTCTCAGTTTAACTTAGACAAACAAGGTCATTTTCGAAATCAGTACAAAATCTGGACAGATTCTGAAACTGGACTTGGAAAAATCATAACTCCTAAACTACTAAGCCTATGGTCATGAAATTTTAACACAACCAAGATAACGAAGTTATCTAAAACTTTTATATATAATCCTTTAACGAAAAACATGATTTACTTCACTAAACTAGCTATGTACTTAAAATTGTTTATGCAGCCCTAGATAGCAGGAATCCTAATTCAGCTCCTATTTAGCTTCTACAATTATCATGTTCTTGACGCTTACTAAAGCAAGGCATTAATGTTACGACACAATTGAAATTCATACAAACAATACTAATAGCTCTTATCGGCAAAGTGCTAGAAGTATTAAATATTTTCTTTACATTATTAATTTAATCACACCTCACCAATTCGTCTATCTAAACACTTCACATACATGCTTTCCAACTCAATTACACTTGACATACACATCTATCGATATATTATGCGCGTAATCTGCAGTTCAATCCTAAGCTTCACTTTCAAAATAAATACGACGCAATGAAGCAGCATATCTGTACAATAACGAATCTAGATATCATCGCATAGTGCACCTGTTGAAGTACTAAAGCCTTACCCATAACGAATGAGTATAGGATTTATAACAAGACTTGCTGAGATCAGAACACAAAAGCGGCTGAAAATTTGGATATGCTTCCTATACGATAGGCATAAATATGGACAATAGTTCCGGCAAAACATCATATGGTAGCAAGATATATTATCATTAGAAATCCTAACCTGGTTGGAACAGTCATGCACAAATAGACAAGGATTGACATGTTTGTAAACTGTGTAGAAACAAGAAATCTGGTTGACCTTCCAAAACATAGGGAGTGCATGAAAATACCAACTTAAAATGGAGCCCAAACAGAAGTTTGGAGTAATAAGGATAATGCATAGGGCTTCCAAGTATTGGACATTTCAGCAGACAGTGGATTTTGGAGACAGGGACTGTGCATAATGGTTTGGAATTATGGTGTAGAAATTTTTACCGAACACTGACGTGCATGGTGCCCCTAATAACTGAATCAAAACTGAATAAGAGTATATACCCAAAGGGAAGATCCTGCAGACTGAAGGAAACTGCTCATAGTACATAGGTGCTCAGAGGGGTTGTAGGCGTGCTCGACGTCAACAAAATCATGGCACACAACCAAGACATTTTATCATACATCGAACACCATTATAGCAATAATTATCTAACCAATTCATTCATTAACTAAGTAGTCGGAGAAATGACTTGGCTCACCACATCATGCCCCGACTCGATTTCAGCAAGAGCGAAGACGGCCACCAGTTCTTGCATATCATCGAACACCTAAGGAGCGTTGAACTTAACCTTCTTCTCCACCAATTTCTCCAGGGATTTTACATGGGAGCAGCAGAGGTGGCCGGCCACCAGAAACCAGAGAGGGGCAGCGTCCATAGAAAAGGGAGGAAGAAGACCCGGGCTTGAAGACATGGCTGCGTGCGACGCTTGCGCAGGGAACTCGACGACAGCCGCCATGGGAAGAAGAGAAGGGAGCTCGGACTGGAGGAGTGGGAGGCCGCGGAAGAGGAGGACACCGAGCTGGGGACTGGGCATCGCGACGAGGATAGAGACTGGGTGGTAGCGCGTAGAAGATAATGCAGGCGGCTGAAAAAAATCTGTAGGGAGAGATCGGCGTGAAGGGATAAGGAGCAGAGGAGTTTGAGCGGTGGGATACTTCTAGAGAAAAATACGTGCACAAGAATTAGTTGGAGATGGACACGTAGAGGTAAGAAAATTCAGATTTCGTTCTCCAAACTTTAACCAATAGAATACCCAAATAAGTGAAAAATCTGGGATTTAAATCCGGGCGAGATACAAACAGACCCATCAAAACAATATCAATTTTAATATTTTTGGACTACGCTAACACTGGTAGGTATTTTTTTGGATCAGACAAATTTCTATAGTTGTAGACAGTGGAACAGATTAATTATGAATACTCAGTTCGGTTCTAGTTATCTCGGTCCGATTTAATTTTGCAGTAATATTGTTGTCTTCGAGTTCTAATAATATTTGCTTGGGCCAAAATCACAAGATTGGGTCGAAATTCCAAATTCATGTTCTCTTAATCCATAGATTTTTAAACAGACACAAGGCTCGATATTTCGCGAAATAAATACGCGAGATCGATGTGGCATCGAAATTGTGATCCTTTCGGAAGCGACGTCACGCATCGTTCACGGGGCGAGAGGCTGGGCGCTGTCCAGACGTCGGTTAGCACCCGCCACACGCGTCACGATGTCAGGCCACAGAGAGACACGTGCAACGCAAGCGTGAAAGAATTTCAAATAAAGTTTAAGAAACTAGATCTGATTTCTAGAATTAAAGTTTAGGCAAGACGTCGATGGCTTAACCCAAACGATATTAGATTCGATGTTTCGAAAGATTACTAAAGTCTGAATTTTTGCGAAATAATTTAGGATAATTTAGATAGATGGAGACAGACACGATATCAAAATCGTGATAGACGAAGATTATTAAAATTTAGTGTCATTTACATTCACCGCTATCACGTGTTAACGTCCGCACTCGTGGTCGAGTAGACGATAAACACCTGGGGTGTTACATCCAACTTGCCCCGTGACTCTGTCCGTGCTGTCCGGACGAGTACGAGGTCTCCTTCGCTGAATTCCCTCGGGATGACTGTGTGGTCGCGCCATGCTTTTGTTTGAGCTTGGTATTTGTTTAGAGCCTATAGGGCGAAGACGCGGTCTCCGTCGATGAGGTCCTTCGAAGTAGGTTTGTCCACGTCGGGGACGGCTGACGGGACTGTCCGTGGTGACCCATGTTTTATTTCTTGCGGGGTCATGGCCTCCGATCCGTATAGAAGGCGGAAAGGGGTGAACCCAGTCGCCCTGCACTCAGTCGTGTTCAGTGCCCAGACCGCTTCAGGTAACAGGTCGGCCCACTTGCCCTTTTTGTCGTCGAGGAGCATCTTCTTGACGGCTGTGAAAATTTTGCCATTTGCGCGTTCCACAACTCCGTTGGATTGTGGGTGGGACACTGAGGCGAAGGCAAGCTTGGTGCCAATGGAGAAGCAGAAATCCTTGAAGTCTTGGCTGTCAAATTGTTTGCCATTGTCAACTGTGAGTTCGGACGGGACTCTGAAGCGGCAAACAATGTTTTGCCAGAAGAATTTCTGGACAGTCTTCGATGTTATTGTGGATACAGCCCTCGCCTTGATCCATTTGGTAAAGTACTCGACAGCGACGAAGGTGAACTTGAGGTTCCCCTGGGCCGTGGGCAGGGGCCTGACAATGTCCAGGCCCCAGCGCTGAAGAGGCCACGTGTGGGCGATTAGCTTCGTGAACTGCGAAGGGCGTCCCGAGCGTGGAGAAAATTTCTGGCAAGCTTCGCAGGACCTCGTGATCTGATTTGCGGCGCAAATCATGGCGGGCCAGTAGAAACCTTGACGGATTACCTTTGCGGCTAGGGCCCTAGGCCCTACGTGAGAGCGGCAAGTCCCGTTGTGGACTTCGCGCAGAATTTGGACGCCTTCGGTCTCGATGACACATTTAAGCATGGGTTGACTGACCCCTTCTTGTAAAGCTGGCCTTCAATTAGTGCGAAGTCCCGGCTTCGATGTTTGAGGCGCTTGGCCTCATTGATGTCGGTTGGATGATAGTACCCCTGCAGGAACAGGGTTATTGGTGCCCGCCAGTCTTCGGTCATGATAAGGTTGACTATGCGGTGGCCCTCGCTGTCATTGGTTATTTGGAGCCCCTCTGGGCTGCGGACGGCTGGCGTTCCGATGACATGGTAGAATACATCGGACGGCAGGGCCTCGCCTCTGGCGGCTGCCTTGGCCAATGCGTCAGCCTCCTCATTCTTGGCTCGGTCCACATGCTGCAAGGTAAAGCCTTTGAATTGCCTCTCGAGACTACGGATAGCCGCGAGGTACTGCATGAGTGCGGGGTCCTTCGCTGCGTAGTCTTTCTCGACTTAGCCGGCGACCACCTTGGAGTCTGTTTTGATGATGCAGATGGTGATGCCGAGTGCCCTTAGCTTGCGAAGGCCGAGGATGACAGCTTCGTATTCTGCTATATTGTTAGTGCATCTGTCAAACTCCAAAGCAAAGCTGAGGCGTGCTGCGTATCTGTGCTTGACCCCTGTGGGTGAAGTAATGACTGCAGCGACGCCTGCCCCCGCATGGCACCATGCACCATCGCAATGGATTGTCCACACCTTCTCTGTGGACGGGTCTAGCTGTGTTATTGGCCCAGTCCAGTCGACTACGAAGTCTGCTAGGACTTGTGACTTGATGGCTGTCCTGGGTTCAAATGTGATGTGGTAGCCGGAGAGTTCGGCTGCCTATTTGGCAATCCGGACTGATGCCTCCGGGTTTCTGAACAATTCACCGAGTCCCCTATCTGAGGTGACCCAAACCTTGAATGCTTCGAAATAATGGCGCAATTTGCGCGAGGCCATAACGACTGCATAGGCGATCTTTTCCAGCTCCGTCATATTGCATTTTGATGTTGTGAGCACTTCAGAGACGTAATAGGCTGGACATTGCCTGATCGTGCCCTCTCTGGTCTGCTCTTGAACCAGTGTTGCGCTGACCGCATGTGGCGAAGCCGCGACATAGAGCAATAGGGGAAGCGAAGGGTCGGGGCTTGTAAGAACCGCCAATTTCGACAGGTACTGCTTCAACGAAGCGAAGGCCGCCGCCTGCTCTGGTCCCCATGCGAAGTCTTTTGCACCGCGGAGTGTTTTGAGGAAAGGGAGGCTTCGCTCTGCGGATTTGGAGATGAATCTGTTGAGGGCGACCAATCTGCCTGTCAATCGTTGTACGTCTCTGGTTGACTGCGGGGGCGTCATATTGATGATAGCCTGGATTTTGGTTGGATTGGCCTCAATCCCACAGTGTGACACCAGGTAGCCCAAGATTTTCCCCTAGCGAACACCGAAGACACACTTTTCGGGGTTCAGGCGAAGTCGTGCGTCCCGCATGTTCGCAAACGTTTTGGCGAGGTCAGCCAGGTGGTCTTCCTTGCTTCTGCTGGCGACGACGATGTCGTCCACATATGTGAATATATTTCTGTCGACTTGGCTCTCGAGCACCGTTTTGGTGAGTCGAGAGAAAGTGGACCCGGCATTCTTAAGTCCTTCCGGCATTCTGATGAAGCAATACGTGCCAAAGGGTGTTATGAAGCTGGTGTTTGCCTTGTCTTCCTCCTTCATGTATATTTGATGGTAGCCGGAGAAGCAATAAAGGAGTGACATGACTTCGCACCCGACCGCACTATCAACGATTTTGTCGATCCGAGGGAGCGGGAAGTTGTCCTTGGGGAGGTACAATTTGTACCTCCTGGTGGTGTTGGTATGCGTGGTGCGGTGGAAGCGGAGCGGGGCCGTGGTTGTATGGCTGAGGGGGTTGCTGATATGTGTGCGCGACAACTCTAGGGTTGTCGGCTGGTTGCGCCTGTGCCATCCTGTCTCTGGTGGCCTTCGTCTCTAGGCAGTCTCTTGTAGGATGCGCGCAGTCTTCGCCGTGGAACAGGCAGTAAAATCTGCGCGGCTACGGCGCACGTCCCCGGCCCCGACCACGAGTTCCGTTTCCACGGCCCTGGGGGGATACTCCTGGCGGCGAGGGTCCTCACCAGCGGGTTGCTGGTTGGCGATGTTGTGCACCTGCTGCTGATTGCGGCCGTCCCCACCGGAGTCTGCCTGCGAAGGCCGCGTCCATGTGTGGCTGGACTGCGGAGGGTCTTTGGGCTTTCTCTGAGACTCGACTTTGCGCTGGTGGAGTTCTTCGGATCTGGCGTATTTTTCAAACAGCTGATACAACTCCTGAAGGTTCCTGGGCGGATCCCTGATGCAGTGGCTGTAAAGGACATCGGCCCGAAGGCCACTGATGGCGTAGTGGATGACGATCTGGTCATCGACCGAAGGCAGTTGTGGCTTGAGGGTCAGAAACTTGCGGTAGTACTCCCACAGAGTCTCTCTTTCCAGCTGCTTGCAGAGTGAGAGTTCAGCCAACGCGTTGGTGTCTGGGCGGTACCCTTGGAAGTTGAGCAAGAATTTGTCCCGGAGACTTCTCTAGGAGTCGATGGATAATGGGGGCAACCTGGTGTACTAGGTGAGGGCTGGGCCTTCGAGGGCAATGATGAATGACTTGGCCATCGTGGCGTCGTCCCCTCCGGATGATGCAACGGCGACCTGATAGCTCATGATGTACTGTGCTGGGTCAGTGTTGTCGTTATACTTAGGATAGGTCCCTGCCCTGAAGTTGGCGGGCCATGGTGTCACTTGCAGATGAGGTGCCAGGGGACTTCGCTCGTCAAGGTAGTTGACGCCTTGGAATGCCGTGGCGTGAGGGATGGCGTGTCCGCGCTGTGGGATGAACAGGTCTTCGACTTGTGCGCGCTGTTGGAGGGGTGGGTCGTTTTGCAGGCCGAGTTGGCCTTCGCTCTGCATGAGCACGATCTCTTGTTCAAGCTCCTGAGCCTTCTGCTCTTCATCGCGTATCGTCTGCCGCACCTTGGCTTGTGCAGACACACGTTGGTGCTTGGCCTCGAGGATCTCTTTTTGCTTCAGGAGGTTGCAGTTCTTGATGCGCAAGGCGCGCAGCTGTAGCTGCTCTTCGGCCGAGACGCTGATGACTTTGTCGTCCTCGGTGGCATCCGCACCCTCTGGTGGAGCGAAGCCTGGGGGAAGTTGCGGTTGTCCTTCGGAGCTGCAGGTGCGGAGGCTGTCTTCGGTAGTGGGTTGTTCATTGTGCTGCCTCTTGCTGTTTGCGTCGTCTTCGCAAGCCTCTTGGTGGGTGGTGTCGACAAGGGCCTTGCCCTTTTTCTCGGCCAGCAGTGCTGCCTTCGCAGCCTCATCAGCCTTCGAGGTAGCTCTCTTCGGTGCCATCGCGGGTGGTGTTTTCGTAGCACGAAAGGTGGGCGCCAAATGTTGGAACTTGCTATCCTGGGTAAGTTGATCCAGGGGGGGCAAAAGCAGTGTAAGCAAGGTTTCAATTCGGGATGACAATAGCTCTTGTTAATCTAGCCTCTCAAGGGCACTATACGAGAGTATTTATAGGTGCCTGAATGCCCAGCATCTTGAGTTAAGGACGCATGTGCCATCGGGCGCCTAGGTTATCCCCGGAATATTCCCATAAAGCAGGGTTACATACTGTAATTACAGGGAAACCTTTACAAATCAGGTCCGTAATGCGCGGCGGCCACACAGGGCATGTTACAATGGGCCAGATCACAAGTGGGCCTCCCCCATGGACGAGACCGCGAGATGGGACGACCTCGTCATAGGCCTTCGTCCTGTGACGCGTGGGACGAAGGGTGAAGCCTGTCAGTCGTCTTGTCTCCATTGGTGCAGCGAGGCTGGCGACAGAGGCGTAGCTACAGGGTGGTCCGGGTGGGCCGTGGCATATCCTATGGGCCGGCCCACCGGACCACTAATCCTGGCGTCTGGCGACTTGCAGCCTGGCTGCTTGAAGGCCACGGCTGGACAGTGGACAACACCAAACGCCAAAAAACCTACGTAGACAGCCAGTCCAGGAGATCACGTCGCTTTGGCTTCTCCCGCCGACCCGCCGCTTTGGCTCGGTGGCTCCTCCCGTCGATCCGCCGACCCGCCGCCCGCGGCTGCTGCCTGGCGCCCTGGCCTGCACCGCTCTGCTGCACGGGCGACTGCAGCCTGGCCTGCACCACTCTGCTGTATTATACAGTCTGCATCCCCATCCGGCCATCCACCGTCTCGCCGTCTCGGTCCTTCTCCTTCGCAATTTTTTTAGTCTACATGCTATAGGTTACAGGCTACAACAGAGAGGTTATTTTTTTAACAAACCCTATTTTTATCTTTACAATTTTAATTAGTGAATCTGCAATTTTATGTCAGTCAGCAATTTTATGTAAATCTGAAGTTCATTATTAATGTCAATTTACTTGTACAATACAGCGATTGAACATGAAGAGGGGTGGAGATATTGCTTCACTTTTTCGAAAACACGAAGCAAAGAAGCTTGCTACCTCCCCATCATATCCTTCTTCAACTCCGGCAGTAAATCAAGAACAACCTAGTAATGAACAAGAGGAAGGAGTGATCGAAGAAAATCAGAATCATATGCCTTCTTCACCACCACCACCAACATCACAATCATCAGCACCGCCGGTTTATGATATCAATCGTCTTCCACATGATCCAGGTGAAAGACAACCCATATCAAGTTATCATGTTAATGATCATGATGCAATTCGAAGAGCATATATTCTGAAAGGTCCTTTGCAACCATATGGACATGAATTTCCAAAAAGAAAAATTGGAGATAGAGACCGCAACTTTAATTTTGTGTGGTTCCATAATTTTCCTTGGGTTGAATATAGTATCAAAAATGATGCAGTATTTTGTTTTGTGTGTTATTTATTCAAAAATAAGAAAAGTAAGGGCAAGGGCACAGATGCATTTACTGTGGGTGGATGGAGAAATTGGAATATAGGAAGCAAATCACTTTTGAAACATGCGGGTTCTATGGCACACAAGACAGCTCAAGAGAAATACATTGGCTATATGAATCCTAATGCATCAATTGATAACCAAATTGAGAAGTGGAGTGATGAGGACCTTCGTTTATATAAGATAAGACTTACTTATTCAATTAGATGTTTGAAATATCTTTTGCATCAAGGGTTGGCATTCCGTGGACATGATGAAAGCAAAGAGTCTAGCAACAGGGGCAATTTTATTGAGCTTTTGAAATTTCTTGCTACTAACAGTGAAGAGGTGAACAAGGTTGTGTTGAACAATGCTCCAGGTAACTGCACTTTAACTAGCCCAATGATTCAAGCACAGATTATTCATTGTTGTGCCATGGAAACTAGAAAAAAAATAATTGAAGAACTTGGTGAAGAGCCCTTTGCTATTTTAGCAGATGAGTCTAGTGATGTATCACATAAAGAACAACTAGCTCTTTGCTTGCGGTATGTTGATAAATTGGGAAGGCCATGTGAGCATTTTATTGGAGTTGTTCATGTAGATGATACAACCTCTTCATCACTTAAGAATGCAATTGAGACTGTACTTGTTAGTCATGGTTTGAGTATGACAAGAATCCGTGGTCAAGGTTATGATGGGGCTAGTAACATGAAAGGAGATATTAAGGGGTTGAAAACACTGATCTTGCAAGAATCACCTTCTGCTTATTATATCCATTGTTTTGCCCATCAACTCCAATTAGTTCTTGTTGCTGTGGCCAAGGGAAACAATGATTGTGTCTGGTTTTTTGATCAAGTTTCTCTCTTGTTGAATATTGTTGGAGTTTCTTGTAAGCGTCATGGAATGCTTCGAACTGCTAGGCTTGAGAATATCATAAAAGCACTTGAATGTGGCCAGATTGAAAGTGGTAGTGGATTAAATCAAGAGATGGGGTTGCCTAGGCCAGGTGAAACTCGATGGGGCTCTCATTACAAAATTGTATGTAACATCATTGCTATGTATCCTATAATACGTGATGTGCTCATTACACTTGGAGAGGATACAACAATTAAAAGTGATTGGTCTAAGATACATTTCATGGTTGGAGCATTTGAGTCATTTGACTTTGTTTTTGATGCACACCTAATGTTTGTTATTCTTGGATACACAAATGAATTATCAGAGTGTTTGCAGAGGAGGGAGCAAGATATACTTAATGCGATCTCACTCATTACTGTGGCAAAGAGAAGAATGCAACAATTAAGGTCTGATGGTTGGGAACAATTCCTTCAAAAGGTTACATTGTTTTGCAACAAACATGGTGTCAATGTTCCTGCTATGGAGGATAATTACATACCTTACGGAAGGTCAACACGGTTTGTTCAAAACCAAAGAAATGATGATCACTTTAGAAGAGAAGTATATATTGGGGTAATTGATCGAATCAGCCAAGAGCTTGAGAGTCGGTTTAATGAGGTCAATATGGAACCAAGAGCTTGAGAGTCGGTTTAATGAGGTCAATATGGAGTTGCTTTCATGTATGACAGCCTTTGATCCATCAAACTCATTTGCTTCTTTTGATGCACAGAAGGTACGTAGACTTGCTGAATTCTACCCTAATGACATCAGGGGCACTGATTTGCTGAAACTTGAGTTGCAACTTGATAATTATATTGATGTCATGAGACAAGATGATAACTGCAAAGGCATAAACAATATAGTTGATCTCTCGATTAAGCTTGTGGAAACAAAGAGAGATAAAGTATATGATATGGTTTACTTGCTCCTCAAATTGGTATTGATGCTGCCAGTGGCAACAGCTAGTGTTGAAAGGGCATTCTCTGCGATGACTATAATCAAACCCAAATTAAGAAACAAGATGTGTGATAATCTCTTGGATGATTCTCTAGTCACATACATTGAGCGTGACATTTTCGAAGAAGTAAAAGAAGATGACATAATTGATGCATTCTTTGCTTTAAGGAAGCGCAGGCCAGACAAGTAATATTGAAATTTACTTTGAAACAGGTATGAATTTTTTTATGGCATACCTTATGAATAAATCCTAGCTACGCCACTGGCTGGCGAAGGCATCGAACGAAGGGTGGCGTCTTCGCCTTCGCCCCAACAGTCCCCCGCATGGCGCCACGGCGGTCACTGTGTCCATGTCCGGGCGACGTGACGCCGATCGCCGATGCCGCTTGTGCTTGGGCCCGGCGCACCGGGAGGGTACAGTGGTACACGCACTTGTGCGTACGATCAAGCGAAGCAAAGCGCAGTCCTGCAACGCTGCAGAGCCATGTCATGGCCGCATGTCAGGCGGCCCATGCATGCTGCCATATGCACGGCGAGGAGACGTGCCTGGTCAGTGGTCACTGTGGTTGCTTCGGCCTTTGCAATATTTGCATTGGAGGGGGGAGGAGGACGGCAAATAGTGAACCCCCCAGCGTGTCGCACGCACGTACGCCGGTGTCCCGGCGGTGCAGCCGAGCGCGGTGGCAGAGGCGCCTGATCAGAGCAGGGAGTGGGAGCACAGCCAGTGGTGTCCGGCAACAGCCACCCCCGTCAGGACCGGACAGGCCCTGCACGTCTCTGTACGCGGGTTCGTCTGTGCAGTGCGTGCACGGGCCCGAGACCGAGATGGCAGGCATGGAGGAGAGGAGCTGCAACAGTTTTACTCGCCGCCACACGTACGTACTATGATCTGATACTCCTACCCTATCTACACGGCAAAGGCGGCAAGCACAGACGATCGCAATTGTACGTGCGGCGGCGATGGTGCATGTGAGCAGCGCCCTGAAGCGTCGTTGAGACGGCAAGATCGACGCCTATAGGCCTTGTCGTGGCAGGGACGTATACTGGTGGGGGTTAGGCGGGCGAAAACGATCGCACCCGCGCGCTGCCGCCTGCTGCTGCGCCTATGCACGCCATCGGCCATGTAACCGTCAGCGATGTTGGAGCTTTGAAGAAGCGCACGCCGCCCATGAATTAATGACACCGCCGGTGGCCAATCTGAGCTAGCCAAACCGCGGCCGCCCGTCAGCACGCGTGAGAGCGCGATGGGCATGGGCTCTCGATCGCTCCAGCTGGGTGGGACCGCCACAGTTGCTAATCCGGGCATGGCGTTCTCGATCCTATCTAGTGTCATCACGGGCCGCGCGCGTGTGTGCCAGCCCAGCGAGCGCGACGTGCCGGACGCAACAACTTACCCAACCGGCCGGCCGCGGGCGGCGACGCTGGTGACGACCGCGGCTTTGCATTGCCCGCGTCGCCGTCGGGCTTGATCGGCCACATCGTAGTCCTTTATTTGCGAGCCCGACCGCGACTAGATCGGGCGACGGCGGACCCTGTCCAGCGGCTCAACTGGTCATGCATGGACATCTTTTGTTCTTGCGGAATCTGCTTCCAGTGTAGGATGCTTTGATGCCCAGTCTTGGCTGGCACAGCAAGCTAGCACAGCGATCAGATCCGCTCGTTAAGAATGTTTGCCAGCGTATGGTGACAGCCGGGGCCGGCGTCCAGAAAACGGATCGGAAGGCGAGGCGGTTGGTTTCTACGTGCCCATCTCGAACGCGGACCGGAACAAGAGGCGCAGGTTCGTCCACGGCGCGCCTTTGCCTCTTGGGGCCAGCATGCCGAACCAGTAGCTGCACACTCTCGTGGCCGTATCCTCCGAAAATCTCCACGCACACATGCATTGTGCAGTAGTGCAGAGTAGCTAGAGAATCCGAACGCACGATGCTGATGATCTGAGCACGAATCCAGCGATCAACGCGCAGGAGAGGGGTCCGTCGGTCTGTCGGAGTAGGCGTCGAGTTCGATCGATCGGGCGGCACACGCGCGCGCCTAGGAGGCTAGGGCCTAGGAGGAGAGTACACCGACTACCACACGTACGATAATGAACAGTTGGTGCCAAGGCCAGTTAGGTCAATAAGACACAAACCGAAGGTCAGTTTCGTAACTCGGCTGGTGCAGGAGCAGGACGGGCTGGACGGCACGGCAGACAAGTGTAAGTCGTGTAGATATTTATTACCCGCTCTCGGTGTGTGATGCAGGGGCGATCCCGAGCGGGTGGAGCTCTTGCCACGCTCCCGCCTCCCAGGAAAACACACAGCACCAGACCAGAAGCTAGCTCACGCCCGCCGAGGCCATATCCCAGCACGCCATGCAGGAGTTCCAATCCATCCCGGGCCTGGCGGGGCGGCTGTTCGGCGGGGCAGCGGCCGCCGCCCTCCGGCGCGCGCAGGGGCAGGGCCCCGGGGCGCGGTGCGGCGGCGGCGGGGGTGCCTCGGCCGCGGCGGCCGTGAAGTGCCCGCGGTGCGAGTCCACCAACACCAAGTTCTGCTACTACAACAACTACAACCTGTCGCAGCCGCGGCACTTCTGCAAGGGCTGCCGGCGGTACTGGACCAAGGGCGGCGTCCTGCGCAACGTGCCCGTGGGCGGGGGCTGCCGCAAGGCCAAGCGCTCGTCGGCGCCGTCCACGCCCACGCCCACGTCGGCGGTGGGCGACGCCAAGAGCCCGCGCCGCGCCTCGGCGTCCTCGCCCCGCGGCTCCATCAGCAGCGGCAGCGCGAGCCCCACGCCCAACGGCTTCGCCTTCACGAGCAGCAGCCACCACCACCCGAACCCCTTCTCCTCCACGGCCGACGTGGTGGCGCCGCCGCCGGCGCCGATATTCGCCGATCAGGCGGCGGCGCTGGCGTCTCTCTTCGCGCCTCCGCCGCCGCTCCCGGCGTTCAGCTTCGTGGCGGCGCAGGCGAAGGAGGAAGCGTCCTCCGCCCCCGCTGGCTTCGCGGCGCCGTCCTCAGCCTCAGTATCCGAGGACATGGCACCGTTCGCGTCCCTGGACGCCGCTGGGATGTTCGAGCTCGGCGAGGACGCGTCGGCCGCGGCGGCGTACTGGAACGCCGGGAGCTGCTGGGCGGACGTGCCGGACCCGAGCATGATGTACCTGCTACCCTAGGCTAGCTGTTTGTTTAGGTACTTGTCACGATCGCTTGATTAAGGTTAAGCCGTGGTTTAAGTGCTTCTTATTAAACGACGAGCACGAGCTACGTCTCCCTACTGTTATATTATATGTCCACGCTCCACCCGCCCGCTGCCTTCCTCTGCGCTGCAGCGTCGATCTTGTGTTTGTTTATTGGTGATTTGGCTTCACAGACCGCGTGTAAGAAAGCTAACGTCTGTGTTGCACTCGTAAGCTGATCATTGCCCTTGCAATTGCAACGCTGCGATGAAATTAATCGCATTAATTATTGTTTTTAGTCTTCGTAATAACTTTGTGAAAGACTAGAAGACACATCAGCAGGGGATGATCGATCACTGTTCACTGGTCTGGACGTCTGGTGCGTGTCCTTTCGGTTAATTTAGCGGTTGGTTTGTTTAATTTCGGGGTGGTGCCCCCGCCCGGACATGTCATGCATTTGGCTCTCCGGGGAGTTTGTGCTGATGGCGACGCCACTTGCTAGCTAGCTGCCTTACGTGCATTGCTTCTCTGTACGTCTATACGCCTCCTGGCGCGCGGCGCCGTGTCGCGTGCCTCCTCACGGGAGCTCGGCCAGCCCCACGTACGTACGTCGTCTGGTGTATGGGAATGTTCTCGTACAATGCAGATATTATATTCGCCTCGTCTCTAAAGGTTTGATGGTATAGGATTAGAGGGGAAAAAAAGAAAATATAATTAAAAAAACTGACGAATAGATCTCACCTATCGTGACTTGATCCTACCTTTTTGATGTCTCTGTACGAAAACCGGAAAACGAGTCTATCCTGTCCTTAATTAATCAACCAACGAAAAATATCCATCAGCATGTCCCATAAACCAAAGGCCCGGCCCTCCTACTCCACCACTTGGGTCTACCAACCAAGAGCTATCCAAGAGTTTTTTTTTCTTTCAAGCACACGGGCTTCCGACGTTGACGGCCAACCGAAACCGGAACCGTGGCCGCCCAGGAACCTGTCAGACCTACGGACTGCGTCACCCTTGGCCCAAGGACCGAACGCGATGCCGAGTCTGTGCCGGTTTCCCCCTAGGCCTTTATAATTGCTCTTCAGGTTGAAGATATATATGCGAGGCGAGATTGTTCTTTTTCCAAGATATATAAAAGATAATGCGAGATTTCCTTGTCAAGGCTCCAAGAGGCCGCTATATATACGGCCGGCCATACGGGCCTACGAGATGGACGACGAGCAAACAGCAGCGGCGACGTGAGGCAATCCGCGTCATCCATTTCCACTGCTGCCGGCCTCGATCCACTGTTGCTTGACCCACGCTGAAAGGCAATGAACAGAAGATGCGCCTAGGCCTAGCTGCGCGAGGAACACAGGGGCCGGCGTGCGTGCCCACAGGATCGATCGCCCGTCGCGTACTCACGTCAGGAAAAAAAAAGTAACACCGGGTGTCGTCTGGTTCACGAAATATAATGTTAACGATTTATACTGAAATATCGGCGGTAATAAATTTAAATAAGAAGGTATTCATTTACAGTATGATATTAATTATGGTTAAACTTAAACAAATATGATCGTTATTGGTTTACCTATTACGTTAAACCAAACGGCGTCTTTCCGGTGACTGCTCCGTCTCGTCAGGCTTCCGCGTGCTCGTTTTCGTTCGGTCTCTCACGTTTCGTCGTTGCATCCGGGCGGCCGTCCGGGTTAAAGGCAGGTTTACCCTGTGATCGTGTATTCGTGTCAACGCGGACGAAGAGAACTGCACCCCGATTCTATCAAAGAACCGGGCCCATCTATTCCGCTGCGCTCGGTTATATACACATTGAGCCCGGAAGGTGGAAACCGTGCAAAGGCCCATTCTTGTTTCCAGTCTCAGCTTCTTCGTGGGCAGACTGGGCCGGTTTCTTGATTCAAATGAAACGGCAGGGATCACTCCTCTCGTTTACCATTTTTATTTTTTTTAACTAGGTGAGTGCCCGTGCGTTGCAACGGAACCGTATAATAACACGATAACTTATTTACATATATGTTGTATTGTTATAGGTATATGCCCGTGTGTTACGACGGAAGTAAAAAAGTTTGTATCAAACATTGATACGGATGAATCTCCCATGACAATGCCACAAAACAAAAGGTTCTCGATGTAAAGACCAACTTTGAAACCAGTTAAATTGAGTCATTGTGTGTTATACTTGTACTCTGTTCTATGTATGTGTATCTCTCGAGCTTGAAGTAAAATATAGCTGTGGGCATGATTGCTTCTGCGTTAGTTAGTTTTCAGTTTGAAGTAGAATATAGCTGTGGGCATGATTGGTTGATGTACATATATTGCAGCACATCTCTGCCAAAACATGCCCCAGTTTGTTTGCCACGCCCTAGGGCACGGTTTGACAAAGGCCCTAGGGCAGCCTAAACTTCAACTACCACGTTGTCACGAGAATTAATCGATGGTTACGTGTCCGTGCGTTACTACGGTTTCTATATATCACATAGACATACCTTGTTTAAATGGTGTAATTGCTATCAAGATAAGTCGACATATTTAAAACCCTCTAGAAATAGCATTCTAGTATGATTTCTAGAAGAAAAAGGAAATGTACAAGCGCACAGAAGTTTCATGGCATTATGGCTCATGGAACATTGGAATAATCATTGAGAGACACTTTTTTAGAGTGAGAGATTAAGATGTGATCAATGAGCCAGTTTCATGGCATTATGGCACAGAAGTTTCATCATACTGAATACACTTCTCACACCTCTCGGAGTAAAATGATTTTAATCAAAATAAAATCCTTAGGACAATGTAATAAATAGCTTAATAATACTTTACATGGTGACAATGAAGGGTGCACAATAGTATCCTCCTTGGCCCGGGACCTCTAGCCTTCACAGCGGAGTATAGTGAAACATGACACTATCGTAGGAGGTGTGAGAAGTGTATTCAGTATGGTGAAACTCTGAGAGGGACCTCTCGTATAGTGAAACATGACACTATCGTAGGAGGTGTGAGAAGTGTATTCAGTATAGGGACGATAGTGTCATGTTTCACTAAACTCTGAGACAGTTGCAAGGGCATAAAAAATTCAGCTAGTTGTTTGTAGAGATCCCTTGCAGAGCTTCAGATTCCTTTCAACGATATTCTCTAAAAATAGTAGGAGACATTGTTTAGTCGAAGTGTAAAAACCCAATATAAAAATACATTTATAGATTTCCAAACAAAGGACACGAAATCTGACTTTTATATATGATTGGATGGACATATAATTGTGAATATTTAGTTCTGGTTCACTTGATACTTTCGAACAGATACTATAAGCAGTGCAACTATACAATCCCCCAACACCAAGGACACGAAACTCTAAGGCTTTGGAGATGACTACCTGATTTGAAAATGGCATGGTGACAAGAAGTAGAAAACACCCTACGCTTCCTGATCACCCCATTTCTCCTTGGGTATCTCACCAGCGTCGGTGATCACTGCCTTCTTCCTTGGCTTGCCATTGTAAGTCCCAGCGCCCCCTTCTATGGCGTACACGGTATCCATTCCTTGGATCACCCTGCCGAAGACAACATGCTCCCCATCCAACCTACAAAGCTACCATTTCAGGAGCTGCAGCTTCCAAGTCAATCATTGGTGAGACATGGTGTACAACACAACTCACCAGCTTGTCTTGATAGTAGTTATGTAAACTGAGATCCATTAGAATCAAGTCCAGAATTCGCCATAGCAGCAACCCCTGCAAGACAGCAAAGCAGGGGTAGAGTTGGAAATGACCATCCTAATTTAAAAATTTTCAGATAGATACCTGTCAAAAGATCAAACACCCATTCATGATTTGGCCACATTGACCGGTTGCTAACCAAGTCAGGATGAAATAAATATAAACAAAGTAAAACAAAAGGAAAAAACACCAGAATATTTGGACTTGTTGCTGACAAACAACTTAGTAGGTCTCGGTACAAAGCTTTCTTGAAATCAGGTGTAGCTACATAGTGAATCAAATCAGAAACCAGACCCCGTTGTAATCTAAAAAAGATGCCATCAACTAAAAGTTGTATATTCTTTAATAGATAACATCATTAGTGTCAAATAAAATAGTGGTGGTTTCCTTGAAAATAAATGTGTAACTGAGTACACATGAACTTCAACAAAGGCAAAGTGCAAACTGGATGATAAAGTTCACTGGCTGAATAATCACACCTGGAAGAGTCAATTATCTAAAATTCTCATCTGGGAAGATGCCTCCATATATAGACTCACTCCCTTTGCCGTCGCCTCTAACTATGTCACCGCCCTGAATCATGAAGCCAGGGATAATACGATGGAATGGTATTCCCTTATAGTGAAGAGGTTTGCCATTGGACCCGACACCTTTTTCACCTGAAATGGTGAACAAATGGACATGAACGATCAGCTCAGATGGGGTTGCTGGCAAGAAAATAAGCCATGGAGACCAGAGAGAATACCTGTACAAAGAGCCCTAAAGTTTTCTGCAGAGTGTAGAACAAAAAAATTTAGTACATGAACTATAATCTGTGAAGGCAAGAAAAAATTTAGTACATGAACTATAATCTGTGAAGGCAAGATAATTTATCGATAAACTTTCATTATTTGGTTCTGTTCTCGTTTCTAGGTCTGGCACTTCTGCTCGTGTGACAAGAACATTTGGCCGATTTGAAAATTGCACACCAGTAGACTATGGAGGCAAGATAAATGATAGCTTCAACTATATATCATAATAAACACTGTAAGAACCAAAAACAGCTACTTTCTATTGTAAGCTAACAACAAAATAATATGTTCAAGAGAAGGAATGTGCTGCAGATATTGGAGCCATAGAAGTGGTTAAGGAATAAATCTTGCAACCACCAAGTAAACAAAAGCACCACAGAAGTATGTAGAACATTTTTATGAGTCTTCACATATTTATAAATAAATTGACAAACAATTTGCACATGTGTTTCAATTGAGCAGGAAAAAAACTTCTAGTAAAAGGAATAAACGCACCAACAGTTAAACATAGCGCTACAAAAATTCTGAACACAAATACATGGGAATAAACAAAGGGAATCAAGGAAAATTCTCGGCTGCAAATATGATACCTACCACCAACTCATAGTATGCTTCATAGTACTGAGGGAACCTTGCTTTAGCTCCACCAAGGGAAGTTTGTGTTGCATCTAACAGAAGAAATATTTTTTCTCGAACTGGTAAGTCCGTCTGCAACCAAGATAGTGTGTTACGTCAAGACCAATTGGTGAGGGCGAATTCATCGTCACAGGCTTCAGCCAGCAAAAGTTGCAATGCTACTCGGTAACCAATGGTTCCGAAAGGGAAAAAACAGGAGGGGGATGGCAAGCATACCCAGGAGAGGGGGAGCATCGCGGGCGGGGGCGTGGTGAGGCTTGTGGACACCCTCCGTCAACCCTTAAGGATTAGTAGAGATTTAGTTGTAACAAGCTAAACCCTTTTATTGTGCAAGAAAACTAATAGACAATTTTACCTAATGCAACACCTGGTACTTCCAGAAAGTGTTACATCATTGATGAGCAACATGACAGGAATTGTGTTCAGTTTCTCAAGAACATATCATATAAAAGGCACAACTATATTTAGTACATGTGAATTTATCTCCTTTACATACGCTAGGAAGAACAGCAAGAGCACCTTTCACTGGTGGGACCCCAGCGGCACTGAGCTTCTCTGTGTTTACCTCCTTCCCATTGAAGTGAATCTGCTGCTGCCGCAGCGGCTCCCGAGTCTGGCCACACACACACACACACCCAAAACCAGCAATGTGAGATCAAAAGTAGTAGCATCAAAGCTTCAGAGAAGACTGCACTTGATGTAAGGGAATGCCAACCTACCTTCCAATCCGCGGAGAATTCTCACAAGCACCATCTCCCGCAAAATTTGAAGCCACGTGGAGGGAATTCTGCACGAACGTGTCGATCACCCCGCCCAGCCATCCTCACGCCACCTGTGTGCATGGTCTAGATTGGCATCCAGTACCGTTCGCCCATCGCAGTTTAGTTCATACCACCATACAGCAAGGCACCCAACTCACGGCGCAAGCTACAGGACCGATGGAGGAGGGGGACTCGAGATGGGAGGTCACAAGTCGTCGGAAGCTACGGCTTGGTGACCGTGGGAATGGACGCGATCTACCAGCGCAAGATGTGGGCGACACCCTGGAGAGCGGATAAAGGTCTCACCGGCGAGGAGGCACCTTGGGAGGGAGAAGGACAACCGAGGAAGAGGAGTGTCCCCGCGGGGGAAGGGGACTTGTCACCTCGGGAGGAAGAACGTGGAGCTGCGGTCGAGCTTGGGGACCTTGCGGCGATGGCCTTGGGACGCCATCTGCGGTGATCGCCAGCTGCAGTCGAGATTGAAGGGGGACGGGTGTCGCCGATGGTGGGGTGATGCCGGTCGGTGGCAGGGGACTCCCCTTCCGTGGAGAGCGCGGATCGAGAGCCGGTGCGTCGATCCGGGGCATCTGATTCGTCTTCCATGGAGAGCGTGGCGCGAACGCGGATGGGAATCTGGGGAGAGAGCAGGGATTGCGGCGATCCGGCGGATGATTCACCTTCCATGGAGAGCGCGACGGATTGCGGGTGAGGATTGCGCGCTGGCGATGGCAGGCGGCGGATTGCGCGCGGAGAAATCGCGGCTGGCAGAACACTGCCTGTGGACGTCTACACTAACAACATATAGAGTAGTAGAGATTAATGACAAGCGCTCCTTAGTCCTTGCTTTGCCCTAGCTTGCTAGCAGTCTACAACGATGAAGCGATGGGCTAAACCTATAGATGGCCAAATGGGCCGTGCCTAACAGGCCGGCCCGAAGCACGACCCGTTTAATAGTGCCGGGCCCGGCCCGGTACGAGAACCGTGCCGTGCTTGGGCCGCTGTCTCGGCCCGCAGTGCCGGCCCGGCCCGGCACGATTATATTTTTTTTTATTTTATAAAACATAGTATATATATTTACATTTTATATTAGCTATTTATAACAAACGCACTCGAGTTATACTGGTTAGCGTCCTTCAATTAAGCGTTTCAGCCTCATAGAGGGAGGTTGTTGGTTCAAATCCTCACAAAAACACTATTTTTTGCTATTTCCTTGAATTAATGGGAGAATGTGACCAGTTAAACGGGCCGGCCCGGCACAACCACCAGGCCGCCGTGCCGTGCCTGGGCCGCGGCTACGGCACGCGGGCCGGCCGGGCACGGCCCGATTAACCGTCGGGCCTGCCGGGCCCGTGCCGGGCCGGGCCGGGCCGCCCGTTTGGGCACCTCTAGCTAAACCAGGTTAGGAGCCGTAGCGTCGGTTCATCATGCATGTATGCTCTTGTATCCATGGAACTGGTCTGGCTGGTGAATTCACTGTACTGCCGCATGGTTAATAACACATCTGGAGCAAGAGCAAGGTCTCTCTGTCTGGAATTAGAGTAGCTTCACAAGTGAAATTAAAGCTATTTTTTATTTAAAAAAATACGTCTGGTAAAACAGTTTTTTTTAGAAAGATATACTAGTACTATAGATTTAGTAGGGAACACGACCCGACCTCACCCCTGATCGATGCCTGATCTGTTCGTCCCTGTCACTCTCACTCCCACAGGGACGCCTCCACCTATCGGCACAAACCCTTGGCGCTGCTACACGGGGCGTCTGCTGCAAGCTTACCATTTCTCTCCGGCCCTATCGTGCAAGCTCTGCACAGTACAGTGCAGGGGTGGGGGCAGGCCCAGGCAGGGGCCACGAGAGGGACGGGGGCCACCCGCGCCGGCCGGCCCGGTCGATGATCTCGCTCGCCATGTGCCTCGTCTGCCGGCGCCGCGCTCGCGCGTCTCAGCTTTCGTCCACCGCCTCCCACATGCTATGCTGGTAGTGTCCAAGCGAACCATTACCGGCATGGCTAAAGCGACCGACGTCGCTGGCGACCGAGCACAGGTTCGCCCAAGCCGTGGCCCGTGGCCATGCATGCATGGAGACGGCTGGAGCAGATGACGCTGCGCATTTGCCGAGACATGCGAGGTGAGGTGCAAAAGGCAGCGGTACAAGCGCTGCTTTTGCTGGTGTTACACGAACGTGGAATGGAACACCCTTCGGTGCTCGCGCTATCAGAGCGGTCTAGCCCAATTCTGGAACTCTATGGTTCGATCTCATCTCATCTCCCCGCGGGCATGGATTTAAGTTTTTTTTTAAACGAACGCGAGTGTGAATTTTAGCCAAAAGTCGGGGCGAAGCCAGATAACAAAGTTATTAAGATCAGCTTCACTAATCATAATATAAATACACTAACGGAGCGTTTGGATCCCTTCATTCTAGAGGAATCGGAATCCACTCAATAAAGTAACTTATTTAGTTTGAAATTTGACATTCCACCACTTTTCAAAGTTGATATATAAGCCTATCTTAAATTCATGGGGTGGAGGATGAGAAATGATTTTATGCATTAGTAGAATTTGTTTCTACTCCGTAACTTACATGACACTCTCCATCTCACTCATCTATAGTAAAAATGTAATATATAAAAATCTCCGACATCTTGCTAATAATATACAAATATATTTTGCACAAAACTGAATTAGCTTAATTGATATATGCCTAAATTACTATTATTAGAATGGAATTCAATTCCAATGATCCAAACGGGGCGTAAGGTAACAGTATATTTGTATAGGATTTACCAAAAATTGTAAGGGTCAGCTGACCCCAACGATTACACGTAGCTCCGCCCCTGATTCGCTCGATCATTCTTGACAGACGATATAGACCATTCGAGTTTTATACTCATTAAATACGGTGAGACATCATCACGTCTGGTGATATGACAATGTAGTTAGATATTGTCAGATATTGTCGGGTACCGAAATTAGGGGTACCCCCAACACTCCTAATTACGGCTGGTAAACACCTTCAGAGCAAACCATAAAGGCTTACGGCTCGGGTCAAAGTCAAAGCTTTGTCTACCAAGGGACGCGGTCTCACCTCGCCCGAGCCCGGCCTCGGGCGGAACAGTGGTCCCGGACGAGTCCACGCCTCGCCCGAGGGTCTCTTCGGACAGTGAGTGCACCCTCGGCTCCGCCAAAGACAAGCCTTGTCGTGCAAGCGACTTTGGCCAAATCGCCTTACCAGCCGACCGTGTTGCATGCGCATTTAATGCTGGGGTCGCCTGACATCTTATCCTGACACGCGCACCTCAGTCAGCAAGATCGAAGTGACCGCAGTCACTTCGCCCTTTTACTGACCGATCTGATAGGAAAACAGCGCCGCCCGCCCTGCTCCGGCTGCTGTGCCAACCACCCAGGCGAAACCGACAACGGTCAAGTTCAGCCTCGGGCGCAACAAGAAGCTCCGCCTCGCCCGACCCCAGGGCTTGGCCTCGGCCTCGACCTCGGGAGGAAATCTCCGCCTCGCCCGACCCCAGGGCTCGGCCTCGGCCCCGGCCTCGGGAAGAATCACGTCCTCGCCCGACCCTGGGTCTCGACCCCAGCCTCGGCCTCGGAGGAGTCGCCGCCTCGCCCGACCTCAGGCTCGGATCAACCACGCCACGAGGGATGCATCATTACCCTACTCCTAGCTAGCTCAGGCTACAAAGGAACAAGACCGGCGTCCCATCAAGCTTACCCCAGTAACAGGCAATGGTGGTTTCCCGCATGCAACCATGACGTCGGTGGTCCTCAAGCCCCCTACAGAAGCAAGGAGACGTCAACAAGATCCATGCAGCGCCAACAGCTGTACTACTACAGGGTCCAAGGCACTTCTCCGATGGCCACGATACTACCTCTGCAGGACTCGAGACATCCCCCCGACGGCCACGTTGTTATCTGTACAGGGCTCAGGGCACTTCCCTGCCAGCCACTTTAGCTCCCAGCTACACCCCATTGTACAGCTGGACATCTCCTTACGTCTATAAAAGGGGGTGTCCAGGGCCTCACGAGGGAGGGCACGAAAGGAGGAGCGGGGGCACGAAAGGAGGAGCGAGGGGACGAGCATTCTAACATACGTACGTACGGCAAAGGTACGGGAGAAGACGAGCAGGGGTCAGACCCTCTCTCTCTCGCTCTCGCTCTCTCCTACTCGCTCTCTCTCGCCCTCGCTCTCTCGCAACGCTTGTAACCCCTACTACGAGCATTCCAGTGCAGGATAATACAAGGCCCATTCCTCCACTTATGTTCCATCTCGCGCCAACCCATCTGGGCAGGGGCACGCAGCGACAATTTTATTCGTCGGTCCAGGGACCCCCCGGGTCCGAAACGCCGACAGTTGGCGCGCCAGGTAGGGGCCTGCTGCGTGTTAACAATCGCTTTCCCGTTGAGTTCCAGATGGGGAGTCTTCAGCAACCTCTTCAGCCCGGGACGGTGCTCCGCTTCGGGAGTCTCGAGTTCATGTCCCTCAACGGCAGCTACGACATGGTACTCCTCCCTCCGCAGCGCGACGACAACGACAGTCAACGGCTCGCCCGGCGGAGGCGACCTCCACGACGGCATCTCCCCGCGGCGGAAGAGGAACACTCCGGTCGTCCCCGCCACCCTCCTCGCCGGAGGAGACGGAGACGGGGCAACCGTGGCCACGGTGGAGGCGGCACCTTATCGGCTGTCGAACCAGAGCGAGCCGACAACGCCGGCACTCCTCCGGGGGACATGTCGAGTGTTGTCCTCGTGCCTGGGACAACGTCGAGCGCCGCTTCCCCGCTACGAGCCAGCCCCAAGCGGACCGACGACGCCAGCACCCTCGCGAAGGACCTGCTGGGTGTCACCCTTGTACCTGAGACGACGGTGTGTTCCGTCCCCGACGCGACTTCACCACCGTCCATCGATCAAAAGGTACCGTCCGTATTCCACCCTGTTCCCTTTCGATTCGGCTTCGATCCACCTAGCGACCCCGCTACGGTGAGTGCTTTCGTAAAGGCGTATCCAAACCTTCCGGGGTACCATATGTGGTCGACCTGGGACCGATTGATAGCCGTCTCAACCTCCGGACCGGCGGGTTCCGAGGAAGAGGACGACCCCGACTTTGGTTGGGATTTCTCTAGCCTCGATGACCCCGGTGCCATGCAGGACTTCATGTCCGCATGTGACCACTACCTCTCTGGTTGCTCTGACGATGGCCACGACCTTGACGACGAGGGTTACGGCCCAAGTCGTGAATGTTTCCACGTCGATCAGGGAGACCACGACGAAGGCAACCACCTCGGTATGCCGGAGGTTGACGATCCCCCTGGGCCCGCATCTCGCGTTGACATCCCGCGGGAGCTAGCTGTGGTCCCAGTCCCTGCGGGGGTCGGGACACGCAGCTCGAGCAAATCTGTGAGATGCAGGCCCGGGTCGACGGGGAAGCAGGGCAGCTTGTGCAGCTCCGACAGAACATCGAGCAGGAGTGGGCAGGCCGAACACTCGCCGGAGGAGCCTGTCATCGGGCCCGGGACGTCCAGTGCCGCATCGTCGACAATGCCAGGATAGCGCTGCCCCCGACCGTCAGCGGGTCCGGCCAGGACCTAGCTGTAGCGGCGATGCTACTTCGAACCATGCCAGGGCCATCCACCACCGAGGGACGGTGTATCCAGGGCAAACTCAAGAATCTCCTGGAAGGCGCCGCAGTTCGACGAGCCGAGAGCTCCGCCTCCCGGAGGTGAGCTAACCCCTCGGAGCATCACGCGACGTCCTCCCGTGGCATGCGGGAGGCCTCGGTCCATCCCGAGCGCACGCGGGACGAGGCACCTGCCGCCCGGGATCGCCTCGGCAACGAGCATCATCATCGCGACCATCGAGCCTGCCTCAACGAGAAGGTGCACCGAGGCTACCATCCCAGGCGTGGGGGACGCTGCGACAGCGAGGAGGATCGGAGCCCCTCGCCCGAGCCACCCGATCCACGAGTCTTCAGCCGGGCCATACGACGAGCGTCGTTCCCCGCCTGTTTCCGAGCCCCGACTACCATCACCAAGTACTCGGGGGAGACGAGGCCGGAGCTATGGCTCGCGGACTACCGACTGGCAAGCCAGTTGGGAGGGGCGGACGATGACAACCTCATCATCCGTAATCTACCCCTTTTCCTCTCCGACGCCGCCCAGGCCTGGCTGGAGCATCTGCCCCCTGCGCAGATATCCGACCGGGACGACCTGGTCAAGGCTTTCGCAGGAAATTTCCAGGGCACGTACGTGCGCCCTAGGAACTCATGGGATCTCCGAAGCTGCCGCCCGCAGCCTAGGGAATCCCTCCAAGAGTACATCCGGCGGTTTTTAAAGCAGCGCACCGAGCTGCCTAACATCACCGACTCGGACATCATCGGAGCTTTCCTCGCCGGCACCACTTGTCGAAACCTAGTGAGCAAACTGGGGCGCAAGACTCCCACCAGGGCGAGCGAACTGATGGAAGTCGCCACCAAGTTCGCCTTGGGTCAGGAGGCAGTCGAGGCCATCTTCCGAAAAGACAAGCAGCCTCAGGGGGAGCCGAAGGAAGACGCCCCCGAGGCGTTGTCACACCCGGTTTTTAGAAGGCAAACCGAATGCGAACCATGTACGTGCCAGGATCAGTAATTCACGTACACAACAGTTACATAACATGGACATCATCACACAGTGCTCAAATAGTATTAAAAAGGGAAATAATAGTCAATTACATCATATGTCTGAGACATCCACCTAGTCTTTACAATAAATCAAAGTGCGAAAACGAAACGTAGATAACCGCGGCCTTCACAGGCAGCCGACTGGGGGTTGCCGCTAACCCACGCCTAGAACTCGTCGTAGTCTTGGAACTCCTGGAAGTCTCCTTCCACGGCTTCATCTTCTCCTGAGCAGTGGTTGCAATGCTGACAACCTGGGGATGGGGGGGGGGTTTGGTGTGTAGAGCAAGGGAGAGTACACATCAACATACTCAGCAAGTATCATGTTTGGCTGTAGTGGACTAGCTTTATGTGGGGATAAGTTAAGCAGTTGCTTTTAGTTGGTCAGATTATTATTTTACTAATAGAAAGCCAGGTTTTAACATTAACCCAAGTTATTAGCCCGATGTACCCTTTCCAAACGGAAAGAATACCGCTTACCAGTACCATAGTCACAACCAACACCATCGATCTCATAGCCACCTGTAAACCAAAATGTCTCTGATCAAGTACCACTAATCACTGGAGCTCCCTTGGCGGCTCATAACCGCGAGCACGGCTGATATATCAGTTTTCAAACACTCTGCAGAGGTTGTGCACTTTACCCACAAGCCGTGATTCCCTTTCTGCCCGGAGAGAGCTACTCCCCATTGACCACTACCTAGGTGGCCTAGCAGGGCATCACTACGTAGCCTTTACAAAGATTCCCCGGGGCTGTAGCCACCCGTTAGGTTTCCTAAATGTACCGCACTCCTCCCCAAGGGACAAATCAACCTTGGCAGAGCGAGCCGCATACACCGAGCCCCATTGACGGCACGACGGTGAAGTGAACTACACCCCAGATCCTCTAATTATTCAGCTAAGGGCATCCCATTCCACCCTCATGGTTGCACTGTTTTCCCGGGCGGTCATCCATAGAACAGGTCCTTACGGCGAGGCACTCGAGAAACCGCTCGAGCCCCCTTAAAGGCCACAAGTACAACATCATAGTAAGAGAAGGGAAAACAGCGTATCATAGATAATCTCATCATGTTCATTGATTAGAGTTTGAGCAATAGCATAAAGCTAAACAATAATAATCCAACCCAAATAGGTAAACAAGGACATGGACAACAAAACTAGTCAATCCTTAGGCATAAATGTGTAAAGCGGGAGGTGAATTAAAGAATGAATAGGACAGAGATAGGTCAGGGGACACTTGCCTCCACCAACCGACTGCTGCTCAGGGGCTTCTCCTACGAGTTCCTCGGGCTCTTCAACCGGATCGTTCTCTATGCGATTGCAAGCATACATACATCCATCCATTCAAATTAGGAAACAAACAGTACACCATACAAGAGAACAAATAAAGTAAATATGCATAGAATATCACATATGATAATGAATTTACCATGGTTAGAAAGAGGTGGGGAAAGGTCTCGCGAGGGTTAAAGCTTATGCTCGAGGCGCATTACGGGTAGGCGAATAACTAGACGTTACGCGCTCTAGTTCCAGTTGGTTCTAACAAAAGAATTAGCTACATGCACTAATGTAAACGTGACCACTTTTAGTAGATTAACATTGAATGAGATAGATGATTAGATATACAAATTAACTAACGTAACCAATTTCCAAATTGAGACTCCTATCTTATTAATATAAACACGTGATTAGCGTGCATAGGGCACGGGGGGGGGGGGGGGTAGACGGGGCGTCTGGGGGTAGACGGGGGCACGACGGGTCGTGCCAAGGCACGCGCACTACGCGAGCACGCGCGCGAGGCCGCACGCACACGCACACGCCACGAACTAGCCGTGCGCACGTCGGGGCCGTGCGCTAGCCGAGCTCAAGGCCGCGCGCCATGGGCACGCTGGGCCGAGCTCAAGGTCGCGCGCCATGGGCACGCTGGGCCGAGCTCGAGGCCACGTCGGGACCGTCACGACGCGAGAAAGGCACGACGGGGCGAGCGAGCAAGCACGCCGGGGCAAGCGAGCACGGGCGAGCGAGGACACGGCCGGCCACCACGCCGGGGTGGGGACGGCGCGGCCGAGCCGGGCACGGGGCGGGCGGCCGAGCCGGGGCGGGGCTCACCGGGGACGGGCGTGGCGGGGGGGCGGCCGAGCCGGGCACGGGGGCGACCGAGCCAGGCACGGGACGGGGCGGTGGCTCGCCGGAGCGAGGCCGGGCGAGGGCGGGGCTCGCCGGGGCGAGGCGACGCGGGGGCGGGCTCGCTAGAGGGGGGCGGGCGCGGGCGCGGCGAGGCGAGGGGGGGGCGGGCTCGCCGGGCGCGGCCGTGGGCGGCCGAGGCGAGGCCGGGCGCCAGCGAGCGCGGGACGAAGCCGCGGCGGCGCGGGGCGAGGCTGGGTGCGGGCTCGCCGGGGGGCGCGGCGGGGCCGGCGCGGGCGCGGCCGAGCGCGGCGAGGTGGGGCCGAGGTGGGGTCGGGGCGCGGCAGGGCGGGGCCGGCGCGGGACGGGCTCGCCGGAGTGGCCGAGCCGGGCGGCCGAGCTTGCCGGGGCCGGGCGAGCGCGCCCATGGCGCGGGGGAGGGCGCCGACGAGAGGGGGAAGGAGGAAGGAGGGAAGGGAGTAGGGGGAGGAGGGGGAAGCCTCACCGTGGGTGGGGGAGGGCGCGGCGGCGGCACCAGGGCGGCGGCGGCGCTAGGGCGGCGACGGCTAGGGTTAGGGGGAGGGAGTTGGGGGAGGGGATGACGGGCGGGGCCCGCGGGAGAGGAGAGAGAGGGAATTTGGGGGGGGGGGAAGGGGCGGCTGGGCCGCTTGGGCCCAAAGGGGGAAGGGGGGTGCGGCTGGGCCGCCAGGACAGCCCACGGCGAAGGAGGGGGCGGCTGGGCCGCCGCGGGGCCCACGCGGGAAGGGGGGAAGGGGGGCGGCTGGGCCGCCAGCTGGGCCGGCGCGAAGGGGGAGGGGGCGGCTGGGCCAAAAGGGAGAAGGGGGGGGGAGAGAAAAAGAAAAAGCTTTTCTTTTTCTAATTTCCATATTTTCTTATGTGCCTAATTCTCCAATTCACCTGACCACAAGCAGAAGAGTGCATAATCCGGCATGATGCAACAACCAAAAATAGTTCTAGGTTTTGCTTACACAAGATGTCGAGCTAATTCTCGCTATAACTTTTGGAAAAGATCAAGGCTTAGCGAGAAGAAAAGGGGAAAGGAAAGGGTAATGCCTGAATTTGGTGAGAGAAAAGAAGAAAAAAAAATCTACCCCCAAATTCAGGGCGTTACAAACCTATCCCCCTTAAAAGAATCTCGCCCTCGAGATTCAGGGTTGGCTAGCAAAGAGCTCAGGGTATTTGGCCATCAGATCATCTTCACGCTCCCAGGTTGCTTCTTCCTCTGAATGGTGATTCCATCTGACCTTGCACATTCTGATGGTCTTCCTTCGGGTGACTCTGTCTGCAACCTCAAGGATTTGCACTGGCTTCTCAACGTAGGTCAAGTCCTCCTGGACTTCAAGACCTTCCACTGGCAACTGCTCTTCTGGCACACACAAGCACTTCTTCAACTGAGACACATGAAAGCCATCATGCACCGCAGACAAATTCTCTGGCAGACTGAGCTGATAGGCCACTTTTCCACGCCTTGAGAGAATTTGGTACGGACCAATGTAGCGGGGTGCTAGCTTGCCTTTGACTCCGAACCTTCTGACTCCTCTGATCGGTGACACTTTCAGATAGACAAAGTCTCCAACTTCAAAACTCAGCTCTCTTCTTCTTGTGTCTGCATAGCTTCGCTGCCTTGATTGTGCTATCTTCAGATTCTCTCGGACCATCTTGATGTTCTCTTCAGCTTCAAGTAGAATGTCTGGCCCAAACACCTGCTTCTCTCCAGGCTGATCCCATTGTAACGGAGTCCTACAACTCCTCCCATAGAGCGCCTGAAATGGTGACATCTTCAAACTGGCCTGGTAACTGTTGTTATAGGAAAACTCTGCATAAGGCAATCTCTTGTCCCATCCGGACTGATCTTGCAACGCACAGGCTTTCAACATGTCTTCAAGAATTTGATTGGTCCTTTCGGTCTGACCATCTGTCTGCGGATGATAAGCTGAACTGAAATTCAGATGTGTGCCCAAGGCTTCATGCAACTGATGCCAGAAATGAGAGGTGAACTACGTTCCTCTGTCTGACACTATCTTCTTTGGCACACCATGAAGACAAACGATCCGAGGCATGTACAATTCTACCAATACTGCACTGCTGTAGTTGGTCTTGACTGGTATGAAGTGGGCTGACTTGGTCAAGCGGTCCACTACTACCCAAATGGAATCGTAGCCGGCTCGAGTGCGAGGCAATCCGACTATGAAATCCATACCGATTTCATCCCATTTCCACTGAGGGATTTGCAACGGTTGCAACAATCCAGCTGGTCTCTGGTGCTCTGCCTTGATCCGTCGACAACTATCACACATAGCCACATGCTCTGCGATTTCCCTCTTCATTTCGTACCACCAGAATTTCTTCTTCAGATCCTGATACATCTTCTCACTACCAGGGTGAATCGAATAGGCTGTCTCATGAGCTTCCTTGAGAATCAACTCCCGAATGGATTGGACATTGGGAACACACAAGCGGTCTTTGAACCATATCACACCTTCTGCATCTTCCCGAAAATCTTTGCCTTTGCCTTCCAGAATCAGTCGCCGGATCTCACTGATCTTCTCATCATTCTTCTGCGCTTCTTTGATTTCCCGCTCTAAGGTAGGTTCCAACTCAACTGTGACTCCTCGCGAATTGTTCAGAAATCCGAGACTCAACCTGTCAAACTCCTTGGCCAACTCATAAGGCATCGGACGAGCGATCATCAGATTGACTTGACTCTTCCTGCTCAAAGCATCTGCCACTACGTTTGCTTTACCTGGATGGTAGTGAATCTCCAACTCATAGTCTTTGATCAACTCTAACCATCTTCGTTGCCTCATATTCAGCTCTGTCTGAGTGAATATGTACTTCAGACTCTTGTGATCTGTGTAAACATCGCATTTCTATCCATACAGATAGTGCCTCCATGTCTTCAGTGCGTGAACCACTGCTGCCAACTCTAGATCATGGATTGGGTAATTCTTCTCATGAACCTTCAGCTGTCGGGACGAGTAAGCCACCACTCTTCCCTCTTGCATCAACACACATCCCAAACCTGTGTAACAAGCATCGCAATACACCGAGAAGGGCTTGTGCACATCAGGTAAGACTAGGACAGGCGCTGTTGTCAACTTCTCTTTCAACGCTTCAAAGGCCTCTTGGCATTTCTGGGTCCACTTGAACTCGACTTTGTTGCCTAGCAACGATGTCATCGGTTTCGCAATCTTTGAAAACCCTTCAATGAATCGCCGATAATATCCGGCCATTCCAATGAAACTCTTGATTCCTCGAGCATCTGTTGGCGCTTTCCAGTTCAGAATGTCTGCCACTTTCTTCGGATCCACAGCCAATCCTTCTTTGTTGATTATATGACCCAAGAACAGGACTTCATTGATCCAGAATTCACACTTGCTCAACTTTGCATACAATTGGTGCTCTCGCAATCTCTGCAATACCATCCTCAAATGATCTGCATGCTCTTCTTCGCTATGAGAATAAATCAGAATGTCATCGATGAATACCACCACAAACTTATCAAGGTAATCCATGAATACACTGTTCATCAAGTTCATGAAGAACGCTGGTGCATTGGTCAAACCGAAAGACATCACAGTGAACTCATACAACCCATACTTGGTAATGAATGTCGTTTTCGGAATGTCTGAAGGTCGGATCCTGAGCTGATGATAACCTGACCTCAGATCAATCTTGGAGAACACACTGGCTCCCCTCAACTGGTCGAACAGATCTTCTATCCTGGGCAAAGGGTACTTGTTCTTGATCGTGACCTCATTCAAAGCTCGATAATCGATACACATCCTTTTGGTGCCATCTTTCTTCTCCACAAACAGGACAGGGGCGGCCCAAGGCGAGGTGCTTGGCCGGATGTAACCTTTCTCTGACAACTCATCGATCTGCTTCTTAAGCTCAACCAATTCTGGTCCAGATATTCTGTAAGCTCTCTTAAAGATAGGGGCGGTTCCAGGAAGAAGTTCTATGGCAAATTCAACTTTCCGCTCTGGTGGCATACCTGGCAAGTCCTTTGGAAACACATCTGGGAACTCGGACACAATCTTGATACTCTCAGTTGGGTCTGCTTCACTGCTATCGATAGATATCTGATAACAACTCCCTTTCTTCGGCTCAGGCGGGACTAACTCGGTCACCACTTCCTCTCCTAGGGGGACACCAACTTGATTGTCCTCTTATCACAACTGATAACTGCCTGATACTTATCTAGCCAATTCATCCCTAGGATGACATCTATTCCCTGAGTACCCATTACTATAAGGTTAGCGAGAAATGCTATCCCCCTTATTTCCACACTTACATTCAAACATATGCTATCAGCTCGAATTCTACCACCGGCTGAGTCAATTTGAATGGGGGTTGACATGGTAGTTATTGGAAGATTATGTGCTTCTACCCATGATGCAGTAATGAAAGAATGCGTTGCTCCAGTATCAAATAACACTTCTGCAATATGGGAGTCGACTGGGAACATACCTACTATCATGCCGGGGGTCTCCTGAACTGCTTCAGCCTCCAAGTGGTTCAGTCTTCCATGATTGTAGCGTGGCTGAGAGCGGTTGCCTGCTCCAGGCTGAGACACGTTCTGCTTTGCTGGAGCATTGGGGCCTGATTGCTGCTGGGCTGCCTTCTTTGGACATTGCATCACCCAGTGGCCTTGCTCTCCATAGTGGAAACATGCTCTGTTTCCAACCTGAGCTGGTGCTGCCTGACTGTTCTGCTGGTTTGCTGGGGCAGGAAGACGAGGTGCCTGCTGATTCTGCCTCTGAAACTGACCTCCTGACTGATTGCTCTGACGGTTCTGATACTGGCGCTGAGGATACTGCCTTTGGAACTGCTGATGCTGCTGAGGTGGATGCTGGTTCTGCCTGAACTGCTGAGGTTGATTGCCTGAGAAACGAGGATGATTGCTGCTTCCAGGCTGGGGTCCACTGATCTTGCGCTTACGATCCTCCATCTCCTTACGCTTCCTCTATGTCATGATTGCTCTGTCAATCAGGTGCTGGAATGTCGGGAAGGTATGATTCATCAGCTGATACTGAAGAGGGTCAACTAAGCCTCTCAGGAAACGGTACTGTCGCTTGGCGTCAGTGTTGACATCTTCAGGAGCATAGCGAGACAATTGCAGAAACCTATCTCGGTACTCACTGACAGACGATGACCCTTGCTTGAGGGCCAGGAACTCCTCCTTCTTCACTGTCATCAGACCTACAGGAACATGGTACTGACGAAAGCTACCTCTGAACTCTTCCCAAGTGATGGCATCGGGGTTGGCATGGGTGGCGAGGTAAGACTCCCACCATGATTGGGCTGCTCCTCTCAACAGACGGGGACCATATAGAACTTTCTCTCTGTCATCGCACTGAGCGGTATGCAACTCCCTCTCCACAGTGCGCAGCCAATCTTCAGCATCCATGGGGTCAGAAGAGTGAGCAAACGTTGGGGGATGACCTCTCATGAATTCAGCACGCTTGTCTCTGGGCATCTGAGGCATCTAAGGTTGAGGTGGGGCCTGCTGCTGCTGCTGCTACTGAATGGCGGCCAGAGTCTGATCGATGGCTTGAACTGCCTGAGTCTGCATCAGAAACATCTGCTTGATGGACATCGGGGGCGGGGGCGGCAGGTGTTGTTGCTGGGGCACCTCATCCTGCTCGCGGCTCGCTCCTGCTGAGCACACCTTCCTCCTCTGCGCCTGTTCTCTGACATCTACAGAATGCAACCACACATCAGAACTGATCTGGCAAATCTTGCAGCATAAGAAAAGAGTATAGAATTCTTCAACAGCACTGAACAGATGAGCATCTTCACTGATCTCTAACACAGACCACACAGCTTCTCAGATAAAGAGGAAAGTGGAATAAAAGGTTTCCCAACTATATAGCTAACTCCATTAACATATAACAGGTAAACCATAATGCAGAGGATACCCACACTCTGGTGACAGTCATTACAAAGATCCAAACCAAACATAGTTCATCATGACAAACATAAATGCACAGGATATAGCAAACTACCCTGTCTAACTAAGACTAACTAAGAGCGAGACTAACGCTAAGACTGTAGCTTCTACGTATATATTTTGTATTAATTACAGGATCCGACTCTAACGATCTATGGTTCTAGATTTATCTTGGTCTTGCAGTCGGGATTGCCATAAGGCTGGCGTCCACGCCGAGGTGAGCGGTACGGGTGCTGAGTCCCGACGGGAGCGGGGGAACCATCGTCCAGGTGACGACGCTCCGCGCGCTCAGCCCGCAGCAGGGCGATCTCAGCACGAGCCCTACTCAGCTCGTCTAATGCATGGTCCAGCTCCATGTTTAGCACGGCGGCTAGGTTGACTGTGCTGTTCAACCTAGGATTGTCCTCACCGACAGGTGAAACAATCTCGCCTCCTGTGCTGCCAGATGGACGGCGGGGGTAATACTTCAGGTCGAGACCGTCAGCTACCCCACCAAGAACCGAGCAGTAGTGCGAAAGCGCACGCCGTGCAGCATCTTGCATGGCCGCCTCAGCTGAGTCCCGCTCAGAGATGGAATAGTGCTCTGAGCAGACCTCAGCACCCTGGAGACTGTTCTCTGGACGGCGCACCAAGCAGGTCGCCTCCCAGCGGTCCGGGTAGACCCCGCGACTATGCTGGTAGACCACACAACGATACTCGATGGACCAAGTACGCCGGTTAAGTGCCCGACGTAGCAGGGTGTCGAGCGCGTCGTGGAAGTGACACCCGCGAGCAGCGTCGCGAGTGACGGGTCGAGCAACCCATCCTTCCGGCTTGTGGTCAGCAAAAAAGTCGGTGTTGTGGCTCGAGCTGTCGTCGCCACCTCCGTCGTCTGGGTCTCCTCCAGCAGCTACTCCAGAGGCTGGGGCGCCCAGTGGTGGTGCAGGGGGCGCCTCCAGGGGAAGCACAGGGGAGCAGCTCCTCACGGACTCTATCTCCTGGTGGAGCGAGAAAGAAGAACCCTGCTGCTCCTGTCGTCGACGTTCCCGCTCCTCATGCAGGCGGTGGTGTAGCCTCTCCAAATGGCTGGACTGTCCGGCCACGGGACGGCGAAGCGGACGCTCAGCAAGGCAGGAGGGTAAGAAGGGGATGACGGACTTTCGTGCAGTGTGTCTAAGACGAGCCATCTACAAAAGACACCGCAAGCAAAAGAGTGAGAACAGAATTAATATGATTAGCAAATAGTGAATCATAAATAAATGAAGGATTAGAATAAAACATAATTTTCAGCAAGGTATATTATATAGTAGAACATAGGTTTGGTCGGTATGACCAACTTTTGAAGGGATATCAAAGTCAAGGCAGGGACAAAGGTCTATAGTCCTTAGAACGACCATTCTATTCTAGGTTAGCGGTCCTACAGTCAGCACGGCTTTGATACCACTTATGTCACACCCGGTTTTTAGAAGGCAAACCGAATGCGAACCATGCACGTGCCAGGATCAGTAATTCACGTACACAGCAGTTACATAACATGGACATCATCACACAGTGCTCAAATAGTATTAAAAAGGGAAATAATAGTCGATTACATCATATGTCTGAGACATCCACCTAGTCTTTACAATAAATCAAAGTGCGAAAACGAAACGTAGATAACCGCGGCCTTCACAGGCAGCCGACTGGGGGTTGCCGCTAACCCACGCCTAGAACTCGTCGTAGTCTTGGAACTCCTGGAAGTCTCCTTCCACGGCTTCATCTTCGCCTGAGCAGTGGTTGCAATGCTGACAACCTGGGGATGGGGGGGTTTGGTGTGTAGAGCAAGGGTGAGTACACATCAACATACTCAACAAGTATCCTGTTTGGCTGTAGTGGACTAGCTTTATGTGGGGATAAGTTAAGCAGTTGCTTTTAGTTGGTCAGATTATTATTTTACTAATAGAAAGCCAGGTTTTAACATTAACCCAAGTTATTAGCCCGATGTACCCTTTCCAAACGGAAAGAATACCGCTTACCAGTACCATAGTCACAACCAACACCATCGATCTCATAGCCACCTGTAAACCAAAATGTCTCTGATCAAGTACCACTAATCACTGGAGCTCCCTTGGCGGCTCATAACCGCGAGCACGGCTGATATATCAGTTTTCAAACACTCTGCAGAGGTTGTGCACTTTACCCACAAGCCGTGATTCCCTTTCTGCCCGGAGAGAGCTACTCCCCATTGACCACTACCTAGGTGGCCTAGCAGGGCATCACTACGTAGCCTTTACAAAGATCCCCCGGGGCTGTAGCCACCCGTTAGGTTTCCTAAATGTACCGCACTCCTCCCCAAGGGACAAATCAACCTTGGCAGAGCGAGCCGCATACACCGAGCCCCATTGACGGCACGACGGTGAAGTGAACTACACCCCGGATCCTCTAATTATTCAGCTAAGGGCATCCCATTCCACCCTCATGGTTGCACTGTTTTCCCGGGCGGTCATCCATAGAACAGGTCCTTACGGCGAGGCACTCGAGAAACCGCTCGAGCCCCCTTAAAGGCCACAAGTACAACATCATAGTAAGAGAAGGGAAAACAGCATATCATAGATAATCTCATCATGTTCATTGATTAGAGTTTGAGCAATAGCATAAAGCTAAACAATAATAATCCAACCCAAATAGGTAAACAAGGACATGGACAACAAAACTAGTCAATCCTTAGGCATAAATGTGTAAAGCGGGAGGTGAATTAAAGAATGAATAGGACAGAGATAGGTCAAGGGACACTTGCCTCCACCAACCGACTGCTGCCCAGGGGCTTCTCCTGCGAGTTCCTCGGGCTCTTCAACCGGATCGTTCTCTATGCGATTGCAAGCATACATACATCCATCCATTTAAATTAGGAAACAAACAGTACAGCATACAAGAGAACAAATAAAGTAAATATGCATAGAATATCACATACGATAATGAATTTACCTTGGTTAGAAAGAGGCGGGGAAAGGTCTCGCGAGGGTTAAAGCTTATGCTCGAGGCGCATTACGGGTAGGTGAATAACTAGACTGTTGGGGGCTTGTTCTCAAATGCTAAGAGTTAAGAACAAGGCAACACAGAAAATGTTAAATATTAAGGTCCTTCGTCCTTCACCACATTATATCCCTTCGGGATATAAGGAATTTCGGACGAAGGTTACGAAGAACATACCTTCGTAAACATAACAACGAGGGATGAAGCATTCATATAAATCATGAGGTATAAAATAGACATTCAAATGTTAACATAGAATCATTTCCATTTCTACTAATGTGAATGAACACAAATGACTTCAAATTACAAATGTACCTTCGGTCCTGAGGAAGGCAGGAGAGCAAGTGTGATGCGAAGGCAAATGACAGGTTCGCGTGAACAGTACAGAGGTACTGTTCATCTATTTATAAGCACAGGTCGCAGCCTGTGACAAATTACAATTATGCCCCTTACAAAAGTTTACAACATTGACTCAGACCTATATGTATAAAAAGGTCATTCTATCTCTATGTCGGTTTGAAACGCCGAAGCTCCATGAAAAGGAACCTTCGGCCATCTCTTGGAGACGACTTCAGCCGAAGCTGTTTCTTCGTGTGAGACCTTCGGCGCACCGAAGCACGACCCCAACAGTAGCCCCTTTCGCGGTGCTAGATCGTTTTTCGTAACGAGCTTGACCCGTGAAAAAAGCCTCTTCAGCTTCGGGAAGCCGAAGGTCCAAAAAACACCTTCCCTGAGCTCGTTGCGGAGAAACGATCCGGCTTCCGAGCGCGTGCCAGGCCCACCTTGCAGAGTTACTGTTTGACCTTTACGGTCCACTGCACAGCGAGTACAAGTGACTGCCCGCGTGGTGCGAAAATCCTGCCGCTTCGCCTTCTTACCTGCAGCACTATATAAACAAACGGGTAGGTGTGAAGTTACCACAACATTCATTGCTATTTGCACTGTTTTGCTGCCAAAATTTTCCACCATAGCCGAAGCTTGAGTCTCAGAATCGAACGAAGGTCCATCTCGACGTCTGCTTCGTCAGAAAGAAGAGCTTCGGAGAAAAGAAAAAGGAAAAAAGTTTCTGACTTCCCCAAACTCAGAATCAAATGGCGAGAGTACGATCTACTGCCAAAGTTGTACGTGAGGGGGACGAAGCCGAAGGTTCGGACACTGTGCCCATCTCCGAAGCGATGCGGCGTTCCGGTCTAGTGACTGCGGAAAAAATGCCTGCTGCTGAAGCAAACCCGACAACTGCCGAAGGGGAAGAAAACATTGAAGGGACTAACCCCGAAGATGACTACCACATTGCTATGCCCAGCAAGCCCAGTCACCTGGATTTTGGGAAATCAACTGTTTCAAAAGCTGATCTTTCGAAGATGGTGAAAGCAGGTTATTTCAATGAAGATCAGAAGAAGCTACTCCGCTTCGGGGGAGAAGAAACCACCCCGAAGCCAGGGAAGGATGAGATTGTTATCTTCAAGAGCTTTTTAAAGGCTGGGCTTAGATTCCCTCTTCACAATATTGTTGCGGAGCTACTGAAGAAGTTTGGTATCTACTTTCATCAATTGACTCCTAACGCCATCGTTAGGCTCAATGTTTATATCTGGGCCCTCCGAAGCCAAGCTGTGGAACCGTTTGCCGACAGCTTCTGCCGAGTTCACGAACTACATTACCAAACAAAGGCCAGAAAAGATGGGCTACATGATAATTTTGGTTGCTATAATTTTGCCTACCGGAAGACAACAAAGTGCCCTGTCATCAGCTACCGAAGCAAATGGCCAGCAGGCTGGAAATCTGAGTGGTTCTATGTAAAAGTTGATGAAGACAAAGAAAAATTGGTACAGAGCCCTCTGGATTTAATCTTCGGAGAGACGAGGCCACGGTGTCGCATCGGCGATCTAGAAGGTCCCACCTGGGCTGCTCTGGGTGAATTTGAAATTATTTCAGAACATATTGGCACCAGGGATCTAGTTCAAGAATTTTTGGCATTCAGAGTTTTCCCTACTCTAAAAGAGTGGGAAATGCCGAAGCTGGAGGGAGAGAAGAAGAAGGGGGAGCTTGTCCGGCTGCCCTACCACTTCAAGTTTAAGAAGTACTTAAAAAAACCCTGCAAAGAATGGTTAGACACAGTTGAGGTGATGTGCAACGAAATTCTGGGGAATTACTCCAAAAAAGAGGATCAACTAATGACAGCGGCCTTCGGCGCCCGACCGAAACGAAGGCTGAACCGAGTGCTTGATGCCCTGGGCTTCGAGTACCCAGACTATGAGCAGTTAAACAAGGGTGCCGAGGGCCACAAAAGAAAAAGAGTGGCCGAAACTCTGATCAAAGATGAAGAAAGACCAGCAAAGGAAAAGAAAATTCCCAAGAAAAGAAAAATATCTACTCCGAAGCGCAAATCACCCGAAGAAGAAGGGACCCCCACACCGCCTTCTGCCAGCGACGTGGAAGAAATTTTAAAGGTAATGACTGAACCCATGCCCACGAAGCTAAGTCCATTAGGGCTCCAACTGACGAAGCTTTTTCAAAAGGTGGACGTGCCGGATCAGACGAAGATAAGCAAACCCAAACGGCAAAGAATTATTGCGGTAACTGAAGTCATCGACAAGACGCCGCCTAGAGCGTCAGTTCAGAAAACACCAGCTGTCGAAGACACCACAAACGTCGAAGTTGCACCTTCGGAGGTCGCGGCTACCGAAGCCGCTACAGCCGAAGATGTGAATTTAGAAACAACCATTGAGGACATTGACAAAATTTTGGAAGACATGGCAGCAGAAGAAGCTGATGCTACTACTGAAAAAAGCATGGCCACAGTGCCTGAAAAAGGAAAAGAAATAGCCGAAGAGACTTCGGACGACGAAGCCTACTCTTTTCAAAATTTAGTTGGGCAAAAACTGACGAAGGACGAAATAGAAGAACTCAAGGACTATGCCAAATCTTGCGGCTATAAGCCAGGAGCCCTTTTATTTGGAGGCATTGATGACGAAAGATTGGGCTGCATTCGAGACCAGACTGGAGCTAAGGTAATCGGTACTCTATCAAAGAGTATCGGTTTTCCGAAGCTAGAGACAGACATCAGCCGCTACCGACGACAACATATCATCGGCAGCTTATTTTACTCCAACTTCAAGGTAAACAACCTTTTCTCTGGTTTTTATTGCTGTTAATAATGAAAATGTTACCAACGTAAATTTTTCTATGCAGAGCATGCTACTGAGCAAAGCTCTGAAGATGCAGCAAGATCTGGAGGACAGAAAACACGAAGCTATAATTGAAAACTTAGAAAACAAGATAAAAGAACAATCTGCCATCATTGAAAAGAAAGACTTCGAGCTCCAATCGACCGAAGGCTTGCTGGCTGAGACTGAGGCTAAAGTATCAGAGTTGAATTCGAAGCTTATCAGTCAATCAAAACAATTCGATCAGGAGAAGCTAGAGCTTAATTCGAAGCTTGAAGCCGAAGTCCAGACCAGCTCAGAGTTGAAGAAATCGTTAGCAAGCCTTCAAGACAAATGCTTAAAATTTAGCAACAATTGTATTGGACGATTAAAAAAGATATTTTACTCTGTTGGAGCTAGCAGCGGGAAATTTAACCCTTCGGCGGAAAATTTACCACAGGCCTTCGATCATATTGAAGCCGAAATTGAAGAACTTGACGAAGTTATAGCCGGGCACGGCGACTTCTGTGCCTGGGTAGCTTCTCGGGGTACCGCTGCTGCATTCCTGAAGGCCGGCTGCGAACATGGAAAAATAGTCAACAGGCCCAACTTCACCCTATCTCCGTCAATCCTGGATGATATTCCTGACCTCGCCCGAAGCATCTCAAATAGATTTGTAAAAATGATATGGACAAAAGGCGGGCGGGAGAAGGCTGGAGACGAAGCCCGAAGTCATCTTGAACCAGTAAGAAATGATACTTCGTACTTACCTTTTCCTTTGCACTTGATTTTTACTCACGATTTCTTGATTCATGTAGGATGACGAAGGTGAAGATGATGCCTAAGATATGTCGCCGAAGCTGTCGCCGAAGCTGAAGCTTAATGAAGATCAGTAGAAGTATAGTATAGAAAAACTCAGGATAGTTTTGTATCAATTCTTGTAAATACAATTAGATTGTTCTCGAGGAACTTTGTTCATACCTTGTAATATATTCTTACCCTTCGATTGAGGCGCTTTGATGTGGACGAAATCAGTTTTTTGAGCCGAAGACGAAAAAACACCTTCCCTTCTTTTCGTACACAACGAAGCATAAAAGCAATTCTTCTTTTTGCCGAGCAACGAAGCTTTTCGCTTTTGTATACAACAAAGCATAAGAGACCAATTCTCCTTTTTACCGAAGCTTCTCTTTTTTGTACAACATAGCATAACGAATCATAAAAAACTACTTCTCCGAAACTTTTCTTTTACACAATGATTCATAAAAAACCAATTCTCCCTTCTGCCGAAGCAACCACTTTGGTTCACAAATGCTATGAATGAATGCTTATGCATGCAAATGTTATGATGTAATGTAATGCGCGAATGAATGTCCGAAGCATATGTCCGAAGCCACATTCTCAGCCATTACTTCCTTAGAAACCACACATTAACTCTGCATTCCCTTAGGAACGACTTTGGAGTCTCTTCGCCTTTTACTTAGGCAGTTTCAGCGTTGACTTTTCGCTGTAAGCTCTGCATCCCCTTAGGGACGTCTTTGGAACTTCTTCGCCTTTTACTTAGGCGGTATAAGCTCTGCATTCCCTTAGGAACGTCTTTTGAGCTTCTTCGCCTTTTACTTTCGGCGGAATCAGCGTTGACTTTTCGCTGTGAGCTCTGCATCCCCTTAGGGACGTCTTCGGAGCTTTTTCTCTTTTTCAGTTTTGGCACTCGATGGTGCACTCTCAGCTTTTACATTTACATTCTTTGGGGGATTTTGCTCTTATAAAACTAAAAAGGAAGATTACATATGATGGCCCCATTAAAAACCTTTCTCCCCCTTTAGAAAGGAAAAGGGTGCCATGAAAAAGAAAAGAAAAAACATAAAAAAGTACATCGAGTTATACATAAAATCGCCGAAGCTCATCGGCATTCCAAGATCTTGGAATTTCATTGCCATCCATGTCCTTCAGTCTGTACGAACCAGGCCTTGACGAAGATGCTACTAAGAAAGGCCCTTCCCATTTTAATTGTAGCTTGCCCACTGTATCTGGGTTGGCCACTCTCCGAAGCACCAAGTGTCCCGGCTCAATATTTTTTAGCCGGACCTTTCTATCTCGCCATTTAACTGTTTCAGCCTGGTATTTATTGATATTTTCCACGGCTTGAAGCCTGATCCCTTCTAAGGCATCTTTTTCCACGAGACAAGTATCTTCGGGGCCTGATTCTGCCGAAGCTACCACTCTTATTGATCCAGCTTTGGCTTCTTCCGGGGTTATTGCTTCGTCACCAAATAACAACTTAAATGGGGTAAAGCCTGTAGACCTTGATGTTGTTGTATTATGGCTCCACACCACTTTGGTCAACTGATCTGGCCATTTTCCCCTTGGTTGATTAAAGATTAGCTTCATTATTCCTGTCATTATGATGCCGTTGGCCCTTTCAACAAGCCCATTCGACTCCGGATGCCTGACTGATGCAAAATGGATCTTCGTTCCAATTTGATCACAGAAATTTCTGAAATCTTCGGAGTCGAACTGCGTTCCATTATCCACAGTGATGGCCTTCGGTACTCCGAAGCGACAGACGATGTTTTGCCAGAAAAACTTTTGGACAGTGGCCGAAGTTATTGTTGCTAATGGCTTCGCCTCAATCCACTTAGAAAAATACTCCACAGCTACTATAACATATTTTAGATTCCCTTGGGCCGGTGGTAATGGACCCAACAAGTCAAGGCCCCACCTTTGCAATGGCCAGATGGGTTGTATCAGCTGTGTCAAAGACGAAGGTTGCTTTTGATCTCTTGCACATTTTTGACAACCTTCGCACTTTTGAACTAACTCCGCTGCATCCGAAGCTGCCTTCGGCCAGTAAAATCCTTGGCGGAACACTTTTCCAAGTAACGGCCTGGATCCGATGTGGGATCCGCACAGGCCTGCATGTATCTCCTTCATCAACTCTATACCTTCGGCCCTGGACAAGCACTTGAGCAGCGGGGCACAAACTCCATGCTTGTATAACTCTCCTTCTATCATGACATAGGGACGAGCTCTTGCCTCTATCCTTTTATTGTAAGCTTCGTCATCTGATAGGAAGTTTCCCTGAAGGTAAGAGATTATTTCAGTTCTCCAATCTTCACTGTAAACAGGAGAAATGTTAAGGACTGCTCTTTCAAGTAGCTCCACTGAAGGTGCCTTTATTGTTTCGAAGAACACATCCGAAGGTAGCGGCAGCCCCTGTGCTGCAGACTTGGCTAACAAATCAGCATGCTCATTTTGTCCTCGAGGGATATTCTTAACAGAAAATCCTTCGAAGGAAGCTTCGATCCTTCGGACCGTGTCTAGGTATTTTTCAAGCTTCGGGTCTTTAGCCTTGCAACTTTTGTCAATATGACCCGAAACAACCTGGGAATCAGTTTTAAGAATCGCCCTTCTGATCCCCATTGCCTTTAGTTTCCGAAGACCCAGGAGCAAAGCTTCGTACTCAGCGATATTATTTGTGCAGCTGAAGTCAAGTCTTGCTGCATAGCAAGTTTTAACCTTGGACGGTGAAACCAAAACAGCAGCTGCACCTGCTCCGAAGGTTCCCCAAGAGCCATCACAAAACACTGTCCATGCTTCGGCATCTTTATTCGCTTCTTCGTCCTGAGCCCCTGGCGTCCAGTCGGCAATGAAATCTGCCAATGCTTGAGACTGGATTGAGGATCTATGCACATAATCAATGTAAAATTCATTGAGCTCCGTAGCCCACTTTCCAATCCGGCCAGTTGCTTCTCTATTTCTCATGATATCCTTCAACGGCTGCGAAGAAGGAACAATGATATTGTATGCCTGAAAATAATGCCGAAGCTTCCTGGATGCCATTAAAACAGCATACAACACCTTCTCCAGCTCTGTATAATTTTTCTTTGAGACACTAAGGACCTCAGATACAAAATATACTGGGACCTGCTTCTTGACTTGTCCATCAAACTTCTCCTGAACAAGTGCCGCACTTACTGCTGAGTGCGAAGCTGCCACATACAACAACAGAGGAGCCCCTGGCGTTGGTGGAGTTAATGTTGTGAGATCTATTAAGTATTGCTTGAGCTCTTCGAAGGCTTTTTGTTGACTCGGGCCCCATTGAAAGACTTCAGCTGACTTCAGCACCTCGAAGAATGGTAAGTTTCTTTCTGCTGATCTGGATATAAATCTGTTGAGAGATGCCAGCCTTCCTGTCAATCTTTGGGCCCCTTTTCTTGTGGTTGGTGGCTCCATTCGAAGTATAGCTTCGATTTTATTTGGATTAGCTTCGATTCCTTTTGTCGAAACCAAGCATCCAAGAAATTTGCCCTTCTTCACTCCGAAGACACATTTTTCTGGATTCAGCTTCAGACCAGCTTGTCTGAAGCTGGCGAAGGTCTCCTGCAGATCAGCAATATGATTTTCTTGCTTCGTGCTTTTTACAATGATGTCATCGACATAAGTCAACACATTTCTGCCTATCTGAGATTGGAGAACCTTCGCAGTCATTCTGCTAAAACTCCCTCCAGCATTCTTGAGCCCCTCGGGCATCCGAAGATAGCAATATGTACCACTTGGGGTGATGAAACTAGTCTTCGGCTCATCTTCCTTCTTCATCCAGATTTGATGATAGCCTGAGTAGCAGTCCAGGAGACTCATGAGCTCTGAAGAAGCTGCTGCATCAACTAAAGAGTCTATCCTTGGCAGCGGGAATTCATCCTTCGGACAAGCCTTGTTAAGATCTGTGAAATCAATACACATTCTCCACTTGCCATTGGCCTTCTTCACCATAACAGTGTTAGCTAGCCACTCTGGATACTTCACTTCTCTGATAACTCCTGCACTGAGGAGTCTTTTTACTTCATTGCGAGCCCCTTCGGCCTTGTCATCAGACATTTTCCGAAGCCTCTGCTTTCGGGGTCTGAAGGATGGGTCAACATTGAGCGAATGTTCAATAACATCCCGATTTACTCCACAGAGATCATTAGCTGACCATGCAAAGATATCTTTGTTGTTGAATAAAAACCTTATCAAGGTTTTCTCCTGGTCTTCAGATAATTGCGAGCCCAACAACACCTTCTGCTCTGCTACATCTTCACACAATAACATAGGCTTCGGCTGGTCCGCTGAAGCTGCCTTCTCCCTCCTGAATTTGTACTGTTCACAAGCTTCAGCTCCATCTATATTATGGATTGCCTTGGAGTCAGTCCAGCTTCCTTCGGCCCTTCTAGCAGCTTCCTGGCTTCCATGAATAGCAATAGGTCCTTGATCCGAAGGTATCTTCATGCAGAGATACGCTGGGTGAAGAATTGCTTCGAAGGCATTAAGAGTGCCACGGCCGATAATAGCATTGTAAGGATACTCCATGTCAACAATATCAAACACAATTTGCTCAGTCCTTGTGTTGTTAACAAACCTGAAGGTTACCGGCATGGTAATCTTCCCAAGTGCTACAATCTGCCGCCCTCCGAAGCCACAAAGAGGGTGCGTAGCATCATGAATCTTGTCTTCGGGCTCTTGCATTTGTCTAAAGGCTTTAGCAAATATAATGTCAGCTGCACTGCCTGTATCAACTAGAACATTGTGGACCAGAAATCCTTTGATCACGCAAGAGATAACCATGGCATCATTATGAGGATAATCCTTAAGCTGAAGATCTTCCTGAGAGAAGGTAATTGGAATATGGGACCATTTTGACTTGATGAAGGGTCCCTGCACTCCAACATGCTGCACCCTTCTCTGAGCCTCCTTCTTCTGCTTCTTGTTAACCGGCTCTGAGCAAGAACCGCCTGTTATCGGGAGCACCAGCTTCGAAGCCGAAGCAGCTCCAGCTTGGTTGTTGAACGAAGCCATCAGCTCAGAAAAGTGGAAGTGAGTTCACCGGAGGTGGGCGCCAATGTTGGGGGCTTGTTCTCAAATGCTAAGAGTTAAGAACAAGGCAACACAGAAAATGTTAAATATTAAGGTCCTTCGTCCTTCACCACATTATATCCCTTCGGGATATAAGGAATTTCGGACGAAGGTTACGAAGAACATACCTTCGTAAACATAACAACGAGGGATGAAGCATTCATATAAATCATGAGGTATAAAATAGACATTCAAATGTTAACATAGAATCATTTCCATTTCTACTAATGTGAATGAACACAAATGACTTCAAATTACAAATGTACCTTCGGTCCTGAGGAAGGCAGGAGAGCAAGTGTGATGCGAAGGCAAATGACAGGTTCGCGTGAACAGTACAGAGGTACTGTTCATCTATTTATAAGCACAGGTCGCAGCCTGTGACAAATTACAATTATGCCCCTTACAAAAGTTTACAACATTGACTCAGACCTATATGTATAAAAAGGTCATTCTATCTCTATGTCGGTTTGAAACGCCGAAGCTCCATGAAAAGGAACCTTCGGCCATCTCTTGGAGACGACTTCAGCCGAAGCTGTTTCTTCGTGTGAGACCTTCGGCGCACCGAAGCACGACCCCAACATAGACGTTATGCGCTCTAGTTCCAGTTGGTTCTAACAAAAGGATTAGCTACATGCACTAATGTAAACGTGACCACTTTTAGTAGATTAACATTGAATGAGATAGATGATTAGATATACAAATTAACTAACGTGACCAATTTCCAAATTGAGACTCCTATCTTATTAATATAAACACGTGATTAGCGCGCATAGGACACGGGGGGGGGGGGGGGGGGGGGGTAGACGGGGCGTCTGGGGGTAGATGGGGGCACGACGGGTCGTGCCAAGGCACGCGCACTACGCGAGCACGTGCGCGAGGCCACACGTGCCACGAACTAGCCGTGCGCACGTCGGGGCCATGAGCTAGCCGAGCTCAAGGCCGCGCGCCATGGGCACGCTGGGCCGAGCTCGAGGCCACGCCGGGACTGTCACGACGCGAGCAAGGCACGGCGGGGCGAGCGGGCAAGCACGCCGGGGCAAGCGAGCACGAGCGAGCGAGGACACGGCCGGCCACCACGCCGGGGCGGGGACGGCGCGGCCGAGCCGGGGCGGGGCTCGCCGGGGACGGGCGCGGCGGGGGGCGGCCGAGCCTGGGGCGGCCGAGCCGGGCACGGGACAGGGCGGCTCGCCGGAGCGAGGGCGGGCGAGGGCGTGGCGGGGCTCGCCGGGGCGAGGCGACGCGGGGGCGGGCTCGCCGGAGGGGGGCGGGCGCGGGCGCGGCGAGGTGGGGGGGGGGGGGGGGCTCGCCGGGCGCGGCCGGGGGCGGCCGGGGCGAGGTCGGGCGCCGGCGAGCGCGGGACAAAGCCACGGCGGCGCGAGGCGAGGCCGGGCGCGGGCTCGCCGGGGGGCGAGGCGGGGCCGGCGCGGGCGCGGCCGAGCGCGGCGAGGCGGGGTCGGGGCGCGGCAGGGCGGGCCGGGGCGGGACGGGCTCGCCAGAGCGGCCGAGCTCGCCGGGGCCGGGCGAGCGCGCCCATGGCGCGGGGGAGGGCGCCGATGAGAGGGGGAAGGAGGAAGGAGGGAAGGGAGAAGGGGGAGGAGGGGGGAAGCCTCACCGTGGGCGGGGGAGGGCGCAGCGGCGACGCTAGGGCGGCGGCGGCTAGGGTTAGGGGAGAGGGAGTTGGGGGAGGGGATGACGGGCGGGGCCCATGGGAGAGGAGAGAGAGGGAATTTGGGGGGGGGGAAGGGGCGGCTGGGCCGCTTGGGCCCAAAGGGGGAAGGGGGGGGGCGCGGCTGGGCCGCCAGGACGGCCCACGGCGGGGGAGGGGGCGGCTGGGCCGCCGCGGGGCCCACGTGGGAAGGGGGGGAAGGGGGGGCGGCTGGGCCGCTAGCTGGGCCGGCGCGAAGGGGGAGGGGGCGGCTGGGCCAAAAGGGAGAAGGGGGGGAGAGAAAAAGAAAAAGCTTTTCTTTTTCTAATTTCCATATTTTCTTATGTGCCTAATTCTCCAATTCACCTGACCACAAGCAGAAGAGTGCATAATCCGGCATGATGCAACAACCAAAAATAGTTCTAGGTTTTGCTTACACAAGATGTCGAGCTAATTCTTGCTATAACTTTTGGAAAAGATCAAGGCTTAGCAAGAAGAAAAGGGAAAAGGAAAGGGTAACACCTGAATTTGGTGAGAGAAAAGAAGAAAAAAAATCTACCCCCAAATTCAGGGTGTTACAGGCGTCCGCCCAACGTGGCGCGAAGAAGAAGGCCAAGAAGAAGGCACAAGCGAAGCGCAACGCCGTTGACGTGAATCTTGTCGCTGCTACCGAGCACAGGAATCCTCGGAAGCCCCCTGGAGGGGCCGGCGCGTTCGACAAGATGCTCAAGGAGCTGTGCCCCTATCACCAGGGTCCCGTCAAGCACACCCTTGAAGAATGTGTCATGCTCTGACGCTATTTCCATAAGGCCGGGCCCCCAGCGGAGGACGGCAAGGACCGAGGCAACAACAAGAAGGAGGGCGGCAAGGAAGAGGAGTTCCCTGAGATCCACAACTGCTTCATGATTTACGGCAGGCAGGTGGCGAACGCTTCGGCTCGGCACCGCAAGCAGGAGCGCTGGGAGGTCTGCTCGGTAAAGGTGGTAGCGCCAGCCTACCTAGACTGGTCCGACAAGCCTATCACCTTCGACCGAGGCAACCATCCCGACTTCATGCCAAGTCCAGGGAGGTACCCGCTCGTCGTCGATCCGATCATCGGCAACGTCAGGCTCTCCAAAGTCCTCATGGACGGGGGCAGCAGCCTCAACATCATCTACGCCGAGACCCTAGAACTCTTGGGGGTTGATCGGTCCGAGGTCCGGGCCGGTGCGGCACCCTTCCACGGGATCGCACCCAGGAAGCGTATCCTGCCCCTCAAGCGGATAGACTTGCCCGTCTGCTTCGGGGCTCCCTCCAATTTCCGAAAGGAAACCCTCACCTTCGAGGTGGTCGGGTTCCGAGGGACCTACCACGCGGTGTTGGGAAGGTCGTGCTACGCCAAGTTCATGGCCGTCCCCAACTACACCTACCTCAAGCTCAAGATGCCGGGCCCAAACGGGATCATCACCGTCGGATCCACGTACCACCACGCGTACAAATGCGACGTGGAATGCGTGGAGTACGCTGAGGCCCTCGCCGAGTCTGAGGCTCTCATCGCCGACCTGGAACGCCTCTCCAAGGAGGCGCCCAACGCGAAGCGGCACGCCGACAACTTCGAACTAGCCGAGGCGGTCAAGTCCGTCTCTCTCAACCCCAGCAACGACGCTAACAAGAAAGTCCGGATCGGCTTCGAGCTCGACCCCAAATAGGAAGCAGTGCTCGTCGACTTTCTCCGCGCAAACGCCGAAGTTTTTGCGTGGAGTCCCTCGGACATGCCAGGCATACCAAGGGATGTCGTCGAGCACTCACTGGACATCAGAGCTGGAGCCCAACCCGTGAAGCAAACCCTGCGTCGTTTTGACGAAGAAAAGCGCAGGGCCATAGGCGAGGAGATCCACAAGCTACTCGCGGCAGGGTTCATCAAAGAGGTATTCCATCCCGAATGGTTAGCTAACCCTATTCTTGTAAGGAAGAAGGATGGGAAATGGAGGATGTGCATAGACTACACTGGTCTAAACAAAGCATGTCCGAAGGTTCCCTACCCTCTACCTCGCATCGATCAAATTGTGGACTCCACTGCTGGGTGCGAAACCCTGTCATTCCTCGTCGCCTACTCAAGCTATCATCAAATCAAGATGAAAGAGTCCGACCAGCTCGCGACTTCTTTTATCACACCTTTTGGCATGTACTGTTACGCTACAATGCCATTTGGTTTGAGGAATGCAGGCGCCACCTACCAGAGGTGCATGAACCATGTGTTCAGAGAACACATCGGCAGAACGGTCGAGGCTTACATTGATGACATCGTTGTCAAGACAAAGAAAGCCTCCGACCTCCTCTCTGACCTTGAAACGACATTCAAGTGTCTGAGGGCTAAAGGCGTGAAACTCAACCCCGAGAAGTGTGTCTTCGGAGTCCCCCGAGGCATGCTCCTAGGGTTCATCGTCTCCGAGCGGGGCATAGAGGCCAACCTGGAGAAAATCGCCGCCATCACCAACATGGGGCCGATAAAAGATTTGAAAGTAGTATAGAGGGTCATGGGATGCCTTGTGGCTCTGAGCCGTTTCATCTCACGCCTTGGCGAAAAAGGATTGCCCCTGTACCGCCTCTTAAGGAAGACCGAGCGCTTCACTTGGACCCCCGAGGCCGAAGAAGCCCTCGGGAACTTGAAGGCACTCCTTACAAATGCACCCATCTTGGTGCCCCCCGCTCCGGGAGAAGCCCTCTTGATCTACGTAGCCGCAACCACTCAGGTGGTCAGCACCACGGTCGTAGTCGAGAGACGAGAAGAAGGGCGTACGCTGCTCGTCCAAAGGCCAGTCTACTTCATCAGCGAAGTGCTATCCGAGACCAAAGTCCGCTACCCACAGATCCAGAAGCTGCTCTACGCAGTGATTCTGACACGGTGGAAGCTGCGACACTACTTCGAGTCTCACCCGGTGACTATGGTGCCATCCTTTCCTCTAGGAGAGATCATCTAGTCCCGAGAGGCCTCGGGTAGGATAGCGAAATGGGCAGTGGAACTCATGGGCGAAACACTTTCATTCGCCCCTCGGAAGGCCATAAAATCCCAAGTCTTGGCCGACTTCCTGGCCGAGTGGACTGACACCCAGTTACCAACAACTCCAATCCAACCTGAGCTTTGGACCATGTACTTCGACGGGTCGCTGATGAAAACTGGAGCAGGCGCGGGCTTGCTCTTCATCTCACCCCTCGGAAAACATCTTCGCTACGTGATCTGCCTTCATTTTCTGGCGTCAAACAACGAGGCCGAGTACGAAGCATTGGTTAATGGGCTGCGCATCGCCGTCGAGCTAGGGGTTCGGCGCCTCGACGCTCGTGGCGACTCGCAGCTTGTCATTGACCAAGTCATGAAGAACTCCCACTTGAAAGTTCCCTTTGGCCCGGGAACAGGATCTAGATGTCGCCTAGAGGGGGGGGTGAATAGGCGAATAAAAATTATCACTTTAAAACTTAAATCTTACTCTACTCGAAGACAAGATCGCAGTGGAGTGAAGAACCCTTTGAGTAGGTTGCAGTGGAATTGAAGTTCCTGTCTTACGAATATCCTGCACTTCAAGGAAAGCTAGTACCACAAGTAAGTAGTGAAGTGCAGATATATAAGCGAATAAGACAGAGAGCAGAGTACAATACAGAACAGAGCACACAGACGCAAGGATTTATCCCGAGGTTCGGCCAAGCCTGAAATGCTTGCCTAGTCCTCGTTGGAGTTAGCCACACCTGGGCTTGGAGTCTATTTCAACTCCTTCCTCCGTTTGCTCAGATCTGTCAGTATGACAGATAGAGCCTTTCACTATTGAGTGGGGTTACAACAGAACCGCGGCTGCTTACAAACTTCTCGGCAGCTCCCCGGCAGAGTAACGATACGCTCAAGACCTTGCTCTAGCTCTAAGCAGCACTTCTCCTCTCTCTAAAGGCTTATAGCTGTGCCTTCTACACAAACTATAGAGTTACACACAAGAGGGAGAGCGAGAATTGATTCCAATGAAGTCTACACTTGTTGGCTGCACTTGTATTTTGCTGGAGGCGCCTAGGGGTCCCTTTTATAGGCATAAGGGGCCTAGGAGCCATTGGAGGCAATTCTGGAAGGCCAATCTTGCCTTCTGTCGTCGGGGGCACCGGACAGTCCGGTGCACACCGGACACTGTCCGGTGCCCGATTTCTTTCCTTAACTGGCGCTTCCGACCGTTGCAGACCGTTGGAGATCTGAGAGCCGTTGGCGCACCGGACATGTCCGGTGCACACCGGACAGTCCGGTGCCGTCTTCCGACCGTTGGCTCCGCCACGTGTCCCGCGCAGATTGCGCGGCCGACCATTGGTCCGGCCGACCGTTGGCTCACCGGACAGTCCGGTGCACACCGGACAGTCCGGTGAATTTTAGCCGTACGCCGTCGGCGAATTCCCGAGAGCGGCCAGTTCGATCCGAGTCTGCCTGGCGCACCGGACACTGTCCGGTGCACACCGGACAGTCCGGTGCTCCAGACCGAGCTGGGTCTTGGCAGCACACAGCCAAGCCTTTCCTCCTCTTCTCTCTTCTTCTTCTTTCTGTTTCTAACACTTAGACAAATATATTAGTACACAAAACCAATGTACTAAGGCTTAGAAACATACCTTTACTTCATGATTTACACCTTGTTCATCCATGTTATTTCTAATGCTTGAGCTTTGATGTTGGACTTATAAATCATCAAGTCGGCTTGACTTGATCTAGATTGACATTTCTTAGCTCCAACATCCTGCAAAGGTCACATAGAACATCTCCAAACATAGGAACAACCCAAACTAAAGATCAAGGTGAACTTAGCTCTTTTGGGCTGCTTCCAGTTCTGGTTTTGTCACTTGTTCTCCTTCTAGTGACCTTGATCTCTTTCTTAAAGCTTGGTCTTGAGCCTTATGACTTACACCACATAACTGTAGCTGTTACCTCATTGGTTGTAAGTCACGTCCTTATGTAGTGATCCTTGATGTGCTATAGCTCTTCTCAACACGATCACCCTTGACTTTGCAAGCCTTCTTCTTCACCCTTGGCTTTGGGTTCCTCAGCCTCCTTGACCTTCTCCCGTGCACTTGGTACCTCGAAGCTCTTCTTGCCTCCGTCCTTGGCTTGATCAGTTGTCTCCTAGCTACGCACCCGAGTCTCACTTTATGCAATGTCCATCCTACTTGTGATGTCCATCATGTATCCATAATTCAGTTCTTGGACCATCACAATTGTTCACTTGTGTTGAATCCTGTAGGCTTTACCTTAAGCACCTGTTCAACACTTAGTACACTTGTTAGTCCTTTAATTGAGTTGTCATCCAAACACCAAAACTCACAAGAGAGCTTTCAATCTCCCCCTTTTTGGTGATTGATGGCAACACAATTAAAGCTTACATAAGATTAAGATTTGAAGCACAAATTTTGAATTCTAAGTTTATAGAATGCTCCCCCTAAATATGTGCTTACTTCAAACACATAATTTTGGCCTCAGACGCCAATTTGCACATACTTAGGCAATTCGAAACATTTCTATATCTTAGCAATTTTGGAATGCATTGTATCTAGAATCAAACCATGATGCTATAACACACAAATGCACATAATCAGAGTTAAACACCATTCAAATTAGTGGATATATCACAGGAATATCAACCTACCACTATTCACCATTAAGATGCCAATTCCAACTAATACCAATTTAAACTAAGACACTAAATTTAAGACAATCTTAAAGCACCATGACAATCTTAAAGCACCATTAACCACATGACTATCTATTACACTCTAGAGGCCAAATAATTCATCGCAGCGGAAACACTAGTCCATATGAGCAACACATATAATACTGCAAGAACATATGATTATCACATAAAGCACCATGACAATCTTAAAGCACCATTAACCACATGACTATCTATTACACTCTAGAGGCCAAATAATTCATCGCAGCGGAAACACTAGTCCATATGAGCAACACATATAATACTGCAAGAACATATGATTATCACACTCGGCAAAGCTCAAACTAACACATCACCCATTAGGATTATCACACTCGGCAAAGCTCAAACTAACACATCACCCATTAGGATAAGCTTTCCTCTTGGGCTTTCCTCTTGGTTGAGATAAGCTTTAATACACAAATTCTCCCCCTTTGACATCAAACACCAAAAACCATACTCAAGCAAGAACATAGGATGATGTCAAGGGACAGCAGGGTGTTAAGGGAAAAAAAAAACGACTATCTAAAACTCCCCCTTACTTATTGAACATATGCACTATCAACATTTAGGTAAGATACATATATGCAAAAAGATTTACTCCCTTTGTACCTTTACCATGTTGTAGTGTACTTCCCATCTTGAAAGTAGTTAATCTCTCGAGAGCTTCTCCACACTTGTGCCTGATTCTTTATCCTAACTTTTCCTTGTTGCTAAGACACCAAACTTAGAACAAGTTATAGTATTGGGCACAAGAAGAAACTTCTATTCTGATGATTATCAAGAGATGTCAAATGAAGCAAACTATCACAGCTATCAATTGAAAGGTACCAATTGCAAGTTCATCATGGTTCCATGATATTTAAAAAAAACATCTATTATCACCAGATATTATAGAGCATGAGCAATCTAAAAATATACAATTACTCATGAATTAAGATACCAATTACTTGACTTACAGAGGTACCCAAGTCCTGATTGCTCCATTTCATGCTCATCTTCTCTTTTCCACCTTGAGACTGTACAAGATTGCTCAAGAAACAGTTAGTCTCAAAAGACACAAGTTATGTGTGCTCCCCCTCAAGTTGTGCATCAAGTATTTGAATGACTTGCACTTTGCACATTCTAGCTTCCTCAGAACTAGAGGGGATCACAACATACCTTGGTCAAGGCATACTCTACCACTTTCATCACACAAAGATGCCATTTTGAGTATCAAATGAAAAGCCACTTAACACCAATTGAAGGCTAAATGAAAGGTTGACTAAATACAACAATGCATGCCTTAGGAGCACCTAAGCCATTTGAATACTAACAGAAAGTCTAACATTTCCGCAATTTGGACATGCTTCATACTCAACTATCATTGCATATACCAATTGAAGATCAACACAATCATGTATATAAAGCGTTATGTCTAAGCATGCCATAATTAAGAAGGTTTCTTAGGTGCACAAAAGAAACAACATTTTAAAGGCATAAATTACCTAAGCCAAGATATTACTAATTGAAAGACAAGAACATAGCTATGATCACAATGAATGGAATTTCAAGAATATTTAATGAAATTGCATAGCTTCATTTTCCACACCTTTGCCTTTATGAGAGCACTTGTTATCACCAATTCAGGACTCCTTTTGCTCACACACCTCATAGCTCAAAGGGGCACGACATGGATTTGAAATTCACACAATACTAAACTAAGGAGATCATGTGAACATGCACTAAACAAAATGTCATATTTGCACATAGCATGACTTACAAAAAGTTACAGGTTTATCCATATACACCAAGAGAGTTGATCGTTGTGGATATAACGAATGAAAGAACTACCCATGAATGATTCAAAAGATATATCCTATATAACACCAGTCATGATTAAGCAAACATCATTATGATTCATTTAACACAGGCAATCATAGAGCATAATTACTCTAAGGACAGATAGCACATCAAGCCAACTTAAGAGCAATACTAAATTGCAATGATGTACTTTAAAATACACGGGTACCGTCCTTCGGAGAGCAGGTTTTAGATTCTCATCAAGGTCTTTTACTTGATTCACCAATAATGATTCAGGACCTACACACCTTATTTTACTTGAGATGAACATGGGATTAGTGTTTCACAATAAAGGCTCCAAAACAATTAACAGCTTAAGCATAGAGGTTAAGATAACCGTCTTAAGCTCTCCCATGGTCTCCAGTCCATCTCAAGGCACCTGCATGGTCTAGTTAGCATAGTTTGGTACCCATCTTGGGATGGGTCCATAATCATCTAAATGTGCCTTTGGTACCCAAATTGCCTTTGTGCTAGTTCTAGGTGATCTCGTTATAGATCTAGCACAAGTGTATGATATGGGTCTCCTACCCGAATAAGATTGACACAAATTCATTTGCTTAGGAATCTTACCTTTATAACATACCTTGGATAGATGACCCTGCTCACCACACTTGTAGCAGAAGCGTCGCTCAACTTGACACGACGCTTGCTGTGTGTTATTTTCCTTGGTGAGGGTCACCTTGGAGGATGCACATCCTTGATTCTTCATGACCGGACATGAAGTGATCGTGTGGTCCTTTTTGTTGCATCCAGAACAACTCCTTGTCCCTTCATTTTTGTCTTTGTACAGACAAGACGCGATGAGGTGGCCTAACTTCTTGCACTTGAAACACCTCCTTTTTCCTCTTCCCTTTTTGTGCTTGAAGGACATGGAGAGATGATTAGTACAAACAACATGACTAATTGAATTCTTACCTTTTTCCTCGTTCATATTGATTTCTTCATTTATAGCTTTGGGAACATTCTTCTTATTGAGCTTAACACTTGCTGCAGTTTTTCCTTTCTCAAGCTTCTTCACCACGCGCCCGTGGATATCTTGAGAGAGTTGAGCTAAGCGTCTTCTCCTCAATTGTCGTTGCTTCTTATTCCCACAGAATTTCTTTTGTGACCCTAAAACTTGTTGCTCAATCAATGATTGGCTTTCTTTTGAGCAACAGGGGTTAGCACATGATGATATACAATTCAAATGCGCACACGTGCGAGAATGAGGTTCACATGAATTTAAGTTTAAAATTACAACCTCATGAGCAACATTAAGCATGATATGGTTATCAACTAATTCATTATGAGAATTTGACAACATATCATACTCTTCACCTAGAGCAAGTTTTTCTAAATTTGTCATTTCTACTTGACTCTTAAGCATAGAATTTTCAGTTTTAAGTTGAGCAACATCAGATAATACATCATGATTATTTCTTTGCTCAAATAAAATAGATTCATACCGTTGGACCAAATCGTCATGAGAGCACTTTAGCTCCTCATGTTCTTTGGTCATCTTCTCCAGGCTGTTGTTGGTTTTGATGAGGGTCTCCTCTAGCCTGAGAAGCGTCTCGCCTTGTTCCTTGTTCCTTCTCAACAACTTAACCAAGAGAGCTTTGTCCTCTTTGTTGAGATGGATGTAGAAACGGCGAATCTCCTCTTCTTGAGGTGATGAAGATTCATCCTCGCTATCATCCTCATATTCCTCCTCATCATGGCTTTTGTCTCCACCGTCATTGTTAGCAATAAAACATTTATCACTAGTGGAGAACAAGCCTGTTGACGAGGTGGATTCATCATTTGGGTGCCATCGTTCTTGTTCTTCTCCCTTTGAATGGTTAGTATCACAAGTAATATAGGGAGTAGGAGCATCACAGTTTGCTACAAAATATCTTTCTTTAATCCTATTCCATAAATCATGAGCATCAACAAATAGATCACTATCACTACTCATGATGGCAAAATAAGCACTTCTAGAAAGAGAGTCAACTAAGATGTTGCAAGCATGGTGATTGAGAGATAAACATCTTAGTTCTTCATTAGAAGGATTTTTACTAAAATCAGAGGGAAAAATACTTCTACTAAAGATCTGTCTCAAATCAGAATCAACATTCATGAAAGCTTTGTAAATGGAGACAGACCAAGATTTGTAATTAGAACCATCGCCTAAAAGAAGTTCTACAGTTACCTCTTGTGACGACATCGTTATCTCTGGACGGCTAAGCCCACACTGGAGAGGCCTAGCTCTGATACCAATTGAAAGTTCCCTTTGGCCCGGGAACAGGATCTAGATGTCGCCTAGAGGGGGGGGGTGAATAGGCGAATAAAAATTATCACTTTAAAACTTAAATCTTACTCTACTCGAAGACAAGATCGCAGTGGAGTGAAGAACCCTTCGAGTAGGTTGCAGTGGAATTGAAGTTCCTGTCTTACGAATATCCTGCACTTCAAGGAAAGCTAGTACCACAAGTAAGTAGTGAAGTGCAGATATATAAGCGAATAAGACAGAGAGCAGAGTACAATACAGAACAGAGCACACAGACGCAAGGATTTATCCCGAGGTTCGGCCAAGCCTGAAATGCTTGCCTAGTCCTCGTTGGAGTTAGCCACACCTGGGCTTGGAGTCTATTTCAACTCCTTCCTCCGTTTGCTCAGATCTGTCAGTATGACAGATAGAGCCTTTCACTATTGAGTGGGGTTACAACAGAACCGCGGCTGCTTACAAACTTCTCGGCAGCTCCCCGGCAGAGTAACGATACGCTCAAGACCTTGCTCTAGCTCTAAGCAGCACTTCTCCTCTCTCTAAAGGCTTATAGCTGTGCCTTCTACACAAACTATAGAGTTACACACAAGAGGGAGAGCGAGAATTGATTCCAATGAAGTCTACACTTGTTGGCTGCACTTGTATTTTGCTGGAGGCGCCTAGGGGTCCCTTTTATAGGCATAAGGGGCCTAGGAGCCGTTGGAGGCAATTCTGGAAGGCCAATCTTGCCTTCTGTCGTCGGGGGCACTGGACAGTCCGGTGCACACCGGACACTGTCCGGTGCCCGATTTCTTTCCTTAACTGGCGCTTCCGACCGTTGCAGACCGTTGGAGATCTGAGAGCCGTTGGCGCACCGGACATGTCCGGTGCACACCGGACAGTCCGGTGCCGTCTTCCGACCGTTGGCTCCGCCACGTGTCCCGCGCAGATTGCGCGGCCGACCGTTGGTCCGGCCGACCGTTGGCTCACCGGACAGTCCGGTGCACACCGGACAGTCCGGTGAATTTTAGCCGTACGCCGTCGGCGAATTCCCGAGAGCGGCCAGTTCGATCCGAGTCTGCCTGGCGCACCGGACACTGTCCGGTGCACACCGGACAGTCCGGTGCTCCAGACCGAGCTGGGTCTTGGCAGCACACAGCCAAGCCTTTCCTCCTCTTCTCTCTTCTTCTTCTTTCTGTTTCTAACACTTAGACAAATATATTAGTACACAAAACCAATGTACTAAGGCTTAGAAACATACCTTTACTTCATGATTTACACCTTGTTCATCCATGTTATTTCTAATGCTTGAGCTTTGATGTTGGACTTATAAATCATCAAGTCGGCTTGACTTGATCTAGATTGACATTTCTTAGCTCCAACATCCTGCAAAGGTCACATAGAACATCTCCAAACATAGGAACAACCCAAACTAAAGATCAAGGTGAACTTAGCTCTTTTGGGCTGCTTCCAGTTCTGGTTTTGTCACTTGTTCTCCTTCTAGTGACCTTGATCTCTTTCTTAAAGCTTGGTCTTGAGCCTTATGACTTACACCACATAACTGTAGCTGTTACCTCATTGGTTGTAAGTCACGTCCTTATGTAGTGATCCTTGATGTGCTATAGCTCTTCTCAACTCGATCACCCTTGACTTTGCAAGCCTTCTTCTTCACCCTTGGCTTTGGGTTCCTCAGCCTCCTTGACCTTCTCCCGTGCACTTGGTACCTCGAAGCTCTTCTTGCCTCCGTCCTTGGCTTGATCAGTTGTCTCCTAGCTACGCACCCGAGTCTCACTTTATGCAATGTCCATCCTACTTGTGATGTCCATCATGTATCCATAATTCAGTTCTTGGACCATCACAATTGTTCACTTGTGTTGAATCCTGTAGGCTTTACCTTAAGCACCTGTTCAACACTTAGTACACTTGTTAGTCCTTTAATTGAGTTGTCATCCAAACACCAAAACTCACAAGAGAGCTTTCACCACTGCTACGATTGGAAGATGGAGGCCTACTGCGATGAAGTTCGACGCCTGGAAGACAAGTTCTACGGGCTGTAACTTAACCACATCGCCCGACGATTCAATGAGACTGCGGATGAGCTGGCTAAAATAGCCTCGGGGCGGACACCGGTTCCCTCGGACGTCTTCTCCAAGGATATACATCAACCCTCCGTCAAGACCGACGACACGCCCGAGATACCCTCGGCCAAGCCCGAGGAAGCCTCGGCCGAGCCCGAGGTGCCCTCGGCCGCCGAAGGTGAGGCCCTGCGCATCAAGGGAGAGCGGAATGGGGTCATACCGGTCCCGAACTGGCAGACCCCGTACCTGGAATATCTCCTCCGAGGAGAGCTGTCCCTCGACAAGGCCGAAGCTCGGCGACTGGCTCAACGTGTCAGGTCGTTCATTTTGCTGGGTGATGAAAGGGAGCTCTATCACCGCAGTCCCTCGGGCATCCTCCAGCGATGCATCTCCATCGCCCAAGGACAAGAGCTGTTATAAGAAATACACTCGGGGGCTTGCGGCCACCATGCAGCACCTCGAGCCCTCGTGGGGAATGCCTTCCGACAAGGTTTCTACTGGCCAACCGCGGTGGCCGACGCCACTAGGATTGTACGCTCCTGCCGAGGGTGTCAATTCTACGCAAAGCAGACACACCTGCCCGCTCAGGCCCTACAGACGGTACCCATCTCCTAGCCATTTGCTGTGTGGGGTCTGGACCTCGTCGACCCCTTGCAGAAGGCACCCGGGGGCTTCACGCACCTGCTGGTCGCCATCGACAAGTTCTCCAAGTGGATCGAGGTCCGACCCTTAACCAGTATCAGGTCTGAGTAGGTGGTGGCGTTCTTCACCAATATCATCCATCGCTTTGGAGTCCCAAACTCCATCATCACCGACAATGGCACGCAGTTCACCAGAAAAAAGTTCCTAGACTTCTGCAAGGACCAACACATTCGTGTGGACTGGGCCGTCGTAGCTCACCCCATGACGAATGGGTAGGTGGAGCGTGCCAACGGTATGATTTTGCAGGGACTTAAGCCCAGGATCCACAATGACCTCAACAAGTTTGGCAAGCGGTGGATGAAGGAGCTAACCTCGGTGGTCTGGAGTCTGAGGACACCGCCGAGCCGTGCCACGAGCTTCACGCCGTTCTTTCTAGTCTATGGGGCCGAGGCCGTCCTCCCCACGGACTTAGAATATGGTTCCCTGAGGACGAAGGCGTACGACGAACGAAGCAACCAGATCAGCCGAGAGGACTCGCTAGACCAGCTCGAAGAAGCTCAGGACGTTGCCTTACTACATTCGGCGTGGTATCAGCAGTCTCTGTGACGCTACCACGCCCGAAGGGTTCGGCCCCGAGGCTTCCAAGTGGGAGACTTGGTGCTTCGGCTGCGACAGGACGCCCGAGGGCGCCACAAGCTTACTCCCCCTAGGAAGGGCCATTCATCATCGCCAAGATCTTGAAGCCCAGAACATACAAGCTGGCCAACGATCAAGGCGAGGTCTACAACAACGCTTGGAACATCGAACAGCTACGTCGCTTCTACCCTTAAAATGTTTCAAGTCGTTCATGTTCCTCGTTTTTACGCGCTTAAATAAAGTCTAACCGTCAAGGAAGGGTCAGCCTTGCCTCAGCCAAGCCCGACCCTCCCTCAGGGGCTAGAAGGGGGGCCCCCTCTGCGTCAAAATTTTCCTCGAAAAAGTTTTCTACAGAAAACAACTTTCGCGCTTTCGACTATGTCGATAGCAGGGCCCTAAAAACGACGAGAGTACACGTAAGTGGCCAGGCCGACTAAGCCGAGGGACTCCTACGCCTCCGGGATACGGATACCTCACTCATCACCTTCCGCGAAAAGTAACTCACGCTCGGATAAGCGATCCTGCTACCAAACAAGTCCTAACGCTCGGGTAGAAAACGACTTTCGTGCATTTTTCGACTATATCGATAGCAGAATCCTACGAACTGGTGAGAGAGCATGTAAGCGGAAAGGCCGACCGAGCCGAGGGACTCCTACGCCTCTGGGATACGGATACCTCACTCATCACCTTCCGCGAAAAGTAACTCTCGCTTGGATAATGCGATTCTGCTGCCGACGAACAAGTCCTAAGTGCTCGAAACAAGAGGAAAGAAAACGCAGCTTGGTAATCTGAATGCTAAATATGTTTAGGCCTTGGTGGCCGCAACAAACATACACGTACTTCAGACGAACTGTTCATGCAGGCTCAAACATCAGCAGGGGGAGGAGCGGCACTCTCGGTGTCGTTTCCACCCTCAGTGGAATCTGGCCCAGCCTCAGACGGCGATGCGAGCAGGCACCTCGGCCAGCTGCTCCGAAGCCCCAGCCAGCCGTCCCCCGAGGATCTCAGCCCAACTCATGGCCTCGGCGGCTTGGCTCCGGGATTGGCCCTGCTCGCAGGTGATCTGGCCAAACCCCAGCTACCGCTGCTACACCTTCTCGGCCTGGGAAGCCGCCTGCTCCCACACCGAGAAAGCCTCTGTCCGAGCCGACATCGCCTTTGTCCACGCCACCGCTGCCTTCAGCTTCGGCTCATCGCAGAGCAGCCGAAGGTTCTAAAACTGAGCAAGAGAAGCTTTAAGCGGCAAGGCCGACCGAGCCGAGGGACTCCTACACCTCCGGGATACGGATGCCTCACTCGTCACCTTCCGCGCAAGGCGACTCACACTCGGTTAAGTGGTTCGGCCACCGACAGGCAAGTCCTAGTGCTCGAAATGAGGAAGAAGCACAGCTTTATACTCGAATACCCAAATGTTCAGGCCTCAACAGCCACGAAGAACAAATACATATGCTTGGGGTAACTATGCTACATAGACTCAGACGTCGGCAGGACCCTCGGCGGTTCTCCCGGCCTACGACAAATGTCTAAGTCCTTAAAGCAGTTACATTTTGCTCAGGCAAAAGCCCAGTATATTCCCATACAAACGGGACTCCGGTTCCAATCCCGCGGGCATGAACAACCTCCACACCAGGGGGCCCGCGGGATAACAAGCTCCAAAGCGGCTCGCCGGCGACCTCTGCAGCAGCAGAGACAACGACCTCCACCTCGGGTGGCTAAACAACAGCAGCGATGACCTCAGGACAGACACTGCTGTGAAAAGGCCCTCGCCCACATCCCCACACGAGGGGCGGGGACAAGCCGTTAAAGCCGAAGAGTCGGAGGGCGCCGTCTGTGGGGATCGAACCCACCGACAACGCGCCGACGAACAGCGGCCACCCTAAAGCGCACCGGCAGGTCCTCACTCCCGTCCTCGCCGAAGCCGTCCCAGAACACGAGTACCGCCCTCGCGGTGTACGACATGCTGGGCGACCTCTCGGTGCAGCTGACGGTGCGAGGAGGACCTGGACGTGGCCGGCCCGCGTGCGGCACGACCGCCGCCCAGGTGGAGGACAGAAAGCTACACCCTGGCCAGGGAGCAGCAGTTCGCCTTCCCCCGCATGGCTGGAGGACGCCTCCGCAGGGCTGGAGGATGCCCTTCTCCCCCGAACGCTGGGGGAAGAAAAGGGTCACCGACCCACGCGAAGGCAATCCCCCACTCGGTGCGCTCCTCTGCCTCAGCTCGGATGACGAAGATCCTTGAAGCTGAGGGCGAGGCGGAGGTCGCAGCCCGGCTTGCTTCTCCCCACCACCAGGCTGGTGATCATCCCTACAGATGACCATTGGTGAGGGAATGCAGTCGGGCTACATGACGAAAATTCTTGAAGCCGAGCGGTGGCTGAAGAGCACCAATCTCCACGAGGCCGCGCTCCTCCAACGACAGCAAGAGCAAGGCGACGCCGGTGCACCCCATCCGGGGGTTCGAAAGGTGGAAGGGCGCAACACTTGAGGGAAGAACGAAGGCATGGCCACTGCCTGGGGGATCTATCCCCTTTTATAGGCAGATCTCCTCACTTGCACCCCTTCGCGTCACGGGCAAAGTCTCCACCAACGTGCTCCAGGGTTCTCCCCCTACGACACGGGGGTTGGGCCCCATACGTCGTACGAACTGACTCGAGACGCGAGGGAGGCAAACCGCCGCACGCAAGGCATGAAACCGTCCTGCGATTATAATCGTTCCCTCATCCTCGCCGGAACCAGCGGACGAAAGGGCGAGCCGCCTCGCAAGGGAGCATGCAACCGCACCACGGTTATGCACCCTTTCGGCTTCGTCACTTCCGGTGGACCAGCACGAAGGCCTAGTCCCACCTACCATGCAATCGGCGCGACGGTCACTACGTGCGAGGAAACTGCACTGCCACCTGCGCCAATACCGCGTCTTCTCGACTGTGGAACCAGTGCCGCGACTCGAGGCGGCCCCGCGCGTGACCCAACAGTGCCAATTGAGTGCAGCGGTCACGGGTCAGTCAGCCGCGGGGCTAGGCACGGCAGTTGATGTGGCCAAAAGCGGACCGGCAATAACTACTGCAACAGACGGGCGGAAGCAGCGGTCAGATCACCCCTCAGGCTCACGTCTTTTCCTGAAGCAGCGGGAGAGCCCTCTCCCACGGCGTAAGAACGACGCGCCCGTGCCCCGTTCCTCGAACGGCCCGCGCACGCGCAACAGACGCCCCGCGAATCGCCCGTCCCGTCGCATTAACTCCCTGGCAGGGCAAGCGACACCGTTGGCGGGCGAAGCACGCAACGTTTCACCTCCGCCATAAAGGTCGCGCCAAAAAAAGGTGCGCCACGATTCTTAAATTCATATCCTTTTCTGTTTCCTCTCTCTCTCTCTCTTGCCATAGGGACTGGGAAGGGGGATACTTCGGAAAGGATCCTTCCCCGCGAAGGAAACGGGCCTCCGAGCCCTCCTACTGATCAGGGGTTCGAAGGCTGGCCCCTCGGAAGGGTTCGACAGCCGCCCCAGAGCACCCGGGCTCCGCGCCCATTACTGATCAGGGGTTCGAAGGCTGGCCCCTCGGAAGGGTTTGACAGCCGCCCCAGAGCACTTGGGCTCCGCGCCCACTACTGATCAGGGGTTCGTAGGCTGGCCCCTCGAAGGGGTTCGACAGCCGCCCCAGAACACGCAGAGTGAGGGATGACCCTGGGTACGTCCGATACATGGCCGAGGCTCGGGCTACGCTCCCGAGGTACCCTAGGACATTTCCAAGACCAGCGGGAACGACTCGTAATGGAATCCCACTGGAGGGAGGCATCGAGCCCTCGGACCCTATCGAAAAGGGCCCGGGTCCAGCGAATCACCTGCAGGTACTTTTGGAGCGCTCCTCTGGGCCACTAGTCGACCCCTAACGAACGGGGCACGGGCGTCCACTCGGATCACCCGTTAGCAGCTCACCGGAAACGCCATGATCGGTGCCCTCCAAGGGTAACATGGCGCTTCCCCCTTCCTCCTTGTGGAAAGGCGACGAAGGGGCGTATAATAAAAGTCGAGACAGTCCTTGATCGTCCTCTCGCTCCGTGCAGAGGCTCGGGGGCTGCTCTCGCACCCGGCTACGGCCAAACTGTTGACAGCGTCAACAAACCAGCTAAAAAACTTGGAACCTAATCGTGCACCCGAGCTACGGCCAGGCTGCATGAGGGAACGACAGGACCGGCCGAAACATCTCGAAAAGCGTTAAGACCTCAGAGGAGTCAAACCACTCCTCCGAGGCCTCGGGGGCTACACCCGGCGGGTGCGCTCGTGCGCACCCGTCGGAACAAAGTATACCCGAGAAAGGCCGATCCCCTCACCAAGAATGCGGCAGAGCCTCGAAGCGAGCATCACCACTCCCCTCGAGGCTCGGGGGCTACTGTCGGGTACCGAAACTAGAGGTACCCCCAACACTCCTAATTACGGCTGGTAAACACCTTCAGAGCAAACCATAAAGGCTTACGGCTCGGGTCAGAATCAAAGCTTCGTCTACCAAGGGATACGGTCTCACCTCGCCCGAGCCCGGTCTTTAGCTGCAAATATTCGAGAAATATTCGAGAACAAAGTTAGTATAAGATTATCTAGTTTAAATAGTATGTGGCAGCATTAAAAACAGTGCATTAAAACTTAACTCACCGCTGAAATGGCCTTTAGCTGCACGGAACTATAACCCCAGGCACAAGACACTGCTTTTGTGAGGCACTCGTTTCCCATAAAAACCACGTGCATCCCACGCGATTGGGTCTGTGAAACGTTCCAGTGTCCATCAGCAGTTCAGCACCTCCTGTGCTGTGCATTCCTGAGAAACCAAAACCCCCCACGCACAGTTTAGTGCCCGGAGCCCGGAGGCGTACGTGTACGTCCCATCCCAGCGCAGCGATGCCGGTCACCGCCCTCGTCCTCTTCGCCACCGCGGTGGTGCTAGCGACCACGTCGGCGCCGGCATGCCATGCCGCGCACAACATCACCGCCATCCTCTCCGGGCACCGGGACCTCGCCGAGTTCGGCCGCGAGCTCGCGGCCACGGGGCTCGCGGACGACATCGACGACCGGAACACGATCACGGTGCTGGCCGTGGACGACGCCCACATGGCGCCGCTGAAGGCGCGCGGCCTGCCGCGGGAGACGCTGCGGCACGTGCTCTCCCTCCACGTCCTCGTCGACTACTACGACGACGCGAAGCTGCACCGCCTCCCGGGCGGCTCCGCGGACGTGTCCACGCTGTTCCAGGCCTCGGGCGACGCGCCGGGGAGCGCGGGCATGGTGAGGATCGCGGAGCGCCGGGGCGGGCGCGTGGCCTTCGCGCCCGAGGACGACACCGGCAGCGCCGCCGCCGCCGCCGTGTTCTACGTCGGGCCCGTCCACGAGGCGCCCTACAACATCTCGGTCCTCCAGGTGAGCGGCGTGATCTCGTCCCCCGCGGCCGAGGCGCCCGCCGCCGCGGCGGCCGACCGGCCGCCGAGCAGGCGCAACGTGTCGGACGTCATGTCCGAGAACGGGTGCGGGCGCTTCGCCGGCCTCGTCGCCGCCACGGGCGACGCGGCCGCGACGTTCGAGAGGCAGGCCGACGGCGGCGGCGGGCTCACGCTGTTCTGCCCGGCGGACAGGGCGGTGGAGGCGTTCCAGCCCACGCTGAACAGCCTCTCCGCCGACGCCCGGCTCGCGGTCGTGCTGTACCACGGCGCGCCGGGGCACCACTCCATGCAGGCGCTGCGGGCGGGCGACCAGGACCTGCGCACGGCGGCCTCGCTCGACGGGGGCAGGTCCCACTTGGCCCTGGCCGTGCGCAACGTCCGCGGCAGGGTGACGCTGCTGGCCTCCGCGACGCGCGACGTGGCCAGGGTCACCCGCACGCTCGCGGACGAGGAGGCCGTCGCCGTGTACATGGTCGACGCGGTGCTGGTGCCGGGTAACCTCACCGCGCAAGGAACTTCAGGGGGGACGGAGCACGGCGAGCTCTCGTCCGGTTCGGGCGGGGAAGAAGACGGCGGAGGCGGTGTTCGCCAGAGCAGTGGCTCCAGGGCTCTGGCTCCGGCTCCGTGCTGGCTACCGCGTGGATGGTTCGCTGCTTGGGCGCTTCTGCTCGCTCTTCTGGCGGCGTTTGCGGCGTCTGGTTGAGTGATCGATCGGCGGGTCGTCCGTTCGTCTTCCACCGGCGTCGTTTGTTACTGTTAGGTTGTGATCTGTGTCCGTGTGCGTGTGCGTGTGCGTGTCGATCATGTCTGTGCTTAAATTTTTCGTCGACTCTGTGTCAGTCCCATTGAAACCTGTCGTTATGCTTTTGAGTGAAAGTGACCGATGATCATATATGCAGATGCATGCCTGAGACTGTGAGTTGAGGTAGAGTCTGTTCAAACGAATTTAAGGGCTTCATCGGTTCGTTTCCACAACTCAGGCGTGTCGATCGCGTAACAGCATATCCAAGCTCAAACAGAGACGGTTCTTGTTGCCGGAACCTGATCTCTGTGCCCGTTAATCAAACAGACCCCAGAGAGACGAAGAGCATCTCCTTTCATTCTGCATGCATGCCTGCGGCTGCATTTTGCTTACCTAGTACGTTTAGGATCTCGTGGAACTTTCCCAAAGAGCGCGGGGTAACACGGGTAGACAGAACACGTACTCTTTTGCCGTTCAAAGAAGCTGCGCGGCTCTGTTCAAGTGTTAGCGGTGAAGATTAAAGAGAGACACCAAGAGCAGCAAAGCGGTTTCCTGCAAACTGAGCTGGCCTGTGCCACGCTGCAATGACCAGTTGGCCATGTTACCGGTTTGGTGTTTTTTTTTTTCCTTTCCCCTGGAAGGCCTGGTCTGGTATGTCATCCTCTGATGCAGCGGCTTTTGCTTTGCTTGCCATAACAGTAACAGCTTTCAATCTGGTCCATGGATATTGATTAAGTTGGTACTAAATGACTGGGCATCTTCGTCTCCAATGGCCGCAGTTTTGATGTGAACAGCTATCGAGGATGAAAGTTTAGGGGGAGGCTTAGGTTCAATTCACAGGATGGCAAAGGCACAAAGCTAGGCAAATATGTGACTACGGTCCTATTTGTTTCAGATTATAATCTCTCTAGATTATATAATCCATCACAAATAATTCAGCAGGTAAATAAACATCTAGATTATGGGGTTCAGATTATATAATCTAAAGACCAGATTATGATAATCTCATAATCTCCTCAAGAGTAGCTTATTTGAGATTATTGTTGGCAAAAGACATGTTATTCATGGTTATGTACATAGAAATTACAATATATGCTATCCTTCTTTACTCACCTCAAATAAACAAATAAGGGTACTGCTGTCTTTATGAATAATCTATATTTGTATAATCTAGACTACCAAACAACTACATGTAAATTATAATATGTCTAGATTATATAATTTAGATTATAATCCAGATTACATAATCTATAAGCTGAAACAAACGTGCCCTAAATAGTACTACGTACAAACAGTTTTCTTGGGTAGCAAATGTTAGCTGTGTGTATATATATAGTGTGTGGGTGTGATTGAGATTTTCCACCTTTTATACCATATTTTAAAGTGAAAAAAAATCAAAGCATTGTGCTATACCTAGTATGCCTTCTTATCCAAATTAAACTACTAATGTAATGTAACTTATAGAAACAATATAAATTATGGAGCAGAGCTGCTCCACGCAGAATTTTGAAGTAGAGCTACTCTGAGATAGAGTAGAGTCATGCCAAACACGCCCATAGTGTGCGGGTGTGAGAGAGATTTTCCACCTTTTATACCGTACTTCCAAGTGAAAAAATCAAAGCATTTTGTCGTCAATATATATTGTGTTCAAATTATTGAGTCTAGGTACGTAGTATGCCTTCTTATCCAAATTAAACTACTAATGTAATGTAACTTATAGATGTAATATTGTTTTATGGGCAATTTTGTCATCAATATCATATTCATTTTAGCTGCTTACTGGTGGTACTCGCACTAGATATACATACACACATGCATGATTATAAGAGGCCATATTAATCTATTCAAGTAATTTATTAGTTCTTTTAAATAGTTTATGTGTAGATAAATACCATTGTCACAACCGGATTTAAGGAACGAAGCCGTGTGTAGCTTATATATGCGTCAAAGAAGACAACACATATAATAACAGAGTGCATAGAGATAAATGTCACAATAACATCAGAGTACTTATTACATTGCGGAAGTCTTACAAAATAAAATCTCTACTACTTATTAAGGTTGTAAGGGTAGCCTGTCATTTTCTGATCTGCCTTTTTTCATTTCCTGTTTTGCCCTCATCCCTGTCCGGCAGTAAAAAATAAAATTTGTAAGAATTGTGAATCAAACTCAAGACCTGCTGCTAGATTAGAGACAACATATCCACTACACCACGTCTTATTTTGTTGTTATAGTATAAGATATGAGAGTTATTAAAAGTAAGGTCACTACACGACGGTTGATCTTTAGCGACCCTTATTAGGTACCAACTGTTGGTTGCTAAAGGTTAGGGACCGACGGTCAGTCGCTAAATCCTTTTGTAGCAACGATCGGTTGGTCGCTAAAAGTCTAGAAATTTAACAACTTATGGTTGGTCGCTATAGATGTCGTCGGGGACTAGCGGTGGGTTGCTATAGAGCAAGGATCACTATCAAATCTTATAGCTTGAACTTACGTGTAGATGTTAGTGACTAAAAATTAATTAAAACAAGTAAACATTGATCGCTAAATTGCGTGGTGATTTATTTCTTTTTTATATTGCTTGTATGTTTATTTCCTGGTTTGTTTATGTATGGACATGACTATAGTATGCACCTATGTTCTTTGTGCTTATATGATATTAGATTCGAGTTGAAAGTCTTTTCAAATCCTACATAAAGAGTATGGATAAATCATGGATCACAAGTGAATGGTTTTCTAGGGAGACAAAGGTTTATAAACAACCGCCTTCTCGTCTTCATCCCAGAAGCTGCTGCCCAGGTGTAACACTATAAAAATCATTAAATAAAAATAATACATTTAGTTAATAATGATATTTATGATAATCAATTTTTTTAAAAAAAGTGCTTGTTATTTATTTACCTTTGGAATGATTTTTGATTGCTTATAATTGATTTTTTGGATATTTAACAAATATTTCTTGTTAAATGAAAATCCTAGTAAATTAATAATATAATTATTAGTCCTAAAAATAAATATTTTATTTATAAATAGTTTTGGGTTAATTGTTATAAATTTTATGGTTATTTAAAATTATATTTTGAAATTAGAAAGGAATTAGAAAAGAAATAAAAAACTAACCTAACCTAGCCGGCCCACCAGGGCCCATGAAACGGCCCGTGCCCCCAACCCTAGCCGCCAAACCCAAGGCGGCGCCGGCCCCTCCTCCCTCTTGCGCAACCATGCCATTGCCATCGGCCGCCCAGAGCGCTCTCGTCGCGGCGGCCGTCGCCATAGCCACCGCCACCGTCCTCCTCCCCTTCCCACGTAAGTTACGCAGTCCTCTCCTCTCTTCTGTTCCCCTCGCGCGCGACGCCAAAGGCTGACCCGTCCGCCTCTCCTCCCATTCGCAGGGACGCCGCCGCGGGACCGCTTCGCCGACATGGTGCTGGCCAACGGCACCATCTACACTGTGGACCCCGCCCGACCCTTCGCTGACGCCATGTCCGTCCGCGGCGGCCGCGTGCTCCGCGTCGGGACATACGAGTCCGTCAAGGTCGCGTCGACGTTTTGCTCTGCCTCTTCCTCCATCTGATACTCTGCCCTGTATGCTGTGTGTTTCTTGCAGGAGCTCAAGGGCCCTCGCACTCGTGAGCTTAATCTCAGTGGGAACGTGGTGTTGCCGGGGTTCGTCGACTCCCATGTCCACTTCATCGATGGTGGATTGCAGGTAGGACTACTACTACTAGTTAGCAATTGGCATGATCGACAAGTTACTACTGTACACTACTGCTACAATTATGTTGCAGTATGTAAATTGTTTCTCAGCATGCGCTAGCTTCCTAATGCTACTCTCTGATACTCTGCGGCTAGCGAGGGTGCCACTTCGTGGGGTCAGAAGCAAAGATGACTTGGTTGCCAGGGTCAAGGAAGCTGTCAGAGGTAGTGTGCTAGTACTTTGTTCCAATCCATTTCCCTGCCACAAACTACTTCTGTGATGCAAAGACACATTCGATAGATATGGCTTTAGACCTAAGCAAAACATTGATATATAAGCTCTATTGTCCAGTCTGAAAGCATAGGCAACAGTGATACATTTTTGTTGGTGTTATGCTAATGCGATGATATGTGGATATGTGTGTGCTTGTATGACCATAGGTTCAGTAGTTTAGGAGTTATGATTTTTCCAAGTCCAGTTTCAGAATCTGTCCAGATTCTGTACTGATTTCGAAAATAACCTTGTTTGTCCAAGTTAAACTGAGAATCAGCTCTTAGTAATTATAGGAGAATTGTAGTACATTTCTTAAGCTTTCCAACAAATTTTGGATCACCATTTTTGGTGGTCTAGAAGTCAGGTTATGGCTGTTTGAAATGTGATGTTTGAAGCTGTCAAAATCTGGACAGCAATGCTTGTTTGTATTAACTGACTTCGATACACATTGAATCACCTTGAGATGTTTATAAATGAATTGTAGACAATTCTACTAGCTTTCTAAAAAGTCTAGAATCACCTGATTTGGATGCCTGAAACTCTGGTTATGAATTAATGAAGTAAGTAGTCGAATTTTGTCCAAATCTGGACAGAAATTGCGTTTAGTACTGTTTGACATTTCTAAATGTCGAATCGTGTTGTGATGATAATACCAAAGGTGTAGAGGACTTTATAAGCTTTCCAGAAAGTTCTAGTTTACTATTTTTGGATGCATATTTTGTGAGTTATGAATAAAACAATTAACCGATGTGCTGCTGTCCAAAATCAGCAGGCATTAAAATGATTTGCTTGGAATTTCTTTTGTGTAGGTAACTAGATTTGGTTAGTCCTTGGCTTGATTAATGAAGTATGATAGTTGCATTGGTTGTTCTTTTCTTTCTTAATGCTTGCCTTAGACTTTAGCATTTTAAGAAAATACATAGCTTGTGTAGGGTTCAATATTCTATGTTCTAGTTAAGGAAAATACATAGCTTGTGTAGGGTTCAATATTCTTTGATGTTTGTGTTAGATTTGGTTAAGCCAGAGAAACGTAATTGTGATACGTAGTGATATGTCAACATATAGTAATTGTTTTTAAGTATTGCGGTACATCAGTGTTATATTCTAAATATATTAGGACTTGTATGTTGCTAATGTTACTTGATGATTGATTTGGGTCCGATTGACTAGAACATCATGTTTGATGTAGAATTTAATATATCTAGTTGTTACACCTAAGAGTTGTGATGTTTTGCTTTAAGTTTGTATCCTCCTTAGTATAACTTATCTATCTTGTGCTATTTATGCTCCTACTCACTCATATGCATTATAAATGTCATTTAGGTACGTTAATTGATCACGTGATGTTGAAGACAAGGTTTGGATTGATCTCAAGATAATGCTGATGGACGAAGCTAAAGTGGGTGAATCGAACAAGTGCCAGGATGAGAGATGCTCACCAAGCGTTATTACTTTTGTGAATGATTTTGTAAAGTGTTTGCAAATATGTGCAAAACATAATAACATGTGTAGGTTTTGTGAATGATTTTGTTGTGGTGCTTGTTGATGGTTTATGTGATGTGGATCTATCATTGTGCAATACTAATTAAATTTGTATATCTATATGATTATGTGTATAAAAATTGGTGATTTGTGATCCTTTTGTACATATAACAGTTGTTGAATGCTAATTAATGGTATATTATCATTATTAACGACTATAACTAGGGGCAACTTTCTGTTGGTTGCTAAATGTATAGTATAACGACTCACGATTGGTTGCTAAATCTATAGTACAACAACCCACGGTTGGTCGCTAAATATACAATATTAGCAACGGACGGTCGGTCGCTAAAAAGATGTCGGTCGCTAAAGCCTTTAGCGACGGCACTTACAGCGACCATCCTTATGGGTCGCTAAAAGTTTTTAGCGACCAACCGTAGGTCGCTAAAGGCCGTTTTAGCAACCAACCGTAGGTCGCTGTAAGTGAACCGTCGTGTAGTGGGTATGGCTGATGCCACACTAAGCCATAATCACAACAGCAATCCAGGCTACTTCCGTCGGCCTAGTACCGACAGGATTTAGCCCAAAACCGACGAGATTTAGCTATTCACGTCGGTTTTAGGCTAAATCCCGTCGGTACTCGGCCGACAGGAGCTATCCGACAGGAATTGCATTAACTCCCGTCGGCCCCGACGGGAGATAATTAACTCACGTCGGCTATCTAGGGGCCGACGGGAGTTATCGCGCCCCGGCCCAGGCCCGCGTGGGCTGACGTGGCGGGCGCTTAACTCCCGTCGGCCAGGGCTCGGGCCTAGATCTCAGTTTCTCTGGATTTTACTGAGCACTCAACATTGTGTTTTTTGGTTGCTGGTAAATTGCTCATTTACTGCTATAGTTGATTAGTAAATATACCGATATTATTATTTATATAGTTACTGGTTACTTGTAATACAGACATTTTTCATTGAAGTGCGTATATGGTTTGTAAAATACCAGAACAAGGATAGTACTTCTATTATTGGCGAGTATCTTTTATGTGAGTAATATTTTTATTTCCATGTTTATCTACTTAGTTCTCGTGGCATGCATGCTGCTTTTTCAGTATTGGATAATGCTAATGGAGTTACAACTCCAAGGACAGGAAGGTATAGTGCAGATGGAGCAGGTGGTGATGCTTCTATATAGCTTACACGGCCGTGCAGGAACGCAGCTGCCGCGCTTGGTGATTTGATATTTGTGTATGACGGTTTACGTGGAGGTAAAACACTTCACTCTCTTAGCTAATCTAATTTCTTAGATCAGTATCATACAAGGCTGCTTCCTTATTGCCACCTGTGTCCTGTTCTCTTACTGAACCTGTCCTTTCTTTGTTCATGGAAAAATATAGACTTCTCTTGTTTGCATGAAATTGATTATTGAATTGGATTGCTCCAAATTTCTGGAGCATATATATTGAACGAACAATTCTTAATATGGATTCCTGTAGATAAATAAATCAACGGTAATCAACGGAAGCTGCCCTTGCATCACATTTTTCTACATCAGTGTAGTGGCTGTTGTTGTGCAAGCTGGACATAGAAAGCCTTTCTGAATGCTACTTGCTTCTTGTTTGATGCACATACCTTCATTGATCATTTTTGTTCAGTTGAAGCTATTGATTACTGTTACAATAACAAAGCCTTTTAGTCCCAAGCAAAGGTGTGTAGTTCTCGTGTATTTGAGAATTAAAAAAGGCCTTTTTCTAATCTTTCAGTAAAGGAACCTGTTAGTTGAGAAGTGTTAACTGGCCTCTTAGTACAACTGAACTATCATATTCACTTGGCTGAAGTACTTATGTTTTTTGCACAATACGGCAATCCAGGCAGCTAAAATGTATTCCAGTTGCAAGGTGCCTTCAATATTACTATGTTGTTAAGGTGATTCACTCTATGTTTTTGCTTCTGATAGGTGCCGATCCACAGATTTAGCTTGAAGAGAAAATAGCAGCAGAAGGAAAAGTTGACGCTCGACAATTTTTTCGGAATCATCTTAAAAGGCTGACCATCAAATAAAAACCAGGCTAAAAACACAAAATGTAATATATATGTAAGTGAAAATTGGTTTGATGATATTCTCTTTTAGACAAATAGAGAATTATTTATTTTCCCATATTTAGTAGCATGCCTAATTTTTTATTCAACTGAGTTTTTATTTTATCATGAACTGATTGGAGTTCTTACTCTGTCACAAGCAGGGCCTAATTTTTTCCTTCAATCACCACATGTCTATTTTTTTTCTTCATAAGAACAAGTAAGATTTTTTGTGTTATAAACTGGGAGTGTATAGGTTGAGCTTTTGCTAGGCCAAACCAGTTTGTTATTTTCTTGTCTAACAATACTGCCACGACATAACATTGGGAGCTCTGTACAGATCAAGGAATTCCATCCTTGTGTTTGCATGGACCTAGAAAATGCAGATTTAAGAATGATGCGAGTGACGGAGGCCTATCAGGTAACTTTGTGTACTATAGTTGTGTGTTTCTACAAGTGCGTATGGATGCTATCATAATAACCACGATCAAACATCATCAAACAACTACAATTTACAGTGCAAGTGTGGTGCGCAATTGTTGGTGATATTATCTTCTAGACAAATATAGATTTATTAATTTCCCCTTTTTAGTAGACATGCCTATTTTTTCTACAATTGAGTTTTTATTTTCTCATGAACTCACTGGAGTTCTTATTCGTCACAAGCAGGACCTACTTTATTCCTTCCATCACCCCATGTGTGGGGGATAGATATCCTCGGGACCTCTTGAACACTAAAACGTATCATGGGCCGTCTGATGGGCCTCCCACTGGGTCATCCTATGGGATGGGTCGAGAGGATATAGCCGGCTTAGGCAAGCCTGATCCAAGGCGACAAAGACCAACGTCCGAGTTAGGCGCTACTGAAGCACTGATATCTCGGGTGGTGCAGTTGCAAGCACCCTGAGGAGCTAAGCATTCGTCGATAACTTGGGTGAGAAGGTGATCAAGACTCTGGATATATAGGACTACAAGCAGCGACAAAGGAGATAAGTGAAGTAGATAGTAATCATAACTTGTAAAGGATAACTCTTTGATTGGGTATATAAGGCCGAGGGGGACACCTACAAAATCATCTCATCCCACATCATCTCACCCCATCCTCATCGACAGCAGCTGAGCCATCACAAAGCTCATGTGTAATCCCCATACTCTAGAAATCAATTCCTAACCACAAAATGAAGTAGGGTGTTACGCAATTCAAAGCGTCCCGAACCTGTATAAATCTACGAGCAATACCGACGTGCCTCTGCACATACCATCGAGTCGCAATCTACAACGTCGTCCTACCCAAAAGCATCACGTGGGTAACCCCGTGGTGCACAGTCGGGTCACAAACACCGACACCATGCCTAATTTTTCTTCAACTTACCTTTCTCCATAAAGTAACAATTTCTTGTTATAAATTGGGGGTGTAGGGTGAGCTTTTGCTAGGCCGAACCTATGTGTTATTTTCTTGTCTTACAATACCGCCACAACATAACTTTGGGAGCTTTGTACAGGTCAAGGAATTTCATCCTGATGTTTGCAAGGACCCAGAAATTGCAGATTTAAGAATGAGCGAGTGATGGAGGTCTATCAGGTAACTCTATGTACTATAGTTGTGTTTTCTAAATGTGCACATGGATGCTATCATAATAAGCATGATCAAACATCATCAAACAATAACAATTTACATACAATTGTGTCCATAAAGGTTTCAGAATATTGAAGGAACTTTAGAAATCCATTGTGAAACCTAAAAGTTTGGTTGATTTTACTATAGGGAGTGTTCTTCGTTGTTGTCCATTGTGAAACATGTCCTACCGTATCCCTTGCCAACCAGCTCCTATATCTGTTGCCCGCTCGATTCGTTGAAGCACAGAGTATAGAGAAAACACAACATATATCGCATGGATTATGATTTGTTAGTGCATGTGTTACATATTGACTTATCGCTTTGAGTTGTCAATAGGTCCGAGGTACTAAATTGTTGATGCACGGATTTCTAATTTTGTCAATTTGTTTTGTGGGCTGCGATTTATTTTAAGTCGCTCTAAGATCTCAATTGTTCCTCTTTTTGTTATTTTTTATGCCTTAGTTGTAATGTTTGTTTTGAATATTTATTATTGGAAAATTTGATATTTTATAAGTGAGACATTAATTAAGCCATTTTCATAAAAGAACACTCCTGTGGTGACGATTAGACAAGAATACTAATAATCAGATTAACATACTTAACCTTGACTGCACATATAGAGACTACAGTGTTGTGTTGTGTTGGTTCACTGTACCACAAACAATATTGAAGAGGATTGATGAAGAGCGCAAAGTTTATAGCATAGTCGAAGATTTTGAATTGCAATTCAAGGAGAAAGAGGATTGCTAAAGGTCTTCATAATACTTCTTGTTTTCGTTTTATTTGGTGGGTTCTTCAGCAAAGCTCACAAAATATTTATTTTTTCCCAAAGCTTTCTTTTCAATTTAGGATGACCTTCAAAACAAAACAAAAAAGCTCATTAAAGAACATGGGCATTATATGAAAGCACAGTAGGATCCAAAGAGGTAGGTCCCTTTTTGTCACTTATTTAATATTCCTGAATAACCTGTGTTCGGTCCGAAAGAGCACATAATTGCACTCCTATTTTTAATCCTTTCGTGATTACTGCATAATTGTTTATCAGTTTGTGGTCTACAGGTATCAGGCTCGCTCGCACCACAGATATCTTGGAGTTATTTTTTACTGCATTGCGACTAATTTTAGGCCTCCAATTTGACAAACAGAATTAAGTAGCATATGTATCCCTTGTTTCTTGTTTCCTCAGTATATATACACACTTTCCAATATGACGCAGGTAGCATTGTTGTAGAATTGTGGTTCACGGAAACACAAGGCTAGCGCTTTTGTGCAACAATTGTATCTGTTAAACTTCTGAACAAGCTATCTGCAATTTCTGTTGTATCATTGTTATCCTTGTTGTATCATCATAATGCCTGCTCATATTCATTTCACTTCATCATTGTTTTTTTCTAACTAACCATTAGTTGTTGTTTTAGTTATGTAGGTTTAAGCAAGTCAAGGATGGACTGCTTTCTGTAGTTTTGGAAATGCAATACTGTGCTAGAGAGATGAGGAAGATTGTTGACTCGCTATGGACAATGAATTTGAATGAAGTGTCATCGAGACTTCAAGAGATGGCTGTGTTTCTCGAAGGTGCAGCTGATCGTGGTCATATGGCTGTTGAGGAGCTTAGTCCTCCCCGCCTCAATTTCTAATGATTTGTATGCAGAAAACACTATGTACATAGCGCAACTGGGAAGGGTAACTGATGCCGACTGGGCACTTGACAATGGAGGATATTTGAGATGGTTCAATGTAATCTATGGTGATAATATGAACCATGTGGGTGGTTGTAGGGTGCTTTTATCTCAAACATCTTTATGTGATTAAAGAGACAACAAGTTTTATGTTTCTTGTATTTTGGCTACACTATGCTATCACACAGAATGTTGATGAAATTATGTTTCAGTCTATATGGTGTTTCTGTTTGTGAAATTATTATGCCTCAATCTAGATGAAATGTGATGCTTCTCTTTGGATTTTATGTACAGTCGTATAGCTAAATCTGTGTACAACACCATAGCTAATTGGATGTGTGATAGATAATGTGTGCCTTTGAATCTGTGTGTAGACATACAATGTGTGGCATACAATGTGTGTAGGCATACAATTTGTCTGCCTGAGACTGTTACCAGGTTACAGACTGAAACTCCAAAGGCATATACAAGTGCAGGATCACACTTTATGTTACAAGTGTAGGATCAACAACATTATGCACAAGTGCAGGATCACAACAACAGAGGTTGGACCATTGTCTGAAACTCAGGAACACAACAACACTGATTCATCAACATTTGGAATACGCATTGTCTGAAACATTGTGAACACAGGTTCAACCATTGTCTGAACACAATAGCACGAAGAATATTCTTTGGTCTTTATTACAATCACTAAGTATATGCCCCGTGTGTTGCTATAAAATTAATATGATAATATACATTGATATGCAAAAACACTAATTGTTATTTTGTACTTTTTAACATCACTAAAAGTGAATCTTTATATATCTTAAAAGATGTAGGACTACTATAAAGATCTAGAGGCAAGTTAATTTTGATTAACAACATAACACATGATCATACATATGTTATTGTTGCACTATTTTTTTCCGTTGTAACGCACGGGTATTTACCTAGTTCTTTTGATGTGCTAAACACCCAGTCATGCATGCTCCCCATGCGAACTGTGTACTGTATTCGTATTAGCACGCGTTTGGGCTTTGGACTTCGATTCCTTTTATGCAACTGACATGGCATTGGTATGCAGCCCACTAACAGGAGCCACTAGCCTGCTGCTGGTGTTACTACTGTATGTCTGTATCTAGCATTACTGCCCTCTGAGTGCATACGCGTATGCATGATACGCTATTGCTGCGACCGGAAGCGTGTCTGCCACGTCAGCGTCCCTGCACTAAAGTTTACTGCATTCATATTTTTTTAACTGAGGTATAGAATAGAAACACTGCAGCAGCATTGGGAAGAAGTTTGCGTTGGGAAACAGCAAAAATTGCTTGCCTGGTCAGTGACCGATGGTCAATGACCTTAGTATTATCGACCTTAGTATTAGGGCATGTACAACCTAGACACTGCTGCACGGTACTCTGAGTTTGCGTCGCAGTCTGATGATGTTTTTTTGGCTCCTTTTGGTTACTGTCTTTCCTGCTTGATGTAGTGAATTTGGACTATGCCTGGTAGTTGTCCTTGACCTGAATCAGGTCGGTGTATGGGTGCTTGGTTGCTGTGGTAGCTGGTCCGAACAATGTATTTCTGTTATGCAAGTAATAGAAATAGAGTTTCTCCGGTCAAAAAAAAAGTATAAGACACAACTAAAACACAACATAATACAATGGTCATGTCTAAAAAATGTGTCTTACCATATTCATTGTACCCATCAGAGCATTCAATAAATTAAAGTGACCAATCAGATAGTCTCATGTCTCGAATATAGAGCTAAGACACTGTGTCTTCGTTAAGATACATGTCTTGAGATTTTTTACATTCACCCTCCTAGACACACTCTAAGACACAACTTAAAACACCCACTGTACATGCCCTTAGCCTGTCAATAATTGCCAGGGACGATGCATACCCTATTCCATGAATATACATCATGTCACGGACAGTAAGTCATTTCCCATTTTTAAAAGGGGAACATATCTTGTGCAAACTAACACTTTCATGCAACTGTATAAATTTATAATTTGGGCCACATGATATTGATCCAAGAAGACACACGACAGTCGACAGTGGACAATTTTGCACTTAACCGCCCGCTCCTAATTATACTTTTGCAAATCTCTCCTCTCACTTCACCGCGCGCTGTTTAGATCAACATCATGTGATTCAGATTAGAAGTTTACATGCAGCTTAGTTTGCAACCGAAATGTTCCCTTTTCAAAAGACCGACGTTTTTGAAGTGATGCTAAAAGCCTAAAAGTAACCTTTTTAAAACTAATTGAGACTTTAGCTAAACCTCATATACTCTAGTTGTTAGCCTACGAAATAAAATCGAAAACAGACCTTTGGACACAGTACCACACGCACGTTCGAAATGTACTCCGCGCGTACCACTACGACGTACGTAGGAGTGTACGTTGAACCCATCCAAGCACGTGTATCTCTGACACCGTGACACAATGGCGTACGATGATACAGGAATAACAACGTTTCGATCTACCGGATTCATCCGTTTTCACGTACGTCGTTCCATCTTTCGCGCGCGTACTACGTGTGACAACTCGGCCACGCACGCAGACGACGACGACGACGACGACGGAGCAGTGCTTCACAGAATCCTCCGCCACTTGTCACCAACACAGGCGCGCGCTGGTGTGCATGCACGCATGCCATCATCGTCCCTCGCCGTGCCTCGGTAGACGGTAGCCTGTGCTTGCTAGTTGCTAGCCGGCCTGGTCAACACATCGTCGTAGCCTCCTATTTAACGTATCCTCGCACATCACAAGAAGGACTCACCACCAGCCAGCCAGAGCCAGTAGCCACCACCAGAGAGGCCTCCCCGTTGCTCATCAGTACCAGCAAGAGCAACTCAGCAACCCTATCTAGCTAGGTTTAGGTAGCGAGAGCCAATGGACTCCAGCTTCCTCCCTGCCGGCGCGGACAATGGCTCGGCGGGCGGCGCCAACAATGGCGGCGGCGCTGCTCAGCAGGCGCCGCCGATCCGCGAGCAGGACCGGCTGATGCCGATCGCGAACGTCATCCGCATCATGCGGCGCGTGCTGCCGGCGCACGCCAAGATCTCGGACGACGCCAAGGAGACGATCCAGGAGTGCGTGTCGGAGTACATCAGCTTCATCACGGGGGAGGCCAACGAGCGGTGCCAGCGGGAGCAGCGCAAGACCATCACCGCCGAGGACGTGCTGTGGGCCATGAGCCGCCTCGGCTTCGACGACTACGTCGAGCCGCTCAGCGTCTACCTCCACCGCTACCGCGAGTTCGAGGGCGAGGCGCGGGGCGTCGGGGTCGCCCCGGCCCCTCCGCGCGGCGACCACCACCACCACCACCACTCCGCGGCGCCACCGATGCTCAATAAGTCCCGCGGGCCCGGCTCCGGAGCCGTCATGCTACCGCACCACCACCACCACGACATGCACGCCGCCATGTACGGGGGCGCCGTGCCCCCGCCGCCGCACCACGGCTTCCTCATGCCACACCCACAGGGCGGCCACTACCTGCCTTACCCCTACGAGCCCACGGCGTACAGCGGCGAGCACGCCTTGGCCGGCGGGTACTATGGAGGGGCCGCGTACGCGCCGGGCAACAACGGCGGGAGCGGCGATGGCAGCGGCGGGAGCGCGTCGCACGCACCGCCGGGCGGCAGCGGCGGCGGCTTCGACCACCCGCACACGTTCGCGTACAAGTAGTTCGTTCAGCAAGCCATAGATCTGCGGCATGTACGTCGTTGTACGCATGCATGCATGTATTGGGCGCATGCAGGTCGTCCTAGCTAGCAGTGTTTGGGTAACCATGCATTCTCTAGTTTCTTAGCAGCTTGTTTTCCTTAAACTACGTACCACTCTCTAGTTTCTTAGCAGTAGCTTCCAGTGCTTGCCAGTATTTAGTACTCCTATTATTGTGCATGCATGTTTGGGTAACCATTGCGACGACGAGATTATTTCATGTATGCTTTTAGATTGACTGTTCGTGTATCTGCTCCTATAGCTATTTCACGCAATCATATTGTTGATTATAATTTAGGAGAACATGCAGTCCCCCTCATCTGGCACCAACACGCATGCATGAGGAGCTAAGCTAGCGAAAAGCAACAACAGAAGCACACAAAAAACAAGACCTAGCTAGAGGCGAGGAATCGCACTCGCCATCGATGGTTGTAGGACAGACAGACAGACAGTACGCTACGAACTGTATGTACGGCAACGTATCTGTGTCGTCGTTTGAGTGTGAGATGCATCACTATTATTTGTCGACCTCTAAAGCCTTCGTTGTCGCTGTTACTACAGCCTATAATAACCTGTAGGTGAGGTGAGGTGTTCGCGTGGCTTCCGACGTGAGGGAAGACGGCGACGGTCGGCGGCGGCGGCGCATGTGTTTCAGACTCTGGACCTACGTGAAAACGCCATGGATTGCGACACCCATGCATGCGCGTCATCAAGTGCCGGCGATCGCGCAGCTTCCGCTCTACTAATTCTGCCCGGCGGCGGCGGTGGCCATGCATGTCCATGCAGGGTTTCCAAAACTAGAGTTTTTTTTTTCTCTCTCCATACACCGTCGTCGTCTTCGGATCCGATTCCTATTTGGAGTTTCACTTGCTAAAGTTTGTTTATTTAGTTCGTGTCCTATTAAATATTTGAATATATCAGTTATAAGTATCAAATATATATTTAATTACGTTTAATAAATTTAGTCTAGTCTTCTCTAATCTTCGTCTGCGCAATTATTCTACTATAATTCAAATACATTTAATATATATAATTATCATTTAAATGTTCTAGGATTGGACAGAAACTAAAATTTTAGGTGGGTACGTAGAAGTAGAAACAAACACACACTTAATATATTCTGGCTGGTGCCGAGACCTGCATGCTGTGCATCCTGCCATGCATGCATGCGTGGCAGTATCGGCAGGCCTTCTTCGTTCCGTTTCCCCTGCTCCAGTGCATGCCCCCGCTCGCTGCTGTTTCGAGAACTGAATACCGCAGCTCGCCTTGTTTTGTGAGCTCTCTCTCAGTCTCTGTCTCTCTCTCTCAACACTAGCTCCTTCCCTATGCCGCCACTCACTCTCTCTCTCTCTCTCTCTCTCTCTATACTATATATATATATATATATATATATACTGTACGCACGACCGCGTGAGGTCATTTTTGTTTCGGCACGGCTGCACGTACAGCCTGCGTCTGCGTCGTGACGAAATACATGCCTGTAGCCATGCATGCAGCGGTACAGGACCCCCTACCGCCCTACGCCTAGGGCTGGGCATTCGGTTTTTTTCTAAACTTCGGTTCGGTTTTTCGGTTTTAAAAAACTTCGGTTTTTCAAACATTAGAAACCGATCGGTTTTCTAGAAAATGAAAAACCGAGAAGTTCGGTTTCGGTTTTTTACTTCGGTTTTTCGGTAAAAACCGAATACCAAACTTATAATCAAGACAATACATACAACAAGTTTACATGATAGATTACACATAATTTTAAAAATTAAAAATTATATAGGTACGAATATTTAGATATACATCATACATCACATTCAAATAAGTGAATAACAATTTAATTGTATCACACAATTAGTTTACATAATCGAATAGTCAAATTTGAGAATTGATAAAGTTTGGTATTTGGTTTTTTCGGTTCGGTATACGGTGAAAACCGATTACGATACCGAAAACCGAACTTCTTAGATACAAAAACCGAAACCGAACCGAACTACCAAAAAAACCGAAATTTCGGTTCGGTTTGGTACGGTTCGGTTCGGTTTTCGGTTTATGGTAAAAATGTGCCCACCCCTACCTACGCCACGCCAATTGTTACTTGTTACCATACGCACGTACGCAGTATGGCTCCCGTTGTGCGCTCGTACGTTTGATTGTCAAGTCTCGGAGTCCCTATCCCTTCCATATATATATATATATTCCACCTTTTTTTTTCTTTTCTTGAGACAACAAAGCGCATTCAGCAGCCGCTTTCCGGTACTCTGCAAGGAACTACCACTACTACGCATTCCTACTCTGAAAAAAAGATGAATGACAGTTTGCGAGAGCCAGAGCGGACGACGCACTGTATTGAAATGACACTTACTAGATCGCCAGTTCCAAACACATAGCAGAAGTACTACATGAAGAATACGCACCAAAAAATCCAAAAAAAAGAAAAAGAAACAACAATGCTGTTAATTCTATCAGACCTGTTTGATTAATTCCTTGGCCTGCTTTTTAACCAAGGACCTGTTTATATCTATTAGCTGGTAGCAGTTAGCTAGGTGCAAGCTATATTATCTGATTTGGTCTAGCTAGCTAGCTAGCGAGACATTTGTTATCTAGAAATCTGGCTAACAATTAGTTAATCTATTATCTATAATAAATAAGATAATATCATTCTTAGCAGATAAATAATATCTATCGGGGTCAAACAACAGGGCCTAAGCTAGCTGATCAGTTCCGAGTACAACAGAAACTATTTAAAGTACATGAAATAATACCAGAGAGAACGCTCAAAAAAAAAATCCAAAACCGATGATGATGTGAGAAAACAGTGACAAACGTGGGGTGGTGTTCACTGTTCATCAGTCCCGTTCCCGTCCTGTCCCCGTCCCCGTCGTTTGATTCCTTGGCCTGCTCAGCCTGGAGCTAGCGTGGCGTCCTCGGCTTGTGTCGCCACTCCGTTTTCACGTCTAAACACACTTCTGTCTCTTGTTGGAGACATCCGTTTCCTCCTCTTCCAGCTCTTAATTCATCTAGTCACCATCCACCTCCACCTCCTCATCTAAACCCTCTTGTCCAGGTCTTTCTCAGAGCCGGATTCCGGATTCCGATAGTGTCTTCACCTTCGGTGCCACCATCATTATTGTTGTCATCCAATCTTCCTTTGTCCCCACCATCCCCGTTTCAGCTTCTCCTCGCTTCCTCTGTGAGAATCACATGGAAGAATGCCGTCTTCCAGTCCCTTCTTTCCACAAACTTTAACATCATCTTTTGAACACTTGATTAACTGTAAGAACCTGCATGATTATTGATACACGAGAGAATAATAGTCTTAGTACAAATTATTCGAGAGAGATCAGATCGATATTGTAATGCCAACAAACCTTTTCATGAATAAAGGTAAGGATTGCGATAACTAGATATTTATACAGTTCAATGGAACTAATCTGACAACTCGTGGCACTACCTTATAACAAGCGCAAATATAGATAATAAATTGCTCTCATTTGTCCCGTGTGCACAACCATGGCAACTTTTCCTCTTTACTTTTGGAATGTTCAATATTTAGACCTTGTTTGGTTATTCCTATATGCCTTATGGATTGAAAGGATTTGGGAAAAAAATATTAAGAATTTTGACTTGCTATGAATTGAAACCCACCCAATCCTCCAATATGGATTTTCATCAAACCAAAGAAGCCCTTAGTTGTGTTGTGAGACAATGACTCATATATTGGAACTTTTTTTTTCAAATGCATATAACGGGTACAGAGACGAATTTGAATGCCGTCTTAAAGAGCTGTAAGAACCCGCATGATTATTTATACACAAGACATCAATAGTCTTAGTACAAACTACTCACAAGGGATCAGATATTGTAACGCCAAGAACTTTTTCATGAATAAAAAGTAACACTTGAGATAACTAGATATTTAGACAGTTCAATGGAACTAATCTGAAAACTTGTGGTAGTTTTTTCGATAAAGGAAGCTTTTATTTAAATACCAAGTACGATACATTAAGAAGATACAAAGACTTGGTACAACTTCCGGCCTCTGCTTAACGCACACATCTAGCTAAAGATCAAAATAACAAGAAAACATCATAGTCCCACGTAGTCCCACGCTAGGAGCATTCAATCCGAAGACTAGATCACCATCCATACGCTTGGGAGAAAAAACGTCGTGGCCGCCCGCACGAAGAGCTGCGATCCTGCTACAACCAAATCCTACAAATCCTCTCGCTGGAGGATAGCCCAGCTGGAGAGCCAGCGGGTCGCCAATTGGATAACTTGTAAAGGAGAGAAAAATAGTTTTTTTTCCTTAAAAACTAAGTCGTTCTTAAAGAGCCAGAGAGCCCAACATAAGACCGCTGCTCCAAGTAGAAACAAAGATATGCCATTTTTAGTGAAGTTGCGAGCCCAAGACCCAAACAAATGATTCACATTTTTTGGTTGACCAAAACATGTAACCAACCGAAAAATGCCCCAGACCAACCGGGCCAAGCGACATTCAAAAAACAGACGATTAATAGTTTCATGCTTATAACAAAAGACACAGTCTTAGCTTCATCTCCAGTTTTACTTAGCTAAATTATCTTTTGTGAGGATTACTCCACGCCGCAAAAACCATAAGAAGATTTTAATTTTCAAAGGGGCCTCATCAAGGCCAAGCAATGTGATTTTACCGAGAATTGCCCATTTGAGGTTAAGTTCCAGTAGAAGACATCGTGTTCGTGAGACAACACAAGACCATCGATATGTGACAATAAATCATTCCGGACAATCAAAACTTGTGGTAGTACCTTATGATAAGCACAAATATTAAATACACTGCCCACACTTGTCCAGTGCGCACAACCATGGTAACTTTTCTCTCTCTTTTTTTGTTGTTGAAATGTTCAATATTTAATTGTGTTGTGAAACAATAACTCACAACAAAGGTATCTGTAAAATACAGAAGACAACGCCACAATCTATGGCCATATTGGAACTTTTTTCAAAGGCATATAATAACGGGTACAGAGACAAATTTTCGAAATGTCTAGATCATCAGGCACTGTCTCAGCATCTGATTTAACTCCTGTAAGATACACAAGTTTTTCTTTACGACCTTGAAATGCTTAGATATAAGGCTTGGTCGCTTTTTCAATGACCCAGGAATAAGGCAAGGATGACGCTTTTGGGCTGGTTCGCGTGTGACGCCGTTAATTACTGCCTAGGCGGCGGCTTAAAAACTGCCAATTACTAAAAATGAGACTATGTGTGGTTTTGTAAGCTGATGGCGCATTCTCGTTTCTCTAGCAAATCTGCACTTTGTGGTCAGTTTACACTTTATAGCCTTTGCACAGGCAGAGTTAAAATATAATGATTTTAGGAAAAGGGCATCGGTTCAATTATTAGTCCTGGTTACCTAGTTTACCAAATTATGAGATCTTTCAAACACATTTAGTAGATGCTCGCCATAATTCCAAATACCAAGATCGGTCTGCCGCTTCAGATAAACTATTCAGTTGTAGGCTCACTTGAGAATCATACAAACTACTGATACCGATTGACATACAGCGTTGCATTGAGCTCAGAACATCCTACTAACAAGAGAACGGGAGTTTCACCTGCTGCGTGAGGCTGCGAATCTCGTTGGGCCGCATAAGGCGGCCCGTGAAGTCGAGGCCAAGACCACCTTCTGGCCCACGCCCTTGGCCGCTCGCCTGAGCCGGTCAGCTCGCTTCCCACCCGCTCGCGCCACGTCTTCCTCCACGCCGGCAGCATCTCAGCTCGGGGCTTATAGGATTAGATAGGTTAGAAATTGTCGGTACGTTACTATAGTTTCTATTATAAATATAAAGTATAAATCACGAAGACATATGTGTTAAGCTAGTTTGGTAAGGGTGAACATGATTTAAAGCCAACAAACATAATTTAAATCCTAATTTATGCAAATCTAGCTTTTTTACCATTTAAATATGTTCGGCCTAAAAAAGAAAGCGAGCCCAACCATGCAATGAGTGCGGTTTTTCTTCGCACCATCGACTGGTTTGTGAGTCCGGCGGTAACAAAATCAAGGCTGAGACCTGAACTGGCACTGGCACTGGCACTGGCACGCACCAACCTCTCCGCCGCGGGTCTTACCGCGGCAGTCACGGACCGTCCAAATGGGCACCGGGAAGCTCTAATCAACGGCTCTGCCTCTTCTCCACGACTCCAACTACCCCGAGCATTTCGCACGTACGCGGTCCACCACTCCACGTCTCCACCCTCTCTCTCTCTCTCTCGCGCGCGCGCCGGCGCCGGCGCTCCTTTCCGATCCGCCTATCTAGGTCTATATAAACACCCCGGCCCACGCACTGGTCAGTGCTCACACACGCGCCGAAACACCAGTTCTCTAGAGCAGCGCCGTTCGTCCATTCGCCCACGCACGCCGCGTGATCCGATCGCGTAGGGCTCCATCGATCCGCTACGGCCGCTACAATGGCAATGTCGTACACCACCCTCCACTACTTCGCCGTCTCCTGCGCCCTCCTCGTGGCATCGGTGTCGTCGCTGCCGCCGCCGGCGGTGTTCCAAGTCGGCGACGAGCGCGGGTGGACGGTGCCGGCGAACGGCACCGAGACGTACAACCACTGGGCCAAGAGGAACCGGTTCCAGGTCGGCGACGTCCTGGGTATGTGACAGTGATACGCACACTTCTTGATTGATTACTCTTGTCGTACCGTGCCTGTAACTAACCTCTGTCGGAATGCGCGTGCATGTTTGATCGACACGGCGCGTCGTCGACGCCGACGCCGCCGCCGCCGCCGCGCGCGTACGTGGTCGTGGACCCGTGGTGCATGCATGCAGACTTCAAGTACGGCGCCAACGACTCGGTGCTGCTGGTGGCGCACGACGACTACAAGCAGTGCAGCACGGAGACGCCGCTGGGCCGGTTCACCGGCGGCGACACCAAGTTCGCGCTGGACCGCTACGGCCCCGTCTACTTCGTCAGCGGCGTCGCAGGCCACTGCGAGGCGGGACAGCGGATGATCGTGCGGGTCATCAGGCCCGGCGCCTCCGCACCGCGCGGCGCCCCTGTGGCGGCGCCGGCGATGCCGCCAACCGCGAGTGGCAGCGGCAGTGGCAGATCAGGCGCGCCCAGCCCGGCCACCTCGCCGGCCGGCTCGGGTTCCGGCTCCGGTTCCAGTTCCACTTCTCCGAGCCCGAGCCCGAGCCCGCTGCCGCAGGCCAGCGATGCGTCTAGGCGCGTGCTCGTGTCGTCCGTTGCAGTTGGGCTTGTGCTCTTGGTTGCCTGTGCCATGCCCATCACCCTGTCGTCCGTGGTGGCTTGATTGAACTTAGGAGTCTGTTTTCTGCATTCATGTACTTAGTGCGCCGTCAGTTTAGGAAGTAATGTTAGCTTGTCGAGATCTAGGAGGTATACGCGTGTCGGTTAGGAATGGTTGGGCCACTGGGCCGAGTCCGCATGCTCTTTATGTTAAAGACTTGGTAATTTCAATAAATGGAGTTCTTGCCATGCTCTAAGGCTAATTGGGATTTTAATCTCGTTTTCTTATTACATTTTTGATTTTTTATTCGAACTTGAAGCCACCATTTACCCTCTGCTCTACTATTATTAGATTAATGCCGAATGGATGAATTTAAAAAAGGAAGAATCGAAAACAATTTGGTTAAAAAGTTTAATTATTCAGTCAATGTTCACTAATCAATTGTGTGTTCGGATCTGAGCGTTCATCAGATACAGATACAGCATATAAATGTAGTTTATATATATCTATATTCATTATCATAAATGTGAACAGAAAAAATGGACTACAAGAGAACTATATTTTAAGACGGAGTGAGTAATATATAAGGAACATTAGCTCGCCCAAAAGGCTGTATACACCATAATTAATCATCGCACCAAGCGCAATACAATAATATATCATTAATCTTTTATAGTCATCAATCAGGTGACATTAAGATTATCTTTTAGCTTTTATAGTTTGCACACTTGCATGCATGACGTTACTGCATGCTATCGCAAAGATAATTAAAATCGAAGTAGTATGTATATGTTTTGCACTTCCATGTCTATATCTGTTTACGTCGCACTCGCAACCCAAACGAGCACAGTACGTACGTACTCCCGGCCGGTATCGTCAATGTCCTTGCGCCGATCACGATCGATCAGCACGCCCCAGCCCTGAACCCCACGACGCCCCGCCCAACGTCGTACAGCACCTCGAACGTCCGCTGCTGCACGTTGCCGATGATGCCCAAGGAGCTGTCGTCGCTGTTGGCCGCGAAGGCGAGGCAGTTGCTGAGGATGATGCCGCTGGCGTCGAGGCTGACAACGGCGCCCCCGGAGAAGACTAGCGCGACGGACGGTATGCTGACGCTGGACTGGCCGCTGAAGTCAAAGCAGGTGTCGAGGATGCCGCTCGGCTGCGCCGGCGGGTACTGCTTCATCCCGGCCTTGAACGCCGACGACAGCGCCGAGTAGGCGGTCGGCGGCAGCCGCGTGATGACCGTGCCCGAGTCCATGACCGTCCCAGCGGAGAAGACCGAGGCGGGTATGCTGAGCTGCCTCCCGCCCACGCGGATGGCCTGGAGGCGCACGCCGTAGAACGTGGGGACCTGGCTGCTCCTGAGCATCGGCGTCTTGACGAAGCCCGAGGTTCCGCCAGCAGCGCCGAGCGTGAGGAACCCGGAGGAGCTCGGCGTCGGCGGGAGGCAGTACGAGAAGGCCCTGCCGAGCGTCCCCGCCGTCTGTGACACCAGCGACTGCGCGCCGCCGCCGAGCCCCATGAGCCCGTCGGTCTGGTCGTTGAAGCCCGACTCCACGTTGCTGCACCCGAACTGGAAGCTCCTGACGGCGCTGGAGCCCAGGGCGAGCGTGTCGGAGCTGTAGGTCCCCGTGGTGCTGGAGCCGTCGCCGTACGTGACAATGTACTGGCACTGGGAGCTGGAGGAACAGCCGTTGCCTTCCTGGCCGAGCTGCGCGCAGGCGGCAGAGCCGCAGGAGAACGGAGAGTACGTGCTCGACGAGCTGGGGTCGAAGAGTGGGTCCGCCTGGGAGTGGCACTGTGAGCACGGCTTGCACTGCACCCACGACACGTCGCTGCCGGTGTCGATGAGCATGGTCTGGGACGTGGCCGGCGAGCCCAGGCCTACGGTGATCAGGTACTCCAGCGTGTTCAGGGAGGTGCCCAGGGCCGTCGGCACGGTGGCGTCCGATCGCTGGACGTCACCACCAGCGCCACCGCCGCCTGAGACGAACTTCCGCTGGATGTAGGCAGCTCGGAGCTGATCGCGGTGGAGCGTCTCCTCCAACGTCGGCATCTTCTTGGTCGGCAACGGCGAGCATGGGCCGTGACGGTGATGCAAGGGCACCGTGGCGGCACCGGCGGACGACGAAGGAACCGCTGAAACCGTCGTCAAAGCAAGGGAAACGGTTGCCAGATATCATTACAACTGCGCACGGAATAATATTAATTAACCAAGTGGAAACTGCTGGTGCCTGCACTGCACGGACGGACATTACTGCACCTTTGGACTGGGAACAGACGGAGTCAGTCCTCGGAGAGCCCATGGACAGAACCTTGTAGCTGCCATCATCGCCTGCGCGAGCAATAGGAGAGCGATAGCTGAGAAAGAAGAGGAGGAGAAGCAGCTTCGGAATAAAAGAGGTCATGGGTGGCTTGCGGTTCAGCAGCTGAGATGCCAGATATGCAGTGAGTTGCCGCTTCAGAATGCACCTGCTGCTTATATAGAGAGACGGAGGCAGGACGACGGCGATCGACTCGTGGTGGACTAGGTAACGGTGGCGTGCATAACATGGGGGCACGACCGCCGTACCAAATCGGACGGCGAGGCGTGCGGTCTTCTCCAACGGATGTGTTGCCGCCTAGATCAGCGCACAAAAAGACCACTTTTGAATTCTTCATCTTTGTGATAACATTGGATGATTATTAGCTAAGAACGTCATCTTACTGGACAAAGTCAGTCTGTTTGAGTTCGGAAAATTAGGCAACTGGCTTATATTTAATAACAACGCATTATTTTACGCAGCAAGTTCCGACTTCGATTCCTTTGCTGGGGCAATTTACATAACAAGCTTATGAGTTATGACTAGCTAGAGAGAACGATGCTGAGTGCATATTGAAACCGTTATATATATATATATATATATATATATATATATATATATATATATATATATATATATATATATATATATATATATATATATATATATATATATATATATGGTTCCTCTCCATTTTTTTTTGTTATAAAAAAAAGTGAAATTTTGGACAGCGTCAGTGTTTCCAAAATATAACTTGGACCAATATTTTCTCTCAACATGTTTATATAACATAGGAAAAGTATTTTTACGCATGAAACTTCAATTATTTGCAGTCAGCGACAAAAGCAAGGGTTAGGCTATGGAGAGCCGCCGTACGTGGCCGCTCCTCCTTTGCTGATTGGCCAACCACCGTCGCCGTTGCTCACACCTCCTTCTCCGATGAGTACGTATATCATCGATGGTTAAAAAGAAAAGGAGACCCATCGCTCTTTTACCATAGATTTTTTTGACGATTGTTTAAGATTAGTTCAAATAAATCTGCGGGGAAAACAAATCAATGATTCTTTATTAGGGTCTCGTTACCTGCGAGATGGCTTCCGTGATTGCTATGGCAAAACCGTCATAGTAGCTAGATAGGGACGGCTAACGAGCTAAGTACAAATTTTCCAAGTTTCCTTAATTAATAAAATCTTGTTTTCTTGATATACTGAATTTTTTGAGAGCTAACTTCGAACGGAGCTTAACGAACCGAGTGTAACGAGCTGATACGAAGTAAAAAAAATCACTGAAAAACAACTCGTTTTTATTTTAAAAGGAAAAAAATGTTCAATCAGAGCATTTTATTAATCGAGCCAGTAAGCTGGCTCGACGAACTTTTATTGTCCGGACCTAGTTGTAGGCGGCGTCAATGAAATAGGGAGAAGGCTAATCTGTAGCCATTATCAGCAAGGGAAGAGTGCTTGGCACTTTCCACAAGGACAGGAGCTCAGGGTCATCGGTTTCATCAGTAATGGACAATGGTTGCGAGAGAAATGGTGGAGGCTGATGAAGAATCTGCTACAGTGTTAGAAATGCTCTATCTTGGTTGGCAAGCTTTTTAGTGAATGCTCTATCTCTTAGCTCAGCAGGGTAGCTAGGGTCTCTAGAAATGCTCACCACAACAGTGAGAAAGAAGGGCCTATCTATAACAAACATAATGTAGGTTGCAACTTGTCAAGTTGGCAACAGTTTCATATGAGCAAGATGCCGCCCGCTCACCTTTTTAATTATATGATGTTTAGAAGAAGATAATTAGTAATCAGTATGTCTCACTAATTAATTAGTTTGTTAACTTCATATATATAAAAATTAGTGGTGGGAGTATTTTGTCAATATTACACCATTTTGTAATGTGCAATAATAGCATCTGTACGTATTTGGCAGCTAATCATTCATCATGAAACGATGACGAAACCTAGTCATGCATCATTGACTTCTACTAATCTTGTGCTAATTTTATAATAATAATAACAATAGATTAGTCTGTTTCGCGAAATTTAACTACTTAAGCTTCAGATGGCGCTTTCGAGTGAGAACAGGCATACTAGGCCAGCGGACTCGGGGCACCAGTAAAGTACACCCCACCATTTATACGTTGTCCCATTGTATTTGTGTCATGGCATTGTTCACTTGAGGGCGCCATTTCGTAGAAAGATTCTGCAATGTTCGGCAACAGGTCACATCGCTGGAATGAGATTCTGTACCAGCTGTATGCTCTAATGGACCAGTCTCTGTTCCGTCCTTCAGAAGAAGAACAAGTTTATGAGAACACATTAGCGAACCTCCAAACGTTAAGTCCAAGACCCAATCATTTCTTGAAAATTACACTTGGATATACTGCATCTGCATATATAGCTATTTTTTAGATAATGGAAGTAATCATCCAGCCTTGGCTTCAAAGAAGCTATGGTCCCTTATTACAATACTAAACACTCCATATTGATCAAGTTATTGCAGCAAACAAAGTTTGGATAAAAAGCACCTAACTACAAATCCTATTGGTAAACCTCCATCCGTACTTGCTGAAAATCTCCATGACGACTGTTCGAACCAAAAATGAGCCGGCGTACTGTCCGGCCCTGAGGCCGGACGGTCCGCGGTCCGGACGGTCCGCGCCTGTGGGCCGGACTGTCCGCGCATGCGCAGAGCAGATTAGGGTTCCGAGTTTTGTGCTACGGTTGTTAGCTAAAATCGTGGGATAAGCTCGGGAATTAGTTTGTAAAGGGTCCAGCCCCCCTCCTCTATAAATAGAGAGGTATACGGCCGATTTGTAATAATAATCAATCGAATCAATACAACTTCTATTTCGCATTTTATCTTAGGAGTAGTTCTAGTCTAGTTTAGGTTTAGCTATCCAATCCTCAAATTCTTCGTCTCTCTTCGGCTCTACATCGATTAGAGGAGTCTAGGTCGGCCAGCCCGAGCCTAGACACCACCTAGGATCTTTACTCCCCGACGGGGTCCCTCCCGGGAGTGAGATCCAGGCGCCGTCGGCGATCTTCCGCCGTCCCTGCGTACGCGCGGACCATCCGGCCCCAGGGCGCGGACCGTCCGGCCGTCAGGCAGGAGCCCTAGCCGCGCACCAGGCCGCGGACCGTCCGGCCCCAGGCCGCGGACAGTCCGCCCTTGCGCAGAGAGCACCACCGCGCCTCGCACCAGGCCGCGGACCGTCCGGCCCCTGCGCGCGGACCGTCCGCCCCTGTGCAGAAGGCACCGCCACGGTTCTTGTTGAGTGTTTGGCGCTCCAAAAAGGCGTCAACAACGACATTCTCCAGCTTCAGACACGTTGTCTTTATCAACTCTTTATCATCTTCAGCCTTCTGCATTTGACTCCGGAAGCGGAACCAATAAGTTCCTCTGTAAATTACCTGCATAAATATTTTCATTGGAGATTTATCAAAAATCACATCATTTCTACTAAGCCATATTGCCCAACAAATCGCCGATGCACCCACTAGTAGAAGTTGTTTCAATCTACCTTCAATCCCATTAAGCCACGAACAGAACATATGCATTGTGTTATGTGGTGGTTTCAACCCAAAACATATTTGGACTAAACCCCATATAAAACGTACATTTTTCCACTGGAAAAACAAATGTTGAATTGACTCATTAGCTGGGCAACAAACGCATTGCTTGTTTCCATTTCAATTTCGTTTAGCAAGATTATCTTTAGTTAGAGTTACTCCCTTATACATACACCACATGAAAATCTTAATCTTTAAAGGAATCTTAAGCTTTGTAACACCCAAATTCTGAATTTGGGATTGGTAGAAGAAATTTGAGCAAAGTACCATTTATAAGTGATTAAACTTTATAGCTCACCCTTTTCAAAGGTAAATGATCATAATAAAATAAATAAAGAAACATTATGTAGTAATTGTGCATCATGTGAAAGTTTAAACTTGTGCATAAATTTGAAATCTAGAATTTAAAACTTGGTTTGATTTGAATTGGAATTTGGGTTTTTAAAATAAGAAGAAAAGGAAAGTATATACAAAATAAAAAGTATAAATAAAAGTAAGACTAGAGTTTACAAATTATACTTTCAATCTGAGGAGAATTTACCAAAGAATTTGATTTTGAAATTTGAATTCAAATTGGATTTGAAAATGAAGAAAAGAAATAGAAAATAAAAAGGGAAAAGAGAAAAACCCTAACTGGGCCAACAACCTCACATTCGGCCCATCTCCACTCATCCCACGCGCAGCCCAAGTCTCCAATTGGCGCCGACATTGGGGCCCCACCTGTCATCCTCTCGCGCTCGCGCCTGACTCATCTCTGAAATGCGGGGCCCGCGAACCGGTCTCTCTTTTGCCACGCGCGTTTGTCACCAAGCCACCGACTGGTGGGTCCCATTTGTCGGATCAATCTTCCAGGATCGTAACAAATCCCGTCCTCCACGCGCGGACTCCGCCTGGGAGCTTGTCGTTGCCGTGGGACTCGGCCCTTCACTGCCACGGACGCACGGACTCCTTGCCGCGGTTACATATAGGCGAGCCACGCGCTCTTGAACCCGCACACCATATCCCAAGCCCCCTCGCCGTGCGGTCAGCTGAGAACGGAGGAAGAGACTGAGAGAGAGAAGGTCGTCGCCGCCGTGAACCCGCACCTTCACCGACGCTCTGGAGTTCGCAAGGGGCCGGATCTACTCGATGGGGTTCGTGGGTCGCGTATGAGGAAGGAATTGGGCAAACGTGCCCAGGGGCTCTAGTGAATTCCTCGCCGTCGAAGCACTTCCGCCGTGCGCCGCGGGCAGGGCGGAACCCTGTTCAATCTCCGGTAATAAACCCTCCCCATGCTTCGCCCATGCACCTGCACCGTGTAGCTTCGTTTAATTTGATAATGGTGCTCGGGGGTGGCCGATTGGGGTCACCGCCGTTCATCTCCACCGCGCGACGACGGCGGAGCACCCTGCTCGGTTGGTGGGAAGAGGAAGACGCACGGTCACCGTTGATCTGATCATCGACGGTCGAGATTAGATCGTAAGGATACCCCTTCGCGCATTTGAATCGGAGCCGTTAAGATGAGATCGGACGGACATCGTTAGGGTCATGCCGTTTTAAATCGTGGACCGCGGATCTGAAATCCAACGGCTCTGGGTGCATACCGGTTCACGGGAACCCAGATCTAATCTGAGCCCTCCGTTTCTGATCGGACGGCTCAGCCCATCCGATACCCCTTCGCGCTGGCGCTTTTGTTAAAGAGCCCCTGCGTTTAGTTGAAATAGAACCCGCCGTCCTGTGCGGGTGTGGTCTGAGTCTGGGAATTTTTGCGCCGAAGCCCCTGCGCTTCTGTTTAATTGAGGCCCAGTCCACTGCTGTTTTAAAATGAGTAAATGAATTAGAAAATGTATTTTTAATACAAAAATAATTGCTAGAACTTAGATAATTCATAGAAAATTCATTTTAGCTCCAAATTGAGTCATTCCAATTCCTAAAATTTTGTAATAATATTCTCTATCATTTAGAATCACTGTTTTGACATGAACTCTGTTAAGAAATTAATTTATCATCTAACCCTATTATAATCACCTTAAATCTTAGGAAATTCATAACTTGAATTCTATAACTCAAAAATTAATAATTCTTTTTCTTGTGATCTTATTTTAATATGTAGATTATTAATATGTATTTTGCATATATGTTTGGTGTAATGTTAATCTTGCCTATACCATGTATGTTTGTATTGCTACGACTAGCAGTGAGGTCACGAGTCCTCTGAAGATCATCCTGGTACCTGGAATCTCAAGGCCCAGGCAAGTTGTGCCCTTGATCACTTCTTTTCACCTACTCATGTTCTAATTAATCATAATGATCTGCATAGGTTAATTTTGATGGGACCCAATAGGTTACCCTAGTTTGTCTATCTTTATACCTTGTTTACCACTGAACTTTCTGGGTAGTACTTGCTAGTGCTATATGTGGTTTTGGGTATGGAGATACACCATTCATGATTATACTTTTGTTATCAGTTGTTATTTATGATTCATGTTGAGATCATTATGTTAATTGGAACATGGAGAACCACCCGGGAAAACAGTGCTACCACGAGGGTGGAATGGGACGCCCTTGGCTGATTAATTAGGAAAGCTAGTGGAAGACTACCTTACCCGAAAGGGGCAAGGGCAGTAGGGGAGAGGTCAGTGTAGGGAGGCCCTCGGGAGGATTTTGCTGCGATGGCGGTCCTGCAAGGGATTCCTGCACTGGATCTTCCTATAAACTGTAGCGGGTTTTCGGAAGCTAGTGGAACTTTGTAAAGGCCTCGTAGTGGATCCCTAGCCATTCACCTCGGAAGTGTCTAAGGGCCTTGCAAACCCTGGCGACATGGGATACACGACTTGTGGGTAAAGATGCGCAACCTCTGCAGAGTGTAAAACTGGTATACTAGCCGTGCTCACGGTCATGAGCAGCTCGGACCCTCACATGATTAATTTATGGAACTAAATTCAATTTGTCATATGCATTGCATCGCAGGTGATGTTGTTATTACTTTTGTTCTATTACTTAATTGGGTTGGTATTTACTTATACTTAGTAATTGCTAATAAAATTTTGACCAACTTTAAAAGCAATGCTCAGCTTCAACCATCCTCTTTGGTAAGCCTTACACTTCACATGAGCTCCCACCTTTGGCGAGTTCATGCACATTATTCCCCACAACTTGTTGAGCTATGAACGTATGTGAGCTCACTCTTGCTGTCTCACACCCCCACAGGTCAAGAACAGGTACCACAGGATGAGGCGCTTGGAGGATGTTGTGATGTGTTCGTGAGAGGTCTAGGCCGTCGTCTCCCAGTCAACTTTGGGTTGCTGGACCGTTGTCTCCTTATAATGTAATTATTTATTTTGTATAGAACTCCTGTTATATATAAAGATGTGACATTCGATCCTGTGCCACTATACATCATATGTGTGAGACTTGGTCCCTGCATACCTGGTGTTTATGTTCGCGCCCGGGTCTTGGTGCCCCCGAAATCCGGGTGTGACAAGCTTCCAAATCATTTTGTTTCTTTCAACCACCCCATTATTAATAACAACAAGATACATAGAATGAATTGTAAAGATTCTATTAGCTTTCAGATTCCATTTAAATGTATCCTTATTATCATTGAGCTGAATATGCATTATACTCATAACCAGCTCATTCCAATTTCGAAGATTATTATCTTGCAATGACCGTCTAAAAGATAAATTTAACGGGACAGAACTGAGAATAGAAGCTACAATATCATTCTTCTTCCTCACTATATTATATAATGACAAGTATTTTTGCTGAAAAGAAACATTACCAATCCAAACATCTTCCTAAAACTGGATTTGCTGACCATTGTTTAGTTGAAAGGATCCAAATCTCATGAATTGGTCTTTGACTTTCATAAGTCCTGACCAAAAATAAGAGTTGCCTGGCTTCCTTTCAATTCTTCTAATTGGGTAATTTTTGCAATACTTATTTCTAAGTATTTGTTGCCATAGCCCTTCCTCATTAAGTTATTTCCATAACCATTTGGCTAACAAATATTTATTCTTAATCTCAATGTTTTGAATTCCTAGCCCTCCTTGGTCTTTCGGTTGACAAATAATGTTCCATTTTATCAACCTATATTTCTTCTTTTGATTATCGCTCTGCCAAAAGAACCTAGATCTATAATACTCTGTTTTTTGCAGTACTCCTTTTGGAACTTCAAAAAGAGAGAGCATGAACATAGTTAGGCTTGTTAAGATAGAGTTTATTAAGACCAATCTGCCACCAAAGGATAGGTATCTTCCTTTCCAACTGCTAAGCTTCTTCTCTATTCTCCCCTCTATTCTGCATAGCTACTTAACATGAGAGAAAACAGTTAGAACTAAGAATTGCTCATTTTTGGTGTTTTTTCTTTTTGAAACTTACATGGGGGTTTTGAGCCCCTACTGCAAAATAAATAAAAGACTAAAAACTAACAGAAGTCGTCCAAATTAAAACAATAGCAAGAGAAAAGAAGCGAAGGGATAAGCCTAAGCTCAATTGTTTTGGTGGTCGTGCCACCTCCCACCAGCCAAAGGAATCAAACTTTAACCGACTTAGACTCTGTTTGATTTAGTCGTAGATTTTTAAAATTCTGATTTTAACTGTGAGCTATGAGAAAGTTGTTATGTGCTGATGGTTGTTGGAAAACTAAAGTATGTTTAGTTAAAACAATTGTCAACTATAAATTCTATAAGAGCATGACCGTTTGGTAACATGGATGACAAAAATTTGGAAAACCTAGACACTTAACATATAGGCACTCATGTTAATACAAATGCTCGCTCAGTAGTATTTTCTATTTTATCAATAATTTGGAGATGTTAACCACGGTAAGAAAACAACACTTTGACCTAAGGTAAGAACCCTTTCTTTTTAATTGAAAGGTAGAGCTCCTTGCTTAAAAAAGGTAATCAAGGTAAGAAACCTTTCTTTGTACGTATTTGGCAGCTAATCATTCATCATGAAACGATGACGAAACCTAGTCATGCATCATTGACTTCTACTAGTCTTGTGCTAATTTTATAATAATAATAATAACAATAGATTAGTCTGTTTCGCGAAATTTAACTACTTAAGCTTCAGATGGCGCTTTCGAGTGAGAACAGGCATACTAGGCCAGCGGACTCGGGGCATCAGTAAAGTACACCTCTAATTTCCCACCATTTATACGTTGTCCCATTGTATTTGTGTCATGGCATTGTTCACTTGAGGGCGCCATTTCGTAGAAAGATTCTGCAATGTTCGGCAACAGGTCACATCGCTGGAATGAGATTCTGTACCAGCTGTATGCTAGCTCTAATGGACCAGTCTCCGTTCCGTCCTTCAGAAGAAGAACAAGTTTATGAGAACACATTAGCGAACCTCCAAACGTTAAGTCCAAGACCCAATCATTTCTTGAAAATTACACTTGGATATACTGCACCTGCATAGCTACTTAACCTGAGAGAAAACAGTTAGAACTAAGAATTGCTCATTTTTGGTGTTTTTTTCTTTTTGAAGCTTACATGGGTTTTGAGCCACTACTGCAAAATAAATAAAAGGCTGAAAACTAACAGAAGTCGTCCAAATTAAAACAATAGCAAGAGAAAAGAAGTGAAGGGATAAGCCTAAGCTCAATTGTTTTGGTGGTCGTGCCACCTCCTACTAGCCAAAGGAATCTAACTTTAACTGACTTAGACTCTCTTTGGTTTAGTCGTAGATTTTTAAAAATCTGATTCTAACTGTGAGCTATGAAAAAGTTGTTGTGTGGTGATGGTTATCGGAAAGCTAAAGTATGTTTGGTTGAAACAACTGTCAACTATAAATTCTGTAAGAGCATGACCGTTTGGTAACATGGATATGACAAAAAATTGGAAAATCTAGACAATTAACATATAGGCACTCATGTTAATATAAATGATCGCGCAGTAGTATTGTCTGTTTATCAATAATTTGGAGATGGTAACCATGGTTAGAAAACAACACTTTGACCTAAGGTAAGAACCCTTTCTTTTTAATTAAAAGACAGAGCTCCTGCCAGTTGCTTAAAAAAGGTAATCAAGGTACGAAAGCTTAGCTCGTTAACTTCTTAGTTGATATGTACTGACCCCATTCTAAATTATATGTTTTTTTGTTTTTAAACATATTATTTTGACTATATATCTTGGTATACTTTATATCTAATTGTACAATTACAGTTATATATAGTAAAAAATAAGGTGCTTTCACCACATGCTCAAACGGCCATAGTGTCTCTCCCCTCATAGAACCAACATTGTTGTCGATTCTTCTACAACCGGTGGTGAAATGATGTAGCAGAAATATTTTTCATGGTAGTGAATAAGAACTAGAGTTTGAATTTAATGCATGGATCAAAATTTGTAAGAACCATATAAGACCAAAAGTTGAAAGTCAAAATATATGTTTATGTCGTAAGATGCAACAAGAGTTCATATAAACTAAGCTATGGTTTTAACTAAATTTCCATAGAGATGCAATTCGAATGATGAAAACACAAATAGAGTAATGAACATCCAGATAGAGATTCTAGATGGATATTTTTTGTTTACAAAATGAACAGAGAGAGCAAAGATAACAAATTTTAATTAGTTACATAGATTTATTTATCAAAGTTTTAATGCCTAATTTGGAGAAAAAATGATAATCTAGGTGGATTGCTTTCTCTAAAAGTAACTTCACCAGGATCCCTACTTAAGCCATCAAACTAACTTTAAGGTCCATAACAAAAAAAGAGCTCTAGTAGGTCCTTACTACTATTGTCCTCAGATTTTAGAGGGACCTCAAATCCCCCTCCCACCCCTCATTCCTAGGGGCCATAGTGCAAGTCCTCAAATGATGTTTGTTGAGTGCTCTTGGAACCGTTCTCACTTATCTGCCTCTAAGACTATCTCCAGCAGATTACCCATACTCATACTCATATTCAAACTCCACTCTGCGAACGGTGCAGTCTACAGTGCAGAATAGTGTAAAAAGTGCTTATGGATAAACTTTGGCTGAACTGCTGGAGTCCGCCTAATGCTGATATGCCTCCTCCTCTATCTCCAATTAGGAAAACACAAATGTGTATTGGAAGTGAGAAGATCAAATGTTTTGTGATAATCATATAAGGTCATCTGTTTTGGGTTGGAGAAAGTATTTATTTTCAAACGCATAGAAAACTATGTTCACATTTTCAAAAGAAAGAGAGATAACATGAACATAAATTTTAGTATAATGCATTCATAGGAAAGATAACTCAACATCTTAGATAAGTAAAAAAGTTATATTAGCTTGTCTTATAGCCAAGACAGGTCAATAAAAACACAAAATCCAATACTAGAGAGTATTCTAGAGAGAGTGTGTGTGCTTGCGGTGAATTTGGCCATCGTTTGCTTGCATGATTCCCACAGTCTGCATGTAGGCCTACTGACCTCCACCCTGCAACATGTGTGACAAGAGTTATGAGTGTTTGGTTTCAGGGGCCAAAGTTTAGTACGTGCCACATCAAATATTTGAATGGTATTACGAGTATTAAATATAAACTAGTTATAAAAATAATTATAAAGCTAAAGACTAACGATAAGAAAAATTTATTAAAACTAATTAGTCCATGATTAGCAAATGTTTACTATAGCATTACATAAGTGAATCATGATCTAATTGGGTTTAATAGGTTCGTCTTATTGTCGGGGATACGATCCTTGGTCCTTAGGCCGCATCGGTCAGTAAGCACACCGGTGGAAATGCCTCTGGTAACGGGGACCCGATGGTCAATCGGAGGAGACATGTGACGTCTATCCTGGAAGAACCTGTCCCCGCGAACCCCGTCGCACTGAGCTCGGGATCGAGTGTGCCGAAGAGAAACCACTTGAGTGGATCCCGCGCTTGGCCCAAGACCAACCCGTCGTAAATGACTGACCATATTAAATACACCTGATGTCGAGCCACAGCGGAGGCGCCAATTGTAACACCCGGTTTTAAAGGACAAAGCCGGGTGCATCTCATACATGCGCCAAAGAAGACAACATATATAATAACAGAGTGTATAGAGATAAATGTCATAAAACATCAGAGTATTTATTACATAGCGGAAGACTTATTACAAATTAAAATAATAAATATAGAACGAACTAAGGATCGATGGCGCCAATGTCGACTGAGAAACGCCACCTAGATCAGATCGAACTCCTCAGTGTTAGGTGGCTCCTCTTCGACCACCTGCTCTTCTCCTGTGGGGGGGGGGTGTGAGACAGCAAGAGTGAGCTCACATACGATCATAGCTCAACAAGTCGTGGGGAATAATGTGGCATGAACTCACCAAAGGTGGGAGTTCATGAAGTGTAAGGCTGATCAATGAAATAAAGGCTGAAGCTGAGCATTGCTTTTATAAGTTGGTCAAAATTTTATTAGCAGTTACTAAGTGTAAGTGAATACCAAACCATAGTAATAATAAGTAAAAGTAATAATAAAATAATCCCAAATGCAATGAAATGACAGGTTAAGTTTAAGTTCCATAATTTAATCATGTGAGTGTCCGAGCCGCTCATGACCGTGAGCACGGCTAGTATACCAGTTTTACACTCTGCAGAGGTTGCGCATCTTTACCCACAAGTCGTGTTACCCATTTGCCACGGAGTTGATCAGACTCCATACACCTCTACCTAGGAAGCGAGGCAGGGTACCACTACGAGGCCTTTACAAAGTTCCACTAGCTTCAGACTACCCGCTACAGTTTATAGGAAGCTCCAGTGCAGGGTTCTTGCCTGACCGCCATCGCAGCAAAATCAACCAAGGACCTCCCTACACTGACCACTCCCCTACTGCCCTTGCCCCTTTCGGGTAAGGTAGCCCTCCACTAGCTTTCCTAGTTAATCAGCCAAGGGCGTCCCATTAAACCCTTGTGGTAGCACTGTTTTCCCGGGTGGTTCTCCATGTTCCCATTAACATAATGATCTTAACATGAACAAGGAAGAATAAAACAGATAACAATAAATAGTATAACATTGAGTGATGAATATCTCTATACCCAAATCCACATAAAGCAATAGCATGTACTACCCAAAACTTTAGTAGTAAAACCAGTGGTGAAGCAAGGTATAAAGATAGTCAAATCTAGGGTATCCTATTGGGTCCCCTCAAAATTAACCTATGCAGATCATTATGAATAATAAGAACATGAATGGGTAAAAGAAGTGATCAAGGGCACAACTTGCCTTCAATGAGCTCCTGCTCAGCTATCTCTACTTGTTGAACCTCAGAATCCTGTGTAGCCTGCCCGTCTACTCGCATCAACACAATACATACATGGCATAGCATCAATTAACATCACATCAAACATGCAAATAGAATATACAGTAATAAACTAGACATTAAAATAAGATCACAGGAACTGGAATTATTAATTTTGGAGTTACAGATTTTAAGTTATGGATTTTCTAATGTTTTATGTGCTTAATACAAGATTAAGTGCTAGATAAGCTTTAAATCATCTTTCATGTTAAAACAGAGGCATTAATGCGTAGACAATATTATTACAAAAATTTAGGAACTGGAATGGTCCAAATTGGAGTTCATATGAATTTTATATGAATTTTACAAGTTCCTACTATTATTTTTGTGTTAAAAATGAATTTAGAATGGATTTTCTCTGATTTTATTGATTCCCGGACTAGGCGTCAAAATTTGTAAAGCGCAGGGGCTGATCTACAAAAATTCCTTAGACTCAGAGAATATGACTCTGGACCGCGGGTTGATTTCTTTTAATCACAGGGTCTCTTTAGCAAAAGTTGAAGGCCGAAGGGGTATGGTGTGATATGGGCCGTTGGATCCGAGATCGAGCGCCCCGATTAGATCCGGCGGCCCGCAAGGCGGCAAGTGTCCCCAGACGTTGGATTCCCCACTGGCGGCCCTGATTTAAAATCCTGTGACCTAATCTCAGTCGTTCATCAACCGATGGACGGACGCGATAGCCCTAGTGCCGAATCGGTATACTTGATCTAATTCCGCGCGCTGGATCAAGATCCGACGGTGGTCATCCTACCCCTATCCCAGCGTCGACGCCGGAGCGGCAGAGCGGCGGTGCTCCATCACACACGGCGGCGCCATTGCCGGCCCCGTCAATTCCCCGACTACGAGCCCGAAATGCCACATCCAAACCAGTTAACTGAGGCGGAGGTAAATGCGAAGTCGTCGGAGGGATACTCACAAAGAATTTGCCCGCGGAGGTGCCCAGTCCACGGCGAGTAGCGGATCCGCGGCGAAGCCCAACTACGGCGAGAAATTGACGCCACCCCGCTGAACAATACGGCCAGACTTTGTCAGGGTCGTCTTCCCGGTGTCGCAGAGAAGCCACACGGCCCCCAACCGAGACTTCAACGGCGGCAGGAACAGATTCCTGTCGCGGCGGCGCTCTCACACTCCCCACGGGCAGCGACGACGGAGGGATGCGACTGTTCTGGGGTCCTCGGCGCAGGGAACAAAGAGGGGAAGAGGGACATCGGGCGCAGGGCGAAGACCCGAGGGCCACGGCTTTATCCCCAAGGCGCGGCAGGCTCCGTCGCCAGCTTCCTCGGCCGCGCCGCGCGGAGCTGTTGCAACAGAACAACCGCGAGAAAAGGGGAAGATTGAACTGACCCCCGGGGGCCACACGTCATTCACAGCGTCGTGTATGCAGTGGTTGGCAGCGTAGGCCCACTGGTCGGCGCTTGGAGGACATCCAGCGCGCGCGCGCAAGGGCTAATCCCGCGGGGGCCACCTGCCAGTGATAGAATTAAGGGGGGGGGGGCGCGGGATAGTGTGGTTCGGTGGGCTGCGCGGTTGAAGACCACATGGGCCGCACGGATGTTATCTCCAGATGGGCCAGATGAAGTATCCGAGGCCCAGGTATGCTCCCTTCCCTTTTTCTTTTATGTTTTATTTTCTGTTTTTCTTTTATTTATAACTCCTTTGAATCCAAATTTTGAATGCCATCTCAAGTGCAAATTTAAACTCATTTTAACTATGCATATTGGTCATACCAAATTATGAGGATGTTATTTAAGTTATAAGATTATTTTATATTGGATATTGTTTCCTTCTTTCCTCTATTTTCATGGCTTTGCTTTCAATTTAGAGGTTAAATTCCATTTGTCCATTAATATTAATATGTTGTTAATGACACATTTATTTTTATTATCCGCATATGCACAATCAAATAAAACCCAGCATGATGCACATTTTAATTTAATTGTCATTAGTCAATTAATGACTTTTGGAAGTGTTGATTCACCTGTTATAATTGATAGAGGCAAAAATATGTGTAAATCAACTATGTTTTAAATTTTTACATTTTAAGTATTACAAATCCTACCCCCCTTAAAAATAATCTCGTCCTCGAGATTTAAGAAGATCTAGGGAAAAGGTTGGGAAAATCTATGCGAAGCTCTTCTTCTCTTTCCCAAGTAGCTTCATCTTCACCATGGTGACTCCATTGTACTTTGCACATCTTTATCACCTTGTTTCTTGTAACTCGAGTCAAAGTGTCCAGAATCTTGATAGGGTATTCAGCATAAGTCAAATCCTCTTGAACACTAAGGTCCTCCATTGGTAGCTGCTCCTCAGGTACCCTGAGGCACTTCTTAAGCTGAGACACATGAAACACATCATGTACATCTGACAGATGATCGGGTAACTCCAGTTGATATGCAACTTCACCCACTCGCTTTAAGATCAAGAAAGGTCCAATGAAGCGAGGGGACAACTTTCCTTTAACTTTAAATCTCCTCATACCCCGAAGTGGTGACACCTTCAAGTAGACATGATCACCCTCCTTAAACTCCAGTAGTCTTCTCCTATTATCAGCATAGCTCTTTTGCCTGGATTGTGCAATTCTCAAATTTTCTCTTATCATTCGAACTTGTTCTTCTGCCTCTTGAATAAGTTTAGGCCCAAAGAACTGTCTTTCTCCAGTCTGATCCCAATATAGGGGAGTCCTGCATTTTCTGCCATACAAAGCCTCAAATGGTGACATCTTCAAACTAGCCTGGTAGCTATTATTATAAGAAAACTCAGCATAGGGTAAGCTCTTCTCCCAACTGCCACCATGTTTAAGAGCACAAGCTCTTAACATATCCTCCAGGACTTGATTAGTTCTCTCTGTCTGTCCGTCAGTCTGGGGATGGTAGGCTGAACTAAAATTCAACTTTGTATCCAAACTCTCATGCAACTTCTTCCAAAACCGAGAAGTAAACTGTGATCCTCGATCAGACACGATCTTCTTAGGCACTCCATGTAAACAAACTATCCGAGTCATATACAATTCTGCTAGCTTGGCTCCCGTATAATTAGTCCTCACAGGTATGAAATGAGCCACTTTTGTCAATCTGTCTACAATTACCCAAATAGAGTCATATCCTGCTGGAGTGCGGGGTAGTCCAACAATAAAATCCATACCAATTTCTTCCCATTTCCACTCAGGTATCTTCAATGGGTGCAATAGTCCAGCGGGTCTTTGATGTTCGGCCTTGACTCTTTGACACACATCACACTTAGCCACATGAGCAGCCACATCTCTTTTCAGTCCATACCACCAATACTTTTGCTTCAAATCTTGATACATCTTAGTGCTTCCAGGGTGGATAGAATAATCAGAATCATGAGCTTCTTTCAATATAGCCTCACGGAGGCTATCGATCTCTGGAACACATATCCGATCTTTGAACCATATAGTACCTTGCTCATCCTCCGTGAACTCCGGAACTCTTCCTTCAGTAATAAGATCCTTGATCTCTTGAATCTTAGCATCACCAACCTGACCTTTACGAATCTCTTGCTCTAAGGTAGGTTCCAACTCAATGGTGACTCCTTCAGTGTGAGTAACAATTCCCAAATTGAGTCTCTCAAAGTCTTTTGCTAATTCATCGGGTAGCTGGACAACAAAAGCGGAGTGAACATGTTCTTTCCGACTCAAGGCATCTGCAACCAAATTTGCCTTGCCTGGGTGATAGTGAATCTCCAAGTCATAATCCTTGATGAGCTCCAACCAACGACGTTGTCTGAGGTTGAGATCCTTCTGAGTGAATATATACTTCAAACTCTTGTGATCCGTGTACACTTGACACTTAGTTCCCATAATGTAGTGTCTCCAAATCTTCAGTGCATGCACAACTGCTGCCAGCTCTAAGTCATGAGTGGGGTAGTTCAATTCATGCTTCCGCAACTGACGAGATGCATAGGCAATCACATGACCTTCTTGCATAAGCACACATCCAAGTCCTTGGCCACATGCATCACAATAAATATCAAATCCTTTCTGCAAGTCTGGCATAATCAATACTGGAGGTGACATCAATCTTTCCTTCAATTGATCAAAGCTCTCTTGACATTTCTCATCCCACTTAAATTCTCTTCCTTTTTCCAAAAGCGATGTCATAGGCTTGGCAATCTTAGAAAACCCTTCAATAAATCTCCGATAATATCCAGCGAGACCCAAGAAACTCCGGATCTCAGTAACTGTAGTGGGCACTCTCCACTCCATAATCTCCTTCACTTTAGCAGGATCCACTGCTATTCCTCCATTAGAAATAATATGACCAAGGAATGGCACCTTGTCAATCCAAAACTCGCACTTGCTGAACTTAGCGTAGAGTTGATTATCTCGCAACTTCTGTAGCACCAACCTCAGATGTTGTTCATGATCACTTTCATTCTTAGAATAGATAAGAATATCATCGATGAATACCACGACGAATCTGTCCAAATACTCCATAAACACCTTATTCATCAAATTCATGAAATAAGCTGGTGCATTGGTTAATCCAAATGACATAACAGTAAACTCATATAATCCATATCGGGTTGAGAAAGCCGTCTTAGGAATATCCGATGGTCTAATCTTCATCTGATGGTATCCCGATCGGAGATCAATCTTCGAGAATACCCTGGCTCCTCTCATCTGATCAAATAAATCCTCAATACGGGGCAACGGATACTTGTCCTTCACCGTAACATCATTAAGAGATCTATAATCCACACACATCTGTTGCGATCCATCCTTCTTCTGCACAAATAACACCGGTGCTCCCCAAGGTGAGGAACTCGGACGAATATACCCCGCCTCTTGTAACTCCGTCAACTGCTTCTTTAGTTCCTTCAACTCCTCTACGGACATTCTATATGGCCGTTTAGAAATAGGGGCGGTTCCAGGTAAGAGATCAATAACAAACTCAACTTCTCTATCAGGTGGCATCCCTGGTAACTCCTCTGGAAAGACATCCGGAAAATCTCTAACCACCCGGATGTTGTCACCAACAAACTCCTCAGGCATAAAGAACATTGCACGCATGGATGAGGAGGTTACTGCAATATTAACTAGAAATCTTTCTCCTTTAGTGGTAGTGAGTTCTATGGTACCTCTACCACATGCTATAACGGCCTTTGCCTTTCTTAGCCATGACATACCAAGGATCAGATCTATACTGCTTGACTCTAATATTATAGCAGTAGCTCCAAATTCTCTACCCATAATAGTTAATGTCAATCTTCGTGTCATTTGATTCGCCTCAACAGGCCCTTTAGGAGTAATTACTATCAGGGGTTTTCTCATATTTAGCAGTGGTATTTCATTTGTGTTGGCATAACGAGCAGACATGAATGAATGTGTAGCACCAGAATCAAATAATATTGTTGCAGGAATTGCATTAACATAAAACATACCAATTACGAGGTCACCACCCTCAGGAGTATCATCAATGCTGACTTGATTCACCCTGGATATAGAATATCCCTTGCCAGGGGTCTGTTGCTTGTTCTGAGCTGGAGTAGTAGCAATCCTCTGTGGGCAGACATTTGCATAATGACCAATCTTCCCACACTTGAAACATTGAGTGCCCGGACTCTGTCCTGCAAACTTTGTCGGGGTGCCAGTGGGAGTGGCCTGACGAGTAGGTGTCCTCAGTGGTGATTGCTGAACTGGGCGTGGTCCTCCTGGTCGAGTCGGTGTACCCTGTGGTGAACTGTAACGAGGACGAACACTGCTGCTACCCTGTCCTTGCGAGATAGCCTTTCTCTTCAAATCACCCAGTTGAACACGCTTGTGTTCAATAGCAAGGGCCTTATCCAGTAGCCTCTGAAATGATGGAAAGGTGTGTGCAACCAGTGCATACTGCAAGGGTCCATTAAGTCCTTCAATGAAGTGCTCCTGCTTTCTATCATCCTCAGCAACTTCCTCCGGAGCATACCTCGACAGCTGAATAAATTTGTCTCTGTACTCGCTGACCGACATATTGCCTTGCTTCAATGACAGAAACTCCTTCTTCTTGATCTTTATCATCCCAGCTGGAATATGGTAGTTCCTGAATTGTGTACTGAACTCTGCCCAAGTAATAGTATCAGCAGCATCATGGGCAGCTGTATAAGAATCCCACCAGTCAGCAGCAGGACCAATCAGACGTCCAGAAGCATATAAAACCTTCTCCCGGTCAGTGCATTGTGCAATATTCAGCATCTTCTCAATTGCTTTCAGCCAATCATCTGCATCAAGTGGATCTGGCGAACTTGCAAATGTAGGTGGCTTATGACTCATGAACTCCCGGTGCTTATCACGAGGTGGAACTGGTGGTGGTGGTGGAGGCAATGGCACTTGTTGCTGTTGTTGCTGTTGTTGAAGTTGTTGTTGCAGCTGCTGTTGTTGCGCCCTCCTTTCTTGGCGTATCTCATCTCTCTCCTGGCGCAGCTCCTGGCGTATATCTTCTCTTTCCTGACGCATCTCTTGGCGTTCTTGCTGCATCTGGGCACGCATATCAGCCATAGTGTCCGCCATTTGCTGCATCACCGCCATCTGAGCAGCAACCAGAGGGTCAACTCCGCCTGGTGGAGGATTGGGAGGATTCATCTCTGCTGGCTGTGGCTGAGGTTGTCTATATATCCTTCGAGTGTGTCGATTAGGAGGCAAATCAATTCCACCACCCCTCCTGGTATTGACCATCTGAGTTAGATACATATGGTAAGAGAATAGTAGACAAGGCAGTAATTACAATCATGTTACTTTGGGGGATTTATTAGCTAAACAGTTTAATGTTTTACCTACCATAGCTAATTTATTACCTTATGCTGGCACATGCTAAGATGTCCATGTAATATTTCAATCAATCAAAGAAGCAAATCAGACATTTATCATCAGAACAATCAACCAACATTTTTAATAGAGAAAATAGTTTTAATTTTTTTGTCTTAGGTTCCCTATCTCTTAAAAAGATCATAATGGTAGGATTCCAAGGTGTGAAATCCATCTTGTCTTAGAGTAGAAAGGATAAGATTAATCAGAGTAGAAAAGTAGAAGGTGAGACATGATCAAGATAAGATAAGAAAGAATCAGAGTAAGGTAAGTAGGTAAGGGTTTGTCCATATCTATCTAGGTTTCGTCCTACAGTCAACATTTTCCTCTGATACCACTTCTGTAACACCCGGTTTTAAAGGACAAAGCCGGGTGCATCTCATACATGCGCCAAAGAAGACAACATATATAATAACAGAGTGTATAGAGATAAATGTCATAAAACATCAGAGTATTTATTACATAGCGGAAGACTTATTACAAATTAAAATAATAAATATAGAACGAACTAAGGATCGATGGCGCCAATATCGACTGAGAAACGCCACCTAGATCAGATCGAACTCCTCAGTGTTAGGCGGCTCCTCTTCGACCACCTGCTCTTCTCCTGTGGGGGGGGGGGTGTGAGACAGCAAGAGTGAGCTCACATACGATCATAGCTCAACAAGTCGTGGGGAATAATGTGGCATGAACTCACCAAAGGTGGGAGTTCATGAAGTGTAAGGCTGATCAATGAAATAAAGGCTGAAGCTGAGCATTGCTTTTATAAGTTGGTCAAAATTTTATTAGCAGTTACTAAGTGTAAGTGAATACCAAACCATAGTAATAATAAGTAAAAGTAATAATAAAATAATCCCAAATGCAATGAAATGACAGGTTAAGTTTAAGTTCTATAATTTAATCATGTGAGTGTCCGAGCCGCTCATGACCGTGAGCACGACTAGTATACCAGTTTTACACTCTGCAGAGGTTGCGCATCTTTACCCACAAGTCGTGTTACCCATTTGCCACGGAGTTGATCAGACTCCATACACCTCTACCTAGGAAGCGAGGCAGGGTACCACTACGAGGCCTTTACAAAGTTCCACTAGCTTCAGACTACCCGCTACAGTTTATAGGAAGCTCCAGTGCAGGGTTCTTGCCTGACCGCCATCGCAGCAAAATCAACCAAGGACCTCCCTACACTGACCACTCCCCTACTGCCCTTGCCCCTTTCGGGTAAGGTAGCCCTCCACTAGCTTTCCTAGTTAATCAGCCAAGGGCGTCCCATTAAACCCTTGTGGTAGCACTGTTTTCCCGGGTGGTTCTCCATGTTCCCATTAACATAATGATCTTAACATGAACAAGGAAGAATAAAACAGATAACAATAAATAGTATAACATTGAGTGATGAATATCTCTATACCCAAATCCACATAAAGCAATAGCATGTACTACCCAAAACTTTAGTAGTAAAACCAGTGGTGAAGCAAGGTATAAAGATAGTCAAATCTAGGGTATCCTATTGGGTCCCCTCAAAATTAACCTATGCAGATCATTATGAATAATAAGAACATGAATGGGTAAAAGAAGTGATCAAGGGCACAACTTGCCTTCAATGAGCTCCTGCTCAGCTATCTCTACTTGTTGAACCTCAGAATCCTGTGTAGCCTGCCCGTCTACTCGCATCAACACAATACATACATGGCATAGCATAAATTAACATCACATCAAACATGCAAATAGAATATACAGTAATAAACTAGACATTAAAATAAGATCACAGGAACTGGAATTATTAATTTTGGAGTTACAGATTTTAAGTTATGGATTTTCTAATGTTTTATGTGCTTAATACAAGATTAAGTGCTAGATAAGCTTTAAATCATCTTTCATGTTAAAACAGAGGCATTAATGCGTAGACAATATTATTACAAAAATTTAGGAACTGGAATGGTCCAAATTAGAGTTCATATGAATTTTATATGAATTTTACAAGTTCCTACCATTATTTTTGTGTTAAAAATGAATTTAGAATGGATTTTCTCTGATTTTATTGATTCCCGGACTAGGCGTCAAAATTTGTAAAGCGCAGGGGCTGATCTACAAAAATTCCTTAGACTCAGAGAATATGACTCTGGACCGCGGGTTGATTTCTTTTAATCACAGGGTCTCTTTAGCAAAAGTTGAAGGCCGAAGGGGTATGGTGTGATATGGGCCGTTGGATCCGAGATCGAGCGCCCCGATTAGATCCGGCGGCCCGCAAGGCGGCAAGTGTCCCCAGACGTTGGATTCCCCACTGGCGGCCCTGATTTAAAATCCTGTGACCTAATCTCAGTCGTTCATCAACCGATGGACGGACGCGATAGCCCTAGTGCCGAATCGGTATACTTGATCTAATTCCGCGCGCTGGATCAAGATCCGACGGTGGTCATCCTACCCCTATCCCAGCGTCGACGCCGGAGCGGCAGAGCGGCGGTGCTCCATCACACACGGCGGCGCCATTGCCGGCCCCGTCAATTCCCCGACTACGAGCCCGAAATGCCACATCCAAACCAGTTAACTGAGGCGGAGGTAAATGCGAAGTCGTCGGAGGGATACTCACAAAGAATTTGCCCGCGGAGGTGCCCAGTCCACGGCGAGTAGCGGATCCGCGGCGAAGCCCAACTACGGCGAGAAATTGACGCCACCCCGCTGAACAATACGGCCAGACTTTGTCAGGGTCGTCTTCCCGGTGTCGCAGAGAAGCCACACGGCCCCCAACCGAGACTTCAACGGCGGCAGGAACAGATTCCTGTCGCGGCGGCGCTCTCACACTCCCCACGGGCAGCGACGACGGAGGGATGCGACTGGTCTGGGGTCCTCGGCGCAGGGAACAAAGAGGGGAAGAGGGACATCGGGCGCAGGGCGAAGACCCGAGGGCCACGGCTTTATCCCCAAGGCGCGGCAGGCTCCGTCGCCAGCTTCCTCGGCCGCGCCGCGCGGAGCTGTTGCAACAGAACAACCGCGAGAAAAGGGGAAGATTGAACTGACCCCCGGGGGCCACACGTCATTCACAGCGTCGTGTATGCAGTGGTTGGCAGCGTAGGCCCACTGGTCGGCGCTTGGAGGACATCCAGCGCGCGCGCGCAAGGGCTAATCCCGCGGGGGCCACCTGCCAGTGATAGAATTAAGGGGGGGGCGCGGGATAGTGTGGTTCGGTGGGCTGCGCGGTTGAAGACCACATGGGCCGCACGGATGTTATCTCCAGATGGGCCAGATGAAGTATCCGAGGCCCAGGTATGCTCCCTTCCCTTTTTCTTTTATGTTTTATTTTCTGTTTTTCTTTTATTTATAACTCCTTTGAATCCAAATTTTGAATGCCATCTCAAGTGCAAATTTAAACTCATTTTAACTATGCATATTGGTCATACCAAATTATGAGGATGTTATTTAAGTTATAAGATTATTTTATATTGGATATTGTTTCCTTCTTTCCTCTATTTTCATGGCTTTGCTTTCAATTTAGAGGTTAAATTCCATTTGTCCATTAATATTAATATGTTGTTAATGACACATTTATTTTTATTATCCGCATATGCACAATCAAATAAAACCCAGCATGATGCACATTTTAATTTAATTGTCATTAGTCAATTAATGACTTTTGGAAGTGTTGATTCACCTGTTATAATTGACAGAGGCAAAAATATGTGTAAATCAACTATGTTTTAAATTTTTACATTTTGAGTATTACACCAATCTGCCTCCCACTCATGACCTACGAACCCCTCGGGATGCAGAGCATTCATGACCTGTGAGCTCGTCGGACTGTGACACATTTACGCCCCCCACGTTCTCCAACCATGACACACTCATGACCTATCAGGACTAGGCCTTAGTGCACATGCCGCGTACAGTGGCGCAACACGATGAGCCGCGCCAAGCCCGATGTTACGAAGGCCAGAGGTTGGCATAGCCCAAATGATGGCGCTCGGCCCACGATGCTCGTGCCATCTACAATAAAGAATACATGACAGCCAAGCGATCATGAGGACGTGTGACTTTACCTCATGGTAAGACGCCCAATTTTACAATCGTTTGGTGGCTCCTTCCCAAGGAAGCCACCAAGAGCTGACCCCCTTCTTAGCCTATAAAAGGAGGAGGTCGGCCCCCAGACACGGGAGGTTCTTTTGTCTCGAGTGGACTCACAGCTTCCTTCCGCTCGGACGGACGACGCCCAGAAGGCCGAAGAACAGGAGGAGGACCTGGAGACCGGAGCCCCACCACCAAGCCGAGACTTAGCTAGGAGTGCACCTTGTAACCACCTCCACCATGAACAAGAGACTTGAAAGCCTCTCCTTCCTCTCTCCTTCTGCTTGTAACCCCTACTACGAGCTTTTATCATCAATGGTGTCAGTAGCGCAAGTCGCCGATAACTAGATGTAGGGACGTTCTGCCCGAGTTAGTATAAATTTTACACCCCGTTCGGAGCCCGGAACACGCACAATAAATTTACTTGTCGGAGCGAGGTTCAAATCACCGAAACTTATCGTTTAGTGTTGATCAGTATAATTACTTTTGTAATTAAACTATAATTAATATTTCTAACTAGCATCCAAACATTCTATGTGATAGTGATTAAGAAAATAGTTTGCTTGCGTGGAACTATAATTAATATTCTTAACTAGCATCCAAACATTCTATGGGATAGGTATTAAGAAAATAGTTTGCTCGCGTGGAAACGACATGGACTTTGCTTGCATCCAAACATAATGCATTCACTGGAAACTGGAAGCTACTCACTTTCTTAGCAAATCACCATATAAATAATTCAAAATACATCTATAGCAGCCCCTTAATCTGATTTATCCCTCCCAAACTTAAATCCTACCATCGCCTCTGTATCCATTGCATCTTGCGTGGCCGAGCGAACTCTGTTCCTGCCATCTGCCATGGTGTCGTCCCCCTCGCCGCGTACGTGATGCCTGTAGTGGACAACGGGTGGCTCTCTTTCGCCGCCTTTGCTTCACCTGTTTGATTTATGACTAACTGTATTATACTTTGTTTAAGATTAGTTGTTCCAATTGAAGAACTAACTTTAGACAGAAAAGTTAGATAAAGTGTGGCAAGTTAAACAGCGAATCAAACGCTCGTTCGGCTGCGCTCGGTTGTGTGGGTTCGGCAGCTTTGTTTGGCACCGGAGATTCCTGGACAGTGGCGTGTGGCGCGTCTGTATCAGCAACAGCGACGTGCGTCGTCGTCAGGATTCTACGCTGCGTCTTAGCTTGTGTGTCCCCTGCGGCAGTTGGTCATCCATCCACGGCTATCTTCTCTACTACTCTAATTAACGGCACTACGTGTGTGTACGTACGCGCTGCGCCGTTGTTGTTGGGGAGTCTGAGAGAGAGATGGATGGACAGGCCGAACGAGCTAGCTTCTCAGGAGCTGTGCAAGCTTGTCCGGCCGGGCACAAGTGCACAACACAAGACGTCGTCGTCCCCGGACCAAAAAGAAGTTGCTGCACCTGCACAAGCCGATAGATGCCCTGTCACTATATGGATAGATACTTAGATATAATAGCTCTGATTTGTAATTTGTAGGTGTTGGTATCGATCTGGGCGTCAATCACTGTTACCGTCCGACGGTGTTTCCTGCACGGTGCGGACAGTCCGCAGCTTTGGACCGGATGGTACGCGACCTAGCTGCAGGGGCGGCTCCTTCCCTTCGTTGCTTCAGACGGTCCGTGCCCTAGACCAGACCATCCGTAATGACGTAGGATCCTCTTTCTTCTCACGGGGCTTCTGTTTGGCAGATAATCCCGTTTAACACAGCTGCACTAAGCACATAGACATCCGGTATCACTTTCTGAGAGACCACCAGCAAAGGGAGATATCGATATTTTCCATGTTAGCACACGCACCAGCTAGCTAATATCTTTACCAAGCCTTTAGATGAAAGAAGATTTTGTGAGCTACGTAGTGAGCTAAATGTCTTAGATTCGCAGAACTTGGATTGATTTATAGCATATATGTGACTTTATGCCTTTGGTCATGTTCTCTTAATCTTAATTGTGCTTTATTGCTTATTTTGGTGCTCAAGTTGTAAAATGTCATCTATGGACCTCACAAGTCCTTCTACATTAATGCATATCTTTAGGGGTAGAATATTGTCGGGGACCGTAATTAGGGGTACCACCAAGACTCCTAATCTCAGCTGGTAACCCCCATCAGCACAAAGCTGCAAAGGTCTGATGGGCGCAATTCCGGTCAAGGCTCCGTCCACTCAAGGGACATATCTCGCCTCGCCCGAGCCCAGCCTCGGGCAGGAACGGAAGACCAAGGCAGATTCACGCCTCGCCCGAGGGTCTCCTCAAGCAACGGGCGCACCTTCGACTCGCCCGAGGCCCAGCTCGGGTAGGCTTCACGGAGAAGCAACCTTGGCCAGATCGCCTCGCCAGCCGACTGGATCGTAGGAGCATTCAATGCAAGGATCGTCTGACACCTTATCCTGACGCGCGCTTTCCAGTCGACAAGGCCGAAGTTACCGCAGTCACTTCGCCCCTCCACTGACTGACCTGACAGGAAAACAGCGCCGCCTACGCTGCTTCGACTGTTGTGCCACCCGCTAGGGTGAGGCTGACAGCAACCAAGTCCAGCCTCGGGCGCTATAGGAATCTCCGCCTCGCCTGACCCTAGGGCTTGGACTCGACCTCGCCTCGGACGACGATCTCCGCCTCGCCCGACCCCAGGGCTCGGACTCGACCTCGCCTCGGACGATGATCTCCGCCTCGCCCGACCCCCGGGCTCGGACTCAGCCTCAACTCCGGAAGACGGTCTCCGCCTCGCCCGACCCCAGGGCTCGGACTCAGCCTCGACCTCGGAGGAGTCACCACCTCGCTCGGGCCGACCACACCACAAGGGGAAGCCATCATTACCCTACCCCTAGCTAGCCTAGGCTACGGGGAACAAGACCGGCGTCCCATCTGGCTCGCCCCGGTAAAACAAGTAATGATGGCACCCCGCGTGCTCCATGACAACGGTGGTTCTCAGCCCCCTACGGAAGCAAGGATATGTCAGCAAGGATCCGACAGCCCCGACAGCTGTGCTTCTACAGTGCTCAAGCGCTCCTCCGACGGCCACGACGCCACATGAACAGGGCTCCAACACCTCTCCGACAGCCACGTCGGCACGTACATAGGGCTCTAGCTCCTCTCTGCTAGACACGTTAGCACACTGCTACACCCCCGTTGTACACCTGGACCCTCTCCTTACGTCTACAAAAGGAAGGTCCAGGGCTCTCATACAAGGGGGTGGCCGCGCGGGAGAATGGGCAGCCTCACGCCCCCTCTCTCTCTCTCCCCCACGAACGCTTGTAACCCCCTACTACAAGTGCATCCGCCCTGGGCGCAGGACAACACGAGGCCGCGGGTTCCCCTTACTGTTTTCCCCCCTTGTGTCTCCGTCTTGCGCCGACCCATCTGGGCTAGGACACGCAGCGATAATTTACTCGTCGGTCCAGGGACCCCCGGGGTCGAAACGCCGACAGTTGGCGCGCCAGGTAGGGGCCTGCTGCGTGTTGATGAACAACTTCCTGTTAAGCTCCAGATGGGGAGTCTCCAGCAACCTCTCCAACCCGGGACGAAGCTCCGTTTCAGGAGTCTTGAGTTTATGTCCCTCGATGGCAGCTACGACATGATACTCCTTCCTCCGCCACGCGACAACGACAATGGCAGTCGTCAGCCTGCCCGCCGGCGGCAGAATCGACGACGTCTTCCCCGCGTGGCGGAAGAACAGCATCCGAGTCTGTCCCGTCACCTTCCCCGTCGACGGGGAAGGAGGCGGGGCAATCATGGCCAAGCAGGAGGCGGTGCCTCGTCGGCTGTCGAGCGAGTCGGCGACGCCGGCGCCCCAGCGGGGGACACGTTGGGCGTTGACCTCACGTTTGAGATGAAGACGAGCGTCGTTTCCCCGCAACACACCAACCCCAAGCATACGACGGCGACGCCAGCACGCTCACGAAGGACTTGCTGGGCGTTAGCCTTGTACCTGAGATAACGGTGCAGTCCGTCCCCGACGCGACTTTGTCACCGTCCGTTGATCAAGAGGTACCGTTCGTTTCCCATCCTGTGCCTTTTAGATTCAGCTTCGACCCACCAAGCAACCCCGCTTCGGTGGACGCTTTCATAAAGGCATATCCAAACCTCCCGGGGTACCATATGTGGTCAACCTGGGACAGATTGACGGCCGTCTCGACCTACGGGCCCCCGGGTTCCGAGGAAGACGACGAGCCCGACTCTGGTTGGGATTTCTCCGGGCTCGGTAACTCTAGTGCCATGCGGGACTTCATGACCGCATGTGACTACTGCCTCTCCGATTGCTCCGATGATAGCCACAGCCTCGGCGACGAGGACTGTGGCCCAAGTCACGAATGTTTCCACGTCGATCTAGAGGGTCTCGACGAAGGCAACCACCTTGGTATGCCGGAGGACGGCGATCCCTCTAGGCCTGCGCCTCGCGTACACATCCTTCGGGAGCTAGCTATGGTCCCAGTCCCTGCGGGGGGTCAGGACACATAGCTCGACCAAATCCGCGAGATGCAGGCCAGGCTCGACGAGGAAGCAGGACAACTTGTGCAGCTCCGGCAGAACATCGGGCAGGAGCGGGCAGGCCGAGCACCGGCCGGAGAAGTGTGTCATCTGTCCCAGGACGTCCAGCGCCCCATCACCGATGATGCCAGGGCAAGGCTGCCCCTGACTTCCAGTGGGGTCGGCCAGAACCTGGCTGCAGCAGCAATACTGCTCCGAGCGATGCCGGAACCATCCACCACCGAGGGGCGGCGTATCCAGGGAGAACTCAAGAATCTCCTGGAGGATACCACGGTCCGACGGGCCGAAAGCTCTTCCTCCCGAAGGCAGGGATACCTCCTAGAGCATCGTGCCGCGACTTCCCGATTCATGCGGGAGGCCTCGGTTCACACCGGGCGCACGCGGGGCACAGCGCCTGCGGCCCCGGGCCGCCTCGGCAACGAGCACCATCGCCGCGACTGTCGAGCCCACCTCGACGAGAGGGTGCGTCGAGGCTACCACCCCAGGCGTGGGGGACGCTACGACAGCGGGGAGGATCGGAGCCCTTCGCCCGAACCACCCGGTCCGCAAGCTTTCAGCCGGGCCATACGACGGGCGCCGTTCCCGACCCGGTTCCGGCCCCGACTACCATCACCAAGTACTCGGGGGAGACAAGGCCTGAACTGTGGCTTGCGGACTACCGGCTGGCCTGCCAGCTGGGTGGAACGGACGATGACAACCTCATCATCCGCAACCTCCCCCTGTTCCTCTCTGACGCCGCCCGAGCCTGGCTGGAGCATCTGCCTCCTGCGCAGATCTCCAACTGGGACGACCTGGTCAAAGCCTTTGTCGGCATCTTCCAGGGCACATACGTGCGCCCTGGGAACTCCTGGGATCTCCGAAGCTACCGCAGCAGCCGGGAGAATCCCTGCGGGACTACATCCGGCGATTTTCGAAGCAGCGCACCGAGCTGCCCAATATCACCGACTCCGATGTCATCGGCGCGTTCCTCGCCGGCACCACTTGCCGCGACCTGGTGAGCAAGCTGGGTGGCAAGACTCCCACCAGGGCGAGCGAGCTAATGGACATCGCCACCAAGTTCGCCTCTGGCCAGGAGGCGGTCGAGGCCATCTTCCGGAAGGACAAGCAGCCTCAGGGGCGCCAGCCGGATGACGCCCCCGAAGCGTCCGCTCAGCGAGGCACGAGGAAGAAGGGCAAGAAGAAGTCGCAAGCGAAACGCGACGCCACCGACGCAGACCTTGTCGCCGTCGCTGAGCACAAGAACCCTCGGAAACCTCCCGGAGGCGCCAACTTGTTCGACAAGATACTCAAGGAGTCGTGTCCCTATCATCAGGGTCCCGTAAAGCACACCCTTGAGGATTGCGTCATGCTTCGGCGCTACTTCCACAAGGCCGAGCCACCGGCGGAAGGTGGCAGGGCCCCCGACAACGACAAGAAGGAAGCTCACAAGGCAGAGGAGTTCCTCGAGGTCCATGACTGCTTCATGATCTATGGTGGGCGGGTGGCGAACGCCTCGGCTCGGCACCGCAAGCAAGAGCGACGGGAGGTCTGCTCGGTAAAGGTGGCGGCACCAGTCTATCTAGACTGGTCCGACAAGCCCATCACCTTCGACCAAGACGACCACCCCGACCGTGTGCCGAGCCCGGGGAAGTACCCGCTCGTTGTTGATCCCGTCATCAGCATCGTCAGGCTTACCAAGGTCCTCATGGACAGAGGCAGCAGCCTCAACATCATCTACGCCGACACCCTTGGGCTCTTGCAGATCGATCCATCCTTGATCCGGGCCGGTGCGGCGCCCTTTCACGGGATCATTCCTTGGAAGCGCGTCTAGCCCCTTGGACAACTCGACCGACCTGTCTACTTCGGGACTCCCTCCAACTTCCGAAAGGAAACCCTCATGTTCGAGGTGGTCGGGTTCCGAGGAACCTACCACGCAGTGCTGGGGAGACCATGTTACGCCAAGTTCATGGTCATCCCCAACTACACCTACCTCAAGCTCAAGATGCCGGGCCCCAATGGGGTCATCACCGTCGGCCCCATGTACCGACATGCGTACGAATGCGACGTGGAGTGCGTGGAGTACGCCGAGGCCCTCACCGAATCCGAGGCCCTCATCGCCGACATGGAAAACCTCTCCAAGGAGGTTCTAGATGCGAAGCGCCACGTCGGCAACTTCGAACCAGCAGAGGCGGTTAAGTCCGTCCCTCTCGATCCCAGCAACGACGCCTCCAAGCAGATCCAGATCGGCTCCAAGCTCGACCCCAAATAGGAAGTAGTGCTCGTCGACTTTCTCCGCGCGAACGTCGAGGTTTTTGCGTGGAGTCCCTTGGACATGCCTGGCATACCGAGGGAAGTCGCCGAGCACTCACTGGATATCCAAGCTGGAGCCCAACCCGTGAAGCTGCCTCTGCGCTGATTCGACGAAGAAAAGCGTAGAGCCATAGGCGAGGAGATCCACAAGCTGATGGCTGCAGGGTTCATCAAAGAGGTATTCCATCCCGAATGGCTAGCCAACCCTGTGCTTGTGAAAAAGAAAGGTGGGAAATGGTGGATGTGTGTAGACTACACTGGTCTAAACAAAGCATGTCCGAAGGTTCCCTACCCTCTGCCTCGTATCGATCAAATCGTGGATTCCACTGCTGGGTGCGAAACCCTATAGTTCCTCGATGCCTACTCAGGGTATCACCAAATCAGGATGAAAGAGTCCGACCAGCTCGCGACTTCTTTCATCACACCTTTTGGCATGTACTGTTACGTTACTATGTCATTCGGTTTGAGGAATGCGGGTGCGACATACCAAAGGTGCATGAACCACGTGTTCGGACAGCACATTGGTCGAACGGTCGAGGCCTACGTCGATAACATCGTAGTCAAGACGAGGAAAGCCTCCGACCTCCTCTCTGACCTTGAAACGACATTCAAGTGTCTCAAAGCGAAAGGCGTAAAACTCAATCCCGAGAAGTGTGTCTTCGGAGTCCCCCGAGGCATGCTCCTGGGGTTCATCGTCTCCGAGCGGGGCATCGAGGCCAACCCAGAGAAAATCGCGGCCATCACCAACATGGGGCCTATCAAGGACTTGAAAGGAGTACAGAGGGTCATGGGATGCCTTGCGGCTCTGAGCCGCTTTATCTCACGCCTCGGCGAAAGAGGCCTGCCCCTGTATCGCCTCTTAAGGAAGACCGAGCGCTTCACTTGGACCCCCAAGGCCGAGGAAGCCCTCGGGGACTTGAAGGCGCTCCTTACAAGCGCGCCCATCCTGGTGCCCCCCGCTACCGGAGAAGCCCTCTTGATCTACGTCGCCGCTACCACTCAGGTGGTCAGCGCCGCGATCGTGGTCGAGAGACAAGAAGAAGGGCACGCACTGCCCGTCCAGAGGCCGGTTTACTTCATCAGTGAGGTACTGTCCGAGACCAAGATCCGCTACCCGCAAATTCAGAAGCTGTTGTACACGGTGATTCTGACACGGCGAAAGTTGCGACACTACTTCGAGTCTCATCCGGTGACTGTGGTGTCATCCTTCCCCCTAGGGGAGATCATCCAGTGCCGAGAGGCCTCGGGTAGGGTTGCAAAGTGGGCGGTGGAGATCATGGGCGAGACAATCTCGTTCGCCCCTCGGAAGGCCATCAAGTCCCAAGTCTTGGCAGACTTTGTGGCTGAATGGGTCGACACCCAGCTTCCAACAGCTCCGATCCAACCGGAACTCTGGACTATGTTTTTCGACGGGTCGCTGATGAAAACAGGAGCGGGCGCGGGCCTGCTCTTCATCTCACCCCTCGGGAAGCACCTCCGCTATGTGCTACGCCTCCATTTCCCGGCGTCCAACAACGTGGCCGAGTATGAGGCTCTGGTTAACGGGTTGCGCATCGCCATCGAGCTAGGGGCTCGACGCCTCGACGCTCGCGGCGACTCGCAGCTTGTCATCAACCAAGTCATGAAGAATCCCACTGCCGCGACCTAAAGATGGAAGCCTACTGCGACGAGGTTCGGCGCCTGGAGGACAAGTTCTACGGGCTCGAGCTCAACCACGTCGCTCGACGATACAACGAGACTGCGAACGAGCTGGCTAAGATAGCCTCGGGGCGGACAACGGTTCCTCCGGACGTCTTCTCCCGAGACCTACATCAACCCTCTGTCAAGACCGATGACACGCCCGAGCCCGAGAAGGCCTCAGCTCTACCCGAGGTGCCCTCGGCCCAGCCCGAGGTGCCCTCGGCTCAGCCCGAGGCAGCCTCGGCCCTGCCCGAGGCACCCTCGGCCCCCGAGGGTGAGGCACTGCGCGTCGAGGAAGAGCGGAATGGGGTCACGCCTAATCGAAACTGGCAGACCCCATACCTGCAATATCTCCACCAAGGAGAGCTACCCCTCGATAGAGCCGAAGCTCGGCGACTGGCGCGGCGCGCCAAGTCGTTCGTCTTGCTGGTTGACGAAAAGGAGCTCTACCACCGCAGCCCCTCAGGCATCCTCCAACGATACATATCCATCACCGAAGGTCAAGAGTTATTGAAAGAAATACACTCAGGGCTTGCGGTCACCACGCAGCACCTCAGGCCCTCGTGGGAAACGCCTTCCGACAGGGTTTCTACTGGCCAACCATGGTGGCCGACGCCACTAGGATTGTACGCACCTGCCAAGGGTGTCAATTCTACGCAAAGCAGACCCACCTGCCCGCTCAGGCTCTGCAAACAATACCCATCACCTGACCGTTTGCTGTGTGGGGTCTGGACCTCGTCGGTCCCTTGCAGAAGGCACCTGGGGGCTTCACGCACCTGCTGGTCGCCATCGACAAATTCTCCAAGTGGATCGAGGTCCGACCCCTAAACAGCATCAGGTCCGAACAGGCGGTGGTGTTCTTCACCAACATCATCCATCGCTTCGGGGTCCCGAACTCCATCATCACCGACAACGGCACCCAGTTCACTGGCAGAAAGTTCCTGGACTTCTGTGAGGACCACCACATCCGGGTGGACTGGGCCGCCGTAGCTCACCCCATGACGAATGGGCAGGTAGAGCGTGCCAACGGCATGATTCTACAGGGGCTCAAGCCGAGGATCTACAACGACCTCAACAAGTTCGGCAGGCGATGGATGAAGGAACTCCCCTCGGTGGTCTGGAGTCTGAGGACGACGCCAAGCCGAGCCTCGGGCTTCACGCCGTTTTTTCTAGTCTATGGGGCCGAGGCTATCCTGCCCACAGACTTTGAATACGGCTCCCCGAGGACGAGGGCATACGACGCCCGAAGCAACCAGACAAACCGAGAAGACTCACTTGACCAGCTGGAAGAGGCTCGGGACATAGCCTTACTACACTCGGTGCGGTATCAGCAGTCCCTGCGACGCTACCACGCCCGAGGGGTTTGGTCCCGAGACCTCCAGGTGGGCGACTTGGTGCTTCGGCTACGACAAGACGCCCGAGGGCGCCACTAGCTCACGCCTCCCTGGGAAGGGCCGTTCATCATCACCAAGATTCTGAAGCCCGAAACATACAAGCTAGCCAACAGTCAAGGCGAGGTCTACAGCAACGCTTGGAACATTCGACAGCTACGTCGCTTCTACCCTTAAGATGTTTTCAAGTCGTTCATGTACCTCGTTTACATGCATAAGCAAAGTCTAACCTTCAAGGAAGGGTCAGCCTTGCCTCGGCAAAGCCCGACCCTCCCTCGGGGGCTAGAAGGGGGAACCCCCTCCGCGTCAAAATTTTCCTTGGAAAAAGTCTTTCTGCCAGAACATCTTTCGTGTTTTTTGACTACTTCGATAGTGGAGTCCTGAAAACGACGGAGTACACGTAAGCAGGCAAGGCCGACCGAGCCGAGGGACTCCTACGCCTCTAGGATACGGATACCTCACTCATCACCTTCTGCGATAAGTAACTCACGCTCGGATAAGGGATTCCGCTGTCCGAACAAGTCTTAACGCTCGAAAACTTCTTCTGCCGAAACGATTTTTCGTGCCGTCTCGACTATATCAATAACAGAATCCTACGGACGAGTAAGAGTACACGTAAGCAGGCAAGGCCGACCGAGCCGAGGGACTCCTACGCCTCCGGGATACGGATACCTCACTCATCACCTTCTGCGATAAGTAACTCACGCTCGGATAAACGATTCTATTACCAACGAACAAGTCCTGATACTCAAAACAAGGGGAAAAGAAACGCAGCTTTACAACACGACGACGGTATGTTTTGGCCTCAGCGGCCGCAAAAAATATACGCACGCTACAGACAAACTGTTCCTGCAGGTTCAGGCGTCAGCAGGGGGAGCAGCAGCGCCCTCGGCATCGACTCCACCCTCGGCAGAATCCGACCCGGCCTCGAACAGCGACATGGTCGAAGGATCTCCACCTCGAAGGAAGATGTCAGCACCGCGCCTGGGCCATCGCCGCCAGGGTCTCCTCTAGGAACCCGGCCCAAGCAGACGGCTGGACCGGCCGCTCCGTAGCCTCAGCCAGCTGTCCCCCGAGGACACCAGCCCGGCTCATGGCCTTGGCAGCCCGACTCTAGGGTTGGTCCCGCCAGCAGACGACCTGGCTAGGTCCCAGCCGCCACTGCGACGCCTCGTCGTCCTGGGAAGTCCCCTACTTCTGGGCCAATGAAGTTTCTTCTCCAGCCAACTCCGCCTCTGTCCATGCCGACACCGCTGCCTCCGGCTTCGGCTCATCGTAGAGCAGCCGAGGTTTCCTTCACTAAGCAAGAGGAGCCTCGAGCGCAAGGCCGACCGAGCCGAGGGACTCCTACGCCTCCGGGATACGGATACCTCACTCGTCACCTTCCGCACAGGGCAACTCACGCTTGGTTAAGCGGTCCAGATAGCCAACAGGCGAGTTCTGGTGCACAAAATGGAGAAGAAACATGGCTTTACGCCCAAATACACAAATGTTCAGGCCCTGACAGCCACGATGAACATACGCCAACACTCAAGGTGCCATTACAAACGGAACTCCGGTTCCGTTCCCACGGGTGCGAACAAACTCCATACCAGGAGGCCCACGGGACGACGAACTCCAAGCGGCTCACCGCCGCTCGCTCTGACAGCAGCGACAACGACCTCTGTCCCAGGCGGCAAGACAGCTGCAGCAACGGCTTCCAGGCAGACGCTGCGGCAGAAAGGCTTTCGCCCACGAAGGACGAGAACCAGCCATTCAAGCCAGGGGGACGGAGGTCCAGGGGTGCAGGTGGAGTTGGCGATCTCGTCGGCAGAGAAACCTTCTCCAGCTACTGCCACCTCAACACCGCACCAGCGGGCGCCGGTCGCCCCAAAGCGCACCGACAGGTCCTCGCTCCCACCCTCGCCGAGGCCGCCCTAGAACATGAGCACCGCCCTCGCGGCGCACGACGTGCTGGGCAACCCTCTTGCACGGCTGTCGGCGCGAGGAAGACCTGGACGTGGCCGGCCCGTACGCGGCGCGACCATCGCCCGGACAGAGGACAGAATGCTGCACCCTGGCTGGGCAGCAGCAGTTCGCCTTCCCCAGCATGGCTGAAGGAAGCCTCCGCGGGGCTGGAGGATGCCTTTCTCCCCCAAACACCAGGGGAAGAAAAGGGTTACCGACCCACGCGGAGGCAACCCCCCACTCGGTGCGCTCCTCCGCCTCAGCCCGGATGACGAAAATCCTTGAAGCTGAGGGCGGGGCGAAGGCCGTAGCCCGGCTCGCTTCTCTCCACCAAATTGCCCATTGGTGGGGGAAGGCGGCCGGGTGAAAGCTCTCTTGTGGGTTTTGGTGTTTGGATGACAACTCAATTAAAGGACTAACAAGTGTACTAAGTGTTGAATAGGTGCTTAAGGTAAAGACTACAGGGTTCAACACAAGTGAACAAGTGTGATGGTCCAAGGACTAAATGATGGATAGATAATGGGCATCACAAGTAAGATGGACATTGCATAAAGTGAGACTCGGGTGCGTAGCTCGGAGACAACTGATCAAGCCAATGATGGAGGCAAGTAGAGCTTCGAGGTACCAAGTGCACGGGAGAAGGTCAAGGAGGCTGAGGAACCCAAAGCCAAGGGTGAAGAAGAAGACTTGCAAAGTCAAGGATGATCGAGTTGAGAAGAGTTATGACACATCAAGGATCACTACATAAGGACGTGACTTACAACCAATGGGGAAAACATCTATAGTTATGTGGTGTAAGTCATAAGGCTCAAGATCAAGCTCTTAGAAGTGAACAAGGTCACTAGAAGAAGAAACAGTGTCAAAACCAGAACTGGAAGCAGCCCAAAAAGAGCTAAGTGCACCTTGACTTTTAGTTTGGGTTGTTCCTATGTTTGGAGATGTTCTATGTGACCTTTGCAGGATGTTGGAGCTAAGAAATGTCAATCTAGATCAAGTCAAGCTGACTTGATGGTTTATGAGTCCAACATCAAAGCTCAAGCATGTCAAATGCTATAGATGTAATAATTAAGAGAAGGTATGTTTCTAGACTTAGTACATTGGTTTTGTGTACTAATACACTTGTCTAAGTGTTAGAAACAGAAAGAAGAAGAAAAGGAAAGAAGTGCAAAAGGCTTGGCTGTGTTCAGCCAAGACTCAGCTCGGCCTGGCACACCGGACTGTCCGGTGGTGCACCGGACAGTGTCCGGTGCGCCAGGCTGAACTCCGGTGAACAGGCCGCTCTCGGGAGGAGTCTAGCGACGTACGACTAAAATTCACCGACTGTCCGGTGGTGCACCGGACTATCCGGTGAGCCAACGGTCGGCTTGGTCATCGGTCGGCCGCGCGATCCGCGCGTGACGCGTGGCCGAGCCAACGGTCAAATGGGGGCACCGGACTGTCCGGTGTGCACCGGACAGTGTCAGGTGCACCAACGGCTCCAAGACTGCAACGGTCGACTGCGCCATTTTTGGAAAGAAATCGGGCACCGGACAGTGTCCGGTGGTGCACCGGACTGTCCGGTGCGCCACCCGACTGAAGGCAAGATTTGCCTTCCTCGATTGCTTCCAACGGCTCCTAGGCCCCTTGTGCCTATAAAAGGGACCCCTAGGCGCCTCAAGCAATGTACAAGAGCAGCCAACAAGTGTAGACATCACTCGAATCAATTCTCACTCTCCCTCTTGTGTGTATCTCTCTAGTTTGTGTAGAAGGCAAAGCTATAAGCCTTTAGAGAGAGGAGAAGTGCTGCTATGAGCAAGAGCAAGGTCTTGAGCGTAGTGTTACTCTGTCGGGGTGCTGTCAAGAAGTTTGTAAGCAGCCGCAGTTTTGTTGTAACCCAACTCAATATAGTGAAAGGCTCTGTCTATCATACTGACAGATCTGAGCAAATGGAGGAAGGAGTTGAAACAGACTCCAAGCCCAGGTGTGGCTAACTCCAACGAGGACTAGGCAAGAATTTCAGGCTTGGCCGAACCTCGGGATAAATCCTTGCGTCTGTGTGCTCTGTTCTGTATTGTATTCTGACTCTCTGTCTTACTTGCTTTTATATCTGCACTTCACTGCTTATTTGTGGTACTAGCTTTCCTTGAAGTGCAGGGTATTCTTAAGACAGGAACTTCAATTCCACTGCAACCTACTCGAAGGGTTCTTCACTCCACTGCGATCCTGTCTTCGAGTAGAGTAAGATTTAAGTTTTAAAGTGATAATTTTTATTCTCCTATTCACCCCCCTCTAGGCGACATCCAGATCCTGTTCCCGGGTCAAAGGGAACTTTCAATTGGTATCAGAGCTAGGCCTCTCCAGTGTGGGCTTAGCCGTCCGGAGATGACGATGTCGTCACAAGAGGTAACTGTAGAACTTCTTTTAGGCGATGGTTCCAATTACAAGTCTTGGTCTGTCTCTATTTATAATGCTTTCATGAGTGTTGATCCTGATTTGAGATAGGTCTTTAGTAGAAGTATTTTTCCCTCTAATGTTAGTAAAAATCCTTCTAATGAAGAACTAAGATGTCAAACTCTAAATCACCATGCTTGCAACATCTTAGTTGATTCTCTTTCTAGAGGTGCCTATTTTGCCATCATGAGTAGTGATAGTGACTTATTTACTGATGCTCATGATCTATGGACTAAACTTAAGTTGAAATTTTTTAAGTCCATGTGCACTACCTCTGCTCCCTCTATTACTGGTAATACTAACTTGTCCAAGGGAGAACGATGGCAACCAAACGATGAATCCACCTCATCAACAGGTTTGTCTTCCACTAGTAATAAATGTTTTATTGCTAACAATGATGATGGAGACAAAAGCAATGATGAGGGAGGGGATGAGGAGTCTACATCATCACAAGGTACATTTTCCTGTTTCGCTTCCACTAATAGTAATGACAGGGAAAATGAGACCGACGATGTGGAAGAAGAGGAGATTCACCGTTTCTACACCCATCTCAACAAAGAAGACAAAGCGCTCTTGATTAAGCTGTTGAGAAGGAACAAGGAACAAGGCGAGACGTTTCTCAAGCTAGAGGAGACACTCATCAAAACAAACAACAGCCTGGAGAAGATGACCAAAGAACATGAGAAGCTAAAGTGCTCTCATGATGATTTGGTCCAACGGTATGAATCTGTTTTAATTGAGCAAAGAAATAATCATGATGTATTATCTAATGCTGCTCAACTTAAAACTGAAAATTCTATGCTTAGGAGTCAAGTAGAATTGTTAAGTCATGATAACCTTGCTCTAACTGAAAAATATGACTTATTGTCTTGTTATCATGATAATCTCTTGGATAGACATATCATGCTTGAAGTTGCTCATGAGGTCGTAATTACGAACTTAAATTCATGTGAACTTCATTCTTGCACAAGTACACTTTTGGATAATCTATCACTATGTGCTAACCCCTGTCACTCAAAAGGAAACGAGTGTTTAAATGAGCAAAAAGTTGCAGGGTCACAAAAGAAATTGTGTGGGAACAAGAAGCAAAGACAACTAAGGAGAAGACACATTGCTCAACTCTCTCAAGATATCCACGGGCGCGTGGTGAAGAAGCTTGAGAAAGGAAAAACTGCAGCAAGTGTTAAGCTCCATAAGAAGGATGTTCCTAAAGATGAAGAAATCAACATGAGCTTGGAAAAAGGTAAAAAATCAATTAATCATGTTGTTTGCACTGACCATTTCTCTATGTCATGCAAAAACAAAAAGAGAAAAGGGAAAAGGAGGTGCTTTAAGTGCAACAAGTTAGGACACCTCATTGCGTCGTGTCCATACACCGATAAGGGTGAAGGGATAAGGAGATGCTTCGGATGCAATGACAAGAACCATACGATCACTTCTTATCCGCTACTGATAAACCAAGCATGTGCATTCTCCAAGATGACTCTCACCAAGAAAAATGACAAACAGCAAGCGTCATGTCAGGTTGAGCGACGCTTTTGCTACAAGTGTGGTGAGCAGGGTCATCTACTCAAGGTATGTAATAAAGGTGAGGTTCCTAGGCAAGTAAATTTGTCTCAATCCTATTTACTTAGGAGACCCAAATCATACTCTTGTGCTAGATCAATCATGAGATCACGTAGGACTAGCACACATGCTATTTGGGTACCAAAGGCTTTTTTGGATGATCAATATGGACCCATCCCGAGATGGGTACCAAATTGTGCTAACTAGACCATGCAGGTGCCTTGAGATGAACTGGAGACCATGGGAGAGCTTAAGACGGTTATCTCAAACTCTATGCTTAAGCTGTTAATTGTTTTGGTGTTTATTCATTGACCCAAGGTTGAATAATTGTGAGATACTAATCCCATGTTCATCTCAAGTGAAATAAGGTGAATAGGTCCTTAATCATTATTGGTGAATCAAACAAAGGACCTTGATGAGATTCTTCAACTTGCTCTCCATAGGATGGGATGGTACCCTTGTATCTTAAGTACTTTGTTGATAATCAGTATTGCTCTTAAAACTGATTGTTGTGTTACCTGTCCTTGGAGTAGTTATGCCTCTTGATTGCCTGTGTTGAGTACCTTTCAATCAATGATTAGTGATTTCCAAGATCGTAACCATGCGTGCTTAATCATGATTGTATGCTTTAGAGGTTTTGTCTCTTGAATCATTTAATGGGTAGTTTTTAATTAGATATACCCACCATGATTAACTCTTTTCGTGTTCGTGAATAAACATGTATTCCTTTGTGAGTTATGCTATATGGTTTTAATGATTAACCTATGTGCAAATATGATATTTTGTTTAGTTAATGTTCACACGATTACTCTAGTCTGGTATTGTGTGAATACCAACTCCATGTTGTGCCTCTAATGCACTCTTTTGAGCTATAAGGTGCATGAACAAAAGGAGCCCTCAATTAGTGACAACTGGTGCTCTCATAGCTGAGAGCACCTAGAGGGGGGGGTGAATAGGTGATCCTGTGAAACTTAAACTTATAGCCACAAAAACTTGTTAAGTGTTAGCACAATAATCGCCAAGTGGCTAGAGAGGAGTCTCAACAAAACACAATAACCACAGAAGATCAATCACAGAGATGGCACAGTGGTTTATCCCATGGTTCGGCCAAGACCAACGCTTGCCTACTCCACGTTGTGGCGTCCCAACGGACGAGGGTTGCAATCAACCCCTCTCAAGCGGTCCAAAGACCCACTTGAATACCACAGTGTTTTGCTTTCTTTTCTTTATCCCGTTTGCAAGGAATCTCCACAAATTGGAGTCTCTTGCCCTTACAAGTATATGATCACAAAGAAGCACAGAGTAAGGGAGGGAAGCAACACACACAAATCCACAGCAAAATGCGCACACACACGGCCAAGAATCGAGCTCAAAAGACTATCTCAAAGTTCTCACTAGAACGGAGCTCGAATCACTAAGAATGACAAACGAATGCGCAAAGACTGAGTGTGGATGTTCAAGAATGCTCTAAGGTTGCTTGGTGTACTCCTCCATGCGCCTAGGGGTCCCTTTTATAGCCCCAAGGCAGCTAGGAGCCGTTGAGAGCAAATCTGGAAGGCTATCCTTGCCTTCTGTCGTCGGGTGCACCGGACAGTCCGGTGCACACCGGACACTGTCCGGTGCCCGATTTCTTTCCTTAAACAGCGCTGCCGACCGTTGCTGACCGTTGCAGATCTGGGAGCCGTTGGCGCACCGGACATGTCCGGTGCACACCGGACAGTCCGGTGCCCCCTTCCGACCGTTGGCTCGGCCACGTGTCTCGCGCAGATTGCGCGGCCGACCGTTGGTCCAGCCGACCGTTGGCTCACCGGACAGTCCGGTGAATTTTAGTCGTACGCCGTCGGCGAATTCCCGAGAGCGGCCTCTTCGCGCCGAGTCAGCCTGGCGCACCGGACACTGTCCGGTGCACACCGGACAGTCCGGTGTGCCAGACCGAGCTGAGTCTTGGCTGTACACAGCCAAGCCTTTTTCTCCTCTTTTCTTTTCTTCTTCTTTCTGTTTTTAACACTTAGACAAGTATATTAGTACACAAACCAATGTACTAAGGCTTAGAAACATACCTTTACTTCATGATTTGCACTCTGTTCATCCATGGACATAAAATCACATTTAAGCACTTGTGTTGGCACTCAATCACCAAAATACTTAGAAATGGCCCAAGGGCACATTTCCCTTTCAATCTCCCCCTTTTTGGTGATTTATGCCAACACAACATAAAGCAACTAGAACAAGTGCAAACTCACTTCAAATAAAATAAATTTGATTTTGATTCAATTTTGGCATATATGGATCATCCTTTGCCACCACTTGGTTTGTTTTTGCAAATCAAACTCAAATCTCTATCTCTAAGTCAAACACACATGTTGAAACATAAAGAGAGTCATTCCAAAAGAGATTGATCAAAGATTTCAAAAACTCCCCCTTTTTCCCATAATTACTACTTCTCCCCATAAGAAGCCAACAGAGACAATAAAAGAGTTTTGACAAATCAAAAACTCTACTCTACTATTTTCAAATTTCTCAAGTGGTAGCTGATCCATTTATTGCTTTGGCCTTTATTTTCTCCCCCTTTGGCATCAAGCACCAAAACAGGATCAATCTTGGCCCTTTAACCCCATTGCCTCACCAAAATCTTCAATTTAGAGCAAATGGCAATAAGAGTTCATGAGATGGACTTGGAATAAGTTACCCTCTCATCGGAGTGCAGTGGAAGTCTTTCATGGTCCAAGTCCACCTTTTCCCTTTCAATTCTCCTTCGAGACGAAATCAAGCAAACTCAAGCATATGGTTAGTCTCAAAGGGTCAAGTTGTAACACATCTCCCCCTAAACATGTGCATCACTTTGCAACGGACTTGTGAGGTCCAGGGAGTGTTTGTACAACTTGAGCACCATAATAAGCAACAAAATGCAGAATGGACATGATCAAAGGCATAAACACATGTATGCTACAATTCAATCCAAGTTCCGCGAATCTAAGACATTTAGCTCACTACGCAGCCTGCAAAAGGTCTTCTCATCTAGAGGCTTGGTAAAGATATCGGCTAGCTGGTTCTCGGTGCTAACATGAAACACTTCGATATCTCCCTTTTGCTGGTGGTCTCTCAAAAAGTGATGCCGGATGTCAATGTGCTTTGTGCGGCTGTGCTCAACAGGATTTTCCGCTATTCGGATAGCACTCTCATTATCACATAGGAGTGGGACTTTGCTCAGATTGTAGCCAAAGTCCCTGAGTGTTTGCCTCATCCAAAGTAGTTGCGCACAACACTGTCCTGCGGCAACGTACTCGGCCTCAGCGGTGGATAGGGCAACAGATGTTTGTTTCTTAGAGTTCCATGACACCAGGGACCTTCCTAAGAATTGGCACGTCCCCAATGTACTCTTCCTATCGACCTTACATCCAGCATAGTCGGAATCTGAGTACCCAATCAAGTCAAAGTTAGACCCCTTTGGATACCAGATCCCGAAGCAAGGCGTAGCGACTAAATATCGAAGAATTCGCTTCACAGCCACTAAGTGACACTCCTTAGGATCGGATTGAAATCTAGCACACATGCATACGCTAAGCATAATATCCGGTCTACTAGCACATAAATAAAGCAAAGAACCTATCATGGACCGGTATGCTTTTTGATCAACGGACTTACCTCCTTTGTTGAGGTCGGTGTGTCCGTCGGTTCCCATCGGCGTCTTTGCGGGCTTGGCGTCCTTCATCCCAAACCTCTTTAGCAAATCTTGTGTGTACTTCGTTTGGGAGATGAAGGTGCCGTCCTTGAGTTGCTTCACTTGGAACCCAAGGAAGTAGGTCAACTCGCCCATCATCGACATCTCGAATTTCTGCGTCATTACCCTGCTAAACTCTTCACAAGACTTTTGGTTAGTAGAACCAAATATTATGTCATCGACATAAATTTGGCATACAAACAAATCACCATCACATGTCTTAGTAAAAAGAGTTGGATCGGCTTTCCCAACCTTGAAAGCATTAGCAATTAAAAAGTCTCTAAGGCATTCATACCATGCTCTTGGGGCTTGCTTAAGTCCATAGAGCGCCTTAGAGAGCTTACACACGTGGTCGGGGTACCGTTCATCCTCAAAGCCAGGGGGTTGCTCCACGTACACCTCCTCCTTTATTGGCCCGTTGAGGAAAGCGCTCTTCACATCCATTTGGTACAACCTGAAAGAATGGTGAGCGGCATACGCTAGCAAGATACGAATGGACTCTAGCCTAGCCACAGGAGCAAAAGTCTCCTCAAAGTCCAAACCTGCGACTTGGGCATAACCTTTTGCCACAAGTCGAGCCTTGTTCCTTGTCACCACTCCGTGCTCGTCTTGTTTGTTGCGGAACACCCACTTGGTTCCCACAACATTTTGCTTGGGACGAGGCACCAGCGTCCAAACTTCATTGCACTTGAAGTTGTTAAGTTCCTCCTGCATGGCCAACACCCAATCCGGATCTAGCAAGGCCTCCTCTACCCTGAAAGGCTCAATAGAAGAGACAAAAGAGTAATGTTCACAAAAATTAACTAGTCGAGACCGAGTAGTTACTCCCTTGCTAATGTCACCCAGAATTTGGTCGACGGGATGATCCCTTTGAATCATCGCTCGAACTTGGGTTGGAGGTGCCGGTTGCGCTTCTTCCTCCATCACATGATCATCTTGTGCTCCCCCTTGATCACACGCCTCCTGTTGATGAACCTGTTCATCGTCTTGAGTTGGGGGATGCACCGTTGTTGAGGAAGAAGATTGATCTTGTTCATCTTGTTCCTGTGGCCGCACTTCTCCAATCGCCATGGTTCGTATCGCGGCCGTTGGAACATCTTCTTCATCTACATCATCACAATCAACAACTTGCTCTCTTGGAGAGCCATTAGTTTCATCAAATACAACGTCGCTAGAGAATTCAACCAAACCCGATGATTTGTTGAAGACCCTATACGCCTTTGTATTTGAATCATAACCTAATAAAAACCCTTCTACAGCTTTGGGAGCAAATTTAGAATTTCTACCCTTCTTCACTAGAATGTAGCATCTGCTCCCAAATACACGAAAGTAAGATACATTGGGTTTGTTACCGGTTAGTAGCTCATACGACGTCTTCTTGAGGAGTCGATGAAGGTAGACCCTGTTGATGGCGTGGCAAGCCGTGTTCACAGCTTCCGACCAAAAGCACTCGGGGGTCTTGAATTCTCCAAGCATCGTCCTCGCCATATCGATTAGCGTCCTGTTCTTCCTCTCTACCACACCATTTTGCTGAGGTGTGTAGGGAGCGGAGAACTCGTGCTTGATCCCTTCCTCCTCAAGAAACTCTTCCACTTGAAGGTTCTTGAACTCGGACCCGTTGTCGCTCCTTATCTTTTTCACCTTGAGCTCAAACTCATTTTGAGCTCTCCTGAGGAAGCGCTTGAGGGTCCCTTGGGTTTCAGACTTATCCTGCAAAAAGAACACCCAAGTGAAGCGGGAAAAGTCATCAACAATAACTAGACCATACTTACTTCCTCCTATGCTTAGATAGGCGACGGGTCCGAAGAGGTCCATATGCAGCAGCTCCAGAGGTCTTGACGTGGTCATCACATTCTTGCTGTGATGTGCTCCTCCCACTTGTTTACCTGCTTGACAAGCTGCACAAGGTCTATCTTTTTCGAAATAAACATTGGTTAGACCTATCACGTGTTCTCCCTTTAGAAGCTTGTGGAGGTTCTTCATCCCCACATGTGCTAAGCGGTGATGCCACAGCCAGCCCATGCAAGTCTTAGCCATTAAGCATGCATCTAGACCGGCCTCTTCTTTTGCAAAATCAACTAAGTAAAGCTTGCCGTCTAGTACACCCTTAAAGGCTAGTGAACCATCACTTCTTCTAATGACAGACACATCTACATTTGTAAAAAGACAATTATAACCCATATTGCATAATTGACTGACAGATAGCAAATTATATCCAAGAGACTCTACTAAAAACACATTAGAGATAGAGTGCTCATTTGAGATTGCAATTTTACCTAACCCTTTTACCTTGCCTTGATTCCCATCACCGAATATAATTGAATCTTGGGAATCCTTATTTTTAACGTAGGAGGTGAACATCTTCTTCTCCCCCGTCATATGGTTTGTGCATCCGCTGTCGATAATCCAGCTTGAACCCCCGGATGCATAAACCTGCAAGGCAAATTTAGGCTTGGGTCTTAGGTACCCAACTCATGTTGGGTCCTACAAGGTTAGTGCAAATATCCTTAGGGACCCAAATGCAAGTTTTGTCTCCCTTGCATTTTGCCCCTAACTTCCTAGCAACTATTTTCCTATCCTTTCTACAAATAGCAAAGGAAGCATTTAAGGCACAATAAATTGTAGAAGGTTCATTCACTACTTTCCTAGGAGCATGAATAATATTCTTTCTAGGCACATGATGAATAGCATTTCTCCTAGACATATTTCTACCATGCATATAGGAAGAACTAGAAGCAAACATGGCATGAGAGTCAAAATCATCATAAGCATTATAACTCCTATAAGCATTTCTAGTTTGTCTCCTATCATGGTACAAGAAGGCATGATTCTTTTTAGCACTACTAGCCATAGGGGCCTTCCCTTTCTCCTTGACGAAGATGGGAGCCTTATGGCTTGTTAAGTTCTTGGCTTCCCTCTTGAAGCCAAGCCCATCCTTAATTGAGGGGTGTCTACCAATCGTGTAGGCATCCCTTGCAAATTTCAGCTTATCAAATTCATTCTTGCTAGTCTTAAGTTGGGCATTAAGACTAGCCACCTCATCATTTAGTTTTGAAATTGAAACTAGGTGTTCACAACAAGCATTAATATCAACATCCTTACATCTAGTGCAAATTTCAACATGTTCAACACAAGAGTTAGATTTACTTGCTACTTCTAGTTTAGCATTTAAATCATTAATTTCACCTTTTAAAGAAGAAATGGTTTCATTACAAGTAGAAAGTTCACAAGAAAGCATTCCATTTCTTTTAACTTCTAGAGCAAGTGAATTTTGTGCACTAACAAATTTATCATGCTCTTCAAATAAAAGATCTTCTTGTTTCTCTAAGATTCTATCCTTTTCATTCAAGGCATCAATCAATTCATTAATCTTAGCTATCTTAGTTCTATCCAATCCTTTGAATAAACTGGAGTAATCTATTTCATCCTCACTAGATTCATCATCACTAGAAGAATCATAAGTATTAGCATTATGATTGATTACCTTCTTTTCCCTTGCCATGAGGCAAGTGTGATGCTCGTTTGGGAAGAGGGCCGATTTGTTGAAGGCAGTGGCGGCGAGTCCTTCGTCGTCGGAGTCGGACGAAGAGCAATCCGAATCCCACTCCTTTCCAAGGTGTGCTTCGCCTTTGGCCTTCTTGTAGACCTTCTTGTTCTCTCTCTTCCCATTCTTCCCTTGCTCCTGGTCACTATCATTTTTGGGACAGTTAGCAATAAAATGACCAACCTTACCACATTTGAAGCATGAGCGCTTCCCCTTTGTCTTGGTCTTCCTTGGTTGCCCCTTGCGACCATTTAGCGCCGTCTTGAATCTTTTGATGATGAGAGCCATCTCTTCATCATTGAGCCCGGCCGCCTCAACTTGCGCCACCTTGCTGGGTAGCGGCTCCTTGCTCCTTGTTGCCTTGAGAGCAATGGGTTGAGGCTCATGGAGTGGACCGTTCAACGCTTCGTCGACGTATCTTGCCTCCTTGATCATCATCCGCCCGCTTACAAATTTTCCGAGTACCTCCTCGGGCGTCATCATCGTGTACCTGGGATTCTCACGAATATTGTTCACGAGATGAGGATCAAGAACGGTAAAGGACCTTAGCATTAGGCGGACGACGTCGTGGTCCGTCCATCGCGTGCTTCCGTAGCTCCTTATTTTGTTGATGAGGGTCTTGAGCCGGTTGTACGTTTGGGTTGGCTCCTCTCCCCTTATCATGGCGAATCGTCCAAGCTCGCCCTCCACCAACTCCATTTTGGTGAGCATGGTGATGTCATTCCCCTCGTGAGAGATCTTGAGGGTGTCCCATATTTGCTTGGCATTGTCCAAGTCGCTCACCTTGTTGTACTCTTCCCTGCACAAGGATGCTAACAGAACAGTAGTAGCTTGTGCATTTCTATGGATTTGTTCATTTATGAGCATAGAGTTATCCGAGCTATCAAACTTCATTCCATTCTCTACAATCTCCCAAATGCTTGGATGGAGAGAGAATAAGTGACTACGCATTTTGTAACTCCAAAATCCGTAGTCCTCCCCATCGAAGTGTGGAGGTTTGCCAAGAGGAATGGAAAGCAAATGCGAATTCGAACTATGTTGAATACGAGAATAATCAAATGAAAAGTTCGAATTGACCGTCTTTTTGTAGTCGTTGTCGTCGTCCTTTTGGGAAGAAGTAGACTCATCACTATCGTCGTAGTATATGATCTCCTTGATGCGCCTTGTCTTCTTCTTCTTCCCTTCCTTTCGCTTGTAGCCCGAGCCGGAGTCAGTGGGCTTGTCATCCTTTGGCTCGTTGATGAAAGACTCCTTTTCGTTGTTGACCACCATCCCCTTTCCCTTAGGATCCATCTCTTCGGGCGATTAGTCCCCTCTTGAAGAGAACGGCTCCGATACCAATTGAGAGCACCTAGAGGGGGGGGGGTGAATAGGTGATCCTGTGAAACTTAAACTTATAGCCACAAAAACTTGTTAAGTGTTAGCACAATAATCGCCAAGTGGCTAGAGAGGAGTCTCAACAAAACACAATAACCACAGAAGATCAATCACAGAGATGGCACAGTGGTTTATCCCGTGGTTCGACCAAGACCAACGCTTGCCTACTCCACGTTGTGGCGTCCCAACGGACGAGGGTTGCAATCAACCCCTCTCAAGCGGTCCAAAGACCCACTTGAATACCACAGTGTTTTGCTTTCTTTTCTTTATCCCGTTTGCAAGGAATCTCCACAAATTGGAGTCTCTTGCCCTTACAAGTATATGATCACAAAGAAGCACAAAGTAAGGGAGGGAAGCAACACACACAAATCCACAGCAAAATGCGCACACACACGGCCAAGAATCGAGCTCAAAAGACTATCTCAAAGTTCTCACTAGAACGGAGCTCGAATCACTAAGAATGACAAACGAATGCGCAAAGACTGAGTGTGGATGTTCAAGAATGCTCTAAGGTTGCTTGGTGTACTCCTCCATGCGCCTAGGGGTCCCTTTTATAGCCCCAAGGCACCTAGGAGCCGTTGAGAGCAAATCTGGAAGGCTATCCTTGCCTTCTGTCGTCGGGTGCACCGGACAGTCCGGTGCCCGATTTCTTTCCTTAAACAGCGCTGCCGACCGTTGCTGACCGTTGCAGATCTGGGAGCCGTTGGCGCACCGGACATGTCCGGTGCACACCGGACAGTCCGGTGCCCCCTTCCGACCGTTGGCTCGGCCACGTGTCTCGCGCAGATTGCGCGGCCGACCGTTGGTCCAGCCGACCGTTGGCTCACCGGACAGTCCGGTGCACACCGGACAGTCCGGTGAATTTTAGCCGTACGCCGTCGGCGAATTCCCGAGAGCGACCTCTTCGCACCGAGTCAGCCTGGCGCACCAGACACTGTCCGGTGCACACCGGACAGTCCGGTGTGCCAGACCGAGCTGAGTCTTGGCTGTACACAGCCAAGCCTTTTTCTCCTCTTTTCTTTTCTTCTTCTTTCTGTTTCTAACACTTAGACAAGTATATTAGTACACAAAACCAATGTACTAAGGCTTAGAAACATACCTTTACTTCATGATTTGCACTCTGTTCATCCATGGACATAAAATCACATTTAAGCACTTGTGTTGGCACTCAATCACCAAAATACTTAGAAATGGCCCAAGGGCACATTTCCCTTTCAATAGCAATTCAGGAAAAGGCAAAGGTATGGAGAATGGAACTATGCAATTTCATTGAATATCTTGAAGTTCCATTAATTGTGATCACAGCTATGGTTTTGCCTCTGAATTGGTAGTATCTTGGCTTAGGTGCTCCTTCTTTATAATGTTGATTCTTTTGGTGTATCTAAGGAACCTTCTTAATTATGATGTGCTTAGACATTACGCTTTATATGCATGATCGTGTTGTTTTTCAATTGGTATATGTGGTGCAATGATTGTCAAGTATGAAGCATGTCTAGGTTGCTCGTAAAATGTTATACTTCTTGAGGCATGCATTGTTGGATTAAGTCAATCTTTCATTTGATATTCAAATTGGTATCTTTGTGATGAAATTGAGAGTATTCTGTGACCAAGATATGTTGTGATTCCCTCTAGTTCTAAGAATGCTAGAATGTGCAAAGTGCAAGTTATTCAAATACTTGATGCACAAGTGTAGGGGGAGCACACATAACTTGCGTCTTTTGAGAATAATTATATCTTGAGCGATCGTGTGTAGTCTCAAGGTGGAAAAGAGAAGATGAGCAAGAAATGGAGCAATCAGGACTGGGGTACCTCTGTAAGTCAAGGAATTGGTATCTTAAGTCATGAGTAATTGCATATTTTTAGATCGCTCAGGCTCTATAATAATTGGTGATACTAGATGCTCATCCTTAAAATATCATGGAGCTATGATAATAAATGATCTTGCAATTGGTATCTTTCAATTGGTAGCCATGATAGTTTGCTTCAATTGACATCCTTTGGTAATCACTAGAATAGAAGCTTCATCTTGTGCCACTATACTATAACTTGCTCTAAGCTTGGTGTCTTAGCAACAAGAAAAGGTTAGGATAAAGGATCAGGCACAAGTGTGGAGAAGCTCCCAAGAGACTAATACTTTCAGGAGAGGAAGTACACCACATTCGGGCAAAGGTACAAAGGAAGTATTGATCTTTTGCGTATATGTACCTTAACTTTCCTCTAAATGCTTGTGGTGCATTAGTTGAATGAGTAAGGGGGAGTATTGTTAGTGTGTGTCTACCTACTCAATACCCTGCTGTCCCTTGACATCATCCTATGTTCTTGCTTGAATATGGTTTTGGTGTTTGATGTCAAAGGGGGAGAATTTGTGCATTAAAGCTTATCTCAACCTGAGAGGAAAGCTTATCCTAAGGGGTGATGTGTTAGTTTGAGCATCGTTAGTGTGTTATTGATAAGTCTTATCATATGCTTCTTGCAGTATTATATGTGTTGCATCATATGGACTAGTGTTTCCGCTGCTATGAATTAATTGGCTTCTATAGTGTAATAGATAGTCATGTGGTTAATGGTGCTTTAAGATTAAAGGTGCTTTAAGAATTAATTGGCTTCTATAGTGTAATAGATAGTCATGTGATTAATGGTGCTTTAAGATTAAAGGTGCTTTAAGATTGCTTTAAATTGGTATCTTAGTTTAAATTGGTATCTTAATGGTGAATAGTGGTAGGTTGATATTCCTGTGATATATCCACTTAAGTGAATGGTGTCTAACTCTGATTCTGTGCATTTGTGCGTTATACGCATCATAGTTTGATCCCTGACACAATGCATCCCACAGGTGCTAAGGTGTAGAAATGTTTCGATTTAGCCTAAGTATGTGCATTTTGGCATTTAAGGCCAAAGCTAAGTTTTTAATGCAAGCACATATTTAGGGGGAGCATTCTACAATCTTAGAACTCAAAATTTGTGCTTTAAATTTCACTCTTATGTAAGCTTTAATTGTGTTGCCATCAATCACCAAAAAGGGGGAGATTGAAAGCTCTCTTGTGGGTTTTGGTGTTTGGATGACAACTCAATTAAAGGACTAACAAGTGTACTAAGTGTTGAACAGGTGCTTAAGGTAAAGCCTACAGGGTTCAACACAAGTGAACAAGTGTGATGGTCCAAGGACTAAATGATGGATAGATAATGGGCATCACAAGTAAGATGGACATTGCATAAAGTGAGACTCGGGTGCGTAGCTCGGAGACAACTGATCAAGCCAATGATGGAGGCAAGTAGAGCTTCGAGGTACCAAGTGCACGGGAGAAGGTCAAGGAGGCTGAGGAACCCAAAGCCAAGGGTGAAGAAGAAGACTTGCAAAGTCAAGGATGATCGAGTTGAGAAGAGTTATGACACATCAAGGATCACTACATAAGGACGTGACTTACAACCAATGGGGAAAACATCTATAGTTATGTGGTGTAAGTCATAAGGCTCAAGATCAAGCTCTTAGAAGTGAACAAGGTCACTAGAAGAAGAAACAGTGTCAAAACCAGAACTGGAAGCAGCCCAAAAAGAGCTAAGTGCACCTTGACTTTTAGTTTGGGTTGTTCCTATGTTTGGAGATGTTCTATGTGACCTTTGCAGGATGTTGGAGCTAAGAAATGTCAATCTAGATCAAGTCAAGCTGACTTGATGGTTTATGAGTCCAACATCAAAGCTCAAGCATGTCAAATGCTATAGATGTAATAATTAAGAGAAGGTATGTTTCTAGACTTAGTACATTGGTTTTGTGTACTAATACACTTGTCTAAGTGTTAGAAACAGAAGGAAGAAGAAAAGGAAAGAAGTGCAAAAGGCTTGGCTGTGTTCAGTCAAGACTCAGCTCGGCCTGGCACACCGGACTGTCCGGCGGACACCAGGCTGAACTCCGGTGAACAGGCCGCTCTCAGGAGGAGTCTGGCGACGTACGGCTAAAATTCACCGGACTGTCCGGTGGTGCACCGGACTGTCCGGTGGTGCACCGGACTGTCCGGTGAGCCAATTGTCGGCTTGGGCAACGGTCGGCCGCGCGATCCGCGCGTGACGCGTGGCCGAGCCAACGGTCAAATGGGGGCACCGGACTGTCTGGTGTGCACCGGACAGTGTCCGGTGCGCCAACGGCTCCAAGACTGCAACGGTCGACTGCGCCATTTTTGGAAGGAAATCGGGCACCGGACAGTGTCCGGTGCGCCACCCGACTGAAGGCAAGATTTGCCTTCCTGGATTGCTTCCAACGGCTCCTAGGCCCCTTGTGCCTATAAAAGGGACCCCTAGGCGCCTCAAGCAATGTACAAGAGCAGCCAACAAGTGTAGACATTACTCGAATCAATTCTCACTCTCCCTCTTGTGTGTATCTCTCTAGTTTGTGTAGAAGGCAAAGCTATAAGCCTTTAGAGAGAGGAGAAGTGCTGCTAGGAGCAAGAGCAAGGTCTTGAGCGTAGTGTTACTCTGCCGGGGTGCTGTCAAGAAGTTTGTTAGCAGCCGCGGTTTTGTTGTAACCCAACTCAATATAGTGAAAGGCTCTGTCTGTCATACTGACAGATCTGAGCAAACGGAGGAAGGAGTTGAAACAGACTCCAAGCCCAGGTGTGGCTAACTCCAACGAGGACTAGGCAAGCATTTCAGGCTTGGCCGAACCTCGGGATAAATCCTTGCGTCTGTGTGCTCTATTCTGTATTGTATTCTGACTCTCTGTCTTACTCGCTTTAATATCTGCACTTCACTGCTTATTTGTGGTACTAGCTTTCCTTGAAGTGCAGGATATTCTTAAGACAGGAACTTCAATTCCACTGCAACCTACTCGAAGGGTTGTTCACTCCACTGCGATCCTGTCTTCGAGTAGAGTAAGATTTAAGTTTTAAAGTGATAATTTTTATTCGCCTATTCGCCCCTCCTCTAGGCGACATCCAGATCCTGTTCCCGGGTCAAAGGGAACTTTCACCGGGCTGCCTGACGAAAATCCTTGAAGCCGAGCGATGGCTGAAAGGTACCAACCTCCACAAGGTTGCGCTCCTTCCGCAACAAGACGAAGACAACGCAGGTGCTCCCCATCCGGGGGCTCGAAAGGCGGAAGGATGAGACGCATGAGGAAAGTGTGAAGGCATGGCTACCACCCAGGAGGTCGATCCCTTTTTAAAGGCGACTCTCCCCGCTCGCGTCCTCAAGCCGTTGCGGACTAAGTCTTCACAAACACGCTTCAAGGTCCTCCCCCTACGACACGGGGCTGGGCCCCACGCGTCATGCGAGCTGCCCCAGGATTGAAGAAGCCAAACCGCCGCGCGTGCGGAGCGTGTAACCGCCCAGCGGTTACAAGCATTCATCCGTCTTCGCCCAAACCAGCGGGTGAAAGGGCGGACCGCCATGTAGGCGGCATGCAACTGCACCAAGGGGGCGCACCCTTTCGACTTCGACGCATCCAGCATGAAGGCCCAGGCCCACACGTCATGGAACCGGCGCGCCGGTTACTACGTGCAAAAAACTGCAGCGCCACTTGCGCCAGCGCCGCGCCTTCTCGACTACAGAATCGGTGCCGCGACTCGAGGCAACCCTGCGCACGGCCCAACAGTGCCAACCAGGCACGCCGGTCACGGGTCAGTCAGCCGCGGGAGAAGGCGTGACGGTCAACATGGCCAAAAGTGGGCCGGCAGTAATGGCGGTGGCAGGCGGGCGGAAGCAGCAGTCAAATCGTCTGCAGGCTCACGTCCCCTCCTGGAACAGCGAGAGAGCTCTCTCCCACGGCGTGAAGACGATGCGCCCGTGTTCCGTTCCTCGAACGGCTCGCGCATACGCAATGGCTGCCCCACAAATCACTCGTCCCGTCGCATTAACTCTACGGCAGGACAGGCGACACCTTTGGCAGGCGAGGCGGGCGACGCTTCACCTCCGCCATAATGACCGCGTCAAAAAAGGTGCGCCACATCGTTCAATTTCGTATCCTTTTCCTCTTCCCCTTTCTCTCTCTTGCTATAGGGACCGGGAAAGGGGATACTCCGAAAGGGATCCTTCTCCGTGAAGGAAGCGGGCCCCGAGCCCCCCTACTGATCAGAGGTTCGAAGGCTGGCCCCTCGGAAGGGTTTGACAGCCGCCTTAGAGCACCCGAGCTCCGCGCCCACTACTGGTCAGAGGTTCGAAGGCTGGCCCCTCAGAAGGGTTCGACAGCCGCCTCAGGCCACTCGGGCTCTGTGCCCACTACTGATCAGGGGTTCGTAGGCTGGCCCCCCGACGGGTTCGACAGTCGCCCCAGAGCACGCAGAGGGATGACTCTGGGTACGTTCGATACATAACCAAGGCTCAGGCTACGCTCCCGAGGTACCCTAGGACATTTCCAAGACCAGCAGGAACGATTCTATAACGGAATCCCATCAGAGGGAGGCATCGAGCCCTCGGACCCTATCGAACGGGACCGGGTCCGGCAAATCACCTGCAGGTACTTTTGGAGCGTGCCTCTGGGCCACTAGCCGACCCTTATCGAACGGGGCATGGGCGTCCACTCGGATCACCCATTAGCAACTCACTGGAGACACCATGTTCGGCGCCCACCGAGGGCAACATGGCACTTCCCCCCCTCCTCCTTGCGGAAAGGTGACACAGGGGCGTATGAAAAAAGCCGAGTCTGCCCTTGACCGTCCTCTCGCCCTATGCATAGGCTCGGGGGCTGCTCTCACAAACCCGACTCCGGCCAAACCGTTGACAGCGTCAACATACCAGCCCGAGAAGTCGGAACCTGACTATGCACCCAGGCAACGACCAGTTCGCATGAGGGAACAATCAGACCGGCCGAGCCATCACGAAAGGCATTAAGACCTCGAAGGAGTCAAACCACTCCTCTGAGGCCTCGGGGGCTACACCCGGCGGGTGCGCTCGCGTGCACCCACCAGAACAAAATGCAACCGAGAAAGGTCGGTCCCCTTGCAAAAAAAGTGCGACAAAGCCTCCAAGCGAGTACCCACACTCCCTTTGAGTCTCGGGGGCTACTGTCGGGGACCGTAATTAGGGGTACCCCCAAGGCTCCTAATCTCAGCTGGTAACCCCCATCAGCACAAAGCTGCAAAGGCCTAACGGGCGCAATTCCGGTCAAGGCTCCGTCCACTCAAGGGACATGATCTCGCCTCGACCGAGCCCAGCCTCGGGCAGGAACGGAAGACCAAGGCAGATTCACTCCTCGCCCGAGGGTCTCCTCAAGCAACGGGCGCACCTTCGACTCGCCCGAGGCCCAGCTCGGGTAGGCTTCACGGAGAAGCAATTTTGGCCAGATCGCCTCGCCAGCCGACCGGATCGTAGGAGCATTCAATGCAAGGATCATCTGACACCTTATTCTGACGTGCGCTTTCCAGTCGACAAGGCCGAAGTGACCGCAGTCACTTCGCCCCTCCACTGACTGGCCTGACAGGAAAACAGCGCCACCTGCGCTGCTCCGACTGTTGTGCCACCCGCCAGGGTGAGGCTGACAGCAACCAAGTCCAGCCTCGGGCGCCATAGGAATCTCCGCCTTGCCCGACCCTAGGGCTCGGACTCGACCTCGCCTCGGACGATGATCTCCACCTCGCCCGACCCCAGGGCTCGGACTCGACCTCGCCTCGGACGATGATCTCCACCTCGCCCGACCCCCGGACTCGGACTCAGCCTCAACTCCGGAAGACGGTCTCTGCCTCGCTCGACCCCAGGGCTCGGACTCAGCCTCGACCTCAGAGGAGTCACCACCTCGCTCGGGCCGACCACGCCACAAGGGGAGGCCATCATTACCCTACCCCTAGCTAGCCTAGGCTACGGGGAACAAGACCGGCGTCCCATCTGGCTCGCCCCGGTAAAACAAGTAATGATGGCACCCCGCGTGCTCCATGACAATGGTGGTTCTCAGCCCCCTACGGAAGCAAGGATACGTCAGCAAGGATTCGACAGCCCCGAGAGCTGTGCTTCTACAGGGCTCAAGCGCTCCTCCGACGGCCACGACGCCACATGAACAGGGCTCCAACACCTCTCCGACAGCCACGTCGGCACGTACATAGGGCTCTAGCTCCTCTCTGCTAGACACGTTAGCACACTGCTACACCCCCCGTTGTACACCTGGACCCTCTCCTTACGTCTATAAAAGGAAGGTCCAGGGCTCTCATACAAGGAGGTGGCCGCGCGGGAGAACGGGCAGCATCACGCCCCCTGTCTCTCTCTCTCCCCCGCGAACACTTGTAACCCCCTACTGCAAGCGCATCCGCCCTAGGCGCAGGACAACACGAGGCCACGGGTTCCCCTTACTGTTTTCCCCCTTGTGTCTCCGTCTCGCGCCGACCCATCTGGGCTGGGACACACAACGACAATTTACTCGTCGGTCAAGGGACCCCTCGGGGTCGAAACGCTGACAAATATGCTACAACTTGACCATTTGGGACTAATGTTTGCTTGAGTGATTTTGATGTAGTCTCAGGTGTACTGAAACGGAAAAAGGTATACTTGGACAAAAAGAAGGCTTCCACTGATTAACGGTATTAATGTACTTTGTTCAAGCTGCCCTTGGTGTTTCATTGCCTTTTGCTCTTAATTTGCAATTTTTTGGTGAGGCAAAGAGGTTTTATGACGCTAGTTTCTCCGTTTTGGTGCTTAATACCAAAGGGGGAGAAAATTAAGGCCAAAGCAACTAAATCAACCGCCACTTGTGAATTTCAAAAATATTGTGTTTTGAACTTGTCTGTTTGATCAAAACTCTCTTGATAGCAAAGAGGAGCACTCTAATTGCAAAACTACTCTCTTGTGGGGGAGAATCCTTTCTTATGGAAAAAGGAGTTTTTTGGTTTTTGATAAAAACTAGTCTTGAAAAATGGTTTGATTTACAAAACTAAAGTGTTTTGACTTAAAAGTTAGAAAAAATGAATTTGTTTTGCAAAAACAAACCAAGTGGTGGTAAAATGATCCAAATATGCTAAATCCTATAATTATTCAATTGGTTTCTAGTTTGATTTCAATTTGCAAAAGTTGGTTCATATTTGGTTAAGTCAGGATTTTCGAGTTGCTTTAGGTGTGTTGGCATAAATCACCAAAAAGGGGATATTGAAAGGGAAATGTGCCCTTGGGCCATTTCTAAGTGTTTTGATGATTAACTACTCAACACACCACTATGAACTAACCATCTTGGTATGAGTATGAGCACATGTTCCATTCAAGCAAATTGAAGATGCAAAGTCCAAATGAGTTGGATTAAGAGACTAAAAAGTGTAACCTTGGACAAAACCACAAAAACAGGAAGTTTAAGTGTTTCAATAAGTCGCACTTACTTTATGTTATGTATCTTGCAATGCTATTTGGCTACTAACTTCATTGTGCAAGTAAAGTGGCATTTGGGCTTGTGTTTGGGCATATTGCAAATTATTATGGAGTGAAGTAATAAAGATATGATTTTAGCACTTAGTCAATTGTTTTATGTGCTAATCATGTTTGTTTAAGAGCTAGGGAACTACTCAAGTTGAGACAAAAAGAAGCAAAGATATTTGGCACAAAACAAGAGATGTTGGGCCAGACTATGCACCGCCGGATAGTCCAGTGAGGGCCTAGTCAGCTAGCCCCAACTGCCTCTCGAAAATTTTTGGAGCGCGCTGGCTATAAATCCCTTGACAGTCTGGTGTGCACTGGACAGTCCGGTGTGCCAGGCGGCTAATGGCTCTCAGGCGGCGCAATGGTCGACGTCGTGATCAGTGTCAGACACATCAGCTGGCAACAGGCGAGAAGGGGCACCAGACATGTCTAGTGCACCCACAGACAGAAGACAATCAAAGCCTTCTAAATGGAGGAGCAACGACTCCTTGGCCCCTTTGGGCTATAAAAGAGGCCCCTGGGCGCTTCTACCAGTACACCAAACATTTCTAGAGCACACTACAACTCCAATACTCTGCGGCCACGCTTCTAAAGTGTTTGGGAGAGATTTGAGCGTATTTTCTGAGTCGTTACTCTATCGCTTTGTTGTTGCGCTCTCTTCTTTGCATTTTTGTGTGGGTTGCTACGTTCTGCTCTTGTATGTGTGTTCTCACTCCCTCCCTTACTCTAAGTTTGATTGTGATCATTTGTGTAAGGCCGTGAAAGACTCTAAACTTGTGGAGATTCCTCACAAATGGGTTTGATATAAGGAAGACATATGTGACACTCAAGTTTGATCTTTGGATCACTTGAGAGGGGTTGAGTGCAACCCTTGACCAAAAGAGGTCACCACAACGTGAAGTAGTCATTGGCCAAACCATGGTAAAATTCATTGTGTCTCTTGTCTCTTTACTTTATTGCGATTATTGTCTTCTTGAATTCTTCTATTCACTTGGAATATTGCTCATAGTTTAATACTCATCCCAAGATAGCAATCAAGTGAAGAGTTCTCATCTCCCTTCTCTCTACAATCAAACTTGGTTTTATTTACACTAACCCATATTATATACCAAGTTTGTGCTGTTTTGAGTAAAATTTATAGGATAACCTATTCATCCCCATCTAGGTGCTCTCATCTGTAATCTTCCCTGCTCTATTCAAAGGAGGGGTGTCGTATCCATCCACAGGGCTAGTTCGGTTCGATTCACTCATTTTTTTCTCCGTTGAAATTTTGAGTCGATTTTGTTATGTGTTGTTCCTTTCCCTCTCTTTTGAATTTGTGGAAGAACCTTCGAGTTCTTGTTTGCATACACACCCTTGGTGCAGTTCTTGGTCGTGAACCGAGTTGATCTCAGTTTGAGTTTGTTTGAGAAAACCCCAATTATGTCCATATTTTTAGATCTGCGATTGATTTACAAATCCAATTGAGTTTAAAATTTGTGGACACTTTGAAAACACATTTTCCAAGTTGTGTAAAGTTTCAGCTCAATCGGATTCTGTTTGGTTCGGTTTCACATTCAAGAACTGAATTTCGAGCTCCTGAAATCAGCACTAGATATCAACACATTTTAGGCTGATTCAGGCTTTTTGGTGTCTCATTTGCAATCCATTTGTTTTACTGGTCTCGTGTTAGTCTTAGGAACATTTTGAAACCATGAGATCACCAATTTGCTGATATGCTTTTGGTTTGAGCTCTTTCTTCATCTCAATTGAAGTGAAGTGCTTAATTTCAGTTTTTAGCAGTAAAATTTTGTTTGGCTCCCATACACCCCTCTCTTGTCGCCTCACCGGTCATTCAGTCTTCAAAAACTATGATTTACCAAAAGAACTAATAGTAAGATTTATTATTCTAAATTGAAAACTAAGAAACTTTATTACGCTGAAATCAACATTGACGATGTGGACATAGCTAAAGAGTTTATTTGTGCTTCCTTCTCAAATATTTTCTTCTTAAGGTGTTCCTTCATCTCGGCGTTGACAACAAAGTTCAATCGTAACAATGTTCCTTTCTACTGAAATTTGCGTCGATTCTATCTCTTTGGCTGGTATATATTCTCTTATACAATAAGATTTACATGATGATATCCTGTTTTCTTTTGTCACTAGATAGAAAGAGATATCGATGGGTTATACTTTAAACCCAGCTATAATCCAACTCTCCATCGTTGACACATTGACCCTTCCATCTAATGTTAGCTAGTTGTGGACCAATGAACAAATCCAAGCATATTTATCAACTTGCAGAACGAGCTAATGATTGAGGTTTGCTCATAACATCTAGAAGTATGCTAATATATAAGGTGATGTTTGGTTTACATATTTGTAATGTGAATGGTAAGATAGTGTTACACCATGTTTGTTTAAGTCCAATGGTAATCATATATCACACTAGAAATCGGTACCGACCTATTTAAACTTGTTGTCGTTGCTAATCGAATGTGAACCATTAATGTTTCTATTTACGTTACATTTTATGAACCAAACACCATCTAAGAAACTTTTCTTGTAGACTTCTTTCTAAAGGACATGGCGGGGATTGATCCAGCGTGATGTGCATATTGATTGTACGTACGATGCCCGATGTGACGTGTCGCCGAACTGGCCGAGACTTTCTACAAAATGCGACCCCGAGTGAACAGAACAATGCACCACACAACGGAGAACGGAGCAGAGAAAACGATGCAAATGTTGTTTCAAAACAACTTGTTTACATATAGGGGCTCCTTGGTGGTAGTATGATTACCATTTTAGGCAGACTGCAATAATAACAAAGTTTGTTTAGCTATCTAAAATCTAAACCCTAGATAGACCCTAATAGTGCAAAAGTATGCTAGATTTGAGCGTTTCTAGTTGGTCAGGTTACAGAAATGCAAAATCTTTTGTACACAGAAATCAAAATACTTTTTCGACTAGCTCTTTTTGCTAAATCTTTAACTAAAATATATTATCATCAAGTCAATTTCATATTTATATCTTATCATCAAAATACTCCATAGGGACCGAGACAGCCCTAATGTCCCAAAGGGCCATGAGCCCCTAGAAAGCCCTAAAATATTTAATGTGGGTCTAGTATTTATTTGATTCAATTAATATAATCCATGTCCACATTAAATCTAATAGCCATCGCCAAATACTAGCCCATATAAGAAATGTTCTCACCTCTATCTCGATTGGCATACTAGTATTTTAATAGAGATTATTAAGTTAAACATCCACCTAAAACAAAGGTTGTATTTTTTCACAACTATACAATGAACTATGCCTTTAATTGATAGTTTTGAATGAAATAAGTTTCATCAAAGCTTTTTAGTGGTACTAGGTTGGCAAAAGCATCACCTCTAATTGGAGCGTATAAGTCAAAATGTATGGCCTTTCATGAGTATCCAGAAATCACTCAAATTTCACAGACTATGATTAGTAGTCGATCTCATATAGGTGTGTTCCTCCAAAAATTTATAGGACACTATATTTGCTTCAACAAGCCACATTGGAACACATTAAGGTAAAACCAACCTACCTTATAGAATAGGAAAGTCTTGCATGTGAGATGTAAGTGTTGTTTCTCTTAGTCTACTATCAGCTTGTTTCACCATCATACTTTATGGAATCTCCAATCGCATAGGGCAAGTTTCCACTATTATAGACTTCATGTGAGTCTCACACCCATCTCACTCGATGTAGTAACTATCACATTACATGATAGCCCCTTATTGAATTGATTTGCTAGATTTGAGATGTATGGACATATTTGAATGCTATCATTCTAGAGTTTCTCATTTTTGTAACATATTTTGATCACCTATGAAGATGTCATATGGACATCATGTGATCCTAGAACTATTCACTTCAATTATTACATTCTAATTATCATAGTTTACAGAAATAGCCAGTGTAGGTGTTCAACTATTGGTAAATCAATAAGTAGTTCAAGAAGCCACTTAGCCTCAACAAAGTAGTATAAAACATTGTGAGTTCCGCTTTTATAATTAACCCTGTCAAGATGGTATGCTTGCAAGACTTCTATGAAATAGTGTCACCTGACGTGTAGGTCGAGTTCTCCTGAGACCAAGTTTGAGTTAGGTCCACAAATCAGTACCTTTGTTGTCAATGTGCTTTAAATACTCCTAGTACATATCCTTATACCCTTCCTCCATATCTCATCTTCTATATCATTTCATCTATACTAGCATATGGTATGTGCTAATGCTACGATCCCAGGAAGGGGACAGGGAGGAGTCGACGGTGGTGGTAACGCAAGAGAGGTGCCGACAATAGAGGTGCAAGTGAGAGGAATAGGGAGGAGACGTGGGGTCATAAAGAAAGGGAGGGTAGGGGGAAGGGCCAGTGGCGTGAGGGAGGGATCGACGACGTTAGCGGCACGAGTGAGGGGGAGGAGGACAGGGGTCATGGTGGAGGGAGAGGGATGAGGGGTGATCTAAATAATAGTGGTCATTGGATATGAGTAAGGGAGAGAGGGAGGTATCCATCGATCTGAATCGTTGATTTTGATGATACATTAAGTATGTGTGCAATTTGTTGGCTGGGTTTTGCAAAGTTTAAACCGGTGGATTATTACTTATATAAAAATTTAAATAAGACAAATAATCAAGTTTGATATAAAATAAAAAATCACATATTTGAAGATGAAAAATATATAATAATATTTTTATCATGTAATCAAGTATATGTTGGTAATTATGTGTTACTAGTATATAGTTCGTGCTAACGCTATGATCTCAAGAAAGGAAGGGGTCGACGACAGCAGTGACGTGAGAGAGGTGTCATCGGCAGAGGAGAGTGAGGGTGATAGGGAGGAGGCGTTGGGGTCGTGAAGAGAGGGTGGGTAGGGGGAGGGGCCAGCAGCAGCGTGAGGGAGAGATCGACGACGGCAGTGACACGAGTGGGGAGGAGGAGGGGCGGCGAGGTCGCGTGGGAGGGGCATGCGACAAGGGTCATGGTGGAGGGAGAGGGACGAGGGATAAGAGATAATCTAAATAATAGTGGCCATTGGATTTAAGTGAGTAAGAGAGAGGTAGGTATCCAACGATCTAAATCATTGATTTTGATGATGTGTTAAGTCTGTGTGCAATTTATTAGGTGAGTTCTGTAAAGTTTAAAATGGTGGATTATATAGTGATATAGATTTGCAGAATTTTTTTGCACCGTATTTTTTGTTCAAAAAATTATTCGTGTATGATATTTTACAAATGACTCGTTGTTTTATGGCTTATGGTTTAATAGGTTCACTTAGAGCAGTCTTAACCCTCCATATCATCTAGTTTCTATAGCATTAATTTAGCTGTCAAATAAGCAATTTTGTGACATAGCAAGGAAATTAATAAGAAAGAGAAGGAAATGGTTTCCTCCTTGAGAAATCAGGTCTACACGCGCAATAAAGACATAAGAAACCATTGTTTTGACGTTGGAGATAAGCATTCAGTTTCCATCACACAGTTCACAAGTTGCGCCTTCACATCCATATTTACTACGACACCACAACAATAAAAATAGTGTTGGAACTTATTTCTAGAATTGATTTGAGATGGTAGCTATAGAAATTACTTAGTAGTTTCTAACTTATGATTGCTCTTACAGTATTTAAAAACACCACATGATGAACCATCAAAGGTAAAGATACATCATACACAGAGACGGACCTAGTGGGTGGTCCATATGGGCCACGGCACACCCTAAGATCATATAAGTTTACTCAGCATGGTAGTTGTCGGGGACCATAATTAGGGGTACCCCCAATGCACCTTAATCCAGCTGGGAAACATCTTCAAAACAAAACATAAACGACCTATAAAGCGCGGGCTTCGTCTATCAAGGGACGCGACCTCATCCGAGCCCAGCCTCGGGTAAGGACAGTAGTCCTGGACGAATTCACGCCTCGCCCGAGGGTCCCCTCAGTCAGCAGACGCACCCTCGGCTCGCCCGAAGCCCAGCTCGGGCAGACTTTGTCGTGCAGCGACCTCGTCTGAATCGCCTTATCAACCGACCGTATCGCATGCGCATTTAATGCGGGGATCACCTGATACCTTATCCTAACACGCGTGCCTCAGTCGGCAAGGTCGAAGTGACCGCAGTCACTTCGCCCCCCCCTTTATTGACCGTTCTGACAGGAAAACAGCGCTGTTCACCCTGCTCCGGCAACTGTGCCAGCTATCAGGGAAGGGCCAACAACAGCAAGTCACGACCTCCCCCAAGTTCGGCCTCGGGCGCAGCATGGAGCTCCGCCTCGCCTGACCCCAGGCCTCGGCCTCAACTTTGGCCTCGGGAGAAGGTCTCTGCCTCGCCCGACCCTGGGCCTCGGCCTTAACCTCGTCCTCGGGAGACGGTCTCCGCCTTGCCCGACCCTGGGCCTCGGCCTCGGAGGAGTCACCGCCTCGCCCAACCTCGGCCTCGTATCAGCTACGCTACTGGGGATCCATTATTACCCTACCCTTAGCTAGCCACCTCAGGCTACGAAGGAACAAGACCGGTGTCCCATCTAAGTTACTCCGGTAATAGGTAATGATGGTTCCCCGCGTGCGCCCATGACGTCGGCTGCTCTCAATCCCCTACGGAAGCAAGGAAACGTCAGCAGGATCCATGCCGCACCATCAGCTATGCTACTACAGGGCTCAAGGCACTTCTCCGACGACCACGTTATTACCTCTACATGGCTCAGGGCACTCCTCCGACAGCCACGTCGGTACATCTACAGGGCTCAAGGTGCTCCCCCGACGACCACGTTATTATCTGTACAGGGCTCAGGGCACTTCCCTGCCAGCCACGTTAGCTCCAAGCTACACCCCTATTGTACAGCTGGGCATCTCCTTGTGTCTATAAAAGGGGGTGTCCAGGGCCCCACGAGGGGGGGGGAGGCAAGACGGGGGGAGGAACGTGCAACGTACGAACACACGGACGCACGACTGAAAGGGAAATGTGCCCTTGGGCCATTTCTAAGTGTTTTGGTGATTTAGTGTCCAACACAAGTGCCTAAGCGTAAAGAGGTGGACAAAGTACAAATCAAGGATAAAGGTATGTTTCTCAGACTTAGTACATTGTTTTATGGACTAATGTATTGTGTCTAAGTGCTGGAAACAGGAAAAATCCAATTGGAAATGTCTTGGCTCGAGCAGCCAAGACTCTGCTGAGTCTGGGAGCACCGGACTGTCCGGTGGTGCACCGGACAGTGTCCGGTGCGCCAGGCTGGTTCGAGCGAACTGGCCGCTCTCGGGAATTCACCGGCGACGTACGGCTATAATTCACCGGACTGTCCGGTGAACCAACGGTCGGCCGGGCCAACGGTCGGCCGCGCAATCTGCGCGGGACACGTGGCCGAGCCAACGGCTAGAAGATGGCACCGGACTGTCCGGTGTGCACCGGACATGTCCGGTGCGCCAACGGCTCTCAGGCTGCCAACGGTCGGCTTCGCTATTTAAGGAAGGAAATCGGGCACCGGACAGTGTCCGGTGTGCACCGGACTGTCCGGTGTGCACCGGACTGTCCGGTGTGGCAGTCGACAGAAGGCAAGATCAGCCTTCCAAGATTGCTCTCAACGGCTCCTAGCTGCCTTGGGGCTATAAAAGGGACCCCTAGGCGCATGGAGGAGTACACCAAGCATTCCTACAACATTCTTAAGCACCAAGACATCGATTCTGCGCATTCGTTTCATTGTGATAGCATATAGAGCTCTAGTGGAGTTGTGAACTCATTGAGTTGTGTTGCGAGCTCTTGTTGCGACTTGTGTGCGTATTGACATTCTGATTCATGTGTCTTGTGTGCGTTGCTAATCCCTCCCTTGCTCCGTGTTCTTTGTGAATTTCAAGTGTAAGGGCGAGAGGCTCCAAGCTGTGGAGATTCCTCGCAAACGAGATTGAGATAAAGCAAGCAAAACACCGTGGTATTCAAGTGGGTCTTTGGACCGCTTGAGAGGGGTTGATTGCAACCCTCGTCCGTTGGGACGCCACAACGTGGAGTAGGCAAGCTTTGGTCTTGGCCGAACCACGGGATAACCACTGTGCCATCTCTGTGATTGATCCTTTTTGGTTATTGTGTTTTGTTGAGGATTCCTCTTTAGCCACTTGGCAATTATTGTGCTAACGATTAACCAAGTTTTGTGGCTTAAGTTTTTGAAGTTTTACAGGATCACCTATTCACCCCCCTCTAGGTGCTCTCAATTGGTATCGGAGCCGTTCTCTTCAAGAAAGGGACTAACCGCCCGAAGAGATGGATCCTAAGGGCAAGGGGATGGTGATCAACGACAAGGAGAAGGAGTCCTTTGTCAACGAGCCCAATGATGACAGGCCCACCGACTCAGGCTCGGGCCACAAAAGAAAAGACGGGAGGAAAAAGAAGACAAAGCAAAAGGACAACGACGACTACGACAGACGAAAGACGGTTAACTCAAACTTTTCTTTCGATTATTCGCGCATTCCGCATAGCTCAAATGCTCAATTGCTCCCCATTCCACTTGGCAAGCCCCCTCACTTTGATGGAGAGGACTACGGATTTTGGAGCCACAAAATGCGTACTCACCTGTTTTCTCTCCATCCAAGCATTTGGGAGATTGTGGAAAGTGGAATGAAATTTGATAGCTCGGATAGTCCTGTGTTTATTAATGAACAGATTCATAAGAATGCACAAGCTACTACTGTGTTGCTAGCCTCTTTGTGCAGGGACGAGTATCACAAGGTGAGCGGCTTGGACAATGCCAAGCAGATCTGGGACACCCTCAAGATCTCTCATGAGGGGAACGACGTCACCTTGCTCACCAAAATGGAGTTGGTGGAGGGTGAGCTTGGAAGGTTCGCGATGATAAGGGGCGAAGAGCCAACTCAAACATACAACCGGCTCAAGACCCTTATCAACAAAATAAGGAGCTACGGAAGCACGCGATGGACGGACCACGATGTCGTCCGACTGATGCTAAGGTCCTTTACCGTTCTTGATCCTCATTTGGTGAATAATATTCGTGAGAATCCCAGGTACACCAAAATGTCGCCCGAAGAAGTCCTCGGAAAATTTGTTAGCGGGCGAATGATGATCAAGGAGGCGAGGTACGTGGACGACGCCTTGAATGGTCCGATCAACGAGCCGCAACCCCTTGCTCTCAAGGCAACAAGAAGCAAGGAGGCGCTACCTAGCAAGGTGGCACAGATTGAGGCGGCCGGACTTAATGATGAAGAGATGGCCCTCATCATCAAAAGATTCAAGACGGTGCTTAAGGGTCGCAAGGGACAGCCAAGCAAGACCAAAGCCAAGGGGAAGCGCTCATGCTTCAAATGCGGTAAGCTTGGTCATTTTATTGCTAACTGTCCCGACAATGATAGTGATCAGGAACAAGGGAACAAGAGGGAGAAAAAGAAGAACTATAAGAAGGCAAAGGGCGAGGCTCATCATGGTAAGGAGTGGGATTCGGACTGCTCCTCGTCTGACTCCGACAATGAAGGACTCGCCGCCACCGCCTTCAACAAGTCATCCCTCTTCCCCAACGAGCGTCACACTTGCCTCATGGCAAGGGAGAAGAAAGTAAGCACTCATAATACTAGTACTTATGCTTCTTCAAGTGAGGATGAGTCTAGTGATGATGATGAGATAGATTACTCATGCTTATTCAAGGGATTAGATAGATCTAAAATTGATAAGATTAATGAGTTGATTGATGCTTTGAATGATAAGAATATGCTTTTAGAAAAGCAAGAGGATTTGTTGTATGAAGAACATGATAAATTTGTAGAAGCACAAAAGTCTCTTGCTCTAGAAATTAAGAGGAATGAAATGCTCTCTAGTGAATTATCTTCTTGTCATGAAACTATTGCTAAGTTAAAAAGTTTTAATGATGATTTAAATGCTAAACTAGAAGTAGCTAGTAAATCTGATTCTTGTGTAGAAATTGTTGAAACTTGTAATAGGTGTAAAGATTTTGACATTGATGCTTGTAGTGATCATTTAGTCTCAATTTCCAAATTAAATGAGGAATTAGCTAGTCTTAATGCCCAACTTAAGACTAGCAAGAATGAATTTGACAAGCTAAAATTTGCAAGGGATGCCTACACGATTGGTAGACACCCCTCAATTAAGGATGGACTTGGCTACAAGAGGGAAGCCAAGAACTTGACAAGCCATAAGGCTCCCATCTCCGCCAAGGAGAAAGGGAAGGCCCCTATGGCTAGTAGTGTGCAAAAGAACCATGCCTTTATGTACCATGATAGGAGACAATCTAGAAATGCTTATAGGAATTGTAATGCATATAATGCCTTTGATTCTCATGCCATGTTTGCTTCTAGTTCTTCTTATGTGCATGATAGAAATGTTGGTAGGAGAAATGTTGTTCATAATATGCCTAGGAGAAATGTTGTTAATGTTCCTAGGAAAGTAAATGAACCTTCTACAATATATCATGCTTTAAATGCTTCTTTTACTATTTGTAGAAAGGATAGGAAGATAGTTGCTAGAAAATTAGGGGCAAGATGCAAGGGAGACAAAACTTGCATTTGGGTCCCTAAGGATATTTGTGCTAACCTTGCAGGACCCAACATGAGTTGGGTACCTAAGACCCAAGCCTAAATTTGCCTTGCAGGTTTATGCATCCAGGGGTTCAAGCTGGATTATTGACAGCGGATGCACAAACCATATGACGGGGGAGAAGAAGATGTTCACCTCCTACGTCAAAAACAAAGATTCCCAAGATTCAATAATATTCGGTGATGGGAATCAAGGCAAGGTAAAAGGGCTAGGTAAAATTGCAATCTCCAATGAGCACTCTATCTCTAATGTGTTTTTAGTAGAGTCTCTTGGATATAATTTACTATCTGTTAGTCAATTATGTAATATGGGATATAATTGTTTATTTACAAATGTAGATGTGTCTGTCTTTAGAAGATGTGATGGTTCACTAGCTTTTAAGGGTGTACTAGACGGCAAACTTTACTTAGTTGATTTTGCAAAAGAAGAGGCCGGTCTAGATGCATGCTTAATGGCTAAGACTTGCATGGGCTGGTTGTGGCATCGCCGCTTAGCACATGTGGGGATGAAGAACCTCCACAAGCTTCTAAAGGGAGAACACGTGATAGGTCTAACCAATGTTCATTTCGAAAAAGATAGACCTTGTGCAGCTTGTCAAGCAGGTAAACAAGTGGGAGGAGCACATCACAACAAGAATGTGATGACCACGTCAAGACCTCTGGAGCTGCTGCATATGGATCTCTTCGGACCCGTCGCCTATCTGAGCATAGGAGGAAGTAAGTATGGTCTAGTTATTGTTGATGACTTTTCCCGCTTCACTTGGGTGTTCTTTTTGCAGGATAAGTCTGAAACCCAAGGGACCCTCAAGCGCTTCCTTAGGAGAGCTCAAAATGAGTTTGAGCTCAAGGTGAAGAAGATAAGGAGCGACAACGGGTCCGAATTCAAGAATCTTCAAGTGGAGGAGTTTCTTGAGGAGGAGGGGATCAAGCACGAGTTCTCCGCTCCCTACACACCTCAGCAAAATGGTGTGGTAGAGAGGAAGAACAGGACACTCATAGATATGGCGAGGACTATGCTTGGAGAGTTCAAGACCCCCGAGTGCTTTTGGTCGGAAGCCATGAACATGGCTTGCCACGCCATCAACAGGGTCTACCTTCACCGCCTCCTCAAGAAGACTTCATATGAGCTGCTGACTGGTAACAAACCCAATGTATCGTACTTTCGTGTATTTGGGAGTAAATGCTACATTCTAGTGAAGAAGGGTAGGAATTCCAAATTTGCTCCCAAAGCCGTAGAAGGGTTTTTATTAGGTTATGATTCAAATACAAAGGCGTATAGGGTCTTCAACAAATCATCGGGTTTGGTTGAAGTCTCTAGCGACATTGTATTTGATGAGACTAATAGCTCTCCAAGAGAGCAAGTTGTTGATCTTGATAATGTAGATGAAGAAGACGTTCCAACGGCCGCAATACGTACCATGGCGATTGGAGATGTACGGCCTCAAGAACATTTGGAGCAAGATCAACCGTCTTCCTCATCTATGGTGCATCCCCCAACCCAAGATGACGAACAGGTACCTCAAGTGGAGGCGCATGATCAAGGGGGAGCACAGGATGTTCAAGTTGAAGAGGAAGAAGCACCTCAGGCACCTCCAACCCAAGTTCGAGCGACGATTCAAAGGGATCATCCCGTCGACCAGATTTTGGGTGATATTAGCAAGGGAGTAACTACTCGTTCAAGATTAGTTAATTTTTGTGAGCATTACTCTTTTGTCTCTTCTATTGAGCCTTTCAGGGTAGAAGAGGCCTTGCTAGATCCGGACTGGGTGTTGGCCATGCAGGAGGAACTCAACAATTTCAAGCGCAATGAAGTTTGGACACTGGTGCCTCGCCCCAAGCAAAACGTTGTGGGAACCAAGTGGGTGTTCCGCAACAAACAGGACGAGCACGGGGTGGTGACAAGGAACAAGGCTCGGCTTGTGGCAAAAGGTTATGCCCAAGTCGCAGGTTTGGACTTTGAGGAGACTTTTGCTCCCGTGGCTAGGCTAGAATCAATTCGTATCTTGCTAGCATATGCCGCTCACCATTCCTTCAGGTTGTACCAAATGGATGTGAAGAGCGCTTTCCTCAACGGGCCGATCAAAGAGGAGGTGTACGTGGAGCAACCCCCTGGCTTTGAGGATGAACTGTACCCCGACCACGTGTGTAAGCTCTCTAAGGCGCTCTATGGACTTAAGCAAGCCCCAAGAGCATGGTATGAATGCCTTAGAGACTTTTTAATTGCTAATGCTTTCAAGGTTGGGAAAGCCGATCCAACTCTTTTTACTAAGACTTGCGATGGTGATCTTTTTGTATGCCAAATTTATGTCGACGACATAATATTTGGCTCTACTAACCAAAAGTCTTGTGAAGAGTTTAGCAGGGTGATGACGCAGAAATTCGAGATGTCGATGATGGGCGAGTTGAACTACTTCCTTGGGTTCCAAGTGAAGCAACTCAAGGACGGCACTTTCATCTCCCAAACGAAGTACATGCAAGATTTGCTAAAGCGGTTTGGGATGAAGGACGCCAAGCCCGCAAAGACGCCGATGGGAACTGACGGACACACCGACCTCAACAAAGGTGGTAAGTCCGTTGATCAAAAAGCATACCGGTCCATGATAGGTTCTTTGCTTTATCTATGTGCTAGTAGACCGGATATTATGCTTAGCGTATGCATGTGTGCTAGATTTCAATCCGATCCTAAGGAGTGTCACTTAGTGGCTGTGAAGCGAATTCTTCGATATTTAGTCGCTACGCCTTGCTTCGGGATCTGGTATCCAAAGGGGTCTAACTTTGACTTGATTGGATACTCGGATTCTGACTATGCTGGATGTAAGGTCGATAGGAAGAGTACATCGGGGACGTGCCAATTCTTAGGAATGTCCCTGGTGTCATGGAACTCTAAGAAACAAACCTCCGTTGCCCTATCCACCGCTGAGGCCGAGTACGTTGCCGCAGGACAGTGTTGCGCGCAACTACTTTGGATGAGGCAAACCCTCCGGGACTTTGGCTACAATCTGAGCAAAGTCCCACTCCTATGTGACAATGAGAGTGTTATCCGAATAGCGGAAAATCCTGTTGAGCACAGCCGCACAAAGCACATTGACATCCGGCATCACTTTTTGAGAGACCACCAGCAAAAGGGAGATATCGAAGTGTTTCATGTTAGCACCGAGAACCAGCTAGCCGATATCTTTACCAAGCCTCTAGATGAGAAGACCTTTTGCAGGCTGCGTAGTGAGCTCAATATCTTAGATTCGCGGAACTTGGATTGAATTGTAGCATATATGTGTTTATGCCTTTGATCATGTTCATTCTGCATTTTGTTGCTTATTGTGGTGTTCAAGTTGTACAAACACTCCCTGGACCTCACAAGTCCTTTTTTTGCAAGTGATACACATATTTAGGGGGAGCTGTGCTACAACTTGACCCTTTGAGACTAACCATGTACTTGAGTTTGGTTGTTTTAGTCTCCAAGGAGAATTGAAAGGGAAAAGGTGGACTTGGACCATGCAAGACTTCCACTGCACTCCGATGAGAAAGAGTAACTTTTCCAAGTTCATCTTTATACTCCTATTGCCTTTGTGTTCTTATTTGAAAATTTTGGTGAGGCAATGGGGTTAAAGGGCCAAGATTGATCCCGTTTTGGTGCTTGATGCCAAAGGGGGAGAAAATAAAGGCCAAAGCAATAAATGGATCAGCTACCACTTGAGAAATTTTGAAAATAGTAGATTAGAGCTTTTGGTTAGTCAAAACTCTTTTATTGTCTTTTATGTCAAAAGTTGGCCTCTTGTGGGGAGAAGTGTTGATTATGGGAAAAAGGGGGAGTTTTTGAAATCCTTGATCAAATTTCTTTGGAAAACCTCTCTTTATGTCTCTACAAGTGGTTTTGACTTAGAGATAGGAATTTGAGTTTGATTTGCAAAAACAAACCAAGTGGTGGCATAGAGTGATCCATATATGTCAAATTGAATCAAAACAATTTTGAGTTCTAATTTGAATTGTTTTTGTACTTGTTCTACTTGCTTTATGTTGTGTTGGCATAAATCACCAAAAGGGGGAGATTGAAAGGGAAATGTGCCCTTGGGCCATTTCTAAGTGTTTTGGTGATTTAGTGTCCAACACAAGTGCCTAAGCGTAAAGAGGTGGACAAAGTACAAATCAAGGATAAAGGTATGTTTCTCAGACTTAGTACATTGTTTTATGGACTAATGTATTGTGTCTAAGTGCTGGAAACAGGAAAAATCCAATTGGAAATGTCTTGGCTCGAGCAGCCAAGACTCTGCTGAGTCTGGGAGCACCGGACTGTCCGGTGGTGCACCGGACAGTGTCCGGTGGTGCACCAGACAGTGTCCGGTGCGCCAGGCTGGTTCGAGCGAACTGGCCGCTCTCGGGAATTCACCGGCGACGTACGGCTATAATTCACCGGACTGTCCGGTGTGCACCGGACTGTCCGGTGAACCAACGGTCGGCCGGGCCAACGGTCGGTCGTGCAATCTGCGCGGGACACGTGGCCGAGCCAACGGCTAGAAGATGGCACCGGACTGTCTGGTGTGCACCGGACATGTCCGGTGCGCCAACGGCTCTCAGGCTGCCAACGGTCGGCTTCGCTATTTAAGGAAGGAAATCGGGCACCGGACAGTGTCCGGTGTGCACCGGACTGTCCGGTGCGGCAGTCGACAGAAGGCAAGATCAGCCTTCCAAGATTGCTCTCAACGGCTCCTAGCTGCCTTGGGGCTATAAAAGGGACCCCTAGGCGCATGGAGGAGTACACCAAGCATTCCTACAACATTCTTAAGCACCAAGACATCGATTCTGCGCATTCGTTTCATTGTGATAGCATATAGAGCTCTAGTGGAGTTGTGAACTCATTGAGTTATGTTGCGAGCTCTTGTTGCGACTTGTGTGCGTATTGACATTCTGATTCATGTGTCTTGTGTGCGTTGCTAATCCCTCCCTTGCTCCGTGTTCTTTGTGAATTTCAAGTGTAAGGGCGAGAGGCTCCAAGTTGTGGAGATTCCTCGCAAACGAGATTGAGATAAAGCAAGCAAAACACCGTGGTATTCAAGTGGGTCTTTGGACTGCTTGAGAGGGGTTGATTGCAACCCTTGTCCGTTGGGACGCCACAACGTGGAGTAGGCAAGCTTTGGTCTTGGCCGAACCACGGGATAACCACTGTGCCATCTCTGTGATTGATCCTTTTTGGTTATTGTGTTTTGTTGAGGATTCCTCTTTAGCCACTTGGCAATTATTGTGCTAATGATTAACCAAGTTTTGTGGCTTAAGTTTTTGAAGTTTTACAGGATCACCTATTCACCCCCCCCCCTCTAGGTGCTCTCAATTGGTATCGGAGCCGTTCTCTTCAAGAAAGGGACTAACCGCCCGAAGAGATGGATCCTAAGGGCAAGGGGATGGTGATCAACGACAAGGAGAAGGAGTCCTTTGTCAACGAGCCCAATGATGACAGGCCCACCGACTCAGGCTCGGGCCACAAAAGAAAAGACGGGAGGAAGAAGAAGACAAAGCAAAAGGACAACGACGACTACGACAGACGAAAGACGGTTAACTCAAACTTTTCTTTCGATTATTCGCGCATTCCGCATAGCTCAAATGCTCAATTGCTCCCCATTCCACTTGGCAAGCCCCCTCACTTTGATGGAGAGGACTACGGATTTTGGAGCCACAAAATGCGTACTCACCTGTTTTCTCTCCATCCAAGCATTTGGGAGATTGTGGAAAGTGGAATGAAATTTGATAGCTCGGATAGTCCTGTGTTTATTAATGAACAGATTCATAAGAATGCACAAGCTACTACTGTGTTGCTAGCCTCTTTGTGTAGGGACGAGTATCACAAGGTGAGCGGCTTGGACAATGCCAAGCAGATCTGGGACACCCTCAAGATCTCTCATGAGGGGAACGACGTCACCTTGCTCACCAAAATGGAGTTGGTGGAGGGCGAGCTTGGAAGGTTCGCGATGATAAGGGGCGAGGAGCCAACTCAAACATACAACCGGCTCAAGACCCTTATCAACAAAATAAGGAGCTACGGAAGCACGCGATGGACGGACCACGACGTCGTCCGACTGATGCTAAGGTCCTTTACCGTTCTTGATCCTCATTTGGTGAATAATATTCGTGAGAATCCCAGGTACACCAAAATGTCGCCCGAAGAAGTCCTCGGAAAATTTGTTAGCGGGCGAATGATGATCAAGGAGGCGAGGTACGTGGACGACGCCTTGAATGGTCCGATCAACGAGCCGCAACCCCTTGCTCTCAATGGCCCGAAGAAGTTTTACAGGATCACCTATTCACCCCCCCCCCTCTAGGTGCTCTCAACGACACAGACGAGCGGAGGCAGGCGGAGTAGGAGAGACGCGGTAGGGGCAGCCTCAGACGGCTCGCCTCAAGGCCGAACCCTCTCCTTCTCACTCTCTCTCGTTCTCGCTCTCCCGCAACGCTTGTAACCCCTACTGCAAGCACCCCCAGGTGCAAGATAATATAAGCCTCATTCCCTCGCTTGTGTTCCATCTTGCATCGACCCATCTGGACAGGGGCACGCGACACTAAAATTCACTAGTCAGTCCGGTTGAGGGTCCCCCAGTTCGAAACGCCGACAGTTGGCACGCCAGATAGGGGCTCACTGCGTGTTAACGAATACTTTCCCGTTGAGTTTCAGATGGGTAGCTTTCAACAGCCTCTTCAGCCCGGGACAGTGCTCTGCTTCGGAAGTCTTGAGTTCATGTCCCTCGACGACAGCTACGACATGGTACTGCTCCCTCCGCAGCATGACAACAACGATGGTCGATGGCTCGCCCGGCGGAGGCGAACTCGGCGATCGCATCTCCCCGCGACAGAAGAGGAACACCCGGGTTTACCCCGCCACCCTCCTCGCCGGAGGAGACGGAGACGAGGCAACCGTGGCCAGGCAGGAGGCGGCACCTCATTGGTTGTCAAACCAGAGCGAGTCGACGACACCGGCACCCCTGCGGGGGACATGTCGGGTGTTGTCCTCGCACCTGAGACAACGACGGATGTCGCCTCCCCGCAACGGGCCAACCCCAAGCGGACTAATGACGCCAGCACCCTCACGAAGGACTTGCTGGGCGTTAGCCTCGTACCTGCGATAACGGTGCAGTCTGTCCCCGATGCGACTTCACCACCGTCCATCGACCAAAAGGTACCGTCCGTTTTCCACCCTGTTCCCTTTAGATTCAGTTTCCATCCACCAAGCGACCCCGCTTCGGTGAGCGCTTTCGCTAGGGCATATCCTGACCTTCTGGGATACCATATGTGGTCCTCTTGGGACCGATTGACGGCTGTCTCAACCTCCGGACCCGCGGGTTCCGAGGAAGAGGACGACCCCGACGTCAGTTGGGATTTATCCGGACTCTGTGATCCCAGTGCCATGCGCGACTTCATGTCCACATGTGACCACTGCCTCTCTGGCTGCTCTGATGATGGTCATAGCCTTGACGACGAGGGTTGCGACCCAACTCGCGAGTGCTACCACATCGATCAGGAGGATCACGACGGAGAAAACCACCTCGGTATGCCAGGAAGTGACGGCGCCCTTGCACCTGCGTCTCGCGTTGAAATCCCGCAGGAGCTAGCCGTGGTCCAAGTCCCTGTGGGGGGTCAGGACACACAGCTTGAGCAACTCCGCGAGATGCAGGCCAAGCTCGACGAAGAAGCGGGGCGACTTGTGCAGCTCCGGCAAAACATCGAGCAGGAGTGGGCAGGCCAGGCACTCGCCGAAGGAGCACGTCATCGGGCCCAGGACGTCCAGCGCCGTATCGTTGACGATGCCGGGGCGATGCCGCCCCCGGCCTTCAACGGGGCCGGCCAGAGCCTAGCCGCAGCAGCAATGTTGCTTCGGACAATGCCGGAGCCATCCACCACCGAAGGCGACGTATCCAGGGTGAGCTCAAGGGCCTCCTGGAAGACGCCGCTGTCCGACAAGCCGAGAGCTCTGCCTCCCGGAGGCGAGGAGACCCCTCGGAGCATCGCGCAGCGCCCTCCCAACGCATGTGGGAGGCCTCAGTCCACACCGAGCGCACACGGGACGGGACGCCTGCAGCCCCGGATCGCCTCGGCGCCGAGCAACACCGCCGCCACCATCGAGCCTGCCTCGAGGAGAAGGTGCGCTGAGGCTACCATCCCTGGCGTGGGGGACGCTACGACAGTGAGGAGGATCGAAGCCCCTCACCCGAGCCACCAGGTCCGCGAGTCTTCAGCCGGGCCATACGACGAGCGCCGTTCCCAGCCCATTTCCGAGCCCCGACTACCATCACCAAGTACTCGGGGGAGATAAGGCCAGAGTTGTGGTTTGCGGACTACCGGCTGGCATGCCAGTTGCGGACTATCGTACTTGGTATGTTTTATGTTAATGCAATTCCTGCAACCATATTATTTGATTCTGGTGCTACACATTCATTCATGTCTGCTAGATATGCCAACACAAATGAAATACCACTGCTAAATATGAGAAAACCCATGATAGTAATTACACCTAAAGGGCCTGTTGAGGCGAATCAAATGACACGTAGATTGACATTGACCATTATGGGTAGAGAATTTGGAGCTACTGCTATAATATTAGAGTCAAGCAGTATAGATCTGATCCTTGGTATGTCATGGCTAAGAAAGGCAAAGGCCGTTATAGCATGTGGTAGAGGTACCGTAGAGCTCACTACCACTAAAGGAGAAAGATTTCAAGTTAATATTGCAGTAACCTCCTCATCCATGCGTGCAATGTTCTTTATGCCTGAGGAGTTTGTTGGTGACAACATCCGGGTGGTTAGAGATTTTCCGGATGTCTTTCCAGAGGAGTTACCAGAAATGCCACCTGATAGAGAAGTTGAGTTTGTTATTGATCTCTTACCTGGAACCGCTCCTATTTCTAAACGGCCATATAGGATGTCCGTAGAGGAGTTGAAGGAACTTAAGAAGCAGTTAACTGAGTTATAGGAGGCGGGGTATATTCGTCCGAGTTCCTCACCTTGGGGAGCACCGGTGTTATTCGTACAGAAGAAGGATGGATCGCAACGAATGTGCATGGAGTATAGATCACTTAATGATGTCACGGTGAAGAACAAGTACCCATTACCCCGTATTGAGGATTTGTTTGACCAGATGAGAGGAGCCAGGGTATTCTCGAAGATTGATCTCCGATCGGGATACCATAAGATGAAGATTAGACCCTCGGATATTCCTAAGACGGCTTTCTCAACCCGATATGGATTATATGAGTTTACTGTTATGTCATTTGGATTAACCAATGCACCGGCTTATTTCATGAATTTGATGAACAAAGTGTTTATGGAGTATTTGGACAGATTCGTCGTGGTGTTTATCGACGATATTCTGATCTATTCTAGGAATGAAAGTGATCATGAACAACATCTAAGGTTGGTGCTACAAAAGCTGCGAGATAATCAACTCTACGCTAAGTTCAGCAAGTGCGAGTTTTGGATTGACAAGGTGCCATTCCTTGGTCATATTATTTCTAATGGAGGAATAGCAGTGGATCCTGCTAAAGTGAAGGAGATAATGGAGTGGAGAGTGCCCACTACAGTTACGGAGATTCGGAGTTTCTTGGGACTCGCAGGATATTATCGGAGATTTATTGAAGGGTTCTCTAAGATTGCCAAGCCTATGACCTTGCTTTTGGAGAAAGGGAGAGAATTCAAGTGGGATGAGAAATGCCAAGAGAGCTTTGATCAATTGAAGGAGAGGTTGATGTCACCACCAGTATTGATTATGCCAGATCTGCAGAAGGGATTTGACATTTATTGTGATGCATGTGGCCAAGGATTGGGATGCGTGCTTATGCAAGAAGGTCATGTGATTGCCTATGCATCTCGTCAGTTGCGAAAACATGAATTGAACTACCCCACTCATGACTTAGAGCTGGCTGCCGTTGTGCATGCACTTAAGATTTGGAGACACTACATTATGGGAACTAAGTGCCAAGTATACACGGATCATAAGAGTTTGAAGTACATATTCACTCAGAAGGATCTCAACCTTAGGCAACGTCGTTGGTTGGAGCTCATTAAGGATTATGATTTGGAGATTCACTATCACCCAGGCACGGCGAATTTGGTTGCAGATGCCTTGAGTCGGAAGGAGCATGTTCACTCCGCTTTCGTTGTCCAACTACCTGATGAATTAGCAAAAGATTTTGAGAGACTCAACCTGGGAATTGTTACACATACGGAAGGAGTGACTATTGAATTGGAACCTACCTTGGAGCAAGAAATTCGTAAAGGTCAGATTGGTGATGCTAAAATCCAGGAGATCAAGGATCTGATAACAGAGGGTAGAGGCCCAGAGTTCACGGAGGATGAGCAAGGCACGATATGGTTCAAGAATCGGATTTGTCTTCTTGATATTGATAGTCTTCGGAAAACCATATTGGAGGAGGCACATGATTCAGTTTATTCTATCCATCCTGGGAGTACTAAGATGTATCAGGATTTGAAGCAAAAATATTGGTGGTATGGATTGAAGAGAGATGTGGTTGCACATGTGGCTATGTGCGATGTGTGCCAAAGAGTTAAGGCTGAACACCAGAGGCCAGCCGGACTGCTGCATCCACTGAAGATACCTGAGTGGAAATGGGAAGAGATTGGCATGGACTTCATTGTTGGATTACCCCGCACATCTGCTGGATATGATTCTATATGGGTGATTGTGGATAGGCTAACTAAAGTAGCCCACTTTATTCCAGTGAAGACCACATATTCAGGAGCCAAGTTAGCAGAGTTGTACATGGCACGGATTGTCTGCTTACATGGTGTGCCAAAAAAGATTGTATCAGACCGGGGATCACAATTTACCTCGCGGTATTGGAAGAAGTTGCACGAGTCCTTGGATACAAGATTGAACTTTAGTTCGGCTTACCATCCCCAGACTGATGGGCAGACTGAGAGGACCAACCAAGTGCTAGAGGATATGTTAAGAGCTTGTGCTCTTAAACATGGTGGAAGTTGGGATAAGAGTTTGCCTTATGCGGAGTTCTCTTATAATAATAGCTATCAGGCCAGTTTGAAGATGTCACCGTTTGAGGCTTTGTATGGCAGAAAGTGCAGGACTCCATTGTATTGGGATCAAACTGGTGAAATGCAGTTGTTTGGGCCTGAGATTATACAAGAAGCAGAGGAACAAGTCCAGCAAATAAGGGAGAATTTGAGAACTGCACAATCCAGGCAGAAAAGTTATGCGGACACCCGGAGGAGACTGCTTGAGTTTAAGGAGGGAGATTATGTCTATTTGAAGGTGTCACCACTCCGGGGTATGAGAAGATTCAAAGTCAAAGGAAAGTTGTCCCCTCACTTTATTGGACCCTTCTTAATCTTAAAGCGAGTGGGAGAGGTTGCATACCAATTGGAGTTACCGCATCATCTTGCGGATGTTCATGATGTATCTCAGCTGAAGAAATGTCTCAAGGTGCCTGAAGAGCAACTACCAATGGAGGACCTTAGTGTTCAAGAGGATCTGACTTATGCTGAGTACCCCATCAAGATTCTGGATACACTGACTCGTGTCACGAGGAATAAGGTTATAAAGATGTGCAAAGTGCAATGGAGCCACCACGGCGAAGATGAAGCAACTTGGGAAAGAGAAGAAGAGCTTCACATAGATTTTCCCCATCTTTTTCCTCATTCCTCCTAAATCTCGAGGACGAGATTATTTTTAAGGGGGGTAGGATTTGTAATACTCAAAATTCTAAATAAAGAATATAGAGAGATCTTCTCATTTTATGTGCCTTATTTGCATCATAAAAAGAACACACATATAATTAAGAGTGATTAATTAGAACAAATGATACTAAATAAAACAAAGTGCATCTCGTTGGAGTTTTATATGTTTGTGCATTAAATAAAATAACAAGGATAATAATAATAAGATAATAATTACTAGAAAGCTTGAATCCTAAATTGAGAATTAGGGTTTGAATTAAGAGAAGGGAAGAACTGAGAAAAATACTACATAAAATAAAATAAAAATCAGAATAAATACCTTTCACACTTATATTATTAAACTATACATTTCAAACTGAGGACAAGTTATTCACAAAGTTTGAATTTAAACTTGAATTTAAATTGGATTTGAAAATGGAGAAAAAGAAATGGAAAAGAAAAGAATAAAACAAAACTACCCTAACTAGGCCCCAACTTCACTTTCGGCCCACTGTTGCTCCCACAGCGCGTGGCCCAACTCCCACCCGCCTTCTCCACTCGCGCGCGCTCGACGCCACTAACCGGCCGGGGCCACCTGTCAGCCACCCAGACTCCTCCACTCAGCCATGCGTTGGAGCCCAGTCTGTCACCGTTCGGCGGGCCCCAACTGCCAGTTTGTTTCGCTCGCGCTCGCGTCTGCTCTCTGTGGTGTGGGACGGGCTTGTCAGATCCACCCTCAACCAACTGCGTGCATGGCGGAGCGCGCACGACGGGTTCGTCGGTGAAGCTGGGAAAGGACTCGGGGTCAAAACCTTCTCCACCTCGCCTCTATAAGATGCGCCGCAAACCCTAGGCGACTCCTCTTCCACCTCCGTGATAGCCATCGACCAATAGCGTCGTGAGCGAGAGTGCGCGCAGAGGAGTAAATTCGCCGCCGCCGGCTAGACCAGTACTGCGGGGGTGTCCGGCCGTGGCAAGGCGTCCGGGGGGTTCGTGGGCAACGCCCAAAACTGTCTGTGGCACATTCGGGTGGAATTAGTCGACGGAGCACTCTGGATTGCTCGTCGTCGTTCTTCCTCCGCCGCGGATTCGCGCACCACCGTGGGCAGGGCTCTCTGCACTTCGATTCCGGGTAAGGAAGCCCTAGACCATTTCGCCTTGATCTCAGTACCGTGTAGCGCATTTCAATTTGCGAGTTGGGGCACTGGTTCGCTGGATTGGCTGACCACGGCGGAGCGCCGCCGTGGGGATCGCGGCGCTGCGGGGGTCCTGTGTCCCGAGGTGGGGGAAGAGCGTCGGGGCCGTCTGATTGATAGCGTACGGTCCCGATTGGATGCGTCGTACCCGTTCACAGCTTTTCGGTTTGGTCCGTTCATCTAGATCGGACGGGTGAAAACAAATCTGGAGTAATAAAATCCTACCCGTCGTTTTTACATCCAACGGTTCCCTGCGCATACCGCTTCACGACCGTGCGGATCAAATCCTCACCGTCCGCGTGTGATCGGATGGTCCAAACTCCACCGTACCCCTTCGCGGGTACACTTTACGAAAGAAACCTTATGTTTTTAGGATTTAGAACCCGCAGTCCTATGTAGCTATTCACTGAGTCATAGAATTCTTTCACAGAGATCCTTGGACTTTCTGGAATTCGAGGCCCAGTCTAGAGACGTTTAAAAACAGAGAAATAATATTAGAAATTCATTTTTAATACAAAAACAAATCTAGAAACTTGTAAAATTCATAGAAATTCCATTTTTGGTCCAAATTGAACCATTCCAATTTCTAAAATTTTGTAATAATATTCTCTATCATTTAGTATCACTGTTTTGACATGAACTCAGTTAGAAAATTAATTTATCGTCTAATCCTATTTTAATCACATTAAACCTTAGGAAATTCATAACTTGAAATCTATAACTCCAAATTTAGTGATTCCAGTTCCTATGATCTCATTTTAATGTGTAGATTTTACTGTGCATTTTATTTGCATGTTTGATGTGATGTTAATTTATGCTATACTATGTATGTATTGTGTTGATGCGAGTAGACGAGCAAGCCAATGTGGATCCTGAGGTTCAACAAGTAGAAGTAGCTGAGCAGGAGCTCATTGAAGGCAAGTTGTGCCCTTGATCACTTACTTTTCCAAGACATGTTCTTATTAATTATAATGATCTGCATAGGTTAATTTTGATGGGATCCTTTAAGTTACCCCAGTTTTGGTTATCTTTATACCTTGTTCACCCCTAAAATATTTTTGGGTAGTACTTGCTATTGCTTTATGTGGATTGGGTATGGAGATACACTACTCATGATTATTCTGTTATTATCTTGTTATTATTATTGTTCATGTTAAGATCATTAAATTAATGGGAACATGGAGCGACCACCCGGGAAAACAGTGCTACCACAAGGGTTTAATGGGACGCCCTTGGCTGATTAACTAGGAAAGCTAGTGGAGATCTTCCTTACCCGAAAGGGGCAAGGGCAGTAGGGGAGTGGTCAGTGTAGGGAGGTCCTTGGTTGATTTTGCTGCGATGGCGGTCAGGCAAGAACCCTGCACTGGAGCTTCCTATAAACTGTAGCGGGATTTCTAAAGCTAGTGGAACTTTGTAAAGGCCTCGTAGTGTTACCCTGCCTCGCCTCCTCGGTAGAGGTGTATGGGATTGGCCGTCTCTTGGCAGATGGGTAACATGACTTGTGGGTAAAGATGCGCAACCTCTGCAGAGTGTAAAACTAGTATACTAGTCGTGCTCACAGTCATGAGCGGCTCGGACCCTCACATGATTAATTATGGAACTTAAATTCAATTTGACATTTGCATCGCATTTGGGATTATTTTACCATTACTGTTTTTTATTAATATTAAGGTTTGGTATTTACTTACACCTAGTAATTGCTAATAAAAATTTGACCAACTTATAAAAAGCAATGCTCAGCTTCAGCCTTTATTTCATTGATCAGCCTTACACTTCATGAACTCCCACCTTTGGTGAGTTCATGCCACATTATTCCCCATGACTTGTTGAGCTATGAACGTATGTGAGCTCACTCTTGCTGTCTCACACCCCCCCCCACAGGAGAAGAACAGGTGGTCGAAGAGGAGCCGCCTAACACTGAGGCATTCGACTTGATCTAGGTGGCGTTTCTCAGTCGACATTGGCGCCCACGATCCTTAGTTCGTTTTATATTTATTCTATTATTTTGTAATAAGTCTTCCGCTATGTAATAAGTACTCTGATGTTATTGTGACATTTATCTCTATACACTCTGTTAATATATATGTTGTCCTCTTGGCGCATGTATGAGATGCACCCGGCTTTGTTCCTTAAATCCGGGTGTTACAGGGGCTTGTGGTCACCATGTAGCACCTCAAGCCCTTGTGGGAAACGCTTTCTGATAAGGTTTCTACTGGCCAACCGCGGTGGCCGATGCCACTAGGATTGTACGCTCCTGCCGAGGGTGTCAATTCTATGCGAGACAGACGCACCTACTGGTCGCCATCGACAAATTCTCCAAGTGGATCGAGGTCCGACCCTTAACTAGCATCGGGTCCGAGCAGGCGGTGGCGTTCTTCACAAATATTATCCACCGCTTTGGGATCCCAAACTCAATCATCACCGACAATGGCACGCATTTCACCGGGAAAAAGTTCCTGGATTTCTACGAGGACCACCACATCCGTGTGGACTGGGCCGCCGTAGCGCACCCAATGACGAATGGGCAGGTGGAACGAGCCAATGGTATGATTTTGCAGGGACTAAAGCCGAGGATCTACAACGACCTCAATAAGTTCGGCAAGCGGTGGATAAAAGAGCTACCCTCGGTGGTTTGGAGTCTGAGGACGGCGCCGAGCCGGGCCACGGGCTTCACGCCGTTTTTCCTAGTCTATGAGGCCGAGGCCATCTTACCCACGGACTTGGAATACGGTTCCCCGAGGACAAAGGCTTACGGCGACCAAAGCAACCAAACCAGCCGAGAGGATTCGCTGGACCAGCTGGAAGAGGCTCGGGACGTGGCCTTACTACACTTGGCGCGGTACAGCAGTCTCTACGACGCTACCACGCCCGAAGGATTCGGCCCCGAGACTTCCAAGTGGGGGACTTGGTACTTCGGCTACGACAAGATGCCTGAGGGTGCCACAAACTCACCCCTCCCTGGGAAGGGCCCTTCATCATCGCCAAGATTTTGAAGCCCGGGACATACAAGCTGGCCAACGATCAAGGCAAGGTCTACAGCAACGCTTGGAACATCGAACAACTACATCGCTTTTACCCTTAAAATGTTTAAAGTCGTTCATGTATCTCGCTTTCTTTACATGCATAAATAAAGTCTAACCATCAAGGAAGGATCAGCCTTGCCTCGGCAAAGCCCGATCCTCCCTCGAGGGCTAGAAGGGGGGAACCCCCTCTGCGTCAAAATTTTTCTCGGAAAAGTCTTTTGCCAGAACGTCTTTCGTGCATTTCGACTGCGTCGATAACAGAATCCTAAAGACGAGCAAGAGAGACCGTAAGCGGCAAGGCCGACTGAGCCGAGGGACTCCTACGCCTCCGGGATACGGATACCTCACTCATCACCTTCCGCGAAAAGTAACTCACGCTCGGATAAGCGATTCTGCTACCGAACAAGTCCTAACGCACGGAACATGAGAAAAAAAATGCAGCTTTATAATACGACAATAATGTTTAGGCCTCAGCGGCCGCAAAAGACATACACATACTTCAAGCAAATTGTTTCTGTAGGCTCAGACATCGGCAAGGGGAGGAGCAGCACGCTCGGCGTCATTTCCACCCTCGGCAGAATCTGGCCCGGCCTTAGACAGCGACGCGGGCGGAAGGATCTCCACTTCAAAGGAGGAAGCCAGCGCCGCACTTGGGCCCTCGACGGCCGCGTCAAGCCTCTGGACCTCGGCTAAGGCAGCCTGCTCTTCGTCGGGTAAGCAGTACCCCTCGCTGACCCACTCCAGATCCACATCGTAGTGGGAAGCGAGCACGGTGAAGGCCCGCCTAACGCCGTGGTGCAGCGCCCCGCGGAGTCTGTTGCGCACATGGCCGCCCAAGGCCCGCAGATGACTCTGAGGAGAGCTACCTGAGGGGGCACCGTCGAGGCCAAAGGTCTGGCAGAAAGCCAAGATGGCCTCGGACATGGCCACGCGCTCGGCATTCTTCTGCTCAACCGCCTCGGCAAGCGCCTTGCAGTTCTTGACGGACTCGTCAAGAGCCGTCTTGAACCCTGTAGACAGCAGAACAACATTCTTCAGACGCAAGGAGAAGAATGGAGACAAAAAACAAAGTCACAGAGAGGGGCGGAGCAGACCATCGACAACGAGGGCCTCCAGATCCTCCACAGCGACGGTGGAGAAAGGCCACGGGTCGCGCGGCAGAATGACGGTCACCTTGTCAGCCATCGCCGAACGGAGGTGGTGGAGGCGGAAGGGATGAGGTGTGTGGTTTCCTTTTCTCTGGCTGCTCTCTTAGGTTGCGGAAACCAAAGCAGAAGGCAAGCGCAAACAGCAGGGTAAAGAACCACCACCGGCCCCTCTTCCGGGTATATAAAGGCCCGGGCGAGATCCACCAAAGGCTTCGCCCGAACCCGCCGCGGAATTCAAACTCGAAGGTGAAATGGTCTTTCTGTTCCTTGAACGGCTCGCGCACGCGCAACAGACGCCCCGCGAATCGCCCGTCCCTTCGCATTAACTCCTTGGCAGGACAAGCGACACCTCCGGCAGGCGAAGCGGACGCCGTTTCGTCTTCGTCATGACGACCGCGTCAAAAAAGGTGCGCCACCTTATTTAAATTTATATCCTTTTCTTTTTTCCTCTCTCTCTCTCTCTTGCCACAGGGACCGAGAAAGGGGATATTGCGAAAAGGATCCTTCTCGGTGAAGGAAACGGGCCCCGAGCCCTCCTACTGATCAGGGGTTCGAAGGTTGCGCCCTTCGGGGTTCGGCAACCGCCCTAGAGCACTCAGGCTCCGTGCCCATTACTGATCAGGGGTTCGAAGGCTGGCCCCTCGAAAGGGTTCGACAACCGCCCCAGAGCACGCAGAGTTAGGGATGACCCTGGGTACGTCCGTTACATGGCCGAGGCTCGGGCTACGCTCCCGAGGTACCCTAGGACATTTCCGAGACCAGTGAGAACGATTTGTAACGGAATCCCACCGGAGGGAGGCATCGAGCCCTCGGACCCTATCAAATGGGTACAGGTCCGACAAATCATCTGCAGATACTTTTGGAGCGCGCCTCTGGGCCACTAACCGACCCTTAGCGAACGAGGCTCGGGCGTCCACTCGGATCACCCGTTAGCAGCTCACCGGAAACACCATGTTCGGTGCCCCCCGGGGGTAACATGGCGCTTTCCTCCCTTCCTCCTTGTGAAAAGGCGATGAAGGGGCGTATAATAAAAGTCGAGACGGTCCTTGATCGTCCTCTCGCTCCGTGCAGAGGCTCGGGGGCTGCTCTCCACCAGGCTACGGCCAAACCGTTGACCACGTCGACAAACCAGCTTGAAAACTCGGAGCTTGACCATGCACCCGGGCTGCGGCCAGGCCGCATGAGGGAACAACAAGGCTGACCGAGGCATCACAAAAAGGATTAAGACCTCGGAGAAGTCAAACCACTCCTCCGAGGCCTCGGGGGCTACACCCGGCGGGTGCGCTCGCGCGCACCCACCGAAACAAAGCATAACCGAGAAGGGCCGGTCCCCTTACAAAAAATCCGGCAGAACCTACAAGCGAGTACTTACACTCCCTTCGAGGCTCGGGGGCTACTGTCTGGGACCGTAATTAGGGGTACCCCCAATGCACCTTAATCCAGCTGGGAAACATCTTCAGAACAAAACATAAACGATCGATAAAGCGCGGGCTTCATCTATCAAGGGACGCAACCTCATCCGAGCCCAGCCTCGGGCAAGGACAGTAGTCCTGGACGAATTCACGCCTCGCCTGAGGGTCCCCTCAGTCAGCAGATGCACCCTCGGCTCGCCCGAAACCCAGCTCGGGCAGACTTTGTCGTGCAGCGACCTTGTCTGAATCGCCTTACCAACCGACCGTATCGCATGCGTATTTAATGCGGGGATCGCCTGACACCTTATCCTAACACGCGTGCCTCAGTCGGCAAGGTCGAAGTGACCGCAGTCACTTCGCCCCCCCCCCTTTACTGACCGTTCTGACAGGAAAACAGCGCTGTTCACCCCGCTCCGGCAACTGTGCCAGCTATCAGGGAAGGGCCAACAACAGCAAGTCACGACCTCCCCCGAGTTCGGCCTCGGGCGCAGCAGGGAGCTCCGCCTCGCCCGACCCCAGGCCTCGGCCTCAGCTTCGGCCCCGGAAGAAGGTTTCCGCCTCGCCCGACCCTAGGCCTCGGCCTCAACCTCGGCCTCGGGAGAAGGTCTCCGCCTCGCCCGACCCTGGGCCTCGGCCTTAGCTTCGGCCTCGGAGGAGTCGCCGCCTCGTCCGACCTCGGCCTCGTATCAGCTACGCTACTGGGGATCCATCGTTGCCCTACCCTTAGCTAGCCGCCTCAGGCTACGAAGGAACAAGACCGGTGTCCCATCTAAGTTACTCCGGTAACAGGTAATGATGGTTCCCCGCGTGCGCCCATGATGTCGGCTGCTCTCAACCCCCTACAGAAGCAAGGAAACGTCAGCAGGATACATGTCGCGCCATCAGCTATGCTACGTTAAGGCACTTCTCCGACGGCCACGTTATTACCTCTACAGGGCTCAGGGTACTCCTCCGACGGCCACGTCGGTACATCTACAGGGCTCAAGGCGCTCCCCCGACGGCCACGTTATTATCTGTACAGGGCTTAGGGCACTTCCCTACCAGCCACGTTAGCTCCAAGCTACACCCCCATTGTACAGCTGGGCATCTCCTTGTGTCTATAAAAGGGGGTGTCCAGGGCCCCACGAGGGGGGGAGCGAGACGGGGGAGGAACGTGCAACGTACGAACACACGGACGCACGACACAGACGAGCGGAGGCAGGCAGAGTAGGAGAGACGCGGTAGGGGCAGCCTCAGACGGCTCGCCTCAAGGCCGAACCCTCTCCTTCGCACTCTCTCTCGTTCTCGCTCTCCCGCAACGCTTGTAACCCCTACTGCAAGCACCCTAGGTGCAAAATAATATAAGCCTCATTCGCTCGCTTGTGTTCCATCTTGCATCGACCCATCTGGACAGGGGCACGCGGCACTAAAATTCACTAGCCGGTCCGGTTGAGGGTCCCCGGGTCCGAAACGCCGACAGTAGTGTAAGTACTATCTTTTAAACTTGATAGTCAATGTTCGAGTCTTGATGATCTCTGTTTTTTGTTTCTTTTTTTGATATTTTTCCTGACACATCCTAAATGTAGCAGCTGGGTCCGCTGCTGATTGTACATGGCATCGATTTCTTATTCTGCATTCCTGCTCATCCACCTCTCGACGCCGGCTTCGCGGTCAATGAAGCCGACGACGAGCCCCATGAGCCCGTCGTTTTGGTCGTTGAAGTCCCCAATGAAGACGACCATAGGCGGTCTGATTTCGGTCGTCCCATGTACGCACATCACGGCATCACCGTTCCCTAGTCCACCACGAGTCTTCATCGCCATGCCTGGCTCGTTCTTGACGTCGTCGTGGCTTCTTACTGGGCATACTGCTCCTCTATATAAGCAGCTGGTTCACATTCTTAAGCTGCAACTTACTCCATCCTCAGACTGAGAAGAAAGAATAAACGGCACACCGTACCATGGCATCTTTTTCTAAGTTTCTACTTGCCCTGTTGTTCAGCTATCACACTCTCATTGCTCACACAGCAGACGATCGCCGCCACAAGGTTCTGTCCGTTGGCTCTCTGATGAAGTCTTCCACAGCATGCTCCGAGCCCAAAGGTGCAGTAGTGTCCATGAACTCACCTGCAATTTCACTTGGTTACAGTATTTTCGTGTCAGTTGTAATCACTTCCAATGTTTGGACTGGTTGCTTCAGTGACTCCACCATCCACCGGCGTCACGGTGCCGTTGCACCACCGGTACGACCCATGCTCGCCTGTACCCTCCAAGAAGGTGCCCACCTTGGAGGAGCGGCTCCGGCGCGACCAGCTTCGAGCCGCCTACATCAAACGGAAGTTCTCTGGCGCCGGCGACATCGAGCAATCGGACGCCGCTACCGTACCGACCACGCTGGGCACCTCCCTGAGCACGTTGGAGTACGTGATCATCGTCGGCATCGGCTCGCCGGCCGTGACCCAGACCATGTCCATGGACACCGGCAGCGACGTGTCGTGGGTGCAGTGCAAGCCGTGTTCGCAGTGCCACTCCGGGGTGGATTCGCTCTTCGACCCCAGCTCGTCGAGCACCTACTCGCCCTTCTCCTGCAGCTCCGCCCCCTGCGCGCAGCTCAGCCAGAGCCAGGAGGGGAACGGGTGCATGAGCTCCCAGTGCCAGTACATCGTCAACTACGGCGATAGCTCGAGCACGACCGGGACCTACAGCTCCGACACGCTCACGCTTGGCTCCATCGCCATCACGGACTTCCAGTTCGGGTGCAGCCAGTCGGAGTCCGGCGGCTTCAACGACCAAACCGACGGGCTCATGGGGCTCGGCGGCGGCGCGCAGTCTCTCGCATCCCAGACGGCGGGGACCTTTGGCACGGCCTTCTCTTACTGCCTTCCGCCAACTTCGGGTTCGTCCGGGTTCCTCACTCTTGGAACGGGAAGTTCGGGTTTCGTGAAGACGCCGATGCTCAGGAGCACCCAGATCCCGACCTACTACGTCGTGCTCCTTGAGTCCATCAAGGTGGGAGGTCAGCAGCTCAACCTACCTACCTCGGTCTTCTCCGCCGGGTCGCTCATGGACTCCGGTACAATCATCACGAGGCTGCCGCCGACGGCCTACTCGGCGCTGTCGTCGGCGTTCAAGGCCGGGATGCAGCAGTACCCGCCGGCAACGCCCAGCGGCATCCTCGACACGTGCTTCGACTTCAGTGGCCAGTCCAGCGTCAGCATACCGACCGTCACACTGGTGTTCTCCGGGGGCGCGGCCGTCGACCTCGCCTTCGACGGGATCATGCTGGAGGTCAGCAGCAGCATCCGCTGCCTCGCCTTCGCGGCCAACGGCGACGACAGCTCCCTCGGCGTCATCGGCAACGTGCAACAGCGGACGTTCGAGGTGCTGTACGACGTCGGCGGTGGCGCTGTCGGGTTCAAGGCTGGGGCTTGCTGATCGGCAGGCGCCAGCCGCCAACAAGGACACACTGACGTCATGGGATTCACGAGTTTTTGTTGGCTGCGAGGTAGGAGTAAACAGACACGAAAGGGAGGCCATTACCTATAGTACTTCAATTTTGATTGTTTTTGTGCTTGCAAACCATGCAAGTGTGCAATATAATTGTAATTTTATCCTCAAATTTATGAATAAACAATAATAATATAATAAGTTGCTTTCACAATGTTTTTTATATCATTATGAAATGTCTTTTCACAATGAGTGACGATAAGTACTACCAATTATTGGTCTGTTTTTTATGGGATGGTGAATGCATGTACACTTCAAATGGTACTAGACGTCCATATTTTGCCGTGCCGTCTATATATCATGAATGTTCATAAAATAATCGATTATATTTTATGATTATGGTAAATACATGTACACTTCAAATCGTACTAGCGTCCATATTTTGCCGCCGTACCATGTACAAATGATTAATTTGTTCACAAAATAATTTATTATAATGGTGAATACATGTGCACTTCAAATCGTACTAAACGTCCATTTTGCCGTACCGTCTATATATGATGAATGTTCATAAAATAATCAATTCCGAGTTCTGTAACACCCCTATGTTTACCTCCTGTTAAACTGTGCTTATGGACTTAAGCACGGAATATCGGTGAAAATAAAATAGACACTAAATTCTAATCATCTTTGTTATCATGATTTTGATATCGTGTCTGTCTTCATCTGTCTAAATTGTCCTAATTTATTTTGCAAAATTCAGACTTTAGTAATTTTCGGAACATCGAATCCAGTATCGTTTGGGTTGAACCATCGACGTCTTGCCCAAACTCTAATCTTTGAAATTAACTATGGTTCCTTAAAATTCAATTGAAATTCTTTCACGCTTGCGTTTCACGTCTCTCTATATGGCCTGGCGTGGCAGGTGCTAACCGGTGTCTGGACAGCGCACAACCTCTCGCCCATGTGAACGATGCATGACGTCGCTTCCGAAAGGATCACAATTTGGTTGTTGTATCGGTCTCGCGTATTTATTTCGCGAAATGTCATGTCTGGGTCCGTTTAAAATTTATGGATTACACTGCACGACGGTTGATCTTTAGCGACCCTTATTAGGGACCGACGGTTGGTCGCTAAAAGTTATGGACCGACGGTGGGTCGCTGAATGCGTTTATAGCGACGGTCTGTGGGTCGCTAAAAGTCTAGAAATTTAACGACTTATGGTCGGTCGCTATAGAGGTAAGTGTGTGACTGATGGTGGGTCGCTATAGGGGTACGTGATTTTTGTGTTACTTATTTACTCACCAAAGCCCATCTAAAGGCCTACTAAACAAATGAAACCCTATTCCACCTCGCCTCGCTGCCCTGCCCTATTATCACTGTGCCGCTCTTTGCCTAGCCCTGTTTGCCATCGCGCCGCCCTTCGCCCCAAGCCTGCCTTCTTCCTCCAGCCGTCGCGCCGCCCAACCCTACACAACAGGAATCATGAATAACCCCGTCGGCTAAAATAATTCCCATCGGCCTATGCCGAAGCCGTCGAGGATTATTTAATTCTCGTCGGTTCTTTTTTAGCCGACGGAAATTAAAATAATTCACGTCGGCCACTCTTGTAGCTGACGGAGATAAGTAACTCCCGTCTGCCCTAATGTCTAGCCGACGAGAATTAAAGGGTTTTTAGGTCCCGCGCGCCCGAGCCCGCCCTCAGTTTTCCTCTTCTCGTCTTTGGTAAGCGCCGCCGCCATCGTGTGTTGCCCTGCCCCGGCTCCGGCCGCCTTCCCCACACCTTGCCCCTACTTCGACCGCCGTCCCCGAGCCGTGCAGCTGCCGTGCAGCTGCACCAGCGATGTCCGCTACCCTCATGTCGTGCCCCTGCCCCGACAACGGCCTCCAATCCCACGTCGTACCCCTATCCCAACTCCTGCTCGTGCCCCCCGCGTCGTGCTCTGGCCCCTGCTCAGGCTCGCGCCACCATTGTCGTCGGCCGAAGCGAAATCCCACCGTAGCGGTGAAGTCAGACCCTTACGGCATATTCCACGGCATTTTCGCTTTCATCATTCCTCACGGCATCCAGAGGCTTGCTGCCTCAAGGTTGCGCTCTTTCCTGACCCCATCTCGTTGGCGCCTCGATTCCTTATTGTGCATTTAGGCATTTGGGGATGGTCTATGCAGGTGTGGAAGCAGAGGCTAGTGCAGATGGGGGGCCGAGTCATGGAGAAGGTCACGAAAGGTGAGGTGGTTGGGGTCAGCCACGTGTTGGCCATGGACGCCAAGACGCTACTCCAGGTTATGAAGATTTTTTTGTGATTTATTGCTTAAATTCTTCATTGCTGTCTAAGAATCACATTTGACTATAATTGCTTTCAAAGGTATTATCAGATATGTGGAAGGATTTTGATTCCAGAGCTCAATGTTCTAGTTACATAGTTGTCATTTGTTTGTTCATACACCTATGTGCATTTTAATTTTAAATTGTTTTCCTTGTTATGCAGAGATTAATGCTTTATTGAATGGATTATGCTTAAATTATGAAGGAAAGGTATGCAGAGATTAATGCTTTATTTAATGGATTATGCTTTATTTAAACGAACCGTTTGATGCATCTTCTATTGCTGAAGCTGACAATGCACGTATTAATTATTTCTGCAACAAAGTCTTTTCTTTTGTGGTTGTATAAGATATATATCTACCAATGTACTGGATTTAGCTCAATAGTATATTTCTTATAATGAAGGGATTACTAGTTATAGAATAATCTAGCAACTTTGTACAATTCTTCAGAGTGTACTTAGGCTAGTTCATATTCTACAAACGCCCTAGCATACCGATCTTGAGACAAATTTGGTGCCTTTTCTATAGTTCTTTGTTATGGTTGATGAGGCTTGATACAAGTATTCTTGTTGCAGGCTTTATTTGGATCGAAGAGGATGGATCACGTCTGCTTTGCTTTTTGGTGTTTTGTTTAGGATGGTGAGGAGGTTGGATTTGGACTGTTCTTAGTGTGATGACAACTTTGGTTATTTTTCAAACCAATTTCTTTATTTCTTTTTTATTTTCGGTACTGCTATTTTGTTCTTAATAAGAAACTCTTGTGTTGTGTAGTAGTAGCTGGAATAGTGTCATGTTCTCTTGATGACGAATTTGAAATGATATGTGATTCCTTGGGGATTGAAGTGCCTATACTTTGGTCATTTTGTCTGCAGCTTCTCATATTAGCAAAGATGTTTCTGTAAACATACAAGACATGAATGGTCAGGTTGGACACTCTAAGGGCTGGGATCATGAGGGTTTCGTTATGGACATAAATATACTTCTCACAGAGTTTGGAGATTTTAGTGACTTCTTTCAAGAAGAGGAGTTATATTTTGGTGAGGTAGGCATTCTATATCCTTGAAGTATTTTATTCACCTTCGTATAGCCATTACTATAAAGTTCAAATAGTGACTCAATCAAGTATGAGGCACTCTGCTATAGTGCTGAGCGCAATTTAAATGGCTATGAGCCTATGATAGAATGACGGTCTGTATGACATTTCAAATCCAGTACATTTTAATTCTGGTATATATATGTCATCAACTGCAATCTACTAACTGGAATAAATTGTGTTGACTCTTTGAGTTGCATTTAATACCGATGCATTGCTACACTGATGTTACAAGAAAAAAAAATATTGGTGCCTTTGTCTCTATTTTAATTTAACCAGCTATTTCACTACTGCCTTTTATAGTGTTTAGGTTATAACCAATGACCTCTGTTAGAGTTTATAATTTAAACTCATTGATTGAAAAATATTTAGTTGTGATGTCACTAAAAGGTGAAATAAATTTCTTATAGTGTGCATTATTATCCCTTTTTCATTTCTAAGTAAAATTCTTAACGACTTCTGTATAATAATGATTGGATTTATGACTGTTGTTTGCACTAACTTCTGGTCTAATTTCATTATTCTTGAACTTCTTTTGTGCCCATGCTTCATTACACATGTAGGTCGCTCGAATGCAACTGTCCGACCTAGCATCCAATCGACCTCAACCACTCTTCATCCCACGTGTGTGTGGAGCTCATGAACTTGTCGATGTGTACTGATTTTTTCTCATATGTTTCTAGCCATGCTTTAATTGATTCTTTGTCAAATTGTGCAACTTGTGCAAACCATATGATTACTTGGTATTATTGCTTTGATATGGACATCCAGAAAAATATTCAACTTAGAATATCTTTGGCTTTAGTGACTAGTGACTGATGTACTTTCGCGTATCCACTAAAAACCATGAAAGTCTAGGTATGTGTCATTTGGCATTAGGTTTTGTGATGTAACACTTGACTCAACATCCTCTAATATGTATATCTGTTTTGACATTATATTTTTGCACATGACTAACCCTTGGGCATCTCTGTTTTCATATTACCAATACACCAATGATGTTAGGCAAATTCCTCCAGCTTGAGTACTTGGAGATTACATAGTCTTCTCCATTGTTTCTCTGGACTTTGAGGTATTTGCCATCGTGTTATTCATCATGTAAGCTTAAAATATGACACAAAGAAACTCCTAATATTATGTTTTATTTTTAGACTACGCAGACAAATAGGGTAGCTATGCTAGATGAGATCCTGGATTATGTGTAATCCAGTTTGAGTCGCTACTATTTTTTGTCTTTAAGATTATGTATGCTCAGAATATACTAGTAAATTTACATTCACTTGTTTCCCTTGCAGGTACTTGAATGCTATACAGACAAATGCACACCATCTTATTAGGTATCTAGCTACTGCAGTTGTTGTCAACAAAAGGAGAAGGAATATGCTTAAAGAGTTGATTAAGGTCATTCAACAGGAGCACCATAGCTACAAGGATCCCGTAACTGAATTTCTGGAATGCTTATATGTTAACTATGTAGTTATGGGCTTTTGAACAATAGCTGGAGTGATATGAAACATTAGTGATGTAGTTGTGGCTTTTGAACTGCTTCAAGCTGGAGTGATGTCGTTGTGGTGCTTTTGTGACTGATCATCTCTGGAGCTTTTGTGAATGATCTAGCTAGCTATCTGTAAATGATCTAGTTGTGAATGATATTATAATTGTGATGCTTTTGTGTTTATGTGATGGATCTATGACTATGGTATACTGATTAACTGTGTATGTCTTTATGATTTGTGTATAAAAATCTGTGATTTGTGGTGCTTAATTAAATGTATATTATTATTAATAACAACTGTAAAAAGGGCGACTTTCTGTTGGTTGCTAAATGTATAGTATGACGACTTACGGTTGGTTGTTAAATCTATAGTACAGCAACCCACGGTTGGTCGCTAAATGTACAATATTAGCAACGGACGGTCGGTCGCTAAAAAGATGTCGGTCGCTAAAGCCTTTAGCGACGGCACTTACAGCGACCATCCTTATGGGTCGCTAAAAGTTTTTAGCGACCAACCGTAGGTTGCTGAAGGCCGTTTTAGCAACCAACCGTAGGTTGCTGTAAGTGAACCGTCGTGTAGTGTTAAGAGAATATAAATTTGGAATCTCGACTCACTCTTGTGAATTTTGACCCGAGTAAATTTTATTAGAGGCTCGGCGACAAGAGTGTTGATGCGAGATTAGATTCGACCGCGATAATTAGAACCGAACTGAGTGTTCATAATTAATATGTTTCCCTGTTCAGACTGCGGATGAATTATTAGGTTTCAAATTAAATCGAATCAAATCTGGTTCAAATTTTGTCGCCAGTTTGTTTGATTCGGGCTGTTCATACCTCTTTTAGACCCAGAATTCAGAACCCAAAATATCTGCATCTCGCTACCATGTCGCCCTACCTTTCCTGCAGCAAGCATGCCGCTCTTGCTTCCCCGTGGCAGTCCAGACATCTCTATGTCTCGCGGCTGCTCGTTGAGCTAAACCCAGGCTGAGGTCTTGTACCCAGAAGCAAGCCTCGGATTCCTCCGTGTCGCATGCGCCGACTCAATTTGCAGCCATGTGTCGTTGATCTGTGCAGCCCCAACCTACGACACCGTAACACCCTTGGTGAGGCCTCGCCACCTCTGCTGTTTTTGTGCTCAAAATGCTTGATAAAATGTCTAAACTGTGTGAACGTCGTTAATCGCAGCCCTCCGTCGATGTCACGATTCGCGCATCGCTCCTCGACGAAGATCCATAACTGTGGTAGACATGCATGCGCGATCCGAACTGATTTCACCAGGTTGTTCGCTTTATATGATTCTAGTTTGCTCTAATTAGGTGTGGTCGATGGCGTGAATATGTGTGTGAAAATGTACGTGTATAAATGGGGATAAGCTTAGTATATTAAATGGGATAGTTGATAGTATCTGTTTGTGCTATCATGTTAATTTTGTGGTATGGTGAATCAATGCTTCGCTTTAACAACCCTCACCTATTGTACGTGGTGAGTGGTTAAATGTTTTTTTAATCAATTAGAGGCTCCGTATGAGTGTCATCGCTGCCCCAAAAATTTATTTGGAAGCAAGTAGTGTCGATGCTTCGATTTCGGTTGAAGTCGGAGAATAATTCGAGGAGGTATATATGCGAGTACTTTAAGTTCTTAGGTGTTCAAGTTGTACTGTAGAGTTCTATGCTATATGATGTTTATTTAGGCGTCAAGCAAGTTATTCTAATAAGATGATTTAGAGAACGAGTCAAATGATGTGTAGGAGCTAAGTATGAATTAAAACAAGATAGTTGATATTTTGGACTGCATGTACTGTTTTTGCCGTGCTGATTGTTTAATGAACTAAACTATATTTTCTGTAGAAATGTCATACATAAAAGTTGGAGATAACTTCATTATCTCGCTTGTGTTAAAATTTGACAGACATAGGTCTAATAGTTTAGGAGTTATGAATTTTCCAAGTCCAGTTTCAGAATCTGTCTAGATTCTGTACAGATTTCGAAAATGATCTGCTTGTTTGCCCAAGTTAAACTGAGAATCAGCTCTTAGTAATTATAGAAGAATTATAGTACTTTCCTTAAGCTTTCCAACAAATTTTAGAGCACCCTTTTTGGTGGTCTAGAGACCAAGTTACAGCTGTTTAAACTATAGAGTCTGAATCTGTCCAAATCTGGACAGCAATGTTCGTTTGTATTAACTGACTTCGATACACATTGAATCACCTTGAGATGATTATAAATGAGTTGTAGACAATTTTATTAGCTTTCTAAAAAGTCTAAGATCACATGTTTTGGATGTCTAAATCTCTGGTTGTGGATTTTTGAAGTGAGTAGTCGAAATCTGCCCCTATCTAGACAGCGCTGTCGTTTTAATACTGTTTGGCCTTGCTAAGCATTGAATCACTTTGTGATGGTAATATAAAAGTTATAGAGGACTTTATAAGCTTTCCAGAAAGTCCTAGTTTACTATTTTTGGATGGATATTGTATGAATTATGAGCAAAACAATTGACTACTGTACTGCTGTCCAGAAAATCTGCACGTGTTAAATTGATTGCTTGGAATCATTCTTGCTTGGCTAGATAGGATTAATTAGTTCTTGGTTCTTGATTGGTGAAGTCTTGTAGTTGCATATGGTTGTTCATTTTTTTCTTAATACTTGCTTTAGACTTGAATGAATTAAGAAGGGGGAAACACTTTTGTGGGTGTAAATAATTTAGTTCAAGCAATGAGTAATCCAACGATCATGATGCTTGTTATGGTTTAGTAGTAGCTTATCTATGCTTTTGTGCTCGCTTTTACCTGTGGTTGCATATCAAGTATTATTAAAATGCCTTGTGTATTGTGGTAACTATGTCTTGCTTGTAATGTAGTCATGTCGTATGAAAAAAACTTAAGTTTAAGATGTCGTTTATGTGAAGCATGTTTTAGTGGGTCAGTATGCCTAAGGTAACTAAAGTAATCTTATGTGTACGGAATATTATTTTTCGGGTAAACGAAGAGTGTTTTGGTGAACAAGCATGCGGCATATGGTCAAGTTTAGATTAAAATGCAAGTATATGTGGTGAATTGGAGTTAGTTTTATGAGGGATGTGTTTAGTGTCTCGAATAGTTAGTCGATATGCTCCATCAATATCATGATATTTTACTTTAATTCTCACTACATTAGATGTTTATTAACTAGTTAAATAATTCAGAATTATGTTGATGCTATCAAACGCATTATGAAACGAGCACTATCGCTAAGTCCACCTCTTTTAGAACCTAAGGTCTGCAGATGAACAGTGCACATGACTGTTGCGGATCTTTCAGTTAAGATAAATGCAGTTCCATAGAGCTCCATGCTAGTCAATAATGAGTTATCCGTTAATTCTAGGAATGAATAATGCTTGTTTGATTGGCGTGCTATGTATGGTAGTCTAAGAATAGTAATTAAAAGTTGGTTACCTTGCTTTAAGTGTTTCTCCTCTTTGGTACATATTATCTATCTTGTGCTATTCATGTCCTTACTCATGTGCATTATGCATATCATTTAGGTACGTTAATTGCTCACGTGCTGTAGAGGACGAGAGTTGGATTAATCTCAGAGTGATGCTGATGGACGAACCTAAGGATGGGTGATTTGATCGAGTGCCGGGATATTGAAGCTCACCCGCTGGATGTCTCTAACAACACTAACATAGTGTTATCCCAGGCAAGCCCCGGTGCATTTGCCACCTCCTTGTTGTTATAAAACTTTTATCACTTATATGCTGCATTAGGTGATAGGAGTTGAGTGATGAAACACTTGATGCATTACCATTCCTTGGAATTTGATTATTTTCCTTGCTACCTGTTTTATAAAGAGAACTAATGAGGCTTAGCCCTGCTTAGAAAAACTAAAAGTTGTTTCTTTTGAAAAGAATAATGTGGAACACTATTATGAGTTTTTTGTTTCGAAAATCAAAGCAAAATTATGGTGATGATTCCCCTTCGGGCGGAGTGGGTTCATCATTCGGAAAAGAGTACCCCTGCTGGGTACCAAAAATGGGAAAATGTTTAAATAAATCTAGACCAGACGTTGAGCAGGAAAGGTCGCCCGTCTGTGTCGCTTAAGGACCGTTCTGATTGTTGGCCTGCTGATCTAGGACCCTTTAACTAGCCACATGCCTCATCATGGGTAAGCTTTGCCTCGGTCGGACCAATACCAGAACAGCTCGCACGTACTGGGAGTGGAGAGATGGCGAGAGTAGCTTGTACCCTCTGTGGCAAGAGACTGGAAGGTGGGGTGCTGTACTCTCGGAAACATGGCGGGCACCATGGCGAGAGTAACGTGTACTAACCAGGCCAACGGCTAGACGGTGGAGTGATGTGCTCTCGGGTCGCGTGAACCCGTTCTGGTCTTGAGAAACCCGTTGGCGAGTTGACATATGCAAGGGTTGAGTGCTACATATGTCGTGTAGTTGGAGATCCCCAGCTGGGTATTAATCGATTCGGATCGCCGAACTTCTCGGATATGAAGACTGGATCTTCGACCTTCAGCGTAGATAACAAGTGAAACTAAAGCTGCTAAAATAAAGCTAGTGTAGGACAAGTGAATGCTCTAGATTAGGCAAATCTAGATTAAGGAAAAGTACTTAACTTGTGAAGTAAAATTTTGGCATAAGGATCCACTACTAGTAAGCTTTTCTGCAAAAACGAGTCTTTGAAGTTTGATGAGCTTTACCTTGATTCCCAACAAACCAGCATACCCTTGAGAGTCTTTTCTTTAGTCGGGTAAGTCTTGCTGAGTAATTGTGTACTCAGGGTTTTATTCCCTGTTGTTTTTCAGGTTATAATTTTGTTCTGTTGTGGATGGTGCTAAGTGCAGGTGGGCTCGGCCTTCTTGTATAAGTATATCCCTTCTATAGTTTCCTTATTGAGGATTGTCACTTAAGCTAGCTTGTATTTTAAAACCTATAAATATTTTATACATTTTAAATTGTAATTCTTTTGAATCACTTTCTTTTGTAATCACTCCGATAATTGTATATTGTAAACTTATTGTAACATGTAATCATTTTGCAATAAAGAATTTATTTTCGCTGCAAATGTTGGTGTGTGATTTGTGTTTACTTAATCCTGCGATCTTGGTGGTAAGTCGTTTATCCGGGGTCCTCGGGGCACTCGGACAGATCCTGTTAAGTTGTTTGGTGCACACGCATAGCTGTCTGAGGTCTTTGAGACAACGACAGGTGTATGTGGGCCCAATAACTTGGGAGGTTCTGCGACAAGTTCCGACCATTGTCTTCCTAATGTAGGCCGGGCGCCCTCCAACGAAACCTCTACTTAACTTCCACTAGACGACTAACCAAAAAAGCATACATACACAAAAGACCATAGAGCTGCTTGAAAAGAGTATTCAGTCCTGATTTTTCAACTAGGAGTAAAGATCTAGAACTATACTTTTAGACTGTTTTCAGTGAATATTATAAAATATAGGGCACGAAACTGTAAATACCACTATTTAACACTGTTTGTAAGGTAAAATTTAAAATAGAGAATGAGATAGAGGTTGAAACAAAATTTAGGGTGCATTTGGCATGGCTGCAGAGCAGAACTCTAAAGATGAGCTAACAAGAGCTTGCTAAACACTCTAACTCTAGAGTTATAAACTTCATGGTGTTTTCCGCAGTATAAATTTTTGGAGTACCTCTTTTGCTACTCCTAAAACTCTAAAAAGCAACATAAACATGGAGTTTAGAGTTATGTACTCGACATTGTCGTTGGTTATGAGAAAACAATTTAAACTTTGGAGCAGAGTTGCTCTACACAGAGTTTTAGAGTGGAGCTACTTTTAAGTGGAGCATAGCCATACCAATCACGCCCTTAGTCCTGCACAAATGGAACATTATAACATATCATTCGTCTTTTCGTAGGATTCTAGTTCGCGATGCCTTCACATGCTACCCCGTCGCCATTTTGTGCCAAAGTCCAATGTTGGCTCGCTCCAGCAAGAGCCCCTAAAGCCTCCTGTACTCTAAATATAAAGAATCAAACGGTTTTCTACGCTCTCCGGCAGCGTTCTCTAAACGGTCCCCTAAATTTAGAGGATGCTGCTAGATTCTCTATACATAGAGTTTCTCTAAACGGTACTCTATCCATTTAAATACTTTAAATAACCTGTTTAGCAAAACTAAAATATGTACAATACATTTAAGAGTATGACAAATACGTATGTACAAAAAATGAAAAAATATCTCTAATATAGGTATTTGCGTATAGTGGACGTGATTTAGAGAATATTGTTGTAGAGGAAGGAGATGTAGAGGATGAAATCTTTTAGAGGAGACTGTAAATGACGGATATAGAGGATAGATATAGAGGATGTTGCTGGAGACAGTCTTACGGAGAGAATACTCAGGGTACGTTTTAGAGTTAGGGAATTAGAGAGGGCTAGAATCCACTTTCTATTCAAATTTAATAGGAAAAAGATTCTAGCTTCTTAATCCCCTCTCCTTAATCCCCTCTAATCTTCTTGTTGATAAACATGGCCTTAGGAGTCATCGGTCACCGCTACAAAACACCAGAGCGGAGTAGGCCCACACGGCTTCCTAACTAGAGGTGTCAATGAGAAATTCCTCACTGTTTTGGGCACCTCATACTCATCCCTATGAAGCTATGCTCATCCCCATCTTTATACTCATACACATCATGTGTATAAGATTTATCACATATCCATCCAAATTCGGGTATCGGTTCTCATCTCAAAGAAGGAAAAGTATTATCACATTATATTCTATATGATATTAACAGCCACACGACATCCAACAATAATACATCACCAATAAATCTAACATATAACAAGAAAAATATTGTTTAACTATACAAAACAGCAAAAACAAAGTGACACATAGACTGGTGGGTGGGATGATTAGCCGCTGGCCGCCTAGGTTGGGTGGATAGGTGCTTAAAAGAGTTGAGAGAGGTAATGTTAGTTGTTGCGCTTATTGTCTATTAGGTCGCACAACTAATTTTCCACAGGTTAACAGGTATCGAGTTCCTATTGGCATCTCTATTCCTAACATTGCATAAAGCAATGATAAATTGATAATAGACCACCTTGTATAAAGAAACGCCGAATCAATTGGAATGTGTTATGTGTCAACACGTTTAAGCCCCTTAATTCCAGCAACGAAAGAACTCTCACCACTACTATGTATCAGTGTACGGTATAAACTCACTGTATTGTCTGTACTGTCATGTACAGTAGTATGTATATCTATACTTTCGTGTACTAACGTGCGTACACGCATATACTTGTTGTACTTACTACTAGCAGTAATGTGTAATCAGAAGTCGACGGCTGTTAATCGGTGAGTAGATGGATCAGCAAGAGCTGGGTCTGAACCCGACGGAGGAGCCGTCGATTCGCACCTCGAACGAACGCTGCTGCACGTTGCCGAGGATGGCCATGCTACCGTCACTGCCGCTGGACGCGAACGCGAGGCAGCCGAACGACATGATCCCGTCGGCGCCCAGCGTCATGGTCGCGCCGCTGCTGAACGTGAGCGTCACACTCGTGAGGTTCACGGTGCCGTACCCAGCGAAGCTGTAGCACGTGTCCAGGATCCCGATCGGCGGCGCGGACGGGTACGAGGCCATGCCGCTGCGGAACGCGGACCGCAGCGCCGCGTAGGCGGCCGGGGGCAGGCGGGTGATGACCGTGCCGGTGTCCACCACCGTCCCGGCGGCGAACGCCGACGCGGGCACGCTCAGCGGCTGCCCGCCGACGCTGATGCCCGTCAGCATCACAACGTAGTATGTCGGCGCGTTCGGCGACGGCAGCAGCTGCGTCGTGGAGAAGCCCGGCGCTACGCCGGACGGCCCGCCCAGCGTCAGGTACCCCGTGGTGGACGACTTCGTCGGGAGGCAGTAGGAGAAGACCCCGCCGTACGCGCCCGCCGTCTGCTGCACGAGCGACGGCTGCTCGCGGCCGAATCCGAGAAGCCCGTCGATGCCGGTGAACAGCCCGCCGCTCTGCGCGTGCCCGCAGCCGAACAAGAAGCCCTGCACCGTGGCGTTCGCCGCCAGAGTCAGCGTGTCGGAGCTGTACACGCCCGTGGTGTTCGACCCATCGTCGTAGCTGACCACGTAGCCGCACTGCGCCGCCGAGCAGGCGGACGCGTAGATGCCCAGCCCCGCGCACGCGGACCCACCGCACGGCACGGCGGCGTAGGACGACGACTGGGCGGGGTCGAAGAGCGGGTCCATCTGCCTGTAGCACGACGGGGCCGCGCACGGCTTGCACTGCACCCACGACAGGTCGCTACCGGTGTCCACCTCCAGCGTCTGCGCCACGCCCGGCGTGCCGAGGCTCGCCGTCACCACGTAGTTGGACGTGCCGATGTCGTACCCCCAGTTCGCCGGCACCGTCGCCGCCGCCGCCTTATAGTCCCACAGCTGAGGCGCGCCGCGCCCCGACACCCTCCTCAGTATGTGCTCCGCCCGGCGCTGGTCCGCGCGCAGCGTGTCAGCGACCGACGGGGCCGCCAGGGAGGACGACCGCAAGGGGGCGCACGGCCCGTGCCGGTGCGTCAGCCGCAGCACGGTGAACGTGTCGTTCTGCTGCGGCGCAACTGAAACATCGCCGAATTCCAGCCAGCGAATCAACGCCTATCGAAACCGAAGCTCCCAAGTCCCAACAAACACACACACACACAGCGGAAAGAGAAACTAAAACAATTGATCAGGCTGGCTGGCAATACCTGGGTCGGAGGCGCTGCACGTTGAGGACGGCGCGAAGCTGGCGGCGGAGACGGTGACGTAGGCCGGCGCTACCGCGGCGCCATGGCAGCAGAGCAAGAAACCGAGTGCTCCGGCGCAGAGGAGTGACAAGAGGAGCGCGTGCCGCACCACGGGGGAGCCTGTTAGGAAATGTGAGCCCAAACAGCCCATACCGGCCCAGGTGGCTTAAGGGAAACAATACAAATAAGCAGGCAGGTGACGAGGAAGGCATGGAAGAATCATTTTAACAGAACTCAACTTGTTTCCCAAGTTCTTATCTCTTCTTCAATACTCCTGCTGTTCCTCCTCATTTGTACTCTGGAATCCTTGTATCAGCTCATCTGCTAGGAAGGTTGTTAACAATTGGTATCAGAGGAGTCGATTCTCGATCAATCTCCATGGATCCCGCTGCCCTCAAGTTTCTCCTCGACGAGATCGGCAGGCTTTTCGACGAGCAGAACGCGAAGTGGGACGCAAGGTTTTCTCAGTGGAATGCGAAGCGGGAGCCAGAACCGTACCTTGGAGACGAAGTTGCGGCAAAGGAAGTAGCGGCCAGCGATCTGCGCGAGGCGCGCGATCTGGAACGGGAAGATGTCGAGCATGCGAAGCTCCACGAAGATAGAAGCCAGGGAGCGGCCGATGCAGAGCGAGAGGTCGCGCTCGCGGCACACTTGCTTGCCGCTGATGCGTGCGCAGCCAGAATCGTCGACGGCGCTGCGCCCTTCGACTCCTACGTCCCGGCCTACACCGCCCAGTTCGACGGCTTCGACCTCGACCACGCGGCCTTCCTCAGTAACGGGACCAACTCCGACCTCATAGGCTCCGCCTTCTTCAAGGAAAGAGAGGAGGCCGACAAGTGCATGCCCTCGCAGAGCAAGCTCGTCATCGACCTGGATCCGCCAGACAACATGGAGACGTTGTTTTCGGAGTCAGCCTTCCACGACGTTCCCGGCGCCAACTACATGGAGGCGCTCACCACATGTTCGACTTCGGGCCTCACCGAGTGCGCCATGGACGAGCTCATCAGGATGACGCAGGCCGGCGAGCGCCTGTGGGTCAATACAGGTGGTCGCGAGGTGCTCCACGTCGACACGTACGACAGCATCTTCGCCAAGCCCGGCGGCTCGTTCCTCGGCCCAGACGTGCACGTCGACGCCTGGTTCGGCGCGCCCCCGTCGCGCTCGAGCGAGCTGGAGATCGAGGACAGGGCTTCCATCCACCTGCTCTGGTTCGGCAAGGACCGCGACGTGTCCGGCAGCTTCGACGCCGACGTCACGGCAGACTTCCTCCGCGCGCAGGAGCTGGACATCATGTGCAGGGCGCACCAGGTGGTGGAGGACGGATACGAGTACTTCCCCGACCGCCAGTTCGTCACCTTCTTCTCTGCCCCCATCTTCCACCAGCTCGGCTGCTCCTTCACCATCTTCAAGTCGAAGACGGATAGCAGCAGCAGCTCGCCCCTTGGGTGTTCGACCAAATGTCCCAGCCAGGCGCTGCACCCCATTGTCAAGCTCAATCCGGTAGCCGTGGTGAATATTGCAGGCGCTGGGGGCAAGTTTTGTGGAGGATTTGATATCAACGTTTTCACAATGGTTCATCAGATTGAGGGTCAAGGAGATGTCTGGGGTTCATTACCAGTTACTCTAGCTGCTTGTGGTCACTATGTGATGGTTATGATGGTAATGGAGCCCTGCGCACGAGAGAAGCTCTTCGATCGCATTATTGGCAAGGGTTACTACACAGAGCGTGTTACTGCTATATCCTGCAGAGCAGCTGTGAATGTCCAGCAACGATTCTTGTGGGATCCAGGTGTCATGCTGGCGTTCAGCAGCAAACTACGACACACATGTGTCGACGGCCGGACGACGCACCGCTTCGACTGTGAGCTGCTGACCGGTGAAACACTAGTAAATTTGCCGGATCAAGATGATATTACACTGATATTCAAGCATATCCAGAAGTCTATTCTATTCATACACAAGAATTGGTCATCCCACGTGCTGCTTGAGAGAATGAAGAACCTTTCAAAAAGACGGAAGCTCAAAGAATTGACTAGTTGCCTTACCGCCACTACAGAAACTATGGCACTTGATCACTGCTTTTTTCATTTCATTTGACTACTGCTCAAGTTTCTAGCAGACCAAGCTGTAGAACATTTATGTGTCATGGTTTGGGATTCCGGTGGAATTGATGCTAGGTATCGGCTTGAGGGCAAACCGAATTTTTAAGAAGGGAGGAATGTTAGGAAATGTGAGCCCAAACAGCCCATACCGGCCCAGGTGGCTTAAGGGAAACAATACAAATAAGCAGGCAGGTGACGAGGAAGGCATGGAAGAATCATTTTAACAGAACTCAACTTGTTTCCCAAGTTCTTATCTCTTCTTCAATACTCCTGCTGTTCTTCCTCATTTGTACTCTGGAATCCTTGTATCAGCTCATCTGCTAGGAAGGTTGTTAACAGAGCCCATGGCGCCTTGGTTCGGCTCGGATGGGGACAAAAGACGGTGCCTAAATAAGGAGGACAAATCGGCCCGCCGTCCTCGGCGGAGCGAGTGCGACGCGCGACATGACCAAGTGCGCCGGAGGGCGAGCCCATCATCTAAAACCTGTGGAATTCTTGGTCCTTTGGCGCGGTTCGCGGTAGGCGGACTGGCAGAGTCGCTGCTGCCCGTGTTGTCTATACTGATTCTTTTCTCCCATCGGTGTCGCGCCCACGGCCACCGGCGCGGCCAGCTCTTGGGCACGATAGCACGAATGCACGATGCGATGCGAACCAACAAATGGTCTTTTTCGGTAGGTCCTCCAGCACCGGACATCTTGCATGATCGATCCCAAGCCAAGTCCATACAACTGACCGAGACCAATCGAATTGACCTATGATCCAACATAACACCAGTCAATTTTGGACGTACTCGATCAGGTCACTTTGATTGAACTTCCATCGTCTGTTGTATGTACTTGGGCCTTGCAAATTTCAGCAAACTTGTCTTCTGGGTACGAGTGTGATGAAGGAGCTTATTGTATATGAGACATGGAATTATGTTATCTGGTTAGGGCGGAGAAGATCAAGGAACATGACTTAGCTACGATAGATCGGGTGGGTTGCTAGTGTGAAGGGCAAGTTAGAGGATTAGATGCGATGGATCGTGTGGTGATGAACCTAGAGAAAGGACTTGGCACCGATAGACCAAGTGCAATGGTGAAGAGGAAGTGAAGTTATAATCAATGGATAATAAGGTCATGTGATGACATGAAGTGGATCATATTATTAAAGGGATATCAACCAAGTGTTGATTTGTGTTGATGATCAAGTGGCCTGATGAAGAACGATGGAGTAACTTTATGCTATGTTCAATGATCAAATGTAGCATGGTTGGCTACACTATGCATGATCAGCGTTCATCATTTGATGAAGGATGATGGAGAAACTTCGTGCTATGATCCAAGGTAGCACGATTGGCTATACTATGGATGATCGTTGTTCATCATTTGATGAAGGATGATGGAGAAACTTCATGTTATGTGCAAAGATCAAAGGTAACATGGTTGAATACACCAATGGGTGATCATTGTTCATCATTTGATGATAGAGGTTGTGCATGTGTAGCGTCATCGTTTGAAGAGATGGAATGGAATGTGCATGTCAAAGGTACGAATTGCAGGGCATTTAATTTCACTGATCAAAAAAGTTGTGTAGAGAAGTGTATGGCCGGATTTAGGATAGATGGTCGTACTATTGAGGCGGGTAAACTTGTTTGGATATCTATCATCTAGAGCCGCTGAGTGATCTAATTTTGTATATGTTGCTAGGTTCAAGTGGCGATTGAAAGTTGTGAGAAAAACTTTTGGAAAATGGTTTGAAATGCTAACTAAGGCTTAAAGGTGTTGATCATCCTGTGGGAGATCATGTGTTGGCATGCTTTGGAAAAGTCTTTTGGGTATGCTCCTAACTTAGGGTTGGATCTTGCAGTTGGAATTCTAAGTTGACCTATTGTGTTTCATATCTCTTATTTAAGTGGGTTGTGTATCTCTTTTAGTAATCTATCCAAAGTCCAAGATCATCGAAATCGAAGTTTGGGTGAAGAAGTTGTGGATGTTTTATTCGACTGGTAAGTCTTGCTCGAAAATTCTGAACAATCTCCCAAATTTCTAAACTTTGCTTTCATGTGAGTGCCTTCCCCAGACCAAAAATTATGCCCCTTATAACTTTTGAGGTGGGGTGGCCAGGAATTCTAAGGTGGGAGTGCATGCGCATGTTGACCATATTGACCTACCGTTAACATTAGTTTGAGTTGCTCCAGAATACCTGAGGATAGTGTGCCAGAAATTCCAAGGTGGAGGTTGCAAACCCCCCAACAACTAGTTTTTTTGCTCTCTATATAAATAGAGAGGGTGGCCAAACTGGTTCAAAAGAGAGCACCGCGAGCATGTGTTTCCCAAGTGTTGAGCTTAGTGTTGGGCCTCTACTCACATATGGTTGCTAGAGAACACATCCAAGTGTGTGAGAATGATTCCTAATGCATTGCATAGAGAGATTACATCGAGTAGCACTATGTGATCAAGTTGTAAGCCAATGGTACTTGTTACATCTAACAATCTAGCATATCAGTTTACTAAGAGCATGTCATGTAACATGGTAGATTTTGCATCGAGTGAGATGGGCTTGGGACCCACATAAATTCTATTATAGTCGTAACTTGTCCTATGTGATCAGAGGTCCCATGCAGTAGGATGGTTAAAAAAGATATTATTAGACTGAGAGGAAGGACCCTTAACAAAGGTCCATTTTAGATGCACGCTTGTACTTTCTGTAAGACGGGATGGTTTTTACCTTAATATGTTACAAATGTCTTATTAGAGCAAATATGTTGTCCTACAAGACATCTTTTGGGGAATATACTTATATGAGTTTGACTGCTAGTCATAGTATATAAGATCTTAGTGGTCTCTAAATACTAAAGAAAGGCTATAGAGTTTGATTTATATGTTCCAACTAGAGGGGATGCTTTTGGCAATCTAGTACGAGTACAGAGCTCATGTGAAACTTATTTCGCACAAAGTTGTCAGTTTAAGGCATGGTCTATTGTCCATTTGTGAAGAAGTGTGACCTCTACCTTAGGTAGATGTTCAAATTAACAGTCTCCATTGAAACACATATATCAAATTACCGAGAAGTGAAAGCTTTTTATATATGTCCTAGTTTTTGTAGAATAGTTAGATATAATATGAGCATGGCTCATATTTTACTAAATCAAGTAAATCCTAGGCACATATCAGATGTCTAGGGAGTTTTGGATCCTTTTGGAGTGGGGCTCAGTGGTTTTGGGGTTGTCACGACATTAGGATCCTTTGGGGCCCTTAGGGGCATCTAGACGTCCGGAGCTCTCGTGATCCTCCAGGGTTTCTTGGGCTAGTTAATGGAGGAGTTAACGACTAAATTGGTAGAGATGTAATAGACCTTTAATTATGAGGTAATAGATGTATGTTACGCTGATTACTCTTTTTTATTTTTTCACAACTTTCTCGCCCACTTGTAACCCCTGTTACGAGCATTAAGCAACAAAGGTGACGGTAGCGCGAGCCTCCGAAGACTGGATGTAGAGATGTTCTACCCGAATCAATATAAACTTGCGCCCACCGAGCACACCGTCTGGAACCCAGAACACGCATATAGAAATTTAATTGTCGGAGCGCATGTTTGAAACACCGACACCGTCCTAATTCTATGTGTGCATAAAGTTTTGGGAGAGCAGACCTCTATAACCAGAGTCTGCATTTGTAACACCTATTTGGGTGTGCGAGACGTCGGTTTTTTCGGAGTGTCTCTACGCCTGCTCGCTGATAATTGCCTTCTTCCTTGTGCTGTCTCGGATCATCTTCTTACTCTACATTTTCATGGACACCGAAGATACGGTACTGTGAATATTTGTCTATATAGAGTGTAGTTGACTAGTTTGATGTCGACTCATGTGAATAAAGTCAACAGTGTCATGAGTATGGGTTCCCCACTAGGTATACTTTACTTTCTAAATTTACTAAATCGATATAATTTCAATTATTATAATTTGCGTGTATGTATCAAAGAGTTATAATATTATATATATACATATATGTCATTATGAAATGTTTTGTAAGCCAAAAAAGGCCTCACGGACGGTCCGGACTGTCCGCGGTGGCGGCGCAAACGGTCCGCGCGTGCGCAGAGACAGTTAGGGTTCCTAGTTTCTCGTGGGATTTGTTACCTAAAACCGTGAGATTGACTCGGAAATCAGTTCGAAGCGGATCCAGACCTCCCCCTTTATATAGATAAAGGGCTACGGCCGATTGAACCCCCGCAACAATCGATCAAATCAAATCTATTCCTCGTTTTTACCTTACGCATTAGGAATAGTTCTAGTTTAGCCCTAGTTTAGTATTCCAATCCCCAAATTCTCTGCTTCTCTTCGACTCTACGTCGATTAGAGGAGTCTAGGTCGGCCTGCTGAGTCTAGACAACCCCTAGGATCTCTCCTCCCCGACGGGGTCCCTCCCGGGAGCGAGATCCAGGCGCCGCCGGCGACCTTCGCCGCCCCTACGCACGCGCGGACCGTCCGGCCTGTAGGCACGGACCGTCCAACCGTCAGGCAGGGAACGCCAGCCCCTGTACCAGGTCGCGGACTGTTCGGCCCCTGGCCACGAACTGTCCGCGCCTCTGCAGGGGGCACCGCCACCGGTTCTCACGCAGTGTTTGGCGCCCAAAAAAGTGTCAACATACTTTGGCGACTCCGTTGGGGACTAGGTGTCTAGACCTGCTAAAAATCGGTCCATAGATGGCCGGTTCTAAGGATCACACCAAGATCTCCACCACCAACATCATCAAGCCGGCCATGGAGGCGCTCCTGGCTGATGACCAAAGACCCTTTGAAGACCTCGTAATGCGTGATGAGAAGGAGGTGATGCGGCAATGGAACGAACAACGCGACAAGGAAGAGGCGGAACTGCTGCATAAACTCTCCGAACGGTGCAAGGAGGCGGCAGAAAAGTACTTGTCACACTTCACGGTGGATCGCCACTAGAAGATCATCCATGAAGGGGAGATCGATATGGAATCTCTCCTACCTCCACTTCAGGGTCCCGCTGTAAGTACTCCAGATCTATCTCTTATGACTTTCATGGATCAACAAGATCAGTTAAAGCAATATGTAGATGAATCTATTAAAATGCATCTACGTGCATACGAGAAATCAGCTGCTCCTAGCTTTCCATTGGGAGAGTCTAATACAGAGCCACCCGCGTCAAACACATCAGCTATAAATGGGTCACCCTTGAACCAGCCATCATATGGTATGCCGATGCACGCTTTTGTGTCACCATTATAGCCACAACCACTAGACACGCAGCAGGTACTGGACGCGACCGGACCGTCCGAGCATCATCTCAGACAGTCCGGTTATACCGTGGACCGTCTGGCGTATCTCGCCGGACCGTCCGACCCGATGCAGGCCTGCACACAAAACACTCAGGTCGCACCGTACATGGCCGGACCATCAGGGTACAACCCCGAACAATTCGGCCCCATCACGAACCGTCCGGTGCATCCCGCCGGACCGTCCGGATATGTTGCGGACCGTCCGAATATGGCATGAACCGGCCGACGTATTACACCGGACCATCCGACTCTACACGAGTCCACGCGCAGACTACCCAAGGCGCGCCATATATGACCGATCCATCCGGGTACAACCCTGGACCATTCGGCCTAATCGTGGACCGTCCAGTTCTTTACGACAGACGGTCTGGGTACGAGACTACCCACGTAGCACCATATACGGCTAGACAATCCAAATATACCTTTGAACCGTTTGGCCAGGTCGTGGACCATCCGGCCTCTTACGCCGGACCGTCCAGATATGCATACGCAGAGCCGAGAGCTGCGCAATACGCACAGTTTCCACATTCATCGCAGCAACATTATGGTGCCCCGCCAGCAACACATTATAATCATACCATACCACCTCATGGACATAGGGCTGAATATTGTTCGGCCACAAGAGAGCCTGAGAGGTATAGGGTAGGAGTTGGTGACATTAATAGGACACCTAACACACACCTCAAACATCCCTGGGAGGAAAGTCGACAGAGTGATGTCAGGCAACCTGAGATTTCCACCCACAAACTCAATGGATGGTCACCAGATATGGCGGAGAGGATCAGAGACGAAGTAGCTAGGGTGTTCAGGGACAAACTCGGTGTTAGTGTGTCAGGTACAGGGCAATCGTATCGGAAGCCTTATAGCCACCGATTCAACACTGTGTCGTATCCACAGGGAACTAGAATACCAGACTTCTCTAAATTTTCTGGTGAAGGTGGGAAAAGCACACACGAACATATAAGCCAATTCATAGCACACTTGGGAGAATTGGCTGATGGGGAAGCCTACCGCGTTCGTTTATTCTCGTTGTCCCTTACTGATACCGCATTCGCATGGTACACAGCCTTGCCACCAAACTCTATTAACTCTTGGGAAGAATTAGAGCAGAAATTTCATGAACACTTCTTCTCAGGAGAACATGAATTAGAATTGGCTGACTGAAAGGGAAATGTGCCCTTGGGCCATTTCTATAAGATTTTGGTGATTAAGTGCTCCACAAAAATGCTTTGAGTGATATTTGTGCCAAAGACTCAAGAAGTGCAAATCAAGATTAAAGGTATGTTTCTAGACTTAGTACATTGTTTTGAAGACTAATGTATTATGTTTAAGTGCTAGAAACAGGAGAAATCGTTTTGGAGAAAAGTTGGCTATGTACAGCCAAAAGGCTGCTCGGTCTGGGTGCACCGGACTGTCCGGTGGTGCACCGGACAGTGTCCGGTGTGCTAGGACCAGTCCCGATGAACAGCCTACTCTCGGGTCTCGACGGCGACGTACGGCTATAAATCACCGGACTGTCCGGTGGTGCACCGGACTGTCCGGTGAGTCGTCTGCGACGAAGTCACCGCTCTCGGGAAACAGTCAACAGCGTACGGCTAAAAATCACCGGACTGTCCAGTGGTGCACCAGACTGTCCGGTGAGCCAACGGTCGGTCGAGCCAACGGTCGGCCGCGCAATCCGCGCGTGACGCGTGGCCGAGCCAACGGTCAGATGGGGGCACCGGACTGTCCGATGTGCACCGGACATTGTCCGGTGCGCCAACGGCTCCAAATCTTCAACGGTCGGCTGCGCCAATTTAGGAAAGCAATCTGCACCGGACAATGAACAGTGCTTGTCCGGTGGTGCACCGGACTGTCCGGTGCGCCACCCGACAGAAGGCAAGAATTGCCTTCCCAGATTGCTTCCAACGGCTCCTAGCTGCCTTGGGGCTATAAAAGGGACCCCTAGGCGCATGGAGGAGTACACCAAGCATACTTTGATCATTCTAAGACTCTCACACTCCGTCTTGGCACACTCGATTGATTTTCGTAGTGATTTGAGCTCCGTTCTAGTGGTGAACTTGCTGCATTTCATTTGAGCTCAAGTCTTGGCCTGTGTTTGTGCGTATTGCTGCGGATTTGTGTGTGTTGCTTCCCTCCCTTACTCTAGTGCTTTTACATTGATATTTGTTGTAAGGGCGAGAGGCACCAAGTTGTGGAGATTCCTCGCAACCGAGATATAGTGAAAGAAAGAAAAACACCGTGGTATTCAAGTGGATCTTTGGATCACTTGAAAGGGGTTGAGTGCAACCCTTGTCCATTGGGACGCCACAACGTGGAGGTAGACAAGTGTTGTACTTGTCGAACCACGGGATAACTCACGTGTCTCTTGTGATTGCTTTTTGTGTGATTGTTGTGATTCGCAAGAGCTCACTTTATAGTCACTTGGTACTATCTCTCTAACACTTAACCAAGTTTTGTGGCTATAAGTTTTAAGTTTTTATAGGATCACCTATTCACCCCCCTCTAGGTGCTCTCAATTGGTATCAGAGCCGTTCTCTTCACGAAAGGGACTAATCGCCCGAAGAGATAGATCCTAAGGGAAAGGGGATGGTGGTCAACTATAAGGAGAAGGAATCCGTCTTCAACGAGCCAAGAGACGATAAGCCCACTGTGACTCTGGCTCGAGTCACAAGAAGAAGGACGGGAAGAAGAAGAGGCGCATCAAGAAGATAGTCTACTACGACAGCGACGAGTCCTCTTTTTCCCAAAGAGACGACGACTACGACGAGAAAAAGAAACCGGTCAACTCAAACTTTTCTTTTGATTATTCTCGTATTCCATCTAACTCCAATGCTCATTTACTTTCAATTCCACTTGGGAAACCTCCGCACTTTGATGGAGAGGACTACAGATTTTGGAGTCACAAAATGCGTAGCCATTTGTTCTCTCTTCATCCAAGTATATGGGAGATAGTAGAAAATGGAATGCAATTTGATAGTACGGATAATCCCATGTTTATCAATGAACAAATTCACAAAAATGCACAAGCTACCACTGTTCTATTAGCATCCTTGTGCAGGGAAGAATACCATAAGGTGAGCGGCTTGGATAACGCCTAGCAGATTTGGGACACCCTCAAGATCTCGCATGAGGGGAACGACGTCACCATGATCACCAAGATGGAGTTGGTGGAGGGCGAACTAGGAAGGTTCGCAATGATCAGGGGGAGGAGCCAACTCAAACGTACAATAGGCTCAAGACCCTGGTCAACAAAATCAGGAGCTGTGGAAGCACGAGATGGACGGACCACGACGTCGTCCGGCTTATGCTAAGGTCCTTCACTGTCCTTGATCCTCATCTTGTAAACTCTATCCGTGAAAATCCTAGGTACACCAAGATGACGCCCGAGGAAATACTCGGAAAGTTTGTAAGTGGGCGAATGATGATCAAGGAGGCGAGATATGTTGATGAGGCGCTGAATGGCCTAATGCCGATCCACGAGCCTCAAACCGTTGCTCTCAAAGCAACAAGTAGCAGGGAGGCGCTACCTAGCAAGGTGGCACAAGTTGAGACGGCCGAGCTTAACAAGGAAGAAATGGCCCTCATCATCAAGCGCTTCAAGATGGCGCTAAAGGGTCGCAAGGAGCATCCCAACAAGAGCAAGACGAAGGGAAAACGCTCATGCTTTAAATGTGGTAAGTATGGTCATTTTATAGCAAATTGTCCCGACAATACTAATGACTAGGAACAAGAGAAAAGTGGGAAGAGGGAGAAGAAGAAGGCCTACAAGAAGGCGAAGGGCGAGGCGCACCTCGGCAAAGAATGGGACTCGGATTGTTTGTTGTCCGACTCCGACGATGAAGGGCTCGCCGCCTCGGCCTTCAACAAGTCGTCGCTCTTCCCCAACGAGCGCCATACTTGTCTAATGGCAAAGGAAAAGAAGGTAAACACTAGAGAAACTCCTAAGTACTCTACTTCTAGTGATGAGGACTCTAGTGATGATGAAATTGATTACACTAGCCTGTTCAAAGGATTAGATAGAGCAAAAGTAGAAAAGATCAATGAATTGATTGATGCTCTAAATGAAAAGAATAGACTTTTAGAAAAGCAAAAGGATCTTTTATATGAAGAGCATGATAAATTTGTAAGTGTGCAAAAGTCTCTTGCTTTAGAAGTTAAAAGGAATGAAATGCTTTCTTGTGAATTATCTACTTGTCATGAGACTGTGGATAGCTTAAGAAATATTAACGATGATTTAAATGCTAAGCTAGAAGTAGCAAATAAATCTAGTTCTTGTGTAGAGCATGTTGTGATTTGTAATAGGTGTAAGGATTTCAATGTTGATGCCTGTAGTGAACATTTAATTTCTATTACTAGATTAAATGATGAAGTGGCTAGTCTTAATGCCCAACTTAAGACTAGCAAAAATGATTTTGATGAACTAAAATTTGCAAGAGATGCCTACACTGTTGGTAGACATCCCTCTATTAAGGATGGACTTGGCTTTCGAAGGGAAGCCAAGAACTTAACAAGTCAAAGGGCTTCCATCTCCGCCAAGGACAAAGGAAAGGCCCCTATGACTAGTAATTCTCAAAGGAATGATGCTTTTATCTATAGTGATAGGAAATTTTCTAGAAATGCTAATAGGAGTTATAATGCTTTTGACTCACATGCCATGATTGCTTCAAGTTCAAACTTTAATGGTAGATCTAGGAGGAATTTTGTGTCTCATGCTCCTAGGAAAGTGTATAATGGATCTACCACTGTTTTTCATGCCTGCAACATTGATTTTGTACTTTCATGTAAAAATAAGAAAGTGGTTGCTAGGAAATTGGGGGCAAAATGCAAGGGAGATAAAACTTGCATTTGGATTATCGACAGCGGATGCACAAACCACATGACGGGGAGAAGAAGATGTTCACCTCCTATGTCAAGAATAAAGATTCCCAAGGTTCAATCATATTCGGTGACGGGAATCAAGGCAAGGTTAAAGGACTAGGAAAGATAGCTATTTCATCCGAGCATTCCATATCTAATGTGTTTTTAGTTGAATCGCTCGGGTATAACTTGTTGTCCGTTAGTCAATTATGCAATATGGGTTACAATTGCTTATTTACAAATGTAGATGTGTCTGTCTTTAGAAGGAGTGATGGTTCATTGGCTTTTAAGGGTGTACTAGACGACAAACTCTATTTAGTTGATTTTTCGAAGGAGGAGGCCGATCTAGATGCATGCTTAATCGCTAAGACTAGCATGGGCTGGCTGTGGCATCGCCGTCTAGCACATGTGGGGATGAAGAACCTTCACAAACTTCTAAAGGGAGAACATGTGTTAGGTCTAACAAATGTAACTTTTGAAAAGATAGACCTTGTGCAGCTTGTCAAGCAGGTAAACAGGTGGGAAGCGCTCATCACAACAAGAATGTGATGACTACATCAAGACCTCTGGAGCTACTACATATGGACCTCTTCAGACCCGTCGCCTACCTTAGCATCGGGGGAAGTAAGTATGGTCTTGTTGTTGTTGATGATTTTTCCCGCTTCACTTGGGTATTCTTTTTGCAGGACAAATCAGAAACCCAAGGGACCCTCAAGCGCTTCCTAAGGAGAGCTCAAAATGAATTTGAGCTCAAGGTGAAAAAGATAAGGAGCGACAACGGGTCCGAGTTCAAGAACCTTCAAGTGGAGGAGTACCTTGAGGAGGAAGGAATCAAGCACGAGTTCTCCGCTCCCTACACACCACAGCAAAATGGTGTGGTAGAGAGGAAGAACAGGACGCTCATAGACATGGCGAGGACAATGCTTGGAGAATTTAAGGCGCCCGAGCGGTTTTGATCGGAAGCTGTGAACACAGCTTGCCACGCCATAAACCGGGTCTACCTTCATCGCCTCCTCAAGAAGACGTCGTATGAACTCCTAACCAGTAACAAACCCAACGTGTCTTATTTTCGTGTATTTGGGTGTAAATGTTATATTCTAGTGAAGAAAGGTAGGAATTCAAAATTTGCTCCCAAAGCTGTAGAAGGGTTTTTACTAGGTTATGACTCAAATACAAAGGCATATAGGGTCTTCAACAAATCATTGGCATTGGTTGAAGTCTCTAGCGACGTTGTATTTGATGAAACTAATGGCTCTTCGAGAGAGCAAGTTGATCTTGATGATGTAGATGAGGATGATGTTCCAACGGATGCAATACGCACCATGGCTATTGGAGATGTGCGACCACAGGAACACCAGGAGCGATATCAACCTTCTTCCTCAACAATGGTGCACCCCCCAACTCAAGATGATGAACAGGTTCCTCAAGAGGAGGCGTGTGATCAAGGGGGAGCACAAGAAGACCAAGTTGAGGAGGAAGAAGCACCACGGGCCCCTCCAACTCAAGTTCGAGCGACAATTCAAAGGAATCATCCCATCGACCAGATTTTGGGTGATATTAGCAAGGGAGTAACCACTCGCTCTAGATTAGCTAATTTTTGTGAGCATTACTCTTTTGTCTCTTCTATTGAGCCTTTCAGGGTAGAAGAGCCTTTCTGGGTGTTGGCCATGCAGGAAGAGCTCAACAACTTCAAGCGAAATGAAGTTTGGACACTGGTGCCACGTCCCAAGCAAAACATTGTGGGAACCAACACTACAGGAATCCTAATGATTCCCGTCGGCTAGGGTAATTCCCGTCAGCCAGGGACAAAGCCGACGTGGATAATGTAACTCCCGTCGGCTCAAACTGAGCCAACGGGAGTTAACTTAACTCTCGTCGGCCAGAGAGTAGGCCGACGGGAGTTAAGTTAACTCCCGTCAGCCAGAGAGTAGGCCGACGGGGATTACTTAACGCCCGTCGGCCCGAGCGTAGGCCGATGGGGATTAGCCTTTTATGAGTGCACGTTCACCCGCGCGGACTCATTCTTTCTGTCTTCAACCCGAGCCGCCGTCGCCTCTTCTCCAACCGCCGCCGCCACCGCGCTGCCCCAAGCATCGCCGCTGCCTGCCCAGCCGTAGCCGAGCCGAGGCCGCCTGCCCTATCCGCAGCCGCCCCTGCCCCGTGCGCCGCTGCCCCTGCCCCATCCACCACCACCGTCGCGCATCCCCTACCGGCCCCGCACCGCCCCAAACGGCCGGCCGGCCACCGCGCCGCCCCTGCCGGACCCCGCCGCCGCCGCAATAGCCTCCCGGCCGACGCCTCCCTCGTCGGCCTCCTCCACCGCCGCCCATCGCCCCGACTGGCTCTCCGAGCACCGCCGCATCCCCAAGTCCGCCGTCGCCTCCGATCGCCTCCCTGAGTGCCGTCGCCGATCCGACCGCCTCCCCGAGCGCCGTTGCCGCCTTGTCGTTGAGGTATACATCCTTAATTGTGAATACGAGTGTGATTATAATAGTTAAATATGTGTGTAGATGTTTATTTTCGTCGGTTTTTTATGGCCGACGGGAGTTAACTTTCATGTGATTAGAGTTAGTTTAAAATTGTTAATTGTTTATTGATTAGATTTAACTTATAATATTAGGATGTATGAAGGTTTCGATATTGATAAATTTGATGTTATTGTTAATAAATTTGATGTTCTGAAAATATTATTTAATTTAATGGATTTAATGTTGCAAATATTGTTTATTTTCGTCGGTTTTATGGCCGACGGGAGTTAACTGTAATGCGATTACACTTTATTTAATATTGTTATTTGTTGCAAATTTGATGTTCTGAAAATGTTGCAAATATTGTTTATTTAAATTTGGATGTTGCATTATTGTTAATTAATAAATATCATGTTATTGTGTTGAAGGTGATGTAATGTATATATATATAGTTTTACTACTTACCTATAGATGTATGTGTGACGTGTAGAAACATGAATGTCTCACACGCACTCTTTACTCGTACACACAGCCGCAATAATGGGTGATAGACGTGATTGGATGTATGAAGGTTTCAAGAAGGGTGGGTGTCACACAAGTGAATGGTTTGCCAAGACGCAGATGTTTTTGGACCATGCAGCTGCTTTGTCACAAATAGATAATATTAGGTGTCCATGCAATAAATGTAGAAATATGACGAGCCACACCAAGAGGCAGGTCACACTACACCTATGCTCGCATGGTTTCGTGCCAGGCTATTGTTGGGGCGAAGGCAAAGGCGCCACCCTTCGCTCGAAGCCTTCGCTGTAGCAGCTGAGCTAACAGAAACAAAACAGGCAGGGACACCCTTCGCTTGTTCCACACCAGACGAAGACCGACGACGAAGGGCATCCCACAGTGCGGCCTCGTCCAGCTCAGAGGCCCACGTGCGATCCGGCCCATCGTAACGGGCCCCGCGTGGCCGCCGTGCGTTACGGGCCTAATTTGTAAAGGCATCCCTGTAATTACGGTCTGTAACCCCGCTTTATGGGAATATTCTGGGGATAACCTAGGTAGCTGAGGGCACATGCGTCCTTAGCTCAAGGCGCTGTGCGCTCAGGTACCTATAAATACCCCTGCACTGTGCCCGTGAGAGGCCAGATTAACAGAGCTTTTGCCATCTAGCGCGAGTGCCCTGTTGACGTCACTGTTCACCCTTGTTGGATCCCCTTGCAACTGAGAGCAAGTTCCAACATTTGGCGCCCACCGTTCGTGCTACGAGAAAACCACCCGCGATGGCACCCAAGAGAGCTAACCCGAAGGCTGACGAGGCTGTGAAGGCAGCACTGCTCGCCGCAAGAAAGGGCAAGACCCTCGCCCTCACCCAATCCACCCACCAAGAGGCCACTGAAGACGATGTTCCTCGCGCCTGCGAAGACGACACCCTCCGCACCTGCGACCCTGAGGGACAACCGCAGCCACCCTCAGGCTTCGCACCACCGGAGGGCGCGGACCTCACCGAGGACGGTGAAGTCCTCGGCGTCTCAGCAGAAGAACAGCTACAGCTGCGCGCCCTGCGCCTCAAGAACCGCAATCTCCAGAGCCAGAAGGAGATACTGGAGGCCAAGCGCCAGCGTGTGTCCGCACTAGCCAAAGTGCGGCAAATGATACGCGACGAAGAGCAGAAGGCCCAGGAACTCGAGCGGGAGATTGCGCTGATGCAGCGCGAAGGCCACCTCGGCCTGCAGCACGAGTCACCCCTCCAGCAGCGCGCACAACTCGAAGACACGCGCGAAGGCCACCTCGGCCTGCAGCATGGGCCACCCCTACAACACCACGCGCAACCGGAGGACCCGCGTTTCCCCCAACGCGACCACACCTTCCCGCACGTCGCGCCATTCCAAGGGATCAACTATCTCGATGAGCAAAGTCCCCTGGCGCCACACCTGCAAGTGACGCCTTGGCCAGCTAACTTCCGGGCAGGGACCTATCCCAAGTACAACGGCAGCACCGACCCGGCTCAATACATAATGAGTTATCAGGTCGCCGTTGCATCTTCCGGAGGGGACGACGCCACAATGGCGAAGTCTTTCATCATCGCCCTCGTGGGCCCAGCACTCACCTGGTTCACCAGTTTGCCTCCACTGTCCATTGATTCCTGGAGAAGTCTCCGGGACAAGTTCCTGCTCAACTTCCAAGGGTACCGCCCAGACACCGATGCCCTGGCCGAACTCTCGCTCTGCAAGCAGCTGGAAAAGGAGACTCTGAGGGAGTATTACCGCAAATTTTTAACACTCAAATCACAGCTGCCCTCAGTCGATGACCAGATTGCCATCCACTATGCTATCAGTGGCCTTCGCGCCGGCGTCCTTTACAGCCACTGCATCAGAGATCCGCCAAAGAACCTCCAGGAGTTATATCAGCTGTTTGAAAAGTACGCCAGATCCGAAGAGCTCCACCAACGCAAGATTGAGTCCCAAAGGAAGCCAAAAGATGCTCCACAGTCCAGCCGCACGTGGGCAAGGACTCCGCAGCCAGACTCCGGTCGAGACGGCCGCAATCAGCAGCAAGTGCACAACATCGCCAACCAGCATCCCGCTACTGACCCCCCTCGTCGCCAGGAATATCCCCCCCCCAGGGCCGCGGAAATGGCACTCGTGGTAGGGGCCGAGGGCGTGCGCAGCCGCCGCGCCGATTCTACTGCCTCTTCCATGGCGAAGATTGCGCCCACCAAACCAAAGACTGCCCCGAAACGAAGGCTACCAGAGACAGAATGGCACGGGCGCAGCCAGCCGACAACCCCAGAATTGTCGCGCACAATTACCAGCAACCCCCTCCACCATATATCCACGCTCCCGCCCCGCATCCACCGCACCACGCTTACCAACACCATCAGGAAGTACAAATCGTACCTCCTCCACCCCCACCACCACACCAGCAACATCAAAACATCCCCCATGCCCCAAAGCAGGAAGACTTCGCTGATCAACCATATCGCGGAGTCATCCACATGATAACTGGGGGGTCCAGCACTGACTTCGACACCAAGCGGCAGAAGCGGGACCACTACCGCAGCATCAACCATGTCGCCGTCACGGGCCCAGTCGTGCAGACAAAGTGGTCCCACATACCGCTAACCTTCGACGCACGGGACGTCGACCTGCGCAGCGCCCCCCACTGCGACGCCATGGTTATCAATTGCAACGTGGCGGGCTGGGACCTGCACAAAGTCCTAGTTGACAACGGCAGTCAGGCGGACATCATCTTCCTCCACGCCTTCGATCGCATGGGCATAAGCCACAGCCTGCTTAAGCCTTCGGACAACCCGTTGTATGGCTTCGGCGGCAAGGGCACCTTCCCCGTCGGCAAAATAGAGCTGCCTCTCTCCTTCGGTGTAGCACCCAATGCCCGAAGCGAGCAAATAACCTTTGACATTGTGGACATGGTATATCCTTACAATGCCATCATGGGCCGGGGCTCCATCAATAAGTTCGAAGCAGCCATTCACGGACTGTACCTATGTATGAAGATACCAGGTCCGTTAGGCGTCATCACAGTCTTCGGCAATCAACAGACTGCGCGCAACATAGAGCGGGACTTCGTGCCCGGTCAAAGAAACGTGCACTGCCTCATGGCCCAACGCGAGGTCCCCGCGCCTGCCAGCCCAACCAATAAGCAGCACGACAAGGCACAGCTGCAGAGCAACGACGGGACCAAGACTGTCCCCCTCGACCAGGCCACGCCCAGGCAGACAGTCATTATCAGCGAAGACCTTACTTCGCATGAAGAAGAGAAGCTCCTCTGCTGCCTGTCCAAGAACAAAGATGTCTTCGCCTGGTCGGCCCTCGATCTGGTTGGGGTCAGCCGTTCAATAATTGAGCACAGTCTGGGAATCGACCCTTCGATACGGCCGAAAAAGCAGCGGCTTCGCAAGATGTCCGACGAGAAGACGGAGGCCGCCAAGGCAGAAGTGCACCGCCTCCTGGAAGCCAAATTCATCGAGCCGGTGGCTTACCCCACATGGCTCTCCAATGTCGTGATGGTGCAGAAAAAAAGCGGGAAGTGGCGAATGTGCATCGACTTCACCAGTCTCAATAAAGCCTGCCCAAAGGACAATTTCCCGTTGCCGCGGATCGACAAAATAGTCGATAGCGCGGCCGGATGCGAGGTCATGTCCCTCCTCGATTGCTTGTCCGGTTACCACCAGATATACATGAAGGAAGAAGACAAGGCTAGCACCAGCTTTATAACACCCTTCGGCACATATTGCTTCATCAGAATGCCGGAGGGACTCAAGAACGCCGGGTCCACCTTCTCCAGGCTTACCAAAACAGTGCTCGAAGGGCAAGTTGGCAGAAACATATTCACATATGTAGACGACATTGTCGTCGCCAGCAAGAGCAAGGAGGACCACCTCGCCGACCTCACCGAAACATTCGCGAACATGCGAGACGCACAACTCCGCCTAAACCCAGAAAAGTGTGTCTTCGGCGTTCGCCAAGGCAAAATATTGGGCTACCTGGTATCACACCGCGGCATCGAGGCCAACCCAACCAAGATTCAGGCCATCTTAGACATGACGCCTCCGCAGTCCGTCAGGGACGTCCAGCGCCTGATAGGCAGATTGGCCGCTCTCAACAGATTCATCTCCAGGTTCGCCGAGCGAAGTCTCCCCTTTCTCAAGACACTCAGTGGTGCAAAAGACTTCGCCTAGGGACCAGAGCAGGCGACGGCCTTCGCCTCATTAAAACAGTACCTGACAGAGTTGGCCGTCCTTACCAGCCCCGACCCCTCGCTCCCCCTGCTGCTCTACGTCGCGGCTTCGCCACATGCGGTCAGCGCGGCACTAGTGCAGGAGCAGACTGTCGAGGGCGTGGTCCGGCAGTGCCCTGTGTACAATGTCTCCGAAGTGCTGACACCGTCCAAGTGCAACATGACAGAGCTGGAGAAGATTGCCTACGCAGTCGTCATGTCGTCGCGCAAACTGCGCCATTACTTCGAAGCATTCAAGGTCCGAGTCACCTCAAACAGGGGGCTCGGCGAATTATTCAGAAACCCGGAGGCATCGGTGAGGATTGCCAAGTGGGCGGCCGAACTCTCCGGCTACCACATCTGCTTCGAGCCCAGGACAGCTATCAAGTCTCAAGTCCTGGCAGACTTCGTCGTCGACTGGACTGGGCCAACAACACAGCCAGACCCGTCCGCAGAGAAGATTTGGACGATCCATTGCGACGGCGCATGGTGCCATGCGGGGGCAGGCGTCGCTGCAGTCATCACCTCACCAGTCGGGGTCAAGCACAGATATGCAGCACGACTCAGCTTCAATCTGGAATCCGATAGATGCACAAATAATATAGCAGAATACGAAGCAGTCATCCTCGGCCTCCGCAAGCTAAGGGCCCTCGGAGTCACCACCTGCATCATCAAAACAGACTCCAAGGTAGTTGCCGGCCAAGTCGAGAAAGACTATGCAGCAAAGGACCCCGCGCTCATGCAGTACCTCGCGGCCATCCGAAGTCTCGAGAGGCAATTCAAGGGGTTCACCTTGCAGCATGTGGATCGGGCCAAGAATGAAGAGGCCGACGCATTGGCCAAGGCTGCCGCCAGGGGCGAAACTCTGCCCTCCGACGTGTTCTTTCATGTCATCGGCACGCCAGCCGTCCGGAGCCCCGAAGGGCTCCAAATAACCAATGACAGCGAGGGCCACCGCATAGTCAACCTTATCATGACCGAAGACTGGTGGGCACCAATAACCCTGTTCGTACAGGGGTATTATCATCCAGCCGACATCAGTGAGGCCAAGCGCCTCAGACATCGAAGCCGAGACTTCGCACTGATTGAAGGCCAACTCTACAAAAAAGGGGTCAGTCAGCCAATGCTTAAGTGCGTCACCGAAGCCGAAGGCATGCAGATCCTACGTGAAGTCCACAGTGGCACGTGCGGCTCACACGCAGGGCCAAGGGCCCTAGCTGCTAAGGTGATCCGCCAGGGCTTTTACTGGCCCGCAATGATCTGCGCCGCAAATCGGGTCACACGGTCCTACGAAGCCTGCCAGAAGTTTTCTCCTCGGTCAGGCAGCCCCTCGCAGTATACAAAGCTGATCGCCCATACATGGCCTCTCCAGCGCTGGGGCCTGGACATTGTCGGGCCCCTGCCCACCGCTTAGGGGAACCTAAAGTTCGGCTTCGTCGTTGTCGAGTACTTCACCAAATGGATCGAGGCGCGGGCTGTTTCTACAATAACATCAAAGACTGCCAAAAAATTCTTCTGGCAGAACATTGTTTGCCGCTTCGGAGTACCGTCCGAACTAACAGTTGACAACGGCAAGCAGTTTGACAACCAAGACTTCAAGGATTTTTGTTTCTCCATTGGCACCAAGCTTGCCTTCGCCTCAGTCTATCATCCGCAGTCCAACGGGGTCGTGGAACGTGCCAACGGGAAAATCTTCACAGCTGTCAAGAAAATGCTCCTTGATGAAAAAAAGGGCAGATGGACCGATTTGTTACCGGAGGCAGTCTGGGCACTAAACACGACTGAGTGCAGGGCGACCGGGTTTACTCCCTTCCGCCTTCTATACGGATCGGAGGCCATGACCCCGCAAGAAATAAAGCATGGGTCCCCGCGAATAGTTCCGTCAGCCGTCCCCGACGTGGACGAGCCAACTTCAAAGGATCTCATTGACGGAGACCGAGTCTTTGCCCTACAGGCCCTAAACAAATAGCAAGCCCAGACCAAAGCATGGCGCGACCACTCAGTCATCCCAAGGGAGTTCAGCGAGGGGGACCTCGTACTCGTCCGAACAGCTCGGACGGAGTCCAAGGGCAAGCTGGAGCCCAGGTGGGAGGGCCCCTTTATAGTCAAGACAAAAGCTTCCCCAGCGCTTACAGGCTCACAACGCCAAACGGCGAGGACCTGGAGCACTCCTGGAACATCGACAACCTCCGCAAATTTTTTGTTTGACTCCTCAGGGCTGATTTCACCCTTGTAATTCACAAAAACAATCTTGTACCGGCCCGCACTCTTTTCCTCCCGGGGGGGTGAGGTTTTTAACGAGGCGGAGCCATGTAATATATGTGTGAAAAATCCCCCGCAAAAACATACGTCGAAAAAAGACCGCGACGACGGTCTTCGACATTCGACCAACACGAGGTCACCGCGAGGCTAAGCGCTAGCCACCCTCGCGTGCGACAAATCCGCGCAGAAGTCGCCTAAGGGTGCAGCCGGACCAGCACAACAAGTGCGACAAAATCGAAGTCTATCGCGAAGACTATCTGCGCAGAAGTCGCCTAAGGGTGCAGCCGGACCAGCACAACAAGTGCGAAAAAATCAAAGTCTATCGCGAAGACTATCCGCGCAGAAGTCGCCTAAGGGTGCAGCCGGACCAGCACAACAAGTGCGAAAAAATCGAAGTCTATCGCGAAGACTATCCGCGCAGAAGTCACCTAAGGGTGCAGCCGGACCAGCACAACAAGTGCGACAAAATCGAAGTCTATCGCGAAGACTATCCGCGCAGAAGTCGCCTAAGGGTGCAGCCGGACCAGCACAACAAGTGCGAAAAAATCGAAGTCTATCGCGAAGACTATCCGCGCAGAAGTTGCCTAAGGGTGCAGCCGGACTAGCACAACAAGTGCGAAAAAACCAAAGTCTACCGCGAAGACTATCCGCGCAAAAGTCGCCTAAGGGTGCAGCCGGACTAGCACAACAAGTGCAAAAAAACCGAAGCCTACCGCAAAGACTGTCCGTGCAGAAGACACCTAAGGGTGCAACCGGACTAGCACAACAAAGGCAGAAACGACAACATCAAACCGTCCGTGCCAAGACCAACTATAATCACACCAGCACAGCACAACAAAACAAACCAGACAAAGTACACAACGCCTTCGCACACATATACAAGCGAGGGCACACAACTTCATCATACAAGCTTCTACATATACAAGCGAGGGCACCACACTCTACATCGGCTCAACCTTAGGAATAATTCCCATCTCCCTATAATTAAATAACATTATCCTAAGCTCCTCACCCGCAAAAAGACTTCGCAGTTCACCTTCACCTGTATTCATGACGGCCGGCAAAGACAACAGTTCCTGCCGGCCAGCCCCACTCACACGAAGCCGAGCCCCCTCCGCCCCACTAACTCTACGTTTCGCAACCGCCCTTCGTCGTCGTCGCCCGGTGCTAGGACCTGGCGCATCTCCTGCGTCCGCGACGTGCGGCGAAGCCTCCGCCGCAGCCACATCCAAGGCCGCAAAGTAGTCCAAGTCCTCCTCCGACGACTCCTCAGTCCACTCAACCGAGCTCCCAGAGTCAGCACAATCAAAAAACTCAGATGCAGATCTACCACATTCATTACCATCTTCCGCGGTCGAAGCCGCCAAAAATTTAGTAGTAGCGGTTGTGTGTGCAGGCCCAAAATCTTGAACCTGCGCAGCAACCAAAATTCAACAACATATACAAATTTCCCCAACCCTCTACACCCACTACGCCACCTGCGACGGCCCTGACGTTGCGAGAGCCTCCGCCGTTGGCTCCGCCGTTGCTTCCGCTGTTGTCTCCGCCGCCACCGCTGCGGGATCTTCAGCACTCGGTGCAGCAGCTGCGGAGGCATCAGGCGCGCCTTCGGTGACCTCTGGGGGCAGGTCTTCGCCGGCCGCAGCGGATGCGGGGGCACCCGACGCGTCTCCCGCAGTCTCCGGGGTCGGCTCCAGGGCGACCCCAGACACGGCCTCCGTCGGGGTCGGCTTCGGGTCAGACAGCATGCTGTTCAACGCCCCGAAGTCGTCGACCCTCTCGCCGCGCGCCGCCTAAGACAAAACACACAAAATTCATCAAACACACACACAACCTACATCCAACAAACACCAAACAAACGAAAACGTTACCTGAGCCCTCGCCGTCTCGGCCCGCTCCCTGACCACCTCGCGACCGTGCGGACCCCACATCCGGTCGTAGATAGCTCCAGCGGATTCCTTCACTACGGGGTCCTCAACCTTAAAGATATCTTGCTCAAAATCTTCATCGACTTGGTCGAAGACCTCGAAGTGTCGGCACCCTTCGCGGGAGAGCGCGTTCATCGCCCCCTCGCAGGTGACCAGGGAGGCATACGCCATAAACCCCTCCACGACAGTGGGGAGTGCCTGCAACTCCTCCTGCACCCACTCCAAGCAGCGAAGTCCGGGCTCTCGGTCCAGCACTTCGAATTCACCGGTCCCCGCGCCCAGCCCACGGTATGTATCTATAAGCAGTTGGCGTGTCCGCTCTGCCTCCGCGCGTGACGCGGCCTCGGCCCTCTCCACGCGGCTCTCCAGGGCGGTGAGCCGCTCCTGCAGCTGCTCAGCGCGCTCCCTGGCAAGATTGCCCTCCACCCGTGCCAGGTTGGCCTCCGCCTGCGCAGCCTACGCCTTGACAAGGGCCTCGTTGGTCTCCCTCCTTTCCCCCGCCAGCTGGCGCCGGAGGGCAGCCTTCTCTCCCTCCAGTGTGGCCACCTTGTCCGCCAGCTTGCGACACTTGCTGTCGGCGGCCGATTTTTCACGGACAGCGTCAGCATGTTGTGTCCGAAGTCTCTCGACTTCGGCAGCCATAGCTGCCGTGAGGGCCCCCGACGCAGTGCGGCTAGCGAAGTCAGCCACCTGCAGAGCAATCGTAAGACCGCGGCCCCAGCAAGCCGATATAAAAAAAGGACGAAGTCCAGCTCAGCGGACCTGACTTAGCGCCTCCATCACCTCCTTCAGCCGGCGGGACGCAGCGCCCGCCTCATCCATGACAACCGCGAGGGCCGACACCTCGCCTCCGGCGCTAAGAGCCTCGCCCTTCGCCTTCGGCACTGCGGCAGCCGTCGTGGTCGCCACGGCAGGCGCAACCATAGCAAGTTGGCCTTCGCCCGACCCTGCGACGTACCAACGAATAAATTAAAAAACAAAAAAATAAAAATAAATAAATAAATAAATAGAGCCAACGACTTACCACCGAGATAGTCGTCCACACTAATATCGGTGGCGAAGTCGGCGACACGTTTGCCCGACAACGGCAACGCTCGGGCCGCCTTCGCGACCTCCGCCACTCCGCTGGACGGCGGCACCGCCTTCGCCGATTTCGAGCCTCCGGCGCCTTGCTAGATGCAGGGACGCCCGACTTCGCCGCCAGCGGCGGCCGGCCTCCGCCGGGGGCCGCAGCCTTCGCAGCCCCCCGCTGCCTCTTCGGCCTGGCTTCAACGAGCCTGACAGCCGCCTGGCGCTTCTGTGCAGCTCCCTGGCGATCCTTGTCCATCACTGCTGACACAACAGCAGCAATATTCCGCCCATAAGGAAAAACCCTCCATTCACGAACCATGTGAGATGTAAAACAGTCCTCGCCAGCCGCGCGGGGGATAGGAACATTCCTAGGCCAACAACCCCCGGTAACCCTCAGCATCCGAGCCGAAGACTCCCGGAGCTCGGGCGAAGACATCCTTTCCCCCGGGGCCGCGCACGTCCTCATCAACTCTCTAGCAAAACCATCAGAAACCCCAAGTCCTCCCATAGCAGTACCTAATTTTCTCTTTTTAGAGGATGGGGCGGCCGCCGGCGCAGGGTCGTCTCCAGTCTCCACCGCCGGCTTCTTCCCACGGCGGTCCACATCGTCTTGACCAGGGTAGCCGTCATATGGCAATTGATTTAATTCAAAAACCCTGTTCAAACGGTCATTCGACCCGCGGATATCCCAGCTGCGCTGGCCCTCTGTCCTCGGCACATAACGTCCAACGAGCCGCACCGCCCCATCCTCCGCCTCACGCACAAAGGCGGCCGGATCGCGGTTTTGCAGATTCAGGGCGAAGGCGGGACTCCGCACCACCCTTCCGCCATGGAAAGGCATCTGGCGAGGGCACACTTCGCCCAGCGTCCAGCCATGCGCCAAGGGCCATACCCCGTACGCCACAAATTCTTCAACCAAGTCGCGCCCACTGCTCAGGCCGGCGGCGCACCGAAGGGCCCCTTCGTCCACATCCTCCTCCACCACTTCAAAGGGCGGGTACGCTGAGTAAAAATGAGAACACATCTCGGACACGGGGAGTCCCTCATGGCCTTCGACGGTACCCTCAGCAACGTAAAACCAAAATTCATTCCAGTTGCCCCACTTGTTGCGGGCGCAAGGAACCAACTCGACTACCTGCATCGTGGTTTTGCCGGTCTTCGGCGTGAATGTGCAGGACCCAAACTGAGCAACTTCGTCTCCAATCATCCTCTTCTGCCAGTGCAAACAATAATACTTCACAAAAACTTCGACTGATGGCTGTCCGCCGTACGAAGTCGTCGCCCAGACATACTTCGACAGAGCCACTATGGCATTCGGTGTCAGCTGATGTATTTGAACGTTGAACCTGCGCAGGACTTCGCCAACAAATCGGTGTGCAGGCAAGCGGAGTCCGGCGGCGAAGAACGCCTCGAAAACAACCAACTCGCCCTCCGGCTCGGGGACTTCCTCCGTCCCCGGGACTCGAGCAACTCCGCCGTCGAAGTAACCCAACCGCTGCATATCTTGCACGCGGACCGACGACATCCGCGATACGCCAAAATCAACAGAATCGCCGGCGTGCAACTCCTCCGCCATTAAACTACTCAGCGTCTCCTCAGACGAGGCGGCGGCCGGCGGCGAGGGAACGGCCGGCGGTGTAGCGGCAGCGGAAGAAGACGAGGACGGCATCGCTACGTACCGTCGGCGGCGGCGGGCGGTCTGCTTCACTCGAGCCAGATCTCCGGCGAACAAGAGCACGGCGGGCAGACGAGCAGCAAGACGGCGGAAAGGGCGGCTAGGGTTTTTCGTGGAGCGCAGAAGGTGAAGTTCAAAAAGCACCGACCCCCGCCCCCTTTTATAGGCAGGGCGCGGCTCTTTGGGAAACCCGCAATCCAACAGGGCGCGGCGCTTCGGGAAACCCGCAATCCAACAGTACGCCGTCAATCAACGGTCATATCAAAAACCCCCGCGGAACCACTTCGAGCGAGGGCAGCGTCTCCGCCATCTAGTGACGTCTTCGGCACCAGGTGACTTTGTCGAACTGGTCCCTCGGAGGGCAAATGTTGGGGCGAAGGCAAAGGTGCCACCCTTCGCTCGAAGCCTTCGCTGCAGCAGCTAAGCTAACAGAAACAAAACAGGCAGGGACACCCTTCGCTTGTTCCGCACCAGACGAAGACCGGCGACGAAGGGCATCCCACAGTGCGGCCTCGTCCAGCTCAGAGGCCCACGTGCGATCCGGCCCATCGTAACGGGCCCCGCGTGGCCGTCGTGCGTTACGGGCCTAATTTGAAAGGCATCCCTGTAATTACGGTCTGTAACCCCGCTTTATGGGAATATTCTGGGGATAACCTAGGTAGCTGAGGGCACATGCGTCCTTAGCTCAAGGCGCTGTGCGCTCAGGTACCTATAAATACCCCTGCACAGTGCCCGTGAGAGGCCAGATTAACAAAGCTTTTGCCATCTAGCGCGAGTGCCCTGTTGACGTCACTGTTCACCCTTGTTGGATCCCCTTGCAACTGAGAGCAAGTTCCAACAGCTATAAGGTCTGGTATCTCCATGGTGAAGATGTTGAACGAGCAATAGAAGTAGAAGTTGATGACGGTGAAGATGATGTTGATAGGATGGACCAGATGCTTGAGGATCTCCAGCCTGAACTGGCACCAGATCATCATGATTCACCTACACCGGAGGTTCAGAAGTTCTTCGACCTACTCAAAGCGTCAGAAGAGCCTCTTCACGGGCACACTGACGTGACCGTACTCGAATTCGTGACCCGGCTGATGTCAATCAAGTCCAAGTTTGCATTCTCAATTAATTGTTACAAGGAGCTTGTGGATTTGATTAGCGAGGTTCTTCCTACGGGTCACAAGATGCCCAAAGACATGTACCAGTCCAAGAAATTGCTTGAAGGTCTTGGTATGGAGTATGAGAAGATTGATGTTTGCCAAGACAACTGTATGCTTTTTTGGAAGGAACATGACAGAGAACAGAAATGCTTAAAATGTGGGAAGTCGAGGTACGTGGAGCTTGTAAATGAAGATGGGGAGAAGGTGGTGACAAAGGTTGCACATAAACAGCTTCGGTACATGCCTCTCACTCCTAGAGTGAAACGTTTGTTTCTCTCAAGGAAGACCGCTATGCACATGAGGTGGCATAAAGATTGTACGGACAGACAAGATGGTTTAATGGTGCACCCGTCAGATGGTGATGCATGGAAGGCTCTTGACAAATTTGATCCAGATTTTGCCAGCGATGCAAGAAATGTTCGTATCGGCTTGGCAACTGATGGTTTCACGCCGTTCAATATGACCGCTGCGTCGTATTCATGTTGGCCTGTCATTGCCATACCGTACAACCTTCCACCTGCTCTTTGCATGAAATATGAGTTTATGTTCCTATGTCTTGTTATACCTGGGCCTGAGCATCCTGGCGTACGCCTCAATGTGATGCTTCAACCACTGATTGAAGAGTTAAAGAAGCTATGGCAAGGTGTGGAAGCCTATGACTGCTTCAAGAAGCAGAAATTCAATCTTCGTGTTACATATCTGTTCTCGGTTCATGATTTTATGGCGTATGGTATTTTCTCTGGATGGAGCGTGCATGGTAGATTGACGTGTCCTTATTGTGCTAAAGATACAGATTGTTTTCGTCTTAGTGCTGGTGGTATGATATGTTACTTTGATTGCCATAGATGTTTTCTACCCTTCAATCACCCCTTCAGAAGGCAGAGAAAGGAATTTAGGAAGGGCACCATCGTCACGAAGGGACCGCCCAAGCGACGTAGTGGGATAGAAATTACAGAAGAGCATATGAAATTTGTCCTAGACGAGAGTGGGAAAAGGTATCAAGGTTTTGGTGAGGAGCATAACTGGACTCACATATGTGGCTTGTGGGAGCTTCCTTATGCTAAGTCATTGATTTTGATGCACAACATCGACGTCACGCATCAAGAGAGTAACTTTTGCCAAGCCCTCATAAATACATGCATGGATTTCCCTGATAAAACGAAAGACAATGACAAGGCACGCATGGACTTAGCAGTGATATGTGATCGTCCAACCCAAGTGCTTAGAGAAAACGGAGGCAAACCAAAAGCTGACTATTGTTTGAAATCTAAGCAACGGAAAGAAGTGATGAAGTGGATGAAGGATATTAAATTCCCCGATGGTTATGCCGCTGGTTTTAGAAGATTTGTGAACTTGAAGAATGAAGACAATGAAGATGATGGACTGAAGAGCCATGACTTCCACATAATTATGGAGAGGCTCATGCCTATAATGTTTCGTGGGTACATTTCCGAAGCTGTGTGGAAAACGTTAGCTGAAGTTAGCTATTTCTACAAATAGTTGTGTGCTAAAGAAATCAGAAGAGATGTGATGGAACAGCTGGAGAAAGAGGCACCGGTGCTTTTGTGCAAATTGGAAAAAATATTTCCACTGGGTTTCTTCAATCCTATGCAGCATCTCTTTATACATCTTCCATATGAGGCTAAGGTCGGTGGTCCTATTCAGTATAGGTGGATGTTTCATATAGAAAGAGCTTTAAAGAAGCTTAGAGCAATGGTGGGCAATAAGGCAAGAGTTAAAGGATGTATTGCGGAACAATTTAAACTGAAGGAGGTAGCACACTTCACAAGTCGTTACTTAAGGAGGTAGCAAACTTAAGGACGAGCACGGGGTGGTGATAAGGAACAAGGCTCGACTTGTGGCAAAAGGTTATGCCCAAGTCGCAGGTTTGGACTTTGAGGAGACTTTTGCTCCTGTGGCTAGGCTAGAGTCGATTCGTATTTTGTTAGCCTATGGCACTCACCATTCTTTCAGGTTGTTCCAAATGGACGTGAAGAGCGCTTTCCTCAACGGGCCAATCAAGGAGGAGGTGTACGTGGAGCAACCCCCTGGCTTTGAGGATGAACGGTACCCCGACCACGTGTGTAAGCTCTCTAAGGCGCTCTATGGACTTAAGCAAGCCCCAAGAGCATGGTATGAATGCCTTAGAGACTTTCTAATTGCTAATGCTTTCAAGGTTGGGAAAGCCGATCCAACTCTTTTCACTAAGACTTGTGATGGTGACCTATTTGTATGCCAAATTTATGTCGATGACATAATATTTGGTTCTACTAACCAAAAGTCTTGTGAAGAGTTTAGCAGGGTGATGACACAGAAATTCGAGATGTTGATGATGGGCGAGTTGAACTACTTCCTTGGATTTCAAGTGAAGCAACTCAAGGACAGAACCTTCATCTCTCAAACAAAGTACATGCAAGACTTGCTCAGGCGGTTCGAGATGCAGGACGCCAAGCCCGCAAAGACTCCAATGGGAACCGACGGACATGTCGACCTCAACAAAGGAGGTAAGTCTGTTGATCAAAAGGCATACCGGTCTATGATAGGGTCTTTACTTTATTTATGTGCTAGTAGACCGGATATTATGCTTAGCGTATGCATGTGTGCTAGATTTCAATCCGACCCAAGGGAGTGTCACCTTGTGGCCGTTAAGCGAATTCTTAGATATTTAGTTGCTACGCCTTGCTTCGGGATCTGGTATCCAAAGGGGTCTACCTTTGACTTGATTGGATACTCAGATTCCGACTATGCTGGATGTAAGGTCGATAGGAAGAGTACATCAGGGACGTGCCAATTCCTAGGAAGGTCCCTGGTGTCGTGGAGTTCTAAGAAACAAACTTCCGTTGCCCTATCCACCGCTGAGGCCGAGTACGTTACCGCAGGACAGTGTTGCGCGCAACTACTTTGGATGAGGCAAACCCTCCGGGACTTTGGCTATAATCTGAGCAAAGTCCCACTCCTATGTGACAATGAGAGTGCTATCCGCATGGCGGACAATCCTGTTGAACACAGCCGCACAAAGCACATTGACATCCGACATCACTTTTTGAGAGACCACCAGCAAAAGGGAGATATCAAAGTGTTTTATGTTAGCACCGAGAACCAGCTAGCCGATATCTTTACCAAGCCTTTAGATGAGAAGACCTTCTGTAGGCTGCGTAGTGAGCTAAATGTCTTAGATTCGCGTAACTTGGATTGATCTAGAGCATACATGTGTTTTACGCCTTTGATCATGTTCCTTTTTGCATATTATTGCTTATTTACGGTGCTCAAGTTGTGCAAGGGATCCCCGGACCTCACAAGTCCATGTGTGAATGATGCACATATTTAGGGGGAGAAATGCTACAACTTGATCCTTTGAGACTAACCATGTGCTTGAGTTTTCTTAATTTAGTCTCAAAGGAGGATTGAAAGGGACAAGGTGAACTTGGACCATGCAAGACTTCCACTGCACTCCGATGAGAGGGTAATTTACTCCAAGTTCATCTCCGTGCTCTTATTGCCTTTTTACTCTTAATTGAAGATTTTGGTGAGGCAATGGGGTTTAAGGGCCAATAATGATTCCGTTTTGGTGCTTAATGCAAAGGGGGAGAAATTAAGGCCAAAGCAAATGGATCAGCTACCACTTGAGAATTTTGAAAATAGTAGAGTTAGAACTTTTGTTTTGTCAAAATACTCTTATGTGCAAAATTTGGCCTCTTGTGGGGAGAATATAGGATTATGGGAAAAGGGGGAGTTTTTGGCTCTTGATCAAATTTTCTCATGAAGTAACTCTCTTTATGCCTAAACAAGTGTGTTTGACTTAGAGATAGGAAATTGAGTTTGATTTGCAAAAACAAACCAAGTGGTGGCAAAAAATGATCCAAATATGCCAAATTTGAATCAAAAACAAAATTTTGTTCTCATTTGCATTGATGTTGCATTTCTTTTAGTTGCTTTTTGTTGTGTTGGCATAAATCACCAAAAAGGGGGAGATTGAAAGGGAAATGTGGCCTTAGGCCATTTCTATAAGATTTTGGTGATTAAGTGCTCCACAAAAATGCTTTGAGTGATATTTGTGCCAAAGACTCAAGAAGTGCAAATCAAGATTAAAGGTATGTTTCTAGACTTAGCACATTGTTTTGAAGACTAATGTATTATGTATAAGTGCTAGAAACAGGAGAAATCGTTTTGGAGAAAAATTGGCTATGTACAGCCAAAAGGCTGCTCGGTCTGGGTGCACTGGACTGTCCGGTGGTGCACCGGATTGTCCGGTGGTGCACCGGACAGTGTCTAGTGTGTCAGGACCAGTCCCGATGAACAACCTACTCTCAGGTCTCGACGGTGGCGTACGGCTATAAATCACCGGACTGTCCGGTGGTGCACCGGATTGTCCGGTGAGTCGTCTGCGGTGAAGTCGCTGCTCTCGGGAAACAGTGAACAGCGTACGGCTAAAAATCACCGGACTGTCCGGTGGTGCACCGGACGTCTGGTGAGCCAACGGTCGGCCGCGCAATCCGCGCGTGACGCGTGGCCGAGCCAACGGTCAGATGGGGGCACCGGACTGTCCGGTGCGCCAACGGCTCCAAATCTTCAACGGTCGGCTGCGCCAATTTAGGAAAGCAATCTGCACCGGACACTGAACAGTGTCTGTCTGGTGGTGCACTAGACTGTCTGGTGCGCCACCCGACAGAAGGCAAGAATTGCCTTCCCAGATTGCTTCCAACGGCTCCTAGCTGCCTTGGGTCTATAAAAGGGACCCCTAGGCGCATGGAGGAGTACACCAAGCATACTTTGATCATTCTAAGACTCTCACACTCCGTCTCGGCACACTCGATTGATTTTCTTAGTGATTTGAGCTCTGTTCTAGTGGTGATCTTGCTGCATTTCATTTGAGCTCAAGTCTTGGCCTGTGTGTGTGCGTATTGCTGCGGATTTGTGTGTGTTGCTTCCCTCCCTTACTCTAGTGCTTTTACATTGATATTTGTTGTAAGGGCGAGAGGCTCCAAGTTGTGGATATTCCTCGCAACCGGGATATAGTGAAAGAAAGAAAAACACCGTGGTATTCAAGTGGATCTTTGGATCACTTGAAAGGGGTTGAGTGCAACCCTCGTCCATTGGGACGCCACAACATGAAGGTAGACAAGTGTTGTACTTGTCGAACCACGGGATAACTCGCGTGTCTCTTGTGATTGCTTTTTGTGTGATTGTTGTGATTTGCAAGAGCTCGCTTTATAGTCACTTGGTATTATCTCTCTAACACTTAACCAAGTTTTGTGGCTATAAGTTTTAAGTTTTTACAGGATCACCTATTCACCCCCCTCTAGGTGCTCTCACTGACTTAGCCACAGTCTGACAGGGGCCTGAAGAATTGGTTAATGACTAGAAACCGATGCTTTCAGATCCATGTCGCAGAAAAACAACTAACAGGGCTGGCTTTCAATGGGTTGCGATCCTACTTAAAAGAAAAATTAGATGGCACCCAATTCTTTTCGCTAGTGCACTTGCACCAGCGGGCTATGACCTGTGAAAGCCGAAGTAAGGAAACATCAAAATCGGCTAATCATAAGATGCATCTAGTGGCATACGATAATTTGGACGATGAATCCACGGATGTATACACCGCCGAACTAGTTTGGCCAGGACAGGCTAAACCTTCCGCATGTTCTGCTTTACAGTCAATTCGAAAGAATCGACAAGAAGAAGTTAAGTTTACTTTTAATGTTGCCAAATGCGATAAAATATTTGATGAGTTACTAAAAACGGTAACATTAAATTAACTCATACTATTCCTCCTCCTGATGAACTGAAGAGGCGTGCTTATTGTAAGTGGCATAATTCCTTTTCTCATGCCACCAATGATTGAAATGTTTTTCGTCGATAGATACAATCGGCCATAAATGAGGGCCGATTGGCTTTTCAGGAGATGCAAGTAGACACACAACCTTTTCCTGTTAATACAATAGAACTCACATGCAAAAAGGTCTTGGTTTGGCCCGAAATGGCCAATAAAGGCAAAGGCAAGGGCATCGTCATTGGCGATCCTCGGATGTCAATTATATCACAAAAGGAGATTGCTCGAAAGGCTTCGGACGAGAAGGCTAAAAGGTCCGAAGACGCTGGGGGGCAGGCACAATTAATGAACCAAACACATCAGCCTAGCCTGAGCATCGCAGATGGTCCGGCATCTGCGTGCGGACGGTCCGGTGCTCAGACAAATGGTCCGGCTAACTCAGCAGGACAGTCCACCTATGACCAAAGGCGTCAGCCTCTACACGAAGCAAGGAAAAAGACACAAGGTCAAAGCATATATAGTCGGCTGATCTGTAGCATCCCAAAAATTCAAATCCTGAAATTTTCTCAAACTCCCTCTAAATTCAAAATGAATTTCAAATTTCATTTCAAAATGTTTGTTTGCGAGTTGATATCAGCAAATAAAATATAGTGGTCTATATTCTCTCCAAAATCCTCCTCAAATATCCTACAAATATTTCCCAGTGATCACCCTCAAATTTGTTTCCAGAAATACTGCCCAGATATTTCCCTAGTGATCCCCTTCAAGTTCTTTCTAGAAATACTGCCCAAATATTCCACCGATATATCTCCAGGTATTTTCCTCTTGAGAAATACCTTCAGAATCATTTTTCAAGACCCTACAAATATTTTCTTCATAACTTTCCTCATGCCCATACGTATATGTATGCCTCCAGTGTCATACGGTGAGCTCTACAAGCAAATCTCACTTATACAAGACAAATACATGCTAACCTCCCACTAATCCTCTCATCCTCCCACTAATCCTCTCATCCCTCCCCCTAATCCCCCCACCATGGCTATAAATAGAGGGGCAAGGGCCTCCTCCCATCCCACCCCAAGCCATTTCATGGCAACTCTCTCCCCCCCACACACACACCCACTCCATGTTCCACACAAGCACACACTAGCACAAGGATCGTTCGATCGTTCTTCGATCGTTCGTCCCCTGTTCTTAGTTTGTTCGTTCGTTCGTCCGATCGTTCGATCGTTCGTCCGATCGTTCAAGGTTCGTTCGTCCGTTCGTCCGATCGTTCGATCGTTCGTCCGTTCGTTCGTCCAAATAATCTTTTTCCTACCGTTATGCTGCCGAAATTCCGATTGTTCGTTCGTTCGATCATTCGATCGTTCATCGTTCGTTCATAGTTCCTATTCATCGTTCATCGTTCGTTCATAGTCCCTATTCATCGTTCGTTCATAGTCCCTATTCATCGTTCTTCTAGATAATCTTTGTCCTGCCGTTATGCTGCCGAGATTCCGATCGTTCGTTCTTTCGATCATTCGATCGTTCATCGTTCGTTCATAGCTCCCTATACATCGTTCATCGTTCGTTCATAGTCCCTATTCATTGTTCTTCCAGATAATCTTTATCCTACTGTTATGCTGCCGAAATTCCGATCGTTCGTTCGTCCGATCATTCGATCGTTCGTCCGTTCGTTCATAGTTCCTATTCATCGTTCATCGTTCGTTCATACGGACTATTCACTGTCACTATTCACCATTACTATTCACTGTACTATTCATCATTACTATTCATCATTACTATTCACCGTTACTATTCATCGTTACTATTCACATACACTATTCATCATCGTTACTATTTATCATTACTATTCATCATCGTTACTATTCATAGATGATATCTATAATTACTTTTCCATCGCCACTATTCATCGTTACTATTCATCGATTAGCCGATCACCCCAAATTTCAACTACTCATACATCATGCTGTCCAGTCCACCTAAGACCAGCCAGACCCATATTCCAGTCATACGAACTCCGGTGACTGTGATTTTCCTTCCAGTAGGGAACTTCCCATCTGGTCACCCATCCCAGGTTTCTCCGAGTTGAGCACGCTTAACTTTGAGATTCCTTCGAACCAGGCTCCCAAACTCAGATTCCAATAATTCTCGTTTCTAAATTTTTATCAAACTATTCCCTATCCAGCCATGTCACCCCTTAAGCATGGTTCATGTTCCAGAAAACTCCCAAAATACTCTTGTCCCATATTCTGCCTATAACTCTCATGTTCATACCAAGTCAGACGATTCATTCGTCACTATTCTCACCAACAGTGAACTTCACTGTGCTACACCACCTACACTCAGTTATAAATACACCCAGCTACCCTCTCCCTCTCCACACACACTCAACACCCTCAGCCAAGGCAAACACCCCACCCACTCAGTTACTCCGCTCTGCCGGCTACACGCATAGTGTCGCTTTGCCTCCAGTCCACCCTCCTGGTAAGCACCTCCGCTCCACCACCAGTAATATCACAACACCACATGACATAGATTCTACTCAAGACCCTACCCATCCATATATCGCTTTTCTGACCACTATACTAAATATTTGTTGGTATACTTGCTGGTTTGTATGTTTGCTTGTTCATGTTGCATAGTTATCGGAGCGTTCGTGCCATCTCGTGGAGGCCAGATCTGCAAGTCTACGCCAGGCGGTGGAGCCAGAAGCCAGTTCCGCGAGCTCTCCTTCCCCTTCGCCGAATAAGCACGGCAAGCTCACTGGATCCCTTTGATGCATAAATTACCTATGTTTTACGACCACAACCCTCAACCTGTTATTTTATGCATGATATGATTTTAAGACAAGTTATTATGGCCACCCAGCCGCTTGCCGCAATCAATCCCTGATATATTTGTTACAAATGATTTGAGGAAAGGTGTGAGTTTTCAAAAGAAAATGCTTTTCAAAATGTGTATGATGAAGGGTTTTCACCCTTATCACCTTTGAGTAGGGATGATCAGGGACTCCCTGGTTTAGGGGAGGGCCTAAGGTGTTGGCTCAGCTGGTTTAGGCGTGAGCAGAAGGATTGTCCCCTCATATAAGGACCGGTTTGTCATCTTCACTACCTGTACTCTTTAATAGTACAACCACTCGAGACTGTGTGGGCAGTCACTCAATCTGAACTCGTACGGTCCAACCCCAGGGTTATGAAGGCTGGGGAGCACCGGGAGGATAAGGAGGGGGAAAGTTTTGTCCGGTTTGGACATGGTGGTGGCCTGACTCCTTCCGGATAACCGTTAAGGTTAGGACGTGCGGGGAAAGAAAGGGATTCGGATTCGGATCTCATTGATCATGAGATCGCAGAGCCGGACTAGTGGGTAAAGTGTACACCTCTGCGCAGAGTTTGAAAACCTATTCGAATAGTCTGTGTCCACAGGAATGGATGAGTCTGGTATGGTATGGCAATTAATGTTTTGTTTTCCAAAAAAAGATATGGTTTTGAGAAAAGTGGTTTTTAAAAAGGTTCGGCGGTTGAGCCGTGAGCTATGGTGGACGGGAAGTCCAGTAGCGGTTTTTGAAAAGGAAAACCAGTGGGAAACTGCTGAGATACCTGGATGGTTTAGTCCAGGGGATTTTGTTATAATACTGAAAAAACTTCCTGCTCCTTTTGGAGAGGATGCGCTTTGCAAAAATACAAAATGTTTTTTCAAAACAACTCTGCATTAAATATTGCTGTTTCTGCAAAATATCCCGAGCTCCACATATTCCATGCATTATATCTGATTTCCCCATTCCGCGGGTGAAGGTGGGCTGCTGAGTACGTTTGTACTCACCCTTGCTTATTTGTTGTTTTTCAGAAAAAGGAGATCGGGTAAGAGTAACGACTGTTCCCAACCTTGCCTGTGGCTGTTGGACCGCTGACTTGCTTCGCTGCGTATATCGGGCTGCTTCAGCCCCACTCTGATGATATGTCTCGAGTTGTGGACCAACTCTTAAAGTTGACCGCCACCTTTATAGGTTTGTCTCGTTTAAGCAGATTTGGTATCATCTGATGTATAAATGTGTTTGCTAGCCTCCTGGGACTAGTAATTGTATCACATTTGAGTCCCAGAGGATTGGGGACGCTTCAGGTGGTATCAGAGCTGTTAGGTTGGCCGCAGGACGTAACCCTTAGCCTGATCCAAAAGTTTTTGAGTCAAAACTATTTTCTTAAAAAATTCTTGCTCTCATCCCTTCATTTCAAAAATGTTTTCCCCCTTTCCTTCTCTCAGAAGTCAGATGGAGGTTCAGTGCCAAACCAGCTTCTGCCAGAATGAAGATGGTTTCCCCAAGTTGCTGAGAGCATGCACAGTCCGCCTCGGAATCAGGAGCCAGCCAGAGTATGATGGTCGTGAATTCATCGAGCATGGCACAGAGAAGTGTGTCGTGACTGTATACATTGGATCCAGTACGCACCATGTGGAATGGAGTGTCACTACTGCTGGGCACAGATTCAAAGACACCTGCCAAGTCGTCGCTCGCAAGGCATTGAGGGCTCTGTGTCAGATCTATGAAGAAGAAGTGGCCGACACCCCGCTCAGATTCTTTCCGCCCATTCAGAGAGACCGTCCAGTTTGGATGGCCAGGATGCGTGCATTGGAAGAGCAGCAGCTGCTTGAGGACGACCCCACAGTCGTGTACCTCACTGCATACCTGCTCACCCTGGATGCACAGTATGATTTCTTGGCTCGGCACCACCGTCAGATGATTGTCCGAGCAGAAGATGCAGAGAAGCTCAACCGTAAGCTCCATGTTGATCTCACCACAGCTCAAGCCCGTGTAGCTGCCTTAGAAAGTCGTGAAGTCATTACTGTTGAAGCCCTGAAGCAAGCCAAGGATGAGCATGTCCAGAAGCTGATGGAGGCCTACTTGGTAACCCATAACCAACGTAGAGCCCTGTGGATCCAAGAGCCCGCTTCATCCAACCTTGTTCAACCCATCAGAGCTGAAGACCCCCAGATTCTTCAAGGTCACCCGGTCTCTATCAGAGGAGAGAAGAAGGCTTGGGAACTCCCGGAAGGAACCATAGTCTTGGAAGGAATTCCAGTCTCCCCTAAGGCTATGGATAAACAAGAGCACCCTAAATCCTCCCAAGATCCCCCGCCAGAGTTGTTTGAGCCCCTCACCATGAAGAAGATTCCAGCACCGTCCCGTGAGGTCAAGGAAGAAGCTGCAAGCACCCCGCCAGCACCGTCGCCCTCTGAGGAGCTACAAGAGCCAGTCCCGCTTGAAGAAGAGTTCGACCCCGTCTTGCCATCTCAGTCGCCGCCAGAAGAAGTTATCAACATCAGCTCCCTGTTGACCCATCCAGGAGATATCTCAGATTGAAGTTGTGAGTCAGCCTTGCCAGAAGAGAAGCTGCCAGATCTGAGTTAGTTATACCCAGTCCTCTGCGTGCATTAGGTAGTGAAGTTTTTCTTCACTTTGGCTAGAGCCCTGCATGTATGAGAGGTAATCGTGTAGTCCCGTGCCTTGAAAAACTCTATTTGTGTGGCCCCCTAGGGCATTTCAAAATGAATTTCGCTTGATGTTTTCTCCCCTTTTGAGTGCATATGTGATGCTTTAACGTTAGTGCTCATAAGTTGCATTTAGCATAGTTCTCAATTCAGGAGCCAAGCAATAGTAGTTATGCTTAGCCCCCGAATCTGAGTAGCCCGTGCTTTGGAAAAACTCTATTCTTCCCTTATTCAAAACATTTGATTTGTTTGTGCTTATCATTGCTGAGCTAGTGTGTTTTCTTTTCGTTTTTCTTAAAAAGGTTTTCTCTAAAAACATAGATCACAAATTAGAGCTAATCCTTACCTTATGCTTCCATTCTCATCTTAACCCATCTGAAGAAAAAAGTGCCTTACCCAAGAAGACACCGGGAAGCTCACCCTTGAAGCCTGTAACAAGCTACAGAAGAAACCAGTCCAGCCGCTCAGTCAAAAGGACCGACCGTGAGAATCAAAGCACTGCCCCTGAGTCAAAGTAAACAGGAAAAGAGGACAGAAGGAGTTATTACCATACAGAGAGGCAAAGATTCTTGGAACCAGAGACCACAAACATCAGGGTCATTGACCCCACCACTCACCCGTGCCCCTCGCACGCGTGCCCGCCTCCATGTGCACTACCACCGCCCCACGCCCCCCCCTTTTGCAGCACACTACCGCCGCCCACGCCACCTTTGCAGCGCACCCACCGCCGCCATCATCGCCGACAACACCAGGCCCCCCTTCCCCTCCATCGCACCTGCTGCCATATCACCACCGACTCCACAACCAAACACCACCGCTCACCTATAAAACTCCGCACCAACTCCCTTAGTTCCCGTCCCAAGCAAAGCACACACCTGATAAACCCCCCCCCCACCAGCTCCCTCAACGCCCATCTAGCTCAAAGCAAAGCACATTCCAGATAAACCCCCTCTGCCAAATAGCAAGCAACTCCATTTTCCACTCCCTCGCCCCTAAGATCACAATGCTTGGTGATTCTTGGGTTGAAGACTGTTGCACATGGTTCATAGTCTTTGGTTTCCTCCAGTGTATGATAGTAATACTCTTTGATAGAATCCTCGAGTGGGAAGAGCAAAGAGAAAGAAAAGAGGCAGTGAAAAGTGAGAAGTGAGAAGAGAAAAGAAGATAGTGAAAAAAAAAAGATGAGAAGAAGGTTGTCCCAGAATCAACCCTGTGTCAGTCATCTCTCCGCAGCCTGCTCAAGCAGCAACAACAGAAGAAGGCCCCGTAACACCCTTGTTATGAGGTACCTTCAAGGAGTTCAAATCCCCAAGATTCAAGAGATCTACCCTCATTCTTTTTAAGTGGGGTAGTGTTCCAGCCAGGTTCCTGCTATGGAGAAAAAGAAGAAGGCCTGTAGTAAGCTTGTGGAGGACCAGATCATCGAAGCTTATAAGTTTCTGGATGAGAAGTGGTTACCCAAGTTTTGTTGATGAAGCACCAGAAGACCAATCAAGGAAGGAATCCATGTGGGAGTTCGCAAGAGAAAGGTTTGCGTGTTGGCATCGATGCTTCCTCAATAAGCTAGCTGCCAAGCGAAAGCTGAAGCCTGAAGATGATCTTTGAGTAGCCAGAATCAGCATTTGCAATCAGCAACCGGATGCTCCTCAAAGGCCGGATTTTGTTGAAGTTCCATCTCCTCGAAGAGTTGCAAAGTGAAGATATGTAGCTGAAGTAAAGCTATACCCATAACCCTTCTAAGCCGAATCTCGAGGACGAGATTCCTTTTAAGTGGGGTAGATTTGTAGCATCCCAAAAATTCAAATCCTGAAATTTTCTCAAACTCCCTCTAAATTCAAAATGAATTTCAAATTTCATTTCAAAATGTTTGTTTGCGAGTTGATATCAGCAAATAAAATATAGTGGTCTATATTCTCTCCAAAATCCTCCTCAAATATCCTACAAATATTTCCCAGTGATCACCCTCAAATTTGTTTCCAGAAATACTGCCCAGATATTTCCCTAGTGATCCCCTTCAAGTTCTTTCCAGAAATACTGCCCAAATATTCCACCGATATATCTCCAGGTATTTTCCTCTTGAGAAATACCTTCAGAATCATTTTTCAAGACCCTACAAATATTTTCTTCATAACTTTCCTCATGCCCATACGTATATGTATGCCTCCAGTGTCATACGGTGAGCTCTACAAGCAAATCTCACTTATACAAGACAAATACATGCTAACCTCCCACTAATCCTCTCATCCTCCCACTAATCCTCTCATCCCTCCCCCTAATCCCCCCACCATGGCTATAAATAGAGGGGCAAGGGCCTCCTCCCATCCCACCCCAAGCCATTTCATGGCAACTCTCTCCCCCCCACACACACACCCACTCCATGTTCCACACAAGCACACACTAGCACAAGGATCGTTCGATCGTTCTTCGATCGTTCGTCCCCTGTTCTTAGTTTGTTCGTTCGTTCGTCCGATCGTTCGATCGTTCGTCCGATCGTTCAAGGTTCGTTCGTCCGTTCGTCCGATCGTTCAATCGTTCGTCCGTTCGTTCGTCCAAATAATCTTTTTCCTACCGTTATGCTGCCGAAATTCCGATCGTTCGTTCGTTCGATCATTCGATCGTTCATCGTTCGTTCATAGTTCCTATTCATCGTTCATCGTTCGTTCATAGTCCCTATTCATCGTTCGTTCATAGTCCCTATTCATCGTTCTTCTAGATAATCTTTGTCCTGCCGTTATGCTGCCGAGATTCCGATCGTTCGTTCTTTCGATCATTCGATCGTTCATCGTTCGTTCATAGCTCCCTATACATCGTTCATCGTTCGTTCATAGTCCCTATTCATCGTTCTTCCAGATAATCTTTATCCTGCCGTTATGCTGCCGAAATTCCGATCGTTCGTTCGTCCGATCATTCGATCGTTCGTCCGTTCGTTCATAGTTTCTATTCATCGTTCATCGTTCGTTCATACGGACTATTCACTGTCACTATTCACCATTACTATTCACTGTTACTATTCATCATTACTATTCATCATTACTATTCACCGTTACTATTCATCGTTACTATTCACATACACTATTCATCATCATTACTATTTATCATTACTATTCATCATCGTTACTATTCATAGATGATATCTATAATTACTTTTCCATCGCCACTATTCATTGTTACTATTCATCGATTAGCCGATCACCCCAAATTTCAACTACTCATACATCATGCTGTCCAGTCCACCTAAGACCAGCCAGACCCATATTCCAGTCATACGAACTCCGGTGACTGTGATTTTCCTTCCAGTAGGGAACTTCCCATCTGGTCACCCATCCCAGGTTTCTCCGAGTTGAGCACGCTTAACTTTGAGATTCCTTCGAACCAGGCTCCCAAACTCAGATTCCAATAATTCTCGTTTCTAAATTTTTATCAAACTATTCCCTATCCAGCCATGTCACCCCTTAAGCATGGTTCATGTTCCAGAAAACTCCCAAAATAATCTTGTCCCATATTCTGCCTATAACTCTCATGTTCATACCAAGTCAGACGATTCATTCGTCACTATTCTCACCAACAGTGAACTTCACTGTGCTACACCACCTACACTCAGTTATAAATACACCCAGCTACCCTCTCCCTCTCCACACACACTCAACACCCTCAGCCAAGGCAAACACCCCACCCACTCAGTTACTCCGCTCTGCCGGCTACACGCATAGTGTCGCTTTGCCTCCAGTCCACCCTCCTGGTAAGCACCTCCGCTCCACCACCAGTAATATCACAACACCACATGACATAGATTCTACTCAAGACCCTACCCATCCATATATCGCTTTTCTGACCACTATACTAAATATTTGTTGGTATACTTGCTGGTTTGTATGTTTGCTTGTTCATGTTGCATAGTTATCGGAGCGTTCGTGCCATCTCGTGGAGGCCAGATCTGCAAGTCTACGCCAGGCGGTGGAGCCAGAAGCCAGTTCCGCGAGCTCTCCTTCCCCCTTCGCCGAATAAGCACGGCAAGCTCACTGGATCCCTTTGATGCATAAATTACCTATGTTTTACGACCACAACCCTCAACCTGTTATTTTATGCATGATATGATTTTAAGACAAGTTATTATGGCCACCCAGCCGCTTGCCGCAATCAATCCCTGATATATTTGTTACAAATGATTTGAGGAAAGGTGTGAGTTTTCAAAAGAAAATGCTTTTCAAAATGTGTATGATGAAGGGTTTTCACCCTTATCACCTTTGAGTAGGGATGATCAGGGACTCCCTGGTTTAGGGGAGGGCCTAAGGTGTTGGCTCAGCTGGTTTAGGCGTGAGCAGAAGGATTGTCCCCTCATATAAGGACCGGTTTGTCATCTTCACTACCTGTACTCTTTAATAGTACAACCACTCGAGACTGTGTGGGCAGTCACTCAATCTGAACTCGTACGGTCCAACCCCAGGGTTATGAAGGCTGGGGAGCACCGGGAGGATAAGGAGGGGGAAAGTTTTGTCCGGTTTGGACATGGTGGTGGCCTGACTCCTTCCAGATAACCGTTAAGGTTAGGACGTGCGTGGAAAGAAAGGGATTCGGATTCGGATCTCATTGATCATGAGATCGCAGAGCCGGACTAGTGGGTAAAGTGTACACCTCTGCGCAGAGTTTGAAAACCTATTCGAATAGTCTGTGTCCACAGGAATGGATGAGTCTGGTATGGTATGGCAATTAATGTTTTGTTTTCCAAAAAAAGATATGGTTTTGAGAAAAGTGGTTTTTAAAAAGGTTCGGCGGTTGAGCCGTGAGCTATGGTGGACGGGAAGTCCAGTAGCGGTTTTTGAAAAGGAAAACCAGTGGGAAACTGCTGAGATACCTGGATGGTTTAGTCCAGGGGATTTTGTTATAATACTGAAAAAACTTCCTGCTCCTTTTGGAGAGGATGCGCTTTGCAAAAATACAAAATGTTTTTTCAAAACAACTCTGCATTAAATATTGCTGTTTCTGCAAAATATCCCGAGCTCCACATATTCCATGCATTATATCTGATTTCCCCATTCCGCGGGTGAAGGTGGGCTGCTGAGTACGTTTGTACTCACCCTTGCTTATTTGTTGTTTTTCAGAAAAAGGAGATCGGGTAAGAGTAACGACTGTTCCCAACCTTGCCTGTGGCTGTTGGACCGCTGACTTGCTTCGCTGCGTATATCGGGCTGCTTCAGCCCCACTCTGATGATATGTCTCGAGTTGTGGACCAACTCTTAAAGTTGACCGCCACCTTTATAGGTTTGTCTCGTTTAAGCAGATTTGGTATCATCTGATGTATAAATGTGTTTGCTAGCCTCCTGGGACTAGTAATTGTATCACATTTGAGTCCCAGAGGATTGGGGACGCTTCATGATCAAAGCCGACCCTACTTTTGATCAGTTGCTCTCCAAAAATGCTAGCAAAAAGACTGTTCCACATGATCGGTCAACAAAGAAACCTCGGTCACCTGCTAAAACGAAACGGCCGAACAAAACGGCCCAAAAGGCTACGCGACAAGCATCGCCTGTTCATCCTATGAGACCAGGGTACTTTCCTCCCGTTTATTCATCGTCGGTATATTGTCCTACTCAAATGTGGAATGGCACGACGATGAATCCATGGTACATGTATAGTCCCTTTGTCTATCCAGGCTGGGGGACACCTCCATTCTATTCATTCTGATGCATTGATCAAATGGTCGTGGCCGAGAAAGATACAATCCAAAACAGCCTTTATACATTGGTGCTTTATTGAATGATCTCTATTTTAAAAAGCCGGTGACTTACATCAGGTTTAGTTCATATGCTTTTGTTTCGTCAACCTTCACCAAAAGGCAGGGGGGCATATGTTAGAAGCCAAAAAAGGCCTCGCGGACGATCCGGCCCTGAGGCCGGACGGTCCGCGGTGGCGGCGCGGACGGTCCGCGCGTGCGCAGAGACAATTAGGGTTCCTAGTTTCTCGCGGGATTTATTACCTAAAACCGTGGGATTGACTCGGAAATCAGTTCGAAGCGGATCCAGACCTCCCCTTTATATAGATAAAGGGCTACGGCCGATTGAACCCCTGCAACAATCGATCAAATCAAATCTATTCCTCGTTTTTACCTTACGCATTAGGAGTAGTTCTAGTTTAGCCCTAGTTTAGTATTCCAATCCCCAAATTCTCCGCTTCTCTTCGACTCTATGTCAATTAGAGGAGTCTAGGTCGGCCTGCCGAGTCTAGACAACCCCTAGGATCTCTCCTCCCCGATGGGGTCCCTCCCGAGAGCGAGATCTAGGCGCCGCCGGCGACCTTCGCCGCCCCTGCGCACGCGCGGACCGTCCGGCCTGTAGGCGCGGACCGTCCGGCCGTCAGGCAGGGAACGCCAGCCCCTATACCAGGTCGCGGACTGTCCGGCCCCTGGCCGCGGACCGTCCGCGCCTCTGCAGGTGGCACCGCCACCGGTTCTCACATAGTGTTTGACGCCCGAAAAGGTGTCAACAGTCTGACTAGGGGTAGAGAGTTTCCCCCACCTGAACAATCCATTAACCATTCGCCAACGACGTAAAAGCGGTTTTTACATATGAGTTACATAGCTCAAAGTTCATGGGGCAGCAGTGAGGGGGAACGAGGGTATAGTGTACGGGGGACAGCAAGGGGATTATGTGATCAATATAGTGCACCATGCCTCCATCTGTGGCGTTTGTGGGTGGGGGGGTGGGGGGGGGGGGGGACGAATGCGGTGAGCCCATAGTCGGGTGTCCACTTTACGACGCACATGACATGTCGTGGGGAGTTTGGTTCATCCCTTAAGACCTTTGCGTTCCGACGCTTTCATAGGTGCCAGCAGTAGAGCGGGACGAAGTCGTTGAAGCCCCTATCATGGAGGGCCGAAGGGCAGACGGGGTGGCGGAGGCGAGAGCAGTGCATATCGGGGATGTTGACGCCAACAGCTACCTAGAAAGCCCTGGCAAAGCTACAGTAGAATAGGATGTGGGAGTTAGTTTTCAGAGGCCATGGCACAGACTTTACATGTTTGATCTTCGAGGATATTTTTCTTGCGCAAATTCACTCCGATTTGGAGTTTGTCTTTTGTAACAAGCCAAGTGAAGAATCAAATCTGGGGGGTTATTTTTCCAGACAAATGTCGATATAGGGGAGCTCCTCCTGATTCTTCAGGAGTTTATAGAGGAGCCCAGAGTGGAGCGAGCCGTCTGGCTAAATTGAATTTAATATTGGCTAAAATCCAGAATCAACACCTGATGCGAGCGTGTCGCGAGGCTGACATGCGCGCTCCTCGCGATTTGTTTTGCTGCTGCCATCGATCCGGTCAGTCTGCGGTCTGCATATGGTGGAGCAGGGCCAAACATATATGACGCACTTGAGCGTGGTTACTGGCCCTAAAACATCTGACGTGCTTAAGCCCAAAGTGGAGCGAGCACTAGCTAAGCATTCAGGTACGCACCCACGTTCGCCGTTTTGTTTGGTGCAGACAAGTGGTCTACTATCCGTCTATAGAGACTAGAGTCGTTAAGAGTCCAATTAACCAAATGTGTACTCGTGGTTGTCCGTTTCAGAGTGGACCAGTAAATTAAGCTTAACGCCCTCCAAAATGTGTGCATGCTAAAAACGGAGAGACAAGATTTAGACATCACTTGTTACGCTCCAACATGTGATGCTAGTGGTAGAAGAACCAGAGCAAGAAGCCCATGTGCCTATTTATCAAGGAAAAAGTATGAAAGAGTAGAGTGTGACTGTGTGAGGCTAGTTTGGTGCATTTGACCCTTATTATAGACCATCACATCTAGTGGTAGGTCCATGAATGGACCAAAGGAGAGGCTACTAAGCCAACCAACTGTAACATTAGTGGCCTCCTGATGACAGACGGTTGGTATCTTACAGTGGGAAACCTGGCTGATTAGCCACTTCTAACTGTCGATCTAGAGGGCAACCTTGCTGATTAGCCACTTCTGCCTGTCGATCTAGAGCCTGGACGCTGGCGCAGGTGTCCATTGGTCATGGTGCCATGGAGAAGATGGACGGAAACCACTACACATACAACGACGAGCCAATGACTCACGAGTAGCATAGACGCCAAACATCGGATGACTAGGGTTAGGACACAAACTGATATAGAGACATTTAATCTTTTATCGTCTTTACCGCCAGTTGAGTCATTAACATGGCATTTTATATGACATACATCCAAAAAAGATGACAAAAGATTAGATTGTCCTGTTAGATGCGATTGTGATGGAAAATAGTGGGTGATTAAGTGAGACATTTGGGATGGTCTGAATACCTACTACTACTTGTACACGGGGGAGGGGGCTACAGCCCCAGCAGCCCCCTTTGTGTCCACCACTAATCACGATCATACTCTTAACTACACTATCCACTAATCACAACAACCCCAACAGAATCTAGTCTATATTTATATTTTATTTATGAATTATGTAATTTCATTTATAAATTATGTATTTTTATTCTATGTTTGACTTATGTGATTTTTTACTGATTTTATAAACTATATAATTTTATTTGCTAAATTACATATTAGATATGTTTTTATTTCAATAAAACACTATGTTCTATAAACTATATAATTTTATTTCAATAAAACACTATGTTTTATATCAACTAACAGTCTCTCAAAAAATAGATGTGGCACTGAAGTGGCTATAGGGTGTCGGTAAAGGTTGTACACTGGAGCATATTGTGGTAGATAAGAGCTATCGATAATCGATACAGACTGATCGATAACTGATGTGTCGTTTGATATAACCCGAAGAGGTTGGAATTGGCCTTAGCCTAGATCCAATCCTAGCGGTCTATAGCGTCTGCCATGTCAGCTACCGACCACACCACCGATTATGCTATTGACAGTCGTCGGTCCTTATCTACCATAATGCTCTAGTGCACATCCTTTATCGTCGGACTACATCCACATCATCACCATATCAGCTTTTCATTTACATACTATAATTTAAAACAAAACACAAAACACGATGTTTTGCTTAGAAAAAAACACATATGTTTTGTGTTTTATATTCTATACCCAACCATAATATAGATATTTTTATTGAAAACGGGGGAATAAAGTTGGGTCATGTCAGGCCTAACTCGTTGTGCCGCACCTAAGGCCCAAACACGGTACGGTGTTGATACGGGTCCGGTAAACAATGTGCCGGACTGAGCTCTGGCCAAGCTACAGCGTGCTGGGGTCATCTAGCAGGCCTTGCCCATTTGCACATGTACACTCGTACACCAATGATGTGCACATGTACACTCGTATACCAATGATGTGCCCGTGCAGACAGGCATCGACACAAGTAAGACAATAGCCTATGCAAGCAACGCTACCAGGTGCTACCAGGTGCCAGTGCAACGCGGTTGTCATGTCATTGATTGAAGTATATGATCCTCGTAAGCCGTTCAAGTCTTTCGGTTGCTTATGGTAAAGATTTAAACCATGTTTGAACAACTATCACATTTTAACAAAATCTACTTATATAATTTATAGAAAATGTAGCAACTTACGAGTACTCGGTGAAATAGAAAGAGAGACTTAACAGTTGTATGACTTATTGTGCTAATTTATTGTTGAGCTGACTTGGTTTTATGTTTATTAATTAGAATGGTAACTAAGAAAAAGATAACATGATACTGTAATTGAAATAACATAATAGAAAATAGTATCATTAGTTTTTTTTATCACAGCATCTGTTACAATTTAATAGGATGACATAAAGATGTCTTACCATATCCCATATACAGGTTGGTACTACCTACGAATTCAATCACGGAACCAAAATGTACAGCCATATACAGTAAGTTCAATATGATTTTTTAACCCTCACGCCAAAATATTCATGACCCAAGAGAATACTGCTACCGAAAACAAAGAGGCCTCTGAAAGCCTGAACAATCCTCCCTCCCGCGATCCTTCCTGCCAAGTCTTTTTTTTTGAAATATGTGGCAAAAGCTTTGCCACGCAAATATATTAGAAGAGGGAAAAAAACAAACCCTGCATTACACAAGATAACAACAAAGCCCCCAAAAACCACTGCACCCCATTATTTACAAAAAGAAGCTACGACCAAACGGAACCCCCATAAACTAACTCCACTCCTCTTGTCCTATTTAAATCCAATGATGCGTTCAGACCACTAGCCTCCAAATGAGTGCGGGAGAGATGCTCTGCTTTGAAACGCTTCCTTGATTGAGAAGGCAACCTGCTCAATGTCCCTTTGCTGCCCTTGGAACACTCGACTATTTCTCTCCAACCAAATGTGCCACCAAAAATATATCATAAGGCCATCAAAAAATTTCCTTGTATCTTTACTGCAGCGATTCCTCAGACTTTTCCACCATGTATATAGCGATCCTGAATTCTGAGTTCCTTGTAAGAATGAGAGGTTGGTCCAGTTCATTATCTTGTCCCACACTTTTTCTGTGAAGGTGCAGTCCTTGCACAGGTGAACCGAAGTCTCTGGTGAGGAGTTGCATAAGCAGCAAATCGGGTTCGATGGCCATCCCCTTTTTTGAAGATTGTCAGCAGTCAACACCCTTTTGTGTAAAAGAGTCCACGCAAAGAAGCGACATTTCGGCTCAGCTTTTGCTTTCCAGATTGGACTGATCTTCATTTTGCTAAAATTGGTTGCAAATTGAATCTGGTAGGCGCTACTTGTTGTATATTGCCCATCGGCCGTCCATCTCCATGAAATTGTATCCTCAGAATCATTGAGGCCATGCGTGTTGTTAATGGCTTGCCAAAGGGAAACAAATTCTGTTACCTCCTCCCCTTGATCAATGGGAGAACATAACCGTATCCAGCTACTATTTCTCAGAGCTTTGTATACCGTTATGTTTTTCCTTGTTGCTTTCTTGTATAAGCTTGGTGCGATGTTCCTCGGCGCCTGACCTTCAATCCAGCTGGATCTCCAGAAATCAGCCAGCTTCCCATCACCAATGGTCACAGTTGTGGAGGCATGAAAAAGGTCGACGTCTGTTCTATCGCAAGGCAGTTGGAGACCAGTCCACGCTTTATCTTTGCATCTCCATCTAAACCAGAGCCATCGAAGCCTTAGAGCCCTCGCAAAACGCTCTAAATCTAGGATCCCGAGGCCCCCTTTATTCTTTGGCAAGCAAGTCACCGACCAATTGACCAAGCAATGTCCCCCACTGCAAAATTCCGGCTCTTCCCCTTTCCATAGAAAACTTCTTCTGATTTTATCAATATGTCGAAGCAACCATTTTTGGGCTGGAAAAACAGTCAGATGATATATCGGTTGAGCAGTCAGAACCGACTTGACCAAGGTTTCTCTCCCGGCTTTGGAGAGCAGCCTACCTTTCCAACCAGCAAGTCTTTTCCTTATTTTGTCGATAAGAGGTTGAACTTCAATCCTTTTAACGTTCCTGTAGTGAAGAGGCAAACCAAGATATTTTCCAGGGAATGAAGAATACTTGCCGGGAAAAACTTCCATAAGGTTTGTCCATAGGTTGTTCGGATATCGAATGGGGTAGATCTCCGTTTTCTCAAAGTTGATTTTCAGCCCAGAGCATCTCTCGAAAATTTCTAGAATCTTTTTTAGAACTTGCAAATCATGCTTATCAGGACTAATGAACACCCCAGCGTCATCAGCATATAACGAACATCGTAACTTTGCTCCTTTTGGTAGCACTCGCTTTAGGATGCCTTTGTCGGAAGCCATCTCAACCTTCCTGCCAAGTCACAAGTCATAACTCACAATCCTCTAAACAAGGGCCTCACTCTCACCAGTGCCTCCCGCCCCATGACCCCCTGCCGGCGTCCCATCTCCATTCCGCAATTCTTCCCCACGCCGAGCCGCCGGGCACGCGCTGCTGCCCTCGGTCCTCCTTCAGCGCGTGGCCCCGTCGCCGCCGCCACCGGCTCGAACCGCGCGGACCATTTGGCCTGCACGTACGACGCGCGCCTCCACGGCGGCACGTGCATGCCCGCGCCGCGGATGGACTCCGCCGCTGCGGCGCACATTGCCGCGGCGAGTTCCTTCAGAGCTGGTGGACTCGACACGAGCACTGGCGGCAGGGAGGAGAGGAGGTCCTGGTACTCGGCGCTCGGCCTCGCGACCTCGAATTCGGCTGCCACGTTGACCTCCACGATGTAGCGAGCTGCGGGCAGTGGCGGCGGCGAGCCCACTGTCACGTCCACGTACTCGTACGTGCCCGGCGCCGCGATGCTGCTGGTTCTTCCCCACGACGATCTGCAGAGACCTGCTTGAATGAATGCCCGAGCACAAAAGGAATGTTAATGTCCTGTGTTGTATATATATGATATTGAAAAATGAGAACTGCAGAGCAGTAGAGCATTATTACGGGCGTCGTAACCCCTCGCACGGAGCCGCTCCACAAGGTGCTTCCTAATCCCGCCGCCGCCGCCGCCAACGGCGGCTGGCCCGGCGTCTCGGACAATGCGCTCCGCCTCGGCGCGGATCCGTACGGCTGCCGCGTCGGCCGCCGCATCCGCCAGCGTCAATCGCAAAGCTTCCTTCCACTCCGTAGCCCGGGACGCCACGGCATCCTTGGCGACGGCGCCAGCGTCCGTGCCGTGCTCGCCGTATCCGTTGTAGAACTCGTCGACCGAATCCATCAGATCGTCGTCGGCGTCCGCAGCGCCGCCGGACGGCGCCGGCGATGGCGCGACGGTGTCTCTGATGAACGGGCCCCGTAGCCGCGCCCTCGCCGCCTCGTCCAGCGCCGCTGTTGCCTTCTTGTATGCACCCGGGAGCTCCATTGTCACCATGCCGATTGCTGGGCCGATCAAGGCCTCGGTTGGTGGAACGTGAAGCACAAATTGTATGGGGTGTGTGGGTGGTTGTGTGTGCCGGCTGTTGCAAACTCGGCCTGCCCTGCTTGGCGATTGGCGTGTAGTTCCACGACGGTTGTGGTGTTATGTTTCGGTGGGCGTGCGGACTGGGCGGAGATAGAGCCTGACTGTAAACGTGTCCAGGTTCATCGTATACAGCTTCCATATGTCCAGGTGCGATGAATTGGACGCATCATGTAAAATCCGTGTTGTGTATGAGCGCTGGTCACCGTACTCCAGTTGTATGATGAAGTCACACTGCTCACTAGCCACTTCAGTACACTGTCATACTGTCATAGTGTCATGATTCATGAACAAAGGGTTGCTTTGTCCCCCCCCCCCCCCAAGGAAATTTGCAATGAACAATGTTCAATCAAACACAATGCGTCCAGGTACATCGCTCATGATTGTAAGGTACCAGTACATTGCTCCGCAGAAATTCTAGAGCGGTATCCATATTAGGGCTTGTTCGGTTTTACTCCAATCCATATGGATTGAGGGGGATTGAGAGGGTTTTAATCCTGGGTAAGTCAAAACCTCTCTCAATCCGTACCAATCCTTTCCAATCCGTATGGATTGAAAATAACCAAACAAGCCCTTATGGGGTGTTTCAATGCACTAGCTTGGAAGACATCCAAATACCCTAGCAACTATTAGTTATTTTTAGTAAATTAGTTAATATTTAGCTAGTTATTTGTTAGAGCATCTCCAAGAGACTAGCCAAATAGCTCACCAAGCCAAATTTGGCTAATCAACAACAAAATAACTCTTCAACAGATTAACTATCTGACTCATCAAGCTATCTGACTCTCCAAATTGGCTCCCTTACTAGCCAAACTTGAATAGCCACCTGACTAGCTAAAATAGATAGATTGTCTATTAGAGTGAAATGTTATATATAAAGTGTAATCTTTATGAAAAGATAAATAACTATTAGAGACAAATAAAAAGCCAAAAATAAAGAGTCCCTTGGAGATGCTCTTAGCTCGCTAATTCCACTAGTAATTTTTAGCCAACTAACTATTAGCTCTAGTGCATTCAAACACCCCTATAAAAAAGTAAAAGAGTAAAATGCACCCAACTAAGGCCCTATTCGGAAGCAATCCAATTTTTAAAACCCCATTTTTTATCTTTTAGATAGGAGAGACCAGAATCTAGGTTTTTAAGAAAATGACAATATAATTTCTGTAAACTGAGTCATAAACTCTGATATGTTTGAAACCATCTCAATTTCTATAAATCAGTTTATTAAAAACTGGATGCTTCCAAACAGCACTAAAGGTCTTAATTTTTTTTTATTGTTTCTCAGTTGAGTTCTCGAAGGTTAAGGGTTGCAGGTCCAAATCTTCAAAAATACTAAGTGATGTGGCAGTCCTCACCGTGGAGGAACAAATATCAACAGGTATTGCTACGTTCTTCACCACCACACCTTCGGAGCATCCCCAGCCCACGGAATGCGCCACCAGCAGTACAGCAACCGCGCCGAGTCCTGGACATGTCAACGATACGTCGCAGTGCACGCCTCGCCAAAAATCGACCCAAGACACAGGTTGAAATTGCGTTGCAGGAGTCTGTTGCCATGCTCGATGGACCTCTGACGGCCCAGCAGACCAGGTGGTTGCTGCGGCTGCGCTAGCTCGGCAAGACGGCAATGGAGATAAATGATGCTCTCAACAAAATGGCGGGAGAACTAATCGCCGACCTCCAGGACGCGTTGGTGCCTACCGCAACCTGAACTCGCTCCACCTGATGGCCATGAACCAAACAATCATCACATCCCATCCCATCATTTCAACCAAACACACCATTAGATTGGACTTAGGAAGTGTGAATTGAAACGGATGAAGTAGCTGCAAACATTACAAACTGACAGAAGGATTGGAAACTTAAAGCTAGTGGCGTGCGTTAGCAGGCTGATGGTGATATATTGCATGGTAGTAGATTGTATCACATTGGAACATGGTCCGAAGGGATGGCGAAGGCACGTATCATTATTATGACTTGATTATCCAGTCCTAACTCAGCTAAACCCTATCTAGTTACAACATTCCAGATGAGCTCGGAACAAATAAAGGGGGAAATGGAATTCAATAGTTAGGAACTCAAGATTATCAATCTACATAAAGTACAACATCACGATTATATTTCCTGTGTTCTGGGATTCTCTAAACTACACCAGGAGGCAATGGATACCTGCAGAGTTTAGTAAACCTCATGTCAGCAGGAACACCAATTTTTTTTTTTTTGTAAGGGCTAGTTTAGAAATTTAAATCCTCTTCGGGATTCCCGGAGATTGAGTGGGAAAATGAGCTAATTTCCCACTCAATCGCCGGAAATCCTGGAGGGGATTTTAGTTTCCAAACTAGCCTTAAACTAGCCCTAAAAATGTGGTGTACCAGTAAACTACGAATGGAGTAAGCCTGGTGAGCATGTTTCCAAGGGGCACAGAACAAACCTCCTGGAAAAATGGTTGGCAATGGCTAAATGTATAATGCTGTCCAAGAGAATGTAGAGAACACAGTCAATCACTGACGTTGGTAAAATAATGGTAGATTCAGAACAGTTCCATCTGTGGAAAGAGTTAAGATAAGGTAAGATACAAATGTTCAATCCAAAAGGCCATACAAGGTTTCAGTTTTCAGAGTTGGGGGAAAAGCATGTGCTGCAATAAAATACAGGCCTTAAAGGTCACTTAAGCATATTTGTTACCATGAGTTCAAATAAGCTAATGTGATTGACATATCTATAATAAGTAAAGAATAACTACAAACATCAGTTTCAAATAATGTACTTTAAAAGAATCACTATCAGCATAAATCAAAATAGGCAAGATTTTCAGACATAAGACTTCTAATAACTAGTTTGATTACAAACACACCTGGAAAATGAAAATTGGATGCAACCTGCTACTAAATTAGTTTTCTTCTTTTGCTTCTGTGTCACAACCCACTGATATATCTTCATGAACACATAAAGTTTTGTCCTCAGGGCACATGATGCCATTTGAAGTTACTTTTTGGGTAATATCTGAGGTTATGTTGCAGCCCGATTTTTCTTTATATAGTTCTCTGTTGGGAGATTTCTTTACTGCATTTTCAGTTGACTCATTTGGATGCTGTGTTTGATCTATTGGTATTCCAGCATTAGCAGTGACACACGCATCAGCAATTGAAGAGGATTGTCCAGGGCGATTTTCTTCAACAAGACTGCTTGTTTGATCTATGGGTGGTCCATTGTTGGTGCCCATTTCCATATCTTGAATATCTTCGATTGTATGTGGATGTGGATCAGACACTGCATCAATCTGGGTCTTCTCTTCAATAGTAGCAATGTTGTGTTGCTGTACTGGTATTCGTGTATTGCTAGTCATCTTCACGTCAGTGATTGTGTGTGCCTCAGAAGTTGCTAAACTGGGGAGCTTTTCTTCAGTATTGATGCATTGATCTGTTGTTCCTGTGTTGATAGTCGTTTCCCCAACTTTCATTTTATCTGTCTCAAAGGTTGATTGTGCCCTGTTTTCTTCAATAGCAACAACGTTGTCTTGTTCAGTTTCGATTGATGTTCCACTGCTATGAACCAATTCCTCATCTGTACTCACAACAACCTCAGAGTTTGCTTCAGACTTGACCTTTGCTTCAACACCAGAAATTTCTGCAGCATGCTTACCATGCATGATATCATTTGCTGAATCAGCAGGGTTCAAACAGGAATCATTTCTCAATCTGTTGTTAAGAGGAGATGATCGCACATTAGGTTGTATTGCAGTATTGCATGGTTGCCCAGTTCCTTCCTTTCCATTAGAGGGTGTTTCAGCTTTAACGACTATTGAAGGTCTCAAGGTAGAAACTAATTGTGATTGTGAACCAGCCATGACAGCACTCAGTGCCAATACATTACTGTTGGGTACTGTGCTGCCACCATGAGTGGAGAATGGCTTCATAAGATTTCCATTTGCAGCCAACTTTTGGTGATTTTCCTTTGCAGCCATGTTTTCTGCTGATCCCTGCAAAGAAAGCTGTGCTCCACCACCAGGTGGAGCAGTCTTTGATGCAACTACAGTCCTTGTAACCTTGCCATATTTTGGTGGCAAGGGTTTTCCCTTACTCTGAGTCAGGCATGCAGAACAATGCCACTCAGCTTTGGGTACGCCCTTATTGCCATACTGCTGAAGGCATTTCAAGTGTACTCCCCTCTCGCAAGCATCACAAACAAGTAAATTGTCTGTACCAATGATATCAACTTTGCATATTTGACAGCACAAACAAGAATGCATGTACTCAGTTGATGGTGGAGTCCAGCTAGGATGGTTTGCAGGTTGGTGAAGAAATTGTAGAACATTCTTTGCTATCTCATTGTGATTGATGAAAGTGGGTTTTGGTGGAGCAAATGCCACGCCTGGTGTAGCACGATGACCCATAACAGGGTTACTTGTCGCAGCTTGAACTGCCACTGGTTTTGTGTCATGGTTTTTCATCATCTGATTGGAACTCTGTACAGCATTTACATTGGGCCTAGCAGATGTGTCTAAAGTTGACTTGTTTGAGTGGACGACAGTTGCTGCAGCAGTAATCAAGACAGACAAATTAGTTTGTGAGCAAGGATAATGAAAAAGGAAACCATCCACAATTCTATAATGAGGGATATATAATACCCCTCCACCTCTTGTGCATGGGGATATGCAAAGGTTGGAACTAACAAGTGGCAGTTTGATAAATTAAGCACAATTTTTTGAAGGAAAGAGTGTTCAGAGAAAAAGAAATAGATGCTATGGTAAAAGACTGAAAGTCAGACAGCTTGAATGTTTATTAGCCACAGCAGTATACAACTCTTGTACTTAATATTATGTGTTTTGCACACTCCTGATCCTGAACAATAAAATTTTTAGTCCATCTTATTTGCAGCTTTGAGCAGTGTACAGACTCAGGATTAAGATGTGCAGTGAGATCATATCCAAAAGCTATCAACATGCATCCAGAGCCAAGTAAACATCTTATTTACAATAAGCTAATGTAAGAAGTGCCTACTTTTACCCAGAAGGAAAATAAATAAATAAATAAATAAATAAATAAGAGATGCTGCGAACGGGAAGACTAGGAAATACCTCCACTGAATGCTAAATTCAGAGGACCACTAACATTTTTGTCCAATTTAAGGTTTGATGGACCAGTATGGACTAGAGGAACAACTGATGAGTTGGCAACTGGTTTTACAGGAGATGATCCTGGTGGCTTCACAGTAACTGGGGATGTAGAGGTTAATGGGGCAGTAGCAGCTAAAGATGGAACTGGTGGGTTCCTAGGAACTCCAACACCAAACTTGGTAGCCCCATTCAAACCATGGAACTCAGATGTTCCACTTGAGAGGACTGTTTGAGGTGCGCTAACCACTGGAGCTTCCTTGACTTCTTCCATCTGTAAATAAATGAGACAGTCAGACGGTATACATACATAGTGTTTTGCACAGCCGCTAATTTTTAAGTTCATAATTTGTAACCGGAAACACACTTAGAAACCGCCTGAGATGGAAAAAGCCATGACAAGACAATAATCAATTGTTCAAAGGGATCTACGGACACAAATAGTAAGTTTAGCATACACAAGACGAAGGCGACACTCAAGTTGCAGACATGCTGATTCTACAATAACAAGTAACGAAAACATAAACATTTGCTCGAAGCATGTACATGATAAGTAAATATTATGAGACACTGCCAGAAACTCTCCAAGGGCAAATAAAATGTGCCAAATTAGAATACGACAAGAAGAACAGAGCATATACAAGCAGTGTGATACAAGAATCCCTGGGAATCATTATTCGCTAACGTATCATTCAGAAGTAATACCTTGTGCCATGCAAACAGCAGTGTCATACCATACAAACTAATACAGTCCAATAGTCACACAAGCATTCTCACATCACATTTATCACCCCAGTTAAGAATTTCAAAGCCACCACAATGGCTAGTAAACTGTGCGGGAATGGGTGCAAACGAGAGAGAGAGTTGGCAAAACCTTGCGCTTAGTAAGCATGAGCCTATCGGCGATGGAGGCCTTGGGCGGGCGAAACCCCATGGCAGCTGGGTCCTTGGAGCGGTTGAGCCCGAGATCCTCGACGACCGCGCGCACCGCTTCCCCCGGGAACAGATCCTTGGGCCGCACGGCCCTCTCGGCGACGGCGGTGGCCAGAGTCTCCCGCGCCTCGGCCGCCAGCGCGCGCTCCGCGGCCGTGGGCTGCCTCCCGCCGCGCACCTCCCCGGCCGCGGCCAGGACCATCACGATCTCCGCCACCCGCCTCAGCCCCGCGCCGTCGTCGCCGCGCCGCCGCTTCCGCGCGGCGCAAGCAGGCGACGCTGTCGCTGCCGCCGCCGCGGCGGCGGTGGCGGCGTCCCCCATCCCCGAGGGGAACGCAAAACCCTAGGGGGGCAAGGGGATGGAGCAGGGGTCGATCGCCGGCGCCTCCGGAAGGTTCGAGAAGCCGCTGGAAGCGGAAGTTGCGGGGAATTCAAATGTTCTGGCGCTCAATTAGACGCGGGAAGGAAAGGAAGGGGGGTTCGGGAGTGAGATGGCGGTGAGATGCGCGAAGGAGAGACGAGACCAGGGGGGCGGGCGATGAGGGGGATTGTCGCAGGTGTAGGAGTAGAACACAGCAGGGCACGGGCGATGAGCGATGGGAGAGTCCTGGGTCGGGTTGGTGGGTGGGAGAGCCCCAGCTGTGGGCTGGATGGACGTCGAGGATACGAGGGGAGGTGTCATGGATGCCGTTGGTTAGTTGGGTATTGGGTTCTTCGGACTGCGTGACGCAATTGAGATTGGGCCTGGTAGGCTTGATGACGGATGAAGGTTGGGATGCTAGATGTGTCTATCCCGTGTGGGCTTGGTCGGCAATAGTACCAGCTCGCGTCACATGGTCCTCTCACCTCACTCCCATCAAAAAGAAAACTCGCTTCACATCGTCCGTGTTTGTTTCACCTTAAATATGATTATGGCCGCCACTTAATATCTAGTTTCTCAACTTGTTTTTACAAAAATTATTTTAGTTAAAACTATTTAAAATTAACGTGAACATACAATCGATCAAGTTATCATAATAAAAGACATTTGTCACTTCCTACATACTAAACTCTATGTACCCATTCATATTACTTCACACGTAATATCTGCGATACTCAAATTCTCCTCGTAACAAAATTCTTCCCACAACTATATTTTTAGAAAAGTTCGGTGGCTGAAACAAACAGGCCTATAGTCTGCACCTCCCCCAATTCTCCATGTATGACATTTGCGAATTTTTTATTTGAACAGCAACTCAATAAGCTTGTCTCTATTTGAATGGACTATAAGAGCATCTCCAACAACGTGACCTATAAAAATGCTTTATAATTTAAAAATAAGTAAATTTTATAGAATTTAGGGCACCAACAAAACACCCCGCTCCAACAGTAAAGCCCCAAATCTAGATTATAAGGCAGCCCACTACGGTGTAGTATATTTGAGGCACTTGAGAGGGTGCCCTATAGTTTTTTGACAAAATTTTATGAAATAAGGCACTGTTAGAGTAGTTTTTCCTATGTAGAGCCTCATATTTCAATTTGAGGCACTAGTTTGAGGCATTGTTGGAGATGCTCTAACTAATAGTTGACTGCTAAAATTAACTGAAGACCGACTTGAGAAGCCCGTCCCCTGTTTGAATAAACTAGAGCTAATAGTTGACTACTAAAATTAGCTAAAGACATCCTAGCAACATAACTAATAGTTTAGCTAGACATCAAACATCTTAGGTTTACCTATATATTCAGCGGTGTTCTTCAGGAATTATAGAATGCAGCCTTGTACGCACGCGATGACACGAGCAAAGTAAAATGGCAGGACTTAGCAACATTTTAGGGTACAATAGACATTTTCTACGGAAAAGTTATAAACCAATTTGTTAGAGCGAAGACGAAGACGCCACCTTTCGCTCTAGCCTTCGTCAATCTCGCTGCACCAACGGAGGCAATACGACCGGCGGGGTTCACCCTTCGTCCTCTACACTACGAGACGACGGCCTACAACGACGTCGTCCCGTCCCGCGTCCTCACCCGACCACGAGGCCCGCGTGGGATTCGGCCCCATTGTAATAGGCCCTGCGCGGTGTCGTGTGTTACGGGCTCGATTTGTAATAGCTTTTCTGTAATGACAGTCTGTAACCCTCCTTTATAGGAATATTCCAGGGATAGTCCAGGTGCCTGAGGGTACATGTGTCCTTACATCGAGACGTTGGCACTCAGACACCTATAAATACCCCCGTACAGTGCCCTTGAGAGGCGAGATTAACAGAGCAATTGTCGCCTCGAGTTAAACCGTGTTCACATCTTTCTCGCCCCCCCCCTCCCCCGTTGGATCAACTTGCACGAAAGCACAAGTTCCAACACAATTTTTAAAAATTAGTGGATCCAAACATCTCTATCCAATATTTTTTTTCTGAAACTCATTTTCTGAAAAGTCTAGAAACCAGTTTTAATAAACTAGAGTGGATTCAAACCGACTCTTAGTAAGCTAATTTTACTAACAAATTTTTAGCCATCTAATTACATAGTGCATTCGAACGGGCCTAACTTCAATCTCTATATTTTTATTTAAAATTCATATATTAAATATTATGTTTATATAGGTATCATTCGTATTTTTATAAACAACTTATATATGACAAAAAATGGGGCCCTTTAAAACGCAGGAATTCCAAAGAAATTGTATGAGAATTTTATAAAAATCAATTTATTTTCACAGGAAAATACAGAAAACGTAAAAAAATCATCATTCTGAAGGACCCTGAGGCTACAAATCTACCTTTTCCGGTCACGCTTCTACTTCTCACTAGGTGTGTGCCCGTGCGTTGCAACGGGAGTACGATACGATCTTTAGTGGTGTAAAGTCTATGAAAGTTACATGCTTTTTACCATGATCGATTACGAAAAGTGTGTATCATCTATTGAATTTCCATGGCATAAGAACCTACAAAATATCAGTCATTAGGATTACAAGGAACTTCTAGGTATGTGCCCGTGTGTTACCACGAGGCGGGGGGACGTAGGAGCGGTGTGGGTTCGAGGGCTCGCTTTACACTATTTTTTGCGGATGTTGAGCGTGGGGAGGGTGAAGTCGTGGTAGCACAGGTGTCCATATTATGTTCTTAATAGAAAAAAATAGATAGATAGATAGATTAAGCATATATATATATATATATATATATATATATATATATGAATAATTTATCCAGAAACAAATCAATTTCTATCAATTTTTAGAAGGTTAAATGGTCCACCAAACAATTTATTTTTCTCAAATTCTCCGAGCATTTACTGCACCCCTTTTAATCATTGTTGAGTTTCTGTGGTTAGAAGTGTGTAGTAAATATTATAACGTGCTTTTAGAACCATCTTCAGTTGATAAATGCTTTAGTCAATTAAAAGTAGTATGATCTTTTCTATGTCATGCTAACATATTCTAAAATTTAAAATGAAATAATGAAGCAAAATGTCATTCTGTCTCAAGGAACCTTGAAGAAAGAACAAGATTACATCATATTAACTCAAGATGACTTAGTGATAAACTGATACTTGCAGATAAGGAAGAAATGAATCTCAACATGAGCACTCCGATCAAACGATGTTCATTTACTGCAATCCGAAGGTTCGACATTGTTCACAACCATTACCATCCAAATCCAAGCAACTGAAACCTATTTTAGGCTTACTGCTTCAATTATACACAGACAAAACCCGACAGTACCATGATGGTGACGTCATACTGGTCATAAGTCTAATAACATTAGTGACCTCAAATCTCCAACAAAACAACAAATTAACCACTCGCATTAATGCTTTGTCCTGCAGACCAGTATGGCTGTTGCAATTTAGCGAAGAACTGGCACAATCTGCTCTTGCAATTTTTCTTCGGTCAGCCCCACTCGCATTAATGATTTGTCCTTCGATGGTTACTGAGAAGATATTCGTTGCAGTATTTGTTGTATTCATACATTCAAATTTGTAACAAATATGTTATTGTTGCAGGATTATCATACAACAAGAGTACTCACCCTAGTTGGAGCACCAGACAAGTTATCCCTGGTAGGCCATGTACCATAGTGAGAAGCTAATATGGAAGACTAGAAGTGATACCATACTTTGGCCTAATGATGGTGCAATTGCATTACAGGATTTACAACATAAGCGGCAAAGGAAAGAAAACTAAAACATGCTTCAATTGCTTACCCCCTATTAGCTGGGACTAAAAGAAGATCAGCTTGTACTGCACACATGGAGAAGTCAGTCATTGTACAAACAAGTCCAACAATAGGTAAGCTAACCAACCTGTAACAATTTTCAGTAGAGAGTCTAGCTTAACAGTCACATCATTCCGAAATATCCTAACTACTCGACAGAGGTAGCCCTTCAAAGGACCCTTTCTAATGCGCAGCATCTGCCCAATAGAGAAAAGTTGTTCTCTGGTGCTCCTGTAAGGCCCTTCAGCTGTATTATGAAGGAAATCAGAATGATGTACTTACATGCAAAAAATATTACAGAAGAAAACAAGAAACACTTACTGTTTATCCTAGAATATATGTTTTATCCTAGAAGAGAATTTCAAAAGCTCTGTTTCTGTCGGTTGTATCCCCCAATAAATCAAAGAACTAAGTGCAACTTTTTTATACAGAAATCCATCCTTGAACATCAAACCATCAAGTACTTCAAAAACTTCGCTAGTCTGACGATCGCGCTTTATTTCAATGTGAGGCCTGAAGAACCTGCATGACAAATAACAGTTTGGAAACTGTGCCAAGACTGGTTAAAATAAAATAGAAGTTTAATGGATGTAGGACAAGGAAGATTTCAGAAGTAAGGAAAAAATTACTCAAGTTCTTGGGAGCTGATCAGCCGTGGGGCAGGAACTGCTGCTTCTTTTAGTGAAAATGCACCACCCTGCAAAGACCGAAGTATGAAGATAAGTTAAGTAATAAGCAACACAGGGAAAGCTTGTTTTTTGCCAAGGAACACACCTAATAAAAAAGTTGAGTCTAGCAAAAACACTGTTACAAGATTAAAACAAGAGCTGCCATCCATGTATTTATTTCTCTTGGTGTTTTGATTAGTTCCTTTCACCTAAAATCATCCTAGGACCTATTAGACCAGTTAACATGTTAAAATTTATTTTCTAAAAATCAGCACGTTTTTTATCAGGGTACCATAAGGAAATCAGTTTGACAGCGCGACCGCGTGGGCCGGGACCGCGCGTGGGGACCGGGAGCGCAAGCGTGTACAGCAGGGGCCGAGGAGTGCGCCGGCGGACAGGCTACGACAGGGATCACGCCGTCGCGGGGGCTGGCGTTTGCCGGCTGGGGAGCGGGGAGTTTCCGCTGTCGCCACGAGGACCGAGGTATTAACTGCCACTTGTTTGGCTTACCAGAACTCGTGGGGCAGGGGAGGGGGGCGCTGGCGCGACGGCGTTCATGGAGGTTGAGGGGGTAGGGGCGCGAAACTTCAGACATCGTGGATGCAGACACGACGCGGGGGCAGCAGACACGACATTGGTTGTTGGCGGTGTGGAAAGCTGGGGAGCCGGTGCAGATGGAGCGCGTGGACTGCGAGGCATGGCAGAGGCGATGCTAGTAGGATATGAATAATAAAAGGAAAAGATGACCAGTCAAAAATACGACTGTTATGTTAAATAACCTGTGTCAGACGAGCTCGCCACCACCCATAATTATCCTTTGACATCTCCTCCCAGTTATATGTAGGAAAACCCCAATTTTGTCCATTCTTATCAAAATATTCGGGAGGCGCTCCAGTAGCGGTATTCATGCGAAACAAGGTTGGGTATACCCAAGTATTGACACTATTCCTATCAACACCAATAGGTAAATCACCTTTCATGATAACATTTTTCTTTCTTGCATATGTTGCTGCCTCAGATAACTAAAAAACAAATAAAAATAATGTCAAAAATAAATACATGAGAGTAGTACTATGAGCAGTTCAGAACGACAATACAACAACATGCAATACTTACTTGTATATATAGATGGTACTGAACATAGTAATGAAAACGTATAACATCATGGTGTAAAGTACCTTCAGGAATAAGTTTGTCAAGATGAAACACATTACAAAGGGAAACCATCTTAGTGCTCATAAACATGTGCTCTCACAAAAAAATAGAACAACATGTTCTTAGCAAGCTATAGTGAGAGAAAAGATACAAGTACCAAATGCAGAATAATATTCTGAATACCTTATCCTTGGAAAACTGAGAAAAACGACCCCATTGACTGTGATCAGATGTCTCGAAAAAGTCCCGCAAAAAGCAAAATGCCGCATATGGTTTCAACCATTCCTATTGGAGCAGTGTGAAAGCTTATCACATACAGTTTGGAATAGGAAATCAAGTACCATGATTACACATGATAAACAAAATGGCAGTGAATGTACCTCATTTTCAGATAAGAACTGCTGGAAAGAACTGGAGTTTAGCACTTTTTCCTTTTCTAAATTGAATATTTTTCTAGCAATAGACAATTTGGTGGACAATGCTGCCTCGTAGTCGACATCCTAATTTACATGTCATTTCCAAGTTAAGGAATAACCAAACATTAAAGATTTACTCAGAGATCTACAACAGTCAAAGACAACATGCAAATGCAATAACCTTTTTATCCAATTGCTTCTTTGCCTGCTGAATTTCTTCCTGTAGTAAATTTTAAATTGTGTACCAAACGAGGTGAGTAACAAACATTTAGTGGAATAAAAATAACACAGCCAAGACATACAATGAATAAATTTGAAAGCATAACAAAGGTATACCTTAACACAGGAATTGCATCTAAAAGTGCTTGTACCCTCAGGTACAAGGGATGCAAAGCAAACACAGAGAGGGAGCTGTAATTCACACATGAGGGGCACTGTTACTGTTTAGATAACGTCCTTACTAATTTCAAGAAAAACAACCATTACGAGCAGGAAACCTTTGGTATCGAATATTAGTCATACCTGTACGGATAAGAATCCCACCACATCCCATGAACTGAAGTATCGTTGATTGGAAGGAGCTGAACAAGATGGAAGCCCAAATTGACTGCCCAGTCAACAAGAAGTTTAAGATCTAGAAATTCTCCAACGTCAAGGTCCTCATCTGATCTGATTGAAAACATGGGTACAGCAACACCTGCACCCCTCCATGGTGCATCCTGGTAAATGCAGATGAAGTATTAGTACACAATTTGGTTGTGTATAATGCATTGATGCATACTGATTCTCTCCTGCTCCGTTTGCCCAGCACCTCCAGCTACGTGTTGCCCTTCAGAGACAAGCATTGGGATGATTGATTTTGGCCAGCTGAAGAGACGCACGCACCTGGCAACAAGAGCAGCAGCGGCGCTTGGTCCATGGCCGGGTGGCCGCACTCGATGGGAGAGAACCAGCGCGGCGGCCCACCGTCGTCCCGACACAGGACCTTGGCCGCCGCGAAGTAGTCCTTGACGGTCACGAAGCCGAAACCGTCGTCGTAGAGGATATCCAGCCCCTCTCCTGCTCCTCCTTCACCGGCAGTCCCTCGTTGTCCTTATCCTCCTCCACCTTCTCCTTCCTCTCCACCGCGGCCCCTGCAGACCCGTTCACTGTCATCGTCACTACCGCCGACACGTCGAGGGAGCTCGCGCGGAGGGCGAACCGCGCCTGGAGTCGGGCGTTGCGGTTTGTTTTCATGACCGAGACGTACGGCGATGGATGCAGAGGTTGTTGAGAGCGGGCGTAGCGGGGGATTCGCCGCGGCCGGTTGGGAATCGCGGCGGGAGGGGGAGGTCGTGCGCGTGATCCACGGGTGGTTGGGGAATCGCGGCGGCGGGCGCGTTATCCGCGGGCGGGAGGGGATGCGGCGGGGGCAGTCTACACTGTCCCTTTAATAGTTAGTAGAGATTAGCAAAACAATAGAGGGTGACTGACCTCACTGATCGGAACACAAAATGTTGTTCTAGAAAATGCAGTTCCAAATGCTTCAATAAATCGAACAAGAGGAGAGCCTGAAGCACGATAAGTCAACAAATATATAGATAAGTAGACAGAAACAGTAGAACTAACCTATACGTATATGATGACCACCAGTTTCTCAGATTAAGAGAGAAAAAACAAAATAAGAAATATACACACCATATCAGCTGGTGTGTAATCTAAGTATACGTAAGAATCAATTAATTTTACTCTAAGTAGGAGAGACATCTAGTATAATATGGTTCTATATGCAAGAATCTGCCAATATTAATGACCGAACATTGCTGCCTTCTATTTTCTAATGAGGGGCGCTACCTCATTAGAAGAACACCTCGTTGAGCAGTTCAGTCTGATACCTCTCAGCTCTTTGCAATGCCCGAGTAACAGATGCTTTTGAACCTGCCAATATCAGATTTCAGAAATAAATGAGAAAAATAATTAATTTCAGCAAACATTCAACCCAAAATGAATTCAGCCCAAAAACAATTATTTCAGCCCAAGCTTTTGACCAAATGAAGCCAAATATAGAGGCAATAATTCTCACACTGACCAAGAAATAAAAAATATGCCCTCTATGAATGTAGAAGGTTTAGAACAATCAGGCAGTGGTCATGTAGGTAAACACCATATTGCAGCATCAAAACTCAAGTACATTCCATAGCCATATAAAGTAAAGAATGCATGTTAAACAGAATAACAAGATGAGGAAGCAAAACTATGAACATGGAACACATGCGCATTATATAATGATTGAAGTTGAGAAGGTCAGAAGGAATTGGAAAACGAATGTTCTTAGTAATGATATTGATTTAGTTTGTGTAATCTGGGTAATCTGGCCAATATTCTCTTAGAAAGTGTAGATGTGCAAACCATGTGTAGTCGATTCTAGGGGCCTGTTTGCACTGTATGCTGAGACCATGTGCACTTGGGGCCTGTTTGTTTGTGTTCCATGCAGACTTGTCCGGCAAGGATGCAAGCAAACATCCCTTTCAAAATTTGTGCTAGAAATTTCTAGCAGTGGTGCATTAAAAAATACGTAGAGTTTACCAGGATATCTGTGAAAACCCAATATATTAAGGCATAGTAAGTAATAACATAAAATCGAATCATATGCCTTTTTACTTCTATGATAAAGTCATAAAGATAAGCTGGGGTTATAAGCAACTTACCTGAATGTCCAGAACAATTGAGCCCAGCTTGCTCTGTCATTTGCTCCGTGTGCAATGTGTCACGTACATAATCATCTTGCTTTGTGAAAGGGAATTAGGCTTACACCTAGTTCCTAAATAATTTTGGTGGTTGAATTGCCCAACACAAATATTGGACTAACTAGTTTGCTCTAGTGTGTAAGTTATACAGGTGCAAAAGGTTCACAACAAGCCAATTAAAAAGACCAAAGTTGGGTTCAAATTAGAAAGCTAAAGGCATCCCGAAAGGCTCCCTGGTCTGGCGCACCGGACAGTGTCCGGTGCACCAGGGAACTGCGCACAGAACTCTTCACTCTCGGGAATTTCCGAAGGCCACTCCGCTATAATTCACCGGACTGTCCAGTGTACACCGGACATGTCTGGTGCTCCAAGGAAGAACGGCCTCAGGAACTCGCCAGCCTCGGGTTTTCACTTCGGCTGCTCCGCTAAAATTCACCGGACTATCCGGTGTACACCGGACTGTCCGGTGTAACAGCGGGGCAACGGCTATATAGGCGCCAACGGCTACCTGCAGCGCATTTAATGCGCGCCAGAAGCGCGCAGTCGTCAGGCACGCGGGAGCAGGCGCACCGGACAATCTACAGTTCATGTCCGGTGTGCACCGGACATCCAGGCGGGCCCCGAAGTCAGAACTCCAACGGTCAAATTGCAACGGCTTTGGTGACGTGGCTGTCGCACCGGACATGTCCGGTGTGCACCGGACTGTCCGGTGCGCCATCGAACAGACAACCTCACCAAACGGCTAGTTTGGTGGTTGGGGCTATAAATACCCCCAACCACCCACCATTCATTGCATCCAAGTTTTCCACTTCTCAACTACTTACAAGAGCTCTAGCATTCAATTCTAGACACACCCAAGAGATCAAATCCTCTCCAAATTCCACACAACGCCCTAGTGATTAGGGAGAGTGATTTGCTTGTGTTCTTTCGAGCTCTTGCGCTTGGATTGCTTTCTTCTTTCTTGATTCTTTCTTGTGATCAAACACTCACTTGTAATTGAGGCAAGAGACACCAATCGTGTGGTGGTCCTTGTGGGAACTTTGTGTTCCAAGTGATTGAGAAGAGAAAGCTCACTCGGTCCGAGGGACCGTTTGAGAGAGGGTAAGGGTTGAAAGAGACCCGGCCTTTGTGGCCTCCTCAACGGGGAGTAGGTTTGAGAGAACCGAACCTCGGTAAAACAAATCCGCGTGTCTCACTTCATTATTTGCTTGCGATTTGTTTTGCACCCTCTCTCGCGAACTCTATTATATTTCTAACGCTAACCCGGCTTGTAGTTGTGATTATTTTTGAGAATTTCAGTTTCGCCCTATTCACCCCCCCCCCCCCTCTAGGCGACTTTCAATTGGTATCAGAGCCCGGTGCTTCATTAGAGCCTAACCGCTCGAAGTGATGTCGGGAGATCACACCAAGAGGGAGATGAAGACCGGCTACAAGCCCACTACGAGCCAAGGGAGCACTTCATCGGAAGAGTCCCGCACCAAGATGAAGGAGAAGAAGAAGGACTCCTCCAAACGAAAGGAGAAAAGATCTTCCTCTTCTCACCACAAAGAGAAGAAGGAAAAATCTTCTTCTCACAAGTCGCATCGGAAAGGCGACAAGCACAAGAGGATGAGGAAGGTGGTCTACTACGAGACCGACACTTCATCAACATCGACCTCCGACTCTGATGCGCCGTCCGTAACTTCTAAGCGCCAAGAGCGCAAGAAGTTTAGTAAGATCCCTTTACACTATCCCCGTACATCTAGACATACTCCATTACTTTTCGTTCCATTAGGCAAACCGCCAACCTTTGATGGTGAGGATTATGCTAGGTGGAGTGATTTAATGAAATTTCATCTAACCTCACTCCACAAAAGTATATGGAATGTTGTTGAGTTTGGAGCACAGGTACCATCCATAGGGGATGAGGATTATGATACGGACGAGGTGGCCCAAATCGAGCACTTCAACTCCCAAGCCACAACCATTCTCCTCGCCTCTCTAAGCAAGGAGGAATACAACAAAGTGCAAGGGTTGAAGAATGCAAAGGAGATTTGGGACCTACTCAAGACCGCGCACGAGGGTGATGAACTCACTAAGATCACCAAGCGGGAAACGATCGAGGGGGAGCTCGGTCGCTTCCGTCTTCGCCAAGGGGAGGAGCCACAAGATATGTACAACCGGCTCAAAACCTTGGTGAACCAAGTGCGCAACCTCGGGAGCAAAAAGTGGGACGACCACGAGGTGGTTAAGGTTATTCTAAGAGCTCTCATTTTTCTTAACCCCACTCAAGTTCAATTAATTCGTGGTAATCCTAGATACCCACTAATGACCCCCGAGGAAGTTATCGGGAATTTTGTGAGCTTTGAATGTATGATTAAGGGCTCAAAGAAGATCAATGAGCTTGACGAACCCTCCACGTCCGAGGCGCAACCGGTGGCCTTCAAGACGACGGAGGAGAAGAAGGAGGAGTCTACACCGAGTAGACAACCAATTGACGCCTCCAAGCTCGACAATGAGGAGATGGCTTTAATTATCAAAAGCTTTCGCCAAATCCTCAAGCAACGGAGGGGGAAGGACTACAAACCCCGCTCCAAGAAAGTGTGCTACAAATGTGGTAAGCCCGGTCATTTTATTGCAAAATGTCCTATGTCTAGTGACAGTGACAGGGGCAATGACAAGAAGGGAAAGAGGAGAGAAAAGAAGAAGTACTACAAGAAGAAGGGCGGCGATGCCCATGTTTGTCGGGAGTGGAACTCCGATGAGAGCTCCACCGACTCCTCCTCCGACGACGAGGACGCCGCCAACATCGCCGTCACCAAGGGACTCCTCTTCCCCAACGTCGGCCACAAGTGCCTCATGGCAAAGGACGGCAAAAGGAAGAAGGTTAAATCTAAATCCTCCACTAAATATGAATCCTCTAGTGATGATAATGCTAGTGATGAGGAAAATAATTTGCGTACCCTTTTTGCCGATCTTAACATGCAACAAAAGGAAAAATTAAATGAATTGATTAGTGCTATTCATGAGAAGGATGATCTCTTGGACTCTCAAGAGGACTTCCTTATTAAGGAAAACAAAAGGCATGTTAAGGTTAAAAATGCTTATGCTCTAGGGGTAGAAAAATGTGAAAAATTGTCTAGTGAGCTAAGCACTTGCCATGAGACCATTAACAACCTTAGAAATGAAAATGCTAGATTAATTGCTGAGGTTGATTCTCATGTTTGTATTGATTCAACTTCCAATCCTAGAAATGATAATGTTGAATTACTTGCTAGGATTGATGAATTGAATGATTCTCTTGCTAGCCTTAGAATAGAAAATGAAAATTTGATTGCTAAGGCTAAAGATTTTGATATTTGCAATACTACTATTTCCGACCTTAGAACTAAGAATGATATGTTGCATGCTAAGGTTGTAGAACTAAAATCTTGCAAACCCTCTACATCTAATGTTGAGCATGTTTCTATTTGTACTAGATGTAGAGATGTTGATATCAATGCTATTCATGATCACATGGCTTTAATTAAACAACAAAATGATCATATAGCAATATTAGATGCTAAGATTGCTGAGCATAACTTAGAAAATGAAAAGTTTAAATTTGCTAGAAGTATGCTCTATAATGGGAGACGCCCTGGCATCAAGGATGGCATTGGCTTCCAAAGGGGAGACAATGTCAAACTTAATGCCCCTCCAAAGAATTTATCTAACTTTGTTAAGGGCAAGGCTCCCATGCCTCAGGATAACGAGGGTTACATTTTGTACCCTGCCGGCTATCCTGAGAGCAAAATAAGGAGAACTCATTCTAGGAAGTCTCACTCTGGGCCTGTGACACCCAAATTCTGAATTTGGGATTGGTAGAAGAAATCTGAGCAAAGTATCATAATGCTTTGGAATTAGGAAAATAAGAAAAATGATGAGAAAAGGATTTTTCTTTTAAAGGAAACCATTTATACATCCCATGAAATAAATAACAAGGAGAATAAAGCTTAAATTAGTAAAATTAAAATAGTATGGTTTATATTCACCTTTGGGTTTCAATTGATACATTTGAAAAATCTGAAAACTAAAATAGAAGTATAAATTTGAATTTGGAATAGAAAATAGAAAATAAAGGAGAAGGGAGGAACTAAGAAAAATACTACATAAAATAAAATAAAAATCAGAATAAACATCCTTCACACTTATATTATTAAATTATACCTTTCAAACTGAGGACAAGTTATTCACAAAGTTTGAATTTAAACTTGAACTCAAATTGGGTATGAAAATGGAGAAAAGAAAATAGAAAATAAAAAGAAAAAGATAAAAACCTTACCTGGGCCCTGAACCTGGAATTCGGCCCAACTTACCTTTCTCACACGCGCGGCCCATCAACCTGGGGGAAGCGCCGACACCTGGGCCCTCCTCGTCAGCCTCCTTCGCGCCCGCGCCTCGCTCCCTCACTGCCACACGGGGCCCGCCGAACGGCCTCTCGTGTGCCCGCTGCCGCGATCGTTCGCTGGCGCGTGGACCCAGAATCGCGCCCCGTTCCTCCGCCACTGACCGGTTGGTCCCAGTCATCAGCGCCGTCTTCAACAGAACGCCGCGTGATCCTCGCCGCGCGGACCGCGCCAACCTCGCGCGGGGAGTCCTTCGGGGACCTCGGAGCTGGACAACGGCCGTGCTCTTACACGCCTTAAAGCCTCCGTCCCATCGCCGGAATCCCTTGACCGCCTCTCCGTTCCCTGGAACGCAAACGCGCCGCCGCCAGGTTAGAGCTCAATCCGCCGCGCGCCAAGACTCGCTAGCCGTCGACCTGCCCTTCGTGTAGCGCGCGGGATTCCCCTCCGTGATCTCCTGAAGCCAGCGCAAGGACCACCCGGGATTATCTTCGTCCCTGGGGCACTGAATCGCTCGTCGACGTCGTACCGGATTGAGGAACCGCGCCTTCACGTCGTCGGGATCTTCCTCGCGGCAATAGACCGGTATGAAGCCACCTCGATTTCCGCCTACCTCTTCTTGACGTGTAGTACCTAGCCGGTGGGGAAGCCGACCAGTCTAATCGCGGCAATTGCTCACCGGAGTCTATGCGCCGCCGCGTATCCGCCCTACTCCGTGGCCAGGGCGGTAGCGTTAGTCAAACATCAAATTGGGGGCTCCATCGGGTTCGCCCTACCATTGGCTTAGTGTGGCTCGGTTGGATTGGAAATTCGGACGGGTTTGTGACCGATTGGCCGGTTCTCCGGCGAACGGGTCGCCGTGGGAGTGGGCGCCGCGCGCTCGGCCACCAGGGGAGAAGAAGGCGTATGCGCCGTCGATATCCCAGGGAACGGCTGAGATTAGAAGTAGCGTACCCCTTCGCTAGATTGCATCTGTGCCGTTAGATCATATCGGATGGTCCAGCAGGGTTGGCGCGCGTGATTGGATCTCGGCCCCAGATCTTTGATCCGACGGTCACAAGGAGCGCAACTGTGTTATAACGACGGAGTGTAATCTGGGCGCTTGACTTAGATCCAACGGCCAGAAATCGTCGATACCCCTTCGCGGGTATACTTTGTTAAAGAGCCCCTGGAAAATTTAGTTATCAACCCGCAGTCCATTGGCCACTGTACACTGAGTCTAGGATTTTATTCGCGCAGACCCCTGTGTTTTCTGGAATTTGAGGCCCAGTCCAGAACTCGTTTAAATTGAATAAATAAAATAGAAAATAGATTTTTAATATGAAAATAATTGCTAGAACTTAGATAATTCATAGAAAATTCATTTTAGCTCCAAATAGAACCATTCCAGTTTCTAAAATTTTGTAATAATATTCTTCATCATTTAGTGTCTCTGTTTTGACATGAACTCTATCAGAAAATTTATTTATCATTTAATCATATTTTAATCACATTAAACCTTTGAAAATTCATAACTTAAAATCTATAACTCCAAAATTAATGATTCCTGTTCCTATGATCTTATTTTAATATGTATATTATTAATGTGTATTTTGTTCTTATGGTTGGTGTAATGTTAATTTTGCCTATACCATGTATGTTTGTATTGCTACGACTAGCAGTGAGGCCACGAGAACCTGAAGATCATCCTGGTACCTGGATTCTCAAGGCCCAGGCAAGTTGTGCCCTTGATCACTTCTTTTTACCCACTCATGTTCTAATTAATCATAATGATCTGCATAGGTTAATTTTGATGGGACCCAATAGGTTACCCTAGTTTGTCTATCTTTATACCTTGTTTACCACTGAACCATCTGGGTAGTACTTGCTAGTGCTTTATGTGGTTTTGGGTATGAAGATACAATATTCATGATCATACTTTTATTATCAGTTGTTATTTACTGTTCATGTTAAGATCATTATGTTAATTGGAACATGGAGCGACCACCCGGGAAAACAGTGCTACCACAAGGGAGGAATGGGACCCCTTGGCTGATTAATTAGGAAAGCTAGTGGAAGACTACCTTACCCGAAAGGGGCAAGGGCAGTAGGGGAGTGGTCAGTGTAGGGAGGCCCTCGGGAGGATTTTGCTGCGATGGCGGTCCTGCAAGGGATTCCTGCATTGGAACTTCCTATAAACTGTAGCGGGTTTTCGGAAGCTAGTGGAACTTTGTAAAGGCCTCGTAGTGGATCCCTAGCCATTCACCTCGGAAGTGTCTAAGGGCCTTGCAAACCCTGGCGACATGGGATACACGACTTGTGGGTAAAGATGCGCAACCTCTGCAGAGTGTAAAACTAGTATACTAGCCGTGCTCACGGTCATGAGCAGCTCGGACCCTCACATGATTAAATTATGGAACTTAAACTCAATTTGTCATATGCATTGCATCGCAGGTGGAGTTGTTACTTTTGTTCTACTATTTAACTGGGTTGGTATTTACTTATACTTAGTAACTGCTAATAAAATTTTGACCAACTTTAAAAGCAATGCTCAACTCTAACCATCTTCTTTGGTAAGCCTTACACTTCATGTGAGCTCCCACCTTTGGCGAGTTCATGCACATTATTCCCCACAACTTGTTGAGCGATGAACGTATGTGAGCTCACTCTTGCTGTCTCACACACCCCACAGGTCAAGAGCAGGTACCGCAGGATGAGGCGCTTGGAGGATGCTGCGATGAGTTCGTGAGAGGTCTAGGCCGTCGTCTCCCAGTCAACTTTGGGTTGCTGGACCGTTGTCTCCTTATAATGTAATTATTTATTTTGTATAGAACTCCTGTTGTATATAAAGATGTGACATCCGATCCTGTGCCATGATTCATCATATGTGTGAGACTTGGTCCCAGCACACCTGGTGATTATGTTTACGCCCGGGTTTTGGACCCCTAAAATCCGGGTGTTACAGAAGTGGTATCAGAGGAATGTTGACTGTAGGACGAAACCTAGATAGAACTGGACAACCAATACCTACTTACCTTACTCTGATTCTTTTCTAAACTTATCTTAATCTTCTTCTCATCTATTTCCGCTTACTCTGATTATTCTTATCTTTTTCCTTCTAAAGACAAACTTGGATTTCACACTTTGAAATCCTGTGCCTAAAGTGACCTTTGGGAATAGGAGACCTACTCTTAGGAACAAAAGCAAAACTAATTTTGTAAATATTTATATGCTTGAATGTTTGTTCTTATGATACTTGTCTGATTTGGATCTTTGTTTGAGTGTGATGAGTTGTGGAGTAATGTCCACAATTGCATCTGCATATACACATAGGTATAATAAAATAACTAGACAAACTAAATTATCCTTCAATAAAGTATCTAGCCTAACAATACCCATCTTATCTTAAAGATTCTCCCTTATCTTAATAGATCTATCTCATCTCAATAGATCCATCTTATCTTAAAAGATACCCCTCTCACCTTAATAGATTCATCTTATCTTGAAAGGATTTTATTTCCCCCTAATAGATCTAACTGACCTCAAAAGATTCTACCTTATCCCTATGAATGCATCTTGCCCTAATAAACATATTTACCCCACACTAGTGTAACAACCATGATCTAATCCAAAGAAATTAGACATTATCTAGTCTAATCTAGTTATATCCAACCTAATCCAGATTCTATCTAATCTAAATATGACCCAATCTAAAGTGAGTTATTAACAAGCTAGTTAAGTTAGTGATATAGGTTAGACACTATCTCTACAAATAGATCTTGACCTAAATTAATGTCTTATACCAACTCATCCTTGAACAATGACCTACCTACATCATATAATCCATCCTATCTTAAAAGATTCTAACATATCCTAATAATATTTATCCTACCCTGGTAGATCTAGCTAATCTTAACTGGTTTAATCTAGTCATACCAACCTAATCTGGGTTCTATCTAATCCAATATGATCTAAGCTAGATTGAGTTACTTAATGCTGATACAAAGGATAAGACCATACCCCAACAACTTGACCTATATAACAAGTTACATAACTTACCCAATCAATAGAGTCTTAATGGATTGCATAATCTATCAACCACCACCTGACATCAAACCAAATTTTGACCTACAACATGTAGTCTATCTCACCCATATATATCTCTCATCTTGACAGAATCCATCTTACCCTTGAATATTCACCTTATGCAACTGGTTACCCCAATCTGGACATAAAACAAAGATTAAATCCCTACTAAAGAATCTTCAGATTATAACCAGCTACTAGCTTATTTCATTCCACGTATTGAATAATTTCCTTTGCAAAAACTATTACCATATGCTTCTAACTTTCATGGTCAATACCAGTGAAGCGTCCCCAATCCTCTGGGACTCAAATGTGATACAATTACTAGTCCCAGGAGGCTAGTAAACACATTTATACATCAGATGATACCAAATCTACTTAAACGAGACAAACCTACAAAGGTGGCGAACAACTTTAAGAGTTGGTCCACAACTCGGGACATATCATCAGAGTGGGGCTGAAGCAGCCCGATATACGCAGTGAAGCAAATCAGCGGTCCAACAGCCACAGGCAAGGTTGGGAACAGGCGTAACTCTTACCCGATCTCCTTTTTCTGAAAAACAACAAATAAGCAAGGGTGAGTACAAACGTACTCAGCAGCCCACCTTCACCCACGGAATGGGGAAATCAGATATAATGCATGGAATATGTAGAGCTCAGGATATTTGCAGAAACAGCAATATTTTATGCAGGGTTGTTTTGAAAAACATTTTGTATTTTGCAAAGCGCATCCTCTCCAAAAGGAGCAGGAAGTTTTTCAGTATTATAACAAAATCCCCTGGACTAAACCATCCAGGCATCTCAGCAGTTTCCCACTGGTTTTCCTTTTCAAAAACCGCTACTGGACTTCCCGTCCACCATAGCTCACGGCTCAACCGCCGAACCTTTTTAAAAACCACTTTTCTCAAAACCATCTCTTTTTTTTGGAAAACAAAACATTAATTGCCATACCATACCAGACTCGTCCATTCCTGTGGACACAGACTATTCGAATAGGTTTTCAAACTCTGCGCAGAGGTGTACACTTTACCCACTAGTCCGGCTCTGCGATCTCATGATCAATGAGATCCGAATCCGAATCTCTTTCTTTCCTCGCACGTCCTAACCTTAACAGTTATACCGGAAGGAGTCAGGCCACCGCCATGTCCAAACCGGACAAAACTTTCCCCCTCCTTATCCTCCCGGTGCTCCCCAGCCTTCATAACCCTGGGGTTGGACCGTACGAGTTCAGATTGAGTGACTGCCCACACAGTCTCGAGTGGTTGTACTTATCATGAGTACAGGTAGTGAAAGATGACAAACCGGTCCTTATAAGAGGGGACAATCCTTCTGCTCACGCCTAAACCAGCTGAGCCATCACCTTAGGCCCTCCCCTAAACCAGGGAGTCCCTGATTATCCCACTCACAAGGTGATAAGGGTGAAAACCCTTCATCACACACATTTTGAAAAGCATTTTCTTTTGAAAACTCACACCTGTTCTCAAATCATTTGGAACATATATATCAGGGATTGATTGCGGCAAGCGGCTGGGTGGCCATAATAACTTGTCTCAAAATCATATCATGCATAAAATAACAGGCTAAGGGTTGTGGTTGAAAAATCATAGGTAATTTATGCATCAAAGGGATCCAGTGAGCTTGCCGTGCTTATTCGGCGAAGGGGGAAGGAGAGCTCGCGGAACTGGCTTCTGGCTCCACCGCCTGGCGTAGACTTGCAGATCTGGCCTCCACGAGATGGCACGAACGCTCCGATAACTATGCAACATGAACAAGCAAACATACAAACCAGCAAGTATACCAACAAATATTTAGTATAGTGGTCAGAAAAGCGATATATGGATGGGTAGAGTCTTGAGTAGAATCTATGTCATGTGGTGTTGTGATGTTACTGGTGGTGGAGCGGAGGTGCTTACCAGGAGGGTGGACTGGAGGCAAAGCGACACTATGCGTGTAGCCGGCAGAGCGGAGTAACTGAGTGGGTGGGGTGTTTGCCTTGGCTGAGGGTGTTGAGTGTGTGTGGAGAGGGAGAGGGTAGCTGGGTGTATTTATAGCTGAGTGTAGGTGGTGTAGCACAGTGAAGTTCACTGTTGGTGAGAATAGTGACGAATGAATCGTCTGACTTGGTATGAACATGAGAGTTATAGGCAGAATATGGGACAAGAGTATTTTGGGAGTTTTCTGGAACATGAACCATGCTTAAGGGGTGACATGGCTGGATAGGGAATAGTTTGATAAAAATTTAAAAACGAGAATTATTGGAATCTGAGTTTGGGAGCCTGGTTCGAAGGAATCTCAAAGTTAAGCGTGCTCAACTCGGACAAACCTGGGATGGGTGACCAGATGGGAAGTTCCCTACTGGAAGGAAAATCACAGTCACCGGAGTTCGTATGACTGGAATATGGGTCTGGCTGGTCTTAGGTGGACTGGACAGCATGATGTATGAGTAGTTGAAATTTGGGGTGATCGGCTAATCGATGAATAGTAACGATGAATAGTGGCGATGGAAAAGTAATTATAGATATCATCGATGAATAGTAACGATGATGAATAGTAATGATAAATAGTAACGATGATGAATAGTGTTTGTGAATAGTAACGATGAATAGTAACGGTGAATAGTAATGGTGAATAGTGACAGTGAATAGTCGTATGAACGAACGATGAACGATGAATAGGAACTATGAACGAACGGACGAACGATCGAATGATCGGACGAACGAACGATTGGAATTTCGACAGCATAACGGCAGGAAAAGATTATTTGGACGAACGAACGGACGAACGATCGAATGATCGGACGAACGAACGATCGGAATTTCGGCAGCATAACGGCAGGATAAAGATTATCTGGAAGAACGATGAATAGGGACTATGAACGAACGATGAACGATGAATAGGGAACTATGAACGAACGGTGAACGATCGAATGATCGAACGAACGAACGATCGGAATTTCGGCAGCATAACGGTAGGACAAAGATTATCTGGAAGAACGATGAATAGAGACTATGAACGAACGATGAACGATGAATAGGGACTATGAACGAACGATGAACGATCGAATGATCGAACAAACGAACGATCGGAATTTCGGCAGCATAACGGCAGGAAAAAGATTATTTGGACGAACGAACGGACGAACGATCGAACGATCGGACGAACGAACGAACGAACCATGAACAATCGGACGAACGATCGAACGATCGGACGAACGAACGAACAAACTAAGAACAGGGGACGAACGATCGAAGAACGATCGAACGATCCTTGTGCTAGTGTGTGCTTGTGTGGAACATGGAGTGGGTGTGTGTGTGGGGGGGGAGAGAGTTGCCATGAAATGGCTTGGGGTGGGATGAGAGGAGGCCCTTGCCCCTCTATTTATAGCCATGGTGGGGGGATTAGGGGGAGGGATGAGAGGATTAGTGGGAGGGATGAGAGGATTAGTGGGAGGATGAGATGATTAGTGGGAGGTTAGCATGTATTTGTCTTGTATAAGTGTAATTAGCTTGTAGAGCTCACCGTATGACACTGGAGGCATACGTATACGTATGAGCATGAGGAAAGTTATGAAGAAAATATTTGTAGGGACTTGAAAAATGATTCTGAAGGTATTTCTCAAGAGGAAAATACCTGGAGATATATCGGTGGAATATTTGGGCAGTATTTCTGGAAAGAACTTGAAGGGGATTACTCGGGAAATATCTGGGCGGTATTTCTGGAAACAAATTGAGGGTGATCACTGGGAAATATTTGTAGGATATTTGAGGAGGATTTTGGAGAGAATATAGACCACTATATTTTATTTGCTGATATCAACTCGCAAACAAACATTTTGAAATGAAATTTGAAATTCATTTTGAATTTAGGGGGAGTTTGAGAAAATTTCAGGATTTGAATTTTTGGGATGCTACAAATCTACCCCACTTAAAAGGAATCTCGTCCTCGAGATTTGGCTTAGAAGGGTTATGGGTATAGCTTTACTTCTGCTACATATCTTCGCTTTGCAACTCTTCGAGGAGATGGAACTTCAACAAAATCTGGCCCTTGAGGAGCATCCGGTTGCTGATTGCAAATGCTGATTCTGGCTACTCAAAGATCATCTTCAGGCTTCAGCTTTCGCTTGGCAGCTAGCTTATTGAGGAAGCATCGATGCCAACACGCAAACCTTTCTCTTGCGAACTCCCACATGGATTCCTTCCTTGATTGGTCTTCTGGTGCTTCATCAACAAAACTTGGGTAACCACTTCTCATCCAGAAACTTATAAGCTTCGATGATCTGGTCCTCCACAAGCTTACTACAGGCCTTCTTCTTTTTCTCCATAGCAGGAACCTTACTGGAATACTACCCCACTTAAAAAGAATGAGGGTAGATCTCTTGAATCTTGGGGATTTGAACTCCTTGAAGTACCTCATAACAAGGGTGTTACGAGGCCTTCTTCTGTTGTTGCTGCTTGAGCAGGCTGCGGAGAGATGACTGACACAGGGTTGATTCTGGGACAACCTTCTTCTCATCTTTTTTTTCACTATCTTCTTTTCTCTTCTCACTTCTCACTTTTCACTGCCTCTTTCTTTCTCTTTGCTCTTCCCACTCGAGGATTCTATCAAAGAGTATTACTATCATACACTGGAGGAAACCAAAGACTATGAACCATGTGCAACAGTCTTCAACCCAAGAATCACCAAGCATTGTGATCTTAGGGGCGAGGGAGTGGAAAATGGAGTTGCTTGCGATTTGGCAGAGGGGGTTTTATCTGGAGTGTTTTGCTTGGGATGGGAACTGAGGGAGCTGGTGGGGGGGTTTATAGGCGAGCGGTATTGATGGTGGTGCTCGGGGGGTGGAGTGGTGGTGATGGAGCAGGTGCTACGCGACAGCGGGTGCGACAAGGGAAGGGGGGGCCTGGTGTTGCCGGCGATGAGGGTGGCGGTGGGTGCGCTGCAAAGGTGGCGTGGGCGGCGGTAGTGCGCTGCAAAGGGGGGGCGTGGGCGGTGGTAGTGCGCATGGAGGCGGGCACGCGTGCGAGGGGCACGGGTGAGTGGTGGGGTCAATGACCCTGATGTTTGTGGTCTCTGGTTCCAAGAATCTTTGCCTCTCTGTATGGTAATAACTCCTTCTGTCCTCTTTTCCTGTTTACTTTGACTCAGGGGCAGTGCTTTGATTCTCACGGTCGGTCCTTTTGACTGAGCGGCTGGACTGGTTTCTTTTGTAGCTTGTTCCAGGCTTGAAGGGTATGCTTCCCGGTATCTTCTTAGGTAAGGTGCTTTTCTCTTGAGATGGGTTAAGATGAGAATGGAAGAATAAGGTGAGGATTGGATCTAATTTGTGATCTATGTTTTTAGAGAAAACCTTTCTTAAAAAGAAAGAAAACACATAAGTTCAGCAATGATAAGCACAAACAAATCAAATATTTTGAATAGGGGAAGAATAGAGTTTTTCCAAAGCACGAACTACTCAGATTCGGGGGCTAAGCATAACTACTATTGCTTGGCTCCTGAATTGAGAACTATGCTAAATGCAACTTATGAGCACTAACGTTAAAGCATCACATATGCACTCCAAAGGGAAGAAAACATCAAGCGAAATTCATTTTGAAATGCCCTAGGGGGCCACACAATTAGAGTTTTTCAAAACACGGTCTACACGATTACCTCTCATACATGCAGGGTTCTAGCCAAAGTGAAGAAAACTTCACTACCCGATGCATGCAGAGGACTGGGCATAACTAACTCAGATCTAGTAGCTTCACTTCTGGCAAGGCGTGCACACAACTTCAATCTGAGACATCTCCTGGATGGGTCAAGAGGGAGCTAATGTTGATGACTTCTTCTGGCGACGACTGAGATGGCAACACGGGGTCGAACTCTTCTTCAAGCGAGACTGGCTCTTGTAGCTCCTCAGAGGGCAGCAGTGCTGGCGGGGTGCTTGCAGCTTCTTCCTTGATTTCACGGGGCGGTGCTGGAATCTTCTTCACGGAGAAGGGCTCAAACAACTCTAGCGGGGGATCTTGAGAGGACTCGGGGTGCTCTTGCTTATTCATAGCCTGAGGGAAGACTAGAATTCCTTCCAAGACTATGGCTCCTTTCGGGAGTTCCCAAGCCTTCTTTTCTCCTCTGGTAGAGACCGGGTGACCTTCAAGAATCTGGGGGTCTTCAGCTTTGATGGGTTGAATAGGGTTGGATGGAGCGGGCTCTTGGATCCGCAGGGCTCTATGTTGGTTATGGGTGACCAAGTAGGCCTCCATCAACTTCTGGACGTGCTCATCCTTGGCTTGCTTCAGGGCTTCAACAGCAATGACTTCACGACTTTCCAAGGCACTTGCACGAGCTTGAGCTGAGGTGAGATCCACATGGAGCTTACGGTTGCGCTTCTCTGCATCTTCTGCTCGGGCAATCATCTGACGGTGGTGCCGAGCCAAGAAATCATACTGTGCATCCAGGGTGAGCAGGTATGCAGTGAGGTACACGACTGTGGGGTCGTCCTCAAGCAGCTGCTGCCCTTCCAATGCACGCATCCTGGCCATCCAAACGGGACGGTTTCTCTGAAAGGGCGGAAAGAATCTGAGCGGGGTGTCGGCCACTTCTTCTTCATAGATCTGACACAGGGTCCTCAATGCCTTACGAGCGACGACTTTGCAGGTGTCTCTGAATCTGTGCCCAGCAGCAGTGACACTCCATTCCACATGGCATGGACTGGATCCAATGTATATAGTCACGACACACTTCTCCGTGCCATGCTCGACGAATTCACGACCATCATACTCTGGCTGGCTCCTGATTCCGAGGCGGACTGTGCATGCTCTCAGCAACTTGGGGAAACCATCTTCATTTTGGCAGAAGCTGGTTTGGCACTGAACCTCCATCTGACTTCTGAGAGAAGGAAAGGGGGAAAACATTTTTGAAATGAAGGGATGAGAGCAAGAATTTTTTTAAGAAAATAGTTTTGACTCAAAAACTTTTGATCAGGCTAAGGGTTACGTCCTGCGGCCAACCTAACAGCTCCGATACCACCTGAAGCGTCCCCAATCCTCTGGGACTCAAATGTGATACAATTACTAGTCCCAGGAGGCTAGTAAACACATTTATACATCAGATGATACCAAATCTACTTAAACGAGACAAACCTACAAAGGTGGCGAACAACTTTAAGAGTTGGTCCACAACTCGGGACATATCATCAGAGTGGGGCTGAAGCAGCCCGATATACGCAGTGAAGCAAATCAGCGGTCCAACAGCCACAGGCAAGGTTGGGAACAGGCGTAACTCTTACCCGATCTCCTTTTTCTGAAAAACAACAAATAAGCAAGGGTGAGTACAAACGTACTCAGCAGCCCACCTTCACCCACGGAATGGGGAAATCAGATATAATGCATGGAATATGTAGAGCTCAGGATATTTGCAGAAACAGCAATATTTTATGCAGGGTTGTTTTGAAAAACATTTTGTATTTTGCAAAGCGCATCCTCTCCAAAAGGAGCAGGAAGTTTTTCAGTATTATAACAAAATCCCCTGGACTAAACCATCCAGGCATCTCAGCAGTTTCCCACTGGTTTTCCTTTTCAAAAACCGCTACTGGACTTCCCGTCCACCATAGCTCACGGCTCAACCGCCGAACCTTTTTAAAAACCACTTTTCTCAAAACCATCTCTTTTTTTTGGAAAACAAAACATTAATTGCCATACCATACCAGACTCGTCCATTCCTGTGGACACAGACTATTCGAATAGGTTTTCAAACTCTGCGCAGAGGTGTACACTTTACCCACTAGTCCGGCTCTGCGATCTCATGATCAATGAGATCCGAATCCGAATATCTTTCTTTCCTCGCACGTCCTAACCTTAACAGTTATACCGGAAGGAGTCAGGCCACCGCCATGTCCAAACCGGACAAAACTTTCCCCCTCCTTATCCTCCCGGTGCTCCCCAGCCTTCATAACCCTGGGGTTGGACCGTACGAGTTCAGATTGAGTGACTGCCCACACAGTCTCGAGTGGTTGTACTTATCATGAGTACAGGTAGTGAAAGATGACAAACCGGTCCTTATAAGAGGGGACAATCCTTCTGCTCACGCCTAAACCAGCTGAGCCATCACCTTAGGCCCTCCCCTAAACCAGGGAGTCCCTGATTATCCCACTCACAAGGTGATAAGGGTGAAAACCCTTCATCACACACATTTTGAAAAGCATTTTCTTTTGAAAACTCACACCTGTTCTCAAATCATTTGGAACATATATATCAGGGATTGATTGCGGCAAGCGGCTGGGTGGCCATAATAACTTGTCTCAAAATCATATCATGCATAAAATAACAGGCTAAGGGTTGTGGTTGAAAAATCATAGGTAATTTATGCATCAAAGGGATCCAGTGAGCTTGCCGTGCTTATTCGGCGAAGGGGGAAGGAGAGCTCGCGGAACTGGCTTCTGGCTCCACCGCCTGGCGTAGACTTGCAGATCTGGCCTCCACGAGATGGCACGAACGCTCCGATAACTATGCAACATGAACAAGCAAACATACAAACCAGCAAGTATACCAACAAATATTTAGTATAGTGGTCAGAAAAGCGATATATGGATGGGTAGAGTCTTGAGTAGAATCTATGTCATGTGGTGTTGTGATGTTACTGGTGGTGGAGCGGAGGTGCTTACCAGGAGGGTGGACTGGAGGCAAAGCGACACTATGCGTGTAGCCGGCAGAGCGGAGTAACTGAGTGGGTGGGGTGTTTGCCTTGGCTGAGGGTGTTGAGTGTGTGTGGAGAGGGAGAGGGTAGCTGGGTGTATTTATAGCTGAGTGTAGGTGGTGTAGCACAGTGAAGTTCACTGTTGGTGAGAATAGTGACGAATGAATCGTCTGACTTGGTATGAACATGAGAGTTATAGGCAGAATATGGGACAAGAGTATTTTGGGAGTTTTCTGGAACATGAACCATGCTTAAGGGGTGACATGGCTGGATAGGGAATAGTTTGATAAAAATTTAAAAACGAGAATTATTGGAATCTGAGTTTGGGAGCCTGGTTCGAAGGAATCTCAAAGTTAAGCGTGCTCAACTCGGACAAACCTGGGATGGGTGACCAGATGGGAAGTTCCCTACTGGAAGGAAAATCACAGTCACCGGAGTTCGTATGACTGGAATATGGGTCTGGCTGGTCTTAGGTGGACTGGACAGCATGATGTATGAGTAGTTGAAATTTGGGGTGATCGGCTAATCGATGAATAGTAACGATGAATAGTGGCGATGGAAAAGTAATTATAGATATCATCGATGAATAGTAACGATGATGAATAGTAATGATAAATAGTAACGATGATGAATAGTGTTTGTGAATAGTAACGATGAATAGTAACGGTGAATAGTAATGGTGAATAGTGACAGTGAATAGTCGTATGAACGAACGATGAACGATGAATAGGAACTATGAACGAACGGATGAACGATCGAATGATCGGACGAATGAACGATTGGAATTTCGACAGCATAACGGCAGGAAAAGATTATTTGGACGAACGAACGGACGAACGATCGAATGATCGGACGAACGAACGATCGGAATTTCGGCAGCATAACGGCAGGATAAAGATTATCTGGAAGAACGATGAATAGGGACTATGAACGAACGATGAACGATGAATAGGGAACTATGAACGAACGGTGAACGATCGAATGATCGAACGAACGAACGATCGGAATTTCGGCAGCATAACGGTAGGACAAAGATTATCTGGAAGAACGATGAATAGAGACTATGAACGAACGATGAACGATGAATAGGGACTATAAACGAACGATGAACGATCGAATGATCGAACAAACGAATGATCGGAATTTCGGCAGCATAACGGCAGGAAAAAGATTATTTGGACGAACGAACGGACGAACGATCGAACGATCGGACGAACGAACGAACGAACCATGAACAATCGGACGAACGATCGAACGATCGGACGAACGAACGAACAAACTAAGAACAGGGGACGAACGATCGAAGAACGATCGAACGATCCTTGTGCTAGTGTGTGCTTGTGTGGAACATGGAGTGGGTGTGTGTGTGGGGGGGGGGAGAGAGTTGCCATGAAATGGCTTGGGGTGGGATGAGAGGAGGCCCTTGCCCCTCTATTTATAGCCATGGTGGGGGGATTAGGGGGAGGGATGAGAGGATTAGTGGGAGGGATGAGAGGATTAGTGGGAGGATGAGATGATTAGTGGGAGGTTAGCATGTATTTGTCTTGTATAAGTGTAATTAGCTTGTAGAGCTCACCGTATGACACTGGAGGCATACGTATACGTATGAGCATGAGGAAAGTTATGAAGAAAATATTTGTAGGGACTTGAAAAATGATTCTGAAGGTATTTCTCAAGAGGAAAATACCTGGAGATATATCGGTGGAATATTTGGGCAGTATTTCTGGAAAGAACTTGAAGGGGATTACTCGGGAAATATCTGGGCAGTATTTCTGGAAACAAATTGAGGGTGATCACTGGGAAATATTTGTAGGATATTTGAGGAGGATTTTGGAGAGAATATAGACCACTATATTTTATTTGCTGATATCAACTCGCAAACAAACATTTTGAAATGAAATTTGAAATTCATTTTGAATTTAGGGGGAGTTTGAGAAAATTTCAGGATTTGAATTTTTGGGATGCTACAACCAGGAAAGGAAAGATTATCACGTAACAGCAAACAGAAATGAATCCTCCAAATCCTCCACCTGTTGAAATCAATCAAGTGGTTGCTACCCAAAGACTGGTAATACAACAGTTAACAGACCTGGTGACCGAGATGCAGAATCAGATAAGACAACAACGCGAGGAAATACGTCAGGCCCGCCAAGAAATAAGGCAAGCTAGGTTGGAGAGACAACAACAACAACAACCTCCACCACCACCAGCAGCTCTACCAAGCTACATAGATATAAATTATGATGATTTGTAAGATCTAGATGTTACTTTAGTTAGTAGATGATATGATATTATTTTAGAAGGAACAATAAGGTCTATTGACCCTATGTTTTGTTAAAGAATTATACCTCATGCTGAGATTTCTTTGTTTGTGCATATGTTCCGAGAGCAATATGAGTGTACATCCCTTTTTTTTACAAATCTCGAGGACGAGATTATTTTTAAGGGGGGTAGGATTTGTGACACCCAAATTCTGAATTTGGGATTGGTAGAAGAAATCTGAGCAAAGTATCATAATGCTTTGGAAATTAGGAAAATAAGAAAAATGATGAGAAAAGGATTTTTCTTTTAAAGGAAACCATTTATACATCCCATGAAATAAATAACAAGGAGAATAAAGCTTAAATTAGTAAAATTAAAATAGTATGGTTTATATTCACCTTTGGGTTTCAATTGATACATTTGAAAAATCTGAAAACTAAAATAGAAGTATAAATTTGAATTTGGAATAGAAAATAGAAAATAAAGGAGAAGGGAGGAACTAAGAAAAATACTACATAAAATAAAATAAAAATCAGAATAAACATCCTTCACACTTATATTATTAAATTATACCTTTCAAACTGAGGACAAGTTATTCACAAAGTTTGAATTTAAACTTGAACTCAAATTGGGTATGAAAATGGAGAAAAGAAAATAGAAAATAAAAAGAAAAAGATAAAAACCTTACCTGGGCCCTGAACCTGGAATTCGGCCCAACTTACCTTTCTCACACGCGCGGCCCATCAACCTGGGGGAAGCGCCGACACCTGGGCCCTCCTCGTCAGCCTCCTTCGCGCCCGCGCCTCGCTCCCTCACTGCCGCACGGGGCCCGCCGAACGGCCTCTCGTGTGCCCGCTGCCGCGATCGTTCGCTGGCGCGTGGACCCAGAATCGCGCCCCGTTCCTCCGCCACTGACCGGTTGGTCCCAGTCGTCAGCGCCGTCTTCAACAGAACGCCGCGTGATCCTCGCCGCGCGGACCGCGCCAACCTCGCGCGGGGAGTCCTCCGGGGACCTCGGAGCTGGACAACGGCCGTGCTCTTACACGCCTTAAAGCCTCCGTCCCATCGCCGGAATCCCTTGACCGCCTCTCCGTTCCCTGGAACGCAAACGCGCCGCCGCCAGGTTAGAGCTCAATCCGCCGCGCGCCAAGACTCGCTAGCCGTCGACCTGCCCTTCGTGTAGCGCGCGGGATTCCCCTCCGTGATCTCCTGAAGCCAGCGCAAGGACCACCCGGGATTATCTTCGTCCCTGGGGCACTGAATCGCTCGTCGACGTCGTACCGGATTGAGGAACCGCGCCTTCACGTCGTCGGGATCTTCCTCGCGGCAATAGACCGGTATGAAGCCACCTCGATTTCCGCCTACCTCTTCTTGACGTGTAGTACCTAGCCGGTGGGGAAGCCGACCAGTCTAATCGCGGCAATTGCTCACCGGAGTCTATGCGCCGCCGCGTATCCGCCCTACTCCGTGGCCAGGGCGGTAGCGTTAGTCAAACATCAAATTGGGGGCTCCATCGGGTTCGCCCTACCATTGGCTTAGCGTGGCTCGGTTGGATTGGAAATTCGGACGGGTTTGTGACCGATTGGCCGGTTCTCCGGCGAACGGGTCGCCGTGGGAGTGGGCGCCGTCGCGCTCGGCCACCAGGGGAGAAGAAGGCGTATGCGCCGTCGATATCCCAGGGAACGACTGAGATTAGAAGTAGCGTACCCCTTCGCTAGATTGCATCTGTGCCGTTAGATCATATCGGATGGTCCAGCAGGGTTGGCGCGCGTGATTGGATCTCGGCCCCAGATCTTTGATCCGACGGTCACAAGGAGCGCAACTGTGTTATAACGACGGAGTGTAATCTGGGCGCTTGACTTAGATCCAACGGCCAGAAATCGTCGATACCCCTTCGCGGGTATACTTTGTTAAAGAGCCCCTGGAAAATTTAGTTATCAACCCGCAGTCCATTGGCCACTGTACACTGAGTCTAGGATTTTATTCGCGCAGACCCCTGTGTTTTCTGGAATTTGAGGCCCAGTCCAGAACTCGTTTAAATTGAATAAATAAAATAGAAAATAGATTTTTAATATGAAAATAATTGCTAGAACTTAGATAATTCATAGAAAATTCATTTTAGCTCCAAATAGAACCATTCCAGTTTCTAAAATTTTGTAATAATATTCTTCATCATTTAGTGTCTCTGTTTTGACATGAACTCTATCAGAAAATTTATTTATCATTTAATCATATTTTAATCACATTAAACCTTTGAAAATTCATAACTTAAAATCTATAACTCCAAAATTAATGATTCCTGTTCCTATGATCTTATTTTAATATGTATATTATTAATGTGTATTTTGTTCTTATGGTTGGTGTAATGTTAATTTTGCCTATACCATGTATGTTTGTATTGCTACGACTAGCAGTGAGGCCACGAGAACCTGAAGATCATCCTGGTACCTGGATTCTCAAGGCCCAGGCAAGTTGTGCCCTTGATCACTTCTTTTTACCCACTCATGTTCTAATTAATCATAATGATCTGCATAGGTTAATTTTGATGGGACCCAATAGGTTACCCTAGTTTGTCTATCTTTATACCTTGTTTACCACTGAACCATCTGGGTAGTACTTGCTAGTGCTTTATGTGGTTTTGGGTATGAAGATACAATATTCATGATCATACTTTTATTATCAGTTGTTATTTACTGTTCATGTTAAGATCATTATGTTAATTGGAACATGGAGCGACCACCCGGGAAAACAGTGCTACCACAAGGGAGGAATGGGACCCCTTGGCTGATTAATTAGGAAAGCTAGTGGAAGACTACCTTACCCGAAAGGGGCAAGGGCAGTAGGGGAGTGGTCAGTGTAGGGAGGCCCTCGGGAGGATTTTGCTGCGATGGCGGTCCTGCAAGGGATTCCTGCATTGGAACTTCCTATAAACTGTAGCGGGTTTTCGGAAGCTAGTGGAACTTTGTAAAGGCCTCGTAGTGGATCCCTAGCCATTCACCTCGGAAGTGTCTAAGGGCCTTGCAAACCCTGGCGACATGGGATACACGACTTGTGGGTAAAGATGCGCAACCTCTGCAGAGTGTAAAACTAGTATACTAGCCGTGCTCACGGTCATGAGCAGCTCGGACCCTCACATGATTAAATTATGGAACTTAAACTCAATTTGTCATATGCATTGCATCGCAGGTGGAGTTGTTACTTTTGTTCTACTATTTAACTGGGTTGGTATTTACTTATACTTAGTAACTGCTAATAAAATTTTGACCAACTTTAAAAGCAATGCTCAGCTCTAACCATCTTCTTTGGTAAGCCTTACACTTCATGTGAGCTCCCACCTTTGGCGAGTTCATGCACATTATTCCCCACAACTTGTTGAGCGATGAACGTATGTGAGCTCACTCTTGCTGTCTCACACACCCCACAGGTCAAGAGCAGGTACCGCAGGATGAGGCGCTTGGAGGATGCTGCGATGAGTTCGTGAGAGGTCTAGGCCGTCGTCTCCCAGTCAACTTTGGGTTGCTGGACCGTTGTCTCCTTATAATGTAATTATTTATTTTGTATAGAACTCCTGTTGTATATAAAGATGTGACATTCGATCCTGTGTCATGATTCATCATATGTGTGAGACTTGGTCCCAGCACACCTGGTGATTATGTTTAGCCCGGGTTTTGGACCCCTAAAATCCGGGTGTTACAGGGCCTAACCATGCTTTTATGTATAAGGGTGAGACATCTAGCTCTAGGCAACCAACCCGTGCCAAGTTGCCTAAAAAGAAAACTCCTAATGCATCAAATGATCAGGATATTTCATTCAAAACTTTTGATGCATCATATGTGCTTACTAACAAATCCAGCAAGGTAGTTGCCAAGTTTGTTGGGGGCAAACACAAGGGCTCCAAGACTTGTGTTTGGGTACCCAAAGTTCTTGTTTCTAATGCCAAAGGACCCAAAACCGTTTGGGTACCTAAAGTCAAGAACTAAAATTGTTTTGTAGGTTTATGCATCCGGGGGCTCAAGCTGGATACTCGACAGCGGGTGCACAAACCATATGACAGGGGAGAAAAAGATGTTCTCCTCATATGAGAAAAACCAAGATCCCCAACGAGCTATCACATTCGGGGATGGAAATCAAGGTTTGGTCAAAGGATTGGGTAAAATTGCTATATCACCTGACCATACTATTTCCAATGTTTTTCTTGTAGATTCTTTAGATTACAATTTGCTTTCCGTATCCCAATTATGTCAAATGGGCTACAACTGTCTATTTACTGATGTAGGTGTTACTGTCTTTAGAAGAAGTGATGATTCAATAGCATTTAAGGGAGTGTTAGAGGGTCAGCTATACTTGGTAGATTTTGATAGAGCTGAACTCGACACTCGCTTGGTTGCTAAGACTAACTTGGGTTGGCTCTGGCACCGCCGACTAGCCCATGTTGGAATGAAGAATCTTCATAAGCTTCTAAAGGGAGAACACATTTTAGGACTAACCAATGTTCATTTTGAGAAAGACAGGATTTGTAGCGCATGCTAAGCCGGGAAGCAAGTTGGCACTCATCATCCACACAAGAACATCATGACTAGTGACAGGCCACTGGAGCTCCTACACATGGATTTATTCGGCCCGATTGCTTACATAAGCATCGACGGGAGTAAGTACTGTCTAGTTATTGTGGATGATTATTCTCGCTTCACTTGGGTATTCTTTTTGCAGGAAAAATCTCATACCCAAGAGACCTTAAAGGGATTCTTGAGACGAGCTCAAAATGAGTTCGGCTTAAGGATCAAGAAAATTAGAAGCGACAATGGGACAGAGTTCAAGAACTCTCAAATTGAAGGCTTTCTTGAGGAGGAGGGCATCAAGCATGAGTTCTCTTCTCCCTACACTCCACAACAAAATGGTGTAGTGGAGAGGAAGAATCGAACTCTATTGGACATGGCAAGAACCATGCTTGATGAGTACAAGACACCGGATCGGTTTTGGGCCGAGGCGGTCAACACCGCCTGCTACGCCATCAACCGGTTATATCTACACCGAATCCTCAAGAAGACATCCTATGAACTCCTAACCGGTAAAAAGCCCAATATTTCATATTTTAGAGTTTTTGGTAGCAAATGCTTTATTCTTGTTAAGAGAGGTAGAAAGTCTAAATTTGCTCCTAAAACTGTAGAAGGCTTTTTACTAGGATATGACTCAAACACAAGGGCATATAGAGTCTTTAACAAGTCCTCAGGACTTGTTGAAGTTTCTTGTGACGTTGTGTTTGATGAGACTAACGGCTCTCAAGTAGAGCAAGTTGATCTTGATGAGATAGGTGAAGAACAGGCTCCATGCATAGCGTTAAGGAACATGTCCATTGGGGATGTGTGCCCTAAGGAATCCGAAGAGCCTCCACATGCACAAGATCAACCATCCTCCTCCACGCAAGCATCTCCACCAACCCAAAATGAGGACGAGGCTCAAGTTGATAAAGATGAAGAACACAATGATGAGCTACCTCAAGACGACGGCAATGATCAAGGGGGAGACGCAAATGATGAAGACAAGGAGGATGAACAACCAAGGCCGCCACACCCAAGAGTCCACCAAGCAATACAACGAGATCACCCCGTCGACACCATCCTCGGCGACATTCATAAGGGGGTAACCACTCGATCTCGTGTTGCACATTTTTGTGAGCATTACTCTTTTGTTTCCTCTATTGAGCCACACAGGGTAGAGGAAGCACTACAAGACTCGGATTGGGTGATGGCAATGCAAGAGGAGCTCAACAATTTCACGAGGAACGAGGTATGGCATTTAGTTCCACGTCCTAACCAAAATGTTGTAGGAACCAAGTGGGTCTTCCGCAACAAACAAGACGAGCATGGTGTGGTGACAAGGAACAAAGCTCGACTCGTGGCCAAGGGGTATTCACAAGTCGAAGGTTTGGATTTCGGTGAAACCTATGCACCCGTAGCTAGGCTTGAGTCAATTCGTATATTATTGGCCTATGCTACTTACCATGGCTTCAAGCTTTACCAAATGGACGTGAAGAGTGCCTTCCTCAACGGACCAATCAAGGAGGAGGTCTATGTTGAGCAACCTCCCGGCTTTGAAGACAGTGAGTACCCTAACCATGTTTATAGGCTCTCTAAGGCGCTTTATGGGCTCAAGCAAGCCCCAAGAGCATGGTATGAATGCCTTAGAGATTTCCTTATTGCTAATGGCTTCAAAGTCGGCAAAGCCGATCCTACTCTATTCACTAAAACTCTTGACAACGATTTGTTTGTATGCCAAATTTATGTTGACGATATCATATTTGGGTCTACTAACAAATATACATGTGAAGAATTTAGTAGGATCATGACACAAAAATTCGAGATGTCTATGATGGGGGAGTTGAAATATTTTCTAGGATTCCAAGTCAAGCAACTCCAAGAAGGCACTTTCATTAGCCAAACGAAGTATACTCAAGACATTCTAAGCAAGTTTGGAATGAAGGATGCCAAGCCCATCAAGACTCCCATGGGAACAAATGGGCATCTCGACCTCGACACGGGAGGTAAGTCCATGGATCAAAAGGTATACCGGTCGATGATTGGTTCATTGCTTTATTTATGTGCATCTCGACCGGACATTATGCTTTCCGTTTGCATGTGTGCAAGATTCCAAGCCAACCCTAAGGAATCACACCTTACGGCCGTAAAACGAATCTTGAGATACTTGGCTTATACTCCTAAGTTTGGGCTTTGGTACCCTCGGGGATCCACATTTAATTTGATTGGTTATTCGGATGCCGATTGGGCGGGGTGTAAGATTAATAGGAAGAGCACATCGGGGACTTGCCAGTTCTTGGGAAGATCCTTGGTGTCTTGGGCTTCAAAGAAGCAAAATTCGGTCGCTCTTTCTACCGCCGAAGCCGAGTATATTGCCGCAGGCCATTGTTGCGCGCAATTGCTTTGGATGAGGCAAACCCTGCGGGACTATGGTTACAAATTGACCAAAGTTCCTCTTCTATGTGATAATGAGAGTGCAATCCGCATGGCGGATAATCCCGTTGAGCATAGCCGCACTAAACACATAGCCATTCGGTATCATTTTCTTCGGGATCACCAACAAAAGGGGGATATCGAGATTTCATACATTAACACTAAAGATCAATTAGCCGATATCTTTACCAAGCCTCTTCATGAATAATCTTTTACCAAACTTAGGCATGAGCTAAATATTCTTGATTCTAGGAATTTCTTTTGCTAATTTGCACACATAGCACACAAATATACCTTTAATCATATCTCTTTTATATATGCTATGACTAATGTGTTTTCAAGTGTATTTCAAACCAAGTCATAGGTATATTGAAAGGGAATTGGAGTCTTCGGCGAAGACAAAGGCTTCCACTCCACTCTACTACTCATCTTTCGCCGTCACTCCAAGCATCTCTCCAACTTTGGTATAATCTTCACTCATTTATTTTATGACCAAAGGAGGAGAAAGTACTTCGTTGGGCTCTAATAATTCCGTTTTTTGGCGATTCATGCCAAAGGGGGAGAAAATATGAGCCCAAAGCAAAAGGACCGCACCACCACCTAATTTTAAAAATTTGGAGATTTGGAGATTTTTAAATTGGTCAATTTCAAAAGGGGAGGAAGTAGTATTTCAAAAATGGTATATCAAAACCCTCTTGAACAATAAGAGGAGGATCTCATTTAGGGGGAGTTTTGTTTAGTCAAAGGAAAAGCATTTGGATCAAAGGGAGAAAATTTCAAAACTTGAAAATGCTTTGCAAAAATCTTATTCATTTACCTTTGACTATCTTGCAAAAGGATTTTGAAAAGAATTTACAAAAGAATTTGCAAAACAAAACATGTGGTGCAAATGTGGTCCAATATGTTAAAAACAAAGAAACAATCCATGCACATCATGTAAGTATTTATATTGGCTCAATTCCAAGCAACCTTTGCACTTACATTATGCAAACTAGTTCAAATTATGCACTTTTACACTTGCTTTGGTTGTGTTGGCATCAATCACCAAAAAGGGGGAGATTGAAAGGGAATTAGGCTTACACCTAGTTCCTAAATAATTTTGGTGGTTGAATTGCCCAACACAAATATTGGACTAACTAGTTTGCTCTAGTGTGTAAGTTATACAGGTGCAAAAGGTTCACAACAAGCCAATTAAAAAGACCAAAGCTGGGTTCAAATTAGAAAGCTAAAGGCATCCCGAAAGGCTCCCTGGTCTGGCGCACCGGACTGTCCGGTGGCGCACCGGACAGTGTCCGGTGCACCAGGGAACTGCGCACAGAACTCTTCACTCTCAGGAATTTCCAAAGGCCACTCCGCTATAATTCACCGGACTGTCCGGTGTACACCGGACATGTCCGGTGCTCCAAGGAAGAACGGCCTCAGGAACTCGCCAGCCTCGGGTTTTCACTTCGGCTGCTCCGCTAAAATTCACCGGACTGTCCGGTGTACACCGGACTGTCCGGTGTAACAGCGGGGCAACGGCTATATAGGCGCCAACGGCTACCTGCAGCGCATTTAATGCGCGCCAGAAGCGCGCAGTCGTCAGGCACGCGGGAGCAGGCGCACCGGACAATCTACAGTTCATGTCCGGTGTGCACCGGACATCCAGGCGGGCCCCGAAGTCAGAACTCCAACGGTCAAATTGCAACGGCTTTGGTGACGTGGCTGTCGCACCGGACATGTCCGGTGTGCACCGGACTGTCCGGTGCGCCATCGAACAGACAGCCTCACCAAACGACTAGTTTGGTGGTTGGGGCTATAAATACCCCCAACCACCCACCATTCATTGCATCCAAGTTTTCCACTTCTCAACTACTTACAAGAGCTCTAGCATTCAATTCTAGACACACCCAAGAGATCAAATCCTCTCCAAATTCCACACAACGCCCTAGTGATTAGAGAGAGTGATTTGCTTGTGTTCTTTCGAGCTCTTGCGCTTGGATTGCTTTCTTCTTTCTTGATTCTTTCTTGTGATCAAACACTCACTTGTAATTGAGGCAAGAGACACCAATCGTGTGGTGGTCCTTGCGGGAACTTTGTGTTCCAAGTGATTGAGAAGAGAAAGCTCACTCGGTCCGAGGGACCGTTTGAGAGAGGGTAAGGGTTGAAAGAGACCCGGCCTTTGTGGCCTCCTCAACGGGGAGTAGGTTTGAGAGAACCGAACCTCGGTAAAACAAATCCGCGTGTCTCACTTCATTATTTGCTTGCGATTTGTTTTGCACCCTCTCTCGCGAACTCTATTATATTTCTAACGCTAACCTGGCTTGTAGTTGTGATTATTTTTGAGAATTTCAGTTTCGCCCTATTCACCCTCCTCTAGGCGACTTTCACTTTGTGGTAGTGGCATCTCTAGAACAGGAAGCAGATTAGAACAAAGTTAGCTATGAACCACTGCTTTCTAGGCCCCAATCTCACAAAAGCAGTATCTATGAACCACTGCTCTGTCGATCTCACCTTGAGGGACTTCGCCTTCTACCCTGCATCGCCTGCTTAAACTTCACCGGCGGCAGCCACCGCCAGCAACTTACCAAACAATGCTAGGCATAACCATTAGTAAACTGAAAGTGATACACCAAAGTTGCAATGAATACCTTTAGGAACTTGATCAAATCCAAAAGCTAAAGTGGATGCAAACATTCATGGAGATATTGACCAGGTGGGGTTGTTAAGGAAGTTGGTGTCACGATAGGAAAATGTATTTTCCTCTCCCAACTTTCCTAATCATCCTGCTAAGTGTTAAAAAAGATACGGTACTTATCAGAAACTCAAATTTAATAGGTTGGAAAAATATAACTACACAACAACAAAATAGAAAAAAAATTAAGTTGTCAACCACAACATGGTTGTTCAAAGCACTACAAGTAATAACAAAATGATTTAAAGAAGAAAATTGCAGAGCAAAAATAGAACTGTCATTGTGAGGCAGAAATGCCCGTCGAGGTAAAAATCTATGTAACAAAACAAAATAGTTTAGTTTCTTTAGGCACAGAGTTTATCTTCCGCATCTGGGGCCTGGAAGATGCAGAGGGGAGAGAAGACACCACTACTTGACATCTAAGTGTGATATTTTTTTGCATATTTGGCAATACCCCACACCTATTCTACATACAACTATTTCAGACTCCAGTCCTGTCAAGTACATATGAATATCAAAGCAACAATAAACCAGGCCAAGCTCAACGCCAATTGTGTTGGTACAGGAGTCAAATAGACAATAGTGAAGCTCAATGGTCATGATAAATATATCAAATATTGATTACAATCTAAAATCAACTTTTAGCTAATCGCATTTACTAATCCAAAACCCATGTGTATGGCAGTAGATTCCACGCATCAACTGGGTTCCACCCTGATCAGCGAAGAAACACAATTACGTCCTTGGTTTATTGCTTATATTGCTGGTATATCATATGGTAGTCCTCTAAGTCAATCGATACCAAGGAGTGTTAATACTATACTTGTGCTGGTGTGGATAGGCAGCTAGACACTACGCGAATTAGTTCAATCACTAAATACCATGATGTACAATTAACTAAACATATAGGCTAAGCATCAGAAGCTCGACCACAAAGACAGTTGAGCACCCCTTTGACTGCCAGCCAAGCATACCAAAAATATTTCATGCATGTCTCGATCCATTCGGTTGGTCACAACATTCAGTTCTTTGGCATCCCACATTCAGAATTGTTCGTTTAAGTAGCACAAAAGAACTCTGCCTTGTTTTTGAAAGCATCAGTTGTACAAGTGAAGAGAAGAAAAAACTACTGGTTCATCACGACTGACTACTACAACAAAGCAGGAGGAGCAAAATGCATTGCAATCTGAGCTGAGCACATTGGAAAACACAATTAAGAATACCAAAGATGATGTCTCACGAGCAGAAAGCAGAGCGCAAAATGCAGAAATAAGGTGTATGGAGCTAACTGTACCTAATATAGAGCTTAATGGGGAACTAAATGCCCTTAAAAGCGAGAAGTCAGATAAGACCAGTCTTTTGGAGAAGAAACTTACAGAGTCAAATACCCAATTAGAGCATGGAAAGGCAGCGGTTGATGCCATTGTTGAACAGCAAGGTATGCTGAAATGTACGATGTCTGATATGGAACATATTATTGAAGATCTGAAGGGTAAAGTTTCAAAAACTGAAACCAGAGCTGAGTGTGCTGAGTCAAAATGCACACTGTTAACAGACACAAATTTAGAACTTAGTGAAGAGCTAGCATTTCTAAGAGGTCGAGTAGAAAGTCTAGAGAACTCGTTACATGAAGCCAACCATGCGAAGGTGTCCACTGCCAAGGACATTGTTGTGAAAACTAAAATTATTACTGATTTGGTCAGAAAATTGGCACTGGAAAGAGAACAACTTCATCTCCAGGTATATGCACACATTTATTTTTAGAAGAAAATTCATAGTTATCAGCTGCACCATATCAGCTTGCTCAATCTGAATAGTAAAAGTACACCTATACACACCTTAATATTCTTGAACACCCTTTTGTTCTCTAGATAAATTATGATATTGTTCTCTGGATCAAAATTACCTTCAGAAATTCATATAGAAGCGCGACTAACTGGATGTGTATAATGGGTAATTGTCCCTGTTGACACAGATGCTGTAGCAGCTACAAGATAGAGTCTTTTAACCTGTCTCTCCTCTTACAAAATGCAAAAAAAGGAGGGGTCATTGGTAGTAGGTTCGTAGAGCAAAAACATGTTGAATTACAGTCAGGAAGTAACATACCCTTACCAGTCCATGGCCTGTGTGTACGAGGCTGGCCTCCTGCAATCTGCTCTCTCAATACCTCTTCTAAATGAAGGAAATGCATTAGACTTTACAGTGCTCCACTGACCTTAGTACTTGCCATCACCTCTTGTTTTGTCATCAATCATACATTCACGTTGACAACCTCTGCCAAAGATGAAGATGGCATCAGACTAATCATAGACCGTTTATTATTTGTAAGTTCTGTTTCTAGTGCAATTAGATCTTGAATATAATCTTCTTGCTATTTTTGCAAATGATGTTGCCTCTATTGTTGCTTCATAATACTAAACCTTAGAACTTGGAAGAAAGAGACCATACCTTCAAATCATTAATTGGCATTGAATCTGGAGAAGTGCTCCTGTCTTTAATTTTTCTATGGTTCAGTTCTTTCAATCGACAAGATGAGAATGTATGCCTGCAAGACAAATAAGTACAGTCACACCGTCTCAGAAGGCTGCTTGGTAAATAAGGATGCTTTGTAAATTTAAGCGCCAAGTTGGAAGGTGCAAACCAGAAGATCACAACACCAAGACAACAACATGTTCAGGAATCTAATCTACAATATCCCTACCTCTGTTTCACTATATTTATCCACAGCAGACCAGATGCACTAAATAAGTAACAGATCCAAGAAAAAAAAGTGAACCGACTATCTGTGCCCATATTAAATGTTACTATACAATATTTCTCTTCTATCAAATCATTTAGTTAGGGGTAGGGAGTGGAAGTATTGCAATAACTAAACTCCCATAAGTCATATCCTCCAAAGACATACATTATTTGACCTGAAGCCATGTGCAAAGATAGCAAAACAAAAGTGAAGCAATAAGTACTTCATAGAACTGTAGATATTTCATTCAGATTTACTTAGAAAAAATACTTTAGCTTATGGTTCACAAGTTCACAGTTTGATTGAAATGAGCTACAAAATTTACTCTATACAATTTTGTCAAAACTCACATCTTCAGGAAGCAGTGTCTCAAAATGTTTGTCCATCACAAAAATGTTTGTATATTTTTAAAGAAAAAACGAAGTGCAATGACTGCAATAACTCCACTCCACATCCCTGTAAAAAAGTATTCATGTTGGTATTTTCCCTTTAAGAAAAAACATATCTTAGTTTGTAACCACGCATGGGAGATACGTTGTTGTCGTTGTGATCATCTAAACTTCTAATGAATTGGGGAAAAACAAAGGACTCTTGTAGTAGTTGTAGCTACTTTGTCCGTTTGAGTAGAAGAAGACAAGCGGCGTCTTTGGGAGTGTCAGCTTCGGCAAACGCGCGCACAAGAACTCTCCCCGCATTCTACTCATCTTGGGAGCGGGCTGGATCGGCTGGCGATCGTCGTCGTCGCTGCGCAGGCGGCGGTGCCGGTGCCTGTAGCGGCGGCGTTCGCGGTCGTCGTCGTCGCTGACAGCCACCGACGACCACTGCCGCTTCTCCTCCTCCTCCTCGCCGCCGCAGTAGCGGGGGAAGGGCACGAAACCGGGTGCTGCTACGGCGACGTCGAGGAAGAGGAGCCGCGGGCGGGAGGTGAATCGCGGCCGGGGGGGCGCTGGATCCGCGTGCGGGCGGTGAATCGCGCGGGGGGGGGGGGGGGAGCGGGCTGGATCGGCTGGCGGTCGTCGCTGCGCAGGCGGCGGTGCCGGTGCATGTAGCGGCGGCGTTCACGGTCGTCGTCGTCGCTGATAGCCATCGACGACCACTGCCGCTTCTCCTCCTCCTCGCCGCCGCAGTAGCGGGGGAAGGGCACGAAGCCGGGTGCTGCTACGGCGACGTCGAGGAAGAGGAGCCGCGGCCGGGGGGCGCTGGATCCGCGTGCGGGCGGTGAATCGCGGGGGGGGGGAGCGGGTTGGATCGACTGGCGGTCGTCGCTGCGCAGGCGGCGGTGCCGGTGCATGTAGTGGCGGCGTTCGTGGTCATCGTCGTCGCTGACAGCCATCGACGACCACTGCCGCTTCTCCTCCTCCTCCTCGCCGCCGCAGTAGCGGGGGAAGGGCACGAAGCCGGGTGCTGCTACGGCGACGTCGAGGAAGAGGAGCCGCGGGCGGGAGGTGAATCGCGCGGGGGGGGGGGGGCTGGATCCGCGTGTGGGGCGGGCGGTGAAATCGCGCGGGGGGGGGGGGCGCTAGATCCGCGGGCGGGCGGGCGGTGAAATCGCGGTGGAGGGGCTGGCGTGCGCGGGATTCGCGGCGTGGCTGTTGAGGCGGGGGCAGTCTACACTGTCCCCTTAATAGTTAGTAGAGATATAAGCTCTTTTTACCACTTTACCACACATGGCCTGTATCTCTGCTTCTCTGTTGAATGTTTAAGTTTTGTTCTCAATATTCCGGTGGTTTACTTTTATTTTCCTTGAGTAAAAGTTCATGGGCGAACTAACATCTATTGAAATCTTGAGAACAGTAAGCCTCCCCACTAGTAAAAGGCTAAAAGCAGTAAGGGTTATCTCAAGAATATTAATTCCAAGCTAGATACTAATTTTAAAAAGTTTTAAAAAATAAAATTTTAAATTCTGAGCTAAATACTCCCTTAGTCCCAATATATTAGTTGTTTATGTGTCGGTTTTATGTCTATATTTCAATAGATGGTGATAAATCAAGACATATATATAAAAACATGTATACCAAATATTATATAAATCTAATAATTATCTAAAACGAATTTTAGTTTGGAACGAGGTGTTCTATTTGGTTCGTAACATAAATTTTATTCCTCTAGCTCCAAAACGAGGCCCTATTTTGGAGTAAATTTTTTTTTACGGTTTCTAGGTAATCTCATGGTTTTTAGTAATGCTATAGTATTTTATGACATAAGGTGTTTGGTTGTATTCTCCAAAACAATATTGCCAAAATTATACTACCTCCGTTCTCGAATTTTTATCTCTTGCTAGTTCATTTTTAATTAAACCGTGACAAAATAAAAAAAGAGCGAATGCTGTAGTATTCTAGAGCCAGTTTATTTCGGGTTTTTTAGCTTGTGGGCACCAGAAGCTATTGCAGACTGCCAAATGGATATTTTTTTAGCCTGCTTTTATAAGAATCACTTTAGTCAAAATTGTCCAAAATCAATGTAAACGCAAAATTGGTCGAGTCGTCCAGAAGTAAACCCTATGAACTCTTTTATCGTACGAAACTGTCACTTTTTCCGGATGTAATCTCTGTGATATTTAGATTCTCTGCACAACAAAATTCTCCATACAACCTAATTCTCAGAAATCCTCCTAAAAAAGTTAAACCAAACAGACCCTAGAGGCCTAGATACCATGTTATTTTTAGAGTATTGAAAATTTCACTCTAAACTAAAATTTTCATGTTTTAACTATCCTTTATTTAATACTATGATTTACAATGTTGTATTCAAATAATATTTCTAAAAACTATGATAGTTTAGAGTTGACCAAAACTACAATATCCCTGTAACAATTACAAAGTATATCGTAAAACATTGCTGACAAGCCCTGAAATAAAGGATCCAAATGGTGACTTTACAGTTTTTCTCTCACGTCATTAATAGCAACATGGCACTTTGGTATACAATACCACACATCACAAAATACATGTACAGCCGAGTACGGCACAGCAGTAGACTATAGCCATTCTAGTACCCAGCTACCCTCCTCGCTACACACTCACAGTCACAGCCAGCCCACTCCACGAAAAAACCTTGCCCAGTATGACCCGCCCCTCCTCACTTCCTCCTCCACCGCGGCCATCGCCGGCGCCGGCGGCACCGGAACAGGCGCCTCTCCGACGCCCCAGATCCCTTCGAGGACCTGCTCCAGGCTAGCCGGAACCCCGCAAGTCTGCGCTGCAGGTGCCGCAACAACAGCGTCGAACACCTCCTGTAGGCCGACGACGCGGCGGCTCACGGCGCGCCGCGCGTCCCGCACGGCCGGGTAGCGCCCCGGCACGGCGTCCAGGCGGAGCAGCACGGCCATGAGCGCCTCGGAGAACCGGGCCCGCTCGCGCTCGTCGCCGCGGACGGCATCCACGGTCTCCTGCCGCTGGAGCAGCCGCTCGAGCCGCGTCGCCTCGGCGTCGGCCCCGCGCACGGCCGCGGCGTGCCGCCTGACCAGGTAGCCCCGCAAGGCCGCCTGGATCTTGGCGGCGGCCGCCGCCGCCGCCGCCGCGTCGGGCGGTCCCGCCCGAGCCCGTTCTGGTAGAGACGTGATGGGGATTTGCACGGTGGTCTTGGGCTTGTGGCTGTGGCTGGGCCTGGGGTTGGGGTTGGAATCGACGGCGACGAAGACGAATTGCGAGGCGGAGGTGTAGTGGTGGTGGGATCCCATGGGTACCTTGGAGCGAGCGCAGGCGCAGCTTTGGATCAGTGGAGCGAGGAGGGCGTGCAGTTCCAGCAGCTGTGTTCGGCGGCCGTGGCCCGTGGGCGATGTCTGGAATCGTCGAGCGCACAGGCACAGCGACACAGCGTTGTGCGCAGTGCACTCGTGGTCAGGTCTGGATACACTAGTAGTGAGTAGCGAGTAGGTACTAGGCAGTGGCAACTGGCGAGTGTGCATAGCGTAGCCAAACTATGGCCAATGCTGCCGACACAATCAACAGCTCGAACCACCAGGAAAGAGGGGTCCTCCGGAGACCGGAACCTATCCGGAAACGTGATCAAAAGCGCACCCCACCTCGCGTCGGAATCAACCGCGCCCCTGCCCAGGCCCCGGCCAGAGCGATGTGCGCAGAGACGTCGTCCATGGTCAGAACACTAGTCCGACAAGGCTGGTATGTGGTAATAAAATCTGTTCAAACGTCTGAGTTGGGTCGGATTAAAGTCAGATTCCATATGTTTGGATGATGCATGGTGGTAGCCTGGACCGTATATTATAAACCATGTTCCTTATACATAGACAAGATCTGTACATAAGGTTTTATTTAGAAAAACAACTTTAAAAGTATTCTTGTTCTGTGGCAGCGCCTGCACGCACGGAGATACCTTTTGGCTGCGTATCCGTGGAGCCTGGCCGCGCCCCTCGTTTTCCGTCAATGCAGTCTGTAGAACGCGTGGAGATACCTTTTGGCTTCGATGATCCGTAGAACGCAGGTGCGGGCTGTGCGGGTGCACGCCTGCGCACTCCCAACCAAACAGACGAATTCGTTTGGCACGGACGTGTCTGACCTGTGTATAGTGTTCGGTTGGATCAGGTTGGTTCGTCTCTTTCGATTGCACGCGTCGGGTCGGGTTTTCTCAATTTTGGTCAGGTTTTTTTTTCCTTCGAGTCGAGTTTTTTTAGTTCATCAGATTTTGCTTCAAAAATCATATCTTGTATCCAACTCGGATAAAAAAATTATAGCTTGTATCCGCTCGTCACATAGATCGGATCGGGTTTCTTTTGGCGGGCCGAATTGGTTGTGTCAGATGGCTATGATCAGGTTTATGTGGTATCCTTGCCACGCGGGCATAGGTGCTCTCATCGTCTCCTCCTCCTCCTGCGGCCTCGTCTTCCCGCCTTCTGATCAAGACCGAGGCTATTCCCAATATATAATTTGTTTATTACATAGGTTTTAACTATAAAAAAATAGAGAGTTTGGTTTGTGAAATATGTTGTCTAATTCACCCCTTTCACTTAAAGGTCATGATTTCTTTTGTCCTGAATAAATAGCTAAATATTAGGCCATTGTTTAATCTGTTTAAATGTTTAGACCAAGAATAACTTCATAAGGAATCAAGTGATGTGGGGTAGGGGTGGTGTTAAAAATTGAAGAGTGGAGCCCCACTAGATATCCTTAAATTTACCAGAAGAGCAAGTTTATTAATAGAGTCAATCTGGTTGTAAGGATCCATGTAGTCTGTCATTTGGCCTATCTGTATAGTGGTTAACTATTCACTATTAATGTAAGACCTTATTATTTCTCTCACAAGGCTTCTTGATTCTTATGTCGAAGTTGGCTATAAGTTTACAACTCACATCTTCTCTCTTCTCCATTTTAGCATTTAGCCAGATTATAGCCTCTTAATATACTTGCTCTATGCTCGGATGCCTTACCAATCTTCATCCATCTATCAATATTTTGACTCTCCAACTTTTAATGCCACTTGTAAAACCACTTCCCATATTACCAATTGACTGTCGTTCTCTCTAGTTTAAGGTGGGACATGTGCTCCATATATTCATGGGAGCCATCACATCTATAATTCCCAGCCACACTGTAGCATACTTTGCTCATATGCAACAACCAACAAAGGAGCAAAAACATATAGGGAGCGCATCTACCGTACTTAGGAAACAATGGTTTCAGAATTCTAGAACCTGTTTTCGATTTTTTTAATCTGATTCATCGGTAATATTATTTTTTTAGAAATGGAATCGGTTATCGAAATCTTGTATTGAAATCACCGTGGTGTTCTACCGATTGTTTCCTTTGGTTATCGAAATTAGTCGAAATTTACCAAATTTATGTCTCGGGATCGTCCGGAATTAATAATAAAGCCTGGTAGGTATGAAACGTTTTCGGAATTCCAAAAACCGTTTTTGTTTTTTTCATCCAAATCATTGGTTATCAGAATTTTGTATCAAAATCGGTGGTGTTTTACCAACTATTTTCTTTAGTTACGGAAATTAGTCGAAATTTACTGAATCTAGGTCTCAGAATTGTCCAAAATTAATAACAAAGCCCGATATGTATGAAAATAGTTTCATATTTTTTTGGAATTTAGGAAACCATTTTTTTATTTTTTCGATCCAAATTCACCGGTAACGGTAATTTACGGAAACATAATCAGTTATCGGAATTTTGTATCGGAATCAGTGTGGCGTTTTACCGACCGTTTCCTTCGGTTACCGAAATTAGTCGGAAATTATCTAATTTAAGTCTTGGAATTATTCAGAATTAATAAGAAAGCCTAATATGTAAGAAAACAATTTTGGGATTTATTTGGAATTCTAGAAACTGTTTTTAGCTTTTCGACCAGATTCACCGGTAAGGGTAATTTTTTAAAACAAAATCGGTTATCGGGATATTGTGAACTTGTTGTATTGTGAACTCGTGATCTTCGTAAACTTGTCAACTTGTGAAATGTGAGTATGTGAACTTGTGATCCTTGTGAACTTGTTGTGTTGTGAATTATGAACTTTTGATCTTTGTATACTTGTTATATTGTGAACTTGTCATGGGTGTGAATTATGAACTTGTCAACTTGTGATCTTTGTGAACTTGTAAATTGTGAACTTATTATGTTTTCAACGTGTGATAATTGTGATATTGTTATATTTTGAACTCGTTATATTGAAATATTTTCATACTGTTATGTTTATCGATCATATTTTAAATTTCAACAGTCATCGATGCATTTTTCGTTGCGAACTTCCGTTTCCGATGTTTTCGAAATACCAATTTCGTTTCCGTATCCGGAGTTACTGTTTTCGATCTGGTTTCCAATAAAAAAAATAAAAACGAAAATGGTTTTAGCATTTGTGAGCCGTTTTCATCCCTACCCTAACTATACTAGCTAACATGTGATACAAAGATTACAAAGATAGGCGGAAACTAACCATAGCGAGTTTGGTACTCAAGTTAAGAACAATGTACCCCTCTACATTGACGAATTGGAGCATAAGTTAGAAGAGATCGAAGACTCCAAGGACCGGCACACATAAAATACTACTGTTGTCCTTCACTTCGCTAAATCATGTCAAGTGGTATTAGGGCATATACATCTTATATAATTGCTTTATATCTTAAAGGGTACCAAGGGGTAAGTACCAAAAAAATAGACAAGAGATGGTATCTTGGTGAAGAAATGTCTCTAGCACATTTTTCTAAGTCTATTTACGGTTCTACCTATACAACCCACATAAATAAGTCGCATTTTAAAAGATTCTAGTGAATAAGATACAAGACTTAGATACACCATACATTGAGGTGTATGAAATAATTTATTAGGTATATGGTTAGAGAACAACAATATAGTATTGATACATATCCTTACAGGAAGCAAAGGTAGCAATGTTGGTAGCAGAGCATCTTTGTCGTTCATGTTTCTGGTCAAACACAAGGCCAGCCTGCACCGGCCGGTCACCGCAAAATTCCAATAATCCAATCACTCATTCCCTCTCCCTCCCTCTCTCAGGCGCGATGCAAGCCGCGTTATTTTGGGGGTCTGTAGGCAAGATCCTGAACAGGGAACGCACGGCACGCTCCAGGAAGCCACAAAAAAAAACAGGCACCCACCACGCTCAGGCGAATGCGATGGCATTGCGCAGCCATGAAACGGCCGAGATCACCAGAGCCATTGGATACCTACCACTCATGTCCCCTCGATCTGTCTCATCAAGGACTTGGACGGAGGAGGACCAGGACGTCCATCGAGCGCTGGCAAGGCAATGCATGCCGCATGCGACACGATACGAGACGGAACTTGCCAAATGCTCCCAGGACCACGCCCGAAAATCAGGTGCTACCCTGCCCCTGCTAGCGCGGCCTAGCGTCCTGACGCGGGGACCGGCCGGCGGCCCACGCCTCAGCCGAGGCTCGGCACGGCAGTCGGCGGAACTGCACTGCACGCTCCCAGGCAGCGCCGCCGCAGCTGCAGCTCGTCGGCACAGCATGCACTCTCCGTGTCCTCGCTTTGGCTTTGGCCGCGCGCGGAGGGCACAGTGGAGCGGGCAGGCACCGGTCGTCCGGACCTGCGCTGTCCGCGCCAGCGAGCCGACCACGATTTTATGGGAGAATTCAGACAGCGACGACCGCACCTGCATGCGCGGGCTCGTGCTCGTTCTCATGCGCGAGGTTTTTCTGGCTGGATGCGGCCGGACCGCCAATTCGCGAAACAAGCGGGGCAAGCGCTGTACTGCTGTCCGCCTGTCCCCGACTCGGGCTGTCTCAGTGCACTGCCCAGCACAGCAGGCGTGCAGTGAGCCTCTGAGCCAGCAAGTGAGACAGTGACACCCCATGCCATGAGAACGATGTAGGCAGCTATCAGCTTGCCCAAGGCCCAAGGTGAAGGTTTCCCTTACTGGTTTGGCGGTGATTATACGGAGGGCAAAATTCTAAAGTAAACCATGTACATGCATGCATGTCTGCATATTTTGCTGTAGCGCTGAGATAAAACCATAAACGACCCCATATGAATATGAGAGACAAAAGCTAAAATTTACCCCGGCCACCATGTTAAAGAACGAGCTGTTAGATAACGTTTTTTTTTAATTTTTAGATACCATATTTAGCTACTTAGCTTGTTTTTTTATAAATAATAAATCAAATAAATCAATGCATATAAATATAAATAAGTCGTAATAAAATAAATAATATCTATGTAAAAAAAACTTGAATAAGATGAATAGTCATACAAGATGTCTAAAATTCAAAAAAAAATTCACTGAACGAGAAAGCAAGAGCAAGAAGATGATTGCTTGCTGCAACTGGGAGTAATAAGTAATGTGAGCGACATCGAATGCCTGGCCTGCCCTTGTATGCCGCGACGCCGATACGTGTAGGCCGGCCGGTTACCGCCGCGGAATTTCGACGCCGCTGTTCTCCTCCGTTCTTCGGTGATGGAAAGACGGAGCTGGCGGCAATGGCGGAGACGGCGAAGCTTCCGGCTTGACTTGCATGGTCGTGCCTAGCTCGGTGCCTGGGCCTTGCGATGTGGGTGGAGGGAGAGGTGCGCACTGGGTTGTGGAGAAGGAAGGGAAAGTCGGAGAGAAGGGACGATATATGATACAGCCCAGTAGCAGTAGGGGAGCAGCAGCAAGCTAGGGCCTGTTTGGTTCAGCTTTTTTCTGACCAGCTTTTCTGAGAATCTGGCTATGGGGAGAATCTGGCTGTGTAGAGAATCTGAGTATCATTAGGATTACGTGCGGAGGAAGATAATGGTGTCCATAGGACTCAGGATCTAGAAAATGACAGATTCCTACTATTGTAACGACTCAACCGATTATGTGTTTATGTTGATTTTGAATGGTTTTTACCCAAACAAATTTTATAGAAGCTGACTGAAAAGCTGAGCGTTTGGCAGTCCGTAGCAGCTTTTGATGGCCAGAAGCTCCAAAAAGCTGAAACAAACAGGGGCTATGTACTACCGAGTAATGGCAGGGAACTAGGCAACTAGCGCCTCTTTAAAAGCCTGCATCTTAGGGGCTAGCCATGTTAAGTATTTATGCATTAGATGCTAAAGAACTGAAGTCATCTCGTCATCGTACGTGTTTCCCCTGCATATATATATATATATATATATATATATATATATATATATATATATATATATATATATATATAAACTAAAAAAACTGACAGAGTGACGCATGGAAATGGTGAGTGCATAGTGCTTCTAACATGAGGAAACTGTCATCAGCCTAGGCGAAAGAAGCGTGAACGCTGCAGAGTCAAATTTTTTTTAATCGTTTTGGCTCCTGGAAATCTGGAATGATATAAAACGGGGATTGGATGGGATTTGAAATGCCGTCAGGGAGGGAAGGCAGTCAAGTCAAATTGAAACCTCATGATAATTCATCCCATGTAAAGAAGGAAAATAAAAAGCAGTATAAACAGAAACTTATACAAGGCAAAAACACTTTTGAGTGTATGTTATGTACAGGCACGGTTCAGAGCAGCAACAGCATTACAAGCGATGACCAGTCCAATAAACATATGAACGAATTGACCGACAAGATACATAAAGAGGTAAAACCTTGCATGGGTGCGTGTGCCACAAATACAGAAACTACCCGGCCAGCGACATATACTATCTTTCCCGCCCCGCCCCCTATAGTCTAAGCAGATTCCATGAACAAAGGGCATCTATATCTATCTGCACTTGCTGTATCTATCAAGCTACCATACTCATGAAGCAGAAGTATTAAAAAAACCACTTCTGGTAGCGACGACTTTGGGCACCATGAAAAGCACTGTTCCCTGTATAAAAAAAGCAGCACTGCGTGTGGGAAAAAGAACTGGGCCTGCATAACTATAACCATCAGGACCCTGCCACACCATTTCCGTTTTCAGTGGATGGGGCGTTTGAAGTAGCATCATCCGTTGTCAAATTGGATACGCTATCAGACAGCGAGTTCACCTCATCCAACTCAGATGGTGCTGTCGTTGAAGCACCGTCCTCCGAGGCAATGTCAGAGGCTGCGTCTGAAGCCATGCTAGATGGTTCTGATTGTTCTGGCATTTCAGACTGTGACTGATGCTGATTCTGTAGGCTCCAATACATAATGCTAGCAGTAAGTGTTAGAATCATCTTCTGATTCACCTGTTGAACCAGTGATGAGAGCGTAAGAACGTGATGCCATGATGTAATGCCATGGCTAATAACGATTTGCAAGTAAGAACCAGAGTCGTTGTTTACTAAGTAATGCTAATATCGGGAATTTAACTCATGTTTGGTGGCAGCACTACAAGGAATTTGATATTTACTAGAGATAGCTATTTTACCTCGACGATGTCCTCTGGCAACAGAAACACAGAGCATCCAATCTTCCTTGCAACACTAATGATGTACGTAGCATTCAGCTTCTTGTCCTCATCTGACGTTCAAAAACAAATTGTAGATTAGTTATGATACGGTTTTGAAGTAATTGGTGAAGAAGACAGCATGGTTAGTCAGAAATGAGGTTGTCAAATAGTGAACTGAAAGTAAATGGGCTGAGAACAGACCAGTTTCCCCTTTAGTAACAACTTTCCAGTTCACAACCCTTGGCTGTACTGTGCTAAGAAGCTCAAGGAAGAACAATCCATTTGATAAGCTCTTGTCCTGAAAGGGAAAAACAGGAAACTAAGCAACCGGAGTTTTCTGACAAAAATAGGAATTGAAGTTTTGTTCGTTGGGCACCTTGAAACTTTCCATTCGAGATGTTCTTCCGGACGCTTTCACTTTGCTGTTGGCCCAGTCTAGAATATCGGCGTCAGAAATTTCTTTTCCTTGGGACCCTTGGGAGTGGAATCTCAGTTTGTTTAACAGCTGGAGGATATTGAATCTCATCAATTGCCACAGAAGTGCTGAAAAAATACCAGAAAACTTGAGTTATATGATGCTAAAAACAAGATATTAAGAGCATGATCCATTAGTGCCACTAGCAAAAATTGACGCAGCCAGACTCACCAACAATCAATTTCTTATTTCCCTGAACAATATCGTTTCCAGCCAGATTTACTAAAGAAAACTTCAACTGCTTCCCAATTTTTACAACTTGATTGCAATTCTCCAGTTTTCTAAATGGCAATTTAATTGGAGGTTTTGTTGCCAGCTTCCAATTGACAGATCCAGGAGACACTTTGTCAAGTACCTCAAGAAGTACCCATCTGCATCAAAATGGACATTAATAACCAAATCATTTAGAGACAGAATCTATCGCATGTCTTATTACCCATTGCGAACATCTTCAAAGACATTGTTTACATATGATTCAACCCCAAGGCTGTTGATCCACATCCGAAAGGCTCTTTCTTCTCTAGATACTAGAACATCATCAGGTGTTGCTGTCTGTGTGAGAGTAACTTGTTTGGTGTCACTGGTGAGACCATTCCTGAGCAGCATAACACAATAGCACCCAAGCAAGGATCAGATGACTGGTGATCTGTTAAACTTTCATTGTAAATGTGTCGGAACATGGGAAAATTGACCACATGATTTGGCGAGATAAATCACATATTAGATGTTTTAGGTTTTTTGTGGTATTATGGAAAAAAGGAAGCCATGTTTACCTATGCTGGAATATTTGTGCAACAAATGCAAGATTTAAATTGGCAGATCCCTCAGTGATATCCTTCGGGGTCAAGTATCTCTTACAGTCCAACTTTGCCGCTTGTTCAAGTACTAGTTTTGCCCTCTCGTTCGGATCCTTGGTGTCCAATGTAGTTTCAGGGGAATGCTCTGGAGCAAGAGCTTTCAGAAGGTAAGCATACGCTTCACCATCCTGTACAGAAGAAACCGGTGTGACCATGCTTGTTGAACAGATTAATCACAGAATGAAAAATTGAAAACAATTTTGATGGATCGAGTGCAGTTGACACACATTTCCTATGTTGCCTCTGTCTAAGATGATAATAGCATCTAACTAAGGAATGTGGTGGAATTAAATAACCTTTAGATAACTCGGTCGGGGAGAGAAAGACTGACCTCCCGATATTATATTAAGAAGAGACTGAAACATAATCCCGACCAAGAAAATCCCCGAACACTGGCCCCAGATCACTAGCGGGCCGTCACCGCCCACTCTGCAACGGCCCAGCCGGAGTGTGGCACGCAGGGCGTAACTCAGGAGCGGGCGGGGCACAGCGAGAAGATTTTTTTAACCAAGCCCGAAATTCGTCCCCGAGAGGGATCGAACCCGGGACTTGGAGGTGCTACTCGGAAGCCTTAACCATTACGCTAGAGGCCCTTTCGCAAAGTAGCCTTTAACAAATGTCTAGTTTGTCAATATAATGTAGCGACAAGACAGATCAAGTAGAACTATTAGCAACAAGTGACTGATAAATTCAGTAGCATTTTCGTTTGTCATATGCACCTTCACATCTGAAGAGAAATTGTTAACAGTTTTCTTGTAGCCAGCTTTTTTCAGATGATGGTTCATCCACCGAAGTAGCATCTTTTCTGGAGACAAACTCAAAACCTCGTCTATATCCTGCACAATAAGCAATAAAATGATTTTTGTTTTAAGACATGCAAATATAAGAAATAAACAAAAAAACTATTAGGAAAAAAACAATGACAAAATGGCTATGTTTACCTTGCTGTCATCAAATAGCTCCACCAGCTGTGGTGTCTTCTTGAGGTTAAGATCAGCTAAAAGTTGAATCTGATGAAGCAATATATATTTATTCGATGAAGAAAAGTTCAGCAATAGTCTGAAAGCTGAACCACACCAAAGTATAAGCTCAGTTCAATGCTTACCTTTATGATTTGTGATATCAATCCAAGAACTAAATGAGGCTGCATGCAAAACAATATAAGTTTATTTAAGTAATCAGGTTCTTCAATGGACTGCTTGAATAAAAACTGGGAAATGAGAGCGATAGAGTACATGCAACAAGGTGGCTAAATGTCAACAACATTTAGAGAAGCAGAGTTGACCGACGGGGGTGCGGCGCCATTGCCGTTGGCGGCGAGTCGCGTGACACTCACGTCTAGCGTCTGCTTGCTTCGGGGCCACGTCTGCCAGGGCCGGCAACGGCTCCGGTGCGTGGCAGTGTGTTGCTCACGGCTTGGTGGTGCTCGGTTTCTGTGTGCCCTAACAGAGGGGATGGTGGCCGACAGAGCTGTGCGGCTGCTGTGCAGCCGGCGCGTCGATGCCCCTCTGGAAGGGTTTGTGTGGGGTGTCAGGACAACGGCGACGTCGGAGGTTGCTTGCTTTGACCAGGGTCTTGGCCTGACGTTGTGCTAGGGGCTTCTTGGGCAAAAGCCTTGGCGACGCTTCTTGGGCAAAAGCCTTGGCGACGGTGACGCCCGTGGGCGCCGTTGCCCCTGTTGAGGGCGTCGCATTCTCCAGCATTGTTTTCTATGGGCGAAAGCCTGGTCCATCTCGGACATGCGATGGTGGCGTCCCCAACGTCACTCCCTTCCTGAAGGCGTCGCTTTTGTCGGCCACGACGTCGCCCTCGGTTTGTTGCTTTCGCTTCTCGGCCCCGGTAGGCGGGTGGAGGTGCGGGCTTGCAGCATGAAGTCGGAGCTGCTACGTCAGGGCATGTGGCTCAGCAACGATGACGTGTGGCGATCCCCCTTTCTTCGTGAACTGGGCTGCTTCGGAGGTTGGGCGTCTTACGGGGGCGGAGCAGAGGATCTTGTTTGGAAGTCTCGTTGGTGAAAAATCGAAGCTGCCTCGCGTGGGGTGTCTCGAGGCTTGGCAACGACGGCGCACCGTGGTCTTCCTCCTCCTGTGTTGGTGTTGTGGGTTTAGACGTCGTCGAATTTCCTTTGGTCATGTGTTGTCTGTCTTGGGAAGTCGGAGCTGCTCGTTCTTTGTGTTGAGCTCGACAACGATGACTTTAGAGGGGCTCTGTTTGTGAGGCTGTTGTCGTCTGGGTCGCTTGTGCATCCTGTATAGGTTTTAGGCCCATTTTCCCTTAAAATTGGGTCATTTCTACTCTTCTTAATTGAAAGGCAGAGCTCCTGCCATTACGTTCAAAAAAAATATAGAGAAGCAGATGGGGAATAGAACACGCAGCAAACAGTCAGAGCAATAAAAATATGCGACATGTACAAATAGGTGTAAAGAATAGAGAGAGTAGTATAAAGTACTCCCTCCGTCTAGAAAAAAATGCAATTCTCTCATTTCGAGAAACCAAACTCTTTCAAGTTTGACCATATTTATACTTTCGTAAATATCACTAGATTAGTTGTAAAATATACTTTCGTAATAAACTGATTTGGAGACATTACTTACTGTGAACTTGGTCAAACTTAAACTACTTTAACAGGCACAAATACCATAGTTACATTCTCTGGGAGTAGTAACCACAAGTTAAAGGCATGTACAACTTAGATATTATGTTGCGGCTTTTCAAACACTAGATACATATAAGAGTCTTGTATCTTAGAACATGTACAATGGATGTCTTGAGCTGTGCCTTCGAGTGTGTCTAAGTGAGTGCCTTGAGCTGTGTCTTCGAGTGTGTCTAAGTAAGTAAATGTAAAAAACTTAAGACATGTATCTTGACGAAGACACTATGTCTTGATTCTATGCTCGAGACAGGAGACTAATAGATTGGTCAATTTAATTTATTGAATGCTCTTATTGGTGCAATGAATATAGTAAGACACAGTTTTTAGACACGTCCATTATATTATATTGTGTTTTAGCCATGTCTTATATTTTGGAGTACCGTGTCGTGCAGCAGTGTCAGGATTGTGCATGCCTTATTCACTAGAATCCCTCAAGACATGACTCATTTATGTGGATTGTATGGGTGAAACCGTATCTTAGACTTAGTGAACCGTGCTAGAGACGTCCTTCGCTAAGATATATCTCTTGTATTTTTTTCACTTGCCCTATAGGTACCCCTTAAGATACAGGTCATTTATGTAGGTCGTACATGCCCTAAACATGCATTGTACAATACATTGAAGTATCGTATCGTAGGACATATAATTTGATGAACACCATCACTTAACTTTCCAAGATAAATTAAACTGAAACATATGAGTGAGTTAGAAGTAAGGCGTCAAGGGCAGGCACACATATCATACCCTTCCCTCCACCAAATCCTGTGTGCCAATGTTGACAACAGTGCATCCGATGGCCTTGGCGGAATTGAGGCAGAGCGTGTGATTTTCATTTCTCTCCCATGGGTTAAGAACTCTTTTCTTATTTATTGCCCTCTCATCAATGGTCCCAGGTACAGCTACATTGATCAGTTTGCTGAGAAAATAAGCCATAAATGTACAACCATCAGAAACGTCTAGTCTCAGATTTTTTTTTGTTTAACGAGAAAAAAATGCACTCTGCTTCCAATAACTAGAAAAAGAGAAGCATCTAACCAGAGCAGAACACCATCCCGGATGAGATCGAACAGCTGGTTTCCAGACGGGTCCATGGGCAAGTACTTCTTCAGGAATGGGTCTTCACGGAGGTAAGTATTGATGTGCGCCACATACGAAGATTTCTCTGCCTGATTGAGATTGTGCAGCAGCGTAGTGGTGCTGGACTTGAGGAATGACGACTTGCCACCCCGGCCACCGCCGGCACCACCCTCCTTGGCACTCACCCGCGCCTGCAGATTCAGATACTCCTGCAACAACAACGCACCAAATTCCCCAGTCCCGTCAGAACAAATTGAGAACAGCAATCCATTCCGATCGACATTATAATTGAATAACTCAGAACGGGTAGATGCATGTACCCGAAGGAAGGATTCGAATTCAATCTCCTGATCGCTGTCGGGGTACGACTCGGACAGGAAGGCCGCGATCTCCTCCACAGAGACCACCTCATTGAGCCCCCTCAGCTTCTTCATCATCACCGGGAGATTCTTAGTGGTGACATGGCCGGAATCTCTCTTCAGAGACACGAACTGCCACACCCGCAGAACAAAATTACCAAGCGAATCAAACACAAAGCAACTGCTGTTTCCGGTGCAGAGGAGGAGGAGGGGGACGAAGAAGCAGCCCGCGGATTCGGACGTCACTCACCTTGGCCTTGAGCGATCGGAGCTCGACCTGCGTGAACTGCCCCTGCAGCGAGGGGTCGGACACGACGACACCGACGAATCCGGACATCTCCGCCGGCCACGGGCCGATCCCACCCGCGCCCGAAGCGGCTGCAAGAGGAATCCAGATCAGAGTGGTCACACGACCTGGATGAAATGGCCGGACCCCCTGAAAATAAGGCGCGTCCTGCCGTAGGGACGGCGCGGCGCTGCGAGGAGATACCTTTCGAATCGGTCACGGCAATCCCTCACCCTCTCTGGCGCGCGGTGTCCTTGCGCTGGACGGAAAAGGTGAGCAATGGCGTCCAGGCTTTCCAGATTTCGTGGGGGCCGAGGCGCAGAGGGAAAGTGGTGGAGAGGAGGTGAGGGAAGGGGTGGGGCCGGTTTCTCGTGTTTGTCCTGGCGCCGAATTAGGTTTCTTTGGGTTAAGCCATTGGAATCGAGGAAACAGCTGCTCTTTTTTCCACCTTCCTAGGGCTGAGTTGATAGAAGAAGAAAAAAAGGTTTTTTCTACCCAGAAAGCAAACTTCCAGTAACCATCAAACTTCCGTTAACTATATTATTTATAGAGTAAAAATAAAAATAAAAATGAATAGTAAGACATGTAGGTTTTGTTTAGGTAACTCCAGCTTTATAAAATTTACTAGCTGAATGAATGACCGTGCGTTGCAACGGGAATATATAATACCAGTATACTACGATAACTTATATACAAAATGTGTGTTATATTGTTATGAAAAATGTTTCATAATCAATTTGTGATCCTAGCCATACATAAATATTGTTATTTTAATCTAGTTATTTCACCACTACATTGCAACCATCAGTATCATGCAGACTTCGATATATGCCACGATTTGTATGGTCTCATCATTGGAGAGCACGTTCCACACATAACAGAAAAATTCTCTCGTACATCATTAGTCATCAGACACGCACCACCATATGCTCTTGTTTAAACAAAAAGGTAAGTGTGTATGTGTTTGCGAAGAGAATTAAAGGCAGGCCAGCACAAAAGCTACCCTAACGGTGGCGAGGATGACGAACTGGTCACTGTTGTCGATCCTCCTCTGTGTCACCTCCGGCGCCAAGATGACGCCACAATCCTCGATATAGTAGTCGTCGAACGCACGCGACATGACGAGTACCGATGACTCTTGGTTGGGCTGCCAAACGAAGTGCACCCCGGGCTCATCAGCGAGGTAGTACCCCTGGCCGTTGCACCACCGGATGTGCTATTCCACTACATACATCATGTTCGAGGACACTCACACAACGTCAGCAACGTCCATCGTCCCAGCGCACAAGAATTCATGTCCGGTCAGTAGCGACTTACGTGGCAGGTTGGGCTTCAGGTGGACGATGAGCTGGACGGCGTGATGGCGTCGTCGTCGGATGTGGTGTCCAGAACAACCCGAGAGTCATCGACGTTGGCGACAACCATGAGGCCCCCCTGCTTAACGATGGACGGCGCGGTGCAGCTGCTCTGGACCGCGTCCAAGCGGCAGCTTCGTGGGAGCTTGTCGTACACAGTGGCGCATGCGACCACGTAAGACTGCTTTTAGAGGTCGAACTGACAGTCGCCAAGCTTCTTCTCGTCATCGATGAGCGACAACAACGCGAGTGCCTCCTGCTCATGGAGTTTGTTCGGGGTTTGAAGTAGAAAACATGGATTCATGCTTGGCATTGGTTTATGAAAATGACTCACAAGTATGATCCATGGAAAAAATATTACGAAGAAAAAATGTCACACATGCAAAAAAGGGAATTTAAGTATAATGCATTATTCAAACAAAAGAAATAGCATGCAAAGCTCTTCTTTAAATAATATTACCTCCATACAAAAATATAATTCAAGAATCTCGGTGATACTTATTGTCGGGGACCATAATTAGGGGTACCCCAAGACTCCTAATCTCAGCTGGTAACCCTCATCAGCACAAAGCTGCAAAGGCCTGATGGGCGCGATTAAGGTCAAGGCTCAGTCCACTCAAGGGACGCGATCTCGCCTCGCCCGAGCCCAGCCTCGGGCAAAGGCAGCCGACCCCGGAGGATTCACGTCTCGCCCGAGGGCCCCCTCAAGCAACGGACACACCTTCGGCTCGCCCGAGGCCCAATCTTCGTAGAGAAGCAACCTTGGCCAGATCGCCACGCCAACCGACCATATCGCAGGAGCATTTAATGCAAGGATCACCTGACATCTTATCCTGACGCACGCTCCAGTCGACAGAGCCGAAGTGACCGCAGTCACTTTGCCGCTCCACTGACCGACCTGACAGGAATACAGCGCCACCTGCCCCGCTCCAACTGTCGTGCCACTCGCCAGAGTGAGGTCGACAGTGGCTAAGTTCAGCCTCGGGCGACATAGGAAGCTCCGCCTCGCCCGACCCCAGGGCTCGGCCCTCGTCTCGGCTCCGGAAGACGACGAACTCCGCCTCGCCCGACCACAGGGCTCGGACTCGGCCTCGGCTCCAGAAGACGACGAACTCCGCCTCGCCCGACCCCAGGGCTCGGACTCGGCCTCGGCTCCAGAAGACGACGAACTCCGCCTTGCCCGACCCAGGGCTCGGACTCGGCCTCGGCTCTGGAAGTCGACGAACTCCACCTCGCCCGACCCCAGGGCTCGAACTCAACCTTGACCTTGGAGGAATCGCCACCTCGCCCCAACACGGGTTCGGACCAGCCACGTCGTCAGGAGGGCCATCATTACCCTACCCCTAGCTAGCTCAGGCTACGGGGAACAAGACCGGCGTCCCATCTGGCTCGCCTCGGTAAACAAGTAATGATGACACCCCGCACGCTCTATGACGGCGGCAGCTCCCAGCCTCTTATGTCAGCAAGGAGACGTCAGCAAGGACCCGACAGCCCCGACAGTTGTACTTCCGCAGAGCTCCAGCGCTCCTTCGACGGCCACGACATCACATGAACAGGGTGCCAAAACCTCTCCGACTGTCACGACGGCATGTACTTAGGGCTCTAGCTCCTCTCTGCTAGACATGTTAGCACACTGCTACACCCCCTATTGTACACCTGGGCCCTCTCCTTACGTCTATAAAAGGAAGGTCCAGGGCTCCCGTACGGAGAGGTTGGCCGCGCGGGAGAACGGGCCGGCGCATAAGGCTCTCTCTCTCTCTCTCTCTCTCTCTCTCGCTCCCGCGCGAACGCTTGTAACCCCCTACTGCAAGCGCATCCAGCCGCCCTGGGCGCAGGACAACACGAAGGCCGCGGTTTCCCCTCACTGTTCTCCCCCCTTTGTGTCCCGTCTCGCGCCGACCCATCTGGGCTGGGGCACGCAGTGATAATTTACTCGTCGGTCCAGGGACCCCGGGGTCGAAACGCCGACAGTTGGCGCGCCAGGTAGGGGCCTGCTGCGTGTTGACGAACAACGTCCCATCAAGCTCCAGATGGGTAGTCCCCAGCAACCTTTCCAACCCGGGACGACGCTCCGTTTTGGGAGTCTCGAGTTCATGTCTCTCGATGGCAGCTACGACATGGTACTCCTTCTTCCGCCGCGCGACGACGACAATGGCGACCGTCAGCCCGCCCGCCGGCGGCGGAATCGACGACGTCTTCCTCACGTGGCGGAAGGGCAACGTTCAGTTCTGTCCCATCGCCTCCCCCGCCGACGGAGGAGGAGGCGGGGCAGGCATGGCCAAGCAGGGGGCAACACCTCGTCGGCTGTCGAGCGAGACGACGGCGCCGGCGCCCCAGCGGGGGACACGCCGGGCGTTGACCTCGCGTCGGAGACGAAGACGAGCGTCATTTCCCCGCAACACGCCAACATCGAGCTAACGGATGACGCCAGCACGCTCGCGAAGGGCTTGCTGGGCGTCGCCCTCGTACCTGAGACAACGGTGCAGTCCGCCCCTGACGCGACTTCGTCACCACCCGTCGATCAAGAGGTACCGTCCGTTTCCCATCCCATGCCTTTCAGATTCAGCTTCGATCCACCAAGTGACCCCGCTTCGGTGGAGGCTTTCGCAAAGGCATGTCCAAACCCTCCGGGGTACCATGTGCGGTCACCCTGGGACAGACTGACGGCCGTCTCGACCTACGGGCCCTCGGGTTCCGAGGAAGATGACGAGCCCGACTCTGGTTGGGATTTCTCTGGGCTTGGTAACCCCAGTACCATGCGGGACTTTATGACCGCATGTGACTACTGCCTCTCCGATTGTTCCGATGGTAGCCACAGCCTCGGCAATGAGGACTGTGGCCCAAGTCGCGAATGTTTCCACGTCGATCTAGGGGGTCTCGGCGAAGGTAGCCATCTTGGCATGCCGGAGAACGGTGATCCCCCTAGGCCTGCGCCTCGCGTTGACATCCTTCGAGAGCTAGCTGTGGTCCCAGTCCCTGTGGGGGGGGGGGGGGGGTCAGGACGCACAGCTCGAGCAAATCCGCGAGATGCAGGCCAGGCTCGACGAGGAGGTAGGAACGCTTGTGCAGCCTTGGCTGAACCTTGGGCAGGAGTGGGCAGGCCGAGCTCCGGCCAGAGAAGCGCGTCATCTGGCCCAGGACGTCCAGCACCGCATCACCGACGATACCAGGCCAAGGCTGCCCCCGGCTTCCAGTGGGGTCGGCCAGAACCTGGCTGCAACTGCGATACTACTCCGAGCGATGCCGGAACCCTCCACCACCGAGGGGCGGCGTATCCAGGGAGAGCTCAAGAACCTCCTGAAAGATGTCGCGGTCCGACGGGCCGAAAGCTCTGCCTCCCGAAGGCAGGGGTACCCCCCGGAGCATCGCGCCGCGACTTCCGGATTCATGCGAGAAGCCTCGGTCCACACCGGGCGCACGCGCAACACGGCGCCTGCGGCCCCGGGTCGCCTCGGCAACGAGCACCACCACCGCAACTGTCGAGCCCACCTCGACGAAAGGGTGCACCGAGGCTACCACCCCAGGCGTGGGGGACGCTACGACAGCGGGGAGGATCGGAGCCCCTCGCCCGAACCACCCGGTCCACAGGCTTTCAGCCGGGCCATACGACGGGCACCATTCCCGACCCGGTTCCGAACCCCGACTACCATCACAAAGTACTCGGGGGAGACGAGGCCGGAACTGTGGCTCGCGGACTACCGACTGGCCTGTCAGCTGGGTGGAACGGACGATGACAACCTCATCATCCGCAACCTCCCCCTGTTCCTCTCCGACACCACTCGAGCCTGGCTGGAGCATCTGCCTCCAGGGCAGATCTCCAACTGGGACGACCTGGTCCAAGCCTTCGCCGGCAACTTCCAGGGCACGTACATGCGCCCTGGGAACTCCTGGGATCTTCGAAGCTGCTGCCAGCAGCTGGGAGAGTCTCTCCGGGACTACATCCGGCGATTCTCGAAGCAGCGCACCGAGCTGCCCAACATCACCGATTCCGACGTCATCGGTGCGTTCCTCGCCGGCACCACCTGCCGCGACCTGGTGAGCAAGCTGGGTCGTAAGACCCCCACCAGGGCGAGCGAGCTGATGGACATCACCACCAAGTTCGCCTCTGGCCAGGAGGCGGTTGAGGCCATCTTCCGGAAGGACAAGCAGCCCCAGGGCCGCCAGCCGGAAGACGTCCCCGAGCCGTCCGCTCGACGCGGCACCAAGAAGAAGAACAAGAAGAAGTCGCAAGCGAAACGCGACGCCACCGACGCGGACCTTGTCGCCGCCGCTGAGTACAAGAACCCTCGGAAACCTCCTGGAGGTGCCAATCTCTTCGACAAGATGCTTAAGGAGCCGTGCCCCTATCATCAGGGGCCCGTCAAGCACACCCTTGAGGAGTGCGTCATGCTTCGGCGCCACTTTCACAAGGTCGGGCCACCGGCAGAAGGTGGCAGGGCCTACAACAACGACAAGAAGGAAGACCACAAGGCAGAGGAGTTTCCCGAGGTCCACGACTGCTTCATGATCTACGGTGGGCAAGTGGCGAATGCCTTGGCTCGACGCCGCAAGCAAGAGCGTCGGGAGGTCTGCTTGGTAAAGGTGGCGGCGCCAGTCTATCTAGACTGGTCCGACAAGCCCATCACGTTCGACCAAGGCGACCACCCCGACCGCGTGCCGAGCCCGGGGAAATATCCGCTCGTTGTCGACCCCGTCATCGGCAACGTCAGGCTCACCAAGGTCCTCATGTACGGAGGCAGCAGCCTCAACATCATCTACGCCGAGACCCTCAGGCTCCTGCAGATCGATCTGTCCTCGATCCGGGCAGGCGTGGGGCCTTTTCACGGGATCATCCCCGGGAAACGCGTCCAACCCCTCGGATAACTCGATCTGCCCGTCTGCTTTGGGACTCCCTCCAACTTCCGAAGGGAAACCCTCACGTTCGAGGTGGTCGGGTTCCGAGGAACCTACCACATAGTGCTGGGGAGACCATGTTACGCCAAGTTCATGGACGTCCCCAACTACACCTACCTCAAGCTCAAGATCCCAGGCCCCAAAGGGCTCATCACCGTCGGCCCCACGTACCGACACGCGTATGAATGCGACGTGGAGTGCGTGGAGTACGCCGAGGCCCTCGCCGAATCTGAGGCCCTCATCGCCGACATGGAAAGCCTTCCCAAGGAGGTTCCAGATGCGAAGCGCCATGCCGGCAACTTCGAACCAGCAGAGGCGGTCAAATCCGTCCCTCTCGACCCCAGCAACGACACCTCCAAGCAGATCCGGATCGGCTCCGAGCTCGACCCCAAATAGGAAGCAGTGCTCGTCGACTTTCTCCGCGCAAACGCCGACGTTTTTGCGTGGAGTCCCTCAGACATGCCTGGCATATCGAGGGAAGTCGCCGAGCACTCACTGGATATCCGAGCTGGAGCCCGACCCGTGAAGCAGCCTCTGCGTCGATTCGACGAAGAAAAGCGCAGAGCAATAGGCGAGGAGATCCACAAGCTGATGGTCGCTGGGTTCATCAAAGAGGTATTCCATCCCGAATGGCTTGCTAACTTTGTGCTTGTGAGAAAGAAAGATGGGAAATGGCGGATGTGTGTAGACTACACTGGTCTAAACAAAACATGCCCGAAGGTTCCCTACCCTCTGCCTCGTATCGACCAAATCGTGGATTCCACTGCTAGGTGCGAAACCCTGTCGTTCCTCGATGCCTACTCAGGGTATCACCAAATCAGGATGAAAGAGTCCGACCAGCTCACGACTTCTTTCATTACACCTTTTGGCCTGTACTGCTATGTTACTATGTCATTTGGTTTGAGGAATGCGAGTGCGACGTACCAAAGGTGCATGAACCACGTGTTCGGAGAGCACATTGGTCGAACGGTCGAGGCTTACGTCGATGACATCATAGTCAAGGCGAAGAAAGCCTCTGACCTCCTCTTCGACCTTGAAACGACATTCAAGTGTCTCAAGGCGAAAGGCGTAAAACTCAATCCCGAGAAGTGCGTCTTTGGGGGTCCCCCGAGGCATGCTCTTGGGGTTCATCGTCTCTGAGCGGGGCATCGAGGCCAACCCAGAAAAAATCGCGGCCATCACCAACATGGGGCCCATCAAGGACTTGAAAGGCGTACAGAGGGTCATGGGGTGCCTTGCGGCTCTGAGCCGCTTCATCTCGCGCCTCGGCGAAAGAGGCCTACCTCTGTACCACCTCTTAAGAAAGACCGAGTGCTTCACTTGGACCCCCGAGGCCGAGGAAGCCCTCGGGAACCTGAAAGCGCTCCTTACGAACGCACCCGTCCTGGTGCCTCCCGCTGCCGGAGAAGCCCTCTTGATCTACGTCGCCGCTACCACTCAGGTGGTCAGCGCCGCGATCGTGGTCGAGAGACGAGAAGAAGGGCATGCATTGCCCGTCCAGAGGTCGGTCTACTTCATCAGTGAGGTACTGTCCGAGACCAAGATCCGCTACCCACAAATTCAGAAGCTACTGTACGCAGTAATTCTGACGCAGCGAAAGTTGCGACACTACTTCGAGTCTCATCCGGTAACTGTGGTGTCATCCTTCCCCCTCGGGGAGATCATCCAGTGCCGAGAGGCCTCGGGTAGGATTGCAAATTGGGCGGTGGAAATCATGGGCGAGACAATCTCGTTCGCCCCTCGGAAGGCCATCAAGTCCCAAGTCTTGGCAGACTTTGTGGCTGAATGGGTCGACACCCAACTTCCGACAGCTCCGATCCAACTAGAACTCTGGACCATGTTTTTCGATGGGTCGCTGATGAAAACAGGGGCAGGTGCGGGCCTGCTCTTCATCTCGCCCCTCGGGAAGCACCTCCGCTACGTGCTGCGCCTCCATTTCCCGGCGTCCAACAACGTGGCTGAGTACGAGGCTCTGGTCAACGGGTTGCGCATCGCCATTGAGCTAGGGGTCTGACGCCTCGATGCTCGCGGTGACTCGCAGCTTGTCATCGACCAAGTCATGATGAACTCCCACTGCTGCGACCCGAAGATGGAAGCCTATTGCGACGAGGTTCGGCGCCTGGAAGACAAGTTCTACGGGCTCAAGGTCAACCACGTCGCCCGACTATTCAACGAGACTGCGGACGAGCTAGCAAAGATAGCTTCAGGGTGGACAACGGTTCCCCCGGACGTCTTCTCCCGAGACCTACATCAACCCTTGGTCAAGACCAGCGACACGACCGAGCCCGAGGCACCCTCGACAGAGCCCGAGGCGCCCTCGGCTCAGCCCGAGGCGCCCTTGGCCCCCGAGGGTGAGACACTGCGTATCGAGGGAGAGCGGAATGGGGTCCCGCCTGATCGAGACTGGCAGGACCCGTACCTGCAATATCTCCACCGAGGAGAGCTGCCCCTCGACCGAGCCGAAGCTCGGCAACTGGCGCGGCGCGCCAAGTCATTCGTCTTGCTGGGTGAAGGGAAGGAGCTCTACCACCGCAGCCCCTCCGGCATCCACCAGCGATGCATATCCATCGCCGAAGGCCAGGAGCTCTTACAAGAAATACACTCGGGGGCTTGCGGTCATCACGCGGCGCCCCGAGCCCTTGTTGGAAATGCTTTCCGACAAGGTTTCTACTGGCCGACCGCGGTGGCCGACACCACTAGAATTGTCCGCACCTGCCAAGGGTGTCAGTTCTACGCAAGGCAGACACACCTACCTGCTCAGGCTCTGCAAACAATACCCATCACCTGGTCGTTTGCTGTGTGGGGTCTAGACCTCGTCGGTCCCTTGCAGAAGGCACCCGGGGGCTACACGCACCTACTGGTCGCCATCGACAAATTCTCCAAGTGGATCGAGGTCCGACCCCTAAACAGCATCAGGTCCGAACAGGCGGTGGCGTTCTTCACCAACATCATCCATCGCTTTGGGGTCCCGAACTCCATCATCACCGACAACGGCACCCAGTTCACCGGCAGAAAGTTCCTAGACTTCTACGAGGATCACCACATCCGGGTGGACTGGGCCGTCGTGGCTCACCCCATGACGAATGGGCAGGTAGAGCGTGCCAACGGCATGATTCTGCAAGGACTCAAGCCAAGGATCTACAACGACCTCAACAAGTTCGGCAGGCGATGGATGAAGGAACTCCCCTTGGTGGTCTGGAGCTTGAGGACGACGCCAAGTCGAGCCACGGGCTTCACGCCGTTCTTTCTAGTCTATGGGGCCGAGGCCATCTTGCCCATAGACTTAGAATACGGTTCCCCAAGGTGTAACACCCTGAATTTGGGGGTATAAAATTTCTTTGCTCATATTCACAAATTCAGGTGTTACTTCCCTTTTCTCATCCTTCCCCAATCTTCTCTTTCTCATTTCTATAGGAGAAAAGTGGTTATTTTATTTATAACTATAGTCTATTAGCTCAAACTCCAAGGGAGTATGAATTGTTGCATCATGTTGAACCCTAGATTTCACTTTTGTTTGGTGCATAATTCTTAGAAAGTCTAATTTGAATTTGTGGCTTATTTGAATTTGAATCAAATAGAGAAAATAAAAAGAAAAGGGAAAAACAATTCCAAAATAAAAGAAAAAGGAAAAGAAGCCCAAACCCCGCCCCCCTCAGCCTTTCGGCCCAGCTCGGCCCATCCCGCGCGCGCGCCCTCCCCCCCTCCTCTCTCTCTGCGCCGCGGGCCCGGCCTGTCAGCGCGGCCGCCGTCTCCGCGCCCGCCTTCCTCTCTCTCTGCGCCGCGGGCCCCGCCCGTCAGGCAACCGTTCCCCACGCCCGCGTTCGCTTTCCCCTCTCTCTCTGCTCGCGGGCCCAGGCTTCAGCCCCGTCGTCCCCGCGTAACCGCCGCCCGAGCTGCGCGCTGCCGCGGACTCCGCGTCCACGTCACGCGTGGGGCTCGCCACCACCTCGCCTCGGCCACTTGAGCCCAGAGCCTCGCTCGCCCTCTCCCCCTCCCTCATTTGCGCACCAGCCGACCCCTCTCTCACCTCCCCCTCGCTGCGCGCACGCCAAAGCACCGCCGCCATTAAACCACCGCCGCCCCGAGCTCGTTCCTCCGTCGCCGTTGGAGCCCCGCCGTGCCCTCTGCCACGGTGAGCTCTGCCCCGACGTCCACAACCCGGGACGCGCTCCAATTTCCCCTTCCCCTCCCTATTTCCCTCTGCCCGCGCTCACCCGCCGTCCACCGTGCAGCCGCGGAGGTCCGCCACCGTCGCCCCGGGCCACCGTCGCGTCATCGCCGCCACCAAGGAGTCCCCGGAGTTCGCCTTGAGGTAAGGAACCTCCCATGCCCCCTCTCTTCCCCTCTATTGCACTCTATCGCGTTTGATTCCTCGCCGGAGTTGTTCAACGCCGCCGCCGAGCCGCTCCGCCGTGAACCGCCCTCCTTCGGTGCCCCTGCCCCGACCCAGGCCCCACCAAAGGATTCCCCGTGCCCTTCCCAACCTTCCCGGCCACTCAGGTCGCCCCAGAGACCCGCCAAGCGCCCGCGCCCCTCGTCTCCGGCGAGTCCTCCGCCGCGGGGACGAGCGCCGCCGCCCCAGCTAGCCGTAGGAGAAGCCCAGGCCGGCCACCCAATCCCCACCGTCCGTCCCAGATCGGGCGGTCCCGTTTTAATTAGGCCAAACCTAATCCTGGCCGTCCGCCGGAGATCCAGCGGCCCAGGCCCGCTTCCCCCCACCCCGTCTCCCTGCCGTTTGGGTCCCGCCTGTCAGCCCGCCCACGCGCTCGCGCTGCCCGCCGGCCCCGCCTGTCAGCCCGCCCGCGCGCTCGCGCTGCCTGCTGGCCCCGCCTGTCAGCCGCCCAGGCCGCCGTGCGCCCGCGCGCCCGCCCGCAGGATCTAATCCTGGCCGTCCGCCTGAGATCCAACGGCCGTAGGAGCCCGATACCCCTTCGCCCGCGCGTTTTCTTAAAGAGCCCCCCGGTTTTATGGAATTTGAACCCGCCGTCCCTGGTTTCTTACAGTTGGGTCCTCGGACCTTTTATTTAATTCAAAATAGGTCCTTAGGGTAGATTTTTAACCCCTAAACTTGTAAAATTCATAACTTTGCCATATGAACTCCAAATTAGGTGCTTCAAATTGCAAAATGCTCATGATGTTTTTGTCTATCTATTTAAACAATGTTTCCCTGCTGTTTCCATGTCCCAATTAATGGTTAATCATTAGGATAGGATTAAGGTTATTGGAACCTTATTTGAGATAATTAGAAGTTGGTAGACTTTAATAAAAGTTGGAGCACTTAAGTTTATGGACTTAAACACCTAAGTTTAGGAACTTAAAACCAGATAATGATTTAATCCCACCACTGACTTAAACCTGAGTAGTGGATAATGAATCCTTTTGTATAGTCCTCTACCCTAGACCTAGAGAAAACCAGAGTGCCTATCCCTTTTCTATTATGAACTTGTGATCTCTCTGCTGCATATGTTTGGTATATTGTTTTTGTTTGTTATTTCCCAAGTGCATAGTGTGAATGATTACTTTACGTAGACAACGAGCAGTCTGTGTTTCCCGAGGAAGTTGCAGAGGAAGTCCCTGATCAGCAGTTTGGTGAAGGCAAGTGTCCTCTGACCCATTATGTCCTATTCATTTATAACTTACTACCCCGCATTACTTACTTGAAACCTAAGGATTGACTAGCTTTACACTTTACTTCATCCTTGATGACCTTATGGGCTATTATGGTTAGCATTCTGCTACTGCCTTAACTTAATCAATGAACATGATGTGAATATTTATGATACTGTTATCCTGATGATGTTGATGATCTCGTGAAACTCTAGGGGGCTCAGGCTGTTTCCTGAGTACTTCTCCGTAAGGACCTGTTCGTTGAGAGACCACCCGGGATAACAGTGCAACCATGAGGGTGAAATGGGGTGCCCTTAGCTAATTAATTAGAGGAACTAGAGGTGTAGTTGCTTCGCCGTCGTGCCGTCAATGGGGTCCAGGCACAGTGCTTGCTCTGCCGAGGCTGAGTGCCGAGGTTCTTTCGTTTTGCTTTTGTTAGTCACTCTCCTGCGGGGAGGAGTACTGTGTTTATCAAACTGGAGAAACCTAACGGGCAGCTATGATCTCTAGGGAATCTTTGTAAAAGCTACGTAGTGATACCCTGCCAGGCCACCTAGGTAGTGGTCAATGGAGAGTAGCTCTCTCCGGGCAGAAAGGGAATCATGACTCATGGGTAAAGTGTGCGACCTCTGCAGAGGGTAGTGAAACTGATATATCGGCCGTGCTCACGGTTAAGAGCAGCCTTGGGATCCTCTTTGATTAGAGATACAGATGGTTCGAGATACAAGGATTATGTTATGGTTTTGGTTCGAATATGATGATGTTGTTCCTCGATGAGGAAATGGTTCATGGGTTGGTTAATGATAAAATCTGGCTTCTACTAATGATAAATACCTGACCAACTAAAAGCAACTGCTTGAGCCTAACCCCACATAAAGCTAGTCCACTTCAGCCAAACGGGACATTTGCTGAGTACGTTGATGTGTACTCATCCTTGCTTTACCACAAAACACCAGGTTGTCCGCATTGTAACCACTGCTCCGGAGAAGGCGAAGTCGTGGAAGGAGACTTCCAGGAGTTCCAAGACTACGACGAATTCTAGGTGTGGGTTGGCGGCAACCCCCAGTCAGCTGCCTGTGAAGGCCTTATCTTTACTGCGTTTCGCTAGCACTTTGATTTAACTGTTAAGTCGATGACTATGTGGATGTCTATGACTCTGTGATGTAATAAGTTAATACTCTTTTAAGTTATTATTCGAGCAATGTGCATTGATGTTCATTTATGTAATCACTGTGTACGTGAGTTCTGATCCTGGCACGTACATGGTTCGCATTCGGTTTACCTTCCAAAACCGGGTGTGACACAAGGACGAGGGCCTACGACGACCGACGCAACCAGACCAACCGAGAAGACTCACTGGACCAGCTGGAAGAGGCTCGGGACACGGCCTTACTACACTCGGCGCGGTATCAGCAGTCCCTGCGACGCTACCACGCCCGAGGGGTTCGGTCCCGAGACCTCCAGGTGGGCGACTTGGTGCTTCAACTACGACAAGATGCCCGGCGGCGGCACAAGCTCACGCCTCCCTGGGAAGGGCCATTCATCATCGCCAAGGTTTTTGAAGCCCGGGACATACAAGCTGGCCAACAGTCAAGGCGAGGTTTACAACAACGCTTTGAACATCCGACAGCTACGTCGCTTCTACCCTTAAGATGTTTTCAAGCCATTCATATACCTCGTTTACATATGAAGTCTAACCATCAAGGAAGGGTCGGCCTTTCCTCGGCAAAGCCCGACCCTCCCTCGGGGGCTAGAAGGGGCGAACCCCCTCTGCGTCAAAATTTTCCTCGAAAAAAGTCTTTCGGTAAGAACATTTTTCGTGTTTTTCGACTACTTCGATGGTGGGATCCTGAAAACGACGGAGTACACGTAAGCAGGCAAGGCTGACCGAGCCGAGGGACTCCTACGCCTCCGGGATACGGATACCTCACTCATCACCTTCTGCGATAAGTAACTCGCGCTCGGATAAACGGTTCCGCTGACCAAACAAGTCTTAACACTCGAAGACTCTTCTACCGAAACGATTTTTTGTGCCATCTCGACCATGTCGACAAAAGAATCCTACGAACGAGTAAGAGTACACGTAAGCGGCAAGGCCGACCGAGCCGAGGGACTCCTACGCCTCTGGGATACGGAAACCTCACTCATCACCTTCCGTGAGAAGTAACTCTCGCTCGGATGAACGATCCTGCCACCGACAAGCATGTCTTGACACTCGAAACAAGGGGAAAAGAAACGTAGCTTTACAACACGACGATAGTATGTTTGGGCCTCGGCGGCCGCAAAAAACATATGCATACTACAGGCGAACCGATGCTGCAGGCTCAGATGTTGTCACACCCGGTTTTGGAAGGCAAACCAAGTGCGAACTATGTACGTGCCAGGATCAAAACTCACGTACACAGCGATTACATAAATGAACATCAATGCACATTGCTCGAATAATAACTTAAGAAAGTATTAACTTAATTACATCACAGAGTCATAGACATCCACATAGTCATCAACTTAACAGTTAAATCAAAGTGCTAGCGAAACGCAGTAAAGATAAGGCCTTCACAGGCAGCTGACTGGGGGTTGCCGCCAACCCACACCTAGAATTCGTCGTAGTCTTGGAACTCCTGGAAGTCTCCTTCCACGACTTCGCCTTCTCCGGAGCAGTGGTTACAATGCGGACAACCTGGTGTTTTGTGGTAAAGCAAGGATGAGTACACATCAACGTACTCAGCAAATGTCCCATTTGGCTGAAGTGGACTAGCTTTATGTGGGGTTAGGCTCAAGCAGTTGCTTTTAGTTGGTCAGGTATTTATCATTAGTAGAAGCCAGATTTTAGTATTAACCAACCCATAAACCATTTCCTCATCGAGGAACAACATCATCATATTCGAACCAAAACCATAACATAATCCTTGTATCTCGAACCATCTGTATTTCTAATCAAAGAGGATCCCAAGGCTGCTCTTAACCGTGAGCACGGCTGATATATCAGTTTCACTACCCTCTGCAGAGGTCGCACACTTTACCCATGAGCCGTGATTCCCATTTTGCCCGGGGATCATGACTCCCCATTGACCACTACCTAGGTGGTCCGGCAGGGTATCACTACGTAGCTGTTACAAAGATTCCCTAGAGATCATAGCTGCCCGTTAGGTTTCTCCAGTTTGATAAACACAGTACTCCTCCCCGCAGGAGAGTGACTAACAAAATCAAAACGAAAGAACCTCGGCACTCAGCCTCGGCAGAGCAAGCACTGTGCCTGGACCCCATTGACGGCACGACGGCGAAGCAACTACACCTCTAGTTCCTCTAATTAATTAGCTAAGGGCACCCCATTTCACCCTCATGGTTGTACTGTTATCCCGGGTGGTCTCTCAACGAACAGGTCCTTACGGAGAGGTACTCAGGAAACAGCCTGAGCCCCCTAGAGTATCGCAAGATCATCAACATCATCAGGATAACAGTATCATAAATATTCACATCATGTTCATTGATTAAGTTAAGGCAGTAGCAGAATGCTAACCATAATAGCCCATAAGGTCATCAAGGATAAAGTAAAGTGTAAAGCTAGTCAATCCTTAGGTTTCAAGTAAGTAATGCGGGGTAGTAAGTTATAAATGAATAGGACATAATGGGTCAGAGGACACTTGCCTTCACCAAACTGTTGATCAGGAACTTCCTCTGCAACTTCCTCGGAAAACACAGACTGCTCGTTGTCTACGTAAAGTAATCATTCACACTATGCACTTGGGAAATAACAAACAAAAGCAATATACCAAACATATGCAGCAGAGAGATCACAAGTTCATAATAGAAAAGGATTGGTACTCTAGTATTCTCTAGGTCTAGGGTAGAGGACTATACAAAAGGATTCATTATCCACTACTCAGGTTTAAGTCAGTGGTGGGGGTTAAATCATTACATAGTGTTAAGTCCATAAACTTAAGTGCTCCAACTTTTATTAAAGTCTACTATCTTTTATTTATCTCAAATAGGGTTCCCATTACATTAATTTTACCCTAATGATCAACTATTAATTGGGACATAGAAACAGCAGGGAAACATTGCTTAAACAGATAGATAATAATATTATGAACATTTTGCAATTTGAAGCACCTAATTTGGAGTTCATATGGCAAAGTTATGAATTTTACAAGTTTAGGGGTTAAAAATATACCCTAAGTACCTATTTTGAATTAAATAAAAGGTCCGAGGACCTAACTGTAAGAAACCAGGGACGGCGGGTTCAAATTCCAGAAAACCGGGGGGCTCTTTAAGAAAACGCGCGGGCGAAGGGGTATCGGACTCCTACGGTCGTTGGATCTCGGATCAACGCCCGAGATTAGATCACGGTCGGGCGCGCGAGCGCGCGGCGGCGTGAGCGGCTGACAGGCGGGGCCGGGCGGGCAGCGAGGGCGCGGGCGGCTGACAGGCGGGGCCGGGCGGGCAGAGCGAGCGCGGGCGCGGGCGGCTGACAGGTGGGGCCGGATTGACAGGAACGGGGGGGGGGGGGGGAAACGGCCCTGGGCCGTCGGATCTCAGGCGGACGGCTGAGGTTGGGTTCGGGCTGTTTGAAACAGGGCCGTCCGATCTAAGATGGACGGCGGAGATCTGGCGGCTGGCTTCTATCTTCTCCTCCGGCCAGCAGAGGCGACGGCGCCCGTCCCGCGGCGGAGAACTCGCCGGAGACGAGGGGCGCAGGGGCTCTGCGGGTCCCAGGGGCGGCCTGGGCGGCCGGGGAGGTTGGGGAGGGCGCGGGGAACCTTTTGGTGGGGGCTAGGTCGGAGCAGGGGCACCGGAGGGGGGCGGTCCACGGCGAAGCGGCTCGGCGGCGGCGCTATGGGACTCCCGCAAGCAATTAAACGCGATAGAGTGCAATAGAGGGGAAGAGAGGGGGCATGGGAGGTTCCTTACCTCAAGGCGAACTCCGGGGACTCCTTGGTGGCGGCGATGACGCGACGGTGGCCCGGGGCGACGGTGGCGGACCTCCGCGGCTGCACGGTGGACGGCGGGTGAGCGCGGGCAGAGGGAAATAGGGAGGGGAAGGGGAAATTAGAGCGCGTCCCGGGTTGTGGACGTCGGGGCGGAGCTCACCGTGGCAGAGGGCACGGCAGGGCTCCAACGGCGACGGAGGAACGAGCTCGGGGCGGCGGTGGTTTAATGGCGGCGGCGCTATGGCGTGCGCACAGCGAGGGGGAGGTGAGAGAGGGGTCGGCAGGTGCGCAAATGAGGGAGGAGAGGGCGAGCGAGGCTCTGGGCTCAAGTGGCCGAGGCGAGGTGGTGGCGAGCCCCACGCGCGACGTGGGCGCGGAGTCCGCGGCACGCGCGGCGGCGGTTACGTGGGGACGACGGGGCTGACGGCCCGGGCCCGCGAGCAGAGAGAGAGGGGAAAGCGAACGCGGGCGCGGGGAACGGTTGCCTGACGGGCGGGGCCCGCGGCGCAGAGAGAGAGGAAGGCGGGCGCGGAGACGGCGGCCGCGCTGACAGGCCGGGCCCGCGGCGCAGAGAGAGAGGAGGGGGGGGGGGGGAGGGCGCGCGCGGGATGGGCCGAGCTGGGCCGAAAGGCTGAGGGGGGCGGGGGTTTGGGCTTCTTTTCCTTTTTCTTTTATTTTGGAATTGTTTTTCCCTTTTCTTTTTATTTTCTCTATTTGATTCAAATTCAAATAAGCCACAAATTCAAATTAGACTTTCTAAGAATTATGCACCAAACAAAAGTGAAATCTAGGGTTCAACATGATGCAACAATTCATACTCCCTTGGAGTTTGAGCTAATAGACTATAGTTATAAATAAAATAACCACTTTTCTCCTATAGAAATGAGAAAGAGAAGATTGGGGAAGGATGAGAAAAGGGAAGTAACACCTGAATTTGTGAATATGAGCAAAGAAATTTTATACCCCCAAATTCAGGGTGTTACAGATGTCGATGGAGAGGGAGCAGCAGCACCCTCGGCGTCAACTCCACCTTCGGCGAAGTCCGACTGAGCCTCGGACGGCAACACGGGTGAAGGATCTCCGAGGCCTCGGGGGCTACACCGAAGAACGACGTCAGCACCACGCCCGGGCCATCGCCGCCTGGGTCTCCTCCAAGATCCTGGCCCGAGCAGACGGCTCGGCCGGCCGCCCCGAAGCCTTAGCCAGCTGTCCCTCGAGGACACCAGTTCGGCTTGTCGCCTCGGCAACTCGACTCCAGCGTTGGTCCCGGCCAAGCCTCGACCGACGAAGCTCCCTTTTTCGAGCCAACTCTGCTTCTGTCCGTGCTGGCACCGCTGCCTCCGGCTCCGGCTCATCGAAGAGCGGCCGAGGGTTTCTTTGACTAAACAAGTGAAGCCTCGTGCGGCAAGGCCGACCGAGCCGAGGGATTCCTACGCCTCTGGGATACGGATACCTCACTCGTCACCTTCCGCACAGAGCAACTCACATTTGGTTAAGCGGTTCGGCTAGCCGACAGGCGAGTCTCAGTGCTCAAAAATGAGGGAAAAAACATGGTATTGCACCCAAAAATACCTACATGTTCAGGCCTCGACAACCACAATGAACAAACACCGGCACTCAAGGTGCCATTACAAACAGAACTCCGGTTCCGCCCCCGTGGGTATAAAGAACCTCCACATTGGAGAGCCTGCGGGACGACAGACTCCGGGCGACTCGCCAGCAACCTCCACAGCAGCAGCGATGACCTCAGGGCGGACGCTGCTGCGACGAGCTCCTCGCCCACATCCCCACTCGGGGGGCGAGGACAAGCTATCAAAGCCAAAGAGTCAAAGGCCTGGAGCGCGGATGGTGGCGGCGATCTCGTCGGTAACGAGGACTTCTTCAGCCGCCACCACCTCAACGTCGACGACGGCAGCCATCTGCCCACCGACAGATCCCCACTCGGATCCTCCTGGATAGACGAAGCACCGACCTCCGTGCAAGAGGCGTCATACCGGAGCAAAGGCAGGACAGCCCAAGAACACGAACGCCGCCCTAGCAGCGCGCGACGTCTTGGGCGGCCCTCCGGTGCACGCGGCGCGGCGACTACTCGTACGACGGGAGGGGGCACCGGGAGCCGAGCCAGAGCTAGCTGAGCCAGCGAGCCCAACACGCTGAAGCTGACGACGCTCGCGGCCGACCAGCCCTCGTTGTCGAAGTCCGCCCCTTCCGCTAGGCCGGTGAGCACCCTCTCCCCTGAATGCTGAAGGAGAGGGTGACCCACGAGCCCATGCGGGAGGTAGAGCTCTGGCTCAGCCCACCCTCCGCCCCAGCAAGGATGATGAACATCCTTGAAGCCGAGGGATGGCTAAAAGGTACCAACTTTTGCGAAGTTGCGTTCCTCCAACGACAGCAAGACCAAAGCGACGCAAGCGCTCCCCATCCGGGGGCTCGGAAGGTGGAAGGACACGACGCATGAGGAAAGCGTGAAGACATGTTGCCATCCAAGGGGGTCACCCTCCTTTTAAAGGCGACTCTCCCTACTTGCGTCCTCAGCCGTCGCGGACTGAGTCTTCTCCAACACGCTCCAAGGTCCTCCCCCTACGACACGGGGGTTGGGTCCCACGCGTCATGCAAGCTGCCCCAGGACAGAAGGAGCCAAACCGCCACGTGCGGAGCGCACGACAGCCCAGCGGTCACAAGCATTCCTCCACTATCACCCGGACCAGCGGGTGAAAAAGCGGACCGCCATGCAGGCGGCATGCAACCGCACCAGGGGGGCGCACCCTTTCGACTTCACCGCGTCCAGCATGGAGGCCCAGGCCCACACGTCATGTAACCGGCACGCCGGTTACTACGTGCGAGAAACTGCACTGCCACTCGCGCCAGTCCCGCGCCTTCTCGACTGCGGAACCGGTGCCGCGACTCGAGGCAACCCTGCATATGGCCCAGCAGTGCCAACCAGGCACGCCGGTTCATGGCGAGAGAACCCTCTCCCACGGCGTGAAGACGACACGCCCGTGGTCCATTCCTCGAACGGCTCGCGCACGCACAACGGCTGCCCCGCGAACCACTCGTCTCGTCGCATTAACTCTGCGGCAGGGTAGGCGGCACCTTTGGCAGGAAAAGCGGGCGACGCTTCACCTCCTCCATAATGACCGCGTCAAAAAGGTACGCCACGACGTTCGATTTCGTGTCCTTTTCCGCTTCTTCTTTCTCTCTCTTGCCAGAGGGACCGGGAAAGGGGATATCCCGAAAGGGATCCTTCTCCACGAAGGAAACGGGCCCCGATCCCCCCTACTGATCAGAGGTTCGAAGGCTGGCCCCTCGGAAGGGTTCGACGGCCGCCTCAGAGCACTTGGGCTCCACGCCCACTACTGGTCAGAGGTTCGAAGGCTGGCCCCTCGGAAGGGTTCAACGGCCGCCTCAGGCCACTCGGGCTTCGCGCCCACTACTGATCAGGGGTTCATAGGCTGGCCCCTGAAGGGTTCGACAGCCGCCTCAGAGCACGCAGAGCAAGGGATGACTCTGGGTACGTTCGATACATAACCAAGGCTCGGGCTGCGCTCTCGAGGTACCCTAGGACATTTCTGAGACTAGCGGGAGCAATTTTCGTAACGGAATACCACCAGAGGGAGGCATCGAGCCCTCAGACCCCATCAAAAGGGGACTGGGTCCGGCGAATCACCCGCAGGTACTTTTGGAGCGTGCCTCCGAGCCACTACCCGACCCCTAACGAATGGGGCACGGGCGTCCACTCGGATTACCCGCTAGCAACTCACTGGAGACACCATGTTCGGCGCCCTCCGAGGGCAGCATGGCGCTTTCCCCCCTCCTCCTTGCGGAAAGCCGACGCAGGGGCGTATGAAAAAGCCGAGTCTGTCCTTGACCGTCCTCTCGCTCTATGCGAAGGCTCGGGGGCTGCTCTCGCAAACCCGGTGTAAGGAAAATGGACCCCGGGCCATTTGGCTAATTGAGTTTTGGTGTTTGATGAACAACACAATCCGTGAACTAATAAGTTTTCTAGTGTTTGTGTTTGTAGTTCACAGGATGCGAAGAGAATTGGACCAAGGCAATGAGGATGCAACACCTCAAAAGAAGACATAAAAAGATGCATAGGAGTCCAATACTCAAGAACAAAAGAAGCCCGAAGAAATCAGCGAAGAAATCCAAGAAGCGGGTTGTCAGCCAGCGCCTGGTGGTGCACCGGACATTGATGTCCGGTGTGCACCGGACTGTCTGCGCAGAGAGGCCACAGACAGGCGCTCTCTAGCTATAGCACCGGACTGTCCGGTGTGCACCGGACTGTCCGGTGTGCCAACGGGCAGACGACAACGGTCGGATCCAACGGTCGACTGCTACAAGCGCCAACGGTCGGCTGACGTGGCGTGCACCAGACATCTACTATGCAGTGTCCGGTGGTGCACCGGACTGTCCGGTGCACCCGACGACAGAAAGCTGCTGCTTTCTGTCCAACGGCTAGTTGGGGGTGTGGAGGCTATAAATACCACCCCAACCGGCCATTCTCAAGTGTGAGAGCCCAAGCAACATACCAAGACACATAGTGCATATTTCCAAGAGCTCAAACACCCAAGTGCTTAATAGAATCACTTGGTGATTAGCGTAGGTGCTTTGCTAAGTGCTTAGGTTAGTTAGACCGCTTTAGCGCTTGCTCTAGGTGAACCCTAGTTAGTTGAGTGAGTTTTGTAAAACCACACAACCCCTCGGCTCTTGTGTGAGTCGTTGTAATTGTACCGAGTGGGGCGAGAGTCTTGCGAGACCGTGACAACCGCGTTTGTGTCACGGCCGCCACCGTGTACCGGAGGGAACGAGGCTCGCGGCGTTTCGGCCGGAAGCTCGATAGTGGAGACGGCGGGGAGCGTCCGAGAGGAGCCGGAAGCGGAGCACCACTTGCGCGTGGAGAAGGCCCGCGACTCTCTACGGAGTTACTCGACCGTGGTGCTTGGCCCTCGCGTGGGCTTCCCTTTGCGTAGGGGCACCAACGAGGATTAGTCGGGACCTTGCGTGGTTCCGGATACCTCGGTAAAAATACCGGCGTCATCCATGAGAGTTTGCTTCTCTACTTGGCTCTTTACATTCCGCATTTATATTAAGCATTTAAGTTTCAATCTTGTTGTCATACCTATTTAGTGTAGATTGAAACTTAGCCTTTGCGGTAGAGATAGCAACACTTAGACAAAACCTAGTTTGCACATTCTAGTTTTGATTATTTGCATAGGTCTTGCTCTAGGGATTTAATTGTGGCCTAGTTTAGTAAAAGTTTTAGAAGTCCTAATTCACCCCCCTCTTAGGCGTCACCCGTTTCCTACAAGTGGTATCAGAGCCCGGTTTGGCTCATTTGAAACGCTTTAGCTTCACCGCTAAAAGAGCCGACGCTTTTTAGAGGAAGGGATGGATACCCATAGGCCACCACACTTCGACGGCACTAACTTCCCATATTACAGTGCTAGAATGGCTTGTTACCTAGAGGCCGTTGATCTAGGTGTTTGGAGAGTCACTCGTGACGGGATGAAACCTCTCAAGAATCCCGAGAAACCCACCACGAGTGAGGAAAAAGAAATTCATTTAAATGCTAGAGCCAAAAATTGCTTGTATGAATCTCTTAGCATGGATATTTTTAATCAAGTATTTACCTTGAAAACTGCTAATGAGATTTGGCTAAAATTGCATGAGCTCCATGACGGCACATCTAATGTCTGTGAGCAAAAACATTGCCTAGTGTTAAATGAGTATAATTCTTTTGCCATGAAAGATGATGAGCTTGTTAGAGACATGTATTCTCGTTTGAATCTAATAATCAATGAGCTCAACTCTATTGGCATTAATAAGCTAGGTGATGCGGACATTGTGAGGAAGATTATCTCCCTGCTACCACAACAAAGATATGGGAGCATCATCACCATCCTTCACAACATGGAGGACTTGAGCAACATGACCCCGACCATTGTGATTGGGAAAATCGCGGCCTTTGAGATGTCGCGAAAAATGAGTCGGGGAGAGGAGCCAACTTCCTCAAGACCATATGCCTTTGCATGTGATGAAAGGAAGGGCAAAAAGAAGGCTCCCACTCCAAGTTCCTCAAGTGAAGAAGAGGAAGAAGAAGAAAGTGATGATGATGAAGATAATCAACCATGCACATCATCCTCCGAGGACGAAGAAACAATTCGACGCGTCGGAAAGGTAATGAGGATGATTCACAAGATTAATCTAATGGGTGTGCCCCTGCATGTCGAGGATCTTCTCTTTAACATTGACAGGAAAAAGCAAAGGAAGAGAGGATGCTTCGCATGTGGGGAGAAGGGCCACTTCAGGGACAACTGTCCAAATATGGCCAAACCCAAAAAGGAGAGGAGCAAAGGCAAGGCGCTAACAAGTGTTAGAACTGTGGATGATTCTTCAAGTGAAGATGAACCTCCAAGGACGCGCAGCCACCGGTCCTCATCACGCTCATCACGGTCATCACACAAATGCCTTATGGCAAGAGGTAACAAAAGCATTCCATCCTCTAGTGATGAAAGTAGTAGTGATGATGAAGGTGAGGGAAAGCCCTCTGTAGATGAGCTTGCGGAAGCCGTAGAATTTTTCCAGGATGTTTGCACTAAGCAAAAAGCTCAACTTAAAACTTTGAAAAATAAGTTGATTAGCTCCCAAAATGATTATAAAGGTTTGCTAGAAAAATTTGAAACTTTTGCAAACTTAAATAGTGAGCTGTCAACTAAAATTGAGCTATTAGAATCTAGTGCTCCATCCACTGCTACCGATGATAGCCTTATTAAAAAGAATGAAAAACTTAAGGCTAAGTTAGCTAGCTCCCAAGAAGCTATTGAAAATTTGCTAGAGAAAATGGAAATTCTTAGCATACACAATAATGAGCTAACTACTAAGCTAGAAAACATTGGTAGCACCCCAGCAGCATCTTTAGTTGAAATACCTGAAATAATTAAGAAAGATGCTTCTACTTCCTGCTTTGATTTAATTGATGATTCTAACTCCTGCAACCAAGTCGTTGTTGAGAATATTGTTGTAGAGACATGTTCGGATAAGGTTGCAATGGAAAATGAACAATTAAAGCAAGAAGTGGCTCGCCTTGGAAAGGCTTTGTACGACAAGAAAGGCAAAGCCAAACAAATCCGACCTCCACAGGATAACACCACTGCGGGAGTGAACAAGCCTGTAGAGGGAGAAACTGTGATTTGTAGGCTATGTCACAAGGAAGGCCACAAGTCTTTCCAATGCAAGGCGATGACCGGGGATAAACAAAGGCAAAAGCTCAAGCAAAAGCCATCAAGCAAAATCTCCAACACCTACATCAAAAAGGTGAACAAAAAGGATGCTACACCATATTTGATCAAGAAGAAAAAGAATGGAAAGGTGATAGCAATCAAGGCCAACAAGCAAGCCAACAAAGGAAAAGGGGCCAAACGCATCTGGGTGCCAAAGGAGATAATTTCAACCATGAAAAGCACCAAGAAGGTTTGGATCCCGAAAGGGAAGTGAGTGGACCAAAGGTCATCGGGAAATTTGGAGACTTGGCAAAATTGGGATGTATATCATGGGATACATCACATTGGATCAAGTTTATTGCCAAGTGGGTTAGTGAAAATTTTGGACCCAAATTTCCCACCCATGACTAAGGTAACTAGTTTTATTGTATTCTTCGTTTTTAGATATGCGTATCTATTTTACCTTTTATCTAGCTTACCTTTCTTGCCTAGTATTACATTTGTTATGTACTTTTGTTTAAAATCATGCATACTAGGTAAATCACATGGTAGGATTGCTAGTTTTTAATTCATATACTTAAGCAAACCTACATGGCTTAAAATGTTTATTTAAGCACGGCACATAGCTTTTATATCACTCCATAGTAAATGATGCATCAATTGAAAATTTTGATTTCTACAAAGTGTATCATTTAACTTATATGTGCCAAAGTTTGGATTATGGATAATTTGCCCCTCTTGATATCAAATCAAAGTGCATGTCTCCTACAAGTATTCAAAACTTGTATGCACACCTTTAGGGGGAGGTTACTCTATAATCTAACACTTTGAGACTAACACCTTTTCAAGTCTATTTCATGTGATAGTCTCATTGCAAGGAAAATGAAGTCCCCGGAGAAAGACAACAATCTTCCACTGCAAAATCTCCAAGAACTCTCATGTCTCTCAAGCTCGCCATTGACTTTCAATTGGTATCTTTTGAGACTACACTTAGTACCATTTACATGTCTTCTCCAATATTTGATTAGACTATAATTCATATCATATGCTTCCATGTTGCCAAAAATGCATAAGTGGTTAACTCATATTCTGTTACCTATGCATAAGGGAAGTTAGTCTTTTCAAATCATGTCTTGCACCTCTAATTTTCACATGCTTTTTTGTCACACCCGGCTTTAAGGAGCAAAGCCAGGTGCATCTCATACATGCGCCAAGAAGACAACACATATAATAACAGAGTGTATAGAGATAAATGTCATAGTAACATCAGAGTAATTATTACATAGCGGAAGACTTACAAAAATAAAAGATAAATATAACACAAACTAAGGATCGTCGGCGCCAATGTCAACTGAGAAACGCCACCTAGATCAAGTCGGATGCCTCGGTACTTGACTCCACTTGAAACCACCTGTTCTTCTCCTGTGGGGGGGGTGTGAGACAGCAAGGGTGAGCTCACACATGTTCATCGCTCAACAAGTTGTGGGGAATAATGTGACATGAACTCACCAAAGGTGGGAGATCATGAAGTGTAAGGCTTATCAACAATAGGGGTTAAAGCTGAGCATTGCTTTTAAGTAGTTGGTCAAACTTTTATTAGCAGTTACTAAGTGTAAGTGAATACCAAACCATAATAATAATAACTGAACAAAATTAATAATAAACCCATGCAAATGCAAATGACAAATTGAGTTTAGGTTCCATAATTTAATCATCGGAGAGTCCTGAGCCGCTCATGACCGTGAGCTCGGCTAGTATACCAGTTTTACACTCTGCAGAGGTTGTACCCTTTACCCACAAGTCGTGTTTCCCATGTCGCCAGGGTTAGCTAGGCCCTTAGACACTACCAAGGTGAATGGCTAGGGATCCACTACGAGGCCTTTACAAAGTTCCACTAGCTTCCGAAAACCCGCTACAGTTTATGGGAAGTTCCAATGCAGGGTTCCTGGCTGACCGCCATCGCAGCAAAATCAACCAGGGACCTCCCTACACTGACCACTCCCCTACTGCCCTTGCCCCTTTCGGGTAAGGTAGTCTTCCACTAGCTTTCCTAATTAGTCAGCCAAGGGGTCCCATTCCTCCCTTGTGGTGGCACGTGGTTCTCAAGTTAAGCTCCATGTTCCAATTAACAATAACATAATGATCTTGACATGAACATAAATAGAATAACAAAATAACTGGAACATGGATATAATGAAATATTAACCCAAAAACCACGTAAAGCAATAGCATAAACTACCCAAGTGATTCAGGGGTAAACAAGGTAATGAGATAAACAATCTAGGGTGACCTATCGGGTCCCATCAAAGTTAAACCTATGCATGGTAAATGATTATAAAGAACATTATTGGGTAACAAAAGTGAATCAAGGGCACAACTTGCCTGGCACTTGAGATTCCAGGTACCAACTTGCTTTCAGATGACACGTGTCCACGCGCTAGTCGTAGCAATACAAGCAAACATGGTATATATAAAATTAACATCACACCAAACATAATAATATACTGCATTATAATGATCTACACGTTTCTACGAGACTAACGCAACTTGAACGGATCAAATCGGAGTTAAAACGGAGGAGATACGAATTTCCTAAGGTTTTATGTATTTGATACGAGATTAGCTAAGAATTAAATTTTAACACCATTTTCATGTTAAAACAGAGACACTAAGTGCTAAACAATATTAATACAAAATTATAGGAACTGGAATGGACTAAAAAGGATTTAAAATGCATTTTCTATGCTTTATACAAGTTTCTACCATTATTTTGTATTAAAAATGAATTTAGAGTGAATTTCTCTGATTTTATAATCAGTCTGGACTGCACTTCAAAATCAGAGAAGCGTAGGGGCTAGACTATAAAACTTCCGCAGACTCAGACTATCACCGAGTTGGACGGCGGGTTGAATCCATTAAAATGCGAGGGCTCTTTTGTAAAATGTACGAGGCCGAAAGGTTACAGTTAACTCTCATCCACTCAATCTGCTACGGACGGCCCAGATTAGATTGGATCTCATCTGAACCGATGTCTAACCTCCACCATTCGATCTAAAATCTACGGCGCCAGGCGCACCACTCCAACTTCTAATCTGGAGCACCCGGACACGATCCAACGGTCGAAAACGAATCGGTCAGCCACTTCTAATCACGCCCGCACAGTTCAAGATCGATGGCCAGCGTTCTTCTTCCTCACCAGAGCACACGCACGGCGGCGCAAGAGCTACACGACGGTGCCCTCCGGCGAGTAGCGCGACCACGGTCCCGTTCACCAACCACAGTGCTTTCCAGAGCTACACGATGTGATAACAGAGGCGAACACATTGAAGAAAAAACATACCGAGCATTGTGCGACCAACGCACAGGTCACGGCATGCGGCGAGGAGCCCACACCAGCGACGAATTCTGGCGGTCCGGAGCGCGGCTCCGCCCATGTAAGGCCACGGTCGAGTCACACGTCGCAGGGTGAAGCTCCCAAGCCCAGATCCGAGGCCCGAACGGCAACCTAGGCGTGGTCCCGCGGCAGCGCCCAATTTTCTCTCTCCTCTCGGTTCTCACCCTCGGCGTATGCAAAACGGCGGCTCTAACAAAGGAACGCGGCAGCATTCCAGCTGCGGTGAGCCAACGAGCGAAGCAGGCGGGGCGTAGAGAGTCGCTCCATGGACAGCGAGACGTGACCGCGACAAGGCGTGCGGTCGTGCCATTTTTCTCTGCGCCCAGCATGCCCTGTGCTCGCAGTGCGATGGTCGCGGGTCCGCCATTAGGCTTGTGGATGGCCGAGGGGAAATAGAGTCACCAGGGCCCCTAGCTTATACCCATGGCCCCAGGGCAAGAAACGAGTCCAGCCAACGGCCACGGCGAGCACCCAGGCGGCTTCCGCGGCGGGGAGATCGGTGTCAGGCGCAACTACCCGAGGGAGAAGTCCCGGCCTGACCGGTGGGATCCCATCAGCGGAGAGGGCGCCGCAAATCCCACCGGATTTCCCTAGTTCTGTTTGGCTCCAGCGCGCGAGGTTGGGGAGGCTCCCCGCACAGCGGATCGAGTCGATCCATCGCCATGGGAGTGGGGAAGCAGATGCTTCTTACATACTGGGCCCACCAAACAGCGTCATCGTCGTTGAATGCAAGGAGCTATCCGATGCACTGGCCCCTTCATCAGCGATAGACCCGCGCCATGCATGCGCGGCGGCTGGGAGATCGGCATGTGGGCCCAATCGGTAGTGAGGAAGCAGCACGGAGGTAAGGGAGAATTGGGCCGAAAACAAAGGATTGGGCCCATACTCCATTCTCCTATTTTTCTTTTATTATTTTCTGTTTCTATCTTCTTCCCTTTTTTATTTCACATCTAAAATTTGAATTCAATTTTTTGTATTGAATTTATACTCCAATTAAATATTAAATTTTTAAGCATGCCATCATGGAATGAGTGTATTTATTCATAAATTTATTTTGTAATTTATAGTATTTCTTCTTTTCATATCCAAATTCTAATTTAGGTTTAATCCAGATCTTCAACTCTTTATTATATTTTTATTATTGTTATTGTTATTATTATTAAATGCACAAACAAAACTCCAATATGATGTCTGGCTTATTTATTATTTTTTTTAAGATATTTTGTTCTCAGAGTTATGGTTAATCCCATGTTCAAGTAAATAGAGGCCAAATATATATAAGGAGACTTACTCTTTTCTCAATGATTACAAATTGGGTATTACAAATCCTACCCCCCTTAAAAATAATCTCGTCCTCGAGATTTAGGAAGGACTAGGGAAAAGATGGGAAAAATCTATGCGAAGCTCTTCTTCTCTTTCCCAAGTTGCTTCATCTTCTCCATAATGGCTCCGTTGCACTTTGCACATCTTTGTTACCTTATTTCTTATAACTCGAGTCAAAGTGTCAAGAATCTCGATGGAATACTCCATGTAGGTTAAATCACCCTGAACACTGAGCTCTTCCATTGGTAACTGTTCCTCAGGGACCTGGAGACACTTCTTAAGTTGAGACACGTGGAATATATTATGCACATCCGATAGATTATCAGGTAGCTCGAGTTGATAGGCCATCTCTCCAACTTGCCTAAAAAAAACTCTAAAGGGTCCAATAAAGCGAGGGGACAATTTGCCCTTAACTTTAAATCTCCTCATTCCATGAAGTGGTGAAGCCTTGAGGTACACATGATCACCTTCCTCAAACTCCAGTGGTCTTCTTCTATTATCAGCATAGCTCTTTTGCCTGGTTTAAGCTACCCTCAAATTCTCCCGAATTATACGGACTTGTTCTTCTGCCTCTTGAATAAGTTCAGGTCCAAAGAATTGTTTTCCTCTAGTCTGGTCCAAAATAGAGGAGTCCTGCACTTCCTCCCATATAACGCTTCAAAAGGTGACATCTTCAGACTAGCCTGATAACTATTGTTATATGAGAACTCAGCATAAGGCAGACTCTTATCCCAACTTCCTCCATGCTGAAGGGCACATGCTCTCAACATATCCTCCAATACCTGATTAGTCCTTTCAGTCTGTCCATCAGTCTGAGGGTGATAGGCTGTACTAAAATTCAACTTTGTACTCATATTCTCATGAAAGCTTCTCCAAAATCTTGAGGTAAACTGTGAACCTCGATCAGACACGATCTTCTTTGGTACTCCATGTAAACACACAATCCGGGCCATATATAACTCTGCTAGCTGAGAACCTTTATAAGTAGTCTTGACAGGAATAAAGTGAGCCACTTTAGTCAATCTATCCACAATCACCCATATAGCATCATATCCTTTCTGGGTGCGAGGCAATCCAGTGATGAAATCCATACCAATCTCTTCCCATTTCCACTCGGGTATCTTCAGTGGATGCAGTAGTCCAGCTGGCCTCTGATGTTCAGCCTTAACTCTTTGACATACATCGCACATAGCCACATGTGCAGCTACATCTCTTTTCAATCCATACCACCAATACTTCCGTTTCAAATCCTGATACATCTTAGTACTACCAGGATGAATAGAATAATCCGAGTCATGGGCCTCCTTTAAAATAGTCTCCCGAAGGCTTTTAATATCAGGGACACACATCCTGTCCTTGAACCATACAGTGCCTTGTTCATCTTCCGTGAATTCCGGAACTCGACCTTCAGTAATCAGATCCTTAATCTCTTGTATCTTAGCATCACCAATTTGTCCTTTGCGGATCTCTTGCTCCAAAGTAGGTTCCACATCAATAGTAACTCCTTTAGTGTGAGCAACTATTCTCAGGTTTAGTCTCCTGAAATCCTCAACAATCTCATCGGGTAGCTGGGCAACAACAGCTGAATGAACATGCTCCTTTTGACTCAAGGCATCTGCAACCAAATTTGCCTTGCCCGGGTGATAGTGAATCTCCAAATCGTAATCTTTAATAAGCTCCAACCAACGTCGTTGCCTAAGGTTGATATCCTTCTGAGTGAATATATACTTCAAACTCTTATGATCCATGTATACTTGGCACTTAGTTCCCATAATATAGTGTCTCCAAATCTTAAGTGCATGCACAACGGCAGCCAGTTCCAAGTCATGAGTGGGGTAGTTCAGTTCATGCTTCCGCAACTGACGAGATGCATAGGCAATCACATGTCCTTCTTGCATAAGCACACATCCAAGTCCTTGGCCACATGCATCACGGTAAATGTCAAATCCCTTCTGCAGATCTGGCATAATCAATACTGGAGGTGACATCAATCTCTCCTTCAACTGATCAAAGCTTTCTTGGCACTTCTCATCCCACTTAAATTTTCTTTCCTTCACCAAAAGCGAGGTCATAAGCTTAGCAATCTTAGAAAATCCTTCAATAAATATCCGATAATATCCTGCATGTCCCAAGAATCTTCGGACTTCAGTAATTGTAGTGGGTATGCTTCACACCACTATCTCCTTGACTTTAGCAGGATCCACTGGTATTCCACCATTAGAAATGATATGTCCAAGAAATGGCACCTCGCCAATCCAAAACTCGCACTTGCTGAATTTGGCATAGAGTTGATTGTCTCGTAGCTTCTGTAGCACCAATCTCAGATGTTCCCCATGTTCACTCTCACTCTTGGAATAAATAAAAATATCGTCGATGAAAATTACGACAAATCTGTCTAGATACTCCATAAACACCTTATTCATCAGATTCCTGATGGCCTAATCTCCATTTGATGGTAACCCGATCAGAGATCAATCTTCGAGAACACCCTTGCACCTCTCATTTGATCAAATAAATCTTCAATGCAGGGTAATGGATACTTGTTCTTCACAGTGATATCGTTAAGGGACCTATAATCCACGCACATCCCTTGTGATCCATCTTTCCTCTGTACGAATAGAACTGGTGCTCCACAAGGTGAAGAATTCGGACGAATGTATCCAGCCTCTTGTAATTCCATTAATTGCTTCTTAAGTTCCTTTAGTTCTCCTACGGACATCCTATATAGCCGTTTTAGAAATAGGAGCAGTCCCAGGTAAGAGATCAATGACAAACTCAACTTTCCTCTCTGGTGGCATCCCTGGTAACTCCTCTGTAAAGACATCCGGAAAAATCTCTAACCGCACGGATGCTTTCACCAACAAACTTCCCATCTACTAAGAATGCCGCTAGTCTGATGGTGGTAGTTACTGCAACTTCAACTTCAAAACTTTGTCCTTTGGAACTAGTGAGTTCTTCGGTTCTCTTAGCACAGTGCATAAACTGCCTTTGCCTTTCTTAACCATGACATACCAAGGATCACGTCTATAGTGCTCTCTTCTAACACTATAGGGGTAGCCCATCTGGGTTAGAAATACAGGGTAAGAAAGGAAGAATTGTAGACAAGGCGAGTAATTACGAGAAATGTTACTGCGGGGGATTCATTGGCTAAGTGTGTCACCCACTAAAGCTAATACATTACCTTATAATGGTACATGTTAAGATGCCCGACTATAATGTTTCAATCAATCAAAGAAGCAAATCAAGCATTTATCATCAGAACAATCAATCAACATTTTTTTTAATAGAGAAAATAGTTTTAATTTTTTTTGTCTTAGGTCTCCTATCTCTTAAAAAGTTCATAAATGTAGGATTCCAAGGTGTGAAATCCATCTTGTCTTAGAGTAGAAAAGGTAAGAATGATCAGAGTAGAACAGTAGAAGGTGAGACAGGATCAAGATAAGTATAGAAAGAATCAGAGTGAGATAAGTATAGAATGAATCAGAGTAGGATAAGTAGGTAAGGGTTTATCCATTTCTATCTAGGTTTCATCCTACAGTCAACATTTCCTCTGATACCACTCCTGTCACACCCGGCTTTAAGGAGCAAAGCCAGGTGCATCTCATACATGCGCCAAGAAGACAACACATATAATAACAGAGTGTATAGAGATAAATGTCATAGTAACATCAGAGTAATTATTACATAGCGGAAGACTTACAAAAATAAAAGATAAATATAACACGAACTAAGGATCGTCGGCGCCAATGTCAACTGAGAAACGCCACCTAGATCAAGTCGGATGCCTCGGTACTTGACTCCACTTGAAACCACCTGTTCTTCTCCTGTGGGGGGGGTGTGAGACAGCAAGGGTGAGCTCACACATGTTCATCGCTCAACAAGTTGTGGGGAATAATGTGACATGAACTCACCAAAGGTGGGAGATCATGAAGTGTAAGGCTTATCAACAATAGGGGTTAAAGCTGAGCATTGCTTTTAAGTAGTTGGTCAAACTTTTATTAGCAGTTACTAAGTGTAAGTGAATACCAAACCATAATAATAATAACTGAACAAAATTAATAATAAACCCATGCAAATGCAAATGACAAATTGAGTTTAGGTTCCATAATTTAATCATCGGAGAGTCCTGAGCCGCTCATGACCGTGAGCTCGGCTAGTATACCAGTTTTACACTCTGCAGAGGTTGTACCCTTTACCCACAAGTCGTGTTTCCCATGTCGCCAGGGTTAGCTAGGCCCTTAGACACTACCAAGGTGAATGGCTAGGGATCCACTACGAGGCCTTTACAAAGTTCCACTAGCTTCCGAAAACCCGCTACAGTTTATGGGAAGTTCCAATGCAGGGTTCCTGGCTGACCGCCATCGCAGCAAAATCAACCAGGGACCTCCCTACACTGACCACTCCCCTACTGCCCTTGCCCCTTTCGGGTAAGGTAGTCTTCCACTAGCTTTCCTAATTAGTCAGCCAAGGGGTCCCATTCCTCCCTTGTGGTGGCACGTGGTTCTCAAGTTAAGCTCCATGTTCCAATTAACAATAACATAATGATCTTGACATGAACATAAATAGAATAACAAAATAACTGGAACATGGATATAATGAAATATTAACCCAAAAACCACGTAAAGCAATAGCATAAACTACCCAAGTGATTCAGGGGTAAACAAGGTAATGAGATAAACAATCTAGGGTGACCTATCGGGTCCCATCAAAGTTAAACCTATGCATGGTAAATGATTATAAAGAACATTATTGGGTAACAAAAGTGAATCAAGGGCACAACTTGCCTGGCACTTGAGATTCCAGGTACCAACTTGCTTTCAGATGACACGTGTCCACGCGCTAGTCGTAGCAATACAAGCAAACATGGTATAGATAAAATTAACATCACACCAAACATAATAATATACTGCATTATAATGATCTACACGTTTCTACGAGACTAACGCAACTTGAACGGATCAAATCGGAGTTAAAACGGAGGAGATACGAATTTCCTAAGGTTTTATGTATTTGATACGAGATTAGCTAAGAATTAAATTTTAACACCATTTTCATGTTAAAACAGAGATACTAAGTGCTAAACAATATTAATACAAAATTATAGGAACTGGAATGGACTAAAAAGGATTTAAAATGCATTTTCTATGCTTTATACAAGTTTCTACCATTATTTTGTATTAAAAATGAATTTAGAGTGAATTTCTCTGATTTTATAATCAGTCTGGACTGCACTTCAAAATCAGAGAAGCGTAGGGGCTAGACTATAAAACTTCCGCAGACTCAGACTATCACCGAGTTGGACGGCGGGTTGAATCCATTAAAATGCGAGGGCTCTTTTGTAAAATGTACGAGGCCGAAAGGTTACAGTTAACTCTCATCCACTCGATCTGCTACGGACGGCCCAGATTAGATTGGATCTCATCTGAACCGATGTCTAACCTCCACCATTCGATCTAAAATCTACGGCGCCAGGCGCACCACTCCAACTTCTAATCTGGAGCACCCGGACACGATCCAACGGTCGAAAACGAATCGGTCAGCCACTTCTAATCACGCCCGCACAGTTCAAGATCGATGGCCAGCGTTCTTCTTCCTCACCAGAGCACACGCACGGCGGCGCAAGAGCTACACGACGGTGCCCTCCGGCGAGTAGCGCGACCACGGTCCCGTTCACCAACCACAGTGCTTTCCAGAGCTACACGATGTGATAACAGAGGCGAACACATTGAAGAAAAAAACATACCGAGCATTGTGCGACCAACGCACAGGTCACGGCATGCGGCGAGGAGCCCACACCAACGACGAATTCCGGCGGTCCGGAGCGCGGCTCCGCCCATGTAAGGCCACGGTCGAGTCACACGTCGCAGGGTGAAGCTCCCAAGCCCAGATCCGAGGCCCGAACGGCAACCTAGGCGGGGTCCCGCGGCAGCGCCCAATTTTCTCTCTCCTCTCGGTTCTCACCCTCGGCGTATGCAAAACGGCGGCTCTAACAAAGGAACGCGGCGACATTCCAGCTGCGGTGAGCCAACGAGCGAAGCAGGCGGGGCGTAGAGAGTCGCTCCATGGACAGCGAGACGTGACCGCGACAAGGCGTGCGGTCGTGCCATTTTTCTCTGCGCCCAGCATGCCCTGTGCTCGCAGTGCGATGGTCGCGGGTCCGCCATTAGGCTTGTGGATGGCCGAGGGGAAATAGAGTCACCAGGGCCCCTAGCTTATACCCATGGCCCCAGGGCAAGAAACGAGTCCAGCCAACGGCCACGACGAGCACCCAGGCGGCTTCCGCGGCGGGGAGATCGGTGTCAGGCGCAACTACCCGAGGGAGAAGTCCCGGCCTGACCGGTGGGATCCCATCAGCGGAGAGAGCGCCGCAAATCCCACCGGATTTCCCTAGTTCTGTTTGGCTCCAGCGCGCGAGGTTGGGGAGGCTCCGCGCACAGCGGATCGAGTCGATCCATCGCCATGGGAGTGGGGAAGCAGATGCTTCTTACATACTGGGCCCACCAAACAGCGTCATCGTCGTTGAATGCAAGGAGCTATCCGATGCACTGGCCCCTTCATCAGCGATAGACCCGCGCCATGCATGCGCGGCGGCTGGGAGATCGGCATGTGGGCCCAATCGGTAGTGAGGAAGCAGCGCGGAGGTAAGGGAGAATTGGGCCGAAAACAAAGGATTGGGCCCATACTCCATTCTCCTATTTTTCTTTTATTATTTTCTGTTTCTATCTTCTTCCCTTTTTTATTTCACATCTAAAATTTGAATTCAATTTTTTGTATTGAATTTATACTCCAATTAAATATTAAATTTTTAAGCATGCCATCATGGAATGAGTGTATTTATTCATAAATTTATTTTGTAATTTATAGTATTTCTTCTTTTCATATCCAAATTCTAATTTAGGTTTAATCCAGATCTTCAACTCTTTATTATATTTTTATTATTGTTATTGTTATTATTATTAAATGCACAAACAAAACTCCAATATGATGTCTGGCTTATTTATTATTTTTTTAAGATATTTTGTTCTCAGAGTTATGGTTAATCCCATGTTCAAGTAAATAGAGGCCAAATATATATAAGGAGACTTACTCTTTTCTCAATGATTACAAATTGGGTATTACATTTTTCCTAAGTAGAGGATCTCTGTCAAGGGGAGTATTTCTTCATCTCTAAAGGGGGAGAAAAACTCTTTCTAAAGGAGACAACTCATTTAGGGGGAGTAATCTTTTGAGGACTCCTTCAAGTGGTATCATTCACATAGTTTAATTTAATATCCTTCTAGTGATATCATTTGATACAATTCTTGATGAGGGCAAGCTTTGATTTACTTCCTACATGCTTTTAATGTCTTCCTTTTCGGTGGTTGATGCCAAAGGGGGAGAAGTTTAGGGGCCAAAGCAATGAAAACTATATCAAACACCAAACACCACTAATTTAAAATTTTATATCTACAAATGGCTTTTCAAGTGGTTTTGGTTATTTGGTCCAAAAATAGGAAGTAAGTGAATTATGGAGTTAGGGGGAGGCTTAAGTCCATAATATCACATTGTGGGGACAATCATGCATCTTAGCAAGTAGATTGCATATTTTCACTCAAATACTTGTATTATTTGCTTGCTTTGGTTGTGTTGTCATCAACCACCAAAAAGGGGGAGATTGTAAGGAAAATGGACCCCGGGCCATTTGGCTAATTGAGTTTTGGTGTTTGATGAACAACACAATCCGTGAACTAATAAGTTTTCTAGTGTTTGTGTTTGTAGTTCACAGGATGCGAAGAGAATTGGACCAAGGCAATGAGGATGCAACACCTCAAAAGAAGACATAAAAAGATGCATAGGAGTCCAATACTCAAGAACAAAAGAAGCCCAAAGAAATCAGCGAAGAAATCCAAGAAGCGGACTGTCAGCCAGCGCCTGGTGGTGCACCGGACATTGATGTCCGGTGTGCACCGGACTGTCCGGTGAGGCACCAGACAGTCTGCGCAGAGAGGCCACAGACAGGCGCTCTCTGGCTGTAGCACCGGACTGTCCGGTGTGCACCGGACTGTCCGGTGTGCCAACGGGCAGACGGCAACGGTCGGATCCAACGGTCGACTGCTACAGGCGCCAACGGTCGGCTGACGTGGCGTGCACCGGACATCTACTATGCAGTGTCCGGTGGTGCACCGGACTGTCCGGTACACCCGACGACAGAAAGCTGTTGCTTTCTGTCCAACGGCTAGTTGGGGGTGTGGAGGCTATAAATACCACCCCAACCGGCCATTCTCAAGTGTGAGAGCCCAAGCAACATACCAAGACACATAGTGCATATTTCCAAGAGCTCAAACACCCAAGTGCTTAATAGAATCACTCGGTGATTACCGTAGGTGCTTTGCGAAGTGCTTAGGTTAGTTAGACCGCTTTAGCGCTTGCTCTAGGTGAACCCTAGTTAGTTGAGTGAGTTTTGTAAAACCACACAACCCCTCGGCTCTTGTGTGAGTCGTTGTAATTGTACCGAGTGGGGCAAGAGTCTTGCGAGACCGTGACAACCGCGTTTGTGTCACGGCCACCACCGTGTACCGGAGGGAACGAGGCCCGCGGTGTTTCGGCCGGAAGCTTGATAGTGGAGACGGCGGGGAGCGTCCGAGAGGAGCCGGAAGCGGAGCACCACTTGTGCGTGGAGAAGGCCCGCGGCTCTCTACGGAGTTACTCGACCGTGGTGCTTGGCCCTCGCGTGGGCTTCCCTTTGCGTAGGGGCACCAACGAGGATTAGTCGGGACCTTGCGTGGTTCCGGATACCTCGGTAAAAATACCGGCGTCATCCACGAGAGTTTGCTTCTCTACTTGGCTCTTTACATTCTGCATTTATATTAAGCATTTAAGTTTCAATCTTGTTGTCATACCTATTTAGTGTAGATTGAAACTTAGCCTTTGCGGTAGAGATAGCAACACTTAGACAAAACCTAGTTTGCACATTCTAGTTTTGATTATTTGCATAGGTCTTGCTCTAGGGATTTAATTGTGGCCTAGTTTAGTAAAAGTTTTAGAAGTCCTAATTCACCCCCCCTCTTAGGCGTCACCCGTTTCCTACACCCGGCTCTAGCCAACCCGTTGACAGCGTCAACATACCAGCCCGAGAACTTGGGACTCGACTATGCACCCGGGCTACGGCCAGTTCGCATGAGGGAACGACCAAACCGGCCGAGCCGTCACGAAAGGCACTAAGACCTCGAAGGAGTCAAAACACTCCTCTGAGGCCTCGGGGGCTACACCCGGCGGGTGCGCTCGCGCGCACCCACCGGAACAAAATGCAACCAAGAAAGGCCGGTCCCCTTGCAAAAAAGTGCGACAAAAGCCTCCAAGCGAGTGCCAACACTCCCTTCGAGGCTCGGGGGCTACTGTCGGGGACCATAATTAGGGGTACCCCCAAGACTCCTAATCTCAGCTGGTAACCCCCATCAGCACAAAGCTGCAAAGGCCTGATGGGCGCAATTAAGGTCAAGGCTCAGTCCACTCAAGGGACACGATCTCGCCTCGCCCGAGCCTAGCCTCGGGCAAAGGCAGCCGACCCCGGAGGATTCACGTCTCGCCCGAGGGCCCCCTCAAGCAACGGACACACCTTCGGCTCGCCCGAGGCCCAGTCTTCGTAGAGAAGCAACCTTGGCCAGATCGCCACGTCAACTGACCATTTCGCAGGAGCATTTAATGCAAGGTCACCTGACATCTTATCCTGACGCGCACTCCAGTCGACAGAGCCGAAGTGATCGCAGTCACTTCGCCGCTCCACTGACCGACCTGACAGGAATACAGCGCCGCCTGCCCCGCTCCGACTGTCGTGCCACTCGCCAGAGTGAGGTCGACAGCGGCTAAGTTCAGCCTTGGGCGACATAGGAAGCTCCGCCTCGCCCGACCCTAGGGCTCGGCCCTCGTCTCGGCTCCGGAAGACGACGAACTCCGCCTCGCCCGACCCTAGGGCTCAGACTCGACCTCGGCTCCGGAAGACGACGAACTCCGCCTCGCTCGACCCCAGGGCTCGGACTCGGCCTCGGCTCCGGAAGACGACGAACTCCGCCTCGCCCGACCCAGGGCTCGGACTCGGCCTCGGCTCTGGAAGTCGACGAACTCCGCCTCGCCCGACCCTAGGGCTCGAACTCAACCTCGACCTCGGAGGAATTGCCACCTCGCCCCAACTCGTGTTCAGACCAGCCATGTCGCCAGGAGGGCCATCATTACCCTACCCCTAGCTAGCTCAGGCTACGGGGAACAAGACCGTCGTCCCATCTGGCTCGCCCCAGTAAACAAGTAATGATGACACCCCGCATGCTCCATGACGGCGGCAGCTCCCAGCCTCTTATGTCAGCAAGGAAACGTCAGTAAGGACCCGACAACCCCGACAGCTATACTTCCGTAGAGCTCCAGTGCTCCTTCGACGACCACGACATCATATGAACAGGGTGCCAAAACCTCTCCGACTGCCACGACGGCATGTACTTAGGGCTCTAGCTCCTCTCTGCTAGACGTGTTAGCACACTGCTACGCCCCCTATTGTACACCTAGGCCCTCTCCTTATGTCTATAAAAGAAAGGTCCAGGGCTCCCGTACGGAGAGGTTGGGCGCGCGGGAGAATGGGTCGGCGCATAAGGCTCTCTCTCTCTCTCGCTCCCGCGCGAACGCTTGTAACCCCATACTGCAAGCGCATCCAGCCGCCCTGGGCGCAGGACAACACGAAGGCCGCGGTTTCCCCTCGCTGTTCTCCCCCCTTTGTGTCCCGTCTCGCGCCGACCCATCTGGGCTGGGGCACGCAGCGACAATTTACTCGTCGGTCCAGGGACCCTCGGGGTCGAAACGCCGACACTTATCTACTACTACGCATTGTGTAATGGTAGCAAGTGAGCTTGGAGAGAGATGTAGTAGATGTGTTTCCTGTCATAGTTGTAGACATAAACACATATAGGTGGGTGCTCGTGCGTTGCAACAGAAACATTTAATATCATGATAACTTATGAACAAATGTGTGTTATACTGTTATGTGAAAATGTTTCGTAATTAATTTGTGATCCTAGCCATACATAAATTTTGTTATTTCAATCTAACTATTTCATCACTACATTGCAACCAACAGTACCGTGTAGACTTCTATACATGATAGCTGAATGCCCGTGCGTTGCTACGGGAATATATAATACCAGTATACTACGATAACTTATATACAAAATATGTGTTATACCGTTATGAGAAAATGTTACATAATCAATTTGTGATTCTGGCCATACATAAATTTTGTTATTTATAATCTATCTGTTTCACCACTACATTGCAACCATCAGTATCATGCAGACTTCGATATATGTCACGATTTGCATGGTCTTATTATTGGAGAGCACGTTTCACACATACCAGAAGAAATTCCCTCGTACATCGTTAGTCATCGGACACGTACCACCATACGCTTTTGCTTAAACAAAAAGGTAAGTGTGTGTTTGCAAGACTAATTGTCGGCGTTTCGAGACCGGGGGGGTCCCTAAGCCGACGAGTGAGTTTGCTGCGTGCCCCAGCCCAGATGGGTCGAGCGCGTGGGCGAGCGCGAAGGGGGGAAAAGCGAGGTGGCCGGAGACGAGTCGTGAGAGAGGTGGGAATCCCGCGGCCTTCGTGTTCGACCCGCGCCCAGGTCGGGTGCGCTTGCAGTAGGGGGTTACAAGCGTCCACGCGGGTGAGGGAAGCGAGCGGCCCCAAGAGAGCGCCTGCCCCGTCCTCGTCCCCGCGCGGCCAACCTTCTCTAAGAAGGCCCTGGTCCTTCCTTTTATAGGCGTAAGGAGAGGATCCAGGTGTACAATGGGGGTGTAGCAAGGTGCTATGTGTCTAGCGGGGGTGAGCTAGCGCCCTAAGTACATGCCTGTGTGGCAGCCGGAGAGATCTTGGCACCCAGCTGGTGTGGTGTCGTGGCTGTCGGGGGAGCAACGGAGCCTGGCGGAGGGACAGCTGTCGGAGCGGTTGGGCCCTTGCTGACGTCCCCCTGCTTCCGTAAGGGAGCTGAGAGCCGCCGTCGTCATGGGTCTAGCGGGGCGCCATCATTGCCTATCTGGCGGAGCTAGCCAGATGGGACGCCGGTCTTGTTCCCTGCGGCCCGAGTCGGCTCGGGGTAGGGTGATGATGGCGCTTCGCTGTCGACGTGGCGGACTTGTGTCCTAGGTCGGGCGACGTGGAGGCTCCTCCGAAGCCGAGGTCGAGTCTGTCCTGCATGGCCGAGGCCGAGCCCGAGCTCCTGGGTCGGGCGAGGCGGAGGTCGTTTGGCAGAGGCCAGGGCGGAGTTCGTCGTCTTCCGGGGCCTAGCCCGAGTCCGAGCCCTGGGTCGGGCGGAGCGGAGTTCGCCGTCTTCCGGGGCCTTAGCCCAAGTCCGAGCCCTGGGTCGGGCGGAGCGGAGTTCGCCGTCTTCTGGGGCCTTAGCCCGAGTCCGAGCCCTGGGTCGGGCGGAGCGGAGTTCGCCGTCTTCCGGGGCCTTAGCCCGAGTCCGAGCCCTGGGTCGGGCGGAGCGGAGTTCGCCGTCTTCCGGGGCCTTAGCCCGAGTCCGAGCCCTGGGTCGGGCGAAGCGGAGTTCACCGTCTTCCGGGGCCTTAGCCCGAGTCCGAGCCCTAGGTCGGGCGGAGCGGAGATCGCCGTCTTCCAGGGCCTTAGCCCGAGTCCGAGCCCTGGGTCGGGCGGAGCTTCCTATGGCGCCTTTGGCAAGGCCTGACTGCCTGTCAGTCTCACTCTGTCAAGTGGCACTGCAGTCGGAATGGCGCAGGCGGCGCTGTCCTTCTGTCAGACCGGTCAGTGGAGCGGCGAAGTGACGGCGGTCACTTCGGCTCTGCCAGGGGGCGCGCGTCAGGATAAAGGTGTTAGGCTACCTTTGCGTTAAATGCCCCTGCGACTCGGTCGGTCGGCGCGGCGATTTAGTCAGGGTTGCTTCTTAGCGAAGGCAAGGCCTCGGGCGAGCTGGATATGCGTCTGCCGTTAAAAGGGGGCCTCGGGCGAGACGGAAACATCTCGGGGTCGGCTGCCCTTGCCCAAGGCTAGGCTCGGGCGAGGCATGATCGAGTCGCTCGTATGGACTGATCCCTGACTTAATCGCACCCATCAGGCCTCTGCAGCTTTATGCTGATGGGGGTTACCAGCTGAGAATTAGGCGTCTTGAGGGTACCCCTAATTATGGTCCCCGACAGTAGCCCCCGAGCCTCGAAGGGAGTGTTTGCACTCGCTTGGAGGCTTTCGTCGCACTTTTTTGCAAGGGGACCATCCTTTCTCGGTTGCATTTTGTTCCGGTGGGTGCGCGCGAGCGCACCCGCCGGGTGTAGCCCCCGAGGCCTCGGAGGAGTGGTTTCACTCCTTCGAGGTCTTAATGCCTTGCGTAATGCTTCGGCTGGTCTGGTGGTTCCCTCATGCGAACTGGCCGTAGCCCGGGTGCACGGTCGGGGCCCAAGTTCTCGGGCTGGTATGTTGACGCTGTCAACGGTTTGGCCGGAGCCGGGTTTGCGAGAGCAGCCCCCGAGCCTCCGCACAGGGCGAGAGGGCGATCAGGGACAGACTCGGCTTTTTTACATACGCCCCTACGTCGCCTTTCTGCAAGGAGGAGGGGGGGAGAGCGCCATGTTACCCTCGATGGGCACCGAACATGGTGTCTCCGGTGAGCTGCAAGCGGGTAATCCGAGTGGACGTCCGTGCCCCGTTCGTTGGGGGTCGGCTAGGGGCCCAGAGGCACGCCCAAAAGTACCTGCGGGTGATCTGCCGGACCCGGTCCCCTGGCGACGGGGTCCGAGGGCTCGATGCCTCCCTCCGATGGGATTCCGTTACAAAATCGCTCCCGCTGGTCTCGGAAATGTCCTAGGGTACCTCGGGAGCGCAGCCCGAGCCTCGGTTATGTATCGAACGTACCCCTGGTCATCCCTCGCTCGGTGTCTGAGGCGACTGTGAACCCTTCTGGGGCCAGCCTTCGAACCCCTGATCAGTAATGGGCGCGGAGCCCGAGTAGCCTGAGGCGGCCGTGGAACCCTTCGGGGGGCCGGCCTTCGAACCTCTGACCAGTAGTGGGTGTAGGGCCCACGCGATCTGAGGCGGCTGTTGAACCCTCCGGGGGGCCAGCCTTCGAACCCCTGATCAGTAAGGAGGCTCGGAGCCTAGTTCCTTCACGGGGAAGGATCCCTTTCGGGGTATCCCCCTTTCCCGGTCCCTGTCGCAAGAGATAGAGAAAGAGGAAAAAAGGAAAAAGGATACGAAACCGAACGACGCGGCGTACCTTTTTTGGCGCGGTTGTTTCGGCGAAGGCGAAACGTCGCCCGCTGCTCCTGCCAGAAGCGCCGCCTGTCCAGCCGCGGAGTTGATGCGACGGGGCGAGTAGTTGGCGGGGCTACCGTTGCGCGTGCGCGAGCCGTTCGAGGAACGGATCACGGGCGCGTTGTCTTCACGCCGTGAGAGGGGGTTCTCTCGCGGCCTCCGGATGGGACGTGAGCTTGGCTGACGACGTGACCGCTGTTCCCGCGCGCCTGCCACCGTCATTACTGCCGGCCCACCTTTGGCCGCGTTGGCCGCTGCGTCAGGCTGGCGCTGCTGGGTCGCGCGCTGGGTTGCCTCGAGTCGCGGTATTGGTTCCGCGATCGAGGAGGCGCGGTGGTGGCACAGGCGGTACAGTCGCTTGCATGCAGCATCCGGCGCGCCGGTCGCACGACGCGTGGGCCTGGGCCTCCGTGCTGGCGTGTCGGGAGTCGGAGAGGCGCGTCCACTTGGCGCGATTGCATGCCGCCTGCATGGCTGCCCGCCCCTTTCGCCCGTTGGTCTGGGCAAAAGTGGAGGGTCACTTGTAACCGCTGGGCGGTTGCGTGCACCACGCGCGGCGGTTTGGCTTCTTCTGCTTGGAGCCGGTCTGCATGACATGCGGGACCCAGCCCCCGCGCCGTAGGGGAGGGCTTTGGAGCGTTGTTGGAGAAGACTCAGCCCGTGACGGTTGGGGGCGCAAGCAGGGAGAGTCGCCTTTAAAATTTTGACGCAGAGGGGGTTTCCCCCCTTTTAGCCCCCGAGGGAGGGTCGGGCTTTGCCGAGGCGAGGCCGACCCTTCCTTGTTGACTAAACTTTGCGTGGGTGCGGGGTATATGAACAACTTGGAAACATCTTAAGGGTAGAAGCGACGTAGCTGTTGGATGTTCCAAGCGTTGCCGTAGACCTCGCCTTGACTGTTGGCCAGCTTGTACGTTCCGGGCTTCAGAACTTTGGCGATGACGAATGGCCCCTCCCAGGGGGGCGTGAGCATGTGCCTCCCTCGGGCGTCTTGCCGCAGTCGAAGCACCAGGTCGCCCACCTGGAGGTCTCGGGGTCGGACCCCTTGGGCGTGGTAGCGTCGCAGGGACTGCCGATACCGCGCCGAGTGTAGTAAGGCCCTGTCCCGAACCTCTTCCAGCTGGTCCAGCGAGTCTTCTCGGCTAGCTTGGTTGCTTTGATCGTCGTAGGCCCTCGTCCTTGGGGAGCTGTATTCCAGGTCAGTGGGCAAGACGGCCTCGGCCCCGTAGACCAGGAAGAACGGCGTGAAACCCGTGGCTCGGCTCGGCGTTGTCCTCAGGCTCCAGACCACCGAGGGGAGTTCCTTCATCCATCGTTTGCCGAACTTGTTGAGGTCGTTGTAAATCCGAGGCTTGAGCCCTTGTAGAATCATGCCGTTGGCACGCTCTACTTGCCCATTCGACATGGGATGAGCTACGGCAGCCCAGTCCACCCGGATGTGGTGATCCTCGCAAAAATCCAAGAATTTTCTGCCGGTGAACTGGGTGCCGTTGTCGGTGATGATGGAGTTTGGGACCCCGAAGCGATGGATGATGTTGGTGAAGAACGCCACCGCCTGCTTGGACCTGATGCTGTTCAGGGGTCGGACCTCGATCCACTTGGAGAATTTGTCGACGGCGACCAGCAGGTGCGTGTAGCCCCCGGGCGCCTTCTACAGAGGGCCGACGAGGTCCAGACCCCACACAGCGAAGGGCCAGGTGATGGGTATCGTCTGCAGAGCCTGAGCGGGCAGGTGGGTCTGCTTCGCATAGAATTGACACCCTTCGCAGGTGCGGACGATTCTAGTGGCGTCAGCCACCGCCGTCGGCCAGTAGAAGCCTTGCCGGAAAGCGTTCCCGACGAGGGCTCGGGGCGCCGCATGATGGCCGCAAGCCCCCGAGTGCATCTCTTGCAGGAGTTCCTGACCTTCGGCGATGGAGATGCATCGCTGGAGGATGCCCGAGGGGCTGCGGTGGTAAAGCTCCTTCTCATCGCCCAGCAGGACGAACGACTTGGCGCGTCGCGCTACCCGCCGAGCCTCGGCTTGGTCGAGGGGTAGCTCTCCTTGGCGGAGATAGTGCAGGTACGGGGTCTGCCAATCTCGATCAGGCGTGACCTCGCTCCGCTCTTCCTCGATGCGCAGCGCCTCGCCCTCGGGGGCCGAGGGTACCTCGGGCTGAACCGAGGACGCCTCGGGATGGGCCGAGGGTACCTCGGACTGAACCGAGGACGCCTCGGGCTGGGCCGAGGGTACCTCGGACTCGGGCGTGTCGTCGATCTTGACGGAGGGTTGGTGCAGATCCCGGGAGAAGACGTTCAGGGGAACCGTGGTTCGCCTCGAGGCTATCTTTGCCAACTCGTCCGCAGTCTCGTTGTAGCGCCGGGCGATGTGGTTAAGCTCGAGCCCGTAGAACTTGTCTTCCAGGCGCTGAACCTCATCGCAGTAGGCCTCCATCTTCGGGTCGCGGCAGTGGGAGTTCTTCATGACTTGGTCGATGACGAGCTCCGAGTCGCCGCGAGCGTCGAGGCGTCGGACCCCTAGCTCGATGGCGATTCGCAATCCGTTGATCAGAGCTTCGTACTCAGCCACATTGTTGGACGCCGGGAAATGGAGACGCAGCACGTAGCGTAGGTGTTTCCCGAGGGGCGAGACGAAGAGCAGGCCCGCGCCGGCTCCCGTCTTCATCAGCGACCCGTCGAAAAACATGGTCCAGAGCTCTGGTTGGATCGGAGCCGTCGGCAGCTGGGTGTCGACCCATTCGGCTACGAAGTCCGCCAGTACCTGGGACTTGATGGCCTTCCGAGGGGCGAATGAGATTGTCTCGCCCATGATTTCCACCGCCCACTTTGCGATCCTGCCCGAGGCCTCTCGGCACTGGATGATCTCCCCCAGGGGGGAAGGATGACACCACAGTTACCGGATGAGACTCGAAGTAATGTCGCAACTTTTGCCTCGTCAGGATTACTGCATACAGTAGCTTCTGAACTTGTGGGTAGCGGACCTTGGTTTCGGACAGCACCTCGCTGACGAAGTAAACTGGCCTCTGAACGGGCAATGCATGCCCCTCTTCTTGCCTTTCGACCACAATCGCGGCGCTAACCACCTGAGTGGTCGCAGCAACGTAGACCAAGAGGGCTTCTCCATCAGCTGGGGGTACCAAGATAGGCGCCTGGGTGAGGAGCGCCTTCAGGTTCCCGAGAGCTTCCTCGGCCTCGGGGGTCCAAGTGAAGCACTCGGCCTTCCTTAAGAGGCGGTACAGAGGTAGGCCTCTTTCGCCGAGGCGTGAGATGAAACGGCTCAAGGCCGCGAGACATCCCTTGACCCTCTGTACGCCTTTTAAGTCCTTGATGGGCCCCATGCTGGTGATGGCTGCGATTTTCTCCGGGTTGGCTTCGATGCCCCGCTCGGAGACGATGAACCCCAGGAGCATGCCTTGGGGCACCCCGAAGACACACTTCTCGGGATTGAGCTTGACGTCCTTTGCCTTGAGACACCGGAATGTCACTTCAAGGTCGGGGAGGAGGTCGGAGGCTTTCCTTGTCTTGACTACGATGTCATCGACGTAGGCCTCGACCGTGCGACCGATGTGTTCGCCGAACACATGGTTCATGCACCGCTGGTACGTCGCACCCGCGTTCCTCAAACCGAACGGCATGGTGACATAGCAGTACATGCCGAAGGGCGTGATGAAAGAAGTCGCGAGCTGGTCGGACTCTTTCATCTTGATTTGATGATACCCTGAGTAGGCATCAAGGAAAGACAGGGTTTCGCACTCAGCAGTGGAATCCACGATTTGATCGATGCGAGGTAGAGGGTAGGGAACCTTCGGACATGCTTTGTTGAGACCAGTGTAGTCTACACACATCCGCCATTTCCCCCCTTTCTTTCTCACAAGCACAGGGTTGGCAAGCCATTCGGGATGGAATACCTCTTTGATGAACCCTGCTGCCATCAGCTTGTGGATCTCCTCACCTATCACTCTGCGCTTCTCCTCGTCGAATCGGCGCAGAGGCTGCCTGACCGGTCGGGCTCCGGCCTGAATATCCAGCGAGTGCTCGGCGACATCCCTCGGTATGCCGGGCATGTCCGAGGGACTCCACGCAAAGACGTCAGCGTTTGCGCGGAGAAAGTCGACGAGCACTGCTTCCTATTTGGGGTCGAGCCCGGAACCGATCCGGACCTGCTTGGAGGTGTCGCCACTGGGGTCGAGAGGGACGGCCTTAACCGTCTCCGCTGGCTCGAAATTGCCGGCGTGTCGCTTCACGTCTGGCACCTCTCGGGAGAGGTTTTCCAGGTCGACGATGAGGGCCTCGGACTCGGCGAGGGCCTTGGCGTACTCCACGCACTCCACGTCGCATTCGAACGCGTGTTTGTACGTGGGGCCGACGGTGATGACCCCGTTGGGGCCCGACATCTTGAGCTTCAGGTAGGTGTAGTTGGGGACGGCCATGAACTTCGCGTAGCATGGCCTCCCCAATACCGCGTGGTAGGTCCCTCGGAACCCGACCACCTCGAACGTCAGAATCTCCCTTCGGAAGTTGGAGGGCGTTCCGAAGCAGACAGGAAGGTCGAGCCGTCCGAGGGGCTGGACGCGCTTCCCAGGAATGATCCCGTGGAAGGGCGCAGCTCCTGCTCGGACGGAGGACAGATCGACGCGCAGGAGCCTGAGGGTCTCGGCGTAGATGATGTTGAGGTAGCTGCCCCCATCCATCAGGACCTTGGTGAGCCTGACGTCGCCGATGATGGGATCGACGACGAGCGGGTATTTCCCCGGGCTCGGCACGTGGTCGGGGTGGTCAGCTTGGTCGAAGGTGATGGGCTTGTCGGACCAGTCTAGGTAGACTGGCGCCGCCACCTTCACCGAGCAGACCTCCCGACGCTCTCGCTTGCGGTGCCGAGCCGAGGCATTCGCCGCATGCCCTCTGTAGATCATGAAGCAGTCGCGGACCTCGGGGAACTCTCCTGCTTGGTGATCTTCCTTTTTGTCATCGTCGCGGGCCCTGCCACCCTCTGCGGGTGGCCCGGCCCGGTGGAAGTGGCACCGAAGCATGACGCACTCCTCGAGGGTGTGCTTGACGGGCCCCTGATGGTAAGGGCACGTCTCCTTGAGCATCTTGTCGAAGAGGTTAGCACCTCCGGGGGGCTTCCGAGGGTTCTTGTACTCGGCGGCGGCGACAAGGTCTGCGTCGGCGGCGTCGCGTTTCGCTTGCGACTTCTACTTGCCTTTCTTCTTGGCGCCGCGCGGAGTAGACGCCTCGGAAGCATCTTCCGACGCGCGGCCCTGGGGCTGCTTGTCCTTTCGGAAGATGGCCTCGACCGCCTCCTGGCCAGAGGCGAACTTGGTGGCGATGTCCATCAGCTCGCTCGCCCCGGTGGGGGTCTTGCGACCCAACTTGCTCACCAGGTCACGGCAGGTGGTGCCGGCAAGGAATGCGCTGATGACATCGGAGTCGGTGATGTTGGGCAGCTCGGTGCGCTGCTTCGAGAATCGTCGGATGTAGTCCCGAAGAGACTCTCCCGGCTGTTGCCGGCAGCTTCGGAGGTCCCAGGAATTCCCGGGGCGTACGTACGTGCCCTGGAAGTTGCCGGCGAAGGCTTGGGCCAAATCCTCCCAGTTGGAGATCTGCCCCGGAGGCAAGTGCTCCAACCAGGCGCGAGCAGTGTCGGAGAGGAACAGGGGGAGGTTGCGGATGATGAGGTTGTCGTCGTCCGTTCCACCCAGTTGGCAGGCCAGGCGATAGTCTGCGAGCCACAATTCCGGTTTCGTCTCCCCCGAGTACTTTGTGATAGCAGTCGGGGGTCGGAAACGGGCCGGAAACAGCGCCCGCCGGATGGCCCGGCTGAAGGCCTGCGGACCGGGTGGTTCGGGCGAGGGACTCCGATCCTCCCCACTGTCGTAGCGTCCTCCACGCCTGGGGTGGTAGCCTCGGCGCACCCTTTCGTCGAGGCGGGCCCGATGGTCGCGACGATGGTGCTCGCTGCCGAGGTGGCCCGGGGCCGCAGGCGCGGTGTTGCGCGTGCGCCCGGTGTAGACCGAGGCTTCCCGCATGAATCGGGAAGTCGCGGCATGAGGTTCCGAGGGGTACCCCTGCCTTCGGGAGGCAGAGCTCTCGTCCCGCCGGGCCGCAGCGCCTTCCAGGAGATTCTTGAGCTCCCCCTGGATTCGCCGACCCTCGGTGGTTGATGGCTCCGGCATCGTGCAGAGGAGCATCGCTGCGGCTGCCAGGTTCTGACCGACCCCGCTGGATGCCGGTGGCGGCCTGTCCCTGACATCGTTGGCGACGCGGTGCTGGAAACCCTGGGGCAGATGACGTGTTTCTCTGGCCGGGGGTTGGCCCGCCCATACATGCCCGACGTCCCGGCGGATCGACTCGAGCGCTCCTGCTCCCTCGTCGAGCCCGGCCTGCGCCCCGCGGACTTGCTCGAGCTGTGGGTCGTGACTCCCCGCCGGAACGGGGACCACATCTAGCTCCCGCGGGATGTCGGCGCGAGGCACCGGCCTAGGGAGATCACCGTCCTCCGGCATGCCGAGATGGTTGCCTTCGGAGGGATCCCCTAGCTCGACATGGAAACATTCGCGGCTCAGGCTGCAGTCCTTGTCGTCAAGGCTGCGGCTGCCGTCGGAACAGTCGGAGAGGCAGTAGTCACATGCGGTCATAAAGTCCCGCATGGCACTGGGGTTGCCAAATCTAGAGAAATCCCAGCAGATGCTGGGATCGTCATCTTCCTCGGACCCAGAGGGCCCGTAGGTCGAGAAGTCCGTCAATCGGTCCCAAGGCGACCGCACACGAAACCCTAGTGGGGTTGCACTCGCCTCAACGTGAGCGCCCGCCAAAGCGAGGTCGCTAGGCGGGTTGAGGCCGAGTCGAAATGACGTAGGATGGGAATCAGTCGGTACCTTTTGGTCGACGAGGAGCGACACAGTCACGTCGGGGACTGATTGCGCCGTCGTCTTGGGTACGAGGGCGACGTCCTGCAGGCCCTCCGCGAGCGTGCTGGCGTCGTCCACTTGCTCGGGATTGGCGTGTCGCGGGGGGACGGCGCTCGCCTTCGTCTCAAACGCGAGGTTGACGCCCGACGCGCCCTCCGTTGGGGCGTTGGGGACGTCGGTTTGCTCGACAGCCGACGGAGCGCGGCCTCCCGCTCGGCCCTGGTTGCCCCGCCTCCTTCTCCAATGGCGGGGGAGAGGACGGGGCGAGCTCGAATGTTGTTCTTCCACCACGCGGGGAAGACGTCGTCGATTCCGCCGCCGGTGGGCGGGCTGTCGGCCGCCATTGTCGTTGTCGCGCGGCGGTGGAAGGAGTATCATGTCGTAGCTGCCGTCGAGAGACATGAACTCGAGACTCCCGAAACGGAGCACCGTCCCGGGTTGGAGAGGTCGTTGGAGACTGCCCATCTGGAGCTTGACGGGAAGCTGCTCGTCAACACGCAGCAGGCCCCTACCTGGCGCGCCAACTGTCGGCGTTTCGAGACCGGGGGGTCCCTAAGCCGACGAGTGAGTGTGCCGCGTGCCCCAGCCCAGATGGGTCGAGCGCGTGGGCGAGCGCGAAGGGGGGAAAAGCGAGGTGGCCGGAGACGAGTCGTGAGAGAGGTGGGAATCCCGTGGCCTTCGTGTTCGACCCGTGCCCAGGTCGGGTTCGCTTGCAGTAGGGGGTTACAAGCGTCCACGCGGGTGAGGGAAGCGAGCGGCCCCAAGAGAGCGCCTGCCCCGTCCTCGTCCCCGCGCGGCCAACCTTCTCTAAGAAGGCCCTGGTCCTTCCTTTTATAGGCGTAAGGAGAGGATCCAGGTGTACAATGCGGGTGTAGCAAGGTGCTACGTGTCTAGCGGGGGTGAGCTAGCGCCCTAAGTACATGCCTGTGTGGCAGCCGGAGAGATCTTGGCACCCAGCTGGTGTGGTGTCGTGGCTGTCGGAGGAGCAACGGAGCCTGGCGGAGGGACAACTGTCGGAGCGGTTGGGCCCTTGCTGACGTCCCCCTGCTTCCGTAAGGGAGCTGAGAGCCGCCGTCGTCATGGGTCTAGCGGGGCGCCATCATTGTCTATCTAGCGGAGCTAGCCAGATGGGACGTCGGTCTTGTTCCCTGCGGCCCGAGTCGGCTCGGGGTAGGGTGATGATGGCGCTTCGCTGTCGACGTGGCGGACTTGTGTCCTAGGTCGGGCGACGTGGAGGCTCCTCCGAAGCCGAGGTCGAGTCTGTCCTGCATGGCCGAGGCCGAGCCCGAGCTCCTGGGTCGGGCGAGGCGGAGGTCGTTCGGCAGAGGCCAGGGCGGAGTTCGTCGTCTTCCGGGGTGAAAGGGAAATGTGCCCTTGGGCCATTTCTAAGTATTTTGGTGATTGAGTGCCAACACATGTGCTTAATTGTGAATTTGTGTACATGGATGAACAAGGTGCAAATCATGAAGTAAAGGTATGTTTCTAAGCCTTAGTACATTGGTTTTATGTACTAATATATTTGTCTAAGTGTTAGAAACAGAAAGAAGAAGAAAAGAGAAGAGGAGAAAAGACTTGGCTGTGTGGTGCCAAGACCCAGCTCGGTCTGGAGCACCGGACTGTCCGGTGTGCACCGGACAGTGTCCGGTGCGCCAGGCCGACTCGGCGCGAACTGGCCGCTCTCGGGAAATTGGCCGACGGCGTACGGCTAAAATTCACCGGACTGTCCGGTGTGCACCGGACTGTCCGGTGAGCCAACAGTCGGCCGGGCCAACGGTCGGCCGCGCAATCTGCGCGGGACACGTGGCGGAGCCAACGGTCGGAAGAAGGCACCGGACTGTCCGGTGTGCACCGGACATGTCCGGTGCGCCAACGGCTCCAGATCTTCCAACGGTCGGCAACGGTCGGAAGCGCCAGTTATGGAAACAAATCGGGCACCGGACAGTGTCCGGTGTGCACCGGACTGTCCGGTGCCCCCGACGACAGAAGGCAAGGATGGCCTTCCGGATTTGCTCTCAACGGCTCCTAGCTGCCTTGGGGCTATAAAAGGAGCCCCTAGGCGCATGGAGGAGATACACAAGCAACCTTTGAGCATTCTTGATCATCCACACTTAATCTTTGCGCTTTCATTTGTGATTCTAAGTGATTCGAGCTCGTTCTAGTGAGAACTTTGTGATACTCTTGTGAGCTCGAGTCTTGGCCGTGTGTGTGCGCATTTTGCTGTGGATTTGTGTGTGTTGCTTCCCTCCCTTACTCTGTGTTTCATTTGTGATCATATACTTGTAAGGGCAAGAGACTCCAATTTGTGGAGATTCCTTGCAAACGGGATAGTGAAAGGAACAACAAAACACTGTGGTATTCAAGTGGGTCTTTGGACCGCTTGAGAGGGGTTGATTGCAACCCTCGTCCGTTGGGACGCCACAACGTGGAGTAGGCAAGCGTTGGTCTTGGCCGAACCACGGGATAAAACCACTGTGTCACCTCTGTGCTTGATTTTCTTGTGGTACTGTGTTTTGTTGAGACTTCACCTTAGCCACTTGGCAATAATCGTGCTAACACTTAACAAGTCTTTGTGGCTTAAATTTGAAGTTTTTACAGGATCACCTATTCACCCCCCCCTCTAGGTGCTCTCAATTGGTATCGGAGCCGTTCTCTTCACAAAGGGACTAACCGCCCGAAGAGATGGATCCTAAGGGGAAGGGTATTGTGATCAATGACAAAGAGAAGGAATCCTTCGTCAACGAGCCGAAGGACGATAAGCCTACCGACTCCGGCTCGGGCCAAAGACGGAAGGAAGGGAAGAAGAAGAAGACAAGGCGCATCAAGGAGATCGTCTACTACGACAGCGACGAGTCTACTTCTTCCCAAAAGGACGAGGACCACAACGACTACGAGAGAAGGAAACCGGTTAATTCGAACTTTTCCTTTGATTACTCTCGTATTCCGCAAAGTTCACATTCTCATTTGCTCTCCATTCCACTTGGCAAGCCCCCACACTTTGATGGAGAGGACTACGGATTTTGGAGCCACAAAATGCGTAGTCACCTATTCTCTCTCCATCCTAGTATATGGGAGATTGTAGAAAGTGGAATGCACTTTGATAGTTCGGATAGTCCCATGTTCATTAATGAACAAATTCATAAGAATGCACAAGCTACTACTGTTCTTCTAGCTTCTTTGTGCAGGGATGAATATCATAAAGTGAGCGGCTTGGATAACGCCAAGCAAATCTGGGACACCCTCAAGATTTCTCATGAGGGGAACGACGTCACCTTGCTCACCAAGATGGAGTTGGTGGAGGGTGAGCTTGGACGGTTCGCAATGATAAGGGGCGAGGAGCCGACGCAAACCTACAACCGGCTCAAGACCCTTATCAACAAGATAAGGAGCTACGGAAGCACACGATGGACGGACCACGACGTCGTCCGCCTAATGCTCAGGTCATTTACCGTTCTTGATCCTCATTTGGTGAACAATATACGTGAAAATCCCAGGTACACCAAGATGTCGCCCGAAGAAGTTCTTGGGAAATTCGTCAGCGGGCGGATGATGATCAAGGAGGCGAGGTATGTGGACGACGCCTTGAATGGTCCGATCAACGAGCCGCAACCTCTTGCTCTCAAGGCAACACGAAGCAAGGAGGCGCTACCTAGCAAGGTGGCACAGATTGAGGCGGCTGGACTCAATGATGAAGAGATGGCTCTCATCATCAAGAGATTCAAGACGGCGCTAAATGGTCGCAAGGGGCAGCCAAGCAAGACCAAGACAAAGGGGAAGCGCTCATGCTTCAAGTGCGGTAAGCTTGGTCATTTTATCGCTAACTGTCCCGATAATGAAAGTGACCAGGAAAAGGGGAACAAAAGAGAGAAGAAGAAGCAATACAAGAAGGCAAAGGGCGAGGCGCATCTAGGAAAGGAGTGGGACTCGGATTGCTCCTCCTCCGACTCCGACAATGAAGGACTCGCTGCTACTGCCTTCAACAAGTCTTCCCTCTTCCCCAACGAGCGTCTCACATGCCTTATGGCAAGGGAGAAGAAGGTGAGTACTCAAGACTCCACTTATGCTTCTTCTAGTGATAATGAATCTAGTGATGATGATGACATAGATTATTCATGCTTGTTCAAGGGCTTAGATAGATCTAAGATAGATAAAATCAATGAATTGATTGATGCATTGAATGAAAAGGATAGGCTTTTAGAAAAGCAGGAGGATTTATTGTATGATGAACATGATAAATTTGTAGAGGCACAAAAATCATATGCTTTAGAAGTGAAAAGAAATGAAATGCTTTCTTATGAACTATCTACCTGTCATGAAACCATTTCTACTTTACAAGGTGTTAACAATGATTTAAATGCTAAGTTAGAAGTAGCAAATAAATCTAATTCTTGTGTAGAACATGTTATGATTTGCACTAGGTGTAAGGATTTTGATGTTAATGCCTGTAGTGAACACCTGGTTTTAATTTCCAAATTAAATGAGGAATTGGCTAGTCTTAATGCCCAACTTAAGACTAGCAAAAGTGAAGTTGATAAGATAAAATTTGCAAGGGATGCCTACACGGTTGGTAGACACCCCTCAATTAAGGATGGTCTTGGCTTCAAGAGAGAGGCCAAGAACTTAACAAGCCATAAGGCTCCCATCTTCGTCAAGGAGAAAGGGAAGGCCCCTATGGCTAGTAGTGCTAAAAAGAACCATGCTTTCTTGTATCATGATAGGAGAAATGCTAGAAATGCTTATAATGATTTTGATTCACATGTTTATGATTCTCATGTCATGTTTGCTTCTAGTTCTTCTTATAAGCATGATAGGGATATGTGTAGGAGAAATGGTGTACATATGCCTAGGAGAAATATTGCTCATGTGCCTAGAAAGAATGTTATTCATGCTCCTAGGAAAGTAGTGAATGAACCTTCTATAATTTATTATGCTTTAAACACTTCCTTTGCTATTTGTAGAAAGGATAGGAAAATAGTTGCTAGGAAGTTAGGGGCAAAATGCAAGGGAGACAGGACTTGCATTTGGGTCCCTAAGGACATTTGTGCTAACCTTGCAGGACCCAACATGAGTTGGGTACCTAAGACCCAAGCCTAAATTTGCCTTGCAGGTTTATGCATCCGGGGGTTCAAGCTGGATTATCGACAGCGGATGCACAAACCATATGACGGGGGAGAAGAAGATGTTCACCTCCTACGTCAAAAATAAGGATTCCCAAGATTCAATTATATTCGGTGATGGGAATCAAGGCAAGGTAAAAGGGTTAGGTAAAATTGCAATTTCTAATGAGCACTCAATTTCAAATGTGTTTTTAGTTGAGTCTCTTGGTTACAATTTACTATCTGTTAGTCAACTATGCAACATGGGATACAATTGCCTTTTTACTAATGTAGATGTGTCTGTCTTTAGAAGATGTGATGGTTCACTAGCTTTTAAGGGTGTACTAGACGGCAAGCTTTACTTAGTTGATTTTGCAAAAGAAGAGGCCGGTCTAGATGCATGCTTAATGGCTAAGACTTGCATGGGCTGGCTGTGGCATCGCCGCTTAGCACATGTGGGGATGAAGAACCTCCACAAGCTTCTAAAGGGAGAACACGTGATAGGTCTAACAAATGTTTATTTCGAAAAAGATAGACCTTGTGCAGCTTGTCAGGCAGGTAAACAAGTGGGAGGAGCACATCACAGCAAGAATGTGATGACCACGTCAAGACCCCTGGAGCTGCTGCATATGGACCTCTTCGGACCCATCGCCTATCTAAGCATAGGAGGAAGTAAGTATGGTCTAGTTATTGTTGATGACTTTTCCCGCTTCACTTGGGTGTTCTTTTTGCAGGATAAGTCTGAAACCCAAGGGACCCTCAAGCGCTTCCTCAGGAGAGCTCAAAATGAGTTTGAGCTCAAGGTGAAGAAGATTAGGAGCGACAACGGGTCCGAGTTCAAGAACCTACAAGTGGAGGAGTTTCTTGAGGAGGAAGGGATCAAGCACGAGTTCTCCACTCCCTACACACCACAGCAAAATGGTGTGGTAGAGAGGAAGAACAGGACGCTAATCGATATGGCAAGGACGATGCTTGGAGAGTTCAAGACCCCCGAGTGCTTTTGGTCGGAAGCCGTGAACACGGCTTGCCACGCCATCAACAGGGTCTACCTTCATCGCCTCCTCAAGAAGACGTCATATGAGCTACTAACCGGTAACAAACCCAATGTATCTTACTTTCGTGTTTTTGGGAGCAAGTGCTACATTCTAGTGAAGAAGGGTAGAAATTCTAAGTTTGCTCCCAAAGCTGTAGAAGGGTTTTTATTAGGTTATGATTCAAATACAAAGGCGTATAGGGTCTTCAACAAATCATCGGGTTTGGTTGAAGTCTCTAGCGACGTTGTATTTGATGAGACTAATGGCTCTCCAAGAGAGCAAGTTGTTGATTGTGATGATGTAGATGAAGAAGATGTTCCGACGGCCGCTATACGAACCATGGCGATTGGAGACATTCGGCCACAGGAACAAGATGAACGAGATCAACCTTCTTCCTCAACAACCGTGCATCCCCCAACTCAAGACGACGAACAGGTTCATCAAAAGGAGGCGTGTGATCAAGGGGGAGCACAAGATGATCATGTGATGGAGGAAGAAGCGCAACCGGCACCTCCAACCCAAGTTCGAGCGATGATTCAAAGGGATCATCCCGTCGACCAAATTCTGGGTGACATTAGCAAGGGAGTAACTACTCGGTCTCGACTAGTTAATTTTTGTGAACATTACTCTTTTGTCTCCTCTATTGAGCCTTTCAGGGTAGAGGAGGCCTTGCTAGATCCGGATTGGGTGTTGGCCATGCAGGAGGAACTTAATAACTTCAAGCGCAACGAAGTTTGGACGCTGGTGCCTCGTCCCAAGCAAAATGTTGTGGGAACCAAGTGGGTTTTCCGCAACAAACAGGACGAGCACGGGGTAGTGACGAGGAACAAGGCTCGACTTGTGGCAAAAGGTTATGCCCAAGTCGCAGGTTTGGACTTTGAGGAGACTTTTGCTCCTGTGGCTAGGCTAGAATCAATTCGTATCTTGCTAGCATATGCCGCTCACCATTCTTTCAGGTTGTACCAAATGGATGTGAAGAGCGCGTTCCTCAACGGGCCAATAAAGGAGGAGGTGTACGTAGAGCAACCCCCTGGCTTCGAGGATGAACGGTACCCCGACCACGTGTGTAAGCTCTCTAAGGCGCTCTATGGACTTAAACAAGCCCCAAGAGCATGGTATGAATGCCTTAGAGATTTCTTAATTGCTAATGCTTTCAAGGTTGGGAAAGCCGATCCAACTCTTTTCACTAAGACTTGTGATGGTGATTTGTTTGTGTGCCAAATTTATGTCGATGACATAATATTTGGTTCTACTAATCAAAAGTCTTGTGAAGAGTTTAGCAGGGTGATGACGCAGAAATTCGAGATGTCGATGATGGGCGAGTTGAACTACTTCCTTGGGTTCCAAGTGAAGCAACTCAAGGACGGCACCTTCATCTCCCAAACGAAGTACACGCAAGATCTGCTAAAGAGGTTTGGGATGAAGGACGCCAAGCCCGCAAAGACGCCGATGGGAACCGACGGACACACCGACCTCAACAAAGGAGGTAAGTCCGTTGATCAAAAAGCATACCGGTCAATGATAGGGTCTTTACTTTATTTATGTGCTAGTAGACCGGATATTATGCTTAGCGTATGCATGTGTGCTAGATTTCAATCCGATCCTAAGGAGTGTCACTTGGTGGCGGTGAAGCGAATTCTTAGATATTTAGTCGCTACGCCTTGCTTCGGGATCTGGTATCCAAAGGGGTCTAACTTTGACTTGATTGGGTACTCAGATTCCGACTATGCTGGATGTAAGGTCGATAGGAAGAGTACATCAGGGACGTGCCAATTCTTAGGAAGGTCCCTGGTGTCATGGAACTCTAAGAAACAAACCTCCGTTGCCCTATCCACCGCTGAGGCCGAGTATGTTGCCGCAGGACAGTGTTGCGCGCAACTACTTTGGATGAGGCAAACCCTCCGGGACTTTGGCTACAATCTGAGCAAAGTCCCACTCCTATGTGATAATGAGAGTGCTATCCGAATAGCGGAAAATCCTGTTGAGCACAGCCGCACAAAGCACATTGACATCCGACATCACTTTTTGAGAGACCACCAGCAAAAGGGAGATATCGAAGTGTTTTATGTTAGCACCGAAAACCAGCTAGCCAATATCTTTACCAAGCCTTTAGATGAGAAGACCTTTTGCAGGCTGCGTAGTGAGCTAAATGTCTTAGATTCTGTAACACCCGGCTTTAAGGAACAAAGCCGGGTGCATCTCATACATGCGCCAAGAAGACAACACATATAATAACAGAGTGTATAGAGATAAATGTCATTAACATCAGAGTATTTATTACATAGCGGAAGACTTATTACAAAATGAAATAATGAAGATAAAACGAACTAAGGATCGTCGGCGCCAATGTCGACTGGGAATCGCCACCTAGATCAGATCGAACTCCTCAGTGTTAGGCGGCTCCTCCTGAACCACCTGATCATCTCCTGTGGGGGGGGGTGTGAGACAGCAAGGGTGAGCTCACACATGATCATAGCTCAACAAGTTGTGGGGAACCAGTGGACATAAACTCACAAAGGTGTGAGTTCATGTGATGTGTAAGGCTAATCAATGATAGGGGTTAAAGCTGAGCATTGCTTTTAAGTAGTTGGTCAAAATTTTATTAGCAATTACTAAGTGTAAGTAAATACCAAACCATAAGTAAAGTAATAGAACAAAGTTAATAACAAACCCATGCGATGCAAATGACAAAATTGAATTTAAGTTCCATAATTTAAACATCAGAGAGTCCTGAGCTGCTCATGACCGTGAGCTCGGCTAGTATACCAGTTTTACACTCTGCAGAGGTTGTACCCTTTACCCACAAGTCATGTTACCCATCTGCCAAGGGGTCGCGACTCCCCATATACCTCTACCTAGGAAGCACGGCAGGGCAACACTACGAGGCCTTTACAAAGTTCCACTAGCTTCCGAAAACCCGCTACAGTTTATGGGAAGATCCAGTAAAGGGTTCCTGGCTGACTGCCATCCCAGCAAGACCAACCAGGGACCTCCCCGCACTGACCTCTCCCCTACTGCCCTTGCCCCTTTCGGGTAAGGTAGTCTTCCACTAGCTTTCCTAATTAGTCAGCCAAGGGCGTCCCATTCCACCCTTGTGGTGGCACGTGGTTCTCAAGTTAAGCTCTATGTTCCAATTAACATTAATGATAACAACATGAACATAAACAGAATAACAACAAGAATTGGAACATAGAGGTAATAAATGATTATCCCAAAACCATATAAAGCAATAGCAAACTACCCGAGTGGTTCAGGGGTAAACAAGGTAATGAGATAAACAAATCTAGGGTGACCTATTGGGTCCCATCAAAATTAACCTATGCACGAGTATGTGATATTAAAGAACATTATTGGGTAAAATGTGGTCAAGGGCACAACTTGCCTTCAATGAGCTCCTGCTCAGCTACTTCAACCTGCTGCTCACCAGTATCCTCAGCAACGGGCTCTTCTACTCGCCACAATACAAACAAGCACAGTGCATATAGAGAAATTAACATTACACCAAACATATAAACAAAATGCACAGAGATATTCTACATATTAAAATAAAATCCTAGGAACAGAAATCATATTTTTCTGAGTTATAGATTTTAAGTTATGCATTTTCAAAGGTTTTATGTGCTTTAAATAGGGTTAAGTGATAAATAAATTTCCTTACTGTTTTTATGCCAAAACAGAGGCACTAAGTGATAAAGAATAAAATTACAAAATTTTAGCAACTGGAATGAATGAATTTGGAGTTAGTATGAATTTTCTATGATTTATTGAAGATTTAGCACTTATTTTTGTATTAAAAACACATTTTCTAATTCATTTACTCATTTTAAAACAGCAGTGGACTGGGCCTCAAATTTGTAAAAGGGCAGGGGGCTCGGGGTAAATATTCCTAAGACCGAGAACTACATTTGTATGGACGGCGGGTTGATTCTCTTATTCCCCGAGGACTCTTATGTAAAAGACTACGGCGAAGGGGTATCGGCCGATCGTGGCCGTCGGATCGGCAATCGTCGGTTCAGATTAGACCGAGGTACACTTGAACCCGAGATCGCCCACATGCGTCGGATCCCAATCCTACGGTCCGCGGTCACCATCCATCCCCTTCCCCCACGGCCGCACGATTTGGATCCAACGATCGCCAATCACCCCGATCGAACAGGTACCCAGCTTCTAATCTGGACCGCCCAGGACACATCGGACGGCGAGCGCTCATCTTCTCCCCCCGACGCCCGAGCACGGCAGCGCCGCCCACCAACGCGGCGAAACATCACCGGCGACCACCAATCCTACGCGGAAGTGGCCCAAACCACGAACCGGGAGATGCTACACGTAGCTAGGGATCAATTGAATGCGTCAAGGACATCTTACCGAGGGATTGCGCGGCGTAGAGATCCACCGACGATGACTTGCGGCACGGCGGCAATTCTTTACCCCCGGCGAGCAATTGGCGGGCGACCAGTCTTCGATTCCACACGCCCGCGCCTCAGGTGGCTCCCCGATGGTTTGCGCAAGTCCTTAACCCGATCCAAGATCCGAGTAGCGGCGAGGAATTGAATCCGCGACGGCGCACGGCGGCGACGACTGACTCTCCGCCCTCTCGGCTGTGTGCGCTGGTGAGTTGCGGCGGCAATGGAAAATGGCAGAAGGGCCTACTGAGCAACACCTTATAAGCGTGGCCAGGTCGGGATGGGAGTAGGCACGACGGACTCCGACGTTTGCGCCAACGGATTCTGCCCGGGTCTTGCGGCGCTCGGAGCGGAGGTGGCAGAGTGAGGTATGGTCACGGTGAGCGCGATTCCACGGCTGACCAGGTGCGTCCGAGATAGCAGTGCGACGGTGCGGATGCGGGTTTCCGGGAATCACGGCCAAGCCGGTCAGCGCGACCCGCCGCAGGGAACAAGGACCGCCAGCATCGAGCGAGGGAAGGAGATACTGACGGGGATGGCCCACGGACAGTGAAGGGTACGCAGACGAAGGAAGCAGTCCTCACGGCTCTGGCGCGCGACGAAGAGGCTGACAGCGGGTCCCGCGGACCAGAGGCAGGTGGAGCGCGCGTGGGAAGATCTTTGGGCCGCGCGGGAGGTTTCCCTGGGTGGGCCAAAATGCGGTTCCGAGGCCCAGGTAGGGTTTTATGCTTTTTCCTTTTTATTTTCTGTTTTCTTTTCTCATTTCTCTTTTCAAATTCAAACTTCAACCAAATTCAAACTTTGTGGCACTTTATATACTGGCTTAATTATTTATTTTGATCATATCAACTGTGATGAAGTGATTTTAATGATAACTTTATTTGTATTGAATAATATTCCTTCCTCTTCTCTATTCTCAAGAATTTCTTTTTTTGGTTTTAAATTCCCTTTTTGGTCTTTAATATTTTTTCTTGTCACAAAATGCACACAAAATAAATTATCCAGCATGATGCAACAATTTAGTGGCATATCTCTTTATTAATTGTTCTTGGACATGGTGTTCTTATATGATGGTGCATAAAAATCAAACTCACATAAAGAGAAATTGTTTCTCTCTTGATATTACTTCTAGCAATTTACAAAGTGGGTGTTACAAATCCTACCCCCCTTAAAAATAATCTCGTCCTCGAGATTTAAGAAGATCTAGGGAGAAGGTGGGGCAAATCTATACGAAGCTCTTCTTCTCTTTCCCAAGTTGCTTCATCTTCACAGTGGTGACTCCATTGTACTTTACACATCTTTATCACCTTATTTCTCGTAACTCCAGCCAAAGTATCCAAAATTTTGATCGGGTACTCCGTGTAAGTCAAATCACCTTGAACACTGAGCTCTTCCATTGGTAACTGTTCCTGAGGGACACGGGGACACTTATTAAGTTGAGACAGATGGAATGCACATAAGATAGATTATCAGCTAGCTCGAGTTGATAGGTCATCTCTCCAACTCGCCTAAAAACAACTCTGGATGGTCCAATAAAGTGAGGGGAACAATTTGCCCTTGACTCTGAATCTCCTCATTCCACAAAGTGGTGACATCTTGAGGTACACATGATCTCCTTCTTCAAACTCCAATGGTCTCCTTCTATTATCTGCATAGCTCTTTTTCCCGGTCTGAGCTACCCTCAAATTCTCCCGAATTATACGAACTTGTTCTTCTGCCTCTTGAATCAATTCAGGCCCAAAGAACTGTCTTCCTCTAGTCTAGTCCAAAATAGAGGAGTCCTGCATTTCCTGTCATACAGAGTTTCGAACGGGGACATCTTCAGACTGGCCTGGTAACTATTCAGCATAAGGTAGGCTCTTGTCCCAACTACTACCATGCTGAAGGGTACAAGCTCTCAACATGTCTATCAATACTTGATTAGTCCTTTCGGTCAGTCCATCAGTCTGAGGATGGTAGGCCAAACTAAAATTCAACTTCATATCCATTTCCTCATGAAAACTTTTCCAAAACCTGGGGGTAAACTGTGATCCTCTATCCAAAATGATCTTCCTTGGTACATTGCGTAGAGACTTAATCCGAGACATGTATAACTTAGCCAATTGTGATCCCTTATAAGTAGTCTTAACCGGGATGAAATGAGCCACTTTGGTCGGTCTATCCACAATAACTCATATAGAACCATATCCTTTCGAGGTGCGAGGCAATCCAGTAATGAAGTCCATACCAATCTCTTCTCACTTCCACTCGGGTATCTTTAATGGGTATAATAGTCCAGCTGGTCTTTGGTGATCGGTCTTAACTCTTTAGCACACATCGCACATAACCACATGTGCAGCCATATCTCTCTCCAGTCCATATCACCAGCACTTCTGCTTTAAATCCTGATACATCTTGGTACTACCAGGATGAATAGAATAATCCAAGTCACGAGCTTCCTTTAAAATAGTCTCACGAAGGCTTTCAATCTCCGGAACACATATCCGATCCGTGAACCATACGGTGCCTTGCTCATCGTCCGTGAATTCCGGAACTCGATCTTCGGTAATAATATCCTTAATCTCTTGTGTCTTAGCATCACCAATTTATCCTTTGCGGATCTCTTGCTCCAAAGTAGTTTCCACCTCAATAATAACTCCTTTAGTGTGAGTAACTATCCCCAGGTTAAGTCTCCTGAAATCCTCAACAATCTCATCGGGTAGCTGGGCAACAACAGCTGAATGAACATGCTCCTTGCGACTCAAGGCATCTGCAACCAAATTTGCCTTGCCCGGGTGATAGTGAATCTCCAAATCATAATCCTTAATAAGCTCCAACCAACGGCGTTGCCTAAGGTTGAGATCCTTCTGAGTGAATATGTACTTCAAACTCTTATGATCCGTATATACTTGGCACTCCTCGTCCCACTTGAATTCTCTTTCCTTCACCAAAAGCGAGGTCATAAGCTTAGCAATCTTAGAAAATCCTTCAATAAATCTCCAATAGTATCCTGCAAGTCCCAAGAAACTTTGGTCCTTCGTAACCGTAGTGGGTATGCTCCACACCACTATCTCCTGACTTTAGCAGGATCCACTAATGTCCCTCCATTAGAAATGATATGTCCAAGAAATGGCACCTCGCCAATCCAAAACTCGCATTTGCTGTACTTGGCATAGAGTTGATTATCTCGTAGCTTCTGTAGCACCAACCTCAGATGTTCTTCATGGTCACTCTCATTCTTAGAATAGATAAGATTATCGTCGATGAACACCACGACGAATCTGTCCAAATACTCCAAAAACATCTTATTCATCAAATCCATAAAATAAGCTGGTGCATTAGTTAATCCAAACGACATAACGATGAACTCATATAATCCATATCGAGTCGAGAAAGCCGTCTTAGGAATATCTGATGGTCTAATCTTCATCTGATGGTACCCCGATCGGAGGTCAATCTTTGAGAATACCCTAGCACCTCTCATCTGATCAAATAAATCTTCAATACGGGGCAACGGATACTTGTTCTTCATAGTGACACCATTAAGGGTCCTATCATCCACGCACATCCCTTGCGATCCATCTTCCTTTTGTACAAACAAATCTGGTGCTCTCCAAGGTGAAGACTCGGACGAATGTACTCAGCCTCTTGCAACTCCGTTAAGTGCTTCTTGCGTTCCTTTAGCACAGTGTATAAACTGCCTTTTGCCTCTCTTAACCATGACATACCAATGATCACGTCTATAGTGCTCTCTTCTAACACTATAGGGGTAGCCCATCTGGGTTAGAAATACAGGGTAAGAAAGGAAGAATTGTAGACAAGGCAAGTAATTACGAGAAATGTTACTGCGGGGATTTATTAGCTAAGTAGATTAGTGTTTATCCACTAAAGCTAATACCTTATGATGGTACATGCTAAGATGCCCAACTATAATGTTGCAATCAATCAAAGAAGCAAATCAAGCATTTATCATCAGAACAATCAACCAACTTTTTTTTTTTAATGGAGAAAATAGTTTTGGTTTGGTCTTAGGCCTCCTATCTCTTAAAAATGTCATAGGGGTAGGGATTCCAAGGTGTGAAATCCATCTTGTTTCAGAGTAGTAAAGATAAGAATGATCAGAGTAGAACAGTAGAAGGTGAGACAGGATTAAGATAAGTATAGAAAGAGTCAGAGTAAGGTAAGTATAGAATGAACCAGAATAAGGTAAGTAGGTAAGGGTTTCGTCCATTTCTATCTAGGTTTCGTCCTACAGTCAACATTTCCTCTGATACCACTTCTGTAACACCCGGCTTTAAGGAACAAAGCCGGGTGCATCTCATACATGCGCCAAGAAGACAACACATATAATAACAGAGTGTATAGAGATAAATGTCATTAACATCAGAGTATTTATTACATAGCGGAAGACTTATTACAAAATGAAATAATGAAGATAAAACGAACTAAGGATCGTCGGCGCCAATGTCGACTGGGAATCGCCACCTAGATCAGATCGAACTCCTCAGTGTTAGGCGGCTCCTCCTGAACCACCTGATCATCTCCTGTGGGGGGGGTGTGAGACAGCAAGGGTGAGCTCACACATGATCATAGCTCAACAAGTTGTGGGGAACCAGTGGACATAAACTCACAAAGGTGTGAGTTCATGTGATGTGTAAGGCTAATCAATGATAGGGGTTAAAGCTGAGCATTGCTTTTAAGTAGTTGGTCAAAATTTTATTAGCAATTACTAAGTGTAAGTAAATACCAAACCATAAGTAAAGTAATAGAACAAAGTTAATAACAAACCCATGCGATGCAAATGACAAAATTGAATTTAAGTTCCATAATTTAAACATCAGAGAGTCCTGAGCTGCTCATGACCGTGAGCTCGGCTAGTATACCAGTTTTACACTCTGCAGAGGTTGTACCCTTTACCCACAAGTCATGTTACCCATCTGCCAAGGGGTCGCGACTCCCCATATACCTCTACCTAGGAAGCACGGCAGGGCAACACTACGAGGCCTTTACAAAGTTCCACTAGCTTCCGAAAACCCGCTACAGTTTATGGGAAGATCCAGTAAAGGGTTCCTGGCTGACTGCCATCCCAGCAAGACCAACCAGGGACCTCCCCGCACTGACCTCTCCCCTACTGCCCTTGCCCCTTTCGGGTAAGGTAGTCTTCCACTAGCTTTCCTAATTAGTCAGCCAAGGGCGTCCCATTCCACCCTTGTGGTGGCACGTGGTTCTCAAGTTAAGCTCTATGTTCCAATTAACATTAATGATAACAACATGAACATAAACAGAATAACAACAAGAATTGGAACATAGAGGTAATAAATGATTATCCCAAAACCATATAAAGCAATAGCAAACTACCCGAGTGGTTCAGGGGTAAACAAGGTAATGAGATAAACAAATCTAGGGTGACCTATTGGGTCCCATCAAAATTAACCTATGCACGAGTATGTGATATTAAAGAACATTATTGGGTAAAATGTGGTCAAGGGCACAACTTGCCTTCAATGAGCTCCTGCTCAGCTACTTCAACCTGCTGCTCACCAGTATCCTCAGCAACGGGCTCTTCTACTCGCCACAATACAAACAAGCACAGTGCATATAGAGAAATTAACATTACACCAAACATATAAACAAAATGCACAGAGATATTCTACATATTAAAATAAAATCCTAGGAACAGAAATCATATTTTTCTGAGTTATAGATTTTAAGTTATGCATTTTCAAAGGTTTTATGTGCTTTAAATAGGGTTAAGTGATAAATAAATTTCCTTACTGTTTTTATGCCAAAACAGAGGCACTAAGTGATAAAGAATAAAATTACAAAATTTTAGCAACTGGAATGAATGAATTTGGAGTTAGTATGAATTTTCTATGATTTATTGAAGATTTAGCACTTATTTTTGTATTAAAAACACATTTTCTAATTCATTTACTCATTTTAAAACAGCAGTGGACTGGGCCTCAAATTTGTAAAAGGGCAGGGGGCTCGGGGTAAATATTCCTAAGACCGAGAACTACATTTGTATGGACGGCGGGTTGATTCTCTTATTCCCCGAGGACTCTTATGTAAAAGACTACGGCGAAGGGGTATCGGCCGATCGTGGCCGTCGGATCGGCAATCGTCGGTTCAGATTAGACCGAGGTACACTTGAACCCGAGATCGCCCACATGCGTCGGATCCCAATCCTACGGTCCGCGGTCACCATCCATCCCCTTCCCCCACGGCCGCACGATTTGGATCCAACGATCGCCAATCACCCCGATCGAACAGGTACCCAGCTTCTAATCTGGACCGCCCAGGACACATCGGACGGCGAGCGCTCATCTTCTCCCCCCGACGCCCGAGCACGGCAGCGCCGCCCACCAACGCGGCGAAACATCACCGGCGACCACCAATCCTACGCGGAAGTGGCCCAAACCACGAACCGGGAGATGCTACACGTAGCTAGGGATCAATTGAATGCGTCAAGGACATCTTACCGAGGGATTGCGCGGCGTAGAGATCCACCGACGATGACTTGCGGCACGGCGGCAATTCTTTACCCCCGGCGAGCAATTGGCGGGCGACCAGTCTTCGATTCCACACGCCCGCGCCTCAGGTGGCTCCCCGATGGTTTGCGCAAGTCCTTAACCCGATCCAAGATCCGAGTAGCGGCGAGGAATTGAATCCGCGACGGCGCACGGCGGCGACGACTGACTCTCCGCCCTCTCGGCTGTGTGCGCTGGTGAGTTGCGGCGGCAATGGAAAATGGCAGAAGGGCCTACTGAGCAACACCTTATAAGCGTGGCCAGGTCGGGATGGGAGTAGGCACGACGGACTCCGACGTTTGCGCCAACGGATTCTGCCCGGGTCTTGCGGCGCTCGGAGCGAAGGTGGCAGAGTGAGGTATGGTCACGGTGAGCGCGATTCCACGGCTGACCAGGTGCGTCCGAGATAGCAGTGCGACGGTGCGGATGCGGGTTTCCGGGAATCACGGCCAAGCCGGTCAGCGCGACCCGCCGCAGGGAACAAGGACCGCCAGCATCGAGCGAGGGAAGGAGATACTGACGGGGATGGCCCACGGACAGTGAAGGGTACGCAGACGAAGGAAGCAGTCCTCACGGCTCTGGCGCGCGACGAAGAGGCTGACAGCGGGTCCCGCGGACCAGAGGCAGGTGGAGCGCGCGTGGGAAGATCTTTGGGCCGCGCGGGAGGTTTCCCTGGGTGGGCCAAAATGCGGTTCCGAGGCCCAGGTAGGGTTTTATGCTTTTTCCTTTTTATTTTCTGTTTTCTTTTCTCATTTCTCTTTTCAAATTCAAACTTCAACCAAATTCAAACTTTGTGGCACTTTATATACTGGCTTAATTATTTATTTTGATCATATCAACTGTGATGAAGTGATTTTAATGATAACTTTATTTGTATTGAATAATATTCCTTCCTCTTCTCTATTCTCAAGAATTTCTTTTTTTGGTTTTAAATTCCCTTTTTGGTCTTTAATATTTTTTCTTGTCACAAAATGCACACAAAATAAATTATCCAGCATGATGCAACAATTTAGTGGCATATCTCTTTATTAATTGTTCTTGGACATGGTGTTCTTATATGATGGTGCATAAAAATCAAACTCACATAAAGAGAAATTGTTTCTCTCTTGATATTACTTCTAGCAATTTACAAAGTGGGTGTTACAGATTCGCGGAACTTGGATTGAAATATAGCATACATGTATTTATGCCTTTGATCATGTTCATTCTGCATTTTGTTGCTTACTATGGTGCTCAAGTTGTACAAACATTCCCCGGACCTCACAAGTCCGTTGCAAAGTGATGCACATATTTAGGGGGAGATGTGTTACAACTTGATCCTTTTTGACTAACCATATGCTTGAGTTTGGTTGATTTAGTCTCAAAGTAGAATTGAAAGGGAAAAGGTGGACTTGGATCATGCAAGACTTCCACTGCACTCCGATGAGAGGGTAACTAATTCCAAGTCCATCTCATGAACTCTTGTCGCCATTTGCTCTTAATTGAAGATTTTTGGTGAGGCAATGGGGTTAAAGGGCCAAAATTGATCCCGTTTTGGTGGTTGATGCCAAAGGGGGAGAAAATAAAGGCCAAAGCAATAAATGGATCAGCTACCACTTGAGAAATTTGAAAATAGTAGAGTAGAGTTTTTGGTTTGGCAAAACCCTTTTATTGTCTCTTTTGGCTTCTTGTGGGGAGAAGTAGCAATTATGGGAAAAAGGGGGAGTTTTTGAAATCTTTGATCAATCTCTTTTGGAATGACTCTCTTTATGCTTCAACATGTGTGTTTAACTTAGAGATAGAGATTTGAGTTTGATTTGCAAAAACAAACCAAGTGGTAGCAAAGGATGATCCATATATGCCAAAATTGATTCAAAATAAATTTAAGTTTTATTTGAAGTGAGTTTGCACTTGTTCTAGTTGCTTTATGTTGTGTTGGCATAAATCACCAAAAAGGGGGAGATTGAAAGGGAAATGTGCCCTTGGGCCATTTCTAAGTATTTTGGTGATTGAGTGCCAACACATGTGCTTAATTGTGAATTTGTGTACATGGATGAACAAGGTGCAAATCATGAAGTAAAGGTATGTTTCTAAGCCTTAGTACATTGGTTTTATGTACTAATATATTTGTCTAAGTGTTAGAAACAGAAAGAAGAAGAAAAGAGAAGAGGAGAAAAGACTTGGCTGTGTGGTGCCAAGACCCAGCTCGGTCTGGAGCACCGGACTGTCCGGTGTGCACCGGACAGTGTCCGGTGCGCCAGGCCGACTCGGCGCGAACTGGCCGCTCTCGGGAAATTGGCCGACGGCGTACGGCTAAAATTCACCGGACTGTCCGGTGTGCACCGGACTGTCCGGTGAGCCAACAGTCGGCCGGGCCAACGGTCGGCCGCGCAATCTGCGCGGGACACGTGGCGGAGCCAACGGTCGGAAGAAGGCACCGGACTGTCCGGTGTGCACCGGACATGTCCGGTGCGCCAACGGCTCCAGATCTTCCAACGGTCGGCAACGGTCGGAAGCGCCAGTTATGGAAACAAATTGGGCACCGGACAGTGTCCGGTGTGCATCGGACTGTCCGGTGCCCCCGACGACAGAAGGCAAGGATGGCCTTCCGGATTTGCTCTCAACGGCTCCTAGCTGCCTTGGGGCAATAAAAGGAGCCCCTAGGCGCATGGAGGAGATACACAAGCAACCTTTGAGCATTCTTGATCATCCACACTTAGTCTTTGCGCTTTCATTTGTGATTCTAAGTGATTCGAGCTCGTTCTAGTGAGAACTTTGTGATACTCTTGTGAGCTCGAGTCTTGGCCGTGTGTGTGCGCATTTTGCTGTGGATTTGTGTGTGTTGCTTCCCTCCCTTACTCTGTGTTTCATTTGTGATCATATACTTGTAAGGGCAAGAGACTCCAATTTGTGGAGATTCCTTGCAAACGGGATAGTGAAAGGAACAACAAAACACCGTGGTATTCAAGTGGGTCTTTGGACCGCTTGAGAGGGGTTGATTGCAACCCTCGTCCGTTGGGACGCCACAACGTGGAGTAGGCAAGCGTTGGTCTTGGCCGAACCACGGGATAAAACCACTGTGTCACCTCTGTGCTTGATTTTCTTGTGGTACTGTGTTTTGTTGAGACTTCACCTTAGCCACTTGGCAATAATCGTGCTAACACTTAACAAGTCTTTGTGGCTTAAATTTGAAGTTTTTACAGGATCACCTATTCACCCCCCCCCCTCTAGGTGCTCTCACGGGGCCTAGCCAGAGTCCGAGCCCTGGGTCGGGCGAAGCGGAGTTCGCCGTCTTCCGGGGCCTTAGCCCGAGTCCGAGCCCTGGGTCGGGCGGAGCGGAGTTCGCCGTCTTCCGGGGCCTTAGCCCGAGTCCGAGCCCTGGGTCGGGCGGAGCGGAGTTCGCCGTCTTCCGGGGCCTTAGCCCGAGTCCGAGCCCTGGGTCGGGCGGAGCGGAGTTCGCAGTCTTCCGGGTCCTTAGCCCGAGTCCGAGCCCTGGGTCGGGCGGAGCGGAGTTCGCCGTCTTCCGGGGCCTTAGCCCGAGTCCGAGCCCTGGGTCGGGCGGAGCGGAGTTCGCCGTCTTCCGGGGCCTTAGCCCGAGTCCGAGCCCTGGGTCGGGTGGAGCTTCCTATGGCGCCTTTGGCAAGGCCTGACTGCCTGTCAGTCTCACTTTGTCAAGTGGCACTGCAGTCGGAATGGCGCAGGCGGCGCTGTCCTTCTGTCAGACCGGTCAGTGGAGCGGCGAAGTGACGGCGGTCACTTCGGCTCTGCCGGGGGGCGCACGTCAGGATAAAGGTGTCAGGCTACCTTTGCGTTAAATGCCCCTGCGACTCGGTCGGTCGGCGCGGCGATTTAGTCAGGGTTGCTTCTTAGCGAAGGCAAGGCCTCGGGCGAGCCGGAGATGCGTCTGCCGTTAAAAGGGGGCCTCGGGCGAGACAGAAACATCTCGGGGTCGGCTGCCCTTGCCCGAGGCTAGGCTCGGGCGAGGCGTGATCGAGTCGCTCGTATGGACTGATCCCTGACTTAATCGCACCCATCAGGCCTCTGCAGCTTTATGCTGATGGGGGTTACCAGCTGAGAATTAGGCGTCTTGAGGGTACCCCTAATTATGGTCCCCGACACTAATAGTCAAACATCGTATAACCATAAAGTTAGAATACTATATTAATATATTAAATAAATTAATCCAATAGACATAGATTAACCCAATTAACATAGGATAAATAAATATCTAATTATAAAAGTATGAAATATGATATTAATATATTAAATATCTAATTTGGAATTAAAATGGGGAAGTTACGAATTTCTAAAGTTTCTATGTATTTGATATAGGATTAATTAGGAAATCAATTTTATTCTTGTTTTCATGACAAAACAGAGGTATTATGTGATAAAAATAATATTATAGAATTATAGAAATTGGAATGAACTCATTTGGATTTAATATGAAATTTTCATGAATTAAATGCGTTTATGCAATTATTTTTAAACTAAAAATCAATTTCTAAACTCCTTTTCCCTATTTTTTATTTCCTGGACTGCGTTCCAAATTCCAGAAAGATCAGGGGCCAAGCTATAAATATTTTTCTAGACTCAGTGAGCGTACAGAGTGGACGGCGGGTTAAACACAAAAGACGTCTTAGTTGAAGTTGTACACAATTCAACATGAGTCATGTTGGCTAGAGGATGGAAGGCTAGGCATTCTGCTCAATAGATCTAAGGTTTGATCCTTGAGCAGCCATGGTTTGTTTTTTTTCTACGCGCGGAACGGGGGAGGGCAGAACGGCAGAACGACATACTACTCTTACCTTCTTAATAAGTAGTATAGAATAGAGTAGATAGAGTATGTCATTAGGTGCTGTAGAAAAATATGAAACTTTAGATGTAAGCCTTTATAAAACATTTAAATGAATCATTTTGTTTAATTCATTTAATACTTAGAACAAATATTTTAAAAAACTATTTAAATTGATATCATAGACTATAGTCATCATAGACACTCCTTAAGGCTGGCTCCAGCAAAAGCCTCTAAAGGATTCTCTACCCTAAATATAGAGGATCAAACGATCCTCTACGCTCTCCAGCAGCGTTCTCTAAACGGTCCTCTAAATTTAGAGAACGCTGCTGTATTCTATATATATAGAGTTTCTCTAAACGGTCATCTATTTATTTGAATACTTTAAATAATCGGTTTACCAAAACTAAAATATGTACAATACATTTGAGAGTATGACAAATACGTACGTACAAAAATTAAAAATAAAAAATGTCTCTAATATAGGTATTTAAGTATAGAAGACGTGATTTAGAGGATATTATTGGAGATAAATGAGATATAGATGATAAAATTTTTGTAGAAAAGACTGTAGAAGACAGATATAGAGGATGAATATAGAGGACGTTGCTGAAGACAGCCTTAGTCTCTACGCATCGCACAGCGGTTTAGAACGTAGAAGGCAAGGTGTGCACCGGCCAGGTCAAATCGAGATACTACCAGATCACTAGATCAGACCGACAGTTCGGCGAGGCCCACCGCCTGACAGCGTCTTTGTCCCCTTGCGATTTGTGCTGCCGAAAGGGCCACTCGGTCACCGGCCTTGGTTTGGCGTGTTCCGGCGCGATACCTCGCTTCAGAACCAACAATGCCCGCCGCGCCGCCCCGTCCGACACTGTTCGGCTGCTGGCTCTGGACAGCTGCTCTACCGCCATCCAGCCAATCCTACTCCTACAACATTCTTCTCTGACAGAGGATGCGGCTGCATGCCTGCCTGCCTGGAGACGTGGCAGCAATGTTCGAAAGTGCAGTCGTATACAGGGACGGTCGGACGGATCCAGCGGTTGGCGCGCGGCCCTCTACCGATTCAGATACCAAGGAGCTTCATTAGAGCCTCCTCTAATATAAAAACGTATATAACATAATATAGAGGAGACTTTTTATACTGCAACAGTTTAATTCAGTTTTTCCTAAACTTTAGTTTAGTTCAGTTTTTTCTAAACTTTTTTCTGACTCCATCCGGTCATATACTATCTTATAGGTTAATTTATTTTAAACCCATTCAAATAAATTTATTAGAAATTTATATTTTATAACTAATTAGATAGTATTTATTTTATATCATCGATATTTATATTTTTTATAAAAAGTTTAGTTATTTTTTTGATTTTATTAAGTTCTAAAAATAAGAAATGCATTAATTTCTAGGCAGAGGGGTGCCTGCCCATGCCCTCGCCGTCTAGCCCGTCTTGGTTTGTAAACATATATGTATTGTACATACCATACATACATATTAGAGATGGCAATGGATACCCGAAATTCGATGGGTTTTTACTTATTAGGGTACGAGTTTGGGTTAATTTTCATACTCATGGGTTTGTTAATGTGCATAAATCTATACCTGACAGGTTTATGGGTACGGGTTTGTTCCTATAGTACCCAAACCCGTGAACCCGTGGGTTTTTTAAACCCGACCAAACCTAGTGCATATTGTCATTTTATTTTATAAATGAACAACAAACTTGTTATTCCTTATTTACTTTCTAATTTTTATCAACTGGTGAATGTATCAGTAGTCGGTGAGAGTGTTGCTTGCTTGCTATTATAGTTTTTACAAGTGTTATATATGTGATGGATGGATAACTTAGTGCAAGGTCACTTAATTATACAAGTTATTATTTGTATTTCATTTTCTCTACTAATATTTTTTATATCAAATCATGAACTCGTTGTTCATTACATAAAATTTGGATCATGATCTCATTAATCATTACGATACTTATTGATTATGAGAAAAACAAATATATTGAAGATGAAACCCGCGGGTAACCCATGGGTACCCGCTAACCCAATGGGTATGAGTCTGAGCAAAATCTTAAACCCGTCATGGGTACGGATTTTTTAATGGGCATAGATATTTTTCACGGGTACGGATTTGGGATGGCAAAACACAGCGGTTTTGTACCCGTTGCCATCTCTAGTACATATACATACAGCTCGGTTATCTCTATCTGCAGCACGAATGGATAGGAACAAATATTGAGACTCGCAGAAGGAAAAACTAGACTCTGCCTGAATGATCGCAGGAACATTTCTGTGCTTGCGGTTGCACGCGGTATAGGCTTCCAGCTACTCGCGTCACGCATCAGACGTGAGAGGGAAACAGATACACCTTGGGGAGACCACCATAAATTAGCCTCCAAACGAGCAACCATCGCATGGCTTGCATTGTGGCCGGGCGAGCGTAAACGAAGCAGCCTAGCTGACAATTGCGCTGCTCCTGTCAAAATTGTCTCGCAACTGCCGTTCCAGCGTCGGGCTAAATGCCGTATAGCCGAAAATTCCAGATCGCACGCCGTATAGTAAAGGGAGGCCCAAAAGCCAAATCGCCGTGTGGTCGCCAGTACATTTCCTTGGCTTAGTATATTCGGCATGGATCTCGGGCGCCGACCGAGGCCGCGCGGCCAGATAGATGGCCAAGCTCGGAGGAACAGGAACCCGAATTAAAAGTAGCTCATCTCGCGATCACATGGCACATGCGACCGACCTACGAGGTGGAAGGGGCCCGCGGCGTGAACGTGCTCACACGTCCTTTGTAGCGTGACGGTTTTTACTCCGCTCACGTGGAGCGGCGTCGCATACCATTGGCTCCTCCTCCTCTCTGTGTGACTGTGTGTGGCTGAAAAGGGTCCGCAGCCAGCATCACAGTGCGCGGTGTCAACTCAAGCCCTACTACTACTACTCCCTAGGCCAATGGACCTTTTTTTTTTCTGGTGAAGAGTATGAGTGTTGGGCCAGCCGGACTTTATGTGTTTTGTCGGCCTGGCCCAGTGCTTAGACCGTCCACTTCTCGTCAGCCTCATGCCTGCCCACTACTGGACCATTCTTATTCCGGGCTGGCTCTGGCCCAGTGCCTAGACCGTCCACTTCCCGGGTCGCAGCTTCATTGCTCTCAACTCAACATGCAGTTCGAAAAAGAAAAAAAAACGAGAGCCTGACAAAAGCTCAACAAAGCATTCAACTGTCACGTGGAAGGGGGGTGTATTCACACACACGCGCGCGCGCGCAGCAACATGTGGTGAACGAAACCTAGGCATAGAACAGGACAGGACAAGACGAGCCAACAAAGAAAAGCGAAGACACAGAAGAGCGAAACGATTATCTATCTGCTCCGGCGCCCCGGCGAAGGCCGATCGGTCAGCTCGCCGACGGCCACTCCCGGCGGATGTCGAAGGCGTAGTTGATCTCCAGGTAGCACTTCCGGTCGTCGTCGAGGAACTGTCAAAACAAGATGCCAGACGACCTCGTCAACTCAGCTCTCAAGCCTGAAGGGTTCTGAGCTGACTCGTTCTGTTCTGCATCCAGGTACGTACGTACGTACCTTCGTCCTGGCGGAGTAGGACCCCCGGGCGAACATTCCCGACGGGGTGGTGTCCTCCGGCGTCACGTACGTGTAGGGCTCCGGCTGGGGGCTGAACGTGCCGAGCATCTCCTTGGCTCTGTCAACTGCATTGCATGCGCCACCGGCCACCGCACCGCGTGACAGCCAGCGGACCGTGAGCTCAGTAGGGGACGTGGTCGTTCTCGTGCGTACAAATAACAAATGGTGGCTTTCAGCCTTTTTTCGTCCGGCGGGTGTCTCAGTCTCACCTTTGAGGCCTGTCTTCCAGACGGTGTTGGTGTAGCGGAGGCCGGAGACGATGTTGCTGCTGACGGAGAAGGTGAACTTGAGCCGGTACGGGGAGCCTTCCTTGAGCGTGAACCACACGCCCTTGGTGGCGTCCACCGGCAGCGGCAGGACGATGTCGCGCCGCCCAGGCGACAGGATGGACAGGCTCGTTATCCTCACGTCCGGCTCCAGCGTCTCTGGCGAGAACATAACATTTGCACAGGCGACGTTCAAAATTCAGATCTGCTTATTAGCATTCAGATTTCCAGGCGTCAACGTAATTCGCGCGCGATGCAGCCATGAACATGCGCGCCCAGCAAGATTTGCTTAAAAATCTCGAAATTTTAAGCAGCTGCGAGTTTTTACCTCCCACGGAGTTCAAGTCCACGCCGCCGAGGAGCTGCTCCTTCCATCGCCGCAGGCTCTCGTCGTCCTGCAAGTCAGACGCACCACCCCAAGGAGCAAGAAACGCGCTTGAGAATAGAGCTAGCTCCTCGTCGGGAAAGGAGTTTGGCATCAATGGCTGGCGGCTGGAGCCTGGAGCCTGGAGGGAGTGCCTGGCAGCGAGCGCCCGTACCTTGTCCTTCTCGAGCTGCTCCTTGATGCTGACCATGGGGCCGAGGTCGATGGCCTGGGGGGCCTTCTCCTCCTCCTCCTCCTCGTGGCAACACGGAGCCGCCTCGCCGTGTCCCGCGGGCGCCGCTGCGTCCTCCGGCTCCGGGCCGGCGGCGGGGACGTCGACCTTGGAGCAGGAGACGGGCTCCACCGCCGACGACATCGGGGCACTGCTCTCGCGTGGCGTCAGACAGACAGCCAAGAGCGGGTCGTACGAGCAGGGAGCGGCGGGCGAATGAGCGCGCACCCTGCAGGGCGGGGAGTCGCAGGGGCGGTGGGGACGGAAAGGAAGGAAGGAAGACGAGGAGAGGCGAGCACAGATACCAAGAGCACACCAAAAGGAGAGCGCACATGAGGGGAGGGGAGAGGGAGGGCGGACACGCCGAGGCGGCGGATTCGGACAAGGGGTGACGGACCGCGGCGCAAGGCAGAGCGGACGCCGGACGGCGAGGTGGGATGGTTTGGATCCGACGATCAGCGATGACAGGCGGCCAGGCGCCGGTGGCGGAGAGGATAAGGAGACTTTAATTCTCCCCCCGCGGGCCCCAAGCGACGTAGTGGAGACAACGTGACGGGCACGATCCGACGCGACGCGATTCAATTCAACCCCTACAGGCTACAGGTTGAACGACTTTGGTGGCGTTTGTTAGGAGTTTTAAATCTAAAGAAGGTGGCGCAAATCGCGATGGGGATGAGATCATCGGCGGTTTTGAATTTTCTGGCAGCACGTACGACGAAACAGGATAAAGCTATGATCATCGGCGGTTTTTCGCAGTGTAAAAGCTAATAAGAACACTGCTGCTGGAAACTTCCGTTCACTCTTAACTGCAGATTAACTGGTAGTCGCATTCATATCATACTCCATATGTTAGGTTCACGGATACGTAGGGACTGACCACATGAGCATGTACAAGAAGAACCAGGCTTCTACTAAACAGGCTAAACATATACAGGAGACTCTTGTTTGGTTAGTTGTTTAGATTCATGCACAAATATGTCTTCAGACTCACATATGCATGGACTCAGCCTCCACCAGCAGCAATGCTCGTCAAGCGCGCACCGAGAGAGCCTGGCTGGGAGCTAAATTTTACATGTCTAGAGCCTAGTTGGTCCATGCAGCAAACCAAACAAGAGATGCTTTAAGTATCCACGGTTGCAGATACTTGGCAGATGCAGGGAACCAATCATACTAAGTGTCTTCAACAACATCATGTAGAGATTATCTTCTCTATATTTTCTCTCTCCAACAACGTTCTTTATATCTCGTTCTCTATACATAAATACTTATATTAAAGATATATTTTACTTTTAATCTTTGTATGTACGTATTTGTTATGCACTCATATATATAGTACATATTTTAGTTTTATTAATTCTGGTGATTTATATATTTAAACGAATAGAGAGAAAAAAGAAAAAAAGAGAAACTCTATATAAAGAAAATCTAGTAGCGTACACTATATTTAGAGGCTTGAGACAATAATTCTCTCTAAAATTTAGGGTAGAAGAGACTTTAGAGGATCTGGTGTTAAAGATCTGAACGGTGCCTTTCCCTATGTGCAACTGCGAAGACAGCATTATCCAGTGACCAGGGTCATGTCCGATGTGGCCCCGTCCCGTTCATCACGCTCCAATCATGGATTTGTAGTCCTGTCTGCCGTCTTTTTTTTTTTTTGCTTTTTGACCCTTTTTACGAAAATTTTTCATAACTACACACTTTCTGGTTTAAATTTAGGAAATGGACCCTTACCTCGGCGCTATTATTATTAGTGTTGAATAACAACTAAATCACGGTACGAATCCGCTTTGTCAGGGCTCCTTTAGGTACAAAATGCACATGGATACACCCCGCAGGAAATTTCCACCCTGCACTGTACACCCTTGTCCTACTAGGTGATTAGAAATCACTAGGGGTGATTTTAATCGATGTCCATTTGGGAGATACGGGGATTAAAATTCTGACCAAAAAAGAAAATTAGAAAAAGTAGGGAAAAGCAAATGATTGTAAAATGTTGATGCAATCCTTGAAATTAGTAGCAAAGATAAACTTTGTTTAGTATAAATACATGCATTGAATGAAAATATTCCAAAGTTCATAAAAGGCTAATTGCCACAAGGTACACCAAAGTTAACCATTCCAAAGTTCATACAAGAGTTCCTCATGTGAACCTTCACTACAATGTTCAAAATGCAAATACAAAGAAGCAGAAAACGTAAGCACCATCAGTAGCCATCAGCTTGTAAGAACCATCAGTAGCCAGGGGCGGACCCACAGGGGGGTCCGGGTGGGCCCTGGCACACCCTAAGCCATGCCCACCATGGATCCCACCCGACAATCCCATTTGGGCGACGCGATGCCTGAGCCCGACGACCATTCCAACTTCTCGTCTTCTCTTCGATCGCGATCGGTTCGGCTTCCTGTTCCTGGCAGGCTATTCCTAGCGGCGGGCTGGCGGCTGCCTTGTGCCTTCCTGCGCGCAAGCCGGCGAGTCCTCGGCTCCTCGCTAGAGTCGAGCGCTCTACTGCGCTGAACCTGCTTGGCTGCTTGACCCTTGACGGCGTGCTGAACGCCTGAACCTGCTACTGCAGAAGACTGGCGGAACCGTGGAAGGCCAGAAGAGGAGCTTCACTGCTAGCTTGTCTGCTTGAGCCTTGAGGAGACGTCACGGATGTTGAAGAGGTAGCCGTCCTGTTGAAGGATCTAGGACACCGGCTAGAGGGGGAGGGGGTGAATAGACGATTTTGACTAAAATAAAAAACACTAGAGAAATTTAATCAATATGACAAGAGGTATAAATTCTCTAGTGACAACAAGTAAGCAATCTATGAGAAACAACTATGGTAATTGTATACAAGTAAGACAATATGCGAAATACTAATTACTTGCACGGTAATAAGTAATGCGAGAAGAGAAAGACACTAGATTTTATCCCGTGGTATCGGTGATTTGCCGATCACCCCTAATCCACGTTGAGGTGGACTTCAAGCTCTCACTTGCTCCTCTATCAAGACACGGCTTGATCTTTGAGCCAAGTGGACAAGAAATCACTCAATACCTCATTTCCACTAGCGTCGCCTTTGCCGCTCCGGCGAGGTAGGCGCGAACCCCTCACAATCGACACCGCGGCTCCTCCACAATCTTCTTGAAGAGCTCGACGGAGACAACACCCAAGCCGTCTAGGAGGCGGCAACCTCCAAGAGTAATAAGCCGATGACGCTTGTCCGGTGTACCACATAGTGCCTCAAGAATCACCAATGGATGCAAATGCACTAGAAACTCTCAATCTCTCACTAGAATGCAATCTCAAGCAAGGAGTGTGAGAGAATGAGTGGGAGGATCACAAATGAGCTCAATGTGTGCAAGGAATGGCCAAGAGAGCCCTCACACATGAGCTCCCCTTCTATTTATAGCCCACCTCTCAATTCCAACTGTTAAGTGCAACTAGCACACTTTCTGCGCACACGCGGACAATCCGCGCCCTTAGGCCGGACGGTCCGCCGTACAAGTAACGGCTAGTTTTCCCGTTTGAAATCTGTCAAAGATGTCAGAAAAGCGAGGTCCAGACAGTCCGCCAACCTTGGTCGGACCGTCCGAGACCTAGCAACTTGGAGCACCAGAGCTCTGACCATGAAGAGTTAACACACGCGGATTGTCCGCCATATAAGTCCGGATGTGTAACACCCATTTTGTAAGAAAATCGAAAAAGAGAAAATTATATCCCTTTGTATACATGAGTGTGTCATCCATATCTATCATTTCATGTGAACACATTACTTACACAAATAAACCATTAACAAGAGGCACCCAAATAAATTTTTCATCATGCTGAGATTTTTATTTTGTGTGCGTTTTGTGACAATATGAAAATAATTTTAAGAAGGAATAATATGGGAATATAGCAATGAGACGAGAATCGGATTTTAACCCAAAGGTACAATGTTAGAATTGGAGAAGGAAAAGGAAAATACTATACAAATAAATAAAATCCTTCCATAATTGTTTGATCAATTTTTACATTTGAATCTAGGAACAAGTTCACAGGAAAATTTGGATTCAAAATAGATATTCAAAAATAAAAGGAAAAAGAAATCAGGAAAAAGGGAAAGAACAACACGTTGCATGGGCCCAAACTCCTCTTCTCGGCCCATTTCCGAATTTTTCTCCCGCAGCCACTCATCACCTACACACTGACCAGTGGGGCTCGCGGGCCCACGATGCAGTCTCACCCGAATTCTTTCTTGCGTGCGTGACTTACTGAAGTGTGGGCCCAGGACGGGGCTTGCTTCTTCTACGTTGTTGCCGCATCGATCGGAAGGTAGGGTGACACCCACGGCATGCACGGATCCGCTGAACGACTCGGCTCACGTCTATAAAGGATAGGAAGGCTCCTAGGCTGCGCAGAACTTTCTTTCCCCTCACCGGAATTTCCTCTACCGAGCTCGCTCTGTCGGCGTGTGGGTCACCGTGGAGAGCTCTGGCAAGCCACCGGGAGGTCACTGCCGAAGCTGCTTGGTGAAGCACCTTCGATCCCTTGGCGTTAGCACTGTATCCTCCGTTCCCTGGGCCGGTCGGCGGGGTAGAAGCGCTGTGGATCTCGCCGGTGTGAGTTGAGTGATCGGTCGGCGCCGCTTCTTCACTGGTCTCGGGCTTCAACATCAACCGGAGGCCGGCACGCGGGATCTCTGGTGAGTGCTGCCTCTTTGTTTCCCATGTCAATATTCCAGGGCGATGATACTCCTTGGGCAGGGAAAAAAAAATCCTGAGGCTCGGTTAGTCGCGGGCTGGGAACGACGTGGTGTCGTTATCACCGAGTCGGAGGTAGAAGACAAAGCCATTGCCGTAGATGGCGATGTCAATGGCATAGATGATTGCGGCGCCGCCCTCTGGTGTCGCTAGGATAGTTCAGAGCTCGACCGTGCGATCTCAAATCGAGGGCAGGATCTGATTCTGGAATCCCGGCTGGCTTGGGTTCAGATGTGCCGCACGATGGTGATCGGAGGGCTGAGAAGAAGCGCGCGCGTGTGCCGTCGATGTTTGATCCTACGGCGTGCGTTGAGTACCGGTTCGAGTGGGGAATGATCTAATCTGAGCCACCCACTTGAGATCGGACGGCCCACATTAAATCGTGCCCCTTTGGCCTGTCAGTTTAGCATAAGAGCCCCTAGCATATTTGCTATTCAACCCGCAGTACTGGCTGCTTGTGTATGAGTCTCAGGAATTTTCATAGGTTAGTCCCTGTATTTCCTGGTTATTGAGGCCCAGTCCAGAGCTGTTTTAAATTCAATAATTGAATTGGAAAATAGATTTTTAATACAAAAATAATGGTAGAAACTTGTATAAATCATATTTAATTCATTTTAACTCCTTTTTGACCCATTCCAGTTCCTATAATTTTATAATATTATTGTTTATCAAATAGTACCTCTGTTTTGGTATAAAAGTCACATCAAAATTTATATTCTATTTAATCTAGTACAAAATACATTAAACCTTAGGAAATTCATAACTCCTTCGTTTTAACTCCGATTTGATCCGTTCAAGTTGCGTTAGTCTCGTAGCAACGTGTAGATCATTATTATGCAGTATATTCTTATGTTTGGTGTGATGTTAATTTTGTATATACCATGTTTGCTTGTATTGCTACGTCTAGCGTGAGGACACGTGTCATCTGAAAAGCAAGTTGGTACCTGGAATCTCAAGTGCCAGGCAAGTTGTGCCCTTGATCACTTCTTTTACCCATTCATGTTCTTATTATTCATAATGACCTGCATAGGATAATTTTGCTGGGACCCAATAGGATGCCCTAGATTTTGACTATCTTTATACCTTGTTTCACACTGGTTTTACTACTAAAAGTTTTGGGTAGTATATGCTATTGCTTTAAGTGGATTTGGGTATAGAGATATTCATCACTCATTGTTATACTATTTATTGTTATCTGTTTTATTCTTCCTTGATCATGATAAGATCATTATGTTAATGGGAACATGGAGCGACCACCCGGGAAAACAGTGCTACCACAAGGGTTTAATGGGACGCCCTTGGCTGATTAACTAGGAAAGCTAGGGGAGGGCTACCTTACCCGAAAGGGGCAAGGGCAGTAGGGGAGAGGTCAGTGTAGGGAGGTCCCTGGTTGATTTTGCTGCGATGGCGGTCAGCCAGGAACCCTGCACTGGATCTTCCTATAAACTGTAGCGGGTAGTCTGAAGCTAGTGGAACTTTGTAAAGGCCTCGTAGTGTTACCCTGCCTCGCCTCCTCGGTAGAGGTGTATGGGATTGGCCATCTCTTGGCAGATGGGTAACATGACTTGTGGGTAAAGATGCGCAACCTCTGCAGAGTGTAAAACTAGTATACTAGCCGTGCTCACGGTCAAGAGCGGCTCGGACCCTCACATGATTAATTTATGGAACTTAAACTCAAATCTGTCATTTCATTGCATTTGGGATTATTTTATTATTACTTTCACTTATTATTACTATGGTTTGGTATTTACTTACACTTAGTAATTGCTAATAAAATTTTGACCAACTTATAAAAGCAATGCTCAGCCTCAGCCAATATTACATTGATCAGCCTTACACTTCATGAACTCCCACCTTTGGTGAGTTCATGCCACATTATTCCCCACGACTTGTTGAGCTATGATCGTATGTGAGCTCACTCTTGCTGTCTCACACCCCCCCACAGGAGAAGAGCAGGTGGTTTCAAGTGGAGTCAAGTATCGAGGAGTTTGATCTGATCTAGGTGGTGTTTCTCAGTCGACATTGGCGCCGACGATCCTTAGTTCGTGTTATATTTATCTTTTATTATTTTTGTAAGTCTTCCGCTATGTAATATGTACTCTGATTATATTGTGACATTTATCTCTATACACTCTGTTATTATATATGTTGTCTTCTTTGGCGCATGTATGAGATGCACCCGGCTTTGTCCTTTAAAACCGGGTGTTACAGAAGTGGTATCAGAGGAAATGTTGACTGTAGGACGAAACCTAGATAGAAATGGACAAAACCCTTACCTACTTATCTTATTCTGATTCATCCTATACTTACCTTACTCTGATTCTTTCTGTACTCATCTTGATCCTGTCTCACCTTCTACTGTTCTACTCTGATCATTCTTACCTTCTCTACTCTGAGACAAGATGGATTTCACACCTTGGAATCCCTACCCCTATGACATTTTTAAGAGATAGGAGACCTAAGAAAAAAAATTATTTTCTCTATTAAAAATGTTGTTTGATTGTTCTGATGAAAAATGTCTGATTTGCTTCTTTGATTGATTGAAATATTACATATGGACATCTTAGTATGTGCCAGCATAAGGTAATAAATTAGCTATGGTGGGTAAAATATTAATCTGCTTAGCTAGTAAATCCCCCAAAGTAACATGATTGTAATTACTGCCTTGTCTACTGCTCTTTCTTACCTTACGTATCTAACTCAGATGGTCAATACCAGGAAAGGAAAGATTATCACGCAACAGCAAACAGAAATGAATCCTCCAAATCCTCTACCTGTGGAAACCGAGCAAGTGATCGCAACCCAAAGGCTGGTAATACAACAATTGACAGACATGATGACCGAAATGCAAAACCAGATAAGACAAGAACGCGAGGAAATACGTCAGGCCCGTCTGGAGATACAACAAGAAATAAGGCAATCACGGTTGGAGAGACAACGACAACAACCACCATCTCCACCACCACCAGCTCCACCAAGCTACATAAACATATATATAAATTACTACTATTTGTAAGATCTACATGTTCCTTTAGTTAGTATTCGGTATGATACCATTTTAGGAGGAATAAAGAGGTCTATTTGTCCCCATGTGTTGCTAATAAAATTATGCGTCATGCTGAGATTTTGGGTTCGTGCAAATGTGTTGGACAATATGAGAAAACCCATGAGAGTAATTACACCTAAAGGGCCTGTTGTGGCGAATCAAATGACACGTAGATTGACATTGACCATTATGGGTAGGGAATTTGGAGTTACTGCTATAATATTGGGGCCAAGCAGTATAGATCTGATCCTTGGTATGTCACGGTTAAGAAGGGTAAAGACAGTTTATACACTCTGCTAAAGAAACCGTAGGACTCACCAGTTTCAAAGGACAAAGCTTTGAAGTTGAAGTTGCAGTGACTACCACCATCAGACTAGTGGCATTCTTAGTAGATGGGGAGTTTGTTGGAAACAACATCCGTGTGGTTTGAGATTTTTCCGGATGTCTTTTCAGAAGAGTTACCAGGGATGCCACCATATAGAGAAGTTGAGTTTGTAATTGACCTTCTACCTGGAACTGCCCCTATTTCTAAACGGCCATACAGGATGTCCGTAGAAGAACTAAAGGAACTTAAGAAGCAATTAACGGAATTACAAGAGGTTGGATACATTCATCTGAATTCTTCACCTTGTGGAGCGCCGGTTCTAATTGTACAGAAGAAAGAAGGATCGCAAGGGATGTGCGTGGATTATAGGACCCTTAATGATGTCACTGTGAAGAACAAGTATCCATTACCCCGCATTGAAGATTTATTTGATCAGATGAGAGGTGCAAGGGTATTCTCGAAGATTGATCTCCGATCGGGTTATCATCAAATGAAGATTAGGCCATCGGATATTCCCAAGATGGATTTATCGACTCGATATGGATTATATGAGTTCATCGTTATATCGTTTGGATTAACTAATGCACCAGCTTATTTTATGGATTTGATGAACAAGATGTTTTTGGAGTATCTGGACAGATTCGTCGTGGAGTTCATCGACGATATTCTTATCTATTCTAAGAATGAGAGTGACCATGAAGAACATCTAAGGTTGGTGCTACAGAAGTTACAAGATAATCAACTCTACGCTAAGTTTAGCAAGTGCGAGTTTTGGATTGGCGAGGGCCATTTCTTGGACATATCATTACTAATGGAGGGATATCAGTGGATCCTGCTAAAGTCAAGGAGATAGTGGTGTGGAGCATACCCACTACGGTTACGGAGGACCGAAGTTTCTTGGGACTTGCAGGATATTATTGGAGATTTATTGAAGGATTTTCTAAGATTGCTAAGTCTATGACCTCGCTTCTAGGGAAAGGAAAAGAATTTAAGTGGAACTAAGTGCCAAGTATATACGGATCATAAGAGTTTGAAGTATATATTCACTCAAAAGGATCTCAACCTTAGGCAACGCCGTTGGTTGGAGCTTATTAAGGATTATGATTTGGAAATTCACTATCACCCGGGCAAGGCAAATTTGGTTACAGATGCCTTGAGTCGAAAGGAGCATGTTCATTTAGCTGTTATTGCCCAGCTACTCGATGAGATTGTTGAGAATTTCAGGAGACTTAACCTGGGGATAGTTACTCACACTAAAGGAGTTATTATTGATGTGGAAACTACTTTGGAGCAAGAAATCCGCAAAGGACAAATTGATGATACTAAGATACAAGAGATTAGGGATCTGATTACTGAAGATCGAGTTCCGGAATTCACGAAAGATGAGCAAGGCACCGTATGGTTCAAGGACAGGATGTGTGTTCCTGATATTAAAAGCCTTCATGAGACTATTTTGAAGGAAGCCCATGACTTGGATTATTCTGTTCATCCTGGTAGTACGAAGATGTATCAGGATTCGAAGCAGAAATACTAGTGGTATGGATTGAAGAGAGATATGGCTACACATGTGGCTATGTGCGATGTGTGTCAAAGAGTTAAGGCTGGACACCATAGGACAGCTGGACTACTGCACCCACTAAAGATACCCGATTGGAAGTGGGAAGAGATTGGTATGGACTTCATTACTGGGTTGCCTCGCACCCCGAAAAGATATGATTCGATATGGGTGATTGTGGAAAGACCGACCAAAGTGGCTCATTTCATTCCGGACAAGACGACTTATAAGGTATCTCAATTGGTAGAGTTATATATGGTTTGGATTGTGTCTTTACATGGAGTACCAAAGAAGATCGTTTTGGATAAGAGGATCACAGTTTACCCCCAGAAATTTTGGAAAAGTTTTCATGAGAATACGGATGCGAAGTTGAATTTTAGTTTGGCCTACCTCAGACTGATGGACTGACCGAAAGGACTAACCAAGTACTGGAAGACATGTTGAGAGCTTGTGCCCTTCAACATGGTAGTAGTTGGGACAAGAGCCTACCTTATGCTGAGTTCTCATATAATAATAGTTACCGGGCCAGTCTAAAGATGTCACCGTTCGGGACTCTATATGGCAGGAAATGCAGGACTCCTCTATATTGGATCAGACTAGGGGAAGACAATTCTTTGGACCTAAACTTATTCAAGAGGCAGAAGAACAAGTCCGTATCATTCGAGATAATCTGAGGGTAGCTCAGACTAGACCAAAGAGCTACGCTGGTAATAGAAGAAGACCACTGGAGTTTGAGGAAAGAAATCATGCGTACCTCAAGGTGTCACCACTTCGTGGAAAGAGGGGATTTAAAGTCAAGGGCAAATTGTCCCCTCGCCTTATTGGACCATTCAGAGTTATTAGGCGAGTTGGAGAGATGGCCTATCAACTCGAGCTACCGATAACCTATCTGATGTGCATAATGTATTTCATGTGTCTCAACTTAAGAAATGTCTCTATGTCCCTGAGGAACAGTTACCAATGGAAGAGTTTAGTGTTCAGAGTGATTTGACTTACACGGAGTATCCTATCAAGATTCTTGACACTTTGACTCAAGTTACAAGGAATAAAGTGATAAAGATGTGCAAAGTTCAATGGAGTCACCATGGTGAAGATGAAGCAACTTGGGAAAGAGAAGAAGAGCTTCGCATAGATTTTCCCCACCTTTTCCCTAGTCTTTCTTAAATCTCGAGGACGAGATTCTTTTTAAGGGGGGTAGGATTTGTAACACCCATTTTGTAAGAAAATCGAAAAAGAGAAAATTATATCCCTTTGTATACATGAGTGTGTCATCCATATCTATCATTTCATGTGAACACATTACTTACACAAATAAACCATTAACAAGAGGCACCCAAATAAATTTTTCATCATGCTGAGATTTTTATTTTGTGTGCGTTTTGTGACAATATGAAAATAATTTTAAGAAGGAATAATATGGGAATATAGCAATGAGACGAGAATCGGATTTTAACCCAAAGGTACAATGTTAGAATTGGAGAAGGAAAAGGAAAATACTATACAAATAAATAAAATCCTTCCATAATTGTTTGATCAATTTTTACATTTGAATCTAGGAACAAGTTCACAGGAAAATTTGGATTCAAAATAGATATTCAAAAATAAAAGGAAAAAGAAATCAGGAAAAAGGGAAAGAACAACACGTTGCATGGGCCCAAACTCCTCTTCTCGGCCCATTTCCGAATTTTTCTCCCCCAGCCACTCATCACCTACACACTGACCAGTGGGGCTCGCGGGCCCACGATGCAGTCTCACCCGAATTCTTTCTTGCGTGCGTGACTTACTGAAGTGTGGGCCCGGGACGGGGCTTGCTTCTTCTACGTTGTTGCCGCATCGATCGGAAGGTAGGGTGACACCCACGGCATGCACGGATCCGCTGAACGACTCGGCTCACGTCTATAAAGGATAGGAAGGCTCCTAGGCTGCGCAGAACTTTCTTTCCCCTCACCGGAATTTCCTCTACCGAGCTCGCTCTGTCGGCGTGTGGGTCACCGTGGAGAGCTCTGGCAAGCCACCGGGAGGTCACTGCCGAAGCTGCTTGGTGAAGCACCTTCGATCCCTTGGCGTTAGCACTGTATCCTCCGTTCCCTGGGCCGGTCGGCGGGGTAGAAGCGCTGTGGATCTCGCCGGTGTGAGTTGAGTGATCGGTCGGCGCCGCTTCTTCACTGGTCTCGGGCTTCAACATCAACCGGAGGCCGGCACGCGGGATCTCTGGTGAGTGCTGCCTCTTTGTTTCCCATGTCAATATTCCAGGGCGATGATACTCCTTGGGCAGGGAAAAAAAATCCTGAGGCTCGGTTAGTCGCGGGCTGGGAACGACGTGGTGTCGTTATCACCGAGTCGGAGGTAGAAGACAAAGCCATTGCCGTAGATGGCGATGTCAATGGCATAGATGATTGCGGTGCCGCCCTCTGGTGTCGCTAGGATAGTTCAGAGCTCGACCGTGCGATCTCAAATCGAGGGCAGGATCTGATTCTGGAATCCCGGCTGGCTTGGGTTCAGATGTGCCGCACGATGGTGATCGGAGGGCTGAGAAGAAGCGCGCGCGTGTGCCGTCGATGTTTGATCCTACGGCGTGCGTTGAGTACCGGTTCGAGTGGGGAATGATCTAATCTGAGCCACCCACTTGAGATCGGACGGCCCACATTAAATCGTGCCCCTTTGGCCTGTCAGTTTAGCATAAGAGCCCCTAGCATATTTGCTATTCAACCCGCAGTACTGGCTGCTGGTGTATGAGTCTTAGGAATTTTCATAGGTTAGTCCCTGTATTTCCTGGTTATTGAGGCCCAGTCCAGAGCTGTTTTAAATTCAATAATTGAATTGGAAAATAGATTTTTAATACAAAAATAATGGTAGAAACTTGTATAAATCATATTTAATTCATTTTAACTCCTTTTTGACCCATTCCAGTTCCTATAATTTTATAATATTATTGTTTATCAAATAGTACCTCTGTTTTGGTATAAAAGTCACATCAAAATTTATATTCTATTTAATCTAGTACAAAATACATTAAACCTTAGGAAATTCATAACTCCTTCGTTTTAACTCCGATTTGATCCGTTCAAGTTGCGTTAGTCTCGTAACAACGTGTAGATCATTATTATGCAGTATATTCTTATGTTTGGTGTGATGTTAATTTTGTATATACCATGTTTGCTTGTATTGCTACGTCTAGCGCGAGGACACGTGTCATCTGAAAAGCAAGTTGGTACCTGGAATCTCAAGTGCCAGGCAAGTTGTGCCCTTGATCACTTCTTTTACCCATTCATGTTCTTATTATTCATAATGACCTGCATAGGATAATTTTGCTGGGACCCAATAGGATGCCCTAGATTTTGACTATCTTTATACCTTGTTTCACACTGGTTTTACTACTAAAAGTTTTGGGTAGTATATGCTATTGCTTTAAGTGGATTTGGGTATAGAGATATTCATCACTCATTGTTATACTATTTATTGTTATCTGTTTTATTCTTCCTTGATCATGATAAGATCATTATGTTAATGGGAACATGGAGCGACCACCCGGGAAAACAGTGCTACCACAAGGGTTTAATGGGACGCCCTTGGCTGATTAACTAGGAAAGCTAGGGGAGGGCTACCTTACCCGAAAGGGGCAAGGGCAGTAGGGGAGAGGTCAGTGTAGGGAGGTCCCTGGTTGATTTTGCTGCGATGGCAGTCAGCCAGGAACCCTGCACTGGATCTTCCTATAAACTGTAGCGGGTAGTCTGAAGCTAGTGGAACTTTGTAAAGGCCTCGTAGTGTTACCCTGCCTCGCCTCCTCGGTAGAGGTGTATGGGATTGGCCATCTCTTGGCAGATGGGTAACATGACTTGTGGGTAAAGATGCGCAACCTCTGCAGAGTGTAAAACTAGTATACTAGCCGTGCTCACGGTCAAGAGCGGCTCGGACCCTCACATGATTAATTTATGGAACTTAAACTCAAATCTGTCATTTCATTGCATTTGGGATTATTTTATTATTACTTTCACTTATTATTACTATGGTTTGGTATTTACTTACACTTAGTAATTGCTAATAAAATTTTGACCAACTTATAAAAGCAATGCTCAGCCTCAGCCAATATTACATTGATCAGCCTTACACTTCATGAACTCCCACCTTTGGTGAGTTCATGCCACATTATTCCCCACGACTTGTTGAGCTATGATCGTATGTGAGCTCACTCTTGCTGTCTCACACCCCCCCACAGGAGAAGAGCAGGTGGTTTCAAGTGGAGTCATGTATCGAGGAGTTTGATCTGATCTAGGTGGTGTTTCTCAGTCGACATTGGCGCCGACGATCCTTAGTTCGTGTTATATTTATCTTTTATTATTTTTGTAAGTCTTCCGCTATGTAATATGTACTCTGATTATATTGTGACATTTATCTCTATACACTCTGTTATTATATATGTTGTCTTCTTTGGCGCATGTATGAGATGCACCCGGCTTTGTCCTTTAAAACCGGGTGTTACAGGATGGTCCACGACCTAGGAGTCAGTACTGTCCGGGCTTAGGCCCCGGACAGTCCGTAATACAAACACCCAAAAACACACAGTCCCTGCCCAAACCAATTTGGCACCTGCGGACGGTCCGCCGACCCTGGCCGGACAGTCCGCACTATAATACAGGGACTGTATAGAGAGCGACCCTCTCTGGTCAGGACCGCGGATGGTTCGGCCCCAAGGCCCGGACAATTCGCAGTACAAATGTACAGAACTAGTCCGAAGTGACCATACTTTGGACCCCACTGGATGGATCGCGGACGGTCCGCCCACTTGGCCCGGACGGTCCGCCAACCCCATGACTTAGCAATTTTTCAAACACGCTTTCGAAAAGATTTTTAACTCTCAAAACATGGAGCACTGTTAGTCCTCATTCAAATGCAACCACTAGATGCTCTATGAGGCACTAAGCTTTACACAGACCAAAGTCATTGACCCCTCTTAATAGTACGACCATCTAGCCTACTAATCCGGTCAAATATCTTCTCTAAACTCCTGGAGACCGGTAAAAACAAAAACCTATGTTATACCTTTGCCTTCACTTGATCCACAACCAATGCTTATAAGTCTCCAAGATTTTCTCTTCTATGTGGTCCAACCTACATTCTTATTTCTCCAAGAACCATTAGTCCACAAATAGTTGTCATTAATTACCAAAACATCACTAAGGGGCCTAGATGATTCACAATCTCCCCCTTTTTGGTAATTGATGACAACACTACACATTTTAACCAAGAGAAGTTTTGATTTTTCAAATCTTCCTCATACCTTAGGTATAAGAAGGATTTTAGAGATGAGTTTCATAAGACTTATCTTGATTGGAAGTTCTGTCCGAGAGATAGATAAGTCTCAACAAAACTCAGAGTGTAGGAATAGCTCCCCCTATATGTGTGCATGATATTTCTAGTTGAAGATATGACACACATAATCGATCAGAGTTTTGATGGAGATCTTCCTACAGTCATGGTTATCGAGGCATACAAGAAGTAATATGTGAAGTAATATGTAAAAAATAAGCACAACAAATTTAATCACTCCTCGATCAACCATAGAAACATAAGATTTAGCAAACATAGTTCAATCCACAGAATATTACAAACATTTGTCCACAAACATAAGACATAGTTCACCAAATGCATAAGACATAAAGTTCAAATAGTAAACATGCATATGCAAAGTCTCAATGTCCACATGAGCTCCCCCCTAAATATGACATAAATCCCCAACTTCTCTTCTCTGCTCTCCCCCTTTGGCATCAATTGCCACAAAGGAGGGGTCTCACTGATCACTAGGTGGAGGGTACATGCTATAGTAATGGGTTCTGAAAGTGTCGAAGAGAGAGGAGAACTGCCCAAAGTCATTCTGGAGCTGCTGTTGCCTCTGACAGATATCCTGGATGCTTTCATTGGTGGACAGGTTGTCAAACTGACTAGACAAGGACCCCATATTATCCTGAAAGCTCTGTTGTATGGTGTTCATCCTAGTCATAAGTGGATCATGAATAGTGTCTTGGATGTGAGAGCAAAATTCAGAAAGTTCAGAGTTCAGCTCATCAAGGTTATCATCAAAGCGAGTCTGCATGGCATCCATGCGCTGGTCCATATGGGACATCATGCACTGAAAGCGGCCATCCATGTGTGCCTGGAGCCCTTGCTGCATTTGCTAGAAATAAGGATCAAAATAGTCTGGACTGGGCTGCCAGAACTGCTGAGGCTGAGGAGGAGATGGAGGAGGAGGCATCTGCTCAGCTGCATCAGGTTCAGGAGCAACTCCTTCATCATCTCCAGCTTCTTCCTCATCATCTGGGAAAGGAGTAAGAGGCCTGGTGAGGAAGCCAATCTCATTCTTAAAAGGTCTAAATGGAGTGTGAGCTATCTCACAATGCCCCTCAAATCTGGTCTTAGCCTTGATGAGAGCCATAATGTATGGAGCATAAGCCAAGTTCTGGTTCTTGTCCATCTTGAGGTCATTCAATTGCCTCATCATAAAAAGCACCACATTCATTACTTCACCATTCATGATATGGTGGATAATGTTCCAGAACTTATCTCTGATCTTGCTCTTATCTCTACTCTTTGGAGGAATTGTTAGTCTGGCAATCTTGTTAATCACAGCAGGATGATGCCTCAGTCCTGCAGTCTCACCAAACCTCCTAGGAATGCCCATCCTTGCTGACTCATAGAACTGCACAAATTCTTCAAAGTTGTCCTCAGTATACAAATCAATCCTAGCTGAAATTGTTCCATAGTCCAAACTGTTTGCAGTAGCAAACTCAACTAAGGTTGCAGAATACCTCTTAAAGCCAGTCATCCAAGTGATTGACTGCTCATCAATGTCAATCTCAGCAGTTGCTAGGAATTGTTTCACAGCCATCTCACTAAAGTCTGTCTTCTGGCCCATAAAGTCATAGAGACCACATGCCTCAAACATGGGAATCAATCCCTCCATGACTGACTAACCCATCATAAAGTTCCAATCAATGACTTGATGCTTGTGAAAATTAGTGTCCATTAGGGTTCCGTAGAAGACATCAAATTGAAGCTGAGCATGAAAGAACTGAATGTTGGTGTCTAAGGGCAGAGCATACTGAATAACTGTCCTCCTGGAGCAGTACTCAGCCATAGAGAATCTTCTCTTTGGATAAGTCCATCCTGTGATGTCAATTGGATAGTCTGGATGAGCATGTGGAACATCCTCTGTGTCCATAGAGACGCTGCCCCCGGCTGAGGATTGGGCCTCAGAGTCTGTAGTTGGATTATAATCTGCAACATCTGCACGATGGCGCTTTGACTTAAAACGACCTGCAAGCTTCTTCTTAAGACCACCCAAACCACTGCAATATATATAAGGAATATCCACTGGTTAATAGTTGATAACGCCACACCATAGAGAAAGAAAGTGTAACTTTCTGTCAGGGTCCGGACTATCCGTGCTAGGGGACTAGACTGTCTGTGCCAGGGGGCCGGACTGTCCGCGCCATCCTGGCGAACGGTCCGCGACCGTCCAGGGGCAATTTCTAGAACCCTAGCCGTCCCATCCATCCAATCAACGATTCGACAGAAAATAACCATCCAAATCTGTTCAAATTTTTGCACAACATTCACAATGAGTAACACTAGCAATTCCATCAATCATATTTGTAAATCCGCTGCCTAATTCTAGATCAGAGAGAAAATCTGAAGAATCCCCAAATTTGAATAAATCAGACAAAGTCCATGAGATTTTGAAATACCGAGATGAAGACATGGTTGATGAACTCCAAGCAATCTCCCGGACAGTCCGTGCGTAAGTTCGATTCACCGTCCGCTCACAATCGACAATGTAAGGAAAATGGACCCCGGGCCATTTGGCTAATTGAGTTTTGGTGTTTGATGATTAACACAACTTGTGGACTAATATGTTTGCTAGTGTTTATAATTATAGTTCACAGGATGCGAAGAGAATTGGACCAAGGCAATGAGGACGCAACACCTCAAAAGAAGACTTAAAAAGATGCATAGGAGTCCAATACTCAAGAACAAAAGAAGCCCGAAGAAATCAGCAAAGGAATCCAAGAAACGGGCTGTCAGCCAGCGCCTGGTGGCGCACCGGACATTGCTGTCCGGTGTGCACCGGACTGTCCGGTGAGGCACCGGACAGTCTGCGCAGAGAGGCCACAGACAGGCGCTCTCTGGCTGTAGCACCGGACTGTCCGGTGTGCACTGGACTGTCCGGTGTGCCAACGGGCAGACGGCAACGGTCGGATCCAACGGTCGACTGCTACAGGCGCCAACGGTCGGCTGACGTGGCGTGCACCGGACATCCACTGTGCAGTGTCCGGTGGTGCACCGGACTGTCCGATGCACCCGACGACAGAAAGGTGCTGCTTTCTATCCAACGACTAGTTTGGGGTGTGGAGGTTATAAATACCACCCCAACCGGCCATTCTCAAGTGTGAGAGCCCAAGCAACATACCAAGGCATATAGTGCACATTTCCAAGAGCTCAAACACCCAAGTGCTTAATAGAATCACTCGGTGATTAGCGTAGGTGCTTTGCGAAGTGCTTAGGTTAGTTAGACCACTTTAGCGCTTGCTCTAGGTGAACCCTAGATTGTTGAGTGAGTTTAGATAAACCTCACAACCCCTCGGCTCTTGCGTGAGTCGTTGTAATTGTACCGAGTGGGGCGAGAGTCTTGCGAGACCGTGACAACCGCGTTTGTGTCACGGCCGCCACCGTGTACCGGAGGGAACGAGGCCCGTGGCGTTTCGGCCGGAAGCTCGATAGTGGAGACGGCGGGGAGCGTCCGAGAGGAGCCAGAAGCGGAGCACCACTTGCGCATGGAGAAGGCCCGTGGCTCTCTACGGAGTTACTCGACCGTGGTGCTTGGCCCTCGCGTGGGCTTCCCTTTGCGTAGGGGCACCAACGAGGATTAGTCGGGACCTTGCGTGGTTCCCGATACCTCGGTAAAAATACCGGCGTCATCCACGAGAGTTTGCTTCTCTACTTAGCTCTTTACATTCCGCATTTATATTAAGCATTTAAGTTTCAATCTTGTAGTCATACTTATTTAGTGTAGATTGAAACTTAGCCTTTGCGGTAGAGATAGCAACACTTAGACAAAACCTAGGTTGCACATTCTAGTTTTGATTACCTGCATAGGTTTTGCTCTAGGGATTTAATTGTGGCCTAGTTTAGTAAAAGTTTTAGAAGTCCTAATTCACCCCCCTCTTAGGCGTCACCCGTTTCCTACAAGTGGTATCAGAACCGGTTTGGCTCATTTGAAACGCTTTAGCTTCACCGCTAAAAGAGCCGACGCTTTTTAGAGGAAGGGATGGATACCCATAGGCCACCACACTTCGACGGCACTAACTTCCCATATTATAGTGCTAGAATGGCTTGTTACCTAGAGGCCGTTGATCTAGGTGTTTGGAGAGTCACTCATGACGGGATGAAATCCCTCAAGAATCCCGAGAAACCCACCACGAGTGAGGAAAAAGAAATTCATTTAAATGCTAGAGCCAAAAATTGCTTGTATGAATCTCTCAGCATGGATATTTTTAATCAAGTATTTACCTTGAAAACTGCTAATGAGATTTGGCTAAAATTGCATGAGCTCCATGACGGCACATCCAATGTCCGTGAGCAAAAACATTGCCTAGTCTTAAATGAGTATAATTCTTTTGCCATGAAAGATGATGAGCTTGTTAGAGACATGTATTCTCGTTTGAATCTAATAATCAATGAGCTCAACTCTATTGGCATTAATAAGCTAGGTGATGCGGACATTGTGAGGAAGATTATCTCTCTACTACCACAACAAAGATATGGGAGCATCATCACCATCCTTCACAATATGGAGGACTTGAGCAACATGACCCCGACCATTGTGATTGGGAAAATCGCGGCTTTCGAGATGTCACGAAAAATGAGTCGGGGAGAGGAGCCAACTTCCTCAAGACCATATGCCTTTGCATGTGATGAAAGGAAAGGGAAAAAGAAGGCTCCCACTCCAAGTTCCTCAAGTGAAGAAGAGGAAGAAGAAGAAAGTGATGATGATGAAGATAATCAACCATGCACATCATCCTCCGAGGACGAAGAAACAATCCGACGTGTCGGAAAGGTAATGGGGATGATCCGCAAGATTAATCTAATGGGTGTGCCCCTGCAGGTCGAGGATCTTCTCTTTAACATTGACAGGAAAAAGCAAAGGAAGAGAGGATGCTTCGCATGTGGGGAGAAGGGCCACTTCAGGGACAACTGTCCAAATATGGCCAAACCCAAAAAGGAGAGGAGCAAAGGCAAGGCGCTTACAAGTGTTAGAACTTGGGATGATTCTTCAAGTGAAGATGAACCTCCAAGGACGCGCAGCCACCGGTCCTCATCACGATCATCACGGTCATCACACAAATGCCTTATGGCAAGAGGTAACAAAAGCATTCCATCCTCTAGTGATGAAAGTAGTAGTGATGATGAAGGTGAGGGAAAGGCCTCTCTAGATGAGCTTGCGGAAGCCGTAGAATTTTTCCAGGATGTTTGCACTAAGCAAAAAGCTCAACTTAAAACTTTGAAAAATAAGTTGGTTAGCTCTCAAAATGATTACAAAGGTTTGCTAGAAAAATTTGAAACTTTTGCAAACTTAAATAGTGAGCTATCAACTAAAATTGAGCTATTAGAATCTAGTGCTCCATCCACTGCTATCGATGATAGCCTTATTAAAAAGAATGAAAAACTTAAAGCTAAGTTAGCTAGCTCCCAAGAAGCTATTGAAAATTTGCTAGAGAAAAATGGAAATTCTTAGCATATACAATAATGAGCTAACTACTAAGCTAGAAAACATTGGTAGCACCCCAGCAGCATCTTTAGTTGAAATACCTGAAATAATTAAGAAAGATGCTTCTACTTCCTGCTTTGATTTAATTGATGATTCTAACCCCTGCAACCAAGTCGTTGTTGAGAATATTGTTGTAGAGACATGTTCGGATGAGGTTGCAAAGGAAAATGAACAATTAAAGCAAGAAGTGGCTCGCCTTGGCAAGGCTTTGTATGACAAAAAAAGGCAAAGCCAAACAAATCCGACCTCCACAGGATAACACCACTGCGGGAGTGAACAAGCCTATAAAGGGAGAAATTGTGATTTGTAGGCTATGCCACATGGAAGGCCACAAGTCTTTCCAATGCAAGGCGATGACCAGGGATAAACAAAGGCAAAAGCTCAAGCAAAAGCCATCAAGAAAAATCTCCAACACCTACATCAAAAAGGTGAACAAAAAGGATGCTACACCATATTTGATCAAGAAGAAAAAGAATGGAAAGGTGATAGCAATCAAGGCCAACAAGCAAGCCAACAAAGGAAAAGGGGCCAAACGCATCTGGGTGCCAAAGGAAATAATTTCAACCATGAAGAGCACCAAGAAGGTTTGGATCCCGAAAGGGAAGTGAAGTGGACCGAAGGTCTTCGGGAAATTTGGAGACTTGGCAAATTTGGAATGTATATCATGGGATACATCATATTGGATCAAGTATACTTGCCAAGTGGGTTAGTGAAAATTTCGGACCCAAATTTCCCACCCATGACTAAGGTAACTAGTTTTATTGTATTCTTCGTTTTTAGATATGCGTATCTATTTACCTTTTATCTAGTTTACCTTTTCTTGCCTAGTACTACATTTGTTATGTACTTTTGTTTAAAATCATGCATACTAGGTAAATCATATGGTAGGATTGCTTGTTTTTAATTCATATAATTAAGCAAACCTACATGGCTTAAAATGTTTATTTAAGCACGGCACATAGCTTCTATATCACTCCATAGTAAATGATGCATAAATTGAAAATTTTGATTTCTACAAGTTGTATCATTTAACTTATATGTGCCAATGTTAGGATTATGGATAATTTGCCCCTCTTGATATCAAATCAAAGTGCATGTCTCCTACATGTATTCAAAACTTGTATGCACACCTTTAGGGGGAGGTTACTCTATAATCTAACACTTTGAGACTAACACCTTTTCAAGTCTATTTCATGTGAAAGTCTCATTGTAAGGAAAATGAAGTCCCTGGAGAAAGACAACAATCTTCCACTGCAAAATCTCCAAGAACTCTCATGTCTCTCAAGCTCGCCATTGATCTTCAATTGGTATCTTTTGAGACTATATTCAGTATCATTTACATGTCTTCTCCAATATTTGATTAGACTATATTTCATATCATATACTTCCATGTTGCTAAAAATGCATAAGTGGTTAACTCATATTCTGTTACCTATGCATAAGGGAAGTTAGTCTTTTCAAATCTTGTCTTGCACCTCTAATTTCACATGCTTTTTCCTAAGTAGAGGATCTCTGTCAGGGGGAGTATTTCTTCATCTCTAAAAAGGGGAGAAACCTCTTTCTAAAGAGAACACTCATTTAGTGAGAGTAATCATTTCAACTGGTATCATTCATATGGTTCAATTCAATATCCTTCTAGTGATATCATTTGATACAATTCTTGTTGGGGGCAAGCTTTTATTTTCTTCCTACATGCTTTTAATGTCTTCCTTTTCGGTGGTTGATGCCAAAGGGGGAGAAGTTTAGGGACCAAAGCAATGAAAACTATATCAAACACCAAACACCACCAATTTAAAATTTTATATCTACAAATGGTTTTTTCAGTGGTTTTGGTTATTTGGTCCAAAAATAGGAAGTAAGTGAATTATGGAGTTAGGGGGAGGCTTAAGTCCATAATATCACATTGTGGGGACAATCATGCATCTTAGCAAGTAGATTGCATATTTTAGTACAAATACCTGTATTATTTGCTTGCTTTGGTTGTGTTGTCATCAATCACCAAAAAGGGGCAGATTGTAAGGAAAATGGACCCCGGGCCATTTGGCTAATTGAGTTTTGGTGTTTGATGATTAACACAACTTGTGGACTAATATGTTTGCTAGTGTTTATAATTATAGTTCACAGGATGCGAAGAGAATTGGACCAAGGCAATGAGGACGCAACACCTCAAAAGAAGACATAAAAAGATGCATAGGAGTCCAATACTCAAGAACAAAAGAAGCCTGAAGAAATCAGCAAAGGAATCCAAGAAACGGGCTGTCAGCCAGCGTCTGGTGGCGCACCGGACATTGCTGTCCGGTGTGCACCGGACTGTCCGGTGAGGCACCGGACAGTCTGCGCAGAGAGGCCACAGACAGGCGCTCTCTGGCTGTAGCACCGGACTGTCCGGTGTGCACCGGACTATCCGGTGTGCCAACGGGCAGATGGCAACGGTCGGATCCAACGGTCGACTGCTACAGGCGCCAACGGTCGGCTGACGTGGCGTGCACCGGACATCCACTGTGCAGTGTCCGGTGCACCCGACGACAGAAAGGTGCTGCTTTCTATCCAACGACTAGTTTGGGGTGTGGAGGTTATAAATACCACCCCAACCGGCCATTCTCAAGTGTGAGAGCCCAAGCAACATACCAAGGCATATAGTGCACATTTCCAAGAGCTCAAACACCCAAGTGCTTAATAGAATCACTCGGTGATTAGCGTAGGTGCTTTGCGAAGTGCTTAGGTTAGTTAGACCACTTTAGCGCTTGCTCTAGGTGAACCCTAGATTGTTGAGTGAGTTTAGATAAACCTCACAACCCCTCGGCTCTTGCGTGAGTCGTTGTAATTGTACCGAGTGGGGCGAGAGTCTTGCGAGACCGTGACAACCGCGTTTGTGTCACGGCCGCCACCGTGTACCGGAGGGAACGAGGCCCGCGGCGTTTCGGCCGGAAGCTCGATAGTGGAGACGGCGGGGAGCGTCCGAGAGGAGCCAGAAGCGGAGCACCACTTGCGCGTGGAGAAGGCCCGCGGCTCTCTACGGAGTTACTCGACCGTGGTGCTTGGCCCTCGCGTGGGCTTCCCTTTGCGTAGGGGCACCAACGAGGATTAGTCAGGACCTTGCGTGGTTCCGGATACCTCGGTAAAAATACCGGCATCATCCACGAGAGTTTGCTTCTCTTCTTAGCTCTTTACATTCCGCATTTATATTAAGCATTTAAGTTTCAATCTTGTAGTCATACTTATTTAGTGTAGATTGAAACTTAGCCTTTGCGGTAGAGATAGCAACACTTAGACAAAACCTAGGTTGCACATTCTAGTTTTGATTACCTGCATAGGTTTTGCTCTAGGGATTTAATTGTGGCCTAGTTTAGTAAAAGTTTTAGAAGTCCTAATTCACCCCCCTCTTAGGCGTCACCCGTTTCCTATAGACAAGATTCACCTTTTGGCATGTGGTGTGTGAGAGAGAGACAACCGTTGAAAGTAACACTCTGACTGCCTCTGCCCGACTTATCTGCCTATCGCGGACGGTCCGCGCAGGGACTGCAAATGGTCCACGCCCTGTCAATTCAGACGGTCTGCTCTGCTGACTCGGACTGTCTAGATCCTGATATGGCGGACGGTCCGCGGTCCTTACCCGAACGGTCCGCGGCCTGATACTCAAATCTTCAAACTTTGTCCACTTTTTCATTTTGAATTTCAAATTTGATTTGTCGCTCATATATGGACATTTTGACCAATCCAAGGGTTAGTATGCATGCTGTCGGTACCCTAAAACTAGGGTACCCGCTACTACTGTACAAAGACGAAGAACCCATGTGGTTATCCCTTAGTCACGAGGAAGAAGTGCTGTGTGTGGGACCAGGCCACGACTCGCCCCAATCTCAGGCGGCTATTCTGGGTCCACAGCAGCGCTCGAGTCTACCACGTGGGCGGGTCCAGAGCCACCACGTGTCCAGAGAAGGTGCTATACTCCAAGGCATCAACAGTGGTCCGGACCCCCATGGGAGAGCGTCGGACCCCCGGATATACAGTCCAGACCCCTAGGGTTTGTCCCAGACCTCCAGGTATACAGTCCAGACCCCCAGGGTTGGTCCCGGACCCCCACGTGTCCAGGCCAGACCCCTAGAATGGGATTTGGACCCCTCCGTATGGAGACCGGGTCGCCCACAGTGGGTCCCAAGGTCCCAGGATGGAACATACACGGGCCTTGGACAAGGCCCAGGCAGGGGTCCGGTGTCGACATGTGTCCAGACACGGTCTGGTGCGGAACCGTCTGCATACGCTACTGCTCCCCGCCCAAGCGGAGACCCGATGCTGCCATGTGGCCTACTGCGTGTGACGTAAGCCAGCGGGCGGAGCCTGATGTAAGGCCTCCGGGTAGCGCGGCCCCTGCATTTATTGCGGATAAGGCGCGCTGCCTGACAAGCGATGTGCTACCTCGGCATTTAATGAGGCCTGTCCGCTCTGCTGTCAGGTGGAGACCTGTCCATTCTACTGGCAAGCAGTGTACCGCCTCAGCATTTAATGAGACCTGTCCATTCCATTAGCAGGTGGCACGCCCATGCTGCCGCATGCGCTATACTCATCATCACTCGTACATACCAAGGAAGCTACCATTGCGCGGGCTGCGGACATCTGGGCACCAGAAGATCTCTCAGGCATCACCTACATTAGTTGCTCCATGTATTTCTTTCATTATGTCCCTGGGCTCACATGTCGGGGCTCAACAACCTTGTATGTGCCTCCCTTGGGCTATAAAAGGGAAGGCATACGACGTTACAAGGCAAGCTCTCAGGTTCATAACATCCTCAGTCTTACACAAGCTCAAGTGCTCAGACACTCAATACATCCCACAGTGTAGCAGGGTATTTTACGCTCCGGCGGCTCGAACCACTCTAAATCTTGGAGTTTTCGTGTGTTCATCCACCATCCAGCAGACAGGCAAAACGCTTAGGCCCCCTCCTCATCTTAGGATTTAGGGCGGGTGCATTCCGCCACCCGGTCGGAGATTTCCTCTCCGACATTTGGCGCGCCAGGCAGGGGGTCTTGGCTTTAGGTTTTTGCTTGTTTTCCTGCTCGACACCATGGTCCACATCGTCGGGCACCACAATGCGGCTTCTGGAGACTTCCTCATGGAGGAGGAGGCTGCATCGTCCATACCACTGGGCTCCAGCCGCCCAGCGCCTGGTACTGCTGTTGTGCACTCTGTGCAGCAGCACACTCTCGCTCAGTCGTCCTGGGCGCCGTCAAGGGCTGCTCCCAGTGCACTGTCTGTAGCCAGAGAGTTGTTGTGCCACCCTCCGAGCTCCACGGCCTCCCCGGGGGCCATGAAGCAATGGTGCGACGACGTAGATCGCCTCCTGGGCATGGCGCAGTCTAGCTCAACCAGGCCCAGTGATAGTAGACGTGGCCCGATCTTCCGTGAGATACGATAACTTGATTGAGTGGAGATCTCGACGTTGATGATCCAAGGCTCTGAGCGAACGGTTCCTCACAATCACTACACCACGGCTCCGTTGGTTATCACCCGTGACACACGAATGACCTCGCCACGAAGGCTTATCCCTGCAAGCGCAATCAAGAACACAAGCAAGAATAGGAAAGAAACACAACCAAAATTGTATTGATTACGGGATGGGGTCTCACAAACCGATGACGGCGACACTGTTCGATGACAGAATTGATCTAAGCAAAACCCAAACCTAAATGTGGCGGTGTCTGCTGAATAAATAGAGTATTAGGGCGTGCGTGACCCCTGGACTCACCCCTAATGGGCTCCGACGCGATACACGGCCCAACGGCGCAACAGACGGTGTCGCAGCAACAAAACAGAATCTGAATGCTGACTTGTTTCGACGATTCCTGTTGACTCTGGATGAATTTTAGGGTGGAACTAGTTGAGTTGGTTAGATAATCTCGTTATCTTTCCAACCATATCTAGTCCGTCGTAATTGGAGTCCGGATGCATCTTGGGTGTCCATTTGAGTGCAGAATGGTCCTAGAACCCGAGATGGAGTCACAGCCGACTCGGACTTGATCTCCTTCCTGCTGTGGACACCCTTGCTGCTCCTCCTTAACACCTTGGCCTTTTCCAAGTCCTTGCTGTCCTCTCCAAGGTACCCAATCATCAAAACATCCACGGCCCCAAGCGTAAGCTCTAAAACACAATTGACTAGGGTAGAACGTACCTGGAGATTTAGCTGTCGTGCACGAGATCGTGTTATCGGTCCATTCATTGTAGAAGTGATGTCCTCATCACCCAGGCCTCGGTCATTCCGGCGCCAACACGAGGCGTCGACGTCGGTGCGCTCGCCTTCAGTGAAGGCTGCGCCGACCGAGGACCTGCGGGTGGAACTCAACCGCCGGCGTGCAGGAGAGGACGCTCCAGTCTCTCTAAAGAGGTCTGACGACTTACGGGCAAAACTCAACCGCAGGCGTGCGGGCGAGGATGCCCGTGTCTCCCTGGAGAGGGTGTGTGAGCGCCGACAGAACATCGAGGGTTGCAACCTCGACCAAGACTTCGCTGCGGTCGCACCGTAGACCCCAAGGGGCGCCCGGATCCAAGCGGGTGTACCGTTGGCCGGCGTAGACTGCACCGCACTCGTGGATCATCTCCACGCGGCGACGTGGCTATCCAAGTTTCGGCCACACCTGCGGAGAAGTACGACGATACGTCGAACCCGTCGGAATTCCTGTAGGTATACGTCACCGCCATTACGGCAGCAGGTGGAGACACTGCTGTGATGGCGACATACTTCCATGTAGCCTTGTCTGGGCCAGCCCGGACCTGGCTCATGAACCTTGCCCTAGGGACGATCTACTCCTGGGAAGAGCTTTGCGCGCGGTTTACAGCGAACTTCGCCAGCGTTTACCAACAGCATGGCGCGGAGGCGCACCTCCATGCAGTGAGACAGGAACCCGGGGAAACTCTCCAGGCCTTCATCTCCCGCTTCACCAAGGTACGAGGAACTATACCTCGTATCTCTAATGCTTCCATAATCACCGCTTTCCACCAGGAGGTGCGTGATGAAAAGATGTTGGAGAAGTTGGCCACGCATGACATGGAAACTATCACCACACTCTTCGCTCTGGCCGACAATTGCGCCAGAGTTGCCGAGGGACGTGCATGGCACTCGACGCTGTAGGAAACGGGTGACGCCTAAGAGGGGGGGGGGTGAATTAGGACTTCTAAAACTTTTACTTAACTAGGCCACAAATAAATCCCTAGAGCAAAACCTGTGCAAATAATCAAAACTAGAATGTGCAACCTAGGTTTTGTCTAAGTGTTGCTATCTCTACCGCAAAGGCTAAGTTTCAATCTACACTAAATAAGTATGAATACAAGATTGAAACTTAAATGCTTAATATAAATGTGTAATGTAAAGAGCTAAGTAGAGAAGCAAACTCTCGTGGATGACGCCGGTATTTTTACCGAGGTATCCGAAACCGCGCAAGGTCCCGACTAATCCTCGTTGGTGCCCCTACGCAAAGGGAAGCCCACGCGAGGGCCAAGCACCACGGTCGAGTAACTCCGTAGAGAGCCGCGGGCCTTCTCCACGCGCAAGTGGTGCTCCGCTTCCGGCTCCTCTCGGACGCTCCCCGCCGTCTCCACTATCGAGCTTCCGGCCGAAACGCCGCGGGCCTCGTTCCCTCCGGTACACGGTGGCGGCCGTGACACAAACGCGGTTGTCACGGTCTCGCAAGACTCTCGCCCCACTCGGTACAATTACAACGGCTCGCGCAAGAGCCGAGGGGTTGTGTGGTTTTACAAAACTCACTCAACTAACTAGGGTTCACCTAGAGCAAGCGCTAAAGCGGTCTAACTAACCTAAGCACTTCGCAAAGCACCTACGCTAATCACCGAGTGATTCTATTAAGCACTTGGGTGTTTGAGCACTTGGAAATATGCACTATGTGTCTTGGTATGTTGCTTGGGCTCTCACACTTGAGAATGGCCGGTTGGGGTGGTATTTATAGCCTCCACACCCTCAACTAGCCGTTGGACAGAAAGCAGCAGCTTTCTGTCGTCGGGTGCACCGGACAGTCCGGTGCACACCGGACACTGAACAGTAGATGTCCGGTGCACGCCACGTCAGCCGACCGTTGGCGCATGTAGCAGTCGACCGTTGGATCCGACCGTTGGATTTGACCGTTGCCGTCTGCCCGTTGGCACACCGGACAGTCCGGTGCACACCGGACAGTCCGGTGCTACAGCCAGAGAGCGCCTGTCTGTGGCCTCTCTGCGCAGACTGTCCAGTGCCTCACAGGACAGTCCGGTGCACACCGGACACCGATGTCCGGTGCGCCACCTGGCGCTGGCTGACAGCCCTTATCTTGGATTTCTTCGCTGATTTCTTCGGGCTTCTTTGTTCTTGAGTATTGGACTCCTATGCATCTTTTTATGTCTTCTTTTGAGGTGTTGCATCCTCATTGCCTTGGTCCAATTCTCTTCGCATCCTGTGAACTACAAACACAAACACTAGAAACCTTATTAGTTCACGGATTGTGTTGTTCATCAAACACCAAAACTCAATTAGCCAAAAGGCCCGGGGTCCATTTTCCTTACAATCTCCCCCTTTTTGGTGATTGATGACAACACAACCAAAGCAAGCAAATAATACAAGTATTTAAGTGAAAATATGCAATCTACTTGCTAGATGCATGATTGTCCCCATAATGTGATATTATGGACTTAAGCCTCCCCCTAACTCCATAATTCACTTACTTCCTATTTTTGGACCAAATAACCAAAACCACTTGAAAAGCCATTTGGAGATATAAAATTTTAAATTGGTGGTGTTTGGTGTTTGATATAGTCATATAGTTTTCATTGCTTTGGTCCCTAAACTTCTCCCCCTTTGGCATCAACCACCGAAAAAGGAAGACATTAAAAGCATGTAGGAAGTAAATAAAAGCTTGCCCTCATCAAGAATTGTATCAAATGATATCACTAGAAAGATATTAAATTAAACTATGTGAATGATACCACTTGAAAGAGTCCTCAAAAGATTACTCCCCCTAAATGAGTATTCTCCTTTAGAAAGAGTTTTTCTCCCCCTTTAGAGATGAAGAAATACTCCCCCTGACAGAGATCCTCTACTTAGGAAAAAGCATGTGAAAATTAGAGGTGCAAGACATGATTTGAAAAGACTAACTTCCCTTATGCATAGGTAACAGAATATGAGTTAACTACTTATGCATTTTTGCAACATGGAAGCATATGATATGAAATATAGTCTAATCAAATATTGGAGAAGACATGTAAATGATACTGAATGTAGTCTCAAAAGATACCAATTGAAAGTCAATGGTGAGCTTGAGAGACATAAGAGTTCTTGGAGATTTTGCAGTGGAAGATTGTTGTCTTTCTCCGGGGACTTCATTTTCCTTACAATGAGACTATCACATGAAATAGACTTGAAAAGGTGTTAGTCTCAAAGTGTTAGATTATAGAGTAACCTCCCCCTAAAGGTGTGCATACAAGCTTTGAATACTTGTAGGAGACATGCACTTTGATTTGATATCAAGAGGGGCAAATTATCCATAATCCAAACTTTGGCACATATAAGTTAAATGATACAACTTGTAGGAATCAAAATTTTCAATTGATGCATCATTTACTATGGAGTGATATAGAAGCTATGTGCCGTGCTTAAATAAACATTTTAAACCATGTAGGTTTGCTTAAGCATATGAATTAAAAACAAGCAATCCTACCATATGATTTACCTAGTATGCATGATTTTAAACAAAAGTACATAACAAATGTAATACTAGGCAAGAAAGGTAAACTAGATAAAAGGAAAATAGATACGCATATCTAAAAATGAAGAATACAATAAAACTAGTTACCTTAGTCATGGGCGGGAAATTTGGGTCCAAAATTTTCACTAACCCACTTGGCAATAAACTTGATCCAATATGATGTATCCCATGATATACATCCCAACTTTGCCAAGTCTCCAAATTTCCCGAGGACCTTCGGTCCACTCACTTCCCTTTCGGGATCCAAACCTTCTTGGTGCTTTTCATGGTTGAAATTATCTCCTTTGGCACCCAGATGCGTTTGGCCCCTTTTCCTTTGTTGGCTTGCTTGTTGGCCTTGATTGCTATCACCTTTCCGTTCTTTTTCTTCTTGATCAAATATGGTGTAGCATCCTTTTTGTTCACCTTTTTGATGTAGGTGTTGGAGATTTTGCTTGATGGCTTTTGCCTTTGTTTATCCCCGGTCATCGCCTTGCATTGGAAAGACTTGTGGCCTTCCTTGTGGCATAGCCTACAAATCACAGTTTCTCCCTCTACAGGCTTGTTCACTCCCGCAGTGGTGTTATCCTGTGGAGGTCGGACTTGTTTGGCTTTGCCTTTCTTGTCATACAAAGCCTTGCCAAGACGAGCCACTTCTTGCTTTAATTGTTCATTTTCCTTTGCAACCTCATCTGAACATGTCTCTACAACAGTATTCTCAACAACAACTTGGTTGCAGGGGTTAGAATCATTAATTAAATCAAAGCAGGAAGTAGAAGCATCTTTCTTAATTATTTCAGGCATTTCAATTAAAGATGCTGCTGGGGTGCTACCAATGTTTTCTAGCATAGTAGTTAGCTCATTGTTGTGTATGCTAAGAATTTCCATTTTCTCTAGCAAATTTTCAATAGCTTCTTGGGAGCTAGCTAACTTAGCCTTAAGTTTTTCATTCTTTTTAATAAGACTATCATCGGTAGTAGTGGATGGAGCACTAGATTCTAATAGCTCAATTTTAGTTGATAGCTCACTATTTAAGTTTGCAAAAGTTTCAAATTTTTCTAGCAAACCTTTGTAATCATTTTGAGAGCTAACCAACTTATTTTTCAAAGTTTTAAGTTGAGCTTTTTGCTTAGTGCAAACATCCTGGAAAAATTTTACGGCTTCCGCAAGCTCTTCTAGAGAGGCCTTTCCCTCGCCTTCATCATCACTACTACTTTCATCACTAGAGGATGGAATGCTTTTGTTACCTCTTGCCATAAGGCACTTGTGTGATGACCGTGATGATCGTGACGAGGACCGGTGGCTGCGCGTCCTTGGAGGTTCATCTTCACTTGAAGAATCATCCCAAGTTCTAACACTTGTGAGCGCTTGCCTTTGCTCCTCTCCTTTTTGGGTTTGGCCATATTTGGACAGTTGTCCCTGAAGTGGCCCTTCTCCCCACATGCGAAGCATCCTCTCTTTCTTTGCTTTTTCCTGTCAATGTTAAAGAGAAGATCCTCGACCTGCAGGGGCACACCCATTAGATTAATCTTGCGGATCATCCCCATTACCTTTCCGACGCGTCGGATTGTCTCTTCGTCCTCGGAGGATGATGTGCATGGTCGATTATCTTCATCATCATCACTTTCTTCTTCTTCCTCTTCTTCACTTGAGGAACTTGGAGTGGGAGCCTTCTTTTTGCCCTTCCTTTCATCACATGCAAAAGCATATGGCCTTGAGGAAGTTGGCTCCTCTCCCCGACTCATTTTTCGCGACATCTCAAAGGCCGCGATTTTCCCAATTACAATGGTCGGGGTCATGTTGCTCAAATCCTCCATGTTGTGAAGGATGGTGATGATGCTCCCATATCTTTGTTGTGGTAGCAGGGAGATAATCTTCCTCACAATGTCCGCATCACCTAGCTTATTAATGCCAATAGAATTGAGCTCATTGATAATTAAATTCAAACGAGAATACATGTCTCTAACAAGCTCATCATCTTTCATGGCAAAAGAGTTATACTCATTTAAGACTAGGCAATGTTTTTGCTCACGGACATTGGATGTGCCGTCATGGAGCTCATGCAATTTTAGCCAAATCTCATTAGCAGTTTTTAAGGTAAATACTTGATTAAAAATATCCATGCTAAGAGATTCATACAAACAATTTTTGGCTCTAGCATTTAAATGAATTTCTTTTTCCTCACTCGTGGTGGGTTTCTCGGGATTCTTGAGGGGTTTCATCCCGTCATGAGTGACTCTCCAAACACCTAGATCAACGGCCTCTAGGTAACAAGCCATTCTAGCACTATAATAGGGGAAGTTAGTGCCGTCGAAGTGTGGTGGCCTATGGGTATCCATCCCTTCCTCTAAAAAGCGTCGGCTCTTTTAGCGGTGAAGCTAAAGCGTTTCAAATGAGCCAAACCGGGCTCCGATACCACTTGTAGGAAACGGGTGACGCCTAAGAGGGGGGGGGGGTGAATTAGGACTTCTAAAACTTTTACTTAACTAGGCCACAAATAAATCCCTAGAGCAAAACCTATGCAAATAATCAAAACTAGAATGTGCAACCTAGGTTTTGTCTAAGTGTTGCTATCTCTACCGCAAAGGCTAAGTTTCAATCTACACTAAATAAGTATGAATACAAGATTGAAACTTAAATGCTTAATATAAATGTGTAATGTAAAGAGCTAAGTAGAGAAGCAAACTCTCGTGGATGACGCCGGTATTTTTACCGAGGTATCCGGAACCGCGCAAGGTCCCGACTAATCCTCGTTGGTGCCCCTACGCAAAGGGAAGCCCACGCGAGGGCCAAGCACCACGGTCGAGTAACTCCATAGAGAGCCGCGGGCCTTCTCCACGCGCAAGTGGTGCTCCGCTTCTGGCTCCTCTCGGACGCTCCCCGCCGTCTCCACTATCGAGCTTCCGGCCGAAACGCCGCGGGCCTCGTTCCCTCCGGTACACGGTGGCGGCCGTGTGTCACACCCGGTTTTGGAAGGTAAACCGAATGCGAACCATGTACGTGCCAGGATCAGAACTCACGTACACAGCGATTACATAAATGAACATCAATGCACATTGCTCGAATAATAACTTAAAAGAGTATTAACTTATTACATCACAGAGTCATAGACATCCTCATAGTCATCGTCTTAACAGGTAAATCAAAGTGCTAGCGAAACGCAGTAAAGATAAGGCCTTCACAGGCAGCTGACTGGGGGTTGCCGCCAACCCACACCTAGAATTCGTCGTAGTCTTGGAACTCCTGGAAGTCTCCTTCCACGACTTCGCCTTCTCCGGAGCAGTGGTTACAATGCGGACAACCTGGTGTTTTGTGGTAAAGCAAGGATGAGTACACATCAACGTACTCAGCAAATGCCCCGTTTGGCTGAAGTGGACTAGCTTTTTGTGGGGTTAGGCTCAAGCAGTTGCTTTTAGTTGGTCAGGTATTTATTGTTAGTAGAAGCCAGATTTTAGCATTAACCAACCCATGAACCATTTCCTCATCGAGGAACAACATCATCATATTCGAACCAAAACCATAACATAATCCTTGTATCTCGAACCATCTGTATCTCTAATCAAAGAGGATCCCAAGGCTGCTCTTAACCGTGAGCACGGCTAATATATCAGTTTCACTACCCTCTGCAGAGGTCGCACACTTTACCCATGAGTCATGATTCCCTTTCTACCCGGGGAGAGCTAATCCCCATTGACCACTACCTAGGTGGTCCGACAGGGTATCACTACGTAGCTTTTACAAAGATTCCCTAGAGATCATAGCTGCCCGTTAGGTTTCTCTAGTTTGATAAACACAGTACCCCTCCCCGCAGGAGAGTGACTAACAAAAAGCAAAACGAAAGAACCTCGGCACTCAGCCTCGGCAGAGCAAGCACTGTGCCTGGACCCCATTGACGGCACGACGGCGAAGCAACTACACCTCTAGTTCCTCTAATTAATTAGCTAAGGGCGTCCCATTTCACCCTCATGGTTGCACTGTTATCCCGGGTGGTCTCTCAACGAACAGGTCCTTACGGAGAGGTACTCAGGAAACAGCCTGAGCCCCCTAGAGTATCACAAGATCATCAACATCATCAGGATAACAGTATCATAAATATTCACATCATGTTCATTGATTAAGTTAAGGCAGTAGCAGAATGCTAACCATAATAGCCCATAAGGTCATCAAGGATAAAGTAAAGTGTAAAGCTAGTCAATCCTTAGGTTTCAAGTAAGTAATGCGGGGTAGTAAGTTATAAATGAATAGGACATAATGGGTCAGAGGACACTTGCCTTCACCAAACTGCTGATCAGGGACTTCCTCTGCAACTTCCTCGGGAAACACAGACTGCTCGTTGTCTACGTAAAGTAATCATTCACACTATGCACTTGGGAAATAACAAACAAAAACAATATACCAAACATATGCAGCAGAGAGATCACAAGTTCATAATAGAAAAGGGATAGGCACTCTGGTATTCTCTAGGTCTGGGGTAGAGGACTATACAAAGTGAGTCATTATCCACTAATCAGGTTTAAGTCAGTGGTGGGATTAAATCATTATCTGGTTTTAAGTTCCTAAACTTAGGTGTCTAAGTCCATAAACTTAAGTGCTCCAACTTTTATTAGAGTCTACCAACTTCTAATTATCTCAAATAAGGTTCCAATAACCTTAATCCTATCCTAATGATTAACCATTAATTGGGACACGGAAACAGCAGGGAAACATTGCTTAAACAGATAGATAATAATATTATGAACATTTTGCAATTTGAAGCACCTAATTTGGAGTTCATATGACAAAGTTATGAATTTTACAAGTTTAGGGGTTAAAAATATACCCTAAGTACCTATTTTGAATTAAATAAAAGGTCCGAGGACCTAACTGTAAGAAACCAGGGACGACGGGTTCAAATTCCAGAAAACAGGGGGGCTCTTTAAGAAAACGCGCGGGCGAAGGGGTATCGGGCTCCTACGGCCGTTGGATCTCAGGCGGACGGCTAGGATAAGATCCTGCAGGCGAGCGCACGAGCGCGCGGCGGCCTGGGTGGCTGACAGGCGGGACCGGCGGGCAGCGCGAGCGCGCGGGCGGGCTGACAGGCGGGACCCAAACGGCAGGGAGACGGGGTGTGGGGGAAGCGGGCCTGGGCCGCTGGATCTCCGGTGGACGGCCAGGATCAGGTTTGGCCTAATTACAACGGGACCGCCCGATCTGGGACGGACGGTGGGGATTGGGTGGCCGGCCTGGGCTTCTCCTACGGCTAGCTGGGGCGGCGGCGCTCGCCCCCGCGGCGGAGGACTCGCCGGAGACGAGGGGCGCGGGCACTTGGCGGGTCTCTGGGGCGTCCTGAGTGGCCGGGAAGGTTGGGAAGGGCACAGGGAATTCCTTGGTGGGGTCTGGGTCGGGGCAGGGGCACCGGAGGGGGGCGGTTGACGGCGGAGCGGTTCGGCGGCAGCATTGAACAACTCCGGCGAGGAATCAAATGTGACAAAGGGCATTACACAGGTTTGGAGGGGGCGGGAGAGGTTCCTTACCTCAAGGCGGGCTCCGGGGACTCCTCGGTGGCGGCGATGACGCGACGGTGACCCGGGGCGACGGTGGCGGACCTCCGCGGCTGCACGGAGGACGGCGGGTGAGCGCGGGTAGAGGGAAATAGGGAGGGGAAGGGGAAATTGGAGCGCGTCCCGAGTTGCGGACGCCGGGGCAAAGCTCACCGTGGCAATGGACACGGCGGAGCTCCAACGGCGGCCGGGAAACGAGCTCGGGACGGCGGGGGTTTATGGCGGCGGCGCTCTGGCGTGCGCGCAGCGAGGGGGAGGTGAGAGAGAGGCCTGCAGGTGCGCAAATGAGGGAGGGGGAGAGGGCGAGTGGGGCTCTGGGCTCTAGTGGCCGAGGCGAGGTGGTGGCGAGCTCCACGCGCGACGTGAGCGCGGAGTCCGCGGCACGCGCGGCGGCGGTTACGCGGAGACGACGGGGCTGACAGCCTGGGCCCGCGAGCAGAGAGAGAGAGGAAAGCGAGCGCGGGCGCGGGGAACGGTTACGCTGACGGGCGGGCCCGCCAGGGCAGAGAGAGCGGGGGAAGCGGGCGCGCGCGGGATGGGGAAGCGGCTGCGCTGACGGATGGGCCCGCCAGGGCAGAGAGAGGAGGGGGGAAGCGGGCGCGCGCGGGATGGGCCGATTGGGCCGAAAGGCCGAGGGGGGCGGGGGGTATGGGCCTTTTTCCCTTTTCTTTTTATTCTGGAATTGTTTTCTCTTTTCTTTTTATTTTCTCTATTTGATTCAAATTCAAATAAGCCACAAATTCAAATTAGACTTTCTAGGAATTATGCACCAAACAAAAAAGTGAAATCTAGGGTTCAACATGATGCAACAATTCATACTCCCTTGGAGTTTGAGCTAATAGACTATAGTTACAAATAAAATAACCACTTTTCTCCTATAGAAATGAGAGAGAGAAGATTGGGGAAGGATGAGAAAAGGGAAGTAACACCTGAATTTGTGAATATGAGCAAAGAAATTTTATACCCCCAAATTCAGGGTGTTACAAACCTATCCCCCTTAAAAGAATCTCGCCCCGAGATTCAGGGTTGGTCAGCAAAGAGTTCAGGGTATTTGGCTTTCAGATCATCTTCTCGTTCCCAGGTTGCTTCTTCCTCCGAGTGGTGACCCCATCTGACTTTGCACATTCTGATGGTATTCCTCCGGGTGACTCTGTCTGCGAACTCCAGAATCTGCGTTGGCTTCTCTATGTATGTCAGATCCTCCTGGACTTCCAAACCCTCCACTGGCAACTGTTCTTCTGGTACTCGCAGACACTTCTTCAGTTGTGACACGTGGAACACATTGTGCACTGCCGACAAACTTTCTGGTAGGTTGAGTTGGTAAGCCACTTCTCCACGCTTTGCTTGAATCTGATATGGTCCAACGTACCGGGGTGCTAACTTGCCTTTAACTCCGAACCTTCTGACTCCCCTGATAGGTGACACCTTCAGATAGACGAAATCCCCCACTTCGAAACTCAGTTCTCTTCTCCTTCGGTCCGCATAGCTTCGCTGCCTTGATTGTGCTATCTTCAGATTCTCCCGAACCATTTTGATATTCTCTTCGGCTTCAAGCAAAATGTCGGGGCCAAACACCTGTCTCTCTCCAGGCTGGTCCCAATGCAGCGGAGTCCTACAACTCCGTCCATAGAGTGCCTGAAATGGCGACATCTTCAAGCTAGCCTGATAGCTATTGTTGTAGGAGAATTCTGCATAAGGTAACCTTTTGTCCCATCCTGACTTGTCTTGCAACGCACAGGCTCTCAGCATATCTTCTAGGATCTAATTAGTTCTTTCAGTCTGACCGTCTGTCTGCGGATGATAAGCCGAGCTGAAGTTCAAATGGGTGCCCAAAGCTTCTTGTAGCTGCTGCCAAAAATGAGAGGTGAACTGCGTTCCTCGATCTGACACTATCTTCTTCGGCACACCATGAAGGCAGACTATCCGTGACATGTATAACTCAGCTAACGTTGCTCCGGTGTATGTGGTCTTCACAGGTATGAAATGGGCCACCTTTGTTAAGCGGTCCACAACCACCCAGATGGAATCATAACCGGCCCGGGTACGAGGTAGGCCAACTATAAAATCCATCCCGATCTCATCCCACTTCCACTGAGGAATTCGCAATAGCTGCAACAATCCGGCGGGCCTTTGATGCTCTGCTTTGGTCCTTTGACAGCTATCACAGATAGCGACATATTCTGCGATTTCTCTTTTCATGCCATACCACCAAAACCTCCTTTTTAAATCCTGGTACATCTTTTCACTTCCCGGGTGTATGGAGTAGGCTGTCTCATGAGCTTCCTTCAGGATCAGCTCCCGAATAGGTTTGAGGTCGGGGACACACAATCGATCCTTGAACCATATTACCCCCTCTTCATCCTCTCGAAAGTCTTTGCCTCTTCCTTCTAAGATTAGCTGCCGGATCTTGTTGATGCTTTCATCATCCTTCTGCCCTTCTTTGATCTCCCGCTCTAGGGTGGGCTCTAATTCCACTGTTACTCCTTGCGTACTGTTCAGGAAACCGAGACTCAGTCTGTCGAACTCCTTGGCTAGCTCATATGGCATTGGGTACGTGGCCATCATATTGACTTGACTCTTCCTGCTCAGAGCATCTGCAACCACATTGGCTTTGCCTGGATGGTAATGTATCTCCAACACATAGTCTTTGATCAATTCCAACCATCTTCGCTGTCTCATGTTTAACTCTGACTGGGTGAATATGTACTTCAGACTTTTATGATCTGTGTAGATGTCGCACTTCTGCCCATACAGGTAATGTCTCCATGTCTTCAAAGCATGAACTACTGCTGCCAACTCCAGGTCATGTGTGGGATAATTTTTCTCATGGATCTTCAGCTGTCGAGATGAATATGCTACCACTCTTCCTTCTTGCATTAGCACACATCCCAATCCGGTGTAAGAAGCATCGCAATACACTGAGAATGGCTTGTGAACATCAGGCAGGACTAACACCGGAGCTGTAGTCAATCTATTTTTCAGTTCTTCAAATGCTTCCTGACACTTTTGGGTCCACTTGAACTCAACTTTCTTCGCTAGTAACGCTGTCATTGGTCTAGCAATCTTTGAGAAGCCTTCGATGAAACGCCTGTAATACCCAGCCATTCCAATGAAGCTCTTGATCCCATGAACGTCCTTTGGTGCTTTCCAGTTCAGGATATCTGCCACTTTCTTTGGATCCACTGCCAACCCATCTTGATTTATGATGTGACCCAGAAACAGGACTTCATGAATCCAGAACTCGCATTTGCTCAGCTTGGCATACAGCTGATGATCTCGAAGTCTTTGCAATACCATCTTCAAATGCTCTACATGATCTCCCTCACTTCGAGAGTATATAAGAATATCATCAATAAACACTACCACAAACTTGTCCAGATAATCCATGAACACACTGTTCATCAGGTACATAAAGAAGGCTGGCGCATTTGTCAAACCAAAGGACATAACTGTGAATTCATATAACCCGTACTTGGTGATGAATGCCGTCTTCGGTATGTCCGAGGGTCGGATTCTGAGTTGATGGTAACCTGATCTCAGATCTATCTTCGAGAATACGCTGGCACCTCTGAGCTGGTCGAACAAATCTTCTATCCTTGGCAGGGGGTACTTGTTCTTGACAGTGACTTCATTCAAAGCTCTGTAATCTATGCACATCCTTTTGGTACCATCTTTCTTCTCTACAAACAACACCAGAGCGGCCCAAGGCGAGGTACTTGGTCTGATGTAACCCTTCTCTAACATCTCGTCTATCTGCTTCTTAAGTTCCACCAATTCTGGTCCAGACACTCGGTAGGCTCTTTTGGAAATGGGGGCGGTACCAGGGATAAGCTCTATGGCAAATTCGACTTTTCTCTCGGGTGGCATGCCCGTTAGCTCCTCGGGAAATACGTCCGGAAAGTCCGACACAACCTTGATAGCCTCGAGCGGGTTGGGCTCCTTACTATCAACTGAAATCTGGTGACAGACACCCTCCGCTGATTTAGGCATCCTTAGCTCGGCCACTACCTCTTCTCCTGACGGGGACTTCAATGTTACGGTCCTCTTGTCACAGCTAACACTCGCCTCATACTTCATTAACCAATTCATCCCTAGAATGACATCTATCCCAGGGGTGTCTATTACTATTAAGTCACTGGGGAATCCTATCCCCCTTATTTCCACCCTTATATTTGAGCATATTTTATCTGTTTGCACCTTGCCACCAACCGAATTAATCCTCATGGGCGGCATCATTGCCTCTACTGAGATGTTATGCAATTCTACCCAGGTTGCAGTGACAAATGAATGAGTTGCACCAGTATCAAATAGCACTTTCGTGGGATGAGATTCGACTAAGAACATACCTACTGCCACATCTGGTGCATCCTGGATCGCTTCGGCCTCCAAGTGGTTCACCTTTCCACGGTTGTACGCTTGGTTACGATTGCCTGCCGTCGGTTGCAGTACACCTTGCCTTGTTGGAGCATTGGGGTTGGTCTGCTGCTGCACCGCCTTCTTCGGGCACTGCATCGCCCAGTGGCCTTGTTCTCCACAGTGGAAACATCCTCTGCCTCCTCCTTGTGCTGGGGCTGCTTGGTTGCTCTGGTTTGCTGCTGGGGCAGGAAGGCGAGGTGCCTGGTTGTTCTGCTTCTGATATTTATTACCTCCTTGCTGGCTGTGCTGACGATACTGCTGCTGTTGCTGATACTGCCTCTGAAACTGCTGCTGATGCGGACGCTGGTTTTGATTCTGATATCCCTGTGGGTGACCAGGCCTGCCTTGTTGAGATGAACTGCCTGAGAAACGTGGACGGCTGATGCCTCCGGTCTGGGGTCCACTCATCTTGCGCTTCCGATCTTCCATATCCTTACGCTTCTTCTCAGTCATAACTGCCCTATCGATCAGGTGCTGGAAGGTGGGGAAGGTGTGATTCATCAGCTGGTAATGCAGGGGGTCCACCAAACCTCTCATGAACCTGTACTGCCTTTTAGCATCAGTGTTGACATCCTCAGGTGCATAACGAGATAGCTGCAGAAACTTGTCTCTGTATTCACTGACAGACAGGGGTCCCTGCTTCAGAGCCAGAAACTCCTCCTTCTTCACGATCATCAGTCCCTCCGGCACATGGTACCTGCGGAAACTCTCGCTGAATTCTTCCCAGGTGATGGCTTCGGGGTCAGCATGTGTGGCGAGGTAGGACTCCCACCAGGACTGGGCTGCTCCCCTTAGCTGACGGGGACCATACAGAACCTTCTCCCTGTCGTCACATTGGGCGGTGCACAGTTCTCTTTCCACTGCGCGCAGCCAGTCTTCTGCATCCATGGGGTCGGCAGAATGGGCGAAGGTAGGAGGGTGCCCTCTCATGAACTCACCACGCTTATCCCGTGGCATCTGGGGCATCTGCACTTGCAACTGGGGTTGGGGTTGCTGTTGAGCCTGCTGCATGGCTGCCAGAGTCTGCCCAATGGCCTGCACTGCCTGAGTCTGCATCAAGAACATCTGCTCCACTGTCATCGGGGGTGGCGGGGGAGGCTGCCTCTGTTGTTCCTCATGCTGGTCCTGCTGCTCTTGCTGAGCACGCCTGTTGCATCGGCGCCTGTTGTCAGACATCTGTGGAGGACATTCATACATCAGCATTGATCTTACAACCCTCTAGCATAAGAAAAGGAAATACAGAATTCTTCATGACACTGAGTGAACAAAGAGCTTCACTGATCCTCATTATGATTCAACACAGCTTCTCAGATAGAAAGGAAAGTAGAAGTAAATGGCTTCCCAACTAAATAACTGACTTTACTAACATTATAGCTAGGCCAAACTGCAGGAGAAACCCACAGGTTGGCAACAGTCATTACAAAGATTCAAATCCAGCACAAGTTCATCATAACAAGCATGCAAGCAACTGATAAGCAAACTAAGCTAATTGGAAGCAACTGATAAGCAAACTAAACTAACTATTTTAAGACTGAGACATCTGACTTAAGAATTATTACAAACTTCGACGCTAACGATCTAAGGATCCAGATCTATCCTGGTCTTACAGGCAGGGGAACCATAAGTGTGGTGACCACGTGGCGGCGAGCGGTATGGGTGCTGAGTCCCAACAGGAGCGGGAGAACCACCCTCCTGGTGATGGCGCTCTGCCAGCTCAGCACGCAACTCCGCAATCTCCGTTCGAGCCCTGCTCAGCTCGTCCAGAGAGTGATCCAGCTCAGTGTTAAGCACTGCGACTAGGTTGACTGTGCTGCTCAACCTAGGGTTAGCCTCACCAACAGGTGAGACAACCACACTCTCTGTGCTGCCAGTAGGGCGGCGGGGGTAGTACCGAAGGTTAAGACCGTCGGCCACGCCACCGAACAAAGAACAATACTGAGAGAGTGCACGTCGTGCTGCATCCTGCATAGCCGCCTCTGCAGTGTCCCTCTCGGAGATGGAATAGTGCTCCGAAACGGCCTCCGCACCCCGGAGGTCATCCTCCAGACGGCGAACTAGGCAGGTAGCCTCCCAGCGGTCCGGGTACCTCCCGCGACTGTGCTGGTAGACTACACAACGATACTCGATCGACCAGGTGTGCCGGTCAAAAGCCTGGCGCAGCAAGGTGTCGAGTGCGTCGTGGAAGTGACAACCGCGAGCGGCGTCACGGGTGATGGGTCGGGCGACCCATCCTTCCGCCTCCTGCGGCTCAGAAGACTCCGTGCTGTGGTCTGAGTCGTCGTCGGGGTCTCCTCCAAGACCTCCTCCAGTAGCTCCTCCAACAGCCGGGGCATCCCGCGGTGGTGCAGGGGGCGCCTCCAACTGGGCAACAGAGGAACGGGGCCTCACGGACTCCACCTCTTGCTGGGGTGGGGAGGAAGAGCCCTGCTGCTCTCTGTGCTGGCGCCGACGCTCCTGCTCCTCACGCATGCGGTGGTGCAGTCTCTCCAGGTGACTCGACTGACCGGACACGGTGCGGTGCAGAGGACGCTCCGCAAGTCGAGACGGCAGGAAAGGAATCACCGACTTACGTGCAGTGTGTCTAAGACGAGCCATCTACAAAAGACACCGTAAGCATAAGAGTAAGAGCAGAACTAATATGACAAGTGAATAAACCATAGACAGAATAAGATAAAAATTTTAACAAGGTATAATATAGTATATATATATGTAGTAAAACATAGGGTTGGTCGAGGTGACCGACTTTTGAAGTAACATCAGAGGTCAAGGTGAGGGGGAAGGTCAATAGTCCTTAGTACGACCAGTGCTACTCTAGGTCAGCGGTCCTACAGTCAGCACGGCTTTGATACCACTTATGTCACACCCGGTTTTGGAAGGTAAACCGAATGCGAACCATGTACGTGCCAGGATCAGAACTCACGTACATAGCGATTACATAAATGAACATCAATGCACATTGCTCGAATAATAACTTAAAAGAGTATTAACTTATTACATCACAGAGTCATAGACATCGACATAGTCATCGTCTTAACAGGTAAATCAAAGTGCTAGCGAAACGCAGTAAAGATAAGGCCTTCATAGGCAGCTGACTGGGGGTTGCCGCCAACCCACACCTAGAATTCGTCGTAGTCTTGGAACTCCTGGAAGTCTCCTTCCACGACTTCGCCTTCTCCGGAGCAGTGGTTACAATGCGGACAACCTGGTGTTTTGTGGTAAAGCAAGGATGAGTACACATCAACGTACTCAGCAAATGCCCCATTTGGCTGAAGTGGACTAGCTTTTTGTGGGGTTAGGCTCAAGCAGTTGCTTTTAGTTGGTCAGGTATTTATTGTTAGTAGAAGCCAGATTTTAGCATTAACCAACCCATGAACCATTTCCTCGTCGAGGAACAACATCATCATATTCGAACCAAAACCATAACATAATCCTTGTATCTCGAACCATCTGTATCTCTAATCAAAGAGGATCCCAAGGCTGCTCTTAACCGTGAGCACGGCTGATATATCAGTTTCACTACCCTCTGCAGAGGTCGCACACTTTACCCATGAGTCATGATTCCCTTTCTACCCGGGGAGAGCTAATCCCCATTGACCACTACCTAGGTGGTCCGGCAGGGTATCACTACGTAGCTTTTACAAAGATTCCCTAGAGATCATAGCTGCCCGTTAGGTTTCTCCAGTTTGATAAACACAGTACCCCTCCCCGCAGGAGAGTGACTAACAAAAAGCAAAACGAAAGAACCTCGGCACTCAGCCTCGGCAGAGCAAGCACTGTGCCTGGACCCCATTGACGGCACGACGGCGAAGCAACTACACCTCTAGTTCCTCTAATTAATTAGCTAAGGGCGTCCCATTTCACCCTCATGGTTGCACTGTTATCCTGGGTGGTCTCTCAACGAACAGGTCCTTACGGAGAGGTACTCAGGAAACAGCCTGAGCCCCCTAGAGTATCACAAGATCATCAACATCATCAGGATAACAGTATCATAAATATTCACATCATGTTCATTGATTAAGTTAAGGCAGTAGCAGAATGCTAACCATAATAGCCCATAAGGTCATCAAGGATAAAGTAAAGTGTAAAGCTAGTCAATCCTTAGGTTTCAAGTAAGTAATGCGGGGTAGTAAGTTATAAATGAATAGGACATAATGGGTCAGAGGACACTTGCCTTCACCAAACTGCTGATCAGGGACTTCCTCTGCAACTTCCTCGGGAAACACAGACTGCTCGTTGTCTACGTAAAGTAATCATTCACACTATGCACTTGGGAAATAACAAACAAAAACAATATACCAAACATATGCAGCAGAGAGATCACAAGTTCATAATAGAAAAGGGATAGGCACTCTGGTATTCTCTAGGTCTGGGGTAGAGGACTATACAAAGTGAGTCATTATCCACTAATCAGGTTTAAGTCAGTGGTGGGATTAAATCATTATCTGGTTTTAAGTTCCTAAACTTAGGTGTCTAAGTCCATAAACTTAAGTGCTCCAACTTTTATTAGAGTCTACCAACTTCTAATTATCTCAAATAAGGTTCCAATAACCTTAATCCTATCCTAATGATTAACCATTAATTGGGACACGGAAACAGCAGGGAAACATTGCTTAAACAGATAGATAATAATATTATGAACATTTTGCAATTTGAAGCACCTAATTTGGAGTTCATATGACAAAGTTATGAATTTTACAAGTTTAGGGGTTAAAAATATACCCTAAGTACCTATTTTGAATTAAATAAAAGGTCCGAGGACCTAACTGTAAGAAACCAGGGACGGCGGGTTCAAATTCCAGAAAACAGGGGGGCTCTTTAAGAAAACGCGCGGGCGAAGGGGTATCAGGCTCCTACGGCCGTTGGATCTCAGGCGGACGACCAGGATTAGATCCTACGGGCGGGCACGCGAGCGCGCGGTGGCCTGGGTGGCTGACAGGTGGGACCGGCGGGCAGCGCGAGCGCGCGGGCGGGCTGACAGGCGGGACCGGCGGGCAGCGCGAGCGCGCGGGCGGGCTGACAGGCGGGACCGGCGGGCAGCACGAGCGCGCGGGCGGGCTGACAGGCGGGACCCAAACGGCAGGGAGACGGGGTGTGGGGGAAGCGGGCCTGGGCCGCTGGATCTCCGGTTGACGGCCAGGATCAGGTTTGGCCTAATTACAATGGGACCGCCCGATCTGGGACGGACGGTGGGGATTGGGTGGCCGGCCTGGGCTTCTCCTACGGCTAGCTGGGGCGGCGGCGCTCGCCCCCGCGGCGGAGGACTCGCCGGAGACGAGGGGCGCGGGCGCTTGGCGGGTCTCTGGGGCGTCCTGAGTGGCCGGGAAGGTTGGGAAGGGCACGGGGAATTCCTTGGTGGGGTCTGGGTCGGGGCAGGGGCACCGGAGGGGGGCGGTTGACGGCGGAGCGGTTCGGCGGCGGCATTGAACAACTCCGGCGAGGAATCAAACGTGACAAAGGGCATTACACGGGTTTGGAGGGGGCGGGAGAGGTTCCTTACCTCAAGGCGGGCTCCGGGGACTCCTCGGTGGCGGCGATGACGCGACGGTGACCCGGGGCGACGGTGGCGGACCTCCGCGGCTGCACGGAGGACGGCGGGTGAGCGCGGGTAGAGGGAAATAATGAGGGGAAGGGGAAATTGGAGCGCGTCCCGAGTTGCGGACGCCGGGGCGAAGCTCACCGTGGCAATGGACACGGCGGAGCTCCAACGGCGGCCGGGAAACGAGCTCGGGACGGCGGGGGTTTATGGCGGCGGCGCTCTGGCGTGCGCGCAGCGAGGGGGAGGTGAGAGAGAGGCCTGCAGGTGCGCAAATGAGGGAGGGGGAGAGGGCGAGTGGGGCTCTAGGCTCTAGTGGCCGAGGCGAGGTGGTGGCGAGCTCCACGCGCGACGTGAGCGCGGAGTCCGCGGCACGCGCGGCGGTGGTTACGCGGAGACGACGGGGCTGACAGCCCGGGCCCACGAGCAGAGAGAGAGAGGAAAGCGGGCGCGGGCGCGGGGAACGGTTACGCTGACGGGCGGGCCCGCCAGGGCAGAGAGAGCGGGGGAAGCGGGCGCGCGCGGGATGGGGAAGCGGCTGCGCTGACGGATGGGCCCGCCAGGGCAGAGAGAGGAGGGGGGAAGCGGGCGCGCGCGGGATGGGCCGATTGGGCCGAAAGGCCGAGGGGGGCGGGGGTTATGGGCCTTTTTCCCTTTTCTTTTTATTCTGGAATTGTTTTCTCTTTTCTTTTTATTTTCTCTATTTGATTCAAATTCAAATTAGCCACAAATTCAAATTAGACTTTCTAGGAATTATGCACCAAACAAAAAAGTGAAATCTAGGGTTCAACATGATGCAACAATTCATACTCCCTTGGAGTTTGAGCTAATAGACTATAGTTACAAATAAAATAACCACTTTTCTCCTATAGAAATGAGAGGGAGAAGATTGGGGAAGGATGAGAAAAGGGAAGTAACACCTGAATTTGTGAATATGAGCAAAGAAATTTTATACCCCCAAATTCAGGGTGTTACACCGTGACACAAACGCGGTTGTCACGGTCTCGCAAGACTCTCGCCCCACTCGGTACAATTACAACGGCTCGCGCAAGAGCCGAGGGGTTGTGTGGTTTTACAAAACTCACTCAACTAACTAGGGTTCACCTAGAGCAAGCGCTAAAGCGGTCTAACTAACCTAAGCACTTCGCAAAGCACCTACGCTAATCACCGAGTGATTCTATTAAGCACTTGGGTGTTTGAGCACTTGGAAATATGCACTATGTGTCTTGGTATGTTGCTTGGGCTCTCACACTTGAGAATGGCCGGTTGGGGTGGTATTTATAGCCTCCACACCCTCAACTAGCCGTTGGACAGAAAGCAGCAGCTTTCTGTCGTCGGGTGCACCGGACAGTCCAGTGCACACCGGACACTGAACAGTAGATGTCCGGTGCACGCCACGTCAGCCGACCGTTGGCGCCTGTAGCAGTCGACCGTTGGATCCGACCGTTGGATTCGACCGTTGCCGTCTGCCCGTTGGCACACCGGACAGTCCGGTGCACACCGGACAGTCCGGTGCTACAGCCAGAGAGCGCCTGTCTGCGGCCTCTCTGCGCAGACTGTCCGGTGCCTCACCGGACAGTCCGGTGCACACCGGACACCGATGTCCGGTGCGCCACCTGGCGCTGGCTGACAGCCCTTATCTTGGATTTCTTCGCTGATTTCTTCGGGCTTCTTTGTTCTTGAGTATTGGACTCCTATGCATCTTTTTATGTCTTCTTTTGAGGTGTTGCATCCTCATTGCCTTGGTCCAATTCTCTTCGCATCCTGTGAACTACAAACACAAACACTAGAAACCTTATTAGTTCACGGATTGTGTTGTTCATCAAACACCAAAACTCAATTAGCCAAAAGGCCCAGGGTCCATTTTCCTTACAGACGCCATAGACCGAGGTTGCCCAGACGGGTGGCTCCGGTGCCGTCGCCCTGGACGGCAAGAAGAAGAAGAAGAACCGCGGCCGCGAGGGGCCGCAGACTGCTGCTCCAGTCGTCGCGGCTGCGACTGGGGGCTAGGCCGAGCATAACAAGTGCCCACGGCCGCAGGGGGCAACAACGGCTCATGCCCTATGCACCCCAACAGCCGCCATAGTGCCGCGGAGTGCCGCGAGATTATCAAGCTCGTGAAGCGCGTCAACGAGCGGCGTGAGCAGTCCTCCAAGGATGGCTCCCCACCCCATTGCCGGCCTAGCAAGGAGAGGGCTGATGACGGGGACGTGGCCGCCGAAGAATGGGACCTCGGGTACCAGTCACCTGAGGGGGTCCTGAAGGACGTCTTCACTCTGGTGGCGAGAGCGACCGCCGCAAGAAGCTGTACGTCATGTACGACGGAAGCTGGGAGCTCACCTCCCGCAGGAACGTCAAGTCCCTGCACTGCGAGGTCCTGTCGGCGACCCTAGGGGTCCCGAAGGCTGCTCCACACCAGCTGTGGAAGAGCACCACCATCTCCTTCGGGGCATCTGACTGCCCCGACAACATGGCAGGGGCCGGTATACTACCGCTCATTACCGCCCCTGTCATCGCCAACATGCGGCTGCACCAGGTGCTGATTAACGGCGGAGCAGGCCTCAACGTCATCAGCCATGCTGCATTCAAGTAGCTGCAAATCCCGGGGTCCCGTCTGGGACCCTCTCGCCCATTCTCCGGAGTGGGCCCACAGCCGGTGTATCCCCTTGGGAGCATCACGCTCTCGGTTACATTCGGGACGGAGGAGAACTTCCGCACCGAGAACGTCCAGTTCAATGTCACGGAGGTTAGCCTCCCCTTCAACGCCATCATCGGCAAGCCGGCCCTGTACCAGTTCATGGCCATTGCCCATTACGGGTATTTGGTCCTCAAGACGCCGTCCCCCACGGGGGTCCTCACCATGCGGGGCAACCACGCCGCTGCGGTGATGGTTGTCGAGAAGCTGCACACCCTGGGGAGCCATTGTATTTATACATCGCGGCAGCCGCAGAAGTGGTGAGCATGGTGCTGGTGGTGGAAAGGGCGGCGCAAGAAGGCAGGAGCCTGAGGGCCCGAGACCAGCTACAGGGGTCCGGACCGTTCAGAGGCCAGTCTACTACGTCAGCGAGTTCCTCCATGAGGCAAAGACCAGGTACCTTGAGACGCACAAACTCCTCTATGCTGTACTTGTTGCGTCCAGGAAGCTACGCCACTACTTCTAGGCACACAGGGTTGTGGTGGTGACCTCCTTTCCTTTAAAGGCCATCCTCCACAACTCTAACGCCACAGGCAACATCGCTAAGTGGGCCGCGGAGCTCGCCGAGTTCCAGCTGGACTTCTAGCCTCGCCATGCCATCAAGAGCCAGGTCCTGGCTGACTTCATCGTGGAGTGGACGCCTCCCCCGAGCGCCCTTGGGGGTCCGGATCCCAATTCGGACCCCACACCTGCGGAGCCCAGGGGTCCGGTCTTCACCGAGCCCCACTGGACACTCTTCTTTGATGGATCCACCCGTCACCAAGTTGGCGGGGCCGGAGTGATCCTCGTCGACCCAAGCGGAGATCAAGTGAAGTACATGGTGCATGAGTTCAAAGCCACCAACAATATGGCAGAGTACGAGGCACTTATCTTCGGCTTGTCTGTGGCCCTATCCCTGGGGATCCGCCAGCTCCTCGTGAAGGGGGACTCCCAGCTGATCATCAAGCAAGTCCGTGGGGAATGTAGCTACAACGAGCCTAGGCTTGCGGCTTACCTCCTCTACGTCAGGAAGCTAGAGAAGGACTTCACGGCCCTGGAACTGCAACATGTTCCTCGGGCTGACAACTCGGCGGTAGATGACCTCTCTGTGAGGGCATCAACTTGGGCACCCGTGCCCGAGGGCGTCTTTGAAAGACGGCTGCTGAGACCCACCGCCCAGCCTACCGAGCTGGGCGAAGGGGGCGAGACTAGCACCTCGAAGCTAGCGGTCCCGGTGGCGTTACAGCACCCACCGAAGACTGTGTGCTACAGGGGGTCCTGCCTATCCCTTAGCGCCACAGCCAGTATCTCAGAGTGGTCCGGATACATGGATCTCCGAGATCCGGGACTACCTGAAGGAAAACATCCTTCCTAAAGATCATGTGTCCGTAGATCGCATAGTGCGGTTGGCTAAACGCTACGCGGTGGTGGAAGGGGATCTCTACCGCCGTGGCGCCAATGGCATTCTAATGCGGTGCATTACCCAGGAGGAGGGCCGTGAGTTGCTCACGGAGATCCATGGAGGAGAATGCGGAAGTCATTCCTCATCCCGCACGCTGGTCTGTAAGGCCTTCTAGCATGGCTTTTACTGGCCAACCGCCCTCCAGGATGCAGCTGAGATGGTAAAGTCCTGCAAGGCGTGTCAATTCCACGCAAAGCAGATACACACACCAGCTCAGGCTCTGCAGATGATTCCTCCCTCCTGGCCATTTGCCGTATGGGGGGTGGATATCCTGGGACCATTCCCCAGGGCCGTCGGCGGGTACCGATACCTCTTCGTCGCCATCGACAAGTTCACCAAGTGGCCAGAGGCCACTCCTGTGGTCAACATCACCCAGGGTGCTGCTGTTGCTTTCCTCAAGTTGATTGTCTATAGATTTGGGGTCCCAAGCCGTATCATTACGGACAACGGGACCCAGTTTACAAGTCGGCTTTTCCAGGAGTATTGCGAGGGCATCGACACCCAGCTTTGCTTCGCGTCTGTGGCTCATCCCAGGAGCAACGGCCAAGTGGAGAGGGCAAACGTAGAGATCCTCAGTGGACTCAAGACACGCACCTACGGCTGCTTGAAAAAGCACGGTGCAAATTGGGTCAGTGAGCTTTCGTCCGTGCTTTGGGGGAACCGGACTACACCCAGCCGAGCTACCGGGGAGACCCCGTTCTTCCTGGTCTACGGGGCCGAAGCCTGCCTTCCCTCGAAAATCATTATGGGCTCCCCACGGGTCTAGGCTTTCGATGAATCTGTGCAGGAACAGCTACGACGTGAGGACATGGACTTCATCGACGAGCGCAGGTGGCAAGCGGCGATCCGAAATGCTCGGTACAACCAAGCGCTCCGGCGCTACCACCAACGGTTTGTGCATAGTAGGGAGCTCCAGGTCGGGGACCTGGTCCTAAGGCGAGTACTGAACCGAGAAGGGCTCCACAAGCTCTCCCCCAGCTGGGAAGGACCCTTCAAGGTGACAGAAATATGCTGACCCGGGTGTGTCTGCCTTGCTACAACTGAAGGAGAGCCTCTTCCCAATCCCTGGAACATAGAGCATCTCCATAAGTTTTTCCCATAAAAGCAAACCTGGGAACCCGGTTTTCTTCCTTCATAACTAGGTTGCGCATATATGTACGATATCCCGGTGAGGTCCGCCCTCATAAACCCGGTCTGTTGGCCTACTCCCATGTATATCAAGTTATAAAGAAAAGATTCATCCCCAGCTTTGTTTTGTTGGTCTTATTTTGCTTCAATTTACGAGCATCATTTTTTATCTAACCCACCCATACAGTTCCCACCCTTGCTGGTATAGTGACATCCGAATTGAGTAGCCAGGCTTGCAGTTCGGGACCCCTTGGCAGGGGGGTCCGGCAGCCTGGGGGCCGATTCTAGAGAACGGGTACTTGTCTCCTAGGGTGGTCCGGAGCCATGTAGCCGCTTAGCTTGGTTCCGTACCCTAAGCCTGCACGCTCCGCCACTCTATGACGGGTATCCTAGTATTTCGAACTATAGTCCTATGGGTCCGACAACCTGGGGTCCGGTTCTAGAGAATGGACACACGTCTCCTAGGGTGGTCTGGAGCTGTGTAGCCGCTTAGCCTGGTTCCGCACCCTAAGCCTACACGCTCCACCACTCTACGACGGGTGCCCTAGTATTTGGAGCTGTAGTCCAGGGGGTCCGGACACACGGATTGGCTCCCCAGCCTAAATCCTGCAGGTCATGTTGCATGAATCAAAGGATAGAAGATACTAGCTGGGAGGTCCTATGGGTGCACTACTAAAACTCCCTAGCTAAGACTATGTGCAGGTCCAGGTCCTAGTTGAGACTACCTCCTGGGGGCCAGGTTACCAATTTTCTCTTAAGTACGCTGGCATCCAGCCTCGACACGTCGAGCCTGCATCCTAGGGGGGCCAGGTCACCAATTTTCTCTTAAGTACGCTGGCATCCAGCCTCGACACGTTGAGCCTGCATCCCAGGGGGGCCAAGTACCAGGGAGAAGTTGGTAACGGCGCACACAACAAAGACAAATAACATACAGATAAGTTTCATCACTGTTAGATCAATACTTACCAAAAGTATCTTACAAAACAAAAAACTATTACAAAGCCGCTTCCCAGCGGGACCCTCGCTCTTGCTCTCTCTCTGCAGATCTAACTACTCATCATCAGCGGGGTCCCGCTGGAAGCGCTCGGCTACCACCTCAACAGTATCCTGTATGCCCTGCCGCGCGACGTCCTTGGTGTCGGCCACCGGACCAGCGATCACCGGCTCCAAGGAGATGGCCGGGTCGTGGCTCCAGAAGCACGTCAGGATGTACTCTATCACCGCCCGGCAGAGCTAGCTGCCTTCGGCCTCTAGGCGGGCGCCCAGAATCTGGTCCAAGCGACAGAGGTGGTCCGCGGTGGAATCCAGCACCGGGAGCGCGTCGGAGATGGACATTGGCGGCCCCGACACCGGGATGGGACTCACCCTTAGCGGCACCAGTGCCGTGCTCGCCTCACCGGCCCAGGCGGCGATACGCTAGACCCCGGCGCGCTGCTCCGCCTGGAGACCCTCAGGCGTCTTCTTCATCGCCTCCACCGCCTAGGGGCCCGGTGCTGCCCGTGCCGCCTGCGCTGCCTGGAACCGGCGGACCCGCTCCTCCAGCTCCTTCTGCTTCTGCTCCGCCTCGAGCTCATGATCAGCTAGTAGCTTCTCCCGCCTTTCAAACATCTCCTCCCTGAAGGCGAGGTCCTTTTCCTGCCAGGCGAGATCCGTCGCCCGCTTATCCAAGGAGGCATCTCTTTCCTTGAGGGTCTCCTCAGTCAGGGCAATGCTGCTGGCCCTGTCATCTAGCTCCCGCCGCAGCCTTTGTAGGCTCTCCACAGCCGCGGTCTGTTGGGCCCGCTGCTCCTCCAGGATTTTGTTGAAGGCGTCCAGCTTGACCTGGAGCTCCGTGACGACCTCCTCCCTCTGGTCTAGGTGCTCCTCCTTTAGGCTAGCCTCTTCTCCTTCCGGGCCACCTCCAGCTCCTTGGCGTACACCCTCTAGAGGTCCTTCTTGTAGTCCTTGCGGTCCCGCGCTAGCTTGGACCTCTCAAAGGCGAACCGCTGGAACGCCGCCTTGGTGCGCTCCTCTAGCTGTGTATGCCAGTCGCTGAGGCGCTGGTGCTCGGACCCCAGTGCCTCCCATTCCCGTCGGATCGCCGCCTCGGTCTCCTAGAGAGCCTGATGCGAGCGAGACAGCACCCGGGGAAGGGAAACCGGCACTGCCTCTGGTTCGGCGCTAGATCGGAGCTACCGCCCAAAGATCACCTCCGTCTCCTACGGAGATGGCGGCGGGATGGAGCTGGACATAACCCCCGCGACAGCAGGGGTAGGCGCAACCGGGACCTCCTCGACCGTTGCCGACGGTGTACTCGACGGTGTCGCCGTCGTTGAGGCTGTGGTAGCCGTCGGCGTAGTTGCAGCAGCCGGGGGTGGATCGCTGACACCACTCCCAGCAGACGTCTACTGCTGAGAGCCAGACCCGACGGTGGGTATGGTGTCCGACGGGGGAGGCGCGCCCTTGGGAGCAGAGGGGGAGGAAGCCCTGGCAGGCAAAGGATGGGTTAAGACCCGTCGGCATAATAATTACACAACGCTGCAAGAAAGGAGCTACACTTACTTTGGACCCTGGACCTTCCAGCGGCCCTAGAAGCGGGACACCCACTACTGTTGCTGCTGCTGTTGTTGTTGTCGCTGCTGGTGCCCCTGGGGGACATCACCCCCAGGTGGTGGTGGTGGCGGCAGGAATGACGATGGTGGTGGCGGCGGTGGCGGCGGATCCGTTGGGGGCGGTGGCGGAGGACTGGCACGCCTCTGCGCCCTGGGCCTGGGAGCCGGTCTCCTTGGCCCCGCCAGCTGTCCTCTGACGCTTCTGGGGTGGGTCCGAATCAACGGGCGGATCCATGACAAGCGACCCGTCCGCGCGACGCAGCTGGCGTCGCCTCTCTTCCTCCGATCCCCTAGTGCCACTCAGGGTGGAGGAGCTGCCTGCAGCCTCTTTGCCCTTGTCCAAGGGGCTAGGTGCCGCGGGGGGAGCTCTGGAACCCGCACCAGCGGGCTGGGAACCTCCTACCGGTACACCGGGGATCTGGATGTCGTGGTGGGGGTCCCGGCCGCCGGTCTGGCGAACCGCCACGCCGCTCTCGTCGAGGGTCGGTAGCCAGTCCAAGATCACCGCCCTTAGCCCTGCGTCGTCATAGAGCGGAAGGATGCCCTGGGGAGGGATTAGGGACTCAGGAATGAAAGTCTCACCCATAATCCCCTTCACCAGGACTTCCAGCTCGTCCCAGGACATGTCAGTCCCTGGCCCGCGTTGGATCCGGCTGATGTCGTTTGGGCCGGTGAACTAGCAGCTCAGGCGCGCCCTCTGCTGCAGCGGCGCGATCTAATGCTTCAGGAAGTCCCCGACCACGTGCATCGACGTCAGGCTGCCCGCTGCCAAGCTCTTGATCATGTCTAGTACGGGCTCGAACTCCGGCGCTAGTGACGGCTTGGCCCTCTATTGCTTCTGGTCGAGCCTTGGCCCGTCGCTTGGCAGCGCGAGGCGGTTGTTGGCCTCGACCCTGATGATCACCCAATCGGCGCGTCAGTTTTCCCACCTCGCGCCACCGAGGGAGGAGATGTAGGCGCCAGCCAAGTCTTGCCTTGTTTAGAAGTAGTACGCGTCGAGGTTGTCCTTGGCCTTCCCGGACCTCACCAGCATGAAGAAATGGCGGAAGAGGGAGTTACAGGGCGCCGCCCCACAAACATCTCGCAAAGGTGGGAAAAGATGGCCGCCTGAAGGATGGAGTGGGGGGTGAGGTGCTGAAGCTGAAGGCCGAGCTCCTCCAGCAGCAGCAGGAAGAACAGTGAGATCGGTAGTGCCAACCCGCAGGAAAGGTAGGAGACGAAGAGCACGAACTCCCCAGTGGCGAGATCGCCAAGGGGAGTGGCGCCGGCGTGGATCCGTCCGGCGAACGCCGGTGCGCTTCATCCGAGCAGGTTGCGCACCAAGTTGAGAGCTCCCTCATTCTAGAAATGCTCGGGATGAACCAGCGAGGCCATGGCGACCACGGCAGTGGAAGGCAGAGGAGCGCGAATGCAAAGGGGTGCAGAGGGCTCAGAGGCGAAAGGGCGCAGCAGTGGGAGAGAATGCGAAAGTGTAACTGCTGCACGCGGGGAGAATCCATTTTCAAGGAAGACTCCCCCGCTCGCGCCCCAGAGAATCCTGTCTGACGCGCACCTAGCGCCCAAGCGAGCCAGTCTCTGACATGGGGGCCCGGACCCACAAGTCATGCAGCTGGTGTGCTAGTCTCCGAGTGCGAAAAAGGCGAACCGCCGCATGAGGAGCAAACCGCCGCGCACGATCTTGCACCGCCTCAGGACTATTGTGGAGAGATATTTATTAACCACGACGGCGACAACGAGGCGCCCTGCGCGTGGCCCGACGGAACCGTCAGACGTGGGGCCGTGGGTCAGTCAGCCGCGGGGATAGATGTGGTAGTTGACGTGACCGAGGGCAGACTGACAGCGCGTGCGTCACCACATGCGCCGAGTTAATGTGGCGCATGCTGAGGTGGCACCCCAGTCACCGGTCATGCCATGTTGACCCGAAGTACAAGTTTTGGCCCCACCTGCAGGCTCGCATCCACCCCTGAGGTGGGCCCGGGGGCCACTATCGGTACCCTAAAACTAGGGTACTCGCTGCTACTATACAAAGACGAAGAACCCATATGGCTATCCCTTAGTCATGAGGAAGAAGTGCTATGTGTGGGACCAGGCCACAGCTTGCCCCAATCTCAAGCGGCTATTCTGGGTCCACAGCAGCACCCGAGTCCACCACGTGGGCGAGTCCGGAGCCGCCACGTGTCCAGAGAAGGTGCTATACTCCAAGGCATCAACAGTGGTCCGGACCCCCATGGGAGAGCGCCGGACCCCCCAGATATACAGTCCGGAACCCTAGGGTTGGTCCCGGACACCCAGGTATACAGTCCGGACCCCTAGGGTTGGTCCCGGACCCCCACTTGTCCAGGCCGAACCCCTGGAATGGGATCTAGACCCCTCCGTATGGAGACCGGGTCGCCCACAGTGGGGTCCCAAGGTCCCAGGATGGAACATACACGGGCCTTGGACAAGGCCCAGGCAGGGGTCCGGTGTTGGCACGTGTCCAGACCCGGTCTGGTGTGGACCCGTCTGCATACGCTACTACTCCCCGCCCAGGCGGAGACCCGATGCTGCCACGTAGCCTACTGCATGTGACGTAAGCCAGCGGGCGGAGCCTGACGTAAGGCCTCCGGGTAGCACGACCCCTACATTTATTGTGGATAAGGCGCGCCGCCTGACAAGCGATGTGTTGCCTCGGCATTTAATGAGGCCTGTCTGCTCTGCTGTCAGGTGGCGACCTATCCATTCTACTGGCAAGCAGTGTGCCGCCTCAGCATTTAATGAGACCTGTCCATTCCACTAGCAGGCGGCATGCCTGTCCATTCCATTGGCAGGTGGCACACCCATGCTACCGCATGCACTATACTCATCATCACTCGTACGTACCAAGGAAGTTACCGTTGCGCGGGCTGCGGACATCTGGGCGCCAGAAGATCTCTCAGGCGTCACCTGCATTAGTTGCTCCATGTATTTCTTCCATTATGTCCTTGGGCCCACATGTCGGGGCTTAGAAACCTTGTATGTGCCTCCCTTGGGCTATAAAAGGGAAGGCACATGACTTTACAAGGCAAGCTCTCAGGTTCACAACATCCTCAGTCTTACACAAGCTCAAGTGCTCAGACACTCAATACATCCCACAGTGGAGTAGGGTATTACGCTCCGGTGGCTCGAACCACTCTAAATCTTGGAGTTTTCGTGTGTTCATCCACCATCCAGCAGACACGCAAAACGCTTAGCCCCCCACCTCATCTTAGGATTTAGGGCGGGTGCATTCCGTCACCCGGCCGGAGATTTCCTCTCCAACACATGCATATACACATTATGTATTTGAGGAATACAAATTTTCATATAAAACTATTTAGATCAAACAAGAATAAAAAATTCATCAAAAATACCCAACAAATAGCCTAGAGAGCATATTTAGGAGCGAAATGCAATACTACACATGTGTATTCAACCTCAAGCCACGTTTGAGAGATCTATCACATTCATTTCACTTCTTAATATGCAAAACCTCATTTCATCTAGTGGTTTTGTGAATATATCGGCCAATTGATCATCCGTGCTAATCGAATATATAGTGATATCTCCCTTTCCAACATGATCTCTCAAAAAGTGATGTCGTATATCAATATGCTTCGTTCTTGAGTGTTGGACCGGATTTGTAGCTAATTTTACCGCACTCTCATTATCACACATGAGAGGCACATTCTTAAAAATGATCCCATAATCCAATAGAGTTTGTTTCATCCATAATAATTGAGCACAACAATTACCAGCCGATATATATTCCGCCTCGGCGGTAGAGAGAGCAACGGAATTTTGCTTTTTAGAAGACCATGAAACAAAAGACCTCCCAAAAAATTGACAACAACCGGAGGTGCTATTCCTATCAACTTTGTAGCCTGCATAATCTGAATCCGAATATCCAATTAATTCAAATTGAGCACCTTTGGGATACCATAGACCAATATTGGGGGTATACTTCAAATATCTTAGAATCCTTTTTGCGGCCTTCAAGTGAATCTCTCTAGGTGAAGCTTGAAATCGAGCACACATGCAAACACTAAACATAACATCGGGCCTAGATGCGGTAATGTAAAGCAAACTACCAACTATTGAGCGAAAAAGTTTTTGATCAACCATAGTACCTCCCTCATCTAAGTCTAGATGACCATTTGTTGCCATAGGAGTCTTGATAGGCTTTGCATTTTCTAAACCAAACTTCTTGAGCATATCCTTCAAATATTTTGATTGACTTATAAAGATTCCATCTTTCAATTGTTTGATTTGAAGACCGAGAAAGAAACTCAATTCTCCTATCATAGACATTTCAAATTCCTTTGACATCATTTTTCCAAACTCCTCGCAAAACAACTCATTAGTAGATCCAAAAATAATATCATCAACACAAATTTGACAAACAAACAAATCTTTGCCAACTCTTTTAGTGAATAGGGTAGTGTCAACCTTCCCAATTTTAAAGTCTTTGGAAAGCAAGAAATCCCTAAGCCTTTCATACCAAGCGCGTGGGGCTTGCTTAAGCCCATAGAGAGCTTTAGAAAGCTTGTACACATGGTTAGGTCTTTTGGGGTCCTCAAAACCGGGAGGTTGTTCAACATACACTAGTTCACTAATCTTACCATTTAGAAAGGCACTCTTTACATCCATTTGGTAGAGCTTGATATTATGAGCACAAGCATAAGCAAGAAGGATCTGCATTGCTTCCAATCTTGCCACGGGAGCAAATGTTTAACCGAAATCCAATCCCTCTATTTGAGTATACCCTTGTGCCACTAATCTTGCCTTATTTCTTACAACTAATCCATCTTCATTGTGCTTGTTGCGAAACACCCATTTGGTACCAATAACATTGTGGTTCTTTGGTCTCTCAACAAGCTCCCAAACTTCATTTTGAGTGAAGTTATTTAATTCTTCATGCATTGCATTCACCCAATCAACATCAAGTAGAGCTTCATCTACACGGTTAGGTTCCATACAAGATACAAAAGAGAAATGTTCACAAAATGAAGCTACGCGAGAGCGAGTTTGAACACCCTTACTAATATCACCCACAATTTGATCAACTGGGTGATCCTTCACAATAGAATGATGGATTCTTGATACCATTTGAGAATTGCTAGTTGAAGCATGAGGAGGAACCGAATGACTTGAAGTATCTTGATCATGAGCATCCATAATTTCATCATTTTTGTTGGCTTTGGTGATTTTCTTCATTTAGGGTTGAAGAGGATGGAATAACAACCACACTATTATCATCATCATCTTCCTTTGGCTTTATTTCACCAATAGCCATTGTTTTTATAGCATTTCTCAATTGAGTTCCACCAACATCATCAAGATTATCGCTTTCATCTTGAGACCCATTAGTTTCATCAAACTCAACATCATATGCTTCTTCAATAATACCATGAGTCTTGTTGAAAACTCTATAAGCCTTGCTATTTGATGAATATCCAAGTAGAAAACCCTCATCACATTTTTTCTCAAATTTAGAGAGTCGGCTTCCCTTTCTCAAAATATAACATTTGCAACCGAATACTCTAAAATATGAGATATTTGGCTTTCTACCAATGAGCAATTCATAGGGAGTTTTCTTCAAGAGCTTGTGACAATATAGCCTATTTGATGAGTGACAAGCGGTGTTTATGGCCTCGGCCCAATAAGAATCCGACACATTATATTCCGCTAACATAGACCTAGCCATATCAATGAGAGTCCTATTCTTCCTTTCAACAATACCATTTTGTCCGGAGTATATTTGGAAGAAAATTCATGTTTAATACCCTTGTCATCACAATATTCATCAATTCTAGCATTTTTAAATTCCGATCCATTATCACTTCTAACTTTCTTGATATCAAAATCAAATTGGTTTTGAGCCAATATAGCAAATGACTTAAATGTTTCAAACACATTAGATTTATCCCGAAGAAAGTAAACCCAAGTAAATCTAGAATAATCATCTACAATCACAAGGCAATAGGAATTTCCACCAATACTCACAAAAGATTTTGGCCCAAATAAATCCATGTGAAGTAATTCCAAAGGCCGATGAGTAGACATTTGACTCTTATTTGGATGAGTGTTTGCCACTTGCTTCCCGGCTTGACAAGAGCTACACAATTTGTTCTTCTCAAATTTCACATCTTTCAAGCCATGGACTAAGTCATGTTTGGTTAAACGATTGAGTTGCTTCATTCCAACATGACAAAGTCTTCTATACCATAACCAACCTAGTGAAGCCCTTGAGAATAAGCAAGTTGTGAGCTTTGCCTCACTGGATGAGTAATCATCAAGATAAAGATTTCCATATCTAAAGCCTTTAAACTTAAGATTGCTACCATCAACACTAGAGATAATAACATCATCAACGGTGAAATTGCAACTGAATCCTAAATCACATAATTGAGCTACGGATAGTAAATTAAAGTTCAAAGACTCAACCAAAAGCACATTTGATATGGAATGATCATTCGAAATAGCAATTTTACCCAAGCCTTTAACCTTTCCTTTGCAATTATCTCCAAATGTGATACTATCATAATTTGAGCAATCTTCCTCACTCATTTGGGTAAACATTTTCATATCTCCGGTCATGTGTTGAGTGCATCCACTATCCAACACCCAATGATTCCCTCCTGCCTTGTAGTTCACCTACAAAAGGAAATCAATCTCTTTTAGGTACCCAAACTTGCTTGGGTCCTTGGATGTTTGTGACCAAGGTCTTTGGCACCCAAATAGCTTTCTTCTTGTTACCAACAATTGAAGTACCAACAAATTTAGCATGAACACCTTTTACATTATGAGAAAGAACATAACAATGCTCAAAACAAGTGGAGTATATATTCTTGAGCTTAGGACAATTCTTCTTGATATGTCCCTTCTTGTGACACTTGTGACACACTTTGTCACATTCTTTCATAAACAATATATTTTGCTTTACAAAAGCATTCTTTCCTTTCTTGGGAACATATCCAAGACCCTCACGATTAAGTGAGCACCGTTGACTTCCCAATATGAAATCCAATTTATCCTTTCCACTATATGCCTTCTCTAGATCATGGGTTAGAGCATTCACTTTATCTACTAATACTTCATTCTCAACAATGATTTATGATTCATCATGAACAATATTATCATTCATAAGAGAAATTTTGCATTTATCACAAATAGAGTTAGTAGGTTGTGGTTCACTTGTAGGACTATCAAGTAAGTCACAAGTGACCCCAACATCCTTGGTGACCACCACAACTTCATGCACAATAGATGTGTTTTGAGCTTCCACAAGCTTCTCACAGTTCTCTTTTAGATCGTTGTGAGAGGTCTTGCGCTCCTCAAAAGACACTTGGAGGTTTTTATACAATGCCTTCAAGGTCTTAAACTTTTCTTTTTCTTTGTGCATGTAGTCATCGGCCTCACCTAACATTCTAACAAGATCATCACATGAATAACCATCATCCTCAACATCATCATCATCATCTATATCATTTAAATCGGTGATGATTTTTACCTTAGCATCTCCCTTTGCCATGAGACAATGAGGGGATGAGAAAAGTGAAGGGGCTTCCTTGATGGCAATTCCTTCATTAAGCTTGTAGGCGTTTCGACCCCGGGGGGTCCCTGGACCGACGAGTAAATTGTCGCTGCGTGTCCCAGCCCAGATGGGTCGGCGCGAGACGGGACACAAAGGGGGAGAATAGTAAGGGGAAACCACGGCCTTCGTGTTGTCCTGCGCCCAGGGCGGATGGATGCGCTTGCAGTAGGGGGTTACAAGCGTTCGCGTGGGAGAGAGAGAGAGAGAGCGAGAGCCTTATGCGTCGGCCCGTTCTCCCGCGCGACCAACCCCTTCGTACGAGAGCCCTGGACCTTCTTTTTATAGGCGTAAGGAGAGGGCCCAGGTGTACAATGGGGAGTGTAGCAGTGTGCTAACGTGTCTAGCAGAGAGGAGCTAGAGCCCTAAGTACATGCCGTCATGGCAGTCGGAGAGGTTTTGGCACCCTGTTCATGTGATGTCGTGGCCATCGGAGGAGCGCTGGAGCCCTGCGGAAGTACAGTTGTCAGGGCTGTCGGATCCTTGGTGACGTCTCCTTGCTGACGTAAGGGGCTGGGAGCTGCTGTCGTCATGGAGCGTGCGGGGTGTCATCATTACTTGTTTACTGGGGCGAGCCAGATGGGACGCCGGTCTTGTTCCCCGTAGCCTGAGCTAGCTAGGGGCAGGGTAATGATGGCCCCCCTGGCGACGTGGCCGGTCCGGACCCGAGTTTAGGCGAGGTGGCGATTCCTCCGAGGTCGAGGTTGAGTCCGAGCCCTGGGGTCGGGCGAGGCAGAGTCCATCGTCTTCCGGAGCCGAGGCTGAGTCCGAGCCCTGGGGTCGGGCGAGGCGGAGTTCGTTGTCTTCCAGAGCTGAGGCTGAGTCCGAGCCTTGGGGTCGGGCGAGGTGGAGTTCGTCGTCTTCTAAGTCGTGGTTGAGTCCGAGCCCCGGGGTCGGGCGAGTCGAAGTCCATCTTCCGAGGCCGAGACGGGGGCCGAACCCTGGGGTCGGGCGAGGCGGAGCTTTCTATGTCGCCCGAGGCTGGACTTAGCCGCTGTCGACCTCACTCTAGCGAGTGGCACAGCAGTCGGAGCAGGGCAGGCGATGCTGTATTCCTGTCAAATCGGTCAGTGGAGCGGCGAAGTGACTGCGGTCACTTCGGCCTTGTCGACTGGAGCGCGCGTCAGGATATGATGTCAGGCGATCCTTGCATTAAATGCTCCTGCAGTATGGTCGGTTGGTGTGGCGATTTGGCTAAGGTTGCTTCTCTACGAAGACTGGGCCTCGGGCGAGCCGAAGGTGTGTCTGTTGCTTGAGGGGGCCCTCGGGCGAGACGTGAATCCTTCGGGGTCGGCTGCCTTTGCCCGAGGCTGGGCTCGGGCGAGGCGAGATCGTGTCCCTTGAGTGGACTGAGCCTTGACCTTAATCGCGCCCATCAGGCCTTTGCAGCTTTGTGCTGATGGGGTTTACCAGCTGAGATTAGGAGTCTTGGGGGTACCCCTAATTTTGGTCCCCGACAGTAGCCCCCGAGCCTCAAAGGGAGTGTTGGCACTCGCTTGGAGGCTTTTGTCGCACTTTTTTGCAAGGGGACCGGCCTTTCTCGGTTGCATTTCGTTCCGGTGGGTGCGCACGAGCGCACCCGCCGGGTGTAGCCCCCGAGGCCTTGGAGGAGTGTTTTGACTCCTTCGAGGTCTTAGTGCCTTTCATGATGGCTCGGCCGGTTTGGTTGTTCCCTCATGCGAACTGGTCGTTGCCCGGGTGCTTAGTCAGGTCCCAAGTTCTCGGGTTGGTATGTTGACGCTGTCAACGGTTTGGTCAGAGCCGGGTTTGCGAGAGCAGCCCCCGAGCCCCCGCACAGAGCGAGTGGACGGTCAAGGACAGACTCGGCTTTCTTTGTACGCCCCTGCGTCGCCTTTCCACAAGGAGGAGGGGGGAAAGCGCCATGTTGCCCTCGGAGGGTGCCAAACATGGTGTCTCCATTGAGTTGCTAGCGGGTGATCCGAGTGGACGCCCGTGCCCCATTCATTAGGGGTCGGCTAGTGGCCCGGAGGCGCGCTCCAAAAGTACCTGCGGGTGATTCGCTGGACCCGGTCCCCTTTTGACGGGGTCCGAGGGCTCTATGCCTCCCTCTGATGGGATTCCGTTACAAATCGCTCCCGCTGGTCTCGGAAATGTCCGAGGGTACCTCGGGAGCATAGCCCGAGCCTTGGTTATGTATCGAACGTACCTAGGGTCATCCCTCGCTCTGCGTGCTCTGAGGCGGCTGTCGAACCCTTCGGGGGCCAGCCTACGAACCCCTGATCAGTAGTGGGCACGGAGCCCGAGTGGCCTGAGGCGGCCGTTGAACCCTTTCGAGGGGCCAGCCTTCTGACCAGTAGTGGGCGCGGAGCCCGAGTGCTCTGAGGCGGCTGTTGAACCCTTCCGAGGGGCCAGCCTTCAAACCTCTGATCAGTAGGGGGGCTCGGGGCCCGCTTCCTCCGCGGAGAAGGATCCCTTTCGGAGTATCCCCTTTCTCGGTCCCTGTAGCAAGAGAGAGAAAGGGGAAGAGGAAAAGGATACGAAATTGAGCGACGTGGCGCACCTTTTTTGACGCGGTCATTATGGCGGGGGTGAAGCGTCGCTCGCTTCGCCTGCCAAAGGTGCCGCTTGCCCTGTCGCAGAGTTAATGCGACGGGACGAGTGGTTCACGGGGCAGCCGTTGTGCGTGCACGAGCCTTTCGAGGAACGGAACACGGGCGTGTCGTCTTCACACCGTGGGAGAGGGCTCTCTCGCTGTCCCGGAAGGGGATGTGAGCCTGCTGACGACTCGACTGCTGCTTCCGCCCGCCTGCCACCGCCATTACTGCCGGCCCGTTTCTGGCCATATCGACCGTCACGCCTTCTCCCGCGGCTGACTGACCCGTGACTGATGTGCTCGGTTGGCACTGTCGGGTCATGCGCAGGGTCACCTCGAGTCGCGGCACCGGTTCCGCAGTCGAGAAGGCGCGGTACTAGCGCGAGTGGCGGTGCAGTTTCTCGCACGTAGTAACCGGCGCGCCGGTTACATGACGTGTGGGCCTGGGCCTCCATGCTGGACGTGTTGAAGTCGAAAGGGTGCGCCCCCTTGGTGCAGTTGCATGCCGCCTGCATGGCGGTCCGTCCTTTCACCCGCTGGTCTAGGCGAAAGTGGAGGAGCGCTTGTAACCGCTGGGCAGTTACGCGTACTGCGCGCGGCGGTTTGGCTTCTGCCGTCCTGGGCCAGCTTGCATGACGCGTGGGACCCAGCCCCCGTGTCGTAGGGGGAGGACCTTGGAGCGTGTTGGAGAAGACTCAGCCCATGACGGCTGAGGACGCAAGTGGGGAGTGTTGCCTTTAAAAGGAGGGCGACCCCCTTGGACGGCAACCATGTCTTCGCACTCTCCTCATGCATCGCGCCCTTCCACCTTCCAAGCCCCCGGATGGGGAGCGCTCGCATCGCTTTCGTCTTGCTGTCATTGGAGGAACGCAACTTCGCGGAAGTTGGTACCTTTCAGCCATCGTCCGGCTTCAAGGATTTTCGTCAGGCAGCCCGGCTGCATCCCCTCGCCGATGGTCACCCAAGACGGTGACCACCAGTTCGATGGTGGGGAGAAGCAAGCCGGGCTGCGGCCTCCGCCCCTCCCTCAGCTTCAAGGATGTTCATCATCAGTGCTGGGGAGGGGAGTGCGCCATGTTGGGGCCTATCTCCGCACGGGCAGCGGCCCGCTCCTTCCCTCAGTGATCGGGGGGAAGGGCGTTTGCCGTTCGTGGCGCTGGCAGCTGCCGCGTGTCTGGCTCTCCGGCCCGAGCGGCTTCGGCGCTGCCTCCGGTGCCACCTCCACCGAGGTAGCCGGAAGAGGTTTCTCTGCCGACGAGATAGTCGGCGCCACCCGTGGACTGACCTCCGGCTCCACGGCCTTGGTAGCTTGTCCTCGCCCCTTGAGTGGGGCCGTGGGCAAGGGCCTTGTCGCAGCAGTGCCTGCCCTGAGGTCATCGCTGCTGTTGTTTGGCCGCCCGGAGCGGAGGTCGTTGTCGCTGCTGCCGGAGCGGGCGTCGGCGAGCCACCAGGGGTTTTGTCGCCCCGCAGGCCCTCCAACGTGGGGGTTGTTCATACCTACGGGAGTGGAACCGGAGTTCCGTTTGTAATGGCACCTTGAGTGCCGGCGTATGTTCATTGTGGCTGTCGGGGCCTGAACATTTATGCATTTTGGCATGAAGCCATGTTTCTTCCTCATTTCGAGCACTAGGACTCGCCTGTCAGCTAGCTGAACCGCTTAACCAAGCGTGAGTTGCCTCGTGCGGAAGGTGACGAGTGAGGTATCCGTATCCCGGAGGCGTAGGAGTCCCTCGGCTCAATCGGCCTTGCCGCCCGAGGCTTCTCTTGCTTAGTTAAAGGAACCCTCGGCCGCTCTACGATGAGCCAGAGCCGGAGGCAGCGGTGCCAGCACGGACAGAGGCAGAGTTGGCTCGAAAAAGGAAGCTTCGTCGGCCGGAGCCTGGCCGGGCCGTCCACTGGTGGGACCAGCACCGGAGTTGAGTTGCCGAGGCCACGAGCCGGGCTGGTGTCCTCAGGGGACAGCTGGCTAAGGCTTCGGGGCGGGCAGCCGAGCCGTCTGCTCGGGCCGGGTTCCTGGAGGAGACCCTGGCGGCGATGGCCTGGGCGTGGTGCTGACGTCGTCCTTCGGAGCGGAGATCCTCCGCCCGTGTTGCCGTCCGAGGCTCGGTCAGACTTTGCCGAAGGTGGAGTTGACGTCGAGGGTGCTGCTGCTCCCCCTCCATCGTCGTCTGAGCCTGCAGGATCGGTTCGCCTGTAGTATGCATATGTTTTTTGTGGCCGCCGAGGCCCAAACATACTGTCGTCGCATTGTAAAGTTGCGTTTCTTTTCCTCTCGCTTCGAGTATCAGGGCTTATTTGTTGGTAACAGAATTATTTGTCCGAGCGAGAGTTACTTTTCACGGAAGGTGATGAGTGAGGTATCCGTATCCCGGGGGCGTAGGAGTCCCTCGGCTCGGTCAGCCTTGCCACTTACGTGTACTCTTGCTCGTCCGCGGGATTCTATTATCGATGTAGCCGAGAAAACCCGAAAAACCGTTTCGGCAGAAAGTCTTTTGAGCGTTAAGGCTTGTTCGGTCAGCAGGATCGCTTCTCGAACGTGAGTTACTTCTCGCAGAAGGCGATGAGTGAGGTATCCGTATCCCGGAGGCGTAGGAGTCCCTCGGCTCGGTCGGCCTTGCCTGCTTACGTGTACTCCGTCGTTTTCATGATCCCACTACCAAAGTAGTCTAAAAGCACGAAAGATATTCTGGCAGAAAGACTTTTTTCGAGGAAAATTTTGACGCGGAGGGGGTTCCCCCCTTCTAGCCCCCGAGGGAGGGTCGGGCTTTGCCGAGGCAAGGCTGACCCTTCCTTGATGGTTAGACTTTATTGGCGTATGTAAACGAGGTGCATGAACGACTTGAAGACATCTTAAGGGTAGAAGCGACGTAGCTGTCGGATGTTCCAAGCGTTGCTGTAGACCTCGCCTTGACTGTTGGCCAGCTTGTATGTTCCGAGCTTCAAAATCTTTGCGATGATGAATGACCCTTCCCAGGGAGGCATGAGCTTGCGGCGCCCTCGGGCGTCTTGTCGCAGCCGAAGCACCAAGTCGCCCACCTGGAGGTCTCGGGACCGAACCCCTCGGGCGTGGTAGCGTCGCAGGGACTGCTGATACCGCGCCGAGTGTAGTAAGGCCATGTCCCGAGCCTCTTCCAGCTGGTCCAGTGAGTCTTCTCGGTTGGTCTGGTTGCGTCGGTCGTCATAGGCCCTCGTCCTTGGGGAACCGTATTCTAAGTCTGTGGGCAAGATGGCCTCGGCCCCATAGACTAGAAAGAACGGTGTGAAGCCCATGGCTCGGCTCGGTGTTGTCCTCAGGCTCCAGACCACCAAGGGGAGTTCCTTTATCCATTGCCTGCCGAACTTGTGGAGGTCGTTGTAGATCCTCGGCTTGAGTCCTTGCAGAATCATGCCGTTGGCACGTTCTACCTGCCCATTCGTCATGGGGTGTGCCACGGTGGCCCAGTCCACCCGGATGTGGTGATCCTCGCAGAAGTCCAGGAACTTTCTGCCGGTGAACTGGGTGCCGTTGTCGGTGATGATGGAGTTCGGGACCCCGAAGCGATGGATGATGTTGGTGAAGAATGCCACCGCCTGTTCGGACCTGATGCTGTTTAGGGGTCGGACCTCGATCCACTTGGAGAATTTGTCGATGGCAACCAGTAGGTGCGTGTAGCCCCCGGGCGCCTTCTATAAGGGACCGACGAGGTCCAGACCCCACACAGCAAACGACCAGGTGATGGGTATTGTTTGCAGAGCCTGAGCGGGTAGGTGTGTCTGCCTTGCGTAGAATTGACACCCTTGGCAGGTGCGGACAATTCTAGTGGTGTCGGCCACCGCGGTCGGCCAGTAGAAACCTTGTCGAAAAGCATTTCCAACAAGGGCTCGAGGCGCTGCGTGATGACCTCAAGCCCCCGAGTGTATTTCTTGTAAGAGCTCCTGGCCTTCGGCGATGGATATGCATCGCTGGAGGATGCCGGAGGGGCTGCGGTGGTAGAGCTCCTTCCCGTCACCCAGCAAGACGAATGACTTGGTGCACCGCGCCAGTCGCCAAGCTTCGGCTCGGTCGAGGGGCATCTCTCCTCGGTGGAGATATTGCAGGTACGGGGTCTGCCAGTCTCGGTCAGGCGGGACCCCATTCCGCTCTCCCTCGACGCGTCGTGCCTCACCCTCGGGGGCAGAGGGTGCCTTAGGCTGAGCCGAGGGCGCCTCGGGCTGAGCCGAGGGCGCCTCGGGCAGGGTCGAGACCTTCTCGGGCTTAGGCGTGTCGTTGGTCTTGACTGAGGGTTGATGTAGGTCCCGGGAGAAGACGTTCGGGGGAACCGTTGTTCGCGCCGAAGCTATCTTCGCCAGCTCGTCCACAGTCTCGTTGTACCGCCGGGCGACGTGGTTGACCTCGAGCCCATAGAACTTGTCCTCCAGGCGCCGAACCTCGTCGCAGTAGGCTTCCATCTTCAGGTCGCGGCAATGGGAGTTCTTCATGACTTGGTCGATGACAAGTTGCGAGTCGCCACGAGTGTCGAGGCGTCGGACCCCTAGCTCGATGGCGATGCGCAACCCGTTAATCATAGCCTCATACTCGGCCACATTGTTGGACGCTGGGAAATGGAGGCGCAGCACGTAGCGGAGGTGCTTCCCGAGGGGTGAGATGAAGAGCAGGCCCGCGCCTGCCCCTGTTTTCATCAGCGACCCGTCGAAAAACATGGTCCAGAGTTCTGGTTGGATCGGAGCTGCCGAGAGCTGGGTGTCGACCCATTCAACCACAAAGTCTGCCAAGACTTGGGATGCTTGGAGGCGTCGTTGCTGGGGTCGAGAGGGACGGACTTAACCATCTCTGCTGGCTCGAAGTTGCTGGCGTGGCGCTTCGCATCTGGTGCCTCCTTGGAGAGGCTCTCCAGGTCGGCGATGAGGGCCTCAAATTTGGCGAGGGCCTCGGCGTACTCCACGCACTCTACGTCGCATTCGTACGCGTGTCAGTACGTGGGGCCGACGGTGATGACCCCGTTGGGGCCCGGCATTTTGAGCTTGAGGTAGGTGTATTTGGGGACGGCCATGAACTTGGCGTAGCATGGCCTCCCTAGTACTGCGTGGTAGGTTCCTCGGAACCCAACCACCTCGAACGTGAGGGTTTCCCTTCAGAAGTTGGAGGGAGTCCCGAAGCAGACGGGCAGATCGAGTTGTCCGAGGGGTTGGACGCGTTTCCCGGGGATGATCCCGTGAAAAGGTGCCACGCCTGCCCGGATCGAGGATAGATCGATCTGCAGGAGCCCGAGGGTCTCGGCGTAGATGATGTTGAGGCTGCTGCCTCCGTCCATGAGGACCTTGGTGAGCCTGACGTTGCCGATGACGGGGTCGACAACGAGCGGATATTTCCCCGGGCTCGGCACGTGGTCGGGGTGGTCGCCCTGGTCGAAGGTGATGGGCTTGTGGTGCCGAGCCGAGGCGTTTTCCACTTGCCCACCGTAGATCATGATGCAGTCATGGACCTCGGGGAACTCCTCTGCCTTGTGATCCTCCTTCTTGTCGTTGTTGTGGGCCCTGCCACCTTCCGCAGGTGGCTCGGCCTTGTGAAAGTGGCACCGAAGCATGACGCACTCCTCAAGGGTGTGCTTGATGGGCCCCTGATGATAGGGGCACGGCTCCTTGAGCATCTTATCGAAGAGATTGGGACCTCCAGGGGGTTTCCGAGGGTTCTTGTACTCAGCGGCGACGACAAGGTCCGCGTCGGTGGCGTCGCGTTTCGCTTGCGACTTCTTCTTGTTCTTCTTCTTGGTGCCGCGCTGAGCGGACGCCTCGGGGATGTCTTCTGGCTGGCGGCCCTGGGCTGCTTGTCCTTCCGGAAGATGGCCTCAACCGCCTCCTGGCCAGAGGCGAACTTGGTGGTGATGTCCATCAGCTCGCTCGCCCTGGTGGGGGTCTTGCGACCCAACTTGCTCACCAGGTCGCGGCAGGTGGTGCCGGCAAGGAACGCGCCGATGACATCCGATTCGGTGACGTTGGGTAGCTCGGTGCGCTGCTTCGAGAATCACCGGATGTAGTCCCGGAGAGACTCTCCCGGCTGCTGGCGGCAGCTTCGGAGATCCCAGGAGTTCCCAGGGTGCACGTACGTGCCCTGGAAGTTGCTGGCGAAGGCTTGGACCAGGTCGTCCCAGTTGGAGATCTGCCCCGGAGGCAGATGCTCCAGCCAGGCTCGAGCGGTGTCGGAGAGGAACAGGGGGAGGTTGCGGATGATGAGGTTGTCATCGTCCGTTCCATCCAGCTGGCAGGCCAGTCGGTAGTCCGTGAGCCACAGTTCCGGCCTCGTCTCCCCCGAGTACTTTGTGATGGTAGTCAGGGTTCGGAACCGGGTCGGGAACGGCGCCCGTCGTATGGCCCGGCTGAAAGCCTACGGACCGGGTGGTTCGGGCGAGGGGCTCCAATCCTCCCCGCTGTCGTAGCATCCCTCACGCCTAGGGTGGTAGCCTCGGCGCACCCTCTCGTCGAGGTGGGCTCGACGATTGCGGTGGTGGTGCTCGTTGCCAAGGCGACCCGGGGCCGCAAGCGCCGTGTTGCGCGTGCGCCCGGTGTGGACCGAGGCTTCCCGCACGAATCGGGAAGTCACGGCGCGATGCTCCGAGGGGTACTCCTGCCTTCGGGAGGCAGAGCTTTCGGCCCGTCGGACCGCGGCATCCTCCAGAAGATTCTTGAGCTCTCCCTGGATACGCCGCCCTTCGGTGGTCGATGGTTCCGGCATCGCGCGGAGTAGTATTGCTGCTGCAGCCACGTTCTGGCCAACCCTGCTGGAAGCCGGTGGCGGCCTTGCCCTGACGTCGTCGGCAATGCGGTGCTGGATGCCCTGGGGTAGATGACGCGCTTCCCCGGCCGGAGCTTGGTCTGCTCATTCCTGCCCGATGTTCCGCCGGAACTGCTCAAGTGTTCCTGCTCCCTCGTCGAGCCTGGCCTGCATCTCGCGGATTTGCTCGAGCTATGCGTCCTGACCCCCCCATAGGGACTGGGACCACAGCTAGCTCCCGAAGGATGTCAACGCGAGGCGCAGGCCTAGGTGGATCGCCATTTTCCGGCATACCAAGATGGTTGCCTTCGCCGGGACCCCCTAGATCGACGTGGAAACATTCACGACTTGGGCCGCAGTCCTCGTCGCCGAAGCTGCGGCTACCATCGGAACAATCAGAGAGGCAGTAGTCGCATGCGATCATGAAGTCCTGCATGGCACTGGGGTTACCGAGCCCAGAGAAATCCCAACAAAAGTCGGGCTCGTCATCTTCCTCGAAACTCGAGGGTCCGTAGGTCGAGATGGCCGTCAGTCTGTCCGAGGGCGACCGCATACGGTACCCTGGAGGGTTGGTACATGCCTCTATGAAGGCTTCCACCGAAGCGAGGTCGCTTGGTGGGTCGAAGCTGAATCCAAAAGGCACGAGATGGGAATCGGTCGGTACCTCTTGGTCGACGGGCGGTGACGAAGTCACGTCAGGGGCGGACTGCACCGTTGTCTTAGGTACAAGGGCGACGCCCAGCAAGTCCTTCGTGAGCATGCTGGCGCCGTCCGTCTGCTTGGGGTTGGCGTGTTGCAAGGAAACGGTGCTCGTCTTCGTCTCAGACGCAAGGTCGAAGCCCGACGTGTCCCCCACTGGGGTGCCGGCGTCGTCGACTTGCTCGACAGCCAACGAGGCGCCGCCTCCTGCTTGGCCATGGTTGCCTCGCCTCCTCCTCCGTCGGTGGGGGAGGTGACGGGACAAACCCGAATGTTGTTCTTCCACCATGTGGGGAATACGTCGTTGATTCCGCCGCCGGCGGGCGGGCTGACGGCCGCCATTGTCGCTGTCGCGCGGCGGAGGAAGGAGTATCATGTCGTAGCTGCCGTCGAGGGACATGAACTCAAGACTCCCGAAACGGAGCATCGTCCCGGGTTGGAAAGGTTGCTGGAGACTACCTATCTGGGGCTTGACGGGAAGCTGTTCGTGAACACGCAGCAGGCCCCTACCTGGCGCGCCAACTGTCGAAGTTTCGACCCTGGGAGGTCCCTGGACCGACGAGTAAATAGTCGCTGCGTGTCCCAGCCCAGATGGGTCGGCGCGAGACGGGACACAAAGGGGGGAGAACAGTAAGGGGAAACCACGACCTTCGTGTTGTCCTGCGCCCAGGGCGGATGGATGCGCTTGCAGTAGGGGGTTACAAGCGTTGGCGTGGGAGAGAGAGAGAGAGAGAGAGCGAGAGCCTTATGCGTCGGCCCATTCTCCCGCGCGACCAACCCCTTCGTACGAGAGCCCTGGACCTTCCTTTTATAGGCGTAAGGAGAGGGCCCAGGTGTACAATGGGGGTGTAGCAGTGTGCTAACGTGTCTAGCAGAGAGGAGCTAGAGCCCTAAGTACATGTCGACGTGGCAGTCGGAGAGGTTTTGGCACCCTGTTCATGTGATGTCATGGCCGTCGGAGGAGCGCTGGAGCCCTGCGGAAGTACAGCTGTCGGGGCTGTCGGATCCTTGCTGACGTCTCCTTGCTGACGTAAGGGGCTGGGAGCTTCCGTCGTCATGGAGCATGCGGGGTGTCATCATTACTTGTTTACTGGGGCGAGCCAGATGGGACGCCGGTCTTGTTCCCCGTAGCCTAAGCTAGCTAGGGGCAGGGTAATGATGGCCCCCCTGGCGACGTGGCCGGTCCGGACCCGAGTTTGGGCGAGGTGGCGATTCCTCCGAGGTCGAGGTTGAGTCCGAGCCCTGGGGTTGGGCGAGGCGGAGTCCATTGTCTTCCGGAGCCGAGGCTGAGTCCGAGCCCTGGGGTCAGGCGAGGCGGAGTTCGTTGTCTTCCGGAGCCGAGGCTGAGTTCGAGCCCTGGGGTCGGGCGAGGCGGAGTTCGTCGTCTTCTAAGTCGTGGTTGAGTCCGAGCCCTGGGGTCGGGCGAGGCGAAGTCCATCTTCCGAGGCCGAGACGGGGGCCGAACCCTGGGGTCGGGTGAGGCGGAGCTTCCTATGTCGCCTGAGGCTGGACTTAGCCGCTGTCGACCTCACTCTAGCGAGTGGCACGACAGTCGGAGCAGGGCAGGCGGCGCTGTATTCCTGTCAGGTCAGTCAGTGGAGCGGTGAAGTGACTGCGGTCACTTCGGCCTTGTCGACTGGAGCGCGCGTCAGGATAAGATGTCAGACGATCCTTGCATTAAATGCTCCTGCAGTATGGTCGGTTGGTATGGCGATTTGGCCAAGGTTGCTTCTCTGCGAAGACTGGGCCTCGGGCGAGCCGAAGGTGTGTCCGTTGCTTGAGGGGGCCCTTGGACGAGACGTCAATCCTCCAGGGTCGGCTGCCTTTGCTCGAGGCTGGGCTCGGGTGAGGCGAGATCGTGTCCCTTGAGTGGACTGAGCCTTGACTTTAATCGCGCCCATCAGGCCTTCGCAGCTTTGTGCTGATGGGGTTTACCAGCTGAGATTAGGAGTCTTGGGGGTACCCCTAATTATGGTCCCCGACAAAGCTTGGATGAGGTGTCATCATCTTCATCATCCGAGCTATCATTCGAATCCCATTCAACTAGGTAGGCTTTGCCATCTTTCTTCTTGTTGTAGAATTTCTTCTTCTTCTTATCATCTCCATCTTTGCCCTTCTTCTTCTTGTTAGGGCAATTCATGGCGATGTGACCGGGTTCCCCACACTCAAAACACTTTCTATCATTGAAGGCATTTCTTCTTGATATTTGGCCTCTTCTAGGTTGACCCCTCTTCTTCTTGTTGATTTTTTACAAATAGAGCCATATCTCCATCACTCTCACTTTCATTTTCTTCATCATCATTATCTTCTTTTTCAATTGCCTTAGAAGCTTTAGCTTTGAGAGCGGTTGATTCATTCTTCACTTTCTTTGTTAAACTTATAGCATCGGCTTGAGATTTCTTGAAATATCTTAAGTAAGAATTTCTCCCAATACTTTGGTTGGAGAAGTTGTAGATAAATCACTTCTCACTAGCATGGTCACAATAGTCTCATACTTCTCCGGAAGAGATCTAAGGAACTTATGAGTGAAATCCACATCTGGTACATCAAAACTAAGTCCTTTGAGCTCATTCACTATCTCATTTAACCAGTTGAACATATCAAACACACTTTCTTCTTCTTTCATAATGAATTGCTCAAATTTTCCTTTGCACACATATAACTTTGCACTCTTCACAATTGTAGTTCCTTCATGAATTTCCATTAGTTTAATTCAAATCTCATGCGCCGTTGTGAGATTCTTGATACGGTTGAACTCATTTATGTCCAGAGCATCATAGAATATATTCATGGCTTGATCATTTGTAAGAATGTTTTCATTATCACTAGCCGATGGTCCATCTTGTTTCAACACAACAAACCCATCCTTGACAATTGGCCAAAATTTTCCACCCATTGCTCTAAGATGCATTGACATTCTTATTTTCCAATAGTCATAGTTATTCCCATCGAAATGCGGTGACTTCCCAATATGCACATTGTTGTTACTAGCCATTTTGTCCAACTCCGGGATGATTAGATCCACAAACAATGAAGTCCTCGGCTCTGATACCACTTGAAGGATCTAGGACACCGGCTAGAGGGGGGTGAATAGACGATTTTGACTAAAATAAAAAACACTAGAGAAATTTAATAAATATGACAAGAGGTATAAATTCTCAAGTGATAACAAGTAAGCAATCTATGAGAAACAACTATGGTAATTGTATACAAGTAAGTTAATATGCGAAATACTAATTACTTGCACGGTAATAAGTAATGCGAGAAGAGAAAGACACCGGATTTTATCCCATGGTATCGGTGATTTGCCGATCACCCCTAATCCACGTTGAGGTGGACTTCAAGCTCTCACTTGCTCCTCTATCAAGACACGACTTGATCTTTGAGCCAAGTGGACAAGAAATCACTCAATACCTCATTTCCACTAGCGTCGCCTTTGCCGCTCCGGCGAGGTAGGCGCGAACCCCTCACAATCGACACCGCGGCTCCTCCACAATCTACTTGGAGAGCTCGACGGAGACAACACCCAAGCCATCTAGGAGGCAGCAACCTACAAGAGTAATAAGCCTATGACGCTTGCCCAATGTACCACCTAGTGCCTCAAGAATCACCAATAGATGCAAATGCACTAGGAACTCCTAATCTCTCACTAGAATGCAATCTCAAGCAAGGAGTGTGAGAGAATGAGTGGGAGGATCACAAATGAGCTCAATGTGTGCAAGGAATGGCCAAGAGAGCCCTCACACACGAGCTCCCCTTCTATTTTAGCCCACCTCTCAATTCCAACCATTAAGTGCAACTAGCACACTTTGTGCGCACACGCGGATGGTTCGCGCCCTTAGGCCAGACAGTCTGCCGTACAAGTAACGACTAGTTTTCCCGTTTGAAATCTGTCAGAGCTATCAGAAAAGCGAGGTCCAGGCAGTCCGTCAACCTTGGCCGGACCGTCCGAGACCTGGCAACTTGGAGCACCAGAGCTCTGACCATGAAGAGTTAACACACGCGGACTGTCCACCATACAAGTCCGGACGGTCCATGACCTGGGAGTCAGTACTGTCTGGGCTTAGGCCCCGGACAGTCCGTAATACAAACACGCAAAAACACACAATCCTTGCCCAAACCAATTTGGCACCTGCGGACGGTCCGCCGACCCTGGCCGGACAGTCGACACAATAATATAGGGACTGTGCAGAGAGCGACCCTCTTTGGTCAGGACTGCGGACGGTCCGCAGTACAAATGTACAGGACTAGTCCGAAGTGACCATACTTTAGACCCACTGGATGGATCGCGGACGGTCCGCCCACTTGGCCCAGACGGTCCGCCAACCCCATGACTTAGCAATTTTTCAAACATGCTTTCGAAAAGATTTTTAACTCTCGAAACATGGAGCGATGTTAGTCCTCATTCAAATGCAACCACTAGATGCTCTATGAGGCACTAAGCTTTACATAGACCAAAGTCATTGACCCCTCTTAATAGTACGGCCATCTAGCCTACTAATCCGGTCAAATATATTCTCTAAACTCCTGGAGACCGGCAAAAACAAAAACCTACGTTATACCTTTGCCTTCACTTGATCCACAACCAATGCTTATAAGTCTTCAAGATTTTCTGTTCTATGTGGTCCAACCTGCATTCTTATTTCTCCAAAAACCGTTAGTCCACAAATAGTTGTCATTAATTACCAAAACATCACTAAGGGGCCTAGATGATTCACACCTATCCTCAAGTTGCTGCTTGTATGGCTGTATGGATTAATGGGTAGAGTTTTGTTGATGTGTTCGTGTGCAAGTGCAACGGGATTTTTTTTGCCAGGGGCCTTTTCTGGCTATGAAATTTGTGTTGCGGAACTTTTTCATTTTTTGTTGAATTTTGTCTAACGCAATGTGTGTGTCTATATATATTGTTGTTGATTTTTGTCTTATTGATTATTGATTCACTACCATTATTTTTGTAGTGACTAAAATATGAAGAAGCAGGGATATATCACCTCTCTTTTTCGCAATCATGCTGCAAAAAAACAGATGTTTATTGCTTCTTCATTATCTCCATATGTTACTCAAGCGTCGACACCTCAAGAACAAGAAGAAAGAATAAATGAAGAAATTGTGAATCCAATGCCATCTGCACCACGACTGCCAACACTTTATGATGTCAGTCGTCTTCCACATGATCTAGGTGAAAGACAACCTATTGCAAGTTACCATGCTAATGATCATGATGCAATTCGAAGAGCATATATTCTTAGAGGTCCATTTCAACCATATGCACATGAATTCCCAAATAGGAAAATTGGAGATAGAGATCGCCATTTTAATTTTGTGTGGTTTCAAAATTTTCCTTGGATTGAATATAGTGTCAAGAAAGATGCTGCATTTTGCTTTATGTGCTACTTATTCAAAAGTAAAGCAAATAAGGGCAAAGGGACTTCTGCATTTACTTCAGATGGTTAGAATAATTAGAATAAAGGGTCTGAAGCACTTCTAAAACGTGTGGATTCTATGTCACATAAGACAACCGAAGAGAAATATCTTGGCTTTATAAATCCTAATGCAGCAATTGATAATAAAATTGAGAAGTGGAGTGATGATGATCACAATCTTTATAAGATAAGGTTGACATATTTACTTCGATGTTTGAAGTTTCTTTTGCATCAAGGATTGTCATTCCGTGGACATGATGAAAGTGAAGAGTCTAGCAACAGAGGAAACTTTATTGAAATCTTGAAATTTCTTGCTGTAAATAGTGAAGAGGTCAACAAGTATGTTCTTAACAACGCTCCAAGTAATTGCACTTTGACTCGCCCAAAGATACAAAAGCAGATTATTCAGTGTTGTGTTATAGAAACTAGAAAGAAAATAATTGAAGAGCTTGGGGAAGAGCCATTTACAATTTTAGCGGATGAGTCTAGTGACATATCACACAAAGAACAACTAGCTCTTTGCTTGTGTTATGTTGATGCATTGGGAAGGCCATGTGAGCACTTCATTGGAGTTGTTCATGTAGATGATACTAGCTCTTTATCACTTAAGGATGCAATTGAAGCTTTACTTGTTAGTCATGGCTTGACTTTGACACGAATTCGTGGACAAGGTTATGATGGGGCTAGCAACATGAGAGGTTATATTAAAGGATTGAAAAAATTGATCATGTAAGAGTCACCTTCTGCTTATTATATCCATTGTTTTGCACATCAACTCCAACTAGTTCTTGTTGTTGTTGCCAAGGGAAATAATGATTGTGTGTGGTTTTTTGATCAAGTAGCTCTCTTATTTAATATCGTTGGAGTTTCTTGTAAGCGTCACGTGATGCTTCTGAAAGGGAAATGTGCCCTTGGGCAATTTCTATAAGTATTTTGGTGATTAGATGCTCAACCCATATTAATTGAGTCCTCATGTGCTAAATGTGTGAAAAGTGCAAATCAAGATACAAGGTATGTTTCTAGACTTAGTACATTGCTTTTGAATACTAACATGGTTATCTAAGTGCTAGAAACAGTGCTGAGAAGAGAAGAAACGAATTGGAAAAGAGTAGCAACTCCAGCTCGGCCTAGCACACCGGACTGTCCGGTGGTGCACCGGACAATGTCCGGTGCCCTAGGCTAGCCCATGGTGAACCGACTGTTCTTGGGAATTGACGGAGGTGTACGGCTATAATTCACCGGACTGTCCGGTGGTGCACCGGACTGTCCGGTGAGTCATCCGCGACAAACTCGTCGCTCTCGAGAAAAAAAGGAGACGTGACTAAAATTCACTGGACTGTCTGGTGGTGCACTGGACTGTCCGGTGAGCCAACGGCTCCAGCGGCAACGGTCGTTCGTGCGATCAGCGCACGACACGTGGCTCGCTCCAACGGTCGGTTGGGTGCACCGGACTGTCCGGTGTGCACCGGACAGTGTCCGGTGCGCCAACTGGCCCCAAGGAGCAATGGTTGGCTGCACTCGACATGGAAGGAGATCGCGCACCGGACATGAACACTGGCTGTCTGGTGGTGCATCGGACTGTCTGGTGCACCACTCAACAGAAGGGAAGGATGGCCTTCCAAATTGATCTCCAACGGCTCCTAGCTGCCTTGGGGCTATAAAAGGGACCCTTAGGCGCATGGAGCAGGACACTAATCTTTCAAGAAACATTCTAAGACTTCTAGACTCCGCCCTCACACATTTGATTCGTTGTGTTAGTGATTTGAGCTCCATTTGAGTTGCGAACTCCGTGTGTTGTGTTTCGAGCTCAAGTCTTGACTTGTGTGCGTGGTTGTGCTGCGTATTTGAGTCTTGCGTGTGTTGCTCTCGCATCCTTTTGTGCTTTCTTTGTGATCATAATTTTGTAAGGGCAAGAGGCTCTAAATTGTGGAGATTCCTCGCAAACGGGAAAATACTATAAAGGAAAAGACCGTAGTATTCAAGTTGATCATCGGATCACTTGAAAGGGGTTGAGTGCAACCCTCGTCCATGGGACGCCACAACGTGGAAGTAGGAAAATGTTACTTGGCCGAACCACAGGATAAAAATCGCGTGTGTCTTGTGTTGGTTTCTCTGTGATTGTTGTGTTCACAAGAACTCGCTCCAAAGCTACTTAGTCACACTAACACTTTAATAACCAAGTTTGTGGTTATTTAGTGTTTGATTTTACAGGATCATCTATTCACCCCCCTCTAGGTGCTCTCAATTGGTATCAGAGCCATACTCTTCATCTAAGGGACTAACCGCTCGAAGAGATGGATCCTAAGGGCAAGGGGATGGTGGTCAGCGACAAGGAGAAGGAATCTCTCTTCAACGAGCCAAGAGACGACAAGCCCACTGACTCAGGCTCGAGTCATAGGAAGAGGGACGGGAAGAAGAAGAGGCGCATCAAGAAGATCATCTACTACGACAGCGACGCCTCATCTTCTTCACCAAGGGACAACGACGATGACTCCTAATCAAAGAAAAAGACGGTCAATCAAAATTATTCTTTTGATTATTCTCACATTCCCTATAATTCAAATGTGCATTTACTATCAATTCCCTTGGAAAACATCCACATTTTGATGGAGAAGATTACTCATTTTGGAGCCATAAAATGCGTAGTCATCTATTCTCTCTCCATCCTATCATTTGGGAAATTGTGGAAAATGGGATGCATTTTGATAGTTCGGATAATTCTGTGCATATAAATGAACAAATTCATAAAAATGTCAAATCTACTACTGTCTTGCTAGCTTCTCTTTGCAGGGAGGAATATAATAAAGTAAGTGGCTTGGACAATGCCAAGCAAATCTGGGACACCCTCAAGATATCTCATGAGGGAAATGACGCCACCATGATCACCAAGATGGAACTGGTGGAAGGCAAGTTGGGAAGGTTCACGATGATCAGGGGAGAGGAGCCAACACAAACCTACAACAGGCTTAAGACCCTGGTCAATAAGATCCGAAGCTATGGAAGCACAAGATGGACGGATCATAATGTCGTCCAACTCAGGCTAAGGTCATTTACTGTAATTGACCCCCATCTTGTCAATCTTATTTGTGAAAATCCCAGGTACACCAAGATGACGACGAGGAGATACTCAAAAAATTCATAAGTGGGAGCATGATGGTGAAGGAGGCGCAATATGTGGACGATGCGCTAAATGGTCCACTGCCCATCTATGAGCCGCAGCCCGTTGCTCTCAAAGCAACAAGCAGCAAGGAGGCACTACCAAGCAAGGTAGCACAAGTGGACGAAATGGCGCTTATCATCAAGCGCTTAAAGACCACGCTAAAAGGACATAAGGAGTACCCCAACAAGAACAAAACAAGGGGAAAGCGCTCCTGCTTCAAATGCGGTAAGACTGGTCACTTCATAGCACAATGTCCAAATAATGATAATGACCAGGGACAAGAAAAGAGCGGGAAGAGGGAAAAGAAGAAGAACTACAGGAAGGCAAAGGGCGAGGCGCACCTTGGAAAGGAGTGGGATTCTGACTGCTCTTCATCCGACTCCAACGATGAAGGATTGGCTGCCTCAGCCTTCGACAAGGCTTCGCTCTTTCCCAACAAATGCCATACTTGCCTTATGGCTAAGGAGAAGAAGGTACGTATTCGAGATACCCCCAAGTACTCTTCTTCTAGCGATGAGGAATCCTCCGATGATGAAGTAGATTACTCTGGTTTGTTTAAGGGGTTAGATAGAGCAAAAGTAGAAAAAATTAATGAATTAATTGATGCTCTAAATGAAAAGGATAGATTGTTAGAAAAGCAAGAAGACATTTTGTATGAGGAACATGACAAGTTTATTAATGTTCAAAAATCTCTTGCTTTAGAAATTAAGAGAAATAAAATGTTGTCTTCTGAGTTGTCTGCTTGTCATGAAACTGTCTCTAGTTTAAAGAATTTAAATGCTGAATTAAATGCTAAACTAGAGGAAGCAAACACAACTAGAACATGTGTAGAGCATGTTATTATTTGTAATAGATGTAAGAATTTTGATGTTGATGCCTGTGATGAACATCTTGCTTCTATTAATAAATTGAACAATGAGGTGGCAAGTCTTAATGTTCAACTTAAGACTTGCAAAGTTGAATTTGATAAATTAAAATTTGCTAGGGATGCCTACACTGTTGGTAGACACTCCTCAATTAAGGATGGACTTGGTTTTCGAAAGGAAACCAAGAACTTAACAAGCCAAAGGACTCCTGTTCTCAACAAGGAGAAAGGGAAGGCCCCATATGGCTAGTAGTCCTCAAAGGAACCATGCCTTTATTTATGATAGGAAAATTGCTAGCCATTCTCATTATAATAGGAGTTATGATCATGCTGCTTATGATTCACATGCTATGTTTGCCTCTAGTTCCACTTTTGTTCATGGTAGAAGTAGGCCTAGGAGAAATCATGTTGTGCATCATGCGCCTAGGAAAATGTGCAATGGACCTTCTACCATTTACCATGCTTGCAATACTTTATTTGTACTTTCATGTAAGAACACAAAAGTAGTTGCTAGGAAGTTGGGATCCAAATGCAAGGGAGACAAGACTTGTATTTGGGTTCCAAAAGTTATTGTGACTAACCTTGTAGGATCCAACAAGAGTTGGGTACCTAAAACCCAAGCTTAAATTGCCTTGCAGGTTTATGTATCCGGGGCTCAAGCTGGATTATCGACAGCGGATGCACAAACCACATGACGGGGAAGAAGAAGATGTTCACCTCCTACGTCAAGAACAAGGATTCCTAGGATACAATCATATTTGGAGATAGGAATCAAGGCAAGGTCAAAGGTTTGGGAAAGATAGCCATCACAAGCGAGCACTCCATTTCAAATGTATTTTTAGTAGTCGCTAGGATACAACCTTCTATCTGTAAGTCAAATGTGCCACATGGGTTACAATTGTCTATTTACAAATGTTGATGTATCTGTCTTTAGAAGGAGTGATGGTTCATTAGCGTTTAAGGGTGTATTAGATAGCAAGCTCTATTTAGTTGACTTTTTGAAAGAGAATGCCAGTCTAGATGCATGCTTAATCGCTAAGACTAATATGGGCTGGTTATGGCATCACCGTCTAGCACATATTGGGATGAAGAACCTTCATAAGCTTCTAAAGGGAGATTATGTGTTAGGACTAACCGATGTCTGTTTTGAGAAAGACAGACCTTGTGCAGCATGCCAGGCAGGGAAACAGGTGGGAAGCACTCATCACATCAAGAATGTGATGACAGCATCAAGACCACTGGAGCTTTTTCACATGGACCTCTTCGGACCCGTTGCCTACCTCAGCATTGGGGGAAGTAAGTATGGTCTTGTAATTATTGATGATTTTTCCCGCTTCACTTGGGTATTCTTTTTGCAGGACAAATTAGAAACCCAAGGGACCCTAAAGTGCTTCTTAAGGAGAGCTCAAAACGAATTTGAGCTAAAGGTGAAGAAGATAAGGAGCGACAATGGGTCCGAGTTCAAGAATCTACAAGTTGAAGAGTTTCTTGAGGAGGATGGCATCAAGCATGTGTTCTCCACTCCCTATACACCACAACAAAATGGTGTGGTAGAGAGGAAGAACAGGACGCTAATCGACATGGCGAGAATGATTGTTGGGGACTTATTCTCAAACGCTAAGAGTTAAGAACAAGGCAACATAAAAGTGTTAAATGTTAAAGTCCTTCGTCCTTCGAAGCATTATCTCCTTTCGGATATAATGAATTCCGGACGAAGGTCATGAAGGACAAACCTTCACAAGCACAATTAATGATGAAGGAGGATTCATACACAAGATATGAAAAAAATAATATAAACACTTTAAATGTTATTATCAACTTATTTTTATTTGCGTTACTATATTCACAATGACAAATTATAAATGTACCTTCGACTCGAAGGAAAGCAGGAGTACAAGCGTGACGTGAGAGTAAATGCCAAGTCAGCATGAACAGTACGGGAGTACTGTTCATCTATTTATAGGCAAGGGACGCAGCCCATGTAAAATTACATTCATGCCCTTTATATTTGCTAATAACTCTATAGTAATTCTTCGAGGTCTAATTTGCCTTTTCATCTTTAAGTCGGTTCCCCTTTTCCACTGTCATGCCGAAGCCTTCCTGTGCACAGCTTCGTGATCACCTTGTCCTTCGTCATAATCACCTTTCTTCTCGCTCAGGCTTCGTCTTGACCATGCTCTGTATGCTCATGATCCGAATCCGAAGATACCTGTTCACATATTTCACTTGGAAAACATTGTCAAATCATGTTTTTGAGGACCTTCGGAAGCCGAAGGCCCCCAACAGTAGCCCCTCGCAATATTAATTTGCTAGAATAATAAATTCAGATTGCGATATAGACGAAGGCCTGAAGCCGAAGGTCCGAAAAAACACCTTCCCTTTGCTAGAATAGCAATAGTCAATGACAAGTGGGGCCCTGCCACTTGCAACGTACTGGGCGTATAAATAAGAATGCACCGCGAGCACATTTAGCACGCTTTCTTGCCGTCGGCTCCTGCCTTCCTAATTTTTAGCTCTTTGCACACCAACGCTTGCCTGGCTTTTTACATTTTTAAGCTTCGTCTTTGAGAGCACTTTCCTAGCATTTTCGAAGATGTCTGAAGTCAAGAAAGCTGTCGCTGAGTCGAAGCTAAGCCTTTCCGAAGAGATGAATCTCAGCTTCCTTGAATCAATAGCAAAGACAAATACAGAGAAGATTACTAGGGAAATTTTAGAGGGTTTGTCTGAAGACACTGGTGATAGTGACAGCTATGATGTGGAAAGTGGCGGTGAAGATTCCGAAGATCGACCTTGGCGACCAAGCCATGCAGTTTTTGGAAAATCAAGCATTAAACAAAGCCATCTTGTCAATATGAGGGGTAGATATTTTCAGGATTTATCTATTGTAAGGGCTAACGAAGGAGAGAAAACTTGTCCGACTCCCGAGGAAAATGAAGTCGTGATATTCCGAAGCTTCTTTAAGGCTGGACTTCGGTTTCCTTTGAGCAGTTTCGTGGTAGAAGTTTTGAAGATATTTGAAATCTACCTCCATCAAATTACTCCCGAAGCAATCATAAGGATGGGAATCTTCGTATGGGCCATGAAGAGCCAAGGTTTGGAACCAAATGCAAAAAGTTTCTGAAGTATGCATGAGTTATTGTATGAGACGAAACCATGGGGTAAGGAGCAATATCACAATAATTTTGGCTGTTATAGCTTCGGTGCCCGCTCTGGGTCAAGCTGTCCCGTGCCAACTTTTTGGAGAAGATGGCCTGGGGACTGGATGAAGGAATGGTTCTATGTGAAGAATGACTTGAAAACGCGAGAAGATATTAAAGATATCATTATGCGCCCTATCTGGCAGTGCTTCGGCCTTCAATAACCGAAGGTGGAAATTGACGAAGCAGCCGAAGAATGCCGGAGAGCCTTCGGAGTAGTTTGCTCTTTCATCGGGACAAGGGATTTGATCCAAGAACACATTGCCTTCAGAGTATGGCCACTTGCAGAAAAGTGGGAAATGCCAAAGGAAACCGTCAGCGAACCTAACGAAGGTGGACTAGTTAGGTTAAAATTCACCTTCAAATATAGAGATAAGTTCGTCGAGCCAGATGACGACTGGCTGAAAAGTATTGAGGCCATAAGCGATGAGCTGCTTGGGTCATACTCGAAGGCAGAAAATACTGCACTGTCCACAGCCTTCGGAGGCCGGAAGAAGAAAAGGCTCAACCGAGTATTTGATGCTATTGGGTTCGTGTATCCTGACTACCGTTACCCAACATGGGGTCAAAAAAGGAAAGATACGGCGTCTGCGAAGGAAGTCGCCTCAGCCGCTCTTAGTGAGCCAGCGCCGAAGAGGAAAAAGATAAAGGTTCTTACGCACCGTCCACGCTATATTGAACCAGCCACAGTGCCCGAGTTTGTCGGTGAATCCTCTTCAGCCCCCAAAGCCAAGGAGCCGACTCCCCTGAAGAATATTGAAGAGCCGGTCACAATGCCGGAGATAAAGAAAATAGAAGAACCGAAGGTTAAAGAAACAAGGACATCTGAAATTTTAAGTCCTTCAACAAAAATTGAAGTACCAAAAAGCCAAAAGGGTCCAGCATTGACCCCCAAAAGAAAAAGGATGGTTAATGTACTGGATGTATTGGAGACAATAAGGTCTTCAAGCACTACTCCGAAGAAAATTGCCGAAACTCACGAAGTGCAAATCGAAGCCTTTGGTGCCGAAGCTTCAAAGCACCAAGCTGAGACTGAAGCTGGGCCTTCGGAGCCCGCCAAGGTAAAATCCTTGGAAACCAAAGAAACAGAAATAGCAGAACAAATTTTTGTTGAAGAAACTGGCACTGCCGCCCCCGAAGCCTTTTCCGAAGCTTCCAATTATATTTTACGACATGCTTCGGGGAAGGAGTTGACTGAAAAAGAAAAGCAGGAGGCTCAGTTCTATGCCCAAAGACTGAAATATCCCAAGGGGGCATTGATATTCAACGGCAGCGGAGAAGAAGACTTCTTGTATTGTCTCCCTGACATCAAGGAGATTTCAGTCTGTCGGGAGATGAGCAAAAGCTTCGGATTCCCAACACTAGAAGATGGGCTCTCAGTGTTGTCAAAGAACGAGCTGCCTGACAGCTTAGCGTACAATAGTTTAAAGGTGAAAGAATGAGATCTTTGTATTATTTCTTGAAACCAAAAATTTTCATTTTCTTAAACTTATTAACACACATTTTTTCCCAGGGCCTTATACTTAGCAATGCCCTCAGGGCACAAAAAGATGTCGAAGACGAAGGGTGTACCATAGCCTTGAGCAACCTTCGTTTCGAAGTAATTGAACTAAGGAACGAAGGTCTCGAAAAAGATAAAATATTACACTCGTTATTGAATAAAATAAAAGAAGACGAAGCTGCTTTCAAAGCTCAAGTTGAAGCTCAGAAGCGCAAAATTGAAGATCTTCGGAAACAACTAGTCAGAGCTAAAGAAGAGTGCACACTTGAAGAAGCAAAACTAGAAATTAGTGAACAATGGGCCAATCATTTAGAAAAAAACGTTGAAGAGCTTCGTGCATCCAAGAAAAAGTGTTATGAAAAATCTATAGAATGTGTTAAGAAAATAAGAACCAGCTTCGCCAGCGTCGGCGCATTCTCAAGTGAGGAGAACTTCATAAGGGGTGACCCCAAAGGCGCAATTGGATGGATCAACCACGAAGTTGAAGCTTTTGAAGAAGTTTTAAATAGTCGTGGAGACATATGTGCCTTTTCGGGTGCCAGGGGGATTGTTGGTGACTTGTTCTCAAATGCTAAGAGTCAAGAACAAGGCAACATAAAAAGTGTTAAATGTTAAAGTCCTTCATCCTTCAAGACATTATATCCCTTCGGATATAATGAATTTCAGACGAAGGTTATGAGGGAAAAGACCTTCGTAAGTCCAACATATGATAAAGGAGAATACATACATGGAATACGAACAATAACACAAATATTATTATCATCAATTTATTTCTATTTTGTATTATCAGAGTCATAATAACAAATTATAAATATACCTTTGGATTGTCGAAAAGTAAAGATACAGGCGTGATGCGAAAAGCAGATGCCAGATCAGCCTGAACAGTACGGGAATACTGTTCATCTATTTATAGGCACAGGGCGCAGCCCGTGGAGAATTACATTAATGCCCTTTACATTTATCAATAATTCTATAGTGATTCTTCGAGGTACAGTTTGCTTTTCGCCATATAAGTCGGTTCCCCTTTTCTGTTGTCATGCCGAAGCTTTTTCTGCGCATAGCTTCGTGATCATCTTATCCTTCGTTATGATCGCCTTCCGTCCTATTCAAGCTTCGTCTTGACCATATTCCTGTATACTCGTGGCCCAATTCCGAAGATACCTGTTCACATATTTCACTTGGAAAACATTGTCAAATCATATTTTTGAGGACCTTCGGAAGCCAAAGGCCCCCAACAGTAGCCCCTCGCAATATTAATTTACTGGAATGATAAATTCATATTGCGAGGGGCTACTGTTGGGGGCCTTCGGCTTCCGAAGGTCCTCAAAAATATGATTTGACAATGTTTTCCAAGTGAAATATGTGAACAAGTATCTTCGGAATTGGGCCACGAGTATACAGGAATATGGTCAAGACGAAGCTTGAATAGGATGGAAGGCGATCATAACGAAGGATAAGATGATCACGAAGTTATGCGCAGAAAAAGCTTCGACATGACAGCGGAAAAGGGAAACCGACTTATATGGTGAAAAGACAAACTAGACCTCGAAGAATCACTATAGAATTATTGATAAATGTAAAGGGCATTAATGTAATTCTCCACGGGCTGCGCCATGTGCCTATAAATAGATGAACAGTATTCCCGTACTGTTCAGGCTGATCTGGCATCTGCTTTTCGCATCACGCCTGTATCTTTACTTTTCGACAATCCAAAGGTACATTTATAATTTGTTATTATGACTCTGATAATACAAAATAGAAATAAATTGATGATAATAATATTTGTGTTATTGTTCGTATTCCATGTATGTATTCTCCTTCATCATATGTTGGACTTACGAAGGTCTTTTCCCTCATAACCTTCATCTGAAATTCATTATATCCGAAGGGATATAATGTCTTGAAGGACGAAGGACTTTAACATTTAACACTTTTTATGTTGCCTTGTTCTTGCACTGTGACCTTTGCTGTTGATTCCCTTTGTCATCACTTTGAGTAAAATTGTGAATTGACCTGACGTGCCTTGGATGGAATCTTCCTCCGAAGCCCCTGGTCATTTCGGAGAACCTGAATGCTTCCTCCCTTCTTTGGCGAAAATCATTGTCAGCTCGAATATACTCGTCCATCTTCTGGAGCAGCTTCTCCAAAGTTTGAGGAGGCTTTCTGGCAAAGTACTGAGCTGAAGGTCCCGATCGAAGCCCCTTGATCATGGCCTCAATGACAATTTCATTGGGCACTGTTGGTGCTTGTGCCCTCAGACGCAGGAACCTTCGGACATACGCCTGAAGATATTCTTCGTGGTCCTGGGTGCACTGGAATAAAGCTTGGGCAGTAACTGGCTTCGTTTGAAACCCTTGGAAGCTGATTATCAACATGTCCTTTAGCTTTTGCCATGAAGTGATTGTCCCTGGCCGAAGAGAGGAGTACCAGGTTTGTGCAACACTCCTGACAGCCATGACGAAAGACTTTGCCATGACCGTCGTGTTGCCACCATACGAAGATATGGTTGCTTCATAGCTCATCAAGAATTGCTTCGGGTCTGAATGACCGTCGTACATGGGGAGCTGAGGTGGCTTGTAAGACTGTGGCCAAGGTGTAGCCTGCAGTTCTGTTGACAGGGGAGAAGTATCATCAAAAGCAAAATTTCCATGATGGAAATCTTCATACCAGACGCCCTCGTTGTAGAAGCCCTCTTGATGAAGCTCTCTGTGCGGGGGCCTTTGATTCTGGTCATCTTGAGCAAGATGTCGAAGCTCTTCAGAGGCTTCATCTATCTGCCTTTGTAGATCAGCTAGACGAGCCATCTTTTCCTTCTTCCGTTGGACCTGTTGGTGGAGCATCTCCAAATTTTGGATTTCTTGATCCAAGTCGTCCTCCGGAGGCGTTGGACTAGTGGCCTTCCTCTTCTGGCTTCGGGCCTCCCTGAGAGAAAGGACATCCTGATTGGGATCCAGCGGCTACAGAGTAGCAGCCCCTGCGGCTGAAGTTTTCCTCGGCGGCATGACGAAGGTGATGCTTGCCGAAGATGTTCAAAACTCAAAAAATGGACGTGAGTTCACCGGAGGTGGGCGCCAATGTTGGTGACTTGTTCTCAAATGCTAAGAGTCAAGAACAAGGCAACATAAAAGTGTTAAATGTTAAAGTCCTTCGTCCTTTAAGACATTATATCCCTTCGGATATAATGAATTTCAAACGAAGGTTATGAGGGAAAAGACCTTCGTAAGTCCAACATATGGTGAAGGAGAATACATACATGGAATACGAACAATAACACAAATATTATTATCATCAATTTATTTCTATTTTGTATTATCAGAGTCATAATAACAAATTATAAATGTACCTTTGGATTGTCGAAAAGTAAAGATACAGGCGTGATGCGAAAAGCAGATGCCAGATCAGCCTGAACAGTACGGGAATACTGTTCATCTATTTATAGGCACAGGGCGCAGCCCGTGGAGAATTACATTAATGCCCTTTACATTTATCAATAATTCTATAGTGATTCTTCGAGGTCCAGTTTGTCTTTTCACCATATAAGTCGGTTCCCCTTTTCTGCTGTCATGCCGAAGCTTTTTCTGCGCATAGCTTCGTGATCATCTTATCCTTCGTTATGATCGCCTTCCGTCCTATTCAAGCTTCGTCTTGACCATATTCCTGTATACTCGTGCCCAATTCCGAAGATACCTGTTCACATATTTCACTTGGAAAACATTGTCAAATCATATTTTTGAGGACCTTCGGAAGCCGAAGGCCCCCAACAGGGATTGCCACTATTTTGGAGAGGAAAGGCTGTGACCATGTGAAATTTTTGGCACAATCCGAAGCCGCCTTGTCTTCTGAAGATGTAAAAGACCCCTTGGCCGAAGCGAGCCTGGTCGGTGGAAAATTTTTCACCGACATCTGGGACAATGGTGGCCGGGAGATGGCCCAAGAAATTATACGAAAGAGCGAGAAAGGTATTCATGACGCTAGAAAAGTAGCAGAGACCGCTGAGAAAAGTGCGGATGTCGAAGTGCAAATAGGTATTGACTAGCAGTTTTTGGTTCTGTTGTAATTTTTTGATTTCGAACTTGTTTACGCTTTGTAACACAGCCGCACTTTCTCGCCCCTCAGAGCCTGCCAAGCCATCGACGGACCCCCACGTGAAGGGGGACGACGAAATTAGAAAAATGGCTGAAGCTATCATGGATAAAGTTGTTGATCAACTACTGAACGAAGCTGCAGAAGTAGTTCTAAGGGAAGACTAGATGTTATTGTAAAAACATTTGAAATGTAATATTTATTGAACATGTGTAATATTTTGTAACCTTGAATGTAATATATAAGCTATTTATGGTTCAATTCTTTACGATGCATGAAACTTTACATACATACCGTTTTTGAGCCTTCGGCGAAAAAAACACCTTCCCTTCTTTTCATGCTTCGTAAATAATATCCGTATTTTCATAAAAACATCCAATCTTCATAAAATCAATAACCGATAGATCTTTTCATTTCAGAGTTTGACGAAGGTATGCTTCTTCAATATTTACTTTTTTTGCCTTGGCACTGTTTCTTCGAAACAATCTCCAAATATCAACATCAATCCCCTTCTTGCGTCATTGATGCAATATGATGTATGATGTTATGCTATGCAAATGATGTGATGATGTGATGTTATGCAAAATGATATTTGCCGAAGATCGACGTTTATTTTTCACTCTAAGCCTCCCTTAGGAGCTTCTTCGCCTTTTACTTCAGCGGAATCAGCGTTTATTTTTCGCTGTAAGCCTCCCTTAGGAGCTTCTTCGCCTTTTACTTTTAGCGGTATTAGCGTTTATTTTTCGCTGTAAGCCTCCCTTAGGAGCTTCTTTGCCTTTTACTTTCAGTGGTATCAGTGTTTATTTTTCGTTGTAGGCTCTGCATTCCCTTCGGAACGACTTTTGAGCAGAAAACTTACGCTGCGCTCCCTTAGGAACGACTTTTTGTTATTTCAGAAATTCTCCTTGTAACCATAAATTCTTATGCTTCGGCAACTCCGCTATTCTGTGGAGAAGGTATATTTTTACTATGGCGAAAACAAAACTATTACAAGATATTAAAAAACGATAAAAACACTTAGGCTTTCAATAATTGTTCCTTATTAAAAAGAAAATGATACTGAATGTAAAAACTGCTGCTGAGGTAGGATATTTGTTAGTAAATATGCTTCGATTCTGGCACAGTACTATTGACTGTGCGAGCTTCGGACTCTTCTCTGAAGTCCCGTTGGAGGTGGGTATGCTGACTCCCTTCTGGCTGCTGGCCTCGTTGCATTGGTGGTGGAGGAGGAGGCTGTTGCCAGGATGCCTGAGGTTGGCTTGCCGAAGCGATAGAAGCTGCAGGGTGGTTGCCTACATACTCTGAAATGTAAGGCGAATGGTACGAAGCAGTGTGCATAACTTGCTTCGGCTGGCTCTGTTGGGCTACAGCTTCTGCTATCTCATTTTGTTTCTAGATGGTAACATGGCACATCCTGGTGGTATGGCCCTTGTCCTCACCGCAGAATAGGCAATAAATCTTCCTGGGTTGATCCCCAAATCTCCCTCCAAAGCCCCTAGCACCTCTGCCCCTTGGAGCTGGAGGCCGAGGATAGCTCTGCTGCTGCCCCGAAGCCTGGGAGGAATATTGCGGCCTCTGCTGCTGGCTTCCCCTGTCATCATTCTAAGTGGAATGAATCGATCTGACATGTCTGGGATGAATTCTCCCTCCGAAGCCCCTGGCTATTTCGGAGAACCTGTAAGCTTCCTCCCTTCTTTGTCGAAAATCATTGTCAGCGCGGATGTATTCATCCATCTTCTGAAGCAATTTCTCCAGAGTCTGAGGGGGCTTTCTAGCGAAGTATTGGGCTGAAGGTCCCGGCCGAAGCCCCTTAATCATGGCCTCAATAACAATTTCATTGGGCACTGTTGGCGCTTGTGCCCTCAGGCGTAAGAATCTTCGGACATACGCCTGAAGATATTCTTCGTGATCTTGGGTGCACTGAAATAAAGCTTGAGCGGTGACCGACTTCGTTTGAAACCCTTGGAAACTGGTGATCAGCATATCCTTCAGCTTCTGCCATGATGTGATTGTTCCTGGCCGAAGGGAGGAGTACCAGGTTTGTGCAACATTCTTGACAGCCATGATGAAAGACTTCACCATAACTGCAGTATTGCCACCATAGGAAGATATTGTTGCTTCGTAGCTCATCAGAAACTGCTTCGGATATGAGTGGCCGTCGTACATGGGGAGTTGAGGTGGCTTGTAGGACGGAGGCCAAGGTGTAGCCTGCAGTTCTGCTGACAGAGGAGAAGCATCATCAAAAGCAAAATTTCCATGATGGAAATTCTCATACCAGTCATCTTCGTTGAAGAAGCCCTCTTGATGAAGCTCTCTGTGCTGAGGCCTTCGGTTCTGCTCATCTTGAGTAAGATGGCGAACTTCTTCAGAGGCTTCGTCTATCTGCCTTCGCAGATCAGCCAGCCTAGCCATCTTTTCCTTCTTCCTTTGCACCTGCTGATGGAGCATCTCCATATTTCTGATTTCTTGGTCCAAGTCGTCCTCCTGAGGCGTTGGACTGATGGCCTTCCTCTTCTGGCTTCGGGCCTCCCGAAGAGAGAGGGTCTCCTGGTTGGGGTCCAGCGGCTGCAGAGCGGCAACCCCTATTGCTAAAGCTTTATTTGGCGGCATGACGAAGGTCTATGCTTGCCGAAGGTGTTCGAAACTCAAAAAGTGGAAGTGAGTTCATCGGAGGTGGGCGCCAATGTTGGGGACTTGTTCTCAAACGCTAAGAGTTAAGAACAAGGCAACATAAAAGTGTTAAATGTTAAAGTCCTTCGTCCTTCAAAGCATTATCTCCTTTCGGATATAATGAATTCCGGACGAAGGTCATGAAGGACAAACCTTCACAAGCACAATTAATGATGAAGGAGGATTCATACACAAGATATGAAAAAAATAATATAAACACTTTAAATGTTATTATCAACTTATTTTTATTTGCGTTACTGTATTCACAATGACAGATTATAAATGTACCTTCGGCTCGAAGGAAAGCAGGAGTACAAGCGTGACGTGAGAGTAAATGCTAAGTCAGCGTGAACAGTATGGGAGTACTGTTCATCTATTTATAGGCAAGGGACGCAACCCATGTAAAATTACATTCATGCCCTTTATATTTGCTAATAACTCTATAGTAATTCTTCGAGGTCTAATTTGCCTTTTCATCTTTAAGTCGGTTCCCCTTTTCCACTGTCATGCCGAAGCCTTCCTGTGCACAGCTTCGTGATCACCTTGTCCTTCGTCATAATCACCTTTCGTCTCGCTCAGGCTTCGTCCTGACCATGCTCTGTATGCTCATGATCCGAATCCGAAGATACCTGTTCACATATTTCACTTGGAAAACATTGTCAAATCATGTTTTTGAGGACCTTCGGAAGCCGAAGGCCCCCAACAATGATGCTTAGAGAGTTCAAGACACCCGAGCGGTTTTGGTCAGAAGCTGTGAACATAGCCTGTCACGGTATAAACAGGCTCTATTTACATCACCTTCTCAAGAAGACCTCCTACGAACTCCTAACCGGTAACAAACCCAATGTCTCTTACTTTCATGTATTTGGGAGCAAATGCTACATTCTGGTAAAGAAAGGTAGACATTCTAAATTTGCTCACAAGGCAGTAGAAGGGTTTTTACTAGGGTATGACTCAAATACAAAGACGTATAGGGTCTTCAACAAATCATCAGGATTGGTTGAAGTCTCTAGCGACGTTGTATTTTATGAGACTAATGCCTCTCCAAGAGAGCAAGTTGATCTTGATGACATAGATGAGGATGAAGTTCCGACGGCCGCAATGCGTACAATGGCGATAAGTGATGTGCGACCACAGGAACAACAGGAGCAAGATCAACCATCTTCCTCGACAATGGTGCATTCCCCAACTCAAGACGGTGAACAGGTACCTCAAGAAGAGGGGCAGGATCAAGGGGGGGCACAAGAAGAACAGGTTATGGAGGAAGAAGCATCATGGGTCCCTCCAACTCAAGTCCGAGCGACGATCCAAAGACATCACCCCGTCGATCAGATTCTGGGTGACATCAGCAAGGGAGTAACTACTCGCTCAAGATTAGCAAATTTCTGTGAGCATTACTCGTTTGTCTCTTCTATTGAGCCTTTCAGGGTAGAAGAGGCCTTGCAGGATCTGTACTGGGTGTTGGCCATGCAGGAAGAGCTCAACAACTTCAAACGAAATGAAGTCTGGAGCCTGGTGCCACATCCAAAGCAAAACGTTGTGGGAATCAAGTGGGTGTTCCGCAATAAGCAAGACGAGCATGGGGTGGTGACAAGAAACAAGGCTCGACTTGTGGCAAAAGGTTATGCCCAAGTCACAGGTTTGGATTTTGTGGAGACTTTTGCTCCTATGGCTAGGTTAGAGTCCATTCGAATTTTATTAGCCTATGTCGCTCACCATTCTTTTAGGCTATACCAAATGGACATGAAGAGCGCTTTCCTCAATGGGCCAATCAAGGAGGAGGTATACGTGGAACAACCCCCTGGCTTTGAGGATGACAGGTATCCCGACCATGTCTATAAGCTTTCTACGACGCTCTATGGACTTAAGCAAGCCCCAAGAGCACGGTATGAATGCCTTAGAGATTTCCTAACTGTTCATGCTTTCAAGGTTGGGAAAGCTGATCCTACTCTTTTTACAAAGACTTGTGATGGTGATCTCTTTGTGTGCCAAATTTATGTCGTTGACATAATATTTGGTTCTACTAATCAAAAGTCTTGTGAGGAGTTTACCAGGGTGATGATGCAAAAGTTCGAGATGTCGATGATGGGCGAGTTGACCTACTTCCTTGGATTCCAAGTGAAGCAACTCAAGGACGACACCTTCATCTCCCAAATGAAGTACACTCAGGATCTTCTCAATAGGTTTGGGATGAAGGATGCCAAGCCCGCGAAGACACCGATGGGAACTAACGGGCATATTGACCTCAACAAAGGAGGTAAGTCCGTTGATCAAAAGGCATACCGGTCAATGATAGGTTCATTACTTTGTCTTTGTGCTAGTAGACCGGACATTATGCTTAGTGTATGCATGTGTGCTAGATATCAATCCGACCCCAAGGAATGTCATCTTGTGGCCGTTAAGCGAATTCTTAGGTATTTAATTTCTACGCCTTGCTTCAGGATCTGGTATCCAAATGGGTCTACCTTTGACTTGATTGGATACTCAGACTCCGATTATGCCGGGTGCAAGGTTGATAGGAAGAGTACATCAGGGACGCGCCAATTTCTAGGAAGGTCCCTGGTGTCCTGGAGTTCCAAGAAACAAACATCCGTTGCCCTATCCACCGCTGAGGCCGAGTACGTTGCTGCATGACAATGTTGCGTGCAACTACTTTGGATGAGACAAACCCTCCGGGACTTTGGCTACAATCTGAGCAAAGTCCCACTCCTATGTGACAATGAGAGTGCAATCCGCTTAGCGGATAATCCTGTTGAACACAGCCGCACTAAGCACATAGACATCCGGCATCACTTCCTGAGAGACCACCAGCAAAAGGGAGATATCGATGTGTACCACATTAGCACTGAGAACCAGCTAGCCGATATCTTCACTAAGCCTTTAGACGAGAAAAGGTTTTGCAGATTGTGTAGTGAGCTAAATGTCTTAGATTCGCGTAACTTGGATTGATCTATAGCATACATGTGTTCTATGCCTTTAATCATGTTACTTTGTGCATTTAAATCAATTATTGTTTGTTTGTGGTACTCAAGTTGTACAAGTCATCTCCGGACCTCACAAGTCCGTATGCAAATGTTGCATATATTTAGGGGGAGATGTCCTACAACTTGATCCCTTTGAGACTAATTTGTTTGTTTGAGTACACTTGATGTAATCTCTACGGTGCATTGAAAAGGAAAATAAACTTGAACGACGCAAAGACTTCCACTACACTCCGGTATTAGTGTATTTAATTCCAAGTTCATACTTGAGCTCTCATTGCCTTTTTGCTCTTAATTGACATTTTTGGTGAGGCAATAGGGTTAAAAGGGCAAAAAATGATCCCATTTTGGTGCTTAATGCCAAAGGGGGAGAAATTAAGGCCAAAGCAAATGGATCAGCCAACCACTTGTGAATTTCAAAAACACTAGAGTCAGAATTTGTGTTTTGTCCAAAATGCTCTTATTGCAAAATTTGGTCTATTATGGGGGAGTTTTTTGGCACTTGATCAATTTTACTCGTGAAATATCTCTCTATTTGCTCAAACAAGTGAGTTTGACTTAGAGATAGGAAAAAGAATTTGATTTGCAAAAACAAACCAAGTGGTGGCAAAGAGTGATCCAAATATGTCAAACCATAAGCAAAAATAATTTGGTCTTCATTTACATTGATGTTGCACTTCTTTTTGTTGCTTTTTGATGTGTTGGCATAAATCACCAAAAAGGGGGAGATTGAAAGGGAAATGTGCCCTTGGGCAATTTCTATAAGTATTTTGGTGATTAGATGCCCAACACATATTAATTGAGTCCTCATGTGCTAAATGTGTGAAAAGTGCAAATCAAGATACAAGGTATGTTTCTAGACTTAGTACATTGCTTTTGAGTACTAACATGGTTATCTAAGTGCTAGAAACAGTGCTGAGAAGAGAAGAAATGAATTGGAAAAGAGTTGGACTCCAACTCGGCCTGGCACACTGGACTGTCCGGTGGTGCTGGCCCACGGTGAACCGGCTGTTCTCGGGAATCGACGGAGGTGTATGGCTATAATTCACCGGACTGTCCGGTGAGTCATCCGCGACGAACTTGTCGCTCTAGGGAAAAGAAAAAGGCAATGTGGCTAAAATTCATCGGACTGTCCGGTGGTGCACCGGACTGTCTGGTGAGCCAACAGCTCCAGCAGCAATGGTCGCCCGCGTGATCAACGCGTGACACGTGGCTCGCTCCGACGGTCGGCTGGGTGCATCAGACTATCCGATGTGCACTGGACAGTGTCCGGTGCGCCAACTGGCGAGAGCACCTAGAGGGGGGTGAATAGGTGATCCTGTAAAATCAAACACTAAATAGCCACAAAACTTAGTTATAGAAGTGTTAGTGCGACTAAGTAGTTTTGAGGCAAGTTCTTGAGGACAAAACAATCACAGAGAAAGCAACAAAAGAGGCACGCGATTTTATCCCGTGGTTCGGCCAAGTAACACTTGCCTACTTCCACGTTGTGGCGTCCCAATGGACGAGGGTTGCACTCAACCCCTTTCAAGCGATCCAAAGATCAACTTGAATATCATGGTCTTTTCTTTTAGTATCTTTTCCCGTTTGTGAGGAATCTCCACAATTTGGAGTCTCTCGCCCTTACAATTGAGATCACAAAGAAGGCACAGAGTAAGGTTGGGAAGAGCAACACACACAAGACTCAAATCTGCAGCACAACCACGCACATAAGTCACGACTTGAGCTCGAAACACAACACATGGAGTTCGCGACTCAAATGGAGCTCAAATCACTAACACAATGAAGCGAATGCGCGGGAGTCGAGTCTGGATGCTTTAGAGTATTAGAGAATGCTTGGTGTTGTCCTCCATGCGCCTAGGGGTCCCTTTTATAGCCCTAAGGCAGCTAGAAGCCGTTGAAGACCAACTTGGAAGGCCAATCTTGCCTTCTGTCGAGTGGTGCACCGGACAGTCCGGTGCGCCACCGGACAGCTACTGTAGCCTGTCCGGTGCTCGATTTCCTTCCAAATCGGGCGCAGTCGACCGTTGCACCTCCGGGCCCGTTGGCGTACCGGACACTATCCGGTGCATCCTGCCAACCGTGGGAGCTGTCACGCGTCGCCGCAGATTTCACGGCCGACCGTTGGCGCTGGCGACCATTGGCTCACCGGACAGTCTGGTGCACCACCGGACAGTCCGGTGAATTTTAGCCGTACGCCGCTGATCCTTTTCCCAAGAGTGACGAGTTCGCCACGGATGACTCACCGGACAGTCTGGTGAATTTTAGTCGTACACCGCCATCGATTCCCGAGAGCAGCCATTTCACCGGAGACCAGCCTGGCGCACCGAACACTGTCCGGTGCACCACCGGACAGTCCGGTGTGCCAGACCAAGCTGGACTTTGGCTGCACACAGCCAAGTCTTTTGCAATTCGATTCTCTTCTTCTCAGCACTGTTTCTAGCACTTAGATAACCATATTAGTATTTAAAAACAATGTACTAAGTCTAGAAACATACCTCATGCCTTGATTTGCACTTTTCTCACATTTAGCACACAAGAAACCAATCAAGATGTGTTGGACATTTAATCACCAAAATACTTATAGAAATTGCCCAAGGGCATATTTCCCTTTCAATCTCCCCCTTTTTGGTGATTTATGCCAACACATCAAAAAGCAACAAAAGAAGTGCAAAATCAATGCAATTGAAGACCAAATTGTTTTTGACTATAATTTGGCATATTTGGATCGCTTTTTGCAACCACTTGGTTTGTTTTTCGAATCAAATTCATTTTCCTATCTCTAAGTCAAACACACTTGTTTGGGCACATATAGAGTTATTCCAAGAGTAAAATTGATCAAGTGCTAAAAACTCCCCTTTTTCCCATAATCAAAATTCTCCCTCGCAAGTGACCAAATTTTGCAATAGGAGCATTTTAGGCAAACCAAAAATTCTAACTCTATTATTTTCAAAATTTACAAGTGGTTGGCTGATCCATTTGCTTTGGCCTTAATTTCTCCCCCTTTGGCATTAAGCACCAAAACGGGATCATTTTTGGCCCCTTAACCCCATTGCCTTACCACAAATGTCAATTAAGAGCAAAAGGCAAATAGAGAATAAGAATGAACTTGGAATGAAATACACCAATACCGGAGTGCAGTGGAAGTCTTTGCATCGTCCAAGTCCATTTTCCCTTTCAATGCATCTTTGAGACTACATCAAGAGTACTCAAACAAACAGGTTAGTCTCAAAGGGTCAACTTGTAACACATCTCCCCCTTAATATGTGCATCATTCGCATATGGACTTGTGAGGTCCGGGGATCACTTGTACAACTTGAGCACCATAAATAACAATAATTGATTGAAATGCATAGAGTAACATGAGCAAAGGCATAGAACACATGTATGCTATAGATCAATCCAAGTTACGCGAATCTAAAACATTTAGCTCACTACGCAACCTTCAAAACCTTTTCTCATCTAAAGGCTTGGTGAAGATATCGGCTAGCTGGTTCTCGGTGTTAATATGATACACCTCGATATCTCCCTTTTGCTGGTGGTCTCTCAGGAAGTGATGCTGGATGTCTATGTGCTTAGTGCGGCTGTGTTCAATAGGATTATCCGCCATGCGGATTACACTCTCATTGTCACATAGGAGTGGGACTTTGCTCATATTGTAGCCTAAGTCCTGGAAGGTTTGCCTCATCCAAAGTAGTTGCGTGCAACACTATCCTGCGGCAACATACTCGGCCTCAGCGGTGGATAGGGCAATGGATGTCTGTTTCTTTGAACTCCAGGACACCAGGGACCTTCCTAGAAATTGGCACGTCCCCGATGTGCTCTTCCTATCAAACTTGCACCCGACATAATCGGAGTCTGAGTATCCAATCAAGTCAAAGGTAGACCCCTTTGGATACCAGATCCCGAAGCAAGGCGTAGAAACTAAGTATCTAAGAATTCGCTTAACGACCACAAGGTGAAATTCCTTGGGGTCAGATTGATATCTAGCACACATGCATACACTAAGCATGATGTCCGGTCTACTAGCACATAAATAAAGCAATGAACCTATCATGGACTGATATGCCTTTTGATCAATGAACTTACCTCCTTTGTTGAGGTCAACATGCCCGTTGGTTCCCATCGGTGTTTTCGCGGGCTTGGCGTCCTTTATCCCAAACCGCTTGAGAAGATCTTGTGTGTACTTCGTTTGGGAGACGAAGGTGTCGTCCTTGAGTTGCTTCACTTGGAACCCAAGAAAGCAGGTCAACTCGACCATCATCGACATCTCGAACTTTTGTGTCATCACCCTGCTAAACTCCTCACAAGACTTTTGATTAGTAGAACTAAATATTCTGTCATCGACATAAATTTGGCACACGAAGAGATCACCATTGCATGTCTTTGTGAAAAGAGTGGGATCGGCTTTCCCAACCTTAAAAGCATTAGAAATTAAGAAATCTCTAAGGCATTCATACCATGCTCTTGGGGCTTGCTTAAGTCCATAGAGCGCCTTAGAGAGCTTATACACGTGGTCGGGATACCTATCATCCTCAAAGCCAGGGGGTTGTTCCACGTATACCTCCTCCTTGATTGGCCCGTTGAGAAATGCGCTCTTTACATCCATTTGAAACAACCTGAAAGAGTGGTGAGTGGCATAGGCTAATAAAATTCGAATAGACTCTAGCCTAGCCATAGGAGCAAAAGTCTCCTCGAAATTCAAACCTGCGACTTGGGCATAACCTTTTGCCACAAGTCGAGCCTTGTTTCTTGTCACCACCCTGTGCTCGTCTTGCTTGTTGCGGAACACCCACTTGGTTCCCACAACATTTTGCTTTGGACATGGCACCAGGCTCCAAACTTCATTTCTCTTGAAGTTGTTGAGCTCTTCCTGCATGGCCAACACCCAATCCGGATCCTGCAAGACCTCTTCTACCCTGAAAGGCTCAATAGAAGAGACAAACGAGTAATGCTCACAAAAGTTAGCTAATCTTGAGCAAGTAGTTACTCCCTTGCTGATGTCACCCAGAATCTGGTCGACGGGGTGATGTCGTTGGATTGTTGCTGGACTTGAGTTGGAGGGACCTGTGGTGCTTCTTCCTCCATCACTTGATCTTCTTGTGCTCCCCCTTGATCATGCCCTTCTTCTTGAGGAACCTATTCATCATCTTGAGTTGGGGGTTGCACCATTATCAAGGAAGATGGTTGATCTTGTTCCTGTAATTCCTGTGGTCGCACATCACCTATTGCCATCGTGCGTATTGCGACCGTCGGAATTTCTTCTTCATCTACATCTTCAAGATCAACTTGCTCTCTTGGAGAGCCATTAGTCTCATCAAATACAACATCACTAGAGACTTCAACCAATCCCGAAGATTTGTTTAAGACCCTATACGCCTTTGTATTTGAGTCATATACTAGAGACTTCAACCAAATACACGAAAGTAAGAGACATTGGGTTTGTTACCGGTAAGGAGTTCATAGGAGGTCTTTTTGAGAAGGCGATGCAGATAGAGCCGGTTTATGGCGTGGCAAGCTGTGTTCACAGCTTCCGACCAAAATCGCTCGGGCGTCTTGAACTCTCCAAGCATCATTCTTGCCATGTCGATAAGCGTCCTGTTCTTCCTCTCTACCACACCGTTTTGTTGTGGTGTGTAGGGAGCGGAGAACTCGTGCTTGATGCCTTCCTCCTCAAGATACTCCTCCACTTGCAGATTCTTAAACTTGGACCCGTTGTCGCTTCTTATCTTTTTCACCTTGAGCTCAAATTCGTTTTGAGCCCTCCTTAAAAAGCACTTTAGGGTCCCTTGGGTTTCTGATTTGTCCTGCAAAAAGAATACCCAAGTGAAGCGAGAAAAATCATCAACAATAACAAGACCATACTTACTTCCCTGGATGCTAAGGTAGGCAACGGGTCCAAAAAGATCCATGTGAAGAAGCTCCAGTGGTCTTGATGTTGTCATCACATTCTTGCTGTGATGAGTGCTTCCCGCCTGTTTTCCTACCTGACATGCTGCACAAGGTATTGAGAGCACCTAGAGGGGGGATGAATAGGTGATCCTGTAAAATTTCAACACTAGATAGCCACGAGCTTGGTTATAAAGATGTTAGTGTAATAGAACCAAGTGGCTATAGAACGAGCTCTTGTGAATCACAATAATCACAGAGAAAGACAACACAAGAGACACAGCGGTTTATCCCGTGGTTCGGCCAAGTATAACACTTGCCTACCTCCACGTTGTGGCGTCCCAATGGACGAGGGTTGCACTCAACCCCTTTCAAGTGATCCTATGATCAACTTGAATACCACGGTATTCTTCCTTATAGTTTTCTTCCCGTTTGCGAGGAATCTCCACAAGTTGGAGCCTCTCGCCCTTACAAGATTGTTCACAAAGAAGCACGGAAGTAAGGTTGGGAAGAGCAACGCACACTAGAATTAAATCCACACAGCAAACACGCACTCAAGTGAGAAAATGAGCACACAAAACACGCGCGGGGAGTTTACAACTCGAAAAGTACTCTAATCTCAAGAACGATGAACGATTACGTGAAAGTGAGAACTAGAAGTCTTGGAATGCTTAGAGTGTGCTTGGGTGACTCCTCCATGTGCCTAGGGGTCCCTTTTATAGCCCCAAGGCAGCTAGGAGCCGTTGGAGGCAATCTTGGAAGGCTAATCTTGCCTTCTGTCGGGTGGCGCACCAGACAGTCCGGTGCGTCACCGGACAGTCACTATAGCTGTCCGGTGCGCGATCTCCTTCCTTTTCTGGCGCATCCGACTGTTGCAGATTCGTGGCAGTTGGCACACCGGACACTGTCCGGTGCCCCCTGCCGACTGTTGGCGCGGGCCACGCGTCGCCCGCGGATTGCACGGCCGACCGTTGCGCAGTCGACCGTTGGCTCACCGGACAGTCTGGTGCACCACCGGACAGTCCGGTGAATTTTAGTCGTACGCCGTTGAACTTTTCCCGAGAGCGACAACTTCGCCGCGGATGACTCACCGGATAGTCTGGTGCACCACCGGACCGTTCGGTGAATTATAGCCGTACGCCGCCGTCGAGTCCCGAGAGCGGCCTGTTCACCGGAGACTGGCCTAGCGTACCGGACACTGTCCGGTGCACCCAGACCGAGCTGGAGTTGGCTGTACACAACCAACTCTTTTCCAATTACTTTTCTCCTGTTTCTAGCACTTAGACACAATATATTAGTACCCAAATCAATGTACTAAGTCTAGAAACGTACCTTGTTATATGATTTGCACTTCTTCAATCTTTGGCACAAATTAACACTTAGAGAATAGGTGTTGGGCACTTAATCACCAAAACACTTTAGAAATGGCCCAAGGGCACATTTCCCTTTCAATCTCTCCCTTTTTGGTGATTTATGCCAACACATCCAAAAGCAACCAAAAGAAGTGCAATATCAATGCAAAAGAGAACCAAATTGTTTTTTACTCTGATTTGGCATATTTGGATCATACTTTGCCACCACTTGGTTTGTTTTTGCAAATCAAATTCATTTTCCTATCTCTACACCAAACTCACTTGTTTGGGCACAAAGAGAGATAATCCAAGAGTAAAATTGATTAAGAGCCAAAAACTCCCCCTTTTCCCATAGTCATAAATTCTCCCCACAAGAGACCAAATTTTGCAACAAGAGTGTTTTGGACAAATCAAAAAGTTCTAACTCTACTCTTTTCGAAATTTCACAAGTGGTAGCTGATCCATTTGCTTTGGCCTTAATTTCTCCCCATTTAGCATTAAGCACCAAAACGGGATCATTCTTGGCCCTTTAACCCCATTGCCTCACCAAAATTGTCAATTAAGAGCAAAAAGGCAATAAGAGCATAGATATGAACTTGGAGTTAGTACCGGAGTGCAGTGGAAGTCTTTGCAAGGTCCAAGTTCACCTTTCCCTTTCAATTCACTTTTGAGACTAAATCAAGTAAACTCAAACACAAAAGTTAGTCTCAAAGGGTCAAGTTGTAGCATGCCTCCCCCTAAATAAGTGCATCACTTGCAAATGGACTTGTGAGGTCCGGGGATCATGTGTACAACTTGAGCACCACAAATGAACAAAAATAGATTGAAATGCATAAATTAACATGATCACAGGCATAAAACACATGTATGCTATAGATCAATCCAAGTTACGCAAATCTAAGACATTTAGCTCACTACGCAACCTGCAAAACCTTTTCTCATCTAAAGGCTTGGTGAAGATATCGGCTAGCTGGTTCTCGGTGTTAACATGGTACACCTCGATATCCCCCTTTTGTTGGTGGTCCCTCAGAAAGTGATGCCGAATGTCTATGTGCTTAGTGCAGATGTGTTCAACAGGATTATCCGCCATGCGGATTGCACTCTTATTGTCACATAGGAGTGGGACATTGTTCAGATTGTAGCCAAAGTCCCAGAGGGTTTGCCTCATCCAAAGTAGTTGCGCGCAACACTGTCCTACGGCAACATGCTCGGCCTCAGCGGTGGATAGGGCAACAGAAGTTTGTTTCTTTGAGCTCCACGACACCAGGGACCTTCTTAGGAATTGGCACGTCCCTGATGTACTTTTCCTGTCAACCTTGCATCCAGCATAATCGGAGTCTGAATCTCCAATTAAGTCAAAGGTAGACCCCTTTGGATACCAGATCCCGAAGCAAGGCGTAGCAACTAAATATCTAAGAATCCGCTTAACGACCACAAGTTAACATTCCTTGGGTCGGATTGATATCTAGCACACATGAATACACTAAGCATAATATCTGGTCTACTAGCACATAAATAAAGTAATGAACCTATCATAGACCGGTATGCCTTTTGATCAATGGACTTACCTCCTTTGTTGAGGTCGACATGTCCGTCGGTTCCCATTGGTGTCTTTGCGGGCTTGGCGTCCTTCATCCCAAACCGCTTGAGAAGGTCTTGCGTGTACTTTGTTTGTGAGATGAAGGTGTCGTCCTTGAGTTGCTTCATTTGGAACCCAAGGAAGTAGTTCAGCTCTCCCATCATTGACATCTCAAATTTCTTTGTCATCACCCTACTAAACTCCTCACAAGACTTTTGATTAGTAGAACCAAATATTTTGTCATCGACATAAATTTGGCACACAAAAAGATCACCATCACAAGTCTTAGTGAAAAGAGCGGGATCGGCTTTCCCAACCTTAAAAGCATTTGCAATTAAGAAATCTCTAAGGCATTCGTACCATGCTCTTGGGGCTTGCTTAAGTCCATAGAGCGCCTTAGAGAGCTTATACACATGGTCGGGGTACCGTTCATCCTCAAAGCCAGGGGGTTGCTCCACGTACACCTCCTCCTTGATTGGCCCATTGAGGAAAGCGCTCTTCACATCCATTTGGAACAACCTAAAAGAGTGGTGAGTGGCATAGGCTAATAGAATGTGAATAGACTCTAGCCTAGCCACAGGAGCAAAAGTCTCCTCGAAATCCAAACATGCGACTTGGGCATAACCTTTTGCCACAAGTCGAGCCTTGTTTCGTGTCACCACCCCGTGCTCGTCTTGCTTGTTGCGGAACACCCACTTGGTTCCCACAACGTTTTGCTTTGGACATGGCACCAGGCTCCAAACTTCATTCCTTTTGAAGTTGTTGAGCTCTTCCTGCATGGCCAACACCTAGTCCAGATCCTGCAAGGCCTCTTCTACCCTGAAAGGCTCAATAGAAGAGACAAACGAGTAATGCTCACAAAAGTTAGCTAATCTTGAGCTAGTAGTTACTCCCTTGCTTATATCACCCAAAATCTGGTCGACGGGGTGATTCTTTTGAATCGTCGCTCGGACTTGAGTTGGAGGGGCCCGTGGTACTTCTTCCTCCACAATTTGTTCTTCTTGTGCTCCCCCTTGATCACACGCCTCCTCCTGAGGAACCTGTTCATCATCTTGAGTTGGGGGGTGCATCGTTGTTGAGGAAGAAGGCTGATCTTGCTCTTGTTGTTCCTATGGTCGCACATCACCTATCGCCATCGTGCGTATTACGGCCGTTGGAACATCATCTTCATCTACATCATCAAGATCAACTTGCTCTCTTGGTGAGCCATTAGTTTCATCAAATACAACGTCGCTAGAGACTTCAACCAAACCCGATGATTTGTTGAAGACTCTATACGCCTTTGTATTTGAGTCATAACCTAGCAAAAACCCTTCTACAACTTTGGGAGCAAATTTGTAATTTCTACCTTTCTTTACTAGAATGTAACATTTACTCCCAAATACACGAAAGTATGAAACGTTGGGTTTGTTACCGGTTAGAAGTTCATACGAGGTCTTCTTGAGGAGGCGATGAAGGTAGACCCGGTTTATAGCGTGGCAAGCTATATTCACAGCCTCCAACCAAAACCGCTCGGGTGTCTTGAACTCTCCAAGCATCGTCCTTGCCATGTCGATAAGTGTCCTGTTCTTCCTCTCTACCACACCGTTTTGCTGTGGTGTGTAGGGAGCGGAGAACTCATGCTTGATTCCTTCCTCCTCAAGGTACTCCTCCACTTGTAAGTTCTTGAACTCAGACCCGTTGTCGCTTCTTATCTTTTTCACCTTGAGATCAAATTCGTTTTGAGCTTTCCTTAGAAAGCACTTTAGGGTCCCTTGGGTTTCTGATTTATCCTGCAAAAAGAATACCCAAGTGAAGCGGGAAAAATCATCAACAATAACAAGACCATACTTACTTCCCCCGATGCTGAGGTAGGTGATGGGTCCGAAGAGGTCCATATGAAGTAGCTCTAGAGGTCTTGATGTGGTCATCACATTCTTGCTGTGATGAGTGCTTCGCACCTGTTTACCTGCTTGACAAGCTGCACAAGGTCTATCTTTTTCGAAAAATACATTGGTTAATCCTAACACATGTTCTCTCTTTAGAAGTTTATGAAGGTTCTTCATCCCAACAAGTGCTACACGGCGATGCCACAGCCAGCCCATGCTAGTCTTAGCAATTAAGCATGCATCTAGATCGGCCTCCTCTTTCAAAAAATCAACTAAGTAGAGTTTGTCGTCTAGTACACCCTTAAAAGCTAATGAACCATCACTCCTTCTAAAGACAGACACATCTACATTGGTAAATAGACAATTATAACCTATATTACAAAGTTGACTGATAGACAATAAGTTGTACCCGAGCGATTCAACTAAGAACACATTGCATATGGAATGCTCGAATGAAATGGCTATCTTTCCTAGTCCTTTAACCTTGCCTTGGTTCCCATCTCCAAAGATGATCGAGTCCTAGGAATCCTTGTTCTTGACGTAGGAGGTGAACATCTTCTTCTCCCCCGTCATGTGGTTTGTGCATCCGCTGTCGATAATCCAGCTTGAGCCCCCAGATGCATAAACCTGCAAGGCAATTTACACTTAGGTTTTAGGTACCCAACTTTTGTTGGTTTCTGCGAGGTTAGTTACAATAGCCTTTGGGACCCAAATGCAAGTCTTGTCTCCCTTGCATTTGACCCCCAACTTCCTAGCAACCGCTTTTTTATTTTTACATGTGAGAACAAAAGTAGTGTTGCACGCATGGAAAACAGTAGCAGATTCATTACACATTTTCCTAGGTACATGATGCAAAACATGATTTTTCCTAGGCATATTTCTACCATGCACAAAAGTAGAGCTTGAAGCAATCATAGCATGTGAATCATAAGCATCATAACTCCTATTATAATGAGCATTCCTAGAAAATTTTCTATCATACATGAAAGCATGATTTCTTTGAATGCTACTAGCCATAGGGGCCTTCCCTTTCTCCTTGTTGGGAATGGGAGCCCTTTGGCTTTTTAAGTTCTTGGCTTCCTTTCGAAAGCCAAGCACATCCTTAATTGAGGGGTGTCTACCAACCGTGTAGGCATCCCTAGCAAATTTTAACTTATCAAAGTCAGTTTTGCAAGTCTTAAGTTGAGCATTAAGACTTGCCACTTCATTTAATTTAGTAATGGATGCAAGATGTTCATTACAAGCATTAATATCAAAATCCTTGCATGTATTGCAAATTACAACATGTTCCACACATGAACTAGATTTATTAGCTGCTTTTAGCTTAGCATTTAAATCATCATTAACACTCTTTAAGCTAGACACAGTTTCATGACAAGCAGATAATTCAGAAGATAACATTTCATTCCTTTTAACCTCTAAAGCAAGAGATTTTTGCACACTAACAAACTTATCATGCTCTTCATACAAAATATACTCTTGCTTTTCTAAAAGTCTATCTTTTTCATTTAATGCATCAATTAACTCATTAATTCTATCTACTTTTGATCTATCTAAACCCTTAAATAAATCGGTATAATCTACTTCATCATCACTAGAATCATCATCACTTGAAGTAGTATACTTAGGGGTTTCTCGAGCTCTTACCTTTTTCTCCTTTGCCATGAGGCAAGTGTGGCGCTCGTTGGGGAAGAGTGACGATTTGTTGAAGGCTGATGCAGCAAGTCCTTCGTCGTCGGAGTTGGAAGAAGAGCAGTCTGAATCCCATTCTTTGCCAAGGTGCGCCTTGCCCTTCGCCTTCTTGTAGGCCTTCTTCTTCTCCCTCTTCCCACTCTTTTCTTGTTCCTGGTCATTAGCATTATCGGGACAATTTGCTATAAAGTGACCAGTCTTACCGCACTTGAAGCAGGAGCGCTTTCCCTTTGCCTTGTTCTTGTTAGGGTGCTCCTTGCGGCCTTTTAATGCGGTCTTGAAGCGCTTTATGATTAGGGCCATCTCATCTTCGTTTAGCCCGGTAGCCTCAACTTGCGCCACATTGCTAGGTAGCGCCTCCCTGCTGCTGCTTGTTGCCTTGAGTGCAATGGGCTGGGGCTCATAGATGGGCATTGGACCGTTCAATGCATCATCAATATATCTTGCTTCCTTGACCATCATACGCCCGCTCACAAACTTTCCAAGTATCTCCTCGGGCGTCATCTTTGTGTACCTGGGATTTTCACGGATGAGGTTCACAAGATGAGGGTCAATAACAGTAAAAGACCTGAGCATAAGTCGGACGACGTCGTGGTCCGTCCATCTAATGCTTCCATAGCTCCTGATCTTGTTGACCAGGGTCTTGAGCCTGTTGTACGTTTGTGTTGGCTCCTCTCCCCTGATCATTGCAAACCTCCCCAGCCCGCCTTCCACCAACTCCATTTTGGTGATCATGGTGGCGTCGTTTCCCTCATGTGATATTTTGAGGGTATCCCAAACTTGCTTGGCGTTGTCCAAGCCGCTCACCTTGTTGTATTCGTCCCTGCACAAGGATGCTAGCAAAACAGTGGTAGCTTACACATTCTTATGAATTTGCTCATTAATAAATACAGGGTTATCCGAACTATCGAATTGCATTCCATTTTCAACTATCTCCCATATACTAGGATGGAGAGAAAATAAGTGACTACACATTTCGTGACTCCAAAAAGCGTAGTCCTCTCCATCAAAGTGTGGAGGTTTACCAAGAGGAATTGAAAGCAAATGAGCATTGGAATTAAAAGGAATGCGAGAATAATCAAATGAATAATTTGAATTAACCGGTTTCTTTTTCTCGTCGTAGTCGTCTCTTGGAGAAGAAGAAGATTCGTCGCTGTCGTAGTAGACGATCTTCTTGATACGTCTCTTCTTCTTCCTGTCCTTCTTCTTGTGACTCGAGCCAGAGTCAGTGGGCTTGTTGTCCCTTGGCTCGTTGAAGATGGACTCCTTCTCCTTATCGTTGACCACCGTCCCCTTTCCCTTAGGATCCATCTCTTCGGGCGATTAGTCCCTTACATGAAGAGAATGGCTCTGATACTAATTGAGAGCACCTAGAGGGGGGTGAATAGGTGATCCTGTAAAATTTCAACACTAGATAGCCATGAGCTTGGTTATAAAGATGTTAGTGCAATAGAACCAAGTGGCTATAGAACGAGCTCTTGTGAATCACAATAATCACAGAGAAAGACAACACAAGAGACACAGTGGTTTATCCCGTGGTTCGGCCAAGTATAACACTTGCCTACCTCCACGTTGTGGCGTCCCAATGGACGAGGGTTGCACTCAACCCCTTTTAAGTGATCCTATGATCAACTTGAATACCACGATATTCTTCCTTATAGTTTTCTTCCCGTTTGCGAGGAATCTCCACAAGTTGGAGCCTCTCGCCCTTACAAGATTGTTCACAAAGAAGCACGGAAGTAAGGTTGGGAAGAGCAACGCGCACTAGAATTAAATCTACACAGCAAACACGCACACAAGTGAGAAGATGAGCACACAAAACACGCGCGGGGAGTTTATAACTCAAAAAGTGCTCTAATCTCAAGAACGATGAACGATTGCGTGAAAGTGAGAACTAGAAGTCTTGGAATGCTTAGAGTGTGCTTGGGTGACTCCTCCATGCGCCTAGGGGTCCCTTTTATAGCCCCAAGGCAGCTAGGAGCCGTTGGAGGCAATCTTGAAAGGCTAATCTTGTCTTCTGTCGGGTGGCGCACTGGACAGTCACTGTAGTTGTCCGGTGCGCGATCTCCTTCCTTTTCTGGTGCATCCGACCGTTGCAGATTCGTGGTAGTTAGCACACCGGACGCTGTCCGGTGCACACCGGACAGTCCGGTGCCCCCTGCCGACCGTTGGCGCGGGCCACGCGTCGCCCGCGGATTGCGCGGCCGATCGTTGCGCAGCCGACCGTTGGCTCACCGGACAGTCCGATGCACCACCAGACGGTCCGGTGAATTTTAGCCGTATGCCGTTGAACTTTTCCCGAGAGCGACGACTTCGCCGTGGATGACTCACCGGACAGTCTGGTGCACCACAGGACCATCCGGTGAATTATAGTCGTACGCCACCGTCGCGTCCCGAGAGCGGCCTGTTCACCAGAGACTGACCTGGCGCACCGGACACTGTCCGGTGCACCTAGACCGAGCAGGAGACAACCAACTCTTTTCCAATTGCTTTTCTCCTGTTTCTAGCACTTAGACACAATACATTAGTACCCAAATCAATGTACTAAGTCTAGAAACGTACCTTGTTATATGATTTGCACTTCTTTAAATCTTTGGCACGAATTAACACTTAGAGAATAGGTGTTGGGCACTTAATCACCAAAACACTTTAGAAATGGCCCAAGGGCACATTTCCCTTTCAGGTCTGTCTTTCTCAAAACAGACATCGATTAGTCCTAACACATGATCTCCCTTTAGAAACTTATGAAGGTTCTTCATCCCAACATGTGCTAGCCGGTGATGCCACAGCCAGCCCATACTAGTCTTTGCTATTAAGCATGCATCTAGATCGGCCTCCTCTTTCGAAAAATCAATTAAGTAGAGTTTGTCGTCTAATACACCCTTAAAAGCTAAGGAACCATCACTCCTTCTAAAGACAGATACATCAACGTTTGTAAACAAACAATTGTAGCCCATGTGGCATAATTGACTTACAGACAGGAGGTTGTATACTAATGACTCTACTAAAAATACATTTGAAATAGAGTGCTCGCTTGTGATGGCTATCTTTCCCAAACCTTTGACCTTGCCTCGATTCCCATCTCCAAATATGATTGTATCCTGGGAATCCTTGTTCTTGACGTGGGAGGTGAACATCTTCTTCTCCCCCATCATGTGGTTTGTGTATCCGCTGTCGATTATCCAGCTAGAGCCCCTGGATGCATAAACCTGCAAGGAATTTAAGCTTGGGTTTTAGGTACCCAACTCTTGTTGGGTCCTACAAGGTTAGTCACAATAGTTTTTGGAACCCATATGCAAGATTTGTCTCCCTTGCATTTGGATCCCAATTTCCTAGCTACTACTTTTGCATTCTTGCATGAAAGAACAAAAGAAGTGTTGCAAGCATGGAAAACAGTAGTAGATTCATTGCGCATTTTCCTAGGCACATGATGCACAACATGATTTCTCCTCGGCCTACTTCTACCATGAACAAAGGTAAAACTAGAAGCAAACATAGCATGTGAATTAAAAGCATCATGATCATAACTCCTATTATAACGAGCACGATTAGCAATTTTCCTATCATAAATAAAGGCATGGTTCCTTTGAGGATTACTAACCATAGGGGCCTTCCCTTTCTCCTTGTTGGGAATGGGAGCCCTTTGGCTTTTTAAGTGTGGGGGTTTTCAACATACTCTACACATGAACTAGTTTTGTTGACTTCCTCTAGCTTAGCATTTAGTTCATCATTTAAACTCTTTAAACTAGAGATAGATTCATGGCAAACAGACAATTCAGAGGATAACATTTCATTTCTCTTAATTTCTAAGGCAAGGGATTTTTGCGCACTAACAAATTTATCATGTTCCTCATATAAAATATCCTCTTGCTTTTCTAACAATCTATCCTTTTTATTTAGAGCATCAATTAATTCATTAATTTTTTCTACCTTAGCTCTATCTAAGCCTTTAAATAAACTAGAGTAATCTACTTCATCATCGGAGGATTCTTCATCACTAGATGAAGTGTACTTGGGTGTGTTCCGAACACGTACCTTTTTCTCCTTGGCCATAAGACATGTATAGCGTTCGTTGGGGAAGAGTGAGGGTTTGTTGAAGGCCGAAGCAATACTAAATTGTAATTATGTACTTAAAATACACGGGGTACCGTCCTTTGGAGAGCATGTTGTAGATTCTCATGAAGGTCCTTTACTTGATTCACCAATAATGATTCAGGACCTACACACCTTATTTCACTTGAGATGAACATGGGATTAGTGTTTCACAATAATTCAACCTTGGGTCAATAAACACCAAAACAATTAACAGCTTAAGCATAGAGTTTTAGATAACCGTCTTAAGCTCTCCCATGGTCTCCAGTCCATCTCAAGGCACCTGCATGGTCTAGTTAGCACAGTTTGGTACCCATCTCGGGATGGGTCCATAATGATCATCTAAATGTGCCTTTGGTACCCAAATGGCCTTTGTGCTAGTTCTAGGTGATCTCATTATAGATCTAGCATAAGTGTATGATTTGGGTCTCCTAAGTGAATGAGATTGACACATATTCACTTCTTTAGCAATCTTACCTTTATAACATACCTTTGATATATGACCCTGCTCACCACACTTGTAGCAGAAGCATCGCTCAACCTGACATGACGCTTGCTGTTTGCCATTTTCCTTGGTGATGGTCATCTTGTAGGATGCACATCCTTGATTCTTCATGACCAGACATGAAGTAATAATGTGGTCCTTATTGTTGCATCCAAAGCAACTTCTTATCCCTTCATCCTTGTCTTTGTACGGACAGGATGCGATGAGGTGGCCTATCTCCTTGCATTTGAAACACCTCCTTTTTCCTCTTCCCTTTTTGTGCTTGAAGGACATGGAGAGATGATTAGTACAAACAACATGACTAATTGAATTTTTACCTTTTTCCTCGTTCATGTTGACTTTTTTCATTTATAGCTTTGGGAACATTCTTCTTATTGAGCTTAACACTTGCTGCAGTTTTTCCTTTCTCAAGCTTCTTCACCACGCGCCCGTGGATATCTTGAGAGAGTTGAGCTAAGCGTCTTCTCCTCAGTTGTCGTTGCTTCTTATTCCCACAGAATTTCTTTTGTGACCCTAAAACTTGTTGCTCAATCAATGATTGGCTTTCTTTTGAGCAACAGGGGTTAGCACATGGTGATATACAATTCAAATGTGCACACGTGCGAGAATGAGGTTCACATGAATTTAAGTTTGAAATTACAACCTCATGAGCAACATTAAGCATGATATGGTCATCAACTAATTCATTATGAGAATAAGATAGCATATCATATTTTTCACTTAGAGCAAGTTTTTCTAATTTTATCATTTCTACTTGACTCTTAAGCATAGAATTCTCAGTTTTAAGTTGAGCGACATCAGATAATACATTATGATTATTTCTTTGCTCAAATAAAATAGATTCATACCGTTGGACCAAATTATCATGAGAGCACTTTAGCTCCTCATGTTCTTTGGTCATCTTCTCCAGGCTGTCGTTGGTTTTGATGAGAGTCTCCTCTAGCCTGAGAAGCGTATCGCCTTGTTCCTTGTTCCTCCTCAACAACTTAACCAAGAGCACTTTGTCTTCTTTGTTGAGATGGGTGTAGAACCGGCGAATCTCCTCTTCTTCCACATCACCGGTCTCATTTTCCCTGTCATTATTATTAGTGGAAGCAATACAGGAAAATGTACCTAGTGGTGATGAAGACTCATCCTCGCTATCATCCTCATATTCCTCCTCATCATCGCTTTCGTCTCCACTATCATTGTTAGCAATAAGACATTTATAACTAGTGGAAGACAAACCTGTCGGTGAGGTGGATTCATCGTTTGGGTGCCATCGTTCTTGTTCTTCTCCCTTTGAATGGTTAGTATCACAAGCAATATAGGGAGTAGAAGTAGTACAATTTGCCACAAAATATTTTACTTTAATTCTATTCCATAAATCATGAGCATCAACAAACAAATCATTATCACTACTCATGATGGCAAAATAGGCACTTCTAGAAAGAGACTCAACTAAGATGTTGCAAGCACGGTGATTGAGAGATAAACATCTTAGTTCATCATTAGAGGGATTTTTACTAATATCAGATGGAAAAATACTTCTACTAAAGATCTGTCTCAAATCAGAATCAACACTCATGAAAGCATTATAAATAGAGACAGACCAAGATTTGTAATTAGAGCCATCGCCTAAAAGAATTTCTACAGTTACCTCTTGTGACGACATCGTTATCTCCGGACGGCTAAGCCCACACTTGTAATACTCAAAATTGTATAAAAGGATTATATAGTGAATTCCTTATCTTATGTGCCATATTTGCATTATAAAAAGAGCACACATATAATTGAGATTGATTTATTTAAAACCAATAATATTAAAATAAAGAGAAAATGCATCATATTGGATTTTTGTTTGTGCATTTAAAACAATAATAATATGAATAAAAATAAGATGGTAATGAGAAGAGAAATGATATAAAAATATATAAATAATATAATTATATTTCCAAAACTGGTATTTTTTTTTACAATATAATCAGTGAACATTTTGCAAATCAAGTTTAAAATTTGAATTGAAGTTTCAAATTTAGAAAAGGAATCAGAAAAGAAAAAAAAAGAAAGATGGCCACACGTGTGGGCCGATTTCTCACTCCCTGGCCCAACTAACACCTACCGTCTAGCCCAAACTCCCCTGGGTGCCGACACCCTTACCCCACGCGTCAGCCGCCCATCGCGTGCCCCCTCTGCTGGCCGATGCCTGTGGACCCCGCTTGGACAGCTTGGTTGTCTTCCTCCCCGCAGACTTGGGCGCGGCACTGTCCACCCAGCCGCGAAGAACGGCGGCCGTTGCAATCACCTGAGCACCATGTGCGGGCTAAATCCTCGCCATTGACTAAAGTCATGCCGCACCCACGCGCCGTACGACCATGCCTGGGCAATTAGCCACTGGAGCGCGGGGCCCACGTCCCTGCTCGTTGATCCTCTCGGGGCTGCAACTGAAACCCGCTCCTCGCCGCGATTTCTGCCGGCCGAATCTCTGGGGCGGAGTGGTCTTCCGAAGTAATAAAAGCTCCAGGGTCTCGCAGAATCTTCCTTTGCCCTCACCTCCTTCTCCCATCGCGGGATACCCGAAAACCAGTGCTGCGCGCCTATCGCCATACTCGTCGGGCATGAGCTCGCCGCCGTGGGCCCGTCGTAAACACGCCTGGTGCTAGGCTTCGGTGGGCTTCCCGACTACTTCCACGACATCAGGTATAGAACCAAGTCCCGCAGTGGTTAAAAATTGTTTGAATCGGGATTTGGAGCCTGCGTACTAGCTTTGGTAGCCGGATTCAAAACTCCATTGCAGTGTCCACACCACACCGTGGTCCGACCTCATTCGACCGCCCGAGGTAGTAAACGGGACCTACTTGGATTCACCGCGTCACCCACATAATGTATTGCCCATTCGCGCCTGGGAAGCACCAGCGGGCTTGGGGATCCGCATCACCGGTGGCCTGCTCCGTCGTGGCTGGGACAGACCACCGCCGTGGCCGCGTGCGGATGGTTGAAGACGGGCTACTGCCGTCCGATCTCCGTGGGCGGCTACGATTAGAACCTAGCGCATCCCTTCGTTTAATTGGATCGTGTCCGTCAATGCCAGATCTGGTGGTCGTGAGGTGATATGCACGCATAGAATCCGATCCGTGGAATTTAGATCCTATGGCATAGATCGCATACTGGTTTGAGTTAGGCAGATAAGATCGGAGCGCTCGATCTCTAATCTAACGGCTGACATCCGTGGATACCCCTTCGTGGGTGCATTTTGCATAAGAGACCTTGGGTTATTAGAAAACCAACCCGCAGTCCACTCTGATTGTTTTCTGAGTCTTAGGAACATTTGCGCCGTAGCCCCTGTATTCATCATTATTTGATGCCCAACCCAGTAGGTATTGAAAATCAGGAATTAATATCAGAAATTAGTTTTAATGCATAAATAAATTGCAGAAACTTGTTTAATTAATAGAAAATGCATATGAACTCCAATTTGGTCCATTCCAGTTCCTAAATATTTGTAATATTATTGTCTAACCATTATTTCCTCTGTTTTGACATGAAAGACAATTTAAAATTTATCTATCACTTAATCTTGTATTAAGCACATAAAACGTTAGAAAATCCATAACTTAAAATCTATAACTCCAAAATTAATAATTCCAGTGTCTATGATCTCAATTTAATGTCTAGTTTATTACTGTATATTCTATTTGCATGTTTGGTGTAATGTTAATTTATGCTATACTATGTATGTATTGTGTTGATGCGAGTAGACGAGCAAGCCCCTGTGGAATCTGAGGTTCAACAAGTAGAGACTGCTGAGCAGGAGCTCGTTGAAGGCAAGTTGTGCCCTTGATCACTTCTTTTTCCCATTCATGTTCTTATTATTCATAATGATCTGCATAGGATAATTTTGCTGGGACCCAATAGGATACCCTAGATTTGACTATCTTTATACCTTGCTTCACCACTGGTTTTACTACTAAAGTTTTGGGTAGTACATGCTATTGCTTTATGTGGATTTGGGTATAGAGATATTCATCACTCATTGTTATACTATTTATTGTTATCTGTTTTATTATTCCTTGTTCATGTTAAGATCATTATGTTAATGGGAACATGGAGCGACCACCCGGGAAAACAGTGCTACCACAAGGGTTTAATGGGACGCCCTTGGCTGATTAACTAGGAAAGCTAGGGGAGGGCTACCTTACCCGAAAGGGGCAAGGGCAGTAGGGGAGAGGTCAGTGTAGGGAGGTCCCTGGTTGATTTTGCTGCGATGGCGGTCAGCCAGGAACCCTGCACTGGATCTTCCTATAAACTGTAGCGGGTAGTCTGAAGCTAGTGGAACTTTGTAAAGGCCTCGTAGTGGTACCCTGCCTCGCTTCCTAGGTAGAGGTGTATGGAGTCTGATCAACTCTGTGGCAAATGGGTAACACGACTTGTGGGTAAAGATGCGCAACCTCTGCAGAGTGTAAAACTGGTATACTAGCCGTGCTCACGGTCATGAGCGGCTCGGACCCTCACATGATTAATTATGGAACTTAAATTCAATTGGACATTTGCATTGCATTTGGGATTATTTTACTATTACTGTTCTTTATTATTATTAAGGTTTGGTATTTACTTACACTTAGTAACTGCTAATAAAATTTTGACCAACTTATAAAAGCAATGCTCAGCCTTAGCCTCTATTTCATTGATCAGCCTTACACTACATGAACTCCCACCTTTGGTGAGTTCATGCCACATTATTCCCCACGACTTGTTGAGCTATGATCGTATGTGAGCTCACTCTTGCTGTCTCACACCCCCCCCCCACAGGAGAAGAACAGGTGGTTCAGGAGGAGCCATGTATCGAGGAGTTTGATCTGATCTAGGTGGCGTTTCTTAGTCGACATTGGCGCCAACGATCCTTAGTTCGTTTTATATTTATTCTTTTACTTTGTAATAAGTCTTCCGCTATGTAATAAATACTCTAATGTTTTATGACATTTGTCTCTATACACTCTGTTATTATATATGTTGTCTTCTTGGCGCATGTATGAAATGCACCCGGCTTTGTCCTTTAAAACCGGGTGTTACAGAAGTGGTATCAGAGGAAATGTTGACTGTAGGACGAGACCTAGATAGAAATGGACAAACCCTTACCTACTTATCTCATTCTGAATCATTCTACACTTACCTTACTCTGATTCTTTCTATACTTATCTTGATCCTGTCTCACCTTCTACTGTTCTACTCTGATCATCCTTACCTTTTCTAATCTAAGACAAGATGGATTTCACACCTTGGAATCCCTACCCCTATGACATTTTTAAGAGATAGGAAGCCTAAGACAAAATTAAAAAAAAATATAATATTTTCCCTATTAAAAATGTTGGTTGATTGTTCTGATGATCAATGTCTGATTTGCTTCTTTGATTGATTGAAATATTATATGGACATCTTAGCATGTGCCAGTATAAGGTGATAAATTAGCTATGGTAGGTAAAACATTAAACTGCTTAGCTAGTAAGTCCCCCAAAGTAACATGAGTTGTAATTACTGCCTTGTCTACTGCTCTTTCTTACCTTATGTATCTAACTTAGATGGTCAATACCAGGAAAGGAAAGATTATCACGCAACAGCAAACAGAAATGAATCCTCCAAATCCTTCACCTGTTGAAATCGATCAAGTGATTGCAGCCCAAAGGCTGGTAATACAGCAATTGACAGACATGATGACCGAAATGCAAAACCAGATAAGACAAGAACGCGAGGAAATACGTCAGGCCCGTCTGGAGATACATCAAGAAATAAGGCAATCACGGTTGGAGAGACAACGACAAGAGCAACCACCATCTCCACCACCACCAGCTCCACCAAGCTACATAAACATATATGTAAATTACTACTATTTGTAGGGTCTACAGGTTCCTTTAGTTAGTATTCGGTATGATACTATTTTAGGAAGAATAAAAAGGTCTATCTGTCCCCATGTGTTGCTAATAAAATTATGCGTCACGCTGAGATTTTGGTTTGGGCATATGTGTTGGACAATATGAGAAAGCCCATGAGAGTAATTACACCTAAAGGGCCTGTTGTGGCGAATCAAATGACACGTAGATTGACATTGACCATTATGGGTAGAGAATTTGGAGTTACTGCTATAATATTGGAGCCAAGCAGTATAGACGTGATCCTTGGTATGTCATGGTTAAGAAAGGCAAAGACAGTTTATACACTCTGCTAAAGGAACCGTAGGACTTACCAGTTCTAAAGGACAAAGTTTTGAAGTTGAAGTTGCAGTAACTACCACCATCGGACTAGCGGCATTCTTAGTAGATGAGAAGTTTTTGGGTGACAACATCCGGGTGGTTAAGGATTTTTCGGAATGTCTTTCTAGAAGAGTTACCAGGGATGCCACTAGATACGGAAGTTGAGTTTGTTATCGATCTCTTACCTGGAACCGCCCCTATTTCTAAACGGCCATATAGAATGTCCGTAGAGGAGTTGAAGGAACTGAAGAAGCAGTTGACGGAGTTACAAGAGGCGGGGTACATTCGTCCAAGTTCCTCACCTTGGGGAGCACCGGTGTTATTCGTACAGAAGAAGGATGGATCACAACGAATGTGCGTGGACTATAGATCACTTAATGATGTCACTGTGAAGAACAAGTGTCCATTACCCTGCAATAAGGATTTATTTAATCGGATGAGAGGTGCAAGGGTATTCTCAAAGATTGATCTCCAATCGGGTTACCATCAACTGAAGATTAGGCCATCGAATATTCCCAAGATGGATTTCTCGACTCGATATGGATTATATGAGTTCACCATTATGTCATTTGGATAACCAATGCACCAGCCTATTTTATGGATCTGAAGAATAAGTTGCTCATGATCTGGATAGGTTCATTGTGGTTTCATCGACGATATTTTTATTTTATTTCAAGAGTGATAGTGATCATGAGGAACATCTGAGGTTGGTGCTACAGAAGCTACGAGATAATCAACTCTAAGCCAAGTACAGTAAATGCGAGTTTTGGATTGGCGAGGTGCCATTTCTTGGTCATATTATTTCTAATGGAGGAGTATCAGTGGATCCTGCTAAAGTGAAGGAGATAGTGGTGTGGAGCATACCCACTACAGTTACGGAGATTCAGAGTTTCGTGGGACTAGCAGGATATTATCAGAGATTTATTGAAGGATTCTCTAAGATTGCCAAGCCTATGACCTCGCTTCTGAAGAAAGGAAGAGAATTCAAGTGGGACGAGAAGTGCCAAGACAGCTTTGATTAATTGAAGAAAAGATTGATGTCGCCACCAGTGTTGGTTATGACAGATCTACAGAAAGAATTCGATATTTATTGTGATGCATGTGGCTAAGGCTTGGGATGTGTGCTCATGCAAGAAGGACATGTGATCACCTACGCGGAAACATGAGATGAACTACCCCACTCATGACTTAGAACTAGCAGCCGTTGTGCATGCGCTTAAGATTTGGAGACATTATATTATGGGAACCAAGTGTCAAGTATACATGGATCACAAGAGTTTGAAGTATATATTCACATAGAAGGATCTCAACCTTAGGCAACGTTGTTGGTTGGAGCTTATTAAGGATTATGATTTGGAGATTCACTATCACCCGGGCAAGGCAAATTTGGTTGCAGATGCCTTGAGTCGAAAGGAGCATGTCCATTCAGCTGTTGTTGCCCAGCTACCCGATGGGATTGTTGAGGATTTCAGGAGACTTAACCTGGGGATAGTTGCTCACACTGAAGGAGTTATTATTGATGTGGAACCTACCTTGGAGCAAGAAACCCGCAGAAGGACAGATTGGTGATTAAGGATCTGATTACTGAGGGTCGAGGTCCGGAATTCACGGAAGATGAGCAAGGCACCGTATGGCTCAAGGATAGGATATGTGTTCCTGAGATTGAAAGCCTTCGTGAGACTATTCTAAAGGAAGCCCATGACTTGGATTATTCTATTCATCCTGGTAGTACCAAGATGTATCAGGATTTGAAGCAGAAATACTTGTGATATGGATTGAAGAGAGATGTGGCTACACATGTGGTTATGTGCAATGCGTGTCAAAGAGTTAAGGCTGAACACCAGAGACCAGCTGGACTACTATACCCATTAAATATACCCGAATGGAAGTGGGAGGAGATTGATATGGACTTCATTACTGGATTGCTTCGCACCCAGAAAGGATATGATGCTATATGGGTGATTGTGGATAGACTGACCAAAGTGGCTCATTTCATCTTGCTCAAGACTACTCATAAGGGATCTCAATTGGTAGAGTATATATGGCTTGGATTGTGTCTCTACACGGTGTACCGAAGAAGATCATTTTGGATAGAGGATCACAGTTTACCCCCAGATTTTGGAATAGTTTTCATGCGAATACGGATGCGAGATTAAATTTTAGTTCGGCTTACCACCCACAGACTGATGGGCAGACTGAGAGGACCAACCAAATGCTTGAGGATATGTTAAGAGCGTGTGCTCTTAAGCATGGTGGAAGTTGGGATAAGAGTCTATCGTATGCAGAGTTCTCATATAATAATAGTTACCAGGCCAGTCTGAAGATGTCACCGTTCGAGACTCTGTAAGACAGGAAATGCAGGACTCCTCTATTTTGGACCAGACTAGAGGAAGACAGTTCTTTGGGCCTGAACTGATTCGAGAAGCAGAAGAACAAGTCCGTATAATTCGAGAGAATTTGAGAGTGGCTCAAACCAGGCAAAAGAGCTATGCTGATAATAGAAGGAGACCACTGGAATTTGAAGAAGGAGATTATGTGTACCTCAAGGTGTCACCACTACGTGGGATGAGGAGATTCAAAGTAAAGGGAAAATTGTTCCCCCGCTACATTGGACCATTCTTGATCTTTAGGCGAGTTGGGGAGATGGCATACCAACTCGAGTTACCTGCTAGTCTGTCGGATGTGCACAATGTGTTCCATGTGTCTCAACTTAGGAAATGTCTCCGTGTCTCTGAGGAACAGTTACCAATGGAGGAGCTCGTTCAAAGTGGTTTGATTTACACGGAGTACCCGATCAAGATTTTGGATACATTGACTCGAGTTACGAGAAATAAGGTGATAAAGATGTGCAAAGTGCAATGGAGTCACCACAGTGAAGATGAAGCAACTTGGGAAAGAGAAGAAGAGCTTCGCATGGACTTCCCCCATCTTTTCCCTAGATCTTCTTAAATCTCGAGGACGAGATTATTTTTAAGGGGGGTAGGATTTGTAATACTCAAAATTGTATAAAAGGATTATATAGTGAATTTCTTATCTTATGTGCCATATTTGCATTATAAAAAGAGCACACATATAATTGAGATTGATTTATTTAAAACCAATAATATTAAAATAAAGAGAAAATGCATCATATTGGATTTTTGTTTGTGCATTTAAAACAATAATAATATGAATAAAAATAAGATGGTAATGAGAAGAGAAATGATATAAAAATATATAAATAATATAATTATATTTCCAAAACTGGTATTTTTTTTACAATATAATCAGTGAACATTTTGCAAATCAAGTTTAAAATTTGAATTGAAGTTTCAAATTTAGAAAAGGAATCAGAAAAGAAAAAAAAGAAAGATGGCCACACGTGTGGGCCGATTTCTCACTCCCTGGCCCAACTAACACCTACCGTCTAGCCCAAACTCCCCTGGGTGTCGACACCCTTACCCCACACGTCAGCCGCCCATCGCGTGCCCCCTCTGCTGGCCGATGCCTGTGGACCCCGCTTGGACAGCTTGGTTGTCTTCCTCCCCGCAGACTTGGGCGCGGCACTGTCCACCCAGCCGCGAAGAACGGCGGCCGTTGCAATCACCTGAGCACCATGTGCGGGCTAAATCCTCGCCATTGACTAAAGTCGTGCCGCACCCACGCGCCGTACGACCATGCCTGGGCAATTAGCCACTGGAGCGCGGGGCCCACGTCCCTGCTCGTTGATCCTCTCGGGGCTGCAACTGAAACCCGCTCCTCGCCGCGATTTCTGCCGGCCGAATCTCTGGGGCGGAGTGGTCTTCCGAAGTAATAAAAGCTCCAGGGTCTCGCAGAATCTTCCTTTGCCCTCACCTCCTTCTCCCATCGCGGGATACCCGAAAACCAGTGCTGCGCGCCTATCGCCATACTCGTCGGGCATGAGCTCGCCGCCGTGGGCCCGTCATAAACACGCCTGGTGCTAGGCTTCGGTGGGCTTCCCGACTACTTCCACGACATCAGGTATAGAACCAAGTCCCGCAGTGGTTAAAAATTGTTTGAATCGGGATTTGGAGCCTGCGTACTAGCTTTGGTAGCCGGATTCAAAACTCCATTGCAGTGTCCACACCACACCGTGGTCCGACCTCATTCGACCGCCCGAGGTAGTAAACGGGACCTACTTGCATTCACCGCGTCACCCACATAATGTATTGCCCATTCGCGCCTGGGAAGCACCAGCGGGCTTGGGGATCCGCATCACCGGTGGCCTGCTCCGTCGTGGCTGGGACAGACCACCGCCGTGGCCGCGTGCGGATGGTTGAAGACGGGCTACTGCCGTCCGATCTCCGTGGGCGGCTACGATTAGAACCTAGCGCATCCCTTCGTTTAATTGGATCGTGTCCGTCAATGCCAGATCTGGTGGTCGTGAGGTGATATGCACGCATAGAATCCGATCCGTGGAATTTAGATCCTATGGCATAGATCGCATACTGGTTTGAGTTAGGCAGATAAGATCGGAGCGCTCGATCTCTAATCTAACGGCTGACATCCGTGGATACCCCTTCGTGGGTGCATTTTGCATAAGAGACCTTGGGTTATTAGAAAACCAACCCGCAGTCCACTCTGATTGTTTTCTGAGTCTTAGGAACATTTGCGCCGTAGCCCCTGTATTCATCATTATTTGATGCCCAACCCAGTAGGTATTGAAAATCAGGAATTAATATCAGAAATTAGTTTTAATGCATAAATAAATTGCAGAAACTTGTTTAATTAATAGAAAATGCATATGAACTCCAATTTGGTCCATTCCAGTTCCTAAATATTTGTAATATTATTGTCTAACCATTATTTCCTCTGTTTTGACATGAAAGACAATTTAAAATTTATCTATCACTTAATCTTGTATTAAGCACATAAAACGTTAGAAAATCCATAACTTAAAATCTATAACTCCAAAATTAATAATTCCAGTGTCTATGATCTCAATTTAATGTCTAGTTTATTACTGTATATTCTATTTGCATGTTTGGTGTAATGTTAATTTATGTTATACTATGTATGTATTGTGTTGATGCGAGTAGACGAGCAAGCCCCTGTGGAATCTGAGGTTCAACAAGTAGAGACTGCTGAGCAGGAGCTCGTTGAAGGCAAGTTGTGCCCTTGATCACTTCTTTTTCCCATTCATGTTCTTATTATTCATAATGATCTGCATAGGATAATTTTGCTGGGACCCAATAGGATACCCTAGATTTGACTATCTTTATACCTTGCTTCACCACTGGTTTTACTACTAAAGTTTTGGGTAGTACATGCTATTGCTTTATGTGGATTTGGGTATAGAGATATTCATCACTCATTGTTATACTATTTATTGTTATCTGTTTTATTATTCCTTGTTCATGTTAAGATCATTATGTTAATGGGAACATGGAGCGACCACCCGGGAAAACAGTGCTACCACAAGGGTTTAATGGGACGCCCTTGGCTGATTAACTAGGAAAGCTAGGGGAGGGCTACCTTACCCGAAAGGGGCAAGGGCAGTAGGGGAGAGGTCAGTGTAGGGAGGTCCCTGGTTGATTTTGCTGCGATGGCGGTCAGCCAGGAACCCTGCACTGGATCTTCCTATAAACTGTAGCGGGTAGTCTGAAGCTAGTGGAACTTTGTAAAGGCCTCGTAGTGGTACCCTGCCTCGCTTCCTAGGTAGAGGTGTATGGAGTCTGATCAACTCTGTGGCAAATGGGTAACACGACTTGTGGGTAAAGATGCGCAACCTCTGCAGAGTGTAAAACTGGTATACTAGCCGTGCTCACGGTCATGAGCGGCTCGGACCCTCACATGATTAATTATGGAACTTAAATTCAATTGGACATTTGCATTGCATTTGGGATTATTTTACTATTACTGTTCTTTATTATTATTAAGGTTTGGTATTTACTTACACTTAGTAACTGCTAATAAAATTTTGACCAACTTATAAAAGCAATGCTCAGCCTTAGCCTCTATTTCATTGATCAGCCTTACACTACATGAACTCCCACCTTTGGTGAGTTCATGCCACATTATTCCCCACGACTTGTTGAGCTATGATCGTATGTGAGCTCACTCTTGCTGTCTCACACCCCCCCCCCCCCACAGGAGAAGAACAGGTGGTTCAGGAGGAGCCATGTATCGAGGAGTTTGATCTGATCTAGGTGGCGTTTCTCAGTCGACATTGGCGCCAACGATCCTTAGTTCGTTTTATATTTATTCTTTTACTTTGTAATAAGTCTTCCGCTATGTAATAAATACTCTGATGTTTTATGACATTTGTCTCTATACACTCTGTTATTATATATGTTGTCTTCTTGGCGCATGTATGAAATGCACCCGGCTTTGTCCTTTAAAACCGGGTGTTACAACACTGGAGAGGCCTAGCTCCGATACCAATTGAAAGTTCCCTTTGGCCCGGGAACAGGATCTGGATGTCGCCTAGAGGGGGGGTGAATAGGCGAATAAAACTTATTACTTTAAAACTTAAATTCTTACTCTACTCGAAGACTTAGTACGCAGTGGAATGAGAAGACTCTTCGAGTAGGTCACAGCGGAATGGAAGATCCTGTCTCAAAATGTCCTGCACTTCAAATCAAGCTTATACCACAGATAAGTATTGAAGTGCAGATATAAAGGCGAGTAAGACAGAGAGTCAGGATACAATACAGAATAGAGCACACAGACGCAAGGATTTATCCCGAGGTTCGGCCAAGCCTGAAATGCTTGCCTAGTCCTCGTTGGAGTTAGCCACACCTGGGCTTGGAGTCTATTTCAACTCCTTCCTCCGTTTGCTCAGATCTGTCAGTATGACAGATAGAGCCTTTCACTATTGAGTGGGGTTACAACAGAACCGCGGCTGCTTACAAACTTCTTGGCAGCACCCCGGCAGAGTAACAATACGCTCAAGACCTTGCTCTAGCTCTAAGCAGCACTTATCCTCTCTCTTAAGGCTTATAGCTGTGCCTTCTACACAAACTATAGAGTTACACACAAGAGGGAGAGTGAGAATTGATTCGAGTGAAGTCTACACTTGTTGGCAGCGCTTGTTTTCCACTTGGAGGCGCCTAGGAGTCCCTTTTATAGACCCAAGGGGCCTAGGAGCCGTTGGAATCCCATTTGGAAGGCAATACTTTCTTTCTTTCGGGTGGCGCACCGGACAGTCCGGTACACACCGGACATTGTCCGGTGCCCGATTTCTTTCCTTCTATGGCAAAGCCGACCGTTGGCAGTCTTGGAGCCGTTGGCACACCGGACATGTCCGGTGCACACCGGACAGTCCGGTGCCTCCATCTAGCCGTTGGCTCGGCCACGTGTCCCGCGCAGATCGCGCGGCCGACCGTTGGCCCGGCCGACCGTTGGCTCACCGGACAGTCCGGTGCACACAGGACAGTCCGGTGAATTATAGCCGTACGTCGCCGGTGAATTCCCGAGAGCGGCCAGTTCGCCAGAGTTCAGCCTGGCGCATCGGACACTGTCCGGTGCACCACCGGACAGTCCGGTGTGCCAGACTGAGCTGCCTTGGCTGTACATAGCCAAGCCCTTTGCACCTCTCTTCTTTTCTTCTTCTTTCTGTTTCTAACACTTAGACAAGTATATTAGTATACTAAAACCAATGTACTAAGTCTAGAAACATACCTTCTCTTAATTATTATATCCATAGCATTTCATATGCTTGAGCTTTGATGTTGGACTCATAAATCATCAAGTCGGCTTGACTTGATCTAGATTGACATTTCTTAGCTCCAACATCCTGCAAAGGTCACATAGAACATCTCCAAACATAGGAACAACCCAAACTAAAGATTAAGGTGAACTTAGCTCTTTTAGGCTGCTTCCAGTTCTGGTTTTGACACTTGTTCTCCTTCTAGTGACCTTGATCTCCTTCTTAGAGCTTGATCTTGAGACTTATGACTTACACCACATAACTGTAGTTGTTACCTCATTGGCTGTAAGTCACGTTCTTATGTAGTGATCCTTGATGTGCCGTAGCTGTTCTCAACTCGATCACCCTTGACTTTGCAAGCCTTCTTCTTCACCCTTGGCTTTGGGTTCCTCAGCCTCCTTGACCTTCTCCCGTGCACTTGGTACCTCGAAGCTCTTCTTGCCTCCGTCCTTAGCTTGATCAGTTGTCTCCTAGCTACGCACCCGAGTCTCACTTTATGCAATGTCCATCCTACTTGTGATGTCCATCATGTATCCATAATTCAGTTCTTGGACCATCACAATTGTTCACTTGTGTTGAACCCTGTAGGCTTTACCTTAAGCACCTGTTCAACACTTAGTACACTTGTTAGTCCTTTAATTGAGTTGTCATCCAAACACCAAAACTCACAAGAGAGCTTTCAATCTCCCCCTTTTTGGTGATTGATGGCAACACAATTAAAGCTTACATAAGAATAAGATTTGAAGCACAAATTTTGAATTCTAAGTTTATAGAATGCTCCCCCTAAATATGTGCTTACTTCAAAAACATAATCTTGACCTCAGACGCCAATTTGCACATACTTAGGCAATTCGAAACATTTCTACACCTTAGCACTTTTTAGGATGCATTGTGTCAAGAATCAAACCATGATACTATAACACACAAATGCACATAATCAGAGTTAAACACCATTCAAATTAGTGGATATATCACAGGAATATCAACCTACCACTATTCACCATTAAGATACTAAATTAAACTAAGATACCAATTTAAAGCAATCTTAAAGCACCATTAACCACATGCATCATTATCCACATGACTGTCTATTTCAGAATGAACACAATAGATGCCAATTAATTCATAGCAACGGAAGCACTAGTCCATATGATGCAACACATATAATACTGCAGGAAGCATATGAATAACACACTAGCAAAGCTTAAACAAACACATGAATAACACACTAGCAAAGCTTAAACTAACACATCACCCCTTAGGATAAGCTTTCCTCTCAGGTTGAGATAAGCTTTAATGCACAAATTCTCCCCCTTTGACATCAAACACCAAAAACCATACTCGAGCAAGAACATAGGATAATGTCAAGGGACAGCAGGGTGACAAGGGGGAAAACGACTATCAAAACTCCCCCTTACTTATTGAGCATATGCTCGATCAACATTTAGGCAAGATACATATATGCAAAAAGATTAATACTCCCTTTGTACCTTTACCATGTTGTAGTGTACTTCCCATCTTGAAAGTATCTAATCTCTCAAGAGCTTCTTCACACTTGTGCCTGATTCTTTATCCTTACTTTTTCTTGTTGCTAAGACATCAAACTTAGAACAAGTTATAGTATTGGGCACAAGAAGAAACTTCTATTCTCATGATTATCAAAAGATGTCAATTGAAGCGAACTATTACGGCTACCAATTGAAAGATACCAATTGCAAAGTTCATTTATTATCATGGCTCCATGATATTTAAGCATCTATTATTACCAGATATTATAGAGCATGAGCAATCTAAAGATATGCACTTACTCACAACTTGAGATACCAATTTCTTGACTTACAGAGGTACCCAAGTCCAGATTGCTCCATTTCTTGCTTATCTTCTCTTTTCCACCTAGAGGCTATACAAGATCACTCAAGAAACAGTTAGTCTCAAAAGACACAAGTTATGTGTGCTCCCCCTCAAGTTGTGCATCAAGTATTTGAATGACTTGCACTTTGCACATTCTAGCTTCCTTAGAACTAGAGGGGATCACAACATACCTTGGTCAAGGCATACTCTACCACTTTCATCACCCAAAGATGCCAATTTGAATATCAAATGAAACGCCACTTAACACCAATTGAAGGCTAAATGAAAGGTTGACTAAATACAACAATGCATGCCTCAGTGGCACCTAAGCCAATTGAATACTCACAGAAAGTCTAACCTTTACGCAACTTGGACATGCTTCATACTCAACTATCATTGCATAAATCAATTGAAGATCAACACAATCATGTAAAGCGTAATGTCTAAGCATGCCATAATTAAGAAGGTTTCTTAGGTGCACAAAAGAAACAACATTTTAAAGGCATAAATTACCTAAGCCAAGATATTACCAGTTGAAAGACAAGAACATAGCTATGATCACAATGAATGGAATTTCAAGAATATTTAATGAAATTGCATAGCTTCATTTTCCATACCTTTGCCTTTATGAGAGCACTTGTTATCACAAATTCAAGACTCCTTTTGCTCACACACCTCATAGCTCAAAAGGGCACGACATGGATTTGAAATTCACACAATACTAAACTAGGGTAATCATGTGAACATGCACTAAACAAAATGTCATATTTGCACATAGCATGACTTACAAAAAGTTACAGGTTTATCCATATACACCAAGAGAGTTAATCGTTGTGGATATAACAAATGAAATAGCTACCCATGAATGATTCAAAAGATATATCCTATATAGCACCAGTCATGATTAAGCAAACATCATTATGATTCATTTAACACAGACAATCATAAAGCATAATTACTCCAAAGATTGGTAGCACAACAAGCCAACTTAAGAGCAATACTAAATTGTAATTATGTACTTAAAATACACGGGGTACCGTCCTTTGGAGAGCATGTTGTAGATTCTCATGAAGGTCCTTTACTTGATTCACCAATAATGATTCAGGACCTACACACCTTATTTCACTTGAGATGAACATGGGATTAGTGTTTCACAATAATTCAACCTTGGGTCAATAAACACCAAAACAATTAACAGCTTAAGCATAGAGTTTTAGATAACCGTCTTAAGCTCTCCCATGGTCTCCAGTCCATCTCAAGGCACCTGCATGGTCTAGTTAGCACAGTTTGGTACCCATCTCGGGATGGGTCCATAATGATCATCTAAATGTGCCTTTGGTACCCAAATGGCCTTTGTGCTAGTTCTAGGTGATCTCATTATAGATCTAGCATAAGTGTATGATTTGGGTCTCCTAAGTGAATGAGATTGACACATATTCACTTCTTTAGCAATCTTACCTTTATAACATACCTTTGATATATGACCCTGCTCACCACACTTGTAGCAGAAGCGTCGCTCAACCTGACATGACGCTTGCTGTTTGCCATTTTCCTTGGTGATGGTCATCTTGTAGGATGCACATCCTTGATTCTTCATGACCAGACATGAAGTAATAATGTGGTCCTTATTGTTGCATCCAAAGCAACTTCTTATCCCTTCATCCTTGTCTTTGTACGGACAGGATGCGATGAGGTGGCCTATCTCCTTGCATTTGAAACACCTCCTTTTTCCTCTTCCCTTTTTGTGCTTGAAGGACATGGAGAGATGATTAGTACAAACAACATGACTAATTGAATTTTTACCTTTTTCCTCGTTCATGTTGACTTTTTTCATTTATAGCTTTGGGAACATTCTTCTTATTGAGCTTAACACTTGCTGCAGTTTTTCCTTTCTCAAGCTTCTTCACCACGCGCCCGTGGATATCTTGAGAGAGTTGAGCTAAGCGTCTTCTCCTCAGTTGTCGTTGCTTCTTATTCCCACAGAATTTCTTTTGTGACCCTAAAACTTGTTGCTCAATCAATGATTGGCTTTCTTTTGAGCAACAGGGGTTAGCACATGGTGATATACAATTCAAATGTGCACACGTGCGAGAATGAGGTTCACATGAATTTAAGTTTGAAATTACAACCTCATGAGCAACATTAAGCATGATATGGTCATCAACTAATTCATTATGAGAATAAGATAGCATATCATATTTTTCACTTAGAGCAAGTTTTTCTAATTTTATCATTTCTACTTGACTCTTAAGCATAGAATTCTCAGTTTTAAGTTGAGCGACATCAGATAATACATTATGATTATTTCTTTGCTCAAATAAAATAGATTCATACCGTTGGACCAAATTATCATGAGAGCACTTTAGCTCCTCATGTTCTTTGGTCATCTTCTCTAGGCTGTCGTTGGTTTTGATGAGAGTCTCCTCTAGCCTGAGAAGCGTATCGCCTTGTTCCTTGTTCCTCCTCAACAACTTAACCAAGAGCACTTTGTCTTCTTTGTTGAGATGGGTGTAGAACCGGCGAATCTCCTCTTCTTCCACATCACCGGTCTCATTTTCCCTGTCATTATTATTAGTGGAAGCAATACATGAAAATGTACCTAGTGGTGATGAAGACTCATCCTCGCTATCATCCTCATATTCCTCCTCATCATCGCTTTCGTCTCCACTATCATTGTTAGCAATAAGACATTTATAACTAGTGGAAGACAAACCTGTCGGTGAGGTGGATTCATCGTTTGGGTGCCATCGTTCTTGTTCTTCTCCCTTTGAATGGTTAGTATCACAAGCAATATAGGGAGTAGAAGTAGTACAATTTGCCACAAAATATTTTACTTTAATTCTATTCCATAAATCATGAGCATCAACAAACAAATCATTATCACTACTCATGATGGCAAAATAGGCACTTCTAGAAAGAGACTCAACTAAGATGTTGCAAGCACGGTGATTGAGAGATAAACATCTTAGTTCATCATTAGAGGGATTTTTACTAATATCAGATGGAAAAATACTTCTACTAAAGATCTGTCTCAAATCAGAATCAACACTCATGAAAGCATTATAAATAGAGACAGACCAAGATTTGTAATTAGAGCCATCGCCTAAAAGAATTTCTACAGTTACCTCTTGTGACGACATCGTTATCTCCGGACGGCTAAGCCCACACTGGAGAGGCCTAGCTCCGATACCAATTGAAAGTTCCCTTTGGCCCGGGAACAGGATCTGGATGTCGCCTAGAGGGGGGTGAATAGGCGAATAAAACTTATTACTTTAAAACTTAAATTCTTACTCTACTCGAAGACTTAGTACGCAGTGGAATGAGAAGACTCTTCGAGTAGGTCGCAGCGGAATGGAAGATCCTGTCTCAAAATGTCCTGCACTTCAAATCAAGCTTATACCACAGATAAGTATTGAAGTGCAGATATAAAGGCGAGTAAGACAGAGAGTCAGGATACAATACAGAATAGAGCACACAGACGCAAGGATTTATCCCGAGGTTCGGCCAAGCCTGAAATGCTTGCCTAGTCCTCGTTGGAGTTAGCCACACCTGGGCTTGGAGTCTATTTCAACTCCTTCCTCCGTTTGCTCAGATCTGTCAGTATGACAGATAGAGCCTTTCACTATTGAGTGGGGTTACAACAGAACCGCGGCTGCTTACAAACTTCTTGGCAGCACCCCGGCAGAGTAACAATACGCTCAAGACCTTGCTCTAGCTCTAAGCAGCACTTCTCCTCTCTCTTAAGGCTTATAGCTGTGCCTTCTACATAAACTATAGAGTTACACACAAGAGGGAGAGTGAGAATTGATTCGAGTGAAGTCTACACTTGTTGGCTGCGCTTGTTTTCCACTTGGAGGCGCCTAGGAGTCCCTTTTATAGACCCAAGGGGCCTAGGAGCCGTTGGAATCCCATTTGGAAGGCAATACTTTCTTTCTTTCGGGTGGCGCACCGGACAGTCCGGTGCACACCGGACATTGTCCGGTGCCCGATTTCTTTCCTTCTATGGCGAAGCCGACCGTTGGCAGTCTTGGAGCCGTTGGCACACCGGACAGTCCGGTGCCTCCATCTAGCCGTTGGCTCGGCCACGTGTCCCGCGCAGATCGCGCGGCCGACCGTTGGCCCGGCCGACCGTTGGCTCACCGGACAGTCTGGTGCACACAGGACAGTCCGGTGAATTATAGCCGTACGTCGCCGGTGAATTCCCGAGAGCGGCCAGTTCGCCAGAGTTCAGCCTGGCGCACCGGACACTGTCCGGTGCACCACCGGACAGTCCGGTGTGCCAGACTGAGCTGCCTTGGCTGTACATAGCCAAGCCCTTTGCACCTCTCTTCTTTTCTTCTTCTTTCTGTTTCTAACACTTAGACAAGTATATTAGTACACTAAAACCAATGTACTAAGTCTAGAAACATACCTTCTCTTAATTATTATATCCATAGCATTTCATATGCTTGAGCTTTGATGTTGGACTCATAAATCATCAAGTCGGCTTGACTTGATCTAGATTGACATTTCTTAGCTCCAACATCCTGCAAAGGTCACATAGAACATCTCCAAACATAGGAACAACCCAAACTAAAGATTAAGGTGAACTTAGCTCTTTTGGGCTGCTTCCAGTTCTGGTTTTGACACTTGTTCTCCTTCTAGTGACCTTGATCTCCTTCTTAGAGCTTGATCTTGAGACTTATGACTTACACCACATAACTGTAGCTGTTACCTCATTGGCTGTAAGTCACGTTTTTATGTAGTGATCCTTGATGTGCCGTAGCTGTTCTCAACTCGATCACCCTTGACTTTGCAAGCCTTCTTCTTCACCCTTGGCTTTGGGTTCCTCAGCCTCCTTGACCTTCTCCCGTGCACTTGGTACCTCGAAGCTCTTCTTGCCTCCGTCCTTGGCTTGATCAGTTGTCTCCTAGCTACGCACCCGAGTCTCACTTTATGCAATGTCCATCCTACTTGTGATGTCCATCATGTATCCATAATTCAGTTCTTGGACCATCACAATTGTTCACTTGTGTTGAACCCTGTAGGCTTTACCTTAAGCACCTGTTCAACACTTAGTACACTTGTTAGTCCTTTAATTGAGTTGTCATCCAAACACCAAAACTCACAAGAGAGCTTTCACTTCTTGTGACTTGAGCCTGAGTCGGTGGGCTTGTCGTCCCTTGGCTCGTTGAAGAGGGACTCCTTCTCCTTGTCGTTGACCACCATCCCCTTTCCCTTAGGATCCATCTCTTCGGGCGGTTAGTCCCTTGAATGAAGAGTACGGCTCCGATACTAATTGAGAGCACCTAGAGAGGGGGTGAATAGGTGATCCTGTAAAATCAAACACTAAATAGCCACAAAACTTAGTTATAGAAGTGTTAGTGCGACTAAGTAGTTTTGAGGCAAGTTCTTGATGATAAAACAATCACAGAGAAAGCAACACAAGAGACACACAATTTTTCCCGTGGTTCGGGCAAGTAACACTTGCCTACTTCCACGTTGTGGCGTCCCAATGGACGAGGGTTGCACTCAACCCCTTTCAAGCGATCCAAAGATCATCTTGAATACCACAGTCTTTTCTTTTAGTATCTTTTCCCGTTTGCGAGGAATCTCCACAATTTAGAGTCTCTCGCCCTTATAATTGAGATCACAAAGAAGACACAGAGTAAGGTTGGGAAGAGCAACACACACAAGACTCAAATCCGCAGCACAACCACACACAAAAGTCATGACTTGAGCTCGAAACACAACACACGGAGTTCGCGACTCATATGGAGCTCAAATCACTAACACAATGAAGCGAATGCGCGAGAGCGGAGTCTGGATGCTTTAGAGTACTTAGAGAATGCTTGGTGTTGTCCTCCATGCGCCTAGGGGTCCCTTTTATAGCCCAAAGGCAGCTAGGAGCCGTTGAAGACCAACTTGGAAGGCCAATCTTGCCTTTTGTCGAGTGGTGCATCGGACAGTCCGGTGCGCCACCGGACAGCTACTGTAGCCTGTCCGGTGCTCGATTTCCTTCCAAATCGGGCGCAGTCGACCGTTGCACCTTCGGGCCCGTTGGCGCACCGGACACTGTCCAGTGCACACCGGACAGTCCGGTGCATCCTGCTGACCGTTGGAGCTGCCACTCGTCGCCCGCAGATTTCACGGCCGACCGTTGGCGCTGGTGACCATTGGCTCACCGGACAGTCTGGTGCACCACCGGACAGTCCGGTGAATTTTAGTCGTACGCCACTGATCCTTTTCTTGAGAGCGACGAGTTCGCCGCGGATGACTCACCGGACAGTCCGGTGCACCACCGAACAGTCTGGTAAATTTTAGCCGTACACCACCGTCTCGAGAGCAGCCATTTCACCGGAGACCAGCCTGACACACCGGACACTGTCCGGTGCACCACCGGACAGTTCGGTTTGCTAGACCGAGCTGGACTTTGGCTGCACACAGCCAAGTCTTTTGCAATTCGATTCTCTTCTTCTGAGCACTGTTTCTAGCACTTAGATAACCACATTAGTATTTAAAACAATGTACTAAGTCTAGAAACATACCTCATGCCTTGATTTGCACTTTTCTCACATTTAGCACACAAGAAACCAATCAAGATGTGTTGGACATTTAATCACCAAAATACTTATAGAAATTGCCCAAGGGCATATTTCCCTTTCAATTGACCCTGAGGAGCAACGGTCGACTGCGCTCGATATGGAAGGAGATCGCGCACCGGACATGAACAGTGGTTGTCTGGTGGTGCACCGGACTGTCCGATGCACCACTCGACAGAAGGCAAGGATGGCCTTCCAAATTGATCTCCAACGGTTCCTAGCTGCCTTGGGGCTATAAAAGGGACCCCTAGGCTCATGGAGTAGGACACTAAGCTTTCAAAAAAACATTCTAAGACTTCTAGACTCCGCCCTCACGCATTTGATTCGTTGTGTTAGTGATTTGAGCTCTATTTGAGTTGCGAACTCAGTGTGTTGTGTTTCGAGCTCAAGTCTTGACTTGTGTGTGTGGTTGTGCTACGGATTTGAGTCTTGCGTGTGTTGCTCTCCCATCCTTACTCTTGTGCTTTGTTTGTGATCATAACTTTGTAAGGGCGAGAGGCTCCAAATTATGGAGATTCCTCGCAAACGGGAAAATACTCTAGAGGAAAAGACCGTGGTATTCAAGTTGATCATCGGATCACTTGAAAGGGGTTGAGTGCAACCCTTGTCCATTGGGACGCCACACATGGAAGTAGGCAAGTGTTACTTGGCCAAACCACGCGATAAAAATCACGTGTGTCTTGTGTTGCTTTCTCTGTGATTGTTGTGTTTACAAGAACTCGCTCCAAAGCTACTTAGTCACACTAACACTTTAATAACCAAGTTTGTGGCTATTTAGTGTTTGATTTTACAGGATCTCATGAAATCACTTGAATGTGGTGAACTTGAAACTGGGAGAGGATTGAATCAAGAGATGGGGTTGCCTAGGCCTGGTGAGACTCGATGGGGCTCTATTACAAAACTATATGCAACATAATTACTATGTATCCTATAATCCGAGATGTTCTCATGATTCTTGGAGAGGATACTACAATTAGAAGTGATTGGACAAGGATACATTCTATGCTTGGAGCATTTGAGTCATTTGACTTTGTTTTTGATGCACACTTAATGTTTGTTATTCTTGGATATACAAATGATTTATCAGTGTGTTTGCAAAGAAGGGAACAAGATATTATTAATGCAATTTCACTTATTTATGTGGCAAAGATAAGAATGCAACAGTTAAAGCTTGATGGTTGGGATCAATTCCTTCAAAGAATCACTTTATTTTGCAACAAACATGATATCCTAGTTCCTACTATGGATGGAAATTATAAGTCTTATAAAAGATCATCACGATTTGTTCATAACCAAACCAATGATGACCACTTCAGAAAAGAAGTATATATTGGGGTCATTGATCAAATTAGCCTAGATCTTGATAGTCGGTTTAGTGAGGCTAATATGGAGCTGCTTTCTTGTATGTCAGCCTTAGATCATTTCAACTCTTTTGCTTCTTTTGATGCACACAAGGTACGAAAGCTAGCTGATTTCTATCCTAATGACATGTCAAGCACTGACTTGTTAAAACTTGACTTGCAACTTGACAATTATATTGATGACATAAGAGAAGATAATAGATTCAAAGACATAACTAATCTTGTGGACCTCTCAGTTAAGCTTGTTGAAACAAAGAGACATAAGGTGTTTGATATGGTTTATTTGCTTCTCAAATTGGTGTTGCTTTTGCCGGTGGCGACAACAAGTGTTGAAAGGGCATTTTCTGCAATGAGTTTGGTGAAGACTAAATTGAGAAACAAGATGTGTGATAGCTTTTTGGATGATTGTCTTGTTACATACATCGAGAGAGATATTTTCTTCAAAGTGAATGAAGAAGATATAATTGAAACTTTTATGGCGTTGAGGAAGCGTAGTCTAAATAAGTAGTATTATTGCAATCTTTATGTTTAATGTATGCAATTTTCATGCTTATTTATTGAGTGTCAAACTTTATATCTATATATCAAATTGTTTACCAAATTTACTATGAAATTATATGTACATTAGATAGATTTCTACATGAAAATTTTATTGCGGCACACCCTATATAAAAATCCTAGGTCCGCCACTGTCAGCAGCCACAATACAAAGAAGCCAAAATGCAGATTAGGCCTGAAGTTACATAAAAGTGAAATAGTTACATAAAATTGTAAGCGTTGCTGTTGTTCTAGTAAGCAATTCTTGGATTAATATGTGTGCAGCAAATGCAGACAGCAAATACAAAGAAATTCGCTCGCAATAACGTTCATCAGGGTTCCGATTCAAAGAAGGCATTCATCAGGATTATGTGTCGTTGGTTCTATTAAGCAAAGATCTATGTGAAGTAATTAAATTGTTGTAGTCTTCATTCATGAATCTGCAATACCTAGACCATTTCACCATCAAAGCCATGTAACAGAAGCTTAAGCATTCTGCAAAGCATTACAACAAGAAGAACCATTGCAAAATGGATTAGGAAATTCGGTGAGTCTACAATCCCATGCTTTGAAACGACACCAAATTCTGGCTGCACCAAAATAACTATAGACCTGCTGATGTATAAAAATAGTTTTCCTTCTATTACCGAAAAGCATTAAATGCATAGAATTATATTCCTAAATTGTGGACAAGTCAACGTGATGTTGTACCTAAGTATCAGTATGAAACAACCCAGATTCTTGTACATGTTATACAACAATCGGTCCACCACTGCACCAAGATTCTTATAGTTCTGTTGTCTGACGAATTGACAAAATGTCATGGCAAGAAGTTTGGAAAATAATAATATTTAATGATGCCAATAAACAAATTGATGGCACAGCACAATACAGCTCTGATGATCACATATTCCTGTCATTTGAGTTCATGCAACAAGCTCGTGCAATTGTGATCAACAGATGTTGTGTGCGGTGGGAAACTGTGAAGATAAAAAAAATGCGGGCACCAAATCTTGAAGCATCCTTCTTTATTAAATTACTATGCACTTGTTCAGTGCTTCTACAAGAGCGGGAGGAGAGGAAATATTTGCTTTTTTGACACTTAATACTACCAATGGAGACATCTAAGTGCAACGCCTGCAAGAACTGAGAAGTTGATTACCTGAAACTTCTGCTACGCTCTTGACCGTGTCGAGTGGAGTGGTGACTGGCTACAAACTAAGTCGCTCGCTCCTGATCTGCTGCCAATCTCGGAATGGAGGGTAGTAGTAGGGGTATGTCGGGCTTTGGTGAATGACCACTCTACATCCGGGCACCGTGGCTGAGAACGATCACTCCTGATCTGTGGCTGAGAACGAGCGATCCTTCGCTATACGATCTCGAAATACGGCTCCTAAAACGCGGTTGTAAATGGCTGAGAACGACCACTCCTGATTCATGGGCGCGTGGGGATGGAGGGCAGCAATGGATCCCGGAATGGGGACATGTTTCCTACGAATGGAGTGAGCGGCGATGGCTGGCGCTGGTGGCGCAAACCCTAGGCGCCATGGCTGCTGAGAGAGAGATGGACGAAACGAGACAGACGCGACGGGAACAAGAAACGCGAGGGTAGAGGATTTTTTTTTTCCCCTCCCCCGTGGATTAACAGAGATGCGGTGAAAAAGACATGTGTCAATTTTAGCCCATGCAACATCCAAATGGTAGCCCGATATAGCCAGAGAAGAGAAGGCACAAGCCTTGCCCCGTGGATCAGGCCGGAGTCCCTGCAGGGAATTGGTCATCCAAAGGAGCCTCATGATCGGTCATTTTTCACAGCATGTTTTAATCCTCCCCTTGCGCTTGCCCACCTAGAGCTTGTTCGATTATTTCCAATCTATATAGATTAGAGAGGATTGATATGAATTAAGAGAGATTTTAACTTACTAGAAATTGAAACTTTCTCATCATATAAATTGGGGTAGAACCGAACAAGCCCCTAGGGGGTGTTATTGTCACATCACTTGCCCATATCCTCAATGATGTGATGAGTACGGAGCTTACTTAGGGTGGTAATAGATTACGATCCAAATGCTTCTTAATACAATGGTAGGGCCCTAAATATAAATTGTTCAAAAATAAATAGAAATAGAGCCCGATCATAATCTGATCCGATCTTTAAATCTTATATTATAAAATTTAGAGCCTATTATCATCCATAAGCTTACTCGAAATCTATTTTATTAGTAGTCTAATAAGAAATATGGGCATGTTTATAGGACCAGTTCAGCGACAAACCTCTAGGGTCCAATGTTAACATCTAGAGAAGGTTATACCCTCGAATGTTGTCAAGACACATTCGAGGATACCATCATAAAAACCATCATGGAGCTAGGAACCTACCCTATCTCCAGCTAGGGCATAGGCCTAAACCTTATCAAACTTGATCTTAGGACAAAGGAATAAGATGTCCAGCATATCTTGCCATAACAATCCCCTAGGAGCCTCAAGACCTCGAGGGCACTCCCTCGCGTTTAGAACGTTTAGAGCAAGTATAATAGCAGCTATAAACCGAAGAGAGGAGAGAGAGTAAAAGCGAGCTATAAACTAACAATCAACTTATACATGAGAACCAAAAAAATTGTAAGAGATAAATAGACCATATATTAATTGTAAAGTGCTAACCATTATACATATTAATTATAAGATAAACTACGAACGAGCAGTTGGTTATATTATTAAATTTGCTCATAGCCAAACCACATAGCACAAGTATGGATCCTTTATTAAATTTGCTCATAGCCAAACCACATAGCACAAGTATAGACCCAAGGGTTGGGGCACACCCCAACCGTGAGTACTCGTCTACTCGAGTCCTCGCATCAATATTCTCAAATAATGCTGGAAGTACATTTTTCTAGAATAGAGATAGAAGTACATTTATTTTAGAAATGAGGAGGTAAACATCTTTAATGACGTGACCACGTTTTGAATAAAATGCTGGGTACACTACGAAACTTTCAACTTAGAATGACCCTAGAATGCTAAATTATACAAAACTGTTATGCAAGATAAGCAGTTGTTGACTGCTTTTCAACCGGCGTCCACCAAGGGACGTGCCTCTGCACGATCCCATGAACGGACGTGGCCTTTGGCATACTCCTTTTTGTGTCTCCTCTGCATGTATAAATACCAAAAAGCAATAAAGACTGCACACCCTTTTTCATTCTCTCGCACAACAGTTTCTATTCATCACACGTTATCAGCACTTGCTTTTACAAAAGAGAGCAAAGCCCAAAACAAGAACAGCGGAGGCAACGAGTTCTTCATCAAAAGAAAAACAATCGGATTATGCGGAAGTCAATCCAATGGAGGAAGAATTATGCCTTGTAGACAGTGGTACCACCAACTCTATTCTTCGGGAAACAAAATATTTCCAAACTCTCACAAAGAGGTCAGGAAATATTTTGACAATCGCTGGGCGCGATACGAAAATAGTTGGCTCTGGACGAGCGACTATTACGCTCCCTATGGGTACACAAGTCACTATCGAGGATGCTTTATTGTATCCCGATTCAACTCGTACCCTTCTGAGTTTTCGAGATATTCGGAAGAGTGGTTTACATATTTCTACTCATACAGAAAATAATGAGGAATTTCTCCTCATTTCCAAACCTTCTGAATATGGCACTAACATTCTGGAAAGAATACCTTCACTTCCATCAGGATTGTACTACACATACATAAAACCAGTACCTCATGTTACGTACAAAGTGATTTTTCAGAATGTAGATTCATTCAAGACCTGGCATGCACGTCTTGGTCACCCTGGATTAGGAATGATGCGGAAAATCACAGGTAATTGCATCGGTCATGATTTAAAGTCTGCCAAAATCCCTAAACCATCTGATTTTATATGTACATCATGTGCAACGGGAAAGCTAATCTTAAGACCATCTCCTCTTAAGATTCATGCTGAACCACTCAAGTTCCTTGAACGAATTCAAGGTGACATTTGTGGACCCATACAACCATTATCTGGACCGTTCAGATACTTCATGGTATTAATTGACGCATCTACACGATGGTCACACGTGTGCCTACTGTCTACACGAAACCATGCTTTTGCTAAAATCATGACGCAAGTCATTCGATTGAAAGCACATTATCCTGAACATCATATCCAGAAAATCCGCCTAGATAATGCGGCTGAATTCTCTTCTAGAGCATTCAATGATTACTGTATGGCCCAAGGAATACACATTGAACATTCTGTGCCTTATGTACATACTCAAAATGGTTTAGCTGAATCTCTTATTAAGAGGATCAAACTTATCGCAAGACCTTTACTTCATGAATGCAATTTACCTACATCCTGTTGGGGTCATGCAGTTTTACACGCTGCTGATCTTATTCAACTTCGCCCAACTGCATATCATGCAACATCTCCATTGCACCTGGTTCGAGGAAATCCTCCAAATATATCCCATCTGCGGAAATTTGGATGTGCGGTCTACACCCCTGTATCACCGCCTCAGCGAACAGCTATGGGACCTCATAGGAAATTGGGCATCTATGTGGGATATCAATCCCCCTCGATCATCAAATACCTAGAGCCCCTTACAGGGGATTTGTACACAGCTCGTTTCGCTGATTGCATCTTTAACGAGGACCATTTCCCGGCATTAGGGGGAGAATTCAAGTATCCTAATGAATGCCAGGAAATCAATTGGGATGATAAATCCATCCTGTCCTCAGATCCTCGAACCCAGGAATCTGAGCTTCAAGTTCAGAAAATTATAGAATTGCAACATTTTGCTAATAATCTGCCTGATGCGTTTACTGACTATAATGGTGTCACAAAATCCTTGAATCCTGCTGTCAATGCGCCCAGTCGAGTGGAGGTACCCCGAAAAACCATTCAACCATCTTCTCAACCGAAGAGGGTAAGGGCTGCTAAGCAGGATAATGCTTCTACTAAGCGTCAAAGGAAAGAGTGGAACATTCGACCCTCCAAAACAGTAAACGAAAGTCAACCACCAGTTGATGGACACCAAGTGGATACTGTACATCCACAAACCAGCACTCATGTGCACAATTCAGATGCTGCTGGTACATCGGAACACCCCGTATCTAATCTTCCTGTGAATCAAGAAGATTTTCATGGGGTACAGGAGATTTCCATTAATTATACTAGTTCTGGAGAATTGTATGATCGTAAAACTACGGTCATAAATTCATGTTTCTCATCAATCATAGCTGGTAACCTTCTATCTGACCCAGACCCTAAATCCATGGCAGAGTGTCAACAACGCTCGGACTGGATCAAATGGAAGGAAGCAATTAACTCTGAATTATCCTCACTAGCAAAAAGAAAGGTATTCACCTCTGTGATACCTACACCTCCTAGAATCCATCCTGTTGGATTCAAATGGGTTTTCACCCGGAAACGGAATGAGAACAATGAGGTTGTGAGATATAAAGCGAGATTAGTTGCTCAAGGGTTTACCCAGAGACCAGGAATTGATTACAATGAGACATATTCTCCTGTTATGAATGGAATAACCTTCCGGTATTTAATTTCATTGGCAGTACAAAAACGTCTACTTCTGCAGTTGATGGACGTCGTGACCGCATATCTTTATGGGTCACTAGATTCGGACATATACATGAAAGTTCCTGATGGAATACCTGTACCGAATAATGGCAAAAATCGTAACATGTTTTGTGTCAAACTCACCAAATCTCTATATGGCTTAAAACAGTCAGGGAGAATGTGGTACAACCGACTGAAGGAATTCCTTATGAATAAGGGTTATTCTAACAGTGATGATTGCCCATGTGTCTTCATAAAGAAATCTTCTACAGGTTTCTGCATCATATCAGTATATGTGGATGACTTGAACATCATCGGCCATAAACGTGATATTGATGAGGCACGCAATCTTTTAAAGACGGAATTTGAGATGAAGGATTTGGGTAAAACCAAATTTTGCTTGGGTTTGCAACTTGAGCACCTTCCCACGGGCATTCTCATTCATCAGTCTGCTTATGCGCAGAAAGTATTGAGTAAATTCAATATGGATAAAGCATATCCGTCTAAGACTCCTATGATCGTCCGTACCTTAGAAAGGGATAAGGATCCTTTTCGACCACGAGACGAAGGAGAAGAAATTTTGGGTCCTGAGTACCCATATCTTAGTGCAATTGGAGCACTTATGTATCTAGCAAACAATACAAGGCCCGATATTGCTTTTGCGGTAAATTTACTTGCTAGATATAGTGCATCCCCTACCAAACGCCATTGGACTGGAATCAAAAATATTCTTCGATACCTCCATGGCACGGCAGATCTCGGTCTATTCTACGGAAGAAATCAAGATCCTAACCTTGTAGGGTACACAGATGCTGGTTATCTTTCAGACCCACACAATGGAAGGTCTCAAACTGGGTTTGTATTTCTGAATGGTGGAACTGCTATTTCTTGGAAGTCATCCAAGCAAACTCTAGTAACAACATCCACTAATCATTCAGAGATTATTGCCTTGTATGAAGCCTCACGTGAATGTGTCTGGCTTCGAAGAGTGATTAATCACATTCAATCATCATGTGGGATTCATCCCATTGAATCACCCACCATTATCTATGAAGATAATGCAGCTTGTGTTGCTCAGATGCAACAAGGTTATATCAAGAGCAATGTTACCAAACATATCTCCCCCAAGTTATTCTACCCTCATCAACTTCAACAGAGTGGTGAGATTAAGGTCATGCAAACTAAGTCTTGTGACAACCTTGCAGACTTATTCACTAAGTCGCTACCTTATTCCACATTTCGAATATGTGTTAAGGGTATTGGTATGCGTCGACTTAGAGATTTGCTTGCATCAGGGGGAGTATCTCTTGATTAATCTAATACTGTCATCACATTGTACTCTTTTCCTATATGAGTTTTACTACCATGTTTTCTCATGTTAGGTTTTTAATGAGGCAAAGTCAACACAAGCATATGTCAGTCTCTTGATTTTTCCCATCAGGGTTTTTCGATAGAGACACCAAAGACATACCATATACTGTTGATTTTCTCCAAATTTTTCCCACTGGGTTTTTCTGGAGCATTACACAGTGTATTATTGCAAACTACCTTTTGCTTACAGGTTTCAAGGGAGGATATACATAATGGACAACTGCTTAAGGGGGAGTGTTATGCAAGATAAGCAGTTGTTGACTGCTTTTCAACCGGCGTCCACCAAGGGACGTGCCTCTGCACGATCCCATGAACGGACGTGGCCTTTGGCATACTCCTTTTTGTGTCTCCTCTGCATGTATAAATACCAAAAAGCAATAAAGACTGCACACCCTTTTTCATTCTCTCGCACAACAGTTTCTATTCATCACAAAAACCATTCGACAAAGCAAAATTAGAATTCCACAATCGATTTAATCATACAATCTATGCTCTATGGTCTTCCAAGGATGCTCTAGCTACCATGAGTACTCGTTTCGTTCAGCATTTCATCAAACGGGGTACAACTACCTTGTACCTAGACGTTTCGTGCTTAAAAATGTCATGAGCATTTGTTTATGCATTTCATCAAACAGCTACATGACCCGATACATGACGGTTTACATTAAAAATGGGGTTAACACTTGTTTAACCATTCATCAAACGGCAACATTGCTAGTACTGGACCATTTGATCCCAAGCCTATTTTTCTACAATATCGCTACGGCTCATTCCAGCTTATTCCAAAACGGCTTCTATTTTATCTACATTACGGCTGCAGCAATCCCAAATTCCCAACGGCTGGTACAAAGTCTTTCTGACGCACATGTAAACCAAATGCACTATTCTCAAGAAACCCAGTCATAATAAAAATGCTATCACAATCAAGCAAAGCATAAGAAAAACAAACAATTAACCGCAGCGACTTGACACTCATCTGAAACTTGATTAAAGGCAATATATGTAAGGAAAATTGCCCGGCTGAAACGAAGGGCAGACTAGACACACCCTATGACCATGTTTTGGGGACCCATGCCACCACCTAGTAGGACAGTTACGAGTGTTTTGAGATCAAAGTCTCCTTCCAAAACGAATGTTGGAAAAATTCTCCTACATAAATTATTAATTTCTTCGATATGAAAGGCAAAAACTTGACCAGATCCTGACTGGACTGGACCGGGAGCGAACTGTTCTTGTTCGTCATCACTTTTCTCCATTTAAGCACCGCCGGAGCCGTACTTCTTTCCGAAGAAGAGGATCTGGAGCTGGTCGTAGCCAGAAAGCACACCAGCGCCAGCAATGGCACGAAGAATGTTAGCACCAGCACCCTTGAACAGGGACTTGGGGCCTTCCTTCTTAAGGATCTGCTGGAATGCGTCCAAGGAGCTCTTGTACTTGACAGCCTCACCAGAAGTCATCATCATCCTTCTGCGGACAGTATCAATGGGGTAAGATGCAAGACCAGCACCGTTGGTGATCAGCCAACCCAGAGCAAAACTGGCAAAGAAGTTGTCCTGCAAAAGAGAGAAACATCTTATAGCTCACACAGGCAAAAGCAAGCCACATTAAGAGAGAGAGACATTATGCAAACCTGGAGGTTGCCAGTGAGGACAACTGGCTTGATAGAATCGTACAGTCCGAAATACAGGCCACGATAAACAATAATTCCAACACAAGAGATGTTAAATCCACGGTAAAGCCCAGCAATACCATCAGATTTGAGTGTCTTGCGGTAGACATCCACAAGACCATTGAATTGCCTTTCGCCTCCTCCCTTGGCAGCCTTGGCATCATTGGCCAACCTTGTCCTCGCATAATCCAGGGAGTACACAAAAAACAAAGAGGAAGCACCAGCAGCACCACCAGAGGCCAGGTTGCCCGCAAACCACTTCCAGTAACCATCCCTGTCCTTCTTGAAGTTGAACAGCCTCTTGAAGTAGTCCTTAAATGCAAAGTTCAAAGCCTAGGACAAAGATATTAAGACAATTAGTAATATATAAGTTAAATTATAATCAGTAACTTGTACACACGGCAAGATCAGGAAAACCATAATGAGCATTCAATAATTTAGGTACTGAAAGACCATGCAGTTTCAACATATTTACAATAGTTACTCAGTACAAAATATAATGGAATGTGTGGGCTACCTGAGTAGGGAAGTAACGAATAACATTAGCAGTGTTACCCCTCCACAAGGAAGAGAAACCCTCATCCTTGATGGTACGTTTGAAGCAATCAACAATACCCTTGTACGGCTCTGATAGCCTACCAGACTTGATCATCTCATCCTGATTCTGAATAAGCAGCTTCACACGTTCAATGGGAGCAGCTGCAGTCTTCGAAACAGCAGCTGAAACACCGCCCATCATGAAATCAATCATGAAGTTTTTGCCACCTTTCTCGGCTGGAGCATTGGCAAAAAGCGGAGTCGGCATCACTGGGACATTGATGCCACCGCTAACAGACATTGAAGGGCCCCAAAGGCTCTGGGTCATGTAGTTCCTCGTGGCAAATCTCCTTTCATAAGATGAGAAAGAAGGGCAGATGTTACGGGCCAGTACACCTTCAGAGAAGCTGGACCTCAGGTGGAACTGGCCACCTAGCTTATGAAAGACAGTGGGTTGGTTAGCCTGGTCCGCCATTACCACCTCAAAACTGTTGGCTGCAACATAATGTCAACACACACAACTTAGGACATTACATAAAGAGAAACAAAATAAGACCTCCGCATCTGTGCAAAAAAGGATGAGTATATTTTACAGTTTCAATATAGAGTAAGAACAAATCAAAGCTAGACACATCTAACTGAAGCAGAGAGCCTCCATGCAAACATTAACAGATAAAACTATTAGACAAAAATAAACAATGAATACAATTATACAAACATACACATTTATATTTTTCATGTTCCATAACTCTAGTTTTGACAACAATCATCAAAATATAACAGATGCATAAAAATGAATCAATAAAATTTACAGCAAGACAGCCCATTGTAGCATGCTCAAACAGTTCAGAAAATTTAACATTCAAAGATTACCATGATTTACAAATTTAATCACAAAACCAGCGAAGAACATCATAGCATGTCAAAAGTATAGGTGTGCACTCTATTACTCAGTGCCGTCAGATCGCCATCCACGGCTCATAACAGACAGATCTAACGCGGCACCGACACTATGACAAAACAGCAGTCAAAATACGACAATTTTTTCTTCCCACTTACCCGATTACCAGCCAATTATCTCACGATCTAAAAAGACTCCACAAAGATCTAAAGATTCCAAAGCTCCAAGTAAAACGGAGCATAAAATCCACTGCGACGCACACACCTATGTAGAAACGGAGTAGATCTCAAGTATAGATGAACCGACTGCTAGGAGAGTATCGACCGCCCTTACCCGACGCAGGAATCACCGATCTGAATGAACTCCAAAGGCCGAGGCTACCACAAGAACAATCCAAGCCTAAACCGGAAATACTCGATCTACGTGACGAACACGGACGGGAAGAGCAGATCTATATAACAGAACGCATGCCGGACGGATCGCCACAAATAGGAACGAGAACACGAGCCTAAATCGGGAACAGAGGACGGGAGAGAAGCCTGGCGGGACACGAGACTCACCCTGGCCTTGGGCACGGAGGCGGGGAAGGGGAGGCACGAGGCAGTCTGGGCGGCGGCCTCAACTCCGAACTTTGAGAAAGAGAGGGCGATGCCTTCCTGGGTAAAGCCTTTTTATCTCCGCGACGCCGCCACCACGCCTAGTGGCTCCTCGCGCCCGGGCCGGCGGTCCGATCGGGCGGGACCGGTGGATCCGCGTCTCCCCGGCGCGCTGGGCCATATGCGGGTGGTCCCAGGCCAGGCATTTTGATTCGCCCGCAAACGCGGATCCGGTGCAAAGTGACGACCCGCGAACGGTGGGTTCGGCAAGCGGTTGAAGCGGATGATCGTGCTTCGTGCGGTGCGCCGTGCGGGTATATGAGGGCGGCGCGTGTACGGTATGGCACAGCGGATCCATGGCATTAGGGTTTGTTGGGCTGGAACGGACGGTGGATGTGCACCGCCATGTGGGGGTTTTTGGTCAGATCGGGCCCACGTCGAGGTCTAGGCACAGCGCTGGCCAAAAAGTTTGGAGAAGATGGAGCGAGGATGGTCTCCAGCGACCAGCACGACAAAATAAATTGAAACGGAAAATAGAATCTAATCGTTACCCGTACATTACGACGATTTACAACAATACTCACATAAATTATCCACAAAAAATCTCAAGATTTTTATTAGTTGTCTTCACTTTTCGTATAATATTTTTTTATGAATGCACGGATACCATAGACAGCAAATCAAAGTCCCACATCTCGCCTCCCCCACTTTCAATGTTTCATAGAGCAGGAGGGGAAGGGAAAAGGCGGGCATACTTGTTCATTGTCGGAGAAGGACACGACGACGACATGGGCATATGGAGGCGACATAGGTAGTATACCGCTAGATATATAGGGAGAGAGCACACAAGCGGAGAAAGAAGCTCAGCCAGAGCAGCTCCAAACCAAGAGGCACCCGCACCAGGCGTCAGTCTAAGAAGGACGAAAGAATGTGAGTGTCTTCCTAGCCCTAGACCCGCCGAAGCGACACAACACCACCACCAACTCCGTAGCATATGCCGACTGCTACCACGCTGTGGGTCTTAGTAGTCCAATATCTCAAACCAGGACTCCTCATCGCTAAGATAACCTAAGCGAGGCAGGCGCCACCATGTCCTCCTCGACTGCACGCACGAAGAAAGGCCAGGAGCATGACCGACTCGCCCTGTACCCGCGTCGACGAGCATCGGTCGGCTCGCGACTGCGACCGTGGGGGGCAGCAAGTTGGGGTGGAAGAACAGGGCGAAGGCAGGGAAGACGAACGGAACGTCCGACGAGGGCGAAAACAATGGTGCGCGCATGATGTGAAACGTCCTCGTAGACGAACAATAGCCACTGCGTGAGTCGGTGTCGGGGCTGGCAACGGACGAATACGAGGAGGAGGCGTCTATTCCTACGCCCTCTGTCGAGAATGGGATGGCGCGAAGGTGGAGGCATGAGGGGAGAGAGAAAAGAAGTAGAATGACGAACAAGGTGGTGGCAACTAAGGCGAGGACCATCATTATTGCGCGGAGGTATAGATGGCCAAATGGCCGTGTCTGGCGAGCCGGCCCGAGACACGACCCATTTAATAGTGCCTGGGCCAACCCGACACAAGCCTCGTGCGGTGCTTGGGCCGTAGCCTCGGCCCGTAGTGCTGGCCCGGCCCGGCAATGATTATTTTTTTATTTTACAAAAAATCATATATACATATGTATAATTTATATTCAATATTATAAACATTTGAGCATGATGTTCTACTGGTTAGACAACTTCGTCTTGTGTCTCACACCCTTCTTCCATCAGGGTGTGGGTTCAAACCCCACCTTCTGCACCGTTTTTTAACATTTTACGCTGAGTTGATTTGAAAGAAATGTAGGAACTTTTTTGTAAAAAGATAACGTAGAGTATAGTAGAGATAAGTATAGTAGATACTAGTCGACTGCGTTGCGATGGCTCACAACAATAACCTCATAAAATATCCACTAAAAAGATCTTAAGATTTTTTATTAATTATCTCCTCTCTCTGCATAATATTTATTTTTTTATTTGACTAACTAATGTTGTTGTTTACTCCCTCCAATATGTCTTGACACAACGCGGTCAGTGAAGAAAGCGATTAGAAGAGAGTTCACAACGACTGGCTGAACGAATAGAGATTATAAAATGACATAATTCTAGCATACAGAGACCAAATAAGAGAAAGTTTGTGAGCTCAAGTTTCTAAAATAAGTCACATGATCTCAAACTTATAAAAAAGATAGATCAAAACATGAAGTGGTTGCTAAAGTCAATCATCAATAAAAACTAGATGTGCATTATACAAATTATGATACTTCATAGCAATCACTAACGTTTGAAACCAACAAATAACCTTTTCTTTTACTGTTAGCAAGACAACTCATTGATGCCCCCATCCAATTCAACAACCTCAAACATCGTGGAGCCCATTGCACCAATATGGTCTCAGAAATGATCTAATGCATGCAAGAGCCAAGAACACAAGGGACGAGCACTCTGTGGTAGTGTCGTAGTGCCTGCATGGATCTCCAGATCCTAACACATATTTTGCACAATCCATGAGCCATCCTCAGAAGAACACAAACCACATGCAGATAATAAATAAAGTATTAACACACCCAAATTATGTTCAGTCCTAAGCACAAAAAACTAACACCCAAAACAACAGAGGAACAACACAATAATTTTTACAATGACTAAAGGATGGGTGACAGGTACATAGAAGTGGTAGAAGCATATCAAGTTGACACCGTGATCAGAGAAAGGTCATGTAGACAGGCGATGTCGAGCCATCGAACGGGTACCATAGGCAGCCAATCAGGGACCCACATCCAAGGCTTCATAGAGCAGGAAGGGAAGGGAAGAGGCGGGCATACCTGTTCGTTGTCGGAGAAGGACACGACGAAGACCTGGGCATTTAGAGGCTACATAGGTAGTATACCGCTAGATACATATAAGGAGAGAGCACACAAGCGGAGAAAGAAGCCAAGCCAGAGCAGCTCCAAATCGAGAGGCACCCACACCAGGCGTCAGTCCGAGAAGGGCGAGAGAATGTGAGTGCCTTCCTAACCTTAGACCTGTCGAGGGGACACAAAAACACCACCAACTCTGTAGCATATGCCGACTGTTGCCGCGCTACGGCTTTGGTTGTCCAATATCTCAGACCTAGACACAACAACACTGTGGAACATTTTCGGTGGCCCCCCTTATTTTCGGCGGCCAAAGGTGGGCCGCCAAAAATACCACCTTATTTTCGGGCGGCCTGCTCCCCGGCCGCCGAAAATTAGGTTTTAAAAAGTGGTCGGTTCCTTCTTCTCTGTTCTGTTTCTTCTATCTTCTCTCTCAACGCGCCGCCGCTCGCGTGCTCCTCGCCGTCGCTCGCACCACGCCGCCCCTCGCCCCGCCGCACCTTGCCCCACCGCCCCGCCCCCCGCAGCACCGCCCAACCGCGCCGCGTAGCCCGCAGCGCCCCCCCCCCCCCCCCCCCCCCGCAGGCCGCAGCGCCGCCCATGGCCCGCCGCGCTGCCCCACGCCCCATGCCCCCGCAGCGTCGCCCCTGGCCCACCATGTCGCTCTCGACGCACCCGCAGCGCCGCCCGCCCGTGCCGCCGCCAAGCCCGACGCCCCGCCAGCCGACGCGCCGTCGACCACGTCGCGCTCTGCCCCGTTCCGTCGACCTCGGCTCCTGTCAACCTCGCCTTCATTAAGGTATTTTATTTTGCGTATTTTATTTTGTATTTTCGACAGCCTTTTATTTAATTGCCGCTGAAATTAATATATTTTTGTAATTGTGTTTGTTGATTTGTGCGTTTGATTAATATTATTGATTAGTGCGTCTGTATATGTGTTATATGTTTAGGGAAGACATATGTGGTATATGTGGAATGTATTAGTGGTATATGTGTTTGTTGATTAGTGCGTGTGATTAGTATTATTGTTTAGTTCGAGCCATATTGTATATGTGGTATATTTGGTTTAGTAAAGGCATATTGAATAGCTAATTTTCTTGTTTTTCAAGATATTCTATGTTTACGGGTGTTATCGATTCGACGGAGTTGCGTTCTCGTGGTGGCTCTTCGTCGCAGGCGGGTTGTGGTAGTAGCCGTCGTAGTCGCCGCTCTGTATCTAGCATGGAGGACGCTATGAGGGAGCAGCAAGAAAAGTTTCGTGAAGAGCTGCGGCAACAACAAATGGCATTCCTCAAAGAGTAATCAGAGTACATGGCTGCTTACAACGCACAGGCGCAACAAGCAATGAACGTGAGTGTCTTATTTCTTCTCAACACGCTCGATATTGGTTCTATAACTAACATATTATATTTGCAACAGTCTTGGTTTCCACAGTAGGCACAACAGCAACCATTTGTTTTCCCTCAATTTCAGCTGCTGATGCCTCAGTGGGGATTACATGCTCCGCCACCTCCACCTCCACCTCAGGTGCTTCAACTTAGTTTAGACTTGTCGTTTGTATCAACCTTTCAAATCTTGACTAAACTTGATTTTATAGGGATCCGGGGTCATGGGCCACAACACGCCACCACCGGTGATACCAGCACTAGGAGGAGCTTATGCAGGGGAGGGAGATACTCCAGGAGAGGTTAGTTTGACAAACAATTTGTTTGAATAGTGGTCATGCATGTAAACACTGCCGTTATTAATGTCTTCTTTTTTCTTTAAAATCCAAACCCGTTACACGACTTCGTCAACGAGTTTTTCGCTCCTGGAGGGAGTGGTCACAACTCCAATGACCCCGATATGTGATGGTGTCAGATTTATGTCGAATTGTGCGTTGTAATGGATTATTTATGAACTTTATATTCTATGGACTGTTTGTGCACTCTATGTTGTAATGAACTCCAACTTTATATTGTGCACTATTTATGAATTGTGCAATTGTGGTTTTAATGTTTCTGTTATTTTTATTGTGATTATATTATAAATTTGTTGTTATTTTTTTGCAATTTTCCTAATTTTTTCTCTAAAATTAGTTATTTTCTGCGGCCTCAGGGGGGCACCAAAAATAAGTACACTATTTTCGGTAGAAAGTATTTTCGGCGGCCTGGCCTGGCGGCCGCCGAAAATAATTTACTATTTTCAGCGGCCTGGCCTGGCGGCCATCGAAAATAAAGGCTTATTTTCGACTGAATTTTTCTGGCGGCCAAGAACCGCCGAAAATAGGCCTAGGGCCACCGAAAATAGCTTATTTTCGGCGGCAAAGGCCTTATTTTCGGTGGTTTCTGGCTGCCGAAAATGACTGTAGCTCCTGTAGTGAGACTCCTCGTCGCTAAGATAACCTAAGTGTGGCAGGTGCCACCATGTTCTCCTCGGCGGTATTGAAAGGGAAATGTGCCCTTGGGCCATTTCTAAGTATTTTGGTGATTTAGTGACCAACACAAGTGCCTAAGTGTAAAAAGGTGGACAAAGTACAAATCAAGAATTAAGGTATGTTTCTCAGACTTAGTACATTGTTTTATGGACTAATGTATTGTGTCTAAGTGCTGGAAACAGGAAAAATCCAATTGGAAATGTCTTGGCTCGAGCAGCCAAGAATCTGCTGAGTCTGGGAGCACCGGACTGTCCGGTGGTGCACCGGACAGTGTCCGGTGCGCCAGGCTGGCTCGGCGTGAAGTGGCCGCTCTCGGGAATTCGCCGACGACGTACGGCTAAAATTCACCGGACTGTCCGGTGAGCCAACGGTCGGCCGGGCCAACGGTCGGCCGCAGAATCTGCGCGCGACACGTGGCCAGGCCAACGGTCGGAAGGGGGCACCGGACTGTCCGGTGTGCACCAGACATGTCCGGTGCGCCAACGGCTCCCAGATCTGCAACGGTCGGCAGCGTCATTTTAGGAAGGAAATCGGGCACCGGACAGTGTCCGGTGTGCACCGGACTGTCCGGTGCACCCGACGACAGAAGGCAAGATTGGCCTTCCAGATTTGCTCACAACGGCTCCTAGCTGCCTTGGGGCTATAAAAGGGACCCCTAGGTGCATGGAGGAGTACACCAAGCAGCCTTAGAGCATTCTTGATCATCCACACTCAGTCTTTGCGCATTCGTTTGTCATTCTCAGTGATTCGAGCTCCGTTCTAGTGAGAACTTTGAGATAGTCTTTTGAGCTCGATTCTTGGCCGTGTGTGTGCGCATTTTGCTGTGGATTTGTGTGTGTTGCTTTCCTCCCTTACTCCGTATTTCTTGTGAATCTCAAGTGTAAGGGCGAGAGGCTCCAAGTTGTGGAGAATCCTCGCAAACGGGATATTGAAAGGCAAAGAAAAACACCGTGGTATTCAAGTTGGTCTTTGGACCACTTGAGAGGGGTTGATTGCAACCCTCGTCCGTTGGGACGCCACAACGTGGAGTAGGCAAGCGTTGGTCTTGACCGAACCACGGGATAAACCACTATGTCATCTTTGTGTTTGATCTCTTGTGGTATTGTGTTTTGTTGAGACTCCTCTCTAGCCACTTGGCGATTATTGTGCTAACACTTAACAAGTTTTTGTGGCTATAAGTTTAAGTTTCACAGGATCACCTATTCACCCCCCCCCTCTAGGTGCTCTCAATTGGTATCAGAGCCGTTCTCTTCACAAAGGGACTAACCGCCCGAAGAGATGGATCCTAAAGGGAAGGGAATCGTGATCAACGACAAGGAGGAGTCCTTCGTCAACGAGCCAAAGGACGACAAGACTACCGACTCGGGCTCGGGGCACAGACGCAAAGAAGGGAAGAAGAAGAAGACAAGACGCATCAAGGAGATCGTCTACTACGACAGCGACGAATCTTCCTCTTCCCAAAAGGACGACGACAACAACTACAGGAAGACGGTCAATTCAAACTTTTCATTTGATTATTCTCGTATTCCACATAGTTCGAATTCGCAATTGCTTTCCATTCCTCTTGGCAAACCTCCACACTTCGATGGGGAGGACTACGGATTTTGGAGTCACAAAATGCGTAGTCACTTATTCTCTCTCCATCCAAGCATATGGGAGATTGTAGAGAATGGAATGAAATTTGATAGCTCGGATAGCCCTATGCTTATAAATGAACAAATTCATAGAAATGCACAAGCTACTACTGTTCTCTTAGCATCTTTGTGCAGGGAAGAGTACAATAAGGTGAGCGGCCTGGACAATGCCAAGCAGATATGGGACACCCTCAAGATCTCTCACGAGGGGAACGACATCACCATGCTCACCAAGATGGAGTTGGTGGAGGGCGAGCTTGGACGATTCGCGATGATAAGGGGCGAGGAACCGACTCAAACTTACAACCGGCTCAAGACCCTTATCAACAAAATAAGGAGCTACGGAAGCACGCGATGGACGGACCACGACGTTGTCCGCCTAATGCTAAGGTCCTTTACCGTTCTTGATCCTCATCTCGTAAACAATATTCGTGAGAATCCAGGTACACGATGATGACGCCCGAGGAGGTACTCGGAAAATTCGTAAGCGGGCGGATGATGATCAAGGAGGCGAGATATGTGGACGACGCTCTAAACGGTCCAATCAATGAACCTCAACCCGTTGCTCTCAAGGCAACGAGGAGCAAGGAGGCGCTACCGAGCAAGGTGGCGCAAGTTGAGGCGGCCGGGCTAAATAATGAGGAGATGGCCCTCATCATTAAGCGCTTCAAGACGGCGCTTAAGGGTCGCAAGGGACAGCCAAGCAAGACCAAGACAAAGGAGAAGCGCTCGTGCTTCAAATGTGGTAAGATTGGTCATTTTATTGCTAACTGTCCCGATAATGAAAGTGACCAGGAAAAGGGGAACAAAAGGGAGAAGAAGAAGCATTACAAGAAGGCCAAAGGCGAGGCACATATCGGAAAGGAGTGGGATTCGGATTGCTCCTCCTCCGACTCCGACAATGAAGGACTCGCCGCCACCGCCTTCAACAAGTCATCCCTCTTCCCCAACGAGCGTCACACTTGCCTCATGGCAAGGGAGAAGAAAGTAAGCACTCATGATACTAGTACTTATGCTTCTTCAAGTGAGGATGAGTCTAGTGATGATGATGAGATAGATTACTCATGCTTATTCAAGGGATTAGATAGATCTAAAATTAATAAGATTAATGAGTTGATTGATGCTTTGAATGACAAGAATAGATTACTAGAAAAACAAGAGGATCTTTTATATGAGGAGCATGATAAATTTGTTAGTGCACAAAAATCTCTTGCTCTTGAAATTAAAAGGAATGAAATGCTCTCTAGTGAATTATCTTCTTGTCATAAAACCATTGCTACTTTAAAAAGTGTTAATGATGATTTAAGTGCTAAACTAGAAGTAGCTAGTAAATCTAATTCTTGTGTAGAAATTGTTGAAACTTGTAATAGGTGTAAAGATTTTGACATTGATGCTTGTAGTGATCACTTAGTTTCAATTTCAAAATTAAATGAGGAATTGGCTAGTATTAATGCCCAACTTAAGACTAGCAAGAATGAATTTGACAAGTTAAAATTTGCAAGGGATGCCTACACGATTGGTAGACACCCCTCAATTAAGGATGGACTTGGCTACAAGAGGGAAGCCAAGGACTTGACAAGCCATAAGGCTCCCATCTCTGCCAAGGAGAAAGGGAAGGCCCCTATGGCAACTAGTGCTAAAAAGAACCATGCCTTTATGTACCATGGTAGGAGACAAACTAGAAATGCTTATAGGAGCTATAATGTGTATGATGTTTTTGATTCTCATGCCATGTTTGCTTCTAGTTCTTCCTATATGCATGGTAGAGATATGTCTAGGAGAAATGCTATCCATCATGTGCCAAGAAAGAATATTATTCATGCTCCTAGGAAAGTAATGAATGAACCTTCTACAATTTATCATGCTTTAAATGCTTCCTTTGCTATTTGTAGAAAGGATAGGAAAATAGTTGCTAGGAAGTTAGGGGCAAAATGCAAGGGAGACAAAACTTGCATTTGGGTCCCTAAGGATATTTGCACTAACCTTGTAGGACCCAACATGAGTTGGGTACCTAAGACCCAAGCCTAATTTTGCCTTGCAGGTTTATGCATCCGGGGGTTCAAGCTGGATCATCGACAGCGGATGCACAAACCATATGACGGGGGAGAAGAAGATGTTCACCTCCTACGTCAAAAACAAAGGTTCCCAAGATTCAATAATATTCGGTGATGGGAATCAAGGCAAGGTAAAAGGGTTAGGTAAAATTGCAATCTCAAATGAGCACTCTATATCTAATGTGTTTTTAGTAGAGTCTCTTGGATATAATTTGCTATCTGTTAGTCAATTATGCAATATGGGATATAACTGCTTATTTACAAATGTTGATGTGTCTGTCATTAGAAGATGTGATGGTTCACTAGCTTTTAAGGGTGTACTAGACGGCAAACTTTACTTAGTTGATTTTGCAAAAGAAGAGGCCGGTCTAGATGCATGCTTAATGGCTAAGACTTGCATGGGCTGGTTGTGGCATCGCCGCTTAGCACATGTGGGGATGAAGAACCTCCACAAGCTTCTAAAGGGAGAACACGTGATAGGTCTAACCAATGTTCATTTCGAAAAAGATAGACCTTGTGCAGCTTGTCAAGTAGGTAAACAAGTGGGAGGAGCACATCACAGCAAGAATGTGATGACCACGTCAAGACCTCTGGAGCTGCTGCATATGGACCTCTTCGGACCCGTCGCCTATCTGAGCATAGGAGGAAGTAAGTATGGTCTAGTTATTGTTGATGACTTTTCCCGCTTCACTTGGGTGTTCTTTTTGCAGGATAAGTCTGAAACCCAAGGGACCCTCAAGCGCTTCCTAAGGAGAGCTCAAAATGAGTTTGAGCTCAAGGTGAAGAAGATAAGGAGCGACAACGGGTCCGAATTCAAGAACCTTCAAGTGGAGGAGTTTCTTGAGGAGGAAGGGATCAAGCACGAGTTCTCCACTCCCTACACACCTCAGCAAAATGGTGTGGTAGAGAGGAAGAACAGGACGCTCATTGATATGGCGAGGACTATGCTTGGAGAATTCAAGACCCCCGAGTGTTTTTGGTCGGAAGCCGTGAACACGGCTTGCCACGCCATCAACAGGGTCTACCTTCACCGCCTCCTCAAGAAGATGTAGTATGAGCTGCTAACCGGTAACAAACCTAATGTATCGTATTTTCGTGTTTTGGGGAGTAAATGCTACATTCTAGTGAAGAAGGGTAGGAATTCCAAATTTGCTCCCAAAGCCGTAGAAGGATTTTTATTAGGTTATGATTCAAATACAAAGGCGTATAGGGTCTTCAACAAATCATCGGGTTTGGTTGAAGTCTCTAGCGACGTTGTATTTGATGAGACTAATGGCTCTCCAAGAGAGCAAGTTGTTGATCTTGATGATGTAGATGAAGAAGACGTTCCAACGGCCGCAATACGCACCATGGCGATTGGAGATGTACGGCCTCAAGAACATTTGGAGCAAGATCAACCGTCTTCCTCAACTATGGTGCATCCCCCAACCCAAGATGACGAACAGGTATCTCAAGTGGAGGCACATGATCAAGGGGGAGCACAGGATGTTCAAGAGGAAGAAGCACCTCAGGCACCTCCGACCCAAGTTCGAGCGACAATTCAAAGGGATCATCCCGTCGACCAGATATTGGGTGATATTAGCAAGGGAGTAACTACTCGCTCAAGATTAGTTAATTTTTGTGAGCATTACTCTTTTGTCTCTTCTATTGAGCCTTTCAGGGTAGAAGATGCCTTGCTAGATCCGGACTGGGTTTTGGCCATGCAGGAGGAACTCAACAACTTCAAGCGCAACGAAGTTTGGACACTGGTGCCTCGTCCCAAGCAAAATGTTGTGGGAACCAAGTGGGTGTTCCGCAACAAACAGGACGAGCACGGGGTGGTGACGAGGAACAAGGCTCGACTTGTGGCAAAAGGTTATGCCCAAGTCGCAAGTTTGGACTTTGAGGAGACTTTTGCTCCTGTGGCTAGGCTAGAATCAATTCGTATCTTGCTAGCATATGCCGCTCACCATTCTTTCAGGTTGTACCAAATGGATGTGAAGAGCGCTTTCCTCAACGGGCCGATCAAGGAGGAGGTGTACGTGGAGCAGCCCCCTGGCTTTGAGGATGAACGGTACCCCGACCACGTGTGTAAGCTCTCTAAGGCGCTCTATGGACTTAAGCAAGCCCCAAGAGCATGGTATGAATGCCTTAGAGACTTTTAATTGCTAATGCTTTCAAGGTTGGGAAAGCCGATCCAACTCTTTTTACTAAGACTTGCGATGGTGATCTTTTTGTGTGCCAAATTTATGTCGACGACATAATATTTGGTTCTACTAACCAAAAGTCTTGTGAAGAGTTTAGCAGGGTGATGACACAGAAATTCGAGATGTCGATGATGGGCGAGTTGACCTACTTCCTTGGGTTCCAAGTGAAGCAACTCAAGGACGGCACCTTCATCTCCCAAACGAAGTACACACAAGATTTGCTAAAAAGGTTTGGGATGAAGGACGCCAAGCCCGCAAAGACGCCAATGGGAACCGACGGACACACCGACCTCAACAAAGGAGGTAAGTCCATTGATCAAAAAGCATACCGATCCATGATAGGTTCTTTGCTTTATTTATGTGCTAGTAGACCGGATATTATGCTTAGCGTATGCATGTGTGCTAGATTTCAATCCGATCCTAAGGAGTGTCACTTAGTGGCTGTGAAGCGAATTCTTCGATATTTAGTCGCTACGCCTTGCTTCGGGATCTGGTATCCAAAGGGGTCTAACTTTGACTTGATTGGGTACTCAGATTCCGACTATGCTGGATGTAAGGTCGATAGGAAGAGTACATCGGGGACGTGCCAATTCTTAGGAAGGTCCCTGGTGTCATGGAACTCTAAGAAACAAACCTCCGTTGCCCTATCCACCGCTGAGGCCGAGTATGTTGCCGCAGGACAGTGTTGTGCGCAACTACTTTGGATGAGGCAAACCCTCAGGGACTTTGGCTACAATCTGAGCAAAGTCCCACTCCTATGTGACAATGAGAGTGCTATCCGAATAGCGGAAAATCCTGTTGAACACAGCCGCACAAAGCACATTGACATCCGTCATCACTTTTTGAGAGACCACCAGCAAAAGGGAGATATCGAAGTGTTTCATGTTAGCACCGAGAACCAGCTAGCCGATATCTTTACCAAGCCTTTAGATGAGAAGACCTTTTGCAGGCTGCGTAGTGAGCTCAATATCTTAGATTCGCGGAACTTGGAATGAAATGTAGCATACATGTGTTTATGCTTTTGATTATGTTCATTCTGCATATTGTTGCTTATTGTGGTGCTCAAGTTGTACAAACACTCCCTGGACCTCACAAGTCCTTTTTGCAAGTGATGCACATATTTAGGGGGAGCTGTGCTACAACTTGACCCTTTGTGGCTAACCATGTACTTGAGTTTGGTTGTTTTAGTCTCTAAGGAAAATTGAAAGGGAAAAGGTGGACTTGGACCATGCGAGACTTCCACTGCACTCCGATGAAAAGAGTAACTCTTCCAAGTTCATCGTTATACTCTTATTGCCTATTTGCTCTTAGTTGAAGATTTTGGTGAGGCAATGGGGTTAAAGGGCCAAGATTGATCCCGTTTTGGTGCTTGATGCCAAAGGGGGAGAAAATAAAGGCCAAAGCGATAAATGGATCAGCTACCACTTGAGAAATTTTGAAAATAGTAGAATAGAGCTTTTGGTTTGTCAAAACTCTTTTGTTGGCTTCTTGTGGGGAGAAGTATTGATTATGGGAAAAAGGGGGAGTTTTTGAAATCTTAAATCAATTTCTCTTAGAATGACTCTCTTTATGTCTTAACATGTGTGTTTGACTTAGAGATAGAAATTTGAGTTCTTTTGTTGGCTTCTTGTGGGGAGAAGTATTGATTATGGGAAAAGGGGGAGTTTTTGAAATCTTAAATCAATTTCTCTTAGAATGACTCTCTTTATGTCTTAACATGTGTGTTTGACTTAGAGATAGAAATTTGAGTTTGATTTGCAAAAACAAACCAAGTGGTGGCAAAGAATGATCCATATATGCCAAAACTGAATCAAAATAAATTGAGTTTTATTTGAAGTGATATTGCACTTGTTCTAGTTGCTTTATGTTGTGTTGGCATAAAACACCAAAAAGGGGGAGATTGAAAGGGAAATGTGCCCTTGGGCCATTTCTAAGTATTTTGGTGATTTAGTGACCAACACAAGTGCCTAAGTGTAAAAAGGTGGACAAAGTACAAATCAAGAATTAAGGTATGTTTCTCAGACTTAGTACATTGTTTTATGGACTAATGTATTGTGTCTAAGTGCTGGAAACAGGAAAAATCCAATTGGAAATGTCTTGGCTCGAGCAGCCAAGAATCTGCTGAGTCTGGGAGCACCGGACAGTGTCCGGTGGTGCACCGGACAGTGTCCGGTGCGCCAGGCTGGCTCGGCGTGAAGTGGCCGCTCTCGGGAATTCGCCGACGACGTACGGCTAAAATTCACCGGACTGTCCGGTGAGCCAACGGTCGGCCGGGCCAACGGTCGGCCGCGGAATCTGCGCGCGACACGTGGCCGGGCCAACGGTCGGAAGGGGGCACCGGACTGTCCGGTGTGCACCAGACATGTCCGGTGCGCCAACGGCTCCCAGATCTGCAACGGTCGGCAGCGTCATTTTAGGAAGGAAATCGGGCACCGGACAGTGTCCGGTGTGCACCGGACTGTCCGGTGCACCCGACGACAGAAGGCAAGATTGGCCTTCCAGATTTGCTCACAACGGCTCCTAGCTGCCTTGGGGCTATAAAAGGGACCCCTAGGCGCATGGAGGAGTACACCAAGCAACCTTAGAGCATTCTTGATCATCCACACTCAGTCTTTGCGCATTCGTTTGTCATTCTCAGTGATTCGAGCTCCGTTCTAGTGAGAACTTTGAGATAGTCTTTTGAGCTCGATTCTTGGTCGTGTGTGTGCGCATTTTGCTGTGGATTTGTGTGTGTTGCTTTCCTCCCTTACTCCATATTTCTTGTGAATCTCAAGTGTAAGGGCGAGAGGCTCCAAGTTGTGGAGAATCCTCGCAAACGGGATATTGAAAGGCAAAGAAAAACACCATGGTATTCAAGTTGGTCTTTGGACCACTTGAGAGGGGTTGATTGCAACCCTCGTCCGTTGGGACGCCACAACGTGGAGTAGGCAAGCGTTGGTCTTGACCGAACCACGGGATAAACCACTGTGTCATCTTTGTGTTTGATCTCTTGTGGTATTGTGTTTTGTTGAGACTCCTCTCTAGCCACTTGGCGATTATTGTGCTAACACTTAACAAGTTTTTGTGGCTATAAGTTTAAGTTTCACAGGATCACCTATTCACCCCCCCTCTAGGTGCTCTCAGGTATGCACGAAGGAAGGCTAGGAGCAAGACTGACTTGCTCGTACCCGCGTCGGCGAGCGTGGGTCGGCTCGCGGCTGCGACCGTGGGCGGGAGCAGCAGGTTGGGGAGGAAGAACAGGGCTAAGGCCGGGAAGACGAACGGGATGTCTGACAACAGTGAAAAATGATGGTGCACGCAAGATGTGAAACGTTCTCGTGGACGTGCAATATCTACTATGCGGGTTGGTGTCGGGGCTGGTGTCGAACGAATATGAGGAGGAGGCGCCTGCTCCCACGCCCTCTACTGAGAATGGGTGGCGTGGAGGAGGAGGCACGAGGGGGAGAGAAAAGAAGCATGATGGCGAACGAGGTGGCGACAATTTAGGCGAGGAGCATCATTATCATGCGAAGATATAGATGACCAAATGGACCGTGTTTGGCGGCCCGATCCGGGGCATGACCCATTTAATAGTGCTTGGGCCAGCCCACCACGAGCGTCGTGCGGTGCTTAGAACGTAGCTTCGGCCCATAGTGTTGGCCCGGCCCGACACGATTATATTTTTTTTATTTTACAAAAAAAATTGTATATACATATATAAAACTTATATTCAATATTAAAAACACTTGAGCATGATGTTCTACTTGTTAGACAACTTAACCTAGTGTCTCTTGTCCTTCTTCCATCAGAGCGTGGGTTCGAACCTTACCTCCTGCATCGCTTTTTATAATATTTTACACTGATTTAACCAAATGGCCCGACGGGCTAACAGACTGGGCCGACACGATCAGCAGGCCGGCGTGGCGTGCCTGGGCCAGAGCTGCGGCCCAACCCGTTTGTCTATCTATATGTGGAGATATGGTTTGGGACGTGGAGGTTGTCTGCATGAAGGGGCCATACGTGCATCGGCTTAATTTAAAATAGATGTGGGGGTTATTTGTAAAAATATGATGCGTGATGACCGTTAAAACTGGTGCTTTAATATAGTAAAGATTAATTAAAACCGAATTAACCATTAGTTATTTTGATTTTATGTTTTAGAAAATCACATTAACAGAAAAAATGAAATATAATAGAAGGCTAATAGAGTCATAGAGCTTTAGAGCGTCTCCAAGAATTATTCTAAATTTCACTCTATAATTATTATTTTGAGAGTCATCTGCATAAAAATTATTTTCTATATTTTTTCAATTTCTAATAACTTTTCTATATCTTGTTTGTGTCTAGAGAGTCACCATTGGGTTATAAAAGAGAGTGCACATGTGTTACAAAGGGACATCCTCATTTAGGCTCATACACATCTTCATCCATGCTCAAACTCTTAGTAATACAACTCATAATAGACACAGAGTATTTGTCGGCGTTTCGGACCCGGGGGTCCTCCGAACCGACTAGTGAATTTGTCGTCGCTGCGTGTCCCAGCCCAGATGGGTTGGCGCGAGAAGAAACACAAACGGGGGACTTGTATTATCTCGCACCGGGGGTGTCGCTCGTAGTAGGGGTTACAAGCGTCGCGAGAGGGAAGAAGAGAGCCGATTCATCAGCCCGCCGTCCCCTCTGCGTGAGAACCCTCCTCCTCCGCAGGAAGGCCCTGGACCTCCCTTTTATAGATGCAAGGAGAGGGTCCAGATGTACCATGGGGGTGTAGCAATGCGCTAACGTGTCTGGTAGAGAAATGCCTAAGCCCTATGTACATGCCAACGTGGCTGTCGGGGGAGAGCTTGAGCCCTGTATGCGTGATAGCGTGGCCGTCGGAGAAGCGCCTGAGCCCTGTAGGAGCACAGCTGGCAGTGCGGCATGGATCCTGCTGACGTCTCCTTGCTGCCGTAAGGGGCTAAGAGCCACCGGCGTCATAGTTGCACGCGGGGCACCATCATTACCCGTCGTCGGGGTAAGCCAGATGGGACGCCGGTCTTGTTCCTTATAGCCTGAGCTGGCTAGGGATAGGGTAATGATGTATCCCCTGTGGCACGGTCGGTCCGAGCCCATGGTCGGGCGAGGCGGAGACTTCTCTTGAGGCCGTGGCCGGGGTCGGGCGAGGACGCGATTCCTCCCGAGACCAAGGTCGAGGCCGAGTCCGGAGGTCGGGCGAGGCGGAGACTTCCTCCTAAGGCCGGAGCCTGAGGTCGGGCGAGGCGGAGACCTCCTCCTGAGGCCGGAGCCTGAGGTCGGGCGAGGCGGAGCTTCCTGTTGCGCCCGAGGCCGAACTCGGTGGTTGATCGTGACTTGTTGTCAGCTTCACCTGGGTGGTTGGCACAGTAGTCGGAGCGGGGCGAGCGGCGCTGTTTTCCTGTTAGGTCGGACAGTAAAGGTGGGTGAAGTGACCGCAGTCACTTCGGCCTGGCCGACTGAGGCGCGAGTGTCAGATGATCCTCGCATTGAATGCGCCTACGATGTGGTCGGTTGGTGAGGCGGTTTGGTCAAGGTTGCTTCACAACGAAGCTTGCCCGAGCCGGGCTTCGGGAGAGCCGAGGGGGTGTCCGCTGCCTGAGGAGGCCCTCGGGCGAGGCATGAACTCGTCTGGGACTACTGCTCCTGCCCGAGGCTGGGCTCGGGCAGGTTGCGTCCCTTGGGTAGACGAAGCCTTGACTTGAACCACGCTCGTCAGTTGGTCTGAGGGTGTTTACCAGCCGTGATTAGGAGTGTTGGGGTACCCCTAATTATAGTACCCGACAGTAGCCCCGAGCCTCGAAGGGAGTGTTGGTACTCGCTTGGGGGCTTTTGCCGCATTTTTGGTGAGGGGACCAGCCTTTCTCAGTTTTACTTTGTTCTGGTGGGTGCGCGTGAGCACACCCGCCGGGTGTAGCCCCTGAGGCCTCGGAGGAGTGGTTTGACTCCTCTGAGGTCTTAATGCTTTTCGTGGTGCCTCGGCCGGTCTGGTCGTTCCCTCATGCAGCCTGGCCGTAGGCTGGGTGCGTGGTCAGGTTCCGAGTTTTCAAGCTGGTTTGTTGACGCTGTCAACAGTTTGGCCATAGCCGGGTGTGAGAGCAGCTCCCAAGCCTCTGCATGGAGCGAGAGGACGATCAAGGACTTTCCCGACTTTTATCATACGCCCATGCGTCGCCTTTCCGCAAGGAGGAGGAGGAAAGCGCCATGTTGCCCTCGGAGGACGCCGAACATGGTGTTTCCAGTGAGCTGCTAACGGGTAATCCAAGTGGACGCTCGTGTCCTGTTCGTTAGGGGTCGGCTGGTGGCCTAGAGGCGCGTTCCAAAAGTACCTGCGGGTGATTCGCCGGACCCGGACCCCTTCGACAGGGTCCGAGGGCTCGATGCCTCCCTCTGGTGGGATTCCGTTACAAATCGTTCCCGCCATATCCTAGGGTACCTCGGGAGTGTAGCCCAAGCCTCGGCCATGTATCGGACGTACCCAGAGTCATCCCTCACTCTGCATGCTCTGGGGTGACTGTCGAACCCTTCTGAGGGGCCAGCCTTCGAACCCCTGATCAGTAATGGGCACGGAGCCCGAGCGCTCTGGGGCGGCTGTCGAACCTTTCTGAGGGGCCAGCCTTCGAACCCCTGATCAGTAATGGGCTTGAAGCCTGAGTGCTCTGGGGCGGCTGTCGAAACCCTTCCGAGGGGCCAGCCTTCGAACCCCTGATCAGTAGGAGGGCTCGGGGCCCGCTTCCTTCGCCGAGACGGATCCTTTCCGAAACATCCCCTTTCTCGGTCCCTGTAGCGAGAGAGAGAGAGAGGAGGAGGAGGAGGGGAAGGATATGAATTTAAATAAGGAGGCGCACCTTTTTTGACGCGGTCGTCATGGTGAAGGTGAAACGACGCCCGCCTCGCCTGCCAGAGGTGTTGCTCGCTCTGCCGGGGAGTTAATGCGATGGGACAGGCGATTCGCGTGGTGCCCGTTGCGCGTGCGAGCCGTTCGAGGAACGGGACACGGGTGCGTCATCTTTACGCTGTGGGAGAGGGCTCTCCCGTCGCTTCAGGAGGGGACGCGAGCCTGTAGGCGACTTGACCACTGCATCCGCTCGTCTGCCGCTGCAATTACTGCCGGCCCACTTTTGGCCATGCCAACCGTCATGCCTACCCCCGCGATTGACTGACCCGTGGCCGTCGCCTTTAATTGGCACTGTTGGGTCATGCGCAGGGCTGCCTCGAGTCACAGTACTGGTTCCGCAGTCGAGGAGGCGCGACATTCGGCGCAAGTGGTGGTGCGGCTCTTTACATGTCGTAACTGGCACCGGTTACATGACATGCAGGCCCGCTTCCTTTGCGCTGGTCTACCGGATGTGGTCAAAGCCGAAAGGGTGTACAGTTGCGGTGCGGTTGGATGCCTGTCGCGTGGCAGTCCACCCTTTCGACCACCGGTTTCTGCGAAGATGGGAGAGCGCTTGTAACCGCGGGACGGTTACATGCCTCGCGTGCGGCGGTTCGCCTTCTTCGCGCTTCGGATCAGCTCGTATGACGTGTGGGACCCAGCCCCCGTGTGGTAGGGGGAGAACCCTGGAGCACGTCAGTGGAGACTTTGCCCGTGACGCTAGGGGGTGCAAGTGAGGAGGTCTGCCTATAAAAGGGGATCGATCCCCCGGGCAGTGGTCATGCCTTCGTTCTCCCCTCATGCATTGCGCCCTTCCACCTTTCGAGCCCCCGGATGGGGTGCACCAGCGTCGCCTTACTCTTGCTGTCGTTGGAGGAGCGCGGCCTCGTGGAGATCGGCGCCCTTCAGCCATCGCTCGGCTTCAAGGATTTTCATCGTGCAGACCGGCTGCATTCCCTCACCAATGGTCTATTTGGTGGGGAGAAGCAAGCCGGGCTGCGGCCTCTGCCCCGCCCTCAGCTTCAAGGATCTTCGTCATCTGGGCTGAGGCGGAGGGGCGCACCGAGTGGGGGTTGCCTCCACGTGGGTCGGTGACCTTTTTCTTCCCCCAGCGTTTGGGGGAGAAAGGCATCCTCCAGCCCTGCGGAGGCGTCCTCCAGCCATGTGGGGGAAGGCGAACTGTTGCTCCCTGGCCAGGGTGCAGCTTTCTGTCCTTCATCCGGGCGGCGGTCGTGCCGCGCGCGGGCCGGCCACGTCCTGGTCCTCCTCGCACCGTCAGCCGCACCGAGGGGTCGCCCAGCACGTCGTACGCCGCGAGGGCGATACTCGTGTTCTGGGACGGCCTCGGCGAGGACGGGAGCGAGGACCTGCCGGTGCGCTTTGGGGCGGCCGCTGTTCGCCGGCGCGGTGTCGGTGGGTTCGATCCCACGGACGGCGCCCTCCGACTCTTCGGCCTTAACGGCTTGTCCTCGCCCCTCGTGTGGGGACGTGGGCGAGGGCCTTTTCACAGCAGCGTCTGTCCTGAGGTCATCGTTGCTGCTATTTAGCCGCCCGAGGTGGAGGTCGTTGTCTCTGCTGCTGTAGAGGTCGCCGGTGAGCTGCTTGGAGTTCGTTATCCCGTGGGCCCCCTGGTGTGGAGGTTGTTCATACCTGCGGGAATGGAACCGGAGTCCCGTTTGTAAGGGGATATACTGGGTTTTTGCCGGAGCAAAATGTAACCGCTTCAAGGACTTAGACATTTGTCGTAGGTCGGGAGAACCGCCGAGGGTTCTGCTGACGTCTAAGTCTGTTTAGCATAGTTACCCCAAGTATATGTGTTTGTTCTTTGTGGCTGTCGAGGCCTGAACATTTGGGTATTCGAGTATAAAGCTGCGTTTCTTCCTCATTCCGAGCATTGGGACTTGCCTGTTGGCTAGCCGAACCACTTAACCGAGCGTGAGTTGCCTTTCGCGGAAGGTGACGAGTGAGGTATCCGTATCCCGGAGGCGTAGGAGTCCCTTGGCTCGGTCAACCTTACCGCTCTAGGCCTCTCTTGCTCAGTTTTTAGAACCCTTGGCTGCTCTGCGATGAGCCGGAGCCGGAGGTAGCGGTGTTGGCGTGGAAAGAGGCGGAGTCGGCTCGAAAAGAGACTTCATCGGCCTGGGAGCTGGCGGCTTCCCAGGCCGAGGAAGATGTGGCTGCAGCGGCTGGAGCTTGGCCAAGACATCCGCGGGCGCGGTGCTGGCGTCCTCCCTTGGGTGGAGGTCCTTTCGCCCGGGTCGGCGTCCGAGGCCAGGCTAGGTTCCGTCGAGGGTGGAAACAACGCCGAGGGTGCTGCTGCTCCCCCTGCCGATGCCTGAACCTGCAGGAACAGTTTGTCTGTAGCATGCACATGTTTTTCGCGGCCGCCGAGGCCTAAACACTTTATCGTCGTGTTAAAAAGCTGCGTTTTCTTTCCTCTCGTTTCGAGCATCATGACTTGTCTGTCAGTGGCAGAATCGTTTATCCAAGCGAGAGTTACTTTTCGCGGAAGGTGATGAGTGAGGTATCCGTATCCCGGAGGCGTAGGAGTTCCTCGGCTCGGTCGGCCTTGCCGCTTACGTGCACTCTCATTTGGTCGTAGGATTCCGTTATCGATACAGTCGAGAAGGCACGAAAGCCGTTTTCTACCCGAGTGTTTGGACTTGTTCGGTAGCAGAATCGCTTATCCGAGCATGAATTACTTCTCGCAGAAGGTGATGAGTGAGGTATTTGTAACCTAGAGGCGTAGGAGTTCCTCAGCTCGGTCGGCCTTGCCGCTTACGTGTACTCCCGTCGTTTTCAGGATCTCGCTATCGATATAGAAGTCGAAAGCACGAAGGTCGTTTTAGTAGAAAATTTTTTCCAAGGAAAGTTTTGACGCAGAGGGGGTTCCCCCCTTCTAGCCCTCGAGGGAGGGTCGGGCTTTGCTGAGGCAAGGCCGACCCTTCCTTGACGGTTAGACTTTGTGTATGTAAAGAAAATGAGGTACATGAATGACTTAAAACATCTTAAGGGTAGAAGCAACGTAGCTGTTGGATGTTCCAAGCGTTGCTGTAGACCTCGCCTTGGTCGTTGGCCAGCTTGTATGTTCCGGGCTTCAAGATCTTGGCGATGATGAATGGCCCTTCCTAGGGAGGAGTGAGCTTGTGGCGTCCTCGGGCGTCTTGTCGCAGACGAAGCACCAAGTCTCCCACTTGGAAGCCTCGGGGCCGAACGCTTCGGGCGTGGTAGCGTCGCAGCGACTGCTGGTACCGTGCCGAATGTAGTAAGGCAATGTCCCGGGCCTCTTCGAGCTGGTCCAGCGAGTCCTCTCGGCAGATCTGGTTGCTTCGGTCGTCGTACGCCCTGGTCCTCGGGGAGCCATATTCTAAGTCCGTGGGGAGGACGGCCTCGGCCCCATAGACTAGAAAAAACGGCGAGAAACCCGTGGCTCGGCTCGGCGTCGTCCTCAGACTCCAGACTACCGAGGGTAGCTCTTTCTCCACCGCTTGTCGAACTTGTTGAGGTTGTTGTAAATCCTCGGTTTGAGTCCCTGCAAAATCATACCGTTGGCACGCTCCACCTGCCCATTCGTCATGGGGTGAGCTACGGCGGCCCAGTCCACACGGATGTGGTGGTCGTCGCAGAAGTCCAGGAACTTTTTTCTGGTGAACTGCGTGCCATTGTCGGTGATGATGGAGTTTGGGACCCCGAATCGATGGATGATGTTGGTGAAGAACGCCACCGCCTGCTCGGACCTGATGCTGGTCAAGGGTCAGACCTCAATCCACTTGGAGAATTTGTCGATGGCGACCAACAGGTGCGAGAAGCCCCCGGGTGCCTTCTGCAAGGGACCGACGAGGTCTAGACCCCACACAGCAAACGGCCAGGTGATGGGTATCGTCTGCAGGGCCTGAGCGGGCAGGCGTGTCTGCTTCACATAGAATTGACACCCCCGACAGGAGCGAATAATCCTAGTGGCGTCGGCCACCGCGGTTGGCCAGTAGAAATCTTGTCGGAAGGCATTCCCCACGAGGGCTCGAGGTGCTGCATGGTGGCCGCAAGCCCCCGAGTGTATTTCTAGCAACAACTCTTGTCCTTGGGCGATGGATATGCATCGTTGGAGGATGCCCGAGGGGCTACGGTGATAGAGCTCCTTTTCATCACCCAGCAAGACGAACGACTTGGCGCGCCGAGCCAGTCGCCGAGCTTTGGCCTTGTCGAGGGGAAGCTCTCCTCGGAGGAGATATTCCAAGTATGGGGTCTGCCAGTTCGGATCTGGTGTGACCCCATTTTGTTCCCCTCGACGGGTAAGGCCTCTTCCTCGATGGCCGAGGGTACCTCGGGCTCGGCCGAGGCCCCCTCGGGCTCGGCTGAGGGTACCTCGGGCTGGGTCAAGGCTTCCTTGGGCTCGGGCGTGTCGTCGATCTTGACGGATGGTTGATGTAGGTCTCTGGAGAAGACGTCCGGGGGAACCGTCGTCCGCCCCGAGGCGATCTTCGCCAGGTCATCCACAGTCTCGTTGTACCGTCGGGCGATGTGATTGAGTTCCAGCCCGTAGAACTTGTCTTCCAGGCGCCGAACTTCGTCGCAGTAGGCCTCCATCCTCCGGTCGCGACAGTGGGAGTTCTTCATGACTTGGTCGATGACAAGCTGCGAGTCGCCACGAGCGTCGAGGCGCCGAACCCCTAGCTCGACGGCGATGCGCAGCCCGTTAACCAGAGCCTCGTACTCGGCCATGTTGTTTGACGCCGGAAAATGAAGGCGGATCACGTAGCGGAGATGCTTCCCGAGGGGTGAAACGAAGAGCAAGCCAGCGCCTGCTCCTGTTTTCATGAGTGACCCATCGAAGTACATGGTCCAGAGCTTGGCCTGGATCAGAGCTGTTGGAAACTGGGTGTCGGTTCACTCCGCCAAGAAGTGTGCCAAGACCTGGGATTTTATGGCCTTCCGAGGGGCGAATGATAGTGTTTCGCCCATGAGCTCCAATGCCCACTTTGCTATCCTACCCGAGGCCTCACAGCACTGGATGATCTCTCCCAGGGGGAAGGATGACACCACAGTGATCGGATGAGACTCAAAGTAGTGTCGCAACTTTCGTCGTGTCAGAATTACTGCGTACAGTAGTTTCTGGATCTGCGGGTAGCGAACTTTGGTCTCAGAAAGCACTTCGCTGATGAAGTAGACTGGCCTCCGGACGAGCAGTGCATGCCCTTCTTCCCGTCTCTCGACTACGATCGCGGTGCTGACCACCTGAGTGGTCGCAGCTACGTAGATCAAGAGGGCTTCTCCTGCAGCGGGGGCACCAGGATGGGTGCATTTGTAAGGAGCGTCTTCTTCCTTAAGAGGCGGTACAGGGGCAATCCTTTTTTGCCAAGGCTTGAGATGAAACGGCTCAGAGCCACAAGGCATCCCATGACCCTCTGTACTCCTTTCAAATCTTTTATCAGTCCCATGTTGGTGATGGCCGCGATTTTCTCTGGATTGGCCTCGATACCCCGCTCGGAGATGATGAATCCCAGGAGCATGCCTCGGGGGACTCCGAAGACACACTTCTCGGGATTGAGTTTCACGCCTTTCGCTCTCAGACACTTGAATGTCGTTTCAAGGTCAGAGAGGAGGTTGGAGGCTTTCTTCGTCTTGACAACAATGTCATCGACGTAAGCCTCGACCGTTCTGCTGATGTGTTCTCCGAACACGTGGTTCATGCACCTCTGGTAGGTGGCCCCTGCATTCCTCAAGCCAAATGGCATAGTAGTATAACAATACATGCCAAAAGGTGTGATGAAAGAAGTCGTGAGCTGATCAGATTCTTTCATCTTGATTTGGTGATAACCTGAATAGGCATCGAGGAATGATAGGGTTTCGCACCCAGCGGTGGAGTCCACAATTTGGTCGATGCGAGGTAGAGGGTAGGGAACCTTTGGACATGCTTTGTTCAGCTCGGTGTAGTCAACACACATCCTCCATTTCCCACCTTTCTTTCTCACAAGCATAGGGTTAGCTAACCATTCGGGATGGAATACCTCTTTGATGAACCCTGTCGCGAGTAGCTTGTGGACCTCCTCGCCGATGGCTCTGCGCTTTTCTTCGTCGAAACGGCGCAGATGCTGCTTCACGGGTCGGGCCCCAGCTCGGATGTCCAGTGAGTGCTCGGCGACATCCCTCGGTATGCCGGGCATGTCCGAGGGATTCCACGCGAAAACTTCGGCGTTTGCGCGGAGAAAGTCGATGAGCACTGCTTCCTATTTGGGGTCGAGCTCGGAGCCGATCCGGACTTGCTTGCCATCGTCGTTGCTAGGGTCGAGAGGGACGGATTTGACCGCCTCAGTTGGCTCGAAGTTGCCAGCGTGTCACTTCGCATCGGGCGCCTCCTTAGAGAGGCGCTCTAGGTCGGTGATGAGTGAAAGTCGCCTTGAGGGGGGTGAATAGGGCGAAACTAAAATTTACAAACTTAAACACAACTACAAGCCGGGTTAGCGTTAGAAATAATAATGAGTCCGAGAGAGAGGGCGCAAAACAAATCGCTAGCGAATAAAGAGTGAGACACGTGGATTTGTTTTACCAAGGTTCAGTTCTCTCAAACCTACTCCCCGTTGAGGAGGCCACAAAGGCCGGGTCTATCTCAACCCTTTCCCTCTCTCAAACGGTCCCTCGGACCGAGTGAGCTTCTCTTCTCAAATTAACCGGGAACAAAACTTCCCCGCAAGGACCACCACACAATTGGTGTCTCTTGCCTCGGTTACAATTGAGTTTTGGTCACAAGAACAAATGAGAAAGAAAGAAGCAATCCAAGCGCAAGAGCTCAAAAGAACACAACAAATCTCTCTCGCTAATCACTAAAGCCTTGTGTGGAATTGGAGAGGATTTGATCACTTGGGTGTGTCTAGAATTGAATGCTAGAGCTCTTGTAAGGTGTAGAAGTGTGAAAACTTGGATGACTTGAATGTGGGGTGGTTGGGGGTATTTATAGCCCCAACCACCAAACTAGCCGTTTGATGAAGGCTGCTGTCGCATGGCGCACCGGACAGTCCGGTGCGCCACCGGACACTGTCCGGTGTGCCAGCCTACGTCAGCAGACCGTTAGGGTTCGACCGTTGAGCTCTGTCTTGGGGGCCCGCCTGGCTGTCCGGTGGCGCACCGGAAATGTACTGTAGAGTGTCCGGTGCGCCACCTCGCGCGTGCCTGACTTCTGCACGCTCTGGCGCGCATTAATTGCTCCTGCAGGTGACCGTTGGCGCGAAGTAGCTGTTGCTCCGCCGTTACACCGGACAGTCCGGTGTACACCGGACATGTCCGGTGAATTATAGCGGACTAGCCGTTGGTGGATTCCCGAAGCTGGCGAGTTCAGAGTCGCTTCTCCTTGGAGCACCGGACACTACCGGACAGTCCGGTGAATTATAGCGCAGCGGCTCTGAATTTTCCCGAAGGTGCGAAGTTTAGGTTGGAGTCCCCTGGTGCACCGGACATTGTCCGGTGCGCCAGACCAGGGTGCCTTTGGTTATCCCTTGCTCTTTTTGTTGAACCCTTTTCTTGGTCTTTTTATTGGCTTGTTGTGAACCTTTGGCACCTGTAGAACTTATAAACTAGAACAAACTATTTAGTCCAATTATTTATGTTGGGCAATTCAACCACCAAAATCAGTTTAGGAAATAGGTGTAAGCCTAATTCCCTTTCAATCTCCCCCTTTTTGGAGATTGATGCCAACACAAACCAAAGCAAGTATAGAAGTGCATAATTGAACTAGTTTGCAAAATGTAAGTGCAAAGGTTACTTAGAATTGAGCCAATAAATATTACTTACTAGATATACATGGATTGTTTCTTTAACTTTTTGGACCACGCTTGCACCACATGTTTTGTTTTGTTTTTTTTTGCAAATTCTTTTTGTAAGTCCTTTTCAAAGATCTTTTGCAAATAGTCAAAGGTAAATGAGTAAGATTTTGAGAAGCATTTTCAAGATTTGAAATTTTCTCCCCCTGTTTCAAATGCTTTTCCTTTGACTAAACAAAACTCCCCCTCAATAAATTCTCCTCTTAGTGTTCAAGAGGGTTTTAAGATATCAATTTTTGAAAATGCTATTTTCTCCCCCTTTTGAACACAATAAGATACTAATTTGAAATTTTCCAATTGAAAATCATTAGTTTTAAAATTAGGGTGGTGGTGCGGTCCTTTTGCTTTGGGCTAATACTTTCTCCCCCTTTGGCATGAATCGCCAAAAACGGATACTTTGAGTGAAATATAAGCCCTTCGCTAACTACTTTATCCCCTTTGGCAAATAAAACAGATGAGTGAAGATTATACCAAAGACGGAGAGATGCTTGGAGCGACGACGAAGGATGAGTAGTGGAGTGGAGTGGAAGCCTTTGTCTTTGCCGAAGACTCCAATTCCCTTTCAATACACCTATGACTTGGTTTGAAATTCACTAGAAAATACATTAGTCATAGCATATATAAAAGAGATATGATCAAAGGTATACTTATGAGCTATGTGTGCAAATTAGCAAAAGAAATTCCTAGAATCAAGAATATTGAGCTCATGCCTAAGTTTGGTAAAAGTTTGTTCATCTAGTGGCTTGGTAAAGATATTGGCTAATTGATCTTTAGAATTAATGTATGCAATCTCGATATCCCCCTTTTGTTGGTGATCCCTAAGAAAATGATACCGAATGGCTATGTGTTTAGTGCGGCTATGCTCAATGGGATTATCCGCCATGCGGATTGCACTCTCATTATCACATAGAAGAGGAACTTTGGTTAATTTGTAACCATAGTCCCGCAGGGTTTGCCTCATCCAAAGCAATTGCGCGCAACAATGGCCTGCGGCAATATACTCGGCTTCGACGGTAGAAAGAGCGACCGAATTTTGCTTCTTTGAAGCCCAAGACACCAAGGATCTTCCCAAGAACTGGCAAGTTCCCGATGTGCTCTTTCTATTAATTTTACACCCCGCCCAATCGGCATCGGAATAACCAATTAAATCAAATGTGGATCCCCGAGGGTACCAAAGCCCAAACTTAGGAGTATAAGCCAAATATCTCAAGATTCGTTTTATGGCCGTAAGGTGAGATTCCTTAGGGTCGGCTTGGAATCTTGCACACATGCATACGGAAAGCATAATGTCCGGTCGAGATGCACATAGATAAAGTAATGAACCAATCATCGACCGGTATTACCTTTTGATCGACGGATTTACCTCCCGTGTCGAGGTCGAGATGCCCATTGGTTCCCATGGGTGTCTTGATGGGCTTGGCATCCTTCATTCCAAACTTGGTTAGAATGTCTTGAGTATACTTCGTTTGGCTAATGAAGGTGCCCTCTTAGAGTTGCTTCACTTGAAATCCTAAGAAATACTTCAACTCCCCCATCATTGACATCTCGAATTTCTGTGTCATGATCCTACTAAATTTCTCACATGTAGATTCGTTAGTAGACCCAAATATAATATCATCAACATAAATTTGGCATACAAACAAATCATTGTCAAGAGTTTTAGTAAATAAAGTAGGATCAGCCTTGCCGACTTTGAAGCCATTTGTAGTAAGGAAATCTCTTAGGCATTCATACCATGCTCTTGGGGCTTGCTTGAGCCCATAAAGCGCCTTAGAGAGCCTATAGACATGGTTAGGATACTCACTGTCTTCAAAGCCGGGAGGTTGCTCAACATAGACTTCTTCTTTGATTGGTCCATTGAGGAAGGCACTCTTCATGTCCATTTGGTAAAGCTTGAAGCCATGGTAAGTAGCATAGGCTAATAATATACGAATGGACTCAAGCCTAGCTACGGGTGCATAGGTTTCACCAAAATCCAGACCTTCGACTTGGGAGTATCCCTTGGCCACAAGTCGGGCTTTGTTCCTTGTCACCACACCATGCTCGTCTTGCTTGTTGCGGAAGACCCACATGGTTCCTACAACATTTTGGTTAGGACGTGGAACTAAATGCCATACCTCGTTCCTAGTGAAGTTGTTGAGCTCCTCTTGCATCGCCATCACCCAATCCGAATCTTGTAGTGCTTCCTCTACCCAGTGTGGCTCAATAGAGGAAACAAAAGAGTAATGCTCACAAAAGTGTGCAACACGAGATCTAGTGGTTACCCCCTTATGAATATCGCCGAGGATGGTGTCGACGGGGTGATCTCGTTGGATTGCTTGGTGGACTCTTGGGTGTGGCGGCCTTGGTTCTTCATCCTCCTTGTCTTGATCATTTGCATCTCCCCCTTGATCATTGCTGTCATCTTGAGGTGACTCATCCTTTTGATCTTCTCCTTCATCAACTTGAGCCTCGTTCTCAATTTGAGTTGGTGGAGATGCTTGCGCGGAGGAGGATGGTTGATCTTGTGCATTTGGAGGCTCTTCGGATTCCTTAGGACACACATCCCTAATGGACATGTTCCTTAGCGCGATGCATGGAGCCTCTTCTTCACCTATCTCATCAAGATCAACTTGCTCTACTTGAGAGCCGTTAGTTTCATCAAACACAACGTCACAAGAAACTTCAACTAGTCCTGAGGACTTGTTAAAGACTCTATATGCCTTTGTGTTTGAATCATATCCTAGTAAAAAGCCTTCTACGGTCTTAGGAGCAAATTTAGATTTTCTACCTCTTTTAACAAGAATAAAACATTTGCTACCAAAGACTCTAAAATATGAAATGTTGGGCTTTTTACCGGTTAGGAGTTCGTATGATGTCTTCTTGAGGATTCGGTGTAGATATAACCGGTTGATGGCGTAGCAAGCGGTGTTAACCGCCTCGGCCCAAAACCGATCCGGTGTCTTGTACTCATCAAGCATGGTTCTTGCCATGTCCAATAGGGTTCTATTCTTCCTCTCCACTACACCATTTTGTTGAGGCGTGTAGGGAGAAGAGAACTAATGCTTGATCCCCTCCTCCTCAAGGAAGCCTTCAATTTGTGAGTTCTTGAACTCCGTCCCATTGTCGCTTCTTATTTTCTTGATCCTTAAGCCGAACTCATTTTGAGCTCGTCTCAAGAATCCCTTTAAGGTCTCTTGGGTTTGAGATTTTTCCTGCAAAAAGAATACCCAAGTGAAGCGAGAATAATCATCCATAATAACTAGACAGTACTTACTCCCGTCGATGCTTATGTAAGCGATCGGGCCGAATAGGTCCATGTGTAGGAGCTCCAGTGGCCTGTCAGTCATCATGATGTTCTTGTGTGGATGATGAGTACCAACTTGCTTCCCGGCTTGGCATGCGCTACAAATCCTGTCTTTCTCAAAATGAACATTTGTTAATCCTAAAATGTGCTCTCCCTTTAGAAGTTTATGAAGATTCTTCATTCCAACATGGGCTAGTCGGTGGTGCCAGAGCCAACCCATGTTAGTCTTAGCAATTAAGCAAGTGTCGAGTTCAGCTCTATCAAAATCTACCAAGTATAGCTGACCCTCTAACACTCCCTTAAATGCTATTGAATCATCACTTCTTCTAAAGACAGTTACACCTACATCAGTAAATAAACAGTTGTAGCCCATTTGACATAATTGAGATACGGAAAGCAAATTGTAATCTAAAGAATCTACAAGAAAGACATTGGAAATGGAATGGTCAGGAGATATGGCTATTTTACCCAAACCTTTGACCAAACCTTGGTTTCCATCCCCGAACGTGATAGCTCGTTGGGGATCTTGGTTTTTCTCGTAGGAGGAGAACATTTTCTTCTCCCCTGTCATGTGGTTTGTGCACCCGCTGTCGATGATCCAACTTGAGCCCCCGGATGCATAAACCTACAAAACAAGTTTAGTTCTTGACTTTAGGTACCCAAACAGTTTTGGGTCCTTTGGCATTAGAAACAAGAACTTTGGGTACCCAAACACAAGTCTTTGACCCCTTGTGTTTGCCCCCAACAAACTTGGCAACTACCTTGCCGGATTTGTTAGTAAGCACATATGATGCATCAAAAGTTTTGAATGAAATGTCATGATCATTTGATGCATTAGGACTTTTCTTCTTAGGCAACTTAGCACGGGTTGGTTGCCTAGAACTAGATGTCTCACCCTTATACATAAAAGCATGATTAGGGCCAGAGTGAGACTTCCTAGAGTGAATTCTCCTGATCTAGCTCTCGGGATAACCGGCAGGGTACAAAATGTAACCCTCGTTATCTTGAGGCATGGGAGCCTTGCCCTTAACAAAATTAGACAATCTTTTAGGAGGGGCATTAAGTTTGACATTGTCTCCCCTTTGGAAGCCAATGCCATCCTTGATGCCAGGGCGTCTCCCACTATAGAGCATACTTCTAGCAAATTTAAACTTTTCATTCTCTAAGTTATGCTTGGCAATTTTAGCATCTAATTTTGCTATATGATCATTTTGTTGTTTAATTAAAGCCATATGATCATGAATAGCATTAACATCAACATCTCTACATCTAGTGCAAATAGTAATATGCTCAACGGTAGATGTAGAGGGTTTGCAAGATTTTAATTCTACAACCTTAGCATGTAATATATCATTCTCACTTCTAAGGTTAGAAATAGTAACATTGCAAACGTCAAAATCTTTAGCCTTAGCAATTAATTTTTCATTTTCATTTCTAAGGCTAGCAAGAGTAACATTCAATTCTTCAATCTTAGCAAGTAAATCAACATTATCATCTCTAGGATTGGGAATTGAAACATTACAAACATGAGAATCAACCTTAGCAATTAATTTAGCATTTTCATGTCTAAGGTTGTCAATAGTCTCATGGCAAGTGCTTAGCTCACTAGATAGTTTTTCACATTTTTCTACTTCTAGAGCATAAGCATTTTTAACCTTAACATGCTTCTTATTTTCTTTAATAAGGAAGTCCTCTTGGGAGTCCAAGAGATCATCCTTTTCATGAATAGCACTAATTAATTCATTTAACTTTTCCTTTTGTTGCATGTTTAGGTTGGCAAAAAGGATGCACAAGTTATCCTCCTCATTGCTAGCATTATCCTCATCACTAGAGGTTTCATATTTAGTGGAGGATCTTGATTTTACCTTCTTCCTTTTGCCGTCCTTGGCCATGAGGCACTTGTGGCCGACGTTGGGGAAGAGGAGGCCTTTGGTGACGGCGATGTTGGCGGCGTCCTCGTCGGAGGAGGAGTCGGTGGAGCTCTCCTCGGAGTCCCACTCGCGGCACACATGGGTATCGCCGCCCCTCTTCTTGTAGTGCTTCTTCTTCTCCTTTCTTCTCCCCTTCTTGTCGTCGCCCCTGTCACTATCACTAGACAATGGACATTTAGCAATGAAATGACCGGGCTTACCACATTTGTAGCACACTTTCTTGGAGCGGGGCTTGTAATCTTTCCCCTCCTTTGCTTGAGGATTTGGCGGAAGCTCTTGATGATGAGCGCCATTTCCTCGTTGTCGAGCTTGGAGGCGTCGATGGGTGTTCGACTTGGAGTAGATTCCTCCTTCTTTTCTTCCGTCGCCTTGAATGCGACCGGTTGTGCTTTGGACGTGGAGGGGCCGTCAAGCTCGTTGATCTTCTTTGAGCCTTTGATCATCAACTCAAAGCTCAAAAAATTACCTATAACTTCCTCGGGGGTCATTTGAGTATATCTAGGATTGCCACGAATTAATTGAACTTGAGTAGGGTTAAGGAAAACAAGTGATCTAAGAATAACCTTAACCACTTCGTGGTCATCCCATTTTTTGCTCCCGAGGTTGCGCACTTGGTTCACCAAGGTTTTGAGCCGGTTGTACATGTCTTGTGGCTCCTCCCCTTGGCGAAGACGGAAGCGACCGAGCTCCCCCTCGATCGTCTCACGCTTGGTGATCTTGGTCACCTCGTCTCCTTCGTGCGCGGTCTTTAGCACGTCCCAAACCTCCTTTGCGCTCTTCAACCCTTGCACTTTATTATACTCCTCTCGACTTAAAGAGGTGAGGAGTATAGTTGTGGCTTGGGAGTTGAAGTGCTCGATTTGGGCCACCTCGTCCTCATCATAATCCTCATCCCCTACGGATGGTACCTGTACACCAAACTCAACAACATCCCATATACTTTTGTGGAGTGAGGTTAGGTGATATCGCATCATATCACTCCACCTAGCATAATCTTCACCATCAAACGTTGGTGGTTTGCCTAATGGGACGGAAAGTAAAGGTGTATGTTTAGGAATGCGAGGGTAGCGTAGGGGGATCTTACTAAACTTCTTGCGCTCATGGCGCTTAGAAGTGACGGACGGCGCGTCGGAGCCAGAGGTCGACGGTGAAGAAGTGTCGGTCTCGTAGTAGACCACTTTCCTCATCCTCTTGTGCTTGTCGCCTCTCCGATGCGACTTGTGGGAAGAGGATTTCTTCTCCTTCCCCTTCCCTTTGTTGGAGGAGTCCTTCTCCTTCCTCTTGTTGCGGGACTCTTCCGATGAAGTTTCCCCGTGGCTTGTAGTGGGCTTGTCGCCGGTCTCCATCTCCTTCTTGGCTTGATATCCCGACATCACTTCGAGCGGTTAGGCTCTAATGAAGCACCGGGCTCTGATACCAATTGAAAGTCGCCTAGAGGGGGGGTGAATAGGGTGAAACTTGAAAGTCGCCTAGAGGGGGGGTGAATAGGGCGAAACTGAAATTTACAAATATAAACACAACTACAAGCCGGGTTAGCGTTAGAAATATAATCGAGTCCGCGAGAGAGGGCGCAAAACAAATCGCAAGCGAATAAGGAGTGTGACACGCGGATTTGTTTTACCGAGGTTCGGTTCTTGCAAACCTACTCCTCGTTGAGGAGGCCACAAAGGCCGGATCTCTTTCAACCCTTACCCTCTCTCAAACGATCCCGCGGATCGAGTGAGCTTTCTCTTCTCAATCACTTGGAACACAAAGTTCCCACAAGGACCACCACAAGATTGGTGTCTCTTGCCTCAATTACAAGTGAGTTTGATCGCAAGAAAGAATCAAGAAGGAAGAAAGCAATCCAAGCGCAAGAGCTCCAAAGAACACAAGCAAATCTCTCTCACTAGTCACTAAAGCTTTGTGTGGAATTTGGGAGAGGATTTGATCTCTTGAGTGTGTCTAGAATTGAATGCCTAGCTCTTGTAAGTGGTTGGAAGTGTGAAAACTTGGATGTCTTGAATGTGGGGTGGTTGGGGTATTTATAGCCCCAACCACCAAACTAGCCGTTTGGTGAGGCTGTCTGTTCGATGGTGCACCGGACAGTCCGGTGCACACCGGACATGTCCGGTGCGACAGCCACGTCACCAAAGCCGTTGGGTTCCGACCGTTGGAGCTCTGACTTCTGGGCCCGCCTTGATGTCCGGTGGCGCACTGGACATGTACTGTTGAGTGTCCGGTGCGCCAGCATGGGCGTTCCTGACCTCTACGCGCGCTGGCGCGCATTTAATGCGTCGCAGGTAGCCGTTGGCGCCGAAATAGCCGTTGCCCCGCTGTTACACCGGACAGTCCGGTGCACACCGGACATGTCCGGTGAATTATAGCGAAGCAGCCGAAATGAATTCCCGAGGCTGGCGAGTTCTTGAGGCCGCTCTTCGTTGGAGCACCGGACATGTCCGGTGTACACCGGACAGTCCGGTGAATTATAGCGGAGTTGCCTCTGGAATTTCCCGAAGGTGGCGAGTTTGAGTTTGGAGTCCTCTGGTGCACCGGACATGTCCGGTGGCACACCGGACAGTCCGGTGCCCCAGACCAGAGGTGCCTTCGGTTGTCCCTTTGCTCTTTTGTCGAACCCAATACTTGGTCTTTTTATTGGCTAATTGTGAACCTTTGGCACCTGTATAACTTATACACTAGAGCAAACTAGTTAGTCCAATTATTTGTGTTGGGCAATTCAACCACCAAAATTATTTAGGAACTAGGTGTAAGCCTAATTCCCTTTCAATCTCCCCCTTTTTGGTGATTGATGCCAACACAAACCAAAGCAAATGTAAAAGTGCATAATTGAACTAGTTTGCATAATGTAAGTGCAAAGGTTGCTTAGAATTGAGCCAATATAAATACTTACAAGATAAGCGTGGATTGTTTCTTTTTATTTTTAACATATTAGACCATGCTTGCACCATAAGTTTTGTTTTTGCAAATTCTTTTGTAAATTGTTTTCAAAGTCTTTTTGCAAGATAGTCAAAGGTAAAAGAATAAGATTTTGCGAAGCATTTTCAAGATATGAAATTTTGTCCTTTTGTTTGAAATGCTTTTCCTTTGACTAAACAAAACTCCCCCTCAATAAATTCTCCTCTTAGTGTTCAAGAGGGTTTTAAGATATCAATTTTGAAACTCCCCCTTTTAGAACACAAAGAGATACCAATTTGAAATTTACCAATTGAAAATCATTAATTTTTAAAATTAGGGTGGTGGTGTGGTCCTTTTGCTTTGGGCCAATACTTTCTCCCCCTTTGGCATGAATCGCCAAAAACGGATACTTAGAATGAAATATAGGCCCTTTCCTACCTACTTTCTCCCCTTTGGCAAATAAAACATATGAGTGAAGATTATACCAAAGATGGAGAGTGATGCGGAGCGACGGCGAAGGATAAGTAGTAGAGTGGAGTGGAAGCCTTTATCTTCGCCGAAGACTCCAATTCCCTTTCAATATACCTATGACTTGGTTTGAAATACACTTGAAAACACATTAGTCATAGCATATATAAAAGAGACATGATCATAGGTATACTTGTGTGCTATGTGTGCAAATTTAGCAAAAGAAATTCCTAGAATCAAGAATATTGAGCTCATGCCTAAGTTTGGTAAAAGTTTGTTCATCAAGAGGCTTGGTAAAGATATCGGCTAATTGATCTTTAGTGTTAATGTATGAAATCTCGATATCCCCCTTTTGTTGGTGATCCCGAAGAAAATGATACCGAATGGCTATGTGTTTAGTGCGGCTATGCTCAACGGGATTATCCGCCATGCGGATTGCACTCTCATTATCACATAGAAGAGGAACTTTGGTTAATTTGTAACCATAGTCCCGCAGGGTTTGCCTCATCCAAAGCAATTGCACGCAACAATGGCCTGCGGCAATGTACTCGGCTTCGGCGGTAGAAAGAGCGACCGAATTTTGCTTCTTTGAAGCCCAAGACACCAAGGACCTTCCCAAGAACTGGCAAGTCCCCGATGTGCTCTTTCTATTGATTTTGCACCCCGCCCAATCGGCATCCGAATAACCAATCAAATCAAATGTGGATCCCCGAGGGTACCAAAGCCCAAACTTAGGAGTATAAGCCAAATATCTCAAGATTCGTTTTACAGCCGTAAGGTGGGATTCCTTAGGGTCGGATTGGAATCTTGCACACATGCAAACGGAAAGCATAATGTCCGGTCGAGATGCACATAAATAGAGTAATGAACCAATCATAGACTGGTATACCTTTTGATCCATGGACTTACCTCCCGTGTCGAGGTCGAGATGCCCATTTGTTCCCATGGGTGTCTTGATGGGCTTGGCATCCTTCATTCCAAACTTGGTTAGAATGTCTTGAGTATACTTCGTTTGGCAAATGAAGGTGCCCTCTTGGAGTTGCTTGACTTGGAATCCTAGAAAATACTTCAACTCCCCCATCATTGACATCTCGAATTTCTGTGTCATGATCCTACTAAATTCTTTACATGTAGATTCGTTAGTAGACCCAAATATAATATCATCAACATAAATTTGGCATACAAACAAATCATTGTCAAGAGTTTTAGTGAATAAAGTAGGATCGGCCTTGCCGACCTTGAAGCCATTAGCAATAAGGAAATCTCTAAGGCATTCATACCATGCTCTTGGGGCTTGCTTGAGCCCATAAAGCGCCTTAGAGAGCCTATAGACATGGTTAGGGTACTCACTATCTTCAAAGCCGGGAGGTTGCTCAACATAGACCTCCTCCTTGATTGGTCCATTGAGGAAAGCACTCTTCACGTCCATTTGGTAAAGTTTGAAGCCATGGTAAGTAGCATAGGCCAATAATATACGAATTGACTCAAGCCTAGCTACGGGTGCATAGGTTTCACCAAAATCCAAACCTTCGACTTGTGAATACCCCTTGGCCACGAGTCGAGCTTTGTTCCTTGTCACCACACCATGCTCATCTTGCTTGTTGCGGAATACCCACTTGGTTCCTACAACATTTTGGTTAGGACGTGGAACTAAATGTCATACCTCGTTCCTAGTGAAGTTGTTGAGCTCCTCTTGCATCGCCATCACCCAATCCGAATCTTGAAGTGCTTCCTCTACCCTGTGTGGCTCAATAGAGGAAACAAAAGAGTAATGCTCACAAAAATGTGCAACACGAGATCGAGTGGTTACCCCCTTATGAATGTCGCCGAGGATGGTGTCGACGGGGTGATCTCGTTGTATTGCTTGGTGGACTCTTGGGTGTGGCGGCCTTGGTTCTTCATCCTCCTTGTCTTCATCATTTGCATCTCCCCCTTGATCATTGCCGTCATCTTGAGGTGGCTCATCATTTTGATTTTCTCCTTCATCAACTTGAGCCTCGTCCTCATTTTGAGTTGGTGGAGATGCTTGCGTGGAGGAGGATGGTTGATCTTGTGCATGTGGAGGCTCTTCGGATTCCTTAGGACACACATCCCCAATGGACATGTTCCTTAGCGCTATGCACGGAGCCTGTTCTTCACCTATTTCATCAAGATCAACTTGCTCTACTTGAGAGCCGTTAGTCTCATCAAACACAACGTCACAAGAAACTTCAACAAGTCCTGAGGACTTGTTAAAGGCTCTATATGCCCTTGTGTTTGAGTCATATCCCAGTAAAAAGCCTTCTACAATTTTAGGAGCAAATTTAGATTTTCTACCTCTTTTGACAAGAATAAAACATTTGCTACCAAAAACTCTAAAATATGAAATATTTGGCTTTTTACCGGTTAGGAGTTCATAGGATGTCTTCTTGAGGATTCGGTGTAGATATAACCGGTTGATGGCGTAGCAGGCGGTGTTGACCGCCTTGGCCCAAAACCGATCCGCTGTCTTGTACTCATCAAGCATGGTTCTTGCCATGTCCAATAGAGTTCGATTCTTCCTCTCCACTACACCATTTTGTTGTGGCGTGTAGGGAGAAGAGAACTCATGCTTGATGCCCTCCTCCTCAAGGAAGCCTTCAATTTGAGAGTTCTTGAACTCCGTCTCGTTGTCGCTTCTAATTTTCTTGATCCTTAAGCCGAACTCATTTTGAGCCCGTCTCAAGAATCCCTTTAAGGTCTCTTGGGTATGAGATTTTTCCTATAAAAAGAATACCCAAGTGAAGCGAGAATAATCATCCACAATAACTAGACAGTACTTACTCCCGCCGATGCTTATGTAAGCGATCGGGCCGAATAAATCCATGTGTAGGAGCTCCAATGGCCTGTCACTTGTCATGATGTTCTTGTGTGGATGATGAGTGCCAACTTGCTTCCCGGCTTGGCATGCACTACAAATCCTGTCTTTCTCAAAATGAACATTTGTTAGTCCTAAAATGTGTTCTCCCTTTAGAAGCTTATGAAGATTCTTCATTCCAACATGGGCTAGTCGGCGGTGCCAGAGCCAACCCAAGTTAGTCTTAGCAATTAAGCAAGTGTCAAGTTCAGCTCTATCAAAATCTACCAAGTATAGCTGACCCTCTAACACTCCCTTAAATGCTATTGAATCATCACTTCTTCTAAAGACAGTGACACCTACATCAGTAATAGACAGTTGTAGCCCATTTGACACAGTTGCGAAACGAAAAGCAAATTGTAATCTAAAGAATCTACAAGAAAAACATTGGAAATAGTATGGTCAAGTGATATAGCAATTTTACCCAATCCTTTGACCAAACCTTGATTTCCATCCCCGAATGTGATAGCTCGTTGGGGATCTTGGTTTTTTTCATATGAGGAGAACATCTTCTTCTCCCCTGTCATGTGGTTTGTGCACCCGCTATCGAGTATCCAACTTGAGCCCCCGGATGCATAAACCTACAAAACAATTTTAGTTCTTGACTTTAGGTACCCAAACGGTTTTGGGTCCTTTGGCATTAGAAACAAGAACTTTGGGTACCCAAACACAAGTCTTGGAGCCCTTGTGTTTGCCCCCTACAAACTTGGCAACTACCTTGCCGGATTTGTTAGTAAGCACATATGATGCATCAAAAGTTTTGAATGAAATGTCATGATCATTTGATGCACTAGGAGTTTTCTTTCTAGGCAACTTAGCACGGGTTGGTTGCCTAGAGCTTGATGTCTCACCCTTATACATAAAAGCATAGTTAGGGCCAGAGTGAGACTTCCTAGAATAAGTTCTCCTAATTTTGCTCTCGGGATAACCGGCAGGGTACAAAATGTAACCCTCGTTATCCTGAGGCATGGGAGCCTTGCCCTTAACAAAGTTAGACAAATTTTTAGTAGGGGCATTAAGTTTGACATTGTCTCCCCTTTGGAAGCCAATGCCATCCTTGATGCCAGGGCGTCTCCCATTATAGAGCATACTTCTAGCAAATTTAAACTTTTCATTTTCTAAGTTATGCTCGGCAATTTTAGCATCTAATTTTGCTATATGATCATTTTGTTGTTTAATTAATACCATGTGATCATGAATAGCATTGATATCAACATCTCTACATCTAGTGCAAATAGAAACATGCTCAACGGTAGACGTAGAGGGTTTGCAAGATTTTAATTCTACAACCTTAGCATGTAGTATATCATTCTCATTTCTAAGGTTAACATTGCAAACATCAAAATCTTTAGCCTTAGCAATTAATTTTTCATTTTCAATCCTAAGGCTAGCAAGAGAGATGTTTAATTCTTCAATCTTAGCAAGCAAATCATCATTATCATTTCTAAGATTGGGAATTGAAACATCACAAACATGAGAATCAACCTTAGCAATTAAACTAGTATTTTTATTTCTAAGGTTATCAATGGTCTCATGGCAAGTGCTTAGCTCACTAGACAATTTTTCACATTTTTCAACTTGTAGAGCATAAGCATTTTTAACCTTAACATGCTTTTTATTTTCCTTGATTAGGAAGTCCTCTTGGGAGTCCAAGAGATCATCCTTTTCATGGATGACACTAATTAGCTCATTTAATTTTTCCTTTTGTTCCATGTTAAGGTTGGCAAAAAGGGTACGCAAATTATTTTCCTCATCACTAGCATTATCATCACTAGAGGATTCATATTTAGTGGAGGACTTAGATTTAACCTTCTTCCTTTTGCCATCCTTTGCCATGAGGCACTTGTGGCCGACGTTGGGGAAGAGGAGTCCCTTGGTGACGGCGATGTTGGCGGCGTCCTCGTCGTCGGAGGAGGAGTCGGTGGAGCTCTCGTCGGAGTTCCACTCGCGGCACACGTGGGCATCACAACCCTTCTTCTTGTGGTACCTCTTCTTTTCTCTCCTCTTGCCCTTCTTGTCGTTATCCCTGTCACTGTCACTTGATAATGGACATTTAGCAATAAAGTGACTGGGCTTACCACACTTGTAGCAAACCTTCTTGGAATGGGATCTGTAATCCTTCCCCTTCTGTTGCTTGAGGATTTGGCTAAAGCTTTTGATGATTAAAGCCATCTCCTCATTGTCGAGCTTGGAGGCGTCAATTGGTTGTCTACTTGGTGTAGACTCCTCCTTCTTCTCCTCCGTCGCCTTAAATGCCACCGGTTGTGCTTCGGACGTGGAGGGTTCATCAAGCTCGTTGATCTTCTTTGATCCTTTAATCATACATTCAAAGCTCACAAAATTCCCGATTACTTCCTCGGGAGTCATTAGTGTATATCTTGGGTTACCACGAATTAATTGAACTTGAGTAGGGTTAAGGAAAATAAGTGATCTCAAAATAACCTTAACCACCTCGTGGTCATCCCATTTCTTGCTCCCGAGGTTGCGCACTTGGTTCACCAAGGTTTTGAGCCGGTTGTACATATCTTGTGGCTCCTCCCCTTGGCGAAGACGAAAACGACCGAGCTCCCCCTCGATCGTTTCCCGCTTGGTGATCTTGGTGAGTTCATCACCTTCGTGCGCGGTCTTGAGTAGGTCCCAAATCTCCTTTGCATTCTTCAACCCTTGCACCTTGTTGTATTCCTCCTTACTTAGAGAAGCGAGGAGTATGGTTGTAGCTTGAGAGTTGAAGTGCTCGATTTGGGCCACCTCGTCCGTATCATAGTCTTCATCCCCTATGGATGGTACCTGTGCTCCAAACTCAACAACATTCCATATACTTTTGTGGAGTGAGGTTAGATGAAATTTCATTAAATCACTCCACCTAGCATAATCTTCGCCATCAAAGGTTGGCGGTTTGCCTAATGGAACGGAAAGTAATGGAGTATGTCTAGATGTATGAGGGTAGTGTAAGGGGATCTTACTAAACTTCTTGCGCTCTTGGCGCTTAGAAGTTACGGACGACGCATCGGAGTCGGAGGTCGATGTTGATGAGGTGTCGGTCTCGTAGTAGACCACTTTCCTCATCCTCTTGTGCTTGTCGCCTTTCCGATGCGACTTGTGGGAAGAAGATTTTTCCTTCTTCTCTTTGTGGTGTGAAGAAGAAGATCTTTTCTCCTTCTGTTTGGAGGAGTCCTTCTTCTTCTCCTTCCTCTTGGTGCGGGACTCTTCCGATGAAGTGCTCCCTTGGCTCGTAGTGGGCTTGTCGCCGGTCTCCATCTCCCTCTTGGTGTGATCTCCTGACATCACTTCGAGCGGTTAGGATCTAATGAAGCACCGGGCTCTGATACCAATTGAAAGTCGCCTAGATGGGGGTGAATAGGGCGAAACTGAAATTTACAAATATAAACACAACTACAAGCCGGGTTAGCGTTAGAAATATAATTGAGTCCGCGAGAGAGGGCGCAAAACAAATCGCAAGCAAATAAGGAGTGTGACACGCGGATTTGTTTTACCGAGGTTCGGTTCTTGCAAACCTACTCCCCGTTGAGGAGGCCACAAAGGCCGGGTCTCTTTCAACCCTTACCCTCTCTCAAACGATCTCGCGGATCGAGTGAGCTTTCTCTTCTCAATCACTTGGAACACAAAGTTCCCACAAGGACCACCACAAGATTGGTGTCTCTTGCCTCAATTACAAGTGAGTTTGATCGCAAGAAAGAATCAAGAAGGAAGAAAGCAATCCAAGCGCAAGAGCTCCAAAGAACACAAGCAAATCTCTCTCACTAGTCACTAAAGCTTTGTGTGGAATTTGGGAGAGGATTTGATCTCTTGAGTGTGTCTAGAATTGAATGTCTAGCTCTTGTAAGTGGTTGGAAGTGTGAAAACTTGGATGTCTTGAATGTGGGGTGGTTGGGGTATTTATAGCCCCAACCACCAAACTAGCCATTTGGTGAGGCTGTCTGTTCGATGGTGCACCGGACAGTCCGGTGCACACCGGACATGTCCGGTGCGACAGCCACGTCACCAAAGCCATTGGGTTCCGACCGTTGGAGCTCTGACTTCTGGGCCCGCCTTGATGTCCGGTGGCGCACCGGACATGTACTGTTGAGTGTCCGGTGCGCTAGCATGGGCGTTCCTAACCTCTGCGCGCGCTGGCGCGCATTTAATGCATCGCAGGTAGCCATAGGCGCCGAAATAGCCGTTGCCCCGCTGTTACACCGGACAGTCCGGTGCACACCGGACATGTCCGGTGAATTATAGCGAAGCAGCCGAAATGAATTCCCGAGGCTGGCGAGTTCCCGAGGCCGCTCTTCGTTGGAGCACCGGACATGTCCGGTGTACACCGGACAGTCCGGTGAATTATAGCGGAGTTGCCTCTAGAATTTCCCGAAGGTGGCGAGTTTGAGTTTGGAGTCCTCTGGTGCACCGGACATGTCCGGTGGCACACCGGACAGTCCGGTGCCCCAGACCAGAGGTGCCTTCGGTTGTCCCTTTGCTCTTTTGTCGAACCCAATACTTGGTCTTTTTATTGGCTAAGTGTGAACCTTTGGCACCTGTATAACTTATACACTAGAGCAAACTAGTTAGTCCAATTATTTTTGTTGGGCAATTCAACCACCAAAATTATTTAGGAACTAGGTGTAAGCCTAATTCCCTTTCAAAACTGAAATTTACAAACTTAAACACAACTACAAGCATGGTTAGCGTTAGAAATAATAATGAGTCCGAGAGAGAGGGCGCAAAACAAATCGCTAGCGAATAAAGAGTGAGACACGTGGATTTGTTTTACCGAGGTTCAGTTTTCTCAAACCTACTCCCCGTTGAGGAGGCCACAAAGGCTGGGTCTATCTCAACCCTTTCCCTCTCTCAAACGGTCCCTCGGACCGAGTGAGCTTCTCTTCTCAAATTAACCGGGAACAAAACTTCCCCGCAAGGACCACCACACAATTGGTGTCTCTTGCCTCGGTTACAATTGAGTTTTGATCACAAAAACAAATGAGAAAGAAAGAAGCAATCCAAGCGCAAGAGCTCAAAAGAACACAACAAATCTCTCTCGCTAATCACTAAAGCCTTGTGTGGAATTGGAGAGGATTTGATCACTTGGGTGTGTCTAGAATTGAATGCTAGAGCTCTTGTAAGGTGTAGAAGTGTGAAAACTTGGATGACTTGAATGTGGGGTGGTTGGGGGTATTTATAGCCCCAACCACCAAACTAGCCGTTTGATGAAGGCTGTTGTCGCATGGCGCACTAGACAGTCCGGTGCGCCACCGGACACTGTCCGGTGTGCCAGCCTACGTCAGCAGACCGTTAGGGTTCGACCGTTGAGCTCTGTCTTGGGGCCCCGCCTGGCTGTCCGGTGGCGCACCGGACATGTACTGTAGAGTGTCTGGTGCGCCACCTCGCGCGTGCCTGACTTCTGCGCGCTCTGGCACACATTAATTGCTCCTGCAGGTGACCGTTGGCGCGAAGTAGCCGTTGCTCCACCGTTACACCGGACAGTCCGGTGTACACCGGACATGTCCGGTGAATTATAGCGGACTAGCCGTTGGTGGATTCTCGAAGCTGGCGAGTTTAGAGTCGCTTCTCCTTGGAGCACCGGACACTGTCCGGTGTACACCGGACAGTCCGGTGAATTATAGCGCGGTGTCTCTGAGTTTTCCCGAAGGTGCGAAGTTTAGGTTGGAGTCCCCTGGTGCACCGGACACTGTCCGGTGGTGCACCGGACACTGTCCGGTGGCACACCGGACAGTCCGGTGCGCCAGACCAGGGTGCCTTTGGTTATCCCTTGCTCTTTTTGTTGAACCCTTTTCTTGGTCTTTTTATTAGCTTGTTGTGAACCTTTGGCACCTGTAGAACTTATAAACTAGAACAAACTAGTTAGTCCAATTATTTGTGTTGGGCAATTCAACCACCAAAATCAGTTTAGGAAATAGGTGTAAGCCTAATTCCCTTTCAATGAGGGCCTCGGACTCGGCGAGGGCCTCAGCGTACTCCACGCACTCCACGTCGCATTCGTACGCGTGGCGATACGTGGATCCAACGGTGATGACCCCGTTGGGGCCTGTCATCTTGAGCTTGAGATACGTGTAGTTGGGGACGACCATGAACTTGGCGTAGCACGGCCTCCCCAACACCGCGTGGTAGGTTCCTCGGAACCCGACCACCTCGAACATGAGGGTTTTCTTTCGGAAGTTGGAGGGGGTCCCGAAGCAGATGGGCAAATCGATTTGCCCGAGGGGCAGGACGCGCTTTCTGGGGACGATCTCGTGGAAGGGCGCCGCACCGGCCCGGATCGCGGACAAATCGATCCCCAAGAGCTCAAGGGTCTCGGCGTAGATGATGTTGAGGCTGCTGCCTCCGTCCATGAGGACCTTGGTGAGCCGGACGTTGCCGATGATAGGGTCGACAACGAGCAGGTACCTTCCTGGGCTCGGCACGCAGTCGGGGTGGTCGCCTCGATCAAAGGTGATGGGCTTGTTGGACCAGTCTAGGTAGACTGGCGCCGCCACCTTGACCAAGCAGACCACCCAGCGCTCTTGCTTGCGGTGCTGAGCCGAGGCGTTCGCCACTTGCCCACCATAGATCATGAAACAGCCGTGGACCTCGGGGAACTCCTCCTCCTGGTTGCCCTCCTTCTTGTCGTTGTCTTGGCCCTTGCCATCTCCCGCGGGGGGCCCGGCCTTGTGGAAGTAGCGCCGGAGCATGACGCATTCTTCGAGGGTGTGCTTGACGGGACCCTAGTGATAGGGGCACGACTCTCAGAGCATCTTGTCGAATGCGCCGGCCCCTCCAGGGGGCCTCCGAGGGTTCCTGTGCTCGGCCGCAGGGACGAGATTCGCGTCAGCGGTGTCGCGCTTCGCTTGCGACTTGTTCTTGGCCTTTTTCTTCGTGCCCCGCTGGGCGGACGCCTCGGGGACGTCTTCCTGCTGCCTCTCCTGAGGCTGCTTGTCTTTCCAGAAGATGGATTCGACCGCCTCCTGACCAGAGGTGAACTTGGTGGCAATGTCCATCAACTCGCTCGCCTTGGTGGGAGTCTTGCGTCCTAGTTTGCTCACTAGGTCGCGGCAAGTGGTGCCGGCGAGAAATGCGCCGATGACGTTCGATTCGGTGATGTTGGGCAGCTCGGTGCGCTGCTTCGAAAACCGTCAGATGTACTTTCGCAGGGACTCCCCTGGCTGCTGTCGACAGCTTCGGAGATCCCAAGAGTTTCCAGGGCGCACGTACGTGCCTTGGAAGTTCCCAGCGAAAGCCTCGACCAGGTCGTCCCAGTTGGAGATCTGCGTAGGAGGCAGATGCTCTAGCCAGGCCCGGGCGGCGCCGGAGAGGAACAGGGGAAGGTTGCGGATGATGAGGTTGTCGTCGTCCGTCCCTCCCAGCTGGCAGGCCAGCCGGTAGTCCGCAAGCCACAGCTCTGGCCTCGTCTCCCCCGAGTACTTGGTGATAGTAGTCGGGGCTCGGAACCGGTTTGGGAACGGCGCTCGTCGTATGGTCCGGCTGAAGGCTTGCGAACCGGGTGGCTCGGGCGAAGGGCTCCGATCCTGCCCACTGTCGTAGCGTCCTCCGCGCCTGGGATGGTAGCCTCGGCGCACCTTCTCGTTGTGGTGGGCTCGACGGTCGTGGCGGTGTTGCCCGTTGCCGAGGCGGTCCGGGGCGGCAGGCGTCCCGTCCCGTGTACGCTCGGTGTGAACCGAGGCCTCCCGCATGTGTCGGGACATGTGTCGGGAGGGTGTTGCGCGATGCTCCGAGGGGCACCCTCGCCTTCGGGAGGCAGAGCTTTCGGCTTGTCGAACCGCGGCATGCTCCAGGAGGTTCTTGAGCTCGCCCTGGATACGCCGCCCCTCGGTGGTGGATGGCTCCAGCATCACCCGGAGCAGCATCGCTGCTGCAGCCAGGTTCTGGCCGGTCTCGCTGACGGCCGGGGGCAGTGCTGCCCTGGCATTGTCAACGACACGACGCTGGACTTCCTGGGGCTGATGACACATTCCTCCGGCGAGTGCCTGACCTGCCCACTCCTGCTCGATGTTTTGCCGGAGCTGGACAAGTCGCCCTGCTTCCTCGTCGAGCTTGGCCTGCATCTCACGGATTTGCTCGAGCTGTGTGTCCTGACCCCCCGCAGGGACTGGGACCACAACTAGCTCCCGCGGGATGTCAACGCGAGACGCAGGCCCAGGGTCATTCTCCGGCGTACCAAGGTGGTTGCCTTCGTCGAGATCCCCCAGATCGACGTGGAAACATTCGTGACTCGGGCCATAACCCTTGTTGACAAGGCTATGGCCATCATCAGAGCAACCAGAGAGGCAGTAGTCACATGCGGTCATGAAGTCTCGCATAGCACCGAAATCATGTAGTCCGGAGAAATCCCAACCGGAGTCGGGACCGTCCTCTTCCTCGGAACCCGGGGGCCTGTAGGTTGAGACGGTCGTCAGTCGGTCCCAAGATGACCACATATGGTATCCCGGGAGATCAGGATAAGACCTAGCGAAAGCGCTCACCGAAGCGGGGTCGTCCTCTATTGTTGGTCACCAACGCACCTGTACAGTACAGGACATCGGATCTTGGTCTGCAGAAAGATATCGCTGACCGTAATGTTAGGAAGTTCCTTTTCCATTTGCGAATAATGTTAGGAAGATTTAGAACGCAAACGAACGAGATCCATCGTGTTTATTCATAGAACAGGCGCCTCTCAACACAAGGTATACATACGAACAATGCAGTATGTGGGGGTATATGGTACAAAAGAATAAGCAATAGCACAGATCACAACGGCCACCAGGAACAGGGACACAACCACACACCCCATCACCGCTACTTCTAGTGCTAGCTAAGACGAAACCGGTCGACACGCCAGAGGAGAGCCGGTGAAACCGGATCGGAGTCATTCCTTTCTTTCCTTTCCCATTCCTCGGTAGTCGGTAGTGATGCATGAGACTATCCGCAACGGTTTCTCCTAAATTTCTTCTCCTATACCACTTTTTTGCGTCACATTATCAATATTTCACCCACTAATTTTTTATCTCCCGCAGTGGTTTTCTCTAAATTCTCTCCTATACCCCATTACAACTATATAATATCATTTTCCTATATCTATTTCTAATTCATCATCATTTTTCACAGCTAACAATCAACTGTATGCACGAAATCCGGTCCTCAACAGTGTCTAGGGGACACGCATGGGATATGCCACATGCAGCGTGATAGAGAAATAGGGGTGAAAACGGACGGAAAAACCCCTCCCGTTTCCATATCCGCATTTTATCATTGGAAACGGGATGTGTCCGGAATAGTCGGGAACGGAAACGGAAGCGGGATAAACGGAATTGCAAAAACGAACGGAAACGGAAATACTAACGGAAACTCATAATTTAATACAAATAGAAATGATATTGATGTTTGACTAGTGATTGATTGGCAGGACAATAACCTAAAACGAATAGATATAGAGAGACAACATTCTATTGTTGTTTGGTTGCTAAATGTGTACATTTAGCTACATCCGATGTTGTTTAAGACTTTAAATCACTTGTCATTGAAAAGAGCCTGTGGTTACAATGGCCAATTGTGCTATAATTTGTCACATAAATACACGAGGCTTTAGTTTATATACTAATGCATATTAGACTCATCTTATATTTGTCAAATACGGAATAAATACGAGTTCAATCCCGAAAAAAACAGGATCTCACAAAAACGGATGGAATAAGCCCTCTCTCGTTTCTATATTTTTCCGTAAATACGAAAACGGTCGGATCAAATGTAGAAAACAATATGGGTCGAGACAGGATTTTATCCGTCCGTTTTTAACCCTAGAGAGAAAAAAGCTGCTACCTAGGGGCTACGTATAGATGTCCAAACAGTGCGGGCCGCCCGTTTGGCCTGTGGCACGGCACGAATTTAGCCCGGTCCAAACACGGCCCGACACGGTCGGTTACGGACCCGGGCCGGCACGGCCCGTTTAGCGGGCCGGGTATGGACAGATACGGCGGCCCACGTGCTTTGGCCCGGCCGGGTATAAATGCATGAGAACAGCGCGGCCAAACATAATATAAATGCATTGATAAATACATACATTTAATTCTCTGATAATATGTAAATACTAAATACGCGGCCAAACATATATAAAATGCATACATAAATATAAAATGCATACATAAATATTGATACATTTAATTCTAAGTAGAATAAATGCATACATAAATACAGACGCAGGCTGAGTGGTCATTTCATACTAGGTGGGTGCCCGTGTGTTGCAATGAGAACATATAATAACATGATAACTTATATATAAAATGTGTCTTATATTGTTATAAAAAATATTTCATAATCCATTTGTAATCCTGGTCATACATAAATTTTGTTATTTTAATTTAGTTGTTTCACTACTACATTGCAACCATCAGTATCATGCAGACTTCGATATATGCCACAATTTGCATGGTCTCATCATTGAAGAGCACGTGCCACACCTGCTGGTACAAGTTCTCTCGTACATTGTCAGTCATCAGCTACGCACCACCATACACGCTTGTTTAAACAAAAAAAGGCAAGTGTATGTGTCTGCGAAGAGAATTAAAGGCAGGCCAGCACAAAAGCTACCCTGACGATGGCAAGTGGTCATTTCTATCGGTCCTTCTTTGCGTCACCTCTGGCGCCAAGATGACGCCACATACCTTGATATAGTAGTCGTCGAACACGCACGACATGGCGAGTACCGATGACTCTTGGCTGGGCTGCCAAACGAAGTGCACCCTAGGCTCATCAGTGAGGTAGTACACCTAGTCATTGCACCACCGGATGTGCTACTCCTCTACATACATCTTGTTCGAGGACACTCACACAACGTCAGCAACGACCGTTGTCCCAGCGTACAAGAATTCATGGCCGGCCAGTAGCGACTTACGTGGCAGGTTGAGCTTCAGATGGATAATGAGCTGGATGGCGTGACAGTGCCATCGTCGGATGTGGTGCCTAGAACAACCCGAGAGTCGTCAGCATTGGGGACGACCATGAGGTCCCCTGTTTGAAGATAGACAGCGCGGTGCAGCTGCTCTGGACCACATCCAAGCGGCGGCTGCGCCGGAGCTTGCCGAACACAGCGGCGCATGCGGACACGTAGGACTGCTTTCAGAGGTCGAACTAGCTGTCACCAAGCTTCTTCTCGTCGTCGATGAGCAACGCCAACGCGAGCGCCTCCTGTCAGTGGTGTTTGTTCGGGGTTTCCAAGTAAGAAACGTGGATTCATCTTTGACGTTAGTTTATGAAAATGACTTACAAGTCAGATCCATGAAAAAAATATTACAGAGAATAAATGTCACACATATAAAAAAGGAATTTAAGTTTAAAATATTATAGAAACAAAAGAAATTGCATGCAAGGCTCTTCTTTAAATACTACTGCCTCCGTCTAAAAATATAATTCAGTAATCTCGTTGATAATTATCTACTACTACACATTATGCAAGGGTAGCAGGTGGAATTTGAGAGAGATGTAGTAGATATTTTTACTGTAACAAATATTGACATAAACACACATGTGGTGTAGTGGTAGCTACGAGCACATTTGCTTGAGGGGCCACGGGTTCGAATCCCATTAGGACCACATTTGTGTTTTTTTAATTTAATTTTAGTTAGGCGTGGGATGCACGTGGGAATGAGAATGAGCTTTATGGGAGGGAGGGAATGAGAAAGACAGTGCGGGGAGGGCGGAATGGGAATGACAGAACATAAAATTGCAGCCGGGAATGGGAATGGACTTTGCGGGGAGGGGAAATGAGAAAGACAGAACACGGAATGACAGCCGGGAATAGGAATGAGCTTTGCGGGGAGAGCGAAATAGGAATGGCAGAACACGGAATGACAGCCTACCCTTTACCGTCTAAAGATTTGTATTAATATGATATTATCTTGTGAATTGATAAATAAATTTTGTTTTCTTAATATATATAAATAATATGTTATTATATATGATTATTTCTGTTAAATTATGTATTTATATACTGCTCTACTGTTGGTTCGGGCCAGTGGCCGGCCCGGTACGTTGAGGCCCACCGGGCCAACGGGCCGGCCCGACACGATTTTTCCCTGTGCGTGTCGGGTTTGGGCATGTCCCTAGGCACGTGGGCCAGCCCTACCCGCCCCGAAGCATCAACAGGCCGTGCCTGGCCCGGGCCTATTCGTACCGGGCCGAAACGGGTTCAAGCCGGATCCGTGCCGGGTGGCCCGTTTGGACGTCTATAGGGCCCCTAAAATGGCGGCTATAGTGTTAATAGAGGGAGCGGTATGCGCTGAACATAGCCTCAATCTCCTAGCGCGCGGAGGCGCCATGCCCCCGTCGCCGGAGCGCCGAAATGCGTAAAAACGATGGTTTTTTTTATCTCTACAACTATTAAGCATCATCTGTAGACTGCCCCCGCTCTCCCCTGCCTCCCGCGGATCCCGCACGCGCACAGCAGACAACCGCCGCCCGCCCGCCCCCACCTAGCCGCGATTCCCCCGCCTCTAGCAGCCCGCCCGCCCGACGCACGATCGCCCGCCGCGAATCCCCTCTCGCAACGCCCGCGGCGAATCCCCCGCGAGAACCGGCCGCCAGCAGCCGCCTCGAGCAGCTCGCACGCCCACCGCAAATTCCGCCGCACGACCGCCGCGAATCCCCTCCCGCAACCCGCAACGCCCGCGATGAATCCCCCATGTGAACCGGTCGCACGAGACCGCCAGCAGCCGCCTCCGCCTCGAGCAGCCCGTACGCCCACCGCGAATCCCCTCCCGCAACCCGCAACGCCCGCGGCGAATCCCTCCGCGCCGCCGGCCCCGTCCTTGGTGCCTCCTTCGCCTTCGGTATGGATCACGCTCCTCTTACGACGTCCCTCTCCTTCACTGTCGCTCTCAAACCCTAAACCCGTCCGCTCGTGCCTCCTTCCTTTGGCTGCTTGGTTGGTTGGCTCCGCAGACCACGTCTTCGACGGTGCGGCGAACAACGAGCGGATCTATGGCACGGTCGTCCGGGAACTCGTTGGCGCCATCGGCGGCGGATTCAACGGCACCGCCTTCACCTACGGCCAGACCAGCTGCGGGAAGACATTCACCATGAACGGCTCCGATGCCGACCCGGGCATCATTTTCGTCGTGCGGTCCGTGACGTCTTCGACACCGTGCGCCAGGTGTGTTGATTGCTCGATTATCTGCTCCCCGAACAAGACATTGTTAGATTGGTTGATGCGATTGTTTCTGCTGCGCGTGAGTGATTTGTTGGATTTGGGTCTGTCTGGGTCAGGCTGACGACCGCAAGTTCCTCACCCGGGTGTCCTACATGGAGATCTACAACGAGGAAATAAACAACCTCTTGACACTTGAAGGCCAGAAGCTGAGGATTCATGAGAGCTTAGATGTAAGTACTCCTTTGGATATTTTTCTCTGATTTATCAACATATTTTTGTTCTGTGGATCTGTCCTTAATAAGAGTTTACAACTACATTAAGGTTGTAAAATATTGTTTTTTCTTATTTAACTGAGAGGAAGAAGTATTTTTAAAAGCTCAGGTGTCTGCAATGAGAAAAATTCGTGTTATATATGTCATGTGTGCCCACTAAATCACGAGAAAGAAACCAAGCAAGACTTGTGGTCTTACAAGTGGTATTTCATGCAAATTTGTTCAGTCGGTGTGTTCCATTATCCGATGATACTGATAGTGAAACTGATCAGCACAGTGTAGTGTGGTACTACCATTTTGCAAACTGTTGAATTTTTAGTTCCCTTGGTACCCTTAACTAAGAACTTGTTTACTTCTCAAGATGATTTTTAGTGTATTTATTAGTGCAAACTGTTGATGTCTCTATTTAGGATTTTATTTGATGTGGTAGGTTACGTGGACAATTGTTTTCAGAAAGTTGTATAGTTAAATGCCTCATGTGCTATTAGTAGCTGGAGTTGGAAGGCATCGAGAGAATCAAGGAACATGAGCAGGTTTCGTGAGGTGATAGAGGGGCTGGCCAAGGATCTGTCAGAAGGACTAACTGGATTCTTCTAGGTAAGCATGTTCATGTCTCACAATGATTCCTTTGGATATGATGAGTTCTGTTTTTTAGTATTGCTGTTTTCAACTTCTGAAATGCTCTTATTATTAATGTCTACCATAATTGCTTATTTCCATTAGCTAAGAACAAAAAAATCAATTGGTAAAAACAACAATTGCAAAAGTGTATTTGTCGGGGACCATAATTAGGGGTACCCTCAAGACGCCTAATTCTCAGCTGGTAACCCCCATCAGCATAAAGCTGCAGAGGCCTGATGGGTGCGATTAAGTCAGGGATCAGTCCATACGAGCGCTCGATCACGCCTCGCCTGAGCCTAGCCTCGGGCAAGGGCAGCCGACCCTGAGGTGTTTCCGTCTCGCCCGAGGCCCCCTTTTTTACGGCAGACGCATCTCCGGCTCGCCCGAGGCCTTGCCTTCGTTAAGAAGCAACCCTGACTAAATCGCCGCGCCGACCGACCAAGTCACAGGGGCATTTAATGCAAAGGTAGCCTGGCACCTTTATCCTGACGCGCGCCCCCTGGCAGAGCCGAAGTGACCGCCGTCACTTCGCCACTCCACTGACCGGTCTGACAAAAGGACAGCGCCGCCTGCGCCGTCCCGACTGCGGTGCCACTTGACAGAGTGAGACTGACAGGCAGCCAGGCCTTGCCAAAGGCGCCATAGGAAGCTCCGCCCGACCCAGGGCTCGGACTCGGGCTAAGGCCCCGGAAGACGGCGAACTCCGCTCCGCCCGACCCAGGGCTCGGACTCGGGCTAAGGCCCCGGAAGACGGCGAACTCCGCTCCGCCCGACCCAGGGCTCGGACTCAGGCTAAGGCCCCGGAAGACGGCGAACTCCGCTCCGCCCGACCCAGGGCTCGGACTCGGGCTAAGGCCCCGGAAGACGGTGAACTCCGCTCCGCCCGACCCAGGGCTCGGACTCGGGCTAAGGCCCCGGAAGACGGCGAACTCCGCTCCGCCCGACCCAGGGCTCGGACTCGGGCTAAGGCCCCGGAAGACGGCGAACTCCGCTTCGCCCGACCCCTGGGGTCGGACTCCGCCCTGGCCTCTACCGAACGACCTCCGCCTCGCCCGACCCAGGAGCTCAGGCTCGGCCTCGGCCATGGAAGACAGACTCGACCTCGGCCTCGGAGGAGCCTCCATGTCGCCTGACCTAGGGCACAAGTCCGCCACGTCAACAGGAAGCGCCATCATCACCCTACCCCGAGCCGACTTGGGCCGCAGAGAACAAGACCGATGTCCCATCTGGCTAGCTCCGCCAGATAGGCAATGATGGCGCCCCGCTAGACCCATGACGACGGCGGCTCTCAGCTCCCTTACGGAAGCAGGGGGACGTCAGCAAGAGCCCAACTGTTCCGACAGCTGTCCCTCCACCAGGCTCCGTTACTCCTCCGACAGCCACGACACCACACCAGCTGGGTGCCAAGTTCTCTCCGGCTGCCACATTGGCATGTACCTAGGGCGCTAGCTCTCCCCCGCTAGACACGTAGCACCCTGCTGCACCCCCATTGTACACCTGGATCCTCTCCTTACGCCTATAAAAGGAAGGACCAGGGCCTTCTTAGAGAAGGTTGGCCCCGCGGGAACGAGGGCAGGGGCAGGCGCTCTCTTGGGGCCGCTCGCTTCCCTCACCCGCGTGGACGCTTGTAACCCCCTACTGCAAGCGCACCCGACCTGGGCGCGGGACGAACACGAAGGCCGCGGGATCTCCACCTCCCTCACGACTCGGCTCCGGCCACCTCGCTTTCCCCCCTTCGTGCTCGCCCACGCGCTCGACCCATCTGGGCTGGGGCACGCGGCACACTCACTCGTCGGCTTAGGGACCCCCCGGTCTCGAAACGCCGACAGTTGGCGCGCCAGGTAGGGGACTGCTGCGTGTTGACGAGCAGTTTCCCGTCAAGCTCCAGATGGGCAGTCTCCAACGACCTCTCCAACCCGGGACGGTGCTCCGTTTCGGGAGTCTCGAGTTCATGTCTTTCGACGGCAGCTACGACATGATACTCCTTCCACCGCCGCGCGACGGCGACAATGGTGGCCGACAGCCCGCCCGCCGGCGGCGGAATCGACGACGTCTTCCCCGCGTGGGGGAAGAACAACATTCGAGCTCGCCCCATCCTCTCCCTCGCCATCGGAGGAGGAGGCGGGGCAACCAGGGCCGAGCGGGAGGCTGCGCTCCGTCGGCTGTCGAGCGAATCGACATCCCCAGCGCCCCAACGGAGGACGCGTCGGGCGTCACCCTCGCGTTTGAGGCGAAGGCGAGCGCCGTCCCCCCGCAACACGCCAACCCCGAGCAAGTGGACGACGCCAGCACGCTCACGGAGGGCCTGCAGGACGTCGCCCTCGTACCCAAGACGACGGCGCGATCAGTCCCCGATGTGACTTCATCGCTCCTCGTCGACCAAAAGGTACCGACTGATTCCCATCCTTCGTCATTTCGACTCGACCTCAACCCGCCTAGCGACCTCGCTCTGGTGGGCGCTCACGTTGAGGCGAGTGCAACCTCTCTTGGGTTTCGTGTGCGGTCGCCTTGGGACCGATTGACGGGCGTCTCGACCTACGGGCCCTCTGGGTCCGAGGAAGATGACGACCCCAGCATCTGCTGGGATTTCTCTGGATCTGGCAACCCCAGTGCCATGCGGGACTTCATGACCGCATGCAACTACTGCCTCTCCGACTGTTCCAACGGCAGCCGCAGCCTTGACGACAAGGACTGCGGCCCGAGCCGCGAATGTTTCCACGTCGAGCTAGGGGATCCCTTCGGAGGCAACCGTCTCGGCATGCCGGAGGATGGTGATCTCCCTAGGCCCGTGCCTCGCGCCGACATCCCGCGGGAGCTAGCTGTGGTCCCCGTTCCGGCGGGGGGTCACGACCCACAGCTCGAGCAAGTCCGCGGGGCGCAGGCCGGGCTCGACGAGGGGGCAGGAGCGCTCGAGTCGATCCGCCGGGACGTCGGGCAGGTATGGGCGGGCCAGCCCCCGGCCGGAGAAATACGTCACCTGCCCCAGGGTCTCCAGCACCGCATCGCCAACGATGCCAGGGACAGGCCGCCACCCGCATCCAGCGGGACCGGTCAGGACCTGGCAGCCGCAGCGATGCTCCTCCGCGCGATGCCGGAGTCATCAACCACCGAGGGTCGGCGAATCCAGGGAGAGCTCAAGCATCTCCTGGAAGGTGCTGTGGCCCGGCGGGCCGAGAGCTCTACCTCCCGAAGGCAGGGGTACCCCTCGGAACCTCGTGCCGCGACTTTCCGACTCATGCGGGAAGCCTCGGTCTACACCGGGCGCACGCGCAACACCGCGCCTGCGGCCCCGGGCCACCTCGGCGACGAGCACCCTCATCGCGACCGTCGGGCCCGCCTCGACGAAAGGGTGCGTCGAGGCTATCACCCCAGGCGTGGGGGACGCTACGACAGCGGGGAGGATCGGAGTCCCTCGCCCGAACCACCCGGTCCGCAGGTCTTCAGCCGGGCCATTCGGCGGGCGCCGTTTCCGGCCCGATTCCGACCCCCAACTACTATCACAAAGTACTCGGGGGAAACAAGACCGGAATTGTGGCTCGCGGACTACCGCTTGACCTGTCAACTGGGTGGAACGGACGACGACAACTGGGAGGATTTGGTCCAAGCTTTCGCCGGCAACTTCCAGGGCACGTACGTGCGCCCCGGGAATTCCTGGGACCTCCGAAGCTGCCGGCAACAGCCGGGAGAGTCTCTTCGGGACTACATCCGGCGGTTCTTGAAGCAGTGCACCGAGCTGCCCAACATCACCGACTCAGATGTCATCGGCGCGTTCCTTGCCGGCACCACTTGCCGTGACCTAGTGAGCAAGTTGGGTCGCAAGACCCCCACCAGGGCGAGCGAGCTGATGGACATCGCCACCAAGTTCGCCTCTGGCCAGGAGGCGGTCGAGGCCATCTTCCGAAAGGACAAGCAGCCCCAGGGCTGCCCGTCGGAGGATGCTCCCGAGGCGTCTACTCCGCTCGGCACCAAGAAGAAAGGCAGGAGGAAGTCGCAAGCGAAACGCGACGCCGCCAACACGGACCTTGTCGCCGCCACCGAGTACAAGAACCCTCGGAAGCCCCCCGGAGGGGCTAAGCTCTTCGACAAGATGCTCAAGGAGACATGCCCTTACCATCAAGGGCCCGTCAAGCACACCCTTGAGGAGTGCGTCATGCTTCGGCGCCACTTCCACAAGGCCGGGCCACCCGCAGAAGGTGGCAGGGCCCGCGACGACGACAAAAAGGAAGATCACCAAGCAGGAGAGTTCCCCGAGGTCCGCGACTGCTTCATGATCTGCGGAGGGCATGCGGCGAATGCCTCGGCTCGGTATCGTAAGCGAGAGCGTCGGGAGGTCTGCTCGGTGAAGGTGGCGGCGCCAGTCTACCTAGACTGGTCCGACAAGCCCATCACCTTCGACCAAGATGACCACCCCGACCACGTGCCGAGCCCGGGGAAGTACCCGCTCGTCGTCGACCCCATCATCGGCGACGTTAGGCTCACCAAGGTCCTGATGGATGGGGGCAGCTGCCTCAATATCATCTACGCCGAGACCCTCAGGCTCCTGCGCGTCGATCTGTCCTCCGTCCGAGCAGGCGCTGCGCCCTTCCACGGGATCATTCCTGGGAAGCGCGTCCAGCCCCTCGGACGGCTCGACCTTCCTGTCTGCTTCGGAACACCCTCCAACTTCTGAAGGGAGACTTTGACGTTCGAGGTGGTCGGGTTCCGAGGAACCTACCACGCGGTATTGGGGAGGCCATGCTACGCGAAGTTCATGGCCATCCCCAACTACACCTACCTGAAGCTCAAGATGCCGGGCCCCAACGGGGTCATCACCGTCGGCCCCACGTACAAACACGCGTTCGAATGCGATGTGGAGTGCGTGGAGTACGCCGAGGCCCTCGCCGAGTCCGAGGCCCTCATCGCCGACCTGGAAAACCTCTCCCGAGAGGTGCCGGACGTGAAGCGACACGCCAGCAACTTCGAGCCAGCGGAGACGGTTAAGGCCGTCCCTCTCGACCCCAGTGGCGACACCTCCAAGCAGATCCGGATCGGTTCCGGGCTTGACCCCAAATAGGAAGCAGTGCTCGTCGACTTTCTCCGCGCAAACGCCGACGTCTTTGCGTGGAGTCCCTCGGACATGCCCGGCATACCTAGGGATGTCGCCGAGCACTCGCTGGATATTCGGGCCGGAGCCCGACCGGTCAGGCAGCCTCTGCGCCGATTCGACGAGGAAAGGCGCAGGGTGATAGGCGAGGAGATCCACAAGCTAATGGCAGCAGGGTTCATCAAAGAGGTATTCCATCCCGAATGGCTTGCCAACCCTGTGCTTGTGAGGAAGAAAGGGGGGAAATGGCGGATGTGTGTAGACTACACTGGTCTCAACAAAGCATGTCCGAAGGTTCCCTACCCTCTACCTCGCATCGATCAAATCGTGGATTCCACTGCTGGGTGCGAAACCCTGTCTTTCCTCGATGCCTACTCAGGGTATCATCAAATCAAGATGAAAGAGTCCGACCAGCTCGCGACTTCTTTCATCACGCCCTTCGGCATGTACTGCTATGTCACCATGCCGTTCGGTTTGAGGAACGCGGGTGCAACGTACCAGCGGTGCATGAACCATGTGTTCGGCGAACACATCGGTCGCACGGTCGAGGCCTACGTCGATGACATCGTAGTCAAGACAAGGAAAGCCTTCGACCTTCTCTCTGACCTTGAAGTGACATTCCGGTGTCTCAAGGCAAAGGACGTCAAGCTCAATCCTGAGAAGTGTGTCTTCGGGGTGCCCCGAGGCATGCTCCTAGGATTCATCGTCTCCGAGCGGGGCATCGAAGCCAACCCGGAGAAGATCGCAGCCATCACCAGCATGGGGCCCATCAAGGACTTAAAAGGCATACAGAGGGTCATGGGATGTCTTGCGGCCTTGAGCCGTTTCATCTCGCGCCTCGGCGAAAGAGGCCTACCTCTGTACCGTCTCTTAAGGAAGGCCGAGTGCTTCACTTGGACCCCCGAGGCCGAGGAAGCTCTCGGGAACCTGAAGGCGCTCCTCACCCAGGCGCCCGTCTTGGTACCCCCAGCTGATGGAGAAGCCCTCTTGGTCTACATCGCCGCTACCACTCAGGTGGTTAGCGCCGCGATCGTGGTCGAAAGGCAAGAAGAGGGGCATGCATTGCCCATTCAGAGGCCAGTTTACTTCGTCAGCGAGGTGCTGTCCGAAACCAAGATCCGCTACCCACAAGTTCAGAAGCTGCTGTATGCAGTGATCCTGACGAGGCGAAAGTTGCGACATTACTTCGAGTCTCATCCGGTAACTGTGGTGTCATCCTTCCCCCTGGGGGAGATCATCCAGTGCCGAGAGGCCTCGGGACGGATCGCAAAGTGGGCGGTGGAAATCATGGGCGAGACAATCTCGTTCGCCCCTCGGAAGGCCATCAAGTCCCAGGTACTGGCGGACTTCGTAGCCGAATGGGTCGACACCCAGTTGCCGACGGCTCCGATCCAACCGGAGCTCTGGACCATGTTTTTCGACGGGTCGCTGATGAAGACGGGAGCCGGCGCGGGCCTGCTCTTCGTCTCGCCCCTCGGGAAACACCTGCGCTACGTGCTGCGCCTCCATTTCCCGGCGTCCAACAATGTGGCTGAGTACGAAGCTCTGATCAACGGATTGCGAATCGCCATCGAGCTAGGGGTCCGACGCCTCGACGCTCGCGGCGACTCGCAGCTCGTCATCGACCAGGTCATGAAGAACTCCCACTGCCGCGACCCGAAGATGGAGGCCTACTGTGATGAGGTTCGACGCCTGGAAGACAAGTTCTACGGGCTCGAGCTTAACCACATCGCCCGGTGGTACAACGAGACTGCGGACGAGCTGGCAAAGATAGCCTCGGGGCGAACGACGGTTCCCCCGGACGTCTTCTCCCGGGATCTGCACCAACCCTCCGTCAAGATCAGCGACACGCACGAGCCCGAGGAGCCCTCGGCCCCGTCCGAGGTAACCTCGGCCTAGCCCGAGCCGTCCTCAGTTCAGCCCGAGGAACCCTCGGCTCCCGAGGGCGAGGCGCTGCGCATCGAGGAGGAGCGGGGCGGGGTCACGCCTGATCAAGATTGGCAGGCCCCGTACCTGCAATATCTCCGCCAAGGAGAGCTACCCCTCGACCAGGCCGAGGCACGGCGGGTAGCGCGACGCGCCAAGTCGTTCGTCTTGCTGGGCGATGAGAAGGAGCTCTACCACCGCAGGCCCTCGGGCATCCTCCAGCGGTGCATCTCCATCGCCGAAGGTCAGGAACTCCTGCAAGAGATACACTCGGGGGCTTGCGGCCATCATGCAGCGCCTCGAGCCCTTGTCGGGAACGCTTTCCGGCAAGGCTTCTACTGGCCAACGGCGGTGGCTGACGCCACTAGAATCGTCCGCACCTGCAGAGGGTGTCAATTCTATGCAAAGCAGACCCACCTGCCCACTCAGGATCTGCAGACAATACCCATCACCTGGCCCTTCGCTGTGTGGGGGCTGGACCTCGTCGGCCCTCTGCAGAAGGCGCCCGGGGGCTACACGCACCTGCTGGTCGCCGTCGATAAGTTCTCCAAGTGGATCGAGGTCCGACCCCTAAACGGCATCAGGTCCGAGCAGGCGGTGGCGTTCTTCACCAACATCATCCATCGCTTCGGGGTCCCAAACTCCATCATCACCGACAACGGCACCCAGTTCACCGGCAAAAAATTCTTGGATTTTTGCGAGGATCACAACATCCGGGTGGACTGGGCTGCCGTAGCTCATCCCATGTCGAATGGGCAAGTAGAGCGTGCCAATGGCATGATTCTACAAGGGCTCAAGCCTCGGATTTACAACGACCTCAACAAGTTCGGCAAGCGATGGATGAAGGAACTCCCCTCGGTGGTCTGGAGCCTGAGGACGACGCCGAGCCGAGCCACGGGTTTCACGCCGTTCTTCCTGGTCTACGGGGCCGAGGCCGTCTTGCCCACGGACCTGGAATACGGCTCCCCGAGGACGAGAGCCTACGACGATCAAAGCAACCAAGCCAGCCGAGAAGACTCGCTGGACCAGCTGGAAGAGGCTCGGGACAGGGCCTTACTACACTCGGCGCGGTATCAGCAGTCCCTGCGACGCTACCACGCCCGAGGGGTCCGACCCCGAGACCTCCAGGTGGGCGACCTGGTGCTTCGACTGCGGCAAGACGCCCGAGGGAGGCACAAGCTCACGCCCCCCTGGGAAGGGCCATTCGTCATCGCCAAAGTCCTGAAGCCCGGAACGTACAAGCTAGCCAACAGCCAAGGCGAGATCTACGGTAACGCATGGAACATCCAACAGCTACGTCGCTTCTACCCTTAAGATGTTTCCAAGTTGTTCATATACCCCGCACTCACGCAAAGTTTAGTCAACAAGGAAGGGTCGGCCTCGCCTCGGCAAAGCCCGACCCTCCCTCGGGGGCTAAAAGGGGGGAAACCCCCTCTGCGTCAAAATTTTCTCTCACTTCTACCAGAATATCTTTCGTGCTTTTTGACTACTTCGAAAAGTGGGTCCTGGAAACGATGGAGTACACGTAAGCAGCCAAGGCTGACCGAGCCGAGGGACTCCTACGCCTCTGGGATACGGATACCTCACTCGTCACCTTCTGCGATAAGTAACTCGCGTTCGGATAAAGTGACTCCGCGGATCGAACAAGTCTTTACGTTCGGAAGCCCTTCTGCCGAAGCAATTCTTCGAGCCTTCTCGACCGAGTCGGTGATAGGGCCTCATGGACGAGTAAAAGTGCGCGTAAGCGGCAAGGCCGACCGAGCCGAGGGACTCCCACGCCTCCGGGATACGAATACCTCACTCATCACCTTCCGCGAGAAGCAACTCTCGCTCGCACAAACATCCCTGTTACCGACAAAAAGTCCAGATACTCGAAACAAGAGGAAAAGAGACGCAGCTTTACAAAGCAGCGAGGGTGTGTGTGTTCTGGCCTCGACGGCCGCATGAGGCACACGCTACGAGACAATCTGATCCTGCAGGCTCGGGTCTTGACGTCGGAAGAAGGCAGCAGCACCCTCGGCATCGACGACACCTTCAACAAGGCCCGACCTAGCCTCGGACGACGACGGGGTCCGAGGCTCTCCGCTCCGAAGGACGACGTCATCACCACGCCCGGGCTATCGCTGCCGGGGACTTCTCCGGGAATCCGGCCCGAGCAGGCGGCTTGGCCGGCCACCTCCGGGGCCTCGGCCAACCATCTTCCAAGGGCGCCGGCCCGGTCCGAAGCCTCGGCTGATCAACTCCGGCGTCGATCCTGCCAACGGACAACCCGGCTAGGCTCCGGCCAACCAGGTTTCATTTCCGAGCCAACTCCGCCTCTGTTCATGCTGATATCGCTACCCCTGGCCTCGGCTCGACGAGGAGCGGCCGAGGGGTCTCTTTAACTAAGCTAGAGGAACCTCGGACAGCAAGGCCGACCGAGCCGAGGGACTCCTACGCCTCCGGGATACGGATACCTCACTCGTCACCTTGACACGGGGTGACTCATACTTGGTGAAGCGGTTCAGATAGTCAGCAGACGAGTCTTAGCGCTCAAGAACGAGGAAAAAACACGGTTCCATGCCGTAATTACATACATGTTCAGGCCCCTAAAGCTGTAATGAACAAAAACACTGGCATTCGAAGTGCCATTACAAATGGAACTCCGGTTCCGTCTCCGCGGGCGCGAACAACCCTACTCGATAGGGGCGGGCCTGCGGGGCAACAGAAGACCGACGAACGGCTAGTCATCACTCGCCCCAGCAGCGGCGACGATGAAGACTTCTGCCCCGGGGGGCCGAACAACAGCAGTGATGACCTCAGGGCGGATGCTGCTGCTAGGAGGCCCCCGCCCTTGCCCAAACTCGAGAGGCAAGGACGGGCAGAAGGCCGTAGAGTTGGAGGTCGGTCCATGGCCAGCCTTGGCTGTCGCGTCGGTGGAAGAACCTCTTCCAGTTACCGTGGCAAACGCCGGCGTCACGAGCGGCTCTGAAGCCACTCGCGTCCGAAGGCCAGGCACGCTGCAGATGCCAGCGCCATGGACGACGACCGCTCCTCCCTCCGATCACTGGGTGAAGGAGCGGGCCACCGCCCTCGCGGGGGCCGACCTCAACTCAGCACACTCCCTTCCCCAGCCCTGGTGATGAAAATCCTTGAGGCTGAGGAAGGGGCAGAGGCCGCAGCCCGGCTCGCTTTCCCCCACCATCAAGCCGGAGGTCACCATCTTGGGTGACCGCCGGTGGAGGGGTGCAGCCGGGCTGCATGATGAAAATCCTTGAAGCCGAACGATGGCTGAAAGGTACCAACTCCCACGGAGTTACGTTCCTCCAACGATGAGGCGAAAAGATGGCGGTTTCCCCCATCCGGGGGCTTGGAAGGTGGAAAAACACAGTGCATAAGGGAGAAAGAAGACGTGGTCGCCTTACGGAAGGGGTCGCCCTCCTTTTAAAAGGCGACTCTCCCTGCTTGCGCCCCCAACCGTCACGGGCTGAGTCTTCTCCAACACGCCTCCAAAGCCCTCCCCTCCGGCGCGGGGGCTGGGTCCCGCATGTCATGCAGACCGGCTCCGAGCAGAAGAAGCCGAACCGCCACGCACGGCGCACGCAACCACCCAGCGGTTACAAGTGACCCTCCACTTTTGCCCAGGCCAACGGGCGAAAGGGGCAGGCAGCCATGCAGGCGGCATGCAACCGCGCCAAGTGGACGCGCCTCTCCGACTCCTGACATGCCAGCATGGAGGCCCAAGCCCACGCGTCGCGCGACCGGCGCGCCGGATGCTGCATGCAAGCAACTGTACCACTTGCGCCACCACCGCACCTCCTCGATTGCGGAACCGATACCACGACCCGAGGCGACCCAGCGCGCGACCCAGCAGCGCCAGCCTGACGCAGCGGTCAAACGCGGTCAAAAGTGGGCCGGCAGTAATGACGGTGGCAGGCACGCGGGAGCAGCGGTCACGCCGTCAGCCAAGCTCACGTCCCATCCGGAGGCAGCGAGAGAACCCCCTCTCACGGCGTGAAGACGACGTGCCCGTGACCCGTTCCTCGAACGGCTCGCGCACGCGCAACGGCAGCCTCGCCAACTACTCGCCCCGTCGCATTAACTCCACGGCTGGACAGGCGGCGCTTCTGGCAGGAGCAGCTGGCGACGCTTCGCCTTCGCCAAAACAACCGCGCCAAAAAAGGTACGCCGCGTCGTTCAATTTCGTATCCTTTTTCCTTTTTCCTCTTTCTCTATCTCTTGCAATAGGGACCGGGAAAGGGGATACCCCTAAAGGGATCCTTCCCCGTGAAGGAATTAGGCTCCGAGCCTCCTTACTGATCAGGGGTTCGAAGGCTGGCCCCCCGAAGGGTTCAACAGCCGCCTCAGATCGCGTGGGCCCGACACCCACTACTGGTCAGAGGTTCGAAGGTCGGCCTCCCGAAAGGTTCCACGGCCGCCTCAGGCTACTCGGGCTCCGCGCCCATTACTGATCAGGGGTTTGAAGGCTGGCCCCCCGAAGGGTTCACAGTCGCCTCAGACACCGAGCGAGGGATGACCAGGGGTACGTTCGATACATAACCGAGGCTCGGGCTGCGCTCCCGAGGTACCCTAGGACATTTCCGAGACCAGCGGGAACGATCCTATAACGGAATCCCATCGGAGGGAGGCATCGAGCCCTCGGACCCCGTCGCCAGGGGACCGGGTCCGGCAGATCACCCGCAGGTACTTTTGGGCGTGCCTCCGGGCCCCTAGCCGACCCCCAACGAACGGGGCACGGACGTCCACTCGGATTACCCGCTTGCAGCTCACCGGAGACACCATGTTTGGTGCCCATCGAGGGTAACATGGCGCTCTCCCCCCTCCTCCTTGCGGAAAGGCGACGTAGGGGCGTATGTAAAAAAGCCGAGTCTGTCCCTGATCGCCCTCTCGCCCTGTACGGAGGCTCGGGGGCTGCTCTCGCAAACCCGGCTCCGGCCAAACCGTTGACAGCGTCAACATACCAGCCCGAGAACTTGGGCCCCGATAGTGCACCCGGGCTACGGCCAGTTCGCATGAGGGAACCACCAGACCAGCTGAAGCATTACGCAAGGCATTAAGACCTCGAAGGAGTGAAACCACTCCTCCGAGGCCTCGGGGGCTACACCCGGCGGGTGCGCTCGCGCGCACCCACCGGAACAAAATGCAACCGAGAAAGGCTGGTCCCCTTGCAAAAAAGTGCGACGAAAGCCTCCAAGCGAGTGCTAACACTCCCTTCGAGGCTTGGGGGCTACTGTCGGGGACCATAATTAGGGGTACCCTCAAGACGCCTAATTCTCAGCTGGTAACCCCCATCAGCATAAAGCTGCAGAGGCCTGATGGGTGCGATTAAGTCAGGGATCAGTCCATACGAGCGACTCGATCACGCCTCGCCCGAGCCTAGCCTCGGGCAAGGGCAGCCGACCCTGAGGTGTTTTCGTCTCGCCTGAGGCCCCCTTTTTTACGGCAGACGCATCTCCGGCTCGCCCGAGGCCTTGCCTTCGTTAAGAAGCAACCCTGACTAAATCGCCGCACCGACCGACCAAGTCACAGGGGCATTTAACGCAAAGGTAGCCTGGCACCTTTATCCTGACGCGCGCCCCCTGGCAGAGCCGAAGTGACCGCCGTCACTTTGCCGCTCCACTGACCGGTCTGACAAAAGGACAGCGCCGCCTGCGCCGTCCCGACTGTGGTGCCACTTGACAGAGTGAGACTGACAGGCAGCCAGGCGTTGCCAAAGGCGCCATAGGAAGCTCCGCCCGACCCAGGGCTCGGACTCGGGCTAAGGCCCCGGAAGACGGCGAACTCCGCTCCGCCCGACCCAGGGCTCGGACTCGGGCTAAGGCCCCGGAAGACGGCGAACTCCGCTCCGCCCGACCCAGGGCTCGGACTCGGGCTAAGGCCCCGGAAGACGGTGAACTCCGCTCCGCCCGACCCAGGGCTCGGACTCGGGCTAAGGCCCCGGAAGACGGCGAACTCCGCTCCGCCCGACCCAGGGCTCGGACTCGGGCTAAGGCCCCGGAAGACGGCGAACTCCGCTTCGCCCGACCCCTAGGGTCGGACTCCGCCCTGGCCTCTGCCGAACGACCTCCGCCTCGCCCGACCCAGGAGCTCGGGCTCGGCCTCGGCCATGGAAGACAGACTCGACCTCGGCCTCGGAGGAGCCTCCACGTCGCCCGACCTAGGGCACAAGTCCGTGTAACACCCTGAATTTGGGGGTATAAAATTTCTTTGCTCATATTCACAAATTCAGGTGTTACTTCCCTTTTCTCATCCTTCCCCAATCTTTTCTTTCTCATTTCTATAGGAGAAAAGTGCTTATTTTATTTGTAATAATAGTGTGATAGGTTAAACCCTAAGGGAGTATGAATTGTTGCATCATGTTGAACCCTGGATTTCACTTTTGTTTGGTGCATAATTCTCAAAAAGTCTAATTTGAATTTGTGGCTCATTTGGATTTGAATCAAATAGAGAAAATAAAAAGAAAAGGGAAAAACAATTCCAAAATAAAAGAAAAAAGGAAAACAGCCCACTACCCCCGCCCCCTCGGCCTTTCGGCCCAGTCGGCCCACCTCGCGCGCGCGCCTCTCCCCCCCTCCTCTCTCTGCGCAGCGGGCCCGGCCTGTCGGCGCGGCCGCCTTCCGCGCACCCGCCTCCCTCTCTCCCTGCTCGCCCGGCCCCACCTGTCGGCGCTGCCGCGTCCCCGCGCGTGCGCCCGCTCCCTCGCTCTCTCTCTGCCCGTGGGCCCCCTCAGTCAGCCCCGCGTTCCCCGCCCCGCGCCCGCTTTCTTCTCTCTCTCTGCGTCGCGGGCCCCGGCTGTCAGCTTCTCCGTCTTCGCGTAACCGCCGCCGCGCGTGCCGCGGTCTCCGCGCCCACGTCGTGCGTGGGGCTCGCCCCACCTCGCCCTCGGCCACTTGAGCCCCGAGCCTTGCTCGCCATCTCCCCCTCCCTCATTTGCGCACCAACCGGCCCCCTCTCTCGCCCTCTCCCTCGCTGCGCGCACGCCAAATCGCCATCGCCGCGAACCGCCGCCGCCCGAGCTTGTTCCCCCGTCGCCGTTGGAGCTCCGCCGTGTCCATTGCCACGGTAAGCTCCGCCCCGACGTCCACAACCCGGGACGCGCCCCAATTTCCCCTCTCCTTCCCCGAATTCCTCCGCCCGCGCTCACCCGCCGTCCTCCGTGCAGCCGCCACCGTCGCCCCGAGCCACCGCCGCGACTCCGTCGCCACCGAGGGGTCCCCGGAGTTCGCCTTGAGGTAAGGAACCTCCCATGCCCCCTCCCTTCCCCTCTCTTGCACTCTGTCGCGCACAATTCCTCGCCGGAATCCCTTAGCGCCGCCGCCGAGCCGCTTCGCCGTGGGCTGCCCTCCTCCGGTGCCCCTGCCCCGACCCAGACCCCACCAATAGGTTCCCCGTGTCCTCCCCAACCTCCCCGGCCACTCAGGTCGCCCTGGGGACCCGCTGGGCCCCCGCGCCCCTCGTCTCCGGTGAGCTCCTCCGCCGCGGGGACGAGCGCCGCCGCCCCAGCTAGCCGAAGGAGGTAGCAGCCAGCCACCCCATCCCCGCCGTCCATCTCAGATCGGACGATCCCGTTTTAAATAGCCCGAATCCAATCGTAGCCGTCCGCCCAAGATCCAACGGCCCAGGGCCGCTTTCCCCCCGCGCCCCGCCTGCCAGCCGCCTGCGCCCGCGCTGCCCGCTGGCCCCGCCTGTCAGTCGCCCCGCCTGCGCCCCGCGCTGCCCGCCCGGCCCCGCCTGTCAGCCACCCAAGCCGCCGCGCGCCCGCGCGCCCGCCGCAGGATCTAATCCTGGCCGTTGATCTGAGATCTAACGGCTGTAAGCGCCCGATACCCCTTCGCCCGCGCGTTTTCTTAAAGAACCCCCCGGTTTTCTGGAAATTGCGCCTGCCGTCCCTGGTTTCTCGCAGTTAGGTCCTCAGCCCTTTTAGTTAATTCAAAAAAGGTCCTTAGGGTATATTTTTAATCCCTAAACTTGTAAAATTCATAACTTTGTCATATGAACTCCAAATTAGGTGCTTCAAATTGCAAAATGTTCATAAAATTATTATCTATCTATTTATGCAGTGTTTCCCTGCTGTTTCTATGTCCCAATTAATGGTTAATCATTAGGATAGGATTAATGTTATGGGAACCCTATTTGAGGTAAATAAAAGATAGTAGACTTTAATAAAAGTTGGAGCACCTAAGTTTATGGACTCAAACACCTAAGTTTAGGAACTTAAAACCAGATAATGATTTAATCCCACCACTGACTTGAACCTGATTAGTGGATAATGACTCACTTTGTATAGTCCTCTACCCCAGACCTAGAGAACACCAGAGTGCCTATCCCTTTTCCACTATGAACTTGTGATCTCTTTGCTGCTTATGTTTGGTATGTTGCTTTTGTTTGTTATCTTCCCAAGTGCATAGTGTGAATGATTACTTTACGTAGACAACGAGCAGTCTGTGTTTCCCGAGGGAGTTGCAGAGGAAGTTCCTGATCAGCAGCTTGGTGAAGGCAAGTGTCCTCTGACCCATGATGTCCTATTCATTTATAACTTACTACCCCACATTACTTACTTGAAACCTAAGGATTGACTAGCTTTACACTTTACTTTATCCTTGATGACCTTATGGGTTATTATGGTTAGCATTTTGCTACTGCTTTAACCTAATCAATGAACATGATGTGACTATTTATGATACGATACTGTTATCCTGATTATGTTGATGATCTTGTGATACTCTAGGGGGCTCAGGCTGTTTCCTGAGTACCTCTCCGTAAGGACCTGTTCGTTGAGAGACCACCTGGGATAACAGTGCAACCATGAGGGTGAAATGGGGCGCCCTTAGCTAAATAATTAGAGGAACTAGAGGTGTAGTTGCTTCGCCGTCGTGCCGTCAATGGGGTCCAGGCACAGTGCTTGCTCTGCCGAGGCTGAGTGCCGAGGTTCTTTCGTTTTGCTTTTGTTAGTCACTCTCCTGCGGGGAGGAGTACTGTGTTTATCAAACTGGAGAAACCTAACGGGCAGCTATGATCTCTAGGGAATCTTTGTAAAAGCTACGTAGTGGTACCCTACCGGACCACCTAGGTAGTGGTCAATGGGGATTAGCTCTCCCCGGGCAGAAAGGGGATCATGACTCATGGGTAAAGTGTGCGACCTCTGCAGAGGGTAGTGAAACTGATATATCAGCCGTGCTCACGGTTAAGAGCAGCCTTGGGATCCTCTTTGATTAGAGATACAGATGGTTCGAGATACAAGGATTATGTTATGGTTTTGGTTCGAATATGATGATGCTGTTCCTCGATGAGGAAATGGTTCATGGGTTGGTTAGTACTAAAATCTGGCTTCTACTAATGATAAATACCTGACCAACTAAAAGCAACTGCTTGAGCCTAACCCCACATAAAGCTAGTCCACTTCAGCCAAACGGGACATTTGTTGAGTACGTTGATGTGTACTCATCCTTGCTTTACCACCAAACACCAGGTTGTTCGCATTGTAACCACTGCTCAGGAGAAGGCGAAGCCGTGGGAGGAGACTTCCAGGAGTTTCAGGACTACGACGAATTCTAGGTGTGGGTTGGCGGCAACCCCCAGTCAGCTGCCTGTGAAGGCCTTATCTTTACTGCGTTTCGCTAGCACTTTGATTTAACTGTTAAGTTGATGACTATGTGGATGTCTATGACTCTGTGATGTAATAAGTTAATACTCTTTTAAGTTATTATTCGAGCAATGTGCATTGATGTTCATTTATGTAATCGCTATGTACGTGAGTTCTGATCCTGGCACGTACATAGTTCGCACTTGGTTTGCCTTCCAAAACCGGGTGTGACAGTCCGCCACGTCAACAGGAAGCGCCATCATCACCCTACCCCGAGCCGACTTGGGCCGCAGAGAACAAGACCGATGTCCCATCTGGCTAGCTTCGCCAGATAGGCAATGATGGCGCCCCGCTAGACCCATGACGACGGCGGCTCTCAGCTCCCTTACGGAAGCAGGGGGACATCAGCAAGAGCCCAACTGTTCCGACAGCTGTCCCTCCACCAGGCTCCGTTACTCCTCCGACAGCCACGACACCACACCAGCTGGGTGCCAAGTTCTCTCCGGCTGCCACATTGGCATGTACCTAGGGCGCTAGCTCTCCCCCGCTAGACACGTAGCACCCTGCTGCACCCCCATTGTACACCTGGATCCTCTCCTTACGCCTATAAAAGGAAGGACCAGGGCCTTCTTAGAGAAGGTTGGCCCCGCGGGAACGAGGGCAGGGGCAGGCGCTCTCTTGGGGCCGCTCGCTTCCCTCACCCGCGTGGACGCTTGTAACCCCCTACTGCAAGCGCACCCGACCTGGGCGCGGGACGAACACGAAGGCTGCGGGATCTCCACCTCCCTCACGACTCGGCTCCGGCCACCTCGCTTTCCCCCCTTCGCGCTCGCCCACACGCTCGACCCATCTAGGCTGGGGCACACGGCACACTCACTCGTCGGCTTAGGGACCCCCCGGTCTCGAAACGCCGACAGTATTAGCAGAAATACATAATATTCAAAGGATCACACAAGACTAAAATAATGGATCACACAAGACTAAAATACTTTGATCATTCTATTGTATAGCGCACTGCTGTTCACAAATCAATCACTTGTAGACACCGAGGTCAACCTACCCTTGTTTCCTTGCCTCTTCTTCTACTAGATCTTTTGTCTCCTCATAACAAACCACTGAATCTTCAAGTATAACATCAGTTTTCAGTTAACATGTTACCATTGGTGTTTTATCTTTCACAGAAGCTACAAATGAGGTAGGACTCAAATTATCTGGCTGCAAATCATATCTATAGTGTAAATGGCCTAGGACTCGAACTATCTTTTAGTTCTTTTTTGTCTCTTCTGCACGAAGATGTAGCTGAAGTTTTGTTTTAATCTCTACTACACCATATGTTGGTACCGTGGGCGTCCACCACTTGGCTTCACCATGCCTCCGCCCTCGCCCTCCCGCCAATCTCGTAGCAGCGCCCGCCCCATCCCCGCAGCCATCACCAGCGCGGTAAACCCTAAGCCCACAGGTGTACGCCATGCCCCCGCTTCGCGCCCCCTCCCCACGCACGTCGGCCCATGCCGCCTGTCCTCGCCCTCCGTCCCTTTCTCGCGGTTGCGACACCTACAGGCCAGAGCTATCACCAAACCTCCTATCGTCGGCGCCGCCGGCCTGTTCCAAACCTAGAAGGATGCAAGTTCTGCCCACCACAGGGAGGCTCCCCCGCCAGGCTCCATCTCCGGATCCGATTGCCCACCGAGTGGGTTCAATTCGGTACGTTCCCTTGCGAGTTTTCATCCGCTCGACGCTTTCTTTACGATGAATCTACCATGTTAGGGGTTGTTGGTGATGGATTGCTTGCCGTCGACTTTTTTATTTCTTCCTTCTGATCCCTGCTTCGAGTTTGTCTGGGACTTAGTATCTCAGGCCTTGGTGATTAGCAACCTGGTGTGCTGGCTGGGCTGCGTGTGTGGCATTTTGAACCGTGTTAGGAGAGATCTGGTGTCAATAGTTCGCAGATGCTTGTGGTGCGTCGTGATTGCTACTTCTGTGACCAAGCACGTCGTTCCCTGTGCCTAGATGAACTAACAATAGTAGATGTGTTGTCGTTCTGTTGGCTTGTTGTGATATACTGTAGTTGCATTTTTTGTCCACATAACCAGTTGAATATATTAATCATCAACATTAGCACATGTCCTGTATATACCTGATAGTACGTAGAAGCTGAACACCGGCAATGTGTTCGCGGCGCTCGAGTCCCTCAAGAAGAAGAAGAAGGGCGGCAAAGGCAAGGCGGCCGGGAGGAGGACGGCGAGGGGGCCGCGCAGCGGCAAGAGCCACCGCAGAAGAAGCAGTTCTGGGCTCCCGCGCCACTTACCACCAAGTCCTGGGCGGACGTCGAGGACGACGACCACTACTTCGCCACCACCGCGTCGCCACGCCCCGTCTGGGGCACTACCGGTGAGCCCGCCAAGGAAGAGGACGACGTCGATGATGTTGTGCGCGCCGCCCTTCAGGAGGTATATTCTTCCACCTTCTCTATGTGCCTTGTGATTTGTTTGTGAAATGTGCCTATGAAATGTTCTTATACCTTAAGACTTGTTGGGGGCCTTCGTCTTCCGAAGGTCCTCAAAAACATGATTTGACAATGTTTTCCAAGTGGATTATATGAACAGGTATTTTCGGATTCAGAATTATGGATATGGAGCACGACCAGGACGAAGCCTGAACCAGACGAAGGTCGAGGGCGGCCGAAGCTGTGCGCAGGGAAGCTTCGGCGCGTTGGCATACGAGAGAACCGACTTAAAGATGAAAAGACTTCGGGGGCCTCGACAGATTTCCATAAACTGTTAACAAATGTAATGGACATGAATGTAATTTTACGTGGGCTGCGTCCCGCGTCTATAAATAGATGAACAGTACTCCCGTACTGTTCACGCTGACTTGGCATTCTGCTTTTGCATCACGCTTGTATTCTATACCTTCTTTCAGGACCGAAGGTACATTTGTAATTTGAAATCATTTCTATTTTTCCATGTTAATAAAATAGAAATGATTTTATGTTGTTTATATTATATTTCGTGCTTTATATGAGTCCTTCGTCATTACTCGTTGTAGTTACGAAGGTATGTCCCTTATGACCTTCGTCCGAAACTCATTATTTCCCGAAGGGACATAATGTTTCGAAGGACGAAGGACTTTAACATTTAACACTTTTTATGTTGCCTTGTTCTTAACCCTTAGCATTCGAGAACAAGTCCCCAACATTGGCGCCCACCTCCGGTGAACTCACTTCCACTTCGAGCTTTTTTGAACACCTTCGGAAGCTATGGCGCCGAAGAAAGCTTCAGCGACTGGGGCTTCAGCACTGCAACCGCTGGACCACAACCAGGAGACCGTCTCTCTTCGGGAGGCCCGAAGCCAGAAGAGAAAGGCTGTCAGCCCAACACTTCAGGAAGAAGAGCTAGACCAAGAAATCAGGGATATGGAGATGCTACACCAACAAGTACAAAGGAAGAAGGAGAAGATGGCCCGCCTAGCTGAGTTGCAAAGGCAGATAGACGAAGCCTCTGAGGAAGTCCGCCATCTTACTCACGATGAGCAGAACAGAAGGCCTCATCAGAAAGACCTTCATCAGGAGGGCTTCGTCAACGAAGATGACTGGTATGATAATTTCCATCAGGGAAATTTTGTTTTTGATGATGCTTCTCCTCTGTCTGCTGAGCTGCAGGCTACACCTTGGCCTTCATCCTATAAGCCACCCCAGCTTCCCATGTTTGATGGTCACTCCGACCCGAAGCAATTCTTGATGAGCTACGAAGCAACGGTGTCTTCGTACGGGGGCAATGCTGCAGTCATGGCGAAGTCTTTCGTCATGGCCGTCAGGAATGTTGCTCAGACCTGGTATTCCTCCCTTCGGCCAGGAACAATAACTTCATGGCAGAAGCTGAAGGATATGTTATTGACCAGCTTTCAAGGATTTCAGACGAAGCCGGTCACAGCTCAAGCCCTGTTCCAGTGTATTCAGGATCACGAAGAGTACCTTCAGGCGTATGTCCGAAGGTTTTTACGATTGAGGGCGCAGGCACCAACGGTGCCCAATGAAATTGTTATCGAAGCCATGATCAAGGGGCTTCGTCCTGGGCCTGCAGCTCAATACTTTGCTAGAAAGCCTCCTCAGACCTTGGAGAAATTGCTCCAAAAGATGGATGAGTACATTCGAGCTGACAATGACTTTCGTCAAAGAAGGGAGGAGGCCTTCAGATTTTCTGAAATGACCAGGGGCTTCGGAGGAAGATACTACCCGAGACATGTCCGTTCTATCCACAACACTCAGAATGATGATAAGGGGAGTCAGAACAGACCGCAATGCTCATCACAGGCTTCGGGGCAACAGCAAACTTCCTTCCGGCCACCAGCTCCAAGAGGCAGAGGCGCCAGGGGCTTCGGCGGAAGATTCGGAGATCAGCCAAGGAGACTGTTTTGCTTGTTCTGTGGAGGAGGCAAGGGCCATACCACTAGGTCGTGCCATATTACAATCCAGAAGCAAAAGGAAATTGCCGAAGCTGCATCTCAGCAAGCTCAGCCGAAGCAGGTCATGCATACTGCTTCGTATCATCCGCCTTATGTCCCACAATACATAGACAACCACCCTGCAGCTTCTGTAGCTTCGGCAAGTCAACCTCAAGCTTCCTGGCAACAGCTTCCGCCCCCACCTCCATTGCAGCAAGGCCAACAGCCAGAAGGGAGTCAATACACTCCACATCAGAGGGACTTCAGAGAGCAGTCCGAAGCTCGCACAGTTAACAGCACTGTGCCAGAGTCGAAGCACATATATTGACACATATCCTACCTTTGATAGCACTCTTTCCTATTCAGTTTTATTTTCTGTGAAGCAAAAAACATTGGTAGTTTTCATGTAATAATTTCGTTGTTTTCCGCGAGGAAGATCTATTTGATCCACAAGCTTAAATTGCTGAAGCTTAAAATTTTTTCCGTTACCAAGGAGGACCTTCGAATTAAAAATCCTTCGGAGTAACAGAAAGTCGTTCTAAGGAACGCAGCGTAAGTTTGCGAAGTCACAAAAAGTCGTTCCAAAGGGAGCGCAGTGTAAGTTTTCTGCTCAGAAGTCGTTCCAAAGGGAGCGCAGTGTAAGTTTTCTGCTCAGAAGTCGTTCCTAAAGGAATGCAGAGCCTACAGCGAAAAGTCAACGCTGATACCGCCTAAGTAAAAGGCGAAGAAGCTCCTAAGGGAGGCTTACAGCGAAAAGTCAACGCTGATACCGCCTAAGTAAAGGGCGAAGAAGCTCCTAAGGGAGGCTTACAGCGAAAAGTCAACGCTGAGATCGTCCAAGTAAAAGAAGAAGAAGCTCCGAAGACGTTCCTAAGGGAATGCAGAGCTTACGAATATATTTTATGAGTATCTTCGGAACAGATGTCACATGCATAGCATAACATCATCACATCATTTTGCACAACATAAGCATCATACATCATATTGCATTTGGCAAAAGAAAGTGACACTCTCAACCTTCGAAAGGATGCTCTGAGAAAGTGATATCGAAATTGTATAGCTTCGGATTACAGCTTCGGAGAATATTTTTATGAAACATGGGTGAGCTTTTTCAGATCAATATTGAGATTGCATAACCTCGGAGTATAGCTTCGGATAATGATTTCACGAAGCATGGGTGTCATTCATCAGAATAATTTTAACAAAGAATGTCTTCTTCACGAAGCATGAAAAGAAGGGAAGGTGTTTTTTCGCCGAAGGCTCAAAAAGGTATGTATATAGAGTTTCATGCATCGTGAAGAATTGAATAATGAAAAGAAACTTGTATATTACACCCAAATGTACAAAATATTACACAGACCACAATTTAAATGTTTTTCTAATAGCATCTAGTCCTCTCTTAATACTGCTTCGGCGACTTCATTTAAAAGTTGGTCAACAACTTTGTCCATGATAGCTTCGGCCATTTGTTTGATTTCTTCATCTCCTTTTGTCTGTGGGTCGGCAGTCAACCCAGCAGCTTCTGAGGGAATAGAACATTTCTTCATCACTATTACAAACTACGTGCAGAGTTTGAAACAAAAATTACAACACAATAAGAATAACTAATTAATACCTAATTGCCTTTCGGGTTCCGTACTCTTTTCAGTAGTTTCCGCCACTTTTCTAGCATCATGGATGCCTTTTTCACTCCTTTGGATAATCTCTTGCGCCATTCCTCGGCCGCCGTCGTTCCAGATATCCGTAAAAAATTTGCCGCCAACCACGCTTGCTTCGGCTGAGGGATCCTTAATGTCTTCGGAAGATAAGGCAGCTTCGGACTGAGCAAGAAATTTTACATGATCGCAACCTTTCTTCTCTAAGACAGAGGCAATTCCTCTGGCGCCCGAAAAAGCGCAAATATCGCCACGGCTGCTCAGGATCTCCTCGAAGGCCTCTGCTTCGTGACTAATCCATTCCAGTGGACCTTCGGGATTGCCTCGAGAGAAATTCTCTTCGCTGGAGAAGGCGCCCACGCTGGCAAAGCTGGCTTTGATTTTATTCACACATTCTATAGATTTGACATAACATTTACCCTGAGATGTACGAAGCTCTTTAACTCTTAACTCCAATTTGTTGACCATATGATCGCTGAGTTCTCGTTTTGTCTCCTCAAGAACGCGCTCCTCTCTAGCTCTAGTCAGCTGTTTCTGAAGATCTTTAATTTCGCGCTTGTGGGCTTCGGCCTGGGTTTTTGAAGCAGCTTCATCCTTTTTTACTTTGTCTATCAGCGTAAGAAGAATTTTATCCTTTTCTAGAGCTTCGTTTCTCAATTTGATAACTTCGGAGCGCAAATTGTTGAACGCAATCTCATAACTTTCATCTTCGGCGCTCTTTTGCGCTCTCAGCGCGTTGCTTAGGATCAGGCCCTATACGAAAAAGAATTCATATAAGAAAAAACGAATGTGTCGTGTAAAAAATATATAATAATAATACAAGAGGGTTTTTCTTTTCAAGCGTTAAATTCCCATACCTTCAGGCTGTTGTACGCAAGACTGTCTGCGAGATCTTCTTTTGTCATGGCGCTTAACCCAGATTCGAGCTTCGGAAAACCAATACTCCTGGCCATTACTCGGCAGACAGAGAGCTCTTTGTTGTCAGGCAGGCAGTATAAAAAATCATCTTCATTTGTCCCATTGAATATTACTGCCCCCTTTGGATATTTTAGCTCCTTTGCATAATGGTTAGCTTCATGAGTTTCTTCTTCAGATAATTTTTTCCCCGAAGCATGTCGTATGATGTAATCACACATGCTGGCAGGCGCTTCGGGGATGGCAGTGTCAGTCTCTTCAATTGAAATTGGTTCTGGTACTTTTATTGCTTCGGTTTCCAAAGTTTGTTCCCTGAAGGGCTCTGAAGGCCCAGCTTCAGCTTCGGCTTGTTGCGTCGGAGCTTCAGAGGAAGCTTCAGCAATTTCAACACTCTTTTTTGGAGTTGTGCTTGAAGACTTAATTGTCTCCAAGACATCTAGTACATTTACCATTCTCTTCCTTTTTGGGGTCACCATTGGACCCTTTTGGATTTTTGCTCCTTCGACATTTACTACAGGACTTAAAATTTCTGATGTTTTTTCCTTAGACAGATTTTTCGCTTCTTCCATTTTTCCTGTCGATGGTGCTTTGGCCATCTCTGCAACTTCTGGCAGCAAGGTTGGCTGTTCAGCTTCGGCAGCCGAAGAAGTTTCTCCAGTGAACTCAGGCACCGAAGCTGGTTCAATATGGCGTGGTCGGTGTGTAAGGACCTTCAACCTTTTTCCTTTTGGTTCTGGCTCGCTAGGAGCGGTTCCAGCTTCTTCTTTTTCAGAGATTATGTTTTTCCTTTTTTGCCTTCGGATGGGATAACAATAATCAGGGTAGAAGAACCCGACTGCATCAAACACTCGGTTCAGTCTCTTCTTTTTTCGGCCTCCGAAGGCTGCTGATAGTGCAGTATTTTCAGCCTTCGAATATGCCCCAAGTAATTCATCACTTAACGTTTCAATGCTTTTCAGCCACTCATCATCAGGTTCAATAAACTTATCTGCATATTTGAATGTGTACTTTAGTCTGACTAGTCCGCCTTCGTCGGACTCTTTGATGGTTTCCTTCGGCATTTCCCACTTTTCTGCAAGTGGCCATACCCTGAAGGCGATGTGTTCTTGGACCAAATCCCTTGTCCCAATAAACGAGCAAACTACCCCGAAGGCTCTTTGGCATTCTTCGGCGGCTTCGTCCATTTCGATCTTCGGCCTTCGAAGACCGAAGCGTTGCCAGATTGGGTGCATAATAATACTCTTCACATTCTCTTGAGCTGTTAGATCATTCTTTACATAAAACCATTCAGTCATCCAGGCTCCGGGCCACCTCTTCCGAAAGGTCGGCACAGGGCAGCTTGACCCGGAACGGGCGCCGAAGCTGTAGCACCCAAAGTTGTTGTGGTATTGCTCTTTTCCCCAGGGCTTCGTCTCGTATAATAACTCATGAATGTTGCAGAAGCTTTTAGCGTTCGGTTCCAAACCTTGGCTTCTTGCAGCCCAGACAAAAATCCCCATTCTTATAATAGCTTCGGGAGTGAGTTGATGAAGGTAAACTTGGAATGTTTTTAGTACCTCAACAACAAAATTGCTCAGGGGGAATCGAAGCCCAGCCCTGAGGAAGCTTCGGAAAATCACAACTTCATCCTCTTCGGGGGTGGGAGAAGTCTTCTCCCCGGCATCAGCTCTCACAATAGATATGTCTCGGAAATATCGCCCCCTCATATTATCAATGTGACTCTGCTTGATGGTCGTTTTCCCAAAAACTGTGTGACTTGGTCGCCACGGTCGATCTTCGGCCTCTTCCCCACCACTTTCCACATCATAGCTGTCGCTGTCATCAGAATCTTCAGATAAACCTTCGAGAATTTCCTTCGTAATTTTCTCTGTATTAGTCTCTGCCATCGCTATCAGGAACCCTAGATTCTTCTCCTCCTCGAGACTCAGCTTCGTCTCAGCAGGGATCTTCAGCTTCGTTTCAGCAGGGGTCTTCTTGCCTTCAGACATCTTCGGGAATGCTCAAAAATTCTTTCCGAGGCCGAAGCTTCGAAATCAAAAAGAACAGCAAATCTTAATGAACAAGCGCTAAAAATTTTAGTGGGCCGAAGCAAAAGGCAAGTATGCGTATCAAATGAGTTCGCGATGTGATCTTATTTATACGCCTAGGGCGCTGAAAATTAAAAGGCCCCGCTTGTCAGTGAATGTTGCTATTCTAGCAAAGGGAAGGTGTTTTTTCGGACCTTCGGCTCAAGGCCTTCGTCCATATCGCAATCTGAATTTATTATTTACAAATTAATATTGCGAGGGGCTACTGTTGGGGGCCTTCGTCTTCCGAAGGTCCTCAAAAACATGATTTGACAATGTTTTCCAAGTGGATTATATGAACAGGTATTTTCGGATTCAGAATTATGGATATGGAGCACGACCAGGACGAAGCCTGAACCAGACGAAGGTCGAGGGCGGCCGAAGCTGTGCGCAGGGAAGCTTCGGCGCGTTGGCATACGAGAGAACCGACTTAAAGATGAAAAGACTTCGGGGGCCTCGACAGATTTCCATAAACTGTTAACAAATGTAATGGACATGAATGTAATTTTACGTGGGCTGCGTCCCGCGTCTATAAATAGATGAACAGTACTCCCGTACTGTTCACGCTGACTTGGCATTCTGCTTTTGCATCACGCTTGTATTCTATACCTTCTTTCAGGACCGAAGGTACATTTGTAATTTGAAATCATTTCTATTTTTCCATGTTAATAAAATAGAAATGATTTTATGTTGTTTATATTATATTTCGTGCTTTATATGAGTCCTTCGTCATTACTCGTTGTAGTTACGAAGGTATGTCCCTTATGACCTTCGTCCGAAACTCATTATTTCCCGAAGGGACATAATGTTTCGAAGGACGAAGGACTTTAACATTTAACACTTTTTATGTTGCCTTGTTCTTAACCCTTAGCATTCGAGAACAAGTCCCCAACAAGACTGTTCGTTGCTGTTTAATCTTCGTACTGGTTAGTTGACAGTTGGCGTGGCCGCGGGATCCTTGGAGTAAGACCAATTATGTTGTTTTTTGGCGATTTGCGTCGGTAACATAAAGTGAACACATTACTAAATTACTCTTTTACTGAACTTATTTCGAAGCCAAAATTAGAAATTCAATCTTCCATCACTTGAGTATGTGTGTCCTTAGATGACAAAGTGAAGCTCCATCCAGTCAGTTGACCAGCTCGACTGTCTATGTTCTCGGTGCTATTTTTAAAGTTTCTCTAAACTCATTCATGTGTGTTTTTAGGTGAATGATTTCATTCTTATATCAGTGCATACAGTAGGTGTGGGGGATAGATATCCCCCGGGTCCACTAAAAGAGTAAAGGACCTCACGAAAGGCCCAAGGGCCCAATAAATCGTAAGGTTATTCTTTCGTGGGCCTGGGGAAAAACAACCAGCGGCGCAGGGCGACATGAGGCCGGATTGGTGCGAACCCGGACGGCCCAGAGCGTCGAGCGAGTGGCTGCAACAGAGATCCGACTTTCCCGCGTCGGGGCCTCCATGCAACGACGCCACGTGAGGATAAGTCGGCGAGGGTTACGTAAAGGATAATCCCGAGAGGTTCACTATCTTTTAGCCATTTGTTGTTATCTTATCCATGTGTACTGCCCCACGGTCGAGTATATAAGGCCTAGGGGGCACCCCTTCAGAACGATTCGACCCATTACTTAGCCACCCACCTCGACTCTCTGTGTTCTTAATCCAGAGAGCTCTCCTGTAATCATTCCCACCAAGCATACTCATCAGGACGTAGGGTGTTACGCATCACTAGGCGGCCCGAACCTGTAAACCTTGTCTACCGTCTCTCGTGCGACCAGCACGAACCATTTTGCTACAGTTGTCGACACCTTCCTACTCCTAAAACACCTCGAGGGGCAACCCCAGGTGTGCGGTCGGACCCTAAACACCGACAGCTAGCGCGCCAGGTAGGGGGTGTGTCGACAATCCAAGCTAGCTCAATGGCCATCTCTTTCTACAGCAAGATCGCCCTACGCCCTGGATCTATGTTCTGCTTCGGAACAATCTCATTCATAGCAGACGAAGAAGGAATTCTGCACCGTATCGCGGATCCGCCGGAAAAGGAGTCTTCCTCAGCAAACTCCGAAAATACTGGAAAAGTGCAGCACCGCTCTCCGGCTCCTCGAAAGAAGATCACCACGACGGCAGCACCGTTCTACCCCGACGTCCTCTTCATCGGAAGGGCGGAATCGCCCGCCATCTCCGACGACGAGCCGACTGTACCCGGGGAGGAACCGCCTCAGCGAGAGTCCCGTCGACGGAGGAACCGGCGCAGGAACGTTCGGCGACATCACGCAGCCGGAGAGCAGAATCCGGAACAACCTGTCTCGCGAGACGAGGTCTCGGAGGTAGGAGAAACCCCAGAAGAACGCGTCTTCAGAGAGCGAAGGAACTCCCGACGACGTGATCGCCGACGAGCTCAGGAACATGCTGAGCAGGATGCAAGGCAACGTCGAGAGAATCCACTCTTCGGCCGCAATCTGAACCCCGACTTCGCCCGAGCCATGAACACGCCGAGCGAAGTCGGAGGGGTGCTGGCTCGGATAGCGGAAGGACTTCCTCGGACTCCTGACGCCGACGGCTACCGACGACTGTTCACCCAGGCGGCCAACCATCTTCTACCGCTTGCTCACCCGCCGAACGATCTACGACACGCCATCAACAGTCGCCGAGACGCGCGGAGTTCCATCAATGCTTCGCGGGAACGGCGGCATGAGAACGAAATCCGTCGTCGAGAGGAGTACGACAGGGATCATGGCGCCCCGACTCAGAGCCAAGCTACCAGGACTGAGTCGGCAACGGCTTCAACTGGCGGAACTTCCCAGGGACGGTCGAGGAATCACAACCACAACTCCCCTCCCCGGGACAAACATCGACCCCGGCGACAGGAGGACACGTGCGGAGTGTCCGCCCTTACTCCGCGCCTTAGGGCCATTCAATGGCCTCCCAACTTCAAGGTATCCAACGTTGACAAATATGAACCTAAGCAGGATCCGTGGGGTTGGCTAGCCGTCTACACCACCGCTGCTCGAGCTGCCGGAGCATCCGAAGACGTGATGACCGCGTACTTACCCATTGTCCTTGGGCAAGACGCGCTGCAATGGCTGCGACATCTACCGCGACACTGCATCGACGTCTGGGGAGATTTCAGTCGGCGCTTCACCGCCAACTTCCAGTCCCTCTCCGACAAGCCGGCGCAGCCGTGGGACCTTAAATCCATCAAGCGCCGGGGGGACGAAACTCTCCGGTCGTACCTCAAGAGGTTTCAAACCATGAGGAATCGTATCCCCGATGTCACGGAGGCGGCCGTGATCGAGGACTTCTACCGAGGATCTAATGATTCGGTTTTCGTCCGGGCCATACTACAAAAGGCGCCGACCACCTCAGAGGAGCTGTTCCGGGAAGCCGACCTCTACATCACCGCCGACGAGCGAGCCCAGGACCTCATCGGAGGAGCGAAGCCCGCACCGGCTGCACCACGACGCGACGCGAACCAACAACCTGACAAGCGGTGGGAGAAGAGGCTGCGCGAAGAAGTGCACGCCGCCGGACCACCTGCCTCTCGCGCTCGAGGAGGACCTCGTGGAGGCGAACGCACGCTGGACGACATCCTCGACGCCCAGTGCCCGTACCACAAGGACATGCGCCACACTCTTCGAAACTGCCGAGATTTCAAACACTCCGTCGGACACGGCCGACCCTTCCAACCTCTGCCTCCTCCTCCGCCGAGGGGAGGACCAGATGAACCGCGACAACCCCATCGGCAGGAGGAGGGAGGAGGAGGAGGAGCTTTTCCACGCGTTGACAGGGAGGTCAACGTCATCTTCGGCGGACATGGATCGCAGGAGAGCAGAAGACAGCAAAAGCTCAATGATCGCCAGATACTGGTGGCGACCATCGGTCCTCCCGCTCCATACCGGTGGTCGGAGCACCCGATCACCTTCACTCGGGCGGATCAATGGCTCAACTTCGACCACCCGGGCAAATACCCGCTTCTCGTCGATCCGGTGATCCGAGAAAGCCGGGTGAAAAAGGTGTTAGTGGACGGGGGGGAGCAGCATCAACATCACCTTCCCCCGGACACTCCAAAGCTTGGGAGTTCATCTCAAAGAGCTCCATGAGTCGGATACTCCTTTCTTCGGCATCGTGCCGACGGAAGGGGAATACCCGCTGGGCCACATCTACATGCCGGTCACCTTTGGAACTCCGGAAAACTACAGAACCGAGTTCCTAAGGTTTGAAGTGGCGAACTTCGACTGCGGGTACAATGCCATCATCGGGAGGCCTGGATTGGCCAAGTTCATGGCCATTCCACATTACACCTACATGATACTGAAGATGCCAGGACCGCAAGGGATCATAACTGTGCGCGCCGACTTCCAAGGCGCCGCAGAATGTTTCCGAGTGGCTATTCAAGCAGCCCTCACCGCCAAGCCATCGACAGCTCCCTCCGCAACGGCGAACTCTAAGCCTGAGGAGAACCTCGCGATACCGGCGAATGAAGCTCAGACCGCGACCTCTATGCGGCCAACTGAAGAAACCAAGAGAATCAACCTGGGGTTCGCTGATGAGCGCAAGACGGCCATCATCAGCTCCAGTTTGGATGACAAATAGGAAAGCGCGCTCGTCCGGTTTCTGCAAGATAACCGAGATGTATTCGCATGGCAACCTGCGGATATGCCGGGAGTCCCGAGAGAACTGGCCGAGCACAAACTGAAAGTTTTTCCCAGGCAAGGCCGATTCGACAGAAATTACGTCGTTTCACGCCTGATAAGAGGGAAGCCATTCGCGCCGAGTTAGCTCGCTTGGTTGCGGCTGGATTCATTAGAGAAGTATTACATCCCGAGTGGTTAGCCAATCCTGTTCTTGTACTCAAAAAGAATAAAGTGGACTGGCGCATGTGTGTTGATTATACCGATCTCAACAAACACTGTCCGAAGGATCCCTTCGGGCTCCCAAGGATAGATCAGGTGGTGGACTCCACCGCTGGATGTTCTATGTTGTCTTTCCTGGATTGTTATTCTGGATATCATCAGATTAGTCTGGCAAAGGAAGACGAAGAAAAGACGGCATTCATTACCCCGTTTGGTGCTTTCTGTTATACCTCCATGCCGTTTGGCCTCAAAAACGCTGGAGCGACTTACCAGAGAGCTATTCAAACTTGCTTAGCCGATCACTGGGGCAAGCGTGTGGAGGCTTATGTGGATGACGTGGTGATCAAAACACAGGACTCAAAAGACTTCATCGAAGATTTGCAACTGGTTTTCAACAGCCTGAGGCGGTATAGATGGAAGCTTAATCCCGAGAAATGTGTTTTTGGGGTACCAGCCGGAAAGTTGCTCGGATTTATTGTCAGCCACCGAGGAATTGAGGCTAATCCGGATAAAATTGAAGCTATCATGAAGATGGAAGCACCTCGATCACAGAAGAAGGTTCAACGACTCACTGGATGCATGGCAGCTTTAAGCAGATTTATATCCAGGCTTGGGGAAAAAGGTTTGCCGTTTTACAAGTTACTCAAGAAGGTGGATAAATTTCAGTGGACTTCAGAAGCGCAAGAAGCTCTGGATGCTCTGAAAAAATTCTTAACAACACCACCAGTACTGAAACCACCTCGGCGGGCTACGTCAACTCAACCAGCTGAAGATTTGCTATTGTACATCTCTTGCACGACTCACGTGGTGAGCACCGCGTTGGTAGTCGAGCGAGTAGAAGAAGGGCACGCCTATCCAATACAACATCCTGTCTACTTCATTAGTGAAGTCCTCGGCCCCTCAAAGAAAAAGTATCCTCAAGTTCAGAAACTATTGTATGCAGTACTTCTAACTGCCCGCAAGCTGCGTCACTACTTTGACGACCACAAAGTCATAGTAGTCACAAGTTTTCCAATAGGGGATATTCTTCACAACAAGGAAGCCATCGGTCGAATAGCCAAGTGGGCCTGTGAGCTGGGATCTCATGACATCGAGTTTCGGCCTCGCACTGCCATCAAAACCCAAGCACTGGTTGATTTCGTATCAGAGTGGACTGAACAACAAGTACCAGACAACCCGGAGACTACAGAGGTATGGCGAATGTATTTTGATGGCTCACTCAAGCTGCAGGGAGCAGGAGCGGGGATTCTTTTCACTGCACCAGGAGGCGAACACCTCAAGTACGCCCTCCAGCTGTTATTCCCGGCCTCCAACAATGCAGCCGAGTATGAAGCTTTGATCCATGGATTGAACATTGCCATATCATTGGGCATCAAAAGATTAATGGTATATGGGGATTCTCTGGTAGTCATCAGCCAGATAAATAAAGAGTGGGATTGCTCAAACGACTCGATGGGAAGATACTGCACTGCCGTCCGAAAACTGGAGGATAAATTCGAGGGTCTAGAATTTCATCATGTGGAAAGAGATCGGAACACGGCAGCCGATGTACTGTCCAAGCTAGGGTCCAGTCGAGCTCAGGTCCCATCCGGGGTTTTTGTGCAAGAAATTCTGCAGCCGAGTATCTCAATGGATCAAATGGAAGAGTGCAACGTCATAGGTCAACCTGAATCAGATCCCGATGACTGGAGAAAGCCAATCATTAAGTACATAAGGAATGAAGAAGAACCAGACGATAAGAACTCGGCAGAGCGCATTGCAAGACAGTCGGCTCATTATACACTTATTGGGGAGACATTATACAGAAGGGGAGCATCAGGCGTCTTCATGAAGTGCATTCTCCCATCAACTGGAAAGCAACTCTTAGAAGAGGTCCACGCTGGACAATGTGGGATACATGCAGCCTCCAGAACACTAGTTGGGAAGGTCTTCAGGTCAGGATTCTATTGGCCAACAGCAAAGAATGATGCAGCCGAGTTAGTTCAGAGGTGCGAAGCCTGCCAATACTTGTCAAAGCAACAACACCTGCCGGCACAGCATCTGCAGACCATACCAGTAACTTGGCCTTTTGCATGCTGGGGGCTGGATATGATTGGACCTTTCAAGAAAGCTCAAGGGGGATATACTCATGTGTTGGTAGCGATTGACAAGTTCACTAAATGGATAGAATTCAAGCCCATTGCCTCCTTGACTTCTGCTAAGGCCGTGGAATTCATACAAGACATAATATTCAGATTCGGGATACCCAACAGCATCATAACTGATTTAGGATCCAATTTCACGAGTTCAGAATTCTTTGACTTCTGTGAGCAAAAGAGCATTCAGATCAAGTATGCATCTGTAGCCCATCCAAGAGCCAACGGGCAAGTTGAGCGAGCCAACGGGATGATATTGGATGCACTCAGGAAAAAGATTTTCGATAAGAACGAAAAATTCGCAGGAAAGTGGATAAGGGAATTACCCTATGTTGTTTGGAGCCTAAGAACCCAACCTAGCCGAGCTTTACATGGAAACACTCCTTTCTTCATGGTCTATGGGTCGGAAGCAGTGCTGCCCGCTGATCTCAAGTTCGGGGCGCCAAGGCTGATTTTTGAAAGCATAGCAGAAGCTGAGACCACCAGGCTGGAGGACATAGACGTACTCGAGGAAGAACGGCTAAGCGCAGTAATCCAGTCAGCAAGATACCAGCAGACTCTAAGGCGCTATCACGACAAGGCTGTGCGGCGACGATCCTTTTCAGTAGGGGAGCTCGTCCTTCGCCGAATTCTAACGGGAGAAGGACGACACAAGTTATCACCCTTATGGGAAGGACCCTTCATAGTAGCAGAAGTCACTCGGCCCGGATCATATCGCCTCACTCAGATGGATGGCACGGAAGTTGGGAACTCCTGAAACATAGAACACCTGAGAAAGTTTTATCCTTAGCCGTACCTCAAAACTGCTGGGATAACAATGATGTACTCTGTAAAGTGGAAATATGTCATCAATAAAGAAAAGGTTTCAAGGATACTCAATTTATTTACGATTGACTTGCATTCTTACTTAACTCGGGGTGACCACTATGCCCTGCTAACGGAGCAATCGACTTAAGTCGGCAACGACTTAAGGCGGTGCGACATGCTCACGCTTACTTAACTCGGGGTGACCACTATGCCCTGCTAACGGAGCAATCGACTTAAGTCGGCAACGACTTAAGGCGGTGCGACATGCTCACGCTTACTTAACTCGGGGTGACCACTATGCCCTGCTAACGGAGCAATCGACTTAAGTCGGCAACGACTTAAGGCGGTGCGACATGCTCACGCTTACTTAACTCGGGGTGACCACTATGCCCTGCTAACGGAGCAATTGACTTAAGTCGGCAACGACTTAAGGCGGTGCGACATGCTCACGCTTACTTAACTCGGGGTGACCACTATGCCCTGCTAACGGAGCAATCGACTTAAGTCGGCAACGACTTAAGGCGGTGTGACATGCTCACGCTTACTTAACTTAGGGTGACCACTATACCCTGCTAATGGAGCAATCGACTTAAGTCGGCAACGACTTAAGGCGGTGCAACATGCTCACGCTTTACTTAACTTAGGGCGACCACTATGCCCAGCTAACGAAGCAATCAACTCCAGTTGGCACCTACTTAAGACCAATGCAACATGCTCTCGCCTATTTAATTCAGGGGATGATTTCCATATCCCACAGGCAAAATTCATAGTTATCATGCGTCATAACTACCAAACTCATTAACTAAAAAATTCTAATACAATGAGTGAATAACTATGCTATTCAAATAAACCGGTATCCTCTAACAAATGTTCAATCATGCAAGCTGCGCGCTTGGAGCACACGAAATGTTTTCTCTATTTTGCAATGTCTTTTCCAGGAGCAGTTGACGAAGAAGGACGACTCGAGGAATCAGGGGCAGCGTTCACGTCAGCCCTTATATCTTCAGGAATGACTACGCCAGGTCTCCTCATCAGAATTCGTCCCGCTCGAATGGCCTTATCCATGGCCCTATCGCGCTGGGCTCTCAGAGTATTGGAAGTCTCTTCAGCAACCTTGACAGCCAACTGGGCAGCCTCTAGTTCCTGGGTAACAGATTTCTTGGAAGCACGCAGATTCTTGATGACAACGTCTTTAGCCGATATCAACTCCCGAAGGCGAATCACATCATCCAAGGACTCCTGCAGCTTATAGCGAAGATTGTTCAACTCCTCCATGGAAAAGCGATGACTCCTCTCCAGAATAGTCAAAGAGTTGCTAGAATTTCGATACAACCTATCAAGATTGTCACGAGAAGCAGCAAGGATACGTTTTTCTTCCTGCAAGCACAAATCAGTTCCTTCAGAAAAACCAGGCAAATATTAGGAGCACAGCAAGACAAAAGCACAGTTTCGTATATCACCTTTTCACAGTCAAGCTGAGCATGCAGGGAAGAACTTAACGCATTGGCATCATCCAAGGCGGCAGAGACCTGACTCAGCTCAATCTGACCTTGAGAGTACTTTTCCTCAAGATCAGTGCATCGCTGAGACAGTTCAGCCCGATCGTGAGAATGTTTTTTCTCAAGAAGCGCAATCTGTCGAGTCATTCCTAGCAAAGGATAACCAAACAAAACAAGGTCAGAAGGTAAAACAGTCCACAACAAGCGTGAAGAAAAGAAAAGAGGGCACTAACCAGCGTTAGTCGCCTCCAACTCGGACACACGGCGATGAAGAGACACCGGATTCCAACACGAAAAGGATGAAGCCACTTCTGGGATAGGAGCACCATGCAATTTCAGCTGGCTGGTCATCCCATCCACCAAAACCTGATAAGAAGAGCAGATGAGCATAATGGCAAGAATTCATGTAAAAGTCAGGCTAAGAAACAGCACGGTACCTGGAGGTTGGAGAAGAACGAAGGGATCCCCAAGTCAGGAGAAATCAGATGATAACCAGGCGCAAGGTCATCACCCGAAGCAGCATGCAATGGAACAGTGGGAATCAGTTCATCTCCTTCAACAGAGCCGGATACCCGATCAACGGGGACGCTGCCCTCCAAAGCGACGCCCCGGTCTGAAGTTTGGGCCACCACCATGCAGCCAGAGTGAGGAGGTGACCCAGCGTGAACGTCCATGGAAGTGCCGGAAGGAGACCCTGTTTGGGCACCCCCGGGGACTGGGCCATAGTTGGCACTGCCCACTTGAGCTGGATTATCCCCGGCAGCACCCTCGGGGGCTGGGCAGTAGCTCGCACTCTTCGCCCGGGCTAAGTCATCCCCGACGACACCCTCGGGGGCTGGACAAGTGTCAACACCATCCTTGGGGTCCAAATTTTCAGCAGTAACCATCTCTAAGGTTGATGGGCCCTCGGCTACTTCCATGGAATCAGGACAATTCAAGCTAACATCCCGTCCCTCAAGATTGCGCTCTAAGGTTGATGAGGCACGGGATGACCTCAACCCAGCGTCCGGCACGGCACCACAAGCTTCCGTCACATCATCATCCACTGGCCCTGATAACAAGTCCTCTGGGACCATATCCTCGAGAGTTTGATCAAAGTCGGCCAGGGATATGTTTTGTAGACCAACAAGAGCAGATAAAGCCGGAGAAGGAACCCCGCTACTTTCCCCACTAGCAAGGAATTGCCGACTGTTCTTCCGAGTCAGAGGAACCTCATCCTCTTCCTCTTCGTCGTCTTCATCAGCAACACTGGCAACACCCCCATTGGGATCAGCAACAGATGTACCACACCCATTGGGATCAGCATCAGCAAATTCAGGCGCAGGAACCTCCTCATCAGCAGGAACCGAGGGACCAGCACCCTGATCCAAACTAGATACTCGCCGAATACGTCTCTTCTTCTTTTTCTGCTCATCAACAGAAAGATCAGTCTGATTGGTTCGGCGGGGACGCCTCGAGCGAGCACGGACAGGTCTCTGAATATCCAAGATTATACCGACCTCTGGGAGAGGTGCCACTGCCAATGTCTCAGCAGGAGTAGCGTCAGAAGAATCTTCAGCCAACATGTCAAGCACGGCATTCATTTCAGCATCAGTAGGATCCAAAGGCACCTCGAAATGGGTTTGTCGTTCATCATCAGGGATTTTCCCAAGTGAGGCAACCAAAGCACTAACCTCCTCATCAGAGGGCCGCGTTCTAAGGCCCAAATTGCCATCAGTCGCAGGCGGGTTTGACACGAAACGAGTGAAGGCCTTGGCAGGAGGCAGATTCCAGGCTGAATACGCCACCGGAGCACCAACATTGGATACTTTGCCTCTGAGAATCATCTCCAGTCGGCTCACCAAATCTGCAGAAGGGATTCTTCTATTGGTAACTCGAGTTGGGTCGGCTAGCCCTTGATACAGATAAGCCGGATGGACCCTATCTTTCAGTGGCTGAATGTTTTTGAAAACGAAGTCAGCAACTATAGCTTCAGCAGTTAAACCTCTCTCTTTCAATAGCCCAACTTTAGCTAGCAGCACACTGGCCTCAGCCACCTCCTCGTCTGTAGGAGACTCGGTCCAGCTCGGGGTGCGAACATCTGGCTGTCTTCCTGACCGGGGGGGAGAGAATTTCCATAGTTATCAACTATAAACCACTCCAGGCGCCATCCCTTAATGCTGTCTTTAAGGGGGATCTCAAGATATTCAGTTTTCCGTCCCCGGCGCATCTCCAAGCTGGCACCTCCAACCAACTGATGTTGTCCCCCGGCCATCCCAGGGCGACAATGATACAGGTGTTTCCACAAGCCAAAATGCGGCAATACGCCAAGAAAGGCCTCACATAAGTGGACGAAGATAGAAATTTGCAGAATTGAATTAGGGTTCAGATGGGTTAAGTTGATGTGGTAGAAATCAAGAAGACCACGGAAAAAGGGAGAAATAGGAAGGCCAAGGCCGCGGAGAAGAAAGGGAGCGTAAACCACGGACTCGTGGGTATCCTCCGTCGGGACCGTAGTCCCGTGGCAAATCCGCCAAGAACAGAGTTCCCGTGGAGGAAGAACCCCGATGGACACGAGGTGGAGGAGTTCGGTTTCAGAGATGATGGACATGTGGTTACCTGCGAAAGGCAACTGGCTGTTGGGATCAATTGGGGGAATCACCACAGCGGAAGAACTCGCGATTTTCCTCTTGGGAGCCATCTCGATTTCACCAGTGAACAAATTGGAGGCAAGCGCAGAGAAGATTTGGAAGCAGGAATGCAAGAACTAGGGCGCGGAAAGCAAAGGCGGCTAAAAGTGCAACTCTTATGGGATATTCTCGGACCAGATACCGTTTCAAAAAGTGCCCAGTCATCACTCGGCAGTTATTTTCGAAATCCCAGCAGGCCACGTGGTCATTCGGCAGTTATTTCCCAAAAAACTGGTGGGCCCTCTCCTTACTCGGGTGTTAATCCTCAAGATAACTCGGCGTTGCCTCTAAAATGCCGACGCCACTATTCAGTCACTCGGTGTTGCCTCTAAAACGCCGATCTCGAGTTCAATCGTTCGGCATTACTTCTAAAATGCCAACGTTGACCTTCAATCACTCGGCGTTGCCTCTAAAACGCTGATCTCGAGTGCAATAACTCGGCGTCGCCTCTAAAATGCCGACGTCACTATTCAATCACTCGGCGTTGCCTCTAAAACGCTGATCTCGAGTTCAATCGTTCGGCATTACTTCTAAAATGCCAACGTTGACCTTCAATCACTCGGCGTTGCCTCTAAAACGCTGATCTCGAGTGCAATAACTCGGCGTTGCCTTTAAAATGCCGATGTCACTACTCAGTCACTCGGCGTTGCCTCTAAAACGTCGATCTTGAGCTCAATCGCTCGGCATTATTTCTAAAATGCCGACAACGACCCTTAATAACTCGGCGTTGCCTCTAAAACGCCGACGTCACTACTCAGTCACTCGGCGTTGCCTCTAAAACGTCGATCTTGAGCTCAATCGCTCGGCATTATTTCTAAAATGCCGACAACGACCCTTAATAACTCGGCGTTGCCTCTAAAACGCCGACGTCACTACTCAGTCACTCGGCGTACCTCTAAAACACTGATTTCTAGTTCAATCGTTCGGCATTACTTCTAAAATGCCAACGTCGACCTTTAATTACTCGGCGTTGCCTCTAAAACGTTGATCTCGAATTCAATCGTTCGGCATTACTTCTAAAATGCCAACGTTGACCTTCAATCGCCCAGCATTACTTCTAAAAACATTGATACAGACTTCAATATTGCTCGGAAGCGTCAGCATAATGATCAAGCTGTTCGTCTATGGCCTCAAAAGACTCAGATTCATAGTCAAACGAAACGATTCGTCAAAAGGAAACCAAATTCGTTCTTCATTCAAGGGAAGTGGCAATATTTACAAATCAACTCATTATGAGTTGATACTTCCCTATTTCTACTACTACTACTACGCTACACTATACTACTCTACATTACTAATACTACTACATTATCTAACTATACTACTTCTAATCTATACTAATATTTAAAAGGACCAGTGGCATCTAGCCACTGGCCCTGCCCCTGCCGCCGCCGCCGCTCTTGATGCCGCCGCCGCCGCCGCCGCTCTTGGTGCTGCCCCTGCTGCTGCCGTTGCCGCCGCCCCTGCCACTGCCGCTGCCGTCGTCGTCGTCGTCGTCGTCGTCGCCATCGTCGTCGTCGTCGTCGTCGTCCTCGCCCTCGCCGCCGCCGTCCGAGTCCTCCTCCTCCGAGGAGTACTCGGACTCATCCGAGCCCTCGAGCCCGGAGCGCTCGACGGCCCGGATGTACGACCAGACCTCCGCGGCTATCCCCTGGGAGTCGTCCGAGTCATCGGACGACGCCGGGGGAGAGACGGGGGCCGGGGACCTCTCGGACTCGGAGGAGAACTCCTCCTCCGAGTACTCCGAGTCGCCGAAGTCCTCCGATGGAGGAGTCGGCTCACGCTTGCGTTTCTTTCCCATGGAGGCAAGCAGAAAAGAAGAGAAGGAAGCAGTAAGGAATAACGAAGGGATGTGAAGAAACCAGAGGAACAACAGCGTTATTTATAGAAGAGAAAGGCAACCGCTCACCTCCAACCGCGGTCACTGAACAGTCGCTAAGCATTCAATATACACCTCCACCCGTCCAAAGACACGTCAGGCGGCTGACGCCGTTTCATGCAGCACTACACCCATTGGGACTCCAGTCAACAGCGCAAAGGATATGATTACACTTGCCGTCCCATCACATTACAACTCAGAAGCAGCCGGTTAAAACACTCAGCGTACCAAGCCGTCCCTTGCCCACACCCATTGGGGGGGGACGCCCAGGAATTGTCAGTATATTTTTCAAAATGGTCACATCTGTACAGAGCATGCAGTGAATGCCTCAAGACAAAAATGAGATATCAACAAGAGTTAAAGGGAAGCCAAGTATAGTCAGCAGAGTGCAAAATATGGTCGACAGACATGACTTGAAGACTAGACAGAGAACGTCCATCGAACGTCCAATCAGTTGCAGAGCAAATACACTATGCTACTCAGCAAGATATGGAAGGATTGCAAATTCAGTTGCAAAAGACAAAACACATGCTGACCTCCGAAGCATAATATTGATGACATAGCACGGATGACATCATGCCAACTTTTTTATGAGCAGAAAGAGTAATCTTCAGCAAAAGGACACAAAAAGAAGACCTTCAAGCGAATTATCCTCAAAAAATCCACTTGAAGGTCGGGGGCTACACCCATTGGGTGCACCTTCGGTGCACCCCATGGATTGTCATTCTAAGCCAGGATAGCACCAAATTCTAAGGGCATGGGACAAGATTAAGAAGCCAATCTTCAACTGGAATAAAGGAACACAAATGGAAGTAATCTCTGTTGAAGACCTTCGAGTAGATTATTTTCTAAAATCTACTCGAAGCTCGGGGGCTACACCCATTGGGTGCACCTCCGGTGCACCCAATAAGGTTCAGAATCCTACAAACAGGAATGCCGATCTCTAAGGCACAGGCTTGAAGCTAGATTTTGGTCAACAAGTGATCGAAGCAGGAGAGAACAACAGGAAGCCACCTTTCTTCAAATCACCTACAAGCTGGACCTGAGATCTTCGGGTTGATTACCTCTAAATTAACCCAAAGATCGGGGGCTTGTGGGGGATAGATATCCCCCGGGTCCACTAAAAGAGTAAAGGACCTCACGAAAGGCCCAAGGGCCCAATAAATCGTAAGGTTATTCTTTCGTGGGCCTGGGGAAAAACAACCAGCGGCGCAGGGCGACATGAGGCCGGATTGGTGCGAACCCGGACGGCCCAGAGCGTCGAGCGAGTGGCTGCAACAGAGATCCGACTTTCCCGCGTCGGGGCCTCCATGCAACGACGCCACGTGAGGATAAGTCGGCGAGGGTTACGTAAAGGATAATCCCGAGAGGTTCACTATCTTTTAGCCATTTGTTGTTATCTTATCCATGTGTACTGCCCCACGGTCGAGTATATAAGGCCTAGGGGGCACCCCTTCAGAACGATTCGACCCATTACTTAGCCACCCACCTCGACTCTCTGTGTTCTTAATCCAGAGAGCTCTCCTGTAATCATTCCCACCAAGCATACTCATCAGGACGTAGGGTGTTACGCATCACTAGGCGGCCCGAACCTGTAAACCTTGTCTACCGTCTCTCGTGCGACCAGCACGAACCATTTTGCTACAGTTGTCGACACCTTCCTACTCCTAAAACACCTCGAGGGGCAACCCCAGGTGTGCGGTCGGACCCTAAACACCGACAGTAGGGAGCAGATTCTTTCGATGGAGAAGGGAATTCTGAATAGGCTGGAGTGGGACTTAACTGTTCCTATAGTATACATGTTCTTTGTTCATTTTCTGAAGGTAGCAACCTTGGGCAACAAAGTTGAGAAAGAGGTAAATAAATTTCTTCTTTTATGGTTGTTGTAAACCAATCATAATTCATCAGGCTTTTGCGAGCTTACATTTTCTCTGGTCTTGTGGAATGCAGATGGAGGACATGGCCTTCTTCTTTGCTAAATTGGCGCTGATGCAATACGGATATGGCTTGGTGACACGTCTGCCTTCTCTGGTTGCTGCTTCTGCTGTCTACGCGGTCAGGCTCACTGTCAAGAGAGCTCCCTCTGGACCGACGCCCTCAAGCACCACACTGTTGTGTACCAGGTGCTCGGAGGAGCGACCCGCGAAGGGCAGCGGCAGCTGGTCTTCACCTGTTGGTTCAGTGCCGGCTGGAGGGCAGCCAAGAGCAGGTTAGTATAGCACTATAGCCTACCGTGTAGTTTAATGACACATATTTCTATCTGCCGCTTGAAACATTTTCATCAATTTGATTGCTCTATTCAGTTATCCTTGTCTTCGCACTATCAGTATTTTGTTTGATAGTTCATCATTTGAATCTGATTTCATAACTACGAAGTGCATGTGTAGTTCATAGTTACAGACATGCACTAGGCCAAGAATGCTAGCTAGCCAGACATTAGCGGGCAATGGTGGAGCATTAACTGTTGGTCCAAATGAACAGATGGTTAAAATTAAGTGGCTTAAGTGACTGATATACAAATCCAATGGTCAAAATTTTAGAACTCAACGATAAACGAACTCAACGATAAACTGATAACTCTAAAATAGCAAAAATGTGCAAACACAATAAGTTTACAATAATGGAGTTTGGTCATCAGATATTGGGTGGACATTTATAAATAAGCCAGCGACATTTAACGCGAGATAATCAAATGAAGTGTATATATCTAGCTGTAACTAATTTGCATAATTCTATTATGTATTTTAAAAGCTCCCTTTCTTTTCTATTTTGCTTTTACTTTATTTCTTCACTCCTTCCAATAATAGGATGCTAGCTCTTTGATACTTTGTTGGTTACTATAGGAATACTACATGCATTACATATATTGGCGATGTCACTTGATAATTGCATATTGCTACCTACACTTGTAACTGAGCCTAATTTATTTATTCGCCATGAAAGCTAGCATCGGTGGGATCAAAATGAATTGATGAACACATCGCTGCCTAGAGTTTAACTATTAGGATTGCAAAAAAAGTAAAATTAAACTAGATCGACCAAATTCTCATTAGCCCCGTAGTTTAACTATTTGAGGAGTCAAGTTGGTTCTCTAGAGAAACCTTCAGTGTCAGTGTTGTTCAGATCCCCATGCATCTAGCCAGCTTAAGATACCAGAAAAAAATACTTATACCTAATATTGATATCTTAAACATGAACACATCTGTCGTGCTTAGATAGAGTACACACACCAACGGTGCATAGTTATCTTTTGGAACTGTGCCCTTTTTCTCATGTTGGGCTTCTCGAGTCTATTATTCAGACAATGGATCCACTACAATTGAAATTGCTCTGAAGATTGCATTTCGTAAATTTTCTCTTGATCATGGAATTATGGCCAGTAGTGAAAATAGTACAAGAAATGAAAGAAACATTAAGTTGAAGGTATGTTATGGCCATACTAAACATCCTTTGTATTCGTTGCTTAATCATTGACTGAACTACTAAACAATTCATAGTCAGAGAATGTTTTATGTTTATTCTTCACCACCATCAACCTTGGTTGATCACCATAGCCCTGTGTTTATCTCATTTATTATATTTCATATGTAATTTAGTATTTATAGGGGATAAATTAATATAAATATTGTGTAATTAACTGTAAATGCTCATTTTGTGCATCCTAATATATTCTTAATGATTCCTTTCTAGGTACTTGTTCTAAATGGTTCCTATCATGGTGATACTCTGGGTGCTATGGAAGCTCAAGCTCCATCGTCTTATACATCTTTTTCTTCAGTAGCCATGGTAATGAATTTGAATACTGTAGTTACTATAATCAATTTTTTTTGACTTCTCTACTCTTTTAGTCATCTTTTCTATTACTTCATTGTGTTGATTGTGTTGGTGTTTATACTCTTCTTCAGTGGTTCTCTGTGCCAACTGCGATCTTTTTTGTACCAGCCTTCTCTTTGGTAGCCTAATAGGATTTTCTTTCTACTTTTTGTGGAGAATTTAGTAAGACTTGGCTGCACTCCTTTTTACAACCACCTATCTTACTCTGGGTTATCATATCAGTAAGTAAAGTTGAGATCAATATCATGAGGTTTCTTTTATAGATATTCAGGTTAGGTACTTTTTAGATCCTCCAAGCTCCAACTGTGTATATTAAAGGTGACGTCTACAATATTTGTTTGCCCCTATTCCCGAAGAAGAAGTCTATGCCCTCGCACCACGCCCCAATCTTCGCTCCGGCCATGGCCCTCACCATGCCTGCACACGACCCCGAAGACGAGAGGTACATATTATTTATAAGACTTTATCTAATTAAATGGTGTAGTTGTGTGGTTGAAATGCCCAGCAATCTTTTTAGAGATAATTTTATTGATTTGTCTGCGTTCATCAAAATCATACTGTCTGACCATTTTACTATTTTTTCCCGTTGCAACGCACGAGTATTTACCTAGTTTATTTATGAAGCTAGTAGTAGGTTCAGAGGCTGAGAGCTCAGTCAGGTTCGGAGTTTGGAAACCACAAGGGCCTCTGAACCTGTGCTGTGCTTGCACGTCGTTCCACCACTACAACAAACGTCCTTTGCGAGGGATAGCGCATGTTTGGGAGTTTGAACTAGCCAGACAAGTAGTATTACTGCCTTGTTGTAGCGGCGGCATTGAAGAATCTTGTCAAGTTGCCGCACCAGTTCCTTTGCGCGCTCGTCCACAGTGATTCCACAGTTCATCTGCTGCCATAATAACAGGATTTTTTTTCCAGGTTCGTTCACAACTGATCGACCGGCCGTAGCTAGCGTCGTTAGGTGGCTACCTAATGTTTGGAGTTCATAACAATATATTTTGCTTGACTGCTTGAGTGCTTGTGCATTTCTTTCACGCTGGCCAAATGATTTGGGTATCCCGATGAGCTAGCAACCCAATAACATTGATTTTTTTTTGAAGTTCAACGCATTACAGTAGCCTCTCGTTTGCTATTTACAATTAAGGCCTTGTACGGTTAAATGGAATAAAATCCCACCATAGATTTTATCCGAGTATAGATGGGATGAATCTATACCTCACACCCAATCCCATGGTGGGATTTAAATCCATCAACTAATTCATGTGTCTCTTAAAGCCAGTTATTCTTTTAATTCATATATTCTAATGTAAACTTGTGCAATATCTTCATGGTTTTGTTCCATATCTAATGAGCTATGGATAGAATCAATGGCTTCCATAGTTTAAAAAAATTCTCAAACCCTTGAGTTATATTCCATAATGGGTTTAACCGAATAAAAAAAAGTAGTCTTGATTATTTTGGGATATGGATTGTAACATGAATTTAATTCCAATCCATATTAATCCAGAGCTTTATTGGTGTAAACAAACAAAGTCTAAGTGGGCTTATTTGGTTAGCTATTAATCTATACGGATTAAGTGTGATTGGATGAGCCAATAAATCACAAGACACGTGTTTAATGCAAAAACAAGCTTCGATCAACTGATCAGATAGCTACCAGCGATGGTTCCGCTCTAGGATAGTATGTCCGCACCGTGACCCACATATAAATAGGTCCACATCACGACCTCTAGGCTTCCAAACGCCGCCGCTGATCTTTCTGAAGCGACGCGGATCTAGAGAGACGATCCGGAGTTTTGGCGACAACAAAAGGGTCAAGTCCATAGACTCTAGGGTTAACAATGGGAGTCAAATCCACCCGAGCCGATAACTCGGCCAAATCAGACTCGAGGGCTACCGTGTTGAAGATATATCTCGTTGCATTATCTATTTTTGACAATGAAGATAATATTTAGGTATATAGGATGTGTGTGTATATATATATATATTATATATATATATATATATATACATATATATATATATACATATATATATATATATATATGTCGGGGACCATAATTAGGGGTACCCTCAAGACTCCTAATTCTCAGCTGGTAACCCCATCAGCATAAAGCTGCTAAGGCCTGATGGGTGCGATTAAGTCAGGGATCAGTCCATTCGAGTGATTCGATCACGCCTCGCCCGAGCCTAGCCTCGGACAAGGGCAGCCGACCCAGGAGGATTTCCGTCTCGCCCGAGGCCCCCCTCCAACGGCGGACATATTTCCGGCGCGCCTGAGGCCCTGCCTTCGCTAAGAAGCAACCCTGACTAAATCGCCGCACCGACCGACCAAGTCGCAGGAGCATTTAATGCAAAGGTGACCTGACACCTTTGTCCTGACGCGCGCCCCCCGGCAGAGCCGAAGTGACCGCCGTCACTTCACCGCTCCACTGACCGGCCTGACAGAAGGACAGCGCCGCCTGCGCCACTCCGACCGCAGTGCCGCTTGACAGAGTGAGACTGACAGGCAGTCAGGCCCTGCCAAAGGCACCATAGGAAGCTCCGCCCGACCCAGGGCTCGGACTCGGGCTAAGCCCCGGAAGACGCGAACTCCGCTCCGCCCGACCCAGGGCTCGGACTCGGGCTAAGCCCCGGAAGACGGCGAACTCCGCTCCGCCCGACCCAGGGCTCGGACTCGGGCTAAGTCCCGGAAGACGGTGAACTCCGCTCCGCCCAACCCAGGGCTCGGACTCGGGCTAAGTCCCGGAAGACGACGAACTCCGCTTCGCCCGACCCAGGGCTCGGACTCGGGCTAAGTCCCGGAAGACGACGAACTCCGCTTCGCCCGACCCAGGGCTCGGACTCGGGCTAAGTCCCGGAAGACGACAAACTCCGCTTCGCCCGACCCCAGGGCTCGGACTCCGCCCTGGCCTCTGCCGAACGACCTCCGCCTCGCCCGACCCAGGGGCTCGGGCTCGGCCTCGGCCATGGAAGACAGACTCGACCTCGGCTTCGGAGGAGCCTCCACGTCGCCCAACCTAGGGCACAGGCCAGCCACGTCAACAGGAAGCGCCATCATCACCCTACCCCGAGCCGACTCGGGCCGCAGAGGACAAGACCGGTGTCCCATCTGGCTAGCTCCGCCAGATAGGCAATGATGGCGCCCCGCATGCTCTGTGACGACGGCGGCTCTCAGCTCTCTTACGGAAGCAGGAGGACGTCAGCAAGGACTCAACCGCTCCGACAGCTGTCTCTCCGCCAGGCTCCATCGCTCCTCCGACGGCCACGACATCACACCAGCTGGGTGCCAAAATCTCTCCGGCTGCCACATCGGCATGTACTTAGGGCGCTAGCTCTCCCCCGCTAGACACGTAGCACTCTGCTACACCCCCATTGTACACCTGGATCCTCTCCTTACGCCTATAAAAGGAAGGACCAGGGCCCTCATAGAGAAGGTTGGCTGCGCGGGGACGAGGACGGGACAGGCGCTCTCTTGGGGCCGCTCGCTTCCCTCTCCCGTGTGGACGCTTGTAACCCCCTACTGCAAGCGCACCCGACCTAGGCGCGGGACGAACACGAAGGCCGTGGGATTTCCACCTCTCTCACGCCCATCTCCGGCCACCTCACTTCCCCCCTTCGCGCTCGGCCTCGCGTCGACCCATCTGGGCTGGGGCACGCGACGACATTCACTCGTCGGCTTAGGGACCCCCCGGTCTCGAAACGCCGATAGTTGGCGCGCTAGGTAGGGGCCTGCTGCGTGTTGACGAACAGCTTCCCGTCAAGCTCCAGATGGGCAGTCTCCAGCAACCTCTCCAACCCGGGACGGTGCTCCGTTTCGGGAGTCTTGAGTTCATGTCCTTCGACGGCAGCTACGACATGATACTCCTTCCACCGCCGCGTGACAACGACAATGGCGGCCGACAGCCCGCCCGCCGGCGGCGGAATCGACGACGTCTTCCCCGCGTGGTGGAAGAACAACATTCGAGCTCGCCCCGTCCTCTCCCCCGACAACGGAGGAGGAGGCGGGGCAACCAAGGCCAAGCGGGAGGCCGCGCCTCGTCGGCTGTCGAGCGAGTCGACGTCCCCAGCGCTCCAACGGGGGGCGCGTCGGGCGTCGACCTCGCGTTTGAGACGAAAGCGAGCGCCGTCTCCCCGCGACACGCCAATCCCGAGCAAGTGGACGACGCCAGTGCGCTCGCGGAGAGCTTGCAGGACGTCGCCCTCGTACCTGAGACGACGGTGCAATCAGCCCCCGACGTGACTATGTCGCTGCTCGTCGACCGAAAGGTACCGAACGATTCCCATCCCACGTCATTTAGATTCAGCCTCAACCCGCCTAGCGACCTTGCTTTGGCGGGCGCTCTCGTAGAGGCGAGGTCAAACCCTCTGGGGTTTCGCATGCGGTCGCCTTGGGACCGGCTGACGGACGTCTCGACCTACGGGCCCTCTAGGTCCGAGGAAGATGACGACCCCAACATTTGTTGGGATTTCTCTGGATTTGGCAACCCTAGTGCCATGCGGGACTTCATGACCGCATGTGACTACTGCCTCTCCGACTGTTCCGACGGTAGCCGCAGCCTCGACGACGAGGACTGCGGCTCAAGCCGCGAATGTTTCCACGTCGATCTAGGGGGTCCCTCCGAAGGCAATCATCTCGGCGTGCCGGAGGACGGTGATCTCCCTAGGCCGGTGCCCCGCGCTGACATCCCGCGGGGCGCCTGGCCTGCCAGCTGGGGGTCACGACCCACAGCTCGAACAAGTCCGCGGGGCGCAGGCCAGGCTCGACGAGGGAGCAGGAGCGCTTGAGCCGATCCGCCGGGACGTCGGGCAGGCATGGGCGGGCCAACCCCCGGCCGGAGAAATACGTCACCTGCCCCAGGGTCTCCCGCTCCGCGTTGCCAACGACGTCAGGGTCAGGCCGCCACCCGCATCCAGCGGGGTCGGTCAGAACCTGGCTGCAGCAGCGATGCTTCTCCGCGCAATGCCGGAGCCATCACCACCGAGGGTCGGCGAATCCAAGGAGAGCTCAAGAATCTCCTGGAAGGCGCTGCGGTCCGACGGGCCGAGAGCTCTGCCTCCCGAAGGCAAGGATACCCCTCGGAACCTCATGCCGCGACTTCCCGATTCATGCGGGAAGCCTCGGTCTACACCGGGCGCACGCGCAACACCGCGCCTGCAGCCCCGGGCCACCTCGGCAACGAGCACCATCACCGCGACCGTCGGGCCCACCTCGACGAGAGGGTGCGCCGAGGCTATCACCCCAGGCGTGGGGGACGCTACGACAGCGGGGAGGATCGGAGTCCCTCGCCCGAACCACCCGGTCCACAGGCCTTCAGCCGGGCCATCCGGCGGGCACCATTCCCGACCCGGTTCCGACCCCCGACTACTATCACAAAGTACTCGGGGGAAACAAGACCGGAATTGTGGCTCGCGGACTACCGCCTGGCCTGCCAGCTGGGTGGAACGGACGACGACAACCTCATCATCCGCAACCTCCCCCTGTTCCTCTCCGACACCGCTCGCGCCTGGTTGGAACACCTGTGAAAGCTCTCTTGTGAGTTTTGGTGTTTGGATGACAACTCAATTAAAGGACTAACAAGTGTACTAAGTGTTGAACAGGTGCTTAAGGTAAAGCCTACAGGGTTCAACACAAGTGAACAATTGTGATGGTCCAAGAACTGGATTATGGATACATAATGGACATCACAAGTAAGATGGACATTGCAAAAGTGAGACTCGGGTGCGTAGCTCGGAGACAACTGATCAAGCCAAGGATGGAGGCAAGAAGAGCTTCGAGGTACCAAGTGCACGGGAGAAGGTCAAGGAGGCTGAGGAACCCAAAGCCAAGGGTGAAGAAGAAGGCTTGCAAAGTCAAGGGTGATCGAGTTGAGAACAGCTACGACACATCAAGGATCACTACATAAGAACGTGACTTACAGCCAATGAGGTAACAGCTACAGTTATGTGGTGTAAGTCATAAGGCTCAAGAACAAGCTCTAAGAAGGAGATCAAGGTCACTAGAAGGAGAACAAGTGTCAAAACCAGAACTAGAAGCAGCCCAAAAGAGCTAAGTTCACCTCGATCTTTAGTTTGGGTTGTTCCTATGTTTGGAGATGTTCTATGTGACCTTTACAGGATGTTGGAGCCAAGTAATGTCAATCTAGATCAAGACAAGCCGACTTGATGATTTATGAGTCCAACATCAAAGCTCAAGCATGTGGAATGCTATAGATTTAATGATTAAGAGAAGGTATGTTTCTATACTTAGTACATTGGTTTTGTGGACTAATATACTTGTCTAAGTGTTAGAAACAGAAAGAAGAAGAAAAGAAGAGAGGTGCAAAGGGCTTGGCTATGTACAGCCAAGGCAGCTCAGTCTGGCACACCGGACTGTCCGGTGGTGCACCGGACAGTGTCCGGTGCGCCAGGCTGAACTCTGGCGAACTGGCCACTCTCGGGAATTCACCGGCGACGTACGACTATAATTCATCGGACTGTCCGGTGTGCACCGGACTGTCCGGTGAGCCAACGGTCGGCCGGGCCAACGGTCGGCCACGCGATCTGCGCGGGACACGTGGCCGAGCCAACGGCTAGATGGAGGCACCGGACTGTCCGGTGTGCACCGGACATGTCCGGTGCGCCAACGGCTCCAAGACTGCCAACGGTCGGCTTCGCCTTAAATGGAAAGAAATCGGGCACCGGACAGTGTCCGGTGTGCACCGGACTGTCCGGTGCGCCACCCGACAGAAGGCAAGATTTGCCTTCCTGGATTGCTTCCAACGGCTCCTAGGCCCCTTGTGCCTATAAAAGGGACCCCTAGGCGCCTCAAGCAAGATACAAGTGCAGCCAACAAGTGTAGACTTCACTGGAATCAATTCTCGCTCTCCCTCTTGTGTGTAACTCTATAGTTTGTGTAGAAGGCACAACTATAAGCCTTTAGAGAGAGGAGTAGTGCTGCTAAGAGCTAGAGCAAGGTCTTGAGCATATCGTTACTCTGCCGGGGTGCTGCCAAGAAGTTTGTAAGCAGCCGCGGTTCTGTTGTAACCCCACTCAATAGTAAAAGGATCTATCTGTCATACTGACAGATCTGAGCAAACGGAGGAAGGAGTTGAAATAGACTCCAAGCCTAGGTGTGGCTAACTCCAACGAGGACTAGGCAAGCATTTCAAGCTTGGCCGAACCTCGGGATAAATCCTTGCGTCTGTGTGCTCTATTCTGTATTGTATCCTAACTCTATGTCTTACTCGTCTTTATATCTGCACTTCAATACTTATCTGTGGTATAAGCTTGATTTGAAGTGCAGGACATTTTGAGACAGGATCTTCCATTCCGCTGCAACCTACTCGAAGAGTCTTCTCACTCCACTGCGTACTAAGTCTTCGAGTAGAGTAAGAATTTAAGTTTTGAAGTAATAAGTTTTATTCGCCTATTCACCCCCCCTCTAGGCGACATCCAGATCCTGTTCCTGGGTCAAAGGGAACTTTCAATTGGTATCAGAGCTAGGCCTCTCTAGTGTGGGCTTAGCCGTCCAGAGATAACGATGTCGTCACAAGAGGTAACTGTAGAAATTCTTTTAGGCGATGGCTCTAATTACAAATCTTGGTCTGTCTCTATTTATAATGCTTTCATGAGTGTTGATTCTGATTTGAGACAGATCTTTAGTAGAAGTATTTTTCCATCTGATATTAGTAAAAATCCCTCTAATGATGAACTAAGATGTTTATCTCTCAATCACCGTGCTTGCAACATCTTAGTTGAGTCTCTTTCTAGAAGTGCCTATTTTGCCATCATGAGTAGTGATAATAATTTGTTTGTTGATGCTCATGATTTATGGAATAGAATTAAAGTAAAATATTTTGTGGCAAATTGTACTACTTCTACTCCCTATATTGCTTGTGATGCTAACCATTCAAAGGGAGAAGATCAAGAACGATGGACACCCAACGATGAATCTACCTCGTCGACAGGTTTGATCTCTACTAATAATAAGTGTTTTATTGCTAACAATGACGGTGGAGACAAAAGCCATGATGAGGAGGAATATAAGGATGATAGCGAGGATGAATCTTCATCATCACAAGGTACATTTTCCTATATTGCTTCCACTGACATTAATGACAGGGAAAATGAGACCGATGATGTGGAAGAAGAGGAGATTCGTCGTTTCTACAACCATCTCAACAAAGCGGACAAAACTCTCTTGGTTAAGTTGTTGAGAAGGAACAAGGAACAAGGCGAGATGCTTCTCAGGCTAGAGGAGACTCTCATCAAAACAAACAACAGCCTGGAGAAGATGACCAAAGAACATGAGGAGCTAAGGTGCTCTCATGATGTCTTGGTCCAACGGTATGATTCAATGTTAATTGAGCAAAGTAATAATTATGACGCTCTATCTAATGTTGCTCAACTTAAAACTGAAAATTCTATGCTTAGAAGTCAAGTAGAAACAATGAATTTAGAAAAGCTTGCTCTTAGTGAAAAGTATGATATGTTGTCATACTCTCATAGTAAACTAGTTGATGATCATATCATGCTCGATATTGCTCATGAGGTAGTAATTACTAGTTTAAACTCATATGAACCTCATTCTTGCACTAGTAATCAATTGGTCAAAATATTATCATGTGCTGACCTCCACCGCCCCAAGAAAGGCCAATCTTTGTTTGAGAAACAAGTTGCAGGATCAAAAAGAAAATTGCGTGGGAACAAGAAGCAAAGACAGCTAAGGAGAAGACACATTGCTCAACTCTCTCAAGATATCCACGGGCGCGTGGTGAAGAAGCTTGAGAAAGGAAAAACTGCAGCAAGTGTTAAGCTCAACAAGAAGAATGTTCCCAAAGCTATAAATGAAGAAATCAACATGAAAAAGGAAAAAGGTAAAGATTCAATTAATCATGTTGTTTGCACTGACCTTCTCTCCATGTCATTCAAGTACAAAAAGGGAAAAGGAAAAAGGAGGTGTTTCAAGTGCAAGAAGTTAGGCCACCTCATCGCGTCTTGTCCGTACAAAGACAAGAATGAAGGGACAAGGAGTTGTTTTGGATGCAACAAAAAGGACCACACGATCACTTCATGTCCGGTCATGAAGAATCAAGGATGTGCATCCTCCAAGGTGACCCTCACCAAGGAAAATGACACACAGCAAGCGTCGTGTCAAGTTGAGCGACGCTTCTGCTACAAGTGTGGTGAGCAGGGTCATCTATCCAAGGTATGTTATAAAGGTAAGATTCCTAAGCAAGTGAATTTGTGTCAATCTTATTCGGGTAGGAGACCCAAATCATACACTTGTGCTAGATCTATAACGAGATCACCTAAAACTAGCACAAAGGCAATTTGGGTACCAAAGGCACATTTAGATGATTATTATGGACCCATCCTGAGATGGGTACCAAACTGTGCTAACTAGACCATGCAGGTGCCTTGAGATGGACTGGAGACCATGGGAGAGCTTAAGACGGTTATCTAAAACTCTATGCTTAAGCTGTTAATTGTTTTGGTGTTTATTGACCCAAAGTTGAATTATTGTGAAACACTAATCCCATGTTCATCTCAAGTGAAATAAGGTGTATAGGTCCTGAATCATTATTGGTGAATCAAGTAAAGGACCTTGATGAGAATCTACAACCTGCTCTCCAAAGGACGGTACCCGTGTGTTTTAAGTACATAATTGCAATTTAGTATTGCTCTTAAGTTGGCTTGTTGTGCTACCTGTCTTTGGAGTAGTTATGCTTTATGATTGCCTGTGTTAAATGAATCATAATGATGTTTGCTTAATCATGACTAGTGCTATATAGGATATATCTTTTGAATCATTCATGGGTAGCTCTTTCATTTGTTATATCCACAACGATTAACTCTCTTGGTGTATATGGATAAACCTGTAACTTTGTGTAAGTCATGCTATGTGCAAATTATGACATATTGTTTAGTTCATGTTCACATGATTACCCTAGTTTGGTACTGTGTAAATTTCAAATCCATGTTGTGCCCTTTTGAGCTATGTGGTGCATGAGCAAAAGGAGCCCTGAATTGGTGATAACAAGTGCTCTCATAAAGGCAAAGGTATGGAAAATGGAACTGTGCAATTTTATTGAATATCTTGAAGTTCCATTGATAGTGATCATAGCTGTGTTCTTGCATTTCATTGGTAGTATCGTGGCTTAGAAGACTTATGCCTTAAAATGTTGTTTCTTTTGGTGTACCTAAAGAACCTTCTTAACTATGATGTGCTTAGACATGATCATGTTGTGTTTCAATTAGTATATGTGATGCAATGATAGTTAAGTATGAAGCATGTCTAAGTTGCGTGTAAATGTTATACTTCCTTGAGTATTGAATTGGCTTAGGTACCACTGAGGCATGCATTGTTGAATTTAGTCAACCTTTCATTTAGCCTTCAATTGGTGTTAAGTGGTTTTTCAATTGATATTCAAATTGGCATCCTTGTGTGATGAAAGTGATAGAGTATGCCTTGACCAAGGTATGTTGTGATCCCCTCTAGTTCTAAGGAAGCTAGAATGTGCAAAGTGCAAGTCATTCAAATACTTGATGCACAACTTGAGGGGGAGCACACATAACTTGTGTCTTTCGAGACTAACTGTTTCTTGAGCAATCTTGTATTGTCTCTAGGTGGAAAAGAGAAGATAAGCAAGAAATAGAGCAATCAGGACTTGGGTACCTCTGTAAGTCAAGAAATTGGTATCTCAAGTCGTGAGTAAGTGCATAATTTTAGATTGCTCATGCTCTATAATATCTGGTGATAATAGTTGCTTATTCTTAAATATCATGGAGCTATGATAATAAATGAACTTTTGCAATTGGTATCTTTTAATTAGTAGCCGTGATGGTCTACTTCAATTGACATCTTTTGATAATCATTAGAATGGAAGTTTCTTCTTGTGCCAAATACTATAACTTGTTCTAAGTTTGGTGTCTTAGCAACAAGAAAAAGTAAGGATAAAGAATCAGGCACAAGTGTGAAGAAGCTCTTGAGAGATCAGATACTTTCAAGATGGGAAGTACACTACAACATGGTAAAGGTACAAAGGGAGTATTAATCTTTTTGCATATATGTATCTTACCTAAATGTTGATAGTGCATATGTTCAATAAGTAAGGGGGAGTTTTTGATAGTCATTTTTCCCCCTTGACACCCTGCTGTCCCTTGACATCATCCTATGTTCTTGCTCGAGTATGGTTTTTGGTGTTTGATGTCAAAGGGGGAGAATTTGTGCATTAAAGCTTATCTCAACCTGAGAGGAAAGCTTATCCTAAGGGGTGATGTGTTAGTTTAAGCTTTGCCAGTGTGATATTCATATGCTTCTTGCAGTATTATATGTGTTGCATCATATGGACTAGTGCTTCCGTTGCTATGAATTAATTGGCATCTATTGTGTTCATTCTGAAATAGACAGTCATGTGGATAATGATGCATGTGGTTAATGGTGCTTTAAGATTGCTTTAAATTGGTATCTTAGTTTAAATTAGTATCTTAATGGTGAATAGTGGTAGGTTGATATTCCTGTGATATATCCACTAATTTGAATGGTGTTTAACTCTGATTATGTGCATTTGTGTGTTTGATTATGTGCATTTGTGTGTTATAGTATCATGGTTTGATTCTTGACACAATGCATCCTAAAAAGTGCTAAGGTGTAGAAATGTTTTGAATTGCCTAAGTATGTGCAAATTGGCGTCTGAGGTCAAGATTATGTTTTTGAAGTAAGCACATATTTAGGGGGAGCATTCTATAAACGTAGAATTCAAAATTTGTGCTTCAAATCTTATTCTTATGTAAGCTTTAATTGTGTTGCCATCAATCACCAAAAAGGGGGAGATTGAAAGCTCTCTTGTGAGTTTTGGTGTTTGGATGACAACTCAATTAAAGGACTAACAAGTGTACTAAGTGTTGAACAGGTGCTTAAGGTAAAGCCTACAGGGTTCAACACAAGTGAACAATTGTGATGGTCCAAGAACTGGATTATGGATACATAATGGACATCACAAGTAAGATGGACATTGCAAAAGTGAGACTCGGGTGCGTAGCTCGGAGACAACTGATCAAGCCAAGGACGGAGGCAAGAAGAGCTTCGAGGTACCAAGTGCACGGGAGAAGGTCAAGGAGGCTGAGGAACCCAAAGCCAAGGGTGAAGAAGAAGGCTTGCAAAGTCAAGGGTGATCGAGTTGAGAACAGCTACGGCACATCAAGGATCACTACATAAGAACGTGACTTACAGCCAATGAGGTAACAACTACAGTTATGTGGTGTAAGTCATAAGGCTCAAGAACAAGCTCTAAGAAGGAGATCAAGGTCACTAGAAGGAGAACAAGTGTCAAAACCAGAACTAGAAGCAGCCCAAAAGAGCTAAGTTCACCTCGATCTTTAGTTTGGGTTGTTCCTATGTTTGGAGATGTTCTATGTGACCTTTACAGGATGTTGGAGCCAAGTAATGTCAATCTAGATCAAGACAAGCCGACTTGATGATTTATGAGTCCAACATCAAAGCTCAAGCATGTGGAATGCTATAGATTTAATGATTAAGAGAAAGTATGTTTCTATACTTAGTACATTGGTTTTGTGGACTAATATACTTGTCTAAGTGTTAGAAACAGAAAGAAGAAGAAAAGAAGAGAGGTGCAAAGGGCTTGGCTATGTACAGCCAAGGCAGCTCAGTCTGGCACACCGGACTGTCTGGTGGTGCACCGGACAGTGTCCGGTGGTGCACCGGACAGTGTCCGGTGCGCCAGGCTGAACTCTGGCGAACTGGCCGCTCTTGGGAATTCACCGGCGACGTACGGCTATAATTCACCGGACTGTTCGGTGTGCACCGGACTGTCCGGTGAGCCAACGGTCGGCCGCGCGATCTGCGCGGGACACATGGCCGAGCCAACGGCTAGATGGAGGCACCGGACTGTCCGGTGTGCACCGGACATGTCCGGTGCGCCAACGGCTCCAAGACTGCCAACGGTCGGCTTCGCCTTAAATGGAAAGAAATCGGGCACCGGACAGTGTCCGGTGTGCACCGGACTGTCCGGTGCGCCACCCGACAGAAGGCAAGATTTGCCTTCCTGGATTGCTTTCAACGGCTCCTAGGCCCCTTGTGCCTATAAAAGGGACCCCTAGGCGCCTCAAGCAAGATACAAGTGCAGCCAACAAGTGTAGACTTCACTGGAATCAATTCTCGCTCTCCCTCTTGTGTGTAACTCTATAGTTTGTGTAGAAGGCACAGCTATAAGCCTTTAGAGAGAGGAGTAGTGCTGCTAAGAGCTAGAGCAAGGTCTTGAGCATATCGTTACTCTGCCGGGGTGCTGCCAAGAAGTTTGTAAGCAGCCGCGGTTCTGTTGTAACCCCACTCAATAATAAAAGGCTCTATCTGTCATATTGACAGATCTGAGCAAACGGAGGAAGGAGTTGAAATAGACTCCAAGCCTAGGTGTGGCTAACTCCAACGAGGACTAGGCAAGCAGTTCAAGCTTGGCCGAACCTCGGGATAAATCCTTGCGTCTGTGTGCTCTATTCTGTATTGTATCCTGACTCTCTGTCTTACTCGTCTTTATATCTGCACTTCAATACTTATCTGTGGTATAAGCTTGATTTGTAGTGCAGGACATTTTGAGACAGGATCTTCCATTCCGCTGCAACCTACTCGAAGAGTCTTCTCACTCCACTGCGTACTAAGTCTTCGAGTAGAGTAAGAATTTAAGTTTTGAAGTAATAAGTTTTATTCGCCTATTCACCCCCCCTCTAGGCGACATCCAGATCCTGTTCCCGAGTTAAAGGGAACTTTCAACCTGCCACCGGGGCAGATCTCCAACTGGGATGACTTGGTCCAAGCCTTCGCCGGCAATTTCCAGGGCACGTTTGTGCGCCCCGGGAATTCCTAGGACCTCCGAAGCTGCCGACAGCAGCCGGGAGAGTCTCTCCGGGACTACATCCGGCGATTCTCGAAGCAGCGCACCGAGCTGCCCAACATCACCGACTCGAATGTCATCGGCGCGTTCCTTGCCGGCACCACCTGCCGCGACCTGGTGAGTAAGTTGGGTCGCAAGACCCCCACCAGGGCGAACGAGCTGATGGACATCGCCACCAAGTTCGCCTCTGGCCAGGAGGTGGTCGAGGCTATCTTCTGAAAGGACAAGCAGCCCCAGGGCCGCCCATCGGAAGATGCTCCTGAGGCGTCTACTCAGCGCGGCGCCAAGAAGAAAGGCAAGAAGAAGTCGCAAGCGAAACACGACGCCGCCGACGCGGACCTTGTCGCCGCCGCCGAGCACAAGAACCCTCGGAAGCCCCCCGGAGGTGCCAACCTCTTCGACAAGATGCTCAAGGAGCCGTGCCCCTATCATCAGGGGCCTGTCAAGCACACCCTTGAGGAGTGCGTCATGCTTCGGCGCCACTTCCACAGGGCCGGGCCACCCGCGGAGGGTGGCAGGGCCCGCGACGACGACAAGAAGGAAGATTACCAAGCAGGAGAGTTCCCCGAGGTCCGCGACTGCTTCATGATCTACGGAGGGCATGCGGCGAATGCCTCGGCTCAACATCGCAAGCAAGAGCACCGGGAGGTCTGCTCGGTGAAGGTGGCAGCGCCAGTCTACCTAGACTGGTCCAACAAGCCCATCACCTTCGACCAAGCTGATCACCCCGACCACGTGCCGAGCCCGGGGAAATACCCGCTCGTCGTCGACCCCGTCATCGGCGACGTCAGGCTCACCAAGGTCCTTATGGATGGGGCAGCAGCCTCAACATCATCTACGCCGAGACCCTCAGGCTCCTGCGCGTCGATCTGTCCTCCGTCCGAGCAGGCGCTGCGCCCTTCCACGGGATCATTCCCGGGAAGCGCGTCCAGCCCCTCGGACGACTCGACCTTCCCGTCTGCTTCGGAACGCCCTCCAACTTCCGAAGGGAGACCCTGACGTTCGAGGTGGTCGGGTTCCGAGGAACCTACCACGCGGTACTGGGGAGGCCATGCTACGCGAAGTTCATGGCCGTCCCCAACTACACCTACCTGAAGCTCAAGATGCCGAGCCCCAACGGGGTCATCACCGTCGGCCCCACGTATAGACACGCGTTCGAATGCGACGTGGAGTGCGTGGAGTACGCCGAGGCCCTCGCCGAGTCCGAGGCCCTCATCGCCGACCTGGAAAGCCTCTCCAAAGAGGTGCCAGACGTGAAGCGTCATGCCGGCAACTTCGAGCCAGTGGAGACGGTTAAGGCCGTCCCCCTCGACCCCAGCGGCAACGCCTCCAAGCAGATCCGGATCAGTTCCGGGCCCGACCCCAAATAGGAAATAGTGCTCGTCGACTTTCTCCGCGCGAACGCCGACGTCTTCGCGTGGAGTCCCTCGGACATGCCCGGCATACCGAGGGATGTCGCCGAGCACTCACTGGATATTCGGGCCGGAGCCCGACCCATCAAGCAGCCTCTGCGCCGATTCGACGAGGAGAAGCGCAGAGCGATAGGCGAGGAGATCCACAAGCTAATGGCAGCCGGGTTCATCAAAGAGGTATTCCATCCCGAATGGCTTGCCAACCCTGTGCTTGTGAGAAAGAAAGGGGGGAAATGGAGGATGTGTGTAGACTACACTGGTCTCAACAAAGCAAGTCCAAAGGTTCCCTACCCTCTGCCTCGCATCGATCAAATCGTGGATTCCACTGCTGGGTGCGAAGCCCTGTCTTTCCTCGACGCCTACTCAGGGTATCACTAAATCAGGATGAAAGAGTCCGACCAGCTCGCGACTTCTTTCATCACGCCCTTCGACATGTACTGCTATGTCACCATGCCGTTCGGTTTGAGGAATGCGGGCGTGACGTACCAGCGGTGCATGAACCATGTGTTCGGCGAACACATCGGTCGCACGGTCGAAGCCTACGTCGATGACATTGTAGTCAAGACGAGGAAAGCTTCCGACCTCCTCTCCGACCTTGAAGTGACATTCCGATGTCTCAAGGCGAAAGGCGTCAAGCTCAATCCCGAGAAGTGTGTCTTCGGGGTGCCCCGGGGCATGCTCTTGGGGTTCATCGTCTCCGAGCGAGGCATCGAAGCCAACCCGGAGAAGATTGCAGCCATCACCAGCATGGGTCCCATCAAGGACTTAAAGGGCGTACAGAGAGTCATGGGATGTCTCGCGGCTCTGAGCCGCTTCATCTCACGCCTCGGTGAAAGAGGCCTGCCTCTGTACCGCCTCTTAAGGAAGGCCGAGCGCTTCACTTGGACCCCTGAGGCCGAGGAAGCTCTCAAGAACCTGAAGGCGCTCCTCACAAAGGCGCCTATCTTGGTGCCCCCAGCTGACGGAGAAGCCCTCTTGGTCTACATCGCCGCCACCACCCAGGTGGTTAGCGCCGCGATTGTGGTCGAGAGGCAAGAAGAGGGGCATGCATTGCCCATTCAGTGGCCAGTTTACTTCGTCAGCGAGGTACTATCCGAAACCAAGATCCGCTACCCACAAGTTCAGAAGCTGCTGTATGCAGTGATCCTGACGCGGCGGAAGTTGCGACACTACTTCGAGTCTCATCCGGTAACTGTGGTGTCATCCTTCCCCCTGGGGGAGATCATCCAGTGCCGAGAGGCCTCGGGCAGGATTGCAAAGTGGGCAGTGGAAATCATGGACGAGACAATCTCGTTCGCCCCTCGGAAGGCCATCAAGTCCCAGGTCTTGGCGGACTTCGTAGCCGAATGGGTCGACACCCAGCTACCGACGGCTCCGATCCAACCAGAGCTCTGGACCATGTTTTTCGACGGGTCGCTGATGAAGACGGGAGCCGGCGCGGGCCTACTCTTCATCTCGCCCCTCGGGAAACACCTACGCTATGTGCTACGCCTCCACTTCCCGGCGTCCAACAATGTGGCTGAGTACGAGGCTCTGGTCAACGGGTTGCGGATCGCCATCGAGCTAGGGGTCAGACGCCTCGACGCTCGCGGTGACTCGCAGCTCATCATCGACCAAGTCATGAAGAACTCCCACTGCCGCGACCCAAAGATGGAGGCCTACTGCGATGAGGTTCGGCGCCTGGAAGACAAGTTCTACGGGCTTGAGCTTAACCACATCGCTCGGCGCTACAACGAGACTGCGGACGAGCTGGCAAAAATCGCCTCGGGGCGAACAACGGTTCCCCCGGACGTCTTCTCCCGGGATCTGCATCAACCCTCCGTCAAGATCGACGACGCGCCCGAGCCTGAGGCGCCCTCGGTCCAGCCCGAGGTGCCCTCGGCACAGCCGGAGGCACCCTCAGCTCGGCCCGAGGCGGCCTCGGTTCAACCCGAGGTACCCTCGGCCTCCGAGGGTGAGGCACTGCGCATCGAGGAGAAGCGGAGCGGGGCCACGCCTGATCGAAATTGGTAGACCCCGTACCTGCAATATCTCCGCCAAGGAGAGCTACCCCTCGACCGAGCCGAGGCTCGGCGGGTAGCGCGACGCGCCAAGTCGTTCGTCTTGCTGGGCGATGAGAAGGAGCTCTACCACCACAGCCCCTCGGGCATCCTCCAGCGATGCATCTCCATCGCCGAAGGTCAGGAACTCCTGCAAGAGATACACTCGGGGGCTTGCGGCCATCACGCAGCGCCTCGAGCCCTTGTCGGGAATGCTTTCCGGCAAGGCTTCTACTGGCCAACGGCGGTGGCTGATGCCACTAGAATTGTCCGCACCTGCGAAGGGTGTCAATTCTATGCGAAGCATACCCACCTGCCCGCTCAGGCTCTGCAGACGATACCCATCACCTGGCCCTTTGCTGTGTGGGGTCTAGACCTCGTCGGCCCCTTGTAGAAGGCGCCCGGGGGCTACACGCACCTGCTGGTCGCCATCGACAAGTTCTCCAAGTGGGTTGAGGTCCGACCTCTGAACAGCATCAGGTCTGAGCAGGCGGTGACGTTCTTCACCAACATCTTCCATCGCTTCGGGGTCCCGAACTCCATCATCACCGACAACGGTACCCAGTTCACCGGTAAAAAATTCTTGGACTTCTGTGAGGATCACCACATCCGGGTGGACTGGGCCACCGTGGCTCATCCCATGTCGAATGGGCAAGTAGAGCATGCCAACGGCATGATTCTACAAGGGCTCAAGCCTCGGATCTACAACAACCTCAACAAGTTCGGCAAGCGATGGATGAAGGAACTCCCCTCGGTGGTCTGGAGCCTGAGGACAACGCCGAGCCGGGCCACGGGTTTCACGCCGTTCTTTCTGGTCTACGGGGCCGAGGCCGTCTTGCCCACTGACCTAGAGTACGGCTCCCCGAGGACGAGGGCCTACAGCGATCAAAGCAACCAAGCTAGCCGAGAAGACTCGCTGGACCAGCTGGAAGAGGCTCGGGACAAGGCCTTGCTACACTCGGCGCGGTACCAGCAGTCCCTGCGACGCTACCACGCCCGAGGTGTCCGACCCCGAGACCTCCAGGTGGGCGACCTGGTGCTTCGGCTGCGGCAAGACGCCCGAGGGAGGCACAAGCTCACGCCCCCCTGGGAGGGGCCATTCGTCATCGCCAAAGTTCTGAAGCCCGGAATGTACAAGCTGGCCAACAGTCAAGGCGAGGTCTACGACAACGCTTGGAACATCCAACAGCTATGTCGCTTCTACCCTTAAGATATTTTCAAGTTGTTCATATACCTCGCACCCACGCAAAGTTTAGTCATCAAGGAAGGGTCGGCCTCGCCTCGACAAAGCTCGACCCTCCCTCGGGGGCTAAAAGGGGGGGACCCCCTCTGCGTTGAAATTTTCCTCGAAAAAAGATCTCTTCTGCCAGAATATCTTTCGTGCTTTCTGACTACTTCGAAAAGTGGACCCTGAAAACGACGGAGTACACGTAAGCAGCCAAGGCTGACCGAGCCGAGGGACTCCTACGCCTTCGGGATACGGATACCTCACTCATCACCTTCTGCGATAAGTAACTCGCGTTCGGATAAAGTGATTCCGCGGACCGAACAAGTCTTCACGTTCGGAAGCTCTTCTGCCGAAGCGATCCTTCGAGCCTTCTCGACTGAGTCGGTGACAGGGCCTCATGGACGGGTGAAAGTGCGCGTAAGCTGCAAGGCCGACCGAGCCGAGGGACTCCCACGCCTCCGGGATACGGATACCTCACTCATCACCTTCCGCAAGAAGCAACTTTCGCTCGCACAAACATCCCTGTTACCGACAAAAAAGTCCAGATACTCGAAACAAGAGGAAAGGAGACGCAACTTTACAACACAGCGAGGGTGTGTATATTCTGGCCTCGGCGGCCGCAGAAGGCACACGCTACAAGACACTCTGATCCTGCAGGCTCGGGTCTTGACGCTGGAAGGGGGCAGTAGCACCCTCGGCATTGACGACACCTTCAGCGAGGTCCGACCTAGCCTCGGACGGCGACGCGGTCCAGGGATCCCCACTCTGGAGGACGACGTCATCGTCACGCCCGGACAATCGCTGCTAGGGACTTCTCCGGGAATCCGGCCCGAGCAGGCGGCTCAGCCGGGTACCCCTGGGGCCTCGGCCAACCATCTCCCAAGGGCGCCAGCCCGACCCGAGGCCTCGGCTGATCAACTCCGGCATCGGTCCCGCTAACGGACAACCCGGCTAGGCTCCGGCCGACCAGGTTTCATTTTCGAGCCAACTCCGCCTCTGTTCATGCTGATATCGCTACCCCTGGCCTCGGCTCGTCGAAGAGCGGCCAAGGGGTCCCTTTAACTAAGCTAGAGGAGCCTCAGACAACAAGGCCGACCGAGCCGAGGGACTCCTACGCCTCCGGGATACGGATACCTCACTCGTCACCTTGACACAGGGCGACTCATGCTTGGTGAAGCGGTTCAGATAATCAACAGGCGAGTCTTAGTGCTCGAAAATGAGGAAAAAACACGGCTCCGTACCAAAATTACATACATGTTCAGGCCTCGACAGCCATAATGAACAAAAACCCTGGCATTCGAAGTGCCATTACAAACGGAACTCCGGTTCCCCCTCCGCAGGTATGAACAACCCCACTCCATGGGGGAGGGCCTGCGGAACAACAGAAGACTGACGAGCGGCTCGCGGCCGCCCGCTCTGACTATGACGACAACGACCCCCGCCTCGGGCGACGAAGCAGCTTCAGCAGCGGCTTCGGGGCAAATGCTACGGCAGGAGGACTCTCACCCGCCGAGGACGAGAGCCAGCCATTCAGGCCGGGAGACGGAGACTCAGGGCAACCGGCGGAGTTGGCAATCTCATCGGTAGAGAAGCCATCTCCGGCTACCGACGCCTCGAAGCGCGCCGGCAGCTCTTCGCCCTAGCCAGAACCGCCCAGAGCGCGGGCGCCGCCCTCGCGGTACGCGGCGCAACCGTCGTCCGGACGGAGGGCGTAGTGCTGCGCCCTGGCTGAGTGATGGCGGCCCGCCTATCCCGGCATGGCTGGAGGAAGTCTCCACGAAGCTGGAGGATGCCATTCTCCCCCGGACGCCAGGGGAAGAAAGGGGTAACCGACCCACGTGGAGGCAGCCCCCCGACTCGCCTCATCCTCCATCTTGGCCTGGATGACGAAAATCCTTGAGGCTGAGGGAGGGGCAGAGGCCGCAGCCCGGCTCGCTTTCCCCCACCATCAATCTGGAGGTCACCATCTTGGGTGACCGCCGGTGGAGGGGTGCAGCCGGGCTGCATGATGAAAATCCTTGAAGCCGAACGATGGCTGAAAGGTACCAACTCCTACGGAGTTGCGTTCCTCCAACGATGAGGCGAAAAGACGGCGGGTATCCCCCATCCGGGGGCTTGGAAGGTGGAAAGACGCGATGCATAAGGGAGCGAGAAGACATGGTCGCCTTCCGAAGGGGGTCACCCTCCTTTTAAAGGCAACTCTCCCTACTTGCGCCCCCAACCGCCACGGGCTGAGTCTTCTCCAACACGCTCCAAGGCCCTCCCCTGCGGCGCGGGGGCTGGGTCCCGCATGTCAAGCAAACCGGCTCAGAGCAGAAGAAGCCAAACCGCCGCGCGTGGTGCACACAACCGCCCAGCGGTTACAAGTGACCCTCCACTTTTGCCCGAACCAACGGGCGAAAGAGGCGGGTAGCCATGCAGGCGGCATGCAACCGCACCAAGTGGACGCGCTCCTCCGACTCCCGACACGCCAGCATGGAGGCCCAGGCCCACGCGTCACGCAACTGGTGCGCCGGATGCTGCATGCAAGCAACTGCACCGCCACTTGCGCCACCACCACGCCTCCTCGATTGCGGAATCAATACCGCGACTCGAGGCGACCAGGCGCACGACCCAGCAGCGCCAGCCTGACGCGGCGGTCAATGCGGCCAAAAGTGGGCCGGCAGTGATGACGGTGGCAGGCGGGCGGGAGCAGCGGTCACGTCGTCAGCCAAGCTCACGTCCCATCCGGGGGCAGCTAGAGAACCCCCTCTCACGGCGTGAAGACAACGCGCCCGTGATCCGTTCCTCGAACGGCTCGCGCACGCGCAACGGCCACCCTGCCAACAACTCACCCCGTCGCATTAACTCCGCGGAGGGATAGACAACGCTTCTGGCAGGAGAAGCGGGCGACGCTTCGCCTTCGCCGTAAAAATCGCGCCAAAAAAGGTACGCCACGTCGTTCGATTTCGTATCCTTTTCCTTTTTTCCTCTTTCTCTATCTCTTGCAACAGGGACCGGGAAAGGGGGATACCCCGAAAAGGATCCTTCCCCGTGAAGGAACCAGGCTCCGAGCCTCCCTACTGATCAGAGGTTCGAAGGCTGGCCCCCCGAGGGGTTCAACAGCCGCCTCAGATCGCGTGGGCCCTACACCCACTACTGGTCAGAGGTTCGAAGGCCGGCCCCCCGAAGCGTTCCACGGCCGCCTCAGGCTACTCGGGCTCCGCGCCCATTACTGATCAGGGGTTCGAAGGCTGGCCCCCGAAGGGTTCATAGTCGCCTCAGACACCGAGCGAGGGATGACCAGGGGTACGTTCGATACATAACCAAGGCTCGGGCTGCGCTCCCGAGGTACCCTAGGACATTTCCGAGACCAGTGGGAGCGATCTTGTAACGGAATCCCATCAGAGGGAGGCATCGAGCCCTCGGACCCCGTCGCCAAGGGACCGGGTCCGGCAGATCACCCGCAGGTACTTTTGGGCGTGCCTCTAGGCCCCTAGCCGACCCCTAACGAACGGGGCACGGACGTCCACTCGGATTACCCGCTTGCAGCTCACCGGAGACACCATGTTCGACGCCCATCGAGGGTAACATGGCGCTCTCCCCCCTCCTCCTTGCGGAAAGGCGACGCAGGGGCGTATGTAAAAAAGCCGAGTCTGTCCCTGATCGCCCTCTCGCCCTGTGCGGAGGCTCGGGGGCTGCTCTCGCAAACCCGGCTCCGGCTGAACCGTTGACAACGTCAACATACCAGCCCGAGAGCTTGGGCCCCGACCGTACACCCGGGCTACGGCCAGTTCGCATGAGGGAACAACCAGACCAGCCGAAGCATTACGTGAGGCATTAAGACCTCGAAGGAGTGAAACCACTCCTCCGAGGCCTCGGGGGCTACACCGGCGGGTGCGCTCGCGCGCACCCACCAGAACAAAATGCAACCGAGAAAGGCTGGTCCCCTTGCAAAAAAGTGCGACGAAAGCCTCCAAGCGAGTGCTAGCACTCCCTTCAAGGCTCGGGGGCTACTGTAGGGGATCATAATTAGGGGTACCCTCAAGACTCCTAATTCTCAGCTGGTAACCCCCATCAGCATAAAGCTGCTAAGGCCTGATGGGTGTGATTAAGCCAGGGATCAGTCCATTCGAGTGACTCGATCACGCCTCGCCCGAGCCTAGCCTCGGACAAGGGCAGCCGACCCCGGAGGATTTCCGTCTCGCCCGAGGCCCCCCTCCAACGGCGGACATATTTCCGGCGCGCCCGAGGCCCTGCCTTCGCTAAGAAGCAACCGTGACTAAATCGCCGCACCGACCGACCAAGTCGCAGGAGCATTTAATGCAAAGGTGACCTGACACCTTTGTCCTGACGCGCGCCCCCCGGCAGAGCCGAAGTGACCGTCGTCACTTCACCGCTCCACTGACCGGCCTGACAGAAGGACAGCGCCGCCTGCGCCACTCCGACCGCAGTGCCGCTTGACAGAGTGAGACTAACAGGCAGTCAGGCCCTGCCAAAGGCACCATAGGAAGCTCCGCCCGACCCAGGGCTCGGACTCGAGCTAAGCCCCGGAAGACGGCGAACTCCGCTCTGCTCGACCCAGGGCTCAGACTCGGGCTAAGCCCCGGAAGACGGCGAACTCCGCTCCGCCCGACCCAGGGCTCGGACTCGGGCTAAGCCCCGGAAGACGGCGAACTCTGCTCCGCCCGACCCAGGGCTCGGACTTGGGCTAAGTCCCGGAAGACGGCGAACTCCGCTCCGCCTAACCCAGGGCTCGGACTCGGGCTAAGTCCCGGAAGACGACGAACTCCGCTTTGCCCGACCCAGGGCTCGGACTCGGGCTAAGTCCCGGAAGACGACGAACTCCGCTTCGCCCGACCCAGGGCTCGGACTCGGGCTAAGTCCCGAAAGACGACGAACTCCGCTTCGCCCGACCCAAGGCTCGGACTCGGGCTAAGTCCCGAAAGACGACGAACTCCGCTTCGCCCGACCCCAGGGCTCGAACTCCGCCCTGGCCTCTGCCGAACGACCTCCGCCTCGCCCGACCCAGGGGCTCGGGCTCGGCCTCGGCCATGGAAGACAGACTCGACCTCGGCTTCGGAGGAGCCTCCACGTCGCCCAACCTAGGGCACAGGCCAGCCACGTCAACAGGAAGCACCATCATCACCCTACCCCGAGCCGACTCGGGCCGCAGAGGACAAGACCGGTGTCCCATCTGGCTAGCTCCGCCAGATAGGCAATGATGGCGCCCCGCATGCTTTGTGACGACGACGGCTCTCAGCTCTCTTACGAAAGCAGGAGGACGTCAGCAAGGACTCAACCGCTCCGACAGCTGTCTCTCCGCCAGGCTCCGTCGCTCCTCCGACGGCCATGACATCACACCAGCTGGGTGCCAAAATCTCTCCGGCTGCCACATCGGCATGTACTTAGGGCGCTAGCTCTCCCCCGCTAGACACGTAGCACTCTGCTACACCCCCATTGTACACCTGGATCCTCTCCTTACGCCTATAAAAGGAAGGACCAGGGCCCTCTTAGAGAAGGTTGGCCGCACGGGGACGAGGACGGGACAGGCGCTCTCTTGGGGCCGCTCGCTTCCCTCTCCCGCGTGGACGCTTGTAACCCCCTACTGCAAGCGCACCCGACCTGGGCGCGGGACGAACACGAAGGCCGCGGGATTTCCACCTCTCTCACGCCCATCTCCTGCCACCTCACTTCCCCCCTTCGCGCTCGGCCTCGCGTCGACCCATCTGGGCTGGGGCACGCGGCGACATTCACTCGTCGGCTTAGGGACCCCCCGGTCTCGAAACGCCGACAATATATATATATATATATATATATATATATATATATATTATACGTATTTAGAGCCCTAGGCTTTATTTAACTATATGAAGCCCCGACCACGTACCGACCAGGTGCGCGACCGCACCGGACCCTTTTTGGTTTATTGTACCTAAGTGTTTACGCCAAATTATAATACAAGTTATGCTGATGTGTGTATCAGTTTATGCAAATATAGTCTGCGCATATTACGTGCATCGGGCCCACGATCCGGCCCACGCGCTCACAATTATCCAGTACCACGCCGCCACTATAAAAACACCCCCACGCCGCCAGGGATTAGGTTTTAGCGACGGCGGCTGTTCTCTCGGGCGTGCAAGCGACGGTGATCCTGGGGGCCAGCAGCGGTGTCACCTCGAGGCAGGCGACCGACGGTGGCGCTCCACCAGGAACGAGCGACAACGACGCTCTGAGGCAGGCGGGCAAGCGGTGACGGCGCTCTCGAAGCGGACGGACGATGGCAGCGCACCCTAGGCCCGGTGACAACGGCTGTTGTCCCGTCCGTCTCTGCGATGGCCACCGCCGCCGCCGCTCCAACATCTGTGGCGCGACGGCGGATCTGGGGACACGCTCTCGACAGCGGATCCCTGAGGCGCGCATGACGGTGAGGTGGGAGCGGCTGCGGCATCGGATCCCGAGGGCACGCACGCGGCGGCGGCCCCATGAGGTGCGCACGACGATGATGTGCCAGCGGTCGCGTCGGTGGATCCCATGGGGCTCGAGCGCGACAACGTCTCCTAGAGGTGCACGCGGCAGCGACCCCTTGAGGTGCACACGACGGTGACGTGGGAGCGACTGCGGCGGCGCGACGGTGGATCTCGGGGGCATGTGAGCAACGACGACATCCGTAAGGCGTTCATGACGGCGAGGTGGGAGCAGTTGGTGCAACGGGTCGGGATTCATGCGCGCGAGGGTCGACCCCTGAGCGCGTACGACTGCGATGGCATCCAAGGTGGGAGCAGCGATGGCGGATTTCTCTAGGCGCAAGCGACGATGGCATCCTCCCCTAGCACGAAGTGGTGGCGCATCCCAGATGCGAGGCGCTGGTTCCGCAGGGCGGCGATCCTATTTTTATGCTGTTTTGTATACATATTTATGCCAATGTCAATAGAGTTTTATGACATATATTTCAGTTCATGGCTCCACTTCCATCTATTTGTCTGTTTATGATATTTCTATTCATATTTTACGCAAACGATTTATTGATTTTATGCATTATCTCGTTTACTTAATCCAGTGTGTATTGGGTTCTTACCATTTATGTCATATGTATAACCCACACATTTATGCAACAAAATAGAAATTTAGAAAAAGGTAACCAATCTAAGAAATGAGATTATTTGCCATGATTCCATAAATCTCGCGTATGTTGATCCATTTCTTTTTGAACTCACATTATTGTCATCCTAAATTTGTGCACATGCAGTAGAAAACCGATTTTTACGTAGTCCACCGTAGGGCATAAATAACTTCACCGTGTTGTATAACTAGTATTAGTATATATTATAAACTGGTTATAATGAGCCTTGATGCACGAATGTTGGAGAGATCCTATATTTATGGAGTAAATAAAGCATTTAAATTAGATTTTTTTGGGGGTTTCCATACATGTTTTCGTTATGAAATAGATCGATGGTTTACACTAAAATTTATACCCATTTATGCTGTTTTGGTTCACGTTTTACGCTGAAATCCGCATGAACTCCCACGCACGATCAGCTCCATATCTTATGTTCCGATATATACGGTAACTTCTAGCTTCGTGGGCGCGCTAATCACGATGGTGTGTGGACCCACCTGAACGAACCAATGAAAAGTTCGTTGTCGCTCTCATGTTATGCAAATCTGAACCATTAAATATGCTAGCATAAATACGATAGGAACCAACTACTCGACCAGCGAACACGACGCTGACCCACCTTCGTATATCCCAACTCGAACCCAGCACGTGCGCACCTTCTCCACAATCGCGGGACTCACGCGCCCCACTGGCCCGACCTGACCACGCGCGTGACCACTACCCTGGCTGGGGCTTCCCATGTCTATCGGAAGCCCAGGGCTTCTATTACCAACAACCTACATATATAAATTGGAATAGGTCAGGAGAATATTTGAATATATTGTCGGAGAAGAAATATTAAATATTCTAATGAAAATCTCTATTCTCGATCAGTAACATGAAAAGATCCTTTTAGATACCCTAAGGCCGAGAGGATACAACTTTTTAGAGTTCAGACCAATTGACTACTGGTCCAATTTTTTTGTTTTTCAGCCTTATTTTCAAAAAATATTTATGTTTGGACCTCTAAAAATTTTAAATGCAACTTTGGACCCAAAGCTCGGCGCCATAGACTGTGCGTCGAGGTAACACATCTCGGCGCCATTGCCTATTACACCGAGCTTGCTGACGTGGCGGCCGACGTGGCACCTAGCTCGGCGCCACAGATCTTGGCGCCGAGCTAGAACTTAAGCGCCTGAGCCGAGCCGTGTTTCTTCTTCCTTCCACTCTCGCTCCCGTCACGTTCTTCTTCGCCAGAGTCGAGCCGCCGCGCCGCCGGTCCATCGCCGCGCCGCCCGCCCGGCCCCTGGAGCCGCCCCGCTCCCTGCGCCACCCGGTCGCGGGCCGCTCGCCGCGCCGCTCCCCATTCGCCGTGCAGTCCGAGCGCCAGCCGGCCGCCCGACCTGCCGCGCGCCTGGCCCCCTGCGCTGCTCGCCGTCCGGCTGTTCAAAGGTATTTTTTCTATTTTTAATTAATTTATATGTATTTATTTGATATTAATTGTTTAGTTAGTGTTTAGTTAATGTTTACATGTTATTTATAAGTTATTTATAATTAGTTCTCAAGCCATGTGCCATTTTTAATTATTCTTTAATTTTTATGTATTTATTTGTTGCTAATTAGATAGGTTTAGGTATTAGTTATTAGTTAGTCGTTAGTGAGTAGTCATTATTTTTGTAACATAGTTTAGGGTTTATGGTTTATATTGTTTAGCATTTATTTAGCTTAGGGTTTATTTAGTACTTTTATATGTTCAGCCATCGCGCTGAATGTTTATCTGCAGGTTTTAGAAACTTGACCATATAGGGGAGGTGCTGCCCATTTTTTTACTTGATAGTGTTAGTCAGATACCATATTTAATGGATATTGAGTTAGTAATGTGTTTGCAATAGATGGACACCCTAGTGACACTATACCATGGAGGAAGCATGAAGATAGATGCTTATGGGAATGTTAGTTTTGCTGGTATGAAGATCGTGACTATGATGTTCGATGAAAGACCATCTTTTGACAAGATTTTCGCTCGAGCTTGTGAGGAGATTAGTTGCAACATAAACGACCCTAGAATATCAATTCAGGGTTTGTTGTCCCATATTACATATGGAACAGTTGTCCGACGGTTGATCTCTATTGCCTCAGAAGATGATTGGGTGAGATATGTAAGAATTGTGAAGACGATGGTTCCACCATGTTTGGATGTGGTTGTTCAAAAGTTATCTGTTAGTCATTGCGATGCTCCAGTTGGGTTGTCTCCACAAATGCCAAATGCATCTCGTATTAAAGCCTCTTTGGTAGAGCTTCCGGAAGAAATGGTTGTTGTGCCCGATGCTCAATCGGGGTCGCATAAGTATGGGATTTCTCGTCCTCTTCCTGGCGTTTGTGGGGCTTCTAATCCAGTGGTACCCCCCAAGATATCTCATTGACCCAGGATCCAGTTCAGGATCATCCTAGTAAGTGTCTTTAACACGTTGTTCATATCCATCGTTATTTCGTTTTATTAGACTTTTTAATGTAGTATTTCTTGCTTCGACCCGATGTAGGATCTCCACAAATAGATGTGCCTGTATCATATAATATGGACAACATATGCAGGGCATCAAATAGTGTTGATGTTCAGATTGAGGATGAGGAGGAGCCATATGAGGCTGCACGGGCCTTAGATTCTGATGATGACCGTCCGGTTCAAGAAATGACTGAGCAAGAAATTGAACTCATAAGATGTTTGTGTCCCGAGCGTTACCCTGCAGTACATGAATTTAGCAGTCTAAGTCATTCCACCCGTGCATATGCTGAAGGACCAGGTCGAGGAGCCATTCGCACGACACCAGCGTGTGTACGTGGAGTACTCAAACGAGCTCGACGCACTTAGTCCTTCGATGGTGAGTTGTCTACTTTTATCTTTTTCTTAAGAAGTTGATAAAATGACTATAAACTTATATGTGATTTCTAATACTTTTCCAGGTGACCTGGCAACCGTATCTTGATCCATATTTCGCCAGCATACAGTTGAGCAGCGTGTGCTCAATAGACGAGGACATCTACCTAATGAGGTGTCCCCTCATTTGTTTTTATGCTGTTGAGTACCACTTGCCCCACAGAGTTGCTCGACAGTTTGGATTGCGACAGGAGTTTCCGGTGGAGCCCTTCTCGACTTCAATAGAACTTCATAAGTGAGTGACTATATACACTTGTTATTCTAACTATTATTTCAAATATGCAATGAGTTACTAATATATGTGTCTAACTTTTGCAGGTACGACAGACAGAGGCAGAAGAAGGTCACGGACTTCGAGACCCACCACCGTGATTATATTGATGAATGGGAACAGCAGGGGGATCTAAACTATGTCAACGACCAGCCGCACACAAACTACCACTTCCGAAGGTATTTGATTTGGTATGTGAAAGGGAAATAGGCTCACACCTTTTCCTAAAATGATTTTGGTGGTTGAATTGTCCAACACAAATATTTGGACTAACTAGTTTGCTCTAGATTATAAGTTCTACAGGTGCCAAAGGTTCACAATAAACCAATACAAAGCCAAAAGAAAGGGTTCAAAAAGAATGGAGCAAGGCACCCGAAGGTTGCCCTGGACTGGCGCACCGGACTGTCTGGTGTGCCACCGGACTGTCTGGTGTGCCACCGGACAGTGTCCGGTGCACCACCGGACAGTGTCCGGTGCACCAGGGAGTCCAACTCCAAACTGCTCAGCTTCGGGAATTCTGGGAGTCACTCCGCTATAGTTCATCGGACTGTCCGGTGTAGTACCGGACTGTTCGGTGTGCCAGTGGAGCAATGGCTACTTCGCGCCAACGATCGTCTGCAACGAGCATTAAAAGCGCGCATGCGTGCGCAGAGGTCAGAGCAGTGCCAGAAGGCGCACCGGGCAGTCTACAGGACCTGTCCGGTGCACCACCGGACTGTTTGGTGGCCCCACTTGTCAGAGCTCCAACGATCAGAACCCAACGGCTTGGTGACGTGGCTGGCACACCGGACTGTCCGGTGCGCCATACGACAGCAGCCTCCACCAACGGTTCTTTTGGTGGTTGGGGCTATAAATACCCCCCAACCACCACACTTCAATGCATCCAAGTTTTCAGCCTTCAAACCTCATACAAGAGCTATAGCATTCAATACAAGACACAAACAAAGAGATCAAATCCTCTCCCAAGTCCGGAATCACTCCAAACAAATTAGTGACTAGAGAGAGAGACTTTTGTGTTCTTTTGAGCTCTTGCGCTTGGATTGCTTTTCTTCTTCCTCATTCTTGTTTCCATAACACTTGTAATCAAAACAAGAGACACCAATTGTGTGGTGGTCCTTATAGTGGACTTAGTGTCCCATTTGATTGAGAAGAGAAGCTCACTCAGTCTAAGTGAACGTTTGAGAGAGGGAAAGGGTTGAAAGAGACCCGGTCTTCGTGACCACCTCAACGGGGAGTAGGTTTGCAAGAACCGAACCTCGGTAAAACAAATCACTGTGCCATCCACTTTTATTTGCTTGTGATTTGTTTCGCCCTCTCTTTCGGACTCGTTTATATTTCTAACGCTAACCCCGGCTTGTAGATTGTGCTTAAGTTTATAATTTTCAGATTCCGCCTATTCACCCCCCCCTCTAGGCGACTTTCAATTGGTATCGAAGCCCGGTGCTTCATTAGAGCCTAACCGCTCAAAATGATGTCGGGAGATCACGCCAAGAAGGAGATGGTGACCGGTGGGGACAAGCCTACAAGCCACGGGAAGGCTCCATCAAAGGAGTCCGACAACAAAAAGAAGGAAGGATCTCCTTCACGCATTAGGATGCACAAGAGTGGCGAAAAGAAGAAGAAAATGAAGAAAGTGGTCTACTACGAGATCGACTCTTCATCGCCCTCTACATCGGGATCCGACGTCGCGTCCGTCACTTCTAAGCGCTAAGAGCGCAAGAAGTATAGTAAGATCCCCCTACGCTACCCTCGCATTCCTAGACATACTCCATTACTTTCCGTCCCATTAGGCAAACCACCGGCTTTTGACGGTGAAGATTATTCTAGGTGGAGTGATATGATGATATATCACCTAACCTCACTCCACAAAAGCATATGGGATGTTGTTGAATTTGGAGCACATGTACCATCCGTAGGGGATGAAGATTTTGATGAGGACGAGGTGGCCCAAATCGAGCACTTCAACTCTCAAGCAACTACTATACTCCTCTCCTCTCTAAGTCGGGAGGAATATAATAAAGTGCAAGGGTTGAAGAGTGCCAAAGAGATTTGGGATGTGCTCAAAACGACGCACGAAGGAGACGAGGTGACCAAGATCACCAAGAGGGAGACGATCGAGGGGGAGCTCGGTCGTTTCATGCTCAACCAAGGAGAAGACCCGCAAGCCATGTACAACCGGCTAAAAACCTTGGTGAACCAAGTGCGCAACCTCGGGAGCACCAAATGGGATGACCATGAGATGGTCAAGGTTATTCTAAGATCACTAGTTTTTCTTAATCCTGCTCAAGTACAATTAATTCGTGGTGATCCTAGATACAAACTAATGTCTCCCGAGGAAGTGATAGGTAAATTTGTGAGCTTTGAATTGATGATCAAAGGCTCCAAAAAGATCATCGAGCAAGGCGCATCCTCCTCCGTACCCAAGACACAACCCGTTGCATTCAAGGCAACAGAGGAGAAGAAAGAAGACTCTACACCGAGTAGGGTCCCCATCGACGCCTCCAAGCTCGACAATGAGGAGATGGCGCTCATCATCAAGAGCTTCCGCCAAATTCTCAAACAAAGGAAGGGGAAAGATTACAAGCCCCGTTCCAAGAAAGTTTGCTACAAGTGTGGTAAGCCCGGTAATTTCATTGCTAAATGTCCATTATCTAGTGATAGTGACAGGGGCGACGACAAGAAGGGAAAGAGGAGAGAAAAGAAGAGGTATTACAAGAAGAAGGGCGGCGATGCCCATGTTTGTCGGGAGTGGGACTCCGATGAGAGCTCCACCGACTCCTCCTCCGACGAGGACGCCGCCAACATCGCCGTCAACAAAGGGCTCCTCTTCCCCAATGTCGGCCACAAATGCCTCATGGCAAAGGACGGCAAGAAGAAGAAGGTAAAATCCAAATCCTCCACTAAGTATGCAACATCTAGTGATGAGGCTAATTCTAGTGATGATGAGGATGATTTGTTTACTCTCTTTGCCAACTTAAACATGCAACAAAAAGAAAAATTAAATGAATTGATTAGCGCTATTCATGAGAAGGATGAACTCTTGGATAGCCAAGTGGACTTCCTAATTAAAGAAAACAAAAGGCATGTTAAAGTAAAAAATGCTTACGCTCTAGAGGTTGAAAAATGTGAAAAATTAACTAGTGAGCTAAGCACTTGCCATGACCTTATTTCCAACCTTAGAAATGAAAATACTAAATTAATTGCTAAGGTTGAAAGTTCAAATGTATGTGATGACTCAATTGCCAATCTTAGAGATTCTAATGATAGTTTAATTACTAAGATTGATAAATTGAATGTCTCTCTTGCTAGCCTTAAGTTTGAGAATGATAAATTAATTGCTAAGGCTAAAGACTTAGATGTTTGCAATGTTTCCATTTCCAATCTTAGAGATGAGAATAACATTTTACATGCTAAGATTGTTGAATTAAATGATTGCAAACCCTCTACGTCTACTGTTGAGCATGTTTCTATTTGCACTAGATATAGAGATATTAATATTGATGCTATTCATGATCACATTGCTATGATTAAACAACAAAATGATCATATAGCAAAATTAGATGCTAAAATTGCCGAGCATGAGTTAGAAAATGAAAAATTTAAATTTGCTCATAGTATGCTGTATAGTGGGAGACGCCCTGGCATTAAGGATGGCATTGGATTCCAAAAGGGAGACAATGTCAAGCTTAATGCCCCTTCTAAAAGATTGTCAATCTTTGTTAAGGGCAAGGCTCCCATGCCTTAGGATAACGAGGGTTACATTTTGTACCCTGCTGGTTGTCCCGAGCACAAAATTAGGAGAACTCATTCCAGGAAGTCTCACTCTGGCTCTCATCATGCTTTTATTTATAAGAGTGAGGCATCTAGTTCTAGGCAATCAACCCATGCTAAATTGCCTAAGAAGAAAACTCCTATTGCATCAAATGAACATAACATTTCATTCAAAACATTTGATGCTTCCTATGTGTTAACTAACAAATCAGGCAAAGTAGTTGCCAAATATGTTGGGGGGCAAACACAAGGGCTCCAAGACTTGTGTTTGGGTACCCAAAGTTCTTGTATCTAATGTCAAAGGACCCAAAACTGTTTGGGTACCTAAAATCAAGAACTAAATTTGTTTTGTAGGTTTATGCATCCGGGGGCTCAAGTTGGATCATCGACAGCGGGTGCACAAACCACATGACTAGGGAGAAAAGAATGTTCTCCTCCTATGAGAAAAACCAGGATCCCCAAAGAGCTATCACATTCGGGGATGGAAATCAAGGTTTGGTCAAAGGATTGGGTAAAATTGCTATATCTCCTGACCATTCTATTTCCAATGTTTTTCTTGTAGATTCTTTAGACTACAATTTGCTTTCTGTTTCTCAATTATGCAAAATGGGTTACAACTGTCTTTTTATAGATTTAGGTGTTACTGTCTTTAGAAGAAGTGATGATTCAATAGCATTTAAGGGAGTGTTAGAGGGTCAGCTATACTTAGTTGATTTTAATAGAGCTGAACTCGACACTTGCTTAATTGCTAAGACTAACATGGGTTGGCTATGGCATCGCCGACTAGCCCACGTTGGGATGAAGAATCTTCACAAGCTTCTAAAGGGAGAGCACATTTTGGGTCTAACCAATGTTCATTTTGAGAAAGACAGGATTTGTAGCGCATGCCAAGCAAGGAAGCAAGTTGGTGTTCATCATCCACATAAGAACATCATGACGACTGACAAGCCATTGGAGCTACTCCACATGGATTTATTCGGCCCGATAGCTTACATAAGCATCGGCGGGAGTAAGTACTGTTTAGTTATTGTGGATGATTATTATCGCTTCACTTGGGTATTCTTTCTACAAGAAAAATCTCAAACCCAAGAGACTTTGAAAGGATTCTTGAGACGGGCTCAAAATGAGTTCGGCTTGAGGATCAAGAAAATAAGAAGGGACAACGGAACGGAGTTCAAGAATTCACAAATTGAAGGCTTTCTTGAGGAGGAGGGCATCAAGCATGAGTTCTCTTCTCCCTACACGCCACAACAAAATGGTGTAGTGAGAGGAAGAATATAACTCTATTGGACATGGCAAGAACCATGCTTGATGAGTACGAGACTTCGGATCGGTTTTGGGCCGAGGCGGTTAACACCGCTTGCTACGCCATCAACCGGTTGTATCTACACCGAATCCTCAAGAAAACATCGTATGAACTCCTCACCGGTAAAAAGCCCAATGTTTCATATTTTAGAGTCTTTGGTAGCAAATGCTTTATTCTTGTCAAAAGAGGTAGAAAATCTAAATTTTCTCCTAAGGCTGTAGAAGGCTTTTTACTAGGATATGATTCAAACACAAAGGCATATAGAGTCTTTAACAAGTCCTCTGGACTAGTTGAAGTTTCTTGTGACATTGTGTTTGATGAGACTAACGGCTCTCAAGTAGAGCAAGTTGATCTTGATGAATTAGGTGATGAAGAGGCTCCGTGCATCACGCTAAGGAACATGTCCATTGGGGATGTGTGTCCTAAGGAACCCGAAGAGCCTCCACAAGCACAAGATCAACCATCTTCCTCCATGCAAGCATCTCCACCAACCCAAGATGAGGATGAGGCTCAAAATGATGAAGGTGAAGATCAAGAAGATGAGTCACCTCAAGAGGAGGACATTGATCAAGGGGGAGATGCCCATGATCAAGATAAGGAGGATGAGCAAGATGCAAGGCCGCCACACCCAAGAGTCCACCAAGCAATTCAACGAGATCACCCCGTGAACACCATCCTAGGAGATATTCATAAGGGGGTAACCACTAGATCTCGTGTTGCTCATTTTTGTGAACATTACTCTTTTGTCTCCTCTATTGAGCCATACAGGGTAGAGGATGCACTAAGAGATTCGGATTGGGTGCTGGCGATGCAAGAGGAGCTCAACAACTTCATGAGGAATGAGGTAAGGCATTTAGTTCCACGTCCTAACCAAAATGTTGTAGGTACCAAGTGGGTATTCCGCAACAAGCAAGATGAGCATGGTGTGGTCATAAGGAACAAAGCACGACTTGTGGCCAAAGGGTATTCACTCGAAGGTTTGGATTTTGGAGAAACTTATGCACCCGTAGCTATGCTTGAGTCAATTCGTATATTACTTGCCTATGCTACTTACCATGGCTTTAAGCTTTATCAAATGGACGTGAAAAGTGCCTTCCTCAATGGACCAATCAAGGAAGAGGTCTATGTTGAGCAACCTCCCGGCTTTGAAGATAGTGAGTATCCTAACTATGTTTATAAACTCTCAAAGGCGCTTTATGGGCTCAAGCAAGCCTCAAGAGCATGGTATGAATGCCTAAGAGACTTTCTTATCGCTAATGGCTTCAAAGTCGAAAAGGCCGATCCTACTCTCTTCACTAAAACAATTGCAAATGATTTGTTCATATGCCAAATTTATGTTGATGATATTATATTTGGGTCTACTAACAAATCTACATGTGATGAGTTTAGTAGGATTATGATTCAAAAATTCGAGATGTCTATGATGGGGGAGTTGAAGTACTTCTTAGGATTTCAAGTGAAGCAACTCCAAGAGGGCACCTTCATTAGCCAAACCAAGTACATTCAAGATATACTCACTAAGTTTGGAATGAAGGATGCCAAGCCCATTAAGACACCCATGGGAACCAATGGGCATCTCGACCTCGACACGGGAGGTAAATCCGTAGATCAAAAGGTATCGGTCGATGATAGGTTCTTTACTCTATTTATGTGCATCTCGACCGGATATTATGCTTTCCGTATGCATGTGTGCAAGATTCCAAGCCGATCCTAAGGAGGTTCACCTTAGGGACGTGAAGCGAATCTTGAGATATTTAGTTCAAACACCTAAGTTTGGTCTTTAGTACCTGAAAGTCGCCTAGAGGGGGGTGAATAGGGCGAAACTGAAATTTGCAAAGTTAATCACAACTACAAGCCGGGTTAGCGTTAGAAATATAAACGAGTCTGAGAGAGGGCGCAAAAACAAATCGCAAGTGAGTGAAGAAGTGAGACGCAAGGATTTGTTTTATCGAGGTTCGGTTCTCGCAAACCTACTCCCCGTTGAGGAGGCCACAAAGGCCGGGTCTATTTCAACCCTTTCCCTCTCTCAAACGGTCCCTCGGACTGAGTGAGCTTCTCTTCTCAAATCAACCGGGAACAAAACTTCCCCGCAAGGACCACCACACAATTGGTGTCTATTGCCTCGGTTACAATTGAGTTTTGATCACAAGAACAAATGAGAAAGAAAAGAAGCAATCCAAGCGCAAGAGCTCAAGAGAACACAACAAATCTCTCTCTCTAATCACTAAAGCCTTGTGTGGAATTGGGAGAGGATTTGATCACTTTGGTGTGTCTTGTATTGAATGCCTAGCTCTTGTAAGTAGTTGGAAGGTGGAAAACTTGGATGACTTGAATGTGGGGTGGTTGGGGGTATTTATAGCCCCAACCACCAAACTAGCCGTTTGGTGGAGGCTGTCTGTCGCATGGTGCACCGGACAGTCCGGTGCACACCGGACAGTGTCCGGTGCGCCAGCCACGTCACCAGGCCGTTGGGTTCCGACCGTTGGAGCTCTGTCTGCTGGGCCCGCCTGGATGTCCGGTGGCGCACCGGACATGTACTGTAGAGTGTCCGGTGCGCCACATCGTGTGTGCCTGACTTCTGCGCGCTCTGGCGCGCATTAATTGCTTCTGCAGGTGACCGTTGGCGCGAAGTAGTCGTTGCTCCGCCGTTACACCGGACAGTCCGGTGTGCACCGGACATGTCTGGTGAATTATAGCGGAGCGGATTCCCGAAGATGATGAGTTTAGCTTCAAGTCCCCTGGTGCACCGGACACTGTCCGGTGGCACACCGGACAGTCTGGTGCGCAGTCCCTTTGCTCTTTTGTTTGAACCCTTTCTCTTGATCTTTTTATTGGCTTATTGTGAACCTTTGGTACCTGTAGAACTTATAAACTTGGGCAAACTAGTTAGTCCAATTATTTGTGTTGGGCAATTCAACCACCAAAATCAATTTAGGAAATAGGTGTAAGCCTAATTCCCTTTCAATCTCCCCCTTTTTGGTGATTTATGCCAACACAAACCAAAGCAAATATAGAAGGCATAATTGAACTAGTTTGCAAAATGTAAGTGCAAAGGTTACTTAGAATTGAGCCAATAAATATTACTTACTAGATATGCATGGATTGTTTCTTTATTTTTAACATTTTGGACCACGCTTGCACCACATGTTTTGTTTTTGCAAATTCTTTTTGTAAATCCTTTTCAAAGTTTTTTTGCAAATAGTCAAAGGTAAATGAATAAGATTTTGAGAAGCATTTTCAAGATTTGAAATTTTCTCCCCCTGTTTCAAATGCTTTTCCTTTGATTAAACAAAACACCCCTTTCAATAAAATTCTCCTCTTAGTGTTCAAGAGGGTTTTGAGATACTAATTTTTGAAAGTGCTACTTTCTCCCCCTTTTTGAACACAAAAAGATACCAATTTGAAATTTACCAATTGAAAATCATTAGTTTTAAAATTAGGGTGGTGGTGCGGTCCTTTTGCTTTGGGCTCATACTCTCTCCCCCTTTGGCATGAATCGCCAAAAACGGAATCATTAGAGCCCTTTGCTAACTACTTTCTCCCCTTTGGCAAATAAAACATATGAGTGAAGATTATACCAAAGACAGAGAATTGCTCGGAGCGACGGCGAAGGATGAGTAATAGAGTGGAGTGGAAGCCTTTGTCTTTGCCGAAGACTCCAATTCCCTTTCAATACACCTATGACTTGGTTTGAAATTCACTTGAAAACACATTAGTCATAGCATATATAAAAGAGACATGATCAAAGGTATATTTATGAGCTATGTGTGCAAGACATCAAAAGAAATTCCTAGAATCAAGAATATTTAGCTCATGCCTAAGTTTGGTAAAAGTTTGTTCATCTAGTGGCTTGGTAAAGATATCGGCTAATTGAACTTTAGTATTAATGTATGCAATCTCGATATCCCCCTTTTGTTGATGATCCCTAAGAAAATGATACCGAATGGCTATGTGTTTAGTGCGGCTATGCTCAACGGGATTATCCGCCATGCGGATTGCACTCTCATTATCACATAGAAGAGGAACTTTGGTTAATTTGTAACCATAGTCCCGCAGGGTTTGCCTCATCCAAAGCAATTGCGCGCAACAATGTCCTGCGGCAATGTACTCGGCTTCGACGGTTGAAAGAGCCACTGAATTTTGCTTCTTTGAAGCCCAAGATACCAAGGACCTTCCCAAGAACTGGCAAGTCCCCGATGTGCTCTTTCTATTAATCTTGCACCCCACCCAATCGGCATCCGAATAACCAATTAAATCAAAAGTGGATCCCCGAGGGTACCAAAGCCCAAACTTAGGAGTATAAGCCAAATATCTCAAGATTCGTTTTACGGCCGTAAGGTGAGATTCCTTAGGGTCGGCTTGGAATCTTGCACACATGCATACGGAAAGCATAATGTCCGGTCGAGATGCACATAAATAGAGTAATGAACCTATCATCGACCGGTATACCTTTTGATGGACGAATTTACCTTCCTTGTCGAGGTCGAGATGCCCATTGGTTCCCATGGGTGTCTTGATGGGCTTAGCATCCTTCATTCCAAACTTGTTTAGGATGTCTTGAGTATACTTCGTTTGGCAAATGAAGGTGCCCTCCTGGAGTTGCTTTACTTGAAATCCTAAGAAATACTTCAACTCCCCCATCATTGACATCTCGAATTTTTGTGTCATGATCCTACTAAATTCCTCACATGTAGATTCGTTAGTAGACCCAAATATAATATCATCAACATAAATTTGGCATACAAACAAATCATTGTCAAGAGTTTTAGTGAATAGAGTAGGATCGGCCTTGCCAACTTTGAAGCCATTTGCAATAAGGAAATCTCTTAGGCATTCATACCATGCTCTTGGGGCTTGCTTGAGCCCATAAAGCGCCTTAGAGAGCCTATAGACATGGTTAGGGTACTCACTGTCTTCAAAGCCGGGAGGTTGCTCAACGTAGACCTCTTCCTTGATTGGTCCATTGAGGAAGGCACTCTTCACGTCCATTTGGTAAAGCTTGAAGCCATGGTAAGTAGCATAGGCTAATAATATGTGAATTGACTCAAGCCTAGCTACGGGTGCATAGGTTTCACCAAAATCCAAACCTTCGACTTGGGAGTATCCCTTGGCCACAAGTCGGGCTTTGTTCCTTGTCACCACACCATGCTCGTCTTGTTTGTTGTGGAAGACCCACTTGGTTCCTACAACATTTTGGTTAGGACGTGGAACTAAATGTCATACCTCGTTCCTAGTGAAGTTGTTGAGCTCCTCTTGCATCGCCATCACCCAATCCGAATCTTGGAGTGCTTCCTCTACCCTATGTGGCTCAATAGAGGAAACAAAAGAGTAATGCTCACAAAAATGTGCAACACGAGATCTAGTGGTTACCCCCTTATGAATGTCGCCGAGGATGGTGTCGACGGGGTGATCTCATTGGATTGCTTGGTGGACTCTTGGGTGTGGCGGCCTTGGTTCTTCATCCTCCTTGTCTTGATCATTTGCATCTTCCCCTTGATCATTGTCGTCATCTTGAGGTGGCTCATTTTCTTGATCTTCTCCTTCATCATTGTGAGCTTCATCCTCAATTTGAGTTGGTGGAGATGCTTGCGTGGAGGAGGGTGGTTGATCTTGTGCATTTGGAGGCTCTTCGGATTCCTTAGGACACACATCCCCAATGGACATGTTCCTTAGCGCGATGCACGGAGCCTCTTCTTCACCTATCTCATCAAGATCAACTTGCTCTACTTGAGAGCCGTTAGTTTTATCAAACACAACATCACAAGAAACTTCAACTAGTCCTGAGGACTTGTTAAAGACTCTATATGCCCTTGTGTTTGAATCATAACCTAGTAAAAAGCCTTCTACTGTCTTAGGAGCAAATTTAGATTTTCTACCTCTTTTAACAAGAATAAAGCATTTGCTACCAAAGACTCTAAAATATGAAATGTTGGGCTTTTACCGGTTAGGAGTTCGTATGATGTCTTCTTGAGGATTCGATGTAGATACAACCGGTTGATGGCATAGCAAGCGGTGTTAACCGCCTCGGCCCAAAACCGATCCGGCGTCTTGTACTCATCAAGCATGGTTCTTGCCATGTCCAATAGAGTTCGATTCTTCCTCTCCACTACACCATTTTGTTGTGGGGTGTAGGGAGAAGAGAACTCATGCTTGATGCCCTCCTCCTCAAGGAAGCCTTCAATTTGAGAGTTCTTGAACTCCGTCTCGTTGTCGCTTCTTATTTTCTTGATCCTTAAGCCGAACTCATTTTGAGCTCGTCTTAAGAATCCCTTTAAGGTCTCTTGGGTTTGAGATTTTTCCTGCAAAAAGAACACCCAAGTGAAGCGAGAATAATCATCCACAATAACTAGACAGTACTTACTCCCGCCGATGCTTATGTAAGCAATCGGGCCGAATAGATCTATGTGTAGGAGCTCCAGTGGCCTATCAGTCGTCATGATGTTCTTGTGTGGATGATGAACACCAACTTGCTTCCCGGCTTGGCATGCACTACAAATCCTGTCTTTCTCAAAATGAACATTTGTTAATCCTAAAATGTGCTCTCCCTTTAGAAGCTTATGAAGATTCTTCATTCCAACATGGGCTAGTCGGCGGTGCCAGAGCCAACCCATGTTAGTCTTAGCAACTAGGCAAGTGTCGAGTTCAACTCTATCAAAATCTACCAAGTATAGCTGACCCTCTAACACTCCCTTAAATGCTATTGAATCATCACTTCTTCTAAAGACAGTGACACCTACATCAGTGAATAGACAGTTGTAGCCCATTTTGCATAATTGAGATACGGAAAGCAAATTGTAATCTAATGAATCAACAAGAAAAACATTGGAAATGGAATGGTCAGGTGAAATAGCAATTTTACCCAAACCTTTGACCAAACCTTGATTTCCATCCCCGAATGTGATAGCTCGTTGGGGATCTTGGTTTTTCTCATAAGAGGAGAACATCTTCTTCTCCCCTGTCATGTGGTTTGTGCACCCGCTATCAATGATCCAACTTGAGCCCCCGAATGCATAAACCTACAAAACAATTTTAGTTCTTGACTTTAGGTACCCAAACGGTTTTGGGTCCTTTGGCATTATACACAAGAACTTTGGGTACCCAAACACAAGTCTTGGAGCCCTTGTGTTTGCCCCCAACAAACTTGGCAACTACCTTGCTGGATTTGTTAGTCAAAACATAAGATGCATCAAAAGTTTTAAATGAAATGTCATGATCATTTGATGCACTAGGAGTTTTCTTCTTAGGCAACTTAGCACGGGTTGGTTGCCTAGAGCTAGATGTCTCACCCTTATACATAAAAGCATGATTAGGGCCAGAGTGAGACTTCCTAGAGTGAATTCTCCTAATTTTGTGCTCGGGATAACCGACAGGGTACAAAATGTAACCCTCGTTATCCTGAGGCATGGGAGCCTTGCCCTTAACAAAGTTTGACAATCTTTTAGGAGGGGCATTAATTTTGATATTGTCTCCCCTTTGGAAGCCAATGCCATCCTTGATGCCAGGGCGTCTCCCATTATAAAGCATACTACGAGCAAATTTAAATTTTTCATTTTCAAGTTCATGCTCGGCAACTTTAGCATCTAATATTGCTATATGATCATTTTGTTGTTTAATTAAAGCCATATGATCATGAATAGCATTAATATCAACATCTCTACATCTAGTGCAAATAGAAACATGCTCAATGGTAGATGTAGAGGGTTTGCAAGATTTTAATTCTACAACCTTAGCATGCAATATATCATTTTCACTTCTAAGGTTGGAAATAGTAACATTGCAAACATCAAAATCTTTAGCCTTAGCAATCAATTTTTCATTTTCATTTCTAAGGCTAGCAAGAGATATATTCAATTCTTCAATTTTAGCAAGTAAATTAACATTATCATCTCTAGGATTGGGAATTGAAACATTACAAACATGAGAATCAACCTTAGCATTTAAATTAGCATTTTCATTTCTAAGGTTGGCAATTAAATCATGGCATGTGCTTAGCTCACTAGTTAATTTTTCACATTTTTCAACTTCTAGAGCATAAGCATTTTTAACCTTAACATGCTTTTTGTTTTCCTTGATTAGGAAGTCCTCTTGGGAGTCCAAGAGTTCATCCTTCTCATGGATGGCACTAATTAGTTCATTTAATTTTTCCTTTTGTTGCATGTTTAGGTTGGCAAAAAGAGTACGCAAATTATCCTCCTCATCACTAGCATTATCATCACTAGAGGACTCATATTTAGTGGAGGATTTGGATTTAACCTTCTTCTTTTTGCCATCTTTTGCCATGAGGCACTTGTGGCCGACGTTGGGGAAGAGAAGTCCCTTGGTGACAGCGATGTTGGCGGTGTCCTCGTCGGAGGAGGAGTCGGTGGAGCTCTCGTCGGAGTCCCACTCGCGGCACACATGGGCATCGCCGCCCTTCTTCTTGTGGTACCTCTTCTTTTCCTTTCTTCTCCCATTCTTGTCGTCGCCCCTGTCACTGTCACTAGAAATAGGACATTTTGCAATAAAGTGATCGGGCTTACCACACTTGTAGCAAACTTTCTTGGAGCGGGGCTTGTAATCTTTCCCCCTCCTTTGCTTGAAGATTTGGCGGAAGCTTTTGATGATAAGCGTCATTTCCTCATTGTCGAGCTTTGAGGCGTCGATTGGTTGTCTACTTGATGTAGACTCCTCCTTCTTCTCCTCCGTCGCCTTGAATGCGACCGGTTGTACCTCGGGCGTGGAGGAGGTGCCTTGCTCGATGATTTTATTTGAGCCTTTAATCATTAGCTCAAAGCTCACAAATTTTCCTATAACTTCCTCGGGAGACATTAGCTTATATCTAGGATTACCTCGAATTAATTGAACTTGTGTAGGGTTAAGAAAAACGAGGGATCTAAGAATAACCTTGACCATTTCATGGTCATCCCATTTTTTGCTCCCGAGGTTGCGCACTTGGTTCACCAAGGTCTTTAAGCGGTTGTACATAGCTTGTGGATCCTCCCCTTGGTGAAGCATGAAACGACCGAGCTCCCCCTCGATCGTCTCCCACTTGGTGATCTTTGTCACCTCATCTCCTTCGTGTGCTGTCTTGAGTACGTCCCAAATTTCCTTCGCACTCTTTAACCCTTGCACCTTGTTATACTCCTCTCGACTTAGAGAGGCGAGGAGTATAGTGGTGGCTTGGGAGTTAAAGTGGTGGATTTGTGCTATTTCGTCCGAGTCGTAGTCCTCATCCCCTATGGATGGTACCTGTACACCAAACTCAACAACATTCCAAATGCTTGTGTGGAGTGAGGTTAGATGATGCCTCATTTTATCACTCCACATGTTATAATCTTCACCGTCAAAAACCAGTGGTTTGCCTAATGGAACGGAGAGTAAAGGAGTACGCTTTGAAATATGTGGGTAGCGTAGGGGAATCTTACTATACTTCTTGCGCTCATGGCGCTTAGAAGTGACGGACGGCGCATCGGAGCCGGAGGTCGATGGTGATGAAGAGTCGGTCTCGTAGTAGACCACTTTCCTCATCCTCTTTTGCTTGTCGCCTCTCCGATGCGACTTGTGGGAAGAGGATTTCTTTTCCTTCCCCTTCCCTTTGTTGGAGGAGTCTTTCTTCTCCTTCCTCTTATTGCGGGACTCTTCCGATGAAGTCTCCCCGTGGCTTGTAGTGGGCTTGCCGCCGGTCTCCATCTCCTTCTTGGCGTGATCTCCCGACATCACTTCGAGCGGTTAGGCTCTAATGAAGCACCGGGCTCTGATACAAATTGAAAGTCACCTAGAGGGGGGTGAATATGGTGAAACTGAAATTTGCAAAGTTAATCACAACTACAAGCCGGGTTAGCGTTAGAAATATAAACGAGTCCGAGAGAGGACGCAAAAACAAATCGCAAGTGAGTGAAGAAGTGAGACGCAAGGATTTGTTTTACCGAGGTTCGGTTCTCGCAAACCTACTCCCTGTTGAGGAGGCCACAAAGGCCAGGTCTATTTCAACTCTTTCCCTCTCTCAAACGGTCCCTCGGACCGAGTGAGCTTCTCTTCTCAAATCAACCGGGAACAAAACTTCCCCGCAAGGACCACCACACAATTGGTGTCTCTTGCCTCGGTTACAATTGAGTTTTGATCACAAGAACAAATGAGAAAGAAAAGAAGCAATCCAAGCGCAAGAGCTCAAGAGAACACAACAAATCTCTCTCTCTCTAATCACTAAAGCCTTGTGTGGAATTGTGAGAGGATTTGATCACTTTGGTGTGTCTTGTATTGAATGCCTAGCTCTTGTAAGTAGTTGGAAGGTGGAAAACTTGGATGACTTGAATGTGGGGTGGTTGGGGGTATTTATAGCCCCAACCACCAAACTAGCCGTTTGGTGGAGGCTGTCTGTCGCATGGTGCACCGGACAGTGTCCGGTGCGCCAGCCACGTCACCAGGTCGTTGGGTTCCGACCATTGGAGCTCTGTCTGCTGGGCCTGCCTGGATGTCCGGTGGCGCACCGGACATGTACTGTAGAGTGTCCGGTGCGCCACATCGCGCGTGCCTGACTTCTGCGCGCTCTGGCGCGCATTAATTGCTTCTACAGGTGACCGTTGGCGCAAAGTAGCCATTGCTCCGCCGTTACACCGGACAGTCCGGTGTGCACCAGACATGTCTGGTGAATTATAGCGGAGCGGATTCCCGAAGATGATGAGTTTAGCTTCAAGTCCCCTGGTGCACCGGACACTGTCCGGTGGCACACCAGACAGTCCGGTGCACAGTCCCTTTGCTCTTTTGTTTGAACCCTTTCTCTTGTTCTTTTTATTGGCTTATTGTGAACCTTTGGTACCTGTAGAACTTATAAACTTGGGCAAACTAGTTAGTCCAATTATTTGTGTTGGGCAATTCAACCACCAAAGTCAATTTAGGAAATAGGTGTAAGTCTAATTCCCTTTCAGTACCCCAAGGGATCCTCATTTGATTTATTAGGATATTCCGATGCTGATTGGGCAGGGTGTAAGATTGATAGGAAGAGCACATCAGGGACTTGTCAGTTTTTGGGAAGATCCCTGGTGTCTTGGGCTTCAAAGAAACAAAACTTCGTAGCTCTTTCTACCGCCGAAGTCGAGTACATTGTCGCAGGCCATTGTTGTGCGCAATTACTTTGGATGAGGCAAACCCTTAGGGACTATGGCTACAAATTTAGCAAAGTCCCTCTCCTATGTGACAATGAGAGTGCAATCCGCATGGCGGATAATCCCGTTGAACACAGCCGCACTAAGCATATAGCCATTCGGTATCACTTTTTGAGAGATCACCAACAAAGGGGGGATATCGAGATAGCCTATATAAACACCAAAGATCAATTAGCCGATATCTTTACCAAGCCACTAGATGAGAAAACCTTTACCAAACATAGGAATGAGCTAAATATTCTTGATTCTAGGAATATTGATTGATTCCTTGCACACATAGCTCATTTATATACCCTTGATCATATCTCTTTTATGCCTATGACTAATGTGTTTTCAAGTGTATTATTATGCTTAGTCATAGATATTGAAAGGGAAATGGAGTATTCGGCAAAGAAGGCGCTTCCACTCAACTCAAATTGTTTTTGCCGGTACTCCGCATCGTTCTCCACTTTGGTATAATCTTCACTCATATTTTTGTGTTTGCCAAAGGGGGAGATAGTTTGAAAAAGGGCTTATATTTCACTCACAAGTATCCGTTTTTGGCGATTTATGCCAAAGGGGGAGAAAGTATGAGCCCAAAGCAAAAGGACCGCACCACCACCGAATTTTAAAAATGAAGTTTTTCAAATTGATATCTTATTGTGTTCAAAACGGGGAGAAAGTAGTATCTTCAAAACTTGCAAAACCCTCTTGAACACTAAGAGGAGAATTTTATTTAGGGGGGGTTTTGATTAGTCAAAAGAAAAGCATTTGAAACAGGGGGAGAAAATTTCAAATCTAGAAAATGCTTCTCAAAATCTTATTCATTTGCCTTTGACTATTTGCAAAAAGACTTTGAAAAGAATTTCCAAAAAGAGTTTGCAAAAACAAAACAAGTGGTGCAAGCGTGGTCCAAAATATTAAATATGAAGAAAGCATCCATGCATATCTTATGAAATGATATTGGTTTAAATTTCAAGTAACCTTTGCACTTACATTATGCAAACTAGTTCAAATCTGCACTTATATATTTGCTTTGGTTTGTGTTGGCATCAATCACCAAAAAGGGGGAGATTGAAAGGGAAATAGGCTCACACCTTTTCCTAAAATGATTTTGGTGGTTGAATTGCCCAACACAAATATTTGGACTAACTAGTTTGCTCTAGATTATAAGTTCTACAGGTGCCAAAGGTTCACAATAAACCAATACAAAGCCAAAAGAAAGGGTTCAAAAAGAATGGAGCAAGGCACCCGAAGGCTGCCCTGGTCTGGCGCACCGGACTGTCCGGTGTGCCACCGGACAGTGTCCGGTGCACCAGGGAGTCCAACTCCAAACTGCTCAGCTTCGGGAATTCTGGGAGCCACTCCACTATAATTCACCGGACTGTCCGGTGTAGTACCGGACTGTCCGGTGTGCCAGCGGAGCAACGACTACTTCGCGCCAACGGTCGTCTGCAACGAGCATTAAAAGCGCGCCTGCGCGCGCAAAGGTCAGAGCAGCGCCAGAAGGCGCACCGGACAGTCTACATGACCTGTCTGGTGCACCACCGGACTGTCCGGTGGCCCCACTTGTCAGAGCTCCAACGATCGGAACCCAACGGCTTGGTGACGTGGCTCGCGCACCGGACAGTGTCCGGTGCGCCATACGACAGCAGCCTCCACCAACAGTTCTTTTGGTGGTTGGGGCTATAAATACCCCCAACCACCACACTTCAATGCATCCAAGTTTTCAGCCTTCAAACCTCATACAAGAGCTATAGCATTCAATACAAGACACAAACAAAGAGATCAAATCCTCTCCCAAGTCCGGAATCACTCCAAACAAATTAGTGACTAGAGAGAGACTTTTGTGTTCTTTTGAGCTCTTGCGCTTGGATTGCTTTTCTTCTTCCTCATTCTTGTTTTCATAACACTTGTAATCAAAACAAGAGACACCAATTGTGTGGTGGTCCTTGTAGTGGACTTAGTGTCCCATTTGATTGAGAAGAGAAGCTCACTCGGTCTAAGTGACCGTTTGAGAGAGGGAAAGGGTTGAAAGAGACCCGATCTTCGTGACCACCTGAATAGGGAGTAGGTTTGCAAGAACCGAACCTCGGTAAAACAAATCACCGTGCCATCCACTTTTATTTGCTTGTGATTTGTTTCACCCTCTCTTTCGGACTCGTTTATATTTCTAACGCTAACCCCGGCTTGTAGATTGTGCTTAAGTTTATAATTTTCAGATTCCGCCTATTCACCCCCCTCTAGGCGACTTTCAGTATGCTGGTGTGACTAGGTGCAAGCTTAAGGGATAGTGGACAGCTGCAGACTATGCGGAACAAGAATTGTCAGACGACGAAGACACTGCGTTCGACATAGCTGCTCGGTACGGGTCCCAAATTGAGGCTGCTCCAATCCTTGACAGAGTGGTACCTATTTCTTTACTAAAATTAGAGTATTCAATTCAATGCTTTATGTCTAGTTTTGTGCATCCTAATGTTCAAACTTGTGAATAGGGAAACTCTATGCTCGTATCTGTTGTTGAACTTGAGCGTATCTCACAGAGAACTTCATACAGTACTACGCTTTCGTTACTATCTGTCGGGGACCATAATTAGGGGTACCCTCAAGACCCCTAAATCTCAGCTGGTAACCCCCATCAGCACAAAGCTGCAAAGGCCTGATGGGTGCGATTAAGTCAAGGATCAGTCCATTCAAGGGACACGATCGTGCCTCGCCCGAGCCTAGCCTCGGGTAAGGGAAGCCGACCCCGGAGAACCTACGTCTCGCCCGAGGACCCCCCCCCTCCAGCAACGGGCACACTATCGGCTCTCCCGAGGCCCAGTCTTCACCGAGAAGCAACCTTGGCCACATCGCCACGCCGACCGACCAAATCGCAGGGGCATTTAATGCAAAGGTGGCCTGACACCTTTATCCTGACGCACGCCCTCCAGTCGACAGAGCCGAAGTGACCGCGGTCACTTCGCCGCTCTACTGACCGGTCTGACAAGAGGACAGCGCCGCCTGCGCCGCTCCGACTGCTGAGCCACTCGACAGAGTGAGGCTGGCAGCAGCCAAGGCCGGCCTCGGGCGTCATAGGAAACTCCGCCTCGCCCGACCCCAGGGCTCGGACTCGGGCTCAGCCCCGGAAGACGGCAAACTCCGCTCCGCCCGACCCAGGGCTCGGACTCGGGCTCAGCCCCGGAAGACGGCGAACTCCGCTCCGCCCGACCCAGGGTTCGGACATAGGCTCAGCCCCAGAAGACGACGAACTCCGCTCCGCCCGACCCAGGGCTCGGACTTGGGCTCAGCCCTAGGAGACGACGGACTCCGCTTCGCCCGACCCCAGGGCTCGGACTCAGCCCTGGCCTCAGCCGACGGTCTCCGCCTCGCCCGACCCAAGGGCTCGGACTCGACCACGGCCACGGAAGACAGACTCGACCTCGACCTCGGAGGAGCCTCCACATCGCCCAACCTAGGGCGCGGAGCGACCACGTCGACAGGAGGCGCCATCATTACCCTACCCCGAGCTGACTCAGGCTACGGGGAACAAGACCGGCGTCCCATCTGGCTCGCTCCGCCAGATAGGCAATGATGGCGCCCCGCACGCTCTGTGACGACGACGGCTCTCGGCCCCCTTACGGAAGCAAGAGGACGTCAGCAAGGACTCGACAGCCCCGACAGCTGTCCTTCCGCCAGGCTCCAGCGCTCCTCCGACGGCCACGACACCACACGAACCGGGTGCCAAAACCTCTCCGGCTGCCACGACGGCATGTACTTAGGGCGCTAGCTCTCCTCCGCTAGACACGTAGCACTCTGCTACACCCCCCATTGTACACCTGGATCCTCTCCTTACGCCTATAAAAGGAAGGACCAGGGCCCTCTTACAGAGGGTTGGCCCGCGCGGAGAAGGACGGGACGGCGCTCGCGCAAGGCCGCTCGCTCCCACTCCCGCGTGGACGCTTGTATCCCCCTACTGCAAGCGCACCCGACTCAGGCACGGGGCTAACACGAAGGCCGCGGGATCCACTCTCTCACGCCTGCCTCCCTCCGGCTGCTTCCTTTCCCCCCTTCGCGTTCCGCCTCGCGTCGACCCATCTGGGCTGGGGCACGCGGCGACAATTCACTTGTCGGTCCAGGGACCCCCCGGGTTTCGAAACACCGACAGTTGGCGCGCCAGGTAGGGGCCTGCTGCGTGTTGATGAACAGCTTCCCGTCAAGCTCCAGATGGGCAGTCTCCAGCAACCTTTCCAGCCCGGGACGATGCTCCGTTTCGGGAATCTTGAGTTCATGTCCCTCGACGGCAGCTACGACATGATACTCCTTCCCCCGCCGTGCGACAGTGACAATGGCGGTCGGCAACCCGCTCGCCGGCGAGGAAATCGACGACGCCTTCCCCACGTGGTGGAAGAACGACGTTCGGGCTTGTCCCGTCCCCTCCCCCGCCGACGGAGGAGGAGGCGGGGCAACCAAGGCCAAGCAGGAAGCGGCACCTCGTTGGCTATCGAGCGAGTCGACGGCGCCAGCGCCCCAACGGAGGGCGCGTCGGACATCGATCTCGCGTCTGAGACGAAGACGAGCGCCGCCTCCCCGCAACACGCCAATCTCAAGCAAACGCACGACGCCAGCACGCTCGTGAAGGACTTGCTGGGCGTCACCCTCGTATCTGAGACAACGGTGCAGTCAGTCCCAGACGCGACCTCGTCACCGACCGACGACCGAAAGGTACCGACCGATTCCCATCTTATGTCTTTTGGATTCGGCCTCGACCCACCAAGAGACTTGGCTTCGGTGAGCACTCTCTTAGAGGCGAGTCCAAACCCTCTGGGGTATCGTGTGCGGTCACCCTAGGACCGACTAACAGCCGACTCGACCTATGAGCCCTCGGGGTCCGAGGAAGATGGCGAGCCCGACCTCTGTTGGGATTTCTCTGGACTTGGTAACCCCAGTGCCATGCGGGACTTCATGACCGCATGTGACTACTGCCTTTCCGACTGTTCCGACGGCAGCCGCGGCCTCGACAACGAGGACCGCGGCCCAAGTCGTGAATGTTTCCACGTCGATCTAGCGGGTCCCGGCGAAGGCAACCATCTTGGTATGCCGGAAAATGGTGATCCCCCTAGGCCCGTGCCTCGCGTTGACATCCTTCGGGAGCTAGCTGTGGTTCCTGTCCCGGCGGGGGGTCCTGACCCACAGCTCGAGCAAATCCGCGAGAGGCAGGCCAGGCTCGACGAGGGAGCAGGAACGCTTGTGCCGATCCGCCGGGACATCGGGCAGGAATGGGCGGTCCAACCCCCGGCCGGAGAAGCGCGTCATCTCCCCCAGGTCATCCAGCACCGCATCGCCGACGACGTCAGGGTGAGGCCGCCGCCGGATTCCAGCGGAGTTGGCCAGAACCTGACTGCAGCGGCAATACTCCTCCGTGCGATGCCAGATCCATCAACCACCGAGGGGCGACGTATCCAGGGAGAGCTCAAGAATCTCCTAGAGGACGCCGCGGTCCGACGGGCCGAAAGCTCTGCCTCCCGAAGGCAGGGGTTCCCCTCGGAACATCGCGCCGTGACTTCTCGATTCATGCGGGAAGCCTCGGTCCACTCCGGGCGCACGCGCAACACAGCGCCTGTGGCCCCGGGTCGCCTCGGCAACGAGCGTCATCATCACAGCCGTCGGGCCCACCTCGACGACAGGGCGCGCCGAGGCTACCACCCCAGGCGTGGGGGACGCTACGACAGCGGGGAGGATCGGAGTCCTTCGCCCGAACCACCCGGTCCGCAGGCTTTTAGCCGCGCCATACGACGGGCACCGTTCCCGACCCAGTTCTGAACCCCGACTACTATCACAAAGTACTCGGGGGAGACGAGACCGGAACTGTGGCTCGCGGACTATCGGCTGGCCTGCCAACTGGGTGGAACGGACGATGACAACCTCATCATCCGCAACCTCCCCCTGTTCCTCTCCGACACCGCTCGAGCCTGGCTGGAGCACCTGCCCCGGGGCAGATCTCCAACTGGGACGACCTGGTCCAAGCCTTCGCCGGCAATTTCGAGGGCACGTACGTGCGCCCTGGGAACTCCTGGGATCTCCGAAGCTGCTGCCAGCAGCCGGGAGAGTCTCTCCAGGATTACATCCGGTGATTCTCGAAGCAGCGCACAGAGCTGCCCAACGTCACCGATTCAGATGTCATCGGCGCGTTCCTCGCCGGCACCACCTGCCGCGACCTAGTGAGCAAGCTGGGTCGCAAGACCCCCACCAGGGCGAGCGAGCTGATGGACATCGCCACCAAGTTCGCCTCTGGCCAGGAGGCGGTTGAGGCCATTTTCCGGAAGGACAAGCAGCCCCAGGGCCGCCCACCGGAAGATGCTCCCGAGGCGTCAACTCAGCGCGGCGCCAAGAAGAAGGGCAAGAAGAAGTCGCAAGCGAAACGCGACGCCGCCGATGCGGACCTTGTCGCCGCCGCCGAGCACAAGAACCCTCGAAAACCTCCCGGAGGTGCCAACCTCTTCGACAAGATGCTAAAAGAGCCGTGCCCCTATCATCAGGGGCCCGTCAAGCACACCCTTGAGGAGTGTGCCATGCTTCGACGACACTTCCACAAGGCCGGGCCACCCGTGGAGGGTGGCAAGGCCCTCGACGACGCGAAGGAGGAAGATCACAAGGCAGGAGGGTTCCCTGAGGTCCGCGACTGCTTCATGATCTACGGCGGGCAAGTGGTGAACGCCTTGGCTCGGCACCGCAAGCAAGAGCGTCGGGAGGTCTGCTCGGTAAAGGTGGCGGCGCCAGTCTACCTAGACTGGTCCGACGAGCCCATCACCTTCGACCGGGCCGACCATCCAGACTACGTGCCGAGCCCGAGGAGATACCCACTCGTTGTCAACCCCATCATCGGCAACGTCAGGCTCACCAAGGTCCTCATGGACGGAGGCAGCAGCCTCAACATCATCTACGCCGAGACCCTCGGGCTTCTGCGGATCGATCTGTCCTCGGTCTGGACGGGCGCTGCGCCTTTCCACGGGATCGTCCCCGGGAAGCGCGTTCAACCCCTCGGACAACTCGACCTACCCGTCTGCTTCGGGACGCCCTCCAACTTTCGAAAGGAGACCCTCACGTTCGAAGTGGTCGGGTTTCGAGGAACCTACCACGCAGTGCTGGGGAGGCCATGCTACGCCAAGTTCATGGCCGTCCCCAACTACACCTACCTCAAGCTCAAGATGCCGAGCCCCAACGGGGTCATCACCGTCGGGCCCACGTACCGACACGCATACGAATGCGATGTGGAGTGCGTGGAGTACGCCGAGGCCCTCGCCGAATCCGAGGCCCTCATCGCTGACCTAGAGAGCCTCTCTAGGGAGGCGCCCGACGTGAAGCGCCACGCCGGCAACTTCGAACCAGCGGAGACGGTCAAGTCCGTCCCTCTCGACCCCTGCAACGACGCCTCCAAGCAGATCCGGATCGGCTCCGAGCTCGACCCCAAATAGGAAGCAGTGCTCGTCGACTTTCTCCGCGCAAACACCGACGTTTTCGCGTGGAGTCCCTCGGACATGCCCGGCATACCGAGGGAAGTCGCCGAGCACTCTCTGGATATCCGAGCTGGGGCCCGACCCGTGAAGCAACCTCTGCGCCGATTCGACGAAGAAAAGCACAGAGCCATAGGCGAGGAGATCCACGAGCTACTGGCGGCAGGGTTCATCAAAGAGGTATTCCATCCCGAATGGCTTGCCAACCCTGTGCTTGTGAGAAAGAAAGGAGGGAAATGGCGGATGTGTGTAGACTACACTGGTCTAAACAAAGCATGTTCGAAGGTTCCCTACCCTCTGCCTCGCATCGATCAGATCGTGGATTCCACTGCTGGGTGCGAAACCCTGTCTTTCCTCGATGCCTACTCAGGGTATCACCAGATCAGGATGAAGGAGTCCGACCAGCTCGCGACTTCATTCATCACACCCTTCGGCATGTACTGCTATGTTACAATGCCGTTTGGTTTGAGGAATGCGGGGGCAACGTACCAGCGATGCATGAACCATGTGTTTGGTGAACACATCGGCCGAATGGTCGAGGCCTACGTCGATGACATCGTAGTCAAGACGAGGAAGGCCTTCGACCTCCTTTTCGACCTTGAAGTGACATTCCGATGTCTCAAGGCGAAAGGCGTGAAGCTTAATCCCGAAAAGTGTGTCTTTGGGGTCCCCCGAGGCATGCTCTTGGGGTTCATCGTCTCCGAGCGGGGCATCGAAGCCAACCCGGAGAAGGTTGCAGCCATCACCAGCATGGGGCTAATCAAGGACTTGAAAGGCGTACAGAGGGTCATGGGATGTCTCGCGGCTCGAGCCGCTTCATCTCCCACCTCGGCGAAAGAGGTCTGCCTCTGTACCGCCTCTTAAGGAAAGCTGAGTGCTTCGCTTGGACCCCCGAGGCCGAGGAAGCCCTCGGGAACCTGAAGGCGCTCCTCACGAACGCGCCCATCTTGGTGCCCCCCGCTGCCGGAGAAGCCCTCTTGATCTACGTCGCCGCAACCACCCAGCTGGTTAGCGCCGCGATCGTGGTTGAGAGACGAGAAGAAGGGCATGCATTGCCCGTCCAGAGGCCAGTCTACTTCATCAGTGAGGTACTGTCCGAGACCAAGATCCGCTACCCGCAAATCCAGAAGCTACTGTACGCGGTGATCCTGACACGATGGAAGTTGCGACACTACTTCGAGTCTCATCCGGTGACTGTGGTGTCATCCTTCCCCCTGGGAGAGATCATCCAGTCCCGAGAGGCCTCGGGTAGGATTGCAAAGTGGGCGGTGGAGATCATGGGCGAGACGATCTCATTCGCCCCTCGGAAGGCCATCAAGTCCCAGGTCTTGGCGGACTTCGTGGCTGAATGGGCCGACACCCAGCTCCCGACGGCTCCGATCCAACCAGAGCTCTGGACCATGTTTTTCGACGGGTCGCTGATGAAGATGGGGGCCGGCGCAGGCCTCCTCTTCGTCTCTCCCCTCGGGAAGCACCTACGCTACGTGCTACGCCTCCACTTCCTGGCGTTCAACAATGTGGCAGAGTACGAGGCTCTGGTAAACGGGTTGCGAATCGCCATCGAGCTAGGGGTCCGATGCCTTGACGCTCGCGGTGACTCGCAGCTCGTCATCGACCAAGTCATGAAGAACTCCCACTGCCACGACCCGAAGATGGAAGCCTACTGTGATGAGGTTCGGCGCCTGGAAGACAAGTTCTACGGGCTCGAGCTCACCCACATCGCCCGACGCTACAACGAGACTGTGGACGAGCTGGCTAAAATAGCCTCGGGATGAACAACAGTTCCCCCGGACGTATTCTCCCGAGACCTGCATCAACCCTCCGTCAAGACCGAGGACACGCTCGAGCCCGAGGCACCTTCGGCTTCGCCCGAGGCACCCTCGGCTCAGTCCGAGGTACCCTCGGCCTAGTCCGAGGTACCATCGGCACGGTCCGAGGTACCCTCGGCTCAGCCCGAGGTACCCTCGGCCCCCGAGGGTGAGGCACTGCGTGTCGAGGGGGAACCGAGCGAGGTCACGCCTAATCAAAGCTGGCAGACCCCGTACCTGCAATATCTCCACCGAGGGGAGCTGCCCCTCGACCAAGCCGAAGCTCGGCGGTTGGCGCGGCGCGCCAAATCTTTCGTCTTGTTGGGAGATGGGAAGGAGCTCTACCACTGCAGCCCCTCAGGCATCCTCCAGCGATGCATTTCCATCGCCGAAGGCCAGCAGCTCTTGCAAGAGATACACTCGGGGGCTTGCGGCCATCACGCAGCACCTCGAACCCTCGTTGGAAACGCCTTCCGACAAGGATTCTACTGGCCGACGGCGGTGGTAGACGCTACTAGAATTGTCCGCACCTGCGAAGGGTGTCAGTTCTACGCGAGGCAGACCCACCTGCCCGCTCAGGCTCTGCAGACCATACCCATCACCTGGCCGTTTGCTGTGTGGGGTCTGGACCTCGTTGGCCCCTTGCAGAAGGCACCCGGGGGCTACACGCACCTGTTGGTCGCCATCGACAAATTCTCCAAGTGGATCGAGGTTCGACCCCTAAACAGCATCAGGTCCGAACAGGCGGTGGCGTTCTTCACCAACATCATCCATCGCTTTGGGGTCCCGAACTCCATCATCACCGACAACAGTACCCAGTTCACCGGTAGAAAGTTCCTGGACTTCTACGAGGATCACCACATCCGGGTGGATTGGGCTGCCGTAGCTCACCCCATGACGAATGGGCAAGTGGAGCGAGCTAACGGCATGATCCTGCAAGGACTCAAGCCTCGGATCAACAACGACCTCAACAAGTTTGGCAAGCGGTGGATGAAGGAACTCCCCTCGGTGGTCTGGAGTCTGAGGACAACACCGAGCCGAGCCACGGGCTTCACACCGTTCTTTCTAGTCTATGGGGTCGAGGCCATCTTGCCCACAGACTTGGAATACGGTTCCCCGAGGGTGAGGGCCTACACTAACCAAAGCAACCGAGCCAACCGAGAAGACTCACTGGACCAGCTGGAGGAGGCTCGGGACATGGCCTTACTACACTCAGCGCGGTACCAGCAGTCCCTGCGACGCTACCACGCCCGAGGGGTTCGGTCCCGAGACCTCCAGGTGGGCGACCTGGTGCTTCGGCTGCGACAAGACACCCGAGGGCGGCACAAACTCATGCCTCCCTGGGAAGGGCCGTTCGTCATCGCCAAGGTCCTAAAGCCCGGAACATACAAGCTGGCCAACAGCCAAGGCGAGGTCTACAGCAACGCTTGGAACATCCAACAGCTACGTCGCTTCTACCCTTAAGATGCTTTCAAGTTGCTCGTATACCTCGTTCACACACCAAGTCTGGTCGTCAAGGAAGGGTCAGCCTTGCCTCGGCAAAGCCCGACCCTCCCTCGGGGGCTAGAAGGGGGCAACCCCCTCTGCGTCAAAATTTTCCTCGAAAAAAGAAAAAAATCTTTTCTGCCAGAATGCCTTTCGTGCTCTTCGACTACTTCAAAAGTGGATCCTGAAAACGACGGAGTACACATAAGCAGCCAAGGCTGACCGAGCCGAGGGACTCCTACGCCTCCGGGATACGGATACCTCACTCATCACCTTCTGCGATAAGTAACTCGCGTTCGGATAAGTGACTCCGCGGACCGAACAAGTCTTCATGCTCGAGAGCTCCTCTGCCGAAATGATTTTTTGGGCCTTCTCGACTGCGTCGGTAACAGAACCCTATGGACGAGTAAGAGCGCGCGTAAGCGGCTAGGCCGACCGAGCCGAGGGATTCCTATGCCTCCAGGATACGGATACCTCACTCATCACCTTCCGTGAAAAGCAACTCTCGCCCGCACAAACGATTCTGTTACCGACAAATGAGTCCGGATACTTGAAACAAGAGGAAAAGGAACGCAGCTCTACAACACGACGACGGTGTGTTTAGGCCTCGGCGGCCGCAGAAAACATACACACACTACAAGACAACCTGATCCTACAGGCTCGGACGTCGACAGCCGAAGGGGGCAGCAGCACCCTCGACATCAACTACACCTTCGGCGGGGTCTGACCTAGCCTCGGACGGCGACGCGGTCGGAGGGCCCCCACTCTGAAGGACGACATCAGCACCACGCCCGGGCCATCGCCGCCAGGGTCTTCTTCAAGAATCTGGCCCGAGCAGGCGGCTCGGCCGGCCACCCCGAGGCCTCGGCCAGCTGTCCCCCAAAGACATCAGCTGGGCTTGTGGCCTCGGCAACTCAACCCCAGCGTCGGTTCTGCCAGTGGCCGACCCGGCCAGGCTCTGGCCAACTACACCTCCTTTTCGAAGCCAACTCTGCCTCCGTCCGTGCTGACACCGCTACCTCCGGCTTCGGCTCATCGAAGGGAGGCCGAGGGGTTCCTTTAACTAAGCAAGAGGGGCCTCGGACAGCAAGGCCGACCGAGCCGAGGGACTCCTACGCCTCCGGGATACGGATACCTCACTCGTCACCTTTACATGAGGCAACTCACGCTCGGTGAAGCGGTTCAGATAATCGACAAGGCGAGTCTTAGTGCTCGAAACGAAGAAAAAAACACGGCTCCGTGCCGAAAGTACATACACGTTCAGGCCTCGACAGCCACATTGAACAAGACACCGGCACTCAAAGTGCCATTACAAACGGAACTCCGGTTCCACCTCCGCAGGTACGAACAACCCCACACAATTGGGGGGGCCTGCGGAGCAACAGAAGACCGACGAACGGCTCGTCGTCGCCCGCCCCGGCAGCGGCGACGACGACGACTTCTGCCCCAGAGGCCGAACAGCAGCAGCGATGACCTCAGGGCGGATGCTGCTGCCATGAGGCCCTCGCCCATGCCCCCAACTCGAGAGGTAAGGATGGGCAGAAGGCCAAAGAGTTGGAGGTCAGTCCGTGGGTGGCACCGACTAGCTCGTCGGCGGCGGAACCTCTTCCAGCTGCCGTGGCGGAAGGCGGCACCGGGAGCGGCTCCGAAGCCGCTCGGCTCAGAGAGCCGGGCATGCGGCAGCTGCCCATGCCATGAACGGCGGACGCCCTTCCCCCTCGATCACTGAGGGAAGGAGCGGGCCGCCACCCGCGCAGGGACCGACCCTAACTCGGCACACTCCCCTCCCCAGCACTGATGATGAAAATCCTTGAAGCTGAGGGAGGGGCAGAGGCCGCAGCCCGGTTCGCTTCTCCCCACCATCAAGCTGGTAGTCACCGTCTTGGGTGACCACTGGCGAGGGGATGCGGCCGGGCTGCATGATGAAAATCCTTGAAGCCGAACGATGGCTGAGAGGTACCAACTTCCACGAAGTTGCGTTCCTCCGACGACAAGGCGGAAGGACTGCGGACGTCCCCCATCCGGGGGGCTCGGAAGATGGAAAGGCACGATGCATGAGGGGAGCGCGAAGAACATGGTTGCCCTCCAAGGGGGTCGTCCCCCCCCCCTTTTAAAGGCGACTCTCCCCACTTGCGCCCTCAACCGTTGCGGGTTGAGTCTTCTCCAACACGCTCCAAGATTCTCCCCCCCACGGCGCGGGGGCTGGGTCCCACACGTCATGCAAGCCGGTCCAGGGGAGAAGAGGCCAACCCGCCACGCGCGCGGTGCATGCAACCACCCGGCGGTTACAAGCACTCCTCCACTTTCGCCCAGACCAGCGGGTGAAAGGGCGGACAGCCATGCAGGCGGCATGCAACCGTGCCAAGTGGGCGCTCCCCTTCAACTCCAACAAGCCCAGCATGGAGGTCCAGGCCCACACGTCATGCAACCGGCGCGCCGGTTGCTACGTGTGAGCAGCTGCACCGCCACTCGCGCCACTACCGTGCCTCCTCGACTGTGGAGTCAATACCGTGACTCGAGGCAACCCTGCAGTGCCAGCCAAGCGCGACGGTCAAAAGCGGTAAAAAATGGGCCGGCAGTAATGGCGGTGACAGGCGGGCAGCAGCAGCGGTCGCGTCATCAGCCAAGCTCACGTCCCATCCAGGGGCAGCGAGGGAGCCCTCTCTCACGGCGTGAAGACGGCGCGCCCGTGATCCGTTCCTCGAACGGCGTGCACGCGCGCAACGACCGCCTCGCGAACCACTCGCCCCGTCGCATTAACTCCGCGGCGGGATAGGCGGCGCCTCAGGCGGGAGAAGCAAGCGACGCTTCGCCTTCGCCATAATGACCGCGTCGAAAAAGGTACGCCACATCATTCGACTTCGCATCCTTTTCCTTTTCCTCTTTCTCTCTCTTACAACAAGGACCAGGAAAGGGGGATACCTCGAAAAGGACCCTTCTCCGTGAAGGAAACAGGCTCCGAGCCTCCCTACTGATCAGAGGTTCGAAGGCCGGCCCCTCGGAGGGGTTCAACGGCCGCCTCAGATCGATTGGGTTCTGTGCCCACTACTGGTCAGAGGTTCGATGGCCGGCCCCTCGAAGGGTCCAACGGCCGCCTCAGGCCACTCGGGCTCCGCGCCCACTACTGATCAGGGGTTCGTAGGCTGGCCCTCGAAGGGTTCACAGTCGCCTCAGACACAGAGCGAGGGATGACCCTGGGTACGTTCGATACATAACCAAGGCTCGGGCTACGCTCCCGAGGTACCCTAGGACATTTCCGAGACAAGCGGGAGCGATCTTGTAACGGAATCCCATCAGAGGGAGGCATCGAGCCCTCGGACCCCGTCGACAGGGGACCGGGTCCGGCAGATCACCCGCAGGTACTTTTGGGCGCGCCTCTAGGCCTCTAGCCGACCCCTAACAAATGGGGCACGGATGTCCGCTCGGATTACCCGCCAGCAGCTCACCGGAAACACCATGTTCGGTGCCCTCCAAGGACAACATGGCGCTTTCCCCCCTCCTCCTTGCGGAAAGGCGACGCAGAGGCATATGTAAAAAAGACGAGTCTGTCCTTTACCGTCCTCTCGCCCTGTGCAGAGGCTCAGGGGCTGCTCTCGCAAACCCGGCTCCGGCCAAATCGTTGACAGCGTCAACATACCAGCTCGAGAACTTGGGACCCGACCGTGCACTCGGGCTACGGCCAGCTCGCATGAGGGAACAACTAGACCAGCCGAAGTGTTGCGAAACGCACTAAGACCTCGAAGGAGTAAAACTACTCCTCCGAGGCCTTGGGGGCTACACCCGGCGGGTGCGCTCGTGCGCACCCATCGGAACAGAATGCAACCGAAAAAGGCTGGTCCCCTTGCAAAAAAGTGCGGCAAAAGCCTCCAAGCGAGTATTAGTACTCCCTTGGAGGCTCGGGGGCTACTGTCGGGGACCATAATTAGGGGTACCCTCAAGACCCCTAAATCTCAGCTGGTAACCCCCATCAGCACAAAGCTGCAAAGGCCTGATGGGTGCGATTAAGTCAAGGATCGGTCCATTCAAGGGACACGATCGTGCCTCGCCCGAGCCTAGCCTCGGGTAAGGGAAGCCGACCCCGGAGAACCTACGTCTCGCCCGAGTACCCCCCCCCCCTCCAGCAACGGGCACACTATCGGCTCGCCCGAGGCCCAGTCTTCACCGAGAAGCAACCTTGGCCACATCACCACGCCGACCGACCAAATCGCAGGGGCATTTAATGCAAAGGTGGCCTGACACCTTTATCCTGACGCACGCCCTCCAGTCGACAGAGCCGAAGTGACCGCGGTCACTTCGCCGCTCTACTGACCAGTCTGACAAGAGGACTGCGCCGCCTGCGCCGCTCCGACTGCTGAGCCACCCGACAGAGTGAGGCTGACAGCAGCCAAGGCCGGCCTCGAGCGTCATAGGAAACTCCTCCTCGCCCGACCCCAGGGCTCGGACTCAGGCTCAGCCCCGGAAGACGGCGAACTCCGCTCCGCCCGACCCAGGGCTCGGACTCGGGCTCAGCCCCGGAAGACGGCGAACTCCGCTCCGCCCGACCCAGGGTTCGGACATGGGCTCAGCCCCAGAAGACGACAAACTCCGCTCCACCCGACCCAGGGCTCGGACTTGGGCTCAGCCCTAGGAGACGACGGACTCCGCTTCGCCCGACCCCAGGGCTCGGACTCAGCCCTGGCCTCAGCCGACGGTCTCTGCCTCGCCCGACCCAGGGGCTCGGACTCGACCACGGCCACGGAAGACAGACTCGACCTCGACCTCGGAGGAGCCTCCACATCGCCCAACCTAGGGCGCGGAGCGACCACGTCGACAGGAGGCGCCATCATTACCCTACCCCGAGCTGACTCAGGCTACGGGGAACAAGACCGGCGTCCCATCTGGCTCGCTCCGCCAGATAGGCAATGATGGTGCCCCGCACGCTCTGTGACGACGGCGGCTCTCGGCCCCCTTACGGAAGCAAGAGGACGTCAGCAAGGACTCGACAGCCCCGACAGCTGTCCTTCCGCCAGGCTCCAGCGCTCCTCCGACGGCCACGACACCACACGAACCGGGTGCCAAAACCTCTCCGGCTGCCACGACGGCATGTACTTAGGGCGCTAGCTCTCATCCGCTAGACACGTAGCACTCTGCTACACCCCCCATTGTACGCCTAGATCCTCTCCTTACGCCTATAAAAGGAAGGACCAGGGCCCTCTTACATAGGGTTGGCCCGCGCGGAGAAGGACGGGACGGCGCTCGCGCAAGGCCGCTCGCTCCCACTCCCGCGTGGACGCTTGTATCCCCCTACTGCAAGCGCACCCGACTCAGGCGCGGGGCTAACATGAAGGCCGCGGGATCCACTCTCTCACGCCTGCCTCCCTCCGGCTGCTTCCTTTCCCCCTTCGCGTTCCACCTCGCGTCGACCCATCTGGGCTGGGGCACGCGCGCGACAATTCACTCGTCGGTCCAGGGACCCCCCGGGTTTCGAAACACCGACACTATCAGTGAGTATGAATGTTGAAAAGAAAACTTGTTTATTTGTATGTTCTAACATATGTCTATAACTCATCTTTCAATTACAGAGGGTATCACGTCGTCTTCGTCGTGCAGCGGCTCGTTGTGGATGCCGGTCTCTAGCGAGCGTTGACGTGTAGCTGCCTCTGCCTCCTTTGCAGCCGGACGTTCAGCGTCCCATTTATGCAGTTGGACTGAGCTCCTCGCGATCGACATGGGATACGTTTGAAGACGTGGCCCACGACGACGAGGATGACGACGATGATGACAATGACGAACACGACGACGCTGGCGCTGGCGCCGTAGGTCAGGAGGAGATTGGACCATCATAGTTGCAGGATGCTCCTACAACTCAGCCATCACAGCTGACACCATGTAGAAGGCGTCCACGTGACCCTTACACTCCAGGCACCGACGCTCTTGGGGCTAAGGGCAAGGGTAAGACTAGGAGGAAATGAATACTGTGTGATGTTGGTCTTATGCTGAAAACTTTGTGATTTGGACTCATGCTGGAAACGTTGTAATGTGAACGATGTATTTTGAACTATGTTTTGTGGACATTGTATGAAGCACTATGTCATGTGGATGTTTTTATATTCTCTGTTATTTTGTGATGTATTGTATGTTGAAATGTGGTGATGTCTTATAATATGTGATTATTTGAATTGTGGTTGTTAATAAAACAAGGGGAACTCTTGCGAATTTTTTTGTGAATTGTAAAAAACATGACAAGCAATAAGTAACTCATTTTCGGAGTTCTAAACTATTTTGGATATGCAAGTAGAGTTCTAAAATATTTTGGATATGAAAGTACTACATAACAGGCTACAAGTTTCTTCAATCAGAATCACAATCTGTAAGTAACTCATCTTTGGAGTCATCCGTCGCGCAATCTTCAACGATAATCTCATTCCACTTGCTGCATTGTCCTGCATCACACTTGTCAACAATTCTCTTGTAATAATTGGCTTCTGCTTCATCTGCAGCTTGGGAGAATAGCTCATCCTCAGCCTCAGCCTCATCAGACTTCTGCTTGTAATAAGCCGTCTCTACCTCTTCGGCGGCCTGTGACATAAACTCGTCCTCTTCCTCTTGAGCATGTAATCCTGCTTCAGCTAGTGCGATGAGCTCACTCAACCTTGGTGTGTCGTCCTCCTCTTCTCCATGTAATCCTGCCTCTGCGAGAGCGATAAGCTCACTCAATCTAGATGTGTCCTCCTCCTCCTCCATTAGCTTAACCGTCGCCATTTTTTCCTGAACATATCTTGCATGCGCCTCATCGGCCAAATAGTTTACGCCACATCCAATCTCTGTAAATATAATGAGAAAAATAAGTTAGCAAAGTCAGGATAAATAAATTGTATTAACAAAATTATAGTATCATTTTTCTCACTCACTTTCCTTGAGACGATCAACAAGATTATCCAACATCTGTTTCTCGGCTTGAGCCGCTTCCCATTCCCTTGCATCCTGTGCTCTCTTCTCATCTGCCGCCTTCAACCTCCTATACTCTGCACGCTTTGGGCTGTCATAAAAGGCAGATTTCGCGTACCTACGCATGTCACGTATGCGATCGTTAATGTACGAATCGACGAGCTGAGATCCATAATGCATCTTCTGTCCCATTAGTCTCTTGGACTCTATTGTGCGCATCACCTCTCCTTTGTCGTCATAACTCTCCCAACTGCATTTTCTCGTCTCCTACAAAAAATAGTAAGTATCTCTATAACATTACAGCTGGTGCAAAAAAATTAATAAATATCAACCTCATCGTAATCGACCATATGTCCACAAAAATATCCAACACCAAGCTCGGGAGGAACTAATCCATACTTAGCTTCAATACCATATTTGCAGAGTACTTGATCAAACTTCAACTCTTCCGCCCACTGATTTTTTTCTTTTCCTTTACCTCTGGCTCTGGCCAATGGGACAAAGGACCATACAATCACTCTCTGTAACGACACTTACGCCACCCGTATGGCTGCAGGAGAATAAATTAGTAATTTATTTAAAAAATAACTAGTTTATACATTTAGCGCATCGATGGGCTCACATAATCAATGTTCGGACACATGAACTGCTTCTCAGTGTCTTCGTCGATGACAGCACGGTCTCCACAATTGCATCGAGGCGGTGAGTCCATCCGTTTTTCTATTGCTACCTCCTTCTCTGCATCCGTTATTGGTGGAGGATTCGGGTGAGGAGGTACCCAACGCTTAAAACGCTCATGACTAGTCCTTCCACACAACCAATTACGAAAAGAAGATATCGAGGGTCAAATTTATCAGGACCGTCGATCCACTGGAAAAAGAAACATCTCAGGTGCCCCTAAAATAATGGAACGAAGCACTATTACACATCTAGTAAATAATAAATGCGAACAAAATTAAGTCACAAGTCATAAGCTACGTACGTCAAAACCGCCACACAGGTAAAAGCAGCGAGCAGCCGTGTCTGGATGTTTGGATTGACATACCCAAGCCAGTCTGCCACAGTCACAGTTAGGCATAGGGAGTTCAGGAGGAACAGGAACATCCTTACTAGATACGTCCGGATATAACTCCCGAGGACGACCTCTCTTATACCACAACGTCTCCCCGGTACATGTCTTTCATCTAATAAACGATTATAATTATCACCTGTACCTAATAGGCTTACACAAACTATCAAATAAAATATACTCATCATATTAACGATACTATATATTATGAGCAACATTGGAAACTAATAATAAAAAAATACAACCCAATATACAAAACGAATCAGTTGAACACCATACCTTGGTCTACGAAGTGTACCAACTCGAATCTTTGAATCCAACAACTTTAGACGAAGTTTTGAAATGAGGAAATGTGCTGCTCTCGGCCAGCAGCGCGACCGGTTTTATAGGCCTCCGTAGCTCGGCGCCAAGGTCGGCGCTATAGGCTGTGGCGCCGAGATGTGTTAATTCGGCGCTACAGCCTATGACGCCGAGCTTTGAGTTCAAACGTAAACATTTTTTGAAAATAGGGCTGAAAAACAAAAAATGGGACTACGGGTTACCACTTATTCCCTCCGTTTCTTTTTAGTTGTCGCTAAAAAAAAAGTATCCAGCGATAACTAAAAAGAAACGGAGGGAATACTAGTTAAGATAAGATATTACAAGTACTGCCAGCCAATTTAGCCTGCTACAATACGAGTTTGACGGAAGAACCGGAACAAGCCGATCGGGTGCGGGACCTTCCGATGGATGCCTTCTTCTCGATCCGCCACGTGTGTTGGACCCTGTACCAAAAAAACGCGAAACCATTGGCGAGAACGTGGCGCCGCCGTGGAACGACGAGCCCGCGCTGGCCATGGGTCCCACGACAGATGAGATAGCACCGGTGGCGACCGACTCGATGATACAAGCACGCCTTTGTGTCTCTGCTGGCCACAAGGAACCAACAACCTGCTACTGGTACAAGTTTCCTCCCTGTCAATGTCGTCGCCTTGCAATTGCAAGCAAGTTGGAGCAGGTCGCCGATCGCTTTCTTTTTGCCAGCGTGCGTACACACATTGGTGTGTACGAATGACATAACCTACGCAACTGCAAGTGTAAATAAAGCGGAGCTCGCGAAATGGTCCAGCGGAGTTTCAAACGACCGGTCGGCAGCCTGCGGCAATTTTGTTATTCGTGAAAGTCACAGTTTTCTCTTCTTTATTTCTTCCTTCCTTTCTTTCTTTCTTTTTTCAATCGAGGAGGAGCTGGCGGACAACTTTGCTCTAGAGTAAAACGATATCGGACATGCTTTGGCTGCGAGAATACTGTGCTGCGCGAACGAACGAACGAACAAACAAACATGCGCGCCTGGCACGAACGGCCCGGCTCGTCTCTCTCTGCCGCCCGCGACCCACCGCGAGACGACCGCCCGGCCACTCGCCGGTCCGCTTCGCATGCGCACATGCAGGCACGTAGCAGGCGCCACCACATGGCACGGCAGCCCACCCACTCGCGATCGCCCACGCCCAGACGCTATAAATCCCGGCCCCGCCATCGCCTCCGTAGTCCGTACCCAGGCAAGCGATCGTCGGAGCAGAGAGAGACTTCCTCGCCTCCATCCCATCCCGCCGCCGCCGTCTCTACGGTCGCTAATAAGCCGCCGCATCCAGGGATGGAGATGAAGAAGATCGTCTGCGCCGTCCTCGTCGCCGCCTCGGGCACCGTGGCGCTGGCAGCGGAGGCGCCGGCTCCGTCCCCCACCAGCGGCTCCTCCGCGGTCGCACCCGCCATCGTCGGGGCCGCCGTGGCCTCCTTCTTCGCGTACTACATTCACTGAGCCGCCGGACGAGGAGCCGGACGGGGGGGGGGGGGGGGACTTGGCTGCGCTGCGCTGCTGCTCCCGCGCATTCCCGATGCGTGGGCGTGCTCTGATTGGGCACGGCGGTGCCACACCTTCGTCTTCCTTTTGTTTGTTTTTTCCCTTTCCTCTTTCTACTACTTGATTTTCATTTAACGAATTGGTATCGCTAATGCACCTGTTTAATTTGGTGCCCTGTTATTTGTTCTTTCGCTCGAGAGAGGGATCGACACCTGTCTTGCCATTTGTCTGGACCAGTTCAACAATTCGATTTAACCATCGCGTATATGTGTCTGCTTTGGATGAACATTGCCCTCATGGTGATGAGATTGTCGGTTTCTTATGCCTTAATATGCGTGGTTGAGGATGTGCTGGCCGTGTGCCCTGCTCTGCCTTTTTAACCGTTCTTATATTTTTTTTCAAACAAAAGAGATGGGTAATTTCCGTCAAGCCTGATAGAAAAAGGACGGGAGATACTAATGAAATCGTCTAACCAGTAGAATATCATGGTCAATTATTTTTAATATTAAATATAAATTATACATATGTATATACAAGTTTTGTAAAATAAAAAATATATAATCGTGTCAGGCCGGATCAGCACTACAGGCCGAGGCTACGACCCAAACACGACACGATGATCGTGTTGGACTGGCCCATACACTATATATGATTGGTTGCCTGAGCGATGAGCGCATGGCTCAACGAAGCCTGGCCGGCCGCAAACGTGGGTTTCCAGCTTCTCCACGCATGCAACAAAAACAGCTTGATTTGGCCTTCACTGCACCCGCACATGCAAGCGTGATCAAACACATACAGGCATCCAAACACAAATTGGAGGTCAGTCAACGCACGGACAGAAGCAGGCCGCGGAGAAGCACCCAACCAATCATGAGGTATTAAATAAACCGTGCCCTGGATCAGCCTGCCAAACACGACCCATTTGGCCATCTATACCCCCACACGATAATAATAATCCTCATCTCAGTTGCCACCACCTCGTTCGTCATCCTGCTTCTTTTCTCTCTCCCCTCATACCTCCGCCTCCGCGTCACACATTCTCGGGAGAGGGTGTGGGAGCATGCGCCTCCTCCCCGTATTCGTCCGATACGAGCCCTGACACCGAACCATGCAATGGCTATTGCACGTCCACGAGGGTGTTTCACAGCATGCACGCACCATCATTTTTGATGTCATCAGACGTCCCGTTCGTCTTCCTGGCCTTCGTCCCATTCTTCCTCTCCAACCTGCTGCCCCTGTCCATGGTCGTAGTGAGAGCACCTAGAGGGGGGGTGAATAGGTGATCCTGAATAGACTTAAAACTTAAGCCACAAAAACTTGTTAAGTGTTAGCACAATGATTGCCAAGTGGCTAAAGAGAAGTCTCAACAAAACACAATACCACAAGAGATCAAGCACAGAGGTGACACAGTGGTTTATCCCGTGGTTCGGCCAAGACCAACGCTTGCCTACTCCACGTTGTGGCGTCCCAACGGACGAGGGTTGCAATCAACCCCTCTCAAGCGGTCCAAAGACCCACTTGAATACCACGGTGTTTTGTTTTTCCTTTCACTATCCCGTTTGCAAGGAATCTCCACAAATTGGAGTCTCTTGCCCTTACAAGTATATGATCACAACGAAGCACAGAGTAAGGGAGGGAAGCAACACACACAAATCCACAGCGAAACGCGCGCACACACGGCCAAGAATCGAGCTCACAAGAGTATCACAAAGTTCTCACTAGAACGGAGCTCGAAACACTTAGAATGACAAACGAATGCGCAAAGACTGAGTGTGGATGATCAAGAATGCTCAAAGGTTGCTTGTGTGTTTCCTCCATGCGCCTAGGGGCCCCTTTTATAGCCCCAAGGCAGCTAGGAGCCGTTGAGAGCAAATCTAGAAGGCTATCCCTGCCTTCTGTCGTCGGGGGCACCGGACAGTCCGGTGCACACCGGACACTGTCCGGTGCCCGATTTGTTTCCTTAAACAGCGAAGCCGACCGTTGCAGACCGTTGGCAGATCTGGAGCCGTTGGCGCACCGGACATGTCCGGTGCACACCGGACAGTCCGGTGTCGTCTTCCGACCGTTGGCTCGGCCACGTGTCCCGCGCAGATTGCGCGGCCGACCGTTGGCCCGGCCGACCGTTGGCTCACCGGACAGTCCGGTGCACACCGGACAGTCCGGTGAATTTTAGCCGTACGCCGTCGGCGAATTCCCGAGAGCGACCACTTCGCGCCGAGTCAGCCTGGCGCACCGGACACTGTCCAGTGCACACCGGACAGTCCGGTGCTCCAGACCGAACTGAGTCTTGGCTGCACACAGCCAAGTCTTTGTCTCCTCTTTTCTTTTCTTCTACTTTCTGTTTCTAACACTTAGACAAGTGTATTAGTACTCAAAACCAATGTACTAAAGCTTAGAAACATACCTTGATTTGTACTTTGTCCACCATTCTACAATTAGGCACCTGTGTTGGGCACTAAATCACCAAAATACTTAGAAATGGCCCAAGGGCACATTTCCCTTTCAATCTCCCCCTTTTTGGTGATTTATGCCAACACAACATAAAGCAAGTAGAACAAGTACAAAAACACTTCAAATAAGAACTCAAATTATTTTGATTCAATTTTGACATATATGGATCACTCTATGCCACCACTTGGTTTGTTTTTGCAAATCAAACTCAAATCTCTATCTCTAAGTCAAACACACATGTTGAAGCATAAAGAGAGTCATTCCAAAAGAGATTGATCAAAGAGTTCAAAAACTCCCCCTTTTTCCCATAATCAATACTTCTCCCCACAAGAAACCAACTTTTGACAAGAGAGACAACAAAAGAGTTTTGACAAAACAAAAACTCTATTCTACTATTTTCAAAATCTCTCAAGTGGTAGCTGATCCATTTATCGCTTTGGCCTGTATTTTCTCCCCCTTTGGCATCAAGCACCAAAACGGGATCAATCTTGGCCCTTTAACCCCATTGCCTCACCAAAATCTTCAATTAAGAGCAAATGGCAATAAGAGTTCATGAGATGGACTTGGAATTAATTACCCTCTCTTCGGAGTGCAGTGGAAGTCTTTTATGGTCCAAGTCCACCTTTTCCCTTTCAATTCTCCTTTGTGACTAAAACAAGCAAACTCAACCATATGGTTAGTCTCAAAGGGTCAAGTTGTAACACATCTCCCCTTAAACATGTGCATCACTTTGCAACGGACTTGTGAGGTCCAGGGAGTGTTTGTACAACTTGAGCACCATGATAAGCAACAAAATGCAAAAAGGAACATGATCAAAAGCATGAATACATGTATGCTACAATTCAATCCAAGTTCCGCGAATCTAAGACATTTAGCTCACTACGCAACCTGCAAAAGGTCTTCTCATCTAGAGGCTTGGTGAAGATATCGGCTAGCTGGTTCTCGGTGCTAACATAAAACACTTCGATATCTCCCTTTTGCTGGTGGTCTCTCAGAAAGTGATGCCGGATGTCAATGTGCTTTGTGCGGCTGTGCTCAACAGGATTTTCCGCTATTCGGATAGCACTCTCATTGTCACATAGGAGTGGGACTTTGCTCAGATTGTAGCCAAAGTCCCGGAGGGTTTGCCTCATCCAAAGTAGTTGCGCGCAACACTGTCCTGCGGCAACGTACTCGGCCTCAGCGGTGGATAGGGCAACGGAGGTTTTTTTCTTAGAGTTCCATGACACCAGGGACCTTCCTAAGAATTGGCACGTCCCTGATGTACTCTTCCTATCGACCTTACATCCAGCATAGTCGGAATCTGAGTACCCAATCAAGTCAAAGTGAGACCCCTTTGGATACCAGATCCCGAAGCAAGGCGTAGCGACTAAATATCTAAGAATTCGCTTCACCGCCACCAAGTGACACTCCTTAGGATCGGATTGAAATCTAGCACACATGCATACGCTAAGCATAATATCCGGTCTACTAGCACATAAATAAAGCAAAGAACCTATCATGGACCGGTATGCTTTTTGATCAACGGACTTACCTCCTTTGTTGAGGTCGGTGTGTCCGTCGGTTCCCATCGGCGTCTTTGCGGGCTTGGCGTCCTTCATCCCAAACCTCTTTAGCAGATCTTGCGTGTACTTCGTTTGGGAGATGAAGGTGCCGTCCTTGAGTTGCTTCACTTGGAACCCAAGGAAGTAGTTCAACTCGCCCATCATCGACATCTCGAATTTCTGCGTCATCACCCTGCTAAACTCTTCACAAGACTTTTGATTAGTAGAACCAAATATTATGTCATCGACATAAATTTGGCATACAAAAAGATCACCATCGCAAGTCTTAGTAAAAAGAGTTGGATCGGCTTTCCCAACCTTGAAAGCATTAGCAATTAAGAAATCTCTTAGGCATTCATACCATGCTCTTGGGGCTTGTTTAAGTCCATAGAGCGCCTTAGAGAGCTTACACACGTGGTCGGGGTACCGCTCATCCTCGAAGCCAGGGGGTTGCTCCACGTACACCTCCTCCTTGATTGGCCCGTTGAGGAAAGCGATCTTCACATCCATTTGGTACAACTTGAAAGAATGGTGAGCGGCATATGCTAGCAAGATGCGAATGGACTCTAACCTAGCCACAGGAGCAAAAGTCTCCTCAAAGTCCAAACCTACGACTTGGGCATAACCTTTTGCCACAAGTCGAGCCTTGTTCCTTGTCACCACTCCGTGCTCGTCTTGTTTGTTGCGGAACACCCACTTGGTTCCCACAACATTTTGCTTGGGACGAGGCACCAGCGTCCAAACTTCATTGCGCTTGAAGTTGTTAAGTTCCTCCTGCATGGCCAACACCCAATCCGGATCTAGCAAGGCCTCCTCTACCCTGAAAGGCTCAATAGAGGAGACAAAAGAGTAATGTTCACAAAAATTAACTAGTCGAGACCGAGTAGTTACTCCCTTGCTAATGTCACCCAGAATTTGGTCGACGGGATGATCCCTTTGAATCATCGCTCGAACTTGGGTTGGAGGTGCCGGTTGCGCTTCTTCCTCCATCACAAGATCATCTTGTGCTCCCCCTTGATCACACGCCTCCTTTTGATGAACCTGTTCATCGTCTTGAGTTGGGGGATGCACCGTTGTTGAGGAAGAAGGTTGATCTCGTTCATCTTGTTCCTGTGGCCGCACTTCTCCAATCGCCATGGTTCGTATAGCGGCCGTCGGAACATCTTCTTCATCTACATCATCACAATCAACAACTTGCTCTCTTGGAGAGCCATTAGTCTCATCAAATACAACGTCGCTAGAGACTTCAACCAAACCCGATGATTTGTTGAAGACCCTATACGCCTTTGTATTTGAATCATAACCTAATAAAAACCCTTCTACAGCTTTGGGAGCAAACTTAGAATTTCTACCCTTCTTCACTAGAATGTAGCACTTGCTCCCAAATACACGAAAGTACGATACATTGGGTTTGTTACCGGTTAGTAGCTCATACGAAGTCTTCTTGAGGAGTCGATGAAGGTAGACCCTGTTGATGGCGTGGCAAGCCGTGTTCACAGCTTCCGACCAAAAGCACTCAGGGGTCTTGAATTCTCCAAGCATCGTCCTCGCCATATCAATTAATGTCCTGTTCTTCCTCTCTACCACACCATTTTGTTGTGGTGTGTAGGGAGCGGAGAACTCGTGCTTGATCCCTTCCTCCTCAAGAAACTCCTCCACTTGAAGGTTCTTGAACTCGGACCCGTTGTCGCTCCTTATCTTCTTCACCTTGAGCTCAAACTCATTTTGAGCTCTCCTGAGGAAGCGCTTGAGGGTCCCTTGTGTTTCAGACTTATCCTGCAAAAAGAACACCCAAGTGAAGCGGGAAAAGTCATCAACAATAACCAGACCATACTTACTTCCTCCTATGCTTAGATAGGCGACGGGTCCGAAGAGGTCCATATGTAGCAGCTCCAGAGGTCTTGATGTGGTCATCACATTCTTGCTGTGATGTGCTCCTCCCACTTGTTTACCTGCTTGACAAGCTGCACAAGGTCTATCTTTTTCGAAATAAACATTTGTTAGACCTATCACGTGTTCTCCCTTTAGAAGCTTGTGGAGGTTCTTCATCCCCACATGTGCTAAGCGGCGATGCCACAGCCAGCCCATGCAAGTCTTAGCCATTAAGCATGCATCTAGACCGGCCTCTTCTTTTGCAAAATCAACTAAGTAAAGCTTGTCGTCTAGTACACCCTTAAAAGCTAGTGAACCATCACATCTTCTAAAGACAGACACATCTACATTAGTAAAAAGACAATTATATCCCATGTTGCATAGTTGACTAACAGATAGCAAATTGTAACCAAGAGACTCAACTAAAAACACATTTGAAATTGAGTGCTCATTAGAAATTGCAATTTTACCTAACCCTTTTACCTTGCCTTGATTCCCATCACCGAATATAACTGAATCTTGGGAATTCTTATTTTTGACGTAGGAGGTGAACATCTTCTTCTCCCCCGTCATATGGTTTGTGCATCCGCTGTCGATAATCCAGCTTGAACCCCCGGATGCATAAACCTGCAAGGCAAATTTAGGCTTGGGTCTTAGGTACCCAACTTATGTTGGGTCCTGCAAGGTTAGCACAAATATCCTTAGGGACCCAAATGCAAGTTTTATCTCCCTTGTATCTTGCCCCTAACTTCTTAGCAATTACCTTCTTACCCTTTCTACAAATAGCAAAGGGAGCATTGCAAGCATAATAAATGGTAGAAGGTTTGTTCACAACTTTTCTAGGAACATGAGCAAAATTTCTCCTAGGCATATGTACACCATTTCTCCTACACATATCTCTATCATGCTTATAGGAAGAACTAGAAGCAAACATGGCATGAGAATCATAAACATGTGAATCAAAATCATTATAAGCATTTCTAGCATGTCTCCTATCATGGTATAAGAAAGCATGGTTCTTTTTAGCGCTACTAGCCATAGGGGCCTTCCCTTTCTCCTTGACGAAGATGGGAGTCTTATGGCTTGTTAAGTTCTTGGCCTCTCTCTTGAAGCCAAGACCATCCTTAATTGAGGGGTGTCTACCAATCGTGTAGGCATCCCTTGCAAATTTTATTTTATCAACTTCACTCTTGCTAGTCTTAAGTTGGGCATTAAGACTAGCCACTTCATCATTTAGTTTTGAAATTGAAACTAAGTGTTCACTACAAGCATTAACATCAAAATCCTTACACCTAGTGCAAATTGTAACATTTTCAACACAAGAGTTACTTGCTACTTCTAGTTTTGCAGTTAAAACATTAATTTCACCTTTTAAAGAAGAAATGGTTTCATTACAAGTAGAAAGTTCACAAGAAAGCATTCCATTTCTTTTAACTTCTAGAGCAAGTGAATTTTGTGCACTAACAAATTTATCATGCTCTTCATATAAAAGGTCTTCTTGTTTCTCTAAGATTATATCCTTTTCATTTAAGGCATCAATCAACTCATTAATCTTAGCTATCTTAGTTCTATCCAATCCCTTGAATAAACTAGAGTAATCAATTTCATCCTCACTAGATTCATCATCACTAGAAGAATCATAAGTATTAGCATTACGAGTGATTACCTTCTTTTCCCTTGCCATGAGGCAAGTGTGATGCTCGTTGGGGAAGAGAGCCGATTTGTTGAAGGCAGTGGCGGCGAGTCCTTCGTCGTCGGAGTCGGACGAAGAGCAATCCGAATCCCACTCCTTTCCAAGGTGTGCTTCGCCTTTGGCCTTCTTGTAAACCTTTTTGTTCTCTCTCTTCCCATTTTTCCCTTGCTCCTGGTCACTATCATTTTCGGGACAGTTAGCAATAAAATGACCAACCTTACCACATTTGAAGCATGAGCGCTTCCCCTTTGTCTTGGTCTTGCTTGGCTGCCCCTTGCGACCATTTAGCGCCGTCTTGAATCTCTTGATGATGAGAGCCATCTCTTCATCATTGAGCCCGGCCACCTCAACTTGCGCCACCTTGCTAGGTAGCGACTCCTTGCTCCTTGTTGCCTTTAGAGCAATGGGTTGAGGCTCGTGGAGTGGACCGTTCAACGCGTCGTCGACGTATCTTGCCTCCTTGATCATCATCCGCCCGCTCACGAATTTTCCAAGTACTTCCTCGGGCGTCATCATCGTGTACCTGGGATTCTCACGAATATTGTTCACGAGATGAGGATCAAGAACGGTAAAGGACCTGAGCATTAGGCGGACGACGTCGTGATCCGTCCAACGCGTGCTTCCGTAGCTCCTTATTTTGTTGATAAGGGTCTTGAGCCGGTTGTAAGTTTGAGTTGGCTCCTCTCCCCTTATCATGGCGAATCGTCCAAGCTCGCCCTCCACCAACTCCATCTTGGTGAGCATGGTGATGTCGTTCCCCTCGTGAGAGATCTTGAGGGTGTCCCATATCTGCTTGGCATTGTCCAAGCCGCTCACCTTATTGTACTCTTCCCTGCACAAAGATGCTAAGAGAACAGTAGTAGCTTGTGTATTTCTATGAATTTGTTCATTTATAAGCACAGGGCTATCCGAGCTATCAAATTTCATTCCATTCTCCACAATCTCCCATATGCTTGGATGGAGAGAGAATAAGTGACTGCGCATTTTGTGACTCCAAAATCCGTAGTCCTCCCCATCGAAGTGTGGAGGTTTGCCAAGAGGAATGGAAAGCAATTGCGAATTCGAACTATGTGGAATACGAGAATAATCAAATGAAAAGTTCGAATTGACCGTCTTCCTGTAGTCGTTGTCGTCGTCCTTTTGGGAAGAAGTGGATTCATCACTATCGTCGAAGTAGATGATCTCCTTGATGCGTCTCGTCTTCTTCTTCTTCCCTTCCTTCCGTCTATGGCCCGAGCCGGAGTCGGTAGGCTTGTCGTCCTTCGGCTTGTTGACGAAGGATTCCTTCTCTTTGTCGTTGATCACAATTCCCTTCCCCTTAGGATCCATCTCTTCGGGCGGTTAGTCCCTTTTGTGAAGAGAACGGCTCCGATACCAATTGAGAGCACCTAGAGGGGGGGGTGAATAGGTGATCCTGAATAGACTTAAAACTTAAGCCACAAAAACTTGTTAAGTGTTAGCACAATGATTGCCAAGTGGCTAAAGAGAAGTCTCAACAAAACACAATACCACAAGAGATCAAGCACAGAGGTGACACAGTGGTTTATCCCGTGGTTCGGCCAAGACCAACGCTTGCCTACTCCACGTTGTGGCGTCCCAACGGACGAGGGTTGCAATCAACCCCTCTCAAGCGGTCCAAAGACCCACTTGAATACCACGGTGTTTTGTTTTTCCTTTCACTATCCCGTTTGCAAGGAATCTCCACAAATTGGAGTCTCTTGCCCTTACAAGTATATGATCACAACGAAGCACAGAGTAAGGGAGGGAAGCAACACACACAAATCCACAGCGAAACGCGCGCACACACGGCCAAGAATCGAGCTCACAAGAGTATCACAAAGTTCTCACTAGAACGGAGCTCGAAACACTTAGAATGACAAACGAATGCGCAAAGACTGAGTGTGGATGATCAAGAATGCTCAAAGGTTGCTTGTGTGTTTCCTCCATGCGCCTAGGGGCCCCTTTTATAGCCCCAAGGCAGCTAGGAGCCGTTGAGAGCAAATCTAGAAGGCTATCCCTGCCTTCTGTCGTCGGGGGCACCGGACAGTCCGGTGCACACCGGACACTGTCCGGTGCCCGATTTGTTTCCTTAAACAGCGAAGCCGACCGTTGCAGACCGTTGGCAGATCTGGAGCCGTTGGCGCACCGGACATGTCCGGTGCACACCGGACAGTCCGGTGCCGTCTTCCGACCGTTGGCTCGGTCACGTGTCCCACGCAGATTGCGCGGCCGACCGTTGGCCCGGCCGACCGTTGGCTCACCGGACAGTCCGGTGCACACCGGACAGTCCGGTGAATTTTAGCCGTACGCCGTCGGCGAATTCCCGAGAGCGACCACTTCGCGCCGAGTCAGCCTGGCGCACCGGACACTGTCCGGTGCACACCGGACAGTCCGGTGCTCCAGACCGAACTGAGTCTTGGCTGCACACAGCCAAGTCTTTGTCTCCTCTTTTCTTTTCTTCTACTTTCTGTTTCTAACACTTAGACAAGTGTATTAGTACTCAAAACCAATGTACTAAAGCTTAGAAACATACCTTGATTTGTACTTTGTCCACCATTCTACAATTAGGCACCTGTGTTGGGCACTAAATCACCAAAATACTTAGAAATGGCCCAAGGGCACATTTCCCTTTCACGTAGCCGTAAGCCGACTGACGCTCGTCGACGCGGATACGGGCGAGTCGGTCTTGCTCCTGGTTTTTCTTCGTGCGTGTCGTCTAGGAGGACATGATGGTGCCTGCCACGCTTAGGTTATCTTAGCGATGATGACTCCAGATCTGAGATATTGGACAACCAAAGCCTGTAGCGCGGCAGCAGTTGGCATTTGCTACGGAGTTGGTGGTGGTGTTGTGTCGCCTCGGCGTGTCTAGGGCTAGAAGGCACTCGCATTTTCTCGCCCTTTTCGGACTGACGCCTGGTGCGGGTGCCCCTCGGTTTGGAGCTGCTCTGGTTGGACTTCTTTCTCCGCTTGTGTGCTCTCTCTCTCTATATGTATCTAGCGGTATACTACCTATGTCGCCTCCAGATATCTATGTCTTCGACTCTTCGTCGTGTCCTTCTCCGGCAACGAATAGGTATGACTGCCTCTTCCCTTCCCTTCCTGGTCTACGAAACCTTGGAAGTGGGGGAGGCGAAGGATGAGGTCCCTGATTTGCTGCCTATGGTACCTATTCGATGGCTCGGCATCGCCTGTCTACATGGTCTTTCCTTTACCACGATGTCGACTCGCTTAGTCAAATAAAAAAATTATGCGGAGAGCAGAGACAATCAATAAAAAATCTTAAGATCTTTTTGGTGTATAGTTTACGTGAATATTGTTGTGAGCTATCGCAACACATGGGCAACCAGCTAGTTTATTACTGTTTATGTATAACGCGGCGGCTCAAATAGACAGCAGTCGTTTATATCGCTATACATGCTCTATGACTTCTATTGAAGATGCTCTAATTAGAATGATGGTACATACGACGTTAGTATACACTACAGAATGACGAAATGAATGCCCCCTGCAAGTTCATACTGTTGCCCCTGAGGTCAAGGGTTAATCAAATTTCTCATTTTACTCATCCGAAAAGGTTGCGAAATTAACACATACAACATGGCGGTTGCCTCCAGAATTACTGTACAATTAGTAAATGTTGGGTAGAGGGTCCAAATGGCCCCAACTACACTGCTTTAACATTTAGAAACGAAAAAACCTCCATTTTATCTTTCGTCAACCGTGACAAACGTTAGGTTCTTTCCTCAACTATAAAATCGGACATGGGCCTTGTTTGGCACAGCTGCTGCTTGTTGAAAAAGCAGCTTATCTGATAAGCTGATAAAAAGTAGCTTCTACTTGTTGACTGCTTTTAGTTTATTTTGAGAAGCTGCTAAACTGATAAGCTACTGCAGAAGATGTCTGTTTGGCAGAACTTCTGCTTAAATTTGTGAAAAAGCTAAAAATAAGCTGTGCTAAAAGGGCCATGGTTGCACTCTCGTCTCTGTTAGGTTTTCTTTTCTCAACTACAAAACCGGACAAATGAAAACCACCGAGAAAACAGTCAGGCCCCGTTTGGAATTGTAGTATTTTAACAGTTTTAAAACAATACTATGATATTTGATGATACTATAGTATTGGAGCTCAAAAGGTGTTTGATTTGTAGAGTCAAAACTTAGTTTTAAATACCATGGTTTACCCAAAACTGCGGTATTTTTGAGTTTTCGAAACTCCACTCAGGACCTCAGTTTTTTTTCTTCTCTCTACATATACTTTGTTTTTACAAGTGAACCAAACAGATCTCGGTTTTGAGCAATACTGTAGTTTTATTGTGGTAAAACAATACCGTAGTATTTATATCATGTACAATTACAAACTATAGTATCTCAAAACTACAGTATTTTAAAACTGCATTTCCAAACAAGCCCTCCGAAAGGTCATGTGTTCGAGGAAGGAGTTATGTTCCATTTTATAGTTAAGGGACGAAAAACTAACTTTTAAGAGAGGTAAAGTAGATTTTTTTTCCTTTTGAAATCATACGAAAATTTTAACCACCAGATGACGCTGTTCATCTCACTGCAAATACGAGAAAAAAAATACGGAGGGAGAAACCAACTTAGATCCATCTGGTACAAAAAGAATGGAAAGCGAATATAGATCTATCGCCAAAAGACAAGCAGATGAATATCTCACTGCAGCATCGACATTCCACGCCGTCTCTTACTTTAGCAACCTGCACCGCACCGGAAAGGTTTAAGCTCACAAAAAAAAAGCCTCCAGAAAAGCTGCAAACTTGCACCCCCCAAGTGGCCAGCAACACTTAACTTTGCGTGATGTCTAGTGCAAACAGCATGCGAGGGCAATGGCGGCAAGTGATTTTTAAGCTTCACTTCAGAGAAAATTAGACACGTCAACAATGCAGCACGGCACCAACTTCTTAAAGAAGTAAATTGCATGTTATTTCAGGCATCCATGCTGGATCTACCAGCTGGAAAGAAACACAACACATCCAGCCAGCACACGATAGAAACGATCAATCTATACACGCGAAAGATAATATATACTGCGGTATGCATACTGAACAGACATTAATCTGAGATGAGAAGGCCAGCACTGAGCCAAAAAAATAAAAAATGTGTCACTTCAAGAAGCCGGCCGCCACACCTCTCAAGTCAACACCTTGGCCTTGCAAGGTCAAGAACGTTACGATCAATAACATAAGGATTTCCCCATCCTGGTGCAGGAAAAAGAGCATAGCGATGTTTGCATAAACTAGCAGCAGAGTTGCATCCTTCCTTGAGTGAAAAGAGACCTGAAACTCAGTGGACTCTGAAGGTGATTGAGAGTGATATGAGTTATCCTTCCATTGAAGGCACCTATTTATTTGTAATCGAGAAAAGGAGTACCAATAATTGGCAATTATTATTCTGGGATAAAGGGCTAATTTATGTAGCAGCTAATGCCTATCTATTGGGGTGATGACAGTGCTGCCGGTGAATCTGCACTATAAAAAGGATCGAGAGAAGCTACTAAACAGTGTAATTCAGAAGAAACATAAGGGTTACATACCTAGCAAGCTGAGAATGTCTAGTGCATATCCTGTACAAAACCACAGTGGATTTTCCATTCTAAGTTTAACAAATCTTATAGTAAAGAGCAATCACATTTACGATATCAAATGATCTTCGTTAGATAAATTATGAAACGTATTTTTATAATTTACCTCTAAGGGCTTGTTCGTTTTGGTGATAATCCACATGTATTGGGTGAGATTGAGCCGGTTTAAATCCATAACAAGTCAAAATCCACCCCAATCCCACCCAATACACTCCAATACACATGTAATATCAATAACCGAACAAGGCCTAATGTGGTACATGTTTTTAGTTTAGTCCGGAAACTTGGTGAAACTCAGAATGGTTGGACTTAGGACAACATAGAATCCATTATATTTCAAGGCTACTGGAGTAGAAATGCAGAAGGTTACAGTGCAATTATACTCTGGTAATCAGGATTGCTTTCCAGGAATGATGGACATCTGTGGTGGCCTGTCATAGAACCACAAGGTTCTTTCTATATCCCACCCTTCTCATGCATCAAGAGACCAGTAAAAGGGGACATGGCAATTGGAGATCTTAAAATGAAATATTGCTCTCCAAAGACAACAGGAAGCGACAGATCCCTGTGTTGAAGAATTAATAAAAGATCAAGGGCACAGCTTTTCAAGGTCCACTAGAGTGTTATACTATCATAGTGTCACGTAGCATGACCACGGTGTATCCATCTTCCACCAGGAAACAATAAATAGCAAAAAGCCAAATTATATAGCTCAGAAATTTTCAAAAGCAATTAAGAAAAAATCCAACTGTTTAGTTCATGTCAATATCGTAAGAGACTAGTACACTAAAAATAATAGACAACTTAATCCATTCATGTCATTATCCCTACACCATTAACACTTAACAAGGAACTTGGTTAAAAAACAGTATCTGGATTTCGTTAGCACACTCACAGAGGATCAATTGAATTGTCTACGGTACTGGAGCTGCAGTTAGACAAAATTAATCTATAATGCTTCATAATCAAACAATACCACAAAGGGATTATTTGGTTAGATTTATCAAATAATTCACAAATCACTAATTGGTCATAAGAGAGTCATGCAGTAGGCAAGCTAAACCTATAGGATATCTGATCAAAATAGATCAATTTGGAGTTGACATGCCTAAGTTCCAAGAAAACTCACTTATCCGACGGAAGACAAACAAATAACACATACAAACAGGATACAGGCAAATCTTATCTGCCAATTCCAGACATAGCATAACCAAGGCACGATAGAAACATTGTACTTCTGAACACAGATAAATACAGAGGTGCATTAGAACAGAGGATACAGCAAGTGGAAGAATACTGTACTACTAACTAGACCTCCATCTTTTGATAGAGATATTGGTCTTAATGTCATGTACGGCCGCCCCTACGTCAGGCAACGGCGTACCCGTGACATACGGCGTGCGCGTGAGCGCGCTGAACACGCCCAAGAGGCACGTCGGCCAGCAGCGGATCAGGGCGCAGGAATAGCTGCAGTTGCTAGTAGCTAGAAAATAGGAGGTTTGTTAGAAGATAAGCTCACGGCCAGCAACAGATCAGAGCTGGCCGCTGCTAGCAAATAGGGATAAGTTGTTAAGAAGTTGTTTAGGAAGATAAGTATAGAGAATAAATAGGAGTTGGTTTGGCTGGCCTGGCTATATATAAAGCAGGCGGTTCTTTTAATAAAGCAAGCAGTAATTATATCCCAAATCTCTCCTTCTCTGTTAAGCCTACGGTTGAGGGGAATAACCTCACCGGAGAAGACGGCCGACGGCTACGAGCTGCGTAGCCGCGGTCCGGCCACCCAAGGGCTCGACGCCCTTGACAACTTGGTATCGCGATCCCGACGATCCTCTCCCACTCGCTCCAACCCTTCATCCACAGCCGCTGCAACCCACACCAGCCCTCCACCTTCACCCCAATCTTCCACCGACTCGGCCCTGCAACCAGCCACCATGGCCGAGCCGTCCATGCAGGACGTGATGGAGATGCTTAGGGCCATCACCACCAAGATGTCCACCATGGAGGCTGACATGGCCACCATGAAGGAAAAGTCGGCGTCGACGTCGGATTACGGCGCCGGGGGACGCGCAGAGATGCCGCGCGATCTGGATCGCCCACCTAAATTTCAGAAGCTGGACTTCCCACGCTACGACGGCAAGTCCGATCCTATGCTCTTCCTCAACAAGTGTGAGTCGTATTTCCGCCAACAGCGCACCATGGGGGAGGAGCGCGTTTGGATGGCCTCATACAACCTGGAGGACGTCGCGCAGCTGTGGTACATCCAACTCCAGGAGGACGAGGGCACGCCAACCTGGGGACGATTCAGGGACCTCCTCAATTTACGGTTTGGACCTCCCCTCCGATCGGCCCCGCTGTTCGAGCTCGCAGAATGCAGGCGCACAGGGACCGTGGAAGAGTATGCAAATAGATTTCAGGCCCTTCTCCCTCGCGCCGGTCGTCTCGACGAACACCAGCGCGTCCAGCTCTTCACCGGCGGCCTGCTGCCACCACTCAGCCATGCCGTTCGCATCCACAACCTGGAGTCGCTCGCATCAGCCATGAGCCTGGCGCGCCAAGTGGAGTTGATGGAGGCCGACCGGCTGGTGCAGCCTGCACCTCGGGCGCCCCCGCGCGGTCTGCTGTCCGCACCGGCGCCACGTCCAGCGCTTCCAGCGCCCCAGCAGCCGCTGGCGCTCCCTGCACCACCGAGGGCCACCCAGCAGGGCCGTGGCGAGGACAATCAACGGCGCCTCACCCCCGACGAGATGGCAGAGCGGCGCCGCATGGGCCTCTGTTTTAACTGCAACGAAAAGTACACGCGTGGCCACAACCGGTTTTGCAGACGTATTTTTTTCATGGAGGGCGTGGAGATTGAAGACACTAACGACGCGCCTCCAGACGCTGACAGTGAGGCCCCCTGTTTCTCCCTGCAGGCCCTGGCCGGGGTGCCTGTGGCTGACACCATGCAGATCGCCGTCGCGCTTGGTGCCGCCTCGCTGGTCGCCCTCCTTGATTCCGGCAGCACCCACAACTTCATATCCGAGACGGCGGCGCGGCGCACGGGTCTGCCCCTTCACCAGCGGCCACGTCTCACCGCCATGGTCGCCAACGGCGAGCGCGTCACCTGCGCCGGGGTCCTCCGTGACGCCCCCCTCACCATCGACGGTACCCCGTTCCCGGCCGATCTCTACGTCATGCCACTCGCTGGGTACGATGTCGTCCTCGGCACACGGTGGCTGGGCGCGCTGGGTCCTATTGTGTGGGACCTGGGCAGCCGGCGCATGAAGTTCCAATTCCAGGGGCGCCCGATGTGCTGGACCGGCGTCTCGGCTGCCAGTCCCACAGCAATCAGCGCCACGGTGGCGAGCGAGCAGTTCCTCGACGCACTCCTGGACTCCTTCAGTTCCGTCTTCGCCGAGCCGACCGGTCTGCCACCACAGCGCGCCCACGACCACCGCATCACCCTGACGCCGGGCGCGCGGCCTGTGGCAGTCCGGCCATACCGGTACCCGGCTGCCCACAAAGACGAGCTGGAACGCCAGTGCGCCGCCATGATGGAGCAAGGGATCGTACGCCGCAGCGACTCGCCCTTCTCGTCGCCGGTCCTCCTCGTCAAGAAGGCCGACGGGTCCTGGCGCTTTTGCGTTGATTACCGCGCCCTCAACGCGCTCACGGTGAAGGACGCCTTTCCCATTCCCGTGGTCGACGAGCTGCTGGACGAGCTCCATGGGGCACGGTATTTCTCCAAGCTGGACCTGCGTTCGGGGTACCACCAAGTGCGCATGCGTCCGGAAGATATTCACAAGACGGCGTTCCGCACTCACGATGGGCTGTACGAGTTCCTGGTGATGGCGTTCGGCCTCTGCAACGCGCCAGCAACGTTCCAGGCGCTCATGAACGACGTGCTCCGCCCGTTTCTCCGCCGGTTCGTCCTTGTCTTTTTTGACGATATTCTCATATACAGCAAGACATGGGCAGACCATCTTCGACACCTCCGCGCCGTGCTCGACGAGCTGCACCGCCACCACCTCTTCGTCAAGCGTACAAAGTGTGCGTTCGCTGCCCCGTCCGTCGCCTACCTGGGCCACGTAATCTCGGCGGCGGGTGTGGCCATGGACCCAGCCAAGGTGCAGGCCATCGTCGACTGGCCAACTCCACGTTCGGTACGCGCGGTGCGTGGCTTCCTCGGATTGGCGGGCTACTACCGCAAATTCGTGCACAACTACGGGCCAGTGGCGGCCCCGCTGACCGCGCTCCTCAAGAAGGATGGCTTCGCCTGGGATGACGGGGCGGCTGCGGCTTTCGCGGCCCTCAAGGCCGCAGTCACATCTGCTCCGGTGCTGGCCATGCCGGACTTCGCGAAGATATTCATCGTCGAGTGTGACGCATCGTCACATGGGTTCGGCGCCGTGCTGGTACAGGAGGGCCATCCAGTGGCATTCTTTAGCAGACCCATCGCCCCCCGGCATCGCGCTCTCGCGGCCTACGAGCGTGAGCTCATCGGCCTCGTCCAGGCGGTGCGGCACTGGCGGCCGTATCTCTGGGGTCGGCAGTTCGTTGTCAAGACCGATCACTACAGCTTGAAATACTTGCTCGACCAGCGCCTGGCCACGATCCCACAACATCATTGGGTCGGGAAGCTGTTGGGCTTTGACTTCTCTGTTGAGTACAGGTCGGGTGCGACTAACGTCGTGGCGGACGCGCTCTCTCGCCGAAACACCGAGGAAGGTGAGCTGTTGGCTATCTCGGCGCCCCGTTTCGACTTCATCAGCCGCTTGCGCCATGCCCAGGCCATGGATCCCGCCTTGGTGGCTGTCCACGATGAGGTACGCGCCGGCACACGCGCTGCCCCGTGGGCCGTGACGGACGGCATGGTCACATTCGACGGGCGCCTCTACATCCCCGCCGCCTCCCCTCTACTGCCGGAGATCGTTACCGCTGTCCACGCAGACGGCCACGAGGGCGTTCACCGCACACTCCACCGGCTACGCCGCGACTTTCACTTCCCCAACATGAGACGCATGGTGCAGGACTTTGTGCGGGCGTGCGCAACTTGCCAGCAGTACAAGTCGGAGCACCTTCATCCCGCCGGCCTGCTGCACCCCCTTCCGATCCCCTCCGTCGTCTGGGCGGACATTGGCCTCGACTTCGTGGAGGCGCTGCCCCGCGTGCACGGCAAGACGGTGATCCTGTCCGTCGTCGATCACTTCAGCAAGTATTGCCACTTCATTCCACTGGCGCACCCGTACACCGCTGAGTCCGTGGCACAGGCATTCTTCACCGACATCGTCAGGCTGCACGGGGTACCGCAGTCCATTGTCTCCGACCGAGACCCGGTGTTCACGTCCTCTTTCTGGAGTGAGCTCATGAGGCTCATGGGAACAAAGCTACTCATGTCCTCGGCATTCCACCCACAGTCCGACGGCCAGACGGAGGCGGCAAATCGCGTCATTGTGATGTACCTGCGCTGCTTCACGGGAGATCGCCCCCGGCAATGGCTGCGCTGGCTGCCATGGGCTGAGTACATCTACAACACCGCGTACCAGACTTCCCTCCGTGACACGCCATTCCGGGTGGTCTACGGCCGTGACCCACCCTCAATCCGTTCTTACGAACCGGGCGAGACGAGGGTCGAGGCGGTAGCTCAAGAGATGGAGGCAAGGGAGGCCTTCCTCGCGGACGTACGCTACCGCCTCCAACAGGCGCAGTCCGCACAGAAGCACCACTACGACAAGTCGCACCGGCTGGTAACCTACCAGGTTGGCGACTGGGCTCTTCTACGGCTACGCCAGCGCGCAGCTGCCTCACTGCCGCGCACGGTAGCAGGGAAGCTCAAGCCCCGTTACGTCGGGCCGTACCGCGTCTCGGAGTTGATCAACGACGTGGCTGTACGCTTGGAGCTTCCCGTCGGCGCTCGTCTTCATGATGTGTTCCACATTGGCGTGCTAAAAAAGTTTGTGGGAGCGCCACCATCGTCGCCACCCGCCCTGCCTCCAACCATCGATGGTGCGGTGGTGCCGGAACCAGCCCGGGTGGTGCGGGCTCGCCTGGCACGCGGTGTCCGCCAGGTGCTTGTTCAGTGGCACGGCGAGCCGGCCGAGTCTGCGACTTGGGAGGACGTCGACGACTTCCGCACCCGGCATCCAGCGTTCCAGCTCGAGGACGAGCTGGTCTTCGAGGAGGGGAGAGATGTCATGTACGGCCGCCCCTACGTCAGGCAACGGCGTACCCGTGACATACGGCGTGCGCGTGAGCGCGCTGAACACGCCCAAGAGGCACGTCGGCCAGCAGCGGATCAGGGCGCAGGAATAGCTGCAGTTGCTAGTAGCTAGAAAATAGGAGGTTTGTTAGAAGATAAGCTCACGGCCAGCAACAGATCAGAGCTGGCCGCTGCTAGCAAATAGGGATAAGTTGTTAAGAAGTTGTTTAGGAAGATAAGTATAGAGAATAAATAGGAGTTGGTTTGGCTGGCCTGGCTATATATAAAGCAGGCGGTTCTTTTAATAAAGCAAGCAGTAATTATATCCCAAATCTCTCCTTCTCTGTTAAGCCTACGGTTGAGGGGAATAACCTCACCGGAGAAGACGGCCGACGGCTACGAGCTGCGTAGCCGCGGTCCGGCCACCCAAGGGCTCGACGCCCTTGACACTTAAGGTGTCCAAATGAATTTCTGGTCTAAAATTGATACTAAAGATGATTGCAAAATAATTTGTGATACTCCACATCATCTAAATGTTTGAGATGTTAGATTACCATATCAGGAGTTCAGGAGTCAGGACCATTGGACCATACATGACCTCTCTTTTTAATCTTGCGAAAGTCAGGATCAAAAGGGGCAAAGAGATCCTACCAGGCCACAACAATTTTAATGATGGCTGAGGACAACATGCAATGACCTCGTTGCAAGAAAAATATAGTAGATTATAAATGTCTAACTAGATAATTAAACAATCACCACAAAGGACAATAGTATAAGTACTAGTTGGTTAAACTATTGAAAGATTATGACAACCATGTCTTTAGGTAATTTACAATCAAAGTAATCCTCACAATAACACAAAAGATGTTCTCTAGTTGGCCGCCATTATCATAATTTATACACTGTTATTTCCAATTTACTATATTTGACATCTTTTAAGAACGAAAACATCTGACCATATCGGAGTTCTGAACTAAGCACATAACTAGACTGCCTATCATGGTTTTCAAAGCGGTAAGGCTATACAAGGCGTTGGACTGCCGCTTGGACGCCTAGGCGAGATAGGCGAGCAAGGCGCCTAGGCGTTGGACCACCGCCTGGACGCCTAGGCGACGCCTTTAAAACAGTGCTGCCAATCACAAAGGTATGAGAACACATTTCATCCTGATCTGAGTATCAATTCAATCAGCTACAATGATATTCTAGTGTAAGATGGTATTGGTAATACAACCTTGCCAAATCACCAATGAACCCAAAACACAGTTCAATAGTAAAAGGGAAGCAGCAATAAAGAATTGTGGTTGTAGCCAATTTATTAACAAACAGGATATCGGTATGGAGCTGGTTCATTTAAAAGGAAGATACTACAGTTTACCAATTGGTTCTACAAGCTGAAGATTAATATCATTGTAATAGAAATATCTCGAACAATCATATTTTAATCTCCCCTCTCCCGTGTACAATCACCAAAACTAAGCATAATCCAACATCCAAAAGCACCAAAATATCTTTAGTTCGAAGTCTACTTGCCTATTAGCAGTGCATTTTTATTCCTTTTGATACTGAAAACTAAGTATCCTTCCGGCAGAGGTCTGAACTTAAAATCATCTAATAAACACCGCAGCAACTGACGCGACAGACACTCCCAGAGCGCAAGAGATGGCCATCACCCGTGTCCGGAGCAGCATGAGGTTAACGTTCTTCGTAGCCTGGAGGCACAGCGTGAGCACCTGCAGCCTCGCGTTGGCCTCCATCTTCTGGAAGAAGGCGATGGGCTTGATGGCGCGGCGTAGCACCAGGGCGACCGCGAAGGGGAACGCGAACGCCGCCACTCCCTGCACTGCCGCGGCGGATCCGACACCGAGAGGCGGAGCACCGTAAGATATCCACGCGCCGGCGGCGAGGTGCGCTCCTCCGAGGAGCGCGAGCGAGCCGCTGAGGCGCTGCACGGTGCGGCGGAGCGCGTCGAGCTCCCGCCGCGTCTCGTCGGCCAGCGGCGACGTATCGCGCTCCACCGTGGGGCCCTCGATCTCCTGGTGCCGCATCTCATCCGGCGACGCGGGCGCGGATGGGGCGCCTTGGCTGGGCTCTGACGTCGTGGAGGAGGGGTTGGGGCTGGGGTTCGAGGGCGCGGAGAAGAAGCGGTGGCCGGGATTCAGGAGGATGAAGGGGTCGCGGCCATGGGTGAATGTTTTAGGTATGGGGAAGTGCGCGGCGGCGACAGCCGTTGGGCTCAGGAGGCGGTGGGAGAGGCGCGAGAGCACCATCGGAGGCGGAGCCTGCAACAACGCTGCAAGCCTGACGAGTAAAGGTCGCGGCGGCGGCGGCTCGCCTGTTTCGGATTTCTGAAAAGTTGTCTCCCGTTTCCCCAGTCAAGAGTCAAGGCGTAATCTGGGAATACGTTTGCTCCCCTCGTATGCGGTAAGAAGTTGAACTCGGAGTAAAGTTTTGCTAGCACACTGCATACGTGGCATCACAAGGAAAACGCTGTACTAGGGTAGGGACACGCTCGCCGGCAGGTTCGGGCTGCCTTCCTCCACAATCCAGCGGCTGCCGCACGGCTCGGCCTCGGTCCTACAGCTAAAAGAACCATCTCTCTCTCACTCACTCACTCCCCCCATTCCTACCTTTCTTCTCCTCCACCTCGTCAGGCACCCTCAAACCCTCGCCGCAAGAAAGAAGAGGTCAATCAAATCGAACCAAAACCTCCCGACCCCACAAGGCCAAGCTCATTTCCATGGTGGTGTACACGCAGGAACATGTGTACCGGCACCCGTGGGACCGGGTGACAGCGGCGGCGTGGCGCAAGTTCACGGATCCGGCCTCCTGTACGGCGCTCTCCCACGTCGCCGACGTTCACACCCTACACCGCCGCCTCGACTCCGACACGGGCCGCCTCCAGGCCGCGCGCTCCATCACCGTGCGGTCCCCGCCGCTCCCTTTCGTCCTGCGCCGACTCCTCCCGTCCGCCGCGGCGTCCCCAAACGGCGCCGCGCTCTGCCACTGCGTCGAGACCTCGCTCGTGGACGCCCAGCGCCGCGCCATGGACGTCGTCGTGCGCAACGTCAGCCTCCGGGGCCTCATCGAGGTCGAGGAGCGCGCCTCCTACAGGCCACACCCGGACCGGCCCGACGACTGGACGCAGTTCAGGCAGGAGACCACGATCCGGTGCCGCCCGCTCGCGGCCCTCGCCGCCGTCGCCGAGAAGGTCGAGACCCGGTGCGCCGAGAGGTTTCTGCAGAATAGCGCCAAGGGGAGGGAGGTCGTCGAGCGGATCTGCCGGTACCTCGAGGCCGAGTCCACCGGCGCCGCGCCCTCCGTAACCTGATCTCGTTTGCACATCTTTGCTTGATCCGAACGGATCCAAGGGTTCCTCGATCTGTGCTGTGCGCGCACGGATAAATCGAACCCCGCCTGCTAGGCGCTTGCTTTTCTTGATTTCTTGTGTGTGAAATGATGAGCTGAGTTCGGAATAGAATAAAGCTTCTGGCCATACTTGTTTCTTCTGTTGTAAGTATGTGGAACCGCTTTAACCTCCCTGATTTTGATCATGAGCCTTGCCAAATTCTAATTTGCTAATAAATTTAAATGCTATGAAATCACTGGTGTTTGTTGTGTTATTTTGATGATTGGTTGCTCATGCTTTGATTGACTAGATTTAGTGGTGTTCTCATTCACAGAAAAGGGCGAGGTCATTGATCTGTTGTTCTTTAAGCTGGCAGCAGATTGTCCCCTTGGTTGATTGGTAAGAATAGTATGACATCGTGAAGTAAAATGTTTTCCATATCTAGTCTATTCTAGTAATGTGTTATGACAGTTGAATTGCACCATGAGAGTTCCATATCTAGTCTAGTCTAGCAATGTGTCATTCTTGAAGCTGGGCAGGTAGTGTTTAATGGTAGATACCCCATAGCTTTTTTGTTGTACACTTCGCTAATACTTTTATCTGTGGAACCATTTTGATAATCTTCCCTTCCAACTCTTTGTGCTTGCTCTCATAAATTTGAGATATTACATAAGCTATACATATCGGCGCTTTAATCTATTCAAGGCATGTCCAGATAAATCAGAAAGTCAACCGATGTGTCATTCTTAAAGCTGGGCACAGTAGTTCTGTCTCCTTTGTGCATTTGGTTTATTGGTAAGAATGGCATGACATATATTGTGGATAACATTGATTTCTGATATTACAAGTCTATAGTTGTAATATATAAATATATGAGCTTCTCCATGGTTTTCTAAGTCATGTATCTACTAATTATCACAAGCTTATCCTTTTCTTGCTTCCTGGAGCGGTGGATCCTTGGGGCTATGAACTTAGATATTGTAGGCTGCTTGTGCTTGTGCTTGTGCTTGTACTGCTGTGGATGAGTAGTTAGGTTCCACGACTTCGATTAGTCTGCTCAGTTGGCATAATTTGAGAATTGATAGAAGCCACTAAGCTAGTCATAGCTCAAGTAACTATAATAACACCACCTCCGACTAATCTATTATGTGATGCTCTTAATTTCAAACAAATTTCACTTGCTTTGTGTTTTCAATCATGTGAAGTCTTTAGTAAGTATGGAATGACCCTCACGGCATGGATTCCACTTTGATGCTGTGTCTTGCAACCACATTTGTACATCGTAGACCAAGCTACTGCATCCCTATAAGTATGATGTATCCTTACCTGAATTGGATTCTTGCTGTATATTTTACTCTGAAGATACTTTTTAAATGTTCTTATTCACCATCTTTCAGAGCATAGTTCTTTAATCTTTACTATTCCCTTCATTCCAAATCATAAGGTTTCTTTGCTGTGCACTTAGGTATATACTATGTCTAAATACATAATGCTGCACTTCCTGTGCTTTTCAGCTATATCTGCTGCTGCATGCTGCTTAAAATCTGAACCTGCATAGAATCTGAACTGTGCATGCAGCAGCAGCTGCACCTGCAGCACAAAAATGTGCAGCCGATCGGGCTGGGTTCAGAAGCCAAAGCGTCTTATATTTTGGAAAGGAAGTATGGAGTACAAAGTAACAATGTGGTTGTGGGCAACTGCTAGTTCAGAAGTCTGTAATGGTTTAGGCTAATGCTATTCATTTGGTAGGAAGTTGTGAAACAAAACGTGCTGGCTTCTTACCACTGTAGTCAACTGGTTCTCACTTGTTTGTTCCCTCTGAACTTCATGGCCGCAACATCTTTCAGACTATGAAATCTGTGTGGTCTATGCTTGTTCAGAATTTCTTAGTAGGCATATTTGACCGTGGCTACAAATTTTCACGAGGGCGTGGTCCGAAATTCAGAACGCTGCTTCATTATCACATGGACTGCGGTTTGTTTTCGCACTGACATGATTTGACATTGTTATTAACATTTGTGAACTGGTTTTGTGCGATAAACAGTTGTAAAATAGAGTTGTTTCTGTGGTTGTAAATTGTACTACCTTCCTTCTCGAATATCTGTCGCCCGCCCGGCAGTTCATATTTGTCAATGCTGCCTTTGGCTTGGGCGGAGGGAGGCTCCCCGCTTCCTGGTATCTGCAGATGTAATCAGGGTATTGCCTGATGCTCTCTGGTATCCGTCGATGTGATCATGAGCTTATCAATCACCTTTTATTTTCTGATTCTGATAACTTGAGACTTGGCTTCGCCGATATATTTTTCAGTAGTCGTTTTGTCTGTTGAATGTTATCAGCCCCTGCAGGGCTTGTTCGGTTATTTTCAATCCATACGGATTGGAGGGGATTGATACGGATTGAAGAGGATTTTGACTTACTAGGGTTTGAAACCCCCTCAATCCCCCTCAATCCATATGGATTGGGGTAGAACCGAACAAGCCCGCAAGGATCACACCACGCTGCGCTCTCTGACTGTTTTGGCTTCGGCGGATTTGCGGTTCGGTTAGTCAGTTTGCATAGTTCCTCGTTGCAGATGATCGTAGTTTACAAAATTCTGGTCGTGTTCGTGTTAGTTGTTCTGCCGCTCTTGCTCGGTTGATGGCAAGATGGCAGCTATATGTGGAACTGAACTGCCCTGTCAAATCAAAGCCAAACTGAATCACCACCAACAAGCAGCTGAAACCAACGTCTCAACTGGGACAGCCTACCCTTTACTGATAATAGCACGCAAGTCAAGTAGTCACCATAACATTTTCTTTTTGAGAATCAAGTAGTCAACATAATTGTTGGGACTAGGAGTCTCTCTAGGAGAGGCGATTCGGATAAATAAATGAATAAAAATAGGAGTAGAGGGCCTACCTAGATGGGCCTAATTATTACACATGGGCTGGCCATGTATGTGGCCCGGAACATTAGGTAGCCCTAACTCGCGCCGCTATAAAATGGCGACTCTGGCGATCAGGGTTTATCTCGACTCCGCAACCTCCCTCTAGCCCGAGCGAAGAAGAAAGGAGGGTGCTCTGCCGGCGGCGGAGCGGAGATGTCCGAGAGGAGGCGCGGCGCCGGCACCGGCACCCGCAAGGATGAGGTGGTGACCCGCGAGTACACCATCAACCTCCACAAGCGCCTCCACGGATGGTACTACTACCAACCTTCTCTTCCATTTCCCAAGCTTATTAGATCCACGTGTTGGGGAGCATAGTGTTGTTCTATAGCCGCGTAGGGCTTACACGTGAGATGCTGGTGCGGAGGGTTGCGGCCTGTGAGCACTATGTGGGCTTGCGAATGGTCGATACACCTGATCGGATGCATTATCTTTTTCCAGCTAGAGTACAGTCGGGATCACCTGACCGAGCGGGAATAGCATCTAGTTGGTCTTGCTCTTGTATCTGATCCCATATTTATCTCGCGTTTGTCTTGCTGTTTATCTTTGTGGGTTGTTGAATTCGGCATTTTGTTCTGTGGGCGCCGTTCGATTTGTTGCTATTCGGGTATAGTCAGGTGCCTGCCTTATTTCATTGGCTGAACACAGTTACATGCCCGGGATATACAATCTGCTCATCGTTACACGTATTGCCTCATAATGCTACTATGTGTTCCATTTGGGCAGTATATTTTCCTCCCATAATACACATTGTATTTGTAGTTGCATCGTATTTTTTTGAAGGTGTTTCTGTGATACAGTAAATATCTTTTGTATTGTCCGGTTATAGTCAGGTATCTGTCTTATACAATCTCGTGGTTGATACAGTTACATGACCGGTACACAGATGTCGCTCATCGTTACACATGTTGCCTCGACATGCTGTCATGTGTTCCATTTGAGTGCTACATGCACATTGCAGAAGTACAATATCATGATGTTACATTCTGCTAAATCTCTTTTGAACACGCAAAATTATATTGTATACAGCACTAACCATGCTTCAGTTGATCTTGTCAGTTTAGTCAACACTAATCAATCTACATTTGTATGCAGCACCTTCAAGAAGAAGGCACCGAATGCCATCAAGGAGATCAGGAAGTTCGCCCAGAAGACCATGGGTACCACCGATGTCCGGATCGATGTGAAGCTCAACAAGCACGTTTGGAGCAGCGGTATCCGGAGTGTGCCGAGGCGAGTCCGTGTCAGGATTGCCCGCAAGAGGAACGACGAGGAAGATGCCAAGGAGGGACAGTACTCTCTTCTCTGGTCACAGTTGCTGAGATTCCTCCGGAGGGACTCAAAGGTTTGGGAACTAAGGTTGTTGAGGATGAGGATTAAGTCGATGGGTTCAATCATCTAGCACTTAAATGCATACCATGAGAGCAAGTTTGATAATGCTGCTTCTCTGCCGGATGACGTCTGATAGAAGTTTCGAGACGTTGCTCCTTTTAAGTTTTGAAATTTTGACTATATGCCATGCCAAGTCTGTGTTATCTTTACACATTCCGAGCATCTGTATTTATTATGCTGAGACAGACTCATCAATTTTTGCTTGTACAACCTGATATGACTGATGTAGCCATTTGTTTTTAGATTTTTTGACGCATGAAAGATCACTTGTAGCCCTGTTTGTCACAGCTGCCAGTTTGTTCTTGACAGATCACTTGTAAGCCCAGCTGGTGCTTTTTAGAGAAGCTGGTGAAAAACATCTACTTGTATGCTTTCAGTTCGTTCTATAAAGCACCTAAACTGATAAGGTATCATAGAAGCATTTTGATTGATACAACTTCTGTTTGTGAAGTTTAAGATAAGATGTGCCAAACCAAACCATTATTCGATACGAGCAAATAGTAATGGCATAACAGGATACATGCCACCCCTTCGCCTGTTTAGCAATTACAGTAGTACTCCTTTATCTAAAGGTAGAGTTTGTTACTCGCTTGGTTTATGGTCAGCTCAGAGTTGAGTAGATATTTTAGCTTGGTTTGGTTTGTTAACGAGTCAGCTCATAAGTTATCATATTTCAGCAAAACGAAACTATATACTTATCATTATATGTATATGTGGTGTCTATGACTTATGAATTAAAAGTTTGGTTTGTTAACGAGTCAGCTCATAAGTTATCATATTTCAGCAAAACGAAACTATATACTTATCATTATATGTATATGTGGTGTCTATGACTTATGAATTAAAATAACGATTGATAAACTATATTTATATGTTAAATTGATCTATATGAATATAATTATGTTTAAATTAATAATTATGTGTGTAAATTTTGAATTTGATGAGTAATGAGTTGTGTTAATTTGGTGGTATTAACGTTATATGTGAAACTATTAATATAATTACTATTTTCTATTGTTTAATTAGTTTAAATCACCTATAAATTGATTATTATATACTTCCTCCCGTCTTCAAATACTTGATGTTTAAGGGGGTTTTATTTTGGATGCAAATACTTAATGTTGAAGTATTTGAAGCTCATTTTAGACTAGTATACCCCTAATTACTCTTAGACGGCAAGAATTCGATGTCAAGACCTGGTGTAATGACGACCAATGTTGCAACCATGTAAGCTTACATCTTCTTGTGTTTGATTTGGACATATTTATTAGGGGTATTACAAGACATAACAATCATATTTAATAACTCTTTGGTATATGAGATCGTGTCTAAAACATCAAGTATTTAGGTAGTGTTTGGTTCGATGTCAATGAGGGACGGGATGGGGTCAACCCTGGATTGACACCGTCCCTTATTTTTTGAGGGATGACTTCATCCATCATTTTTTAAGAATATTGCTTGACCCTGACTCTGAACCTCCAAACCAAACGTAGGTCAAATTAAAATGATCCCATACCATCCCTCTTCATCCATCCTCGTCCTTCCATCCAAACACTAAAGACCGGAAAGAGTATATATTATTTTTGCTGTCTAACTCATAAGCTAAACTAACCGATCCAACTCTATGGCTCATTAATTTAATGAGCCAGCTCGAACTAAAACTGGCTCGAACTCTGGCCGTGCAACGCAGCCCCGTTTTCTCTATCTGGTCGTTGCCGTCTCTCCCTCCCAGATGTGGTGGATGCTACGATGGTCGATAGGTGAAGAAACCAATGCGCCTCCCAATGAATATCGAGACAAAACCCTCGCCTCCTCTGTCGTCCCCACTTTTGCGAGTTAATTGACTGCAAATTATACGTGTTTTTCTTTACTTTTCTATGTACTTATGTAGAATGGTTTATTGTAAGTTGTTTACAGGGTGTTGATTTATTTTTACTCTTGTGCAATCAGGTAAGTGGTTCAAATATTGCATTCACATATTACAGAAGCGTTTTCAAAATTGGAAGTCAGTCCTCATAAGATAAAAAATAGGTACGCCACTTACTATGTATTTGGTTGACTGTATTTGCTGGTGCTTGCATCGCGAGATGCAATGAGCTGGTGTTTGATTGTTGTCAACCAGACTCTACATATGCGGGATGTATGTTTGGTTACCTGTGTGCAGATATGGAGTCAGGCTCGCACGATACTTAAAGTACCCTGGGCCAGGCTCTGCAGGCGCGAGCAAATTGGTCGTATCTCTGGAGCCAGGCTCCCGCCGGTTTAGCTCATGCAGTCGGGCTACCGAGAGAAGCCAACCAAACAGACGGTTAGTCTATGCATTTCGTTTACCAAGGAAAACAAAGAGGTCGAGATTGTTGCATTCTCATTTTCTTAAAACATTTTTCCTTGTATATTTTTAATCTTTTTTAGATAATGGAAACATAGTCCGACCTTGACCTATAGAGAGGCTACGGCCAACGTTTACAACTGAAGGCAGCTTACTGCCTTGACACAACACACGACTGCACCCAAGACCACCTATGACAAGACCAAAGGTACTACAACGTTAATCGTCAAGCAGCTCCCCATCCGAAATTGCGAAAAAAAATTAGTAGCACCATCTCCATCTTGCGACATGAAGATTTTATTAACTCTTGGTCCTCCATCTTAAGCTGCAGTTGTGCCCAGAAGCGACACCAATATGTTGCCCTGAAGGTTACCCGCAGACAAGATTTAGGAGAAGATTTATTGAAAGTCACATCATTCTTGCTTAACCAAATGGGCCAGCAAATTGCAGATGCTGCAGTTAGTAGTAAACGACGTGATTTGACTGATAGCACCCTCGCCCAGTCCCCAAACAAATCGTTTGCATCCCGAGGTGGTCTCAACCCTGTGCTTATCTGAACCAAACGCCAGATGAAAGACACGTAAGTACACCTAAAAAACAGGTGATTTATTGTCTCCAGTCTGCTACAAAAGCAACAGGTCTGATTACCAGGCCAATTCCTCCTGGCCAAGTTATCTTTTGTTAAAGTTACACCTCTTTTGAGGTACCACATAAAAACCTTTATTTTCAGAGGTATCTTAAGCTTCCAAAGGTCCTTGTTATCCCTAACCGCCCCATTGTTAAGAATTGCCTGATACAGGGACTTAAAAGAGAACAACCCATTAGCAGTCAAGTCCCATCTGAATGAATCCTTATTAGTAGTCAAATTAGTATACACCACCAACGTCACTAGTTGAAACCATTGAGCCCTCAACTGGTGCACCAATCCCCTACGAAATGATATGTTTAAGGGTACTGTGGAGAAGACAAAGGCAACAGTTGAATTTTTCCTCCTTGCAAGATTATACAAAAGAGGAAAGCGGAATTTTAGCGCTCCCAACCAAGCCAATTGTCCTCCCATAAACGCGTTTGGGACCCATCTTTTACCTGAAAGGTACCTTTACTCATGAATAGATCCTTAATCTTCATAATGCCACTCCAAAAGTGAGAATCCGAAGGCCGACGTTGTGCTTGGGAAAGAGTTTGATTGGCCAAATATTTCCGTCTCAGCAACGATTGCCACATTCCTTCTTCATTGAGAAGTTTATACAACCATTTACTTAAGAGACATTTATTTTGAATCTCTAAATTCAAAATGCCTAACCCGCCTAACTCTTTAGGTTGGCAAATTACATCCCATCTTGCCAACCTATATGTTTTCTTATGGCCATCACCTTGCCAAAAAAACGTGATCTGAAATAATCTATTTTCTCTAGCACCCCTTTTGGTACTTCAAAGAAAGACATCATAAAAATTGCAAGACTGGTTAGAACAGAATTAATTAACACTAACCGCCCTCCCACAGACATAAGCTTTCCTTTCCAACTACTTAGCTTTCTCTCGAATTTGGTTTCCATTATTTTCCAATCACCATTATCCAGCCTGCGATGGTGCATAGGGATTCCAAGATATCTGAAAGGCATGCCTCCACTTTTACAGCTAAACAATCTTGTGTACCTCCCTTCCTCCTCTTTGGCCTTCCCATAGCAGAAGACCTCACTCTTGTGGAAATTTATTTTCAGACCCGACAGCTGCTCAAAGGCACATAATATGAGTTTCATATTCGTTGCCTTGTCCAAGTTGTGCTCCATAAACAAGATTGTATCATCTGCGTATTGTAGAATGGAAAGCCCTCCATCTACCAAGTACGGTACCAAACCCACTACTTGCCCGTTCACCTTTGCTCTCTTAATCAAAGTGGCAAGCATATCTGCTACCAAATTAAAGAGTATAGGTGACAACGGGTCACCCTGTCTCACCCCTCTTTGAGTCTGAAGACCCATTTGATCATTAACTTTAACCGCCACATGACCCCCTTCCATAAAAGTCTTAATCCAACTACACACGTATCTGAGAATCCTTTCATACGAAGGACTTGCTGGACGAAGCTCCACTTCACCTTATCGTACGCTTTCTCAAAGTCAATTTTGAAAATGGCCCCATCTCTTTTCATGGTGTGAAGCTCATGTAAGGTTTCATGCAGGACCACCACACCCTCCATGATATTTCTTCCAGGAAGAAAAGCCGTCTGCGATGGGCTGATTACATTTTGCGCAACCACCGTGATCCTCTTAGTCGCTAATTTTGTGAAAATTTTGAAGCTAACATTTAGGAGACATATCGGTCGATATTGTTGAACAGTAATCACCCCATTACTCTTAGAAAGCAAGACTATAGTCCCAAAGTTAAGACTGTACAAGGGAAGGTTCCCATCATGGAACAGATGGAACAAAGCCATAAGATCATTTTTTATAACATCCCAACAGACTTGATAAAATTCCACTGGGAATCCATCAGGCCCAGGTGCCTTGTTATGTTCCATACTGAACACCGCGTCTTGACTTCTTCCTCTGAAAAAGTCTTTATGAGCTCTTCATTCTCGGTCTGGGTGACTTGTATTATATCATCTCTAAGATCCTCATCCAGAGTAAAAGACGACCTTTCTGGTGGGCCAAATAGATCTTTATAATACCTAGTTATATGACTTTTTAACTCCCTATCCTCATATAACATACGGTCACCATTATGCATTTAGAAGATATGATTCTTTCTATGCTTCCCATTGGCGACCATATGAAAATATTTGGTGTTACTGTCGCCCTCAAGGAGCTCCTTGACCTTCGCCCTTTGGTACCACTTTATTTCCTCTTCACGGAGAAGCTGAGCTAGCCTACTCTAAAGGAAATTGCGAAGATCTAACTCTGATGTACTCAATGGAACCGATTCAGCTCGCTTATCAATTTCATCAAGCTTGGAAATAATCTCCTTCTTTTCCTTTTTTTAAAACACCAGAGGTATGCTGCGCCCATCCCCTTAAGTACTGACGCACTTTCCTAATCTTAGCTTGCCATTTCTCCAACGAATTCGATCCCCCTGCCTCGTTAATCCATATATCTTTAACCATATCCACAAATCCATCTCGAAAGAACCATCCTAATTTAAACTTGAAAGGAGGTATTGTTTGAACAGATCTTATTCCCGTACTAAGAAGCAAAGGGGTATGGTCAGAGATATTTCTAGAAAGGGCAAGCACTGCGGCTCTAGGATATTTTTCCTCCCACTCTGTGGCTACTAGGATCCGATCCAATTTCTCATAAGTCGGGTTATCCCTAGAGTTAGCCCAAGTGAACCTTCACCCAGACATGTCCATCTCTCTCAGATCAAGACCATCAATTACAACGTTGAATAGAAACGGCCATCGATGGTCAAATCTATCATTATTTTTCTCAGATAGAGATCTTAGAATATTAAAGTCTCCTCCAATGAGAATAGGTGATGTCTCCGTATTACTCAGACGAACTAGCTCTGATAGGAAGCTTTGTTTGAGGCAATCCTGAGCAGGTCTATATACAAAAACAAGAGCCCACTTGAAACCATCCTCCTTATTAAGTAATTTAAACTTTATAAAGAAATCACCTTCCTCAATGGCACCTATATCAAACACATCAAGATCAACTCCTAGAAGCATCCCTCCAGATCTACCATGAGGTTCTTTGCAGTGCCAAAGGAAATTCTTCCCAGCACACAAATTCCTTAATCTATATGCTTTTTTTGTGACCCAGATTATACGAGATGTTCAGGAAATTCTTCAAGACTGTTACAAAATTTATTGATGATATATATAGATATTGAAAAGGAGAAATGGAAATAGAAGGATGATAGTTAAAGTATTTGTAAGAAAATGTATATTTTAATAGTATGGTGGATTGTAGGGAGATGTTATAGGAGAAACCGCTGCAATGAGTGATGGTATAGAGGGGGAGAGATCACGATGTGGGGCTGCAATGAGTAAAAATATAGATGGAGAGAGATCACAGAGGTGGCACGAAAGTGAGACATAGAAGGGTGGAATTTAAGGGAAAGCGTTTAAGATAACATTAGCATCTGATGACGAAATGGCACACGCTACAGCCAGGCATATGATCTGATGATCCACCATGACCCATATAACTTTTTTCTGAATAGTTTTTCCTTAGAACCTAGAATCCTAGATGCATGGTTTGATTTAGGGTTTTGAAATAGAAAGCGGTGAATTTCTTTCGTCATGATAAATCAACAGATTTTAGGGTCTAGAAAGCAACAAATTTCTTCTATCACCTTGACTCAACAAATCTTGTATTACGTTGATTTAAATGATTCAAATAAGCGAGTTCGGCCGAAGCGTTTGGAATCCGGAACAAACAGGCTAATATCTGGTTTGATGATGCAAACGGGAACAGAAGTGGGGAACATTATTCATAATGGCCTCGCCAAACATAATTAGAAGACAAAAATGAACATCTATCGGTTCTTATAAAGAATTAATACAGTTCTAAGGAAGCTTCTCAATTGCCAAAATTCACGGCAAATTTAGATGGGGTCTTTAAGCAGAACGAGCGCATATGCCATCACTCCTTAGCAATGAATCTGTGGCAGAAGTGAAATGATCCGTAAGATTAAAAAAATTAACTGAGGCAACAAAGTAACTGTAGCATAATAGAGCAGAGCTTTGATATCTCAATCTTGATTATTGAATAATGAAATGTCATCTGAAGTTCGTTCAAAGAAAAAAAATGGCATGAAGAAACTGTTGTCAATTCCTAATTCCCTATTATGCTATCTTCCTTGTACTCATATTGAAACTCCACTATACACAATGTTTTAGATGACCATACGAGTAAACAGCTAGACACGGTCTTAGCGCAGAATAATGTTGCATATGGACCTTGCAACTACTCTAGGAGGCAGAACAAAAACATTCATGTAAGGCTATCTCCAGCAGCTTATCCATTCTCATACTCATATTCAAACTTCATTTTGCGAATAGTGCAGTCTACACTACAAAACAGTATTTTGGATGACCATATAAACGAACTTGTTGGACATGGTCTAACACGGCATGCGAATAGTGCAGTCTACACTACAAAACAGTATTTTGGATGACCATATAAACGAACTTGCTGGACATGGTCTAACACGGCAATGATAAGATATTGTTGGATTAATGTGGGCTTGGCCCAAATTAATATTCAATAATAGTCAATGCTAATGGCCCACTTTAATGCTATGGTGTACTAATTATTTAGTACCATATTGGAAGTTCAAAGGACAAATCAATCAACTTAAATAGGTGGACCATTGGTGTATCTATTGAGAAGTTGAGAAAAGGATGAAGGACTGCCACACGCGCGCACGCGCCGCCGCCGCCGGCCGGGCCGTGCCGTGGCTCGTGGCTCGTGGTAGATCGGACCTTGGTCCGAGTATTCCTTTCAAACGGTTGCGCATTTTGCCTGGAGCGATGACCGTCATAATAACCGTCCGTTTCCTGTCTTATGGCTAGTAACGGACGTCAGTTACTGTCGTCAGTTTCCAGTTCTAATGCGCGACCGTTTCTGTCCGTTGTTCTTCTCCCTCCTTCTGACCGCCTATAAGAATGGAGAGGGAGGGCTCTTCCAGGTACGCGAATCATCTCACGCGAATTGCAAACAACACATTCCCGTCCCATCTTCTGCGAGCACAGAGAGAGTGGGAGAGCAGGCCTCCGAAATCACCGACCGCAGAGATACACTTGCACGGGTGTGCGAGCGATCAGATTTTTGGGGAGCGTCTTCGCGACTGCTCGCGTGATCTGTTTGTCCAGCTTGCTGTTCGTCGCCTTCCCGAGTTGACGCGTACTGCTGTTCTTCTTCCCGGCGACCGTTCGAGGGACTGCGCAGCGTACATCTTCCTGCACCGACTTCGTACGACTACATCGAACAAACACACGAGATGTCTCGTGTGAATGGAGCCACTGATGCCTTGAGCATCGGTCCCTCCGCTGGGTACACTCTGTTCTTCGTATTTGTGCATGTTTCATTGTTGTTTACTGCTTATGCGAGTAGTTATACACACATGCACATACATGTCATCACATATATCGCACTGTTTTTCTGGATTAAATTAAAACTAAAAATGCCTAACTTTCTAACAATCCAAAAATCTGATATTAGGCATTTTTCTGTTAGTAGTTTTGCTGCTGCGTTAAAACCAAGTGAACCTTTTGATGGGACGTTTTACAAGAGATGGCGTAGTAAGATGATACTGTGGTTGACCGCAATGAACTGCTATCACGCCGCACAGGGGAAACCCGAACAGTTCACTCCTGAAGAGGAGAAAATGTTCGACGTTGCCGATAACCTGTTTCGAGGCGCCGTGATTGGCGCTCTTGCCAACAAGTATGTTGATTCTTATCTAACGTGCACATCTGCAAAAGAGTTATGGGATGCATTAGATGAGAAGTTTGGTGTTTCTGATGCTGGTAGCGAGCTGTACATCATGGAGCAGCTGTTTGACTATAAGATGGTGGAAAACCGTCCTGTAGTTGAACAGGCTCATGAAATACAGGCACTGGCTAAAGAACTCGAACAATTCCCATGTGTCTTGCCTGACAAGTTCGTGGCCGGCGGTATTATCGCTAAACTGCCACCTTCTTGGACGGACTTTGCTACCACTCTAAAACATAAGAGACAAGAGTTTAGCGTGGCTGAGCTTATTGGTTCTCTTGATGTTGAGGAGAGGGCGAGAGCAAAAGACACTCGTGGAAAAGGAGTTGAGACTTCTAGTGCCAATATGGTACAAAAGAAGAACTCCAATGCATCACATAATAATAAAAAGAAAAACAAGCAACAGAATGCCACGAAGCCCAAGCAGGCAGCCTCGTTCAAAAAGAAGAACAAAGGAGCTGGTTGCTTTGTTTGCGGGAGTACTGATCATTGGGCAAGCGCTTGTCCAGACCGCAAATTTAAGCAAGAGAAAAAACCAGCTCAAGAGAAGAAAACAGTAAACATGGTTGTTAGCGAGACTGCAGAAGGAACATCGGGGTATGGTAATCTTTTACCTACTGTTCTTTCAGTGTGTCAATCCCCTGAGTGGTGGGCTGATACCGGTGCTAATATTCATGTGTGTGCTGATATTTCTTTATTTTCTTCTTATCAGTGCAAAGGGACTGGAGCCTTGCTGATGGGGAACGGATCACATGCGCGTGTTCTTGGTGTTGGTACAGTCATTCTGAAGTTTACTTCGGGAAAGACGGTGCTATTGAAGAACGTGCAACATGTCCCCTCCATCAAAAAGAATCTAGTTAGTGGCTCTCAATTGTGTCGAGATAGCTACAAAATTGTCTTTGAGTCTAATAAATGTATACTGTCTAAGTATGGAACGTTTGTTGGAAAAGGCTATGACAGCGGAGGCTTGTTCCGCTTATCTTTGCATGATGCGTGTAATAAGTCTGTGAACAATGTTGTTTCGAATGAGTCGTATATTTGGCATTCACGACTTTGTCATATCAATTTTGGTTGTGTCTCGCGGTTAGCAGATTTAAATTTAATCCCGAAATTTGATTTAGTCAAAGGTTCTAAGTGCCAGGTGTGCGTGCAATCTAAGCAACCTCGCAAGCCTCACAAGGCTGCGGAGGCGAGGAATTTGGCACCACTAGACTTAATACATTCCGATTTATGTGAGATGAACGGAATATTGACTAAAGGAGGCAAGCGATATTTTATTACTTTTATCGATGACTCTACTAGATTTTGTTATGTGTATCTCTTAAAATCAAAAGATGAAGCTTTGCATTATTTTAAGACCTACAAAGCTGAAGTTGAAAATCAACTCAAGAGGAAAATTAAACGGTTAAGGTCTGATCGTGGTGGAGAATATTTTTCGGGTGATTTTTCTAATTTTTGTGTGGAACATGGTATTATTCATGAGAGGACACCGCCATACTCACCACAATCCAATGGGGTTGCTGAAAGAAAGAACCGTACTCTAACTGATTTGGTTAACGCCATGTTAGAGACTTCAGGGCTATCTAAGGAATGGTGGGGTGAGGCGATCTTGACGGCGTGTCATGTCCTGAATAAAGTTCCCACAAAGAACAAAGAAATCACACCATTCGAGGAATGGGAAAAGAAGAAATTAAATATCTCCTATTTGCGCACCTGGGGTTGTTTGGCTAAAGTGAATGTGCCAATTAACAAGAAGCGCAAATTAGGACCGAAAACTGTTGATTGTGTTTTCCTTGGGTATGCTTTCCACAGCATTGGATATAGGTTTTTAATTATAAACTCTGGAGTACCGGACATGTTGGTTGGTACAATTATGGAGTCCAGAGATGCTACGTTTTTTGAGGACGAATTTCCCATGAAAGCTACACATGATACGTCTAATGATGAACCAACGATACCCCATGAGCATTTTATTCCGGTAGAACACACTGAGGAATCCCATATACATAATCATGTGGAAAATGACAATGTATCAACTCGAAAGAGTAAGAGACCAAGGATTGCAAAGTCCTTTGGTGATGATTACATTGTATATCTTGTGGATGACACACCAAGTACCATTGGAGAGGCATATTCCTCTCCTGATGCTGACTTTTGGAAGGAAGCAATAAGGAGTGAGATGGATTCTATTATGTCTAATGCAACTTGGGAGGTAGTTGAGCGTCCATATGGGTGTAAGCCCATTGGAAGTAAATGGGTGTTCAAGAAAAAACTTAGGCCTGATGGTACTATTGAAAGGTACAAGGCGAGGCTTGTAATTAAAGGCTATTCACAGAAGGAAGGTGAGGATTTCTTTGATACTTATTCACCTGTGGCTCGATTGACCACAATTCGTGTGCTACTTTCTTTGGCTGCCTCTCATGGTCTACTCGTCCATCAAATGGATGTTAAGACAGCATTCCTAAATGGAGAGCTAGATGAGGAAATTTACATGGAGCAGCCAGCTGGGTTTGTAGCAAACGGTCAAGAAGGCATGGTGTGTAAATTATTGAAATCTTTATATGGCCTAAAACAAGCACCTAAGCAATGGCATGAAAAGTTCGATAGAACTTTGACATCTGCCGGTTTTGTTGTGAACGAAGCAGACAAGTGTGTATACTATCGGTATGGTGGGGGCGTGGGAGTAATTTTATGCCTATATGTTGATAACATTCTAATCTTGGGGACGAGTCTTGATGTGATTAAAGAGACAAAAGACTTTCTGTCTAATAATTTTGAAATGAAAGATTTGGGAGAAGCTGATGTTATTCTTAACATTAAGCTACTGAGAGAAGGCATTGGTGGGATCACACTTGTGCAATCCCACTATGTGGAAAAGGTTTTGAGTCGCTTTGGTTTTAGCGAATGTGAACCTGCTCCAACGCCTTATGATCCTAGTAAGCTATTAAAGAAAAATCGAAGGATAGCTAGGGATCAATTGAGATATTCCCAAATAATTGGTTCACTCATGTATTTAGCTAGCGCTACGAGGCCTGACATCTCATTTGCTGTGAGCAAACTTAGTCGATTTGTTTCAAATCCGGGAGATGATCACTGGCGTGCTCTTGAGAGAGTTTTGCGCTATCTAAAGGGTACTATGAGTTTAGGCATCCATTATACCGGGTACCCAACAGTTCTGGAGGGTTATTGTGATGCAAACTGGATATCTGATGCTGATGAGATATATGCCACAAGTGGATATGTGTTTTCACTTGGAGGTGGTGCTGTTTCATGGAAGTCTTGCAAGCAGACCATCTTAACGAGGTCGACTATGGAAGCAGAACTCACAGCATTAGATACCGCTTCAGTTGAGGCTGAGTGGCTTCGTGAACTCCTTATGGATTTACCGGTGGTTGAAAAACCTGTGCCGGCTATTTCCATGAACTGTGATAATCAGACTGTGATAATTAAGATAAACAGTTCTAAGGATAATATGAAGTCGACAAGGCACATAAAGAGGCGTTTGAAATCTGTCAGGAAATTGAGAAACTCCGGAGTAATAGCGTTGGATTATGTCCATACGTCTAAAAATCTGGCAGATCAATTTACTAAGGGGCTATCACGTAGTGTGATAGATAGTGCATCAAGTGAGATGGGCATGAGACCCACCTAAAGTTTATCATAGTGGTAACCTGTTCTATGTGATCGGAGATCCCGTGAATTAGAATGGTGAAACAAGCTAGTGGTAGACTGAGAGGAAAGACCCTTAATAAGGCTCATTTCAGATGCATATCTTTCCTTACTGTAAGGTAGGTTGGTGTTTACACCTTAATATGTTCCAAGTGGCTTTGTGAAGCAAAGATGTTGTCCTACAGAACATCTTTAGAGGAACATACCTATATGGGTTAACTGCTAGTCACAGTTTATGAGATCTGGGTGGTTTCTAGATACCCATGAAAGGCTATGGAGTTTGACTTATATGCTCCAACCAGAGGGGATGCGTTCAGCAATCTAGTACTGGTAAAGAGTTTAGATGAAACTCATTCCACGCAAAACTGCCAATTCAAGGCCTAGTCCATTGTGCAGTTGTGGTCAAGTGTAGTCTAAGTTCTAGGTGGATGTTCAACTTAACAGTCTCCATCGAAACACCAGTATATCAAACGTTTGAGATGATGAGAGCTTTTTAGTGTGACTTAGCATTTGGTGGGGATTGTTGGATTAATGTGGGCTTGGCCCAAATTAATATTCAATAATAGTCAATGCTAATGGCCCACTTTAATGCTATGGTGTACTAATTATTTAGTACCATATTGGAAGTTCAAAGGACAAATCAATCAACTTAAATAGGTGGACCATTGGTGCATCTATTGAGAAGTTGAGAAAAGGATGAAGGACTGCCACACGCGCGCGCGCGCCGCCGCCGCCGCCGGCCGGGCCGGGCCGTGGCCGTGGCCGTGGCTCGTGGCTCGTGGCTCGTGGCTCGTGGCTCGTGGTAGATCGGACCTTGGTCCGAATATTCCTTTCAAACGGTTGCGCATTTTGCCTGGAGCGATGACCGTCATAATAACCGTCCGTTTCCTGTCTTATGGCTAGTAACGGACGTCAGTTACTGTCGTCAGTTTCCAGTTCTAATGCGCGACCGTTTCTGTCCGTTGTTCTTCTCCCTCCTTCTGACCGCCTATAAGAATGGAGAGGGAGGGCTCTTCCAGGTACGCGAATCATCTCACGCGAATTGCAAACAACACATTCCCGTCCCATCTTCTGCGAGCACAGAGAGAGTGGGAGAGCAGGCCTCCGAAATCACCGACCGCAGAGATACACTTGCACGGGTGTGCGGGCGATCAGATTTTTGGGGAGCGTCTTCGCGACTGCTCGCGTGATCTGTTTGTCCAGCTTGCTGTTCGTCGCCTTCCCGAGTTGACGCGTACTGCTGTTCTTCTTCCCGGCGACCGTTCGAGGGACTGCACAGCGTACATCTTCCTGCACCGACTTCGTACGGCTACATCGAACAAACACACGAGATGTCTCGTGTGAATGGAGCCACTGATGCCTTGAGCATCGGTCCCTCCGCTGGGTACACTCTGTTCTTCGTATTTGTGCATGTTTCATTGTTGTTTACTGCTTATGCGAGTAGTTATACACACATGCACATACATGTCATCACATATATCGCACTGTTTTTCTGGATTAAATTAAAACTAAAAATGCCTAACTTTCTAACAGATATACTCCCTCCATTCTAAAATAGTAGTCGTTTTAACTCTAAATTTTATGTCCACGTTCATATAGATGGTTATATATATATATATATATATATATATATATATATATATATATATATATATATAGAGAGAGAGAGAGAGAGAGAGAACATACATTAATTATTGTGTGAATTCGGTAAAAAGTGAATTTTAATTTGGGACGGAGGGAGTATTGAGTAAGGCAAAGGATGACAACAATTCAATTGGTGACTCCGTAGCTTGAAATAAAATCTCGAGACATGACACATCAGTCACCATATATGACAGGATGTTGGGATGCATGCCTACTGGTATATTACTCCCTACGGTCAAACTTCATGTATGACAGGATTTTAGGATGCATGTCTAGTGGTACACGAGTTACTCCCTACAATCACAACTGATAATATTTTGGACAGCTAATTACACCTGTAATTAGCTACAATTTCTGTCGAATACATCAATTATATCTGACTGGCGGTAGTATAATGGTAAACGAGCAAGACGCTTAGGGCTGCCCATATTTAGATATTGATCAAAACTGAGTAACAATTCTTGCCTGCAAATAAAAAGCAGATATAGGAAACTAAACATGACTGTACTGCACCAAACATCTCAACCTTTTGGACCCAAAACACAAGCTTAGGCCCTATTTGGATCAATGTAGCTAATAGTTAATTGCTAACAATTAGGACCTGTTTGAGAATGCAGTTTTAAAATACTGTAGTTTTGAGATACCATAGTTTACAATTGTACATGACAAAAATACTACGGTATTGCTTTACCATAGTAAAACTACAGTATTGCTCAAAACCGAGATCTGTTTGGTTCTATTGGAAAAACAAAGTATATGTAGAGAGAAGAGAAGAAAACCGAGGTCATGAGTGGAGTTTCAAAACTCCAAAAATACCACAGTTTTGGGTAAACCATGGTATTTAAAACTGAGTTTTGACTATACAAACCAAACACCTTTTGAGCTCAAATACTATAGTATCATCAAATACCATAATATTGTTTCAAAATTGCAAAAATACTACGATTCCAAACAGGGCCTTAGCCCCTTTGGATCCGAACAGGTCTAGCTAATAGTCCAATTAATTGCTAGATAATATCCAACTAACAACTATCTTACTACTCACTCTGTCACTGTAATTATATTCCTAGCACAAAAAAATGTCTACAAATAAATCAATCTCTAGAATGATCCACCAGCCCATTTAATTTTCTCCGAGTTCTCTCATATTTACTAGCATTCTATAATTCCCCGATCTAGGCTTGAGTTTCTGCAGCTGCATGGGTGTAGTAAATGCTATAATTACCGTGTAACTGGAATAATCAACGATAAATGTGCAACTATTCCAATTAATGAAGAGTAATATAACATTTTCTCTGTCATACTAATTTGCTCTAAACTTCGTAGAAAATAGAAATATACTATTTATTTAGGGACTGAGAGAGTAGTCAGACAGCTACAATAGTTAGCTAGCTAACATTAGCTATGATCTATTAGCTGGCTAGCTAATTATTAGCAGCTAATGGATCCCAAGCAGGCTTTAGCACCGAATGTCATTTTCCCACACCAACTAGTGTAGCTCTTCAGACAGAGCTACCTGCAGCAAACCAAGCTGACTACACATAAGAAATGTTATGCACTTACAGTTTGGAGTGTTTGTGCTTTTGGCTCAGATCAGATGCATTTGAATCTTGTAGGCTTAAAGCTTGGTCCACCTAAGACGCTCTACTAAAACTAAATGCTTTTTTTTTTTCCAACGAACAACTACAGCATTTCGTCCATCACTTAATCAGAGGAGCCATATCAATGCAAAGTAGCATACCTCTAGATCAGAACTCAGAAGTAGACGGCCATCTGGACACCCTTCTCCACGAATCCGCACTTGGCATAGTAGGCACGCAGCTCGGGGGTGCAGTCGAGGATGACCTTGTAGCAGCCGGCGTCCCTGGAGATCTCCACGAGGCGGCGCACGATGCGGAGCCCCAGACCCCTGCCGCGCGCGGCGGCATCGACCACCACGTCCTCCACGTGCCCCACCTTGCCGCAGCCTCGCAGGAACTTACGCTCCACGAAGAGGCACCCTGTCGCGAGGATCCGCCGGTCCGAGGCGGAGGGGTCCTCGGCCACGAGGATGATGTGGTCGTCGCCCTGCGCCGCGAGCTCGGCGAAGCGCGTGGCGAACTCGGATGTGGTGAGGTCCGGGCAGGGGGAGAGCTGGGAGAGAAGGGCGACGAAGCCCCTCTCGTGGTCGGAACACTCTAGGCGACGGATGTGGATGGTGTCGATAGTTTCTTCGGCGGCGGCGGGTTCCGGCGACGTGGATGCCATTTGGGTCGGCGGCACCGGGCACAGGGTGCGTTGATTCAGATGTGAAAAATGTGAAAAAGTCGTTGAGCTAATCACACCTATACTATGACGAAGAATTAATTTGAACGACTTACATATATCATTACATTAATAAATTAATTATATATAACATTGTTAATTTAGAACAACTTCGTTTTTAAGTTTTTTAATTTTCAGTAAAAATTGATAAAGTATAGAGCTCAGATATTTGTTGGCAAGATATATTAGAAATTCTTTAGACTTATATATTTGTTAAGATTTTTTCTAGATTATGTACAGGTGGCACTTATTCGTGGTTTATGTGTGTCTATATAAGTTAAGTATCCCATTTTAATATGATGTAACACAACAAATGTTCTATCCCACACCCATCTCATCTCACACACATAACACATCTGATAGTATGTGGATTGCGCCATATAATTTTTATTTACTTTATGTATTAATTTTATTATTAAAGAAGTTTTCAGAATAACAAATAATTAATAATAATTTTTCTACGTCCTATCTCTATATTGATCAATTCATATGCGCATATATAATTCTGAGTAGTTGAATCGATCCATACGTGCACATATTTAAAACCATAAAACCGAAGATGTGTTGAATTAATGAGGCTATATATAATTAATTTATTAATGTAATGTTGTATGTGCAAATTAGTTCCCTGTGGAAAAGTTAAAGTTGTTTGGTTAAACCTGCTGTGAAACTGTAGATTTAATATAAATTATTTGTAATGCTCCCAATGTCTTGATATATTGTTTGTATGCAAAATAATCATAATGATTTTATCTCTGCATATAAAATAAAATATTAGATATATAAATAAGTGTATTATTCATCGTAAAAGACTTGTCATCTATATAACTATACTATATCGCTCGTTACATTCAATAAATATACTCGTTGGAAGAAGACTACTTTGGCAACATTTATTGATATTGAGCTTATTCACTGCAGGTTAGTATGTAGCACACATGCAAACATAAAAATTGAATAAACTTTTCTCTCTCTATATATATATATAGGATCAGGGCGTAAAAGTCACACACAATTTAGAATAGTTGTTGTGTATCTCGTTTCGCACAAGGTTGTCGTAAAACACATAAAAATATCGTAAATTGGCGTAAAACGCATCAAGAATTTCGTAAATTGACGTAAAATACATCAAGTATTTTGAGATAATTGTAACATAAAACAGAACTAAATGTGTCGTAATTTTTGTTGGAGTATTTTGTGTAAATGTTATCATTCTCTACAACCTTAATAGCAATCTTGTATAACAGATGTCAGAGTTGCATAACGTCGTGGAATGGAAGATTTTGTGTAACTATCAAAATTAAACCCCAATAGTTTCATCCATCACTGTGGGTACACCTCCAGCATTTGAGATGACTTCTAATGGGAATTCTAGATCTTCTTCCACCTTTTTCTCTGGCTTAGCTGCAATCTAGAAAAAAACAAAATATCTTATGCAAGAGAAGCCTTGATCTGGTGACTAATTAAGCATGCAGTTAATGTAGCTTGGACACTAGTAAACTAGACAAAAATAATAATACTTGTGACACAAGAATCAGTTGACTATTGGAAATTCACATAAAACTGGTCCAAGGTGGACAGAAGCTACCAATATTTTTGTTTTAGGACAAGATATTACTCATTGTATATGTTAATGCATGGTGTTGCAATCTTGTGCAGGTATGACATGTGCAATGACTGAGCAGGTTATAGCCTAAACTTAGTATAATCTAGTGACACAAGCTTCAACTCAACTTAACTCGTTGGTAACATCATAATATAGTGAGTAGTGACACCAGATACACTGTCTAAACTATAGAAAAGTGCATAATAAAATGAACAGACTACATAAGACAATACAACAACCCATAATGCCCCTTAGCATTCGATCCATGAATTTAGATTATCTCTTGGGTGAAACTTCTGGATTCAGGGGACATGGATTGATAATACCAGACATAAAAAATAAATAGTGAATTTATGGTCCTGCTCTCCTCGGTTTTTCCTCCATTCTCCCCACTCTTTGCCAACATTTTACCATCTATGTTCAAGCCCTCACCATCCCCTGACGAATGTAAATCTGAATATATTCCTCACTAACCACCTCATTGCTGTCGAGCAAAAGGATGAAAGTAAGCACCACGAGAATCCCAAGAAGGAGGTGTTATTGCTAGAAGAGCAGTGTAGGTCCAGCCAATATCCACAATCCTGAGCACAAGGCCATCTGGTAGGGGTCTTCCCGGCTGAATTGAGGTCGAGCACGAGGCGCTTGGAGACATGGCCGCAGTAAGAGCACATGAACTTACCACCGCCAGGCTTCTGGTCCCTGTAGGGGTTGCTGCAGTTGCGGCAGCGCCGTGTTGCGGTCTTGCGGAGCTCAAGAGCATGGGCCCGGCGCTCCTTGCGGAGGCGCGCGGAGCGGCGGGAGCGCCAGAGGGAGAGGCGCGGAAGGAGGATCTCGTACCAGAAGAGGGTGAGGAGGAGTGAAAGGGAAATTGGGTTAACCATTCCCAATAATCGATTTTGGTGATTGACATACAACACAAACCACATGGACTAACTAGTTTGTCTAGATATCATTTATCTCAGGTGCATAAGGTTCAACACAAACGAAGAAAGAATTTCAGTTAGGGACTCAATCAAAAAATTGGAGCAAGACATAGAGTGTGCTGATTTTTGGCGCATCGGACAGTGTTCGGTGTGGCAGGCCAGGCGCCCTTCGAACAGGCCACTCTCGGGAATTCAGAGGAGCGCTCCGCTATAATTCACCGGAGCAACAGCTCCCTGCGCGCCAACGGTCGACTGCAAAACGCTACAGTGCGGAACAGTGTTGCGATAGAAATCAAAGCGAAGAAGTCAGAGGTCACCGGACTGTCCGGTGCAGCAAAAAGACAAACACCTCCAACGGTCAACAGCTCCAAACCCTAACGGTTGCGCTGATGTGGCACACACCAGACAATGAACAGTGACTGTCTGGTGCGCCACCGGACTGTTCGGTGCGCCCATCGCCAGCAGCCTTTGCCAACGGCTAGGAAGTGGTTGGGGGCTATAAATACCCCCAACCACCTCATTCATTGGCATCCAAGTTTTCAGAAGTTCACATTCAATACAAGAGCTATAACATTCACTCCAAGACACAATTCCAAAGTTCAAATCCTATCCAAGTCCCAAATTCATCTCAACCACTTAGTGACTTGAGAGAGAGAGTTTTTGTGTTCATTTGCGCTCTTGTCGCTTGGATTGCCTTTCTTCCTTCCTCACTCTTCTTCTAAGTGCTTGTAAAGCTAAGCAAGAGACACCAAGTGTGTGGTGGTCCTTGTGGGGTCTTAGTGACCCGTGTGATTAAAGAAAAGGCTCACTCGGTCTAAGTGACCGTTTGAGATAGAGGGAAAGGGTTGAAATAGATCCGGCCTTTGTGGCCTCCCCAACGGGGACTAGGTTCTTTGGAACCGAACCTCAGTAAAACAAATCACCGTGTCTACTCGCTTTGATTCTCGCTTGATTTGTTTGCCCTCTTTCCTCTCTCTAACTTTTCCTTGCTAGTATTAATTTGAGTTTGCTCCCATACATCATCTGCATCCTTTGAGCAACTCTTAACAAGAGAAACATTCTTTTGGACTTGAACTTAATTCTAACGCTAACCCCGGACCTAGTGTGTGTTTAAAATTTTAGGTTTCGCCTATTCACCCCCCCTCTAGGCGACTTTCAATTGGTATTAGAGCCAGTGCTTTATTAAGAGTCTAACCAACTCGAAGTGATATCTGGAGATCACGTTAAGAGGGAGGTCATGACCAGCGACAAGCCCGCAGGCTCTGAAAGGGAAATGTGCCCTTGGGCCATTTCTATAAGTATTTTGGTGATTAGATGTCCAACACATATTGAGTGAGTTCTTATGTACCAAATGAGTGAGAGGTGTGAAATCAAGAACAAGGTATGTTTCTAGACTCAGTAAATTGTTTTTGAACACTAACTTGGTTATCTAAGTGCTAGAAAAAGGGCCAAGAAAAGAAGCTTTGAATTGGAGAAAAGTTGGCAAAGTTCAGCCAACACTAGCTTTTCTATGATTGTTTTGTTCACAAGAACTCGCTTCATAGCTACTTGGTCACACTAACGCTTCGATAATCAAGTTTGTGGCTATTTAGTGTTTGATTTTACAGGATCACCTATTCACCCCCCTCTAGGTGCTCTCATGCTCGGGGAAGACTCTCTCAAGAGAGTCCGGCAACAAGTATAAGGAGGAATCATTTTCCTCCATCAAGTCACATCGGAGGGGTGACAAGAAGAAGAAGATGATGAAGAAAGTGGTCTACTATGAGACTGGCTCTTCGTCACCCTCCACGTCCGGCACCAAGTCGTCCACTACTTCTAAGCGCCATGAGCGCAAGAAGTATAGTAAGATGCCCCTATGCTATCCCCATATTTCAAAGCGCGCTCCATTACTTTCCGTTCCCATAGGAAAACTATCATATTTTGATGGTGAAGATTATTGCATGTGGAGTGATAAAATGAGGCACCATCTAATCTTACTCCACGAAAGTATTTGGGATATTGTTGAGTTTGGAGCGCAGACACCTCAAGTAGGGGACGAGGACTACGACTCGGACGAGGCCGCCAAAATTAGACACTTTAACTCTCAAACAACTTCTATACTCCTCGCCTCTTTATGTCAAGAGGAGTATAATGAAGTGCAAGGGTTAAATAACGCCAAATAAATTTGGGACGTCCTCAAAACGGCGCACGAAGGGGACGAGGTGACCAAAATCACCAAGCGCGAGACGATCGAGGGTGAGCTTGGTCGATTCGTCCTCAACAAAGGGGAAGAGTCGCAAGACATGTACAACCAGCTCAAGACAATGGTGAACCAAGTGCGCAACCTCGGGAGCACCAAATGGGATGACCATGAAATGGTCAAGATTATTCTAAGATCCCTTATTTTTCACAATCGTACGCAAGTACAATTAATACGTGGGGATCCTAGATATAAACAGATGTCTCCTGAGGAGGTTATTGGCAAGTTTGTGAGCTTTGAACTAATGATCAAAGACTCCAAACATATTGTCAACTTGGAGCAAGACGCCACCTCTACACCCGAGGTGCAACCTGTCACCTTCAAAGCGACGGAAGAAAACAAGGAGGAGTCTATGCCAAGTAGGCGTCCAATCGACGCCTCCAAGCTCGACAACGAGGAAATGGTGCTCATCATCAAGAGCTTTCACCAAATCCTCAAGCAAAGGAGGGGGAATGACTACAAGCCCCGCTCCAAAAGGGTGTGCTACCGTTGTGGTAAGTCCGGTCACTTTATCGCTAAATGTCCATATTCTAGTGAAAGTGACAGGGACAAAGACAAGAAGAGGAAGAAGAAGGAGAAAAAGAGATACTACAAGAAGAAGGGCGGCGAGGCGCATATGGGGCACGAGTGGGACTCGGACGAGAGCTCCACCGAATCCTCCTCTGACGAGGACGCCGCTAACATCGCCATCAACAAGGGCCTCCTCTTCCCCAATGTCGGCCACAAGTGTCTCATGGCTAAGGACGGCAAAAAGAAGAAGGTACACTCTAGAGCCACACCTAAATATACTACATCTAGTGATGATGGTAGCTCTAGCGATAATGAAGATGATTTAATTTTTCCCTTTGCCAACCTTAGCATGGACCAAAAGAAAAAAAATAAATGAATTAATTGAAACCATTAACAAGAAGGATGATCTCTTGGAATGCCAAGAGGACTTGCTCGTTAAGGAAAACAAAAAATTGTTAAATTGAAGAATGCTTATGCTCTAGAAGTAGAAAAGTGTGAAAACTTAACTAGAGAGCTTAGTGTTGGGGACTTGTTCTCAAATGCTAAGAATTAAGAACAAGGCAACACAGAAAATGTTAAATATTAAAGCCCTTCGTCCTCCATAACATTATATCCCTTCGGAATATAATGCATTTCGGACGAAGGTTACGAAGAACGTACCTTCGTAAACATAATAATGAGAGACGAAATATTCGCATAAATAATGATGTATAAAATAAACATTTGAATGTTAACATAGAACCATTTTCATTTCCATTAATATGAACGAATATAAATGATTTCAAATTACAAATGTACCTTCGGTCCTGAGGGAAGTAATAACACAGGTGTGATGCGAAGGCAAAAAGCAGGTTCGCGTGAACAGTACAGAGGTACTGTTCATCTATTTATAGGCACAGGTCGCAGCTTGTGACAAATTACAATTATGCCCCTTACAAAAGTTTATAACATTGACTCAGACCTATATGCATAAAAAGGTCATTTTATCTCTATGTCGGTTTGTAACGCCGAAGCTCCATGAAAAAGGGACCTTCGGCCGTCTCCTGGAGACGAGTTCAGCCGAAGCTGCTTCTTCGTGTAAGACCTTCGGCAGACCGAAGCACGACCCCAACAGTAGCCCCTTTCGCGGTGCTAGATCGTTTTTCGTAACGAGCTTGACCCGTGAAGAAAGCTTCTTCAGCTTCGGGAAGCCGAAGGTCCAAAAAACACCTTCCCTGAGCTCGTTGCGGGGAAACGATCCAACTTCCGAGCGCGTGCCAGGCCTTCTGCAGAGTTACTGTTTGACCCTTGCGGTCCACTGCTCAGCGAGTACGAATGACGGCCCGCGTGGTGTAAAAATCCTGCCGCTTCGCCTTCTTACCTGCAGCACTATATAAACAAACGGGTAGGTGTGAAGTTACCACAGCATTCATTGCTATTTGCACTGTTTTGCTGCCAAAATTTTCCACCATAGCCGAAGCTGAAGTCTCAGAAACGAACGAAGGTCCATTTCAACGTCTGCTTCGTCAGAAAGAAGAGCTTCGGAGAAAAGAAAAAGGAAAAAAGTTTCTGACTCCCCCAAACTCAGAATTAAATGGCGAGAGTACGATCTACTGCCAAAGTTGTGCGTGAGGGGGACGAAGCCGAAGGTTCAGACACTGTGCCCATCTCCGAAGCGATGCAGCGCTCCGGCCTGGTGACCGCGGAAGAAGCTCCTGCTGCCGAAGCAAACCCGGCAGCTGCGGAAGAAGAAGGGGACATAGAAGAAACCGACTCCGAAGACGACTACCACATTGCCACGCCCAGCAAACCCAGCCACCTGGATTTTGGGAAATCAACTGTTTCAAAAGCTGATCTTTCGAAGATGGTGAAAGCAGGTTATTTCAATGAAGATCAGAAGAAGCTACTCCGCTTCGGGGGAGAAGAAACCATCCCGAAGCCAGGGAAGGATGAGATTGTTGTTTTCAAGAGCTTTTTGAAGGCTGGGCTTAGATTCCCTCTTCACAATATTATTGCAGAGATACTGAAGAAGTTTGGTATCTATTTTCATCAATTGACTCCTAACGCCATCGTTAGGCTCAATGTTTATATCTGGGCTCTCCGAAGCCAAGCTGTGGAACCTTTTGCTGACAGCTTCTGCCGAGTTCACGAATTACACTATCAAACGAAGGCCAGGAAAGATGGGCTACATGATAATTTCGGTTGTTATAATTTTGCTTACCGGAAGACAACAAAATGTCCTGTCATCAGCTACCGGAGCAAATGGCCAGCTGGTTGGAAATCCGAGTGGTTTTATGTAAAAGTTGACGAAGACAAAGAAAAATTGGTACAAAGCCCTCTGGAGTTAATCTTCGGAGAGACAAGGCCACGATGTCGCATTGGCGATCTAGAAGGTCCCACCTGGGCTGCTCTGGGTGAATTTGAAATTATTTCAAAACATATTGGCACCAGGGATCTAGTTCAGGAGTTCTTGGCATTCAAAGTTTTCCCTACTCTAAGAGAGTGGGACATGCCGAAGCTGGAGGGAGAGAAGAAGAAGGGTGAGCTCGTCCGGCTTCCCTATCACTTCAAGTTTAAAAAGTACTTCAAAAAACCCTGCAAAGAGTGGTTAGAAACAATTGAGGTGATGTGCAATGAGATCCTGGGGAATTACTCCAAAAAAGAGGATCAATTAATGACAGCAGCCTTCGGTGCCCGACCGAAGCGAAGACTGAACCGAGTACTTGATGCCCTGGGCTTCGAGTATTCAGACTACGAGCAGTTGAACAAGGGTGCCGAGGGCCACAAAAGAAAAAGAGTAGCCGAAACTCTGATCAGGGATGAAGAAGGACCAGCAAAGAAAAAGAAAATTATCAAGAAAAGAACAATATCCACTCCGAAGCGCAAATCACCCGAAGAGGAGGGGTCCCCCACACCGCCTTCTACCAGCGACGTGGAGGAAATTTTAAAGGTAATGACTGAACCCATGCCCACGAAGCTAAGTCCACTAGGGCTCCAACTGACGAAGCTTTTTCAAAAGGTGGACGAGCCGGATCAGACGAAGACAAGCAAACCCAAGCGGCAAAGAATCATTGCGGTAACTGAAGTTATCGATAAGACGCCGCCAAGGGCGTCAATCCAAAAAAACGGCAGCTGCCGAAGGTACAGCAATCGTCGAAGGCGTAGCTTCGGAGGTCGCGGCTACCGAAGCCGCTACAGCCGAAGATACAAACTTAGAAACCACGATTGAGGATATCAACAAGATTTTGGAAGACATGGCTGCGGAAGAAGCTGGTGCTACTACTGAAAAAACCATGGCCACAGTGCCTGAGAAAGGAAAAGAAATAGCCGAAGACCCTTCGGACGACGAAGCCTACTCTTTCCAGAACTTAGTTGGGCAAAAACTGACGAAGGACGAAATAGAAGAACTTAAAGACTACGCCAAGTCTTGCGGCTACAAGTCGGGTGCCCTCCTATTTGGAGGTGTAGATGATGAAAAACTAGGCTGTATTCGAGACCAGACTGGAGCTAAGGTAATCGGTACTCTATCGAAGAGTATCGGTTTTCCGAAGCTAGAGACAGACATCAGCCGCTACCGACGACAACATATCGTCGGCAGCTTGTTTTATTCTAACTTCAAGGTAAACAACCTTTTTCTCTGGTTTTTATTGCCGTTAACAATGAAAATATTACTTAACATAAGTTGTTTCTGTACAGAGCATGCTACTGAGCAAAGCTCTGAAGATGCAACAAGACTTGGAGGACAAAAAGCACGAAGCTATCATTGAAAACTTGGAAAGCAAAATAAAAGAGCAATCTGCCATCATTGAAAAGAAAGACTTCGAGCTCCAATCGACCGAAGGCTTGCTGGCTGAAACTGAGGCTAAAATATTAGAGTTAAATTCGAAGCTTATCAATCAATCAAAACAATTTGATCAGGAGAAGCTAGAACTGAATTCGAAGCTTAAAGCCGAAGTCCAGACCAGCTCAGAGTTGAAGAAAGCATTAACAAGCCTTCAAGACAAATGCTTGAACTTTGGCAATAATTGTATTGGACGATTAAAGAAGATATTTTACTCTGTTGGAGCCAGCAGCGGGAAATTTAACCCTTCGGCGGAAAATTTACCCCAGGCCTTCGATCATATTGAAGCTGAAATCGAAGAGCTTGACGAAGTTATAGCCGGGCACGGCGACTTCTGTGCCTGGGTAGCTTCTCGGGGTACCGCTGCTGCATTTCTGAAGGCCGGCTGCGAACATGGAAAAGTTGTCAACAGGCCCAACTTCACCTTATCTTCATCAATCCTGGATGATATGCCCGACCTCGCCCGAAGTATCTCCAATAGATTTATAAAAATGGTATGGACAAAGGGCGGGCGAGAGAAAGCTGGAGACGAAGCCCGAAGTCATCTTGAACCAGTAAGAAATGACATTTCGTGCTTACCTTTTCCTTTGGGCTTGATTTTTACTTACGATTCCTTGATTCATGTAGGATGACGAAGGTGAAGATGATGCCTAAGATATGTCGCCGAAGCTGTCGTCGAAGCTGAAGCTTAATGAAGACTAGTAGAAGTGTGCTATAGAAAAACTCAGGATAATTTTGTAACAACTCTTGTAAATAGAATTAAACTGTTATTCAAGGAACTTTGTACATACCTTGTAATATATTCTTACTCTTCGATTGAGGCGCTTTGATGTGTACGAAATCAGTATTTTGAGCCGAAGGCGAAAAAAAACACCTTCCCTTCTTTTCGTACACAACGAAGCATAAAAGGCCGCTTCCTCTTTTTGCCGAAGCTTTTCTTTACATAACAAAAAAGACTACTACTCTTGTCTGCCGAAGCTTTTCTTTACATAACAAAACATAAAAGACTACTACTCTTGTACACAACGATTCATAAAAAACCAATTCTCCCTTATGCCGAAACTATTCTTTTACACAACGATTCATAAAAAATCACTTCTTCGAAACCTTTCTTTTACATAACGAATCATAACAAACCATTTATCCGAAACTCTTCTCTGTGCCGAAGCAACCATTTAGGAACACAAATGCTATGAATGAATGCTTATGCATGCAAATGCCATGATGTAATGTGCAAATGAATGTCCGAAGCGTATGTCCGAAGCCACACTCATCCATCATTTTCTTAGGAGCAAACACACATCAGCTCTGCATTCCCTTAGGAACGACTTTGGAGCATCTTTGCCTTTTACTTAGGCAGTATCAGCGCTGACTTTTCGCTGTAAGCTCTGCATCCCCTTAGGGACGTCTTTGGAGCTTCTTCGTCTTTTACTTAGACGGTATAAGCTCTGCATTCCCTTGGGAACGACTTTGGAGCTTCTTCGCCTTTTACTTTCGGCGGAATCAGCGTTGACTTTTCGCTGTAAGCTCTGCATCCCCTTAGGGACGTCTTTGGAGCTTCTTCTCTTTTTCAGTTTCGGCACTCGATGGTGCGCTCTCAGATTTTACATTTACATTCTTTGGGGGATTTTACTCTTATAAAACTAAAAAGGAAAATTACATATGATGGCCCCATTAAAAACCTTTCTCCCCCTTTAGAAAGGAAAAGGGTGCCATGAAAAAGAAAAGAAAAGACAAAATTACATCGAGTTATACATAAAACCGCCGAAGCTCATCCGCATTCCAAGATCTTGGAATTTCATTGCCATCCATATCCTTCAGTCTGTACGAACCAGGCCTTGACGAAGATGCTACTAAGAAAGGCCCTTCCCATTTCAGTTGCAATTTGCCCACTGTATCCGGATTGGCCACTCTCCGAAGCACCAAGTGTCCTGGCTCAATATTTTTTAGCCGGACCTTTCTATCTCGCCATTTAACTGTTTCAGCCTGGTACTTATTAATATTCTCCACGGCTTGAAGCCTGATCCCTTCTAAGGCATCTTTTTCCACGAGACAAGTATCTTCGGGACCTGAATCGGCCGAAGCTACCACTCTTATTGATCCAGCTTTTGCTTCTTCCGGAGTTATTGCTTCGTCACCAAATAACAACTTAAATGGGGTAAAGCCTGTAGACCTTGATGTTGTTGTGTTATGGCTCCACACCACTTTGGTCAGCTGATCTGGCCACTTTCCCCTTGGTTGATTAAAGATTAGCTTCATTATTCCTGTCATTATGATGCCGTTGGCCCTTTCAACAAGCCCATTCGACTCCGGGTGCCTGACTGACGCAAAGTGGATCTTCGTGCCAATTTGATCACAAAAATTTCTGAAATCTTCGGAATCAAACTGTGTTCCATTATCTACAGTTATAGCCTTCGGCACTCCGAAGCGACAGACAATATTCTGCCAGAAAAATTTTTGGACAGTGGCCGAAGTTATTGTAGCTAATGGCTTCGCCTCAATCCACTTGGAAAAATATTCCACAGCAACTACAACATATTTCAGATTGCCTTGAGCCGGTGGTAATGGACCCAGTAAATCGAGGCCCCACCTTTGCAATGGCCAGATGGGTTGTATCAGCTGTGTCAAAGACGAAGGTTGTTTTTGATCTCTTGCACATTTTTGACAACCTTCGCACTTTTGAACTAACTCCGCTGCATCCGAAGCTGCCTTCGGCCAATAAAATCCTTGGCGAAACACTTTTCCAAGTAACGGCCTGGATCCAATGTGGGACCCACACAGGCCTGCATGTATCTCCTTCATCAACTCTATACCTTCGGCCCTAGACAAGCACTTGAGCAGCGGGGCACAAACTCCATGCTTGTATAACTCCCCTTCTATCATGACATAGGGACGAGCTCTTGCCTCTATCCTTTTATTATAAGCTTCGTCATCTGATAAGAAGTTACCCTGAAGGTAAGAGATTATTTCAGTTCTCCAATCTTCACTGTACACAGGAGAAATGTTAAGGACTGCTCTTTCAAGTAGCTCCACTGAAGGTGCCTTTATTGTTTCAAAGAATACATCCGAAGGTAGCGGCAGCCCCTGTGCTGCAGACTTGGCTAACAAATCAGCATGTTCATTTTGTCCTCGAGGGATATTCTTAACAGAAAATCCTTCGAAGGAAGCTTCGATCCTTCGGACTGTGTCTAGGTATTTTTCAAGCTTCGGGTCTTTAGCCTTGCAGCTTTTGTCAATATGACCCGAAACAATCTGAGAATCAGTTTTAAGGATCGCCCTTCTGATCCCCATTGCCTTTAGTTTCCGAAGACCCAGGAGCAAGGCTTCGTACTCAGCAATATTATTTGTGCAGCTGAAGTCCAGTCTTGCTGCATAGCAAGTTTTAACCTTGGATGGTGAAACCAAAACAGCAGCTGCACCTGCTCCGAAGGTTCCCCAGGAGCCATCACAAAACACTGTCCATGCTTCGGCATCTTTATTCGCTTCTTCGCCCTGAGCCCCTGGCGTCCAGTCGGCAATAAAATCTGCCAATGCTTGAGACTGGATTGAGGATCTATGCACATAATCGATGTAAAATTCATTGAGCTCCGCAGCCCACTTTCCAATCCAGCCAGTAGCTTCTCTGTTTCTCATGATATCCTTCAACGGCTGCGAAGAAGGAACAATGATATTGTATGCCTGAAAATAATGCCGAAGCTTCCTTGATGCCATTAAAACAGCATACAACACCTTCTCCAGCTCTGTATAATTTTTCTTTGAGACATTAAGGACCTCAGATACAAAATATACTGGGACCTGCTTCTTGACTTGTCCATCAAACTTCTCCTGAACAAGTGCCGCACTTACTGCTGAGTGCGAAGCTGCCACATACAACAACAGAGGAGCCCCTGGCGTTGGTGGTGTTAATGTTGTGAGATCTATTAAGTATTGCTTGAGCTCTTCGAAGGCTTTTTGTTGACTCGGGCCCCATTGAAAGACTTCAGCTGACTTCAGCACCTCGAAGAATGGTAAGTTTCTTTCTGCTGATCTGGAAATAAATCTGTTGAGGGATGCCAGCCTTCCTGTCAATCTTTGGGCCCCCTTTCTTGTGGTTGGTGGCTCCATTCGAAGTATAGCTTCAATTTTATTTGGGTTAGCTTCGATTCCCTTTGTTGAAACTAAGCATCCAAGAAATTTACCCTTCTTCACCCCGAAGACACATTTTTCTGGGTTCAGCTTCAGACCAGCTTGTCTGAAGCTAGCGAAGGTCTCCTGCAGATCAGCAATATGATTTTCTTGCTTCGTGCTTTTTACGATGATGTCATCGACATAAGTCAACACATTTCTGCCTATCTGAGATTGGAGAACCTTCGCCGTCATTCTGCTGAAACTGCCTCCAGCATTCTTGAGCCCCTCAGGCATCCGAAGATAGCAATATGTACCACTTGGGGTGATGAAACTAGTCTTCGGCTCATCTTCCTTCTTCATCCAGATTTGATGATAACCCGAGTAGCAGTCCAGGAGACTCATGAGCTCCGAAGAAGCTGCTGCATCAACTAAAGAGTCTATCCTTGGTAGCGGGAATTCATCCTTCGGACAAGCCTTGTTGAGATCTGTGAAATCAATACACATTCTCCACTTGCCATTGGCCTTCTTCACCATAACAGTGTTAGCTAACCACTCTGGGTACTTCACTTCTCTGATAACTCCTGCACTGAGGAGCCTTTTCACTTCATTGCGAGCCCCTTCGGCCTTGTCATCAGACATTTTCCGAAGCCTCTGCTTGCGGGGTCTGAAGGAAGGATCAACATTAAGCGAATGTTCTATAACATCCCGATTGACTCCGCAAAGATCATTGGCTGACCATGCAAAAACATCTTTGTTGTTGAATAAAAACCTTATCAAGGTTTTCTCCTGATCTTCAGATAATTGCGAGCCCAACAACACCTTCTGTTCTGCTACATCTTCACACAATAACATAGGCTTCGGCTGATCCGCTGAAGCTGCCTTCTCCCTCCTGAACTTGTACTGTTCACAAGCTTCAGCTCCATCTATATTATGGATTGCCTTAGAGTCAGTCCAGCTTCCTTCGGCCCTTCTAGCAGCTTCCTGGCTTCCATGAATAGCAATAGGCCCTTGGTCCGAAGGTATCTTCATGCAGAGATAAGCTGGGTGAAGAATTGCTTCGAAGGCATTAAGAGTACCTCGGCCAATGATAGCATTGTAAGGATACTCCATGTCAACAATATCAAACACAATTTGCTCAGTTCTTGTGTTGTTAACAAATCCGAAGGTTACCGGCATGGTAATCTTCCCAAGTGCTACAATCTGCCGCCCTCCGAAGCCACAAAGGGGGTGTGTAGCATCATGAATCTTGTCTTCAGGCTCTTGCATTTGTCTGAAGGCTTTAGCAAATATGATGTCAGCTGCACTGCCTGTATCAACTAGGACGTTGTGGACCAGAAATCCTTTGATCACACAAGAGATAACCATGGCATCATTGTGAGGATAATCCTTAAGCTGAAGGTCTTCCTGAGAGAAGGTAATTGGAATATGAGACCATTTTGACTTGATGAAGGGTCCCTGTACTCCAACATGCTGCACCCTTCTCTGAGCCTCCTTCTTCTGCTTCTTGTTAGCCGGCTCTGAGCAAGAACCGCCTGTTATCGGGAGCACCAGCTTCGGAGCCGAAACAGCTCCAGCTTGATTGTTGAACGAAGCCATCAGCTCAGAAAAGTGGAAGTGAGTTCACCGGAAGTGGGCTCTTAACCTTGTGGTCGTGGGTTCGAGCCCCACGGTGGGCGCCAATGTTGGGGACTTGTTCTCAAATGCTAAGAATTAAGAACAAGGCAACACAGAAAATGTTAAATATTAAAGCCCTTCGTCCTCCATAACATTATATCCCTTCGGAATATAATGCATTTCGGACGAAGGTTACGAAGAACGTACCTTCGTAAACATAATAATGAGAGACGAAATATTCGCATAAATAATGATGTATAAAATAAACATTTGAATGTTAACATAGAACCATTTTCATTTCCATTAATATGAACGAATATAAATGATTTCAAATTACAAATGTACCTTCGGTCCTGAGGGAAGTAATAACACAGGTGTGATGCGAAGGCAAAAAGCAGGTTCGCGTGAACAGTACAGAGGTACTGTTCATCTATTTATAGGCACAGGTCGCAGCTTGTGACAAATTACAATTATGCCCCTTACAAAAGTTTATAACATTGACTCAGACCTATATGCATAAAAAGGTCATTTTATCTCTATGTCGGTTTGTAACGCCGAAGCTCCATGAAAAAGGGACCTTCGGCCGTCTCCTGGAGACGAGTTCAGCCGAAGCTGCTTCTTCGTGTAAGACCTTCGGCAGACCGAAGCACGACCCCAACACTTAGCATGTGCAATGATTCAATTTCTAGTCTTAGAATTGAGAATGATAATTTAAATGCTAAGATTGAGGAATTGAGTATTTGCAAAGTATCTACATCTACTGTTGAAAATATTACCATTTGTACTAGATGTAAAGACATTAATGTTGAAGTTATTGATGATCACCTTGCTATGATTAAACAAAAAATGATCACATAGCTACATTAAATGCTAAAATTGCCGAGCATGAACTTGAGAACAAAAAATTTAAATTTGCTAGAAGCATGCTCTATAATGGGAGACGCCCTGGCATTAAGGATGTCATTGGGTTCCAACAAGGGAACCAAAGCAATGTCAAGCTTAATGCCCTTAAGAAATTGTCTAATTTTGTTAAGGGTAAGGCTCCCATGGTTCAGGATAGTGAGGGCTACATTTAATATCCTGCAAACTATCCTGAGCATAAAATTAGGAAAATTCATGCTAGGAAACCTCATTCTGTCCCTCATCATGCATTTATGTTGGGGGAGGCTTCCTATGTGCTCACTAACAAACCAGGCAAAATAGTTGCCAAATATGTTGGGGGCAAACACAAAAGTCCACTTGTGTTTGGGTACCCAAGGTGCTTGTTTCTAATGTAAAAGGACCCAAGACCGTTTGGGTACCTAAGAACAAGGCCTAAATTTGTTTTGTAGGTTTATGCATCCGGTGGTTTAAGTTGGATAATCGATAGCGGGTGCACAAACCACATGAAAGGGGAGAAAAGGATGTTCTCCTCATATGAGAAAAATGAAGATCCCCAAAGAGCTATTACATTCGGGGATGGAAATCGAGGTTTGGTCAAAGGTTTGGGTAAAATAGCTATATCTCCTAACCATTCTATTTACAATGTTTTTCTTGTAGATTCATTAGACTACAATTTGCTTTCTGTTTCTCAATTATGCAAAATGGATTACAACTGTCTATTTACTGACGTAGGTGTTACCGTCTTTAGAAGAAGTGACGATTCAATAGCATTTAAGGGAGTGTTAGATGGTCAGCTATATTTAATTGATTTTAATGATAATCAAGCTTAACTAGACACTTGCTTAATTGCTAAGACTAATATGGGTTGGCTCTGGCATCGCCAACTTGCCCATGTTGGGATGAAGAATCTTCATAAGCTTCTAATGGGAGAACACATTTTATGACTAATAAATATTCATTTTGAGAAAGACAGGATTTATAGCGCATGCCAAGCAAGGAAGCAAGTTGGAGTCCATCATCCACACAAAAACATCATGACAACAGACATGCCACTTGAACTACTCCACATGGACCTATTCGGCCCGATCACTTACATAAGCATCGGCATGAGTAAGTATTGTCTAGTTATTGTGGATAATTATTCTCGCTTCACTTGGGTATTCTTTTTACAGGAAAAATCTCAAACCCAAGAGATCTTAAAGAGATTCTTGAGACGGGCTCAAAATGAGTTCAGATTGAGAATAAAAAAGATAAGAAGAGATAATGGGACGGAGTTCAAGAACTCTCAATTGAAGGATTTCTTGAGGAGGAGGGCATCAAGCATGAGTTCTCTTCTCCCTACACACCTCAACAAAATGGTGTAGTGGAGAGGGAGAATAGAACTCTATTGGACATGGCAAGAACCATGCTTGATGAATACAAGACACCGGACCGGTTTTCGGCGGAGGCGATTAACACCGCCTGCTACTCCATCAACCGGTTATATCTTCACCGAATCCTCAAGAAGACATCATACAAACTCCTCACTAGTAAAAATCCCAATGTTTCATATTTTAGAGTCTTTGGGAGCAAATGCTTTATTCTTATTAAAAGAGCTAGAATTTCTAAATTTGCTCCTAAAGCAGTAGAAGGCTTTTTATTAGGTTATGACTCAAACACAAGGGCATATAGAGTCTTCAACAAATCCACTGGATTAGTTGAAGTTTCTTGTGACATTGTGTTTGATGAGACTAATGGCTCCCAAGTGGAGCAAGTTGATCTTGATGAATTAGATGATGAAGAGGCTCCGTGTATAACATTAAGGAACATGTCCATTGGTGACGTATGTCTAAAAGAACCCGAGGAGCCCACACAAGCACAAGATCAACCACCGTCTTCCATGCAAGCATCTCCACCTAACCAAGATGAGGATCAGGCTCAAATTGATGAAGATGAAAATCAAGAAGATGAGCCACCTCAAGAAGAGGACATTGATCAAGGGGGAGATGAAGATAATGAAGACAAGGAAGATGATCAAGAAATTAGGGATCAAAGGTCGCCACATCCAAGAGTCCACCAAGCAATTCAAAGAGATCACCACGTCAACTCCATTCTTGTTGACATCCATAAGGGGGTAACCACTAGATCTCGAGTTGCTCATTTCTGTGAACATTACTCTTTTGTGTCTTCTATTGAGCCATACAGGATAGAGGATGCATTAAGAGATCCGGATTGGGTGGTGGCTATGCAAGAGGAGCTCAACAACTTCACGACGAATGAGGTATGGCATTTAGTTCCACGTCCTAATCAAAATGTTGTAGGTACCAAGTGGGTATTCCGCAACAAGCAAGATGAGCATGGTGTGGTGACAAGGAACAAAGCCCAACTTGTAGCAAAGGGATATTCACAAGTCGAAGGTTTGGCATTCGATGAAACCTATGCACCCATAGCTAGGCTTGAGTCAATTTGTATATTACTTGCCTATGCTACTTACCCTGGCTTTAAGCTTTATCAAATGGACGTGAAAAGTGCCTTCCTCAATGGCCCTATCAAGGAAGAGGTCTATGTTGAACAACCTCCCGGCTTTGAAGATAGTGAGTTTCCTAACCATGTGTATAAGCTCTCAAAGGCACTTTATGGGCTCAAGCAAGCCCCAAGAGCATGGTATGAATGCCTGAGAGAGTTTCTTATCACCAATGGCTTCAAAGTCGAAAAAGCCGATCCTACTCTCTTCACTAAAACTATTGCAAAATACTTGTTTATATGCCAAATTTATGTTGACGATATTGTAGGAAACGGGTGATGCCTAAGGGGGGTGAATTAGGACTTCTAAAACTTTCACTAAACTAGGCCACAGATAAATCCCTAGAGCAAAACCTATCCAAATAATCAAACTAGAATGTGCAAACTAGGTTTTGTCTAAGTGTTGCTATCTCTACCGCAAAGGCTAAGTTTCAATCTACACTATATGAAGCGTCCTGGTCCTCTGGGACTCAAATGTCATACAATTACTAGTCCCAGGAGGCTAGTAAACACATTTATACATCAGATAGTTCCAGATCTGCTTAAATGAGACAAACCTATAAAGGTGGCGATCAACTTTAAGAGTTGGTCCACAACTCAGGACATATCATCAGAGTGGGGCTGAAGCAGTCTGATATACGCAGCGAAGCAAATCAGCGGTCCAACAGCCACAAGCAAGGTTGGGAACAGTCGCAACTCTTACCCGATCTCCTTTTTCTGAAAAACAACAAATAAGCAAGGGTGAGTACAAACGTACTCAGCAGCTCACCTTCACCCGCGGAATGGGGAAATCAGATATAATGCATGGAATATGTGGAGCTCAGGATATTTTGCAGAAACAACAATATTTTATGCAGGGTTGTTTTGTAAAACATTTTGTATTTTTCAAAGCGCATCCTCTCCCAAAGGAGCAGGAAGTTTTTCAATATTAGAACAAAATCCCCTGGACTAAACCATCTAGGTATCTCAACAGTTTCCCACTGGTTTTCATTTTCAAAAACAGCTACTGGACTTCCCGACCACCATAGCTCACGTCTCAACCGCCGTACCTTTTAAAAACCACTTTTCTCAAACACACCTCTTTTTTTAAAACAAAACACTAATTGCCATTCCATACCAGACTCGTCCATTCCTGTGGACACAGACTATTCGAATAGGTTTGAACTCTGCGTAGAGGGGTACACTTTACCCACTAGTCCGGCTCTGCGATCTCATGGCCAATGAGATCTGAATTCGAATCTCTTTCTTTCCTCGCACGTCCTAACCTTAACGGTTATACCGGAAGGAGTTAGGCCACCACCATGTCCAAACCGGACAAAACATTCCCCCTCCTTATCCTCCCGGTGCTCCCCAGCCTTCATAACCCTAGGGTTGGACCGTACGAGTTCAGATTGAGTGACTGCCCACAGTCTCGAGTGGTTGTACTTATCATGAGTACAGGTAGTGAAAGATGACAAACCGATCCTTATACGAGGGGACAATCCTTCTGCTCACGCCTAAACCAGCTGAGCCATCACCTTAGGCCCTCCCCTAAACCAGGGAGTCCCTGATTATCCCACTCACAAGTTGATAAGGGTGAAAACCCTTCATCATACACATTTCTAAAAGCATTTTCCTTTGAAAACTCACACCTTTTCTCAAATCATTTGTAACAAATATATCAAGGATTGATTGCAGCAAGCGGCTTGGGTGGCCATAATAACTTGTCTCAAAATCATATCATGCATAAAATAACAGGCTGTGGGTTGTGGTTGAAAAATCATAGGTAATTTATGCATCAAAGGGATCCAGTGAGCTTGTCGTGCTTATTCGGCGAAGGGGGAAGGGGAGCTCGCGGAACTGGCTTCTAGCTCCACTACCTGGTGTAGACTTGCAGATCTGGCCTCCACGAGATGGCACGAACGCTCCGATAACTATGCAACATGAATAAGCAAACATACAAACAAGCAAGTATACCAACAAATATTTAGTATAGTGGTTAGAATAGTGATATATGGATGGGTAGAGTCTTGAGTAGAATCTGTGTCATGTGGTGTTGTGATATTACTGGTGGTGGAGCAGAGGTGCTTACCAGGAGGGTGGACTGGAGGCGAAGCGACACTATGCGTGCAGGATGACATGGTTGGATAGGGAATAGTTTGATAAGAATTTAGAAATGAGAATTATTGGAATCTGAGTTTGGAAGCCTGGTTCAAAGGAATCTCAAAGTTAAGCGTGCTCAACTTGGAGAAACCTAGGATGGGTGACCAGATGGGAAGTTCCCTACTGGAAGGAAAATCACAGTCACCGGAGTTCGTATGACTAGAATATGGGTCTGACTGGTCTTAGGTGGACTGGACAACATGATGGATGAGTAGTTGAAATTTTGGGGTGATTGGATGAACGACGAATAGTAACAATGATGAATAGTAACAGTGAATAGTAACGATACATAGTGATGGTGAATAGTAATGGTGAATAGTAATGGTAAATAGTGATGTGAATAGTTCGTATGAATGATGAATAGTGACGATGAACGAACGATGAACGATGAATAGGAACTATGAACGAACGGACGAACGATCGAATGACCAGATGAACGAACGATCGGAATTTCGGCAGCATAATGGCAGGACAAAGATTATCTGGAAGAATGATGAATAGGGACTATGAACGAACGATGAATGATGAATAGGAACTATGAACGAACGATGAACGATCGAATGATCGAACGAACGAATGATCAAAATTTCGACAGCATAACGGTAGGAAAAAGATTATTTGGACGAACAAACGGACGAACGGTCGGACGAACGGACGAACGAACCATGAATGATCGGACGAACAATCGAACGATCGGATGAACGAACGAACAAACTAAGAACAGGGGGACGAACGATCGAAGAATGACCGAACGATCCTTGTGCTAGTGTGTGCTTGTGTGGGAAGTGGAGTGGGTGTGTGTGGGGGGGAGAGAGTTGCCATGAAATGGCTTGGGGTGGGATGAGAGGAGGCCCTTGCCCCTCTATTTATAGCCATGGTGGGGGATTAGGGGGAGGGATGAGAGGATTAGTGGGAGGATGAGAGGATTAGTAAGAGATTAGCATGTATTTGTCTTGTATAAGTGAGATTAGCTTGTAGAGCTCACCGTATGACACTGGAGGCATACGTATACGTATGAGCATGAGGAAAGTTATGAAGAAAATATTTATTGGGACTTGAAAAATGATTCTGAAGGTATTTCTCAAGAGGAAAATACTTGGAGATATATTGGTGGAATATTTCGGCAATATTTCTGGAAAGAACTTGAAGGGGATTACTCGGGAAATATCTGAGCAGTATTTCTGGAAAGAATTTGAGGGGGATCACTGGAGAAACATTTGTAGGATATTTGAGGAGGGTTCTAGAGAGAATATAGACCACTATATTTTATTTGCTGATATCAACTCGCAAACAAACATTTTGAAATGAAATTTGAAATTCATTTTGAATTTAGAGCGAGTTTGAGAAAATTCTAAGATTTGAATTTTTGGGATGCTACACTATATAAGTATGAATACAAGATTGAAACTTAAATGCTTAACATAATTGCGGAAACTTAAAGAGCAAGGTAGAGATGCAAACTCTCGTGGATGACGCCGGTATTTTTACCGAGGTATCCAAAACCGCGCAAGGTCCCGACTAATCCTCGTTGGTGCCCCTACGCAAAGGGAAGCCCACGTAAGGGCCAAGCACCTCGGTCAAGTAACTCCGTAGAGAGCCGCGGGCCTTCTCCACGCGCAAGTGGTGCTCCGCTTCCGGCTCCTCTCGAACGCTCCCCGTCGTCTCCACTATCGAGCTTCCAGTCGAAACGCCGCGGGCCTCGTTCCCTCCGGTACACGTGGCGGCCATGACACAAACGCAGTTGTCACGGTCTCGCAAGACTCTCGCCCCACTCGGTACAATTACAACGGCTCGCGTAAGAGCCGAGGGGTTGTGTGGTTTGTCTAAACTCACTCAACTAACTAGGATTCACCTAGAGCAAGCGCTAATGCGGTCTAACTAACCTAAGCACTTCGCAAAGCACCTACGCTAATCACCGAGTGATTCTATTAAGCACTTGGGTGTTTGAGCTCTTGGAAATGTGCAATATATGTCTTGGTATGTTGCTTGGACTCTCACACTTGAGAATGGCCGGTTGGGTGGTATTTATAGCCCACAACCCCAATTCTAGCCATTGGACAGAAAGCAGCAGCTTTCTGTCGTCGGGCGCACCAGACAGTCCAGTGCACCACCGGACAGACACTGTGCAGTGTACGGTGCATGCCACGTCAGCTGATCGTTGGTGTCTGTAGCAGTCGACCATTGGATCCGACCATTACCCGGCTGTCGGGTGCACACCGGACAGTCTGATGCTACAGCCCGAGGGCGCCTGTCTGCGGCCCCTCTGCGCAGACTAGAGATGGCAATGGGTGCCCGCGACCCGATACCCGATGACATTTACTCCATTAGGGTATGTATGTGGGCTAAATATTATAACCGTGGGTCTGTTATTGGGCAAAAATCTTCACCCAATGGGTAAACGGGTATTAGAACGTTCTGTTTTCATCCATACCCGTTAACCCGTGGGTATAAAATACCCAATATAAACTTAGCCCAAGCATGAACTTGGACTTTAGTAATCCATCTTTTTTACTATTTAACAACCTTTTAGACCATAATATCATAGAAGGCTTAACGACAATTTAATGACCATGTAATGGAACATGTAATGTGCTATGTAGTATTATCTTAGTGTTACTACTTTATCCAATTATCTTTGGTGTGTTGAATGGATGGTTAAATGATGCTATAAAATTTTGTAATGGTATTTATATGGATATACTTGACATTTGTATAGTATAATATTTTGATAGATGTTTAATTTTTGTGGGTATAGGTGATCCGATGGGTGACCCATACCCACATGGGTATCGGTATGGGGGTAAATCCATACCCACCAGTGTATATGGGTGACCCGATGGGGTTATTTTTGTGTCGTGGGTATGGGTATGGGGTAGTAATACCCGATGGGTATTTACCCATTGCCATCTCTAGCGCAGACTATCCGGTTGTCCCACCGGGCAGTCCGGTGCGCATCGGATAGTTACTGTTCACTGTCCGGTGCGCCACCAGGCGCTGGCTGATAGCCCTCTTCTAGGGTTTCTATGCTGATTCCTTCGGGCTTCTTTTGTTCTTGAGTCTTGGAATTCTATGCATCTTTTTATGTCTTCTTTTGAGGTGTTGCATCCTCATTGCCTAAGTCCAATCCTCTTCGCATTCTGTGAACTACAATTATAAACACTAGCAAACACATTAGTCCACAGATTGTGTTAATCATCAAACACCAAAACTCATTAAGCAAAATGACCCGGGGTCCATTTTCCTTACAATCTCTCCCTTTTTGGTGATTGATGACAACACAACCAAAGCAAGCAAATAATACAAACATTTGACTGAAAATATGCAATCTACTTGCTAGGATGCATGTTTGTCCCCACAAAGTGATATTATGGACTTAAGCCTCCCCCTAACTCCATAATTCACTTACTTCCTGTTTTGGACCAAAGAACCAAAACCACTTGAAAACCCACTAGAAGAAATAAAATTTTAAATTGGTGGTGTTTGGTGTTTGATACATTTTTCATTGCTTTGGTCCCTAAACTTCTCCCCCTTTGGCATCAACCACCGAAAAGGAAGACATTAAAAACAGGTAGGAAGTAAATAAGACTTGCCCTCATAAGGATTTGTCAATTGATACAAATTGTAGGATACCAATTGAAGCCACTTGTAGGTTACCATCAAATGGTTACTCCCCCTAAATGGGTGTTCTCTTTAGAAAGAAATTTCTCCCCTTTTTAGAGACGAAGAAATACTCCCCTTGACAAAGATCTTCTACTTAGGAAAAAGCATGTAAAAATTAGAGGTGCAAGACATGATTTGATTTGACTAACTTCCTTATGCATAAGTAACAAAATATGATTTAATCACTTATGCATGTATAGCAACATGGAAGTATAAGATATGAAATATAGTCTAACCAAATATCGGAGAAGACATGAAAATGAAGCTAAATGTAGTCTCAGAGTCACCAATTGAAAATCAACGGCAGACCATTTGAAGACAAAATGGTAGGCTTGTGAGACATAAGAATTCTTGCAAACTTGCAGTGGAAGCTTGTTGTCTTTCTTCGGGGACTTCATTTTCCTTACAATGAGACTACTACATGAAATAGACTCGAAAAAGGTATTAGTCTAAAGTCTTAGATTATAGAGTAACCTCCCCCTGAAAGTGTGCATACAAGTTTTGAATACTTGTAGGAGACATGCACTTTGATATGATATCAAGAGGGGCAAATTATCTACAATATGAGCTTTGGCACATATTGAAAGCTCTCTTATGGGTTTTGGTGTTTGGATGACAACCTAATTAAAGGACTAACAAGTGTGCTAAGTGTTGAACAGGTGCTTAATGCAAAGCTAATAGGGTTCAACACAAGTGAACAAGTGTGATGGTCCTGTAGGAAACGGGTGACACCTAAGAGGGGGGGGGTGAATTAGGACTTCTAAAACTTTTACTTAACAAGGCCACAATTAAATCCCTAGAGCAAAACCTATGCAAGTAATCAAACTAGAATGTGCAAACTAGGTTTTGTCTAAGTGTTGCTATCTCTACCGCAAAGGCTAAGTTTCAATCTACACTAGATAAGTATGAATACAAGATTGAAACTTAAATGCTTAATATAAATACGGAAACTTAAAGAGCAAAGTAGAGAAGCAAACTCTCGTGGATGACACCGATATTTTTAGCGAGGTATCCGGAACCACGCAAGGTCCCGACTAATCCTCGTTGGTGCCCCTACGCAAAGGGAAGCCCACGCGAGGGCCAAGCACCACGGTCGAGTAACTCTGTAGAGAGCCGCGAGCCTTCTCCACGTGCAAGTGGTGCTCCGCTTCCGGCTCCTCTCGGACGCTCCCCGCTGTCTCCACTATCGAGCTTCCGGCCGAAACGCCACGGGCCTCGTTCCCTCCAGTACACGGTGGCGGCCGTGACACAAACGCGGTTGTCACGGTCTCGCAAGACTCTCGCCCCACTCAGTACAATTACAACGACTCACGCAAGAGCCGAGGGGTTGTGTGGTTTTACAAAACTCACTCAACTAACTAGGGTTTACCTAGAGCAAGCGCTAAAGCGGTCTAACTAACCTAAGCACTTCGCAAAGCACCTACGCTAATCACCGAGTGATTCTATTAAGCACTTGGGTGTTTGAGCTCTTGGAAATGTGCACTATATGCCTTGGTATGTTGCTTGGGCTCCCACACCTTCAAATGGTAAGTTGGGTGAAGTATATATAGGCCCCAACTCAATTCTAGCTGTTGGAGAAAAGCTGCAGTTATCTGCGGCACACCGGACAGTCCGGTGGTGGACCGAACAGCGCACTATAACATGTCCGGTGCGACTAGCCGTTGCTCTGTCAGAGCAGGTGACCGTTGGCGCCGCAGGCTTTTCCACACCAGACAGTCTGGTGCTCACACCGGACAATCTGGTGGTCTTCTCTCCGGGTGCCACCTGGAACTAGCCATTGGGCTAGAGTTCCCTGGTGCACCGGACAGTCCGGCGTGTGGGCACCGGACAGTCCGGTGCGCCTTCGCACAGACAGTCCGCAGCAGCACACTTGGACTTTTCTTGAATCTTCTTAATGTCTTCTTTTGAGGTGTTGCTTGCCTCAATTCCTTAGTCCAAGTAAGTCTTGCATCCTGTGAACTACAAACACAAACACTAGAAAACTTATTAGTTCACGGATTGTGTTGTTCATCAAACACCAAAACTCAATTAGCCAAATGGCCCGGGGTCCATTTTCCTTACAATCTCCCCCTTTTTGGTGATTGATGACAACACAACCAAAGCAAGCAAATAATACAAGTATTTGAATGAAAATATGCAATCTACTTGCTGGGATGCATGATTTGTCCCCACAATGTGAAATTATGGACTTAAGCCTCCCCCTAACTCCATAATTCACTTACTTCCTATTTTTGGACCAAATAACCAAAACCACTTGAAATACCATTTGTAGATATAAAATTTTAAATTTGTGGTGTTTGGTGTTTGATATAGTTTTCATTGCTTTGGTCCCTAAACTTCTCCCCCTTTGGCATCAACCACCGAAAAGGAAGACATTAAAAGCATGTAGGAAGTAAATAAAAGCTTGCCCTCATTAAGAATTTTATTAGATGATACCACTTGAAGAATACTAAATTAAATCACATGAATGATATCAGTTGAAAGGATTACTCCCCCTAAACGAGTGTTCTCTTTAGAAAGAATTTCTCCCCCTTTTTAGAGATGAAGAAATACTCCCCCTGACAGAGATCCTCTACTTAGGAAAAAGCATGTGAAAATTAGAGGTGCAAGACATGATTTGAAAAGACTAACTTCCCTTATGCATAGGTAACAGAATATGAGTTAACTACTTATGCATTTTTAGCAACATGGAAGCATATGATATGAGATATAGTCTAATCAAATATTGGAGAAGACATGTAAATGATACTTGATGTAGTCTCAAAAGATACCAATTGAAAGTCAATGGCAAGCTTGAGAGACATGAGAGTTCTTGGAGATTTTGCAGTGGAAGATTGTTGTCTTTCTCCGGGGACATCATTTTCCTTACAATGAGACTATCACATGAAATAGACTTGAAAAGGTGTTAGTCTCAAAGTATTAGATTATAGAGTAACCTCCCCCTGAAGGTGTGCATACAAGTTTTGAATACTTGTAGGAGACATGCACTTTGATTTGATATTAAGAGGGGCAAATTATCTATAATCCGAACTTTGGCACATATAAGTTAAATGATACAACTTGTAGAAATCAAAATTTTCAATTGATGCATCATTTACTATGGAGTGATATAGAAGCTATGTGCCGTGCTTAAGTTAACATTTTAAACCATGTAGGTTTGCTTAAGTGTATGAATTGAAAACAAGCAATCCTACCATATGATTCACCTAATATGCATAATTTAAAACAAAGGTAAGTAACAAATGTAATACTAGGCAAGAAAGGTAAACTAGATACAAGGTAAATAGATACGCATATCTAAAAACAAGAAATATAATAAATCTAGTTACCTTAGTCATGGGTGGGAAATTTGGGTCCAAAATTTTCACTAACCCACTTGGCAATTAAACTTGATCCAATATGATGTATCCCATGATATACATCCCAACTTTGCCAAGTCTCCAAATTTCCCGATGACCTTCGGTCCACTCACTTCCCTTTCGGGATCCAAACCTTCTTGGTGATTTTCATGGTTGAAATTATTTCCTTTGGCACCCAGATGCGTTTGGCCCCCTTTCCTTTGTTGGCTTGCTTGTTGGCCTTGATTGCTATCACCTTTCCATTCTTTTTCTTTTTGATCAAATATGGTGTAGCATCCTTTTTATTCACCTTTTTGATGTAGGTGTTGGAGATTTTGCTTGATGGCTTTTGCTTGAGCTTTTGCCTTTGTTTATCCCCGGTCATCGCCTTGCATTGGAAAGACTTATGGCCTTCCTTGTGGCATAGCCTACAAATCACAGTTTCTCCCTCCATAGGCTTGTTCACTCCCGCAGTGGTGTTATCCTATGGTGGTCGGATTTGTTTGGCTTTGCCTTTCTTGTCATACAAGGCCTTTCCAAGGCGAGCCACTTCTTGCTTTAATTGTTCATTTTCCTTTGCAACCTCATCTGAACATGTCTCTGCAACAATATTCTCAACAACGACCTGGTTGCAGGGGTTAGAATCATCAATTAAATCAAAGCAGGAAGTAGAAGCATCTTTCTTAATTATTTCAGGTATTTCAACTAAAGATGCTGCTGGGGTGCTACCAATGTTTTCTAGCTTAGTAGTTAGCTCATTATTGTGTATGCTAAGAATTTCCATTTTCTCTAGCAAATTTTCAATAGCTTCTTGGGAGCTAGCTAACTTAGCCTTAAGTTTTTCATTCTTTTTAATAAGGCTATCATCGGTAGCAGTGGATGGAGCACTAGATTCTAATAGTTCAATTTTAGTTGACAGCTCACTATTTAAGTTTGCAAAAGTTTCAAATTTTTCTATCAAACCTTTATAATCATTTTGGGAGCTAATCAACTTATTTTTCAAAGTTTTAAGTTGAGCTTTTTGCTTAGTGCAAACATCCTGGAAAAATTCTACAGCTTCCGCAAGCTCATCTACAGAGGGCTTTCCCTCACCTTCACAATCACTACTACTTTCATCACTAGAGGATGGAATGCTTTTGTTACCTCTTGCCATAAGGCATTTGTGTGATGACCGTGATGAGCGTGATGAGGACCGGTGGCTGCGCGTCCTTGGAGGTTCATCTTCACTTGAAGAATCATCCCAAGTTTTAACACTTGTTAGCGCCTTGCCTTTGCTCCTCTCCTTTTTGGGTTTGGCCATATTTGGACAGTTGTCCCTGAAGTGGCCCTTCTCCCCACATGCGAAGCATCCTCTCTTCCTTTGCTTTTTCCTGTCAATGTTAAAGAGAAGATCTTCGACCTACAGGGGCACACCCATTAGATTAATCTTGCGTATCATCCTCATTACCTTTCCAACGCGTCGGATTGTTTCTTCGTCCTCGGAGGATGATGTGCATGGTTGATTATCTTCATCATCATCACTTTCTTCTTCTTCCTCTTCACTTGAGGAACTTAGAGTAGGAGCCTTCTTTTCGCCCTTCCTTTCATCACATGCAAAAGCATATGGTCTTGAGGAAGTTGGCTCCTCTCCCCGACTCATTTTTCGTGACATCTCAAAGGCCGCGATTTTCCCAATCACAATGGTCGGGGTCATGTTGCTCAAGTCCTCCATGTTGTGAAGGATAGTGATGATGCTCCCATATCTTTGTTGTGGTAGCAGGGAGATAATCTTCCTCACAATGTCCGCATCACCTAGCTTATTAATGCCAATAGAATTGAGCTCATTGATAATTAGATTCAAACGAGAATACATGCCTCTAATAAGCTCATCATCTTTTATAGCAAAAGAATTATACTCATTTAAGACTAGGCAATGTTTTTGCTCACGGACATTGGATGTGCCATCATGGAGTTCATGCAATTTTAGCCAAATCTCATTAGCAGTTTTCAAGGTAAATACTTGATTAAAAATATCCATGCTAAGAGATTCATATAAGCAATTTTTGGCTCTAGCATTTAAATGAATTTCTTTTTCCTCACTCGTGGTGGGTTTCTCGGGATTTTTGAGGGGTTTCATCCCGTCACGAGTGACTCTCCAAACACCTAGATCAACGGCCTCTAGGTAACAAGCCATTCTAGCACTATAATATGGGAAGTTAGTGTCGTCGAAGTGTGGTGGCCTATGGGTATCCATCCCTTCCTCTAAAAAGCGTCGGCTCTTTTAGCGGTGAAGCTAAAGCGTTTCAAATGAGCCAAACCGGGTTCTGATACCACTTGTAGGAAACGGGTGACGCCTAAGAGGGGGGGGGGGGTGAATTAGGACTTCTAAAACTTTTACTTAACAAGGCCACAATTAAATCCCTAGAGCAAAACCTATGCAAGTAATCAAACTAGAATGTGCAAACTAGGTTTTGTCTAAGTGTTGCTATCTCTAGCGCAAAGGCTAAGTTCCAATCTACACTAGATAAGTATGAATACAAGATTGAAACTTAAATGCTTAATATAAATGCGGAAACTTAAAGAGCAAAGTAGAGAAGCAAACTCTCGTGGATGACGCCGGTATTTTTACCGAGGTATCTGGAACCACACAAGGTGAAAGGATCACGATGCCCAAGAGGGGGGGGGGGGGGGGTGAATTGGGCTTTTCTAAAAATCAACACTAATTAAAAGCTAAACAAGAGCTAAGTAAGAGCCCAACTTCACCCCAACAACTAGCACTAAGATAGTAATACTAGAAATACAATAATGCTAAGACAATACTTCAAATACTTGCTTAAACAAATACACAATGTAAAGTGCTTGAATTAAGTGCGGAATGTAAAGCAAGGTTTAGAAGACTCCTCCAATTTTTCCTGAGGTATAGAAGAGTCGGCACTCTCCACTAGTCCTCGTTGGAGCACCCGTGCAAGGGTATCGCTCCCCCTTGGTCCTCGCAAGGACCAAGTGCTCACTACGAGATGATCCTTTGCCACTTCGGCGCGGTGGATCCCTCGAGACTGCTTACAAACTTGAGTCGGGTCACTAACAAGATCTTCACGGTGATCACCGAGGTCCCAATGCCACCAAGCCGTCTAGGTGATGCCGATCACCAAGAGTAATAAGCCATAGACTTTCGCTTGACCAAGAGAAGCCTAATGCAAGTGGTGTGTGCTCTAGGTGGCTCTCGCTAGCGCTAATGAGGAACAAACGCGGATTAAGATTCTCTAATCTCCTCACTAGGCTTTTGGTGCTTGCAATGCTCTAGCAATGTGCTGGAATAAATGTGGAGTGCAAGACATTGAATATGGTGGGTGGAGGGGGTATAAATAGGCCTCACCCACCAACTAGCCGTTACCAACAACTTTCTGCGCATTGGCGCACCGGACAGTCCGGTGCGCCACCGGTGCGCCACCGGTGCGCCAACGGTCGTTTCCAACGGCTAGTTCTGACAGGTAGCCGTTGGACTCATGGCACACCGGACAGTCCGGTGCACTGTCCGGTGCGCCACATAATTCAACTCTGAAAACCTGCGCTCTCGGGTTTCTGCATGGGGAAGGGTCTTCCCCGAGCCAGCCTGGCCCCACCTGGTAGAGGGTGCACCAGACAGTCCGGTGCACACCGGACAGTCCGGTGCCCCAGGGCCAGAAACCCTACTTCTTGTTTTTCAGCTGATTTTCAAATCGGTTTTTGTTCTAACTTGTGAGTGAGTTCTAGAGTGACACCTAGCACTATATGTGAGTGTGATTGTGCACCAACACTACACTAGAACTCTCTTGGTCAAACTACTCATCGACAACCCCTCTTTATAGTACGACTAAAAGAGAATAAAAGACCTAACTAAATCACGAGTGTCCACATCTCCTTGACACTCGGACTTTGTAGTCCTTCACCTTTTGTTTCGTCATTTTAGCCATCGCTTCGAGTTCTTATTTCCGGGATTGTTTTCACCGTTGTAGTACTTCTACCTGTAATGCGACCTAACTTACCATTTGTCTCTGCAAAACACACGTTAGTCACATATAACAATACGTTGTCATTAATCACTAAAACCAACCAGGGGCCTAGATGCTTTCAATCTCCCCCTTTTTGGTGATTGATGACAACCCTACAAGATTTGTGAGAGTAGTTTGTTTTGAAGTTTCTGTCAATAGAAAGGATGGTTAGTTATACTCAGTAATCTTTGACAGAATGAATGTGCACCATAATAATAAGAATGAGCGCATACACATTGTAAGATTCTTGTTCATATAAAAGTGAAATTAAAACAATGAATCAAGAACTAGAAGACTGGTGATAGAATATAAGGTGAAAACATAATACACACAGTCAATCATAAGCAACGAGAGTATATATAGAGTTTGTGAGCCAAAAGCACCAAGCTAGTACAGAGAGTAACAAGCACATATATTACATCAAAATGACTCTCTACTAACTCTCTAACTCCCCCTAGCTCTCACAACTCATATCTCTCCCCCTTTGGCGTCAAACACCAAAAGGGAACCCGAACCTAAACAGCTGAAGCGGGAGGAGGCGGCGGGGAAGCATCCGGTCGCGGTCGAGGCAGCAGAGCGAACGCCGGTGGGGGGTCAGAGTCAGTCTCGGATCCAGGATCTGCGGTAGAAGCTAGAGCTGGTACTGACTCGAACTGAGGCCGCGCTGCAGAAGCTGCCGGAACTGAAGTGGTCACAGATACTGCCACAGCAGTAGTGGTAACAGCAGAAGCTGGTGGCACTGGCGGCTGAGGGCAGACAGAGCTGAGAACCGGTGACATGAAAGCCAGGGTGACCAGCCGGAGCGGAGAGGAAGAAGGACCAACAAAAGGAAGAGGGGGTCCTGACTGAATCGCTGGCACAACAGGTGCCTGAAGCAGAGGAGGTGGAGCAGACTAAACCGGGGGAACCGAGACACCAGAATGCTGTAGCATAAGAGCCATGAATGCCCTGGTCTCAGCCCAATCCTGAAGAAGCTGCTGCTGAAAAGAATCCTGCCTGTCCTGCATGGTCTGAAACATCGAGAGCATCCTCTCGGATAACCGGGCCTGCTCGGCTGCCAGGTGAGCCTGCTGCCGAGTGAGAGACTGGAGAATCGAAGCAATAGCAGGGTCAATAGCCGGAGGGGCATCAGGGGTAGCACTAGAACTCCCAGCCTCATGATCATGTGAGTGTGGAGGCATAGGAGGCAGAGGCAGAGGTGGAATCCCAAAATCATCATCATCATCATCATCAACTGCTGCAACCTGAGCTTCGAACTAATGATGAGCAGCATCCTCGGCCTGAGTGTCAAAAACTGGAGCAGAAGCTGGCACAGGAGCCTCAGGCGCAGGACGGTAGGATCCAAAAACAAGGCGTGAGGCCTCAAGTGTGCCCTGAAACTGTGGAGGCCGAATCAGCTGCGCAAAAATGTGGCACAGGTAGTGAGCATATGGCAACTGTCGACGAGCACGTATGCCATCCAAAACGGAGTCCTCGATCTCACAAATAAGGAAATCCACGACGTCAAACTCAGAGTGAGCGACTAGGGCACCAAGGAGCCAGAGCTGGATATGTGTGGTAGCCTCCCTGTATCCCATCCTCGGCAGAAGAGTCCATCTGATAAGCTCAAATAAGTACTTGGCTGCTGTAGTAAAATCTGCCGGTGAACGTCGCGACCCATCTGAGAAGGGCGGGCGGAACAGAGCCGCGACGTGAGCTGTACCTGGAGCCACACCGCCGTGAGGGCGACGAGGAGGGTCAGAGGTGCCGTAGCATAGGCTGTGAAGTCGAGTCGTCGACTCGGAAAATCCAAAGAGCCGGCGAATCTGACTGGCAGTAATAGTGACATCCTCTCGCTCATAACGAAACCTCATCCAGTGATGATCCAGGTCTATCCATACAAACGCGTAGAAGACTCGGACCCACTCCTCAACATACCTGCCGCTTGTAGTCAGAAGGGTCAGAAGGCCAGGCAGATATGTGAGGTGCGCCTCAGAGTCAGCACCGACGACAAGCAGAAAAGCTGGAAGATCCAAAAGCCGGTGTACTCGCAGAGCAATCTGTGCAGACAACTGTGCCCTGAAGAAGGATTCCTGAATCCTGGTGCTGAAGAGGTCAACTGCTGCAGGGTCCCTCTAGGCCGATAACCAAGACTCCACGGGTACATATCTGAACCTACGTACCCGTGCCGCTGTAGCACGCTGAAGGTCAAAAAGTCTGGGATCCGCAGCAAGGGGTCGTACCTCAGTCTCATCGCGCTCCCGGAATCGAGGTGGAGGGATAGGAGGAGCTGAAGTGGGAACGGTAGGAGGAGCAGTGGAAGCTGGTGTAGTGGAGGTAGCGGGTATGGCTGTGGTGGTGGATGGCGCAATAGGGGTGACGGGAGCAGGCAGAGTGGGTGGTGGAGTGGAAGCAGTGGTGTGAGTGGAGGAGCGAGACCGGGAGGCGAGGCGACGAACACGGTACGCAATCTGATCTGAAGGAGTCTGTGGCTGATCCCCTAGCTCGGCCTGCGCAGCGGCTGCTGTTGCTGCTGCCGCTGCATGAGCTGCTCTGTCCGTACGCCGCTTCTTGCGGCCTTCCTGCTGCTCCAAATATGCTGTCTTGCCCTTGACCTGCCTGAAGGGGCGACGAGGATCCTCATCATCGCCTCCCCCTGGCGCCGACACATTCTTCGTGCGCGACATCCTGACCTGACGACTGCAAAGGAGAGAGAGAGGCTAAGCACAAGTCGATAATATCCGATAGAATATCAAAGGATGAGATGGCTACCTGGAAAGCTCACACGAGAGGTGACGATCCAAGCAGGACAGGAGACGGCACACGGGCAGTCAAAGGTCACTAAAATGACAGAAGAGGTGAGCACGTATTAGTCACATAGTCATAAGTATATGAAATGGGAATAAATACATACACAAAGAAATATGGCACAGAAAACAAGAGATGAGACGATCGAGAGGTCAAACGACGTGAAAACGGCGTTTGAATGATAAAAAGTGCCATAGGAGGTTTGGAATTCGAATTGAGGCACGAAATGACGTGGAATGGAGCCGATACTTCACGAATAGGTTTATATGGGTGAATATGAGTGAAGTGTGTGCTTGGTTTGAATTTAGGCGAAGAAAATGAGATTTGGGCACTCGGCTCGGAAACGATCGCTCGAAACGGGGAATTGGGTGAAATTAAAGCCTAGAATATCGGATGGGCATGAAATTTGGCGAATATGTTACTGGAGATGTTGTGAAGGTGCCTAAAAAATTTGGGTTCAATTGGAGCATTTTTGGCTGGTTTGGGCATTTCACCGAACACGTGGGGGGCGGAGTTTTAGGGTTTCGGGGAAATGGCCATTTGAGGAGTGAAAACCCTCCCGAAGGAGCTAGGAACCCGCAAGGACACTCAATGGCCACAAAGGAACACATTGCACAACATGGATTCACTGGAATTCATAGGATTTGAATTGGGCACAAAGGGTGGAAATGGGGTGCTTCACTGATGGCATGAACAGAGAGAAGAGAGAGGAGAAGACAAGGCTGCTCACCAGAGGGAGAAGGGATGGGCGCAGCAGCTGGAGGTCGCCGGAGCACGGCCGGAGACGGTGGACGCCGGTGAGGGGTGGATCGCCGGGAGCAATCGCAGAGAACAGAGAGCACAGAGGGAAAAGAGAGCCTCTGGCTCGGTCTCGGGCTGGAGGTCATTTTTTAAAACGCGATATGGGCGCACCGGACAGTCTACAGTGCCTGTCCGGTGCACACTGGACAGCGCACAGTAGCTGTCCGGTGAACCACCGGACAGCGCACAAGAGAATGTAAATTAAGCACGCGGCTGCCGGTGCACCGGACATTGCACAGTGCAGTGTCCGGTGCACACCGGACTGTCCGGTGAGCCCAGACAGAGGGACAATTTGGATTTTTTGAATTTCTATCTAGTTCCCAACCAAACCAAATCCCAACTTATAAACACACAAAATAACACTTGTTGGGACAGGTATTGGCACCCTCATATACTTTTCTCATAATTTTCAAAATATTTTGCCATAGGCTAGATAATTTTTAGAGAAAATAGGCAAATGGTGAAATTTGCATTTTAGCCTTGCACTAGGGGTTTTCATGAGTGATTTGAGTTTTGAATACTCCCCCTAAGTGCAGTGCCTCATGCATATTTCAAGAACCAACAATCATAAAAAGTAAGAATTTAAGTGCTAAAAGCTTAAAACTAAGACTTGTCAAGTTTGATCCGAGTTAAGCTTTTTCACTCGCTTTGTTGGCGGTTATCTCAACTAGGTTAGACAAGCCCTAGATGCAATACAAGAAATTTAAACATGCAATGTAAGCTTGACAACACCATTTGACATTTTACATAAAATTTCTGAGATCAAGAATATTTAGTTCATTCCTCAACATGCAAAAGCGGGTCTTATCAAGTGGCTTAGTGAAAATATCCGCTAATTGATCTTCCGACCTCACTCCTTCTAAAATGATATCTCCTTTAGCAACATGATCTCTAAGGAAGTGATGACGGATATCAATGTGCTTGGTGCGAGAGTGTTGTACAAGATTATTAGCAATTTTAACAGCACTCTCATTGTCACACAACAAAGGTACCTTTTCTAGAACTACGCCATAGTCTAGAAGGGTTTGTTTCATATATAAAATCTGTGTGCAACACGCACCTGCGGCAATGTATTCCGCTTCGGCGGTTGACAAGGCAACACTATTTTGCTTTTTGGATGTCCATGAAACTAGTGATCTACCAAGCAGATGGCATCCCCCAGAAGTACTTTTCCTATCAATTTTGCAACCGGCATAATCCGAATCGGAATAGCCAATTAAATCAAAAGTAGCTCCTTTGGGATACCATAGACCAACGCTTGTGGTGTGCCTGAGATACCTAAGAATTCTCTTAACAGCGTGAAGATGAGCTTTCTTAGGATTAGATTGAAATCTAGCACACATGCAGACACTAAACATGATATCGGGCCTAGATGCGGTAAGGTACAGTAAACTACCAATCATAGAACGGTAGAGAGTTTGATTAACCGGGTTACCTCCCTCATCTAGGTCGAGATGTCCATTTGTTGGCATGGGGGTCTTGATTGGTTTGCACTTCTCCATGTTGAACCTTTTCAACAAGTCTTTGGTATACTTCTCTTGTGAGAGAAAGTTACCATTTTTCATTTGCTTGACTTGAAAGCCGAGGAAGTACGTCAGCTCACCAATCATTGACATCTCGAACTCCTTCGACATCAACTCACCAAATTCCTTGCAATCATAGTCATTTGTCGAGCCAAAGATTATATCATCAACATATACTTGACAAATGAAAATATCACCGTTATGTTTCTTTGTGAATAGAGTTGTGTCGACGGTCCCGATCTTGAAGCCCTTCTCGATGAGGAAGTCGCGAAGGCGCTCATACCAAGCCCTTGGAGCTTGCTTTAGCCCATATAGCGCCTTGGACAACCTGTAAGCATGGTTAGGATATCTAGGGTCTTCAAATCTAGGTGGTTGCTCAACATATACAAGTTCATTTATGAAGCCATTTAAAAATGCACTTTTTACATGCATTTGATAAAGTTTTATATCATAGCATGATGCATATGCAAGTAGGATACGGATGGCTTCGAGTCGAGCAACCGGTGCAAAGGTCTCTCCAAAATCTAAGCCTTCAACTTGAGAGAATCCTTTTGCAACAAGTCTTGCCTTGTTCCTTACAATCACACCTTGATCATCTTGTTTGTTTCTAAACACCCACTTTGTTCCAATGATTCTTGCATCTTGTGGGGGCTTCTCTAGGGTCCAAACTTCGTTACGGGTGAAGTTGTTAAGTTCTTCATGCATGGCATTCACCCAGTCCGGATCCTGTAGCGCCTCATCTATACAAGTAGGCTCAACACAAGAAACAAAGGAGTGATGTTCAATAAAAGAAGCATGTCTATGTGATCGAGTAATAACCCCTTGTGAAGGACTCCCGATGATTTGGTTTTGAGGATGAGCTTGAAGTAGTGATGAGTTTCTCCTGTTAACCACTTGGGAAGAAGATCCTGGAGCATCAACATCTTCGGCTTGTACCCTTGCTTGTTCATGAGAGACAAATGTATCTTCATTTGCATGCCTCTCATCTTTTTCATCATCTTGTGGTACATTTGATGAAGAAGGCCTGTCAATGATTTGCACTTCTTCTTCATCTTCTTTTGGTTTGATAGCTCCAATAGGCATGTTCTTCATTGCTTCCCTAAGTGGCTCATCACCTACATCATCAAGATTTTCAAGTGCTCATTGGGAGCCATTAGTCTCATCAAATTCCACATCATATGTTTCTTCTACCACGCCAGTGGCATGATTGAATACTCGATATGCTTTGGACTTTAATGAATAACCCAAAAGAAAACCAATATCACAACGTCTTTGAAACTTCCCTAGGTGATGGCGTTTCTTGAAGATGTAGCATTTGCATCCAAACACCCGGAAGAAGGAGACATCTGGCTTTTTCCCATTTAGCAGTTCATAGGGAGTCTTCGCAAGTAGTCAGTGAGGAAATAGCCTGTTTGATGCATAACATGCAGTGTTGACAGCTTCGGCCCAAAACCTCTCCGGTGTGTTGTACTCATCAATCATTGTTCTTGCAAGAGTGATCAAGGTCCTGTTTTTCCTTTCAACAACTCCATTTTGTTGAGGTGTATATGTTGCAGATACTTCATGCTTGATCCCAATTTCATCACAATACTCATGAATGTTGGTGTTGTCAAATTCTTTGCCATTATCACTTCTAATCTTTTTGATCTTACAATCAAATTCATTTTGAGCTTTCTTGGCAAACTTCTTGAATATAGATGCAACTTCAGATTTGTCATGAAGAAAGAACACCCAAGTGTATCTTGAGAAATCATCAACAATCACTAGACAGTAGAGGTTGCCACCAGCACTTACATAATTTGTAGGTCCAAATAAATCCATATGAAGTAGTTCCAGTGGCCTAGATGTTGACATGAAAGCTTTAGTAGGATGTGTATTAGCAACTTGCTTCCCAGCTTGACATACACTACAAGGCTTGTCCTTTTCAAACACCACATCCTTTAATCCTCTAACCATGTCCTTCTTTAATACCTTCTTGAGTGTGCTCATCCCAACATGTGGAAGCCTCCTATGCCAAAGCCATCCAAGTGAAGCTTTGGTGAAGAGGCAAGTTCTTAAGTCTGCATCTTCTGAAGTGAAATCCACTAAGTAGAGGTTGTTGTATCTAAATCCCTTGAACACCATTGATTCATCATCCATCTTTGTTACAATAACCTCTGTTGGAGTGAATAAGCATTGAAGTCCAAGATCACAGAGTTGACCAACTGATAATAAATTGAAGCTCAAAGGTGCAACCAAGAGAACATTTGAAATTGATAAATCATTCGAAATTGCCACCTTGCCAAGTCCTTGCACTTTCCCTTTTGAATTGTCTCCAAATGTGATTTTATCTTGTCCATCAACATTCTCATCAAGTGAGGTGAACATCCGTGGGTTGCCTGTCATATGTTGTGTGCATCCACTGTCAATAACCCAATGGCTCCCACCGGTCTTGTAGTTCACCTACATCCAGAGACAAATCAAGCTTGAGTTTTGAGGGCCCTATATTGCATAGGACCAGTGACTCTCTCAATCAAGGACTTTGCAACCCAGATTTGTCTAGGTCTACTCTTATTTGGTGGACCTAGGAATGTAACTTTGACCTTTCCATTTGCAACCTTTCTTAGAACATAATGAGCATTGAAAGCAAATGGTCTTGAGTGCTTAGGCAAGGGAGTTGGTGGTTTGGCTTTGCAGTTGTGGGCAAAATGACCTTCATTTCCACACTCAAAGCATTTGATGGGCTTGTGAGTCTGCTTTGGCTTGTATTGAGTGGTAGCTTTCTTTTGCACAAAAGCATTGTATCCAATACCACTCTTGTTGTTTTTCATGACAGTGTTCATAAGCAGCTCATTTTGGAGGTATTGACCCTTGTTGAACTTTTGCACACTTGTTGCAAGATGTTCATTTTCACTTTTTAGTTTCTTGACCTCATTTTAAGCCTTTGATTATCCACTGCCAACTCATTGTTGAAATCATTGTTCTCAATAGCAACCTTTCCTCTAGTAGTTGCATCAGTCAAGTATTTCTTCAATTTTTGGTTGTCTAAAGTCAGGACTTTAACTTTTTCAGTCAATTCAGCATGTAGACTAGTTTGCTCTCCTTGACTCAAATCATCTCATGAGGTTGCTACATCAATCTTAACAACAGGGTTAATAGCCTCATATGTTTTGCAAGATAAAAGTTCATTTTCAACAAGAAGATTGTCATGATCAAATTTAATTTGAGTATAGTCTTCCTTGATTTTTACTAGTCTATTTTGCAACTCCCTATTAGCTTCATTTAGCTTGTCACATTTATCCTTAGCATCTTTTAGGGAGTTTGTGAGCTCATTTACAGTTGATGACATAGTTTTATTTTCTTCTTTCATTTCATCACTAGCTTTCATAACTATGTCATATTTGGCATTTAAAGATTCATTTTCATTTTTCAACCTATCACATTTAGCTTTTGACTTTCTAATGATTTGGGTATATTCTTTAAGCAAGTCAGCTAGCTCATCATATGAAGGTGAAGCAAATTCCTCATCACTATCACTATCATCAGTAATATTAATATCATTTTGTACCTTCCGTTCACCCCTAGCCATGAGGCATAGGTGAGAAGTCGATGATGGCGATGGTGGTGGTGAAGAGAAGTCCCCGGCGATGGCGGCAACTTTTTCATCATTCTCTTCTTCACTTGAAGAAGATCCACTTGATGACTCAATGTCAGTGAGCCAGTCACCAACAATATATGCCTTTCCATTCTTCTTCTTGTGGAACCTCTTTTGCTTCCCATCTTTCCTCTTGAAGAATTTCTTTTCCTTATTTTCATCATCACTGTCATCTTCTTTCTTACCCTTGAACTTGTTCTTCTTGGGCTTGTTACATTGATGAGCAAGATGACCAAGCTCACCACAGTTGTAGCAATCCATCTCAGAAATGGGCTTTCTTTTGTTGGAAAAGAACTTCTTCTTTCTTGAATCAAATTTGATGCCTTCTCTATTGAGCTTCTTCAACATCTTAGTGGTCTTCCTTACCATCAAGCCAATGTTAGCATCAAGGTCATCATCACTTGAGGATTCTTCCTCAACTTGTATTTTTGCTTTTCCTTTTCTTTCTTGATTTGCTTTGAGAGCCAAATCCTTTCTTTTGGAAGATGACTCTTCGTTGTCATTGATGTGCATGTACATCTCATGAGCATTGATCTTTCCCAAAATCTGTGTAGGTGTGGTAACTGAAAGATCCATTTGATGTAGCACAGTGACAATGTGTCCATATTTATCTATTGGGAGGACACTGAGAATCTTCCTCACAACATCCGGTTGTGAGATTTGAGTAAGCCCCAATCCATTAACTTCCTCTACAAGAATATTGAGACGTGAGTACATGGCATTAGCATTTTCATTAGCAAGCATTTCAAAAGAATTTAACTTTCTCATGGCTATGTGATATCTCTCCTCACGCTCACTTCTAGTTCCTTCATGTAAAGCACAAATGTCCATCCACAAATCATGAGCATTTTTATGATTTCTTACTCTATTGAACACATCTTTGCAAAGGCCTCTAAAAAGGGTGTTTTTGGCCTTGGCATTCCATTTTTCATAATTAAACTCATCACCTACAAGATTTATGCGATCTCTAGGTTCGGGGAATCCTTGTGTGGCGGCTTTATAGACACCAATGTCTATAGCCTCTAAATATGCTTCCATACGAATTTTCCAATAAGGAAAATCGTCACCATCAAAAACGGGAGGAGGTCCATCCCCACCGGACATCGTAACTCTTAGCGGTTAAGCTAATCTAAGAGCAACAAGGCTCTGATACCAATTGAAAGGATCACGATGCCCAAGAGGGGGGTGAATTGGGCTTTTCTAAAAATCAACACTAATTAAAAGCTAAACAAGAGCTAAGTAAGAGCTCAACTTCACCCCAACAACTAGCACTAAGATAGTAATACTAGAAATACAATAATGCTAAGACAATACTTCAAATACTTGCTTAAACAAATACACAATGTAAAGTGCTTGAATTAAGTGCGGAATGTAAAGCAAGGTTTAGAAGACTCCTCCAATTTTTCCCGAGGTATCGAAGAGTCGGCACTCTCCACTAGTCCTCGTTGGAGCACCCGCGCAAGGGTATCGCTCCCCCTTGGTCCTCGCAAGGACCAAGTGCTCACTACGAGATGATCCTTTGCCACTCCGGCGCGGTGGATCCCTCGAGACCGCTTACAAACTTGAGTCGGGTCACCAACAAGATCTTCACGGTGATCACCGAGCTCCCAACGCCACCAAGCCGTCTAGGTGATGCCGATCACCAAGAGTAACAAGCCATAGACTTTCGCTTGACCAAGAGAAGCCTAATGCAAGTGGTGTGTGCTCTAGGTGGCTCTCGCTAGCGCTAATGAGGAACAAACGCGGATTAAGATTCTCTAATCTCCTCACTAGGCTTTTGGTGCTTGCAATGCTCTAGCAATGTGCTGGAATAAATGTGGAGTGCAAGACATTGAATATGGTGGGTGGAGGGGGTATAAATAGGCCTCACCCACCAACTAGCCGTTACCAGCAACTTTCTGCGCATTGGCACACCGGACAGTCCGGTGCGCCATCGGTGCACCACCGGTGCGCCAACGGTCATTTCCAATGGCTAGTTCTGACAGGTAGCCGTTGGACTCATGGCACACCGGACAGTGAACAGTCACTGTCCGGTGCACACAGGACAGTCCGGTGCACTGTCCGGTGCGCCACTATAATTCAACTCTGAAAACCTGCGCTCTCGGGTTTCTGCGTGGGGAAGGGTCTTCCCCGGGCCAGCCTGGCCCCACCTGGCAGAGGGTGCACCGGACAGTCCGGTGCCCCAGGGCCAGAAACCCTACTTCTTGTTTTTCAGCTGATTTTCAAATCGGTTTTTGTTCTAACTTGTGAGTGAGTTCTAGAGTGACACCTAGCACTGTATGTGAGTGTGATTGTGCACCAACACTACACTAGAACTCTCTTGGTCAAACTACTCATCGACAACCCCTCTTTATAGTACGACTAAAAGAGAATAAAGTACCTAACTAAATCACGAGTGTCCACATCTCCTTGACACTTGGACTCCGTAGTCCTTCTCCTTTTGTTTCGTCGTTTTAGCTGTCGCTTCGAGTTCTTATTTCCGGGATTGTTTTCACCGTTGTAGTACTTCTACCTGTAATGCGACCTAACTTACCATTTGTCTTTGCAAAACACAAGTTAGTCACATATAACAATACGTTGTCATTAATCACTAAAACCAACCAGGGGCCTAGATGCTTTCACAAGGTCCCGACTAATCCTCATTAGTGCCCCTACGCAAAGGGAAGCCCACGCGAGGGCCAAGCACCACGGTCGAGTAACTCCGTAGAGAGCCGCGGGCCTTCTCCACGCGCAAGTGGTGCTCCGCTTCCGGCTCCTCTCGGACGCTCCCCGCCGTCTCCACTATCGAGCTTCCGGCCGAAACGCCGCGGGCCTCGTTCCCTCTAGTACACGGTGGCGGCCGTGACACAAACGCGATTGTCATGGTCTCGCAAGACTCTCGCCCCACTCGGTACAATTACAATGACTCACGCAAGAGCCGAGGGGTTGTGTGGTTTTACAAAACTCACTCAACTAACTAGGGTTTACCTAGAGCAAGCGCTAAAGCGGTCTAACTAACCTAAGCACTTCGCAAAGCACCTACGCTAATCACTGAGTGATTCTATTAAGCACTTGGGCGTTTGAGCTCTTGGAAATGTGCACTATATGCCTTGGTATGTTGCTTGGGCTCCCACACCTTCAAATGGCCGGTTGGGTGAAGTATATATAGGCCCCAACTCAATTCTAGCCATTGGAGAAAAGCTACAGTTCTCTGCGGCACACCAGACAGTCTGGTGGTGCACCGGACAGCGCACTGTAGCATGTCTGGTGCGCCTAGCCGTTGCTCTGTTAGAGGCTCAGAGCAGGTGACCGTTGGCGCCGCAGGCTTTTCCACACCGAACAGTCTGGTGCTCACACCGGACAGTCCGGTGGTCTTCTCTCCGGGTGCCACCTGGAACTAGCGTTGGGCTGGAGTTCCCTGATGCACTGGACAGTCCGGCGTGTGGGCACCAGACAGTCCGGTGTGCCACCAGATAGTCCGGTGCGCCTTCGCACAGACAGTCCGCAGCAGCACACTTGGACTTTTCTTGAATCTTCTTAATGTCTTCTTTTGAGGTGTTGCTTGCCTCAATTCCTTAGTCCAAGTAAGTCTTGCATCCTGTGAACTACAAACACAAACACTAGAAAACTTATTAGTTCATGGATCGTGTTGTTCATCAAACACCAAAACTCAATTAGCCAAATGGCCCGGGGTCCATTTTCCTTATAGGTCCAAAGACTGAATTATCTATAGATAATGAACACTGCTTAAGTGAGACTCGGTGTGCGTAACTCAGAGACAACCGATCAAGCCAAAGATGGAGGCAAGAAGAGCTTTGAGGTACCGAGTGCACGAGAGAAGGTCAAGGAGACCAAGAACCCAAAGCCAGGGGTGAAGAAGAAGACTTGCAAAGTCAAGGTTGATCGAGTTAAGAGTTATGGTGCATCAAGGATCACTACATAAGGATATGACTTATAACCAATGAGGTAACATCTACAGTTATGTGGTGTAAGTCATAAGGCTCAAGATCAAGCTCGAGAAATGAACAAGGGAATTGGAGCTCAGATATGTCAATCTAGATCAAGTCAAGTTGACTTAATGGTTTAGAGTTCAACATCGACCTCAAACATGCCAAATTGGGTAAAACGATGAAAAAGGTTAAGTATGTAAGGTTTGAGTGTTCAACCATGTTGCATACACCTCTTACTACAAGTTTGGTGCTTTGGTTTGCTCTCTAACTCTTTCTATAGAGAAAGTACCATTCTGAGCTCTACTGGAGGAGAAACAGAAAAGCTAGGAGAAGAACAAGAAAGATGTAAGTTTCTAGGACTAAATCAATTGGATTATACTCTAAATGTGTTTGTTTAAGTCTCAGGAAAATCCTTCCAAAAAGTTGAAGTCAAACGGAGAAAGAACGGAGGAAACATCGCTTAGTGTGCTGTTGGCTGGTGCACAGGACAGTGAATAGTAGTTGTCCGGTGCACAGGACAGGGAATAGTAACTCTGTCCGGTGCACAGGATAGTGAATAGTGGCATGACTGGTGCACAGGACAGTGAATAGTAGCTATGTCCGGTGCACAGGACAGTGAATAGTAGCTGTGTCCGGTGCACAGGACAGTGAATAGTGACCTGTCCGGTGCACCAACGGCTAGCTGTTCTAGAGAAGGAAACTGTCAATCAGATCCGTTACTGTTCACTGTCTAGTGAATAGTAACTCTATCCGGTGCATAGGACAGTGAATAGTGACCTGTCCGGTGCACAGGACAGTGAATAGTAGCTATGTCCGGTGCACAGGACAGTGAATAGTGACCTGTCCGGTGCACTTGGGTGTTTGAGCTCTTGGAAATGTGCACTATATGCCTTGGTATGTTGCTTGGGATCCCACACTTCAAATGGCCGGTTGGGTGAAGTATATATAAGCCTCAACTCAATTCTAGCCATTGGAGAAAAGCTGCAGTTCTCTGCGGCACACCGAACAGTCTGGTGGTGCACCGGACAGCGCACTGTAGCATGTCCGGTGCACCTAGCCGTTGCTCTGTCAGGAGCAGGTGACCGTTGGCGCCGCAGGCTTTTCCACACCAGACAGTCTGGTGCTCACACCGGACAGTTCGGTGCTCTTCTCTCTGGGTGCCACCTGGAACTAGCCGTTGGGCTGGAGTTCCCTGGTGCACCGGACAGTCCGGCGTGTGGGCACCGGACAGTCCGGTGTGCCACCGGACAGTCCGGTGCGCCTTCGCACAGACAGTCCGCAGCAGCACACTTGGACTTTTCTTGAATCTTCTTAATGTCTTCTTTTGAGGTGTTGCTTGCCTCAATTCCTTAGTCCAAGTAAGTCTTGCATCCTGTGAACTACAAACATAAACACTAGAAAACTTATTAGTTCACGGATTGTGTTGTTCATCAAACACCAAAACTCAATTAGCCAAATGGCCCGAGGTCCATTTTCCTTACAGGTCCAAAGACTGAATTATCTATAGATAATGAACGCTGCTTAAGTGAGACTCGGTGTGTGTAACTCAGAGACAACCGATCAAGCCAAGGATGGAGGCAAGAAGAGCTTTGAGGTACCGAGTGCACGGGAGAAGGTCAAGGAGACCAGGAACCCAAAGCCAGGGGTGAAGAAGAAGACTTGCAAAGTCAAGGTTGATCGAGTTAAGAGTTATGGTGCATCAAGGATCACTACATAAGGACATGACTTATAACCAATGAGGTAACATCTACAGTTATGTGGTGTAAGTCATAAGGCTCAAGATCAAGCTCGAGAAATGAACAAGGGAATTGGAGCTCAGATATGTCAATCTAGATCAAGTCAAGTTGACTTAATGGTTTAGAGTTCAACATCGACCTCAAACATGCCAAATTGGGTAAAACGATGAAAAAGGTTAAGTATGTAAGGTTTGAGTGTTCAACCATGTTGCATACACCTCTTACTACAAGTTTGGTGCTTTGGTTTGCTCTCTAACTCTTTCTGTAGAGAAAGTACCATTCTGAGCTCTGCTGGAGGAGAAACAGAAAAGCTAGGAGAAGAACAAGAAAGATGTAAGTTTCTAGGACTAAATCAATTGGATTATACTCTAAATGTGTTTGTTTAAGTCTCAGGAAAATCCTCCCAAAAGTTGAAGTCAAACGGAGAAAGAACGGAGGAAAAATCACTTAGTGTGTTGTTGGCTGGTGCACAAGACAGTGAATAGTAGCTGTCCGGTGCACAGGACAGTGAATAGTAACCTGTCCGGTGCACCAACGGCTAGCTGTTCCAGAGAAGGAAACTGTCAGTCAGATCCGTTACTATTCGCTGTCCGGTGCGCCACCGGACAGTCCGGTGCACCCGCAACCAGGGAAGGCTAGGAGCTTCCAAATGAAGCTCCAACGGCTCATAGGCCCTTTGGGGCTATAAAAGGGACCCCTAGGTGCCTCAAACATGTACACAAGAGCAGCCAACAAGTGCATACATCATTTGGATCAATTCTCTCTCTCCCTCTCTTGTGCATCTCTCTAGTTTGTGTAGAGGCGAAGTTATAAGCCTTTAGAGAGAGGGGAAGTGTTGCTGAGAGCTAGAGCAAAATCTTGAGCGCATTGTTACTCTGCCGGAGTGCTGTCGAGAAGATTGTAAGCAGCCATGGCATCATTGTAACTGACATCAACATAGTGGAAGGCTCTATCTGTCGCACTGACAGATCTAAGCAAATAGAGGAAGGAGTTGAAATAGACTCCAATCCAAGGTGTGGCTAACTCCACGAGGACTAGGCAAGCTTTTCAGGCTTGGCCGAACCTCGGGATAAATCCCTTTATCTGTGTGCTCTGCTCTGTGTTGTGTGCTGTTTCTTTGTCTTATTTGTTGTTTATACTTGCACTTCTATATTTATGTGGTACAATCTGTCTTTGAAGTGCAGGGTATTTTAAGACAGGAACTTCAGTTCCGCTGCAACCTACTCGAAGGGTCTTTCATTCCACTGCGATCCAGCCTTCGAGTAGAGTAAGAATTTCCAGTTTTAAAGTGATATTTATTATCCGCCTATTCACCCCCCTCTAGGCGACATCCAGATCCTGTTCCCAGGCATAGGGAACTTTCAATTGGTATCAGAGCTAGGCCTCTCCAGTGTGGGCTTAACCGTCCGAAGATGATGATGTCGTCACAAGAGGTAACTCTAGAACTTCTTCTAGGCGATGGTTCTAATTATAAATCTTGGTCTGTCTCTATTTATAATGCTTTCATGCATATTGATCCTGATTTGAGACAGATCTTTAGTAGAAGTATTTTCCCTCTAATATTAGTAAAAAACCTTCTAATGCTGAACTAAGATGTCTATCTCTCAATCACCATGCTTGCAACATCTTAGTTGACTCTCTTTCTAGAGGTGCTTATTTTGCCATCATGAGTAGTGATAGTGATTTATTTGTTGATGCTCATGATCTTTGGACTAGAATTAAAATGAAATATTCTGAGTCCAATTGTACTACTTCTACTCCCTATGTTGCTTGTGGTACTAACCTTTCAAAGGGAGAAGAAAAATGATGGCAACCAAACGATGAATCCACCTCACCAACAGGTTTGTCTTCCACTAGTTATAAATGTCTTATTGCTAACAATGATAGCGGAGACAAAAGCGATGATGAGGAGGAATATGAGGATGATAGCGAGGATGAGTCTTCATCACCACAAGGTACATTTTCCTGTATTGCTTCCACTAATAATAATGACAGGGAAAATGAGACCGACGATGTGGAAGAAGAGGAGATTCGCCGGTTCTACACCCATCTCAACAAATAAGACAAAGTGTTCTTGGTTAAGCTGTTGAGGAGGAACAAGGAACAAGGCGAGACGCTTCTCAGGCTAGAGGAGACTCTCATCAAAACCAACGACAACCTCGAGAAGATGACCAAAGAACATGAGGAGCTAAAGTGCTCTCATGATAATTTGGTCCAACGGTACGAATTTGTTTTATTTGAGCAAAGAAATAATCATGATGTATTATCTGATGTTGCTCAACTTAAAACTGAGAATTCTATGCTTAAGAGTCAAGTAGAAATGATAAATTTAGAAAAACTTGCTCTAAGTGAAAAATATGATATGCTATCTTATTCTCATAATGAATTAGTTGATGACCATATCATGCTTGATGTTGCTCATGAGGTTGTAACTGTGAACTTAAATTCATGTGAACCTCATTCTTGCACACGTGCACATTTAGATAATATATCACCATGTACTAACCCCTGTTTCTCAAAAGAAAGCAAATTTTTGAATGAGCATCAAGCTGCAGGATCAAAAGAAAAGTTGCTCATCAATAAAGAAAGGAACAAGAAAGCAAAGCAACTAAGGAGAAGACGCATTGCTCAACCTCCTCAAGATATCCACGAATGCGTGGTGAAGAAGCTTGAGACGGGAGAAACCGCAGCAAGTGTTAAACTCCATAAGAAGGATGTTCCTAAAGCAATAAATGAAGAAGTCAACATGAACAAGGAAAAAGGTAAAAATTCAATTAGTCATGTTGTTTGTACTGATCATCTCTCTATGTCATCTAAGAGCAAAAAGGGAAGAGGAAAAAGTAGGTGCTTCAAGTGCAAGGAATTAGGTCACTTCATTGCATCTTGTCCACACAAAGACAAGGATGAAGGAATGAGGAGATGTTTTGGATGCAACGATAAGGACCATATGATCACTTCATGTCCACTCATGAAGAATCAAAGACGTGCACCCTCTAAGATGACCCTCACTAAGAAAAAAAGACAAACAACAAGTGTTATGTCAGGTTGAGCGACGCTTCTGCTACATGTGTGGTGAGCATGGTCATCTACCTAAGGTATGTAAGAAGGGTAAGGTTCCTAAACAAGTAAATTTATCTCAATCTTATTCGCTTAGGAGACCCAAATCATATACTTGTGCTAGATCAGTAATGAGATCACCTAGAACTAGCACAACTGCTATATGGGTACCAAAGGCCCTTTTAGATGAACGTTATGGACCCATCTCGAGATGGGTACCAAACCATGCCAACTAGACCATGTAGGTGCCTCGAGATGGACTGGAGACCCTAGGAGAGTGAAAGGGAAATGTGCCCTTGGGCCATTTCTAAGTATTTTGGTGATTGAGTGCCAACACAAGTGGACTTATGGTAATCTATGCAAAGTGATGGACAAAGTGCAAATCATGTCTAAAGGTATGTTTCTAAGACTTGGTACATTGTTTTAAGAACTAATGTTATGTGTCTAAGTGCTAGAAACAGGAAAAGATCAATTTGAAAAAGACTTGGCTGTACAGCCAAAACTCTGCTCAGTCTGGGTGCACCGGACTGTCCGGTGGTGCACCGAACAGTGTCCTGTGGTGCACCGAACAGTGTCCGGTGCGCCGGGCTGGCGACTGTCAACTGGCTGCTCTCGGGAGGCGATCAGCGGCGTACGGCTATAAATCACCGGACTGTCCGGTGGTGCACCGAACTGTCCGGTGAGCCATTCACATGCGAAGTCATCGCTCTCGGGAAGCAATTAACGGCGTACGGCTATAAATCACCGGACTGTCCGGTGGTGCACCGGACTGTCCGGTGAGCCAATGGTCAGCCAGGCCAACGGTCGGCTGAGGATTCTGCGCGTGACGCACGGTAGAGCCAACGGTCACAAGGGGGCACCGGACTGTCCGGTGTGCACCGGACAGTGCCCGGTGCGCCAACGGCTTTGAATCTGCAACGGCCGACTTCACTAAATAAGGAAAGAGATCCGCACCGGACAGTGTCCGGTGGTGCACCGGACTGTCCGGTGCACCAGGCGATTGAAGGCAAGAATTGCTTTCCTGGAATGCTCTCAACGGCTCCTAGCTGCCTTGGGGCTATAAAAGGGACCCCTAGGCGCATGGAGGAGTACACCAAGCATCCTTTGAGCATTGTTGATCACTCACACTTCATTCTTGCGCACTTGTTCGACATTCTTAGTGATTTGAGCTCCGTTCTAGTGAGAACCTCGTGATATTCTTTTGAGCTCAAGTCTGGGTCTTGTGTGTGCGTATTTGCTGTGATTTTTGTGTCTTGTGTGAGTTGCTCATCCCTCCCTTACTCCGTGCTTCTTTTTGAACATCAAAGTGTAAGGGCGAGAGGCTCCAAGTTGTGGAGATTCCTCGCAAGCGGGATATAGTAAACAAAGCAAAACACCGTGGTATTCAAGTGGGTCTTTGGACCGCTTGAGAGGGGTTGATTGCAACCCTCGTCCGTTGGGACGCCACAACGTGGAGTAGGCAAGTGTTGGACTTGGCCGAACCATGGGATAAACCACTGTGCCATCTCTGTGTTGATCCCTTTATGGTTATTGTGTTTTGCTAAGACTCCTCTCTAGCCACTTGGCTTTATTGTGCTAACATCTAATCAAGTTTTGTGGCATTAAGTTTCAAGTTTTATAGGATCACCTATTCACCCCCCCTCTAGGTGCTCTCAATTGGTATCAGAGTCGTTCTCTTCAAGAAAGGGACTAATCGCCCGAAGAGATGGATCCTAAGGGCAAGGGGATTGTGATCAATGATAAGGAGAAGGTCTTTCATCAACGAGCCGAAAGATGACAAGCCTACCGACTCGGGCTCGGGCCACAAACGAAAAGATGGGAAGAAGAAGAAGACAAGGCGCATCAAGGAGATCGTCTACTACGACGACAGCGACGAGTCCTCTTCTTCCCAAAAGGACGACGACAACGACTACGAGAAAAGGAAGACGGTTAATTCAAACTTCTCTTTCGATTATTCTCGTATTCCGCATAGTTCAAATGCACATTTGCTTTCCATTCCTCTTGGCAAACCTCCACACTTTGATGGGGAGGACTACAGATTTTGGAGTCACAAAATGCGTAGTCACTTGTTCTCTCTCCATCCAAGCATATGGGAGATAGTAGAGAGTGGAATGAAATTTGATAGTACTGATAGTCCCATGTTCATTAATGAGCAAATTCAGAAAAATGCACAAGCTACTACTGTTCTTCTAGCTTCATTGTGCAGGGACGAATACCATAAGGTGAGCGGCTTGGATAACGCCAAGCAGATTTGGGACACCCTCAAGATCTCACATGAGGGGAACGACGTCACCATGCTCACCAAAATGGAGTTGGTGGAGGGCGAACTTGGGAGATTCGCAATGATCAGGGGCGAGGAGCTAACCCAAACGTACAATCGGCGCAAGTTGAGGCGGCCGGGCTTAATGATGAAGAGATGGCCCTCATCATCAAGCACTTCAAGACGGCGCTAAAGGGTCGCAAGGGGCATCCTAACAAGAACAAGACAAAGGGGAAGCGCTCATGCTTCAAATATGGTAAGATTGGTCATTTTATCGCTAATTGTCCTGATAATGATAGTGACCAGGAACAAGGGAACAAGAGGGAAAAGAAAAAGGCGTACAAGAAGGCTAAGGGCGAGGCACACCTTGGCAAGGAGTGGGACTCGGATTGTTCATCGTCTGACTCCGACAACGAAGGACTCGCCGCCACCGCCTTCAATAAGTCATCCCTCTTCCCCAACGAGCATCACACTTGCCTCATGGCAAGGGAAAAGAAGGTAAGCACTCGTAATACTAGTACTTACGCCTCCTCAAGTGATGAAGAATCTAGCGATGATGAAATAGACTATTCATGTTTATTGAAGGGCCTAGATAGAACTAAGGTTGATAAGATTAATGAATTGATTGATGCTTTGAATGATAAGAATAGATTATTAGAAAAGCAAGAGGATGTTTTGTATGAAGAACATGATAAGTTTGTAGAGGCTCAAAAATCCCTTGCTTTAGAAATTAAAAGGAATGAAATGCTTTCTTGTGAATTGTCTACATGCCATGACTCTATTTCTAGCTTAAAGAGCATAAATGATGATTTGCATGCTAAGTTAGAAATAGCTAATAAATCAACATCTTGTGTAGAACATGTTACAATTTGCAATAGGTGTAAAGATTTCAATATTGATGCTTGTAGTGAACACCTAGTTTTAATTTCTAAATTGAATGATGAAGTGGCTAGTCTTAATGCCCAACTTAAGACTAGCAAGAGTGAATTTGACAAAATAAAATTTGCAAGGGATGCCTACACGATTGGTAGACACCCTTCAATTAAGGATGGTCTTGGCTTCAAGAGGGAAGTCAAGAACTTAACAAACCATAAGGCTTCCATCTCCGCCAAGGAGAAAGGGAAGGCCCCTATGGCTAATAGTGCTCAAAAGAATCATGCATTTATTTATAGGAAATTTTCTAGAAATATTCATCATGATAGGAGTTGTAATGCTTATGATTCAAATGCAATGTTTGCTTCAAGTTCTTCCTATATGCATGGTAGAGATATGCCTAGGAGAAATGTCATTCATCATATGCCTAGGAGAAATGTTGCTCATGTTCCTAGGAAGATTAATGAACCTTCTACGATTTATCATGCTTGCAATGCTTCCTTTGCAATTTGTAGAAATGATAGAAAGGTGATTGCTAGGAAATTAGGGGCAAAATGCAAGGGAGATAAAACTTGCATTTGGGTCCCTAAGGATATTGTCACTAACCTTGTAGGACCCAACAAGAGTTGGGTACCTAAGACCCAAGCCTAAATTTGCCTTGCAGGTTTATGCATCCGGGGGTACAAGCTGGATTATCGACAACGGATGCACAAACCACATGACGGGGGAGAAGAAGATGTTCACCTCCTACGTCAAGAACAAGGATTCCCAAGATTCAATCATATTAGGTGATGGGAACCAAGGCAAGGTGAAAGGGTTAGGAAAGATTGCTATTTCATCCGAGCACTCCATTTCTAATGTATTCTTAGTTGATTCGCTTGGATATAATTTGTTATCCGTTAGTCAATTATGCAATATGGGATATAATTGTTTATTCACAAATGTAGATGTGTCTGTCTTTAGAAGAAGTGATGGTTCATTAGCTTTTAAGGGTGTATTAGACGACAAACTCTATTTAATTGATTTTGCAAAAGAGGAGGCCGGTCTAGATGCATGCTTAATTGCTAAGACTAGCATGGGCTGGCTGTGGCATCGCCGTTTAGCTCATGTGGGGATGAAGAACCTTCACAAGCTTCTAAAGGGAGAACACGTGATAGGTCTAACTAATGTAACTTTCGAAAAAGATAGACCTTGTGCAGCTTGTCAAGCAGGTAAACAGGTGGGAAGCTCTCATCATACAAAAAATGTGATGACCACATCAAGACCTTTGGAGATGCTTCATATGGACCTCTTCGGATCCGTCGCCTATCTAAGCATAGGAGGAAGATAAATCTGAAACCCAAGGGACCCTCAAGCGCTTCCTAAGAAGAGCTCAAAATGAGTTTGAGCTCAAGGTGAAGAAGATAAGGAGCGACAACGGGTCTGAGTTCAAGAACCTTCAAGTGGAGGAGTACCTTGAGGAGGAAGGGATCAAGCACGAGTTCTCCTCTCCCTACACACCACAGCAAAATGTTTGGTAGATAGGAAGAACAGGACGCCTATAGACATGGCGAGGACGATGCTTGGAGAGTTCAAGACCCCCGAGCGGTTTTGGTCGGAAGCCGTGAACACGGCTTGCCACGCCATCAACCGGGTCTACCTTCACCGCCTCCTCAAGAAGACTTCATATGAGCTGCTAACCGGTAACAAACCCAATGTGTCTTACTTTCGTGTATTTGGGAGCAAATGCTATATTCTAGTGAAGAAAGGTAGAAATTCTAAGTTTGCTCCCAAAGCTGTAGAGGGGTTTTTGTTGGGTTATGACTCAAATACAAAGGCGTATAGGGTCTTCAACAAATCATCGGGTTTGGTTGAAGTCTCTAGCGACGTTGTATTTGATGAGACTAATGGCTCTCCAAGAGAGCAAGTTGTTGATCTTGATGATGTAGATGAAGGAGACATTCCAACGGCCGCAATACGCACCATGGCGATTGACGATGTGCGGCCACTGGAACAAAAGGAGCAAGATCAACCTTCTTCCTCAACAATGGTGCATCCTCCAACCCAAGATGACGAATAGGTACCTCAAGTGGAGGCGTGTGATCAAGGGGGAGCACAGAATGTCCAAGTTGAAGAGGAAGAAGCACCTCAGGCACCTCCAACCCAAGTTCGAGCGACGATTCAAAGGAATCATCCTGTCGACCAAATTTTGGGTGACATTAGCAAGGGAGTAACTACTCGTTCAAGATTAGTTAATTTTTGTGAGCATTACTCCTTTATCTCTTCTATTGAGCCTTTCAGGGTAGAAGAGGCCTTGCTAGATCCGGACTGGGTGTTGGCCATGCAGGAAGAGCTCAATAATTTCAAGAGAAATGAAGTTTGGACACTGGTGCCGCGTCCCAAGCAAAATGTTGTGGGAACCAAGTGGGTGTTCCGCAACAAATAGGACGAGCACGGGGTGATGACGAGGAACAAGGCTCGACTTATGGCAAAAGGTTATGCCCAAGTCGCAGGTTTGGACTTTGAGGAGACTTTTGCTCCTGTGGCTAGGCTAGAGTCTATTCGTATATTGCTAGCATATGCCGCTCACCATTCTTTCAGGTTGTTCCAAATGGATGTGAAGAGCGCTTTCCTCAATGGGCCAATCAAGGAGGAGGTGTACGTGGAGCAACCCCCTGGCTTTGAGGATGAACGGTACCCCGACCACGTATGTAAGCTCTCTAAGGCGCTCTATGGACTTAAGCAAGCCCCAAGAGCATGGTATGAATGCCTTAGAGACTTTTTAATTGCTAATGCTTTCAAGGTTGGGAAAGCCGATCCAACTTTATTCACTAAGACTTGTGATGGTGACTTATTTGTATGCCAAATTTATGTCGATGACATAGTATTTGGTTCTACTAACCAAAAGTCTTGTGAAGAGTTTAGCAGGGTGATGACTCAAAAGTTTGAGATGTTGATGATGGGCGAGTTGAACTACTTCCTTGGATTCCAAGTGAAGCAACTCAAGGACGGCACCTTCATCTCCCAAACGAAGTACACGCAAGACTTGCTAAAGCGGTTTGGGATGAAGGACGCCAAGCCTGCAAAGACTCCGATGGGAACTGACGGACACGTCGACCTCAACAAAGGAGGTAAGTCCGTTGATCAAAAAGCATACCGGTCCATGATAGGTTCCTTGCTTTATTTATGTGCTAGTAGACCGGATATTATGCTTAGTGTTTGCATGTGTGCTAGATTTCAATCCAATCTAAGGGAGTGTCACTTAGTGGCTGTGAAGCGAATTCTTAGATATTTAGTCGCTATGCCTTGCTTCGGGATCTGGTATCCAAAGGGATCTACCTTTGACTTAATTGGATATCCAGACTCCGATTATGCTAGATGTAAGGTCGATAGGAAGAGTACATCAGGGACGTGCCAATTCTTAGGAAGGTCCCTGGTGTCATGGAGTTCTAAGAAACAAACCTTCGTTGCCCTATCCACCGCTGAGGCCGAGTACGTTGCCGCAGGACAGTGTTGCGCGCAACTACTTTGGATGAGGCAAACCCTCCGGGACTTTGGCTACAATCTGAGCAAAGTCCCACTCCTATGTGATAATGAGAGTGCTATCCGCATAGCGGACAATCCTGTCGAGCACAGCCGCACAAAGCACATTGACATCCGGCATTACTTTTTGAGAGACCACCAGCAAAAGGGAGATATCGAAGTGTTTTATATTAGCACCGAGAACCAGCTAGCCGATATCTTTACCAAGCCTTTAGATGAAAAGACCTTTTGCAGGATGTGTAGTGAGCTAAATGTCTTAGATTCGCGGAACTTGGATTGATTTGTAGCATACATGTATTTATGCCTTTGATCATGTTCCTTATGCATTTTGTTTTTTACTTATGGTGCTCAAGTTGTACAAATGCTCCCCGGACCTCAAAAGTCCTTTTGCAAGTGATGCACATTTTTAGGGGGAGATGTGCTACAACTTGACCCTTTGAGACTAACCGTGTGCTTGAGTTTGCTTGATTTAGTCTCAAAGGTGGACTGAAAGGGAAAGGTGGACTTGGACCATGCAAGACTTTTACTGCACTCCGATGAGAGGGTAACTTACTCCAAGTCCATCTCAATATCCTTATTGCCTTTGTACTCTTATTTGAAGATTTTGGTGAGGCAATGGGGTTAAAAGGCCAAGATTGATCCCGTTTTGGTGCTTGATGCCAAAGGGGGAGAAAATAAGGCCAAAGCAAGAAATGGATCAGCTACCACTTGAGAATTTTGAAAACAGTAGAATAGAGCTTTTGTTTTGTCAAAATCCTCTTACTGTCTCTCTTTGTCAAAAGTTGGTGCCTTGTAGGGAGAATGTTTGATTATGGGAAAAAGGGGGAGTTTTTGAAATCTTGGATCAATTTCTCTTGGAACAACTCCCTTTATGTCTCAACAAGTGTGTTTGACTTAGAGATAGAAAGTTGAGGTTGATTTGCAAAAACAAACCAAGTGGTGGCAAAGTATGATCCAAATATGCCAAAGTTGAATCAAAACAATTTGTGTTCTTATTTGCATGGATATTGCACTTGTTTTAGTTGCTTTTATTGTGTTGGCATAAATCACCAAAAAGGGGGAGATTGAAAGGGAAATGTGCCCTTGGGCCATTTCTAAGTATTTTGGTGATTGAGTGCCAACACAAGTGGACTTATGGTAATCTATGCAAAGTGATGGACAAAGTGCAAATCATGTCTAAAGGTATGTTTCTAAGACTTGGTACATTGTTTTAAGAACTAATGTTATGTGTCTAAGTGCTAGAAACAGGAAAAGATCAATTTGGAAAAGACTTGGCTGTACAGCCAAGACTCTGCTCAGTCTGGGGGCACCGGACTGTCCGGTGGTGCACCAGACAGTGTTCGGTGCGCTAGACTGGCGACTGTCAACTGGCTGCTCTCGAGAGGCGATCAGCGGCGTACGGCTATAAATCACCGGACTGTCCGGTGAGCCATTCACAGACGAAGTCATCGCTCTCGGGAAGCAATTAACGGTGTACGACTATAAATCACCGGACTGTCCGGTGGTGCACCGGACAGTCCGGTGAGCCAACGATCAGCCGGGCCAACGGTCTACCGAGGATTCCGCGCGTGACGCGTGGTAGAGCCAACGGTCACAAGGGGGCACCGGACTGTCCGGTGTGCACCGGACAGTGTCCAGTGCGCCAACGGCTCTGAATCTGCAACGGTCGGCTTCGCCAAATAAGGAAAGAGATCCGCACCGGACAGTGTCCGGTGGTGCACCGGACTGTCCGGTGCGCCAGGCGACTGAAGGCAAGAATTGCCTTCCTGGAATGCTCTCAACGGCTCCTAGCTGCCTTGGGGCTATAAAAGGGACCCCTAGGCGCATGGAGGAGTACACCAAGCATCCTTTGAGCATTGTTGATCACTCACACTTCATTCTTGTGCACTTGTTCGACATTCTTAGTGATTTGAGCTCCGTTCTAGTGAGAACCTCGTGATATTCTTTTGAGCTCAAGTCTAGGTCTTGTGTGTGCATATTTGCTGTGATTTTTGTGTCTTGTGTGAGTTGCTCATCCATCCCTTACTCTGTGCTTCTTTGTGAACATCAAAGTGTAAGGGCGAGAGGCTCCAAGTTGTGGAGATTCCTCGCGAGCAGGATATAGTAAACAAAGCAAAACACCGTGGTATTCAAGTGGGTCTTTGGACCGCTTGAGAGGGGTTGATTGCAACCCTCGTCCGTTGGGACGCCACAACGTGGAGTAGGCAAGTGTTGGACTTGGCCGAACCACGGGATAAACCACTGTGCCATCTCTGTGTTGATCCCTTTGTGGTTATTGTGTTTTGCTAAGACTCCTCTCTAGCCACTTGGCTTTATTGTGCTAACATCTAATCAAGTTTTGTGGCATTAAGTTTCAAGTTTTACAGGATCACCTATTCACCCCCCCTCTAGGTGCTCTCAGAGAGCTTAAGATGGTTAATTCAAACTCTATGCTTAAGCTATCAATTTTATTGTCCATTTATTGACCCAAGGTTGAATTATTATGCAATACTAATCCCATGTTCATCTCGAGTTAAATAAGTTGTAGAGGTCCTTAATCATTATTGGTGAATCAAGCAAAGGACTTTGATGAGAATCTGCAACTTGCTCTCCAAAGGACGGTACCCGTGTATCTTAAGTGCATTATTTCTAATCAGCATTGCTTTTAAGTTGGATTGTCGTGCTATACCTATCCTTGGAGTAGTTATGCTTTTGAGATTTCTTGTGTTGAATATCTTTCAATTAATGATCCATGATTTCCAAGATCATAATCATGCTTGCTTAATCGTGATTGTGTGCTTTATAGGTTATATCTCTTGAATCATTCAATGGGTAGCTTTTCATTTGATATATCCACCATGATTAACTCTCTTGGTGTATGTGGATAAACCTGTATCTTTTTGTAAGTCATGCTATGTGGTTTTTAATGATTAACCTATGTGCAAGCATGATAGTTTTGTTTAGTCCATGTTCACAAGATTACTTTGTCTTGGTACTCTGTGTATACCAAAACAAGAAATCCATGTTGTGTCTCTAATGCACCCTCTCGAGCTATGAGGTGCATGAGCAAAAGGAGCCCTAAATTGGTGACAACAGGTGCTCTCACTCCACACTACCTAAAAGAATGAATCTCATGGCATTCAGGTAAAAGGCAAAGGTATGGAGAATGGAACTATGCAATTTCATTGAATATCTTGAAGTTCTGTTGATTGTGATCATAGCTATGTTCTTGCCTTTCAATTGGTAGTATCTTGGCTTAGGTGCCTTATGCTTTAAAATGTTGTTTCCTTTGGTGTACCTAAGAAAATACTTCTTAATCATGGGGTGCTTAGACATTGCGCTTTATATGCATGATCTTGTCATTTTTCAATTGGTATATGTGTTGCAATGATCATCATGTGTGAAGCGTGCCTAGGTTGCTTTTAGAATGTTATATATCTTGAGGCATGCATTGTTTCCACTAAGTCATAAGTTGTATTATGTCATCTATTCAATTGTTATCTTTTTGTGACGCAATTGATATATTATACCTAGACCAAGGTATGTTGTGATCCCCTCTAGTTCTGAGGACGCTACAATGTGCAAGATGCAAGTCATTCGAATACTTGATGCACAACTCTAGAGGGAGCACACATAACTTGTGTCTTTTGAGACTAACTGTTTCTTGAGTGATCCTATATAGTCTCAAGGTGGAAAAGGGAAGATGAGCAAGAAATGGAGCAATCAGGACTTGGGTACCTCCACAAGTTGAGTAATTGGTATCTAAAGTTGTGAGTAATTGGTATCTAAAGTTGTGAGTAATTGCGTATTTAAAGATTGCTCATGCTCTATAATAGTTAGTGATCCTAGATGCTTATATTTAAATATCATGGAGCTATGATAGTGATGATCTTTCAATTAGTAGCCTTGGTAGTGTGCTTCAATTGGTATCTTTTGGTAATCACTAGAGTAGAAGCTTCATCTTGTGCCACAATACTATAACCTGTTCTAAGTTTGGTGTCTTAGCAACAAGAAAAGGTCAGGATAAAGGATCAGGCACAAGTGTGAAGGAGCTCCCTAGAGATAAAACTTTCAAGATGGAAATCTTAAATTGATGGCAATAGGAACTCCGCCTACTTAGATGGAAAGTACACCATAACATGGTAAAGGTACAAAAGGAGGTATTGACCTTTTTGCGTATTTGTACCTTAATTTTCCTCCAATGCTTGTGTTGCATATGTTTAATGTGTAAGGGGGAGTAATGTTAGTGTGTTGCATTTTCCCTGCTTAATACCCTGCTGTCCCTTGGCATCATCCTATGTTCTTGCTTGAATATGGTTTTGGTGTTTGATGTCAAAGGGGGAGAATTTGTGCATTAAAGCTTACCTCGATCTGAGAGGAAAGGTTATCTTTAGGGTGAAGATTAATTTTTTGTGTGCTAAAGGACTCAAAGGGGTTTCCTTGAGTTCCTATGATCTTAAGGAAGAATGTGTTAGTTTTGTTGATAATACTTATCATATGCTTCTTGTTGTATTATATGGTGATAATGCATAATTAGTGCTTCCATTGATATGAATCAACTGGTATCTATTGTGTTTGTCCTATAATAGATATTCATGTGGTTCTGGTGCTTTAAATTGGTATCTTAATGGTGAATAATGGCAGGTTAATATTCCTGTGGTATATCCATTTAACTGGTGTTTAACTCTAATTCTGTGCATTTGTGTGTTATACGCATCACGGTTTAATTATTGACACAATGCATCCCACAGGTGCTAAGGTGTAGTAATGCTTCGAATTAGCCTAAGTATGTGCAATTTGGCATATAAGGCCAAAGTTAAGATTTTAATGTAAGCACATATTTAGGGGGAGCATTCTATAAACTTAGAATTCAAAAGTTGTGCTATAAATCTTATTCTTGTGTAAGCTTTAATTGTGTTGCCATCAATCACCAAAAAGGGGGAGATTGAAAGCTCTCTTGTGGGTTTTGGTGTTTGGATGACAACCCAATTAAAGGACTAACAAGTGTGCTAAGTGTTGAACATGTGCTTAATGAAAAGCTAATATGGTTCAACACAAGTGAACAAGTGTGATGGTCCAAAGACTGAATTATCTATAGATAATGAACACTGCTTAAGTGAGACTCGGTGTGCGTAACTCAGAGACAACCGATCAAGCCAAGGATGGAGGCAAGAAGAGCTTCGAGGTACCGAGTGCACGGGAGAAGGTCAAGGAGACCAGGAACCCAAAGCTAGGGGTGAAGAAGAAGACTTGCAAAGTCAAGGTTGATCGAGTTAAGAGTTATGGTGCATCAAGGATCACTACATAAGGACATGACTTACAACCAATGAGGTAACATCTACAATTATGTGGTGTAAGTCATAAGGCTCAAGATCAAGCTCAAGAAATAAACAAGGGAGTTGGAGCTCAGATATGTCAATCTAGATCAAGTCAAGTTGACTTAATGGTTTAGAGTCCAACATCGACCTCAAACATGCCAAATTGGGTAAAACGATGAAAAAGGTTAAGTATGTAAGGTTTGAGTGTTCAACCATGTTGCATACACCTCTTACTACAAGTTTGGTGCTTTGGTTTGCTCTCTAACTCTTTCTGTAGAGAAAGTACCATTCTGAGCTCTGCTGGAGGAGAAACAGAAAAGCTAGGAGAAGAATAAGAAAGATGTAAGTTTCTAGGACTAAATCAATTGGATTATACTCTAAATGTGTTTGTTTAAGTCTCAGGAAAATCCTCCCAAAAGTTGAAGTCAAACAGAGAAAGAACGGAGGAAAAATCACTTAGTGTGTTGTTGGCTGGTGCATAGGACAGTGAATAGTAGCTGTCCGGTGCACATGACAGTGAATAGTGACCTATCTAGTGCACATGACAGTGAATAGTAGCTGTGTCCGGTGCACAGGATAGTGAATAGTGACCTGTCCGGTGCACAGGATAGTGAATAGTAACCTGTCCGGTGCACCAACGGCTAGCTGTTCCAGAGAAGGAAACTGTCAGTCAGATCTGTTACTGTTCACTGTCCGGTGCGCCACCGGATAGTCCGGTGCACCCGAAACCAGGGAAGGCTAGGAGCTTCCAAATGAAGCTCCAACGGCTCCCAGGCCCTTTGGGGCTATAAAAGGGACCCCTAGGCGCCTCAAACATGTACACAAGAGCAGCCAACAAGTGCATACATCATTTGGATCAATTCTCTCTCTCCCTCTCTTGTGTATCTCTCTAGTTTGTGTAGAGGCAAAGTTATAAGCCTTTAGAGAGAGGGGAAGTGCTGCTGAGAGCTAGAGAAAATCTTGAGTGCATTGTTACTCTACCGGAGTGCTGTCGAGAAGATTGTAAGCAGCCATGGCATCGTTGTAACTGACATCAACATAGTGGAAGGCTCTATCTGTCGCACTGTCAGATCTGAGCAAATAGAGGAAGGAGTTGAAATAGACTCCAAGCCAAGGTGTGGCTAACTCCAACGAGGACTAGGCAAGCATTTCAGGCTTGGTCGAACCTCGGGATAAATCCCTGTGTCTGTGTGCTGTTTCTCTGTCTTATTTATTGTTTATACTTGCACTTCTATATTTATATGTGGTACAAGTTGTCTTCGAAGTGCAGGGTATTTTAAGACAGGAACTTTAATTCCGCTGCAACCTACTCGAAGGGTCTTTCATTCTACTGCGATCCAGCCTTCGAGTAGAGTAAGAATTTCCAGTTTTAAAGTGATATTTATTATCCGCCTATTGACCCCCCTTTAGGCGACATCCAGATCCTGTTCCCAGGCATAGGGAACTTTCACATATAAGTTAAATGATACCAATTGTAGGATATAAGTTTCTGAAGCATTAGTGTCATTTACTTAGGGATGTTGAATAAGCTATGTGTCGTGCTTAATTAAACATTTTAGACCATGTAGGTTTACTCAATATTATGAATTGAAAACAAGCAATCCTACCATGTGATTTACCTAGAATGCATGCATTGTTAATCTCAAATAAGTACAAAATGAAATACTAGGCATGAAAGGTAAAACTAGATACAAGAAAATATATACGCATATATAAAAACAAGAAATACAACGATTCTAGTTACCTTAGTCACAGGTGGGGAAATTTGGGTCCAAAATATTCACTAATCCACTTGGCAATAAACTAGATCCAATATGATGTATCCCATGATATACATCCCAAATTTGCAAAGTCTCCAAATTTCCTACCGTCTTTCGGACTACTCACTTTCCTTTCGGGATCCAAACCTTCTTGGTGCTTTTCATGGTTGAAATTATTTCCTTTGGCACCCAAATGCATTTGGCCCCCTTTCCTTTGTTGGCTTGCTGGTTGTCCTTGATTTCTATCACCTTTCCATTCTTTTTCTTCTTGATCAAATATGGTGTAGCAGCCTTTTTGTCCACCTTTTTGATGTAGGTGTTGGAGATTTTGCTTGATGGCTTTTGCTTGAGCTTTTGCCTTTGCTTATCCTCGGTCATAGGCTTGCATTGGAAAGACTTGTGGCCTTCCTTGTGGCATAACCTACAAATCACTGTTTCACCCTCCATATGCTTGTTATCCTGTGGAGGTCGCATTTGTTTGGCTTTGCCTTTCTTGTCATATAAAGTCTTGCCAAGGCGAGCCACCTCTTGCCTTAATTCCTCATTTTCCTTTACAACCTTATCCAAACATGTTTCTACAACAATATTCTTAACAAGAACTTGGTTGCAGGGGTTAGAATCATCAATTAAATCAAGGCAGGAAGTAGAAGCTTCTTTCTTAATAATTTCAGGTATTTGAACCAAAGATACTTCTGGAGTGAAAGGGAAATAGGGTCAAACCTTTTCCTAAATGATTTTGGTGGTTGAAATGCCCAACACAAATAATTAGACTAACTAGTTTGCTCTAGATTACATGTTCTACAGGTATCAAAGGTTCAACACAAACCAATAAAAAGATCTAAGTTAGGGTTCAAAACAAAGGAGCAAAAGAAACCGAAGAGAACCCTGGTCTGGCGCACCGGACTGTCCGGTGCCCCAGGGACCGTACAGGCTGAACTCTTCACCTTCGGGTTTCTAGAGAGCCGCTCCGCTATAATTCACTGGACTGTCCGGTGCCAGCAGAGCAATGGCTCCAGTGCAATGGTCCACTCCAACGGACACCTGCAAAAGCGCTACAGTGCGCAGACAGTTCGCGCAGAGTCAGAGCAGCGCTCGAAGGTGCACCGGACAATGAATACTGCCTGTCCGATGCAGCACCGGACTGTCTGGTGCCCCAAGATGTTAGAGCTCCAATGGTCAAAACCGTCAGAACCCTAACGGTTGGGTGACGTGGCTGGCGCACTGGACTGTCCGGTGCGCCCATCGACAGACAGCCTCCCCAACGGTTGAATTGGTGGTTGGGGCTATAAATACCCCCAACCACCACCACTCCAAGCATCCAAGTTTTTCAGACATCTCATTCAATATAAGAGCTAGTGCAATCAATACAAGACACAATTAAATAGAATCAAAGCCTCTCCAAGTCCCAAATCCACTCCAAACAAATAGTGACTAGAGAGAGAGTTTTGCTCGTGTTCTTTGAGCTCTTGTTCTTGGATCGCTTTATTCTTCCTCTTTCTTGTACTCAAGACACTTGTAATCAAAGCAAGAGACACCAAGTTGTGGTGGTCCTTGTGAGGGGTCTAAGTGACCCGTTTGTTGGGGACTTGTTCTCAAATGCTATGAATTAAGAACAAGGCAACACAAAATGTTAAAGATTAATGCCCTTTGTCCTTCGAAGCATTATTTCCCTCAGGATATAATGATCTTGAGACGAAGGTCATGAAGGACATACCTTCATCATCGCAGTATACATTAATGAAAGAAGAAGCATGCGAAATATAAGAGACAACGTGAATAACATTATTAATTCAACATTATTATATTATCATGGATAAATAGAAATAATATAGAATTACATTTGTACCTTCGGCTTGACAGAAGGAGAAAGTACAAACATGACGCACGAGCGAGTACAAGTCAGCGTGAACAGTATGGGGTTATTGTTCATCTATTTATAGACACAGGACACAGCCTGTGTGAAATTACATTTATACCCTTTACAATCGATTACAATCATGACACAAACTATCATGGATCAATCTGTCTTTTCATCTTTAAGTCGGTGCAACCCTTCGTCTCAAGGCATGTTGTCATGCCGAAGTTCCCTGGAAGGTAGCTTCGGCGTTATTTTTGTGATGATCTTCCGAAGGTGTTTCTTCTTACAGGACCTTCGGCTACGAAGCAGACCCCCAACAGTAGCACCTTCGCGGTGCTAGATCGTTTTTCGTAACGAGCTTGATCCGTGAAAAATTGTCTTAGGCTTCAGAATGCCGAAGGTCCGAAAAACACCTTCCCTGAGCTCGTTGCCGAGAAACGATTAAAATAATCTGAGCACGAGGTGGCCCCACCATGCGGCGGGTACGCATGATCTGGCGATTCATCTCCTACACACCGTGGTCCACCGTTCAGTGGGTGCGGGTAACTATTGAGAGGGTGCGGGCGACTTGACGATTCACCTTCACACCTGCAACACTATATAAACAGACGGATAGGTGTGAAGTTACCACAACATTCATTGCCATTGCACTGTTGTGCTGCTGAAAAATTTAACCATAGCCGAAGCTTTCTCATCGCATTCTCAAGCCAAGCATCATTTTGATCTAGCTTCGTCATAAGAGGGAGCTTCGTCAAAACTATAAAAATCATCAACATTTGTAAGAACTACAAGGAACTCAACACCTGATGGCCAGAGTACGTTCCACTGCTAGGGTGACCCGTGATGGAGAGGAGGCTGAAGCCACAGAGACTGCTCCAATCTCTGAAGTGATGAAACAATCGGGTCTGGTTGTGACAGAGGGAGCTGCTGACGAAGGTGCATCTGCTACCGAAGCTGAATATGCTGACATCGAAGAAGACGTTGCTGATGAAGAAGAGGAAGATTGTAACACTCTCATGCCAGCCAAACCGAGCCACTTGGACTTTGGAAAATATACTGTTTCTCAGGCTGATATGCCTATGATGATAAAGCAAGGCTACTTCGGAGAAGCTGATTCGTTTTGGCAGGGAAGAAACCACTCCGACACCGGAAAATGATGAGGTGGTAGTTTTCAGGAGCTTCTTCAGAGCGGGATTGAGGTTTAAGTTGAATGAAATGATTGGGGAAGTTTTGGAAAATTACGAAATCTATCTTTATTAGCTGACTCCTAACGCTATCGTTAGGCTCAGCGTCTTCATCTAGGCACTCCGAAGCCAAGGAATAGACCCGAATGCCGAAGCTTTTTGCCGAGTGCACGAGCTTCACTATCAGACGAAGGCCAGAGAAGATGGTCTTCATGAGAATTTTGGTTGTTACAACTTCGCTTACCGTAAAGATATAAGACTCCTGTGGTTAGCTATCGCACCAAGTGGCCAACTGGTTGAAAAAATGAGTGGTTTTATGTTAAGGCCGATGAGAAGAAGAGGGAGAAGCTCAAGATGCTAGTATTGAGCCCACTAAGCTTAAGCTTCAGGTTGACTAGGCCCCTGTGCCGCATGTCAATGGGGTCACCGTGCCAAGAAGCTGTGGCAGAATTCCGGGCGGTAGCCGAGCAGATCAGCACCAGAGATCTAGTCCAAGAATATCTGGCCTATAAGGTGTTCCCGACACTGAGTGAATGGAACATGCCGAAGCTAAAGGGGACAAAGGAGAAGAAGGAACTTGTGCGGCTGCCTTATCGGTTCAAATTTGAGAAACAGTTTAAAGGGCCACGCCAAGAATGGTTAGAAATGATAGAAACCATGTGCAACGAAATTTTGGGTAATTATACTAAAAAAGAAGACCAGCTGATGACCGCAGCCTTCGGCACCCGACCGAAGAGAAGGTTGAATCGGGTGATGGATGCATTGAATTTTGAATATCCTGACTATGAGTGACTGAACAAAGGTGCCGAAGGCCAAAAAAGAAAGAGGATTGTTAGTGTTCTAAGCTGACAAGCTGCTAGAATGGTGAAAGAAGATGAAGAAATTCTGAAAAAGAGAAAATCCAGCCCTGAGCCGAATGTGGCTGCTCCGAAGAAGAGGAAGGCTGCGGCTCCGAAGCCAAAGACAATTGAGATAGAGGAAGAGACTCCTTCAACACCTTCTGCTGCTGACAAAGAAGAAATTCTAAAGGTAATGACTGAATCCTTACCTATCAAGCTAAGTCCACTGGGGCCGCATCTGATGAAGCTTTTACAGAAGAAGAAGGAGCCTTCGGCAACGAAGAAGTCTGCTGGGCCAAAAAGGCGGAAGATTATTACTGTAATTGAAGCTATTGAAGAAACACCACCGTCGGCCTCAGCGTCGAAGATAACACCTGCTGCCGAAGTTGCTATAGCTACCGAAGCTGCAACTGCTGAAGCTTTAACGACCGAAGATACAAATCTGGAGAGCACATTTTCTGATATTGATAAAATGCTTTTGAATATGGCCGTGGAAGAAGTTACTGTAGCCGCCAAAGAGACCCTGGCCACAGTGCCTAGGAAAGGGAAGGAGATCGCTGAAGATACTTCGGAGGAAAAGGACTTCAATTTTCAAAACGTAATTGGTCAAGAGTTATCTAAGGCTGAGAAAGAAGAGCTGAGAGATTATGCTATATCCTGTGGTTACAAACCAGGAACGTTGCTCTTCGGCGGTATTGACGACGAAAGCTTAGGATGCCTCTGAGACCGAACTGGAGCGAAGGTTATCATTACTCTGTCGAAGAGTATTGGTTTCCCGAAGCTTGAGGCCGACATCAGCCGCTACCGTCGACAACATATCGTTGGTAGTTTGTTCTATTCTAATTTCAAAGTAAATTTTTTTCCTTCGGCTTTTCATTATCTTACGATGAAGGTAATTGCTGATGAAAGTTATTTTGCACAGAGTATGCTATTAAGTAAATCCTTGAGGACGCAACAAGACCTCGAGGATAAGAAAACTGAGGTTATAATTGAAGGCTTGGAAAAGAAAATTAAAGATCATGAAGCCGTTCTTGAGAAAAAAGATTTTGTTCTTCAGACGATGGAGGGTTCACTGACAGAAGCCCAAGCCGAGATCGCCAGATTAAACAGTGAACTCCTCCTGAAATCAGAAAATTTTGAGCAAGAAAAGAGGAATTTCGATACGAAGCTTAAAGCTGAAGTAGAAAAGAGTTCAAATTTGCAGAAATTATTGAAGGAGCTTCAGAATAAATGCCTAGACTTCGGCAACCGATGCGTGCAACGGCTGAAGCAGGTCTTCAACTCAGTTGGAGCCAGTTCTGAGAAATTTGAACCTTCAGTTGAAGACCTATCAGGCACCTTCGAACACATTGAGGTATCACCTAACCTCACTCCACAAAAGCATATGGGATATTGTTGATTATGGAGCGCAGGTACCGAAGGTAGGGGACAAGGACTACGATTCGGACGAGGCCGACCAAATTCGACACTTTAACTCCCAAGCCACAACTATACTCCTCGCCTCCTTGTGTCGAGAGGAGTATAATAAGGTGCAAGGGTTAAAGATGGCCAAATAAATTTGGGACGTCCTCAAAATGGCGCATGAAGGGGATGAGGTGACCAAGATCACCAAACGGGAGACGATCGAGGGGGAGCTCGGTCGATTCATCCTCAACCAAGGGGAGGAGCCACAAGCCATGTACAACCGGCTCAAGACCTTGGTCAACCAAGTGTGCAACCTCGGGAGCACCAAGTGGGATGACCATGAAATGGTCAAGGTTATTCTAAGGTCACTTGTTTTTCGCAATCCTACACAAGTTCAATTAATACATGGTGATCCTAGATAGAAGCTAATGTCTTCTGAGGAAGTTATAGGGAAGTTTGTGAGCTTTGAGTTGATGTTCAAAGGCTCCAAACAAATCGTCGAGCAAGGTGCCTCCTCCACACCCGAGGTGCAACCCGTCGCATTCAAAGCGACGGAGGAGAAGAAAGAAGAGTCTACATCAAGTAGGCTCCCCATCGACGTCTCCAAGCTCGACAACGAGGAAATGGCGTTCATCATGAAGAGCTTCCGCCAAATCCTCAAGCAAAGGAGGGGGAAGGATTATAAACCCCACTCCAAGAAAGTATGCTACAAGTGTGGTAAGCCCAGTCATTTCATTGCTAAATGTCCTATGTCTAGTGATAGTGACAGGGGCGACGACAAGAAGGGAAAGAGGAAGGAAAAGAAGAAGTAGTACAAGAAGAAGAGTGGCGATGCCCACGTGTGTCGGGAATGGGACTCCGACGAGAGCTCCACCGACTCATCCTCCGACGAGGATGCCGCCAACATCGCCGTCAACAAGGGCCTCCTCTTCCCCAACGTCGGCCACAAGTGCCTCATGGCAAAGGACGGCAAAAAGAAGGTAAAATCTAGAGCCTCCACTAAATATACAACATCTAGTGATGAAGGTAGTTCTAGTGAAGATGAGTATGATTTGCTTAGTCTTTTTGCCAACTTAAACATGCAACAAAAAGAAAAATTGAATGAATTGATAGGTGTCATTCATGAGAAGGATGAACTCTTGGATAGCCAAGAGGAATTCCTTATTAAGGAGAACAAAAAGCATGTTAAGGTGAAAAATGCTTATGCTCAGGAAATAGAGAAATAAGAAAAAATTAACTAGTGAGCTTAGCATTTGCCATGACACTATCTCCAACCTTAGAATTGAAAATGCTAATTTGATCGCTAAGGTTGAAAAGAGAAATGTTTGTGATGATTCAATTGCTAATCTTAAAAATGATAATGCTAGTTTAATTGCTAAGATTGATAAATTGAATGAATCACTTTCTAGCCTTAAGATTGAGAATGATAAACTAATTTCTAATGCTAAGGATTTAAATGTTTGCAATGTTTCTATTTCCTGTTTTAGAGATGAAAATGCCATGCTAAAATCTAAGATAGATAAATTAAAATCTTGCAAACCCCCTACATCCACTGTTGATCATGTTTCTATTTGCATGAGATGTAGAGACATTAATGTTGATGCTATCCATGATCACCTAGCTTTAATTAAAGAACAAAATGATCACATAGCTCAACTAACTGCTAAAATTAATGAGCATGAGATAGAAAATGAAAAATTTAAATTTGCTAGGAGTATGCTCTATAATGGGAGACACCCTGGTATTAAGGATGGCATTGGTTTCCAACAGGGAAGCAATGTCAAACTTAATGCCCCTAAAAGATTGTCTAACTTTGTAAAGGGCAAGGCTCCCATGCCTCAAGATAACGAGGGTTACATTTTATATCCTGCTGGTTATCCTGAGCATAAGATTAGGAGAATTCATGCTAGAAAGTCTCATTCTGTTTCTCACCATGCATTTATGTATAAGAATGAGGCATCTAGCTCTAGGCATTCTACTCATGTTAAAATGCCTAAAAAGAAATCTCTTGTTGCATCAAATGATCGTAATGTTTCATTTAAAACTTTTGATGCATCCTATGTTTTAACTAACAAATCAGGCAAAGTAGTTGCCAAATATGTTAGGGACAAACACAAGAGATCAAAGACTTGTGTTTGGGTACCCAAGGTGCTTGTTTCTAATGTGAAAGGACCCAAGACCGTTTAGGTACCTAAGAACAAGGCCTAAACTTGTTTTGTAGGTTTATGCATCTGGGGGCTCAAGTTGGATCATTGATAGCGGATGCACAAACCACATGATAGGGGAGAAAACAATGTTCTCCTCCTACGAGAAAAACGATGATCCCCAAAGAGCTATCACATTCAAGGATAGAAATCAAGGTTTGGTCAAAGGACTTGGTAAAATTGCCATATCTCCTGACCATTCTATTTCCGATGTTTTTCTTGTAGATTCTTTAGATTATAACTTGCTTTCAGTTTCTCAATTATGCAAAATGGGTTACAACTGTCTTTTTACGGAGATAGGTGTTACTGTCTTTAGAAGAAGTGATGATTCAGTAACATTTAAGGGAGTATTAGAGGGTCAGCTATACTTGGTTGATTTTAATAGAGCTGAACTCGATACTTGCTTAATTGCTAAGACTAATATGGGTTGGCTCTAGCATCACCGACTAGCCCACGTTGGGATGAAGAATCTTCACAAGCTTCTAAAGGGAGAACACATTTTGGGACTAACAAATGTTCATTTTGAGAAAGACAGGGTTTGTAACGCATGTCAAGCAGGGAAGCAAGTTGGTACCCATCATCCACACAAGAACATTATGACGACTAACAGGCCGCTTGAGCTACTCCACATGGATCTATTCGGCCTGATAGCTTACATAAGCATCGGCGGGAGTAAGTATTGTCTTGTAATTGTGGATGATTATTCTCGCTTCACTTGGGTATTCTTTTTTGCAGAAAAAATCACAAACCCAAGAGACCTTAAAGGGATTCTTGAGACAGGCTCAAAATGAGTTCGGATTAAGGATCAAGAAAATAAGAAGCGACAACGGGACGGAGTTCAAGAACTCTCAAATTCAAGGTTTTCTTGAGGAGGAGGGCATCAAGCATGAGTTCTCTTCTCCCTACACACCTCAGCAAAATGGTGTAGTGGAGAGGAAGAATAGAACTGTTGGGGGCCTGCTTCGTCGTCGAAGGTCCCATAAGAAGAAACACCTTCGGAAGATTGACACAAAGCCGAAGCTATCAATCAAAGGGCTTCAGAGTACATTTCCAAATGCACCGACTTAAAGATAAAATGACCAATTGACCCATGATAAATTGTATTATGATTGTAAACCTTTGTAAAGGACATGAATGTAATTTCTCACAGGCTGCGTCCTGTGCCTATAAATAGATGAACAGTACCCCTGTACTGTTCACGCTATCTTGTATTCGCTCGTGCGCAACGCTTGGATTTTTTGCCTTCTGTTAAGCCGAAGGTATAAATGTGATTAAATATTGTATTTAAATACTTGAATTTATATAATGAAGATATGTGAGTAATGCTATATGATTGTTCATGTTACCTCTCATGTCTCATATGCTTTGTCTCTCATTATCACTTACCATGATGATGAAGGTATGTCCTTCATGACCTTCGTCCGAAGATCGTTATATCGTAAGGGAAATAATGCTTCGAAGGACGAAGGATATTAACCTTTAACACTATGTTGCCTTGTTCTTGATTCATAGCATTTGAGAACAAGTCCCCAACATTGGCGCCCACCTCCGGTGAACTCACTTCCACTTTTGAGGTGATGGCTTCGTCCAAAACCCAAGCTGAAGCTGCTTCGGCTACGAAGATGGTGCTCCCGATAACAGGCGGTTCATGTTCAGAACCGGCCAACAAGAAGCAGAAGAAGGAGGCTCAGAGAAGGGTGCAGCATGTTGGGGTGCAGGGACCCTTCATCAAGTCAAAATGGTCCCACATCCCAATCACCTCCCAGGAGGATCTTCAGCCCAAGGATTACCCTCACAATGATGCTATGGTTATATCTTGTGTCATCAAGGGATTTCTGGTTCACAATGTTCTGGTTGATACAGGCAGTGCAGTGGATATCATATTTGCTAAGGCCTTCAGACAGATGCAAGAGCCAGAGGACAAGATTCAAGATGCTACACACCCTCTTTGTGGCTTCGGAGGAAGGCAGATCGTAGCACTTGGCAAAATCACAATGCCAGTGACCTTCGGATTTGTTCACAACACAAGGACTGAATATGTTGTGTTTGATATTGTTGACATGGAATACCCCTACAATGCAATCATTGGTCGCGGAACACTTAATGCTTTCGAAGCAATTCTTCATCCAACATACATATGCATGAAGATACCTTCGGAACAAGGGCCTATTGCAATTCATGGAAGTCAGGAAGCTGCCAGAAAGGCTGAAGGAAATTGGACGGACTCAAAAGCCATCCACAATATAGATGGAGTTGAAGCTTGTGAGCAGTACAAGTACAGAAGAGAGAAGGCTGCTTCGGCTGATCAGCCAAAGCCCATGCTTCTATGTGAAGACATAGCACAACAGAAGGTATTGCTGGGGTCTCAGTTATCTGAAGAGCAAGAAAAATCTTTGATAAGGTTTTTATTCAACAACAAAGATGTTTTTGCATGGTCGGCCAATGATCTCTATGGAGTCAACAGGGATGTCATTGAACGTTCACTCAATGTCGATCCATCCTTCAGGCCCAGAAAGCAAAAGCTTCAGAAAATGTCTGATGATAAAGCCGAAGGTGCTCAGAATGAAGTAAAAAGACTTCTCAGTGCTGGTGTCATCAGAGAAGTCAAATATCCAGAGTGGCTAGCCAATACTATTATGGTGAAGAAGGCCAATGGCAAATGGAGAATGTGTATTGATTTCACGGATCTCAACAAGGCCTGTCCGAAGGACGAATTTCCATTACCAAGGATAGACTCTCTTGTGGATGCAGCAGCTTCTTTAGAACTTATGAGTCTTCTAGATTGCTACTCAAGATATCATCAAATATGGATGAAGAAGGAGGATGAGCCGAAGACTAGCTTCATAACTCCAAGTGGAACCTATTGCTATCTTCGGATGCCTGAGGGGCTTAAAAATGCTGGAGGCAGTTTCAGCAGGATGATGGCCAAGGTCCTTCATTCCCAGATAGGCAGAAACGTGCTAACATACGTTGATGATATCATAGTAAAAAGCACGAAGCAAGAAAATCATATCACTGATCTGCAAGAAACATTTGCTAATTTCAGACAAGCTGGCCTAAAATTAAATCCTGAAAAGTGTGTCTTTGGAGTGAAGAAGGGCAAGTTCCTTGGCTGTCTGGTTTCGACGAGGGGGATTGAAGCTAACCCAAGCAAGATCGAAGCTATCCTTCGAATGGAACCACCGAGAACAAAGAAGGGGGCCCAACGGTTGGCAGGAAGACTAGCTTCATTAAATAGATTTATATCTAGATCAGCAGAAAGAAACTTGCCATTCTTTGAAATACTAAAGTCAGCCGAAGTCTTTCAATGGGGAAAAGTCTTTCAATGGGGCCCAGCTCAACAGAAAGCCTTCGAAGAGCTGAAGCAATACTTGATTGATATAACAACATTAACTCCACCTGCGCTAGGGGCTCCGTTACTATTGTATGTGGCAGCTTCGCACTCTGCAGTGAGTGTGGCACTTGTGCAGGAGAAATTCGAAGGACAAATAAAAAAGCAAGCCCCAGTATACTTTGTCTCTGAAGTTCTAAGCTTATCAAAGAAAAATTATATAGAATTGGAGAAGGTGTTGTATGCTGTATTAATGGCCTCTAGGAAGCTTCGGCATTATTTTCAAGCATTCCATATAATTGTTCCTTCGTCACAGCCTCTGAAGGACATCATGCAGAACAGAGAAGCTACTGGAAGGATTGGAAAGTGGGCTACGAAACTCAACGAATTCAGCATTGATTATGTGCATAGATCCTCGATTCAGTCCTAGGCGCTAGCAGACTTCATCGCTGACTGGACGCCAGGGGCTCAGGAAGAAGAAGCAAGTAAAGATGCCGAAGCTTGGACAGTGTTCTACGACGGTTCTTAGGGAACCTTCGGGGCAGGTGCGGCTGCTGTCTTAGTTGCACCTTCTAAAGTCAGAACATGTTATGCAATAAAGCTTGATTTCAGCTGCACAAATAATATTGCTGAATACGAAGCTTTGCTTTTGGGGCTTCAGAAGTTAAAAGAAATGGGGATAAGAAGGGCGTTCCTTAAAACCAATTCCCAAGTTATTTCTGGCCATGTTGACAAGAGTTGCAGGGCAAGAGACCCGAAGCTTGAGAAATACCTCGACACAGTTCAAAGGCTTGAAGCTTCTTTCGAAGGGTTTTCTATCAAGAATAATCCACGAGGAGAAAACGAGCACGCTGATCTGCTAGCCAAGTCAGCAACACAGGGGCTGCCCCTACCTTTGGAAGTATTCTTTGAAACAATAAGAGCACCTTCAGTGGAACTTCTCGAAAGAGCAGTGCTCACTATATCTCCTGTTCATAGTGAAGATTGGAGGACTAAGATTATATCTTTCCTCCAAGGTAATTGCCTTTCAGATGACGAATCTTATAATAAGAGAATGGAGGCAAGAACAAGACCATATGTAATAATAGAAGGGGAGTTATACAAACATGGAGTCTGCTCTCCACTTCTCAAGTGTCTATCCAGAACCGAAGGTATAGAGCTGATGAAGGAAATACACGCAGGCCTGTGTGGATCTCATATTGGATCTAGACCTTTGCTGGGGAAGGTCTTCAGACAAGGATTTTATTGGCCGAAGGCAGCTTCGGATGCAGCGGATCTGGTTCAAAAGTGTGAAAATTGTCAAAAATGTGTAAGGGACCAGAAACAACCTTCGTCGCTAACCCAATTAATACAACCAACTTGGCCATTGCAGAGATGGGGCCTGGATTTATTAGGTCCACTTTCACTAGCACAAGGCAATTTAAGATATGTTGTGGTGGCTGTCGAGTATTTTTCCAAGTGGATTGAAGCAAAGCCTTTGGCCACAATAACTTGTCACAGTCCAGAAATTCTTTTGGCAAAACATTGTTTGTCGCTTCGGCGTACCAAAGGCTATAACTGTGGACAACGGAACATAGTTTGATGCCGAAGCTTTCAAAGAATTCTGTAATCAAATCGGCACAAAGATTCACTTTGCGTCAGTCAGACATCCAGAGTCAAATGGACTTGTCGAAAGAGCAAATGGTATTATAATGACAGGAATAATGAAGTTAATTTTTAATCAACCCAGAGGAAAGTGGCCAGAAGAATTAATTAAAGTGGTGTGGAGCCACAATACAACTGTATCAAGATCAACAGGTTTTATGCCATTCAAGTTATTGTTTGGTGACGAAGCTATAACCCCAGAAGAAGCTAAAGCGGGGTCAATAAGAATAGTAGCTTCGACTGAAGACAAAGCTGATTATCATGTGGCAAAAGACACTATAGAAGGGGTCAGACTTCAGGCTGTGGAAAATATTAATAAATATCAAGCCGAAACAATAAAATGGCACGACAGAAAAGTGCGACTGAAAAATATCAAGCCAGGGCATTTGGTGCTTCGGAGAGTGGCTAATCCGGACACAGTAGGCAAACTACAGCTGAAGTGGGAAGGACCTTTTCTGGTAGTATCTTCGTCAAGGCTTGGTTCTTACAGATTAAAGGATATGGATGGCACTGACATTCCTAGATCTTGGAACGCGGATGAGCTTCAACGGTATTATGTATAGATTGATGTAATCTTTTTCATTTTTCTATGACACCCTTTTCCTTTCCAAAGGGGAAGAAAGGTTTTTAATGGGGCCATAGTTTATAATTTTTCTTTCTTATTCAGCTCCATGAGAGAGAAATCCCCCAAAATATGTAAATGTAAAATCTGAGCATGCACTTTTGAGTGTAGAGAAAAAGAAAAAACAGGGAGAAGCTCGAAAGCCGTCCCTAAGGGGATGCAGAGCATGACGAAGCTACAAAAAACCGTTCCTAAGGGAGCGCAGCGTAAGTTTTCTGCTCAAAAGTCGTTCCTAAGGGAATGCAGAGCCAAATACCGCCGAAATATAAGGCAAAGCGCGAAAAGTCAACGCAAATACCGCCGAAATATAAGGCGAAGCGCAAAAAGTCAACACGAATACCGCCGAAATAGAAGGCGAAGAAGTTCAAAAGACGTTCCTAAGGGAATGCAGAACTTACAACGAAAAATAAGCGGTGCAGCCGAAAAATAAATGGCAAAGGGATTTCAGTCATTCCTAAGGGAATGAAGGTTGTGGATGAAGCTTCGAATGTGTGTGTTTGGGCATTCATTTGCATAATACATAACATCATACATTGCATTCATAAACATTCATTTAGACATACATAGGATCATCATCATATCATACAGACACAGACAGTTGCTTCGGTTCTAAGCATACAGCTTCAAGAAGCAGATTCATGCTTTGTTGTGTACGAAAAGAAGGGAAGGTGTTTTTCGCCTTCGGCTCAAAAATACAGGTTTCGACCACATCAAAGCATTTCATACATCGATGGAAAGGTAAAAATATATTACAAGGTATGGACAAATTTACAGAGTACAATCTGATTCTTAAGTTACAATATTCTTTACAAGGGTTAATACAAAAGTTTTCTTAGAATTTTTTCCACAGCTAGGTACTCGAGCTTCTCGTCATCATCTGTTGAGCTTCGGATTGCCAGCTAAGCTTCGGCTCTGTGTTCTTCGGCTTCGTCATCCTATACATAACAAAGCATTATAAGGAAAATTCAAGTTTCAAGGAAAAGGTAAGCACAAGTCATGGTTTTATTACCGGCTAGGCTTCGCCCACCCTTCGTCCATATTTGCTTTATGAATCTGTTTCCTATGCTTCGAGCTAGGCTGGGGATATCAATCAGATCTGCTGGTGATAAGCTGAAGTTTGGTCTATTAACAATTTTTCCATGCGTGCAACCAGACTTCATGAAGGCAACAGTTGTGCCCCGAGAAGCTAGCAGGGCACAGAAATCACTGTGTCCAGCTATAACTTCATCAAGAGCATCAACTTCACCCTCAATGTGTTCGAAGGTCCCTAGTAGGTCTTCAACCAAAGGACTAAATTTCTCAGAGCTGGCTCCAACCGAGTTGAAGATCTGCCTTAGCCGCTGCACGCATCGGTTGTTGAACTCTAGACATTTATCTTGAAGCTCTTTCAATGATTTTTGCAAATTTGAACTTTTTCCAACCTTAGCCGCAAACTTTGTACCAAATTTATGTTTTTCTTGTTCGAAACTTTCTGATTTTGAGAGAAGCTCCTTATCCAACTTTGCAATTTTGGCTTCAGCTTCTGCCAGTAAACCTTCCATTGTCTGAAGTTCGAAATCTTTCTTTTCAAGAGCAGTTGTTTGATCTTTTATTTTGCTTTCTAACCCTTCAATTATAACTTCGTGCTTTTTATCTTCAAGGTCCTGTTGCATCCTCAAAGCTTTGCTTAATAACATACTCTGTACAGAAGCAACCTTCGTTAGAAAACACCTTCGTTGTTAAAAACAATGCAAAGTCGAAGAAAAGTTTTTACCTTGAAGTTAGAATAGAATAAACTACCAACGATATGCTGTCGTCGGTAGCGGCTAATATCGGTCTCAAGCTTCGGAAAGCCAATGCTCTTCGACAGAGTACCGATGACCTTCGCTCCAGTTCGGTCTCGGAGACAACCTAAGCTTTCATCATCGATACCGCCGAAGAGTAGCGCTCCTGGCTGATACCCGAAGGAGATGGCATAGTCTCTCAATTCTTCTTTCTCAGCCTTTGTTAATTCTTGTCCATCAAGTTTTGAAAATTGAAATTTTCTTCTTCCGAAGCATCTTCGGCTATTTCCTTCTCTTTCTCAGGCACTGTGGCCATGGTTTCTTCGGCGGTTGCAGCAGCTTCTTCTGTGGCCATGTCCAGAAGTATTTTATCAATATTAGAAAGTGCTTTCTAAATTTGCATCGTCAGCTGTTGTAGCTTCAGTAGGTGCAGCTTCGGCAGCTGTAGTGTTCTCGACAGCTGGTGTCTTTGACGCCGAAGCTGGCGGTGGTGTTTCTTCAATAGCTTCAGTCACAGTAATAATTCTTTGTTTTTTTGGCTCTGCAGACTTCTTCGTTGCCGAGGGCTCCTTCTTCTGTAAAAGCTTCGTCAGATGTGGCCCCAATGGACTTAGCTTGATAGGCAAGGATTCAGTCATTACCTTTAAGATTTCTTCCACGTTGGCAGCAGAAGGTGTTGAAGGAGTTTCTTCTTCCATATCAGTCGCCTTCTGCTTTGGAGCTGCAGCTTTCCTTTTCTTCGGAGCCACTGTCTTCGGCTTAGGGCTCAGTTTTCTCTTCTACAGGTTTTCTTCATCTTCTTTTACGATTCTAGCGGCCTGTCTGCCCACAACACTAACAACTCTTTTTCTTTTTTGCCCTTCGGTGCCCTTGCTCAATCGCTCATAGTCTGGATATTCAAAATTCAGGGCATCCATTACCTGATTCAATCTTTGCTTCGGTCAGGTGCCGAAGGTTGCAGTCATCAACTGATCTTCTTTTCTCGTGTAATTGCCCAGAATCTCGTTGCACATAACTTCAATTGTATCCAACCATTCTTGGCAGGGTTCTTTGAAGTGTTTCTTGAACTTGAAATGATAGGGTAGCCGAACGAGTTCATTCTTCTTTTTCTTTCCTTCAAGCTTCGGCATACCCCATTCCCTCAGCGTTGGAAATACTCGGTTGGCCAGGTATTCTTGAACTAAGTCCCTAGTTCCGATGTGTTCAGATACAATTCTAAACTCATACACAACATCTGGGCATGGTGCCCCCAGCGTCATGTTGCACTGAGGCCTAGTTAGCCCGAAGGTTAACTCCAGCGGGCTCTGCACTAGCTTCTCCTTTTTCTCATCAATTTTAACATAAAACCATTCAGATTTCCAGCCGGTCGGCCATTTAGTGCGATAGCTGACCACCGGTGTCTTCATGTCTTTGCGATAAGCAAAGTTGTAGCAGCCGAAGTTCTCTTGTAGTCCGTCTTCCCTAGCCTTCGTCTGATAATGAAGTTCATGTACTCAGCAGAAGGCTTCGGCAAGTGGCTCCACCCCTTGACTTCGGAGGGCCCAGATGTAAACGCTAAGCCTAACAATGGCGTTAGGGGTCAGCTGATGAAGGTAAATCTCAAAATTTTCCAAGACATCTCCAATCATCCCGTGCAGAGGAAATCTCAGTCCTGCTTTGAAGAAGCTCTTAAAGACCACCACTTCATCATTTTCTGGTTTCGGGATAGTTTCTTCCCCACCAAAGCGAATCAACCCCTTGTCGACTTCTTTGAAGTAGCCTAGCTTCGTCATCATAGCCATATCAGCTTCAGACACAGTTGACTTTCCAAAATCCAAATGGCTGGGCTTCGATGGCATAGCGGTGTCATAATCAATCTCTTCTTCACCAATATCACCTTCTTCAATGTCTGCCTGCTCCGCTTCAATAGCAGGAGCGCCCTCCATTACAACTAGTCCCGACCGCCTCATAACTTCGGAGATCGGAGCAGTTTTAGTAGCTTCGGTTTCCTCTCCGTCGTGTGTAACCCTAGCTGTTGAGCGCACTTTGGCCATTTGATGTTGAATTTCTTGCGTTTTAACGAAGTTGAGTATTTTTAACGAAGCTCCCTCTTCTCACGAAGCTAGAGCAAAGTGATCCTTTGGCTGAGAATACGGTGAATAAGCTTTGGCGGTGGTCAAATTTTTCGGCAGCACAACAGTACAATAGCAGTAAATGTTGTGGTAACTTCACAACTACCCGTCTGTTTCTATAGTGCTGCAGGTGGGAAGGTGAATCAAAAAGCTGCTCGCACCCGCTGAACAGTCACCTGCACTCGCTGAACGGTGGACCATAGTGCCCAAGAAGCTAAATCACCAGATCGCGCGTACCCATTGCATGGTGGGACCATCCTTCACTCGGAATATTTAAATCGTTTCCCGGCAACGAGCTCAGGGAAGGTGTTTTTCGGACCTTCGGCATTCCGAAGCCTGAGAGAGTTTTTCACGGGTCGAGCTCATTACGAAAAACGATCTGGCACCGTGAAGGGGCTACTGTTGGGGGCTTGCTTCGTCGCTGAAGGTCCCATAAGAAACACCTTCGGAAGATTGACACAAAGCCGAAGCTATCAATCAAAGGGCTTCAGAGTACATTTCCAAATGCACCGACTTAAAGATGAAATGACCAATTGACCCATGATAACTTGTATTATGATTGTAAACCTTTGTAAAGGACATGAATGTAATTTCTCACAGGCTACGTCCTGTGCCTATAAATAGATGAATAGTACCCCTATACTGTTCACGCTATCTTGTATTCGCTCGTGTGCAATGCTTGGATTTTTTGCCTTCTGTCAAGCCGAAGGTATAAATGTGATTAAATATTGTATTTAAATACTTGAATTTATATAATGAAGATATGTGAGTAATGCTATATGATTGTTCATGTTACCTCTCATGTCTCATATGCTTTGTCTCTCATTATCACTTACCATGATGATGAAGGTACGTCCTTCATGACCTTCATCCAAAGATCATTATATCCTAAGGGAAATAATGCTTCGAAGGACGAAGGATATTAACCTTTAACATTGTGTTGCCTTGTTCTTGATTCATAGCATTTGAGAACAAGTCCCCAACAAGAACTCTATTGGACACGGCAAGGACCATGCTTGATGAGTACAAGACTCCGAACCGGTTTTCGGCTGAGGCAATTAACACCGCCTGCTACTCCATCAACCGACTCTATCTTCACCGAATCCTCAAGAAGACATCGTATGAACTCCTAACCGGTAAAAAGACCAATGTTTCGTATTTTAGAGTCTTTGGTAGCAAATGTTTTATTCTTGTTAAAAGAGGTAGAAAATCTAAATTTGCTCCTAAAGCTGTAGAAGGCTTTTTACTAGGATATGATTCAAACATAAGGGCATATAGAGTCTTCAACAAATCCACTGGATTAGTTGAGGTTTCTTGTGACATTGTGTTTGATGAGACTAATGGCTCCCAAGTGGAGCAAGTTGATCTTGATGAGCTAGATGATGAAGAGGCTCCGTGCGTCATGCTAAGGAACATGTCCATTGGGGATGTGTGTCCTAAGGAATCCGAAGAGCCCACTAATGCACAAGATCAACCGTCATCTTCCATGCAAGCATCTCCACCAACCCAAAATGAGGATCAAGCTCAAGACAATGAAGAAGAAGATCAAGACAATGAGCCACCTCAAGAGGAGGACAATAATCAAGGGGGAGATGACAATAATCAAGACAAGGAAGATGATCAAAAAATTCAGGGTCAACGACCGCCACACCCAAGAGTCCATCAAGCAATACAATGAGATCACCCTGTGAACTCCATCCTCGGCGATATTCATAAGGGGGTAACAACTCGATCTCGTGTCGCACAGTTTTGTGAACATTACTCTTTGGTGTCTTCTATTGAGCCATACAGGGTGGAAGATGCGCTAAGAGATTCGGATTGGGTGTTGGCAATGCAAGAAGAACTCAACAACTTCATGAGAAATGAGGTATGGCATTTAGTTCCACGTCCTAACCAAAATGTTGTAGGAACCAAGTGGGTATTCCGCAACAAGCAAGATGAGCATGGTGTGGTGACAAGGAACAAAGCCCGACTTGTGGCCAAGGGCTATTCACAAGTCGAAGGTTTGGATTTAGGTGAAACCTATGCACACGTAGCTAGGCTTGAGTCAATTCGTATATTACTTGCCTATGCTACTTACCATGGCTTCAAGCTCTATCAAATGGACGTGAAAAGTGCCTTCCTCAATGGACGAATCGAGGAAGAGGTCTATGTTGAGCAACCTCCCAGCTTTGAAGATAGTGAGTACCCTAACCATGTGTATAAACTCTCTAAGGCGCTCTATGGGCTCAAGCAAGCCCCAAGAGCATGGTATGAATGCCTAAGAGACTTTCTTATCACTAATGGCTTCAAATTCGGCAAAGCCGATCCTACACTCTTTACTAAAACCATTGCAAATGATTTGTTTGTATGCCAAATTTATGTTGATGAATCATATTTGGGTCTACTAACGAATCTACTTGTGAAGAGTTTAGTAGGATAATGATTCAAAAATTCGAGATGTCTATGATGGGGGAGTTGAAGTATTTCCTAGGATTTAAAGTGAAGCAACTCCAAGAGGGCACCTTCATTAGTCAAACCAAGTACATTCAAGATATACTTACCAAGTTCGGAATTAAGGATGCCAAGCCCATCAAGACACCCATGGGAAGTAATGGGCATCTCGACCTCGACACGGAAGGTAAATCCGTAGATCAAAAGGTATACCGGTCGATGATAGGATCTCTACTCTATTTATGTGCATCTTGACCGGATATTATACTTTCCGTATGCATGTGTGCAAGGTTCCAAGCCGATCCTAAGGAAGTTCACCTTAGGGCCATGAAAAAAATCATGAGATATTTAGTTTATACACCTAAGTTTGGTCTTTGGTACCCCAAGGGATCCACTTTTGATTTACTAGGATATTCCGATGCTGATTGGGCAGGGTGTAAAATTGATATGAAGAGCACATCAGGTACTTGTCAATTTCTGGGAAGATCTCTGGTGTCTTGGGCTTCAAAGAAACAAAACTCGGTAGCTCTTTCTACCGCCGAAGCCGAGTATATTGCCACAGGCCATTGTTGCGCGCAATTGCTTTGGATGAGGCAAACACTTAGGGACTATGGCTACAAATTGAGCAAAGTCCCTCTCCTATGTGACAATGAGAGTGCAATCCGCATGGCAGATAATCCCGTTGAACACAGCCACACCAAGCACATAGCCATTCGGTATCACTTTTTGAGGGATCACCAACAAAGGGGGGATATTAAGATTGCCTATATTAGCACAAAATAACAATTAGCCGATATCTTTACCAAACCTTTAGATGAGAAAACCTTTACCAAACTTAGAAATGAGCTAAACATTCTTGATTCTCGGAACTTTGATTGACACTTTGTACACATAGCTATTTTATGTACCTTTGATCATATCTCTTTTATGTCTAAAACTAAAGTGTTTTCAAGTACATCTCTATAATAAGTTGTAAGATTGAAAAGGAAATGGAGTCTTCGGTGAAGACAAGGCTTCCACTCCACTCTATCGGTATAATTTACCCTTCGCCGTCACTCCACACCGCTCTCCACTTTGGTATAATCTTCACTCTTATTACTTATACCATTGAGGAGAAAGTAAAAAGGGCTCTCAAAAGATTCCGTTTTTGGCGATTAATGTCAAAGGGGGAGAAATATAGCCCAAAGCAAAAGGACCGCACCACCACCATTTTTTTAAAAGAAGCTTTCAATTGGTATCTTACTTTTGATATATTTCAAATTGGTATGACTACTTTCAAAATTGGTATCTAAAACCCTCTTGAACACTAAGAGGAGAATTTCATTGAGGGGGAGTTGTGTTTAAGTCAAAGGAAAAGCACTTGAAATAGGGGGAGAAAATTTCAAATCTTGAAAATGCTTCTTGCAATCTTATTCATATACCTTTGACTATTTGCAAAAGGACTTTGAAAAGATTTTCCAAAAGAATTTGCAAAAACAAAACAAGTGGTGCAAGCGTGGTCCAAAATGTTAAAAGAAAGAAAGCAATCCATGCATATCTTATGAAAGTAAAGAATAAATTGGTTTAATTCCAAGTAAACCTTTGCACTTACCTTATGCAAACTAGTTCAATTCTACACTTATATTTGCTTTGGTTTGTGTTGGCATCAATCACCAAAAAGGGAGAGATTGAAAGGGAAATAGGGTCAAACCTTTTCCTAAATGATTTTGGTGGTTGAAATGCCCAACACAAATAATTGGACTAACTAGTTTGCTCTAGATTACATGTTCTACAGGTGCCAAAGGTTCAACACAAACCAATAAAAAGATCTAAGTTAGGGTTCAAAACAAAGGAGCAAAAGAAACCGAAGAGAACCCTGGTCTAGCGCACCGGACTGTCTAGTGCACCACCGGACAGTGTCCGGTGCCCCAGGGACCGTACAGGCTGAACTCTTTACCTTCGGGTTTCTGGAGAGCCGCTTCGCTATAATTCACTGGACTGTCCGGTGTGCCAGCAGAGCAACGGCTCCAGCGCAATGGTCCACTCCAACGGACACCTGCAAAAGCGCTACAGTGCACGGACAGTTCGCGCAGAGTCAGAGCAGCGCCAGAAGGCGCACCGGACAATGAATAGTGCCTGTGCGATGCAGCACCGGACTGTCCGGTGCCCCAAGATGTTAGAGCTCCAACGGTCAAAACCGTCAGAACCCTAACGGTTGGGTGACGTGGCTGGCGCACCGGACTGTCCGATGCGCCCATCGACAGACAGCCTCCCCAACGGTTGAATTTGTGGTTGGGGCTATAAATACCCCCCAACCACCACCACTCCAAGCATCCAAGTTTTTCAGACATCTCATTCAATACAAGAGCTAGTGCAATCAATACAAGACACAATTCAATAGAATCAAAGCCTCTCCAAGTCCCAAATCCACTCCAAACAAATAGTGACTAGAGAGAGAGAGTTTTGCTCGTGTTCTTTGAGCTCTTGTTCTTGGATCGCTTTCTTCTTCCTCTTTCTTGTACTCAAGACACTTGTAATCAAAGCAAGAGACACCAAGTTGTGGTGGTCCTTGTGAGGGGTCTAAGTGACCCGTTGATTAAGGAGAAAGCTCACTCGGTCTAGGTGACCGTTTGAGAGAGGGAAAGGGTTGAAAGAGATCCGGTCTTTGTGACCACCTCAATGGGGACTAGGTTCTTTGGAACCGAACCTCGGTAAAACAAATCACCGTGTCATCTGCTCTATTTCTTTGGACTCGGTTTTATTTCTAACGCTAACCCCGGCTTGTAGTTGTGCTTAAAGTTTGTAAATTTTCAGTTTCCGCCTATTCAACCCCCCTCCAGGAGACTTTCATGGGGTACTACCAATGTTTTCTAGCTTAGTAGTTAGCTCATTATTATGTATGCTAAGAATTTCCATTTTCTATAGCAAATTTTCAATAGCTTCTTGGGAGATAGCTAACTTAGCCTTAAGTTTTTCATTCTTTTTAATAAGGCCATCATCGATAGCCGTGGATGGAGCACTATTTTCTAATAGCTCAATTTTAGTTGATAGCTCACCATTAGGGTTTAGGGTAAGTTTGCAAAAGTTTCGAATTTTTCTAGCAAACCTTTATAATCATTTTGGGAGCTAATGAACTTACTTTTCAAAGTTTTAAGTTGAGCTTTTTGCTTAGTGCAAACATCCTGGAAAAATTTAACGGCTTCCACAAGCTCATCTACGGAGGGCTTTCCCTCACCTTCATCATCACTACTACTTTCATCACTAGAGGATGGAATGCTCATTTTACCTCTTGCCATAAGGCATTTGCGTGATGACCGTGATGAGCGTGATGAGGATCGGTGGCTGTGCGTCCTTGGAGGTTCATCTTTCACTTGAAGAATCATCCCAAGTCTTAACAGTTGTTAGCGCCTTGCCTTTGCTCCTCTCCTTTTTGGGTTCGGCCATAGTTTTACAGTTGTCCCTGAAGTGGTCCTTCTCTCCGCATGCGAAGCATCCTCTCTTTCTTTGCTTTTTTCTGTCAATGTTAAAGAGAAGATCCTCTACCTACATGGGCACACCCATTAGATTAATCTTGCGGATCATCCTCATTACCTTTCTGACGCGTCGGATTGTTTCTTCGTTCTTGGAGAATGATGTTGATGGTTGATTATCTCCTTCATCATCACTTTCTTTTTCTTCCCCTTCTTCACTTGAGGAACTTGGAGTGGGGGCCTTCTTTTTACCCTTCCTTTCATCACATGAAAAAGCATATGGCCTTGAGGAAGTTGACTCCTCTCCCCGACACATTTTTCGCGACATCTTAAAGGCCGCGATTTTCCCAATCACAATGGTCAGGGTCATGGTACTCAAGTCCTCCATGTTGTAAATGTTGGTGATGATGCTCCCATATCTTTGTTGTGGTAGCAGGGAGATAATCTTCCTCACAATGTCCGCATCACCTAGCTTATTTATGCTAATAGAATTGAGCTCACTGATAATTAGATTCAAACGAGAATACATGTCTCTAACAAGCTCATCATCTTTCATAGCAAAAGAATTATACTCATTTAAGACTAGGCAATGTTTTTACTCACAGACATTGGATGTGCCATCATGGAGCTCATGCAATTTTAGCCAGATCTCATTAGCAGTTTTCAAGGTGAATACTTGATTAAAAATATCCATGCTAAGAGATTCATATAAGCAATTTTTGGCTCTAGCATTTAAATGAATTTCTTTTTTCTCACTCGTGGTGGGTTTCTCGGAATTCTTGGGGGGGTTTCATCCCATCACGAGTGACTCTCCGAACACCTAGATCAACGACCTCTAAGTAACAAGCCATTCTAGCACTATAATATGGGAAGTTAGTGCCATCAAAGTGTGGTGGCCTATGGGTATCCATTCCTTCCTCTAAAAAACATCGGCTCTTTTAGCGGTGAAGCTAAAACATTTCAAATGAGCCAAACCAGGCTTTGATACCACTTATAGGAAACATGTGACGCCTAAGAGGGGGGTGAATTAGGACTTCTAAAACTTTCACTAAACTAGGCCACAGATAAATCCCTAGAGCAAAACCTATCCAAATAATCAAACTAGAATGTGCAAACTAGGTTTTGTCTAAGTGTTGCTATCTCTATCGCAAAGGCTAAGTTTCAATCTACACTATATAAGTATGAATACATGATTGAAACTTAAATGCTTAATATAAATATGGAAACTTAAAGAGCAAGGTAGATATGCAAACTCTCATGGATGACGCCGGTATTTTTACCGAGGTATCCGGAACCACGCAAGGTCCTGACTAATCCTCGTTGGTGCCCCTACGCAAAGGGAAGCCACGCGAGGGCCAAGCACCTCGGTCGAGTAACTCTGTAGAGAGCCACAAGCCTTCTCCACGCGCAAGTGGTGCTCCGCTTCCGGCTCCTCTCGGACGCTCCCCGTCGTCTCCACTATCGAGCTTCCGACCGAAACGTCGTGGGCCTTGTTCCCTCCGGTACACGGTGGCGGCCGTGACACAAACGTGGTCGTCACGGTCTCGCAAGATTCTCGCCCCACTCGGTATAATTACAACGGCTCGCGCAAGAGCCGAGGGGTTGTGTGGTTTGTCTAAACTCACTCAACTAACTAGGATTCACCTAGAGCAAGCGTTAATGCGGTCTAACTAACCTAAGCACTTCGCAAAGCACCTACGCTAATCATCGAGTGATTCTATAAAGCACTTAGGTGTTTGAGCTCTTAGAAATGTGCACTATATGTCTTGGTATGTTGCTTGGGCTCTCACACTTGAGAATGGCCGGTTGGGGTGGTATTTTGTAATACCCAACTTTGGAAAATAAGAGAAAGAAATAAATCTTCATGTGTGATACCTTTTCATTCATGATAATTATTAGTAGGCATAGATAAAGTGGATAAATCCTTAATAAAATGTGCATCATGCTAGACTTTTTCTTGTTTGTGCATCAAACACAAAATTTATAATTAAGGCAAGTCTATCATTGAATTCACAATTAGAGCACTAAATAAAATGGGAAATTAAATCTTAAAAGAAATTCTAAAACTAAAACCAAAAAGAGAAAAGTTACAAAAAAAAAAATAAATAATATATATTCAAAATAGTACTGCTTATAGCTCAATATCATCTGAGAATCTTTGGTCACAAAAGTTTGAATTAAATTTGAATCCCATTTGAATTTGAATCAAGAAAGGAAATTAGAAAGGTTAAAAGAAAAAGAAAAGGGATTTTACCTATCCTGGGCCGGAATACTCTCGTGCGGCCCAGCTCCCACTGCCTTACTGCGTCGCTCGGCCCACACCTGCCCACGCACTCCCGGGCGCGCTCGCTCGCGGTGTGCCATTGTGCCGCGGAACTACTGCCTCTGCCGGTGGGGCCCATGGATCAGCTTCACCCCTTTCCCTTGGCAACAGACTTACCCGATGACATGTGGGGCCTGCGCGCCAGGGTCTTCCTCCTGCTCGGGCTTCCCTCATTGCCTAACAAACCCCAAACACTGCTCAATCCCGCCAAGATCGGGTTCGCTGCGATCCCATGAACAAACCGGACTTCAGGGTATAAGTAGGAAGCCATCACGACTCAACCCTTGGCCATCTTGCTGTAGCCTGCGTTGGCGTCTACTCCTCCACCAGGCTGGGTAATTCGGCGGAAGGGAGCGAGAAATCGGGGAGAGAGTGAAGCCGAGGCCTCTTCACCGACGACACAGAGAAACGCGGTCGGGGATCTTCGCCGTGAAACTCTGGTGCGAGTGGTCCCCTCGGCTGGCACGATTGGCGACCGGATCTTGGCGAATTTCTCGCCGGAATCTGTGGGCGCCCGGGATCCGCCCTGCGGTGTGGTTGGGGGTCCCTGCTGCATAATCACCGGTAAGAAAACCTCCTTTGAGTTAGCCTCTACCCGCTCCACGTGTAGAACGCGTCCATGCTCGATTCCGCCCCCTCGTTCGTCCGGTTCTCCTGCTCACCATCGCGGTGCCATGTCGCGCTATGGACAGACCGTCACCGCATTCGTCGCCTGGGTGGAACCCTCCCATATGGTTCGCCCGGACCTCCTCTCCACCTTTTGCGAAGAAATTGCGTGTATCGAGCCCGGGTCCCCGAATTGCTTGAACACCAGTGATGCCACCGCCGCGGATTGAGAATCGCCGCCGCCATTGCCTGAGGGTAGCTGGGCGATAGTGAAGTAAGAGAGAAGATGGGTCCGCGGTCGTTGGATCCTTAATGGACGCCTATGATTAGATCGACGATAACCTTTTGACTCTTTAAATCTATTCCGTAGAAATGTGATCGGAGGGCTACGGTTGGTTCACATCTTAGTTGAATCTAGGCCGTGGATTCCAGATCGGGCGGCTGGGGTCATGTGCGGGTGAGTGGCGCGCCCAGATCTAATCTGGCGCGTCCGTTCCGATCGGACGCCCGAGATCTTACGATACCCCTTCGCGCTGGCGCTTTTGTTAAAGAGCCCCTCCACTTATTTGAAATAAACCCGCAGTCCTGGGTGACTGTGCTCTGTGTCTCGGGAATCTTGCACCGAGACCCCTGCACTTTTCAGTAAATGACGCCCAGTCCAGTGAGCGTTTAAATTGAATAAATAAAATAGAAAATAGATTTTTAATATGAAAATAATTGCTAGAACTTAGATAATTCATAGAAAATTCATTTTTGCTCCAAATTGAACCATTCCAGTTTCTAAAACTTTGTAATAATATTCTTCATCATTTCGTGCCTCTGTTTTGGCATGAAAGGCTCATTTAAATTTATCTAATACTTAATCTTGTATTAAATACATAAAAGCTACAGAAATTCATAACTTGAAATATATAACTCCAAATTTAGTGATTCCAGTTCCTATGGTCTTATTTTAATGCGTAGATTATTATTGTGTATTTTGTGTACATGTTTGGTGTAATGTTAATTTTGCCTATACCATGTTTGTTTGAATTGCTACGACTAGCAGTGAGGTCACGAGTCATCTGAAGATCATCCTGGTACCTGGATTCTCAAGGCTCAGGCAAGTTGTGCCCTTGATCACTTCTTTTTACCCAGCCATGTTCTGATTAATCATAATGATCTGCATAGGTTAATTTTGATGGGACCCAATAGGTTACCCTAGTTTGTCTATCTTTATACCTTGTTTACCACTGAACTTTCTGGGTAGTACTTGCTAGTGCTATATGTGGTTTTGGGTATAAAGATTACACTATTCATGATTATACTTTTGTTATCAGTTGTTATTTATGGTTCATGTTAAGATCATTATGTTAATTGGAACATGGAGAACCACCCGGGAAAACAGTGCTACCACGAGGGTGGAATGGGACGCCCTTGGCTGATTAATTAGGAAAGCTAGTGGAAGACTACCTTACCCGAAAGGGGCAAGGGCAGTAGGGGAGAGGTCAGTGTAGGGAGGCCCTCGGGAGGATTTTGCTGCGATGGCGGTCCTGCAAGGGATTCCTGCACTGGATCTTCCTATAAACTGTAGCGGGTTTTCAGAAGCTAGTGGAACTTTGTAAAGGCCTCGTAGTGGATCCCTAGCCATTCACCTCGGAAGTGTCTAAGGGCCTTGCAAACCCTGGCGACATGGGATACACGACTTGTGGGTAAAGATGCGCAACCTCTGCAGAGTGTAAAACTGGTATACTAGCCGTGCTCACGGTCATGAGCAGCTCGGACACTCACATGATTAATTTATGGAACTAAATTCAATTTGTCATATGCATTGCATCGCAGGTGATGTGGTTACTTTTGTTCTATTACTTAATTGGGTTTGGTATTTACTTATACTTAGTAACTGCTAATAAAATTTTGACCAACTTTAAAAGCAATGCTCAGCTTCAACCATCTTCTTTGGTAAGCCTTACACTTCACGTGAGCTCCCACCTTTGGCGAGTTCATGCACATTATTCCCCACAACTTGTTGAGCGATGAACGTATGTGAGCTCACTCTTGCTGTCTCACATACACCACAGGTCAAGAACAGGTACCGCAGGATGATGCGCTTGGAGGATGCTGCGATGAGTTCGTGAGAGGTCTAGGTCGTCGTCTCCCAGTCAACTTTGGTTGCTGGACCGTTGTCTCCTTATAATGTAATTATTTATTTTGTATAGAACTCCTGTTATATATAAAGTTGTGACATTCGATCCTGTGCCACTAAACATCATATGTATGAGACTTGGTCCCAGCATACCTGGTGTTTATGTTAACCCCGGGTTTTGGACCCCTAAAATCCGGGTGTTACAGAAGTGGTATCAGAGCAATGTTGACTGTAGGACGAAACCTAGATAGAACTGGATAACCAATACTTACTTACCTTTGCTACTCTGATTCTTTTCTAAACTTCTCTTAATCTTTTCTTATCTATTTTCCGCTTCACTCTGATTATTCTTATCTTTTCTTTCTAAAGACAAATGTGGATTTCACACTTTGAAATCCTATGACTGAAGTGACCTTTAGGAATAAGAGACCTAATCCTAGGAACAAAAACAAAACTATTTTTATAAGTGTCTATGTATTTGAATGTTTGTTCTTATGATATCTGTCTGATTTGGATCTTTGATTGAGTGTGATGGGTTGTGGAGTAATGTCCACAACTACATCTGCATATACAGCTAGGTATAAAAGATAGCATTTGTAAGATAACTAGACAAACTAGATTATCCCCTTAGAAAATATATGTAGTATTCCGTATCTATCTCATCTTGACATATTCTATCTTACCTTTGGACATTCACCTCGTACAACTAATTACCCTAGTCTTGACATAGAATATCTGGCCCAGCTCTGCCAAAGAAATTCCAGTACATAACCAACTATTAGCCTATTCATTCTGTCTACTAAATGATTCCCTTGCAAAGCTATCTTACCATATGCTTCTAACTTAGATGGTCAATACCAGGCGGGGTGGTGGAATTGATTTGCCTGCTAATCGACAACCTCAACCACAGTCAGCAGAGATGAATCCTCCTAATCCTCCACAAGGCGGAGTTGATCCACTAGTCGCAGCTCAAATGAGAATGATGCAGCAAATGGCTGACACTATGGCAGATATGCGCACCCAAATGCGGCAAGAACGCCAAGAAATGCACCAGGAAAGAGAGGATGCACGTCGGGAAATGCGCCAAGAACGGGAAGAGATACGCCAGGAGAGGAGAGTACAACAACAGCAGCTGCAGCAACAACTTCAACAACAGCAGCAACAACAACAAGTGCCATTGCCTCCACCTCCACCACCGGTTCCACCCCGGGACAAGCACCGGGAATTCATGAGCCACAAACCACCAACCTTCTCCAACTCCGCAGATCCGCTGCAAGCAGATGACTGGTTAAAGTCCATAGAGAAGATGCTCAACATAGCTCAGTGCTCGGATAGAGAGAAGGTACTCTATGCATCAGGTCGTCTTGCTGGTCCCGCTGCGGATTGGTGGGATGCGTACTGTGCAGCTCACGCTGCGGCCGATACAATTACCTGGGAAGAATTCTCCACACAATTCAGAAATTACCATATTCCTGCTGGGCTCATGAAGATTAAGAGAAAGGAGTTCCTCTCCCTCAAGCAAGGAAGTATGTCCGTGAGTGAATACAGGGACAAATTCATCCAGTTATCTCGATATGCTCCTAGAGATGTAGAGGATGATGAGCAAAAGCAGGAGCTTTTTCTGGACGGTCTGATTGGACCCTTGCAATATCAACTGGTATCGCACACATTCCCATCCTTTCAAAGGCTACTTGACAAAGCTATTGCTGTAGAAAACAAGAGGAGTATATTTGGGGAGAAAAGAAAGGCTGTCAACCAAGGGCAGGCTGGAAGTAGTTCCCGTCCTCGCTATACTACCACTCCCAATACACCAGCTAGTGGCAGTTCTGGACAACAAACTCAACAAACACCAACTGCTCCTCCAAAAGCAAGCACTCCGGGGGGAACCGTTGCTCCCAACACAACCGCCATCAGGACATGCTTCAAGTGTGGACAACCGGGACACTACGCCAACTACTGTCCCAACAGAGCTGTCTACACTACACCGGCTCCGATGAAGCAAGGACAAGCCTCGGCAGGAAAGAGTCAGCCCCTATCTATCAACCGGGGATATGCCCATCATACAGAAGTAGAAGCTGAACCCAGTGAACTTGAAATTCAAGAAGAAGAGCCAGTTGAAGATGAAGTAGTTGGTGAAGAAGTCAACGAGCAACAAGAATAGAGATAAACATAGATATAGATACATATATACATATATATATATATTTACTATTTGTAAGACCTAAATATTAGTTTAGCCAGTAGTAGTACTTTACTATTTTAGTAATAATAATAAGGTCCAGATGACCCTGTGTTTTGCTAATAAGATATGCATCATGCCGAGATTTTGTTTATGCATATGTGTTGAATTAATATGAACATGCACCCTTTTTCCTTACAAATCTCGGGGACGAGATTATTTTTAAGGGGGGTAGGATTTGTAATACCCAACTTTGGAAAATAAGAGAAAGAAATAAATCTTCATGTGTGATACCTTTTCATTCATGATAATTATTAGTAGGCATAGATAAAGTGGATAAATCCTTAATAAAATGTGCATCATGCTAGACTTTTTCTTGTTTGTGCATCAAACACAAAATTTATAATTAAGGCAAGTCTATCATTGAATTCACAATTAGAGCACTAAATAAAATGGGAAATTAAATCTTAAAAGAAATTCTAAAACTAAAACCAAAAAGAGAAAAGTTACAAAAAAAAAAATAAATAATATATATTCAAAATAGTACTGCTTATAGCTCAATATCATCTGAGAATCTTTGGTCACAAAAGTTTGAATTAAATTTGAATCCCATTTGAATTTGAATCAAGAAAGGAAATTAGAAAGGTTAAAAGAAAAAGAAAAGGGATTTTACCTATCCTGGGCCGGAATACTCTCGTGCGGCCCAGCTCCCACTGCCTTACTGCGTCGCTCGGCCCACACCTGCCCACGCACTCCCGGGCGCGCTCGCTCGCGGTGTGCCATTGTGCCGCGGAACTACTGCCTCTGCCGGTGGGGCCCATGGATCAGCTTCACCCCTTTCCCTTGGCAACAGACTTACCCGATGACATGTGGGGCCTGCGCGCCAGGGTCTTCCTCCTGCTCGGGCTTCCCTCATTGCCTAACAAACCCCAAACACTGCTCAATCCCGCCAAGATCGGGTTCGCTGCGATCCCATGAACAAACCGGACTTCAGGGTATAAGTAGGAAGCCATCACGACTCAACCCTTGGCCATCTTGCTGTAGCCTGCGTTGGCGTCTACTCCTCCACCAGGCTGGGTAATTCGGCGGAAGGGAGCGAGAAATCGGGGAGAGAGTGAAGCCGAGGCCTCTTCACCGACGACACAGAGAAACGCGGTCGGGGATCTTCGCCGTGAAACTCTGGTGCGAGTGGTCCCCTCGGCTGGCACGATTGGCGACCGGATCTTGGCGAATTTCTCGCCGGAATCTGTGGGCGCCCGGGATCCGCCCTGCGGTGTGGTTGGGGGTCCCTGCTGCATAATCACCGGTAAGAAAACCTCCTTTGAGTTAGCCTCTACCCGCTCCACGTGTAGAACGCGTCCATGCTCGATTCCGCCCCCTCGTTCGTCCGGTTCTCCTGCTCACCATCGCGGTGCCATGTCGCGCTATGGACAGACCGTCACCGCATTCGTCGCCTGGGTGGAACCCTCCCATATGGTTCGCCCGGACCTCCTCTCCACCTTTTGCGAAGAAATTGCGTGTATCGAGCCCGGGTCCCCGAATTGCTTGAACACCAGTGATGCCACCGCCGCGGATTGAGAATCGCCGCCGCCATTGCCTGAGGGTAGCTGGGCGATAGTGAAGTAAGAGAGAAGATGGGTCCGCGGTCGTTGGATCCTTAATGGACGCCTATGATTAGATCGACGATAACCTTTTGACTCTTTAAATCTATTCCGTAGAAATGTGATCGGAGGGCTACGGTTGGTTCACATCTTAGTTGAATCTAGGCCGTGGATTCCAGATCGGGCGGCTGGGGTCATGTGCGGGTGAGTGGCGCGCCCAGATCTAATCTGGCGCGTCCGTTCCGATCGGACGCCCGAGATCTTACGATACCCCTTCGCGCTGGCGCTTTTGTTAAAGAGCCCCTCCACTTATTTGAAATAAACCCGCAGTCCTGGGTGACTGTGCTCTGTGTCTCGGGAATCTTGCACCGAGACCCCTGCACTTTTCAGTAAATGAGGCCCAGTCCAGTGAGCGTTTAAATTGAATAAATAAAATAGAAAATAGATTTTTAATATGAAAATAATTGCTAGAACTTAGATAATTCATAGAAAATTCATTTTTGCTCCAAATTGAACCATTCCAGTTTCTAAAACTTTGTAATAATATTCTTCATCATTTCGTGCCTCTGTTTTGGCATGAAAGGCTCATTTAAATTTATCTAATACTTAATCTTGTATTAAATACATAAAAGCTACAGAAATTCATAACTTGAAATATATAACTCCAAATTTAGTGATTCCAGTTCCTATGGTCTTATTTTAATGCGTAGATTATTATTGTGTATTTTGTGTACATGTTTGGTGTAATGTTAATTTTGCCTATACCATGTTTGTTTGAATTGCTACGACTAGCAGTGAGGTCACGAGTCATCTGAAGATCATCCTGGTACCTGGATTCTCAAGGCTCAGGCAAGTTGTGCCCTTGATCACTTCTTTTTACCCAGCCATGTTCTGATTAATCATAATGATCTGCATAGGTTAATTTTGATGGGACCCAATAGGTTACCCTAGTTTGTCTATCTTTATACCTTGTTTACCACTGAACTTTCTGGGTAGTACTTGCTAGTGCTATATGTGGTTTTGGGTATAAAGATTACACTATTCATGATTATACTTTTGTTATCAGTTGTTATTTATGGTTCATGTTAAGATCATTATGTTAATTGGAACATGGAGAACCACCCGGGAAAACAGTGCTACCACGAGGGTGGAATGGGACGCCCTTGGCTGATTAATTAGGAAAGCTAGTGGAAGACTACCTTACCCGAAAGGGGCAAGGGCAGTAGGGGAGAGGTCAGTGTAGGGAGGCCCTCGGGAGGATTTTGCTGCGATGGCGGTCCTGCAAGGGATTCCTGCACTGGATCTTCCTATAAACTGTAGCGGGTTTTCGGAAGCTAGTGGAACTTTGTAAAGGCCTCGTAGTGGATCCCTAGCCATTCACCTCGGAAGTGTCTAAGGGCCTTGCAAACCCTGGCGACATGGGATACACGACTTGTGGGTAAAGATGCGCAACCTCTGCAGAGTGTAAAACTGGTATACTAGCCGTGCTCACGGTCATGAGCAGCTCGGACACTCACATGATTAATTTATGGAACTAAATTCAATTTGTCATATGCATTGCATCGCAGGTGATGTGGTTACTTTTGTTCTATTACTTAATTGGGTTTGGTATTTACTTATACTTAGTAACTGCTAATAAAATTTTGACCAACTTTAAAAGCAATGCTCAGCTTCAACCATCTTCTTTGGTAAGCCTTACACTTCACGTGAGCTCCCACCTTTGGCGAGTTCATGCACATTATTCCCCACAACTTGTTGAGCGATGAACGTATGTGAGCTCACTCTTGCTGTCTCACATACACCACAGGTCAAGAACAGGTACCGCAGGATGATGCGCTTGGAGGATGCTGCGATGAGTTCGTGAGAGGTCTAGGTCGTCGTCTCCCAGTCAACTTTGGTTGCTGGACCGTTGTCTCCTTATAATGTAATTATTTATTTTGTATAGAACTCCTGTTATATATAAAGTTGTGACATTCGATCCTGTGCCACTAAACATCATATGTATGAGACTTGGTCCCAGCATACCTGGTGTTTATGTTAACCCCGGGTTTTGGACCCCTAAAATCCGGGTGTTACATATTTATAGCTCCCAACCCCAATTCTAACCGTTGGACAGAAAGCAGCAACTTTCTGTCGTCGGGCGCACCGGACAGTCCGGTGCACCACCGGACAGGCACTGTGCAGTGTCCGGTGCACGCCACATCAGCCGACCGTTGGCATTTGTAGCAATGGACCGTTGGATCCGACCGTTACCCGACTGTCTGGTGCACACCGGACAGTCCGGTGCTACAGCCCGAGGGCGCCTGTCTACGACCCCTCTGTGTAGACTGTCCGGTTGTCCCATCGGACAGTCCAGTGCGCACCAGACAGGTACTGTTCACTGTTCAGTGCGCCACGAGGTGCTGGCTGATAGCCCTCTTCTAGGGTTTCTATGCTGATTCCTTCGAGCTTCTTTTGTTCTTGAGTCTTGTACTTCTATGCATCTTTTTATGTCTTCTTTTGAGGTGTTGCATCCTCATTCCCTAAGTCCAATCCTCTTCGTATTCTGTGAACTACAAATATAAACAATAGCAAACACATTAGTCCACAGATTGTGTTAATCATCAAACACCAAAACTCATTAAGCAAAATGACCCGGGGTCCATTTTCCTTACAAATATCATATTTGGGTCTACTAACAAATCATCTTGTGAAGAGTTTAGTAGGATCATGATACATAAATTCGAGATGTCAATGATGGGGTAGTTGAAATATTTTCTTGGATTTCAAATCAAGCAACTCCAAGAGGGCACCTTCATCAGCCAAACTAAGTACATTCAAGACATACTTAAGAAGTTTGGAATGAAGAATGGCAAACCCATCAAGACACCCATGGGAACCAATGGGCATCTAGACCTCGACATGGGAGGTAAGTTCGTGGATCAAAAGATATATCGATCGATGATAGGTTATTTACTCTACTAATGTGCATCCTGACTAGATATTATGTTTTCTGTATGCATGTGTGCAAGGTTCCAGGCAAATCCTAAGGAAGTTCACCTTAGGGCCGTGAAAAGAATCATGAGGTATTTAGTTTATACTCTTAAGTTTGGGCTTTGGTACCCTGAAGGGATCTACCTTTGATCTAATTGGGTATTCCGATGCAGATTATGCCGGATGTAAAATTGATCGAAAGAGCACATCAGGGACTTGTCAGTTTCTAGGAAGATCCCTGGTGTCATGGGCTTCAAATGACAATTTCATTGGGCACTATTGGCGCTTGTGCCCCCAGGCGTAAGAATCTTCGGACATACGCCTGAAGATACTCTTCGTGATCTTGGGTGCACTGGAATAAAGCTTGAGTGGTAACCGGCTTCGTTTGGAACCCTTGGAAGCTGGTGATCAGCATATCCTTCAGCTTCTGCCATGATGTGATTGTTCCTGGCCGAAGGGAGGAGTAAGATGGCGAACTTCTTCAAAGGCTTCGTCTATCTGCCTTTGCAGTTCAGCCAGCCTAGCCATCTCTTCCTTCTTCCTTTGCACCTGCTGGTGAAGCATCTCCATATTTCTGATCTCTTGGTCCAAGTCGTCCTCCTGAGGCGTTGGACTGATGGCCTTCCTTTTCTGGCTTCGGGCCTCCCGAAGAGAGAGAGTGTCCTGGTTGGGGTCCAGCGGCTGCAGAGCGGCAGCCCCTGTTGCTGAAGCTTTCTTTGGCGGCATGTCGAAGGTTTACGCTTGCCGAAGGTGTTCGAAACTCAAAAAGTGGAAGTGAGTTCACCGGAGGTGGGCGCCAATGTTGTGGACTTGTTCTCAAATACTAAGAGTTAAGAACAAGGCAACATAAAAGTGTTAAATGTTAAAGTCCTTCGTCTTTCAAAACATTATCTCCCTTCGGATATAATGAATTTCGGACGAAGGTCATAAAAGACAAACCTTCATGAACACAATAAGTGATGAAGAAGGGTTCATACACGAGATATAAAAAAAGTAATATGAACATTGCTATTATTAACTTATTTTAATTTGCATTGCTATATTTACAATGACAAATTAGGAATGTACCTTTGACTCGAAGAAAAGTAAGGGTACAAGCGTGACGTGAGAGCAAACGTCAAGTCAACGTGCCTAGTACGGGAATACTGTTCATCTATTTATAGGCAAGGGACGCAGCCCATGTAAAATTACATCTATGCCCTTTATATTTGCCAATAACACTATAGTAATCCTTCGAGGTCTAATTTGCCTTTTCATCTTTAAGTCGGTTCTCCTTTTCTACTGTCATGCCGAAGCTTTCCTGTGTACAGCTTCGTGATCACCTTGTCCTTTGTCATAGTCACCCTTCGTCTCGTTCAGGCTTCGTCCTAACCATGCTCTGTATGCTCATGATCCGGATCCGAAGATACCTATTCACATATTTCACTCGGAAAACATTATCAAATCATGTTTTTGAGGACCTTCGGAAGCCGAAGGCCCCCAACAGTAGCCCCTCGCAATATTAATTTGCCAGAATAATAAATTCAGATTGCGATATGGACGAAGGCCTTAAGCCGAAGGTCCGAAAAAACACCTTCCCTTTGCTAGAATAGCAATAGTCGATGACAAGTAGGGCCCTGCCACTTGCAACGTATTGGGCGTATAAATAAGAACGCACCGCTAGCACTTTTAGCACGTTTTCTTGCCACCGGCTCCTGCCTTCCTAATTTTTAGCTCTTTGTACACCAACACCTGTCTGGCTCTTTACATTTTTAAGCTTCATCTTTGAGAGCATTTTTCCTAGCATTTTCGAAGATGTCTGAAGACAAGAAAACTGTCGCTGAGTCGAAGCTAAGCCTTTCCGAAGAGATGAATCTCGGCTTCCTTGAATCAATAGCAAAGACAAATACAGAGAAGATTACTAGGGAGATTTTAGAGGGTTTGTCTGAAGACACTGGTGATAGTGATAGCTATGATGTGGAAAGTGGCGGTGAAGATTCCGAAGATCGACCTTGGCGACCAAGCCATGCAGTTTTTGGAAAATCAAGCATTAAACAAAGCCATCTTGTCAATATGAGGGGCAGATATTTTCGGGATTTATCTATTGTAAGGGCTGACGAAGGAGAGAAAACTTGTCCGACTCATGAGGAAGATGAAGTCATAATATTTCGAAGCTTCTTTAAGGCTGGACTTCGGTTTCCTTTGAGCAGTTTCGTGGTAGAAGTTTTGAAGATATTTGAAATCTACCTTCATCAAATTACTCCTGAAGCAATTATAAGGATGGGAATCTTCATGTGGGCCGTAAAGAGCCAAGGTTTGGAACCAAATGCAAAAAGTTTCTGCAATATGCATGAGTTATTGTATGAGACGAAACCATGGGGTAAGGAGCAGTATCACAACAATTTTGGCTGTTATAGCTTCGGTGCCCGCTCTGGGTCAAGCTGTCCCGTGCCAACTTTTCGGAAAAGATGGCCTGGGAGTGGATGAAGGAATGGTTTTATGTGAAAAAACGACTTGACAACGCGAGAAGATATTAAAGGTATCATTATGCGCCCTATCTGGCAGCGCTTCGGCCTTCGAAAGCTGAAGGTGGAAGTTGACAAAGCAGCCGAAGAATGTCGGAGAGCCTTCGGAGTAGTTTGCTCTTTCATCGGAACAAGGGATTTGATCCAAGAACACATTGCCTTCAGAGTATGGCCACTTGCAGATAAGTGGGAAATGCCAAAGGAAACCGTCAGCGAACCTAACGAAGGCGGACTAGTTAGGTTGAAGTTCACCTTCAAATATGGAGATAAGTTCATCGAGCCAGATGACGACTGGCTGAAAAGTATTGAGGCCGTAAGCGATGAGTTGCTTGGGCCATACTCGAAGGCAGGAGATACTGCTCTATCTGCAGCCTTCGGAGGCCGAAAAAAGAAAAGGCTCAACTGAGTTTTTGATGCCATCGGGTTCGTATACCCTGACTACCGTTACCCAACACGGGATCAAAAAAGGAAAGATACAGCGTCTACGAAGGAAGCTGCCTCAGCCGCTCTTAGTGAGCCAGCGCCAAAGAGGAAAAAGATAAAGGTTCTTACACACGTCCACGCTACATTGAACCGGCCACAGTGCCCGAGTTTGTCGATGAATCCTCTTTGGCCCCCGAAGCCAAAGAGGCGACTCCCCTGAAGAACATTGAAGAGCCGGTCACATTGCCGAAAACAAAGAAAATAGAAGAACCGAAGGCTGAAGAAACAAGGACATCTGAAATTTTAAGTCCTTCAGCAAAAGTTGAAATACCAAAAAGCCAAAAGGGTCCAGCATTGACCCCAAAAAGAAAAAGGATGGTTAATGTACTGGATGTATTGGAGACAATGAAGTCTTCAAGCAGCACTCCGAAGAAAATTGCCAAAACTCCTGACGTGCAAATCGAAGCCTTTGAGACAGAAGCTTCAAAACACCAAGCTGAATCTGAAGCTGGGCCTTCAGAGCCTGCCAAGGTACAATTCTTGGAAACCAAAGAAACAGAAACAACTGAACAAATCTTTGTTGAAGAAAGAGGCACTGCCGCCCCCGAAGCCTTTTCTGAAGCTTCCGATTATATTTTACGACATGCTTCGGGGAAGAAATTGACTGAAAAAGAAAAGCAGGAGGCTCAGTTCTATGCCCAAAGACTGAAATATCCCAAGGGGGCGTTGATATTCAATGGCAGCGGAGAAGAAGACTTTTTGTATTGTCTCCCTGACAGCAAGGAGATTTCAGTCTGTCGGGAGATGAGCAAAAGCTTCGGATTCCCAACACTAGAAGACGGGCTCTCAGTGTTGTCAAAGAACGAGCTGGCTGACAGCTTAGCGTACAATAGTTTAAAGGTGAAAAAAATGAAATCTTTGCATTATTTATTGAAACCAAAAAAATTTTATTTGCTTAAACTTATTTAACAAACATTTTTCTCCAGGGTCTTATACTTAGCAATGCCCTCAGGGCACAAAAAGATGTTGAAGACGAAGGGTATACCATAGCCTTGAGCAACCTTCGTTCCGAAGTAATTGAACTAAGGAACGAAGGTCTCGAAAAAGATAAAATATTGCACTCGCTATTGAATAAAATAAAAGAAGACGAAGTTGCTTTCAAAACTCAAGCCGAAGCTCAGAAGCGTGAAATCGAAGATCTTCGGAAACAACTAGTCAGAGCTAAAGAAGAATGTACACTTGAAGAAACAAAACGAGAGATTAGTGAACAATGGGCCAATCATTTAGAAAGAAACGTTGAAGAGCTTCGTGCATCCAAGAAAAAGTGTTATGAAAAATCTATAGAATGTGTTAAGAAAATAAGAACCAGCTTCGCCAGCGTCGGCGCATTCTCAAGTGAGGAGGACTTCATAAGAGGTGACCCCGAAGGCCCAATTGGATGGATCAGCCACGAAGCTAAAGCTTTTGAAGAAGTTTTAAATAGTCGTGGAGACATATGTGCCTTTACGGGTGCCAGGGGGATTGCCACTATTTTGGAGAGGAAAGGCTGTAACCATGTAAAATTTTTGGCACAATCTGAAGCCGCATTGTCCTCTGAAGATATAAAAGACCCCTCGGCCGAAGCGAGCTTGGTTGGTGGAAAATTTTTCACCGATATCTGGGACAATGGTGGCCGGGAGATGGCCCAAGAAATTATACAAAAGAGCGAAAAAGGTATTCATGACGCTAGAAAAGTAGCAGAGACCGCTGAGAAGAGTGCAGATGCCGAAGTGCAAATAGGTACTGACTAGCAGTTTTTGGCTCTGTTGTAATTTTTGATTTCGAACTTGTTTACACTTTGTAACACAGCCACACTTTCTCGCCCCTCAGAGCGTGCCAAGCCATCAGCGGACCCCCACACGAAGGGGGACGACGAAATTAGAAAAATGGCTGAAGCTATCATGGATAAAGTTGTTGATCAACTACTGAACGAAGCTGCAGAAGTTGTTTTAAGGGAAGACTAGATGTTATTGCAAAAACATTTGGAATGTAATATTCATTGAACACATGTAATATTTTGTAACTTTGAACGTAAGATATAAGCTATTTATGATTCAATTCTTTACGATGCATGAAACTTTACATACATACCGTTTTTTGAGCCTTCGGCGAAAAAAACACCTTCCCTTCTTTTCATGCTTCGTAAATAATATCCGTATTTTCATAAAAACGTCCAATCTTCGTAAAATCAATAACCGATAAATCTTTTCATTTCGGAGTTTGACGAAGGTATGCTTCTTCAAAATTTACTTTTTTGTGCCTTGGCACTGTTTCTTCGAAACAATCTCCAAATATCAACATTGATTCCCTTCTTACGTCATTGATGCAGTATGATGTATGATGCTATGCTATGCAAATGATGTGATGATGTGATGTTATGCAAAATGATATTTGCCGAAGATCGATGCCTATTTTTCACTTTAAGCCTCCCTTAGGAGCTTCTTCGCCTTTTACTTCAGCGGAATCAGCGTTTATTTTTCGTTGTAAGCCTCCCTTAGGAGCTTCTTCGCCTTTTACTTTCAGCGGTATCAGCGTTTATTTTTCGCTGTAAGCCTCCCTTAGGAGCTTCTTCGCCTTTTACTTTCAGCGGAATCAGCGTTTATTTTTCGCTGTAAGCCTCCCTTAGGAGCTTCTTCGCCTTTTACTTTCAGCGGTATCAGCGTTTATTTTTCGCTGTAGGCTCTGCATTCCCTTCGGAACGACTTTTGAGCAGAAAACTTACGCTGCGCTCCCTTAGGAACGACTTTTTGTTATTTCGGAAATTCCCCTTGCAATCATAAATCTTATGCTTCGGCAACTCCGCTACTCTGTGGAGAAGGTATACTTTTATTGTGGCAAAAAATGAAACTATTACAAGAGGTTTGAAAAACGGCAAAAATACTTAGGCTTTCAATAGTTGTTCCTTAAAAAAGAAAATGATACTGAATGTAAAAACTGCTGCCGAAGTAGGATATTTGTTAGTAAATATGCTTCGATTCTGGCACAGTACTATTGACTGTGCGAGCTTCGGACTCTTCTCTGAAGCCCCGTTGAAGGTGGGGATGCTGACTCCCTTCTGGCTGCTGGCCTTGTTGCATTGGCGGTGGAGGGGGAAGCTGTTGCCAGGATGCCTGAGGTTGGCTTGCCGAAGTGACAGAAGCTACAGGGTGGTTGCCTACATACTCTGGAATGTATGGCGAATGGTACGAAGCAGTGTGCATAACTTGCTTCGGCTGGCTCTGTTGGGCCGCAGCTTCTGCTATCTCCTTTTGTTTCTGGATGGTAACATGACACATCCTGGTGGTATGGCCCTTGTCCTCACCGTAGAATAGGCAATAGATCTTCCTGGGCTGATCCCCAAATCTCCCTCCGAAGCCCCTGGCGCCTCTACCCCTTGAAGCTGGAGGTCAAGGATAGCTCTGCTGCTGCCCCGAAGCCTGAGAGGAATATTGCGGCCTCTGCTGCTGGGTTCCCTTGTCATCATTTTGAGTGGAATGAATCGATCTGACATGTCTGGGATGAAATCTCCCTCCGAAGCCCCTGGCTATTTCGGAGAACCTGTAAGCTTCCTCCCTTCTCTGTCGAAAATCATTGTCAGCGCGGATGTATTCATCCATCTTCTGAAGCAATTTCTCCAGAGTCTGAGGGGGCTTTCTGGCAAAGTATTGGGCTGAAGATCCTGGCCGAAGCCCCTTAATCATGGCCTCAATGACAATTTCATTGGGCACTGTTGGCGCTTGTGCCCCCAGGCGTAAGAATCTTCGGACATACGCCTGAAGATACTCTTCGTGATCTTGGGTGCACTGGAATAAAGCTTGAGTGGTAACCGGCTTCGTTTGGAACCCTTGGAAGCTGGTGATCAGCATATCCTTCAGCTTCTGCCATGATGTGATTGTTCCTGGCCGAAGGGAGGAGTACCAGGTTTGTGCAACATTCCTGACAGCCATGACGAAAGACTTCGCCATGACTGCAGTATTGCCACCATAGGAGGATATTGTTGCTTCGTAGCTCATCAGAAACTGCTTCGGGTCTGAATGGCCGTCGTACATAGGGAGTTGAGGTGGCTTGTAAGACGGGGGCCAAGGTGTAGCCTACAGTTCTGCTGATAGAGGAGAAGCATCATCAAAGGCAAAATTTTCATGATGAAAATTCTCATACCAGTCATCTTCGTTGAAGAAGCCCTCTTAATGAAGCTCTCTATACTGAGGCCTTCGGTTCTGCTCATCTTGAGTAAGATGGCGAACTTCTTCAAAGGCTTCGTCTATCTGCCTTTGCAGTTCAGCCAGCCTAGCCATCTTTTCCTTCTTCCTTTGCACCTGCTGGTGAAGCATCTCCATATTTCTGATCTCTTGGTCCAAGTCGTCCTCCTGAGGCGTTGGACTGATGGCCTTCCTTTTCTGGCTTCGGGCCTCTCGAAGAGAGAGAGTGTCCTGGTTGGGGTCCAGCGGCTGCAGAGCGGCAGCCCCTGTTGCTGAAGCTTTCTTTGGCGGCATGACGAAGGTTTACGCTTGCCGAAGGTGTTCGAAACTCAAAAAGTGGAAGTGAGTTCACCGGAGGTGGGCGCCAATGTTGTGGACTTGTTCTCAAATACTAAGAGTTAAGAACAAGGCAACATAAAAGTGTTAAATGTTAAAGTCCTTCGTCTTTCAAAACATTATCTCCCTTCGGATATAATGAATTTCGGACGAAGGTCATAAAAGACAAACCTTCATGAACACAATAAGTGATGAAGAAGGGTTCATACACGAGATATAAAAAAGTAATATGAACATTGTTATTATTAACTTATTTTAATTTGCATTGCTATATTTACAATGACAAATTAGGAATGTACCTTTGGCTCGAAGAAAAGTAAGGGTACAAGCGTGACGTGAGAGCAAACGCCAAGTCAATGTGCCTAGTACGGGAATACTGTTCATCTATTTATAGGCAAGACGCAGCCCATGTAAAATTACATCTATGCCCTTTATATTTGCCAATAACACTATAGTAATCCTTCGAGGTCTAATTTGCCTTTTCATCTTTAAGTCGGTTCTCCTTTTCTACTGTCATGCCGAAGCTTTCCTGTGTACAGCTTCGTGATCACCTTGTCCTTTGTCATAGTCACCCTTCGTCTCGTTCAGGCTTCGTCCTAACCATGCTCTGTATGCTCATGATCCGGATCTGAAGATACCTGTTTTTATCAAATCATGTTTTTGAGGACCTTCGGAAGCCGAAGGCCCCCAACACATAGCTCTTTCCACCGCCGAAGCCGAGTACATTGCCGCAGGACATTGTTGTGCGCAATTGCTTTGGATGAGGCAAACCCTCAGGGACTATGACTACAACTCTGACAGTTTCACTTACCCTTTGTCGTTACTCATGTATCTCTCAATTGGTATGACCCTTCCCTCATATTTATTTTACCATTTGGGAGAAAATGTAAAAAGGGCTCTCAAGTTCTACGTTTTTGGCGCTTAATGCCGAAGGGGGAGAAAGGATTAGCGCAAAGCAAAAGGACCGTGCCACCATTTCAAAAAATCACAAATGTTTATTTCAATTGGGATTTGAGTTAGCCTCAAAATGATTTTGCAATTGGTATGTAAAAGTGAAACTTCAATCGGTATCTCATTTGGTATTTCAAAATTGTTTTTCAAATTGGTATCTATTTCAAAACACTCTTGAAAGCTAAGGGGAAAATTCATTCAAGGGGATCTTTTAATTAGTCAAAGGAAAAGCATTTGAAACAGGGGAGGAGTTTCAAATCTTAAAAAATGCTTCTTGCAATCTTATACCTTTGACTATTTGCAATAGATTTTGAAAAGATGTAATACTCAAAATTTTAAAATTGAAAACATAGTTGATTTACACACATGTTTTTGCCCTTGTTTGTTATAACATGTGAATCAACACTTCAAAAGTCATTAATTAGCTAATGACACTTAAATTAATATATGCATCATGCTGAGTTTTATTGGATTGTGCATTTGTGGATGATAAAATAAATGTGTCATTAAAAATATATTAATATGTTAATGGACACATGGGATATAGCCTCTAAATTGAAAATAAAATGACATGGAAATAAGAAAGAAAGAAAGAAATATTATACAACACAAAATAAGTTTATAAATAAATAACTTCATCACAAATGGGTATGATCAAATTAAATATTTGGTCTGTGTACAAATTTACCACAAATATTTGAATTTGTATGGGAATTTAAACCATGAATTGAGAAATAAAAAAAACAAAAAACAAAACAGAAAATGTAAAAGAAAAAGGAAAGGGAATAAGACCTATTGGGCTGGATTTCAGGCAACTGGCCCATCTCCCCTTTACTCCCGCCAGCCCAAAGCCATGCCCGGTCTCACTTACGTGTGGGGCCCCCTGTCAGCCGCCGCCCGCTCCTTTCACTCTGTCTGTGACCGTTGGGACCCACTGTCAGGTCGTTCACCTTTCTCTTGTCCGCTCCAGCAAAACGGAATCCGGAGTCTTCGGCGCGCTCCACGGTGCGCGCTCTCGTCCAACCGAAAACCCTGGGAGCATATATGGGACCGGGTCGCACCCTTCCTTGGCCATAGGATCTAGCTGCGGCAAGCTCGCCGTGGGCGAGGATGCCATTATCGAACACCGGGTGGTGAGATGAGTGCGAGAGAATGAGAATGCCGCCGATTGCCGCCACCGGTGAACTTTCTCTGTGTAGCCGTTCCCTCCTCGTGGTGTGGCTCTGGGCGTCGCCGGCACACGTGTGGTCTCGTTGCTGACTCATGCTCGGCGTGGGGATCATCGGTGCCTCGCCGGGGAGTTCCTGGAGAAGGCCAGGGTGAGAGAGAACCGATGGAAGCCGCCATGGGAGAGACCAGGGAACCCGGTCGCCTAGGCTCGGTCGCAGGATCTGGGCGACTTGCTGGGGGTACGTTGATGGTGTTGGCAGCCTCGATGTGCTCAGTCTATGGGTTGGCGATGAATTGCTCGCCGGAGCTTTTCTATACCATGGCGCCGCCCTCCACCGTGGTTCGTGCCCCTTCGTCGTGCGATTCGTTGGTAAGTGGCCCTCACCGAATTATGCCCTTAGCTACGATTAGCGTCTATCGGTTTGGAATTTGGTCTGCTTGGGTGTTGGTTCCGTGGTTACCGGCGATGGCACCGCCGCCGGGCGGAAGCACCGTCGCTCGGGTCGCCGCGCGGTCTGACTGGGGTGGTTGGTGGGTTTTGAACCGTAGATCTAGATGTTGGCGGTCGCGATTAAATTACAAAGTAACAATTTGGCAGATGTCGCGTGGACCGTTGATTACGTGATGGGCGGTCGCGATTAGATCTCGGCATACCGATTCGTGTTGTGGAATCTGGAGCGCCCGTTCGGTATCGTGCGGATTAGATTGATTCGGTGCGTGTCCGCTCCTCATCCATCGGATTGCGATCGGACGGTTGTGATTGGAAAGCTGGCCGCAGGGATGTAGAGCTAATCTGCCGCGTGGAGTTTAGATCGGACGGCTGAGATCTGTGGATACCCCTTCGTGGGTACATTTTGCATAAGAGACCTTGGGTTATTAGAAAACCAACCCGCAGTCCACGGACCCTATTCTCTGGGTCTTAGGAATTTTACCCCGAGACCCCTGCACTTTTATGTAAATGAGGCCCAGTCCAGAGCGTATTTAAAATAAGTAAATGAATTAGTAAATGCAATTTTAATACAAAAACAAATGCTAGAACTTGGAAAATTCATATCTAATTCATTTTAAATCCAAATTGAGCCATTCCAATTTCTAAAATTTTGTAATAATATTCTCTATCATTTAGAATCACTGTTTTGACATGAACACAGTAAGAAAATTTATTTATCACTTAATCCTATTTAAAGCACATAAAACCTTTGAAAATGCATAACTTAAAATCTATAACTCAGAAAATTATGATTCCAGTTCCTAGATTTTTATTTTAATATGTAGAATATCTCTGTGCATTTTGTTTATATGTTTGGTGTGATGTTAATTTCCTCTATGCACTGTGCTTGTTTGTAATGTGGCGAGTAGAAGAGCCCGTTGTTGAAGATCCTGGTGAGCAGCAGGTTGAAGTAGCTGAGCAGGAGCTCATTGCAGGCAAGTTGTGCCCTTGACCACTTTTTACCCAATAATGTTCTTTAATATCACATACTCATGCATAGGTTAATTTTGATGGGACCCAATAGGTCACCCTAGATTGTTTATCTCATGACCTTGTTTACCCCTAAATCACTTGGGTAGTTTGCTATTGCTTTACGTGGTTTTTGGGTTAATATTTCATTATATCTATGTTCCAATTATTCTTGTTATTCTGTTTATGTTCATGTTGAGATCATTAATGTTAATTGGAACATAGAGCTTAACTTGAGAACCACGTGCCACCACAAGGGTGGAATGGGACGCCCTTGGCTGACTAATTAGGAAAGCTAGTGGAAGACTACCTTACCCGAAAGGGGCAAGGGCAGTAGGGGAGAGGTCAGTGCGGGGAGGTCCCTGGTTGATTTTGCTGCGATGGCGGTCAGCCAGGAACCCTTTACTGGATCTTCCCATAAACTGTAGCGGGTTTTCGGAAGCTAGTGGAACTTTGTAAAGGCCTCGTAGTGTTGCCCTGCCGTGCTTCCTAGGTAGAGGTATATGGGGAGTCGCGACCCCTTGGCAGATGGGTAACATGACTTGTGGGTAAAGGGTACAACCTCTGCAGAGTGTAAATCTGGTATACTAGCCGAGCTCACGGTCACGAGCAGCTCAGGACTCTCTGATGTTTAAATTATGGAACTTAAATTCAATTTTGTCATTTGCATTGCATGGGTTTATTATTAATTTTGTTCTATTACTTTACTTATGGTTTGGTATTTACTTACACTTAGTAATTGCTAATAAAATTTTGACCAACTTCTTAAAAGCAATGCTCAGCTTTAACCCTTGTCATTGATTAAACCTTACACATCACATGAACTCACACCTTTGTGAGTTTGTGTCCACTGGTTCCCCACAACTTGTTGAGCTATGATCATGTGTGAGCTCACCCTTGCTGTCTCACACCCCCCCACAGGAGATGATCAGGTGGTTCAGGAGGAGCCGCCTAACACTGAGGAGTTCGATCTGATCTAGGTGGCGTTTCCCAGTCGACATTGGCGCCGACGATCCTTAGTTTGTTTTATCTTTATTACTTTATTTTGTAATAAGTCTTCCGCTATGTAATAAATACTCTGATGTTAATGACATTTATCTCTATACACTCTGTTATTATATGTGTTGTCTTCTTGGCGCATGTATGAGAGGCACCCGGCTTTATTCTTTAAAACCGGGTGTTACAGAAGTGGTATCAGAGGAAATGTTGACTGTAGGACGAAACCTAGATAGAAATGGACAGACCCTTCACTACTTACATCCTTCTGATTCATTCTATACTCACCTTACTCTGATCTTAATCCTGTCTCACCTTCTACTGTTCTACTCTGATCATTCTTACCTTTTCTACTCTAAGACAAGATGGATTTCAAACCTTGGAATCCCTACCCCTACGACATTTTTAAGAGATAGGAGGCCTAAGACCAAATTAAAACTATTTTCTCTATTAAAAAAAAATGTTGGTTGATTGTTCTGATGATCAATGCCTGATTTGCTTCTTTGATTGATTGAATAGATGGACATCTTAGCATGTACCAACATAAGGTATTGTATTAGCTATAGTAGGTGAAATATTAATCTGCTTAGCTAATAAATCCCCCAAAATAACATGATTGTAATTACTGCCTTGTCTACTGCTCTTTCTTACCTTATGTATCTAACTCAGATGGTCAATACCAGGAAAGGAAAGATTATCACGCAACAGCAAACAGAAATGAATCCTCCAAATCCCCCACCTGTTGAAACCGAGCAAGTGATCGCAACCCAAAGGCTGGTAATACAGCAATTGACAGACATGATGACCGAAATGCAAAGCCAGATAAGACAAGAACGCGAGGAAATACGTCAAGCCCGTCTGGAGATACAGCAAGAAGTAAGGCAATCACGGTTGGAGAGACAACGACAAGAGCAACCACCATCTCCACCACCACCAGCTCCACCAAGCTACATAAACATATATGTAAATTACTACTATTTGTAGGATCTACATGTTCCTTTAGTTAGTATTCGGTATGATACCATTTTAGGAGGAATACAAAGGTCTATTTGTCCCCATGTGTTGCTAATAAAATTATGCGTCATGCTGAGATTTTGGGTTTGTGCAAATGTGTTGGACAATATGAGAAAACCCATGAGAGTAATTACACCTAAAGGGCCTGTTGTGGTGAATCGACTGACATGTAGATTGACATTGGCCAATATGGGTAGAGAATTTGGAGTTACTGCTATAATATTGGAGCCAAGCAGTATAGAATGTCTGTAGAAGAGTTAAAAGAACTCAAGAAGCACTTAACGGAGTTGCAAGAGGATGGATACATTCGTCTGAATTCTTCACCTTGGAGAGCACCAGTTTTGTTTGTAAAGAAGAAAGATGGATTGCAAGGGATGCGTGTGGATTAAAGGTTCCTTAGTGATGTCACTGTGAAGAACAAGTTTCTGTTACCCCGCATTAAGGATTTATTTAATCGGATGAGAGGAGCCAGGGTACTCTCGAAGATTGACCTCCGATCGGGGTACCATCAGATGAAGATTAGACCATCAGATATTCCTAAGACGGCTTTTACGACTCGATATGGATTAAATGAGTTCATCGTTATGTCGTTTGGATTAATTAATGCACCAGCTTATTTTATGGATTTGATGAATAAGATGTTTTGGAGTATTTGGACAGATTCGTCGTGGTGTTCATCGACGATATTCTTATCTATTCTAAGAATGAGAGTGACCATGAAGAACATCTAAGGTTGGTGCTACAGAAGTTACGAGATAATCAACTCTACGCCAAGTATAGCAAGTGTGAGTTTTGGATTGGCGAGGTGCCCTTTTCTTGGACATATCATTTCTAATGGAGGGATATCAGTGGATCCTGCTAAAGTCAAGAGATAGTGGTGTGGAGCATACCCACTACGGTTACGGAGGACCGAAGTTTCGTGGGACTTGCAGGATATTATTGGAGATTTATTGAAGGATTTTCTAAGATTGCTAAGCATATGACTTCACTTTTGGAGAAAGGCAGAGAGTTTAAGTGGGACGAGAAGTGTCAAGAAAGCTTTGATCTATTGAAGAAGAGGTTGATGTCGCCACCAGTTTTGGTTATGCCAGACTTACAAAAAGGATTTGATATCTATTGCGATGCATGTGGCCAAGGCTTAGGATGTGTGCTCATGCAAGAAGGACACGTGATTGCTTATGCTTCTCGTCAGTTGCGGAGACATGAATTGAACTACCCTACCCATGACCTAGAGTTGGCTGCAGTTGTGCATGCACTTAAGATTTGGAGACACTATATTATGGGAACTAAGTGCCAAGTATATACGGATCATAAGAGTTTGAAGTATATATTCACTCAGAAGGATCTCAATCTTAGGCAACGCCGTTGGTTGGAGCTTATTAAGGATTATGACTTGGAGATTCACTATCACCCAGGCAAGGCGAATTTGGTCGCAGATGCCTTGAGTCGCAAGGAGCATGTTCATTCAGCTGTTGTTGCCCAGCTACCCGATGAGATTGTTGAGGACTTCAGGAGACTTAACCTGGGGATAGTTGCTCATACTGAGGGAGTTACTATTGATGTGGAACCTACTTTGGAGCAAGAGATCCGCAAAGGACAAATTGGTGATGCTAAGATAAAAGAGATTAAGGATCTGATTACTGAAGGTCGAGTTCCGGAATTCACGGAAGATGGGCAAGGCACCGTATGCTTCAAGGACAAGAGATGTGTTCCGGAGATTGAAAGCCTTCGAGAGACTATATCGAAGGAAGCCCATGACTTGGATTATTCTATTCATCCTGGTAGTACCAAGATGTATCAGGATTTAAAGCAGAAGTGCTGGTGATATGGACTGGAGAGAGATATGGCTGCACATGTGGTTATGCGCGATGTGTGTCAAAGAGTTAAGGTTGAACACGAGAGGCCAGCTGGACTATTATACCCATTAAGGATACCCGAGTGGAAGTGAGAAGAGATTGGTATGGACTTCATTACTGGATTGCCTCGCACCTCGAAAGGATATGATGCTAGATGGGTTATTGTGGATAGACTGACCAAAGTGGCTCATTTCATCCTGCTCAAGACTACTTATAAGGGATCTCAATTGGTAGAGTATATATGGCTCGGACTATGTCTCTACACGGTGTACCGAAGAAGATCATTTTGGATAGAGGATCACCATCTACCCCCGGATTTTGGAAAAAGTTTTCATGAGAATATGGATACAAAGTTGAATCATAGTTCGGCCTACCACAGACTAATGTACAAACTGAAAGGACTAAGCAAGTATGGGAATGCATGTTGAGAGCTTGTACCCTTCAGCATGGTAGTAGTTGAGACAAGAGTCTACCTTATGCTGAGTTCTCATATAATAATATTTACCAGGCCAGTCTGAAGATGTCACTGTTCGAGGCTCTGTATGGCAGGAAATGCAAGACTCCTTTGTATTGGGACTAGACTAGAGGAAGACAGTTGTTTGGACCTGGACTTATTCAAGAGGCAGAAGAACAAGTTCGTATAATTCGAGAGAATTTGAGGGTCGCTCAAACCAGGCAAAAGAGCTACGCAGATAATAGAAGAAGACCACTGGAATTTGAGGAAGGAGATTATGTGTACCTCAAGGTGTCACCACTTCGTGGAATGAGGAGATTTAAAGTCAAGGGCAAAATGTCCCCTCGCTACATTGGACCATTCTTGATCTGTAGGCGAGTTGGGGAGATGGCATACCAACTCGGGTTACCTGCCACTCTATCGGATGTGCATAATGTGTTCCACGTGTCTTAACTAAAGAAGCGTCTCCGTGTCCCTGAGGAACAGTTACCAATGGAAGAGCTCAGTGTTCAAGGTGATTTGACTTACACGGAGTACCCGATCAAGATTTTGGATGCTTTGACTCGGGTTACGAGAAATAAGGTGATAAAGATGTGCAAAGTCCAATGGAGTCACCACGGAGAAGATGAAGCAACTTGGGAAAGAGAAGAAGAGCTTCGCATAGATTTTCCCCACCTTTTCCCTAGATCTTCCTAAATCTCGAGGACGAGATTATTTTTAAGGGGGGGTAGGATTTGTAATACTCAAAATTTTAAAATTGAAAACATAGTTGATTTACACACATGTTTTTGCCCTTGTTTGTTATAACATGTGAATCAACACTTCAAAAGTCATTAATTAGCTAATGACACTTAAATTATTATATGCATCATGCTGAGTTTTATTGGATTGTGCATTTGTGGATGATAAAATAAATGTGTCATTAAAAATATATTAATATGTTAATGGACACATGGGATATAGCCTCTAAATTGAAAATAAAATGACATGGAAATAAGAAAGAAAGAAAGAAATATTATACAACACAAAATAAGTTTATAAATAAATAACTTCATCACAAATGGGTATGATCAAATTAAATATTTGGTCTGTGTACAAATTTACCACAAATATTTGAATTTGTATGGGAATTTAAACCATGAATTGAGAAATAAAAAAAACAAAAAACAAAACAGAAAATGTAAAAGAAAAAGGAAAGGGAATAAGACCTATTGGGCTGGATTTCAGGCAACTGGCCCATCTCCCCTTTACTCCCGCCAGCCCAAAGCCATGCCCGGTCTCACTTACGTGTGGGGCCCCCTGTCAGCCGCCGCCCGCTCCTTTCACTCTGTCTGTGACCGTTGGGACCCACTGTCAGGTCGTTCACCTTTCTCTTGTCCGCTCCAGCAAAACGGAATCCGGAGTCTTCGGCGCGCTCCACGGTGCGCGCTCTCGTCCAACCGAAAACCCTGGGAGCATATATGGGACCGGGTCGCACCCTTCCTTGGCCATAGGATCTAGCTGCGGCAAGCTCGCCGTGGGCGAGGATGCCATTATCGAACACCGGGTGGTGAGATGAGTGCGAGAGAATGAGAATGCCGCCGATTGCCGCCACCGGTGAACTTTCTCTGTGTAGCCGTTCCCTCCTCGTGGTGTGGCTCTGGGCGTCGCCGGCACACGTGTGGTCTCGTTGCTGACTCATGCTCGGCGTGGGGATCATCGGTGCCTCGCCGGGGAGTTCCTGGAGAAGGCCAGGGTGAGAGAGAACCGATGGAAGCCGCCATGGGAGAGACCAGGGAACCCGGTCGCCTAGGCTCGGTCGCAGGATCTGGGCGACTTGCTGGGGGTACGTTGATGGTGTTGGCAGCCTCGATGTGCTCAGTCTATGGGTTGGCGATGAATTGCTCGCCGGAGCTTTTCTATACCATGGCGCCGCCCTCCACCGTGGTTCGTGCCCCTTCGTCGTGCGATTCGTTGGTAAGTGGCCCTCACCGAATTATGCCCTTAGCTACGATTAGCGTCTATCGGTTTGGAATTTGGTCTGCTTGGGTGTTGGTTCCGTGGTTACCGGCGATGGCACCGCCGCCGGGCGGAAGCACCGTCGCTCGGGTCGCCGCGCGGTCTGACTGGGGTGGTTGGTGGGTTTTGAACCGTAGATCTAGATGTTGGCGGTCGCGATTAAATTACAAAGTAACAATTTGGCAGATGTCGCGTGGACCGTTGATTACGTGATGGGCGGTCGCGATTAGATCTCGGCATACCGATTCGTGTTGTGGAATCTGGAGCGCCCGTTCGGTATCGTGCGGATTAGATTGATTCGGTGCGTGTCCGCTCCTCATCCATCGGATTGCGATCGGACGGTTGTGATTGGAAAGCTGGCCGCAGGGATGTAGAGCTAATCTGCCGCGTGGAGTTTAGATCGGACGGCTGAGATCTGTGGATACCCCTTCGTGGGTACATTTTGCATAAGAGACCTTGGGTTATTAGAAAACCAACCCGCAGTCCACGGACCCTATTCTCTGGGTCTTAGGAATTTTACCCCGAGACCCCTGCACTTTTATGTAAATGAGGCCCAGTCCAGAGCGTATTTAAAATAAGTAAATGAATTAGTAAATGCAATTTTAATACAAAAACAAATGCTAGAACTTGGAAAATTCATATCTAATTCATTTTAAATCCAAATTGAGCCATTCCAATTTCTAAAATTTTGTAATAATATTCTCTATCATTTAGAATCACTGTTTTGACATGAACACAGTAAGAAAATTTATTTATCACTTAATCCTATTTAAAGCACATAAAACCTTTGAAAATGCATAACTTAAAATCTATAACTCAGAAAATTATGATTCCAGTTCCTAGATTTTTATTTTAATATGTAGAATATCTCTGTGCATTTTGTTTATATGTTTGGTGTGATGTTAATTTCCTCTATGCACTGTGCTTGTTTGTAATGTGGCGAGTAGAAGAGCCCGTTGTTGAAGATCCTGGTGAGCAGCAGGTTGAAGTAGCTGAGCAGGAGCTCATTGCAGGCAAGTTGTGCCCTTGACCACTTTTTACCCAATAATGTTCTTTAATATCACATACTCATGCATAGGTTAATTTTGATGGGACCCAATAGGTCACCCTAGATTGTTTATCTCATGACCTTGTTTACCCCTGAATCACTTGGGTAGTTTGCTATTGCTTTACGTGGTTTTTGGGTTAATATTTCATTATATCTATGTTCCAATTATTCTTGTTATTCTGTTTATGTTCATGTTGAGATCATTAATGTTAATTGGAACATAGAGCTTAACTTGAGAACCACGTGCCACCATAAGGGTGGAATGGGACGCCCTTGGCTGACTAATTAGGAAAGCTAGTGGAAGACTACCTTACCCGAAAGGGGCAAGGGCAGTAGGGGAGAGGTCAGTGCGGGGAGGTCCCTGGTTGATTTTGCTGCGATGGCGGTCAGCCAGGAACCCTTTACTGGATCTTCCCATAAACTGTAGCGGGTTTTCGGAAGCTAGTGGAACTTTGTAAAGGCCTCGTAGTGTTGCCCTGCCGTGCTTCCTAGGTAGAGGTATATGGGGAGTCGCGACCCCTTGGCAGATGGGTAACATGACTTGTGGGTAAAGGGTACAACCTCTGCAGAGTGTAAATCTGGTATACTAGCCGAGCTCACGGTCACGAGCAGCTCAGGACTCTCTGATGTTTAAATTATGGAACTTAAATTCAATTTTGTCATTTGCATTGCATGGGTTTATTATTAATTTTGTTCTATTACTTTACTTATGGTTTGGTATTTACTTACACTTAGTAATTGCTAATAAAATTTTGACCAACTTCTTAAAAGCAATGCTCAGCTTTAACCCTTGTCATTGATTAAACCTTACACATCACATGAACTCACACCTTTGTGAGTTTGTGTCCACTGGTTCCCCACAACTTGTTGAGCTATGATCATGTGTGAGCTCACCCTTGCTGTCTCACACCCCCCCACAGGAGATGATCAGGTGGTTCAGGAGGAGCCGCCTAACACTGAGGAGTTCGATCTGATCTAGGTGGCGTTTCCCAGTCGACATTGGCGCCGACGATCCTTAGTTTGTTTTATCTTTATTACTTTATTTTGTAATAAGTCTTCCGCTATGTAATAAATACTCTGATGTTAATGACATTTATCTCTATACACTCTGTTATTATATGTGTTGTCTTCTTGGCGCATGTATGAGAGGCACCCGGCTTTATTCTTTAAAACCGGGTGTTACAAAAGATTTTTCCAAAAGAATTGCAAAGATAAAACACGTGGTGCAAATGTGGTCCAAAATGTTAAATAAGAGAAAAGCAATCCATTCATATGCATAATGCCTTTCATTGGTTTAATTCCAAGTAACCTATGCACAACTATCTCAATTGAAAACTAGTTACATTTCTATACTTCATATTTGTTTTGGTTTGTGTTGGCATCAATCACCAAAAAGGGAGAGATTGAAAGGGAAATTGGGTTAACTATTCCCAATAATCGATTTTGGTGGTTGACGTACAATACAAACCACATGGACTAACTAGTTTGTCTAGATATCATTTATCTCAGGTGCATAATGTTCAACACAAACCAAGAAAGAATTTCAGTTAGGGACTCAATCAAAAAATTGGAGCAAGACATAGAGTGTGCTGATTTTTGGTGCACCGGATAGTGTTCGGTGTGCCAGACCAGGCGCCCTTCGAACATGCCACTCTCGGGAATTCAGAGGCGCGCTCCGCTATAATTCACTGGACTGTCCGGTGTGCCACCGGATTGTCCGGTGAGCCAGCGGAGCAACGGCTCCCTGCGCGCCAACGGTCGACTGCAAAACGCTACAGCGCGGAACAGTGTCGCGACAGAAGTCAGAGGTCACTGGACTGTCCAGTGCAGCAAAAAGGCAAACGCCTCCAACGATCAACTGCTCCAAAGCCTAACGGTTGCGCTGACGTGGCGCGCACCGGACAGTGAACAGTGACTGTCCGGTGCGCCCATCGCCAGTAGCCTTTGCCAACGGCTAGGAAGTGGTTGGGGGCTATAATATCCCCAACCACCTCATTCATTGACATATAAGTTTTCAGAAGTTCACATTAAATACAAGAGCTATAACATTCACTCCAAGACACAATTCCAAATATCAAATCCTCTCCAAGTTCCAAATTCATCTCAACCACTTAGTGACTTGAGAGAGAGTTTTTGTGTTCATTTGTGCTCTTGTCGCTTGGATTGCTTTCTTCCTTCCTCACTCTTCTTCTAAGTGCTTGTAAAGTTAAGCAAGAGACACCAAGTGTGTGGTGGTCCTTGCGGGGTCTTAGTGACCCGTGTAATTATGGAAAAGGCTCACTCAGTCTAAGTGACCGTTTGAGAGAGAGAAAGGGTTGAAATAGACCCGGCCTTTGTGGCCTCCTCATCGGGGACTAGGTTCTTTGGAACCGAACCTCGGTAAAACAAATCACCGTGTCTACTCGCTTTCATTCTCGCTTGATTTGTTTGCCCTCTTTCCTCTCTCTAACGTTTCCTTGCTAGTATTAGTTTGAGTTTGCTCCCATACGTCATCCTCATCCTTTGAACAACTCTTAACAAGAGAAACATTCTTTCGGGCTTGAATTTAATTCTAACGCTAAACTCGGACCTAGTGTGTGTTTAAAATTTCAGGTTTCGCCTATTCACCCCCCCTCTAGGTGACTTTCAAGGAGGACGGAAACACAGGCGAGGCGCGGGGAGGTGACCTCGAAGCGGTAGGCGGTCGGGAGGAGCAGCTGAGTGGTGGCCCAGATGACGATGAGCAGGACGACGAGCCAAGGGAGCATGGTGGCGACGCGCCGCGACCACCGCTGCACGGCGCACAACGTACACATTGATTATCCGGCCGCCCTCACGCCCTGCTGGATCGCCAGCGCTGTCGCTCGGCTCGAACCCTTGAAAGCGAGTGGGTTGGTGGGTTGCTTGCTCGGTCGGTAATGATGCGATTCGATTTGGGGAAGGAGGGGAAACTGGCGACGGCTACGTACCTTCGGGAGATAAAGATGGGAGCGGTTAGGGTAAAGAAATGCATGGGTAAAATGGGCCATCAAATAAAAGTTCACGTGGTTTTTCGTTGGAATGGACTGAGGTACGACTGGACCAGAATGTACCATCAGATCAGGGCTTCCTCTAATTATTGAAAGCTCATAGCTCTTAATATATAAACTATATATATATATATATAATATTTGTATACCGTCTTCCAAAGATTCTACGATGGACCTATCAACACGTTAATCGTCAGAAGCATTTTAATGAAATCCAATCAACAGATCCTAAGCTAGTGAAACAATCAGGCCACCTATACGTACTCTGCAACTGCAATGTCATCCTAGTCAGAATAAACAATAAACTGAAGAAACGTTTGTGGTTGTGCTTGCACCTATCTATTTTACGCCAAATCAAGGGAAGAAAAAACAAACGTGCATACCTTTCTTTGTAGGTGCTATTGCGGTGTTAATTTTCTTACAAGTGTTGCGCTAGCGTTCGTCAGGGATCATCGACGGTCTTGATGCGCGCTGCCACCAGCCGGGACACGCAACCGCGTGCAGGAGAGCGCAGCCACGAGCGAGGCTCGCCGCCGTCAGACGCTGCGAGGACCGCAGACGGGGACGCGTGACGCCCTTGGCACGCGTTGTCGCGAGCTGAGGAAGCACAAACGTGAGCGATGGTGGCCACCACTGGTGCTGCGAGGGACACGGCTGGGAGCTGCAACGGCCACCGGTTGGGATGTGAGATGCCACGGGTAGATAAGCTGCAACGGCCACCGGTTGCATGTGGAAATAAGTTTAAATGGTGTCAGGTTCGCCAAGCAAAATGATCTACCTGTTATTGATTATTATAATTCAATGATTGATAATATCGATGAGGTGACTGACAAGAGGGTGATAACTTTGGGAGCAATAAAAAAAAAGACAAGATTATGGTAGTCAGGGCCTACAACAAGAAGGTCAAAGCAAAGTCATTTCAAGTAGGGGACCTGGTGTGGAAGATCATCCTGCCGCTAAGGAACAAAGACCGGAAGTTTGGGAAGTGGTCGCCAAGCTGGGAGGGTCCTTATAAAGTAAAATAGGTAATGTCTGGCAACGCCTATTTATTACAGACATTACAAGGCAAAGATTTACCCAAGACTTTGAATGGACGTTTTCTCAAACAGTACCACCCTAGTATTGGACGTTTTCTCAAACAGTACCACTCTAGTATTTGGCAAGATGCCTAAGAAAACCGATGTAATCGCATCGAGTTAATTACTTTTGGTTTGCTCAGCTCCACCAAAAAGCAGGGGGCATATGTGGAGCACCAAAAAAAGCCGGACGGTCCGCGCACGCACAAAACAGATTAGGGTTCCGAGTTTTTCGCTGTGTTTGTTGGCGAGAATCACGGGATTTGCTCGGAGTTTTGTTGGTAACGGGTCCAGCCCCCCTCCTCTATAAAAGCAGAGTATTACGGCCGATTAGAGCAATGAATTAAACCTTCAACCAATACAATTTACATTTTACCCTAGGAGTAGTTCTAGTCTAGTTTAGGTTTAGTCTTCCAATCCCCAAATTATCCGTCTCTCTTCGACTCTACATCGATTAGAAGAGTCTAGGTCGGCCTGCCCGAGCCTAAACAACTCCTAGGATCTCTCCTCCCCGACGGGGTCCCTCCCGGAAGCGAGATCCAGGCACTGCCGGCGATTTTCCGTCGTCCTTGCGCACGCGCGGACCGTCTGGTCCCAGGGCGCGGACCGTCCGGCCGTCAGGAAGGAAACCCTAGCCTCTGCGCCAGGTCGCGGACCGTCCGGCCCCTAGCCGCGGACCGTCCGCGCCTGACCAGAGAGCACCGCCACGATTCTTGTTGAGTATTTGGCGCTCCAAAAAGACGTCAACAGATCCCTTTGGCTTAGCTTCTATTTTTTTAAAAGTAAAAACAGGTGGAAAAGCAAAACCAAACGCGACCAGAGTCGTTTGGCTTTAGAAAGAGTTCAACCTATCAGAAAGCAGGATGTGTTATCTCGAACCAAATGGTATAAAAATCAGTATTTTTAATAAGGAAACATATCTAATGTATGGAGTGTTAAAATGCTAATATCAAATTATGTCAATCGAATCTACCATCTACGACTGAGTATAATTGTATAAACCGAGAATGAATGAATCCTACTTGAGAATGAACGTGCCAGTGGTGTAGCCAACCACATTCTTGGGAACATTACCAGAGAATGAATGAATGATGACCGAGCAATTGATCTTGGATTTTAGTTTCGTCTTGCAAAAATTTACAAACCTTCGTTGATAGTAAGATGCAGCTCTTGTTGTGAAATGGTCTTGTCGAATTCTAAATGAAAACTAGGACATTCCTTCGTCAACTTCTTTATCGGTTTAGGGCAATGTTGGGAAGCATCCAATTTTTAATAAACTGACTTATAGAAATTGATGTGATTCCAAACATCTCAGTTTATGCGTCAGTTTATAGAAATTGGATTTCCAGTTTCTTAAAAACCAAGAAACCCGCTTCTCCTAGTTAAAATATAAAAACCAGTTTCTTAAAAACTGCATTGCTGCTTCCAAACAGGACCTTAATCATTCACTTTCCTTCTCAATTGGGGAAAAAGGGTAATGCATAATTACAGAACACAGAAAATACTGATATGGTTCCTAACTCTTTTGCATGCTGTATCATTGTTACGCCTTGCATCTGCAAGCTTTTGTAGCAAATAAGATGCCGATCTTGTTATGAGATAGGAACTCGACAATTTAGGTTACTGTAAATCATGTATTCCCTCCAATTTCTTTTTCCAAACTAACCTAAGATTTGCTTTGCGCTGCGGAGGAAGAGCAGCTTGTAGTGTAATCTGTTGCGTGAGAAGTATACTTTTGGTCGATGAAAAAGTTTCTCTGTTTCAGAACTACATCAGACACTACAAATGTCTGAACTAGCCAGATATCAGTTTCAGGATTGCACTAGGAGAACGACAGTTTTATGAGGAAGCTATACATTTTATTTTCATAAGTGATATGTGGTTCACAAAGAAGGGTATCCACTATCTTAACAAGAGCAAGCAATGAACAAGCATGTCTTCGGGCCAACTTAACCACCTTCAGTACAGCAGCATTTGGAAACGGATACCCAATTGTCAGTTGGGGTGATTTAGTGTTGCATCCTGATATCTGTCAATTCATAAGATATCCAGATCCACCAGCTGCATAGAGTCTATACTTAATCCTTTCCCTTCAGGTTAATCACTGAAAGCTCCTGCTCGACATAATCCCCAGCGCATATAGGTGGATAGGAATGAGCATCAGGTGTTTCAGCAAAGTGGCCGAGCGGCTTAAGAATTGCATCCGAAGCAATGTGCGCGAACAGCTGTTTGGAGAAAGAGAAAATGAGTTAGTATGTAAAACGTCAGGCTGTAGAATTTGACCACTGCCAGCTTTTAAAACTTTGTCCAAACTAATGCTTACATAAATTGAGAATCAATAGTACTTACTGTTGATGAAACCCTCCACAAGCTTCTATTCTGTTCTTTCGCTAGCGCTATGGCCTCTAGTGTCCTCTTAGTTACCACTACCTCATGCATTCCAGCCAAACAATCGCCACCAGTAAGCCATTCCAGCTGTTCAGAAAGGAACACATCTGATTATTAAATAGTCGTACAGTACAATATCATTTTTTTCTTTACTTTACAGCCACACCCAATATTTTTAGTACTTCTGTAATTCTGTTGAAGTATTTGATACTCCATAAGAGAACTTATATATTCGCTCCAAAACTTTCAGAAAATCTATCTAGGTTTGTCCAAACTCTGATTTTTTTACTTTGAATCTATAAAAATAAAATATATTATCTTATGCAAAAGAGTTACTTATTATGAAATTATTTTTCCTAATGAATTTAGTAATGTCAATTTTTGTGTTGTGAATCCATATAAAATATTATATGCCGATGGTCAAAGCTATAAAAGTTTGATGAACCTGATGCTTTATGATTGGAGGTAAGTATAAAAGTAGAGTTCAATTTGATTTTTACAATCACTTTGGTTATGGAATCAAGTATTCATAAAGACCAAACAAAACAAAATATCAATAACCATCAAACTGAAAATGCTGATAGAGATTTTTACATAAAAGTAGCAAAGCTGACCTGTTTTCCAGACTGAATTAGAAGGCAACCAACAGGGACTTTCACCTCCATCTTTTTACCATTCCTTAACCAGATGTTAAGGCCTGGGAATCTACTTCGGCCATGTATCGTCAAGAAATTAAGATCATAGTGGAATCCAGCAAAAACGGTGCCCTCAGAACCATGACGCTGCAGGTCACTTCCAGTTGGTGCGAGGAGATGTGGTCCCTATTGTTCAAAGAGAAATTGAGCCATCTCAAGAAATTATTATAGAAATTGAATGTGAATATCTCTAACTGTGTCACTACAGAAGTGCAGAATGGAAGATCTCATGCCATACTTTAGAAGCCACTAAGTAACCCAATGATGGCTTTTGACACAGAGGAAGGGGAAAATAAAATTAAGAAAACAAACTGAGTACAACAGAACAAGACAAAGAATTTTCTTTTTTGAATTAGTAGCGCAGAGAATGACAATATTACCTCTTTCATCAAAGAAGTAAATGCATCCTTCGATAGGCCAAAGCCTATTGCAGCCATCTCAGCAACAACCTATGAAAACATAACCATACAGGCATGGGTGTAGAGCATAAAAGAGACGTATAAGACATCAAACATTGAATACTGTACATAAAAAGGTGCTATCGTGATAGATATATATACCTCAATTGCAGAAATCATTTTAGAACCCCAGGAATCCATCATCTCTTCCCACTCAGGTAATCCCTCAGGGATAACAGGTTCTGAGTTTAGCTCCTAAAAAAGGTTAATTACCAGCTCAGTACAAAGCAACAAAACTAAAACTGCCGCCGTCAATAGTTAACACATTTCATATTTTAAAATCCAAGATCATAGAGAGACATCACATGGAAATCACAACCTTAAAACGGGTGTTTGTAGGGCGAGGACCCACTCTCCACATGTACCGCCATTTCGGGTCCGGCCCTTTAGGAGTGGCTGGCCTAAAGTCCTTAGGCATGCTCCTGATCTTCTCCTGCATGTTCTTGTCGACCAAACTGCGAGGCACCTCCACCCCTTCGGGTGTGACACCAACCTTACCAATAACAAGGATAAACAAACTGGATCGGTAATTCAGCACGGTGGAGTAAGTTGAATTTTTAACAGACATTAAGCAAGACCCAACCGTGCCCTATTTTACAATGTGGTCCGATCACGGGACTGATCCAAATCCAACCGAAGTGCTATTAATCTCAGCACCGTGAGTTCAGTGTTTAGAGCCGTCCGGATGAGGGATGACCATACGGTACCCACACGGCCACACCTCCGATCCATCAAACCCGCTGGCCCAATTCGACAAGCAGACAGAAAAAGGAAAAGGTGACACCTGCTTACCTGGTAGTGGAGGTGGGGCCGTTCCTGGAGGCGCTTTGCGTCGGCGGATCGGGCGAAGTAGCGCTCGACGACGTCGAGGAAGCGGTCGTTGTCCGCGGCGGAGCAGCGCGGGTCCATCACCAGCAGCGCCCCCGTGTCCCGCAGACTAGCGCTCACTGTGGCGCACAGCGCGCGCAGCTCCTCCACGCCCGACGCGGCCGGGCCGCCGGCTGCGGCCCCGAGATACGGCGTGAGATCTACCACTGGCAGGTCCATGGGGGCTGCCGGGCTGGGGCGGCGCGGCGCGGGAGATGCGAGTTGAAATGAAAGGGGGATCGGGTCCTCGGGGGTATGACGAATTGACGAGCGGACGATGTGAAACAGAGTTGCAGTTGCAGGGAGCGGTGGGGTGATGCGTGAAGGCACCGAGAGGGAGAGTTGGGGCAGGAACAGCAAACCGGGTGCGCACGGAACCTGTTTCGATAAAGAATAATGGTTTGTTTGGTGATAAGTAAATTAAGAAGATTTGTTATTTATGATTAAACTAGGTTAGTACCCGTGCGTTGCAACGGGAACATATAATACCATGATAACTTATATACAAAATGTGTCTTATATTGTTATAAGAAAATATTTCATAATCCATTTGTGATCCTAGCCATACATAAATTTTGTTATTTTAATTTAGTTGTTTCACTACTACATTACAACTATCAGTATCATGCAGACTTCGATATATGTCATGATTTGCATGGTCTCATCATTGGAAAGCACGTGCCACACCTGCCGGTAGAAGTTCCGTCGTACATTGTTAGTCATCAGGCACGCACTACCATACACGCTTGCTTAAACAAAAAATGCAAGTGTGTGTTTGCGAAGAGAATTAAAGGCAGACCCGCACAAAAGCTACCCGGCGAGTGGTCATTGTTGTCGGTCCACCTCTGCTCACCTCCGGTGTCCAGATGACGCCACAATCCTTGATATAATAGTCGTCGAACGCGCGCGATATGGTGAGTACCGATCACTCTTAGCTAGGCTGCCAAATGAAGTGCACCCCGGGCTCATCAGCGAGGTAGTACACCTGGTCGTTGCACCACCGGATGTGCTACTCCTCTACATACATCTTGTTCGAGGACACTCACACAACAACAACAATGGTCGTCATTCCAGTGCACAAGAATTCATAGCCGGTCAGTAGCGACTTACGTAGTAGGTTAGGCTTCAGGTGGATGATGAGCTAGACGTGATGGCGTCATCGTAGGTTGCGGTGCCCACAACAACCCGAGAGTCGTCGACATTGGCGACGACCATGAGGTCCCCATGTTTGACGATGGACAGCGCGGTGCAGCCGCTCTGGACCGCGTCCAAGCGGCGGCTGCGTCGGAGCTTGCCGTACACAGCAGCGCATGGGTCATGTAGGACTGCTTCCAGAGGTCGAACTGGTAGTCGCCAAGTTTCTTCTCATCGTCGGTGAGCGACGCCAACGCGAGCGCCTCGTGCTAGTGGTGTTTGTTCGGGGTTTTCCAAGTAAGAAACATGGATTCATCTTTGGCATTGGTTTATGAAAATGATTTATAAGTTAGATCCATGGAAAAATATTACGGAGAATAAATATTACACATGCAAAAAAAGTATTTAAGTTGAAAACATTCTTCAAACAAAAGAAATTGCATGCAAGGCTCTTCTTTAAATACTACTCCCTCAATCCAAAAATATAATTTAATAATCTCGGTGATACTTATCTACTACTACACATTGTGCAAGGGTAGCAGGTGGGCTTCGGGAGAGATGTAGTATATGTTTTTACTATAATAGATGTAGACATAAATACACATGTGGTGTAGTGATAGCTACAAACACATTTACTTGAGGGGTCGCGGGTTCGAATCCCCTTGGAGCCTGTTTTTTTAATTTAATTTTAGCTAGGCGTGGGATGCACGTGGGAATGGGAATGGGCTTTGTAGGAGGAGGAATGAGAAAGACACGTGATAGCCGGGAATGGAAATATGAATGAGCTTTGCAGGGAGGGGAATGAGAAAGACAGGTAGCTGGGAATGAGAATGGGCTTTGCCGTGAGGGCGGAATAGGAATGGCAGAACACGGAATGGAGCAGCCTATCCCTTACCGTCTTAATAGGTAGTAGAGATAGCAAGGGATTTTATTTCTATGGGTCCTCTATAATTAGATAAATTTGCTATCTTACCACTCTATGTTCTGCCTTTCTGTTATTATGTCGTCCCCTGTCTATAACTGGTAGGATTATCTCTGTCTATAATTTGTGGGTCTAATAACATACTAGCGAAAACCACAAATAATAATGGAAAAATTGTCAGTGGCTTATAATTGTTTTGTCACTAATCAGATAAAGATTTCCCGTCCCGCCGTTGCGGTGTTTGCAGCGGCACACATACAACACGATGTTCTATAAAAGGGAGTAACATTAGACAATTTTTTAGGTACGAATACAAACAAAATCCCCACACATATGTTTGCAATCTTGATAGAGTAGTTATGGATTAAAACAGACGCCTAGGACATGGTGTTCAAGATTGAGCACCATATTGGATGAACTTGGCTTTGTCTTATCTAAATCTGATGTATCTTTATTCATCTGCGAAAGGTCACACATTACTACATACTAGTTAGTTGTCTATACGTTGCTATGGCTTTTGCATATCATATAAGTATAACTTGCTTAAATGGAATATTCATTCAAATATGGTTATATTTTTTATTTCTGTCGGGGACCATAATTAGGGGTACCCTCAAGACTCATAATCTCAGCTGGTAACCCCATCAGCACAAAGCTGCAAAGGCCTGATGGGTGCGATTAAGTCAAGGATCGGTCCACTCAAGGGACACGATCTCGCCTCGAGCCCAGCCTCGGGCAAGGGCAGCCGACCCCGGAGGATTTACGTCTCGTCCGAGGACCCCCTCCAGCAACGGACACACCTTCGGCTCGCCCGAGGCCTAGACTTCACCAAAAAGCAACCTTGGCCAAGCCGCCACGCCAACCGACCGTATCGCAGGAGCCTTTAATGCAAAGGTGGCCTGACACCTTATCCTAACGCGCGCCCTTCAGTCGACAGAGCCAAAGTGACCGCAGTCACTTCGCCGCTCCACTGACCGGCCTGACAAGAGGACAGCGCCGCCTGCGCCGCTCCGACTGCTGCGCCACTCGGCAGAGTGAGGCTGACAGCAGCCGAGTCCGGCCTCAGGCGCCATAGGAAACTCCGCTTCGCCCGACCCCAGGGCTCGGACTCGGGCTCGGCCCCGGAAGACGACGAACTCCGCCTCGCCCGACCCAGGGCTCGGACTCGGGCTCAGCCCCGGAAGACGACGAACTCCGCTTCGCCCGACCCCAGGGTTCGGACTCGGGCTCGGCCCCGGAAGACGACGAACTCCGCCTCGTCCAACCCAGGGCTCGGACCGACCACGTCATAGGAGGCGCCATCATTACCCTACCCCAAGCTAACTCAGGCTACGGGGAACAAGACCGGCGTCCCATCTGGCTCGCCCCGATAAACAAGCAATGATGGCGCCCCGCATGCTCCATGACGACGGCGGCTCTCAGCCCCCTTACGGAAGCAAGGAGACGTCAGCAAGGACTCGACAGCCCCAACAGCTGTCCTTCCACCAGGCTCCAGCGCTCCTCCGACGGCCACGACACCACACGAACCGGGTGCCAAAACCTCTCCGGCTGCCACGACGGCATGTACTTAGGGCGCTAGCTCTTCTCCGCTAGACACGTTAGCACACTGCTACACCCCCCATTATACACCTGGATCCTCTCCTTATGCCTATAAAAGGAAGGTTCAGGGCCCTCTTACAGAGGGTTGGCCGCGCGGGGAAGGACAGGACGGCGCTCGCGTAAGCCTCTCGCTCCCTCCCGTGTGGACGCTTGTAACCCCCTACTGCAAGCGCACCCGACCTGGGCGCGGGACAAACACGAAGGCCGCGGGTTTCCCCTTTTACGCCTGTCTCCCTCCGGCTTCTTCCCCCCTTCGCGCTCCGTCTCGCGCCGACCCATCTGGGCTGGGGTACGCGGCGACAATTTACTCGTCGGTCCAGGGACCCCCCGGGGTCGAAACGCCGACAGTTGGCGCGCCAAGTAGGGGCCTGCTGTGTGTTGACGAACAGCTTCCCATCAAGCTCCAGATGGGTAGTCTCCAGCAACCTTTCCAGCCCGGGACGGTGCTCCGTTTTGGGAGTCTTGAGTTCATGTCCCTCGAAGACAGCTACAACATGATACTCCTTCCCCCGCCGCGCGACAGCGACAATGGCGACCGACAATCCGCCCGCCGGCGGCGGAATCGACGACGTCTTCCCCACATGGCGGAAGAACGACATTCGAGCTTGTCCCCTCCCCTCCCCCGCCGACGGAGGAGGAGGCGGGGCAACCAAGGCCAAGCGAGTCGACGTCGCCGGCGCCCCAACGGGGGGCACGTCGGGCATCGACCTCGCGTCTGAGACGAAGACGAGTGCCGTCTCCCCGCAACACGCCAACGCCAAGCAAACGGACGACGCAAGCACGCTCGCAAAGGACTTGCTGGGCGTCACCCTCGTACCTGAGATGACGGTGCAGTCTGCCCCTGACGCGACTTCGTCACCGCCCGTCATCCAAGAGGTACCGACCGACTCCCATCTCGTGCCTTTTGGATTCAGCCTCGACCCACCAAGCGACTTCGCTTCGGTGGACGCTCTCATAGAGGCGAGTCCAAACCCTCTGGGGTATTGTATGCGGTCACCCTAGGACCGGCTGATGGCCGTCTCGACCTACGGGCCCTCGGGTTCCGAGGAAGATGACGAGCCCGACTTTTGTTGGGATTTCTCCGGACTTGGTAACCCCAGTGCCATGCGGGACTCCATGACCGCATGCGACTACTGCCTTTCCGATTGTTCCGACGGTAGCCGCAGCCTTGGCGACGAGGGCTGCGGCCCAAGTCGTGAATGTTTCCACGTTGATCTAGGGGGTCCCGGCGAAGGCAACCATCTTGGTACGCCGGAAAACGGTGATCCCCCTAGGCCTGCGCCTCGCATTGACATCCTTCGGGAGCTAGCTGTGGTCCCCGTCCCGGCGGGGGGTCATGACCCACAGCTCGAGCAAATCCGCGAGATGCAGGCCAGGCTCGACGAGGGAGCAGGAACACTTGAGCCGTTCCGCCGGGACATCGGACAGGAATGGGCAGGCCAACCTCCGGCCGGAGAAGCGCGTCAACTACCCTAGGGCATCCAGCACTGCATCGCCGACGATGTCAGGGCAAGGCCGCCACCGGCTTCCAGTGGGGTCGGCCAGAACCTGGCTGCAGCGGCAATACTTCTCCGCGCGATGCCGGAGCCATCTACCACCGAGGGCCGGCATATCCAGGGAGAGCTCAACAATCTCCTGGAGGATGCCGCGGTCCGATGGGCCGAAAGCTCCGCCTCCCGCAGGCAGGGGTACCCCTCGGAACATCGCGCCGCGACTTCCCGATTCATGCGGGAAGCCTCGGTCCACACCGGGCGCACGCGCAACACAGCGCCTGCGGCCTCGGATCGCCTCGGCAACGGACACCCTCACCGCAACCGTCGAACCCACCTCGATGAGAGGGTGCGCCGAGGCTACCACCCCAGGCGTGGGGGACGCTACGACAGCGGGGAGGATCGGAGTCCCTCGCCCAAACCACCCGGTCCATAGGCTTTCAGCCGAGCCATACGACGGGCGCCGTTCCCGACCCGGTTCCGAACCCCGACTACTATCACAAAGTACTCGAGAGAGACAAGACCGGAACTGTGGCTCGCGGACTATCGGCTAGCCTGCCAACTGGGTGGAACGGACGATGACAACCTCGTCATCCGTAACCTCCCCCTGTTCCTCTCCGACTCCGCTCGGGCCTGGCTAGAGCATCTGCCTCCGGGGCAGATCTCCAACTGGGACGACCTGGTCCAAGCCTTCGCCGGCAACTTCCAGGGCACGTACGTGCGCCCTGGGAACTCTTGGGATCTCCGAAGCTGCCGCCAGCAGCCGGGGGAGTCTCTCTGGGACTACATCCGGTGATTCTTGAAGCAGCGCACCGAGCTGCCCAACGTCACCGACTCGGATGTCATCGGCGCGTTCGTCGCCGGCACCACCTGCCGCGACCTGGTGAGCAAGCTGGGTCGCAAGACCCCCACCAGGGCGAGCGAGCTGATGGACATGGCCACCAAGTTCGCCTCTGGCCAGGAGGCGGTTGAGGCCATCTTCCGGAAGGATAAGCAGCCCCAGGGCCGCCCACCGGAAGATGTCCCCGAGGCGTCAACTCAGCGCGGCACCAAGAAGAAAGGCAGGAAGAAGTCGCAAGCGAAACGCGACGCCGCCGACGCGGACCTTGTCGCTGTTGCCGAGTACAAGAACCCTCGGAAACCTCCCAGAGGTGCCAATCTCTTCGACAAGATGCTCAAGGAGCCGTGCCCCTATCATCAGGGGCCCGTCAAGCACACCCTTGAGGAGTGCGCCATGCTTCGGCGCCACTTTCACAAGGCCGGGCCACCTGCGGAAGGTGGCAGGGCCCGCGACGACGATAAGAAGGAGGATCACAAGGCAGGAGAGTTCCCCGAGGTCCGCGACTGCTTCATGATCTACGGTGGGCCAGTGGCAAACGCCTCGGCTCGGCACCGCAAGCAAGAGCGTCGGGAGGTCTGCTCAGTAAAGGTGGCGGCACCGGTCTACCTAGACTGGTCCGACAAGCCCATCACCTTCGACCAGGGCGATCACCCCGACCGCGTGCCGAGCCCGGGGAAATACCCGCTCGTTGTCGACCCCGTCATCGGCAACGTCAGGCTCACCAAGGTCCTCATGGACGGAGGCAGCAGCCTCAACATCATCTACGCCGAGACCCTCGGGCTCCTGCGGATCGATTTGTCCTCGGTCCGGGCAGGCGCTGCGTCTTTTCACGGGATCATCCCCAGGAAACGCGTCCAGCCCCTTGGACAACTCGATCTACCCATCTGCTTTGGGACACCCTCCAACTTCCGAAGGGAGACCCTCACGTTCGAGGTGGTCGGGTTTCGAGGAACCTACCACGCAGTGCTGGGGAGGCCATGCTACGCCAAGTTCATGGCCGTCCCCAACTACACCTACCTCAAGCTCAAAATGCCGGGCCCCAACGGGGTCATCACCGTCGGCCCCACGTATCGACACGCGTACGAATGCGACGTGGAGTGTGTGGAGTACGCCGAGGCCCTCGCCGAATCCGAGGCCCTCATCGCCGACCTAGAGAGCCTCTCTAAGGAGGCGCCAGACATGAAGCGCCATGCCCGCAACTTCGAGCCAGCGGAGACGGTTAAGTCCGTCCCTCTCGACCCCAACAACGACGCCTCCAAGCAGATCCGGATTGGCTCCGAGCTCGACCCCAAATAGGAAGCAGTGCTCGTCGACTTTCTTCGCGCGAACGCCGACGTTTTCGCGTGGAGTCCCTCGGACATGTCCGGCATACCGAGGGATGTCGCCGAGCACTCGCTGGATATCCGAGCTGGAGCCCAACCCGTGAAGCAGCCTCTGCGCCGATTCGACGAAGAAAAGCGCAGAGCCATAGGCGAGGAGATCCACAAGCTAGTGGCAGCAGGGTTCATCAAAGAGGTATTCCATCCCGAATGGCTTGCCAACCCTGTGCTTGTGAGAAAGAAAGGAGGGAAATGGCGGATGTGTGTAGACTACACTGGTCTAAACAAAGCATGTCCGAAAGTTCCCTACCCTCTGCCTCGCATCGATCAAATAGTGGATTCCACTGCTGGGTGCGAAACCCTGTCTTTCCTCGATGCCTACTCAGGGTATCACCAAATCAGGATGAAAGAGTCCGACCAGCTCGCGACTTCTTTCATCACACCCTTCAGCATGTACTGCTATGTTACCATGCCGTTCGGTTTGAGGAATGCGGGTGCGACATACCAAAGGTGCATGAACCACGTGTTCGGCGAACACATTGGTCGAACGGTCGAGGCCTACGTCGATGACATCATAGTCAAGACGAGGAAAGCCTCCGACCTCCTTTCCGACCTTGAAGTGACACTCTGATGTCTCAAGGCGAAAGGCGTAAAGCTCAATCCCGAGAAGTGCGTTTTCGGGGTCCCCTAAGGCATGCTCTTGGGGTTCATCGTCTCCGAGCGGGGCATCGAGGCCAACCCGAAAAAAATCGCGGCCATCACCAACATGGGGCCCATCAAGGACTTGAAAGGCGTACAGAGGGTCACGGGATGCCTTGCGGCTCTGAGCCGTTTCATCTCACGCCTCGGCAAAAGAGGCCTGCCTCTGTACCGCCTCTTAAGGAAGGCCGAGTGCTTCACTTGGACCCCTGAGGCCGAGGAAGCCCTCGGGGACCAGAAGGCGCTCCTCACGAACGCGCCCATCTTGGTGGCTCCCGCTGCTGGAGAAGCCCTCTTGATCTACGTCGCCGCTACCACTCAGGTGGTTAGTGCCGCGATCGTGGTTGAGAGACAAGAAGAAGGGCATGCATTACCCGTCCAGAGGCCAGTCTACTTCATCAGTGAGGTACTGTCCGAGACCAAGATCCGCTACCCACAAATTCAGAAGCTGCTGTACGCGGTAATCCTGACGCGGCGGAAGTTGCGACACTACTTCGAGTCTCATCCAGTGACTGTGGTGTCATCCTTCCCCCTGGGGGAGATCATCCAGTGCCAAGAGGCCTCGGGTAGAATTGCAAAGTGGGCGGTGGAAATCATGGGCGAGACGATCTCGTTCGCCCCTCGGAAGGCCATCAAGTCCCAGGTCTCGGTGGACTTTGTGGCTGAATGGGTCGACACCCAGCTCCCGACAGTTCCGATCCAACCAGAACTCTGGACCATGTTTTTCGACGGGTCGCTGATGAAGACAGGGGCAGGCGTGGGCCTGCTCTTCATCTCGCCCCTCGGAAAGCACCTACGCTACGCGCTACGCCTCCACTTCCCAGCGTCCAACAATGTGGCCGAGTACGAGGCTCTGGTCAACGGGTTGCGCATCGCCATCGAGCTAGGGGCCCGACGCCTCGACGCTCGCGGTGACTCGCAGCTCGTCATCGACCAAGTCATGAAGAACTCCCACTACCGCGACCCGAAGATGGAAGCCTACTGCGATGAGGTTCGGCGCCTGGAAGACAAGTTCTACGGGCTCGAGCTCAACCACATTGCCCGACGCTACAACGAGACTGCGGACGAGCTGGCTAAGATAACCTCGGGGCGAACAACGGTTCCCCCGGACGTCTTCTCCCGAGACCTGCACCAACCCTCCGTCAAGACCGACGACACGCCCGAGCCCGAGAAGGCCTCGGCCCAGCCCGAGTCATCCTCGGCTCGGCCCGAGGCACCCTCGGCTCAGCCCGAGGCAACCTCGGCCCCCGAAGATGAGGCACTGCGCGTCGAAGAAGAGCGAAGCGGGGTCACACCTAATCGAAACTGGCAGACCCCGTACCTGCAATATCTCCACCGAGGAGAGCTACCCCTCGACCGAGCCGAAGCTCGGCGGTTGGCGCGGCGCGCCAAGTCGTTCGTCTTGCTGGGGGACGGGAAGGAGCTCTACCACCGTAGCCCCTCAGGCATCCTCCAACGATGCATATCCATCGCCGAAGGCCAGGAGCTCTTACAAGAAATACACTCGGGGGCTTGCGGTCATCACGCAGCACCTCGAGCCCTTGTTGGAAACGCCTTCCGACAAGGCTTCTACTGGCCGACCGCGGTGGCCGACGCCACTAGAATTGTGCGCACCTGCAAAGGGTGTCAATTCTACGCAAGGCAGACCCACCTGCCCACTCAGGCTCTACAGACTATACCCATCACCTGGTCGTTTGCTGTATGGGGTCTGGACCTCGTTGGCCCCTTGCAGAAGGCACCCGGGGGCTACATGCACCTGCTGGTCGCCATCGACAAATTCTCCAAGTGGATCGAGGTCCGGCCCCTAAACAGCATCAGGTCCGAACAGGCGGTGGCGTTCTTCACCAACATCATCCATCGCTTTGGGGTCCCGAACTCCATCATCACCGACAACGGCACCCAGTTCACCGGCAGAAAGTTCCTGGACTTCTGCGAGGATCACCACATCCGGGTGGACTGGGCCGCCGTGGCTCACCCCATGACGAATGGGCAAGTAGAGCGTGCCAACGGCATGATCCTGCAAGGACTCAAGCCGCGGATCTACAACGACCTCAACAAGTTCGGCAAGCGATGGATGAAGGAGCTCCCCTCGGTGGTCTAAAGTCTGAGGACAACGCCGAGCCGAGCCACGGGCTTCACACGTTCTTTCTAGTCTATGGGGCCGAGGCCATCTTGCCCATAGACTTAGAATACGGTTCCCCGAGGGCGAGGGCCTACGACGATCAAAGCAACCAAGCTAACCGAGAGGACTCACTGGACCAGCTGGAGGAGGCTCGGGACATGGCCTTGCTACACTCAGCGCGGTATCAGCAGTCCCTGCGACGCTACCACGCCCGAGGGGTTCGGTCCCGAGACCTCTAGGTGGGCGACCTAGTGCTTCGGCTGCGACAAGACGCCCGAGGGAGACACAAGCTCACGCCTCCCTGGGAAGGGCCGTTCGTCATCGCCAAAGTTCTGAAGCCCGGGACGTACAAGCTGGCCAACAGTCAAGGCGAGGTCTACAACAACGCTTGGAACATCCGACAGCTACGTCGCTTCTACCCTTAAGATGCTTTCAAGTCGTTCATACACCTCGTTCACACACGAAGTCTAGTCATCAAGGAAGGGTCAGCCTTGCCTCGGCAAAGCCCGACCCTCCCTCGGGGGCTAGAAGGGGGGAACCCCTCTGCGTCAAAATTTTTCCTCGGAAAAAGATCTTTTCTGCCAGAATATCTCTCGTGCTTTTCGACTACTTCGAAAGTGGATCCTGAAAACGACGGAGTACACGTAAGCAGCCAAGGCTGACCGAGCCGAGGGACTCCTACGCCTCTGGGATACGGATACCTCACTCATCACCTTATGCGATAAGTAACTCACGCTCGGATAAGCGATTCCGCTGATCGAACAAGTCCCAATGCTCGAAGACCCTTCTGCCGAAACGATTTTTCGGGCCTTCTCGACTACATCGATAGCAGAATCCGGCGGACGAGTAAGAGTACACGTAAGCGGCAAGGCCGACTGAGCCGAGGGATTCCTACGCCTCTGGGATACGGATACCTCACTCATCACCTTCCATGAAAAGTAACTCTCGCTTGGACAAACAACTCTGTTACCGACAAATAAGTCCAGATACTCGAAGCAAGGGGAAAAGACACGCAACTTTACAACACGACGACAGTATGTTTGGGCCTCGGCGGCCGCAGAAAACATACGCACGCTACAAGATAACCTGATCCTGCAGTCTCGGACCTTGACGGTTGAAGGGAGCAGCAGCACCCTCAGCGTCAACTACACCTTCGGCGAGGTCCGACCTAGCCTCGGACGGCGATGTGGTCGGAGGATCTCCACTTTGAAGGACGACATCAGCACCACGCCCGGGCCATCACCGCCAGGGTCTCTTCCAGGAGTCCGGCTCGAGCAGACGGCTCGGCCGGCCACCCCGAAGCCTCAGCCAGCTGTCCCCCGAGGACATCAGCCCGGCTCGTGGCCTCGGCAACTCAACTCCGACGCTGGTCCCGCCAGTGGACGGCTCGGCCGGGCTTCGGCCGACGAAGTCTTCTTTTCGAGTCAACTCCGCCTCTGTCTGTGCTGACACCGCTACCTCCGGCTTCGGCTCATCGAAGAGCGGCCGAGGGTTTCTTTAACTAAGCAAGAGAAACCTCGGACAGCAAGGCCGACCGAGCCGAGGGACTCCTACGCCTCCGGGATACGGATACCTCACTCGTCACCTTCGCACGAGGCAACTCACGCTTGGTGAAGTGGTTCAGATAGCCGACAGGCGAGTCTTAGTGCTCGAAATGAAGAAAAAACATGGCTCCGTGCCAAAAATACTTACATGTTCGGCCCCGACAGCCACAATGAACAGACTCTGGCACTCAAGGTGCCATTACAAACGGAACTCCGGTTCCACCTCCGCGGGTACGAACAACCCCCCACATTGGAGGGCCCGCGGGGCGATAAGGCTCCAGGTCGCCCACCGCCGCCCGCTCCAGCAGCAGCGACAACGACCTCCGCTCCGGATGGCCGAACTGCAGCAGCGATGGCCTCAGGGCGGACACCGCTGCAGTGATGCCCTCGCCCACGTCTACGCTCGAGGGGCGAGGACAAGTACAAAGAGCCGGAGGTCTGGGGCGCGGATGGTGGCGCTGATCCCATCGGCGACGGGGACTTCTTCAGCCGCCACCACCTCAGCACCGACGACGGGAGCCGTCTGCCCACCGGCAGATCCCCACATGGATCCTCCCGGACGAGCGGGGCACCGACCTCCGCGCAAAGGCACCGTACCGGGGCAAAGGCAGGACAGCCCCAGAACACGAACGCCGCCCTAGCAGCGCGCGATGTCTTGGGCGGTCCTCCGGTGCGCGCGGCGCGACAACCGCTCTTGTGGCGGGAGGGGGAACCGGAAGCCGAGCCAGAGCCAGCTGAGCCAGCGAGCCCAACGCGCTGAAGCTGACGACGCTCGCCGCCGACCAGCCCCGCGTTGTCGAAGTCCGTCCCTCCCGCTAGGATGGTGAGCGCCCTCTCCCTTGAATGCTGAGAGAGAAGGTGACCCACGAACCCGCACGGAAGGTAGAGCTCCGGCTCAGCCTGGCCTCTGCCCCAGCAAGGATGACGAAGATCCTTGAAGCTGAGGGCAGAACCAAGATCGCAGCCCGGCTCGCTTCTCCCCACCACCGAACTGGAGGTCACCGTCTTGGGTGACCACCGGTGAGGGGATGCGGCCGGGCTGCCAGACGAAAATCCTTGAAGCCGAACGTTGGCTGAAAGGTACCAACTTCCGCGAAGTTGCGTCTCCCCAACGACAACAAGGCGGGAGAACCACGGGCGCCCCCCATCTGGGGGCTCGAAAGGTAGAAAGACACGATGCATGAGGGGAGCGCGAAGACATGGTTGCCCTTCAAGGGGGTCGCCCTCCTTTTAAAGGCAACTCTCCCCACTTGCGTCCTCAGCCGTCGCGGGCTGAGTCTTCTCCAACACGCTCCAAGGTCCTCCCCCTACGACACGGGGGCTGGGTCCCACGCGTCATGCAAGCTGGCCTAGGGCAGAAGAAGCCAAACCACCGCGCGCGGCGCACGCAACTGCCCAGCGATTACAAGCATTCCCCCACTTTCGCCCAGACTAGCGGGTGAAAGGGCGGACCGCCATGCAGGCGGCATGCAACCGCACCGAAGGGGCGCACCCTTTCGACTTCGACGTGTCCAGCATGGAGGCCCAGGCCCACGCGTCATGCAACCGGCGCGCCGGTCGCAACGTGCAAGAAACCGCACCGCCACTCGCGCCACTACCGCGCCTCCTCGACTGCGGAACCAGTACCACGACTCGAGGCAACCCTGCACATGACCCAACAGTGCCAACCAGGCACATCGGTCACGGGCCAGTCAGCTGCAGGAGAAGGCGCGACGGTCGATGCGGCCAGAAATGGGTCGGCAGTAATGGCGGTGGTAGGCGAGCGAAAGCAGCGGTCAAGTCGTCAGCCAAGCTCACGTCCCCTCCTGGGACAGTGGGAGAGCCCTCTCCCATGGCGTGAAGACGGCGCGCCCGTGTCCCGTTCCTCGAACGGCTCGCGCACGCGCAACGGCTGCCCCGCGAACCACTCGTCCCGCCGCATTAACTCCGCTACGGGACAAGCGGCACCTTTGGCAGGAGAAGCGGGCGACGCTTCACCTTCACCATAATGACCGCGTCCAAAAAAGGTATGCCACGTCATTCGATTTCGCATCCTTTTCCTGTTCCTCTTTCTCTCTCTTACAACAGGGACTGGGAAAGGGGATACCCGAAAGGGATCCTTCCCCACGAAGGAAACGGGCCCCGAGCCCCCCTATTGATCAGAGGTTCGAAGGCTGGCCCCTCGGAGGGGTTCAACAGCCGCCTCAGAGTGCTCGGGCTCCGCGCCCACTACTGGTCAGGGGTTTAAAGGCCGGCCCCTTGGAAGGGTTCAATGACCGCCTCAGGCCACTCGGGCTCCGCGCCCACTACTGATCAGGGGTTCGTAGGCTAGCCCTCGAAGGGTTCACAGCCGCCTCAAACGCAGAGCGAGGGATGACCCTGGGTACGTTCGATACATAACCAAGGCTCGAGCTACGCTCCCGAGGTACCCTAGGACATTTCCAAGACCAGCGGGAACGATCTTGTAACAGAATCCCATCAGAGGGAGGCCTCGAGCCCTCGGACCCCGTCAAAAGGGGACCGGGTCCGGCAGATCACCCGCAGGTACTTTTGGAGCGCGCCTCCGGGCCTCTAGCCGACCCCTAACAAATGGGGCACGGGAGTCCACTCGGATTACCCGTTAGCAGCTCACCGGAGACACCATGTTCGACGCCCTCCAAGGGCAACATGGCGCTTTTTCCCCCCTCCTCCTTGCGGAAAGGCGACGTAGGGGCGTATGTAAAGAAGTCGAGTCTGTCCTTGACCGTCCTCTCGCCCTGTGCGGAAGCTCGGGGGCTGTTCTCGCAAACCCGGCTCCGGCCAAACCGTTGACAGCGTCAACATACCAGCCCGAGAACTTGGGACCCGACCGTGCACCCGGGCTACGGCCAGCTCGCATGAGGGAACAACCAGACTGGCCGAAGCATTGCGAAACGCATTAAGACCTCGAAGGAGTCAAACCACTCCTCCGAGGCCTCGGGGGCTACACCCGGCGGGTGCGCTCGCGCGCACCCACCGGAACAAAATGCAACCGAGAAAGGCCGGGCCCCTTGCAAAAAAGTGTGACAAAAGCCTCCAAGCGAGTATTAACACTCCCTTCGAGTCTCGGGGGCTACTGTCGGGGACCATAATTAGGGGTACCCTCAAGACTCCTAATCTCAGCTGGTAACCCCCATCAGCACAAAGCTGCAAAGGCCTGATGGGTGCGATTAAGTCAAGGATCGGTCCACTCAAGGGACACGATCTCGCCTCGAGCCCAGCCTCGGGCAAGGGCAGCCGACCCCGGAGGATTTACGTCTCGCCCGAGGACCCCCTCCAGCAACGGACACACCTTCGGCTCGCCCGAGGCCCAGACTTCAACAAGAAGCAACCTTGGCCAAGCCGCCATGCCGACCGACCGTATCGCAGGAGCCTTTAATGCAAAGGTGGCCTGACACCTTATCCTGACGCGCGCCCTTCAATCGACAGAGTCGAAGTGACCGCAGTCACTTCGCCGCTCCACTGACCGGCCTGACAAGAGGACAGCGCCGCCTGCGCCGCTCCAACTGCTGCGCCACTCAGCAAAGTGAGGCTGACAGCAGCCGAGTCCGGCCTCAGGCGCCATAGGAAACTCCGCTTCGCCCGACCCCAGGGCTCGGACTCGGGCTCGGCCCCGGAAGACGACGAACTCCGCCTCGCCCGACCCAGGGCTCGGACTCGGGCTCAGCCCCGGAAGACGATGAACTCCGCTTCGCCCGACCCCAGGGCTCGGACTCTGGCTCGGCCCCGGAAGACGACGAACTCCGCCTCGCCCAACCTAGGGCTCAGACCGACCACGTCATAGGAGGCGCCATCATTACCCTACCCCAAGCTAACTCAAGCTACGGGGAACAAGACCGACGTCCCATCTGGCTCGCCCCGATAAACAAGCAATGATGGCGCCCCGCATGCTCCATGATGACGACGGCTCTCAGCCCCCTTACGGAAGCAAGGAGACGTCAGCAAGGACTCGACAGCCCCAACAGCTGTCCTTCCACCAGGCTCCAGCGCTCCTCCGACGGCCACGACATCACACGAACCGGGTGCCAAAACCTCTCCGGCTGCCACGACGGCATGTACTTAGGGCGCTAGCTCTTCTCCGCTAGACACATTAGCACACTGCTACAACCCCATTGTACACCTGGATCCTCTCCTTACGCCTATAAAAGGAAGGTCTAGGGCCTTCTTACAGAGGGTTGGCCGCGCGGGGAAGGACGGGACGGCGCTCGCGTAAGCCTCTCGCTCCCTCCCGCGTGGACGCTTGTAACCCCCTACTGCAAGCGCACCTGACCTGGGCGCGGGACAAACACGAAGGCCGTGGGTTTCCCCTTTTACGCCTGTCTCCCTCCGGCTTCTTCCCCCCTTCGCGCTCCGTCTTGTGCCGACCCATCTGGGCTGGGGCACGCGGCGACAATTTACTCGTTGGTCCAGGGACCCCTGGGGTCGAAACGCCGACAATTTCCAAATTATTAGTATATATATTTACAATATCTATCCTTTAAATGACACAAACAAATGAGAGCTCTGATGGTTAGATGAGAGGAGCTTGTATTTAGGCAGATAGGATTTGGTCCCTTCTCTCGCTTCATTTTTTTGGGCACACACGGGATTAGAGTTACTCTGAGAATTTGTTGGCGCGAGAGGGGGCGTCGCTGGGTGACCGTCGAAAGTCGTGCTTTAAAAGTGTAGTGATGTGCTCATTTATGTAGATGATATTGTCATTGCTACTTGTTCTAATGAGGCAGTAATTGTATTATTAAAATATTTGAATTAAAGGTGTCAGTGGAGAATTCCTCACCAGGTTTCGACGTCCCATCCTATGAAGTTATACTCATCCTCATCTACATACTCATACCCATCATGGTATAAGATTCATCCCATACCCATCCATATTCGGGTATCGGGTTCCCAATGGGTCCCCATCCCCTATAAAAAAATATTATTGCATTATATTTTATATGACATCAATAGACACATGACACCCAACTACAATAAATCACCAATAAATCTGATATGTAACAAGAAAAATATTGTTTAACCATACAAAATTGTAAAAATAAAGTGACACATGGACTGGTGGATGAGACGGTTGGTGGTTGGCCACATAGGTTGGATGTATGGGTGCTTAAAAGGTTGGGAGAGGTAGGATTAGTTGTTGCACTTATTGCCTATTAGTGTGCACACCTAATTTTACTAGGTGAATATTACCCATGGGTAATCGGGTTCGGATGATTACTTTCCAAACCTATACCCGCTTATCGAATGGATGAGGATTTTGTCTAATATTTATACCCAGTGGGAAGATTTTTGTCTCATACCTTAACCCTAATAGGAGAATTCCTCACGAGTGAGCGGGTATCGGGTCTTTATTGGCATCTCTAATTTGAATAAATACTTGGGTGACTTGCATTATTTTATTGGTTAGAAGTTTAAAAATCTCAAGATGCTATTGTTATGTCTCAAGAAAAATATGCTCGTGAACATTTCTAGTGTGTTAACATGAGTTTGTGTAAATCTATTACTACTCTATTGGCATCTAATAAAAAAAATTGGGCTGTGCTGGTGATCCATTAGGACTCAAAGGTTGGTGACGGATTTAGGAATGGATTAAAGGGGACTAATTTTTTAGATCGAAGTAAGATTAAGGTAAATGATATAATTTATTATATCCATGAAAAGCAAGAGTATGCAAAAGGAGAAATTTTGCTCTATACGACTCTTATTAGTCCCAAGTATTGTGTTAGAATTATCTTTCTCCTTGATGAGAGAACTATCCATCCTATCTCTATAAATATAAAAATTAATTTTATTAATAAAACTAAAAAATAATTGATAAAACATACCGTAAAAAATTAATGAACACAACAGTTAATTGATGACCGATAGCCAATAGGTCTAGGTATGATTGATGAACAGACAGATCACACAATAGAATTTTATCAACTATCCATCCTAGGGGACGGTGACTGATGCGTAGGTGTGGATGCCGTGCTCAGGAGAGGCTATCGCCGCCAAAAAGACAATACAAATTATAAATTGTTGGAGCTCTCCAATATTTGACCATTGCTCAACCAAGTCTTTTGTATTCATTAATAAACAAGGTATGTCGGTTCTTGCATGCATCCACAACAGAATACTAGACAACTGTGAAAAGTATTATGAGATTTCTCAACAATACTATTAGTCTTGGAGTAGCCTTCAAAAAATCAAAATCAGAGTTCTCAGATAGAGATGGGACTTATTGCATTGATGATAGATGCTTGATAGGAGGCTTTTGCAGTATTCATTGGTCCTAATTTAATTTTTTGAAGTATAAAGAAGCAACCTACTGATTCTAAGTTTTAGCTATGGCTAATGCTACTATAGAAATTCTCTAGGTGCAGTCTATTCTTACGGCGTTACGAAAGATGATAAGCCGTGTTTATAGTGTAATAATGAAAGGGAAATGTGCCCTTCGGCCATTTTTGTAATTGTTTTAGTGATTAGATGCCCAACATATTGTTTTGAACTCATATGTGCTAAGTAGGTGAAAAGTGGACATCAAAGAACAAGGTATGTTTCTAGACTTAGTAAATTGTTTTAATACTAACATGTTTATCTAAATGTTAAAAACAGTGTCAAGAAAAGAAGAAAAGAATTGGAGAAGATATGGCTCAGGACAGCCAAAACCAGCACCAGCCTGGCACACCGGACTGTCCGGTGCCCCATGCTGGCCCGGCGGTGAATTGGCCGCTCTCGGGATTCGGCGAGGCGACATGGCTAAAAATCACCGGACTGTCCGGTGAGTTAGAGCCGCCCGAGCCAACGGTCGGCAGCGGAATCAGCGGGCGACACGTGGCCCACGCCAACGGTCGGTTGGGCACACTGGACTATCCGGTGTGCACCGGACAGTGTCCGGTGCGCCAACGGGACCACTGGCCCAACAGTCGAATGTGCCAGATAAGGAAGGAGATTGTGCATCGGACTGCTACAGTACCTGTCCGGTGGTGCACCGGATTGTCCGGTGCACCACTCGACAGAAGGCAGGATTTGCCTTCTAAGTTGATCTCCAACGGCTTCTAGCTGCCTTGGGGCTATAAAAGGGACCCCTAGTCGCATGGAACAGCACACCAAGCATTCTCTAAGCATCTAAAGACATCTAGACTCTGCCTCCACGTATTTGGATTGTTGTGTTAGTGATTTGAGCTCCGTTTGAGTTGTGAACTCACTGCGCCATGTTTTGAGCTCAAGTCTGGACTTGTGTGCGTGTGTGTGCTACGGATTGAGTCTTGTGTGTGTTGTTTTTCTCTCCCTTACTTCTAGGCTTCTTTTGTGATCATCACTGTAAGGGCGAGAGACTCCAACTTGTGGAGATTCCTCGCAAACGGGAAGAATACTCAAAAAGGAAAAGACCGTGGTATTCAAGTTGATCATTGGAACACTTGAAAGGGGTTGAGTGCAACCTTCGTCCATTGGGACGCCACAACGTGGAAGTAGGCAAGTGTTACTTGGCCAAACCACGGGATAAAAATTCGCGTGTCTCATATGTTGCTTCTCTCTATTATTGTGTTGTTCGCAAGAGATCGCTTCATGACAACTTCACTAGAACTACCCTCATCACCAGATGTTGTATATTTAGTGGAGGCTCTAGATTTTACCTTCTTTCTTTTGTCGTCCTTTGCCATAAGGCACTTGTGGCCGACGTTGGGGAAGAGAAGGCCTTTGTTAACAACGATGTTGGCGACGTCCTTGTCGGAGGAGGAGTCAGTGGAGCTCTCATCGGAATCCCATTCCCGACATACGTGGGCATCGCCGCCCTTCTTCTTGTAATATCTCTTCTTTTCCTTCCTCTTTCCCTTTTTGTCGTCGCCCCTGTCACTATCACTAGATACAGGACATTTAGCAATGAAATGACTGGGCTTACCACACTTGTAGCACACTTTCTTGGAGCGGGGTTTATAATCCTTCCCCCTTCTTTGCTTGAGGATTTGGCGGAAGCTCTTGATCATGAGAGTCATCTTCTCGTTGTCGAGCTTGGAGGTGTCGATGGGGAGCCTACTTGATGTAGACTCTTCTTTCTTTTTCTCCATTGCTTTGAATGCGACGGGTTGCACCTCGGGTGTGGAGGTGCCGCCTTGCTCGATGATTTGTTTGGAGCCTTTGATCATCAACTCAAAGCTCATAAACTTTCCTATTACTTCCTCGGGAGACATTAGCTTATATCTAGGATCACCACGAATTAATTGAACTTGTGTAGGATTACAAAAAACAAGTGATCTTAGAATAACCTTGACCATTTCATGGTCATCCCATTTGGTGCTCCCGAGGTTGCGCACTTGGTTGACCAAGGTCTTGAGCCGGTTGTACATTACTTGTGGCTCTTCTCCTTGGTTGAGGACGAATCGACCGAGCTCCCCCTTGATCGTCTCCCGCTTGGTGATCTTGGTCACCTCATCTCCTTCATGCGTGGTCTTTAGCACGTCCCAAATCTCCTTGGCGCTTTTAAACCCTTGCACCTTATTATACTCCTATCGACATAGAGAGGCGAGGAGTATAGTAGTGGCTTCAGAATCAAAGTGCTTGATTTGGGCGACCTCGTCCGAATCATAGCCTTCGTCCCCCGGCGATGGTACCTACGCTCCAAACTCAACAATGTCCCATATGCTAGCATGGAGTGAGGTTAGGTGATGCCTCATTTTATCACTCCACATACAATAATCTTTACCATAAAAAACCGGTGGTTTGCCTAGTGGGACGGAAAGTAAAGGAGTGCGTCTAGAAATACAGGGATAACGAAGTGGCATCTTACTATACCTCTTGCGCTCATGGCGCTTAGAAGTGACAGACGGCGCATCGGAGCTAGAGGTGGATGGCGATGAAGAGTCGGTCTCGTAGTAGACCACCTTCTTCATCTTCTTTTTCTTGTCGCCACTCCAATGCGACTTGTGAGGAGGTGATCCCTCCTTTAGCTTATCGCCGGACTCCCTTGATGGAGCCTTCCCGTGGCTTGTGGCCTTCTCACCGGTCACGATCTCCCTCTTGACGTGATCTCCCGACATCACTTCGAGTGGTTAGACTCTAATGAAGTATCAGGCTCTGATACCAATTGAAAGTCACCTAGAGGGGGGTGAATAGGCGGAATCTGAAATTTACAAACTTAAGCACACACTACAAGCCGAGGTTAGCGTTAGAAATAAAACCGAGTCTGAAAGAGAGGGCGAAAACAAATCAATCAAGAAATAAAGCGAGTGACATGGTGATTTGTTTTACCAAGGTTCGGTTCTTGCAAACCTAGTCCCCGTTGAGGTGGTCACAAAGACCGGGTCTCTTTCAACCCTTTCCCTCACTCAAATGGTCACCTAAACCGAGTGAGCTTTCTCCTTAATCAAACGGGTCACTTAGACCCCATAAGGACCACCACACAATTGGTGTCTCTTGCTTTGATTACAAGTCACTTGAAGAACAAGAATGAGGAAGAAGAAAGCAATCTAAGAACAAGAATTCAAATGAACACAAATGTCTCTCTCTCACAAGCCACTAAGTCTTTGGAATGAATTTGGGACTTGGAAAGGATTTGATCTTTTGTTTTGTGTCTTGGAGTGAAGTCTAGAGCTCTTGTATTGAATGCAATGTCTGAAAATCTTGGACGCTTGGAATGGTGGTGGTTGGGGGTATTTATAGCCCCAACCACCAATTCAACCGTTGGGGAGGCTGTCTGTCGATGAGCGCACCGGACAGTCCGGTGCGCCACCGGACACTGTCCGGTGCGCCAGCCACGTCACCCAACCGTTAGGGTTCTAACGGTTTCGACCGTTGGAGCTTTGTCTTCATGTCGCACCGGACAGTCCGGTGCCGCACCGGACAGGTACTGTGCACTGTCCGGTGCGCCTCTGCCGCCTGCTTTGACTTCTGCATGCACTGTTCACGCACTGTTCACGCTTTTGCATACGACCATTGCGCAGATAGCCGTTGCTCCGCTTGGTGCACCGGACAGTTCGGTGGCACACCGGACAGTCCGGTGAATTATAGCGGAGCGGCCTCTGAGAAACCCGAAGCTGAGGAGTTTGGAGTGTATGGCCCCTGGTGCACCGGACACTGTCCGGTGCGCCAGACCAGGGCACACTTCGGTTTCTTTTGCTCCTTTCTTTTGAACCCTAACTTTGATCTTTTATTGGTTTGTGTTGAACTTTTATGCACCTGTAGAATACATAATCTAGAGCAAACTATAGTTAGTCCAATTATTTGTGTTGGGCATTCAACCACCAAAATCATTTAGGAAAAAGGTTTGACTGTATTTCCCTTTCAATCTCCCCCTTTTTGGTGATTGATGCCAACACAAACCAAAGCAAATATATAAGTGCAGAATCGAACTAGTTTGCATAATATAAGTGCACAAGTTCCTTGGAGTTAAACCAATTTACTAATTTCAATGGATATGCAAGGTTGCTTTCTTTTATTTAACATTATGGACCACGCATGCACCACGATTTTGTTTTTGCAAATTCTTTTGAAAAAAACTCTTTTCAAAATCCTTTTTGCAAATAGGCAAAGACATATGAATAAGATTGCAAGAAGCATTTTTAAGATTTTGAACTTTCTCCCCCTGTTTCAAATGCTTTTCTTTTGACTAAACAAAACTTCCCTTAATGAAATTCTCCTCTTAGCTTTCAAGGGGGTTTTGAGATATATATATATCAATTTGAAATATAGATACCAATTGAGATATACTTTTTAGAGGAATACCAATTTGAAAGATACTAATTGAAAACTTTATTTTGAAAATTTTGAAATTGGTGGTGGTGGTGCGGTCCTTTTGCTTTGGGCTAATACTCTCTCCCACTTTGGCATTAATCGCCAAAAACGGAGACTATGTGAGCCCTTTAAATTCTCTCCCCCTTTGGTAAACAATATATAAGTAAAAGATTAGACCAATGTGGAGACATGATGGAATACCGGCAAAGATTAAATGAAATCGATGGAGTTGAGTGGAAGCGTTGTCTTTGCTGAATGCTCCATTTCCCTTTCAATCTATGACTTAGCATAAAAATACACTTGGAAACACATTAGTCGTAGTAAATGAAAGAGAGAAGATCAAAGGTATGTGTCGGGGACCATAATTAGGGGTACCCTCAAGGCTCCTAAATCTCAGCTGGTAACCCCCATCAGCACAAAGCTGCAAAGGCCTGATGGGTGCGATTAAGTCAAGGATCGGTCCATTCGAGGGACGCGATCACGCCTTGCCCGAGCCCAGCCTCGGGCAAGGGCAGCCAACCCCGGAGGACCTACGTCTCGCCCGAGGCCCCACTCCAGCAACGGACACACCTTCGGCTCGCCCGAGGCCCAGTCCTCACAAAGAAGCAACCTTGGCCAAATCGCCACACCGACCGACCAAATCGCAAGGGCATTTAATGCAAAGGTGGCCTGACACCTTTATCCTGACGCACGCCCTCCAGTCGACAGAACCGAAGTGACCGCAGTCACTTCGCCGCTCCACTGACCGGTCTGACAGGAGGACAGCGCCGCCTGCGCCGCTCCGACTGCTGAGCCACTCGACAGAGTGAGGCTGACAGCAGACAAGTCCGGTCTCAGGCGTCATAGGAAACTCCGCTTCGCCCGACCCCAGGGCTTGGACTTGGGCTCAGCCCCGGAAGACGGCGAACTCCGCTCTGCCCGACCCCAGGGCTTGGACTCGGGCTCAGCCCCGGAAGACGGCGAACTCCGCTCCGCCCGACCCTAGGGCTCGGACTCGGGCTCAGCCCCGGAAGACGACGAACTCCGCTTCGCCCGACCCCAAGGCTCGGACTCGGGCTCGGCCCCAGAAGACGACGAACTCCGCCTCGCCCGACCCCAGGGCTCGGACTCAGGCTTAGCCCCGAAGGACGACGTACTCCGCTTCGCCCGACCCTAGGGCTCGGACTCAACCCTGGCCTAAGCCGACGGTCTCCCCCTCGTCTGACCCGGGGGCTCGGACTCGACCTCGACCCCGGAAGACAGACTCGACCTCGACCTCGGAGGAGCCTCCACCTCGCCCAACCTAGGGCATGGACCGACCACGTCAACAGGAAGCGCCATCATTACCCTACCCCGAGCTGACTTAGGCTACGGGGAACAAGACCAGCGTCCCATCGGGCTCGCTCCACCATACGAGTAATGATGGCGCCCCGCATGCCCTGTGACGACGGCGGCTCTCAGCCCCCTTACGGAAGCAAGAGGACGTCAGCAAGGACTCGACGGCCCCGACAGCTGTCCTTCCGCCAGGCTCCAGCGCTCCTCCGACGGCCACGACACCACGCGAACTGGGTGCCAAGACCTCTCCGGCTGCCACGATGGCATGTACTTAGGGCGCTAGCTCTCCACCGCTAGACACGTTAGCACACTGCTACACCCCCTTTGTACACCTGGATCCTCTCCTTACGCCTATAAAAGGGAGGACCAGGGCCCTCTTACAGAGGGTTGGCGGCGCGGGGAAGGACGGGACGGCGCTCGCGCAAGGCCGCTCGCTCCCTCCCGCGTGGACGCTTGTAACCCCCTACTGCAAGCGCACCCGACCTTGGCGCGGGGCTAACACGAAGGCCGCGGGTTCCACTCTCCCACGCCTGTCTCCCTCCGGCTGCTTTCTTCCCCCCTTCGCGTTCCGCCTAGCGTCGACCCATCTGGGCTGGGGCATGCGGCGACAATTCACTCATCGGTCTAGGGACCCCCCGGGTTTTGAAACACCGACAGTTGGCGCGCCAGGTAGGGGCCTGCTGCGTGTTGACGAACAGCTTCCCGTCAAGCTCCAGATGGGCAGTCTCCAGCAACCTCTCCAACCCGGGACGGTGCTCCGTTTCGAGAGTCTTGAGTTCATGTCCCTCGACGGCAGCTACGACATGATACTCCTTCCCCCGCTGCGCGGCAGCGACAATGGCGGTCGACAACCCGCTCGCCGGCAGGGAAATCGATGACGCCTTCCCCACGTGGTGGAAGGACGACATTCGGGCTTGTCCCGTCCCCTCCCCCGCCGATGGAGGAGGAGGCGGGGCAACCAAGGCCAAGCAGGAGGCGGCACCTCGTTGGCTGTCGAGCGAGTCGACGGCGCCGGCGCCCCAATGGAGGGCGCGTCGAACATCGGCCTCACGTCTGAGACGAAGACGAGCGCCATCTCCCCGCAACACGCCAACCTCAAGCAAACGGACGACACCAGCACGCTCGTGAAGGACTTGCTGGGCGTCACCCTAGTACCTGAGACGACGGTGCAGTCAGTCCCTGACGTGACTTCGTCACCGCCCGTCGACCGAAAGGTACCGACCGATTCCCATCTCGTGTCTTTTGGATTCGGCCTCGACCCGCCAAGAGACTCCGCTTCGGTGGACACTCTCATAGAGGCGAGTCCAAACCCTCTGGGGTATCGTGTGCGGTCACCCTGGGACCGGCTGACGGACGCCTCAACCTACGGGCCCTCGGGGTCTGAGGAAGATGGCGAGCCCGACCTTTGTTGGGATTTCTCCGGACTTGGTAACCCCAGTGCCATGCGGGACTTCATGACCGCGTGCGACTACTGCCTTTCCGACTGTTCCGACGGTAGCCACAACCTCGACGACGAGGACTGTGGCCCGAGTCGTGAATGTTTCCACGTCGATCTAGGGGGTCCCGGCGAAGGCAACCATCTTGGTATGCCGGAGAACGGTGATCCCCCTAGACCCGTGCCTCGCGTTGACATCCTTCGGGAGCTAGCTGTGGTCCCTGTCCCGGCGGGGGGTCTTGACCCACAGCTCGAGCAAATCCGCGAGGGACAGGCCAGGCTCGACGAGGGAGCAGGAACGCTTGTGCCGATCCGCCGGGACATCGGGTAGGAATGGGCGGGCCAACCTCCGACCGGAGAAGCACGTCATCTCCCCCAGGGCATCCAGCACCGCATCGCCGACGACGTCAGGGTAAGGCCACCATCGAACTCCAGTGGAGTCGACCAGAACCTGGCTGCAGCGGCAATACTTCTCCGCCCGATGCCGGAGCCATCAACCACCGAGGGGCGGCGTATCCAGGGGGAGCTCAAGAATCTCCTGGAGGACGCCGCGGTCTGACGGGCCGAAAGCTCCGCCTCTCGAAGGCAGGGGTACCCCTCGGAACATCGCGCCGCGACTTCCCGATTCGTGCGGGAAGCCTTGGTCCACACCGGGCGCACGCGCAACACAGCGCCTGCGGCCCCGGGTCGCCTCGGACACGAGCACCGTCACCACAGCCGTCGGGCCCACCTCGACGAGAGGGTACGCCGAGGCTACCACCCCAGGCGTGGGGGACGCTACGACAACGGGGAGGATCGGAGTACTTCGCCCGAACCACCTGGTCCGCAGGCTTTCAGCCGCGCTATACAACGGGCGCCGTTCCCGACCCGGTTCCGAACCCCGACTACTATCACGAAGTACTCGGGGGAGACGAGACCGGAACTGTGGCTCGCGGACTATCGGCTAGCCTGCCAACTGGGTGGAACGGACGATGACAATCTCATCATCCGCAACCTCCCCCTGTTTCTCTCCGACACCGCTCGGGCCTGGCTGGAGCACCTGCCCCTGGGGCAGATCTCCAACTGGGACGACCTGGTCCAAGCCTTCGCCAGCAATTTCCAAGGCACGTACGTGCGCCCTGGAAACTCCTGGGATCTCCGAAGCTGCCGCCAGCAGCCGGGAGAGTCTCTCCAGGGCTATATCCGGCGATTCTCGAAGCAGCGCACCGAGCTGCCCAACGTCACCGATTCGGATGTCATCGGCGCGTTCCTCGCCGGCACCACCTACCGCGACCTGGTGAGCAAGCTGGGTCGCAAGACCCCCACCAGGGCGAGCGAGCTGATGGACATCGCCACCAAGTTCGCCTCCGGCCAGGAGGCGGTTGAGGCCATCTTCCGGAAGGACAAGCAGCCCCAGGGCCGCCCGCCGGAAGATGTTCCCGAGGCGTCAACTCAGCGTGGCACCAAGAAGAAGGGCAAGCAGAAGTCGCAAGCGAAACGCGACGCCGCCGACGCGGACCTTGTCGCCGCCGCTGAGTATAAGAACCCTCGGAAACCTCCGGGAGGTGCCAACCTTTTCGACAAGATGCTCAAGGAGTCGTGCCCTTATCATCAAGGGCCCGTCAAGCACACCCTTGAGGAGTGTGCCATGCTTCGACGCCACTTTCACAAGGTCGGGCCACCCGCGGAGGGTGGCAAGGCTCTCGACGACGCTAAGAAGGAAGATCACAAGGCAGGAGAGTTCCCCGAGGTCCGCGACTGCTTCATGATCTACGGCGGGCAAGTGGCGAACGCCTCGGCTCGGCACCGCAAGCAAGAGCGTCGGGAGGTCTGCTCGGTAAAGGTGGCGGCGCCAGTCTACCTAGACTGGTCCGACAAGCCCATCACCTTCGACCAGGCCGACCATCCCGACTATGTGCCGAGCCTGGGGAAATACCCGCTCGTTGTCGATCTCATCATCGGCAATGTCAGGCTCACCAAGGTCCTCATGGACGGAGGCAGCAGCCTCAACATCATCTACACCGAGACCCTCGGGCTCCTGCGGATCGATCTGTCCTCGGTCCGGACGGGCGCTGTGCCTTTCCACGGGATCATCCCCAGGAAGCGCGTCCAACCCCTCGGACAACTCGATCTACCCGTCTGCTTTGGGACGCCCTCCAACTTTCGAAGGGAGACCCTCACGTTCGAAGTGGTCGGGTTTCGAGAAACCTACCACGCAGTGCTGGGGAGGCCATGCTACGCCAAGTTCATGGTCGTCCCCAACTACACCTACCTCAAGCTCAAGATACCGGGCCCCAACGGGGTCATCACCGTCGGGCCCACGTACCGACACGCGTACGAATGCGACGTGGAGTGCGTGGAGTACGCCGAGGCCCTCGCCGAGTCCGAGGCCCTCATCGCCGACCTGGAGAGCCTCTATAGGGAGGCGCCCAACGTGAAGCGCCACGCCGGCAACTTCGAGCCGGCGGAGACGGTCAAGTCCGTCCCTCTCGACCCCTGCAACAATGCCTGCAAGCAGATACGGATCGGCTCCGAGCTCGACCCCAAATAGGAAGCAGTGCTCATCGATTTTCTCCGCGCAAACGCCGATGTTTTCGCGTGGAGTCCCTCGGACATGCCCGGCATACCGAGGGAAGTCGCCGAGCACTCTCTGGATATCCGAGCTGGAGCCTGACCCATGAAGCAGCCTCTGCGCCGATTCGACGAAGAAAAGCGCAGAGCCATAGGCGAGGAGATCCACAAGCTAATGGCGACAGGGTTCATCAAAGAGGTATTCCATCCCGAATGGCTTGCCAACCCTGTGCTTGTGAGAAAGAAAGGGGGGAAATGGCGGATGTGTGTAGACTACACTGGTCTAAACAAAGCGTGTCCGAAAGTTCCCTACCCTCTGCCTCGCATCGATCAAATCGTGGATTCCACTGCTGGGTGCGAAACCCTGTCTTTCCTCGATGCCTACTCAGGGTATCACCAGATCAGGATGAAAGAGTCCGACCAGCTCGCGACTTCTTTCATCACACCCTTCGGCATGTACTGCTATGTTACCATGCCGTTTGGTTTGAGGAATGCGGGTGCGATGTACCAGCGATGCATGAACCATGTGTTCGGCGAACATATCGGCCGAACGGTCGAGGCCTACATCGATGACATCGTAGTCAAGACGAGGAAAGCCTCCGACCTCCTTTCCGACCTTGAAGTGACATTCCGATGTCTCAAGGCGAAAGGCGTGAAGCTCAATCCCGAAAAGTGTGTCTTCGGGGTCCCCCGAGGCATGCTCTTGGGGTTCATCGTCTCCGAGCGGGGCATCGAGGCCAACCCGGAGAAGATCACAGCCATCACCAGCATGGGGCCCATCAAGGACTTGAAAGGCGTACAGAGGGTCATGGGATGCCTCGCGGCTCTGAGCCGTTTCATCTCGCGCCTCGGCGAAAGAGGCCCGCCTCTGTACCGCCTCTTAAGGAAGGCCGAGTGCTTCGCTTGGACTCCTGAGGCCGAGGAAGCCCTCGGGAACCTGAAGGCGCTCCTCACGAACGCGCCCATCTTGGTGCCCCCCGCTGCCGGAGAATCCCTCTTGATCTACGTCGCCGCGACCACTCAGGTGGTTAGCGCCGTGATTGTGGTCGAGAGACGAGAAGAGGGGCATGCATTGCCCGTCCAGAGGCCAGTCTACTTCATCAGTGAGGTACTGTCCGAAACCAAGATCCGCTACCCACAAATTCAAAAGCTGTTGTACGCAGTGATCCTGACGCGGCGGAAGTTGCGACACTACTTCGAGTCTCATCCGGTGACTGTGGTGTCATCCTTCTCCCTGGGGGAGATCATCCAGTCCTGAGAGGCCTCAGGTAGAATTGCAAAGTGGGCGGTGGAGATCATGGGCGAGACAATCTCGTTTGCCCCTCGGAAGGCCATCAAGTCCCAGGTCTTGGCGGACTTCGTGGCTAAATGGGCCAACACCCAGCTCCCAACAGCTCCGATCCAACCGGAGCTCTGGACCATGTTTTTCGATGGGTCGCTGATGAAGACGGGGGCCGGCGCGGGCATGCTCTTCATCTCGCCCCTCGGAAAGCACCTACGCTACGTGCTACGCCTCCACTTCCCGGCGTCCAACAACGTGGCTGATTACGAGGCTCTGGTAAATGGTTTGCGAATCGCCATCGAGCTAGGGGTCCGACGCCTCGACGCTCACGGTGACTCACAGCTCGTCATCGACCAAGTCATGAAGAACTCCCACTGCCGCGACCCAAGATGGAAGCTTACTGCGATGAGGTTCGGCGCCTGGAAGACAAGTTCTACGGGCTCGAGCTCAACCACATCGCCCGACACTACAACGAGACTGCGGACGAGCTGGCTAAAATAGCCTCGGGGCGAACAACGGTTCCCCCGGACGTATTCTCCCGAGACCTGCATCAACCCTCCGTCAAGACCGACGACACGCCCGAGCCCGAGAAGGCCTCGGCCCAGCCCGAGGCACCCTCGGCTCAGTCCGAGGTACCCTCGGCTCAGTCCGAGACACCCTCGGCACGGTCCGAGGTACCCTCGGCTCGGCCCGAGGTACCCTCGGCCCCCGAGGGTGAGGCATTGCGCGTCGAGGGGGAGCAGAGCGAGGTCACGCCTAATCAAAACTGGCAGACCCCGTACCTGCAATATCTCAACCGAGGAGAGCTACCCCTCGACCAAGCCGAAGCTCGGTGGTTGGCGCGGCGTGCCAAGTCTTTCGTCTTGCTGGGAGATGGGAAGGAGCTATACCACCGCAGCCCCTCGGGCATCCTCCAGTGATGCATTTCCATCGCCGAAGGTCAGGAGCTCTTACAAGAGATACACTCGGGGGCTTGCGGCCATCACGTCGCACCTCGGACCCTTGTTGGAAACGCCTTCCGACAAGGATTCTACTGGCCGACGGCGGTGGCCGACGCCACTAGAATTGTCCGCACCTGCGAAGGGTGTCAGTTCTATGCAAGGCAGACCTACCTGCCCGCTCAGGCTCTGCAGACCATACCTATCACCTAGTCGTTTGCTGTGTGGGGTCTGGACCTAGTCGGCCCCTTGCAGAAGGCACCCGGGGGCTACACGCACCTGCTGGTCGCCATTGACAAATTCTCCAAGTGGATCGAGGTCCGACCCCTAAACAGCATCAGGTCCGAACAAGCGGTGGCGTTCTTCACCAACATCATCCATCGCTTTGGGGTCCCGAACTCCATCATCACCGACAACGGCACCCAGTTCACCAGCAGAAAGTTCCTGGACTTCTGCGAGGATCACCACATCCGGGTGGACTGGGCCGCCGTGGCTCACCCCATGACGAATGGGCAGGTAGAACGTGCCAACGGCATGATTCTGCAAGGACTCAAGCCGCGGATCTACGACGACCTCAACAAGTTCGACAAGCGGTGGATGAAGGAACTCCCCTCGGTGGTCTGGAGTCTGAGGACAACGCCGAGCCGAGCCACGGGCTTCACACCGTTCTTTCTAGTCTATGGGGCCGAGGCCATCTTGCCCACAGACTTAGAATACGGTTCCTCGAGGACGAAGGCCTACGCCGACTGAAGCAATCGAGCTAATCGAGAAGACTCACTGGACCAGCTGGAAGAGGCTCGGGATATGGCCTTACTACACTCGACGCGATATCAGCAGTCCCTGCGACGCTACCACGCCCGAGGGGTTCGGTCCTGGGACCTCCAGGTGGGTGACCTGGTACTTCGGCTGCGACAAGACGGCCGAGGGCGGCACAAACTTACGCCTCCCTGGGAAGGGCCGTTCGTCGTCGCCAAAATTCTGAAGCCCGGAACATACAAGCTGGCCAACAGTCAAGGCGAGGTCTACAGCAACGCTTGGAACATCCAACAGCTACGTCGCTTCTACCCTTAAGATGCTTTCAAGTTGTTCGTATACCTCGTTCACACACAAAGTCTGGTCGTCAAGGAAGGGTCAGCCTTGCCTCGGCAAAGCCCGACCCTCCCTCGGGGGCTAGAAGGGGGCAACCCCCTCTGCGTCAAAATTTTCCTTGAAAAAAGAAAAAAATCTTTCCTGCCAGAATGCCTTTTGTGCTTTTCGACTACTTCGAAAGTGGATCCTAAAAACGACGGAGTACATGTAAGCAGCCAAGGCTGACCGAGCCGAGGGACTCCTACGCCTCCGGGATACGGATACCTCACTCATCACCTTCTGCGATAAGTAACTCGCGCTCGGATAAGTGATTCCGCGGACCGAACAAGTCTTCACGCTCGAAAGCTCCTCTGCCGGAACGATTTTTTGGGCCTTCTCGACTGCGTCAGTGACAGAATCCTATGGACGAGTAAGAGTGCGCGTAAGCGGCAAGGCCGACCGAGCCGAGGGATTCCTACGCCTCCGGGATACGGATACCTCACTCATCACCTTCTGTGAAAAGCAACTCTCGCCCGCACAAACAATTCTGTTACCGACAAATAAGTCCGGATACTCGAAACAGGAGGAAAAGAAACGCAACTTTACAACACGACGACAGTGTGTTTGGGCCTCGGCGGCCGCCGAAAACATACACACACTACAAGACAACCCGATCCTGCAGGCTCGGACGTCGACAGTTGAAGGGGGCGGCAGCACCCTCGGCGTCAACTACACCTTCGGCGGGGTCTGACCTAGCCTCGGACGGCGACGCGGTCGGAGGATCTCCACTCTGAAGGACGACATCGACACCACACCCAGGCCATCGCCGCTATGGTCTTCTCTAGGAATCCGGCTCGAGCAGGCGGCTCGGCCGACCACCCCGAGGCCTCGGCTAGCTGTCTCCTGAAGACATCAGCCCGGCTTGTGGCCTCGGTAGCCCAGCTCCGGCGTCGGTTCCGCCGGCGGACGACCCGGCCAGGCTCCGGTCGACCACATCTTCTTTTTCGAAGCCAACTCTGCCTCTGCCCGTGCTGACACCGCTACCTCCGGCTTCGGCTCATCGAAGGGCGGCCGAGGGGTTCCTTTAACTAAGCAAGAGAAGCCTCGGACAGCAAGGCCGACCGAGCCGAGGGACTCCTACGCCTCCGGGATACGGATACCTCACTCGTTACCTTCGCACGGGGCGACTCACGCTTGGTGAAGCGGTTCAGATAACCAACAGGCGAGTCTTAGTGCTCGAAATGAAGAAAAAACACGGCTCCGCGCCAAAAATACATACATGTTCAGGCCTCGACAGCCACAATGAACAAAACACCGGCATTCAAGGTGCCAATACAAACGGAACTCCGGTTCCATCCCCACGGCAGCAGCGATGGCCTCAGGGCGGACGCCGCTGCAACCTTGCCCTCGCCCACGCCGACGCTCGAGGGGCGAGGACAAGTACAAAGAGCCGGAGGCCCGGAGCGCGGATGGTGGCAGTGATCCCGTCGGCGACGGGGACTTCTCGAGCCGCATCCACCTCGGCACCGACGACCGGAGCGTCAGCCCATCGGCAGATCCCCACTCGGATCCTCCCAGGCGAGCGGAGCACCGACTTCCGCGCGGAGGCCCCGTACCGTTGCAAAGGCATGACAGCCCCAGAACACGAACGCCGCTCTAGCGGCGCGCGATGTCTTGGGCGGTCCACCCGTGCGCACGGCGCGACAACCGCCCTTGCGGCGGGAGGGGGCACTGGGAGCCAAGCCGGTAAGCCCAACGTGCTAGAGCTGGCGACACCCGCCGTCGACCAGCCCTGCGTTGTCGAAGTCCGCCCCGCGTGCAGGGCCGGTGAGCGCCCTCTCCCTTGGATGCTGAAGGGGAGGCTGACCCACGAACCCGCGTGGGAGGTAGAGCTCCGGCTCAACCTGGCCTCCACCACAGCAAGGATGATGGACATCCTTGAAGCTGAGGGCGGGACCAAGATCGCAGCCTGGCTTGCTCCTCCCCACCCAGAGGCTGGTGGTCACCGTCTTGGGTGACCACCGGCGAGGGGATGCAGCCGGGCTGCCTGATGAAAATCCTTGAAGTCGAACGATGGCTGAAAGGTACCAACTTCCACGAAGTTGCGTTCCTCCGACGACAAGACGGAAGGATTGCGGACGTCCCCCATCCGGGGGCTCGGAAGGTGGAAAGACACGGTGCATAAGGGAGCGCGAAGACATGGTCGTCTTTCAAGGGGGTCACCCTCCTTTTAAAGGCGACTCTCCCTACTTGCGTCCTCAGCTGTTGCGAGCTGAGTCTTCTCCAACACGCTCCAAGGTCCTCCCCCTATGGCGCGGGGGCTAGGTCCCACGCGTCATGCAAGCCGGTCCAGGGCAGAAGGAGCCAAACCGCCGCGCGCGGTGCATGCAACCGCCCGGCGGTTACAAGCATTCCTCCACTTTCGCCCAGACCAACGGGTGAAAGGGTGGACAGCCATGCAGTCGGCATGCAACCGCGCCAAGTGGGCGCGCCCCTTCGACTCCAACGCGCCCAGCATGGAGGCCCAGGCCCACACGTCATGCGACCGGCGCACCGGTTGCTACGTGCGAGCAACTGCACCACCACTCGCGCCACTACCGCGCCTCCTCGACTGCGGAGCCAATACCGCGACTCGAGGCAACCCTGCGTGTGACCCAGCAGTGCCAGCCAGGTGCGACGGTCAAATACGGTCAAAAATGGGCCGGCAGTGATGGCGGTGGCAGGCGGGCAGGAGCAGCGGTCACGTCGTCAACCAAGCTTACGTCCCATCCAGGGGCAGCGAGAGAGCCCTCTCTCACGGCATGAAGACGGCACGCCCGTGATCCGTTCCTCGAACGGCTCGCGCACGCGCAACGATCGCCTTGTGAACCACTCGCCCCGTCGCATTAACTCCGCGGTGGGACAGGCGGCGCCTCAGGCAGGAGAAGCGAGCGACGCTTCGCCTTCGCCATAATGACCGCGTCAAAAAAGGTATGCCACGTCATTCGATTTCGTATCCTTTTCCTTTTCCTCTTTCTCTCTCTTACAACAGGGACTGGGAAAGGGGGATACCCCGAAAAGGATCCTACTCCGTGAAGGAAACAGGCCCCGAGCCTCCCTACTGATCAGAGGTTCGAAGGCTGGCCCCTCGGAGGGGTTCAACGGCCGCCTCAGAGCGATTGGGTTCTGCGCCCACTACTGGTCAGAGGTTTGATGGCCGGCCCGTCGGAAGGGTTCCACGGCCGCCTCAGGCCACTCGGGCTCCGCGCCCACTACTGATCAGGGGTTCGTAGGCTGGCCCTCGAAGGGTTCACAGTCGCCTCAGACACAGAGCGAGGGATGACCCTAGGTACGTTCGATACATAACCAAGGCTCGGGCTATGCTCCCGAGGTACCCTAGGACATTTCCGAGACCAGCGGGAACAATCTTGTAACGGAATCCCATCAGAGGGAGGCATCGAGCCCTCGGACCCCGTCAAAGGGGACCGGGTCCGGCAGATCACCCGCAGGTACTTTTGGAGCGTGCCTCCGGGCCTCTAGCTGACCCCTAGCAAATGGGGCACGGGCGTCCGCTCGGATTACCCGCCAGCAGCTCACCGGAAACACCATGTTCGGCACCCTCCGAGGGCAACATGGCGCTTCCCCCCCTCCTCCTTGCGGAGAGGCGACGCAGGGGCGTATGTAAAAAAGTCGAGTCTGTCCTTGACCGTCCTCTCGCCCTATGCAGAGGCTCGGGGGCTGCTCTCGCAAACCCGGCTTCGGCCGACCCGTTGACAGCGTCAACATACCAGCCCGAGAACTTGGGACCCGACCGTGCACCCGGGCTACGGCCAGCTCGCATGAGGGAACAACTAGACCAGCCGAAGTATTGCGAAACGCACTAAGACCTCGAAGGAGTAAAACTACTCCTCCGAGGCCTCGGGGGCTACACCCGGCGGGTGCGCTCGCGCGCACCCACCGGAACAAAATGCAACCAAGAAAAGGCTGGTCCCCTTGCAAAAAAGTGCGGCAAAAGCCTCCAAGCGAGTATTAACACTCCCTTCGAGACTCGGGGGCTATTGTCAGGGACCATAATTAGGGGTACCCTCAAGGCTCCTAAATCTCAGCTGGTAACCCCCATCAGCACAAAGCTGCAAAGGCCTGATGGGTGCGATTAAGTCAAGGATCGGTCCATTCGAGGGACGCGATCACGCCTCGCCCGAGCCCAGCCTCTGGCCAGGGCAGCCAACCCCGGAGGACCTACGTCTCGCCCGAGGCCCCACTCCAGCAACGGACACACCTTCGGCTCGCCCGAGGCCCAGTCTTCACCAAGAAGCAACCTTGGCCAAATCGCCACACCGACCGACCAAATCGCAGGGGCATTTAATGCAAAGGTGGCCTGACACCTTTATCCTGACGCACGCCCTCCAGTCGACAGAACCGAAGTGTAACACCCAAAATCTGAATTTGGGATTGGTAGAAGAAATCTGAACAAAGTATCATTAGGAAATGAGAAAATGAGGAGAAAAAGAATTTTTCTTTTAAAGGAAACCATTTATACATCTCATGAAATAAATAAACAAGGAGAATAAAACTTAAACTAGTGATAATAAAATAGTATGGTTTATATTCACCCTTGGATTTCAATTGATACATTTGAAAAATCTGAAAACTAAAATAGAAGTATAAATTTGAATTTGGAATAGAAAATAAGAGGAAGAGAAGGGATATAAAACACAAATATAAATAATATATATATAAACAAGTATATTCAGAATTAATATCCCTAACTTCACAAAAATAAATTGAAATGATAAGCCATAGAGACTTGAATTTAAGTTTGAATTCAAAATTGGATTTGAAAATGAAGAAAAGAAATAGAAAACAAAAAGAAAAAAAAAAGAAAAACTCACCTAAACCGCTCCTGGGCCAAATCCCCTTGGCTCGGCCCATCTCCCTTGCTCCCGCGCCAGCCCAATTCGTGCCTGCGTGCATAGCCTCTGCGCGCTCGGGCCCACTCGTCAGCCTGAGTAATCCGCCCTCGCGTATCCCTGTATCGCCGACGTGTGGACCCCACTGGTTAGCCCCTTGCTCACTTGCGCTTGCTCTCCTTCACTCGCCGACCGGTGGGCCCCGGGGCTAGCTTCTTCTTCCCCCACGCGAGCTCGGCGGGAGCTTTCCCCGCTGTCTTCGCGGCGCCGGCGCGTTCACCGTGGGGCTCCTCTGAGCAAGCCGGCCACCGCGCGGATTCCCATGCCCTGCACGTCCTCCTCCCTCCCTCGTACTCGACATTGGCGTGTGGGAGTCGGGTCACCCGCATCTCCTACCTCACGCTCGGGCCCGCGGAAACCGCGTGATGCCACCGTTGCCGTTGGGGTTGTTGGGATCAATCGGGCTCCTCTCATGTGCGGACTCGGCTCGCTGGGAGTATAAAACCCATGCAATGGCCCCTCCTCCATCGACATCGAACTCGCTAGATGAAAACGCCACCGAGATTGGGAGGAAGATCCGCCGCGGACGAATCGCGTACACTGCCTCAATCGGGTCTCGGCATTGGGTCTGGGAGCTTCAACTCACCACCTGGAAGATGCTCGTGGCCTCGCCGGACCCGATTGACATGTGCTGCACTGGGAATTTCTCGTCGTAGTCCACTGTTGCCGTGAGTTCGCCTCACGCCGTGGCCGGCCTCAACCGCGTCACGATTGTCGGTAAGAATTGCCCCACCCGGTTCGTCGTGATCTTCTATACGCTCGGCACTAGACGGGGTGGTGAATCGAGCATCTAACACCGATTTGGTTGCACGCCGGTGGTGTCCGCCGAGGAAGGCTGGCGGCGCCGCCGTCGGAATGGGTAGAGGGATGACGAAGGCCTCGGGCCGTTGATCCGATAGTGGACGCACACGATTAGACCGCGATACCTCTTCACTTGATGCGATCGGGACCGTTCAAATCGGATCGAGCGCTCAGGAATCAATCTAAGTATTTTAAATCCCGATCGTTGATTGTTTGATCAACGGCTCTGGGCGCGTACCGGTTCACTTAATGGGCAATGTAATCTGGGCCGCCAGATTTCGATCGGGTGGCTGACGCGACGCGATACCCCTTCACCGTTTGCATTTTATAAAAGAAACCCTCTACTTTTGTAAAATAAACCCGCCGTCCAGTCTGACTGTGCGCTGTGTCTCGGGAATCTTGCCCCGAGCCCCCTGTGCTTCCGCTTAATTGAGGCCCAGTCCAGAACTCGTTTAAATTGATTAAATGAATTAGAAATTAGATTTTTAATACAAAAATAATTGCTAGAACTTAGATAATTCATAGAAAATTCATTTTAGCTCCAAATTGAGTCATTCCAATTCCTAAAATTTTGTAATAATATTCTCTACCATTTAGAATCACTGTTTTGACATGAACTCTGTCAGAAAATTTATTTATCATTTAATCATATCATAATCACCTTAAACCTTAGGAAAATCATAACTTGAATTCTACAACTCCAAAATTAATAATTCTTTTTCCTGTGATCTTATTTTAATATGTAGATTATTATTATGTATTTTGTTTACATGTTTGGTGTAATGTTAAATTTGCCTATACTATGTTTGTTTGAATTACTACGACTAGCAGTGAGGTCACGAGTCACCTGAAGATCATCCTGGTACCTGGAATCTCAAGGCCCAGGCAAGTTGTGCCCTTGATCACTTCTTTTCACCTACTCATGTTCTAATTAATCATAATGATCTGCATAGGTTAATTTTGATGGGACCCAATAGGTTACCCTAGTTTGTCTATCTTTATACCTTGTTTACCACTGAACTTTCTGGGTAGTACTTGCTAGTGCTATATGTGGTTTTGGGTATGGAGATACACCATTCATGATTATACTTTTGTTATCAGTTGTTATTTATGATTCATGTTGAGATCATTATGTTAATTGGAACATGGAGAACCACCCGGGAAAACAGTGCTACCACGAGGGTGGAATGGGACGCCCTTGGCTGATTAATTAGGAAAGCTAGTGGAAGACTACCTTACCCGAAAGGGGCAAGGGCAGTAGGGGAGAGGTCAGTGTAGGGAGGCCCTCGGGAGGATTTTGCTGCGATGGCGGTCCTGCAAGGGATTCCTGCACTGGATCTTCCTATAAACTGTAGCGGGTTTTCGGAAGCTAGTGGAACTTTGTAAAGGCCTCGTAGTGGATCCCTAGCCATTCACCTCGGAAGTGTCTAAGGGCTTTGCAAACCCTGGCGACATGGGATACACGACTTGTGGGTAAAGATGCGCAACCTCTGCAGAGTGTAAAACTGGTATACTAGCCGTGCTCACGGTCATGAGCAGCTCGGACCCTCACATGATTAAATTATGGAACTTAAATTCAATTTGTCATATGCATTGCATTGCAGGTGATGTTGTTATTACTTCTGTTCTACTATTTAATTGGGTTGGTATTTACTTATACTTAGTAATTGCAAATAAAATTTTGACCAACTTTAAAAGCAATGCTCAGCTCTAACCATCTTCTTTGGTAAGCCTTACACTTCACGTGAGCTCCCACCTTTGGCGAGTTCATGCACATTATTCCCCACAACTTGTTGAGCGATGAACGTATGTGAGCTCACTCTTGCTGTCTCACATACACCACAGGTCAAGACCAGGTACTGCAGGATGATGCTCATGGAGGATGCTGCGATGAGTTCGTGAGAGGTCTAGGTCGTCGTCTCCCAGTCAACTTTGGGTTGCTGGACCGTTGTCTCCTTATAATGTAATTATTTATTTTGTATAGAACTCCTGTTATATATAAAGATGTGACATTCGATCCTGTGCCACTATACATCATATGTATGAGACTTGGTCCCAGCATACCTGGTGTTTATGTTAACCCCGGGTTTTGGATCCCTAAAATCCGGGTGTTACAGAAGTGGTATCAGAGGAATGTTGACTGTAGGACGAAACCTAGATAGAATTGGACAACCAATACTTACTTACCTTTGCTACTCTGATTCTTTTCTAAACTTATCTTAATCTTCTTCTCATCTAATTCCGCTTTACTCTGATTATTCTTACCTTTTTCATTCTAAAGACAAATGTGGATTTCACACTTTGAAATTCTGTGCCTAAAGTGACCTTTAGGAATAGGAGACCTAATCCTAGGAACAAAAACAAAACTATTTTTATAAGTACCTATGTATTTGAATGTTTGTTCTTATGATATCTGTCTGATTTGGATCTTTGATTGAGTGTGATGGGTTGTGGAGTAATGTCCATAATTGCATCTATACTTACACCTAGACATAAGGGAGAATACTTATAAAATAGACAACATAAAACATACATCAAGTTTAATAGATCCATCTTGCCTTAAAAGACTCTCTCTTATCTTAATGGATCCATCTCATCTTAAAAGATACTCATCTTATCCTGAAAAGATTTTATCTCATCTTAATAGATCTAACTAATCCCAAAAAAATTCTATCTTATCTTCATGGATCTGTCTTATCCTAATAAGTATACCTATCCACCTTAGTTTAACAACCATGATCTAATGCAAATTAATTAGATCTTATCTAGTCAAACAAATTACACCAATCTGACCTAGATCTGATCAATTCTAAAGTAACTTATCAAACATGTTAGATAATACTGATGAAATAGTTTAGACTCTACTCCTATAGAACAGGTCTTAACTTAGTTCACCCCGCACTAAATTAAGAATGATAGATCAACTTGGCTATATACAACTACCTCAACTATCTGATAGTTGCATAACCCCTCAATTTTAACCTAGCAAGAGATTCTATCTCATCATAACATATCAAATTAATCTTAAAACATCCTAACATATCTTAATAATACATATTCTACCCAGTTGGACCTATCTAAGCCTAAACTAGTCTAATCTAGTCATATCCAATTCTTATCCTACCTAATGTGACCTGATCTATTGTGGTCTAATGTTATCTAACTTAATGTGGTCCACTTAAACAGATTAATGACACTAGTAGAAGAGATTAGACCCCACTAGCCATGTATTAACTTATCTTAGCACATTGGGTCAATTCAACCATGAGCTAACCCAACCCATAGTGCCATAATGAATAGTATGACCTTTCTATTCCCACCTAATAACAAACAAACTTTTAACCTACATCTTGTAGCCTATCTCACCCATGTATATCTCTCATCTTGACAGATTCTATCTTACCCTTGGATATTCACCTTATATGATTGGTTACCCCAATCTGGACATAAATTAAGCCCTACCAAAGAATCTATAGATTATAACCAACTACTAGCTTATCCATTCCGCTTAGTAACTTCCTTTGCAAAACTATTATCACATGCTTCTAACTTTCATGGTCGATACCAGGAAAGGAAAGATTATCACGTAACAACAAACAGAAAATGAATCCTCCAAATCCTCCACCTGTTGAAATCAATCAAGTGGTTGCTACCCAAAAACTGGTAATACAACAGTTAACAGCCCTGGTGACCGAGATGCAGAATCAGATAAGACAACAACGCGAGGAAATACGTCAAGGCCGCCAAGAAATAAGGCAAGCACGGTTGGAGAGACAACAACAACCCCCACCACCACCAGCTTCACCAAGCTACATAGATATAAATTATGATGATTTGTAAGATCTAGGTGTTACTTTAGTTAGTAACATGATAATATTTTAGAAGAAATAATAAAGGTCTATTGACCCAATGTTTTGTTAAAGAATTATACCTCATGCTGAGATCTCTTTGTTTGTGCATATGAGTATGCATCCTTTTTCTTACAAATCTCGGGGACGAGATTATTTTTAAGGGGGGTAGGATTTGTAACACCCAAAATCTGAATTTGGGATTGGTAGAAGAAATCTGAACAAAGTATCATTAGGAAATGAGAAAATGAGGAGAAAAAGAATTTTTCTTTTAAAGGAAACCATTTATACATCTCATGAAATAAATAAACAAGGAGAATAAAACTTAAACTAGTGATAATAAAATAGTATGGTTTATATTCACCCTTGGATTTCAATTGATACATTTGAAAAATCTGAAAACTAAAATAGAAGTATAAATTTGAATTTGGAATAGAAAATAAGAGGAAGAGAAGGGATATAAAACACAAATATAAATAATATATATATAAACAAGTATATTCAGAATTAATATCCCTAACTTCACAAAAATAAATTGAAATGATAAGCCATAGAGACTTGAATTTAAGTTTGAATTCAAAATTGGATTTGAAAATGAAGAAAAGAAATAGAAAACAAAAAGAAAAAAAAAAAGAAAAACTCACCTAAACCGCTCCTGGGCCAAATCCCCTTGGCTCGGCCCATCTCCCTTGCTCCCGCGCCAGCCCAATTCGTGCCTGCGTGCATAGCCTCTGCGCGCTCGGGCCCACTCGTCAGCCTGAGTAATCCGCCCTCGCGTATCCCTGTATCGCCGACGTGTGGACCCCACTGGTCAGCCCCTTGCTCACTTGCGCTTGCTCTCCTTCACTCGCCGACCGGTGGGCCCCGGGGCTAGCTTCTTCTTCCCCCACGCGAGCTCGGCGGGAGCTTTCCCCGCTGTCTTCGCGGCGCCGGCGCGTTCATCGTGGGGCTCCTCTGAGCAAGCCGGCCACCGCGCGGATTCCCATGCCCTGCACGTCCTCCTCCCTCCCTCGTACTCGACATTGGCGTGTGGGAGTCGGGTCACCCGCATCTCCTACCTCACGCTCGGGCCCGCGGAAACCGCGTGATGCCACCGTTGCCGTTGGGGTTGTTGGGATCAATCGGGCTCCTCTCATGTGCGGACTCGGCTCGCTGGGAGTATAAAACCCATGCAATGGCCCCTCCTCCATCGACATCGAACTCGCTAGATGAAAACGCCACCGAGATTGGGAGGAAGATCCGCCGCGGACGAATCGCGTACACTGCCTCAATCGGGTCTCGGCATTGGGTCTGGGAGCTTCAACTCACCACCTGGAAGATGCTCGTGGCCTCGCCGGACCCGATTGACATGTGCTGCACTGGGAATTTCTCGTCGTAGTCCACTGTTGCCGTGAGTTCGCCTCACGCCGTGGCCGGCCTCAACCGCGTCACGATTGTCGGTAAGAATTGCCCCACCCGGTTCGTCGTGATCTTCTATACGCTCGGCACTAGACGGGGTGGTGAATCGAGCATCTAACACCGATTTGGTTGCACGCCGGTGGTGTCCGCCGAGGAAGGCTGGCGGCGCCGCCGTCGGAATGGGTAGAGGGATGACGAAGGCCTCGGGCCGTTGATCCGATAGTGGACGCACACGATTAGACCGCGATACCTCTTCACTTGATGCGATCGGGACCGTTCAAATCGGATCGAGCGCTCAGGAATCAATCTAAGTATTTTAAATCCCGATCGTTGATTGTTTGATCAACGGCTCTGGGCGCGTACCGGTTCACTTAATGGGCAATGTAATCTGGGCCGCCAGATTTCGATCGGGTGGCTGACGCGACGCGATACCCCTTCACCGTTTGCATTTTATAAAAGAAACCCTCTACTTTTGTAAAATAAACCCGCCGTCCAGTCTGACTGTGCGCTGTGTCTCGGGAATCTTGCCCCGAGCCCCCTGTGCTTCCGCTTAATTGAGGCCCAGTCCAGAACTCGTTTAAATTGATTAAATGAATTAGAAATTAGATTTTTAATACAAAAATAATTGCTAGAACTTAGATAATTCATAGAAAATTCATTTTAGCTCCAAATTGAGTCATTCCAATTCCTAAAATTTTGTAATAATATTCTCTACCATTTAGAATCACTGTTTTGACATGAACTCTGTCAGAAAATTTATTTATCATTTAATCATATCATAATCACCTTAAACCTTAGGAAAATCATAACTTGAATTCTACAACTCCAAAATTAATAATTCTTTTTCCTGTGATCTTATTTTAATATGTAGATTATTATTATGTATTTTGTTTACATGTTTGGTGTAATGTTAAATTTGCCTATACTATGTTTGTTTGAATTACTACGACTAGCAGTGAGGTCACGAGTCACCTGAAGATCATCCTGGTACCTGGAATCTCAAGGCCCAGGCAAGTTGTGCCCTTGATCACTTCTTTTCACCTACTCATGTTCTAATTAATCATAATGATCTGCATAGGTTAATTTTGATGGGACCCAATAGGTTACCCTAGTTTGTCTATCTTTATACCTTGTTTACCACTGAACTTTCTGGGTAGTACTTGCTAGTGCTATATGTGGTTTTGGGTATGGAGATACACCATTCATGATTATACTTTTGTTATCAGTTGTTATTTATGATTCATGTTGAGATCATTATGTTAATTGGAACATGGAGAACCACCCGGGAAAACAGTGCTACCACGAGGGTGGAATGGGACGCCCTTGGCTGATTAATTAGGAAAGCTAGTGGAAGACTACCTTACCCGAAAGGGGCAAGGGCAGTAGGGGAGAGGTCAGTGTAGGGAGGCCCTCGGGAGGATTTTGCTGCGATGGCGGTCCTGCAAGGGATTCCTGCACTGGATCTTCCTATAAACTGTAGCGGGTTTTCGGAAGCTAGTGGAACTTTGTAAAGGCCTCGTAGTGGATCCCTAGCCATTCACCTCGGAAGTGTCTAAGGGCTTTGCAAACCCTGGCGACATGGGATACACGACTTGTGGGTAAAGATGCGCAACCTCTGCAGAGTGTAAAACTGGTATACTAGCCGTGCTCACGGTCATGAGCAGCTCGGACCCTCACATGATTAAATTATGGAACTTAAATTCAATTTGTCATATGCATTGCATTGCAGGTGATGTTGTTATTACTTCTGTTCTACTATTTAATTGGGTTGGTATTTACTTATACTTAGTAATTGCAAATAAAATTTTGACCAACTTTAAAAGCAATGCTCAGCTCTAACCATCTTCTTTGGTAAGCCTTACACTTCACGTGAGCTCCCACCTTTGGCGAGTTCATGCACATTATTCCCCACAACTTGTTGAGCGATGAACGTATGTGAGCTCACTCTTGCTGTCTCACATACACCACAGGTCAAGACCAGGTACTGCAGGATGATGCTCATGGAGGATGCTGCGATGAGTTCGTGAGAGGTCTAGGTCGTCGTCTCCCAGTCAACTTTGGGTTGCTGGACCGTTGTCTCCTTATAATGTAATTATTTATTTTGTATAGAACTCCTGTTATATATAAAGATGTGACATTCGATCCTGTGCCACTATACATCATATGTATGAGACTTGGTCCCAGCATACCTGGTGTTTATGTTAACCCCGGGTTTTGGATCCCTAAAATCCGGGTGTTACACGAAGTGACCGCAGTCACTTCGCCGCTCCACTGACCGGTCTGACAGGAGGACTGCGCCGCCTGCGCCGCTCCGACTGCTGAGCCACTCGACAGAGTGAGGCTGACAGCAGCCAAGTCCGGTCTTAGGCGTCATAGGAAACTCCGCTTCGCCCGACCCCAGGGCTCGGACATGGGCTCAGTCCCGGAAGACGGCGAACTCCTCTCCGCCCGACCCCAGGGCTCGGACTCGGGCTCAGCCCCGGAAGACGGCGAACTCCGCTCCGCCCGACCCCAGGGCTCGGACTCGGGCTCAGCCCCAGAAGACGACGAACTCCGCTTCGCCCGACCCTAGGGCTCAGACTCGGGCTCGGCCCCAGAAGACGACGAACTCCGCCTTGCCCGACCCCAGGGCTCGGACTCAGGCTCAGCCCCGAAGGATGACGTACTCCGCTTCGCCCGACCCCAGGGCTCGGACTCAACCCTGGCCTAAGCCGACGGTCTCCGCCTCGTCCGACCCAGGGGCTCGGACTCGACCTCGACCCCGGAAGACAGACTCGACCTCGACCTCGGAGGAGCCTCCACCTCGCCCAACCTAGGGCACGGACCGACCACGTCAACAGGAAGCGCCATCATTACCCTACCCCGAGCTGACTCAGGCTACGGGGAACAAGACCGGCGTCCCATTTGGCTCGCTCCACCATACGAGTAATGATGGCGCCCCGCATGCCCTATGACGACGGCGGCTCTCAGCCCCCTTACGAAAGCAAGAGGACGTCAGCAAGGACTCGACGGCCCCGACAGCTATCCTTTCGCCAGGCTCCAGCGCTCCTCCGACGGCCACGACACCACACGAACTGGGTGCCAAGACCTCTCCGGCTGCCACGATGGCATGTACTTAGGGCGCTACTCTCCACCGCTAGACACGTTAGCACACTGCTACACCCCCATTGTACACCTGGATCCTCTCCTTACGCCTATAAAAGGGAGGACCAGGGCCCTCTTACAGAGGGTTGGCGGTGCGGGGAAGGACGGGACGGCGCTCGCGCAAGGCCGCTCGCTCCCTCCCGCGTGGACGCTTGTAACCCCCTACTGCAAGCGCACCCGACCTGGGCGTGGGGCTAACACAAAGGCCGCGGGTTCCACTCTCCCACGCCTGTCTCCCTCCGGCTGCTTTCTTCCCCCCTTCGCGTTCCGCCTCGCGTTGACCCATCTGGGCTGGGGCACACGACGACAATTCACTCGTCGGTCCAGGGACCCCCAGGGTTTCGAAACACCGATAGTATGTAAATGAGCTATGTGTGCAAAGTGTCAATCAAAGTTCCGAGAATCAAGTATATTTAGCTCATTCCTAAGTTTGGTAAAGGTTTTCTTATCTAAAGGCTTGGTGAAGATATCGGCTAATTGATCTTTGGTGTTAATGTAGGCTATCTCGATATCCACCCTTAGTTGGTGATCCCTCAAAAAGTGATACCGAATGGCTATGTGCTTAGTGCGGCTGTGTTCAACGGGATTCTCCGCCATGCGGATAGCACTCTCATTGTCACATAGGAGAGGGACTTTGCTCAATTTGTAGCCATAGTCCCTGTGGGTTTGCCTCATCCAAAGTAATTGCGCACAACAATGGCCTGCGGCAATGTACTCGGCTTCAGTGGTAGAAAGAGCTACTGAATTTTGTTTCTTTGAAGCCCAAGACACTAGGGATCTCCCCAGAAACTGACAAGTCCCTGATGTGCTCTTCCTATCAATTTTACACCCTGCCCAATTAGCATCTGAATATCCTATTAAATCAAAAGTGGATGCCTTGGGGTACCAAAGCCCAAACTTAGGAGTGTAAACTAAATATCTCATGATTCTTTTCACAGCCCTAAGGTGAACTTCCTTATGATCGGCTTGGAACCTTGCACACATGCATATGGAAAGCATAATATCTGGTCGAGATGCACATAAATAGAGTAAAGATCCTATCATCGATCGTATACCTTTTGATCTACGGATTTACCTCCCGTGTCGAGGTTGAGATGCCCATTAGTTCCCATGGGTGTCTTGATAGGCTTGGCATCCTTCATTCCAAACTTGTTAAGAATGTCTTGTGTATACTTTGTTTGGCTGATGACGGTACCCTCTTGGAGTTGCTTGACTTGAAATCCTAGGAAATACTTCAACTCCCCCATCATAGACATCTCGAATTTTTGAATCATGATCCTACTAAACTCTTCACAAGTTGATTTGTTAGTAGACCCAAATATGATATCATCAACATAAATTTGGCATACAAACAAATCTTTTGCAATGGTTTTAGTAAAGAGTGTAGGATTGGCTTTGCCGACTTTGAAGCCATTAGTGATAAGGAAATCTCTTAGGCATTCATACCATGCTCTTGGGGCTTGCTTGAGCCCATAAAGTGCCTTAGAGAGTTTATACACATAGTTAGGGTACTCACTATCTTCAAAGCCGAGAGGTTGCTCAACATAGACCTCTTCCTTGATGGGTCCATTGAGGAAGGCACTTTTCACGTCCATTTGATAAAGCTTAAAGCCATGGTAAGTAGCATAGGCAAGTAATATACGAATTGACTCAAGCCTAGCTACGGGTGCATAGGTTTCACCGAAATCCAAACCTTCGACTTGTGAATATCCTTTGGCTACAAGTCGGGCTTTGTTCCTTGTCACCACACCATGCTTATCTTGCTTGTTGCGGAATACCCACTTGGTTCCTACAACATTTTGATTAGGACGTGGAACTAAATGCCATACCTCATTCCTCGTGAAGTTGTTGAGCTCCTCTTGCGTTACCAACACCCAATCCGAATATCTTAATGCATCTTCCACCCTGAATGGCTCAATAGAAGACACAAAAGAGTAATGTTCACAAAAATGAGCGACTCGAGATTGAGTGGTTACCCCCTTATGAATATCGCCGAGGATGGAGTTCACGGGGTGATCTCTTTGAATCGCTTGATGGACTCTTGGGTGTGGCGGTCTTTGATCCTGATCATCTTCCTTTTCTTGATTTTCTTCATCTCCCCCTTGATCATTGCCTTCTTCTTGAGGTGGCTCATCTTCTTGATCTTCTTCTTCATCACCTTGAGCTTGTTCCTCATCTTGAGTTGGTGGATGCTTGTATGGAAGATGATGGTTGATTTTGTGCTTGTGGAGGCTCTTCGGATTCCTTAGGACACACATCCCCAATGGACATGTTCCTTAGTGCGATGCACGGAGCCTCTTCATCATCTAGCTCATCAAGATCAACTTGCTCCACTTGGGAGCCATTAGTCTCATCAAACACAATGTCACAAGAAATCTCAACTAATCTAGTGGATTTGTTGAAGACTCTATATGCCCTTGTGTTTGAGCCATATCCTAGTAAAAAGCCTTCTACAGCCTTAGGAGCAAATTTAGATTTTCTACCTCTTTTAACAAGAATAAAACATTTGCTACCAAAGACTCTAAAATATGAAATATTGGCTTTTTACTGGTAAGGAGTTCATATGATGTTTTCTTGAGGATTCGATGAAGGTAAAGTCGGTTGATGGAGTAGCAGGCGGTGTTAATCGCCTTGGCCAAAAACCGGTCCGGTGTCTTGTACTCATCAAGCATGGTCCTTGCCATGTCCAGTAGAGTTCTATTCTTCCTCTCTACTACACCATTTTGTTGAGGTGTGTAGGGAGAAGAGAACTCATGCTTGATGCCCTCCTCCTCAAGAAAGCCTTCAATTTGAGAGTTCTTGAACTCCGTCCCATTGTCGCTTCTAATCTTTTTTATCCTTAAGCCAAACTCATTTTGAGCTCGTCTCAAGAACCCCTTTAAAGTCTCTTGGGTTTCAGATTTTTCCTACAAAAAGAATACCCAAGTGAAGCGAGAGTAATCATCCACAATTACTAGATAGTACTTTCTCTCGCCGATGCTTATGTAAGCTATTGGGTCGAATAGATCCATGTGGAGTAGTTCCAGTGGCCTATCCTTGTCATGATGTTCTTGTGTGGATGGTGGGCGCCAACTTGCTTTCCTGCTTGACATGCGCTACAGAACCTGTCTTTCTTAAAATGAACATTGGTTAGTCCCAAAATGTGCTCTCCCTTTAGAAGCTTGTGAAGATTCTTCATTCCAACATGGGCTAGTCGTTGATGCCAAAGCCAACCCATATTAGTCTTAGCAATTAAGCAAGTATCGAGTTCAGCTCTATTAAAATCAACTAAGTATAGCTGACCCTCTAATACTCCCTTAAATGCAACTGAATCATCACTTCTTCTAAAGACAGTAACACCTATATCCGTAAAAAGACAGTTGTAACCCATTTTGCATAATTGAGATACAGAAAGCAAGTTGTAATCTAAAGAATCTACAAGAAAAATATTGGAAATAGAATGGTCAGGTGATATAGCAATTTTACCAAGTCCTTTGACCAAACCTTGATTTCCATCCCCAAATGTGATAGCTTGTTGGGGATCTTCGTTTTTCTCGTAGGAGAACATCCTTTTCTCCCCTGTCATGTGGTTTGTGCATCCGCTATCAATGATCCAACTTGAACCCCCGGATGCATAAACCTGCAAAACAATTTAAGCCTTGTTCTTAGGTACCCAAATGGTCTTGGGTCCTTTCACATTAGAAACAAGCACCTTGGGTACCCAAACACAAGTCTTTGAGCCCTTGTGTTTGGCCCCAACATATTTGGCAACTACTTTGCCTGATTTGTTAGTCAGCACATAAGAAGCATCAAAAGTCTTAAATGAAATGTTATGGTCATTTGATGCAGTAGGAGATTTCCTTTTAGGCAATTTGACATGGGTGGATTGTCTAGAGCTAGATACCTCATTCTTATACATAAATGCATTGTGAGAAACAGAATGAGACTTCTTAGCATGAATTCTCCTAATCTTGTGCTCGGGATAACCAGCAGGATATAAAATATAGCCCTCGTTATCCTAAACCATGGGAGCCTTACCCTTAACAAAATTAGACAATTTCTTAGGGGCATTAATCTTGACATTATCTCCCTGTTGGAAGCCAATACCATCCTTAATGTCAGGGCGTCTCCCATTATAAAGCATGCTTTTAGCAAATTTAAATTTTTCATTATCTATCTCATGCTCATTAATTTTAGCAGTTAGTTGAGCTATGTGATCATTTTGTTCTTTAATTAAAGCTAGGTGATCATGGATAGCATCAACATCAATATCTCTACATCTCATGCAAATGGAAACATGATCAACAGTGGATGTAGAGGGTTTGCAAACATTTAATTCTTTAGCCTTTGACATTAAACTAGCATTTTCAATTTTAAGGCTAGAAATTGATTCATTCAATTTATCAATCTTAGCAATTAAACTAGCATTATCATTTTTAAGATTGACAATTGAATCATGACAAGCATTTGATTTTTCAACCTTAGCAAGTAAATTACCGTTCTCATTTCTAAGGTTGGAAATGGTGTCATGGCAAATGCTAAGCTCCTTAGTCAAATTTTCATTCTTTTCTACTTCCTAAGCATAAGCATTCTTTACTTTAACATGCATTTTATTTTCCTTAATAAGGAATTCTTCTTGGCTATCCAAGAGTTCATCCTTCTCATGAATGGTACCTATCAATTCATTCAATTTTTCTTTTTGTTGCATGTTTAAGTTGGCAAAAAGAGCAAGCAAATCATCCTCATCTTCACTAGAACTACCCTCATCACTAGATGTTGTATATTTAGTGGAGGCTCTAGATTTTACCTTCTTCCTTTTGTCGTCCTTTGTCATAAGGCACTTGTGGCCAACGTTGGGGAAGAGAAGGCCTTTGTTGACGGCGATGTTGGCGGCATCCTCGTCGGAGGAGGAGTCGGTGGAGCTCTCATCGGAGTCCCATTCCCGACACACGTGGGCATCGCCGCCCTTCTTCTTATAATATCTCTTCTTTTCCTTCCTCTTTCCCTTCTTGTTGTCGCCCCTGTCACTATCACTAGATACAGGACATTTAGCAACAAAATAACCGAGCTTACCACACTTGTAGCACACTTTCTTGGAGCGGGGTTTATAATCCTCCCCCCTCCTTTACTTAAGGATTTGGCGGAAGCTCTTGATGATGAGAGCCATCTCCTCATTGTCGAGCTTGGAGGCGTCGATGGGGAGCCTACTTGATGTAGACTCTTCTTTCTTTTCCTCCGTTGCTTTGAATGCGACGGGATGCACCTCGGGTGTGGAGGTTCCGCCTTGCTCGATGATTTGTTTGGAGCCTTTGATCATCAACTCAAAGCTCACAAACTTTCCTATTACTTCCTCGGGAGACATTAGCTTATATCTAGGATCACCACAAATTAATTGAATGTAACACCCCAGGTGTTTATATTCCGCTCGATAGCGAGTACGGATTTAAGCACGTCATCTGTGGATAAAACGGATGTTAAATTTTAAACATCTTCGGCTATCGCGATTTTAATATCGTATTTGTCTCGTCTATCGCGAATGCGACGTCGTTGTTATTTTTATTTGTCTGGACTCCTCCTAAATTTTCGTGTTGTTCGGAACTTAGTTGTTCCGAAAATAGGTGCGTCCGATGATTAATTAAAATTCATCGCCGCGCGAATCCGAATTCAGAAGCCCGACTAACTCGGATGATTTTATCCCAAACAGATTAAGAAGAACTCGACGACTAAACTTTCAGTATAAAATAATTTAATCCCCTTTTTGTTATCCGTGACATCGCGTTTACGGATTTTAATTGAATTGTTTAGTCGAGTGTTCGAGTAGCAAACGGAAATCATCTGAAGTCAACTGAATCAAATCACGTAGAGCAAAATTAACAAAGCCAAAATATATTTAATTCAGTCTGTTGCTTTTCGCCTTGATTTAAAAAGGTAAATTAACGGTACGAATTTATTCGGCTCCCAAAAATTCGTCAAATCAAATCATGTTCAATTATTGTTATCAATTCCGTTTGATTCCACCTATTTTACGTCGCTAAAAATCTTGCTTCACAAATATCTACGATTTCTATCTTTCATTCTTATCTCTGCTGCCGCTGTCTCCCCTCTGGTCGATTTTTTTTTCGGTCGCTGATCTTCCTCCCAAGCCGATCTCATCCGCGTGCGTGGGGGAAAATCTGGAAAAAGGATCTTCAACGTGTATCTCTGATATTTTCATCACCGTATCCGTATGGGCCATTGGCCTTATCTCCTCGACATTGTGTGTGTGGGCGGCCAGAGACCACAGAAACCCACCGCCCTCTGTTGAATTCCATCGTCTTCCTCACGTGTCCTCCGCTTGCTTCTCTCACGGCGCTTTCTCCAGCTCGGCCGCTTGTCTCTCGGCCTCCCATGGCGCGCGCCGTGCCCAGCCGAAGCTCCCTCCCTGCTCCAGTCTTCTCCATGGCCACCCCTTTTCTTTGCCCCTAGGTGGCGAGCTTCTCCTCGCAGATGGGCCAGCAGGTCTGCGGCAGCAGCACTCAGGTTCCGCTCCACTCGCCATCCCTCTGCTTGGTGCTCCACCAGAGATCAACCATGGCGGCTCTCTTCCCTAGGCGCTCTGTTTTTTTTTCCAGTCGAGCTCGCCGGTGTTCCCCCGTTCCTTGTGCGGTCGTGCTCCCTTGCTTCCCATGGCAGCTCGCCCTCGCTCCTCTCTGCTCGCCGGCCACCTGGGTGGTTCGCGCTCGCCCATGGCGGCTCCCTGAGCTCACCCCCTTCGGTTCCGGCCGGATCTCGCCCAGCTCGAACCGAGCCGTCTCCGCTTGTCCGCGACTGCAGCCAGTTCGATTCCTCGCTTCAACCATGGACCTGCTGCTCACCGTCGTGGGTGCACTTTTTCTTCTGTGCAGCAAGCCTTGGATCTGTGCAGCTCCGGCCTTATTGTCGATATCACTCGCTACCGATGTCGCGACTTGCGCACCTCGTGTTCGACGAAAGCCCAGAGTGATGGACATGCTTGTGCGAGAGTCGATTCTGACAGTCCGTAAACAAGAAAGCGACATGTATGTGTTCACGATTTGGAGTGCCAGCAACCCCTTATTCTTCGTCGTCGATCCAAGCCGCTTCCCCCCAACGTGCCCGTCGACCCCGACAATCTATCTTTCAACTGCATGCTACTTGCCTCGAGATCCGAAGCCCACTGTCGTGCTCGACCCTGGAAGCCTCTAACTCGTCAACGTCCCTTGCGTCGTCGAAAAATCCCGAGAGTTTGGATGAAGCAACAGATCCCGCGTGGTGCTCACCACGTGCTCGACATAATGGTAGAATCGGAGAATCATTACCGATCTCGTGGATTCGAGTCAGCTGTTAGAACGATAAGCTAATTTGCTATTTTATCGACTGGTTTGGTGGATGAATTGATAGGTGTGTACGTCGCGACGATTATCCCGCTTGTAGCTCAGGCATATATTTAATTGATGCTTGTAGAAATACGGGGCTATAAGTAGCATAATAATTATGTCCATGATTGCGAAATCGTCATGATGTGTAGCTAAATTTAGGTTTAACGACATAGGTTATGCGAGAATATTAAATCGGTGATTCGTATCCGGTGAATGGTTGAATTAATAATGGAAAGGTTAGGTTTAGATATTTATTATGCGAGATAAAACTTAGGTTTAAAATGCTAGTTATGTAGGAGTACCGAGCGAGCGTGTCTGTCGAGTGTGTTCAAATTGGTTTTACTTATAAAGTATGCCAAATTAATAGCGTAAAGAATTGATTTAGTAATCCAAACGATTATCCGATAAGGTTGTTATCGTTGATTTTGTAGGATATTTTGGTAGTAAAACCTGAAATGTTTAATTAATTGTTGACATGTAAAATATGTGAGGAGTAAAATAAAATTAAAATAGTACTTTGTGAACGATGTAATAGCATTTATAAAACGAGGGATAAGTTTAGAATTTAATTAATTAACTGATAAGTTGTGTTTAGGCTAATCGTGATTAATGTGTATAATTTGTTGTTCGTGATGTTTGCGTTAGGTTCGAGAAGCGTAATTATTACGCGTAGTCGTATATTAATAACTAGTGTGTTTGGTATAAAATTGTACAACGCCTCACCGCTAGGTGTTTAATTCGCTATTTCGTAGTACTATTTAGATTTGAAATATTCCGGTCTATATGCATTCATGTGCATAATGCATTTCATTCAGGTACGTGAATTAACCACGCGATGCGGAGAACCAGAACTGAGTCGACCACAAGATGGTGCTGATGAACGGAACTGGAGATGGACAGACGAAGCAAGTATCAAGTGATCGACGCCTAACAACACTAACCTAGTGTTACTCCAGGCAAGCCCCGGTGCATGCAACCCCTTCCTTGTGTTTTTAAATAATTTTTGCACACTTAAAGTCTAGTGAAATGTGCACTAGGTTTATAGGAGTTGCTTGGAAACCCTTTGATGCATTGCCTTCCTTGATATCCACACCTTTATAGATACTTCTAATGAAGTATCAAAATATGATTTACAAAAATGCTTATCCCTGCTTAGATCTTGTGGGTAGAGGTTGTCCTTTGCGTTAATGCCTAGCTCAGGGGTTATCCTGAGGAAGGATTGCTTCTGTCTGCAAGAATATTTTCATTGGGGGCAATGGTGGGATCTTACTGCAAAGTTCCCTGTGATGCTCTTTTAATCCTAAGGAATACAAACAATCCTAAGGGTGGAAGTACTTAAATCGGGACTTGGGCTAGGAACAGGTGATGTTCTACCCAGGTTGATTAAGGATTATACTGAATGTAGGCTTGATGATCGAGGACCCTTTAGCTGGTCACATGCCTCGTCATGGGTAAGCCTTGCCTCGGGCAGACTAAGGCTAGAATAAGATAACACGAAATGGGCGTGGAGCGGTGGCGAGAGTAGCGTGTACCCTCCGTAGCAAGAGACTGGACGGTGGTGTATCTGTGCTCTCGGTTTGCGTGAACCTGATCTGGTCTTAAGAACCCCGGTGGCGGGTTGACATATGCGAGGGTTAAGTGCTACATATGTCGTGTGATTGGAGATCCTCAGCTGAGTATAATCGATTCGGATCGCCGTACCTTCGCGGTTATGAAGACTTGGTCACTGCCCTGCAATCTAAGTCATGGATGGAATCTTAATGAGCAAAAATCATGTTGGATTGATTAATGTGATGGTGAAATTAGACTAGATGCAAACATGGTCTATTAATACTTAATCTAGCATTAAAATATTGAAAGTTAGGACTCACTTTAGTAAGCTATTTCTGCAAAAGTATCTAAGTTGATTCTTGCTAAAGCCTCTCCTTGATTCCCAATTCCAGCATACCCTTGAGAGTCTTTTCTTTAGTAGGGTAAGTCTTGCTGAGTAATTCCATACTTAGGGTTTTATTCCCTGTTGTTTTTCAGGTTCTAACCTTGTGCTGCTGTGATGGTGTTAAGTGCCGGTGGGCTCGGCCTTCTTATAAGTCTAAGTAACCCTTCTATACTTCTTATTAAGGATGGTCATTTGAGCTAGCATATATTTCAAACTTATACTTTTGTAATCACTCCGATAAATTAATGTAAAATTTTTGTAACCTATAAAATTTGGTAATAAAATTTCCGCTGCAAAAATGTTGTGTGTGTGATTTGTGTTACTTAATCCCGCGGTTCTGGTTGAAAGTGGTTTATCCGATGTCCTTGGGGGCAATCAGACAGATCCTGTTAAGTTATCTGGTGCACATGCATGGTCGTCTGAGGTCTTTGGGACAAGGACAGGTGCATGTGGGCCCAATAACTTAGAGGTTCTGCCACATTGAACTTGTGTAGGATTACGAAAAACAAGTGATCTTAGAATAACCTTGACCATTTCATGGTCATCCCATTTGGTGCTCCCGAGGTTGCGCACTTGGTTGACCAAGGTCTTGAGCCGGTTGTACATTGCTTGTGGCTCTTCTCATTGGTTGAGGACGAATCGACCGAGCTCCCCCTCGATCGTCTCCCGCTTGGTGATCTTGGTCACCTCATCTCCTTCGTGCGTGGTCTTTAGCACATCCCAAATCTCCTTGGCGCTTTTCAACCCTTGCACCTTATTATACTCCTCTCGACATAGAGAGGCGAGGAGTATAGTAGTGGCTTGGGAATCAAAGTGCTTGATTTGGGCGACCTCGTCCGAGTCATAGCCTTCATCCCCCGGTGATGATACCTGTGCTCCAAACTCAACAATGTCCCGTATGCTAGCGTGGAGTGAGGTTAGGTGATGCCTCATTTTATCACTCCACATATAATAATCTTCACCATAAAAAACTGGTGGTTTGCCTAGTGGGACGAAAAGTAAAGGAGTGCGTCTAGAAATACAGGGATAACAAAGTGGCATCTTACTATACTTCTTGCGCTCATGGCGCTTAGAAGTGACGAACGACGCATCGGAGCTGGAGGTGGATGGCGACGAAGAGTTGGTCTCGTAGTAGACCACCTTTTTTATCTTCTTTTTCTTGTCGCCACTCCGACGCGACTTGTGAGGAGGTGATCCCTCCTTTAGCTTATCACCGGACTCCCTTGATGGAGCCTTCCCATGGCTTGTGGCCTTCTCGCCGGTCACGATCTCCCTCTTGGCGTGATCTCTCGACATCACTTCGAGTGGTTAGACTCTAATGAAGTACCAGGCTGTGATACCAATTGAAAGTCGTCTGGAGGGGGGTGAATAGGCAGAATCTAAAATTTACAAACTTAAGCACACACTACAAGCCAGGGTTAGCGTTAGAAATAAAACTGAGTCTGAAAGAGAGGGCGAAAACAAATCAATCAAGAAATAAAGCGAGTGACACGGTGATTTGTTTTACCAAGGTTTGGTTCTTGCAAACCTAGTTCCCGTTGAGGTGGTCACAAAGACCGGGTCACTTTCAACCCTTTCCCTCTCTCAAACGGTCACCTAGACCGAGTGAGCTTTCTTCTTAATCAAACGGATCACTTAGACCCCGCAAGGACCACCACACAATTGGTGTCTCTTGCTTTGATTACAAGTCACTTGAAGAACAAGAATGAGGAAGAAGAAAGCGATCCAAGAACAAGAACCCAAATGAACACAAATGTCTCTCTCTCACAAGCCACTAAGTCTTTGGAATGAATTTGGGACTTGGAGAGGATTTGATCATTTGTTTTGTGTCTTGGAGTGAAGTCTAGAGCTCTTGTATTGAATGCAATGTCTGAAAATCTTGGATGCTTGGAGTGGTGGTGGTTGGGGGGTATTTATAGCCCCAACCACCAATTCAACCGTTGGGGAGGCTGTCTGTCGATGGGCGCACCGGACAGTCCGGTGCGCCACCGGACACTGTCCGGTGCGCCAGCCACGTCACCCAACTGTTAGGGTTCTGACGGTTTCGATCGTTGGAGCTTTGTCTTCATGTCGCACCAGACAGTCCGGTGCCGCACCGGATAGGTACTGTGCACTGTCCGGTGCGCCTCTGGCACCTACTCTGACTTCTATGCGCACTGTTCACGCATTGTTCACGCTTTTGCAGACGACTGTTGCGCAGATAGCCGTTGCTCCGCTTGGTGCACTGAACAGTCCGATGGCACACCGGACAGTCCGGTGAATTATTGAAAGGGAAATGTGCCCTTGGGCCATTTCTATAATGTTTTGGTGATTAAGTGCCCAACACACATTCTTTAAGTTCTTAATGTGCCAAAGATTGAGGAAGTGCATATCATGTAACAGGGTACGTTTCTAGACTTAGTACATTGTGTTGAGTACTAACATATGTCGTCTAAGTGCTAGAAACAGGAGAAAAGGAATTGGAAAAGACCTGCTCGGTCTGGGTGCACTGGACTGTCCGGTGGTGCACCAGACAGTGTCCGGTGTGCTAGGCGAGTCTAAGGTGAACTGGCCGCTCTCGGGACTCGACAGCGGCGTAGGGCTATAAATCATCGGACTGTCCGGTGGTGCACCGGACTGTCCGGTGAGTCGTCCGCGGCGAAGTCATCGCTCTCGGGAAAAGGATCAGCGGCGTACGGCTACAATTCACCGGACTGTCCGGTGGTGCACCGGACTGTTCGGTGAGCCAACGGTCGACTGCGCAACGGTCGACCGTGCAATCCACGGGCGACGCGTGGCTCGCGCCAATGGTCGACAGGGGGCATCGGACTGTCTGGTGTGCACCGGACAGTGTCCGGTGCGCCAAATGCCACAAATCTGCAACGGTCAACTGCGCCAAAATAGGAAGGAGATCTGCACCGGACTATCTACAGTGACTGTCCGGTGGCACACCGGACTGTCCGGTGCGCCACCCGATAGAAGGCAATCTTAGCCTTCCTTGTTGGTCTCCAACGACTCCTAGCTGCCTTGGGGCTATAAAAGGGACCCCTAGGCGCATGGAGGAGTCACCCAAGCACACTCTAAGCATTCCAAGACTTCTAGTCCTCACTTTCACTCAGTCGTTCATCATTCTTGAGATTGGAGCACTTTTTGAGTTGTAAACTCCTTGCACGTGTTTTGTGTGCTCATCTTCTCACTTGTGTGCGTGTTTGCGGTATGGATTTAATTCTAGTGTGCGTTGCTCTTCCCAACCTTACTCCGTGCTTTCTTTGTGAACAATCTTCTAAGGGCGAGAGGCTCCAACTTGTGGAGATTCCTCGCAAACGGGAAGAAAACTATAAGGAAGAACACCGTGGTATTCAAGTTGATCATTGGATCACTTGAAAGGGGCCGTCGTCCATTGGGATGCCACAACGTGGAAGTAGGCAAGTGTTATACTTGGCCGAACCATGGGATAAAACATTGTGTCTCTTGTGTTGTCTTTCTCTGTGATTATTGTGATTCGCAAGAGCTCGCTCTATAGCCACTTGGTTCTATTGCACGAACATCTTTATAATCAAGCTTGTGGCTATTTAGTGGTGAATTTTACAGGATCACCTATTCACCCCCCCCTCTAGGTGCTCTCAATTGGTATCAAAGCCATTCTCTTCACGTAAGGGACTAATAGCCCGAAGAGATGGATCCTAAGGGAAAGGGGATGGTGGTCAACGATAAGGAGAAGGAGTCCATCTTCAACGAGCCAAGGGACGACAAGCCCACTGACTCTGGCTCGAGTCACAAGAAGAAGGACGGGAAGAAGAAGAGACGCATCAAGAAGATCGTCTACTACGACAGCGACAAATCTTCTTCTTAACTAAGAGACGACGACGACGAGAAAAAGAAACCGGTTAATTCAAATTATTCATTTGATTATTCTCGTATTCCTTTTAATTCCAATGCTCATTTGCTTTCAATTCCTCTTGGTAAACTTCCACACTTTGATGGAGAGGACTATGCTTTTGGAGTCACAAAATGCGTAGTCACTTATTTTCTCTCCATCCTAGTATATGGGAGATAGTTGAAAATGGAATGCATTTCGACAGTACCGATAACCCTGTGTTTATTAATGAGCAAATTCATAAGAATGCACAAGCTACCACTGTTTTGCTAGCATCCTTGTGCAGGGACGAGTACAACAAGGTGAGCGGCTTGGACAACGCCAAGCAAATCTGGGACACCCTCAAAATATCACACGAGGGAAACGACGCCACCATGATCACCAAAATGGAGTTGGTGGAAAGCGAGCTGGGAAGGTTCGCGATGATCAGGGGAGAGGAGCCAACACAAACATACAACAGGCTCAAGACCCTGGTCAACAAGATTAGGAGCTATGGAAGCACAAGATGGACGGACCACGACATCGTCCGACTTATGCTTAGGTCTTTTACTGTTATTGACCATCATCTTGTGAACCTCATCCGTGAAAATCCCAGGTACACAAAGATGACGCCCGAGGAGATACTCGAAAAATTTGTGAGCGGGCGCATGATGGTCAAGGAGGCAATGTATGTTGATGATGCATTAAACGGCCCAATGCCCATCTACGAGCCACAGCCCGTTGCGCTCAAGGCAACAAGCAGCAAGGAGGCCCTACCAAGCAAGGTAGCACAAGTAGAGGCTGCTAGGCTCAACGAGGATGAAATGGCGCTCATCATCAAGCGCTTCAAGACCGCTCTTAAAGGACGCAAGGAGTACCCCAACAAGAACAAAACTAAGGGAAAGCGCTCCTGCTTCAAGTGCGGTAAGACTGGTCACTTTATAGCAAATTGTCCCGATAATGCTAATGACCAGGAACAAGAAAAGAGCGGGAAGAAGGAGAAGAAAAAGAACTACAGGAAGGCAAAGGGCGAGGCACACCTTGGCAAAGAATGGGATTCAGACTGCTCTTCTTCCGACTCCGACGACGAAGGACACGCTGCCTCGGCCTTCAACAAGTCTGCTCTCTTCCCCAACGAATGACACACTTGCCTCATGGCCAAGGAGAAGAAGGTAAGTGTTCGTGATACCCCTAAATACACTACTTCTAGTGATGATGATTTTAGTGATGATGAAGTAGATTACTCAAGCTTATTCAAAGGTTTAGATAGAGCTAAAGTAGATAAAATCAATGAATTGATTGATGCTTTAAATGAAAAGAACAGACTCTTAGAAAAGCAAGAGGATATTTTGTATGAAGAGAATGATAAGTTTGTTAGTGTGCAAAAATCTCTTGCTTTAGAAATTAAAAGAAATGAAATGTTATCCTCTGAATTGTCTGTGTGCCATGAATCAATCTCTAGCTTAAAGATTTTGAATGGTGATTTAAATGCTAAGCTAGAGGTAGCTAATAAATCTAGTGCATGTGTAGAACATGTTGTAATTTGTAATAGATGTAAGGACTTTGATGTTAATGCTTGTAATGAACATCTTATTGCTATTACAAAATTGAATGATGAAGTGGCAAGTCTTAATGCTCAACTTAAGACTTGCAAAATTGACTTTAATAAGTTAAAATTTGCTAGGGATGTCTACACTGTTGGTAGACACCCCTCAATTAAGGATGGGCTTGGCTTTCGAAAAGAAGCCAAGAACTTAACAAGCCAAAGGGCTCCCATTCCCAACAAGGAGAAAGGGAAGGCCCCTATGGCTAATATTCCTAAGAGAAACCATGCTTTTATGTATGATAGGAAAATTGGTAGTTATTCTAACTTTAATAAGAGTTATATTCATGCTTGTTATTATGATCCAAATGCTATGTTTGCCTCTAGTTCTACTTTTGTGCATGGTAGAAGTAGGCCTAGGAAAATTAATATTGTGCATCATGTGCCTAGGAAAGTATGTAATAAATCTACTACTATTTACCATGCATGCAATACTTCATTTGCGCTTATGTGTAAGAATGAAAAAGTAGTTGCTAGAAAGTTGGGGTCCAAATGCAAGGGAGACAAGACTTGTATTTGGGTCCCAAAGGCTATTGTGACTAACCTTGTAGGACCCAACAAGAGTTGGGTACCTAAAACCCAAGCCTAATTTGCCTTGCAGGTTTATGCATCCGGGGGCTCAAGCTGGATTATCGACAGCGGATGCACAAACCACATGACGAGGGAGAAGAAGATGTTCACCTCCTATGTCAAGAACAAGGATTCCCAGGATACCATCATATTTGGAGATGGGAATCAAGGCAAGGTCAAAGGTTTGGGAAAAATAGCCATCACAAGTGAGCACTCTATTTCCAGTGTATTTTTAGTAGAGTCACTAGGCTATAATCTCCTGTCTGTAAGTCAATTGTGTCACATGGGCTACAATTGTTTGTTTACAAATGTTGATGTATCTGTCTTTAGAAGGGGTGATGGTTCATTAGCGTTTAAGGGTGTACTAGATGGCAAACTCTACTTAGTTGATTTTTCAAAAGAGGAGGCCGATCTAGATGCATGCTTAATCGCTAAGACTAGTATGGGTTGGCTGTGGCATCGTCGTCTAGCACATGTTGGGATGAAGAACCTTCACAAACTTCTAAAGGGAGAGCATGTGTTAGGACTAACCAATGTCTACTTCGAGAAAGATCGACCTTGTGCAGCTTGTCAGGTAGGGAAACAGGTGGGAAGCACTCATCACAACAAGAATGTGATGACTACATCAAGACCACTGGAGCTATTACATATGGACCTCTTCGGACCCGTCGCCTACCTTAGCATCGGGGGAAGTAAGTATGGTCTAGTAATTGTTGATGATTTTTCCTGCTTCACTTGGGTGTTCTTTTTGCAGGATAAAACAGAAACCTAAGGGACCCTAAAGCACTTCCTAAGGAGGGCTCAAAACGAATTTGAGCTCAAAGTGAAAAAGATAAGAAGCGACAACGGGTCCGAGTTCAAGAACCTGCAAGTGGAGGAGTATCTTGAGGAAGAACGCGTCAAGCACGAGTTCTTCGCTCCCTACACACCGCAGCAAAACGGTGTGGTAGAGAGGAAGAATAGGACGCTTATCGACATGGCAAGGATGATGCTTGGAGAGTTCAAGACGCCTGAGCGGTTTTGGTCGGAAGCTGTGAACATAGCTTGCCACGCCATAAACCGGGTCTACCTTCATCGCCTCCTCAAGAAGACCTCGTATGAACTTCTTACCGGTAACAAACTCAACGTCTCATACTTTCGTATATTTGGGAGCAAATGTTACATTCTAGTGAAGAAAGGTAGAAATTCTAAATTTGCTCCCAAGGCAGTAGAAGGGTTTTTACTAGGGTATGACTCAAATACAAGGGCGTATAGAGTCTTCAACAAATCATCCGGTTTGGTTGAAGTCTCTAGCGATGTTGTATTTGATGAGACTAATGGCTCTCCAAGAGAGCAAGTTGATCTTGATGATGTAGATGAAGATGATGTTCCAACGACCAAAATGCGCACGATGGCGATTGGAGACGTGCGACCACAGGAACAACAGGAGCAAGATCAACCTTCTTCCTCAACGATGGTGCATCCCCCAACTCAAGATGATGAACAGGTTCCTCAAGAAGAGGCACGTGATCAAGGGGGAGCACAAGAAGAACCGGCTTTGGAAGAAGAAGCGCCACGGGCCCCTCCAACTCAAGTCCGAGCGACGATTCGAAGAAATCATCCCATCGACCAGATTTTGGGTGATATAAGCAAGGGAGTATCTACTCGCTCAAGACTAGCTAACTTTTGTGAGCATTACTCGTTTGTCTCTTCTATTGAGCCTTTCAGGGTAGAAGAGGCCTTGCAAGATCCGGACTGGGTGTTGGCCATGCAGGAAGAGCTCAACAACTTCAAGAGGAATGAAGTTTGGAGCCTGGTGCCACGTCCAAAGCAAAACGTTGTGGGAACCAAGTGGGTGTTACGCAACAAGCAAGACGAGCACGGGGTGGTGACACGAAACAAGGCTCGACTTGTGGCAAAAGGTTATGCCCAAGTCGCAGGTTTGGATTTTGAGGAGACTTTTGCTCCTGTGGCTAGGCTAGAGTCTATTCGCATTCTATTAGCCTATGCCGCTCACCATTCTTTTAGGTTGTTTCAAATGGACGTGAAGAGCGCTTTCCTTAATGGGCCAATCAAGGAGGAGGTGTATGTGGAACAACCCCCTGGCTTTGAGGATGACAGGTATCCCGACCACGTCTTTAAGCTCTCTAAGGCGCTCTATGGACTTAAGCAAGCCCCAAGAGCATGGTATGAATGCCTTAGAGATTTCTTAATTACGAATGCTTTTAAGGTGGGAAAGCCGATCCCACTCTTTTCACTAAGACTTGTGATGGTGACCTTTTTGTGTGCCAAATTTATGTCGATGACATAATATTTGGTTCTACTAACCAAAAGTCTTGTGAGGAGTTTAGTAGGGTGATGACTCAAAAGTTTGAGATGTCAATGATGGGCGAGTTGAACTACTTCCTTGGGTTCCAAGTGAAGCAACTCAAGGATGGCACCTTCATCTCACAAACGAAGTACATGCAAGACCTTCTCAAGCGGTTTGGGATGAAGGACGCCAAGCCCGCAAAGACACCAATGGGAACCGACGGACATGTCGACCTCAACAAAGGAGGTAAGTCCGTTGATCAAAAGGCATACTGGTCTATGATAGGGTCTTTACTTTATTTATGTGCTAGTAGACCAGATATTATGCTTAGCGTATGCATGTGTGCTAGATTTCAATCCGACCCAAGGGAGTGTCACCTTGTGGCCGTTAAGCGGATTCTTAGATATTAAGTTGCTACGCCTTGCTTTGGGATCTGGTATCCAAAGGGGTCTACCTTTGACTTAATTGGATATTCAGACTCCGATTATGCTGGATGCAAGGTTGATAGGAAGAGTACATCAGGGACGTGCCAATTCCTAGGAAGGTCCCTGGTGTCTTGGAGTTCAAAGAAATAGACATCCGTTGCCCTATCCACCGCTGAGGCCAAGTATGTTGCCGCAGGACAGTGTTGTGCGCAACTACTTTGGATGAGGCAAACCCTCCGGGACTTTGGCTACAATCTGAGCAAAGTCCTACTCCTATGTGACAATGAGAGTGCAATCCGCATGGCGGATAATCCTGTTGAACACAGCCACACTAAGCACATAGACATCCGGCATCACTTTCTGAGAGACCACCAGCAAAAGGGAGATATCGAGGTGTTCCATATTAGCACCGAGAACCAGCTAGCCGATATCTTTACCAAGCTGTTAGATGAGAAAACCTTTTGCAGGTTGCGTAGTGAGCTAAATGTCTTAGATTCGCGTAACTTGGATTGACTTATAGCATACATGTGTTTTATGCCTTTGATCAAGTTACTTTATGCAGTGTCCGGTGCGCCAGGCGAGTCCAAGGTGAACTGGCCGCTCTCGGGACTCGACGGTGGCGTACGGCTATAAATCACCGGACTGTCCGGTGAGTTGTCCGCGGTGAAGTCATCGCTCTCGGGAAAAGGATCAGCGGCGTACGGCTAAAATTCACCGGACTGTCCGGTGGTGCACCGGACTGTCCGGTGAGCCAACGGTCGACTGCGCAACGGTCGGCCGCGCAATCCACGGGCGACACGTGGCCCACGCCAATAGTCGGCAGGGGCACCGGACTGTCCAGTGTGCACCGAACAGTGTCCGGTGCGCCAACTGCCACGAATCTACAACGGTCGACTACACCAAAATAGGAAGGAGATTCGCACCGGACTGTCTACAGTGACTGTCCGGTGCGCCACCCGACAGAAGGCAATCTTAGCTGTCGGCGTTTTGACCCTGGGGGGTCCCTGGACCGACGAGTAAATTGTCGCTGCGTGCCCCAGCCCAGATGGGTCGGCGTGAGACGGGACACAAAGGGGGGTGAACAGCGAGGGGAAACCGCGGGCTTCGTGTTGTCCTGCGCCCAGGGCGGCTGGATGCGCTTGCATTATGGGGTTACAAGCCTTCGCGCGGGAGTGAGAGAGAGAGAGCAAGAGCCTTATTTTCCGGCCCATTCTCCCACGCGGCCAACCTCCTCGTACGAGAGCCCTGGACCTTCCTTTTATAGGCGTAAGGAGAGGGTCCAGGTGTACAATGGGGGGTGTAGCAGTGTGCTAACGTGTCTAGCAGAGAGGAGCTAGAGCCCTAAGTACATGCCGTCGTGGCGGTCGGAGAGGTTGTGGCACCCTGTTCATGTGATGTCGTGGCCGTCGGAGGGGCGCTTGGGCCCTGTGGAAGTACAGCTGTCGGGGCTGTCGAATCCTTGCTGACGTCTCCTTGCTTCCGTAAGAGGCTGAGAGCCGCCGTTGTCATGGAGCACGCGGGGCGTCATCATTACTTGTTTACCGGGGCGAGCCAGATGGGACGCCGGTCTTGTTCCCCGTAGCCTGAGCTAGCTAGGGGTAGGGTAATGATGGCCCCCTGGCGATGTCGCCGGTCTGGACCCGAGTTTGGGTGAGGTGGCGATTCCTCTGAGGTCGAGGTTGAGTCCGAGCCCTAGGGTCGGGCGAGGCGGAGTCCATCGTCTTCCGGAGTCGAGGCCGAGTCCGAGCCCTAGGGTCGGGCGAGGCGGAGTTCGTCGTCTTCCGAAGCCGAGGCTGAGTCCGAGCCCTGGGGTCGGGCGAGGCGGAGTTCGTCGTCTTTCGGAGTCGAGGCCGAGTCCGAGCCCTAGGGTCGGGCGAGGCGGAGTTCTTCGTCTTTCGGAGTCGAGGTTGAGTCCGAGCCCTGGGGTCGGGCGAGGCGGAGTCCATCTTCCGAGGCCGAGACGAGGGCCGAGCCCTGGGGTCGGGCGAGGCGGAGCTTCCTATGTCGCCCGAGGCTGGACTTAGCCGCTGTCGACCTCACTCTGGTGAGTGGCACGGCAGTCGGAGCAGGGCAGGCGGCGCTGTATTCCTGTCAGGTCGGTCAGTGGAGCGGCGAAGTGACTGCGGTCACTTCAGCTGGGCGCGCGTCAGGATAAGGTGTCAAGCGACCCTTGCATTAAATGCTCTTGCGATCCTGTCGGTTGGCGTGGCGATCTGGCCAAGGTTGCTTCTCCGTGAAGCCTGCCTGAGCTGGGCCTCGGGCGAGTCGGTGGTGCGCCCGTTGCTTGAGGGGACCCTCGGGCGAGATGTGAATCCTCTGGGGTCGGCTGTCTTTGCCCGAGGCCGGGCTTGGGCGAGGCGGGATCGTGTCCCTTGGGCGGAGCCTTGGCCTGAATCGCGCCCATCAGGCCTTCGCAGCTTTGTGCTGATGGGGTTTACCAGCTGAGATTAGGAGTCTTGGGGGTACCCCTAATTATGGTCCCCGACAATAGCCCCCGAGCCTCGAAGGGAGTGTTAATACTCGCTTGGAGGCTTTTGTTCACACTTTTTTGCAAGGGGACTAGCCTTTCTCGTTTGCATTTTGTTCCGATGGGTGCGCGCGAGCGCACCCGCCGGGTGTAGCCCCCGAGGCCTCGGAGGAGTGGTCTGACTCCTTTGAGGTCTTAATGCCTTTCGCGATGGCTCGGCCGGCCTGGTTGTTCCCTCATGCGAACTGGCCGTAGCCCGGGTGCATATTCGAGTCCCAAGTTCTCGGGCTGGTATGTTGATGCTGTCAACGGTTTGGCCGGAGCCGGGTTTGCGAGAGCAGCCCCCGAGCCTCCACACAGAGCGAGAGGACGGTCAAGGACAGACTCGACTTTTTTCATACGCCCCTGCGTCGCCTTTCCGCAAGGAGGAGGGGGGAAAGCGCCATGTTGCCCTCGGAGGACGCCGAACATGGTGTCTCCAGTGAGTTGCTAGCGGGTAATCCGAGTGGACGCCCGCGCCCCATTCGTTAGGGGTCGGCTAGTGGCCTGGAGGCGCGCTCCAAAAGTACCTGCGAGTGATTTGCCAGACCCGGTCCCCTTTTGACGGGGTCCGAGGGCTCGATGCCTCCCTCTGGTGGGATTCCGTTACAAAATCGCTCCCGCTAGTCTCGGAAATGTCCTAGGGTACCTCGGGCGTAGCCCGAGCCTTGGTTATGTATCGAACGTACCCATGGTCATCCCTCGCTCTGCGTGCTCTGAGGCGGCTATCGAACCCTTCGGGGGCCAGCCTACGAACCCCTGATTAGTAGTGGGCGCGGAGCCCGAGTGGCCTGAGGCGTCTGTTGAACCCTTTCGAGGGGCCAGCCTTCGAACCTCTGACCAGTAGTGGGCGCGGAGCCCGAGTGCTCTGAGGCGGCTGTCGAACCCTTCCGAGGGGCAGCCTTCGAACCTCTGATCAGTAGGGGGGCTCGAGGCCCATTTCCTTCGTGGAGAAGGATCCCTTTCGAAGTATCCCCTTTCCCGGTCCTTGTGGCAAGAGAGAGAAAGAGGAAGTGGAAAAGGATATGAAATCGAATGTCATGGCGTACCTTTTTGACGCGGTCATTATGGCGGAGGTGAAGCGTCGCTCGCTTTGCCTGCCAAAGGTGCCGCCTGCCCTGCCGCAGAGTTAATGCGACGGGACGAGTGGTTCACGGGGCAGCCGTTGTGCATGCATGAGCCGTTCGAGGAACGGAACACGAGCGCGTCGTCTTCACGCTGTGGGAGAGGGTTCTCTCGCTGTTCTAGGAGGGGACGTGAGCCTGCAGATGATTTGACTGCTGCTTCCGCCCGCCTGCCATCGCCATTACTGCCGGCCCATTTCTGGCCGTATCGACCGTCGCGCCTTCTCCCGCGGCTGATCGACCCGTGACCGATGTGCTCGGTTGGCACTGCTGGGTCATGCGCGGGGTTGCCTCGAGTCGCGGCACCGGTTCCGCGGTCGAGAAGGCGTGGTACTGGCGCGAGTGGCGGTGCAGTTTCTTGCACGTAGTAACCGGCGTGCCGATTACATGACGTGTGGGCCTGGGCCTCCAAGCTGGACGCGTCGAAGTCGAAAGGGTGCGCCCCCTTGGTGCGGTTGCACACCGCCTGCATGGCGGTCCGCCCTTTCACCCGCTGGTCCGGGCGATAGTGGATGAATGCTTGTAACCGCTGGGCTGTTGTGCGCTCCGCGCGCGGCGGTCTAGCTTCTTCTGTCCTGGGCCAGCTTGCATGACGCGTGGGACCCAGCCCCCGCGTCGCAGGGGGAGGACCTTGGAGCGTGTTGGAGAAGACTCAGTCCGCGACGGCTGAGGACGCAAGTGGGGAGAGTCGCCTTTAAAAGGAGGGTGACCCCCTTGGATGGCAACCATGTCTTCGCACTCCATGTATCGCATCCTTCCACCTTCCGAGCCCCCAGATGGGGAGCGCTTGCGTCGCTTTTGTCTCGCTGTTGTTGGAGGAAACGCAACTCCGCGGAAGTTGGTACCTTTCAGCCATTGCTCGGCTTCAAGGATTTTCGTCAGGCAGCCTGGCCGCCTTCCCCCACCAATGGGCAATTTGGTGGAGAGAAACGAGCCAGGCCGCGACCTCCGCCCCGCCCTTAGCTTCAAGGATTTTCATCATCCGGGCTGAGGCGGAGGAGCGCATCGAGTGGGGGGTTGCCTCCGCGTGGGTCGGTAACCCTTTTCTTCCCCAGCGTTTGGGGGAGAAAGGCATCCTCTAGCCCCGCGGAGGCTTCCTTCAGCCATGCCGGGGAAGGCGAACTGCTGCTGCCCAGCCAGGGTGCAGCATTCCGTCCTCTGTCCGGGCGATGGTCGCGCCGCGTATGGGCCGGCCACGTCCAGGTCTTCCTCGCGCCGACAGCCGCGCCAGAGGGTTGCCCAGCACGTCGTGTGCTGCGAGGGCGGTGCTCATGTTCTGGGGCAGCCTCGGCGAGGGCGGGAGCAAGGACTTGCCGGTGCGCTTTGAGGCGGCTAGCGCCTACTGGTGCGGTGTTGAGGTGGTAGCAGCCGGAGAAGGTTTCTCTGCTGACGAGACCGCCAACCCCGCCTGCACCCCTGGACCTCCGTCCCCTGGCTTGAATGGCTGGTTCTCGTCCTTCGTGGGCGAAAGCCTTTCCGCCATGACGTCTGCCCGGAAGTCGTTGCTGCAACTGTCTTGCCGCCCGGGACGGAGGTCGTTGCCGCTGCTACCGGAGCGGGCGTCGGTGAGCTACCAGGGGTTTTGTCGCCCCGCAGGCCCTCCAACGTGGGGGGTTGTTCGTACCTGCGGGGGTGGAACCGGAGTTCCGTTTGTAATGGCACCTTGAGTGCCGGTGTTTATTCATTGTGGCTGTCGAGGCCTAAACATGTAGGTGTTTTTGGGTGTAATACCATGTTTTTTCCCTCATTTTCGAGCACTGGGACTCGCCTGTCGGCTAGCCGAACCGCTTAACCAAATGTGAGTTGCTCTGTGCGGAAGGTGACGAGTGAGGTATCCGTATCCCGGAGGCGTAGAAATCCCTCGGCTCGGTCGGCCTTGCCGCCCGAGGCTTCACTTGTTTAGTCAAAGAAACCCTCGGCCGCTCTGCGATGAGCCGGAGCCGGAGGTAGCAGTGCCAGCACGGATAGAGGCGAAGTTGGCTCGAAAAAGGGAGCTTCGTCGGCCGGAGCCTGGCTGGGCCGTCCACTGGCGGGACCGGCGCCGGAGTCGGGTTGCCGAGGCCATGAGCCGGGCTGGTGTCCTCGGGGGACAGCTGGCTGAGGCTTCGGGGCGGCCGGCCGAGGCGTCTGCTCGGGCCAGGTTCTTGGAGGAGACCCTAGCGGCGATGGCCCGGGCATGGTGCTGACATCGTCCTTCGGTGTAGCCCCCAAGGCCTCGGAGATCCTTCGCCCGTGTTGCCGTCCGAGGCTCGGTGGGACTTCGCCGAAGGCAGAGTTGACGCTGAGGGTGCTGCTGCTCCCTCTCCATCGACACCTGAGCCTGCAGGATCGGTTCGCCTGTAGTATGCATGTGTTTTTTGTGGCCGCCGAGGCCCAAACATACTGTCGTCGTGTTGTAAAGCTGCGTTTCTTTTCCCCTTGTTTCGAGTATCAAGACTTGCTTGTCGGTGGCAAAATCGTTCATCCGAGCGAGAGTTACTTCTCACGGAAGGTGATGAGTGAGGTACACGTATCCTGGAGGCGTAGGAGTCCCCGGCTCGGTCGGCCTTGCTGCTTACGTGTACTCTTACTCGTCCGTAGGATTATTTTGCCGACGTGGTCGAGATGGCACGAAAAATCATTTCGGCAGAAGAGTCTTCGAGCGTTAAGACTTGTTCGGTCAGCGGAACCGTTTATCCGAGCGTGAGTTACTTATCGCAGAAGGTGATGAGTGAGGTATCTGTATCCCGAATGTGTAGGAGTCCCTCGGCTCGGTCAGCCTTGCCTGCTTACGTGTACTCCGTCGTTTTCAGGATCCCACCATCGAAGTAGTCGAAAAACACGAAAAATGTTCTGGCCGAAAGACTTTTTTCGAGGAAAATTTTGACACAGAGGGGGTTCGCCCCTTCTAGCCCCCGAGGGAGGGTCGGGCTTTGCCGAGGCAAGGCCGACCCTTCCTTGATGGTTAGACTTCATATGTAAATGAGGTATATGAACGGCTTGAAAACATCTTAAGGGTAGAAGCGACGTAGCTGTCGGATGTTCCAAGCGTTGTTGTAGACCTCGCCTTGACTGTTGGCCAGCTTGTATGTCCCGAGCTTCAAAACCTTGGCGATGATGAATGGCCCTTCCCAGGGAGGCGTGAGCTTGTGCTGCCCTCAGGCGTCTTGTCGTAGTCGAAGCACCAAGTCGCCCACCTGGAGGTCTCGGGACCGAACCCCTCGGGCGTGGTAGCGTCGCAGGGACTGCTGATACCGTGCCGAGTGTAGTAAGGCCATGTCCCGAGCCTCTTCCAGCTGGTCCAGTGAGTCTTCTCGGTTGGTCTGGTTGCGTCGGTCGTCGTAGGCCCTCGTCCTTGGGGAACCGTATTCTAAGTCTGTGGACAAGATGGCCTCGGCCCCATAGACTAGAAAGAATGGTGTGAAACCTATGGCTCGACTTGGCGTCGTCCTCAGGCTCCAGACCACCAAGGGGAGTTCCTTCATCCATCGCTGCCGAACTTGTGGAGGTCGTTGTAGATCCTCGGCTTGAGTCCTTGCAGAATCATGTCGTTGGCACGTTCTACCTGCCCATTCGTCATGGGGTGAGCCACGGCGGCCCAGTCCACCCGGATATGGTGATCCTCGTAGAAGTCCAGGAACTTTCTGCCGGTGAACTAGGTGCCGTTGTCGGTGGTGTTGGAGTTTGGGACCCCGAAGCGATGGATGATGTTGGTGAAGAATGTCACCGCCTGTTCGGACCTGATGTTGTTTAGGGGTCGGACCTCGATCCACTTGGAGAATTTGTCGATGGCGACCAGCAGGTGTGTGTAGCCCCCGGGTGCCTTCTGCAAGGGACCGACGAGGTCCAGGCCCCACACAGCAAACGGCCAGGTGATGGGTATTGTTTGCAGAGCCTGAGCGGGTAGGTGCGTCTGCCTTGCATAGAACTGACACCCTTGGCAGGTGCGGACAATTCTAGTGGCGTCGGCTACCGCGGTCGGCCAGTAGAAACCTTGTCGGAAAGCGTTTCCAACAAGGGCTCGGGGTACTGCGTGGTGACTGCAAGCCCCCGAGTGTATTTCCTGTAAGAGCTCCTGGCCTTCAGCGATGGATATGCATCGCTGGAGGATGCCGGAGGGGCTGCGGTGGTAGAGCTCCTTCCCATCACCCAGCAAGACGAATGACCTGGCGCGCCGCGCCAGTCGCCGAGCTTCGGCTCGGTCGAGGGGCAGCTCTCCTCGGTGGAGATATTGCAGGTACGGGGTCTGCTAGTTCCGATTAGGCGTGACCCCATTCCGCTCTTCCTCGATGCGTAGAGCCTCACCCTCGGTAACCGAGGGTGCCTCGGGCGGAGCCGAGGGTGCCTTGGGCGAAGCCGAGGGTGCCTCGGGCTCTACCGAGGGTGCCTCGGGCTTGGTCGTGTCGTTGGTATTGACCGAGGGTTGATGTAGGTCTCGGGAGAAGATGTCCGGGGGAACCGTTGTCCGCCCCGAAGCTATCTTTGCCAGCTCGTCCGCAGTCTCGTTGTATCGTCGGGCGACGTGGTTGACCTCGAGCCCGTAGAACTTGTCTTCCAGGCATCGAACCTCGTCGCAGTAGGCTTCCATCTTCGGGTCACGGCAGTGGGAGTTCTTCATGACTTGGTCGATGACAAGCTGCGATTCACCGCGAGCGTCGAGGCGTCGGACCCCTAGCTCGATGGCGATGCGCAACCCGTTGACCAGAGCCTCGTACTCAGCCACGGTGTTGGACGCCGGGAAATGGAGGCGCAGCACGTAGCGGAGGTGCTTCCCGAGGGGTGAGATGAAGAGCAGGCCCGCGCCCGCCCCTGTTTTCATTAGTGACCCGTCGAAAAACATGGTCCAGAGTTCCAGTTGGATCGGAGCTACCGGGAGCTGGGTGTCGACCCATTCAGCCACAAAGTCCGCTAAGACTTGGGACTTGATGGCCTTCCAAGGGGCGAACGAGATTGTCTCGCCCATGATTTCCACCGCCACTTCGCAATCCTACCCGAGGCCTCTCAGCACTGGATGATCTCCCCCAGGGGGAAGGATGACACCACAGTCACCGGATGAGACTCAAAGTAGTGTCGCAACTTCCGCCGCATCAGAATCACCGCGTACAGCAGCTTCTGAATTTGTGGGTAGCGGATCTTTGTCTCGGACAGTACCTCACTGATGAAGTAGACCGACCTCTGGACGGGCAATGCGTGCCCTTCTTCTCGCCTTTCGACCACGATCGCGGCGCTGTCCACCTGAGTGGTAGCGGTGACATAGATCAAGAGGGCTTCTCCGGCAGCAGGAGGCACCAGGATGGGTGCGTTCGTAAGGAGCGTCTTCAGGTTCCCGAGGGCTTCCTCGGCCTCGGGGGTCCAAGTGAAGCACTCGGTCTTTCTTAAGAGGCGGTACAGAGGTAGGCCTCTTTCGCCGAGGCGCGAGATGAAGCGGCTCAGGGCCGCAAGGCATCCCATGACCCTCTGTACGCCTTTCAAGTCCTTGATGGGCCCCATGTTGGTGATGGCCGCGATTTTTTCTGGGTTGGCCTCGATGCCCCGCTCGGAGACGATGAACCCTAAGAGCATACCTCGGGGGACTCCGAAGACGCACTTCTCGGGGTTGAGTTTTATGCCTTTCGCCTTGAGACACTTGAATGTCGTTTCACGGTCAGAGAGGAGGTCAGAGGCTTTCCTCGTCTTGACTACGATGTCATTGACGTAAGCCTCGACGGTTCGACCAATGTGCTCTCCGAACACGTGGTTCATGCACCTTTGGTACGTTGCACCCGCATTCCTCAAACCAAATGGCATAGTAACGTAGCAGTACATGCCAAAAGGTGTGATGAAAGAAGTCGCGAGCTGGTCGGACTCCTTCATCCTGATTTGGTGATACCCTGAGTAGGCATCGAGGAACGACAGGGTTTCGCACCCAGCAGTGGAATCCATGATTTGGTCGATGCGAGGTAGAGGGTAGGGAACCTTCGGACATGCTTTGTTTAGACTAGTGTAGTCTACACACATCCACCATTTCCCTCCTTTCTTTCTCGCAAGCATAGGGTTGGCAAGCCATTCGGGATGGAATACCTCTTTAATGAACCCAGTGACCATCAGCTTGTGGATCTCCTCGCCTATGGCTCTATGCTTTTCTTCGTCGAATCGGCGCAGAGGCTGCTTCACAGGTCGGGCTCCAGCTCGGATATCCAGTGAGTGCTTGGCGACATCCCTCGGTATGCCAGGCATGTCCGAGGGACTCCACGCGAAAACGTCGGCATTTGCGCGGAGAAAGTCGACGAGCATTGCTTCCTATTTGGGGTCAAGCTCGGAGCCGATCCATATCTGCTTGGAGGCGACGTTGCTGGGGTCGAGAGGGACGGATTTGACTGTCTCAGCTGGCTCGAAGTTGTTGGCGTGGCGCTTCGCATCTGGAACCTCCTAGGGGAGGCTTTCCATGTCAGCGATGAGGGCCTCGGATTCGGCGAGGGCCTCGGCGTACTCCACGCACTCCACGTCGCATTCGTACGCGTGTCGGTACGTGGGGCCGACGATGATGACCCCGTTGGGGCCCGGCATCTTGAGCTTGAGGTAGGTGTAGTTGGGGACGATCATGAACTTAGCGTAACATGGTCTCCCTAGCACTGCGTGGTAGGTTCCTCGGAACCCGACCACCTCGAACGTGAGGGTTTCCCTTCGGAAGTTGGAGGGAGTCCCGAAGCAGACGGGCAGATCGAGTTGTCTGAGGGGTTGGACGTGTTTCCCAGGGATGATCCCGTGAAAAGGCGTCGCGCCTGCCCGGATCGAGGATAGATCGATCTGCAAGAGCCCGAGGGTCTCGGCGTAGATGATGTTGAGGCTGCTGCCTCCGTCCATGAGGACCTTGGTGAGCCTGACGTTGCCGATGACGGGGACGACAACGAGCGGATATTTCCCCGAGCTCGGCACACGGTCGGGGTGGTCGCCTTGGTCGAAGGTGATGGGCTTGTCGGACCAGTCTAGGTAGACTGGCACCGCCACCTTTACCGAGCAGACCTCCCGACGCTCTTGCTTGCGGTGCCGAGCCGAGGCGTTTGCCACTTGCCCACCGTAGATCATGAAGCAGTCGTGGACCTCGAGAAACTCCTCTGCCTTGTGGTCCTCCTTCTTGTCGTTGTTGTGGGCCCTGCCACCTTCCGCCGGTGGCTCGGCCTTGTTAAAGTGGCGCCGAAGCATGACGCACTCCTCAAGGGTGTGCTTGACGGGCCCCTGATGATAGGGACACGGCTCCTTGAGCATCTTATCGAAGAGATTGGCACCTCCAGGAGTTTTTCGAGGGTTCTTGTACTCAGCGGCGGCGACAAGGTCCGCGTCGGCGGCGTCTCGTTTCGCTTGCGACTTCTTCTTGTTCTTCTTCTTGGTGCCGCGCTGAGCGGATGCCTCGGGGACGTCTTCCGGCTGGTGGCCCTGGGGCTGCTTGTCCTTCCGGAAGATGGCCTCAACCGCCTCCTGGCCAGAGGCGAACTTGGTGGCGATGTTCATCAGCTCGCTCGCCCTGGTGGGGGTCTTGCGACCCAGCTTGCTCACCAGGTCGCGGCAGGTGGTGCCGGCGAGGAACGCGCCGATGACATCGGAATCGGTGATGTTGGGCAGCTCGGTGCGCTGCTTCGAGAATCGCCGGATGTAGTCCCAGAGAGACTCTCCCGGCTGTTGGAGGTAGCTTCGGAGATCCCAGGAATTCCCAGGGCGCACGTACGTGCCCTGGAAGTTGCCGGCGAAGGCTTGGACCAGGTCGTCCCAGTTGGAGATCTGCCCCGGAGGCAGATGCTCTAGCCAGGCTCGAGCGGGGTCGGAGAGGAACAGGGGGGGTTGCGGATGATGAGGTTGTCATCGTCCGTTCCACCCAGCTGGCAGGCCAGTTGGTAGTCCGCGAGCCACAGTTCCGGCCTCGTCTCCCCCCGAGTACTTTGTGATGGTAGTCGGGGTTCGAAACCGGGTCGGGAACGGCGCCCGTCGAATGGCCCGGCTGAAAGCCTGTGGACCGGGTGGTTCGGGCGAGGGGCTCCGATCCTCCCCGCTGTCGTAACGTCCCCCGCGCCTGGGGTGGTAGCCTCAGCGCACCCTTTCATCGAGGTGGGCTCGACGGTTGTGGTGATGGTGCTCATTGCCGAGGCGACCCGGGGCCGCTGGCGCCGTGTTGCGCGTGCGCCCGGTGTAGATCGAGGCTTCCCGCACGAATCCAGAAGTCGCGGCGCGATGCTCCGGGGGGTACCCCTGCCTTTGGGAGGCAGAGCTTTCGGCCCGTCGGACCGCGGCATCTTCCAGGAGGTTCTTGAGCTCTCCCTAGATACGCCGGCCCTCGGTGGTGGAGGGTTCCGGCATCACGCGGAGTAGTATCGCAGCTGCAGCTAGGTTCTGGCCGACCCCACTGGAAGCCGGGGGCAGCCTTGGCCTGGTATCATCGGCGATGCGGTGCTGGACGTCCTGGGCCAGATGACGCGCTTCTCCGGCCGGAGCTCGGCCTGCCCACTCCTGTCCGAGGTTCAGTCGAGGCTGCGCAAGTGTTCCTGCCTCCTCGTCGAGCCTGGCCTGCATCTCGCGGATTTGCTCGAGCTGTGCGTCCTGACCCCCCGCAGGGACTGGGACCACAGCCAGCTCCCAAAGGATGTCAACGCGAGGCGCAGGCCTAGGGGATCGCCGTTCTCCGGCATACCAAGATGGTTGCCTTCGCCGAGACCCCCTAGATCGACGTGGAAACATTCGCGACTTGGGCCACAGTCCTCGTCACCGAGGCTGTGGCTACCATCGGAACAATCGGAGAGGCAGTAGTCACATGCGGTCAAGAAGTCCCGCATGGCACTGGGGTTACAGAGCCCGGAGAAATCCCAACAGAAGTCGGGCTCGTCATCTTCCTCGGAACCTGTCGGGGACCATAATTAGGGGTACCCTCAAGACCCCTAAATCTCAGCTGGTAACCCCCATCAGCACAAAGCTGCAAAGGCCTGATGGGTGCGATTAAGTCAAGGATCGGTCCATTCAAGGGACATGATCGTGCCTCGCCCGAGCCTTGCCTCGGGCAAGGGAAGCCGACCCCGGAGAGCCTACGTCTCGCCCGAGGACCCCCCCCTCCAGCAACGGGCACACTACCGGCTCGCCCGAGGCCCAGTCTTCACCGAGAAGCAACCTTGGCCACATCGCCACGCCGACCGACCAAATCGCAGGGGCATTTAATGCAAAGGTGGCCTGACACCTTTATCCTGACGCACGCCCACTAGTCGACAGAGCCGAAGTGACCGCGGTCACTTCGCCGCTCTACTGACCGGTCTGACAAGAGGACAGCGCCGCCTGCGCCGCTCCGACTGCTGAGCCACCCGACAGAGTGAGGCTGACAACAGCCAAGGCCGGCCTCGGGCGTCATAGGAAACTCCGCCTCGCCCGACCCCAGGGCTCGGACTCGGGCTCAGCCCCGGAAGACGGCGAACTCTGCTCCGCCCGACCCAGGGCTCGGACTCGGGCTCAGCCCCGGAAGACGGCGAACTCCGCTCCGCCCGACCCCAGGGCTCGGACTCGGGCTCAGCCCAGAAGACGGCGAACTCTGCTCCGCCCAACCCAGGGCTCGGACTCGGGCTCAGCCCCGGAAGCCGGCGAACTCCGCTCCGCCCGACCCAGGGCTCGGACTTGGGCTCAGCCCTAGAAGACGACGAACTCCGCTCTGCCCGACCCAGGGCTCGGACATGGGCTCGACCCCAGAAGACGACGAACTCCGCTTCGCCCGACCCCAGGGCTCGGACTCAGCCCTGGCCTCAGCCGACGGTCTTCGCCTCGCCCGACCCAGGGGCTCGGACTCGACCACGGCCACGGAAGACGGACTCGACCTCGACCTCGGAGGAGCCTCCACATCGCCCAACCTAGGGCGCCGACCGACCACGTCGACAGGAGGCGCCATCATTACCCTACCCCGAGCTGACTCAGGCTACGGGGAACGAGACCGGCGTCCCATCTGGCTCGCTCCGCCAGATAGGCAATGATGGTGTCCTGCACGCTCTGTGACGACGGTGGCTCTTGGCCCCCTTACGGAAGCAAGAGGACGTCAGCAAGGACTTGACAGACCCAACAGCTGTCCATCCGCCAGGCTCCAGCGCTCCTCCGACGGCCACGACATCACACGAACCGGGTGCCAAGACCTCTCCGGCTGCCACGATGGCATGTACTTAGGGCGCTAGCTCTCCTCCGCTAGACACGTAGCACTCTGCTACACCCCCCATTGTACACCTGGATCCTCTCCTTATGCCTATAAAAGGGAGGACCAGGGCCCTCTTACAGAAGGTTGGCCCGCGCGGAGAAGGACGGGACGGCGCTCGCGCAAGGCCACTCGCTCCCACTCCCATGTGGACGCTTGTATCCCCCTACTGCAAGCGCACCCGACCAGGCGCGGGGCTAACACGAAGGCCGCGGGATCCACTCTCTCACGCCTGCCTCCCTTCGGCTGCCTCCTTTTCCCCCCTTCGCGTTCCGCCTCGCGTCGACCCATCTGGGCTGGGGCACGCGGCGACAATTCACTCGTCGGTCCAGGGACCCCCCGGGTTTCAAAACACCGACAGAACCCGAGGGTCCGTAGGTCGAGACGGCCGTCAGTCTGTCCCAGGGTGACCGCATATGGTACCCCGGAGGGTTTGGACATGCCTTTGCGAGAGCCTCCACCGAAGCGGGGTCGCTTGGTGGATCGAAGCTGAATCTGAAAGGCATGGGATGGGAATCGGTTGGTACCTCTCGATCGATGGACGGTGACGGAGTCGCGTCAGGGGCGGACTGCACCGCTATCTCAGGTACGAGGGCGATGCCCAGCAAGCCCTTCGCGAGCATGCTGGCGTCATCCGTCAGCTTGGGGTTGGCGTGTTGCGGGGAAACGATGCTTGTCTTCGTCTCAGACGCACGGTCGACGCCTGACGTGTCCCCCGCTGGGGCGCCGGCGCCGTCGACTTGCTCGACAGCCGACGAGGTGCCGCCTCCTACTTGGCCATGGTTGCCTCGCCTCCTCCTCCATCGGTGGGGGAGATGACAGGGCAAACCCGGATGTTGTTCTTCCGCCATGTGGCGAAGACGTCGTTGATTCCGCCGTCGGCGGGCGGGCTGACGGTCGCCATTATCATCGTCGCGCGGCGGGGGAAGGAGTACCATGTCGTAGCTGCCGTCGAGAGACATGAACTCGAGACTCCCGAAACGGAGCGTCGTCCCGGGTTGGAAAGGTTGCTGGGGACTACCCATCTGGAGCTTGACGGGAAGTTGTTCATCAACATGCAGTAGGCCCCTACCTGGCGCGCCAACTGTCGGCGTTTCGACCCTGGGGGGTCCCTAGACCGACGAGTAAATTGTCGCTGCGTGCCCAAGCCCAGATGGGTCGCCGCGAGACGGGACACAAAGGGGGGTGAACAGCGAGGGGAAACCGCGACCTTCGTGTTGTCCTGCGCCCAGGGCGGCTGGATGTGCTTGCAGTAGGGGGTTACAAGCGTTCGCGCGGGAGTGAGAGAGAGAGCGAGAGCCTTATGCGCCGGCCCGTTCTCCCGCGCGGCCAACCTCCTCGTACGAGAGCCCTAGACCTTCCTTTTATAGGCGTAAGGAGAGGGTCCAAGTGTACAATGGGGGTGTAGCAGTGTGCTAACGTGTCTAGCAGAGAGGAGCTAGAGCCCTAAGTACATGCCGTCGTGGCGGTCGGAGAGGTTGTGGCACCCTGTTCATGTGATGTCGTGGCCGTTGGAGGGGCTCTTGGGCCCTGTGGAAGTACAGCTGTCGGGGCTGTCGAATCCTTGCTGACGTCTCCTTGCTTCCGTAAGGGGCTGAGAGCCGCCGTCGTCATGGAGCACGCGGGGCGTCATCATTACTTGTTTACCGGGGCGAGCTAGATGGGACGCTGGTCTTGTTCCCCGTAGCCTGAGCTAGCTAGGGGTAGGGTAATGATGGCCCCCCTGGCGACGTGGCCGGTCCGGACCCGAGTTTGGGTGAGGTGGCGATTCCTCCGAGGTCGAGGTTGAGTCCGAGCCCTAGGGTCGGGCGAGGCGGAGTCCATCGTCTTCTGGAGCCGAGGCCGAGTCTGAGCCCTAGGGTCGGGCGAGGCGGAGTTCGTCGTCTTCTGGAGCCGAGGCCGAGTCCGAGCCTTGGGGTCGGGCGAGGCGGAGTTCGTCGTCTTCCGGAGTCGAGGTTGAGTCCGAGCCCTGGGGTCGGGCGAGGCGGAGTCCATCTTCCGAGGCCGAGACGGGGGCCGAGCCCTGGGGTCGGGCGAGGCGGAGCTTCCTATGTCGCCCGAGGCTGGACTTAGCCGCTGTCGACCTCACTCTGGCGAGTGGCACGGCAGTCAGAGCAGGGCAGACGGCGCTGTATTCCTGTCAGGTCGGTCAGTGGAGCGGCGAAGTGACTGTGGTCACTTCGGCTGAGCGCGCGTCAGGATAAGGTGTCAGGCGACCCTTGCATTAAATGCTCCTACGATCCGGTCGGTTGGCGTGGCGATCTGGCCAAGGTTGCTTCTCCGCGAATCCTGCCCGAGCAGGGCCTCGGGCGAGTCGGTGGTGCGCCCATTGCTTGAGGGGACCCTCGGGCGAGACGTGAATCCTCCGGGGTCGGTTGTCTTTGCCCGAGGCCGGGCTCGGGCGAGGCGGGATCGTGTCCCTTGGGCGGAGCCTTGGCCTGAATCGCGCCCATCAGGCCTTCGCAGCTTTGTGCTGAAGGGGTTTACCAGCTGAGATTAGGAGTCTTGGGGGTACCCCTAATTATGGTCCCCGACATTAGCCTTCCTTGTTGGTCTCCAACGGCTCCTAGGTGCCTTAGTGCTATAAAAGGGACCCCTAGGCGCATGGAGGAGTCATCCAAGCTGTAACACCACAAAACCCAGCAACTAAAAATAATAAAATTAGTAAAATATGGTAATAATAATTTTTTTAGTGTTTAATTATTTATTTGCATTTTGATCGTTTTCTTTGCATGCGCTTGATTGCTTATTGGAATGTTTATTATCAACTTCTTTTTAAAAGAATAACCTAGTGATTAATATAATAATTAAATAATATAATAGTTATTAGTCTAAAAATAAGTATTTTATTTATAAATAGTTTTAGTGTATTTTTTATGAATTTTTGAGATATTTAAAAATGCCTTTCGGAATTAGAAAAAAAAGAAAAAAAACCTAAATTAGACCGGCCCACTAGGGGCCCATGTTCTCCAAACCCTACGCGCGCCTGCCAGCCAAATTCCCAGCAGCCGCCACCATCCCTGCATTCTCTCCCTCCTCTCTTCTCACCCATGCTCTCTCTCCTCCCTGCCTCTCTGCTTTCCCAACCGCGCACGCAGTCGAGCGACCAAGCCTCGCGCCTCAGGCCAGCGCCACGGTCGAACCAGGCAGCCGGCCGAGCCGCCCCTGCTCTCAGACCTGCACTGAGCAGCGCCCTGCACGTCGGCCATCCGGCCGAGCCACCCTGCGTGCACTCCCACGACCCCGCCCCTGCGCTCGACCAAGTCGCACGCGCGGCAGGAGCCACGCCGCGGACCAGCGCCCTGCCCTGCCCTGCACCGCGCGACGCTCGACTGCAGCCGCGTGCCCCTGCGCATCCCGGCCGCGATTCCCGCGCGCAAGCCACGCCCGAGCAAGCCAACGGCTGCGACGCTCACGCGAAGAACCGAGCGTCCGTTTCATTGTCGCGTTAAGGAACATCAGTGCTTCCGTTTCTTCCTCCCTCGTTATTCTCTGGTAACTGACGCATCGATGCCCATTGAAGAGCCTGGCCGACCCTCCATCTCCCTCCTGCTCCCTATAAATCCGACGCCAAGCTCTCACATCTCCCCTACCCGAGCTCGCCCCTCTCTCTAGCCCTCCTCACTCGCCAGTGCACTGCTCGTCGCCGGAGGTTGCCATTCGTCGTCGGAGTTCACCGGAGCCCGCAGTTCGTCGTCGGAGCCACGCAATCGCCATCCGCCGTCCGTAGTCGAGCCCTGCTCTTCACCCAGCCGAACCCCGTCGAACTCTTCCCGTCGCACGCATGAACCTAAGGTTGATGACGACCCGAATTATTTTGTATAGTTTATAAAATACTTTTTGATTCGATTCATGAATTGTATATTGTATGAACACGTGTGATCCACAATTTGTGTGTATGAGCGTTATGGAATTGTTTGGTAGATTCATGCGATTATTCGTACACCGTTATATTTCATGTTAGTCGTGGCGTTGATTTTTGGATTAGAAAAATATGGCATAGATTTAGTAGTCACATGTTGGTGATAAAAACAATAGATAAGAGTTTTTGTAGTTAAATTTGGTCACAATAAACTTTAGAAACTAATTGGAGAATTATAGTCGTAGGTTCATTTTAATGGATTTAGAAAATGGTATAGAACTCATCTCATATGAATAACGTAGGATTTCTAGATAATTTATCTAATTATTTTATTAACATTTTCTTTTTAGAAAGAAAAGAGAAAATATCACCGGTAGTATGCAAAATAGATTTCTACTAGCCAAATAAGCATGTTCACAAATTTAGCACTAAAATTGTTAGAGTACTAGTTTATGTCAAAATAACCTCGCTTGTGTTGGAAAAAGTTCAATTAGTATTTGTAGGAATTTTTAATGTTAAATTCATTTTTTACTATACTCAATAATTTGAGTTAGAAATAAAAAGGATTGTCGGGGACCATAATTAGGGGTACCATCAAGACGCCTAATTCTCAGCTGGTAACCCCCATCAGCATAAAGCTGCAGAGGCCTGATGGGTTTGATTAAGTCAGGGATCAGTCCATACGAGCGACTCGATCACGCCACGCCCGAGCCTAGCCTCGGGCGAGGGCAGCCGACCCTAAGATGACTCCGTCTCGCCTGAGGCCTCCTCTTTCACGGCAGACGCATCCCCGGCTCGCCCGAGGCCCCGCCTTTGATAAGAAGTAACCCTGACTAAATCACCGCGCCAACCGACCAAGTCACCGGGGCGTTTAACGCGAAAGGTAAGACCGACGGGCGACCAGACTTCGCCAGAGGTGCCGTAGGAGGCTCTGCCCGACCCGGGGCTCGGACTCGGGCTAAGGCCCCAGAAGACGACGAACTCCGCCTCGCCCGACCCAGGGCTCGGACTCGGGCTAAGGCCCCGGAAGACGGCGAACTCCGCTCCGCCCGACCCAGGGCTCGGACTCGGGCTAAGGCCCCGGAAGACGGCGTACTCGGGCTAAGGCCCCGGAAGACGGCGAACTCCGCTCCGCCCGACCCAGGGCTCGGACTCGGGCTAAGGCCCCGGAAGACGGCGTACTCGGGCTAAGGCCCCGGAAGACGGCGAACTCCGCTCCGCCCGACCCAGGGCTCGGACTCGGGCTAAGGCCCCAGAAGACGACGAACTCCGCCTCGCCCGACCCAGGGCTCGGACTCCGCCTCGGCCTCTGTCGAACGACCTCCGCCTCGCCCGACCCAGGAGCTCGGGCTCGGCCTCTGTCATGCAGGACGGACTCGACCCCGACTTCGGAGGAGCCTCCACGACGCCCGACCTAGGACACAAGACCGCCACGTCAACAGGAAGCGTCGTCATCACCCTGCCCTGAGCCGACTTGGGTCGCAGAGAACAAGACCGGCGTCCCATCTGGCCAGCTCCGCCAGATAGGCAATGATGGCGCCCCGCTAGACCATGACGATGGCGACTCTCAGCTCCCTTACGAAAGCAGGGAGACGTCAGCAAGAGCACAGCTGTTCCAACAGCTGTCCCTCCATCAGGCTCCGTTACTCCCCCAACAGCCACGACGCCACACCAACAGGGTGCCAAGATCTCTCCGGCTGCCACCTGGGCATGTACTTAGGGCGCTAGCTCTCCCTCGCTAGACACGTAGCACCTTGCTACACCCCCATTTTGTACACCTGGATCCTCTCCTTACGCTTATAAAAGGAAGGACCAGGGCCTTCTTAGAGAAGGTTGGCCTCGCGGGGACGAGGGCAGGGGCAGGCGCTCTCTTGGGGCCGCTCGCTCCCCTCACCCGCGCGGACGCTTGTAACCCCCTACTGCAAGCGCACCCGACCTGGGCGCGGGACGAACACGAAAGGCCGCGGGAATCTCCGTCTCCCTCGTCGCGACCCGGCTCCGGCCACCGACCTCTCGCTCTCTCTGTTCCCCCCTTCGCGCTCGCCCACTCGCTCGACCCATCTAGGCTGGGGCACGCGGCACTCTCACTCGTCGGCTCGGGGACCCCCCGATCTCGAAACGCCGACAGTTGGCGCGCCAGGTAGGGGCACGCTGCGTGTTGACGAGCAGTTTCCCGTCAAGCTCCAGATGGGCAGTCTCCAACGACCTCTCCAACCCGGGACGGTGCTCCGTTTCGGGAGCCTCGAGTTCATGTCTCTCGACAGCAGTTACGACATGGTACTCTTTCCACCGCCGTACGGCGGCGACAATAGCGGTCGACAGCCCGCCTGCCGGCGGCGGAACCAACGACGTCTTTCCCGCGTGAGGGAAGGACAACTTTCGAGCTCGCCCCATCCTCTCCCTCGCCGTCGGAGGAGGAGGAGGCGGGGCAACCAGGGCCGAGCGGGAGGCTGCGCTCCGACGGCTGTCGAGCAAATCGACATCCCCAGCGCCCCAACGAAGGACACGCCAGGCGTCGCCCTCGCGTTCGAGGCAAAGGCGAGCGCCATCCCCCCGCAACACGTCGACCCCGAGCAGGTGGACGACGCCAGCACGCTCACGAAGGGCCTGCAGGACGTCGCCCTCGTACCCAAGACGACGGCGCGGTCAGCCCCCGACGTGACTTCATCGCTCCTCGTCGACAAAAAGGTACCGACTGCTCCCCCTCTTTCGTCATTTCGACTCGACCTCAACCTGCCTAGCGATTTCGCTTTGGCGGATACTCACGTTGAGGCGAGTGCAACCCCTCTGGGGTTTCGTGTGCGGTCGCCCTGGGACCGATTGACGGGCGCCTCGACCTACGGGCCCTCTGGGTCCGAGGAAGATGACGACCCCAGCATCTGCTGGGATTTCTCCGGATCTGGCAACCCCAGTGCCATGTGGGACTTTATGATCGCATGCAACTACTGCCTCTCCGACTGTTCCGGCGACAGCCACAGCCTTGACGACAAGGACTGCGGCCCGAGCCGCGAATGTTTCCATGTTGAGCTAGGGGATCCCTCCGGAGGCAGCCAACTCGGCATGCCGGAGGATGGCGATCTCCCTAGGCCAGCGCCTCGCGCCGACATCCCGCGGGAGCTAGCTGTGGTCCCCGTTCCGGCGGGGGGTCACGACCCACAGCTCGAGCAAGTCCGCGGGGCGCAGGCCGGGCTCGATGAGGGAGCAGGAGCGCTCGAGGCAATCCGCCGGGACGTCGGGCAGGTATGGGCAGGCCAGCCCCCGGCCGGAGAAATACGTCACTTGCCCCAGGGTCTCCAGCACCGCATCGCCAACGAAGCCAGGGCCAGACTGCCACCCGCATCCGGCGGAACCGGTCAGGACCTAGCAGCCGCAGCGATGCTCCTCCGTGCGATGCCGGAGTCATCAACCACCGAGGGACGGCGAATCCAGGGAGAGCTCAAGCATCTCCTGGAAGGCGCTGCGGCCCGGCGGGCCGAGAGCTCTGCCTCACGAAGGCAGGGGTACCCCTCGGAACCTCGTGCCGCGACTTCCCGACCCATGCGGGAAGCCTCGGTCTATACCGGGCGCACGCGCAACACCGCGCCTGCGGCCCCGGGCCACCTCGGCGACGAGCACCCTCATCGCGACCGTCGGGCACGCCTCGACGAAAGGGTGCACCGAGGCTACCACCCCAGGCGTGGGGGACGTTACGACAGCGGGGAGGATCGGAGTCCCTCGCCCGAACCACCCAGTCCGCAGGTCTTCAGCCGAGCCATTCGGCGGGCGCCGTTCCCGACCCGATTCCGACCCCCGACTACTATCACAAAGTACTCGGGGGAAACGAGGCCGGAATTGTGGCTCGCGGACTACCGCCTGGCCTGTCAACTGGGTGGGACGGATGACGACAACCTCATCATCCGCAACCTCCCCCTGTTTCTCTCCGACACTGCTCGTGCCTGGTTGGAGCACCTGCCTCCGGGGCAGATCTCCAACTGGGAGGATCTGGTCCAAGCTTTCGCCGGCAACTTCCAGGGCACGTACGTGCGCCCCGGGAATTCCTGGGACCTCCGAAGCTGTCGGCAACTGCCGGGAGAGTCTCTTCGAGACTACATCCGGCGGTTCTCGAAGCAGCGCACCGAGCTGCCCAACCTCACCGACTCCGATGTCATCGGCGCGTTCCTCGCCGGCACCACCTGCCGTGACCTGGTGAGCAAGTTGGGTCGCAAGACCCCCACCAGGGCGAGTGAGCTGATGGACATCGCCACCAAGTTCGCCTCCGGCCAGGAGGCGGTAGAGGCCATCTTCCGAAAGGACAAGCAGCCCCAGGGCCGCCCGTCGGAAGATGGTCCCGAGGCGTCTGCTCCGCGCGGCGCTAAGAAGAAAGGCAGGAGGAAGTCGCAAGCGAAACGCGACGTTCCCGATGCAGACCTTGTCACCGCCGCCGAGCACAAGAACCCTCGGAAGCCCCCCGGGGGTGCTAACCTCTTCGACAAGGCACTCAAGGAGACGTGCCCCTACCATCAGGGGCCCGTCAAGCACACCCTCGAGGAGTGCGTCATGCTCCGGCGTCATTTCCACAGGGCCGGGCCACCCGCAGAGGGTGGCAGGGCTCACGACGACGACAAAAGGGAGGATCACCAAGCAGGAGAGTTCCCCGAGGTCCGCGACTGCTTCATGATCTACGGAGGGCATGCGGCGAATGCCTCGGCTCGGCATCGTAAGCAAGAGCGTCGGGAGGTCTGCTCGGTGAAGGTGGCGGCACCAGTCTACCTAGACTGGTCCGACAAGCCCATCACCTTCGACCGGGACGACCATCCCGACCACGTGCCGAGCCCGGGGAAGTACCCGCTCATCGTCGACCCCGTCATCGGCGACGTCAGGCTCACCAAGGTCCTGATGGATGGGGGCAGCTGCCTCAACATCATCTACGCCGAGACCCTCAGGCTCCTGCGCGTCGGCCTGTCATCCGTCAGAGCAGGCGCTGCGCCCTTCCATGGGATCATCCCTGGGAAGCGCGTCCAGCCCCTCGGGCGGATCGACCTTCCTGTCTGCTTCGGAACACCCTCCAACTTCCGAAGGGAGACCTTGACGTTCGAGGTGGTCGGGTGCCGAGGAACCTACCACGCAGTATTGGGAAGGCCATGCTACGCGAAGTTCATGGCCGTCCCCAACTACACGTACCTAAAGCTCAAGATGCCAGGCCCCAACGGGGTCATCACCGTCGGCCCCACGTACAAACACGCGTTCGAATGCGATGTGGAGTGCGTGGAGTACGCCGAGGCCCTCGCCGAGTCCGAGGCCCTCATTGCCGACCTGGAAAGCCTCTCCCGAGAGGTGCCGGACGTGAAGCGACACGCCGGCAACTTCGAGCCAGCGGAAACGGTCAAGGCCGTCCCTCTCGACCCCAGTGGCGACGCCTCCAAGCAGGTCCGGATCAGTTCTGGGCTCGGTCCCAAATAAGAAGCAGTACTCGTCGACTTTCCCCGCGCAAACGTCGACACTTTTGCGTGGGGTCCCTCGGGCATGCCCGGCATACCGAGGGATGTCACCGAGCACTCGCCGGATATCCGGGCAGGAGCCCAACTCGCCAAACGGCCTCTGCGCGAACGACGCCCGGGGGCTGCGCCCTTTCCCCACTCACACATGAGAATCAGTCATCAAGGAAGGGTCGGCCTCGCCCCGGCAGAGCCCGACCCTCCCTCGGGGGCTAAAAAGGGGGAACCCCTCTCGTCGAGTTTGGACGTACCTTTCCGCGTCAAAGAAATTCTTTTTTCGGTCAAGAAGGGTTTTTTTTTTGCGTCCTCCCGGATGCGTCAGAAGCAGGGTCCCGAGGAGCGAACTTGGGTACGAGTAAATGGCGAGACCGATTGAGCTGGGGAACACCTATGCCTCCGGGCTAGGGACACCTCACTCATCGCCTGCCACGAAAAAGGCCCCGGCTCGGGAAATCACCCTGTTGTCGACACTTCGGGCCAGGCGCGAAAATCGAAACGAAAAGGAGCATGACTTCACGAAAGAGAGGTAAAATGTCCAGGCCTCGGTGGCCGCGGCAAATCGCACATCCAACAGAAATTGTCCCAACAAAAATCAGGTGTCGCCTAGGGAAGGCGTCGCGCCCTCAACTCCACCCCCGCCGTCGGTAAGGTCCACCTCCGCTTCCGGCGGCGGCGCAGGAGGAAGAATCTCCGCTTCGAAGACGGTCGCCAGCGCCGCGCTCGGACCGGCAGCGACCGCTTCGAGCCGCTGAACTTCCACCAGGGCCACCTCGTCTTCGTCAGGCAGGCAGTACCCCTCACTGACCCGCTCCAAGTCCACGACGTAGTGGGAAGCGAGCATGGCGAAGGCCCGCCTGACGCCGTGGTGCAGCGCCCCGCGGACTTTACCGCGCGCGTAATCACCTAGGGCTTGAAGACGGCTTTGGGGAGAGCTTCCTGAAGGGACGTCGCCAGGACCGAGTTTCCGATAGACCTCCGAGACGGCCTCGGACATGGCCGCGAGATCGACCTCCCTCTGCTCAGCAGCTCCAACGAGCGCCTCGGCGAGCGCCTTGGCAGACTCGTCAAGAGCAGACTCGAGCTCTGCGAACAACCAGAAGAAAGACCTCAAACTCAAGCGGAAGAAACGGACAAGAATGAGAACCGAGGACGGACGAGGCGCACCTCCGGCTCGGACGCATTGCTCCGAGGCCGCGACCTGGGCGGCGGCCAGATCGGCCGCGAGGGTCTTGGCCCGGTTTTCAGCCTCGACGGCCCGGCCCCGAGTTTGGTCCCGCTCCTCGGCAACCTGGGCGAGCTCCGACCGCTGTTGAAGCACCTCCGTGCGCGCTGCCGCCGCCTCGGCCTTCAGGTCAGCGCAGAGCAACTGGAGGTCCGCTATCTTAGCGTCCTGCTGAGAAAGGCGCGCGGTAGCCCCGGCGAGCGAAGTCCTCAGGGACCGCAGCGAGCCCCAGACGTCGGCCTCGCGGCGGATGAACGACGACTTGGCAGCGCTCCGGTCCGTCAGGTCCTGGAAAGGAAAGCAAGACATCACGACGAACGCCTCGCTCGCAGAAGGGAGGAGGTATGCCTAAAATCATTACCTGGAGGATGTTGGGGACGTCCCCGCAGAGAACCTCCAGCGACGATCGGAGCAACCCCACCGTCGTTTCCGCACGCTTGCGGAGCTCGTCCCAGGACTGGTCCTCCTCTTCGTCGTCAAGAACGAAGATAGGGCCCGAAGCCTCGCGGGTCCGGAATCGGAGCAACTGGCCCCGGGCCTCGGGGCTCCGCCGCACAGCGACAAGGCTGCCGCCCGCCCGGAAGCACTGCGCGTCCGCACCCACCTCTTCCGAGGCTCCGGGCGCTGACGCTGCGGCCGTCTCGGCGTCGGCGGCAACCGTACGCTCTCCGACTGGGACGGCGCCAACTACGGTAGCGGCAGACGCCGGCATGGCCGACACGGCAGGCGAGCTCGGGACCATGTCGAAGCCGGCCGCCTCCCCGATCACGATGGCCACCTCGGCAGAGGAGCCCGCTTCGGGGACCTGCTCCCCCGGAACATGCGACGCCTGAGCCCCGTGCGGCGGAGCGCCCCGCGAAAGGGTCGGCTGAGCAGCGGGGCCCGAGGTGGCGCCAGCTGCCTGGACCAACGCCGTCTTGAGGGCCTTCCGAGGCGCCAGGTCGGTAGGGCCATGGCTTCGCTTGCTGGGAAAAACAAGAAAGGGAAAATCACGGCCCAGACGTATGGATGAAGCGCCGGGACGGAGACATTCCAAGGTACCTACCCGCTCCGGACCATGATCCACTGTGCCTGGGGGGAGGTCTCTTGGCTCCCGCTTCCTGGAACCACCGCCGAGGTCCGCCTCGCCAACAGCCCCGGCGCCGCCCTCACCTTGGACGCCCCTGATGCCCGGGAGGTGGACTGCCCAGGCGCCGTCATAGCAACCTGAGGACCGCTCCCCCATGATGCCGGCGCGGGCGATGGTTCCCGAGGAACGGACCCCTCGGCCCGGCTCCCTGGAGTCGCGTCAGCTCCTCCAGCCGAGGGGTCAAGAACCCTCTCGGGTTGCCCCTGCCCCTCAGGTCGGGGATCCGGCGCCTCGCCTCCAGGGACCGACGACGTCGGCCCGCTCGGGGGCTGACTCGACGGCTCCCGGCCACACCCCAAGCCGGGGCTGAGGCCGAGACGAGCGGCCATGTCGTCCTCCTCCTCTTCGTCGTCGTCGTCATCATCGGACGTCTCTGGCGACAGCTCCCTGGGAAGTCCTTCCCTCTCCTGCTGGCGACGGCGTTTCTCCAGGGCGTCCCGAGCCCGCCTCCGCTTGCGGGCCCGGGCCTTCTCCGCATCCTTTTTCTTCTTCTCCTCCTCCGCGGCGACCCGCCGCGCCGCCCGACCCACCGCGTCCTCCGGGACCCGTGGCAGGGAAGGTTTGTGCGGCCCCACCTCCTAAAAAGGGGGGAGAAAGAAACCCGATCGTGAGAATCGGAAGCAACCCGGTATGTGAAGAAGGAAGGAACGAACACTCACCAGAGCGACGCACCCCTGGTCGGGGCGCATTCGAGGCTGGGAGAAGGCGTGGGGGTCCGGCTTCCCCATCGCGGCCGACACCCGCCGGTGGAGGGCATCGTGGGGAAGAGGATCAGGGGACATCCGTGACCCCTCCCAGTCGGCCTCCTGGGTCATCTCCCAAAGCGACAGCCGCCGCTCCGCCAGGGGGAGCACCCTCCGGCGGTGGATGGCGGCAACCACTCCCGCGGCGGTGAGCCCTTCCTCCCGCAACGCCTTCAGGGCCTGGAGAAGAGGTTCGAGTTTCTTCTGCCTCTCGTGTGGAGTCCCGTGGCGCCAGGCGTCGGGGGCGGCGGTGACAACCCGCTGAGAGAACGGCGGGAGCGACCCTCCGTCATTCCGGAGGTAGAACCACCGGCGCTGCCAACCCTTGTTTGAGGATGAGAGGACGGCAGGGATATACTGCAACGACCGCGACTGCCTCAGCAAAAGGGTGCAGCCGCCGGCCCGCATCGCCGCACGGACCTTCCTCTCCCCCGTCGACGAAGCAAAAAGCTCGGCAAAGAAGAGGTGAGTCCACAAATCCCAATGGGGGGCGATCCCCAGATACCCCTCGCACACCGCTACAAAGATGGCGGCTTGCGCGATGGAGTTGGGAGTGAGGTTGTGCAGTTCCACCCCGTAGTGGAATAGGATGGCCCGCATGAAGCGGCTCGACGGCACACCAAATCCCCGCTCATGGAAGGAGATGAAGCTCACGACATACCCCGGCGGAGGGGATGGAGCGACTCTGCCCGCGGGAGGAATCCATTCCGGCCGCTCCTTATCGGTAAGGGGGCGGAGCAAACCCTCGCCGACGAGGTCCTCCAGATCACCCGCCGTCACCGTGGAAAAGGGCCACGGGTCGCGCGGCGGGAGGATGGTCACCCGGTCAGCCATCGCTCAGGCAGAAAGGTTGGCGGCGTGAAGGACAGGGGAGGGCGGTTTTCCTTTCCTGACTAGATCTCTCAGGCTGCAAAAAACCTGAGAGGGAGGCGAGAAGCGGAGTCGAGAACCGTCACCGGACCCTCTTCGGGGTACATAAAGACCAAGGTCAAGACGGTTCCAACATACCGCCCGAACCGGACGCGAGGTTCAAAAAACGCGAAGCGAAACAGCCGTTCCTCGAACGGCTCGCGCACGCAACGGCCGCCTCGCCGACCGCTTACCCTGGCGCATTAACTCCGCGGCTGGACAGGTGACGTTTCTGGCAGGGGCAGCTGGCGACGCTTCGCCTCCGCCAAAACGACCACACCAAAAAAGGTACGCCACGTCGTTCAATTTCGTATCCTTTTTTCCCTTTTCCTTCTTTCTCTATCTCTTGCAACAGGGACCGGGAAAGGGGGTACCCCCAAAGGGATCCTTCCCCGTGAAGGAACTAGGCTCCGAGCCTCCCTACTGATCAGGGGTTCGAAGGCTGGCCCCCCGAGGGGTTCAACAGCCGCCTCAGATCGCGTGGGCCCGACACCCACTACTGGTCAGGGGTTCGAAGGTCGGCCTCCCGAAAGGTTCCACGACCGCCTCAGGCTACTCGGGCTCCGCGCCCATTACTGATCAGGGGTTCGAAGGCTGGCCTGTCGAAGGGTTCACAGTCGCCTCAGACGCCGAGCGAGGGATGACCAGGGGTACGTTCGATACATAACCAAGGCTCGGGCTGCGCTCCCGAGGTACCCTAGGACATTTCCGAGACCAGCGGGAACGACTCTGTAACGGAATCCCATCGGAGGGAGGCAACGAGCCCTCGGACCCCGTCGCCAGGGGACCGGGTCCGGCAGATCACCCGCAGGTACTTTTGGGCGTGCCTCCGGGCCCCTAGCCGACCCCCAACGAACGGGGCACGGACGTCCACTCGGATTACCCGATTGCAGCTCACCGGAGACACCATGTTCGGTGCCCATCGAGGGTAACATGGCACTCTCCCCCCCTCCTCCTTGCGGAAAGGCGACGTAGGGGCGTATGTAAAAAGTCGAGTCTGTCCCTGATCGTCCTCTCGCTCCGTGCGGAGGCTCGGGGGCTGCTCTCGCAAACCCGGCTCCGGCCGAACCGTTGACAGCGTCAACATACCAGCCCGAGAACTTGGGCCCCGACAGTGCACCTGGGCTACGCCCTGCTCGCATGAGGGAACTACCAGACCGGCCGAAGCATTGCGCAAGGCATTAAGACCTCGAAGGAGTGAAACCACTCCTCCGAGGCCTCGGGGGCTACACCCGGCGGGTGCGCTCGCGCGCACCCACCGGAACAAAGTACCACCGAGAAAGGCTGGTCCCCTTGCAAAAAAGTGCTACGCAAGCCTCCAAGCGAGTGTTAACACTCTCTTCGAGGCTCGGGGGCTACTGTCGGGGACCATAATTAGGGGTACCATCAAGACGCCTAATTCTCAGCTGGTAACCCCCATCAGCATAAAGCTGCAGAGGCCTGATGGGTTTGATTAAGTCAGGGATCAGTCCATACGAGCGACTCGATCACGCCACGCCCGAGCCTAGCCTCGGGCGAGGGCAGCCGACCCTAAGATGACTCCGTCTCGCCTGAGGCCTCCTCTTTCATGGCAGACGCATCCCCGGCTCGCCCGAGGCCCCGCCTTCGATAAGAAGTAACCCTGACTAAATCACCGCGCCAACCGACCAAGTCACCGGGGCGTTTAACGCGAAAGGTAAGACCGACGGGCGACCAGACTTCGCCAGAGGTGCCGTAGGAGGCTCTGCCCGACCCGGGGCTCGGACTCGGGCTAAGGCCCCAGAAGACGACGAACTCCGCCTCGCCCGACCCAGGGCTCGGACTCGGGCTAAGGCCCCGGAAGACGGCGAACTCCGCTCCGCCCGACCCAGGGCTCGGACTCGGGCTAAGGCCCCGGAAGACGGCGTACTCGGGCTAAGGCCCCGGAAGACGGCGAACTCCGCTCCGCCCGACCCAGGGCTCGGACTCGGGCTAAGGCCCCGGAAGACGGCGTACTCGGGCTAAGGCCCCGGAAGACGGCGAACTCCGCTCCGCCCGACCCAGGGCTCGGACTCGGGCTAAGGCCCCAGAAGACGACGAACTCCGCCTCGCCCGACCCAGGGCTCGGACTCCGCCTCGGCCTCTGCCAAACGACCTCCGCCTCGCCCGACCCAGGAGCTCGGGCTCGGCCTCTGTCATGCAGGACGGACTCGACCCCGACTTCGGAGGAGCCTCCACGACGCCCGACCTAGGACACAAGACCGCCACGTCAACAGGAAGCGTCGTCATCACCCTGCCCTGAGCCGACTTGGGTCGCAGAGAACAAGACCGGCGTCCCATCTGGCCAGCTCCGCCAGATAGGCAATGATGGCGCCCCGCTAGACCATGACGATGGCGACTCTCAGCTCCCTTACGAAAGCAGGGAGACGTCAGCAAGAGCACAGCTGTTCCAACAGCTGTCCCTCCATCAGGCTCCGTTACTCCCCCAACAGCCACGACGCCACACCAACAGGGTGCCAAGATCTCTCCGGCTGCCACCTGGGCATGTACTTAGGGCGCTAGCTCTCCCTCGCTAGACACGTAGCACCTTGCTACACCCCCATTTTGTACACCTGGATCCTCTCCTTACGCTTATAAAAGGAAGGACCAGGGCCTTCTTAGAGAAGGTTGGCCTCGCGGGGACGAGGGCAGGGGCAGGCGCTCTCTTGGGGCCGCTCGCTCCCCTCACCCGCGCGGACGCTTGTAACCCCCTACTGCAAGCGCACCCGACCTAGGCGCGGGACGAACACGAAAGGCCGCGGGAATCTCCGTCTCCCTCGTCGCGACCCGGCTCCGGCCACCGACCTCTCGCTCTCTCTGTTCCCCCCTTCGCGCTCGCCCACGCGCTCGACCCATCTGGGCTGGGGCACGCGGCACTCTCACTCGTCGGCTCGGGGACCCCCCGGTCTCGAAACGCCGACAAGGATAAAAGGTATTAATTTATTTATTAGTATTAAAGACGATAATTATCATTTAATTTCATTGATGATGTTAAAATATATTAATATTAGTTAAAATTATATTTATTGCACCCACCCATAAATTCACCATTTAGGACTCACAATAATAGCTATAATTGAACTAATAAGTATTTATACGATTAGGACGTATTTAAGGCGTGATAAGTGCGATGTGTGTTTATTTGTGTATTGGTGTATGTTTATGTAGTAGTGCATGTTCATTTATTTGTGTATGTTTTATTTTTTTGTATGTACGATATGCGACTCTATTAGAAGTCGACCGTGTGGTTGAGGATTCGAATACGTTCGAAAAAAAACCACAGGACTCGTTTGAGCAAGGCAAGTGGATTCTCCCTCTACATATTTTGTTTGTACCTACTCATTGCATATAATAATGTTTACTTTTTGATATATTGCATAATTTGATGGGTTTAACCTAATTAAGGATTTCCTAGATTTACTACCTGTATTCCTTGGTTAACCTGGAAAAATTATTAAGCTGTGCAAAATTTATGCTACCGCCCAACTTAATGATCTTAATGTCACTCATGAATTGGTATTAATGTTCCAAATTGGCAATTATGATATTAACCCGATGGTTAAAACAATATTACTTCTTATTAATTGGAACATGGAGTGACCACCCAGGATAACAGTGCAACCACGAGTGCTATCATGGCTCTGGCTTTGGTAATTAGCTTTATATGCTTAGTGCCTAGCAACCTTACCTGAAATATGGGCAAGAGGGGGAGCGGTAGGTGCTGGCAGCCCACGTTAACATGGGGTCGTATTCTTGGCTAAGGTACCTCACCCAGGGGGCCACCACCATCGTCTTTAGAAACCTTAGCGGGTTGCTTCGTATTAAGTGTATTTTGTGAAAGCCTCATAATGGATCCCTAGCCATTCACCTCGGCAGTGTCTAAGGGTCCGATCAACCCAGGCTAGACGGGATACATGGCTTGTGGGTATAGTTGTACCACCTCTGCAGAGTGTAAAACTGATATATCAGCCGTGCTCCGGGTTATGACCGACCTGGACTCCTCACATGATAATTGAACTTGAAGATGGAATTAAATTGAGATCCGATGATCTGCCAATAATTTGCTTAAGTGGTTTCACTTAAGTGTTTTTGTTATATTCATATTCCTTTGTTTAAATGGGATATTTGGGATACACTCTTATTAGTAAGACAGGTGTTGTTAATAAAATGTTGACCAACTAAAATGCTTACTGCTCAACCTTAGCCTCACCTTGTTATACCTGCATTAATTTTTCCCCCACTTGCTGAGCCCCGACCATAAGTGAGCTCACCCTTGCTAATATTTTGATCAGAGGGTGATGCTGGAGACTTTGATGGAGATTTTATCGACGACGAATTCTAAGTCTAACGATGCGCCGGTCATCTTCCTATGGGAGATCGCCCAGTTGTTTATTTCCGCTTTACTTTGATGTGATACTTGTTAAAGATACAATGTTTCAGATGATGTAATAAAGTATTATACTCTCTTTACGCCTTTATTGCATTGTCTTTTGATATACTACACTTGTGACGTCAACATATGTGTGGAAATGGATCCTAGCACACATATGGTATGCGCTCGGTTCTACCCCCTGGAACCGGGTGTGACAGAAGTGGTATCAAAGGCATGCTGACCCTAGGTCGTTAGATTAGTTAGAAATGGAAAACCTAGTTTCTTCAAAACTTGCTAATTTCACTCTTATAAATTCTTTTATCAGTCTTACCTCTTTGAAATTCAACTAAGTTGACACTTCTCTTGTAGATGGTTCGCACTCTCCAAACTACCCGCATCAACACCAGCTATGCCCCTCAGCCTCGGCAGATTCCGGTCTACCCAGTGGTAGTCGAGGAAGTTCCGGTGGATCTCCCTCCCATCCGAGTGGAGAATGTTGTCAACCTGGAGGATAGCTCGGAGGAGCAGCTGCTGACGCCCACCCCATTGGCAGAGTCCCTAGCCTTCGCAGCTGGGTCATCGACGTCATCACCGCCTGCACCAGCCTTCCAAGCACCTGCACTTGGAGGCGACGACCCCGACGACTCCGGAGACGACGATGACGAGGATGACGACGACGAAGAAGGTGGAGACGAACACGTCCACGAGGAAGCTGACTACGCCCAGCAGGACGACTTCATGGGGTTTGGTCCTGTTGTCGAACATTATACATCAATGTTCGAGATGGGGCACTTTCCCAACCTGCTGCAAGAAGTGCTGCACGCGCTAGGCACCTACGTACGCCCCCTGTACGAAACAAGGCGAGTGAGCGAGCCTCCCTGGGCTTGCTACTACATCACTCGCATCCACGTCAGGGTGATGGATGCAGGGGACAGGGGATTCAGGACTCTGTCTGCTCATGAGTCCCTGACACCACTGTCCACCTACGCTGCCTCGGTCAGCGATGCTGCCCGTCGGACCCTGTGGTCGCTTAGCCACACCTACCGGCAGCAGCTGCAGAACACGAGGTTCAGGCATCTTCCTCAGCGTCTGCGTGGAGGAAGTCAGACCAACATCGTCCCAGGTGAAGCTGGTGAGGATCGCCTCAACACCCTAGCTGGTGTAGTGGCCGGTCTCAACACCGACCTAGACAGTGCCACCCTGGATCTCTACAGGGTGCACTTGGAGCTGGAAAATGCCCATGCCAGGATTGCAGCCCTGGAAGCCCAACTGCAAGGACTGGATCCGCCTGAAGCTCAGGTCCCTGCCATGGCGTTGTCTCCTCCCCGCAAGAGGCTGCGCTATGGAGGGCCCGGATCCATCACTAGGCTGCTTTAGGAGTTTTGAGATATGATGTAATAAGTTATACTTCGCGTTAGATGATGATACTCTCTTTAAGTTATCATATTAATAAATAACAACCATGTGATGGTGATTGGTTGAAATGTTTGATTTGGATCTTTGTTTGAGTGCCATGGTCTTATGAAATGATGGCCATAAGATCATATAAAAAATAATAATAAACTTAGGATATTCCCCTCTAGAATCTTTTCTACTCTTCACTCCTCTAAGGTGTTCACTTTCTAACCAATCAGATGGTGAACGCACGTCAAGGACCTAACAACAACCGGAACCAGCGTGGTCAACAAGTACCACCACCACCACCGAATCCCAACAAGGAACAATTCATCGCCGCCCAGATGCAGATTCTGCAAGGACTCACTGCGACTGTTCAGCAAATACAACAGAACCAACAGAATCAGCAACCCCAGCAGCAGCAGTATGCACCCCCGGCCAGAGAAAAGCACCGGGATTTCATGAGTCATCACCCGCCGACATTCTCTCATGCGGTTGATCCTCTGGATGCCGATGACTAGCTCAAAGTCATTGGGAAGAAGTTGGACATCACTCAGTGCAACGACCGGAAAAAGGTCTTGTACGCCTCGGGGAGACTCGAGGGTTCCGCGTCCGATTGGTGGGATGCCTTCACAGCGACACATCCCAACGCGGATACAATAACCTGGCAGGAGTTCCAAGCGAACTTCCGCGCTCATCACATTCCCTCGGGAATCATGAAGCTGAAGAAGAAGGAATTCCTTTCCCTTACTCAAGGGAATATGTCTGTCAGCGAGTATCGTGATCGCTTCACTCAGCTTTCACGCTATGCCCCAGAAGAAGTGGATACAGATGAGAAGCGCCAAGAGCGTTTCCTGGAAGGACTGATTGGACCTCTGAATTACCAACTTCAGAGTCATACATTTCCCAATTTCCAGACACTGCTGAACAAGGCAATTGGCCTTGAAAGTAAAAGAAATGAGCTATCTGACCACAAAAGGAAATTTCAAGGTCAGTCAAGCAGGAACACTCGTCCGAATAACGCTCAAGGTTCGCAGTTCCGCTCTGGAAATCAAGGCGGAAACAATTATCAAGTGCAACACTCTGGACAGCAAAGCCAAAGAAATAATCAGAGCCAGAACCAGCAAAGGAGCAACTCCCAGACCAACCAGAGGTCTGGTGGGAGTTCACAGAACCGTCAAGGTGGCGCTAGTAACACGCAGGCCAGAAGCAACAACGCACCTGTCCAACCCAATGGATGTTTCAAGTGCGATGAGCTAGGACACTATGCCAACAACTGCCCAAGGCGCAACCAGCAAACACCCCAAAGGAGCAATACTCAGAAGAATGACCAGAACACCCCCGCTCGTGGATCTACTCAGAACAAGACTCCGCAGAACCAGAGCAGAGGAAGGGTCAATCACGTCACCGCAGAATCAGTACCTGAGGATGCCGACATAGTGTATGGTATGTTCCTTGTTAACTCCATACCTGCATCAGTTTTATTTGACGCTGGAGCATCGCATTCATTTATAACTGAGTCATTTGTGGAAAAACATAACATACCCAAGTACCCCCTTAAGAAGATGTTACACATTAGTTCACCGGGAGGTGACATGAAGGCCACACACTCATGCCCCCATGTTAATATCAAGATACAAGGAATAGATTTTTTAGTCGACCCAGTGGTCCTAGGATCCAACGGTATTGATGTGATTCTTGGATGCAATTGGTTGAAAAGTTGTGATGGAGTGATACAGTGTGCCAATGGAACAATTATGTTGACAAGTCCTCAAGGTGAAAGAATCCAAGTTTACATAGACAAGTCAACAGATGAAAAAGGGAAAACAGTGATCAATCACTTGGAAGAAAAGCCCTTGGAAAATATCAAAGTAGTGTGCGAATACCCAGACGTATTTCCGGAGGAATTACCAGGTATGCCACCTGACCGTGATATAGAGTTTTCTATTGAATTATTACTCGGAACCGCACCTATCTCGAAAAGACCATATAGAATGGATGTCAAAGATTTAGTAGAACTGAAGAAACAAATAGAAGAATTACAAGAAAAAGGTTTCATTCGCCCAAGTTCATCCCCTTGGGGAGCCCCAGTGATATTTGTGAACAAGAAGGATGGTTCGAGGAGAATGTGCGTTGATTATAGAAGTTTGAATGAAGTAACCATCAAGAATAAATATCCATTACCTCGGATTGAAGATTTATTCGATCAAATGAAAGGAGCTAAGATATTCTCGAAGATAGATCTGAGATCGGGATATCATCAGTTAAAGATTCGAGCAGAAGATGTACCGAAGACAACCTTTACGACAAGATATAGATTATATGAGTTTTTGGTCATGTCGTTTGGACTGACTAATGCACCAGCATACTTTATGAACTTGATGAATAAAGTATTCATGGAATATCTGGATCAGTTTGTGGTCGTATTCATTGACGACATACTGATATATTCTCCGAATGAGGAAACACATGAAGATCATCTAAGGCAAGTCCTACAAAAGCTTCATGACAACCAACTATATGCAAAATTCTCAAAGTGTGATTTTTGGCTTAAGGAAGTTGCTTTCTTAGGGCATATCGTTACCGATGGTGGAATTAAAGTGGACCCAGGAAAGATAAGTGAGATACTAGATTGGAAGCAACCGAAGGATGCATCCAAGATCAGAAGTTTTCTTGGATTGGCAAGATACTATAGAAGATTTATTGAAGGTTTTTCGAAGTTAGTGAAACCTCTTACCTCTCTGCTGGAGAAAGGTAAAGAATTCAAGTGGGATGAAGCTTGTCAGAATTGTTTTGAAGAACTCAAGAAAAGGTTAACCACTGCACCAATATTGGTAATGCCAGACATCCACAAGGGATTTGATGTGTATTGCGATGCATCACACCTTGGACTTGGTTGTGTGCTGATGCAAGAAGGAAAAGTGATAGCTTATGCTTCAAGACAGTTGAGGAAGCATGAGAAGAACTATCCGACGCATGATTTGGAACTAGCTGCCGTAGTGCATGCTTTGAAGATTTGGAGGCACTATATGATTGGAAACAAGTGCAAAATCTTCACGGATCACAAAAGTTTGAAATATATATTCACTCAGAAAGAACTCAATCTAAGACAGAGAAGATGGCTTGAGTTGATTAAGGACTATGATTTGGAAATACAATATCACCCAGGAAAGGCAAATGTAGTAGCTGATGCTTTGAGCCGTAAGGGTCAAGTGAACAACATCACTACTCATTTGATGTCACAAGAATTGTGCTGGGAAATGGAACAACTCAACCTTGGATTGCTTTATAATGTAGAAGCAACAGTTATGGAAGTTGAATCTACTTTGGAAGAAGAGATTCGTAAAGGACAAGAGTCTGATGAGAAAATCAAGGAAATTAAAGCTTTGATTGGTTTGGGTAAAGCCCCAGATTTCACGGAAGATGAACAAGGCACCATATGGTTTAAGAAGAGAATCTGCGTACCAGAAATCGAGCACTTGCGCCAACTTATTTTGAGAGAAGCTCATGATTCAGCTTACTCTATTCACCCTGGAAGTACCAAGATGTACCAGGATCTTAAGGAAAAGTATTGGTGGTACGGATTGAAAAGAGATGTTGCTACTCATGTTGCAATATGTGACGTGTGTCAGCGAGTTAAAGCCGAACATCAAAGACCAGCAGGATTACTACAACCTCTCAAGGTACCGGAATGGAAATGGGAAGAAATCAGTATGGATTTCATAGTTGGACTACCCCGTACTCGAGATGGCTATGATTCAATATGGGTCATAGTAGACAGGTTAACTAAAGTAGCACACTTTATACCTGTGAAGACAACTTACTCGGGAGCCCAGTTAGCAGAATTATACATGTCGAGGATTGTTTGTCTGCATGGAGTACCGAAGAAGATCGTATCAGATCGAGGAACCCAGTTTACCTCGCGCTTTTGGAAAAGACTACATGAGTCCATGGATACCAAGCTAAATTTTAGTTCAGCTTATCATCCGCAAACGGATGGGCAAACAGAAAGGACAAACCAAGTGTTAGAAGATATGCTAAGAGCTTGCGCTCTAAAGCATGGTAGAAGCTGGGATAAAAGTTTGCCTTATGCAGAATTTTCGTATAACAACAGTTATCAAGCAAGTCTCAAAATGGCACCGTTTGAAGCACTCTACGGACAAAAGTGTAGAACACTGCTTTATTGGAATCAGACCGGAGAAAGTCAAGTATTTGGCCCAGAAATTCTCCAAGAGGCGGAAAAACAAGTGCAGATTATCAGAGAAAATTTGAAGACAACACAGTCAAGACAGAAAAGCTATGCTGATAATAGAAGAAGAGAGTTGATGTTCGAAGTAGGAGACTTCGTATACCTTAAAGTTTCACTCATGAGAGGAATGAAAAGGTTTAAGGTTAAGGGAAAACTATGACCTCGCTATATCGGCCCATTCAAGATTTTGGAAAGAAAAGGTGAAGTAGCCTATCAGTTAGAGCTACCTGATAGTTTATCGGATGTGCATGACGTATTTCACGTATCACAACTCAAGAAGTGCTTAAGAGTACCAGAAGAATAGTTACCCATGGAAGAACTGAATGTCAATGAAGATTTGACTTATTCGGAGTACCTGGTCAGAATTCTAGAAACATCTCACAAAATTACACGGAGTAAAGTCATTAACATGTGCAAAGTTCAGTGGAGTCATCATTCGGAAGATGAGGCCACTTGGAAAAGAGAAGATGAACTCAGAGCAGAATTTCCCCAGTTATTCTCGGAAGTTTCTTAATCTCGAGGAGGAGATTCTTTTTAAGAGGGGTAGGTTTGTAACACCACAAAACCCAGCAACTAAAAATAATAAAATTAGTAAAATATGGTAATAATAATTTTTTTAGTGTTTAATTATTTATTTGCATTTTGATCGTTTTCTTTGCATGCGCTTGATTGCTTATCGGAAAGTTTATTATCAACTTCTTTTTAAAAGAATAACCTAGTGATTAATATAATAATTAAATAATATAATAGTTATTAGTCTAAAAATAAGTATTTTATTTATAAATAGTTTTAGTGTATTTTTATGAATTTTTGAGCTATTTAAAAATGCCTTTCGGAATTAGAAAAAAAAAGAAAAAAAAAACTAAACCTAAATTAGACCGGCCCATTAGGGGCCCATGTTCCCCAAACCCTACGCGCGCCTGCCAGCCAAATTCCAAGCAGCCGCCACCATCCCTGCATTCTCTCCCTCCTCTCTTCTTACCCATGCTCTCCCTCTCCTCCCTGCCTCTCTGCTTTCCCAACAGCGCACGCAGCCGAGCGACCAAGCCCCGCGCCTCAGGCCAGCGTCGCGGTCGAACCAGGCAGCCGGTCGAGCCACCCCTGCTCTCAGACCTGCACTGAGCAGCGCCCTGCACGTCAGCCATCCGGTCGAGCCACCCTGCGCGCACTCCCACGACCCCGCCCCTGCGCTCGACCAAGTCGCGCGCGCGGCAGGAGCCCCGCCGCGGACCAGCGCCCTACCCTGCACCGCGCGACGCTCGACTGCAGCCGCGCGCCCCTGCGCATCCTGGCCGCGATTCCCGCGCGCAAGCCACGCCCGAGCAAGCCAACGGCCGCGACGCTCACGCGAAGAACCGCGCGTCCGTTTCGTTGTCGCGTTAAGGAACATCAGTGCTTCCGTTTCTTCCTCCCTTGTTATTCTCTGGTAACTGACGCATTAATGCCCATTAAAGAGCCTGGCCGACCCTCCATCTCTCTCCTGCTCCCTATAAATCCGACGCCGAGCTCTCACTTCTCCCCTACCCGAGCTCATCCCTCTCTCTAGCCCTCCTCGCTCGCCAGTGCAGTGCTCGTCGCCGGAGGTTGCCGTTCGTCGTCGGAGTTCACCGGAGCCCGCAGTTCGTCGCCGGAGCCACGCAATCGCCATCTGCCATCCGTAGTCGAGCCCTGCTCTTCACCCGGCCGAACCCCATCGAACTCTTCCCGTCGCACGCACGAACCTAAGGTTGATGACGACCTGAATTATTTTGTATAGTTTATAAAACACTTTTTGATTCGATTCATGAATTGTATATTGTATGAACACGTGTGATCCACAATTTATGTGTATGAGCGTTATGGAATTGTTTGGTAGATTCATGCGATTATTCGTACACCGTTATATTTCATGTTAGTCGTGGCGTTGATTTTTGGATTAGAAAAATATGGCATAGATTTAGTAGTCACATGTTGGTGATAAAAACAATAGATAAGAGTTTTTGTAGTTAAATTTGGTCACAATAAACTTTAGAAACTAATTGGAGAATTATAGTCGTAGGTTCATTTTAATGGATTTAGAAAATGGTATAGAACTCATCTCATATGAATAACATAGGATTTCTAGATAATTTATCTAATTATTTTATTATCATTTTCTTTTTAGAAAGAAAAGAGAAAATATCACCGGTAGTATGGAAAGTAGATTTCTACTAGCCAAATAAGCATGTTCACAAATTTAGCACTAAAATTGTTAGAGTACTAGTTTATGTCAAAATAACCTCGCTTGTGTTGGAAAAAATTCAATTAGTATTTATAGGAATTTTTAATGTTAAATTCATTTTTGACTATACTCAATAATTTGAGTTAGAAATAAAAAGGATAAAAGGTATTAATTTATTTATTAGTATTAAAGACGATAATTATCATTTAATTTCATTGATGATGTTAAAATATATTAATATTAGTTAAAATTATATTTATTGCACCCACCCATAAATTCACCATTTAGGACTCACAATAATAGCTATATTTGAATTAATAAGTATTTATGCGATTAGGACGTATTTAAGGCGTGATAAGTGCGATGTGTTTTTATTTGTGTATTGGTGTATGTTTATGTAGTGGTGCATGTTCATTTATTTGTGTATGTTTTATATTTTTGTATGTACGATATGCGACTCTATTAGAAGCCGACCATGTGGTTGAGGATTCGAATACGTTCGAAGACGAACCACAGGACTCGCTTGAGCAAGGCAAGTGGATTCTCCCTCTGCATATTCTGTTTGTACCTACTCATTGCATATAATAATGTTTACTTTTTGATATATTGCATAATTTGATGGGTTTAACCTAATTAAGGATTTCCTAGATTTAATACATGTATTCCTTGTTTAACCTGGGAAAATTATTAAGCTGTGCAAAATTTATGCTACCGCCCAACTTAATGATCTTAATGTCACTCATGAATTGGTATTAATGTTCCAAATTGGCAATTATGATATTAACCCGATGGTTAAAACAATATTACTTCTTATTAATTGGAACATGGAGTGGCCACCTAGGATAACAGTGCAACCACGAGTGCTATCATGGCTCTGGCTTTGGTAATTAGCTTTATATGCTTAGTGCCTAGCAACCTTACCTGAAATATGGGCAAGAGGGGGAGCGGTAGGTGCTGGCAGCCCACGTTAACATGGGGTTGTATTCTTGGCTAAGGTACCTCACCCAGGGGGCCACCACCATCGTCTTTAGAAACCTTAGCGGGTTGCTTCGTATTAAGTGTATTTTGTGAAAGCCTCATAATGGATCCCTAGCCATTCACCTCGGTAGTGTCTAAGGGTCAGATCAACCCGGGCTAGATGGGATACATGGCTTGTGGGTAAAGTTGTACCACCTCTGCAGAGTGTAAAACTGATATATCAGCCGTGCTCCCGGTTATGAGCGACCTGGACTTCTCACATGATAATTGAACTTGAAGATGGAATTAAATTGAGATCCGATGATCTGCCAATAATTTGCTTAAGTGGTTTCACTTAAGTGTTTTTGTTATATTCATATTCCTTTGTTTAAATGGGATATTTGGGATACACTCTTATTAGTAAGACAGGTGTTGTTAATAAAATGTTGACCAACTAAAATGCTTACGGCTCAACCTTAGCCTCACCTTATTATACCAGCATTAATTTTTGCCCCACTTGCTGAGCCCCGACCATAAGTGAGCTCACCCTTGCTAATATTTTGATCAGAGGGTGATGCTGGAGACTTTGATGGAGATTTTATCGACGACGAATTCTAAGTCTAACGATGCGCCGGTCATCTTCCTATGGGAGATCGCCCAGTTGTTTATTTCTGCTTTACTTTGATGTGATACTTGTTAAAGATACAATGTTTCAGATGATGTAATAAAGTATTATACTCTCTTTATGCCTTTATTGCATTGTCTTTTGATATACTACACTTGTGACGTCAACATATGTGTGGAAATGGATCCTGACACACATATGGTATGCGCTCGGTTCTACCCCCTGGAACCGGGTGTGACACAAGAACACTCTAAGCATTCCAAGACTTCTAGTCCTCACTTTCACGCAATCGTTCATCGTTCTTGAGATTGGAGCACTTTTCGAGTTGTAAACTCCTTGCACGTGTTTTGTGTGCTCATCTTCTCACTTGTGTGCGTGTTTGCGGTGTGGATTTAATTCTAGTGTGCGTTGCTCTTCCCAACCTTACTCCGTGCTTTCTTTGTGAACAATCTTGTATGGGCGAGAGGCTCCAACTTGTGAAGATTCCTTGCAAACGGGAAGAAAATTATAAGGAAGAACACCGTGGTATTCAAGTTGATAATTGGATCACTTGAAAGGGGTTGATTGCAACCCTCGTCCATTGGGGCGCCACAACGTGGAAGTAGGCAAGTGTTATACTTGGCCGAACCACGGGATAAAACACTGTGTCTATTGTGTTGTCTTTCTCTGTGATTATTGTGATTCGCAAGAGCTCGCTCTATAGCCACTTGGTTCTATTGCACTAACATCTTTATAATCAAGCTTGTGGCTATTTAGTGGTGAATTTTATAGGATCACCTATTCACTCCCCCCTCTAGGTGCTCTCAATTATAGCGGAGTGGCCTCTGAGAAACCCGAAGCTGAGGAGTTTGGAGTGTACGACCCCTAGTGCACCGGACACTGTCCGGTGCGCCAGACCAGGGCACACTTTGGTTTCTTTTGCTTCTTTCTTTTGAACCCTAACTTTGATTTTTTATTGGTTTGTGTTGAACTTTTATGCACCTATAGAATACATAATCTAGAGCAAACTAGTTAGTCCAATTATTTGTGTTGGGCATTCAACCACCAAAATCATTTAGGAAAAAGGTTTGACCCTATTTCCCTTTCAATTCACCCCACCCCTCTAGGTGCTCTCAATCGGTATCGGAGCCGTACTGTTCATCTAAGGGACTAACCGCTCGAAGAGATGGATCCTAAGGGTAAGGGGATGGTGGTCAACAACAAGGAGAAGGAGTCCCTCTTCAATGAGCCAAGAGATGACAAGCCCACTGACTCAGGCTCGAGTCACAAGAAGAGGGATAGGAAGAAGAAGAGGCGCATCAAGAAAATCATCTACTACGACAGCGACGCCTCCTCTTCTTTGTCAAGGGACGACGATGACGACTCCTCATCGAAAAGGAAAACGGTCAATCAAAATTATTCTTTTGACTATTCTCGCATTCCTTATAATTCAGATGTGCATTTACTATCAAATTCCCCTTGGAAAACCTCCACACTTTGATGGAGAGGACTATTCGTTTTAGAGCCATAAAATGCGTAGTCATTTATTCTCTCTCCATCCTAGCATATGGGAAATTGTAGAAAATGGGATGCATTTTGATAGTACTGACAACCTATGTTTGTTAATGATCAAATTCATAAAAATGCCCAAGCCACTATTGTTTTGCAAGCATCTCTGTGCAGGGATGAATATAACAAGGTTAGCGGCTTGGACAACGCCAAACAAATCTGGGACACCCTCAAGATCTCTCATGAGGGAAATGATGCCACCATGATCACCAAGATGGAACTGGTGAAAGGCGAGCTAGGGAGGTTTGCAATGATCAGGGGAGAGGAGCCAACTCAGACCTACAACAGGATCAAGACCCTGGTCAACAAAATCCGAAGCTACAGAAGCACAAGATGGACGGATCATGACGTCGTCCGACTCATGCTCAGGTCATTTACAGTTATTGACCCCCATCTTGTTAACCTTATTCGTGAAAACCCTAGGTACACCAAGATGATGCCCGAGGAAATCCTTGGAAAATTCGTGAGCGGTCGCATGATGGTGACAGAAGCACGATACATGGACGATGCACTAAACGGTCCACTACCCATCTACGAGCCACAGCCCGTTGCTCTCAAAGCAACCAACAGCAGGGAGGCGCTACCCAGCAAGGTAGCACAAGTGGAGGCTGCCGGGCTCAGCAAGGACGAAATGGCGCTCATCATCAAGCGCTTCAAAACCGCCCTGAAAGGACACAAGGAATACCCCAACAAGAATAAAATAAGGGGAAAGCGCTCCTGCTTCAAATGTGGTAAGACTGGTCATTTTATTGCTCAATGTCCCGATAATGAAAATGACCAGGCATAAGAAAAGCATGGGAAGAAGGAGAAGAAGAAGAACTACAGGAAGGCAAAGGGCGAGGCGCATCTTGGAAAGGAATGGGATTCTGACTGCTCTTCATCCGACTCTGACGATGAAGGACTGGCTGCTTCGGCCTTCGACAAATCTTCGCTCTTCCCCAACGAACACCATACTTGCCTTATGGCTATGGAAAAGAAGGTATGTATTCGGGACACTCCCAAGTATACTTCTTCTAGTGATGAAGAGTCATCTGACGATGAAGTAGATTACACTGATTTGTTTAAAGGACTAGATAGAGCTAAAGTAGACAAAAGAAATGAACTAACTGATGCTCTTAATGAAAAGGATAGACTTCTAGAAAAGCAAGAGGACATCTTGTATGAGGAACATGATAAATTTGTTAGTGTTCAAAAATCCCTTGCTTTAGAAGTTAAGAAGAATGAACTGCTAACATCCGAAGTATCTACCTGTCATAAATCTATCTCTAGCTTAAAGATTTTAAATGATGAATTAAATGCTAAGCTAGAGAAAGTTAATGAAACTAGTCCATGTGTAGAGCATGTCATTATTTGCAATAGATGTAAAGACTTTGATATTGATGCCTGTGATGAACATATTACTTCCACTGCTAAATTAAACAATGAGGTTGCAAGTCTTAATGCTCAACTTAAGACTTGCAAGGTTGATTATGATAAACTAAATTTTGCTAGGGATGCCTACACTGTTGGTAGACACCCCTCAATTAAGGATGGACTTGGTTTTTAAAAGGAAACCAAGAACTTAACAAGCCAAAGGACTTCCGTTCTCAACAAGGAGAAAGGGAAGGCCCCTATGGCTAGTAGTTCTCAAAAGAACCATGCCTATATTTATGATAGGAAATTCACTAGTCGTGCTCACAATGAAAGATGTTACGATCATATTGTTTCTCATGATGCTACATTTAATTCTCATGCTATGTTCGCATCTAGTTCCGCTTTTGTTCATGGTAGAAGTAGGCCTAGGAGAAATTATGCTACTTCTCATGCTCCTAGAAAAGTTTGCAATGGACCTACTACTGTTTATCATGCTTGCAATGCTTCTTTTGTACTTTCATGTAAAAATGCAAAAGTAGTAGCTAGAAAATTGGGATCAAAATACAAGGGAGACAAGACTTGCATTTGGGTTCCAAAAGTTGTTGTGACTAACCTTGTAGGACCCAACAAGAGTTGGGTACCTAAAACCCAAGCTTAAAATTCCTTGCAGGTTTATGCATCCGGGGGTTCAAGCTAGATTATCGACAGCGGATGCACGAACCGCATGACGGGGGAGAAGAAGATGTTCACCTCCTACGTCAAGAACAGGGATTCCCAGGATATGATCATCTTTGGAGATGGGAACCAAGGCAAGGTCAAAGGGTTGGGAAAGATAGCCATCACATCCGAGCATTCTATCTCTAATGTGTTTTTAGTTAAATCGCTCGGGTACAATTTATTGTCTGTGAGTCAATTATGTAACATTGGTTATAATTGTTTATTCACAAATATTGATGTATCTATCTTTAGAAGGAGTGATGGTTCACTAGCTTTTAAGGGTGTATTAGACGGCAAGCTCTGCTTAGTTGATTTTTTGAAAGAGAATGCAGATCTAGATGCATGCTTAATAGCTAAGACTAATATGGGCTGGCTCTGGCATCACCGTCTAGCACATGTTGGGATAAAGAACCTTCATAAGCTTCTAAAGGGAGATCATGTGTTAGGACTAACCGATGTCTGTTTTGAGAAAGACAGACCTTGTGCAGCATGTCAAGCAAGGAAACAGGTGGGAAGCACTCATCATAGCAAAAATGTGATGTCGACGTCAAGACCACTAGAACTTCTTCATATGGATCTCTTCGGCCCCGTTGCCTATCTCATCATCGGGGGAAGTAAGTATGGTCTTGTAATAGTTGATGATTTTTCTCGCTTCACTTGGGTATTCTTTTTGCAGGATAAATTAGAAACCCAAGGGACCCTAAAGTGCTTCTTAAGGAGAGCTCAAAATGAGTTTGAGCTAAAGGCGACAATGGGTCCGAGTTCAAAAATCTACAAGTTGAAGAGTATCTTGAGGAGGAAGGCATCAAGCACGAGTTCTCCACTCCCTACACACCACAGCAAAATGGTGTGGTAGAGAGGAAGAACAGGACGCTAATCGACATGGTGAGAACGATGCTTGGAGAGTACAAGGCGCCTGAGCGGTTTTGGTCGGAACCTGTGAACATAGCTTGCCATGCCATAAATCGGCTCTACCTGCACTGTCTCCTCAAGAAGACCTCCTACAAACTCCTTACTGGTAACAAACCCAATGTTTCTTATTTTCGTGTTTTTGGAAGCAAATGCTACATTTTGGTAAAGAAAGGTAGACATTCAAAATTTGCTCCCAAAGCAGTAGAAGGGTTTTTACTTGGATATGACTCAAATACAAAGGCGTATAGGGTCTCCAAGAGAGCAAGTTGATCTTGAGACTAACGTCTCTCCAAGAGAGCAAGTTGATCTTAATGATATAGATGAAGATGAGATTCCGATGGCCACAATGTGAACTATGGTGATAGGAGATGTGCGACCACAAGAACTGCAGGAACAAGATCAACCTTCTTCCTCGACACTGGTGCATCCCCCAACTCAAGACGATGAACAGGTACCTCAAGAAGAGGGACAAGATCAAGGGGGAGCACAGGAAGAACAGGTTATAGAGGAAGAAGCACCATGGGCCCCTCCAATCCAAGTCCGAGCGACGATCCAAAGACATCACCCCGTCAATCAGATTCTGGGTGACATCAGCAAGGGAGTAACTACTCGCCCACGACTAGCTAATTTTTGTGAGCATTACTCGTTTGTCTCTTCTATTGAGCCTTTCAGGGTAGAAGAGGCCTTGTAGGATCCGGACTGGGTGTTGGCCATGCAAGAAGAGCTCAACAACTTCAAAAGGAATGAAGTCTGGAGCCTAGTGCCACGTCCAATGCAAAACGTTGTGGGAACCAAGTGGGTGTTTCGCAACAAGCAAGACGAGCATGGAGTGGTGACAAGAAACAAGGCTCGACTTGTGGCAAAAGGTTATGCCCAAGTCGCAGGTTTGGATTTCAAGGAGACTTTTGCTCCTGTGGCTAGGTTAGAGTCAATTCGAATTTTATTAGCCTATGTCGCTCACCATTCCATTAGGTTATTCCAAATGGACATAAAGAGCGCTTTCCTCAATGGGCCAATCAAGGAGGAGGTATTCGTGGAACAACCCCTGGCTTTGAGGATGACAGGTATCCCGACCATGTATATAAGCTCTCTAAGGCGCTCTATGGACTTGAGCAAGCTCCAAGAGCATGGTATGAATGCCTTAGAAATTTCCTTATTTTTAATGCTTTCAAGGTTGGGAATGCCGATCCCACTCTTTTCACAAAGACATGCAATGGTGATCTTTTTGTTTGCCAAATTTATGTCGATGACATAATATTTGGTTCTACTAACCAAAAGTCTTATGATGAGTTTAGCAGGGTGATGATGCAAAAGTTCGAGATGTCGATGATGGGCGAGTTGACCTACTTCCTTGGATTCCAAGTGAAGCAACTCAAGGACGACACCTTTATCTCCCAAACAAAGTACACTCAAGATCTTCTCAAGATGTTTGGGATGAAGGATGCCAAGCCTGCGAAGACATCGATGGGAACTGACGGGCATCTTGACCTCAACAAAGGAGGTAAGTCCGCTGATCAAAAGGCATACCGGTCAATGATAGGTTCACTACTTTATCTTTGTGCTAGTAGACCGGACATTATGCTTAGTGTATGCATGTGTGCTAGATTTCAATCCGACCCCAAGGAATGTCACCTTGTGGTCGTTAAGCGAATTCTTAGGTATTTAGTTTCTACGCCTTACTTCGGGATGTGGTATCTAAAGGGATCTACCTTTGACTTAATTGGATACTCAGACTCCGACTATGCCGGGTGCAAGCTTGATAAGAAGAGCACATCAGGGACGTGCCAATTTCTAGTGTAATACCCACTTTGTAATTGGTTAGAAATAATATCAATGGAGAAGTAATCTCACGTTATGGGAGTAGACCTTTATGCATCATCACATGTGAACACACTACTCACACAAACAAACCATTAACAAGAGACACCCAAATAAAACTATGCATCATGCTGGATATTAATTTTGTGGTGTGCATTCTGTGACAACATAAAATAATGTAAAAGAAAAGGAAATATGTTAAAAAAAATTCAAATTGGAATTTAAATTCTCAAAGGAAAATTCAAGAATTTGAGAAAGAGAAGAAAGAACACTAAACAAGGATAAAGAAAATAATTATAAAGAAAATAGTTAGATCTCCTTATTTGGGTTCAAATTGTACATTTAAAATGAATATAAATCCACAGTTAAACTTGAATTCAAATTTGAATTCTAGAAATTAAAAAGGGAAGGAAAAACAGAAAATAGAAACAAAAGAAAAGGAGAAAATCAGTTATGGGCCGCGCAGGTGCAATTCGGCCCAACTCTGCTACTCCTTTCCTGTTTTCGGCCCAACTACCCTCTACCTGGCTGGCTGGCGCGCCGACAGGCGGGCCCGCGCCGTCAGACTCTGGGGGGCTGCGTGTGTTAAGCGAATTTCACTAATCGGTGGGACCGGCGTCGTAGCTTCGCCCGCGCGCGTGTGAAGATCCCAGTCGCTGGTGGACGGGACCGGCTTGTTAGCGTCGTCTTCTCCATACGACGCGGCGCGTGCGTGACCGATTCTGTCGCCGGAGAAATAGGAACGGGCCGACGAATCCGCCGCGTTCTGGACCGAAGCTAGCGCCTTGACCGATTTCCAGGTGGGTATAAGACCGGACGCCGAACCCTACTTCCTCATCCCCGATCTCTCGCCTACCGTCATTGCGCCGCCACGATCCGCGCGGGGTCAACTCGCTGCCGCATCCACCTCTCACGTACGTCGCCGCCGGGCAGCCCGTGAGCGCCTGCCGTTGATCGGGAAACGAACGGCCAGGATTAGAACTTGGCGTACCGCTTGGGTTGAATAAGGCATAACCGTCCGATCGTGATCCAGTGACGGTGAGTCAATCTCAGAAAATAGGATCGGTACCGTTGATATACCCATCAATGGTCTGTTTGCGTATGAGGCCGTCGGGGTATCCGGACCGTGGGATCGAAATCATGCGGTTAGCTTTGCATACCGATTCGGGGTATTGTAGGTCTAATCAGGGACGTAGAATTCTAATCTGACGGCTCAGATCGGTTGATACCCCTTCGCGGGTCCATTTTACTTAAGAGCCCCTCGGTTTCATTGAAATAAACCCGCCGTCCTGCGACCCTGTTCTCTGGGTCTGAGGATTCTTACCCCGAGCCCCCTGTAGTTCACAGAAACTGAGGCCCAGTCCATAGCTCTTTAAATTCAGTTATTTAATTTTAGGAATTACTTTTTAATACAAAATAAGTGCAAGAACTTTGATAATTCATAGAAAATTTGTATGAGCTCCAAATTAACCCATTCCACTTTCTAAATTTTTGTAATTTTATTCTTTATCATTTAGAGCCTCTGTTTGGTCATGAAAACAGTAAGAAATTTAATTCCCCACTTAATCCTATTTTAAACACATAAAACCTTTCAAAATGCATAACTTAAATTCTATAGCTCCAAAAATTATGATTCCTGTTCCTAGAATTTTATTTTATTATGTAGAATATTTCTGTGTATTTTGTTTACATGATTGGTGTAATGTTAATTTTCCCTATATCCTGTGCTTGTTTGTATTGTGGCGAGTAGAAGAGCCCGTTGCTGAGGATCCTGGTGAGCAGCAGGTTGAAGTAGCTGAGCAGGAGCTCATTGAAGGCAAGTTGTGCCCTTGACCACTTTTTACCCAATAATGTTCTTTAATATCACTTATCCATGCATAGGTTAATTTTGATGGGACCCAATAGGTCACCCTAGATTGTTTATCTCATTACCTTGTTTACCCCTGAATCTTGGGTAGTTTGCTATTGCTTTACATGGTTTTGGGATAATCATTTATTACCTCTATGTTCCAATTCTTTTTGTTATTCTATTTATGTTCATGTTGAGATCATTAATGTTAATTGGAACAAAGAGCTTAACTTGAGTAACACGTGCCACCGCAAGGGTTTAATGGGACGCCCTTGGCTGATTAATTAGAAAAGCTAGTGGAACACTACCTTACCCGAAAGGGGCAAGGGCAGTAAGGGAGTGGTCAGTGTAGGGAGGTCCTTGCTTGATTATGCTGCGATGGTGGTCAGGCAAGAACCCTGCATTGGAACTTCCTATAAACTGTAGCGGGTTTTCGGAAGCTAGTGGAACTTTGTAAAGGCCTCGTAGTGTTGCCCTGCCGCGCTTCCTAGGTAGAGGTGTATGGGAAGTCGCGATCCCTTGGCAGATGGGTAACATGACTTGTGGGTAAAGGGTACAACCTCTGCAGAGTGTAAAACTGGTATACTAGCCGTGCTCGCGGTCATGAGCAGCTCAGGACTCTCTGATGTTTAAATTATGGAACTTAAATTCAATTTTGTCATTTGCATTGCACGGGTTTATTATTAATTTTGTTCTATTACTTTACTTATGGTTTGGTATTTACTTACACTTAGTAATTGCTATTAAAACTTTGACCAACTACTTAAAAGCAATGCTCAGCTTTAACCCCTGTCTTTGATTAGCCTTACACATCACATGAACTCACACCTTTGTGAGTTTATGTCCACTGGTTCCCCACAACTTGTTGAGCTATGATCATGTGTGAGCTCACCCTTGCTGTCTCACACCCCCCCACAGGTGAAGAGTAGGTGGTTCAGGAGGAGCCACAAGGCGAGGAGTACGATCTGATCTAGGTGGCGTTTCTCAGTTGACTTGGGCGCCGACGATCCTTAGTTCGTTTTATATTTATTCTTTTATTTTGTAATAAGTCTTCCTCTATGTAATAAATACTCTGATGATATTGTGACATTTATCTCTATACACTCTGTTATTATATATGTTGTCTTCTTGGCGCATGTATGAGATGCACATGGCTTTGTTCCTTAAAGCCGGGTGTGACATCTAGGAAGGTCCCTGGTGTCCTGGAGTTCCAAGAAACAAACATCTGTTGCCCTATCCACCGCTGAGGCCGAGTACGTTGTCGCAGGACAGTGTTGCGCGCAACTGCTTTGGATGAGGCAAACCCTCCGGGACTTTGGCTACAATCTGAGCAAAGTCCCACTCCTATGTGACAATGAGAGTGCAATCCGCTTGGCGGATAATCCTGTTGAACATAGCCGCACTAAGCACATAGACATCCGGCATCACTTCCTGAGAGACCACCAGCAAAAGGGAGATATCGATGTGTATCACATTAACACCGAGAACTAGCTAGCCGATATCTTCACCAAGCCTTTAGATGAGAAAAGGTTTTGCAGGTTGCGTAGTGAGCTAAGTGTCTTAGATTCGCGTAACTTGGATTGATCTATAGCATACATGTAGTCTATGCCTTTGATCATGTTACTTTGAGCATATACATCATTCAGTGTTTATTTATGGTGCTCAAGTTGTACAAGTCATCCCCGGACCTCACAAGTCCATATGCAAATGATGCACATGTTTAGGGGGAGATGTGCTACAACTTGACCCCTTTGAGACTAACTTGTTTGTTTGAGTACACTTGAAGTAGTCTCGAAGGACCATTGAAAGGGAAAATGAACTTGGACAATGAAAGGACTTCCACTGCAATCCGGTATAAGTGTACTTAATTCCAAGTTCATACTAATGGTCTCATTGCCTTTTTGCTCCTATTTGACATTTTGGTGAGGCAATGGGGTTAAAGGGCAAAAAATGATCCCGTTTTGGTGCTTAATGCCAAAGGGGGAGAAATTAAGGCCAAAGCAAATGGATCAGCCAACCACTTGTGAATTTTGAAAATAGTAGAGTTAGAGTTTGTATTTTGTCCAAAAATACTCTTATTCCAAAATTTGGTCTCTTATGGGGGAGAATTTTGATTATGAGAAAAGGGGGAGTTTTTAGCACTTGATCAATTTCACTCTTGGAATATCTCTTTATTTGCCCAAACAGGTGTGTTTGACTTAGAAATAGGAAAAAGAATGATTTGCAAAAACAAACCAAGTGGTGGCAAAGAGTGATCCAAATATGCCAAATACTAAGTGAACAACAATTTTGTCTTAAATCTGCACTTCTTAGTTGCTTTGAAATGTGTTGGCATAAATCACCAAAAGGGGGGAGATTGAAAGGGAAATGTGCCCTTGGGCCATTTCTATAATTGTTTTGGTGATTAGATGCCCAACACATTGTTTTGGACTCATATGTGTTAAGTAGGTGAAAAGTGCACATCAAAGAACAAGGTATGTTTCTAGACTTAGTAAATTGTTTTAATACTAACATGTTTATCTAAGTGCTAGAAACAGCGCCAAGAAAAGAAGAAAAGAATTGGAGAAGATATGGCTCAGGACAGCCAAAACCAGCACCAGCCTAGCACACCAGACTGTCCGGTGCCCCAGGCTGGCCTGGCGGTGAACTGGCCACTCTCAGGAATCGGCGGGGCGACGTGGCTAAAAATCACCGGACTGTCCGGTGAGTCAGAGCCGCCCGAGCCAACGGTCGGCAGCGGAATCAGCGGGCGACACGTGGCCCACACCAACGGTCGGTTGGGCACACCAGACTGTCCAGTGTGCACTGGACAGTGTCCGGTGCGCCAACGGGACCGCCATCCCAACGGTCGGATGTGCTAGATAAGGAAGGAGATCGTGCACCGGACTGCTACAGTACCTGTCCGGTGGTGCACCGGACTGTCCGGTGCACCACTCGACAGAAGACAGGATTTGCCTTCCAAGTTGATCTCCAACGGCTCCTAGCTGCCTTGGGGCTATAAAAGGGACCACGAGGCGCATGGAACAGCACACCAAGCATTCTCTAAGCATATAAAGACATTTAGACTCCGCCTTTACGCATTTGGATTGTTGTGTTAGTGATTTGAGCTCCGTTCGAGTTGTGAACTCCCTACGCAGTGTTTTGAGCTCAAGTCTTGACTTGTGTGCATGTGTGTGCTGCGGAATGAGTCTTGTGTGTGTTGCTTTTCCCTCCCTTACTTCTGTGCTTCTTTTGTGATCAGCACTGTAAGGGCGAGAGACTCTAACTTGTGGAGATTCCTCACAAACGGAAAGAATACTCAAAAAGGAAAAGACCATGGTATTCAAGTTGATCATTGGATCACTTGAAAGGGGTTGAGTGCAACCTTCGTCCATTGGGACGCCACAACGTGGAAGTAGGCAAGTGATACTTGGCCGAACCATGGGATAAAAATTCGCGTGTCTCTTGTGTTGCTTTTCTCTGTTATTGTGTTGTTCGCAAGAGATCGCTTCATAACAACTTGATTAACTCACAGTAACATTTCTATAATCAAGTTTGTGGCTATTCAGTGTTTGATTTTACAGGATCACCTATTCACCCCCCTCTAGGTGCTCTCAAATAATTTGGGAGTCACATATCTTGCTGCAAATCCAATATTTCATAATCGAGTTGAACGTGTTAAAATTGATTATCATTTGTCCGAGAAAAAGTATCAAGAAAATAGTTGGAGATTTGGGTGATTGCTTCAAAAGATCAAATATTTAACAGGTTCATGAAGACTGTCTATAAAATTGATGCAAAATGTTAAGAACAATCTGAACTTAGTAAAGTTATGATTGAGATGTCTGTTAAAAAATTACATTGTATAGGTCTTGTGCATTACATAATGTCATGGTTTCGGAAACCGGTGGACAATAAGCAGATTTGTGTTTGGTGGGAGATGCTAATAAGGACTCACTCCTAATGGTGAATCGTTGTGACTCAATCGTGGAGTTTGAGACAGTGAGTTTATATTGGTAGGCTTGCGCCCTATTTAAGTGTAGTGTTGATCGTAGTATTGCCTTAGAGCATGTTACAACTGGTGCGTGTGTGTGGAGAAAGAGGAGGGTCTACCCTTTTATAGCTCAAGGGTTGTACCTTACAATGGAGGCTTATTCTCTATTTGTAAGAGGCCGATCTGTGGTCCCAGGTTAATGTAGTGTTCTCGACATCGTTCGTAGGGTCATGTGTAGTCGTACTCTCGGTATGGCGCACCGTCCTACTCGTCCACCATACAGGTCCCTGTAGTGAGTCCGTTGTTGATGTCTTCATAGTAGTGCGCGATGGGTCCCGTGGGCCAGTCTCATGGTGTGGTCGTGCGTGGTGTGGCTTCGCCTATCTTCATGAGCGATGTGTCACCTGCCAGCATGCGTAGGCATACACTCGGTATGGTATATTGTCACATCCTTTCTGGCATGCGGGTCACTGTAGAGACTCTGGTATAGAAGTCCTCTCATGATCGGGGCTGACTGACTCCAAAAGATAGTGGGATACATTTGAGACCCTACGCGCAGGGGACATATAGTCGTGTCGACAACGACCTCATGGCTTGCCCTTGGTGTGCCACACGTATGTCCGGACGTGACATGGGGAAGACATGTCTTGTGGTAGCTGACGTGGGTTAGTGGTACTGGATTGGAAACTCTGTCTCTCTGAGTTGCTCGGTCATGAGTTGGTTAGCCACTCCACCTCGCCAAGTTGCTCGGCGGGAAGTCGGTCGGTCGCTACGTTTCATAGGTTTGCTCGTTGAGGACCTGGTCGGCCGCTCTGTCTCACAGGGTTGCTCGGTGGGGACCTGGTTGATTATTCCTCCTGGTAGAGTTGTTCGGCAGAGACTTCGTCGACATGTGCATCATTTTTAAAAAGGCCATGTGCCTATTCCGGGTACCCAGTTCCCAAGTACCCGACACATAACTACAAGCCATGAGCTTTACATGCATTTTCATGACTAAAACTAAGACTCTAAGTCTAAATGTTATAGTTTATATTTGACTTTAGTTTACCTGGTTTTAAATTATATATCTATCACATATGTAAATATAAACCATCGAATCTAATAAAGGGTACAATTGTCAAGGGCACAGGATTGCTAGTCGCGTGAGGAGCGGCTACGACGGGTCGCTGGGTGTTGGGTCACATAAGGGCATGTTTAGGAGAAAGGGGTTGGAAGAGATTGAAGATGCTAAAATCTCATTGTTATTAATAGCAATGGGATTTTAGCCCCTTCAATCCCTTCTAACCCCTTACTCTCAAAACAAGCCTTGAAGGGTGGCTCACGTGCTTGTTAAACTGTATGGAGAGGGGGTGGCTCCACCAGGTCGTGCGGGAAGGGACGACTCTGGAAGCTAGCCAGACCGTGCGATGCCATAGGAGCAGGCGCATGGATATTGGATAAGGCTATCTTCAGTGGATACAGTAAAATTAGGGACGTGAAACTGTAGACGACGACACTCTTTAATACTGTTTGCAGGGTAAAATTTAAAATAGAGGATATGATAGAGGATGAGATATGAGATCTACTAGAGAGAAAGATGAGAGTAGGAGGGTACAAGGCTAATGCGATGGGCAATGGATATTGGATAAGGAGAGAGAAGGCATGAATGCTAAAAAATAAATGAGAGGAAAAATGAAGAAAAGAAGAAGAAAAGGATAAATTGGGTTTTGCCTTTTTCATCAATTAAGAGATACTTCATAAATATATAACACCATTGATTTTTTAAAACAAGTGGTCAAAGTTTTCGAACAAAGTCAACGGTGTTATATATTTATGAATGGAGATAATATTATTATTTTTTCCATTAAAATTTGATTTAGCTTTATAAAAAATCTCTGCTCCTAAGCACGACTTTCGACATTCATTAGTCGGGTGTACATGGAACCTCCCGCACCTGCTTCGTGGAAAGGCAACATATCCAGTGCACATGGACTGCTGGTACACATAATGCACATATTAAATCAGATCCTTTGATCTAAAATCCAATGTCACACACACATCCCACATCTCTCTCGTGCCCTTTTCCTAAAATCCCCTTCCACCACCCTCACTTAGTGCATGTCACTTTTTAGAAAGCTCCCTAGCAGGCAGTTCGTCTCCCTAATCAGAGGTCTCTCATCTCCCTCATCTACCTCCTAGAAACGATCACCACGGATGACCTTCGTATGTTGTTAATTTTGTAATTCTAATGTATGGATTTTCTGCCTAGGGCGATTTAGAATCAACGCTCTCTTTGTTTTTTTTTGAAAGATCAGGAGGGGAGAACCCTACTGAGATTTTTTATTGAATATGAAAAGGGTACAACGTGACTTGGTTACAAGAGTTAGTCTGAAAGATCTAATTGAAAAGTTACAAGTATTGGTCTGATCGAAACAAATCTTATGACTACCACAAACCCAACCAACTTGGGATGGAGATGTCATATTTCCCACGCGCTCTATGAATAACCAACCGAAGCTCCTTACTGAATTCATGCGTACAATGATGTATAGAAGGGTCTTTATTTTCAAACAGCCATTCATTGTGGCTTTTCCAAATGCTCCATGTCATGAGAATAATGACCTCCATAGAAAAAGGAACATTAAGTTGTTGTTTGAGGTTTTCCGAGGCCTCCTCTGGATGAGCAATTCTTGGTGGGGTTATTCCAATTGAGTTCCAACAAGCTTTTGCAAAGTTGCATCTGAGAAATAGGTGATAAAGAGTCTCCTCTCTTTGCCATAAACAGTTCTCACATGAGTATGATTCTAGAATCATGTTTTTCCTTCTTAACATATTCCTGGTATTGAGTCTGTTTTTAAGCCAAAGCCAATAAAAAACTTTATGCTTAGGTTGGCATTTACTCTTCCATAGATGTTTGTAGATAGAGTGAACCTGTGTCTGCCCCATTAAATGTCTGTAAGCTTTTTGAGTTGAATAGCTGTCCGAACCCCATATGTATCTCCAACGGTCTTTTACATTACTGAGGACAATTTGCTCCCAGACTACCTGTAGCTCCAGATATTGTTCATAAGCTTGCTCAGAAATAGGCAATTGAAAAATACAAAAGAGGTGATCTTGTTCCTTAACCTCTGCGATAGACAGTTTTGTGCTTGTGGTGAAAGAGAATAATTATGGATATTGTTGTCTTGGAATAATCTGGTTCCACTGATCTTAACAGAAAAGAATCGATCTGCCATTACCAATGGTTGGGTGCGCCAGGCCCTTAAAGTTATGAAGAAGTTTAAGCATGCTCTTCCACCAGAAGGAACCAATGCTTCTATGCCCAGGTAGCCCACTGGGCGAATAATATTTATTCCAGATAATATTTACCCAAGGTAAATCATAACTATTAAAGAACTTATGTAGGAATTTTAGCAAAAGAGCGTCATTTTGAGTTTCAAGGTGAAGCACCCCAAGACCACCATTTACTTTTCTCTGAGTAACCGCAGACCAAGCAACCAGAGGCGGCTTCTTGGATCTTATGTCATTCCCTCTCCAAAGACAGTGCTTTCTGTAAATGTCTATATGCTTAATGATACTTTTTGGAATCTTGAGCGTACACATAAAGAAGGTTGGCAAAGCTGAAAATACTGAATTTACCAACTCCAAGCACCCAGTCCGAGATAAAAAGTTTGAGGAGCATGATAATCTCTTTTCAATTCTTTGGATAAGAGGCAGAAACTGCTGAATTCTGGGTTTCGCAAGGCCCAGAGGCAATCCAATATAAGTGAACGACATTGCACCGATTTGGTAATTGAGAGTTCTTGAGAGGATCTCCATCTTCTCAGGCTTAACATTTATTGGATACATATTGGATTTGTTATAGTTAACCTTTAGACCAGTGGAAGATGCAAAGGAATTTAGAATTGCCTTAAGAAAGAATAATTGCTTCGGGCAGGCCTCCAATATCAAAAGAGTATCATCGGCATATTGAACAATAAGAAAATCCTATTCACCAATATCAGGTAGAGGAAGCTTAAGCAGATTCAGATGTCTGGCCTTGTTAATAATGCTCTGAAGAAGATCAGCCGCCAAGACAAACAATAGTGGCGAAAGAGGATCTCCTTGTCTAACTCCTCTTTTGCAGTGAAAGGATTTACAAGGGACTCCATTGAGTAACACCGAAGAAGTGCCAGAGTGTAAAATATTCCGAACCCAGTTAATCCACTTAGATCCAAAACCTTTATGAGCCATGACCTATAGGATCAGTTCATGCTCTAAAGTGTCAAAAGCCTTCTCAAAATCCAGTTTTAGCACAATGATTTCTTTCTTTGAGGAATGGCATAAGTGAATGTATTCATAGGCCCAAGCCAAGCAATCCTGAATTGTTCTTCCTTTAATGAAACCATATTGGTTTCTGTGAACCAACCGAGTGATGAATGATTGTAATCGGTTTGCCAAAAGCTTCGTTAAAATTTTCATACTGTTGTTTAGTAACGAAATTGGCCTATAATCTCCCACCTTTTGCGGATTTTCCTTCTTCAGTATCAAAATAATGAAGGATCCATTAATACTTCTCAAGCAAACCTCTTCTTGATAAAACTTTTCACAGAGATCATAGAAGTCTTGGGCAATGATGTGCCAACACTTTTTAATAAAGTTGGTATTGAAACCATCAGGACCAGGGGATTTATCCGAAGGTAGAGATTTGATAATGTTGTCAATCTCCAGCTTAGTGAATGGGGAATCTAACTCTTGAAGATCTTCATTTCTGATTAAAAGTTCTGATAAATCAAAATCAATACCTAAGAAATCAGATGACCCCAGTCTGTTCTTGAAAGCTTCCCAGAGAAGATTTGATTTCTGCTCATGCTCAAAATGGATTAGCCCGTTCTCATCGGTCAAAGAAGCAATTGAATTTTTTCTGTGTTTTACTGTGGCATGTGCATGGAAAAAACAAGAACAAATATCTCTATCAGTGATTCACTTGATAGACGCTCGTTGCTTCCAATAAATTTTCTGAATATTTAGCAGCTCAGCCACTTTTTGTTGCATAATATCTCTAAAATTCCATTCCTCAATAGAAAGATCACGATGTTCTTCAATATTGTCTATAAATTCTATTAGCAGCTTGATATCTCTCACTGTTTTGTCAATTTTTGGTAATGATCTCTGCCAATCCTTCAGAACCTTTCAAACAATCTTAAACTTGGCTGTTAAGTTTTTGGCCTTGTCAGGTAGGCAAGGAAGCCCAAGCCACGTGGTTTGAAAGATATTCATGAATCCGTCAAATTCCAGCCAAAAGTTTTCAAACCTAAAAATCTTAGGTTTAGGGATCTTGGACTTAAAAGAAATCAAGCAAGGCACATGGTCAGAGATGTCACGTGGCATCATTTTGGCACATGTATCCGGATAAGCGATCGACCATTCTTGCGAAATGAAAAACCAATCAAGTCTCTGGAGAAGGGGTTCCTGCTGTTTATTCGACCAGGTATACGCTAAGCCATGGAGGGGAATTTCAACCAAATCTAAATTACTTATTGCTTCATTGAACTTCAGCATTAAATTAATATCACCCCCCGCTTTATTTTTGTCTTCTGGCCGACGGATTAAATTGAAATCCCCAATAAGAAGCCAAAGCTTATCTGATGGCATAGAAATATTATGAAGCCAGCTGAGAAAATCTAATTTCCCTTGTGGAGTACAAGGAGCATAAATGTTTGTAGTAATCCAAGAGCATGCTGATAAATTTGATATAAATTCCACTGATTGAGCATAATCATTTTGAAAGATGACATTTCCTGTTAGTTTTGAACTTTTCCAGATGATAATTAAACCTCCCAAGTTCCCCACTGAGGGAACAAAAGCAAACGAGTCAAACTGATTAGGACAGAAGTTTTTTAGGAAAATTGAATCAATAAGTTCCTTTTTTGTTTCTTGCAAGCAAATAACATCACATCCAGATTCCTGAATTGCACATCGAATGCCATTCCATTTAACGTTGGAATTAATTCCTCAAACATTGTGACTCAGAATAGACCACTCCGAATAATTAACAGCATTTAAATTACTCATTGAGTAAACTTGAGGGTTGTGCGCCAAAAAGAGACCCAAACCCATGAACTGGGTGGGTAAAATAAGTGTCATACGTCAAGCAAAAGAGTATCATAGAAATGAAACATGCACACCCAGGTGCCAACCAAGGAGCAACGAGTCCTGGAATTAACCAACCTAAAAACTTGCACCCCCAGAATCCAGACAACACGCCTTCAACGTATTGTTTATCTTCTTCATTTGAATCTTCATTCTTCTCATTGTCCTTATCCTTTCTGCTCGTCCTCTTCTGACCGACAGATCCTGCTGAAGATTTCTTCTTCTTCATATTGTTATCAGATAAGTCATCTCCTGACATGTTACAGAACCTGGTCCCCAGATTCCGAATCACCTTGGAAGACAGAGATGGGGGGCCATCAAAGTTATGATGGCACATCAGACAGTTCCTTTTCGGGCAAGCACCGTGTCTGAACCCAGCTCGTGAGTCCTTCAGGCGCTTACTCCTTCTGAGCTCTGACTCCACAATGATAGGTGCCGGGGCATCACAGCTATTCTTTTCCTGGGAATTTTCTGAGAGAACTTCTAGGAATTTATCTTTCGGGCACTCCTTAGGAATGGCAAAAGATAAGGACTCAAGTTCCGGTTCCAGCAAAATTGGAGGAATTTCTGATGACAAGAAGGACTTTGACCAACTAAAGGCTTCTTGTTGCAACAAATTTGAGAGGAAGAAGGGTGCCCATTTTTTTAGAATCTCCACTGATATGTCTGGGGTCCCTGCAGGAGCAAAATATTTGGCCCAAATCCTATATATCTAAGCAGACCTTTGCCTTTCCATGTGCATCTGGAATACAGGATCAGGTTGCCACTCCTGAGTGAGCATGAAGTTCATTTCCAAATTCTGAAAGAATTGATTATTGTTTGGTCCCCCATCTTGGGCCTGTGGTGGCTGGCCAGCATTAGCAGGGGGAGGATCCATCTGAATAACTGGGCCATCAACCTCTTGTGGCCCAAAGAAAGGGGCAACATTAAAAGCAAGCCCATCCCCAGGCATCACAGGTCCATCTTCTAAAATGTGACCATTCTGGAGGGGTGCAACCTGAATGGGACAAAAGGAACTGTCCGACGACAAGCCCGAGTGCTGGTTGCTGAGTTGATGTTCATCCGGATGAATGGGCTGCACATCTGGTTGAATGGGCTGCGAGATCTGCTGATTAGGTTGAATATTTTCTATCCATTGATCCCAGTCCCCCTAGGCATTGTCTTCCTGCTGGGCCAGCAAATCTCCACCCAAAGGCTCCGGCAGGAAATTGAGGTCAAGTCTAGCCGGAGGCATAGGTTGACCCAGACCAAAGAAAGCCAAAGGGAGTTGCTGACCATCTTCCGGAGCATGCGGAATTGGGTCCTCGTCTTGAGCCTGCCCTCCAAGCATGTTTTGTTGGATAATTTCACACTGGACTGTCCATGAATCTCCAATGAAACCATCTGCCTCCGAAAACACGATGAACTGGGGAACTTCTTCTGGGGACGTGACACGGACACGAAGCAATGTCCTGGTCACATTATGTCGATCCTCCTCCCAAAGAATCAACCTACCAAACGAACCAATAGCTGCTTGCAAGTATTCTGAGGAACCGTAATCCAAAGGAAAACCCAGAAGCATAAGCCAACATTCACGGTTGAAAAAAAGAGCCTGATGATTCCAGGCGTCATTGTGACGAAGAGCAGTGAAAGTAGCATCCAAATATTGTTGAGGGACAAGCAAAACCAGATTATCCCGCTCCAAAACACTGTAAAACTGCACCAACACCTGCCCCAAGTGAGAGCGCTGGATATCTCTCACCCCAACCCTTCGATGCTCCACTAAATATTCCCTAATCACATCACTGACCGCAGGGAATAAGACCTCATGCGCAGGTAAAGGATGGATATTGATAATCGCACAATCCTCATGCGTTGGCGGGAGTCTCCGGGAGACTGACCTAGCCATGATTTCTCGGTGTTGGACTGCCATGGCGCTGAAGCCTGGCGGGAGGAAAGGCTCCGGGTCGACACGCCGGTACGCCATTGCAAGATTTTCCGAAGATCGCCGGCGAACAAGAGGCAAAGGAGCAATATGGGGTTTTGGTGAAGTGACCCCCAGCGAGAGCTCCAAGGATGGTATAGACGTCTGTTCGTATTGTTTTAATAAAACTGCCCTGGCGAACTTCTCGAAGCAACCAAACTTGGGAGGGGACCCACCTGTCAGAGACCCTGGGGCAGGGCAGAACCAGGAACTGCAATCCAGGAATTTTGATGTCCCTTCCAAAATGCGTCCGCTCTCAAAGGAAGGGAACGAAGAAAGGGGAAATCCGAATTCCGATTTTTTTAAATTGCAGAATAATTCCAAATGTCCCTAAACTTTACAAAAATGGCATTGGAACGCCGAGGAACCCGCACTAGACGAGCCAGCCTTCGCAGAGATGATAGAGGCCGAAAGCCCAGGCCCAGACGTGGAAGGCCCATTCCGCAAAATGGGCCGCCATTGAAGCTTACGGGTCCTAGCTGGACCAGAATTTGAATTTGAAAAATGGCGAACATTGCACCCATGACGACCACGTTTAATCAAGCCTCCATAATGAATAGAATTACTCACCGAGGGAGAAATCCTACGAGAGGAGATGTTCATCGGAATGCCTGAGTTCTTTGCTAAGAATGAATTCTGAAAGCCCCGAAATCTTGGGGGAGTTCCCAATCTCTTGAAAACAGAGAGCCTTGACGCATCAAAATTTCTAGAGGAGTGAGGAAGTGTCTTATTGCGATGAATTGGGATAGCATTTGCACCAGACAACGCGAAAGCTTAACAATATTGGCAAAATAAATTTTCTTCTTGCCCTTAACAAACCACCAATTGGCATTTTCCTCCTGAAGAAATAGCCTGTATTCATAGGTCCAATTTGGGCCACCATAATTCCAAAGATGGAAGTAAGCCCTGAATTCCAAGCGATCAATGCATTTAGAATTATAGATATGAAAACCAACAGCCCTGGAGGAAACCGAGAAACGAAACACCCGATCAGCAAGCTGAGAAACGTTGAAACCCATTGCAAAACTGCCTAGAGCAGCTTGAAGAAGATGGTCCACTGCAACCGAGTCAAGCTTGAAGATGCGGCGACCAAAAGAAATGACCAGCCAAAAAGTCGACGGAATATCCGTACTTCCAGGACACACTGGAGAAGCTAATCGACACCTGATATCATCTTCAAAGATTAATCCTGGATGAAAATCCAATTTTGACCAGTTCATCCTAAAGGAGAGAAGAAGACCAAGAAGGAGAGGAGATAGGAGCATAATAGAACCACGAAGCAATACAAACCCGAGAGCCAACTGAAGATGAAGAGAATGCCGCTAACAATCGAGAACCAACCGCTAGAACCCTCCTCTGAGCAGGCATGCGGCCGACTCCCACGACGGCGCCACCATCATGTGAGAATCCATCGGTGTCCTCGCCATTTGGCATGAAAAATCATGCGCACGGAATGCGTGACGACGACCCCTCGGTGAAGTGGACGATGGGCGCTTGCGCCGCCGATGGCACACGTCGCGCGGCCGCCGCCGGGGCGGAAGAAGGCATGGCGCCGCTGCTACTTAACTTCTATTCCTCGCTCCTCGCTGGTTCCTCTAGTGGATGTCGTCTCCTTAGGAGGCTTCTGTAGCCACCAGATCCAAGAAGCTGGAATCTTGGTATCCTCTCACGGTCTCTTTGTTGGATGACATGTATCTTACCATGTCGTCATATACAAGACTGTGGTACATAGGTATGGTGATCGAAAATGGTGCAATGAAAGATTTAATAAATCTGTTGAATATTATTTTTTGTTTTTGAGCTGCAGTTTCAAATCATTGGTCGAAAAGTTAGAGCATATTCAGTTTTTTATTGATATCTCATATTTTATTTGAGAGGCATAGAAAGATGGAGAGAGAACAATAAGGGATATATGTACTAGATGTTGTCAGTTTCTTTGCTCATTCTGTTGGTGCATGAAAACACCACTATATATTCACCTACACAATACATTCATATTCTATTGACCGGATGAAGCAAAAAAAAACTGGCACGGCTGAACCCTACATACTCCCAGCCGTTCTGATCAAGCAGATAAACAGTCCGTCGCGCAGCTTTCTAAAAAACGACATGGCAGGAAGTGGGAGAGGCAGAAGGGCATTTTAGCAAAAAGGCAGGAGAGAGAGAGAGGTGAGATAATTGTGAGACACTTGATCTTAGATGAAAGGGCAGGATTTAATATGTTCATGATTGAGAGCACCTAGAGGGGGGTTGAATAGGTGATCCTGTAAAATTCAACAACTAATAGCCACAAAACTTGGTTAAGTGTTAGAATGATAAAACCAAGTGGCTATAGAGCGAGCTCTAGCGAATCACAATAATCACACAGAAGAGCAATCACAAGAGACACGCGAGTTATCCCGTGATTCGGTCAAGTACAAAACTTGCCTACTTCCACGTTGTGGCATCCCAATGGACGAGGGTTGCACTCAACCCCTTTCAAATGATCCAATGATCAACTTGAATACCACGGTGTTCTTCTTTCTTATACTTTCTCCTGTTTGCGAGGAATCTCCACAACTTGGAGCCTCTCGCCCTTACAATTGATGATCACAAAGAAGCACAGAAGTAAGGGAGGGGAGAGCAACGCACACAAGACTCAAAACGAGAGCACAATCACGCACACAAGTCACAACTTGAGCTCTAAGTTCAACACATGGAGTTCTCAACTCAAGAGAAGCTCAAATTGCTAGCACAGAGAATCAAATGCGTGGGAGTGGAGTCTGGATGCTTAGGAATGATCAAAGAATGCTTGGGTAACTCCTCCATGCGCCTAGGGGTCCCTTTTATAGCCCCAAGGCAGCTAGGAGCCGTTGGAGGCAACTTTGGAAGGCTAATCTTGCCTTCTGTCGGGTGGCGCACCGGACAGTCGGGTGCGCCACCAGACAACCCCTATTCATGTCCAGTGCGCGATTCCCTTCCTAATCTGGCGCAACCGACCGTTGCAGATTTGTGGCAGTTGGCGCACCGGACATTGTCCGGTGCACATCGGACAGTCCGGTGCCCCCTGCCGACCGTTGGAGCGGGCCACGCGTCGCATACGGATTTGGCGGCCGACCGTTGCGCTGGCGGCCGTTGGCTCACCGGACAATCCGGTGAATTATAGCCGTATGCCGCCGAAGTTTTCCCGAGAGTGGCCAGTTCGCCGGAGCTGGCCTGGCGCACCGGACACTGTCCAGTGCACCACCAGACAGTCTGGTGTGCCAAGCCGAGCTGAGTCTTGGCTGCACACAGGCACTCTTTTCCAATCCTTTCTTTTCCTGTTTCTAGCACTTAGATAACTTCATTAGTACACAATAATAAATGTACTAAGTCTAGAAATATATGTTCTTGTTGATTTGCACTTCATTCTTTATTTGGCATGTAATAACTCACTCAATATGTGTTGGACACTTAATCACCAAAATATACTAGAAATGGCCCAAGGGCACATTTCCCTTTCAATGATGTGCACCAGCAGTCCATGTGCACTGGATATGTTGCCTCGTGGAAATCGCCTTACCCGAGCGCGCGGTTCGCGTCATCTAGGAGCTCTCGAACTCTGTGTCTCAAATTGCCCGATCCGAACACGCCCGAGCTCCATCTCTCACGGTGAGCTCCGTGTCCTCTCGCGTCGAGCTCTGCATCAAGGAATCCTACTCGCCTCTCTAACACGCCTTCAGTATTAATATATAGTATCGCTTGAAAGTGAACCGGATGTATGAAACATAACTACAGTTTCCATAGTATTGTTTAAAGGTGAGTGTCTCTGTTGTAAAGGTTTAGCACGTGTTTGAACAATTATAAAACTGTAGCAATGCACTAACACCTAACTATGTTGTATAATTTATAAGTCTCTACTATATAAAACACTAGGTTTCAATCATCGTGTGTTGCACTTTCCACTTTCAGTCGTCGTGTGTTGCACTTTCCACTAAAAGTAAAAGTGGTGGTGACAAGAGTGAGGGGACAGGGGGAGAGAGTGCGGCAGGGTCACGGGAGAGTGGAAGGGATGAATGATGATCCAAATAATATTGTTTGTTGGATTTGAGTGAGTAAGAAATAGGGGTCTATCTGAATCGTTGAGTTTGATTGTGTGTTAAGTCTGTGTGACAAATTGCACACATATAAGAATACGGGTACTCAAACTCTTTGGACAAATCTAATACTTTAAAATAACTATGTACGGAATTTGATGTTAATCTTTTCTTATGTTATCAAGCACATTATTAAATATAAGAATAAAACTATGCATAGATTGTTTTATACATTACTTGCTCTCTACAACAAAAAGATGAAAAAGTATATCTATCCTTATCCGAATGGTACTCAAATTTATATCTATCATTTGAGAAGATATACAATAAATTTAAGGTTTATCTTTTATAAATCTTTACAAGCTTAATGCTAAAAACAAGAATAACTACTTACATAGCAGATTATATATCATATTTATTCATCACCAAAGAAAAAAAAAACCAAAAAAGTGGTATCCGAATAGGTACTCATTTTCATCCCTACAATTTGTTTGATAAATTTAGTTGAGGTTGTGGTCTTGTGGGATGATTTTGTAAAGTTTAAGCTGGTGGATTATATAGTGATATAGATAAGGTATAATTAATTGTGCACAAGTGAGAATTGAACCTTGATTGTTGGCTCTACATTCACATATACTTAAACAATAGAATATATATATATTATTAAAATAAAATCTACTTAGGTCTTGTTCGGTTAATCTCGTTACATATAGATTGGATGAGATTGAAAAAAATTAAGAAAAAGTTTGACTTGTTTGGAATTTAAACACACCCAATCTCACTTTATCTATATGGATTGAGAGCTAACCGAACACGTCCTTGTATGATACATAGAAGCGGTAGCAATACATATGCATCTGAGTAGTTTTATATTTTTTAAAACATTTTATTATTAAAGTTGAGCTGTAGCAAATAGATATAAAATAGATAGAGCTCGCCATCTTGTTGCCCTGGAAATAACACGAAAAATCTTTTCGTTGTTTCCTTATTTCGCCGACGGGACTTATATATCATATACAGAAAGATTCAAACATGAGAGACCCAACAAAACATTGGACACGCCTACTTCCCCAGCAGGAAAGCAAGAAGTTGCAGATAAATTCGAGATGTTAGCTCAAAGAAAGAACCAGAACTCTGGTCCTGCTGCTGTCTTTGTGGCCGCCACTACCTTACCCTGTCCAAGAGGCCGACCTCCTGAGCACCGGCTTGGTCGGCTTCTCCTCCTCCAGGGAGATCATGCCGAGGTGGGACGGATCCTCCAGCATCATCTTGGCCACTAGGTACCCCGCGATGGACCACGTCTGGAGCTTTCTCGCCTGCTTGCCGATGTAGCGACCCAGCTTGCCGTCGTAGTACTCTGGCCAGCCGTCCCTCGCGAGCCTCGCCTCGGCTAGGTCGATCGCGCGCCGAGCGATCTTCAGCCTCCCGGTCTTGATGCATGCCGCGGTGAGCAGCCACAGCAGCACTGCAGGAAAGGTGAGTGAGAGGTGCATTCAGATGTGAGCTCAACTGCTGAACTTGTTTGCGGCAGTTGTTTCTGAAAACCATGGGGCAGAACGCTGCAGTTTGATCGATCTACTGACCTGGCCAAGATCCCCCGTTGTGGTAGCTCCATCTTGTGTTCTTGGGGTCGCAGCCCGTGACTATCTGCCACTCGTGCCCCTCGATGGCCGGGTAGCATATCTTGACGGGCATCTCGCCGACGAGGTCCTCCCAGCGCTCCTCGATGAGGTCCATGATGGCGGCGGCCTGGTCGGGCGTGGCGAGCGAGGCGAGGATGGCGACGCAGTTGCCGAGCGCGAACCAGCGGAAGTCCATCCGGGCGGGGCTGACGTTGCCGACGAAGTAGCCGCCGCGGGTGGGCATGAAGTCGAAGAGCCAGTCCGGGATGGACTCCGGGTTCACGTTGAACTTGTTGACGGCCGTGTGCGAGTACTCCTCCGTCTTGAACCTGTAGATGTCGTTGAGCTGCTGGAAGTCCAGCCAGAAGTAGCTCCGCATATGGTAGCTCAGCGCCGTCAGCCGCGTCACGATCCGCTCCATGATCTCCTTCCCCTCCGCGTCCGGCTTCAGCATGAGGAGCGCGCACCGCAGCGCCATGAAGAACAGGGCCTGGATCTCGATCGGGTACCCATACACACCCTGCATGCGATTCACAAGCAGTCGATCGATCGGTTTATTTTAACTGAAGGATTTCTTGACTCTCCGACATCCGGGCACTCGGCTGCTTGCTTGGTTGCTTACCATCCTGCGATCGATCATGCAGCAGCCGTCGGCGCAGAGCAGGGTGGGGAAGGTGTCGAAGCCCTCGGCGAGGCACTGGTTCATGATGAGCCGGATGCCCTTCTGGCACATGGGCGTCTCGGCGAGCGTCATGTCGCCGGTGGACTTGGTGTAGGCCCTCAGGATGATGATCCACCAGAACCCGGAATCCACCGGCGCCACGCGGCCGATGGCGCTCTCCCCGAAGTCGGCCACCAGCTTGTCGACGCCGCGCTTCGGGTCCTTGAGCACCTTGAAGCTCGCCGGCATGGCGCCCTCGCCGAGCTTGAAGCGGTCGATCCGCTTCTCCCACCCCTGCAGCAGCAGCGTCTTCAGCAGGAAGTTCCGCACGATCTCCGGCTCCCCGTTCATCAGGAACGCCAACGCGCTCGGGACGAAGTCCCTAACGAACACCTGCACGAGCGCGCGCACAATTGAATTGAACAGGTCACGGGGCAATCAAACAAATGAATATTACGCTTGACGAGGCACACTATTTAGGATAGTGTTTTGTTAAACCTTAAAAACTACAAACATAAAAAAAAGATTATTTAGCTTGTTTGGAAACTTATAACTTATGTATGTACATTTGTATTCAAATGCACCTACATAATCTCATAAATTTGATGAATTTTAACAAATATGTATTCTACAAGAAACTATACCAATCAACCACAAGTATTTTTTTTATGAGAGAGAACATGTGGTGTACACCATACTACTCTTGGACTAACCACTTGCCCGTTCTTCCAAGTAACCATATAGTCTGAAATGTCTATCTTGATCACCATAATCCCCTTACTTTCCAAAAAAGATCGAATCTCGATCAGGGTAGTAACAGAGTCCGACAACCCAAGAAGCAACTACGACGCAGACACAGAGCAAGAAAGTGTGTCCGAGCAAGGCAGCAGCATGCCGTTGTCGTGTTATATCATGCTACCTGGTCGTAGTTGAGCACTTCGCCGGAGGAGTGGTCGACGGCGGCGATGGTGCCGAGCGGCTGGCCGCGGAAGGACACCATGGAGCGGCGCAGCGCGTCCCAGGCCTCGCCGATGAGCGGGTGGGGCTCGAACGAGAGCCGCGTGGACGAGGCCGGCGTGCCGCAGTAGGACCGCAGCCCGCCGCCGGGGGAGTACATGCTCTCGTAGCTCTCCATCCCCCCGCCGCCGTAGCCCCAGCCACCGCGGCTGGCCGTGCCCGCGCCGGCGAGCGATATCTCGCCGAGGGAGCGGTCGTCGAACGACCGCTGCCTGTCCACGTTGATCCGCGGCTTGTGGTTCAGCAGGCGCGTCAGGTCGAAGTCGTCTGGGTCCGCCAGCGACGCCTGCGACGACGCCTTTCGCATCGGCGCCGCCTCCATCTCGAACTCCGCCACCGTCCCCGTCTTCGCGCACAGGTACGTACCGTCCCCCGCCGGGCCCCGCGCGACGCTCCAGGAGAGAGAAGCGAACGGTTGGTTGCTGCCACGTACCGAGACGGCGGTGATGTCTCACGAGGAAGGTAAGAGAAAGGAGGGAGGAGAGGGAGTCTGAGGTCGTATAGCTGCAGAGTCAGGCTCTCTCTGCTCGGGCGCGGGAAAGGAAGTTGCGGTTGGGCGGGTACATAAAGCGCGCGTGCCCAGGGATGACGTGTGAGGACGGGCAATGCGCGGGCCCACGTTGCAGGGGCTGTTGATGGTCAGCGTCAGATTTTGTGGGGCCGGCTGAGGTGCGCGGGTAGAGAACTAGAGATGACTAGAGGTGGTCATTCCGTCTATTCGGTTGATTTGGTTTGGTATGTTTGGATTTTTTTGAAATTCCGGCTCTAAAAATAAAGACTATTTTTAAAAACAATATTAAATGATAGAGAGACTAGTGTCTTTTATTAAAATATGCAATGAATAATTGAATAAAAGTATAATTATAACAAAAGGTGAGTATAAATAAAACATATAGACATACATACTACCACTAAGATGACACAAAAAAATTTAGCTAATAAGTTCACAAACCATATAATAATATCATCACATATCACACACTAAGGACTGATTTGGTGGACATGAAATTAGAGGGATCCATGTGGGAGTAATCCCTTCCAATTCAAATTTGAATAGTGTCGGCGTTTCGGACCCGCGAGGACCCTCAACCGACCAGTGAATTTGTCGCTGCGTGTCCCTGCCCAGATGGGTTGATGCAAGATGGAACACAAGAGGGGAATGAGGCTTATGTTATCTTGCACCGGGGTGCTCGTAGTAGGGGTTACAAGCGTCGCGAGAACGCGCGCGCGAGGGAGAGAGAGAGAGAGAGAGAGAGAGAGAGAGAGAGAGAGAGAGAGAGAGGGAGAGTTCGGCCTTGGGGTGAGCTGTCTGAGTTAGCCTCCACTGTGTCTCTCCTACTCTGCCTGCCTCTGCTTGTCTGCGTCGTGCGTCCCTCTGTCCGCCCTCCCTCAGGAAGGCCCTGGGCATCCCCTTTTATAGATATAAGGAGATGGCCCAGCTGTACAATAGGGGTGTAGCTATGTGCTAACGTGGCTGGCGGAGAAGTGTCTTGAGCCCTGTTACATACACTAACGTGGCCGTCGGAGAAGTGCCTTGAGCCCTGTAGAAGCATAGCTGGCGGTGCGGCATGGATCCTGCTGACGTTTCCTTGCTTCCGTAGGGGGTTGAGAGCAACCGACGTCATGGGCGCACACGGGGAATCATCATTACCTGTTACCGGAGTAATCTAGACGGGATACCGGTCTTGTTCCTTCATAGCCTGAGGCAACTAGCTAGGGGTAGGGTAATGATGTATCCCCTGTAGCGTAGTCGGTCTGAGGTCGAGGTCGGGCGAGGCGGAGACTTCTCCTGAGGCCGAGGCTGAGGTCGGGCGAGGATGTGACTCCTCCCGAGGCCAAGGCTGAGGCCGAGGCCTGGGTCGGGCGAGGCGAAGACCTTCTCCCGAGGCCGAGGCTGAGGCCGAGGCCTGGGGTCGGGCGAGGCGGAGCTCCCTGTTGTGCCCGAGGCTGAACTCGGGGGAGGTCGTGACTTGCTGTTGTCAGTTTTCCCCTGGTGGTTGGCATAGTGGTCGGAACGGGGTGAATAGCGTTGTTTCCTTGTCAGAACGGTCAGTAAAGGGGCGAAGTGACTGCGGTCACTTCGACCTTGCCGACTGAGGCGCGCATGTTAGGATAAGGTGTCAGGCGATCCCCGCATTAAATGCGCCTGCGATACGGTCGGTTGGTAAGGCGATTTGGGCGGGGTCGCTGCACGACAAAGTTTGCCCGAGCTGGGCTTCGGGCGAGCCGAGGGTGCGCCCACTGCCTAAGGAGGCCCTCGGGCGAGGCGTGAATCCGTCCGGGACTACTGTCCTTGCCCGAGGCTGGGCTCGGATGAGGTCGCGTTCTTTGGTAGACGAGGCCTTGACTTGAATCGCGCTTTATCAGTCGTTTATGGTTTGTTCTGAAGATGTTTTCCAGCCGTGTTTAGGAGCATTGGGGGTACCCCTAATTACGGTACCCGACAGTAGCCCCCGAGCCTTCAAGGGAGTGTAGGTACTCGCTTGGAGGTTCTGCCAGATTTTTTGCAAGGGGACTAGCCCTTTTCGGTTATATTTTGTTCCGATGGGTGCGCGCACCCGTCGGGTGTAGCCCCCGAGGCCTCAGAGGAGTGGTTTGACTCCTCTAAGGTCTTAATCCTTTTTGTGATGCCTCGGTCAGCCTTGTTGTTCCCTCATGCGGCCTGGCCGCAGCCCAGGTGCACGGTCAGGCTCCGAGTTTTTAAGCTGGTTTGTTGACGTGGTCAACAGTTTGGCCGTAGCCTGGCGCGAGAGCAGCCCCCGAGCCTCTGCACGGAGCGAGAGGACGATCAAGGATCGTCTCGACTTTTATTGTACGCCCCTTCGTCGCCTCTCCGCAAGGAGGAAGGGGGGAAGCACCATGTTACCCTCGGAGGGCACCGAACATGGTGTTTCCAGTGAGTTGCTAGCGGGTGATCCGAATGGACGCCCGAGCCCCGTTCGATAAGGGTCGGCTAGTGGCCCAGAGGCGCGCTCCAAAAGTACCTGCAGGTGATTTGCTGGACCCGGACCCATTCGATAGGGTCCAAGGGCTCGGTGTCTCCCTCCGGTGGGATTCCATTACAAATTGTTCCCGCTGGTCCCAGAAATGTCCTAGGGTACCTCGGGAGCGTAGCCCGAGCCTCGGCCATGTAACAGACGTACCCAGGGTCATCCCTAACTATGCGTGTTCTAGGGCGGCTGTCGAACCCTTCCGAGGGGCCAGCCTTCGAACCACTGATCAGTAAAGGGCTCGGAGCCCGAGTGCTCTAGGGCGGTTGCCGAACCCTGGAGGGCGCAACCTTCGAACCCCTGATCAGTAGGAGGGCTCGGGGCCCGTTTCCTTCGCTGGGAAGGATCCTTTTCGAAATATACCCTTTCCCGGTCCCTGTGGCAAGAGAGAGAGAGAGAGGAAAAGGAAAAGGATATAAATTTAAATAATGCGGCGCACCTTTTTGACGCGGTCATCATGACGAAGGCGAAACGGCGCCCGCTTCGCCTGCCAGAGGTGTCGCTTGCCCTGCCAAGGAGTTAATGCGATGGGACGGGCGATTTTGCGAGGCATCTGTTGCGCGTGCGCAAGTCGTTCGAGGAACAGAAAGACCGTTTTCACCTTCGAGTTTGAATTTTGCGACGGGTTCAGGCGAAGTTTTGGGTGGATCTCGCCCGGGCCTTTATATACCCGGAAGAGGGGCCGGCGGTGGTTCTTTACCCTGCCATTTGTGCTTGCCTTCTACTTTGGTTTCCGCAACCTAAGAGAATAGCCAGAGAAGAGAAAACCGCGCACCTCATCCCCTCCGCCTCCACCACCTCCGTTCGGCGATGGCTGACAAGGTATCCGTCGTTCCGTCGCGCGACCCGTGGCCTTTCTCCACCATTGCTATGGAGGATCTGGAGGCCCTTGTTACCGATGGTTTGCTCCGTCCTCTCTCCGGCGGGCCGCAGCCGGAGTGGATGGCCCCCAGGAGCGAGGCCGACCCGACTCCGCCGCCGGGGTACGTGGTCAGTTTCATCCCTTTCCATGTGCGGGGGTTTGGAGTGCCAGCGAGCCGCTTCATGCGAGCGCTCCTGCACTACTACGGGGTGGAGCTGCATAACTTCAACCCCAACTCTATTGCGCAAGCGGCCATCTTCGTGGCGGTTTGCGAGGGTTTTTTGGGGATTGACCCTCACTGGGACCTGTGGACCCATCTCTTCTCCGCGGAGTTCTTCGCCGCGTCGACGGACGCGAAGAAGGTCCGTATGGCGGTGCGGGCCGGTGGCTGCACCCTCTAGCTAAGGCTGGGGCGCGTGCAGCAGTACATCCCTGCCTCCCTTGTGTCTTCGAACAAGGGGTGGCAGAACCAGTGGTTTTATCTCTGGAATGACGACGGGAGGCTTCCGCCGTTTTCTCAACGAGTGGTGACCGCCGCCGGCAATAACTGGCGCTGGGGGGCCACGCGCGAGAACCAGGAGAAGCTCCAGCCTATTCTGCATGCCTTGCAGAAGTTACGAGATGAGGACCTTACCGCTGCGGGGGTCGTTGCCGCCATCCATCGCCGGAGGGTGCTCCCTCTGGCAGAGCGGCGGTTGCGGCTCTCGGAGATGAAGCCGGGGGTCGATTTAGAGGGCTCGCAGATGTCCTCGACCCCCCTCTCCGCCGACGACCTCCTCAAGCGGGTAGCGGGTGCGGTAGGGAGGCAGGATGCTGGCGCCCTTAGCCAACCCATGATGCGTCCCGACCGTGGGTACGTGTCCCTGGTAAGTGTCCGATCCTCCTTCTGTTTTGTGTCGAGTTTTCCACGCCTTTGACTCTTACTGTTGGGATTTTTGTTCGTCCTCAGGGGTTGAGGAGCTTTAAAGTCGCCCGGCCACCGGTCCCAGAGGACGCGGCGGACCGAGCCGTGCGTAGGCTCGTCGCAGAGAAGGAAAAGGAGAAAAAGGACGCGGAAAAGGCTCGAGCTCGCGAGAGGATGCGAGCTCGGGAAGCCTTCGAGAAGCGTCATCGGAGGCAGGCGAGGGATGGGCTCCCGTTGGAGTCGTTGCCGGAGACGCCTGACGACGATGATGAGGATGATGATGATGATGAGGATGATGACATGGCGGCCCGACTTGGCCTCAGCCTAGACCCGAGGCTGGGCCAGGGGTCGCCGAGCCAGCCTCCAAGTGGGCTGGCACCATCAGTGCTTGGGGCCGGGACACCAAGGTCCCGGTCTGAGGAGCGGAGGCAGGCCGAGGGGGTACTTGACCCCTTGGCCGAGATGATTGGGGTGACTCCGGGGGGCCAGGCCAAACCGCATGCCCCCCAAGAGCAGGTGCCCGCGCCGGCCGTACAGGAGGCCGGTCCCTTGGCCGTCGTGGCGACGCCTAGGCAGGCCCCTCCCTCGACGCCTCGGGCGTCCGAGGCGAAAACGGTGCCAAAGCCGGCAGCGGAGCAACCCTCGGCAGCGCCTGCGGGGACTGGGGCCCGAGGGGCCTATCCGCTGGCACGATTGGCCTTGCCCCGGAGCGGGTAAGTATCTGAGGATACCTTTGTTTTGGTTTTTTCACCGTGTGTCTTGAACTTGCTCTCTCTCTTTTTCAGCAAGCGGAGACAGGGCCCGGCCGGTCTGGCCCCCACGAAGGCCCTTAAGACGGGGCTGGCCTCTGCAGCCGGTGCTGCGACGCGCCATGCCGGCTGGTTGGCCTCCGCACAAGGCACCCTCCAGCGGGGGCCCAGGCGGCACGGGTTGCCATGGGGCAAGCCTCCCAGGCTGACCCCCCTATTGGAGCGGCCATCGTGCCGGGGGTGGTTGCTGACGCGGCCGCGGCCCCGAGCCCGCCTGACATGCTGCCGGCGCCGGCATCGACTCCTGCCGGAGCCGTCGCTGATTCGCCTGCGGAGCCGCCCGTCGCTGATGACGTCGGGATGGTTGAGGCGCCGCCGCCTGTGGTCATCCTCGACCTTCCCGTTCTTGGCCATGAGGAGAGGGCGGTCGTCGTTGCCGAGGTTGGTGATTGGAGGCCTGCCACCTTAGCCGAGGAGAGGCCCAGTACGTCGACGGCGGTGGTACCCGATGCATCGACTGCAGGGGGACCCGACGCCTCGGTGGAGGGGCGCACAGAACCGTGGCCTGTCCTGGGGAGCAGCGGCCTTACCTCTGCGCAGCTCAATCCCAATGAGTGGTGTGGGCAGCCGCTCCGGTTCTGGATCCGCGGCACCTCGGAGCCCCTCCTCTCCCTCAACGATGAGTTGGAAGAGAAGTCTCGGGATAGTTTCCGTGAGTATACCGAGGCGGCGATGAGGTCACTTCGGTCGACCATGGAAATCCTTTCCAGGGACGTTCCCAGGGTTTTCCAGGTAAGGATTTAGACATACACCTTGCGTGACCAGGGCATTCTTTGTGACATCTTGTTTTGCTTCCTCAGGAACTTGCGGACGTGAGCACCGCCAAGTCGCTGTTCATCCGCCGTGAGAGCGACGTCTGGGATTCGCTGCGGTCCCAGAGGGCCGCGTTTACCAAGGCCAATGAGCGCCTCGCCCAACAGAGCGTCGAGGTGGCGGACCTTCGGCTGCTCTGTGATGAGCTGAAGTCGGAGGCAGTGGCGGCGCGGACAGAGGCGGCGTTGGCACGGACGGAGGCTTCGTCGGCCTGGGAGCAATTGGCTTCCCAAGCCGAGGAGATGCAGCAGCGGCAGCTGGAGCTTGGCTAGGTCATCGGCGAGCGGGACCAACCTCGGAGCCAAGCTGCCGAGGCCGTGAGCCGTGCTGAGGCCCTTAGGGGTCAGCTGGCTGAGGCTACGGAGCGGCTAGCCGAGGCGTCTGCTCGGGCCGGGACCCTTGTGGAGGACCTAGCCATGGCCGTCGGGTCTGCTCAGTCTGCCCAAGCCGTGGCCTCGCAGCAGCGTGCCCGGGCCGAAGATACGTTTTGCCCGCTTTGTGACTTTGTTTTTGTCTCCATTCTTCACCTCGTGTTTGAAGAACATTGTCTGTCTGTCTGCAGGGTTCGAGACGGCTCTTAACGAGTCCATCAAGAACTGCAAGGCGCTTGCCCAGGCGGCTGAGCAGAAGGAGGCTGACCGCGTGGCCATGTCCGAGGCTATCTCGGCTTTCTGTCGGACCTTTGGTCTCGACGACGTCCCCTCGGGTAGCTCCCCTAGAGTCACCTGCGGGCCTTAGGCGGCCATGTGCGCAGCAGACTCCGCGGGGCGCTGCACCACGACGTTAGGCGGGCCTTCGCCGTGCTCGCTTCCCACTACGACGTGGATCTAGAGCGGGTCAGCGAGGGGTACTGCTTACCCGACGAAGAGGAGGCTGCCTTAGCCGAGGTCCAAAGGCTTGACACGGCTGTCGAGGGCCCAAGCGCGGCGCTGGCTTCCTCCTTTGAGGTGGAGATCCTTCCGCCCGTGTCGCCGTCTGTGGCCAGGCCAGATTCTGCCGAGGGTGGAATCGACGCCGAGGGTGCTGCTCCTCCCCCTGCCGATGTCTGAGCCTGCAGGAATAGTTTGTTTTAAGTATGCGTATGTCTTTTGCGGTCGCTGAGGCCTAAACATTTTCATTGTTGGGTTATAAAGCTGTGTTTTCTTTCCTCTCGTTTCGAGCGTTAGGACTTGTTCGTCGGTAGTAGAATTGCTTATTCGAGCGCGAGTTACTTTCCGTGGAAGGTGATGACTGAGGTATCCGTATCCCGGAGGCGTAGGAGTCCCTCGGCTCGGTCGGCCTTGCCGTTTAAGTGTTCCTCTTCGTCGTTTTTTAGGATTCCGTTATCGATATAGTCGAAAAGCACGAAAGTCGTTTTGGTAGAAAACTTTTCCGAGGAAAATTTTGACGCAGAGGGGGTTCCCCCCTTCTAGCCCCCGAGGGAGGGTCGGGCTTTGCCGAGGCAAGGCTGATCCTTCCTTGATGGTTAGAATTTACTTATGCATGTAAAGGAAACGAGATACATGAATGACTTGAAACATTTTAAGGATAAAAGCGACATAGCTGTTCGATGTTCCAAGCGTTGTTGTAGACCTCGCCTTGATCGTTGGCCAGCTTGTATGTCCCGGGCTTCAAAATCTTGGCGATGATGAATGGCCCTTCCCAGGGAGGAGTAAGCTTGTGGCGCCCTCTGGCGTCTTTTCGCAACCGAAGTACCAAGTCTCCCACCTGGAAGTCTCGGGGCCGAACCCTTCGGGCGTGGTAGCGTCGCAGAGACTGCTGATACCGCACCGAGTGTAGTAAGGCCACGTCCCGAGCCTCTTCCAGCTGGTCTAATGAATCCTCTCGGCTGGTCTGGTTGCTTTGGTCGTCGTAAGCCTTTGTCCTCGGGGAACCGTATTCCAAGTCCGTGGGTAAGATGGCCTCAACCCCATAAACTAGGAAAAACGGCGAGAAGCCCGTGGCCCGGCTCGGCGTCGTCCTCAGACTCCAAACCACCGAGGGTAGTTCTTTTATCCACCGCTTGCCAAACTTGTTGAGGTCGTTGTAGATCCTCGGTTTTAGTCCCTGCAAAATCATACCGTTGGCGTGCTCCACCTGTCCATTTGTCATTGGGTGAGCTACGGCGGCCCAGTCCACACGGATGTGGTGGTCTTCGCAGAAGTCCAGGAACTTTTTCCCAGTGAACTGCGTGCCATTGTCGGTGATGATGGAGTTTGGGACCCCAAAGCGATGGATGATATTTATGAAGAATGTTACCGCCTGCTCGGACCCGATGCTGGTTAAGGGTCGGACCTCGATCCACTTGGAGAATTTGTCGATGGCGACCAGCAGGTGCGTGAAGCCCCCGGGTGCCTTCTGCAAGGGACCGACGAGGTCTAGACTCCACACGGCAAACGACCAAGTGATAGGTATTGTCTGTAGGGCTTTAGCGGGCAGGTGCGTCTGTCTCGCTTAGAATTGACACCCTCGACAGGAGCGTACAATCCTAGTGGCGTCGGCCACTGTGGTCGGCCAGTAGAAACCTGTCGGAAAGCGTTTCCCACGAGGGCTCGAGGTGCTGCATGGTGACCGCAAGCCCCCGATTGTATTTCTTGTAATAGCTCTTATCCTTGGGCAATGGATATGCATCGTTGGAGGAGGCCCGAGGGGCTATGGTGGTATAACTCTTTTTCATCACCCAGTAAAACGAACGACTTGGCGCGCCGAGCCATTCGCCGAGCTTCGGCCTTGTCGAGGGGCAGCTCTCCTCGGAGGAGATATTCCAGGTACGGGGTCTGCCAGTTTTGGTTTGGCGCAACCCCATTCTGTTCTCCCTCAACACGCAGGGCCTCACCCTCGGTGGCCGAGGGTACCTCGGGCTGGGCCGAGGTCTCCTCGGGTTCGGGCGCGTCGTCGAGTTTGACGGATGGTTGATATACGTCCCTGGAGAAGACGTCCGGGGAAACCGTCGTTCACCCCGAGGCTATTTTCACCAGCTCATCCGCGGTCTCATTGTACCGTCGAGCAACATGGTTGAGCTCCAGCCCATGGAACTTATCTTCCAAGCGCCGAACTTTGTCGCAATAGGCCTCCATTTTTCGATCGCGGTAGTGGGAGTTCTTCATGACCTGGTCAATGACGAGCTGTGAGTCGCCATGAGCGTCGAGGCACCGAACCCCTAGCTCGACGGTGATGTGCAGGCCATTAACCAAGGCCTCGTACTCGGCCACATTGTTTGACGCCAGAAAATGGAGGCGCAGTACGTAGCGTACATGTTTCCCGAGGGGTGAGATGAAGAGCAAGCCAACACCTGCTCCTGTTTTCATAAGCGACCCATCGAAGTACATGGTCCAATGATCGGGCTGTATTGGAGCTGTCGGCAATTGGGTGTCGACCCATTCAGCTAGGAAGTCTGCCAAGACTTGAGATTTTATGGCCTTCCGAGGAGCGAATGAAAGTGTTTCGCCCATGAGTTCCACTGCCCATTTTGCTATCCTACCCAAGGACTCTCGGCACTGGATGATCTCTCTCAGGGGGAAGGATGACACCACAGTCACCGGATAAGACTCGAAGTAGTGTCGCAACTTTCGCCGTGTTAGAATTACTGCGTATAGTAGCTTCTGGATTTGTGGGTAGCGGATCTTGGTCTCGGATAGCACCTCGCTGATGAAGTAGACCGGCCTCTGGATGAGCAGTGCATGCCCTTCTTCTCGTTTCTCGACTACGATCGCGGCGCTGACCACCTGAGTGGTTGCGGCTACGTAAATCAAGAGGACTTCTCCCTCAGCAGGGGGCACCAAGATGGGCGCATTAGTAAGGAGTGCCTTTAAGTTTCCGAGGGCTTCTTCGGCCTCGGGGGTCCAAGTGAAGAGCTCGGCCTTCCTTAAGAGGCGGTACAAGGGCAATCCTTTCTCGCCGAGGCGCGAGATGAAGCGGCTCAGAGCCGCAAGGCATCCCATGACCCTTTGTACTCCTTTTAAATCTTTGATGGGTCCCATGTTGGTGATGGCTGCGATTTTCTCCGGGTTGGCCTTGATGCCTCGTTTGGAGACGATGAACCCTAGGAGCATGTCTCGGGGGACTCCAAAGACACACTTCTCGGGGTTGAGTTTTACGCCCTTTGCACGCAGGCACCCGAAAGTTACTTCGAGGTCGGAGAGGAGGTCGGAGGCTTTCCTTGTCTTGACAACGATGTCATCGATGTAAGCCTCGACCGTTCTGCCGATGTGCTCTCCGAACACATGGTTCATGCACCTTTGGTAGGTTGCACCTGCATTCCTTAAGCCAAATGGCATAGTAGTAAAACAATACATGCCAAAAGGTGTGATAAAAGAAGTCGCGAGCTGGTCGGATTCTTTCATCTTGATTTGGTGATAGCCTGAATAGGCATCGAGGAATGACAGGATTTCGCACCCAGCAGTGGAGTCCATAATTTGATCGATGCGAGGCAGAGGGTAGGGAACCTTTGGACATGCTTTGTGTAAACCAGTGTAGTCTACGCACATCCTCCATTTCCCACCTTTTTTCTTTACAAGCACAGGGTTAGCTAACCATTCTGGATGGAATACCTCTTTGATGAACCCTGCAGTCATTAGCTTGTGGACCTCCTCGCCTATGGCCCTGCTCTTTTCTTCATCAAAATGGCGCAGGGACTGCTTCACAGGTCGGGCACCGGCTCGGATGTCCAGCGAGTGCTCGACGACATCCCTCGGTATGCCGGGCATGTCCGAGGGACTCCACACAAAAATTTCGGCATTTGCGCAGAGAAAGTCGACGAGCACTGCTTCCTATTTGGGGTCGAGCTCGGAGCCGATCCTGACTTACTTGCTGGCGTAGTTGCTGGGGTCGAGGGAGACGGACTTAACCGCCTTGGCCGGTTCGAAGTTGCCGGCGCGCCGCTTTGCGTCGGGCGCCTCCTTGGAGAGGCAATCCAGGTCGGCGATGAGGGCTTCGGACTCGGCAAGGGCCTGAGCGTACTCCACGCATTCCACGTCGCACTCATAAGTGTGGCGGTATGTGGATCCGATGGTGATGGTTCCGTTGGGGCCCGACATCTTGAGCTTGAGGTACGTGTAGTTGGGGACGGCCATGAACTTGGCGTAGCACGGTTTCCCTAACACCGCGTGATAGGTCCCTCGGAACCCGACTACCTCGAAAGTGAGGGTTTCCTTTCGGAAATTAGAGGGAGTTCCGAAGCAGACGGGCAAGTCAAGTTGCCCAATGGGCAGGACGCGCTTACCGGGGACGATCCCGTGAAAAGGTGCTGCACCAGCCCGGATCATGGACAGATCGACCCCCAAGAGCCCTAGGGTCTCGGCATAGATGATGTTGAGGCTGCTGCCTCCGTCCATGAGGACCTTGGTGAGCCTACCGTTGCCGATGACAGGGTCGACGACGAGCGAGTACCTTCCTGGGCTCGGTACGCAGTCGGGGTGGTCGCCTTGGTCAAAGGTGATGGGCTTGTCGGACCAGTCTAGGTAGACCGGCGCCGCTACCTTCATCGAGCAGACCTCCCGGCGCTCCTGCTTGCGGTGCCGAGCCGAGGCGTTCGCCACTTGTCCGCCGTAGATCATGAAGCAGTTGTGGAGCTCCAGGAACTCCTCTTCCTTGTCGCCCCCCTTCTTGTTGTTGCCTTGGTCCCTGCCACCTTCTGCCGAGGGTCCAGCCTTATTGAAGTAGCGCTGGAGCATGTCGCATTCTTCTAGGGTGTGCTTGACGGAACCCTTGTGATAGGGGCACGACTCCTTGAGCATCTTGTTGAACGTGTTGGCCCCTCCGGGAGGCTTCCGAGGGTTCCTGTGCTTGGCAGCAGCGACGAGATTCGCGTCAACGGCGTCGCGCTTTGCTTGCGCCTTCTTCTTGGCCTTCTTCTTCGTGCCATGCTGGACGGACGCCTTGGGGGCGTCTTCCTTCTGTCTTCCCTGAGGCTACTTGTCCTTCCGGAAGATGGCTTCGACCGCATCCTGACCAGAGGCGAACTTGGTGGCGATGTCCATCAATTCGCTCGCTTTGGTGGGAGTCTTGCGTACCAGTTTGTTCACCAGGTCTCGGCAAGTGGTGCTGGCAAGGAATTCCCTGATGACGTCCGAGTCGGTGATGTTGGGCAACTCGGTGCGCTGCTTGGAAAACTGCCGGATGTACTCTCGCAGGGATTCCCCTGGCTGCTGGTGGTAGCTTCAGAGATCCCATGAGTTCCCAGGGCGCACGTACGTACCCTGGAAATTTCCAGCGAAAGCCTTGACCAGGTCGTTCCAGTCGGAGATCTGCGCAGGAGGCAGATGCTCCAGCCAGGCCCGGGCAGCTTCGGAGAGGAAAAGGGGGAGGTTGCGGATGATGAGGTTGTCGTTGTCCGTCCCTCCCAACTAGCATGCTAGCCGGTAATCCGCAAGCCACAACTCCGGCCTTGTCTCCCCTGAGTACTTGGTGATGCTAGTCGGGGCTCGGAACCGGGCCAGGAACGACGCTCGTCGTATGACCTGGCTGAAGACTCGTGGACCTAGTGGCTTGGGCGAGGGACTCCGATCCTCCTCACTGTTGTAGCATCCCCCGTGCCTGGGATGGTAGCCTCGGCGCACCCTTTCCTCGAGTCGAGCTTGACGGTCGAGGCGGTGTTGCTCGTCACCGAGGCGATCCGGGGCTGCAGGTGTCTCGTCCCGTGTGTGCTCGATGTGGACCGAGGCCTCCCTCATGCGTCGGGAGGGCGTTGCGCGATGCTCCGAGGGGTCTCCTCGCCTCCGGGAGGCAGAACTCTCGGCTCGTTGGACAGCGACGTCTTCCAGGAGGCCCTTGACCTTGCCCTGGATACGTCGCCCTTCGATGGTGGACGGCTCCGGCATCGTTCGAAGTAGCATCGCCGCTGCATCTAGGTTCTGGCTGGCCCCGCTGAAGGCCGGGGGCAGCCCTGCCCTGGCATCATCAATGATACAGCGCTGGACGTCCCGGGCTCGATGACACGCTCCTCAGGCGAGTGCCCGGCCTGCCCACTCCTGCTCGATGTTTTGTCGAAGCTGCACAAGCTGCCCTGCTTCTTCGTCGAGCTTGGCCTGCATCTCGTGGAGTTGCTAAAGCTGTGTGTCCTGACCCCCCGCAGGGACTTGGACCACAGCTAGCTCCCGCGGGATCTCAACGCGAGACGCAGGCACAGGGGCGTCGTCATCTTCCAGCATGCCGAGGTGGTTGTCTCCGTTGTGATCCCCCTGATCGATGTGGAAACACTCGCGACTTGGGCCATAACCCTCGTCGTCAAGGCTATGGTCATCGTCGGAGCAGCCAGAGAGGCAGTAGTCACATGCGGACATGAAGTCTCACATGGCACTGGGATCACGAAGTCCAGAGAAATCCCAACCGAAGTCGGGGTCATCTTCTTCCTCGGAACCCGTAGGTCCGGAGGTTGAGATGGCCGCCAGTCGGTCCCAAGTTGACCACATATGGTACCCTGGAAGGTCAGGATATGCCCTCGCGAAAGCGCTCACTGAAGCGGGGTCGCTTGGTGGATCGAAGCTGAATCTAAAGGGAGCAGGGTGGAAAACGGATGGTACCTCTTGGTTGATGGACGGTGGTGAAGTCGCATCAGGGACGGAATGCACCGTTATCTCAGGTACGAGGCTAACGCCCAACAAGTCCTTCGTGAGGGTGCTGGCGTCATCAATCCGCTTGGGGTTGGCACGTTGCTGGGAAGCGACATCCGTCGTTGTCTCAGGTGCGAGGACAACACCCGACATGTCCCCCGCAGGGGTGCCGGCGTTGTCTACTTGCTCTGGTCCAACAGCCGACGAGGTGTCGCCTCCTGCCTGGCCACGGTTGCCCCGTCTCCTCCTCCTTCGGTGAGGAGGGTAGCGGGGCAAACTCGGGTGTTCCTCTTCCGCCATGGGGGGAAGTCGTCGTCGAGTTTGCCTTCGCCGGCCGAGCCGACGACCGTCGTTGTTGTCATGCTGCGAGGGGAGGAGTACCATGTCGTAGCTGCCGTCGCGGGACATGAACTCGAGACCCCGAAGCGGAGCACCGTCCCGGGCTGGAGAGGCTGCTGAAAGCTACCCAACTGGAACTTCAACGAGAAAGTGTTTGTCAACACGCAGCAGGCCCCTACCTAGCGCGCCAATTGTCGGCGTTTCGGACCCGCGAGGACCCTCAACCGACTAGTGAATTTGTCGCTGTGTGTCCCTGCCCAGATGGGTTGATGCAAGATGGAACACAAGAGGGGAATGATGCTTATGTTATCTTGCACCGGGGTGCTCGTAGTAGGGGTTACAAGCGTCGCGAGAGCGCGCGAGAGAGAGAGAGGGAGAGTTCGGCCTTGGGGTGAGCTGTCTAAGTTAGCCTCCACCGCGTCTCTCCTACTCTGCCTGCCTCTGCTTGTCTGTGTCATGCGTCCCTCTCGTCTGCCCTCCCTCAGGAAGGCCCTGGGCATCCCCTTTTATAGATACAAGGAGATGGCCCAGCTGTACAATGGGGGTGTAGCTATGTGCTAACGTGGCTGGCGGAGAAGTGCCTTGAGCCCTGTTACATGCACTAACGTGGCCGTCGGAGAAGTGCCTTGAGCCCTGTAGAAGCATAGCTGGCGGTGCGGCATGGATCCTGCTGACGTTTCCTTGCTTCCGTAGGGGGTTGAGAGCAACCAACATCATGGGCGCATGCGGGGAATCATCATTACCTGTTACCGGAGTAATTTAGACGGGACACCGGTCTTGTTCCTTCATAGCCTGAGGCAGCTAGCTAGGGGTAGGGTAATGATGTATCCCCTGTAGCGTAGTCGGTCTGAGGCCGAGGTCGGGCGAGGCGGAGACTTCTCCTGAGGCCGAGACTGAGGTCGGGCGAGGATGTGACTCCTCCCGAGGCCGAGGCTGAGGCCGAGGCCTGGGGTCGGGCGAGGCGGAGCTCCCTGTTGCGCCTGAGACTAAACTCGGGGGAGGTCGTGACTTGCTGTTGTCAGTTTTCCCCTGGTGGTTGGCACAGTGGTCGGAACGGGGTGAATAGCGTTGTTTCCTTGTCAGAACGGTCAGTAAAGGGGCGAAGTGACTGCGGTCACTTCGACCTTGCCGACTGAGGCGCGCGTGTCAGGATAAGGTGTCAGGCGATCCTCGCATTAAATGCGCCTACAATACGGTCGGTTGGTAAGGCGATTTGGGCGGGGTCGCTGCACGACAAAGTTTGCCCGAGCTGGGCTTCGGTCGAGCCGAGGGTGCGCCCACTGCCTGAGGAGGCCCTCGGGCGAGGCATGAATCCGTCCGGGACTACTGTCCTTGCCCGAGGCTGGGCTCGGATGAGGTCGCGTCCTTTGGTAGACGAGGCCTTGACTTGAACCGCGCTTTATCAGTCGTTTATGGTTTGTTCTGAAGATGTTTTCCAGCCGTGTTTAGGAGCATTGGGGGTACCCCTAATTACGGTACCCGACAAATAGGGAGGGGATTACTCCCGACAAATTGGGGGTACCCCCAATTCTATGTCCACCAAACCAGCCCTAAGAGTTCTTTATGTTTTGGGTTATTCGATATATCTCTACTCCTATAAAACACAACTTTTCATGGTTTCATGGTTCCACCGTGGTCGACGTACGTCATCAAGTGACGTGAGGCATTACCTTCCCGATGGACCGTGAGAAAAAACACCCAAACCCAACAATACACGAAGCCGCACGCAGCACAATATTCTTGGATAGTACCACCTCACTAGCTAAAGAAAGACGAGCGGTTGAGCAAGCTATAAAAAAAGATGCAATTCTCCTTTTAAATTCATACTTTTTTGACCTTTTGGCTGAGATAAAGTGCAATATCTACAGTTTAATATCTGGTATGCGTGCCATATGTCCACTTTAATTTTAAATTTATTATTTGTGGGAAGGATCCATCATAGTGGCTTGCCTTTAGGCACTCTCGTTTCGTACAAATATTGTACTATATCATCAAATATGATTGGTGTGTCGTCACCATACATGGACATTGTACCAGTTCGAATTTTAAAGGCTAAAAACCAAACCATAACCATACCTAAAACATAGTATATATAGAAACTGAGCCCAAACCAGAAGACCCGAATAGCATATAATTCGGTCTATTTGAATTTGGGTTTGGTCTTCGCTCTAAAAACGTTCACTCCTAGAGATGGGCTCGCAGCAAACTCAGAGCTTGTTCGGTTATTTTCAATCCATATGGATTGGAGCCTGGAGGGGATTGATACAGATTGAGAGAGATTTTGACTTACTAGAAATTGAAACTCTCTCAATCCCCCTCAATGCATATGGATTAGAGTAAAACCGAACAAGTTCTCAGTGGGAAAGTCCCTCGTAGCCACACCCGCTAACATAAAACTTCCCCAAAACCCACACCCACACCCGCGTTGAGTAAAAAAGTAAGATAATAAGATTTATGTCTTATTCTTTTAGCCTTTAAAATACAAATCATTCCTATTGGATACTAAATGAGTTTTTGATTTCCTATATAACACTATCGTTGGTTCTGATCTTGGTATTAACTTTTATATAAAATAGGCATTTTTATGCCTAATAATTTTTAAATGAATACATGTTACAAGTATTAGTACATAAATAATTGTTTTATAGGAGTAAAATCTTATTTTCACATGAAAGTTAACATCATTACATGTCAGTGCTAACGGTAATGTTATATAGTGACCAAATTTATATATAGTGTTAAATACGGAAGATTTATATTTTGAGGGCCAACAAATAAATTAAGAACTTTATTAGAGTCAAATAATGAATTATCTCTAAAAGCACCCAATACCCATCACATGGTACCCATCGTGTAACCCACAAATAGAGGTGGTCACTTTTTTTTACCATAAATCGAAATGGTGGATTTTTGGTAGTTACGGTCCGCTTTATTTTTTTACATCATGAATTTCGATGTTCGGTATCATAATCGGTTTCCAATGTATACCGAATCGAATACCAAGAAACCGAACAACCTAACTTTATCTGTTCTGAAATTTTACTCTTTAATTATGTGTACAAAATGTGTGTTGCAATAAACTTGTTACTCTCTTATTTGTATATGATTGTATCTCAAAATCCTTATAGATATATTATATTATATTATATTATATTATATTATATTATATTATATTATATTATATTATATTATATTATATTATATTATATTATATTATATTATATTATATTATATTATATTATATTATATTATATTATATTATATTATATTATATTATATTATATTATATTGTGTGTAATATATCAAATAAACTTGTTGTATGTGATGGCATGCAATCTTCTTGATTATAAGTTTGGGATCCAATTTTTAGGGAAAAACAAATTAAAACTATAATTTTTTTCTCGAATACGCAAGAGAATTGTGTATTTTTGTATTAATAGGAGAAGCAAAAACACAAAAGTCATAGCCAAGAGGCCACACAAGAATTACAGGGGGATTACAAGAGGAGAGAAACATAAACAAACAAACAACCCCAAACACACAAACACTCATGAAACACAATAGCACTTAGGTAGCAACATCTGGCAGTGACAGACCTTTGGCACCAGCCAGCTTCCAAAGCATAATATCATTTCCAACCATGGCTAAGGCAGCAGAAAGATTTGGACTCATCCCATTGAAAACACAATCATTCCGATGCTTCCAAAGACACCACGCCCCCAGGATCACTATGGAATTAAGGCCAGCCTAAGAAGATCCCCCTAAGGGAACGGAGATGCCTTTCCACCATGCCATGAAGTCCTCTTCACCCGGTTGCGGTGCCACACTAGCAAGCCCAATCCTTTGGAGAAGGATAAAGTAGAATTGTCGAGCGAAAACGCAAGACAGCAGCAGGTGGTTGATCGTCTCCTCCTCCTGGTCACAAAGGACACAAGCGTCAGGATGGTCGAGGTTGCGCCTAGCCAACCGGTCGGCCGTCTAGCAAAGCAACGGTTGTGGGCAACCAGCCACAAGAAGAATCGACACTTTGGAGGCACCCAACTTTTCCAAATAAGATCGCAATGCTCGAAAGTGATTGAGCCCATGAAGATCATCCCATAAGCAGACTTCGCGAATACTGACCCGAGCTTGAGAATCTCCAGATATGCTTATCAGGGGTATCGGGCAACAACAACACCTCTGAAATAGCTTCCGCTAAGTTAATGAACTCTGCGATGACCACAATAGTCACTACACCAAAATCATACACTTCCTACGGTTTTTTAACTTCCTACAGCTTTTATAACAAACCGTGGGAAACAAATAACTTCCGAGAGGCAACTGGTAGCTCTAGGAAATAAACATAAGTTCCTACTGTATTTTATAAAAGCTGTCGGAAGTTAAAAAACCGTAGGAAGTTAGATAGCTTCCTACGGCCTCCTCTAGGAAGTTAGGTTTCAGTTGTAGACCAGTCAAACAAAAAGCTAACTTCCTATGGCTGGCTCTAGGAAGTTAGGTTTCAGCTGTTGACCAGTCAAACGAAAAGCTAACTTCCTACGGCCGACTCTAGGAAGTTACTTAACTTCCTAGAGTAAATGTACAAACTCTAGGAAGTTACATAACTTTCTACGGCTTTACTCTAGGAAGTTACGTTTTTTATTTTAAACCTCTCCTCAACCTTATCTCTTCTCTCACCTTTCTCAACCCCGTCTCTCTCGCGTCTGTCTCTTGGAGCCGCCCGCCGCCCATGCCACGCCGCGGTCGCCCCCGCCTCCGGCCACAGCCGCCCCTACCCTCAACCGCCACCTTCGTAACTCCCCCTTTCCCTCGCCTCTCTACGGCGCTGTGCGGCACCCGGACTCCTATACGAAGCACCGGAGGCGGGGTAGACTAGCGGGTTGGCCATGGCGTCAATGGTGCTGGAGGCGACGAGGGTGGCCCATGAGGACTTGGAGAGGCTGGAGCGCCTCGCGGCGCGCGAGCTGCAACGGGAGACCGCTAACCTGCGCGACCGCCTTTTTCAGTCCCACCGCGTCCGCCACATGCTCGACCACGTCGTCTCCACCTTCGACAAGCTCGTACGTCCATTTCTTCTCTTTCCGAGGGAAGATCGTGAACCCAAGCCATATCATTTAAGCCCTCAATAACTGTTCTCTTGTTAGCTACTCTCTTAGGAACCATAGCATATAGGTGGGGGGCCAGATCAACCGGGCACTGCCCTAACAGACATCTATCACACCAAAACAAGGTGTTGCTGCCATCTCCAACTTCAGAGACTAAGGTTGTCTCCAGCAACGTCCTCTATATCTATCCTCTATATCCGTCTTTTATAGTCTTCTCTAAAAGATTTCATCCTCTATATCTCCTTCCTCTCCAACAACGTTCTCTAAATCACGTCCTCTATACTCAAATATCTATATTAGAGACATTTTTTATTTTTATTTTTTGTACATACGTATTTGTCATACTCTCAAATATATTGTACACATTTTAGTTTTGCTAAACCGGTTATTTAAAGTATTCAAATGGATAGAGGACCGTTTAGAGAAACTCTATATATAGAGAATCCAGCAGCGTCCTCTAAGTTTAGAGTACCGTTTAGAGGACGCTGCTGGAGGGCGTAGAGAACCATTTGATCCTCTATATTTAGGGTACAGAACCCTTTAGGGTACCTTGCTGGAGCTAGCCTAAGGCAAGATCGAAGAGAGACTTGACCTGATCTAAAAACTGGAGTTGAAAAGAAGCCCAAGCCTTGTCCGGACTAGTCTTTTTAAGCCAAAGCCATCTAACACGGAGAGCCCAATTCAAAGTCTGTAAATTAGAGATACCGAGACCGCCCAGCTCTTTAGGTCTAGTGACTTTAGGCCAAGCAATCAGACAATGACCTCCATTAGTCTCGCTTCTGCCACGCCAAAGAAAATTTCTCCTGATTTTATCCATGGCCATGAGGGCCCAAGCAGGGAGATCTAGAGCCATAGCATGATAGACGACAATAGCTGTCAACACAAACTGAACCTGGACCGCTCTTCCTGCCTTAGTCATAAGATCAGCCTTCCAACCCGGGAGAGAGTTCGCCAAACGGTCAATGAAGGGCTGTAATTGCGCTTTATTGAGCTTTTTTAAGGAAGTTGGAGGAATTCCCATTCAAATATTTGGGGTTAAAACTATAAATCGTACTAGTCAGTTTTCCATTTTCTAATAAACTGATCGATTCCTGTTGTCTGTAAAATTCAAAAACCAAATCGATTCTTAAAAAACTGAATGGCCAATCCTACCCACAAATGATTCATAAAAACATTAGTACAATGTATGTATTGTGACGACATATAATCATATTTGATGAGTGACTTTGGCGAAGAAATGTATCCTTGATACCTTTTGTGCACTTTCTCATTTCCACATGCGTACATAAGAGTTCATGAACACGTCATTGTCGCGATAATGATGCCGCTTGTTATGCTCGCACTCTAGCTCCCTCACCATCTCCTCTTCCCTGATAAGACACCACATGTAATTCTTGCCGAAGAAGTGGTGGCCCACACCGTAGACGCCCTGGATGATGGGCACTAGCTTGGTATTGCTCACCGCCACCACGCGCATGGTGCGTGCCTCGCCAGTGTCGTCGCCTGCTGCACGAGAAATAGCATGGACCGGAGAGTCACCATCGTCGTGCCCTCTGTAGTAGCCACAGACGCCATCTCCTCTTTTGTCGTCGGTGCCACCGCCACCATGAGAGTTGGTGGTAGTCAGTAGCCGGTTGGTCTGGCACAGGCGCGTTTGCGCACGAGATGCATGGATCGAAACATATTCGCTGCCGCGCCCTCGTCGTAGACACATACGACATCTTCTCTTTCGTCGTCGGTCTCGTCGTCGTCGTGAGGGGTTAGTGGTGGCCGGTGGTCGACTGGAGGGGCACGGGCACGTCTAGCGAGAGGAGGAGGGAACTAGATGTCGGCTGGCAGTGGCAACGCCGGTGTGGCTATGGAGGCGAGGGCACTGGGAGGCAAGCACCGGGTGAGAACAGAGGCTAGAGCAATGGAGCGAGAGGTGGCTGAGGCAATGGTGCTAGGGTTTGGTGTGAGTCGTTAGGGCGGGCTGGTGGCTAGCGTGAGCAATGGCAATGTGTGGGCGTTGCAGTTGTCCATATGGGTCACTCACAGTTGGATCTTGTGTTGGTTACTCAAAGATATATGAGTTTTTTTAGAGTATTGACATACGATGACGGTAAAAACTTGTGATTTATAATAGTAGAAATAACTTTTTTTAACTTGTCGAACGCATAGAACAACGACTGATGAGTACTTTCGTGGTCTCGATTACATACCACTTCATAAAAACTATTCGTCTATATACTATTAGTGAATGCAATACCGAGTAAGTTCATTGTAATGAAACATTTCATAGTAGATTTAACAAAAAGTAATTAAATGCCACCGACATTGGTGCAATCTTTCGACGAATTTAGCAAAAACAGGCTGGAAGCTGGCAGTGACCAGGCTGGAGAGGTGGAAACGCAAGGGACAAACAGTCCATCTGAGCGGTGGCGATGACGGCGAGCGCTGCCCTCTCCGTCTCCGCGCTCGTGCAGGCCGGTGGTGTTTGGTGAGCTCCGCCTCCGCAGTGCGCTTTAGTGCCATGGGGGGCCTCCCAGTTGACTCTGCCTTGGACTTTTCTGCCGGCCTTCATTTTCAAGATTGGATCCTATGCAAGTTCAATCGCCCGATCAATCTTCTTCTGGGGAAATTTGATCGCCACGAGTTCTTTTTAGTCGTCTCTTTCGGCAGGTGCTCATGGTGTCTGTGTGAAGAGTCGGTGGGTCTTCTTCTTCAATCCTTCATCGGTGGTTTAGCGAAGCTTTTCAGGATTTCTTCTCTGTTGGACCGGGTTTTTCGTTTCTCGCTTTCCTGCAAGGATGTGGGTCTCGCAGTTTACAGACGCCACTCATTTATTTGCTCATCATTCAAAGCGTATCTTCATCTTTGGAATTCTGGTGGCCCTAATTGGATCAAAGAATGGCAGCTTTTCACTGAAGAAGAATCAAGTTCTTGGACTCTAGTTTCTCGCGGCCGTAATCTGAAGGCTTCTTTTGTTGATATTGTTCGAAAGCCAACTTTGTCTAGCACTAATTTGGTTCCTTTGGGTGGCCAGGTCAGGGTCGGGTTTTTGCCTTCAAGTATGCAGCATAGATCCTCGGTGTTCAATCGAATTTCTTTCCCTGTTCGTCATCGTGTTGATGAGTCGGCCATTCATTCAACTTCCCAGGCACAGTTTGCAAGACATGCTAATTTTCAAAATCTTTCAAAATTTAGCAATGGCCGCCTTGAGAGGCCTCACTCTTGGTCTTCTCTGAGGGGCTCCCGGGCGTGCCCTTGGGCTTCGCGGAATTTAATTTGGTGGCCCAAGAAGATACCGAAGCAACACCAGGAGATCTCTAAGAATAAGTCTGTCCTCAGCATTAATGGCGCCTCAGCTCATGGGTCAGATGATTCTTGTTCCCTCAGGGATTATTCTTTTTCAGGCAATAACTGTCAACTATTTGGATTTCCTGGGCATAATTGTAAAAGAGATTTTCTTTCCTTCCCCAGTAAGTTTGAGGATGTCTCCTGGGAATTCCCCTGCGGCTGTGGTTCAAGTCTGCTCGCCTCTTGCCTGCAGGTGGGCCTTCTCCCCCGCCTTTTTTAATAATTTTGGCGAGTTTGCTCAGGCGGTTCTACCGAGAAGTGGCTCTCTGCCTTCCATGGAACTTGCACTGTTTACAAAACCCTCTTCCTCCTCGCTGCCATGGGCGATCCCGTCGCTGTTAAACCCTCATCTGCGGAGCGTGTGTTTGTCGTGCCAGCGGATCTCGCCCTCTGAAGTCTCGGAAGAAATGGCTTTCCACAGAGTTGATCCCGCTCCTTTTCTTCCTCATGGCTTCATGGCGCAACAAGTTGATCACTGAGAAATCATGGTACGCACTGTCACCCGTCCTCAACCCTCTGCTCATGAAGATTGGGGCATTGTTCTTGTTCAACCGCTACCAGAGCATGAGGTCAATTTCCACTTTTTTGATGACATTATTCGTGAGTACCTCTTGGAAGTTAGACATGTTCAGATTAGGAGCATTCAGCGCTCCCATTTGGGTCAGGCTCTGGTGAGATTCAGGTTTGCTTTCGATAGAGACAATCTTGTGGCTCTAGGCCCGCAGCAAGCCCTGGGCTTCTCCTTCACTGTGATTAGGCACAATGAGGCTTGGAATCAGCGGGCGCTGTATTTTAATCATGAATGTTGGCTGCTGCTTCTTGGAATTCCCTTGGATTTTTTGACACATGAACATATTCAGAATGCTATCGGTTTCTTTGGTCGGGTGCTCATGTGGGACCCTGACCCTTCTAATGTTACTAGACTGCTTGTTAGGGCCAGAGTGACGTCCCTTCAGGAAGTCCCCAATTTATTGTATTTTCAGTGGCTGAAGGATTTCAAGGGGTCTCCTGGACAGTTAGTGCGACATAGTCCAGCAATTCATGCTTGGTGCTCAGCCTCAAGATGAAGACCCCATGCCCCCTTACCCCCACGATGGTCATCAGCTTCCGGTGGAATTCTTTGGGATGGGGCAGCCTGTGCCAAATTTCCAATTTGATCTCAACATCCCTCCCATTGGTGAAATTGAAGAAGAAGCCGGCAATGAAAACAACACTGATGATGGTTGGGATCCCTGGCCGGTTCAACAGGCCCAACAAGTGCAACCCCCTGCTCTAGTGCCAAATGCCAACAACGAGGAGGAGCAGTTCAGTTATCAACTTTCTGGTCTCGAGGACCTGCCCTCTGATGAATCTGTGGGTCTTTTCAATGACATCATTATCCCTCAAGAGGTTCAATTCCCTCAGGAGGAAGCCCCAGAAAATGAAGATGTTGTGCTTGCTTTACCAGCCTTCCCCCCAGCGGATTTGATTTTGGAGGGAAACAACGATCAGGGGGAGGAGAATTTGAATGTGGAAGAAAACATTAATGTGGGCTGCATGCAACACTTGGAGCATCCCATTCATGATCCTACTTATGAAGATTACCTGGCCAGGAAACGCTTCTCATCTTGTGCTAAAATGTTCCCCACCAACCCAGAATTTATTCCTGTTCCAAAAATGTGGGCTGCTTTCTTTATGGGCCTGCTTCTGAGGCCGAATTCTTTTGAGTGGGCCAAGAAATTTTTGTTGTCTAGAGCTCTTTCTGCTTTCGTTGAGCCCAACATGGAAACTGTCCCCATCAAGATTCCCTCCAAATGCCTGCTCCCTCCTAGTCAGGAATTGCATAAGGAATCTCAGTCTCCTTCGCCTGTAGATGTTGTCAACAGAAAGAAGCGTTCAATCTTGGTTGACACTGAAGTTAGAAGGAGTGCCAGGCTCAGAGAGAAGGCTAGAGGTTTTAAGTCTTGCTCTGGAATAAGGAAGAATTGCTTGTGCTGTGCTAGGCCGTCGCCACCCTCTATCTCCCACAAGATTATTAAGAAATTGGGGGTTGAGTTCTGTAAAGTTGATCCCTCCAAGTTATGCTCTGATGCATTAAACAGCTCCAGATCCTCCAGCTCTGCCATCCAGAGGCCACGTTCTTCTTCTAGTAGCAGGGTCGAGCTGCGTGCAATGCCTGAAGATCAGAGGGATGAATCAGAAGATGATGATGATGTGGGGTCTCGCCCCCCGACTGGGATGTAAGGCTTCGCCCTCTTCCTTGGGTCAGCCAGTCTTTACTGTGCTTCGGATGGCGATAACTTTTGGGGTTATCATGTATATCAACAAAACTTCTCTTTATGGTGATGGACTTGTCGTGCCCTTTTTGTCTGCCTCAACAAACTTGGCTCCAGATTATGACTTTTGGGTGGTTGGCACGAATATTCATATTATGCGGATATTTCGTGGCTTGTTTCTTATGGTCCTTTTGGGAAATTTCGTGTTTGAATTTCTGGGGGAGATTTCGCACGCAACCTTTCATTTTCATTGGGTATTCCGAATTTATATGTCCTCGTCATAATTTATGCTTGGGTCTCTACCGATGTATGCTAGGCGTACTCGTGCCTTCTAGTGAAATGACTTTGGCTTCCGATGAATAATCCCTCTCATAATATGCATCGGTCCCTAAAAAATTTGTCTCACAATATTAGAGGCATCAACTCCAACACCAAGTGGAACTCACTGCGGAATAATATTTTGGAGTCCAACTCCGACATTGTCTGTATTCAGGAAAAAAAAGGAGTCCTTTGATGACTCATATATTTGTCTTTTCTGTAACAGAGCTTTAGATAAGTTTGCTCACAGCCCTTCTCTTGGAGCTTCTGGAGGTTTTATCACAATTTGGAAAGGATCTCTCTTCGATGCCGAGGTAGTCGATCAGAATTTGTTTGGGCACACAGTTCATTTTTTGTCTAAATTAACAGGTCTTGATTGGTGGCTAACCAACATCGATGCCCCATGTTCTACTCAAGGTAGAGAGGGCTTTCTTGCCTGGTTTTCTAACCTTGAAATTGATGAAGATAAGCTCTGGATTTTTCTTGGAGATTTCAACATGATTAGATATCCCGAGAACCACAACAAACCGGGAGGAGACCCTATTCGAATGCTCAACTTTAATTCGGCAATCAGCTAGCTGGGCTCACAAGAGATTCCTCTCAAAGGGCAAGCATTTCACTTGGTCAAATATGCAACGCCAACCTTTACTTGAAAAGCTGGACTGGTGTTTTATCTCGCAGGCTTGGTCTTCCAACTTCCCCGCCACTTCTGCTCATACCTTGGCTAGGGGTACCTCAGATCACGTTCCCTAGGTGATCAATGTCCAAATTAACGTTCCTAAACCGCCCATTTTCAGATTTGAAAATCATTGGCTTCAATTTGAAGAATTCCATTCAATCTTCCAAGGCTCTTGGTCTCAAGTGTTGTTTCAGCCATATCCGGCACAAAGGCTTATGGCTAAATTTAAAAGGGCAATAAAGGTGCTCCATGGGTGGCAGAAATCCCTACCCAACCTAGCTAAGTTGATTACTAAGGTGGAAATGATCATTCAGCTTATGGACTTCATTGAGGAAAGCAGAGATTTAACAATTCAAGAATGGAATTTTAAGGATACTCTCGTTCACCATCTGCATGATCTTCTTTCCAAACAGCGAACTTACTGGAAACAGAGAGGACAAATCAAATGGGCTACGTTGGGGGATGCTGGCACGAAATTTTTTCACGCAAATGCCACTATCAAGCACTGCTACAACCATATTTTGTCTCTCGTTGGCGTTAATGGCACTGCTGTTACCTCTCATGTGGACAAAGAAGTGCTTTTCCAATCCTTCAAAGATAGATTGGGGACTTCTCAACCAACATCTATGGTTTTCAACTTGTCTTCGCTGATTCAGCCTGTTAGCAACCTGTCAACACTGGAGATGCCCTTCTCCCACAGTGAGATTGATCAGATCATCAAGAATTTACCTTCAAATAAGTCACCAGGTCTGGATGGTTTCAACATGGATTTTGTGCGCAAATGCTGGCCGGTGATTGCTTCAGATTTTTATGAGCTTTGTGATAAATTTTATGATGGATCAATCTGCATGGATAGCATTAATGGTTCCTTATGTGACTCTCATCCCTAAACACAGCTCTCCGGCCTCGGTGGGAGATTACAGACCGATATCCCTCCTCAACACAAGTATGAAAGTGCTGACTAAACTTCTTGCTAATCATTTGCAGTTGGTGATGACCAAATTAGTTCACCAGAATCAATACGGCTTCCTGAAGGCAAGGACAAATCAGGACTATTTAGCTTGGGCTTTTGAGTATATATCTATCTGTCACAAGTTGGGTAAAGAAATGGTCATTTTAAAACTGGATTTTGAAAAAGCTTTTGACAAATTAGAGCATGCGGCTATCATTGATATTCTGAGGCATAAGGGCTTTGGGGACAAATGGATCCACTGGATTTCATTGATCTAGGTTCTGGCACATCGCAAGTTCTTTTAAATGGTGTTCCGGGAAGACGTTTTCATTGCAGGCGCGGGGTCAGACAGGGGGACCCCCTGTCCCCCCTTCTCTTTGTCCTGGCAGCAGATCTCCTTCAGTCATTTATTAACAAGGCCAAAGACTGTGGCATCCTCAAGCTCCCGATCCAGCATTCTTGTGGGACTGATTTCCCGGTTATCCAATATGCAGACGACACTATTCTAATCTTGGAAGCGTGCCCTAGACAACTTTTCTTCCTCAAAGCGATGTTTAACTCATTTGCAGACTCCACAGTCCTCTATGTGAACTATCACAAATCTAATATTTATCCCATCAATGTTTCAGATCAGAAAATGGCAATTTTAGCAAATATGTTTCACTGCAAAGTCGAATCTATGCCTTTCACATATCTCGAGCTTCCTTTGCGGCTTAAAAAACCCAACTTGGGAGCATTCCTCCCCCTCATTCAGAAGATTGAAAGAAGGCTTGCATCAACATCTATTTTTTTATCTCAGGCTGGCAGATTACAAATGGTCAACGCGGTATTCTCCTCTCTTCCAACTTATTTCATGTGCACCCTGAAGCTCCCAAAAACAGTGATCAATCAGATTGACAAATTCAAACGACACTGTCTTTGGAGAGGAGCAGACATAAATGCAAAAAAACATCTCAAGTCGCTTGGAAAAGAATCTGCAAACCAAAAGCCCAGGGGGGGCTTGGCGTCATAAATCTTGAGTTGCAAAATGAAGCGCTCCTTATGAAATGTCTCCATAAATTCTATAATAGAGTCAACATTCCGTGGGTAAACATTATCTGGGCTACTCATTACAACCATTCTTTACCTTCAGCTAAACATGTTAGTTCGTTCTGGTGGAAAGATATTCTCAAAATCCAAGACGTATTTGAGGAAATTGCCCAGGTGGAGATTGGAGATGGAAAATCCACTCTCCTATGGCATGATCGTTGGGATGGTCTGCGCAAATCTGTAAAATTCCCGGAGCTTTGGTCTTTTGCCTCCATCAGAGACATCAACATTAATCAAGCAAGGCTGGCTCCACCGAATGAAATGTTCCACACTCCCCTCTCAGCCGAAGCGTTTGAACAACTGCTTTCACTTCAGGACATTTTGGCAAATCTTCAGTTGCATGATCACAATGATAAATGGCGCTGCATTGCCTCTTCCAATTTGTTTTCCTCCCAGAAGGTCTATTCTCACTTGATCGGCAACCAACAGTCTCACCCTCTCTTCTCCTAGTTATGGAGATCTAAATGTCAACCTAAATACAAGGTGTTCTTCTGATTGCTGCTTAAAAACAGATTGAACACCCGCTCCTTCCTCAGGCGGCGATCAATGCCTTTGGACTCTTTCACCCTGCGATAACTGTATATATTTTAGATAGAAGAGACGGTTATTCACTTATTTTTCAGATGTAATTTTGCTCGAAGATGTTGGTTACTTCTGGACATCCGCCCGCCATGAACAACGGATCTTCTACATGCCTTAATGAGGATTCAAAGGAGATTGCAAGTCTCATGGAGGTTGGAAAGTGTCATCATTATGACGTGGTGCATTTGGAGGAGCAGAAACAATTGGATTTTCAATGAGACCCCTCCCACAGTTATTGAATGCAAGGCAATGTTTAGGAAAGAATTTCTTCTGATGTGTCATCGAGTCAAGCCTTCTCTCAAAGAGGAAATTAGTAATTGGCTGCATAATTTAGATATGTAACCCTTCTTCTTCCTCTTTTCCTTTCCTTTCCTTCTTATGTAATTTTCTTTGCTTGGCACTATTTCTTTTTTGAGTCAATAAAATTACTGTAGGTCCTCTCTACCGTACCTTTACTTAAAAAATAGCAAAAACTAGAGAAATTTGATTTAGGACAAATAAAAACAACAACATGTAATTCAAACCCGAGGCCCGAGGGCGTGTGTCCGAACAATCCAGATGGTTTACCCAATAATGTCTTGTACTGATGATATCAACATGGCCAGAGTCATCCATCTATCACGCACACGAGAGGCCCCACCAAATGATTTCTCCTTCGTTTAATCATCTCTCGCACATTCAAGGTGAGTAATGACGTGTCACATCGTGTGGGCTCCCTCTCCCAGCTAGCTACCGTTCTCCACACAAGAGAAGATGAAACGGGTAACAGCTGTATCATTGCTGAAAAGGAAGTAGAGCGAACCGTTTTCACCCGAAAAGAAAGAAAAAAATCAATGAGCACGCTGCACGCAGAATCGTCGTCGTACGTGTTCATCAGTCAGCCCCTGTTATGAGGCACACGAAACGGGCCCGGAATGTGTCCGGATCCTCGAGTTCGTGGCTCGATCGTGACACGAACGAAATCACGGGGCACAACAAGTGTGTGTTTTGGGTCGTGATGTTCTCTAGTCTGTACGAAAGCTTGACATATATATATATATAGATTGTATATTAGGAGCCCTGGGCTTCCAATAACTAAAGGAAGCCCGGGCCAGACAGTGCAATCCGGTCGAGCCGGACCACATCCGGACGTCTATAAAACAGGACCCGGAGTGCTAGGGTTCAGTTTTTCACGCCCCATCTCGATTCATTAGCGACGACGGTTGCCCGATAGCGCGCGCGGCGGTGGCCGTGGTTCCCCGACCTCGACATGCGGTGGCGGCGGTTCCCAGGCCGGCGGTAGCGGCCCCCGATCCAGAGGGCGAGCGGCGGCGGATCCTAGGCCGGTGGCCGCAACTCCATTACCTCGACGCGCGGTGGCGGAGGTTTCTCGATCCGTAGCGAGGCCCTTGTGCAGGCAAGCGGCGGCGTCCCCGAAGCCCCGAGGAGGCGGCACTTCCAAGGCCGGCGAGCAAGCGACGTCCGTCGACGTGCGAGTAGCGACGGCGACGCATGAGGCGCGATGTTCGAGCGAGCGACGTCACGGAAGGGGCGAGATGCGCGCAGCGATGATCGCGCGTGACATCCTCTGATCCGGCGCATTTTTTCTTTTCGTTTATTATGTTTTATGCCCACCACATGAATTATTTACGCTAAAAACTGTATGATTTTATGCTTTAACACAGATTTCGTATATCAGTTTACTGCATGCACATTGGAAAGGCAATTCCTTGATTTATGCTGTTCTTAATTTGCGCGCATGCAATGGAAACTCCCACGATTTTGCCATAATTTTTGGATCTGTATAAAAATAGAAACCGCATGCATGCGGCTGCCATATTTTTCGGATCTGTCATAAAAATAGGATCGTAATAACAACCTACTAGAGCTATCAACCTCTCACATTGGCTCGGTATATACGCTTATAATTGAGGGATTTTATGCTCAAAACTTAAGGTTATTACGAGTTTTAGTTGCATGTCTGTTGCAGCGATCCTAAATTTATGGAGGAAATAAAGCATTTAAAATAGAAACCGCCACACATATCTTTTCTAAATTTACGCGCATGCAAGGGAACGTGTTTGACTCATGCATGCATTTTGCCATAATTTTAGGATCTGTATAACCGCATGCATGCGACTGCCATGTTTTTCGGATCTGCCATAAAAATAGGATCGTAATAACAACCTACTAGAGCTATCAACCTCTCACATTGGCTCGGTATATACGCTTATAATTGAGGGATTTTATGCTCAAAACTTAAGGTTATTACGCTCCAACCCGGAGGTGCGTCCACCAGTGAACAACATGCCAGATTTTTTATGCAGTGTAACGAATTGCATAAATACCTACACCGTGTAGTATAATTTGTATCAGTATATATCATAAACTAGATTTAATGTGTTTTAGCTGCATGGCTGTTGGAGGGATCTTATATTTATGAAGGAAATAAAACATTAAATACGATTTTTTGTTTCTATGCGTGTAATTCATTTCCTTTCATTGCACATTATTTTTATCATAAATTCGTGTGCATGCAGCTGGTAACAGATTTTTACGCAGTATATCGAATTGCATAATTATTAACACAGTGTAGCATATTTAGTCTCAGTATATATCATAAAATGGTCCTTACGCGTCTAGCTGCATGGCTGTTGCAGCGATCCTAAATTTATGGAGGAAATAAAGGATTTTAAAAACAGGAACTGCCGCACATATCTTTCCTAAATTTATGCGCATGCATTGGATCGTGTTTGACTCATGCATGCATTCCTTTTTTTGCGCTAACAGACGTGGGGCAGGTGGCGCACCCGACAGCCTGTTTGGGCGCGCTGGTTGAACCAGTTTGCAGGGGTGGTCGGCCTAGGCTTCCTTTAACTATTGAAAGCCCAGGGCTCCCGTTATATATATATATATATATATATATATATATATATATATATATATATATATATATATATAGCAGGGGTTTACAGTACTACACAAGAACACAAAAGAACGGTCGTGTGGTGTAAGTAATAAGGGTCTGTTTGTTTGAAACTATCCAGCTGTCCTGCCACTGCCATGTAACTTAGTTACTTAGCCTGGAAGCTTGACCGTGATTTCTGAGCGCAGTTGGAGGTCATCTCCTTGACTCCTTGTGTGCAAATATCTTTTTTGGTTAATTAATGAACGCGAAAACAACGCTTGCCATGCTCTTCACGTTCCTGGGACGACGACGACGATACCTGCGGCGAGCTCAGACCAGCTGTTGGTTTTCACAGTCGTGCCTTGCCGGCCGCTAGCTGCTGCGGCCTGATAGTAGCTGGTAATAATATTAAGCACTCGGTCTAGTACGTACGTGTACGTTTTTCAGAACAGCTAGCAGACCGCACGAGACGCGTTCCCAACGCACTAAGTCTAACAGAGAATTCTAACGAATGATTTCGCGCGTCACTTTCGACGAGACACGTGAACCTTACCTGCTGCAGTGTAGTGTAGCTAGCCGCGCGCGCGAAACTAAACGCTCACCGAGGTAGACGAAGACGACCCCCCAAGGCCGGCCAACACCGTGCGTTCTGCTCCTGCCTCGGCAGGTCGACACGGGCAGCCGCGACCGCGAGCGAGCGAGCGGACGCGGCGAGATGCTGCCGACGCCGCGCGCGTGCACCGGCCGGCTCGGATCAGCTAGCGGGCATGCATGTGGAGTGAAGTGGAGCTCTGGGAAGCTGGACAGCTGGTTGCTAGCTACAACGGGCGGTCCCACGCCCTCACCGTGTGTGGCTGCTGCCTCCCTGCTAGCTCCGACCGTCGGCCTCCTCGATCGCAAATGCCACGACGGTCGACGGCGATCGGAATGACACGCCGCCCCGACGTACCTGCTCAACGTGGCCGGGGCAACTGTCGCACACGGTTCGATGGACAGGCATGATTAGTCAAGGCGGGTGTCACGGCCGGCCTTACAATGATGCAACCTCTGCGTGCGCCGCTCATGATTAATTTGTGCTCGATGGTCAAAGGGACGCGTGCGTGCGCCTTCCAGTACCTTGGTGACACTGACGACGATAGTAGCCGGTTCGCAGTCACAACTCACAACTCGCACAGGTCGTCACAGGCTCACAGCTAGCTCCTGGAGAAGCTATGCCTGCTAGTGCCTAGTGCTAGCCATGGAAGCCAGCCCAGGGCTCGAGTATTCGACGACGGCGGCCAACCTCTGGGCTCGTAACATAAGGCGGCGGCCTGACCGGTTTGGCAGGTCGGTGACCAGGATGCTAGGCACAGCTACTGCCGAGTGCCGCCGACAGGCGACAGACCATGGCGGCCGGTGCCACCGATCGGCGCGGCGGCGCCCGCCCAGGGCCCAGGCTCTGCTAGTGCGTTTCGTCCTCACACGCCCGCAGGTGCAGTGCAGCCGCGCAGGCCGCGATACTCTTGCCTGGCGCTTGTCTCGTTTCGAAAGCCAACTGCCAACCACCCACGCACAGCGCCGGTTCGCGCACGTACACACTCGCTGCTGCCGCGCGCCGCCAGCAGCGTCCCGCGGCGCAGGGCACATCCGCGGCGCTGCCTCTGCCTGCCTGCTGCTCACAGCGATACGACTATACGAGTCTCTGAGGAGTGGCGAGTGAGGAGAGGACTAGAGGCCCTGGGGCTGGGCACGGCACAAACCGCGGCGGAGTCGTGTACATGCATGCACCCACGATGGCAGCACCGGCGCCGCGCGGTGCCCTTGCCACCGGGGCACAGGCACCCAGCAGGATCGGTTTGTTCGCTCAGTGATCTGCGTCCACTCATTCTTCTGAACGCGCGTAGGAGTATATATATTATATGAACACGGGTAGCATCTTCGACGCTGACCCTCGCTTGGATCAGGACCCCTGCCCGGACAGCCGGTCACGTCACGCCGGATTTATAATCGCAGAGTCTAGCTACGTGGAGGTTGGCCATGTGGTTGGAGGTATGGCTTCAACTTCACGGTGAAGAAGAAGAACGACCGCTATGCTGAGAAGAGAAGGAAGGTAGCTTCACACTTCACAGCCGGCGGTGGAGCCAGTACGTTGCTCCAGAATATTTATTCCATATAGAAAGAGAGAATTATATACATTGCAAATATGCAATGTATAGGACCATTAGAGTTAGCCCCAAAAAAAAGGGCACACAACAACTATTTTAGTTTACTTGATGAAACTATTGAACTTCTCGTGGAAATCAACAAGCAGTTGAAAGAGAAAGAGACTCATAGAAGTGAACTTAATGTCTTCTATTCTTGTATTGTTGACTAGGTGTGTGCCCGTGCGTTATAACGGGGTCACTATATTACAACCATCAGTACTATACATATTTCTATATATGATAGTACAATGCTTATACGCTGCAACAACATACAACCATGTAGCTCCTTTTATAATATATGCAACACAGTCCATCCTGATTGAGGATTAGGATTTTCAACAAGAACCATCTATTATGTGATTCGACATGATATATATGGTACTGGAAAAAAGATAAATAGCTGAAGCTACTTGCATATTGCAAAAACTACCAATATTTGGATTCTCAACAACTTGTTGTTTGGTAATTGCCTACACTGGCTCCTTCGTTAACTGTCACTATCACCAGAGTAAAATCCATAGTTATAATGTAGAGTCAGTTGAAGATAAATTGTAGTCTCAACAACATCACGAGGAGCCAAGGAAGATGTACATGATACTAAAAATGAGATATCCAATCGAGCAACCAGGACATTATAATTAGACATAAGAACGTTGTACTTACATCAAGCGAGAAGAACCAAAATGCTATGCAAAAGTGATCAAATACAACAAGTTGTCGATAACAAACCCTGCTGGCTGCTGCTACAGCACGTGCAAAGGTCATAGCCTGCTATTTACGTAAGACTGTTCTGCAAGTCTCCATTACCCTAAGCAGTTGAGCCCTACAAAATATGAAGTCTGAGATAGAACTATATATTTTAGATGCAACAGATTACTGATCTAATGAAGTGCTATCATCTTGTTAATATGGTCGATGTTATCTTATTACAAAAGTAGCAACACTTCAACAACATAAAATCAGCAATCAGTATAAGTAATTAGAGATTTGAATATGTAGCCAATAAATTATGACTATAACACATATATACAAGAATAAATTGATGTCGATGTCACATAAATGAAATTTATTTTTGTATTGGCACAACTGCATCCAACCATATAATATGCTGAATAAAAAACAGATATATGCAATAGTGCGGTTTTGTAAAAACTGAATAATAGATTGTTTATTAATTTGGTCAATCTGGGATGCTTTCTCTTTTACAACAGCTGCAACAAGTTCATCTTTTGTCGTCTCTTGAGCCGTCTCAATCTGTTGGATTGTTTCTTCATTCTATTAAATTAGTTGTATTAAGTTCAGTTACTTAATGAAATAGTATATACAGAAAAGAGAACATAAACATATATCGAATCTGGCACACCTTCCTCTGTAGCTCATCCTGCAGCTTTTGTTCAGTTTTTTCTTGCAATTCTTTGTAACGCCCCGAATTTTGGAGTTGAATTTTTTCTTTTCTTCACTCGCCAAATTCGGGCGTTACCCTTTCCTTTTCCCTTTTCTCCTCGCTAAGCCTTGATCTTTTCCAAAAGTTATAGCGAGAATTAGCTCGACATCTTGTGTAAGCAAAACCTAGAACTATTTTTTGGTTGTTGCATCATGCCGGACTATGCACCCTTTTTGTTTGTGGTTGGGTAAATTGGAGAATTAGGCATATAAGAAATAGGGGATATAGAAAATGGAAAATAAAAAAAGAAAGCCTTTCCTTCTCTCTCTCTTCCCCCCTCCTCCCCTTTCAGCCGGCCGGCCCAGCCAGGCGCGCAGCGCCCCCCTCCTCCCCCTTTTCCCCTTGGGCCGGCTGGCTCGGCGGCCCAGCCGCCCCCCCGCCCCCCCCCCCCCCCCCCGCTTTGGGCCCAGCGTGGCCCAGCCGGCTCCCTCCCCCGCTCCCCTCGCGCGCGCCCCGCGCGGGCGGTTGAGCCGCGCCGCCACCCCCTTGGCGGGCCCCACCCGTCAGTCCCCCCAAAAAAACCGTCTCTCTCTCCTCCCCTCTACCCCCCCCGCACGATCTTCTCCCTCTCCTACCCCGCGCCACTCCCCGACGCCACCGCCGTCGTCCGCCTACGGTGAGCCCCTGCCTCCCCTCCCTCTCCCCCTTCTCCCCTCCCCGCCCCCCTCTTCTTCTTGCTTGGCGCGCCCGGCCCCGGCTCCCCTTTCCCCCCCCCCACGTCCCGGCCTCGGCCCGGCCGGCCATGGCCACCGGTCCCGCTCGCCCGCGGCCTTGGCGCGGCGGCGCGGTTCGCCCACCCGTGGCCATGGCGCGGTGGTCCGGCGCGGCCCCGTCCCGCCCGTCGGCGCCCGGCGCGGCCCTCCCCTGCCCGGCGGCGCTCGACGCGTCCCGCCCCCTGCCCCCTGTCCCCGGCCCTCGGCGCGGGCACGCCCCGGCGCGAGCGCGTCCCGGCGCGGCTCGCCCGCGGCCTTAGCGCGGCGGCGCGGTTCGCCCGCCCGTGGCCCGGCGCGTGCGCGCGGCCTTCGGCCCCTGCGCGCGGCATCCCGGCCCCGTCGCGGCTCGCTTGGCCTTGTTGGCCCCTAGCACGTTCCCGCGCGCGCAAAACCCACGCGCGCGGTGATCTTTTTGGTTGTAGTTAATTCTCAAACTCCGTTAGTTAACGTGCTGCGTCGCGCGCTTCGTCGCGCGACGAATTTGTCTAATTTCAGATTCTATTAATGTGCTGCGTCGCGCGCTTCGTCGCGCGACGATTCAATTTAAGTTTGTATTTATCAATATGTTGCGTCGCGCGCTTCATCGCGCGACGATTCAATCTAAGTTTGTATTTATCAATGTGTTACGTCGCGCGCTTCGTCGCGCGACGATTCTTTTAGTTTATATTTATTAAAGTGTTGTGTCGCGCGCTTCGTCGCGCGATGATCTATTTTAATTTCAGGTTGTTTAAGGTGCGATGTCGCGCGTCCAGACACGCGACGTTCCACTTTAAACTCAGCTCTGTTGACGTATGCCGTCGTGCGCTTCGTCGCGCGATGCTTAACGTCTCTTTATAATTAATACAAAGTGTCTCGTTGTGCGCTCGGTTGCGCGACGAGTCATTGATTTCTTAATTCGATTTAAGGTGTTATGTCGTGCGTCTCGCCGCGCGACAGTCCTTTTAATTATATTCATCTGCTTATAATGATTAAACATGAAACATGACTTTACTTTATGCTGAGCGTAGAGTCCAAATTAATTCCCTTCTATTAAGCGAGTGGTTAATTCATAATAATGTAACGTGATCGTTTCTCGACTGTTTGTTTCTCTTTCTCTCTTAACCGTAATTGCGAGCCCGCGTGGGACGTCTGTTTACTTACTGCATTCTATTGTATGGTGTACTGTTCTTTTGTATTAAATATGTGGATGTATGTATGTTTGCGCTCGCATAGAGAACGATCCGGTCGAAGAGCCCGAAGAACTCGCAGGAGAAGTCCCTGAGCAGCAGTCGGTTGGTGGAGGCAAGTGTCCCTTGACCCATCTACGTCCTACTCATTCTTATAATTCACTTCCCGCATTTACACAATTATAACTAAGGATTGACTAGCTTTTGTCTATCTTGTCCTTGTTTACCTATTTTGGTTGGGTTATTTCAGTTTAGCTTTATGCTAGTGCTTCACATTAATCAATGAACATGATGAGATTATCTATGATACGCTGTTTTCCCTTTTGATTATGATGATGGTACTGTGACATTTAAGGGGGCTCGAGCGGTTTCTCGAGTGCCTCTCCGTAAGGACCTGTTCGTTGGATGACCGCCCGGGAAAACAGTGCAACCATGAGGGTGGAATGGGACGCCCTTAGCTGAATAATTAGAGGAACTGAGGTGTAGTTCGCTTCACCGTCGTGCCGTCAATGGGGCTCGGTGTATGCGGCTCGCTCTGCCAAGGTTGGTTTGCCCCTTAGGGAGGAGTGCGGTACATTTAGGAAACCTAACGGGCGGCTACATCCTTAGGGAATCTTTGTAAAGGCTACGTAGTGAGACCCTGCCTATTCACCTTTGTAGTGTTTAAGGGTTTGATCGGCCCGAGGCAAGAGGGAATCACGGCTTGTGGGTAAAGTGCGCAACCTCTGCAGAGTGTCATGAAACTGATATATCAGCCGTGCTCGCGGTTATGAGCGGCCAAGGGAGCTCCATTGATTAGAGATACTTGATCAGAGATGGTTTGCTTACAGACGATGATGAGGAGAATGGTTATGATTATGCTTATGGTAATGGTAAGTGGTATTCTTTCCTTTTGGAAAGGGTACATCGGGTTAATAACTTGGGTTAATGCTAAAACTTGGCTTTCTACTAGTAAATAATAACCTGACCGACTAAAAGCAACTGCTTGACTTATCCCCACATAAAGCTAGTCCACTACAGCCAAACAAGATACTTGCTGAGTATGTTGATGTGTACTCACCCTTGCTCTACACACCAAACCCCCCCCCCTCCCCAGGTTGTCAGCATTGCAACCACTGCTCAGGAAAAGATGAAGCTGTGGAAGGTGACTTCCAGGAGTTCCAAGACTACGACGAGATCTAGGTGTGGGTTAGCGGCAACCCCCAGTCGGCTGCCTGTGAAGACCGCGTTTATCTACGTTTCTTTTCCGCACTTTGATTTATTGTAAAGACTATGTGGATGTCTCAGACACATGATGTAATCGACTATTATTTCCCTTTTAATACTATTTGAGCACTGTGTGATGATGTCCATGTTATGTAACTGCTGTGTACGTGAATTGCTGATCCTGGCACGTACATGGTTCGCATTCGGTTTGCCTTCTAAAACCGGGTGTGACATAAGTGGTATCAAAGCCAGGTTGACTGTAGGACCGCTAACCTAGAGTAGAATGGTCGTTCTAAGGATTATAGACCTCTATTCCTACCTTGACTTTGGTATCCCTTCAAAAGCTGGTCATATTGACTAAACCTATGTTCTACTATATATTATACCTTGCTGAAGATTGTGTTTTAATCTAATCCTTCGTTTATTTATGGTTCATTATTTGCTGGTCATACTAGTTCTAATCTCACTCTTTTGCTTATGGTGTCTTTTGTAGATGGCTCGTCTTAGACACACTGCACGGAAGTCTGTCATCCCCTTCTTACCCTCTCATCTCGTGGAGCGTCCGCTTCGCCGTCCCGTGGCTGGTCAGTCTAGCCACTTGGAGAGGCTGCACCACCGTCTGCATGAGGAGCAGGAGCTTCGACGACAGGAGCAGCAGGGCTCTTCTTTCTTGCTCCAGCAGAAGATAGAGTCTATGAGGAGCTGCTCCCCTGTGCTTCCCCTGGAGGCGCCCCCTGCACCACCACTGGGTGCCCCAGCCTCTGGAGTAGCTGCTGGAGGAGACCCAGACGACGGAGGTGGCGACGACAGCTCGAGCCACAACACCGACTTCCCTGCTGACCAGGAGCCGGAAGGATGGGTTGCTCGACCCATCACTCGCGACGCTGCTCGCGGGTGTCACTTCCACGATGCGCTCGACACCCTGTTACGCCAGGCACTTGACCGACGTACTTGGTCCATCGAGTATCGCTGTGTGGTCTACCAGCATAGTCGCGGGGTCTACCCGGACCGCTGGGAGGCGACCTTCTTGGTGCGCCGTCCGGAGAACAGTCTCCAGGGTGCTGAGGTCTGCTCAGAGCACTATTCTATCTCTGAGCGGGACTCAGCTGAGGTGGCCATGCAGGATGCTGCACGGCGTGTGCTTTCGCACTACTGCTCAGTTCTCGGTGGGGTAGCTAACGGTCTCAACCTGAAGTATTACCCCCGCCGTCCATCTGGCAGCATAGGAGGCGTGATTGTCTCACCTGTTGGTGAGGACAATCCTAGGTTGAGCAGCACAGTCAACCTAGCCGCCGTGCTAAACACGGAGCTGGACCATGCACTAGACGAGCTGAGTAGGGCTCGTGCTGAGATCGCCCTGCTGTAGGCTGAGCGCGCGGAACGTCGTCACTTGGATGATGGTTTCCCCGCTCCCGTTGGGACTCAGCACCCGTACCGCTCACCTCGGCGTGGACGCCAGTCTTATGGCAATCCCGACTGCAAGACCAAGATAAATCTAGAACCATAGATCGTTAGAGTTGGATCTTGTAATTAATACAAAATATATACGTAGAAGCTACAGTCTTAGCGTTAGTCTCGCTTTTAGTTAGTCTTAGTTAGACAGGGTAGTTTGCTATATCCTGTGCAATTATGCTTGTCATGATGAACTATGTATGAGTTGGATCTTTGTAATGACTGTCACCAAAGTGTGGGTATCCCCCGCATTTTGGTTTACCTGTTATATGTTAATAAAGTTAGCCATCTAGTTGGGAAACCTTTTATTCCACTTTTCTCTTTATCTGAGAAGCTGCGTTGATCTGTATTGAATCAGTGAAGAGGCTCGTCTGTTCAGTGTGGTGGAAGAAATTGTATACTCTTTTCTTATGCTGCAAGATTTGCAAGGTCAGTTCTGATGTGTGGTTGCATTCTGCAGATGTCAGAAAACAGGCGCAGAGGAGAAAGGCGTGCTCAACCGGAGCCCGCAGCCCCGCAGGATGAGGCACCACAACAACAGCAACTGCCACCTCTGCCCCCGATGACCATAGAGCAGATGTTTCTTGTAACACCCTGAATTTGGGGTATAAAATTTCTTTGCTCATACTCACAAATTCAGGTGTTACTCCTCTCTTCACATCTTCCCCAACCTCCTCTTTCTCTTTTCTATAGAAGAAGAGTGGTTATTCTTAAGTGTAAACGTAATTATAATCTAGTAGGTTAAACCCTAAGGGGACAATGGTTGTTGCATCATGTTAGAAAGTATTTGTTTGTTTTGTTTGATGAATGGTTTGCTTGATCTTTCATCTAATCATTTGTTTGCGCATAATGTCAAACTGAAATAAATAGAAAAGAGAAAGAAAAAGAAAAGAAAAAGAGAAATGAATTTCAGCCCAGCCCCCTTCCCTGGCCTAGCCGGCCCACCGCGTCAGCCCCCCCCCTTCCCCCTCTCCTCCCCCCCCCCGCTCAGCCCACCGCGCCTGCGCTCCCTCGCGGGCCAGTGCACGTCGCGGCCCACCCCAGCTCCCCGCGGCGGCCCAGCGCGCCGCACCCCCTTCCCCAGCGCGCGCCAGCCCATCGCACCAGCCTCTCTCCTCCCCGCGCGCGCGCAAGCAGCCCACGCGCGCCAGCCCAACGCGCCAGGGCGTGCGCCCCAGCCCAGGTCCCCGCCCGCGTCAGCGCTTGGCCCAGCAGCGCGCGTCGCGCCCCTGCGCGCACGACCGCGTGTGGAGGAGAGCCGTCGCCGCCGTTACTGCTTAGCCAGGGGCCCGCGCGTAAGGAGCGCCCCTGATCATCTTCTTGGAACCGCCAGACGCACGATTTCTTCCGCACGTCGCGCAGTTTCTTCGCCCGACGCGCAGTTTTCTTCGCCCGAGTGCCCAGTTTCTCGCCCAGCACCGCTCCTCCTCGCCTCGCCCCGCTCTCTGCGTCCCCGTCGCCGGAGAGCCACGCCGCCGAGGTGAGCTCGCCTCCTTCCTCTCTCCCCCACTCTTCTCTCGACGTGCTGCTCGCCCGTCGCAGCTGAGGCTCGGCTGAGCCGATTCAGCCGCCCTCGCCTCTTCTTTGCTCGACGTACTGCTAGCTTGCCATGGCCGAAGCTCGGCTGAGCCGACTCAGACGCCCCGTTCCTCTCCGTCCCGTCGTTCTGTCAGTCGAGCACCCCAGCCCAGCCGTCGTCTCGCCGATTAGCCCCTGCGCAACGCTTAGCCCGCGCGCTCTCGTCCGGCGAGCAGAGGCCGCCGTCGCCTAGCGTCGACGTAGCAGCAGCGTCCCCTCGCCGGTGAGCCTAGTCCCTACGCGCCGTGGCCGAGTTGCTGCGCGCTCAGCACGCCCAGCCGCGTTGACGTTTAGCGCCGTAGCAGCCGTTCGCCGTCGAACCTCGCCCCTGCGCGTCGCAGCTGCGTTGCTGCGCGCTCGCCGCTGCCCAGCTCGCCCCGGCCGTTCGTCTACCTTCGCCGTGCCTCGCTTCTATTACCTAGCGCGTCGCGTACTCGTCAAGTCTCACGCGCGCAATTTCGCACGTGGTCACGGGTATCGCGCGCCGTCGTCGTTGTTTGCAGAGTCCTCGCGCTGTTTCGCGCGTGTCGTCCGTTCGCGTTAGTCAATTAATCCTCGTATTAATCATCGATTAATTGATAATCCATTTTATCTAAAATATCCCACCCAATTAATTTACGTCAACTAAGTTGAACTTAGAAAAATATAGTTTTCGCGTTTAAGCGTAATATAAGTTGTCCGTTCGTCACGTCATTATTTAGCCTCGGTTTGTTAATTATTTAATGTGTCGTGCGCCGCACAACTAGTGCGCGCGCTCGCGTTTGCTTGCGCGCAGTGCGTCGACAGGACTCCGTCTACGTTCGCCTACCCTTCGTCTACCCCTAGACGACTCTCGTCTACCCCCCGTCTACCCCCGTCTACCCCTCGTCTAACCTCCGTGTGCGTTCGTGTCGTTCGCCATCGCCCGCGCATCACACATTAAATCGTCGCGTGCTGTTCGCGCGCGTGGCGCGTGCTATTCGCACGTTAATAATTCACCTCACCTAGAATAGCTCACGCTAATTAAATATATATTCAAGCAATGGTTATTCGAACAACACACTAATCGGGACTAAGTAGTAATTTTACTCGGCATGTGATTATTGTCCGTTAATATGATGACGTCGAATTAAATATTATAATTCACAATCGCTTAGTGTAAACGTGATATCCCTCGACCGTAGCGTCAGTCGTTTCAGTTCCGTTCTCGCGTAGTCGTAGATGCGAATTCTATGCCGAGTGCTTATTTATTTGATCTATATTATTTAATGGTGTCTTGTTTTCTTCCGTTTCAAGAATGTTAGTTGTATGTTTGCACTCGCGTAGATATCGGGCCGTTCGTGGAGTCCGAGGGAATTGCAGGAGAAGACCCTGAGCAGCAGCAGCTTGGTGAAGGCAAGTGTCCTCTGACCTATTATGTCCCATTTACTTTATAATTCATCAACCGCATACCATGATCAACTTAAGGATTGATTAGCTTTGTATTTACCTCACTCTTGATTACCTTTTGGGCTACTATGGTTAGCTTCATGCTATTGCTTTACTCTAATCAATGAACATGATGAGATACAATGATGATACTATGGTTTTATTCTGGATATGATGATATACTTGTGGCATTTTAAGGGGACTCGGGCTGTTTCCCGAGTACCTCTCCGTAAGGATCTGTTCGTTGAGAGACCACCCGGGATAACAGTGCAACCATGAGGGTGAAATGGGATGCCCTTAGCTAATTAATTAGAGGAACTAGAGGTGTAGTTGCTTCGCCGTCGTGCCGTCAATGGGGTCTAGGCACAGTGCTTGCTCTGCCGAGGCTGAGTGCCGAGGTTCTTTCGTTCTGCTTTTTGGTTAGTCACTCTCCTGCGGGGAGGGGTACTGTGTTTATCAAACTGGAGAAACCTAACGGGCGGCTATGACCTCTAGGGAATCTTTGTAAAAGCTACGTAGTGATACCCTGCCGGACCACCTAGGAAGTGATCAATGGGGATTAGCTCTCCCCGGGCAAAACGGGAATCATGGCTCATGGGTAAAGTGTGCGACCTCTATAGAGGGTAGTGAAACTGATATATCAGCCGTGCTCACGGTTAAGAGCAGCCTTGGGATCCTCTTTGATTAGAGATATTCCGAACACACCTCAGATGATGACTTTAATGATGATGGTTAATGATGGTGACTTTAATTATGCATTCTAGTATTTCCTCTCTGAGGAGGTACTTTTTGGGATTATAACTGGGGCTTGATGATAAAATCTGGCTTCTACTAACAATAAATACTTGACCAACTAAAAGCAACTTCTTGAGCCTAACCCCACATAAAGCTAATCCACTTCAGCCAAACGGGGCATTTGCTGAGTACGTTGATGTGTACTCATCCTTGCTTTACCACAAAACACCAGGTTGTCCACATTACAACCACTGCTCAGGAGAAGACGAAGTCGTGGAAGGAGACTTCCAGGAGTTTCAAGACTACGACGAGTTTTAGGTGTGGGTTGGCGGCAACCCCCAGTCAGCTGCCTGTGAAGGCCCTATCTTTACTGCGTTTCGCTTAGCACTTTGATTTACCCGTTAAGTTGTCGACTATGTGGATGTCTCTGACTCTGTGATGTAATAAGTTAATACTCTTTTATGTTATCATTCGAGCACTGTGCGATGATGTTCATTTATGTAATCGCTGTGTACGTGAGTTCTGATCCTGGCACGTACATAGTTCGCATTCGGTTGGCCTTCTGAAACCGGGTGTGACATTTCTGATGCAGACTTAGGCGGTTCAAGCCATCGGTCAGACCCTGGCTGCCATCCAGCAGCAGTAGCAGCAGCAACAGCCACCACCTCAGATGCCCAGGGACAAGCGTGCTGAATTCATGAGAGGTCATCCACCAACGTTTGCTCATTCTTCTGACCCCATGGATGCTGAAGACTGGCTGCGCACTGTGGAGCAGGAGTTGCATACCGCTCAGTGTGATGACAGGGAGAAAGTCCTATATGGTCCCCGTCTGTTGAGAGGAGCAGCTCAATCTTGGTGGGAGTCCTATCTCGCCACCCATGCCAACCCCGACACCATCACCTGGGAAGAATTCAGAGAAAGCTTTCGTCAGTACCATGTTCCTGCAGGTCTGATGACAGTAAAGAAAGAAGAGTTCCTGGCCCTCAAGCAAGGGTCATCGTCTGTCAGTGAGTACCGGGACAGGTTTCTTCAGTTGTCTCGCTATGCTCCTGAAGACGTCAACACAGATGCCAAGCGACAATACCGTTTCCTAAGAGGCTTGATTGACCCTCTACATTATCAGCTGATGAATCATACCTTCCCGACATTCCAGCACCTGATCGATAGAGAAATCATGATAGAGAGAAAGCGCAAAGAGATGGAGGATCGTAAGCGCAAGATCAGTGGACCCCAGCCTGGAAGCAGCAGTCGTCCTCGTTTCTCAGGCAATCAACCTTAGCAGTTTAGGCAGAACCAGCGTCCACCTCAGCAGCAGTAGTTCCAAAGGCAGTATCCTCAGCACCAGTATCAGAATCGTCAGAACAATCAGTCAGGAGGAGGTCAGTTTCAGAGGCAGAATCAGCAGGCACCTCGTCTTCCTGCCCCAGCAACCCAGCAGAACAGTCAGGCAGCACCAGCTCAGGTTGGAAACAGAGCATGTTTCCACTGTGGAGAGCAAGGCCACTGGGTGATGTAATGCTCGAAGAAGGCAGCCCAGCAGCAGTCAGGCCCTAATGCCCCAGCAAAGCAGAATGTGTCTCAGCCTAGAGCAGGCAACCGCTCTCAGCCGCGCTATAATCATGGGAGACTGAATCACTTGGAGGCTGAAGCAGTTCAGGAGACCCCCGGCATGATAGTAGGTATGTTCCCAGTCGACTCCCATATTGCAGAAGTGTTATTTGATATTGGAGCAACGCATTCTTTTATTAATGCATCATGGGTAGAAGCACATAATCTTCCAATAACTACCATGTCAACCCCCATTCAAATTGACTCAGCCAGTGGTAGAATTCGAGCCGATAGCATTTGTTTGAATGTATGTGTGGAAATAAGGGGGATAGCGTTTCCCGCCAACCTCATAGTAATGGGTACTCAGGGAATAGATGTCATCCTAGGGATGAATTGGCTAGATAAGTATCAGGCAGTTATCAGTTGTGATAAGAGGACAATCAAGTTGGTGTCCCCACTAGGAGAGGAAGTGGTGACCGAGTTAGTCCCGCCTGAGCCAAAGAAAGGAAGTTGTTATCAGATGGCCATTGATAGCAGTGAAGCAGACCCAATTGAGAGTATCAAGGTTGTGTCCGAGTTCCCAGATGTGTTTCCAAAGGACTTACCGGGTATGCCGCCAGAGCGGAAAGTTGAGTTTGCCATAAAGCTTCTTCCTGGAACCGCCCCTATCTTTAAGAGAGCTTACAGGATATCTGGGCCAGAGTTAGTTGAACTTAAGAAGCAGATCGATGAGTTGTCAGAGAAAGGTTACATCCGGCCAAGCACCTCGCCTTGGGCCGCCCCTGTCCTATTTGTGGAAAAGAAAGATGGCACCAAAAGGATGTGTATCGATTATCGGGCTCTGAATGAAGTCACGATTAAGAACAAGTACCCCTTGCCCAGGATAGAAGATTTGTTCGACCAGTTGAGAGGAGCCGGTGTGTTCTCCAAGATTGATCTGAGGTCAGGTTATCATCAGCTCAGGATCCGACCTTCAGACATTCCGAAGACGGCATTCATTACCAAGTATGGGTTGTATGAGTTCACTGTGATGTCTTTTGGTTTGACCAATGCACCAGCCTTCTTCATGAACTTGATGAACAGTGTATTCATGGACTATCTCGATAAGTTTGTGGTGGTATTCATTGATGACATTCTGGTTTATTCTCAAAGCGAAGAAGAGCATGCAGATCATTTGAGGATGGTATTGCAGAGATTGCGAGAGCACCAATTGTATGCAAAGTTGAGCAAGTGTGAATTCTGGATAAATGAAGTCCTGTTCTTGGGTCACATAATCAACAAAGAAGGATTGGCCGTGGATCCGATGAAAGTGGCAGACATTCTGAACTGGAAAGCGCCAACAGATGCTCGGGGAATCAAGAGCTTCATTGGAATGGCCAGATATTATCGGCGATTCATTGAAGGGTTTTCGAAGATTGCGAAACCAATGACAGTGTTGCTAGGCAACAAGGTTGAGTTCAAATGGACCCAGAAATGTCAAGAGGCCTTTGAAGCGCTGAAAGAGAAGTTGACAACAGCGCCTGTCTTAGTCTTGCCTGATGTGCACAAGCCCTTCTCGGTGTATTGTGATGCTTGTTACACCGGTTTGGGATGCGTATTGATGCAAGAGGGAAGAGTTGTGGCTTACTCGTCCCGACAGCTGAAGGTTCATGAGAAGAACTACCCAATCCATGATCTAGAGTTGGCAGCAGTGGTTCACGCACTGAAGACATGGAGGCACTATCTGTATGGACAGAAATGCGATGTTTACACAGACCACAAGAGTCTAAAGTACATATTCACTCAGTCAGAGTTGAATATGAGGCAACGAAGATGGTTAGAGCTGATCAAAGACTATGAGTTGGAGATCCGTTACCACCCAGGCAAAGCGAACGTAGTGGTAGATGCTTTGAGCAGAAAGAGTTAAGTCAATCTGATGGTCGCTCGTCCGATGCCTTATGAGTTGGCCAAAGAGTTTGACAGGTTGAGTCTCGGATTTTTGAACAATTCGCGAGGAGTCACAGTTGAGTTGGAACCTACCCTAGAGCGGGAAATCAAAGAAGCGCAGAAGAACGATGAGAAGATCAGTGAGATCCGGCGACTGATTCTAGACGGCAGAGGCAAAGATTTTCGGGAAGATGCAGAAGGTGTGATATGGTTCAAAGACCGCTTGTGTGTTCCTAATGTCCAGTCTATTCGGGAGTTGATTCTCAAGGAAGCTCATGAGACAGCCTATTCGATTCACCCTGGTAGTGAGAAGATGTATCAGGATCTGAAGAAGAAATTCTGGTGGTACGGAATGAAGAGGGAAATCACAGAGCATGTGGCTATGTGTGATAGTTGTCGACGGATCAAGGCAGAGCACCAGAGACCAGCTGGATTATTACAACCGTTGCAAATCCCTCAGTGGAAATGGGATGAAATCGGTATGGATTTCATAGTAGGATTGCCTCGCACTCGAGCCGGCTACGATTCCATTTGGGTAGTAGTGGACCGTTTGACCAAGTCAGCCCACTTCATACCTGTCAAGACCAACTATAGCAGTGCAGTATTGGCAGAGCTGTACATGTCTCGGATCGTTTGTCTCCACGGTGTGCCAAAGAATATAGTGTCAGACAGAGGAACGCGGTTCACCTCTCATTTCTGGCAGCAGTTGCATGAAGCCCTGGGCACACATCTAAATTTCAGTTCAGCATATCATCCGCAGACAGATGGTCAGACTGAAAAGACCAATCAAATTCTTGAAGACATGTTGAGAGCCTGTGCGTTGCAAGATCAGTCTGGATGGGACAAGAGGCTGCCTTATGCAGAATTCTCCTATAACAACAGTTACCAGGCCAGCTTGAAGATGTCACCTTTTCAGGCGCTTTATGGGAGGAGTTGTAGAACTCCGTTGCAATGGGATCAGCCTGGAGAAAAGCAAGTGTTTGGACCAAACATTTTGCTTGAGGCTAAAGAGAACATCAAGATGGTCCGAGAGAATCTGAAGATAGCGCAATCAAGGCAGCGAAGCTATGTAGACACAAGAAGAAGAGAGCTGAGCTTCGAAGTCGGAGACTTCGTCTATCTGAAAGTGTCACCGATCAGAGGAGTCAGAAGATTCGGAGTCAAAGGCAAGCTAGCACCCCGCTACATCGGTCCGTATCAGATTCTCGCCAGGCGTGGAGAAGTGGCTTACCAGCTCAGTCTGCCAGAGAATTTGTCTGCCGTGCATGATGTCTTTCATGTGTCTCAGTTGAAGAAGTGTCTGCGAGTGCCAGAGGAGCAGTTGCCAGTGGAAGGTCTTGAAGTCCAGGAGGACTTGACCTACACAGAGAAGCTAGCGCAAATCCTTGAGACTGCAGACAGAGTCACCCGGAGGAAGACCATCAGAATGTGCAAAGTCAGATGGAGTCACCACTCAGAGGAAGAGGCAACCTGGGAGCATGAAGATGATCTGATGGCTAAATACCCTGAGCTCTTTGCTAGCCAACCCTGAATCTCGAGGGCGAGATTCTTTTAAGGGGGATAGGTTTGTAACGCCCCGAATTTTGGAGTTGAAATTTTTCTTTTCTTCACTCGCCAAATTCGGGCATTACCCTTTCCTTTTTCCCTTTTCTCCTCGCTAAGCCTTGATCTTTTCCAAAAGTTATAGCAAGAATTAGCTCGACATCTTGTGTAAGCAAAACCTAGAACTATTTTTTGGTTGTTGCATCATGCCAGACTATGCACCCTTTTTGTTTGTGGTTGGGTGAATTGGAGAATTAGGCATATAAGAAATAGGGGATATAGAAAATGGAAAATAAAAAAGAAAGCCTTTCCTTCTCTCTCTCTCTCTTCCCCCCTCCTCCCCTTTCAGCCCGGCCGGCCTGGGCGGCCTAGCTGGCGCGGCCCAGCCAGGCGCGCAGCCCCCCTCCCCCTTTTCCCCTTGGGCCGGCTGGCTCGGCGGCCCAGCCGCCCCCCCTCACCCCCCACTTTGGGCCCAGCGTGGCCCAGCTGGCTCCCTCCCCCGCTCCCCTCGCACTCGCCCCGCGCGGGCGGTTGAGCCGCGCCGCCACCCCCTTGGCGGGCCCCACCCGTCAGTCCCCCCCAAAAAAACTGTCTCTCTCTCCTCCCCTCTACCCCCCCCCCCCCCCCGCACGATCTTCTCCCTCTCCTACCCCGTGCCACTCCCCGACGCCGCCGCCGTCATCTGCCTACGGTGAGCCCCTGCCTCCCCTCCCTCTCCCCCTTCTCCCCTCCCCGCCCCCCTCTTCTTCTTGCTTGGCGCGCCCGGCCCCGGCTCCCCTTTCCCCCCCGCGTCCTGGCCTCAGCCCGGCCGGCCATGGCCGCCGGTCCCGCTTGCCCGCGGCCTTGGCGCGGCGGCGCGCTCGCCCGCCCGTGGCCATGGCGCGGTGGTCCGGCGCGGCCCCGTCCCGCCCGTCGGCGCCCGGTGCGGCCCTCCCCTGCCCGGCGGCGCTCAGTGCGTCCCGCCCCCTGCCCCCTGTCCCCGGCCCTCGGCGCGGGCACGCCCCGGCGCGAGCGCGTCCCGGCGTGGGCGCGGCTCGGCGCGGGCGCGTCCCGGCGCGGCGCGGCCCCTGCGCGTGCGCGCAGCCCCGGCGCGGTGGTTCGGTCCCCGGTGCGGCTCGCTCGCGGCCTTGGTGCGGCGGCGTGGTTCGCCCGCCTGTGGCCCGGCGCGGCTCGCCCGCGGCCTCGGCGCGTGCGCGCGGCCTTCGGCCCCTGCGCGCGGCATCCCAGCCCTGTCGCGGCTCGCGTGGCCTTGTTGGCCCCTAGCGCGTTCCCCCGCGCGCAAAACCCACGCGAGCGGTGATCTTTTTGGTTGTAGTTAATTCTCAAACTACGTTAGTTAACGTGCTGCGTCGCGCGCTTCGTCGCGTGACGAATTTGTCTAATTTCAGATTCTATTAATGTGCTGCGTCGCGCGCTTCGTCGCGCGACGATTCAATTTAAGTTTGTATTTATCAATATGTTGCGTCGCGCGCTTCATCGCACGACGATTCAATCTAAGTTTGTATTTATCAATGTGTTACGTCGCGCGCTTCGTCGCGCGACGATTCTTTTAGTTTATATTTATTAAAGTGTTGTGTCGCGCGCTTCGTCGCGCGACGATCTATTTTAATTTCAGGTTGTTTAAGGTGCGATGTCGCGCGTCCAGACGCGCGACGTTCCACTTTAAACTCAGCTCTATTGACGTATGTCGTCGTGCGCTTCGTCGCGCGATGCTTAACGTCTCTTTATAATTAATGCAAAGTGTCTCGTTATGCGCTCGGTCGCGCGACGAGTCATTGATTTCTTAATTCGATTTAAGGTGTTATGTCGTGCGTCTCGCCGCGCGACAGTCCTTTTAATTATATTCATCTGCTTATAATAATTAAACATGAAACATGACTTTACTTTATGCTGAGCGTAGAGTCCAAATTAATTCCCTTCTATTAAGCGAGTGGTTAATTCATAATAATGTAACGTGATCGTTTCTCGACTGTTTGTTTCTCTTTCTCTCTTAACCGTAATTGCGAGCCCGCGTGGGACGTCTGTTTATTTACTGCATTCTATTGTATGGTGTACTGTTCTTTTGTATTAAATATGTGGATGTATGTATGTTTACGCTCGCATAGAGAACGATCCGGTCGAAGAGCCCGAAGAACTCGCAGGAGAAGTCCCTGAGCAGCAGTCGGTTGGTGGAGGCAAGTGTCCCTTGACCCATCTACGTCCTACTCATTCTTATAATTCACTTCCCGCATTTACACAATTATAACTAAGGATTGACTAGCTTTTGTCTATCTTGTCCTTGTTTACCTATTTTGGTTGGGTTATTTCAGTTTAGCTTTATGCTAGCGCTTCACATTAATCAATGAACATGATGAGATTATCTATGATACGCTGTTTTCCCTTTTGATTATGATGATGGTACTATGACATTTAAGGGGGCTCGAGCGGTTTCTCGAGTGCCTCTCCGTAAGGACCTGTTCGTTGGATGACCGCCCGGGAAAACAGTGCAACCATGAGGGTGGAATGGGACGCCCTTAGCTGAATAATTAGAGGAACTGAGGTGTAGTTCGCTTCGCCGTCGTACCGTCAATGGGGCTCGGTGTATGCGGCTCGCTCTGCCAAGGTTGGTTTGCCCCTTGGGGAGGAGTGCGGTACATTTAGGAAACCTAACGGGCGGCTACATCCTCAGGGAATCTTTGTAAAGGCTACGTAGTGAGACCCTGCCTATTCACCTTGGTAGTGTTTAAGGGTTTGATCGGCCCGAGGCAAGAGGGAATCACGGCTTGTGTGTAAAGTGTGCAACCTCTACAGAGTGTCATGAAACTGATATATCAGCCGTGCTCACGGTTATGAGCGGCCAAGGGAGCTCCATTGATTAGAGATACTTGATCAGAGATGGTTTGCTTACAAACGATGATGAGGAGAATGGTTATGTTTATGCTTATGGTAATGGTAAGTGGTATTCTTTCCTTTTGGAAAGGGTACATCGGGTTAATAACTTGGGTTAATGCTAAAACCTGGCTTTCTACTAGTAAATAATAACCTGACCGACTAAAAGCAACTGCTTGACTTATCCCCACATAAAGCTAGTCCACTACAGCCAAACAGGATACTTGCTGAGTATGTTGATGTGTACTCACCCTTGCTCTACACACCAAACCCCCCCCTCCCCAGGTTGTCAGCATTGCAACCACTGCTCAGGAAAAGATGAAGCTGTGGAAGGAGACTTCCAGGAGTTCCAAGACTACGACGAGTTCTAGGTGTGGGTTAGCGGCAACCCCCAGTCGGCTGCCTGTGAAGACCGCGTTTATCTACGTTTCTTTTCCGCACTTTGATTTATTGTAAAGACTATGTGAATGTCTCAGACACATGATGTAATCGACTATTATTTCCCTTTTAATAATATTTGAGCACTGTGTGATGATGTCCATGTTATGTAACTGCTGTGTACGTGAATTGCTGATCCTGGCACGTACATGGTTCGCATTCGGTTTGCCTTCTAAAACTGGGTGTGACATTCTTTTATTGGCAACAACATTCTTTAGTTTTTCTTTCTTTAGCTCTTGAGAACAGCAAGATAATTGGAATTCAAAAAAGATTAAATAACTTATTAGAAATTCAATGTAAACAAAAGATTCTTGAATGATTATACCTACATTGAATAATGTGAAGATACCATGCATATCACGATGAGAATAGCTTCATGTCGTGGCATTTTCAAAAGAAAATTTAAAAAATATCTAGAGTGCCACAGGAAAACAGTCTCACATATAGTATACTAATTAATTTTACAATTAAATAGATGTATCTAGAACATTACCGACAATTCAAGATAGGTGATAATAAAGACTACTACCTTGATAGTAACATCCTCTTCTCCATCAACAATTATAATTATCACTGGAGGAACATCTTTATCAAAATTAATTGTAACACCCTAAATTTCATTTTTGGGAATATAGTAAAATTTTTCAAAGATATTGAATTAGAATATCCTCTTTTTTTTTCTTTCCTTTAGAATTCCCATAACATTTGAAGTCACCCCTCCTTAAATAAAAGTTTTATAACAAAAATTCAATAAAAAAAACTTCTTATATAAATTAGCCTTTATGGAAGTTATAAGTATTTCTTTTTAATAAGAGATCATACAATATAAACTATTTTTCTTAAAATAATTACATGTGTGCTACATATTCCAAATGCAATTACTTATGTGGAATAATAAATGAATGAATAAATATATATATACAAATATAATGAAAATCTCATGCTGATTCTTATGATTGTGCTTTTAATTGAATTTGAGATCCAAAACCAAATTTGAAAATGGATTTGAAAATGAGAAAGAGAAATGAACAAAAGAAAAAAAGAAAGCAGTTTTTCTCCTACTGGGTTGGCTCTACTCCTTTCGACCCATCTAGTGATTCTCCAGGGCGCAGCCTGCTTCCTCACGCCCCCTTCACGCGTGTGGCCGACGAATGGGGCCCACCTGGCAGGTTCATCAACAACCTCGTGGAAAATACCACAGCTCGGTCAGCGTCGCGCGCACGCACGTAGATTCCTCCCTGTGCCACTGTGGTGTGGGCCCGTCTGGTCGGGTGTGCGCACCGTATCGCTCCTGCCCTGTACTTCCGCTGACTCGTGGGGTCACCTTGTCAGCCCTATCCTCTTCCTCTCCCAACCGAAGCTGCGAACAGGATGGTGTCCGCCATGACCTCCGCCGTGCTTTTCGGGATTCTCTCGCCAGAAAACTGCCGGTCGGACTCGTGCGCCCCGAGTATTTATACACGGCCCAGCAAACCCTTCCCCATCGGCTTATCTGTGTGCTTCCGTGGAAATTGAAGGAGCCTGGTGGCCGTCGTGTGCCTATCCTCGCGCGCCGCCGCCATGGATCCATGCGAGTGTAACCGTTCGGGGCGAGAAGACGAAACTGGGAGCCTCGTCGGGTGTCCAAGGTCATGTTCGTTGCAGCTCCGGGTGTGTAGATCAACTGGGTGCCGGGAAATTCCTCGCCGTCGTACAACTTCCACCACGGTACCACTCCTCGCCATGGCCAACGTCACCCGTACGACAATTCATGGTAATATTCCCTTAATCTTGTTTGCCATGTCCCCTATACACGTAGTATCGTTCTCCTTGAAGGTAGCAAGTCAGGGCAAGCGATGTCCCTGCGCCGGCCTGGGCACCGCTGTCGGCTGAACACGCCGCCGCTGATGCCTGGTAGGGAGTGGGGAAGACACGGCTAGTGCCGTCGATTCCTATCTGGACGGCCCTGATTAGATCCAGGGGAAAATTAGCGCGGGCCGTTGATCCATCCACGGGCGGCCGGGATTAGAGTCTAGAAAACGCTTCGGCTAGGGTTTATATTGGTCGTCCGATTCTGATCCTGCGCGGGTAAAGTGTTGATGCTGTTTTAAAATCGTGACCGTCGATCTGTTGATGGACGGCCCATGTGTCGTACCGGTTCGCTGTGGTATAAGTTCTAATCTTGATCGTTCGGTAGTGATCCAACGGCCGAGACTTCAAGATACCCCTTTGCCGCGGTCTTTTTCTAAAAGAGCCCCTCCACTTTTCAAGAACCAACCCGCCGTCCTGGGGGTATTGTACATTGAGTCTAGGAATCTTTACCCGCAAACCCCTGCACTTATCTGATATTGAGGCGCAGTCCGGGAAATTAAATAAAACCAGAAAATAGATTTAGAAATTGATTTTGAGTATAGAAATAATTGTAAAACTTGTATAATCCATATAAAATTCATATTAAGTCCAAATTAGCCCATTCCAGTTCCTATAATTTTGTAATATTATTGTTTATCATTTAGTGCCACTGGTTTTACATAAAAGTCACATTAAAATTGTTATCTTAATTAATCTTGTACTAAGCACATAGGATCTTTGGAAATACATAACTTAAAATCTATAACTCCAAAATTAATAATTCTTGTTCCTGTGATCATATTTCAACATGTAGACTATTAATATGTATTTTGCATATATGTTTGGTGTAATGTTAATTTTACCTATACACTGTTTGTTTGTAATGCTACGACTAGCGTGAGGACACGTGTCATCTGAAGAGCAAGTTGGTACCTGGTATCTCAAGTCCCAGGCAAGTTGTGCCCTTGATCACTTCTTTTTACCCACTCATGTTCTAATTAATCATAATGATCTGCATAGGTTAATTTTGATGGGACCCAATAGGTTACCCTAGTTTGTCTATCTTTATACCTTGTTTACCACTGAACTTTTTGGGTAGTACTTGCTAGTGCTTTATGTGGTTTTGGGTATGAAGGTACATTATTCATGATCACACTTTTATTATATGTTTACTGTTCATGATAAGATCATTATGTTAATTGGAACATGGAGAACCACCCGGGAAAACAGTGCTACCACAAGGGAGGAATGGGACCCCTTGGCTGATTAATTAGGAAAGCTAGTGGAAGACTACCTTACCCGAAAGGGGCAAGGGCAGTAGGGGAGTGGTCAGTGTAGGGAGGCCCTCGGGAGGATTTTGCTGCGATGGCGGTCCTGCAAGGGATTCCTGCATTGGAACTTCCTATAAACTGTAGCGGGTTTTCTGAAGCTAGTGGAACTTTGTAAAGGCCTCGTAGTGTTACCCTGCCTCGCCTCCTCGGTAGAGGTGTATGGGAAGTCGCGATCCCTTGGTAGATGGGTAACATGACTTGTGGGTAAAGATGCGCAACCTCTGCAGAGTGTAAAACTGGTATACTAGCCGTGCTCACGGTCATGAGCAGCTCGGACACTCACATGATTAATTTATGGAACTAAATTCAATTTGTCATATGCATTGCATCGCAGGTGATGTTGTTACTTTCGTTCAACTATTTAATTGGGTTGGTATTTACTTATACTTAGTAACTGCTAATAAAATTTTGACCAACTTTAAAAGCAATGCTCAGCTCTAATCATCTTCTTTGGTAAGCCTTACACTTCACGTGAGCTCCCACCTTTGGCGAGTTCATGCACATTATTCCCCACAACTTGTTGAGCGATGAACGTATGTGAGCTCACTCTTGCTGTCTCACACACCCCCCACAGGTCCAGAACAGGTACCGCAGGATGAGGCGCATGGAGGATGCTGCGATGTGTTCGTGAGAGGTCTAGGCCGTCGTCTCCCAGTCAACTTTGGGTTGCTGGACCGTTGTCTCATTATAATGTAATTATTTATTTTGTATAGAACTCCTGTTATATATAAAGATGCGACATTCGATCCTGTGCCACTATACATCATATGTGTGAGACTTGGTCCCAGCATACCTGGTGTTTATGTTCGCGCCCGGGTTTTGGACCCCTAAAATCCGGGTGTGACATTAATATATCGGTCTTGCACCAGGCGGAGTCGCAGAGAGAGTTCTTCACCAATTCAAATAACATCAGTCGTAGGTGTAATGTGATATCTATATTTGACGAAGCCAAAAGATTAGCTAATGTTTCAAAAAAATGTATCCGTGTGTTTTTCTTATATCGAAGAGTAAGCCAATTAAAAGGACCAAAATAACGAGGCTATAGAAATGTGCACAAACAAATTATGTGATCTATAAGAGGCATCCAAATTGAATTCTAAAAACATTTTATGACATTACCATGACAGACAAAATGATACCATCGCTAACGATCCAAGTCCATGGAGGTGATTTATGAGAGATTATAGGATTTACAGAAATGTAAAATTCGAATCACCATATCTGTTAATATCAAAAGCTGATCAGTATTCCCTTAAACGATCCAAGTCCATGGAGGTAATTTATGAGAGATTATAGGACTTACAAATATGTAAAATTTGATTCGCCATATATGTTAATATCAGGAGCTGATCAGTATTCCCTTAAATAGACAGAACATGCATCTTCACAAGCAGCTTGAGCCACCTGTATTAGGGACAATCTTGTATTAATGAGGCATATGACACCAGGCTCTGGTTTAGGATCATGCAAAGCTACATGCTGCCTTGAAATTGATCGAGTCCAAACAACTCAGGCCACAAAATGGTTAACAGACCAAACATGAGTCCCACTGCCCACAACATAATGGTCACATTGGTAATAATATTCATCTAGCTAATTAACGAAATATCCCTCGATAAAAAATATATTCTTTGTTGTGAGGGAGGTGAAGAACCCTAAACACGAAGAAAAACATTAGCATGTTAGCAAGCAGAAATTTACTTTGACAAGACAACCCTGCAACAGTAACTGGACCAAAAATGTACAATAGTTGATAAAAAGCCATAATTGTCAAACAGAATAGGTGTGCTATGAACATAAAGGCAAGTGACAGAATTTTGGTTCTTGGCGTACAATTCGATAATCTGAAAATAGTAAATACATATGGAGAACTGCTATGCAGCGTAGGTGATACAACATGATTAGGACCCTGAGAATAATATTGAGGATGGACGTTTCACCTCTCTCACCTGCGAGAACCTCCACTTGAGGGGCTAAGTTGGAGAGGGTGCTCGCGGCGCCTAGGCCTAAGCCAGATGTGTGGTGAGGCTGAGGGCAAGGGCTCTAGTGTTGTAGGTCGTTATCTTTTTTTTGGCCAAAAAGGGATGTTGTCCTTGAAGGCTAAGAAAGAGGTGCAAACCTTGTTTGAAGAAAACCAGAATCTGAAGAACCATAACTTGATGCTGTCAGCCTATCAGTGGAGCATGATAACCTGAAAGCACTTCATCATAACTTAGATATTGAGTGTTATCAACTGAAGGCAACCATCAAAGAAACCAAAGCTAAAATTTAATCATTGACCATATAAAATCATTTAGCTAAAAGAGAACTCCAGCAATTGAGGGTGGAAATAGATGGATTGAAGATTGAGACCACAAAGACAATGAACAATTTGGACAAGGAATGTAGTATTGCAGCAGAACTACAGAAGAAAAAGAAGGGCTAACATCAGAAAATTCTATGTACACGAGTGAGTTAGAGCATAGTCACAAAATTCCTGGATTGATAGGGTCGAGGAACGTGGTACACTATCTATGAGAGATTTTTACATGGTAGGAACAAAAATGACTCTACATATCCAGGTCGAGGATGATGTTTCCGGGTCAAGGGTCGCTACCACTGTACCTGTTTCTCGTGACTATGAGTTAGAGGAAGAGGAGGCACATTCTAATTTAAGGATTTGGAAAAGGAACTAGAGTCAACAAAAAGTGTTCCCAATAGTCATATTGTGGAACTATGGAAGTAGAAGAATTCTACCACATTAGAGATAGAGCGGCTAAAGGCTTCTTTGATGAATATTGAGAATGATCTATCGCAACAACTTGATAGGATTTAAGATATGTAGAAAACTAACGAAACCTGAAGCTGGCAAATTCTAACATGCACAATGAGATTGTAAAAGTTCAAAAGAATAAAGTTGTTGCTTCTATAGTTAATCTTAAGAGAATGTTAGAACAACAAGTACAAGAGGTTTCAAATCTTCAGGAGGACAACAAAGACCTCAAAGCAAGCAAAGACTGATTTGCATAATGAGGTTATGTTACTTCAAAAATAGAAAATTGTAGCACTGACTCAGTTACAAGAATCTGAGGCTCAAATCAAGAATCTTCAGAGTGACTTGGACTAGCAGCAGAACCAAATTTCAGTTATCCAGCAAGCAAATGAAGAAACAAAGGACTAAGACTAATCTGCAATAGTTCCATCGTCTGAGCAGTTCAATAATTTATGATCACATTGTTTTAGAGATGTCTACACTTCCTATTTTTAATGACTGTTTTTTAATGTGTTGACACTTCGCATTACACCATAAGCAGAACTTGGAGAGTTGATTAGCACAATCAACCACCGGATCAACCACTAATATTGAATTTAGTATTCAAAATCTGTAAGTGATATGAAAAGGGAAACTGTGTAGGTGTGCTAGAAATTAGAGGGAAATTATGGCCAATACATTGAGAATTTGCAAGCCGTAGAAATAACAGTGTCTGTTCTTTGAGTATTGTCCATTCTTGTTCCTTTATAAAAAGGATTCGCTTGCCAATGAGTGATATTGATTATAGTATGACGATAGTGTTGTCTACAGTGGTGGAGTTCGTTCACTGACCTCGGACGTTGTCTTCGCTGCCGGCTGGTCCTCGTCGAACACCCAATGGATTTCCTTGAAAGCGTCGCCGAACTTCTCCTTGAGCACACGCTCGATGTCCATATTCATCGCCGTCGCCGCGCTAGGGCAGTTGCAGCATGCTCCTTATTATATTACTGCTGCTAAACTTGATAGTTCTGGTTTCTCCCTTCAATAAAGTTTAGCAAGCTATAAGAAGGCATGTACTATTAATTGGTAAAAGCTATTACAGTCAAAAGTAATATTGACACCGTCAAAAGCAATACCTAGAGCAAAATGGCATGGAAGGTTCCTCACTAACTTTGGCTAGTCAGCTCTGCGTTGGTAAGGGTCGAACACATTCTAGTCAGAAGAACTCTGTATGGTATATTATAACCAGGGATTATTTGAGGCAGCAAGTCGACATCCATTGGTAAAATACCCGTTCCCACCAATCCACAAAATGAGGACCCAACTCATCAATTATCTAATTGAACTCTAGCCCTTCCTCATTCATGTGCTCAATATTCTACACATTCAATAGGGACACAGTTGCATGTTTTGTAGACAAATATATCCCCTGAATATCATTCTCAATAGCGTTCGAGGCATTTGGGATGAACAATGCACCATATTCGCCTTTAACCGATGATGAGGCACCATTTAGAGCTTGAGATTTTAGAGGCCTTTTGTAAATGCTCCCTCGATAAACCACCATTACATTTCCAGACTTCCACATGATCAATTCGCTTGTGCGTCGCTGATCAATGCACACAAAATTTGTGTTAGGAATCCATTTCCGAAAGAATCAATGACGCCAAGACAGACTCAAATTCACCATATTTAATTGAGAAATACAATGCATGTTGAATTGACATCGACAAAAAATTCTAAAGAAAAAGACCTGCTGCAAATCTAACTACACGACCAAAAGGGAGCATAAAAACCCAAGGAAAACCTCCCGAAAAAGGTACTATAGAGAATAATCCATTCCTGGACAAGGCCCAGACAGCATATGTCTAACGAAAACAGTGTCAACACTCAATAAGGATACATAGAAACTTTTGCTGATCAGGTGATTTTTACAGGTAAGTAGCATCATTTGGAAGACTATAATAGCACTTATTTCTTCGGAATCCCTACGACAATGCTCAATGGCATATCTTCACATGCCTCAAAATATGCTACTAAAGAGAAAGAAGAAATGGGAAAGAGGCAAATGAGGCGTACCCACCGGCGCTGGCACCAGTAAAAAATATTTCTACTGATCAAACAATTTGAAATATAATAGGAAGAGTAATAAATGAAACAAAATGAACCTTAAAATGATTTGTCCTCAGAAATTGTTGGGTGATATCAGGACCCCAAAGCAATCCATTGTCTTGTTCTTTATTCGGAGAAAGACCCATCTGCAAGGAAGGGTCAGATCACAGCACATCCCTAGGGATCAAATTTGAGCCTTCCCAAGGAGGGTCAAGAACAGTTCTCATTGCTTTCAATAACTCATCCAATGATCCATGTTTCATGGAAGTCAAATCATCAGTAAAATTCGCCTTGTATTTGTGACCCTTTCCCCCCTTTTTTGAATTATTTGATGGCATTACAATTGTACCATGGAACTACTGAAGACACCTCCACGTGCAGTGTACACACATCCTGCTATTATTATCGCTAGAGGAAGGTCCCCAAAACATCTTTAAAACTTTCGATAAAGTTGAGGGCCTTGATCTTTGTATTTAGTCGTTATCTCCTTCTCGAAACCATATTAAAGGATTCATGGTTTCCCCGGAGAAGGAACACACAATTTGGGAGTAGCACCCGAAAGAAAGAAAGAACACCATTAATTAGCAACCATTTATGTTTCACACTGTTTCATGGTTGAATTAAAATTTCTATAGAATGTCAGAGGAGGATTCACATCTTGTGCGAGTTAACAATCAAATGTCTAAATATATATCACACATGGCACTAAATAGCGATCGTAGCGACCTCCTACAGCTACGACGTATGAATACAGTATGAAACAAACGAATAATTCTAATTCACTTAACATACATATGGTTTAAATGGCACCATATTTTTTTCACAATTTAAGTATGTGCGACTTTATATTTTTAGTACAGTTAAATGTCTATTTATACCCATTATTCATGATATATATATACTTAAATTTAGACTTAATGATCTGCTACCTCTAACAACAACCCGCTATACAATATTTAGTACATCGATATCACATCATCAATATGCCAACCATTGAAATCTGAGGGAATGAGAACAAGTACTCCAAGATAAATTGTGTGGGTCATGACTCATAATTCTATGTTGATTCCATTTAATTGTTTATTGTGCAAAATTAGCAAACCTATAGTTGTTATTAAGTCCAATCCAAACAAAGGGGAGAAGACATTATCGTTAGAGTCTGAGCTGCCATCAAAACAACTCAACCAGTTAGTATCAATCTGCGTCCATAAATCTCATAGATTCAACAAAACAAAATGGAACCAAAACATGCATGAGGCTTAACAGCGAGTTGGAAAATCTGCGACAGAATTCACCTTCCAGTCGAGGAGCAGGAGGAAGACCTCAAGGCCCAAGGCACCATGGTCGACGTAGTCGCCGTTGAAGACGAAGATGCGGTCCTTAGAAGATGATGTCGTGGAGCTGTCTCTGGATCTACGGCGTGCGCAGGGGTGGGGACGGTTGAGGTCGCCGACCGGTGGGGTGGTGGAGTCCACCGGTGGGGGAGGAGGAGGCTGTTGTGTCACGCCTTGAAGAGAAGGGGGAGATTGTAACACCCGGTTCTAAAGGAACAAAGTCGGGTGCATTTCATACATGCGCCAAGAAGACAACATATATAATAACAGAGTGTATAGAGATAAATGTCATAAAACATCAGAGTATTTATTACATAGCAGAAGACTTATTACAAAGTAAAAGAATAAATGTAAAACGAACTAAGGATCGTCGGCGCCAATGTCAACTGAGAAACGCCACCTAGATCAAGTCGAATGCCTCAGTGTTAGGCGGCTCCTCTTTGACCACCTGTTCTTCTCCTGTGGGGGGGTGTGAGACAGCAAGAGTGAGCTCACATACGTTCATAGCTCAACAAGTCGTGGGGAATAATGTGGCATGAACTCACCAAAGGTGGGGGTTCATGAAGTGTAAGGCTGATCAATGAAATAAAGGCTGAGGCTGAGCATTGCTTTTATAAGTTGGTCAAAATTTTATTAGCAATTACTAAGTGTAAGTAAATACCAAACCTTAATAATAATAAAGGAAAGTAATAGTAAAATAATCCCAAATGCGATGCAAATATCAAATTAAATTTAAGTTCCATAAATTAATCATGTGAGGGTCCGAGCCGCTCATGACCGTGAGCACGGCTAGTATACTAGTTTTACACTCTGTAGAGGTTGCGCATCTTTACCCACAAGTCATGTTACCCATCTGCCAAGAGACGGCCAATCCCATACACCTCTACCGAGGAGGCGAGGCAGGGTAACACTATGAGGCCTTTACAAAGTTCCACTAGCTTCAGAAATCCCGCTATAGTTTATAGGAAGCTCCAGTGCAGGGTTCTTGCCTGACCGCCATCGCAGCAAAATCAACCAAGGACCTCCCTACACTGACCACTCCCCTACTGCCCTTGCCCCTTTCGGGTAAGGAAGACCTCCACTAGCTTTCATAGTTAATCAGCCAAGGGCGTCCCATTAAACCCTTGTGGTAGCACTGTTTTCCCGGGTGGTCGCTCCATGTTCCCATTAATTTAATGATCTTAACATGAACAGTAATAATAACAAGATAATAACAGGATAATCATGAGTAGTGTATCTCCATACCCAATCCACATAAAGCAATAGCAAGTACTACCCAAAAATATTCCAGGGGTGAACAAGGTATAGAGGTAATCAAAACTGGGGTAACATAAAGGATCCCATCAAAATTAACCTATGCAGATCATTAAAATTAATAAGAACATGGCTGGGAAAAGTAAGTGATCAAGGGCACAACTTGCCTTCAATGAGCTCCTGCTCAGCTACTTCTACTTGTTGAACCTCAGTTTCCACAGTGGCTTGCTCGTCTATTCGCATCAACACAATACATACATAGTATAGCCAAAATCAACATCACACCAAACATGTAAATAAAATATGCAGTAAAAATCTACACATTAAAATGAAATCATAGGAACTGGAATCACTAAATTTGGAGTTATAGAATTCAAGTTATGAATTTCCTAAGGGTTAATGTGATTAAAATAGGATTAAATGATAAATAAATTTTCTTACTGTTTTCATGTCAAAACAGAGACACTAGGTGATAGAGAATATTATTACAAAATTTTAGAAACTGGAATGGTTCAATTTGGAGCTAGAATGAATTTTCTATGCAATAAACAAGTTTTAGGAATTCTTTTTCTATTAAAAATCAATTTCTGTATTTATTTACCTATTTTATATATTCTCTGGACTGGGCCTCAATTTTCAGAGAAGGCAGGGGTCTCTGCGCAAATTACCTAAGACACAGAGAACAGTTCCACTGGACGGCGGGTTGATTACTGCTTTCCTCGGGGACTCTTTAACAAAAGTACCCGTGAAGGGGTATGATTGATTTTCGGCCGTCCAGATCAGATCCAGAGGCCAGGAATGGATCACGTGTGAACCAACCCCACATCCGCGTGACCGCCCGATCAACATCTCACGGTCATGATTTAAAGAACCTAAATCTAATCTGATGCATACATTGGAGGATCGACGGCTCGGATCTACAACCGAAGCGGTATCCCCCCCCTTTTAATCCCAACCATCCGTTCGCCATCCAGCGGCTGACGGCCCCCCGGTCAACTCCGAACAGCAGTGGCGGTGCCACGGCTTCCCGGCGCGGCGGCGCCATGGCTGGGACATCCCAAAGCTTAGCACCACGCGCAACGCTCTGATCCGAGAAGCCCTACTCGATTCCCTAAGCAAGATGAATGCGGTGAATGCGTACTTACCCCACGATTCAACGCAGACAGTCTTGGCCACAACGAGCGGCGGATCCAGGCGGTGTGCGATACGACGGCGAGGAATTGGAGCAAAACCGGCAGTTGATCATGAGTAGCGCGGCCCCACACGCCCTTCCCAGAACTTGAGGAAGGTCCCCGTGCACTTCACGGGGCAGACGACTGCGCGGCAGGGGATTTCCCCCACGGCGGAGCACAACCTCTCTCCTCTACCCCGCCCCGGCTGCTGGTCAGTATGGTGGCGCTCGGCGATTCTCCAGCGCGGATAGGTAGGAGCGGCGGATGCATCCAGGGGGCTTATATCTAGGTCGAGAGCGATGACCGAGGGAAGGTCAGCGAGTCAGCTAGCCGGAGCTCTCGCGGCAGTCGTTACGCGCCCGCGAGCGAAGAAAGGGGAAAGTGGGCACCTTACAAGCGGGGCCCGCAAGCCAGAGAGGGCGCGAGTCGGCAGCGAGCGCCTGTCGGCCCGGTCCCGCCAGTCGATGTCTCACACCGCGACGCGCGCGCGCGAGGGGGCATGTGCAGTGGGGCGCGCGGGTGTGAAAGGTTTAGTGGGCCAAAATAGGTGGCTGCGGCCCGTTTAGGTTAAAATTCCTTTCTCTTTTCTCTACTTTTCTTCTTCTCCTATTTTCAATTCCCAATTTGAATCACAAGTATGACCTTGAATTTTTTACCCAAATTAATCATTCAATTTGAATATATCAATGTGGGGTCAATTTATTTATTTATGGATTTATTTTGGTGTCTCATAATATTTGTTCCTTCTTTTCTATTTAAAAATCAATTCTCGATTTAGGGTTTATTCTAAATCCTCATCCCATTATCATTACATTTTATTCATTTTATTATTGCTTTTAGTGCACGAACAAAATCCAAAATGATGCAATGGTTTATTTGTGTCGTAGTGAAGTTTTACTCATTTTTAAACATGACCAGTCACATGTGATGATAAATGGAGATGCACATATATTCAAAGGAGACAATTCCTCCCTTACAATATGAGTATTACAGAGATGGAGGCCGCCGGGGTTGGAGGATGTTGTTCTGTAGCGGTGGAGGTTGTGCGACCGAGGAGTGGTGGAGGCACCAGCAATGGATACTCCGATCAGAGGCCGCGTTGAAGAGGAGGGACCCTAGGTCGCACGCTGGGCTACTGGGCCGCACGTGGTTAGGGTTAGGGATTTCGGAAAACTTGAGAAAGAGATGGAGTGGACAATAGGAGGGGAACAAGCTGCAGCTCACCACTGTGTCGCTGGCTGCGTTCCTCTGTGGTTCGGCCGCAGGGCGCAGACTGGGCGCCCTCCACTATGTCCGTTGTGCTCCCTCGTGGCAAGGAAGTTGGCGCCCCTCCACTGCGTGTAGGGAGCATCGTGGATGCCCAAGGCGGACCTCCGTGCGACAATGTGAGAGCACCTAGAGGGGGGGTGAATAGGTGATCCTGTAAAACTTGAAAACTTAAAGCCACAAAACTTGATTAAGCATTAGCACAATAATGCCAAGTGGCTAGAGAGGAGTCTTAGCAAAACACAATAACCACAAGGATATCAACACAGAGAGACACAGTGGTTTATCCCATGGTTCGGCCAAGTACAAAACTTGCCTACTCCACGTTGTGGCGTCCCAACGGACGAGGGTTGCAATCAACCCCTCTCAAGCGGTCCAAAGACCCACTTGAATACCACGGTGTTTTGCTTTGCTTACTTTATCCCGCTCACGAGGAATCTCCACAACTTGGAGTCTCTCGCCCTTACACTTTGATGTTCACAAAGAAGCACGGAGTAAGGGAGGGATGAGCAACACACACAAGACACAAAATCAGAGTGACAACACGCACACAAGTCGCAACAAGAGCTCACAACACAACCCGACGAGTTCTCAACTCAACTAGAGCTCTAGTTGCTCTCACAAAGAATCAAATGCGCGGAATCGAAGTCTTGGTGCTTAGTAATGCTTAGAGAATGCTTGGTTTATTCCTCCATGCGCCTAGGGGTCCCTTTTATAGCCCCAAGGTAGCTAGGAGCCGTTGAGAGCATTCCAGGAAGGCAATTCTTGCCTTCAGTCGCCTGGCGCACCGGACAGTCCGGTGCACCACCGGACACTGTCTGGTGCGGATTTCTTTCCTTATTTGGCGAAGCCGACCGTTGCAGATGTAGAGCCGTTGGCGCACCGAACACTGTCCGGTGCACAACGGACAGTCCGGTTCCCCCTTGTGATCGTTGGCTCGGCCATGCGTCACGCGTGGAATCCTCGCCGACCGTTGGCCCGGCTCACCGTTGGCTCACCGGACAGTCCGGTGAATTATAGCCGTACGCCGTTAATCATCTCCCGAGAGCGAAGAGTTCGCCTGTGAATGGCTCACCGGACAGTCCGGTGCACCACCGGACAGTCCAGTGATTTATAGCCGTACACCGCCGGCGAAGTCCCGAGAGCAGCAAGTACGCCAGAGCCAGCCTGGCGCACCGGACAGTCCGGTGCACCCAGACCGAGCTGACTTTGGCTGAACAGAGTCATCTCTTTTCCAATTTGATTTCTCCTGTTTCCAGCACTTAGACACATTACATTAGTCCATAAAACAATGTACTAAGTCTAGAAACATACCTTTACTTTTGATTTGCACTTTGTCCGTCACTTGGCATACTTTAATACTTAAGTACTTGTGTTGGCACTCAATCACCAAAATACTTAGAAATGGCCTAAGGGCACATTTCCCTTTCAATCTCCCCCTTTTTGGTGATTTATGCCAACACAACAAAAAGCAACTAAAAGAAGTGCAACATCAATACAAATGAGAACTCAAAATTGTTTTGATTCAAATTTGGCATATATGGATCACTCTTTGCCACCACTTGATTTTGTTTTTGCAAATCAACCTCAAATTCCTATCTCTAAGTCAAACACACTTGTTGAGATATAAAAAGGAGTCGTTCCAAGAGAATTTGATCAAAGATTTCAAAAACTCCCCCTTTTTCCCATAATCGACTATTCTCCCCACAAGAGGCCAACTTTTGACAAAAGAGACAACAAGAGAGTTTTGACAAACCAAAAGCTCTATTCTACTATTTTCAAAATTTCTCAAGTGGTAGCTGATCCATTTATTGCTTTGGCCTTATTTTCTCCCCCTTTGGCATCAAGCACCAAAACATGATCAATCTTGGCCCTTTAACCCCATTGCCTCACCAAAATCTTCAAATAAGAGTACAAAGGCATTAAGAGTACATGAGATGAACTTGGAATAAGTTACCCTCTCATCGGAGTGCAGTGGAAGTCTTTCATGGTCCAAGTCCACCTTTTCCCTTTCAAACCTCCTTTGAGACTAAATCAAGCAAACTCAAGCACACGGTTAGTCTCAAAGGGTCAAGTTGTAGCACATCTCCCCCTAAACATGTGCATCACTTGCAAATGGACTTGTGAGGTCCGGAGAGTGCTTGTACAACTTGAGCACCATAAGTAAACAACAAAATGCATAATGGAACATGATCAAAGGCATAAACACATGTATGCTATAAATCAATCCAAGTTCCGCGAATCTAAGACATTTAGCTCACTACGTAGCCTGCAAAAGGTCTTCTCATCTAGAGGCTTGGTAAAGTTATCGGCTAGCTGGTTCTCGGTGCTTATATAGAACACTTCGATATCTCCCTTTTGCTGGTGGTCTCTCAAAAAGTGATGCCAGATGTCAATGTGCTTTGTGCGGCTATGCTCAACAGGATTTTCCGCTATGCGGATAGCACTCTCATTGTCACATAGGAGTGGGACTTTGCTCAAATTGTAGCCAAAGTCCTGGAGGGTTTGCCTCATCCAGAGTAGTTGCGCGCAACACTGTCCTGCGGCAACATACTCGGCCTCAGCGATGGATAGGGCAACGGAAGTTTGTTTCTTAGAATTCCATGACACCAGGGACCTTCCTAAGAATTGGCACGTCCCCGATGTACTCTTCCTATCGACCTTACGTCCAGCATAGTCAGAGCCTGAATATCCAATCAAGTCAAACTTAGACCCCTTTGGATACCAGATCCCGAAGCAAGGCGTAGCGACTAAATATTTAAGCTTCACGGCCACAAGGTGGCACTCCCTTGGATCATATTGAAATCTAGCACACATGCATACGCTAAGCATAATATCTGGTCTACTAGCACATAAATAAAGTAAAGACCCTATCATTGACCGGTATGCCTTTTGATCAACAGACTTACCTCCTTTGTTGAGGTCGGTGTGTCCGTCGGTTCCCATTGGAGTCTTTGCGGGCTTGGCGTCCTTCATCCCAAACCGCTTTAGCAAGTCTTGCGTGTACTTCATTTGGGAGATGAAGGTACCGTCCTTGAGTTGCTTCACTTGGAACCCAAGAAAGTAGTTCAACTCGCCCATCATCGACATCTCGAATTTCTGCGTCATCACCCTGCTAAACTCTTCACAAGACTTTTGGTTAGTAGAACCAAATATTATGTCATCGACATAAATTTGGCACACAAACAAATCACCATCACAAGTCTTAGTGAATAAAGTTGGATCGGCTTTCCCAACCTTGAAAGCATTAGCAATTAAAAAGTCTCTAAGGCATTCATACCATGCTCTTGGGGCTTGCTTAAGTCCATAGAGTGCCTTAGAGAGCTTACATACGTGGTCGGGGTACCGTTCATCCTCGAAGCCAGGGGGTTGCTCCACGTACACCTCCTCCTTGATTGGCCCGTTGAGGAAAGCGCTCTTCACATCCATTTGGAACAACCTGAAAGAATGGTGAGCGGCATATGCTAGTAATATATGAATAGACTCTAGCCTAGCCACAGGAGCAAAAGTCTCCTCAAAGTCCAAACCTGCGACTTGGGCATAACCTTTTGCCACAAGTCGAGCCTTGTTCCTCGTCACCACCCCATGCTCGTCCTGCTTGTTGCGGAACACCCACTTGGTTCCCACAACATTTTGCTTGGGACGAGGCACCAGTGTCCAAACTTCATTACGCTTGAAGTTGTTGAGCTCCTCCTGCATGGCCAACACCCAGTCCGGATCTAGCAAGGCCTCTTCTACCCTGAAAGGCTCAATAGAAGAGACAAAGGAGTAATGCTCACAAAAATTAACTAATCTAGAACGAGTAGTTACTCCCTTGCTAATGTCACCCAAAATTTGGTCGACCGTATGATTCCTTTGAATCGTCGCTCGAACTTGGGTTGGAGGTGCCGGTTGTGCTTCTTCCTCCATCACATGATCATCTTGTGCTCCCCCTTGATCACACGCATCCTCTTGATGAATCTGTTCATCGTCTTGAGTTGGGGGATGCACCATTGTTGAGGAAGAGGGTTGATCTTTCTCCTCGGGTTCCTGTGGTCGCACATCGCCAATTGCCATGGTGTGTATTGCGGCCATTGGAACGTCTTCTTCATCTACATCATCAAGATCAACAACTTGCTCTCTTGGAGAGCCATTAGTCTCATCAAATACAACGTCGCTAGAGACTTCAACCAAACTCGATGATTTGTTGAAGACTCTATACGCCTTTGTATTTGAGTCATAACCTAACAAAAACCCTTCTACAGCTTTGGGAGCAAACTTAGAATTTCTAACTTTTCTTCACTAGAATATAGCATTTGCTCCCAAATACACGAAAGTAAGACACATTGGGTTTGTTACCGGTTAGAAGCTCATACGAAGTTTTCTTGAGGAGGCGATGAAGATACACCCGGTTGATGACGTGACAAGCCGTGTTCACGGCTTCCGACCATAAGCACTCGGGCGTCTTGAACTCTCCAAGCATTGTTCTCGCCATGTTTATGAGCGTCCTGTTCTTCCTCTCTACCACACCATTTTGCTGTGGTGTGTAGGGAGCGGAGAACTCGTGCTTGATCCCTTCCTCCTCAAGGTACTCCTCCACTTGAAGGTTCTTGAATTCGGACCCGTTGTCGCTCCTTATCTTCTTCACCTTGAGCTCAAACTCATTTTGAGCTCTCCTTAGGAAGCGCTTGAGGGTCCCTTGGGTTTCAGATTTATCCTGCAAAAAGAATACCCAAGTGAAGCGGGAAAAATCATCAACTATAACAAGACCATACTTACTTCCTCCTATACTTAGATAGGCGACGGGTCCGAAGAGGTCCATATGAAGTAACTCCAGGGGTCTTGAAGTTGTCATCACATTTTTGGCATGATGAGAGCTTCCCACTTGTTTACCTGCTTGACAAGCTGCACAAGGTCTATCTTTTTCGAAATGCACATTAGTTAGACCTATCACGTGTTCTCCCTTTAGAAGCTTGTGAAGGTTCTTCATCCCCACATGTGCTAAGCGGCGATGCCACAGCCAGCCCATGCTAGTCTTAGCAATTAAGCATGCATCTAGACCGGCCTCCTCTTTTGCAAAATCAACTAAATAAAGTTTGTCGTCTAGTACACCCTTAAAAGCTAATGAACCATCACTTCTTCTAAAGACAGACACATCTACATTTGTGAATAAACAATTATATCCCATATTGCATAATTGACTAACGGATAACAAATTATATCCAAGCGACTCAACTAAGAACACATTAGAAATAGAGTGCTCGGATGAAATAGCAATTTTTCCTAACCCTTTCACCTTGCCTTGGTTCCCATCACCGAATATTATTGAATCTTGGGGATCCTTGTTCTTGACGTAGGAAGAGAACATCCTCTTTTCCCCCGTCATGTGGTTTGTGCATCCGCTGTCGATAATCCAGCTTGAGCCCCCGGATGCATAAACCTGCAAGGCAAATTTAGGCTTGGGTTTTAGGTATCCAACTCTTGTTGGGTCCTGCAAGGTTAGTCACAATGGTCTTAGGGACCCAAATGCAAGTTTTATCTCCCTTGCATCTTGCCCCTAACTTCCTAGCAATCACCTTCTTATCCTTTCTACAAATAGCAAAGGAAGCATTGCAAGCATGATAAATTGTAGAACGTTCATTAATCTTCCTAGAAACATGAGCAACATTTCTCCTAGACATATCTCTACCATGCATATAGGAAGAACTAGAAGCAATCATGGCATGAGAATTAAAAGCATCATAACTTCTATCAACATTCCTAGATTGTCTCCTATCATGATACATGAAGGCATGGTTCTTTTGAGCACTATTAGCCATAAGGGCCTTCCCTTTCTCCTTGGTGGAGATGGAAACCTTATGGCTTGTTAAGCTCTTGACTTCCCTCTTGAAGCCAAGACCATCCTTAATTGAGGGGTGTCTACCAATCGTGTAGGCATCCCTTGCAAATTTTATTTTATCAATTTCACTCTTGCTAGTCTTAAGTTGGGCATTAAGACTAGCCAATTCATCATTCAATTTAGAAATTGAAACTAGGTGTTTACTACAAGCATCAACATCAAAATCTTTACACCTATTACAAATTGTAACACGCTCTACACAAGATGTTGATTTATTTGCTATTTCTAACTTAGCATTCAAATCATCATTTATGCTCTTTAAGCTAGAAATAGAGTCATGGCATGTAGACAATTCACTAGACAACATTTCATTCCTTTTAATTTCTAAAGCGAGGGATTTTTGTGCCTCTACAAACTTATCATGTTCTTCATACAAAAGATCCTCTTGCTTTTCTAATAACCTATTCTTATCATTCAAGGCATCAATTAATTCATTAATTTTATCAACCTTGGTTCTATCTAGGCCCTTGAATAAACATGAATAATCTATTTCATCATCATCACTAGATTCATCCTCACTTGAAGAAGCATAAGTAGTATTCCGAGCACATACCTTCTTCTCCTTCGCCATGAGGCATGTGTGACGGTCGTTGGGGAAGAGGGCCGATTTGTTGAAGGTGGTGGCGGCGAGTCCTTCGTTGTCCGAGTCGGACGACGAACAATCCGAGTCCCACTCCTTGCCAAGGTGTGCCTCGCCCTTAGCCTTCTTGTAAGCTTTCTTCTTTTCCCTCTTGTTCCCTTGTTCCTGGTCACTATCATTTTCGGGACAGTTAGCGATAAAATGACCAACCTTACCACATTTGAAGCATGAGCGCTTCCCCTTCGTCTTGTTCTTGTTAGGCTGCCCCTTGCGTCCCTTTAGCGCCGTCTTGAAGCGCTTGATGATGAGGGCCATCTCTTCATCATTGAGCCCGGCCGCCTCAACTTGCGCCACCTTGCTAGGTAGCGCCTCCTTGCTCCTCGTTGCTTTGAGAGCAATGGGTTGAGGCTCATGGATTGGACCGTTCAACGCATCGTCCACGTATCTCGCCTCCTTGATCATCATTCTCCCGCTCACAAACTTCCCAAGTACTTCTTCGGGTGACATCTTGGTGTACCTAGGATTTTCACGAATATTGTTCACAAGATGTGGATCAAGGACAGTAAAAGACCTTAGCATTAGGCGAACGATGTCGTGATCCGTCCATCGCGTGCTTCCGTAGCTCCTTATTTTGTTGATGAGGGTCTTGAGCCGGTTGTATGTTTGGGTTGACTCCTCTCCCCTTATCATTGCAAATCTCCCAAGCTCGCCCTCCACCAACTCCATCTTGGTGAGCATGGTGACGTCGTTCCCCTCATGCGAGATCGTGAGGGTGTCCCAGATCTGCTTGGCATTGTCCAAGCCGCTCACCTTACTGTACTCTTCCCTGCACAAAGATGCTAAAAGGACAGTAGTAGCTTGTGCATTTTTATGGATTTGTTCATTTATGAACATGGGACTATCCGAGCTATCAAATTTCATTCCACTCTCTACAATCTCCCATATGCTTGGATGAAGAGAGAACAAGTGACTACGCATTTTGTGACTCCAAAATCCGTAGTCCTCCCCATCAAAGTGTGGAGGTTTGCCAAGAGGAATGGAAAGCAAATGTGTATTTGAACTATGCGGAATACGAGAATAATCGAAAGAGAAGTTTGAATTAACCGTCTTTCTTTTGTCGCAGTCGTTGTCGTCGTCCTATTGGAAAGAGGAAGATTCGTCGCTGTCGTTGTAGTAGACGATCTTCTTGATGCGCCTTGTCTTCTTCTTCTTCCCATCTTTTCGTTTGTGGCCCGAGTCGGTAGGCTTGTCATCCTTCGGCTCGTTGACGAAAGACTCCTTCTCCTTATCATTGATCACAATCCCCTTGCCCTTAGGATCCATCTCTTCGGGCGGTTAGTCCCTTTCTTGAAGAGAACGACTCCGATACCAATTGAGAGCACCTAGAGGGGGGGGGGGGTGAATAGGTGATCCTGTAAAACTTGAAAACTTAAAGCCATAAAACTTGATTAAGCGTTAGCACAATAATGCCAAGTGGCTAGAGAGGAGTCTTAGCAAAACACAATAACCACAAGGATATCAACACATAGAGACACAGTGGTTTATCCCGTGGTTCGGCCAAGTACAAAACTTGCCTACTCCACGTTGTGGCATCCCAACGGACGAGGGTTGCAATCAACCCCTCTCAAGCGGTCCAAAGACCCACTTGAATACCACGGTGTTTTGCTTTGCTTACTTTATCCCGCTCGCGAGGAATCTCCACAACTTGGAGTCTCTCGCCCTTACACTTTGATGTTCACAAAGAAGCACGGAGTAAGGGAGGGATGAGCAACACACACAAGACACAAAATCAGAGTGACAACACGCACACAAGTCGCAACAAGAGCTCACAACACAACCCGACGAGTTCTCAACTCAACTAGAGCTCTAGTTGCTCTCACAAAGAATCAAATGCGCGGAATCGAAGTCTTGGTGCTTAGTAATGCTTAGAGAATGCTTGGTTTATTCCTCCATGCGCCTAGGGGTCCCTTTTATAGCCCCAAGGTAGCTAGGAGCCGTTGAGAGCATTCCAGGAAGGCAATTCTTGCCTTCAGTCGCCTGGCGCACCGGACAGTCCGGTGCACCACCGGACACTGTCCGGTGCGGATTTCTTTCCTTATTTGGCGAAGCCGACCGTTGCAGATGTAGAGCCGTTGGCGCACCGGACACTGTCCGGTGCACACCGGACAGTCCGGTGCCCCCTTGTGACCGTTGACTCGGCCATGCGTCACGCGCGGAATCCTCGGCCGACCGTTGGCCCGGCTGATCGTTGGCTCACCGGACAGTCCGATGCACCACCGGACAGTCCGGTGAATTATAGCCGTACGCCGTTAATCATCTCCCGAGAGCGAAGAGTTCGCCTGTGAATGGCTCACCGGACAGTCCGGTGCACCACCAGACAGTCCGGTGATTTATAGCCGTACACCGCCGGCGAAGTCCCGAGAGCAGCAAGTACGCCAGAGCCAGCCTGATGCACTGGACACTGTCCGGTGCACCACCGGACAGTCCGGTGCACCCAGACCGAGTTGACTTTGGCTGAACAGAGCCATCTCTTTTCCAATTTGATTTCTCCTGTTTCCAGCACTTAGACACAATACATTAGTCCATAAAACAATGTACTAAGTCTAGAAACATACCTTTACTTTTGATTTGCACTTTGTCCGTCACTTGGCATACTTTAATACTTAAGTACTTGTGTTGGCACTCAATCACCAAAATACTTAGAAATGGCCCAAGGGCACATTTCCCTTTCACAATGGTTGGGGTCGACGATGCGGCGGCTGCGTGCGAGAGAAGGTGTAGCGTGTGAGGCGAGGAGATCCAGACGCGTGCGAGGACCGGGGAAGGGCAGGGGCATTGCTGGAGAGGGAGCAGTTGTTGTGTGACGCTCGCGCGGAGGAGAGGGTGAGGAGGAGCAAAGCACGAACATGTCTCGCCGCGACAAAGGCAAATTGCGACGAACGACGGCGGGCCACCGGTCTAGGTCGGCTTGGGACCGGTCGCAGGCGTCACAGAGGCGGTTGTGCGCGGTGAGCTCGACGACGTGGGCCTACAGCGACGACGGCTCCGTCTTGCCCGCCTCGTGCTCGCGATTGATGTGAAGGCGGAGGTCAAAGCACCTGGGGCAGGGCGTGGTGGAGGTGAACCTCCCGCATCGCTTCTTCAGGTTGGGCACGTCGAGGCCCCTGGAAAGCGACGACCAACGGTCCCCGGGGGAACGGGAAGGCGGACAAGGAGGCCGACGCGGCGTGGGTTGGGTAAGCATAGTGGAGGAACGACTGCTTGATAGGGGGAGCAGGACTTGGGATACAGGTTGCAGGCGCCGCACCGCTGCTGCTTAGGGTTTTGGATCCGAATAGGGGAGGCAAAACAGGGATCACGAGCAGGTGTGCGTCGGAGAAGAGAGTGCACACATCGGACGATAGAGGGACTCTATGGCGTATCGGACGGTCCAGATCGCTGGAAGGCAGAACATGTCAGAGGTAGGCTACCCTTACAACCTTAATAAGTAGTAGAGATATATATGAAGGATAGTGACAATACCAATATTGCATTATATATCCTCTTTCCAATATTGTATTATACAAGTAATCCATTTCAACAATATTGTTGGGGCGAAGGCTAACTGCCCCCCTCGCTCGGCTCATTTGTAACGAGAACATGATAAATTATGACGGATGAAAAGCGAAGTTTACTTCAACCAATAGAAGGTTCTAGGACAAAAGGACCGTCCAAGACAGACGAAAGGCTTTTTCGGTTACCGGAGTCAAAAGTCAATCAACTTACTTTTGTTTTTAAAAACATTAATTTAATTAGATCATTTTTTGAATGAGCCACGGAGCTAGCTCAACGAACTTTCTGTATGACCCTAAAAGAAAATCACTAGAAACAGTCCCCACTCCCTCCATCCTGTAGTACTATGCTATGCATTTAAACATTCAAAATTTATACTTAAATATAAGTGATCGAAGAGACAGAAACTATTTTCGCATTAAATAATTTTTATTTATCAACCAAAAATTATTAACCATCTTAGCAATGACATCTGATTATAAAATACAGTAGATAATAAAGTGAGGACACATGATAAAGGGCTATGTCTTTTCCCAGGAACACCGCATCTTGGCCCATAACCAACACCATCACCAAATAAAAGGACGCTAGCCCACTAAGCTGTAGGCCCAGCATGGAAAATCCACGAATAAAGATGCCAAGCCCGCCACGGGGACTAGCGGATAAGCCCCCGCGCCGGTGCCTACTGCCTACACAGTACACACTGACCACGTCAGTTTCGCCATGGCTACCTCCTCCACCACCGCGCTCCACTCGCAATTCCGGCCACCGCTGCGCGCTCCCCGCCATCTCCGTCCGCTTCCACACTCGTATTCCTCCTCCTCCCGCACTCGCGGCTGCGCTCCTGTCCGGGCCTCAGCGGCGTCCGCATCCGCGCCGGCCCAGCGGGAGATCGCCGCGGGCGTCCCGTGGGGCTGCGAGATCGAGTCCCTGGAGAGCGCGGCATCGTTGGAGCGGTGGCTCATAGACTCGGGCCTACCGGAGCAACGCTTGGCCATCCAACGCGTGGACATCGGCGAGCGCGGCCTCGTCGCCCTCAAGAACAGTCGCAAGGGGGAGAAGCTGCTCTTCGTGCCCCCTTCCCTCGTCATCACCGCCGATTCAGTAATAAGTCCTAGCCTCTCACTAACGGCAGAGATGCTGTTTATCTTTTGCTAAGAAATGATTTTACAATTGGCACTCTACTGTGCTTTGTACTATATTATTAGGAGTGGGGTCGCCCTGAGGTGGGAGATGTGATGAAAAGGAACTCCGTGCCGGACTGGCCGCTTATCGCTACTTACCTCATAAGTGAAGCCAGTTTAGAGGGCTCGTCGAGGTGGATCAGCTACATAGCAGCGTTGCCGAGGCAGCCTTACTCGCTTTTATACTGGTATGGCCGGGGATTGTAGTAGGCGTATTGCTATATTGAGAGGGGTGGCATGCTCATGGGATAGCATTCTCAGTGTTGTACAGCCTTCATGTGTTATTGCAGGACTCGTGCAGAGCTAGATGCATACTTAGTGGCCTCACCAATCAGGAAACGTGCAATTCAGAGGATAACTGATGTGATTGGGACGTAAGATTGTCTACCAATACATCTACTGATGTTTGTTTAGCAAATTAACCCCTAACAGTCGAAACTTACATTGGGATTGTGCTCTGTTCATTTTGGTAGATACAACGACCTTCGAGACCGTATATTTTCCAGGCATCCAGATTTGTTCCCTGAAGAGGTGTGTTTTGTCAACATTGGTACTGCTGTACTCTTTGTGTACACATATGAGTACAACAATACTTATCCAGCTTCAATCCTTTGCAAAGAGCATATATTCAAAAAATTTCTAATCTTGAGGTTATATTAATTATATCTGAAGATGAAGATTATACTAGTTTTTTAGTTGAGTATCAATATAATGTTGTGTGGATTGAGTCACATGTTTGTAACTGCATATTTTAATTTGATTACACTATGAATGTCGATTATGATAATTTACTACTAATTCATTTGTATTTTAACATGATCACTCATTTTTTTTTATTTTAGGTGTATAACATAGAGACATTTCTATGGTCCTTTGGGATTCTGTTCTCACGCCTGGTAAGACTGGATTTAGTAAATATGATGTAAAGCTTGTTTTACTTGTAGATCTCTAATATCCCTTTGCATGAGTAGTATGGATTCTTTTGCTTACTGGTTACTATTGCTGCCATTATTGCACGGTTTGGTTGGCCTCCAGGCAACATTGGCTGGCAGGAACTGCAACTCCAGGCGTCCGATTTGGATTACCTGGGGCCAGGATCGCTGCCTGGGCGGCAGGTTGTCTGGGAGGCTCCAAACCAATGCTAACCAAGGATGTGCATTGGTCTATTCTGCAGGTTCGCTTGCCATCAATGGATGGAAGGGTTGCACTAGTTCCTTGGGCAGATATGCTTAATCATAGCCCTGAGGTACCACATTTTATTTTATTTTACAAAGAACCATCCTCAATAGTGCTCAAATTTTGCTTAAGCATTCTTATCCCCAAATTTTCCATTTTAAATTCTCATGTCTTCCTAACATTACAATGTTGCTTGGATTTACATATTGATGATTAATTGTTCCAGGTGGAAACATTCTTGGATTTCGATAAGTCATCGCGAGGAATAGTTTTCACCACTGACCGCTCATATCAACCAGGTGAGCAGGTAACAATTTCATTTATTCCTCTAGTTCTATTCTAGATTATCTATCAATCGAATTAAACAATACCGGTGTGACAGTGCCGAATATGAAATTCCGGGTGGCATGTTTATTTACTCTGAAATGTAATCAGTGTCTCATTAGTGTGTCGGGCTTACTGTTCCCTAGCAATAGGCATTAAGGGCCTGTTTGGGTTGGAGTAACTTCAAATGAAAAGCATAGGAATAAGAAAACAGAGTAAATATAGTTCATGTGCATTTGGAATGGAGGATACAACCATCCATTTCTTATTGAATACTGCAGTGGGGCATTGGGCCCCCCCCTCTGCACCGCCTCTTCCACATGCTGCGGCGTCTACCAGGTTCTGAGAAACCTTCAAGTCGCCTGTCAGCTTCAAAGCGGGAAGCAAAGCGAGAACATTTCCCAGTGCGCGCACGGCGTGAGGTGAGGATGAATGTGTCCGAGTGAAGTGCTGTGGCACATTGTAGTCGCATGAGCAGTTAACTAGGCATGCTTTGATTTGATCTCCCAAGTCACAAAAACAAGTACTCCCTCCGTTTCTTTTTATTAGTCGTTGGATAGTGTAATTTTGCACTATCCAGCGACTAATAAAAAGAAACGGAGGGAGTACCAATGTAGCACATATAGCGCCCCACAGACTAATGTTGCTTATCTCAGAGTGGTGGGTGTGAGTGTGATCGCCTTGCTTCCAATTGCAATGCTGCTCGTTTTTGGGGCTGGTGGGTTGCTTGCCTGGTAAACGTTAATCTTATCTCCTCTTAAATGAAACATGTGTCAACAGACACATAAAACTGCAGTGAGGTGCCATACAGCCATAGGCAGCTACTGTTCCTGTTCCATGCCTGACCTCTATTGGCCATTGCTGTTGTAGTGTTCCAATGCGGTGAAGCGCCACCCTTTTTATGCGGTCCTGCATCCGTCAAACGATCATGCCTTCCCATCATGGTCCACCTGTTGCCACTTGCAGTGAGTTGCACTGTTTCAGTGTTTCTTCACAAGGATGATCAGATTAGAACAATATTGAGAGAAGTAGCAGGGAATGATAGATCCAGAGGAAGGAGATGAGAGTGACCGGATAAGAATGAGAGAGAGGACGAGCGAGTTATTACCTACTGCAATTGATTTTGGGACCCACAGATTATGTGGTCAACATGTCAATAGCTAAGTAAAAGATGCAAACTCAGGTAGTGTTTACTTGATGTTTTTTCTTCACATGAAAAAAACGGCCACAGGTGGGAGACGCACCCTAGGCATAGCAATAAGAACCTGTACCAGGAAGGGGAGCCCCCCCCTCCCCCCCACCCCCCAAATTTGAGTGTTCCAAACACCATCCATTCCTGATTTGTTTTCCCTGCAATTTTCTATTTCTGTGTTTTGCGCCTACACTCATATTCCTTTCTTGTGTTCCTGTCCTATCCCGCTGTTTTTAATTTCTTTGTTCCAAACAGGCCCTATCAGTTGAGTCATCTTTAGTTTCAATTCTGAAATCTCGATAATAAGTTTAGTCCATGTCAACTAAACCTTAGGACTATGCCCATTTTTAGTACATAAATCACATAGTTGGCTCCAGCAGGGCTACATGAACAAAACTGTATTTGTAGCCATCCTTTAATTGGTACTGTAGTTACATGAAATTTGTTTGGTTTTGACCTAATTTCTTTTTGTATGTTCTAAGTCTGGGGGTAGCTGGCATTGTTTTGTCTGTTAAACTACATGTTTTGATTTATTGTCTTAAGGTATTTATATCTTATGGGAAGAAATCCAGTGGTGAGCTATTGCTTTCATATGGTTTTGTTCCAAAAGAGGGAACAAATCCAAATGATTCAGTTGAACTGTTGGTGTCTCTTGATAAGTCTGATAATTGCTATAAAGAGAAATTACAAGCACTGAAGCGAAATGGTTTGTCAGAGTAAGTTCTCATTATACTCATCAGGTGACATTTTACCCTCTTCATGTGGAACATGATAATATCATTTCTATCAATATAAAACATATTTCTTGAACTGTTTTTTCGTTTTCTATATTGTAATCATGCTAAATGACCATTTGTTGGATTAGAACAGTCCTCAAACATCACTGATTTCTTATTGTTACTTCGACATAGTATTTAGAATAGAATACAAAAATATAGTGCTCAGAATAGATTACGAAAATCATGATTGCATAGTAGATGTAAAATGCATTTTATTGAGACGGAAACCAGTTCTTTTACCAGAATAAGCCAGTTTATGCCATCTAATTTTGTTTGGGGAAACTGAACCTACTATCAGCTCAGCATCATGTACATCATTCTCTGTTTATTTGAATTCCATGTGATGATTTTACAATGTATATTTCTGATATCATCAGATTTGCGTAGTTGTATTGACAAAAGTGGATCTGATAACCATTTACAGATCTGAAAGTTTCCCTTTGCGGGTCACAGGATGGCCAGTTGAGCTGATGGCTTATGCCTTCCTTGTGGTCAGTCCACCTGACATGAGTCAATGCTTTGAGGAGGTTTGTGGCTGTTAGTTTGAAACTGATATGGTTTCAAATTGTCAACAGTGCTATAGTTAGAAGGAAATTCAATATAATTTGAGCTTGTGTCACTTAGTAATAACATCTGCCAAATTATCCTTGCAGATGGCTGCTGCTGCATCTAATAAAACTTCATCCAAACCTGGATTGAATTATCCTGACCTGGAAGAACAGGCCCTTCAGTTTATCTTGGACTGCTGTGAATCTAATATAGAAAAATATACAAAGTACTTAGAGGTGACGTCCTTTCCATGCCATCTCTTGCGCGCTACAAGCTCTCATAAGATCTTGACAATCTGTTATCCTATCATCATCATCATTATTATTATTTGATCCTGTCATCCTTTGATAAATGCTTTTGTACACAAATACCGTGATCAGTTTTTAGAGTGAACCGATAATGTTTCAGGGTGGCGCTGGCTCTCCAGAAGTTCCAATGAATGCAAAGCAAGCCAACAGAACATTACTGCTAAAACAGCTAGCAAGAGATCTGTGCATCAGTGAACGGAGAATCCTGTATCGCACACAATATGTAAGTCAGTAAATCTTGCATAGTTATTGATTTTGCATATGCAATTATGCATCATGTTTCGGTTCCTAACCTTCTACATTTCCTCCAACTGTACCGCCCGCCCAGATATTGCGTAGAAGATTGAGGGACATGAGAGGTGGCGAACTTAGAGCTCTGTCACTTTTCAACGGGCTGAGAAAACTCTTTAAATAAATGGATCGGCTATCTTATCTTGGCAGATCTTACTGGACAGATTTGATTTCTCCAGTAACATGGTAATTTACTCTCTTATTAGGTACGGAGTAGGAATTAATCACGTATAATTGCTGAATACTTGCATGTTTACTCGTTACTGCTTGCTTCAATTTCAGGTGCTTTGACCTTGCCGCCAAAGCCTCAGATACTTGTATGCCAAATCAGACTGCAGTCCAGTCTCTCGGCCGCAAATTTCATCTAGATGCTAGAAACAAGTAAATCTTTGATGAAGGATAGCTGTGCGTTGAGATTGAACAACCCAGAGCTTATATGTATGCGTAATGTAGATTCAGTCCAACCATGGAGTCGTTTTACGCTAGGTGCGAGCCTGGCCTTCTGTTACGTATATAATTATAAATCCAGTAGCCAGCAAGGCAACCCCCCATGTGTACACAGGATCGATCTCAGAACAGATGATTTGGTTCTCCCTTCATCATGCTTCAACTTTGTCCATTACTCCCTTCTCTTAGCTCTCAGACTGTTGTGGAAAGGGGACGCTGAACCGATACTGCCATTAAGCATTGCAAGCTCCCGTAGCTGCTGCTTCTACTTCAAAAAGTCATGGGATTCATCCTGCAAAGTAGAAAACAGGAACTATCAGGTATCAGTTCTTCAAGATGGACTAAGAGCAAGCTACATAGGAGTTTAAAAGATAATTGGCAGATCTTAAACGAAACCCGCGGGCCTGCATCAGGCAAGCATCAGTTATTTCAACAAGTAGCTCTGCCTTAACCAATATATGTGAAAGTGTCTAGATTTCTAGTTGGGTTTTAGACGATTAATAACAACATTAGATTAATGTGATTAACGTGTATTTTGCATAAAGAAATTGAGTCAGATCTCAATAATAAAAATTGATTGAGTTTATATGGTTTTCGTGTTCTTATTGATGGGTCAATCATCAATTTCTAAAGTATGGCAGGAAGATTAAGCATTAGCTAATTCTAAGTGTGATAAAGTTGATAGACACATAGATTAACGATAGAACCTTTTCTTTTGGTTGTACTATAATGAGGGACATGTATAGGTAGCTTGATCTAGATAAGTCTAGTGACGAGTGATGATGCATACTGTGAAATCTAGTGCTAGGTACGAAAGACTGAGAAATTTGAGATCAAATCCAACTTGAAACATGTTTGAAACAAGCGAATTGGCACCGCAAAAGAGACACTAGACTTGTCTTGTGTACACTGAATATGTGCCACCGGACGGAGGACTGTCTTATTTAAAACAGAGTCTACACCAACGTGTCGGTGTGCACCTAGAGAGCTATTCAAATGAGTGTTTGAGATCATACACTCACATGACGGATTTGGTGTAGCACCAGACGCGTCTAGTGTACATCTAGTTCTTTAGCTTAAGACTACACACCCCTCTATCTCATCCATTTGAGATCTCTTGCCCATTTATTCACCTAAAAACTCATTTGGAGGAAAGAGAGTCTTTTCCCATTGAGGTGATTAAGATTTGATAATCATACTATTAGTGCCTCATTAGTGCATTGAGAGACGCAAGTCTGTATCCATCATTCTTATTATTCTTGGATAGGTCAAAAAAAGAGTTTGTGCTTGTTGCTCCTTGAGTCCTTGTCATTGACATCGACTAGACTACTTGGTGTTGATAAAAAATTTGATGATTAATCGATGGAGATTGTGAGTGGTCCAACTTAAGGTGTAAATGGTTGTGGGTGATTTATCGTACCAGAATGACGAAGAATCATCTCATAAAGATGATTTCGTCCTTACATGGATCAAGGAGAGCGGCACCCCTCCAACAAGGACTAATATGGAGTGCTAACTCTGTGTTACCCCACCAAAACATCATCGCCTTTCTAATCCTATTACTATTGAGCATTTATATTTGAGCAATTTAATTCTTGTTGTTACATTATTAGAATTGTCATGCTATGGTAGGGTTGAACCCTAGGGTGCGATACTTTAGATAGTATAGAAACACTCTTAGACATAAGAGGTCAAGTGTGCTATTTCATACTCTCGCCGTTCTAAAATAGTAGTCGTTTTAGCTCTTGGTTTTTATGTCAATATTCAAATAGATGATGAAGAATTTATACACATATACAAAACACATACACCAAGTGTTGCACTGTATGAACCCACTAATTCTCTAAAATAAATTTCATTTTGGGACAGAGGGAGTAGAATTTAATTATGGTAATAAATTTTATGTTAACCAAATTCAGCCCACCTATTGAACATCTTGAGCCTTCCAATTGCTACCAGGTTTTTTTTTCTCGAAAGCACAGGAGAGCTGCGCATCATTATATTAAATAGAAGGAAAAGATGGTCCAAAATAGACCCCAGTACAAAAGAACTCCCCTAAGGAGGATAAAAAACAAAAGAAAACAAAAAACAAAAACAAACAATCCATGATAAACAAATACAACCCTTCAGCGATAAAGTAGGCAGCTAGGTGCCCCTGATGGTTGCGGCAAGAAAGGAGAGACCCTTAGCTCCTGCTATTTTCCACAACTGTTGTTCCTCCCTTGCCTGACAAAGAGCTGCAGAAACACTAGGGGAAATTTCATCGAAGACAATTCGATTCCGATGATTCCAGAGAATCCAGGCTCCCAAGGCAATAAGAGAGTTGACACCCCTCATAATCATATCTCCAGAACCATTGTCAATCATCTCCCACCATCCCATAAAAGACGCCGTACTAGGAGTAGGAGCCAGATTTTGTAGTCTGAAATTGCACATCAGCCGAAACCAGAATTCTCTCGCAAAAACACAAGAAACCAAAATGTGATCCAAAGTTTCAGACTCCTGGTCACAAAGTGGACATTTCTCTGGGTGATCAAGTCCTCTCTTTACCAACCTATCTGTTGTCCAGCATCTATTTAGTACCGTCAGCCAAAGGAAGAAGTGGCATTTAGAGGGGGCCCAAGTTTTCCAAACTCTTTCATAGTGACCGAAATGCACAGACCCGGTGAACAACCCATCATATGCAGCCTTAGCAGAATAAGCCCCATTTGCAGCAATACTAAATGTATGTTTATCTTCTATGTCTGGCAGCAGCTCAAAATCTGAAATCAAATTCCAGAGATGAAGATAATCCAATAAGACTCCCACCGAGAGTGATCCTGTAATATCAGCAATCCATCTTCTATCTGTCAACGCCTCCTGAACCGTTCTTCTGTTAGTGATTTTTCAGAATGATATCAAATAATCTAGGAACCAAATCTGCAATTTTCTGCCCATGAATCCATTTATCAGTCCAGAATAAAGTATTAGCCCCATTACCAACCTTTGAAGTCAACACCATCGAGAAGAAAGCCCTTGCTTTATCTAGAATTTGGATAGGAAGGCTGCACCAAGGTTAGTTAGGCTCAGTCTTTTGAAGCCAAAGCCATCTCATGCGTAGGGCCCATATAAGTTCTTTGAGACTAGAAATGCCAAGACCGCCCAACTGGAGGGGTCTATAGACTCTGTCCCAGGCCACCAGGCAGTGACCACCTCTGGCCTCCTTACGCCCCCTCCATAGGAAACCTCTTCTAATTTTGTCAATGGCCTTGATAGCCCAAGGGGGAATATTTACCGCCATAGCAAGATAAATAAGCATTCCGGTAAGCACATGCTGAACTTGCACTTTTCGGCCTGCTCTTGTCATCAAATCTGCTTTCCAACCCGAGAGTTGATCAGCAATTCTATCCATAATAGGCTGCACCTCATCCTTGGTGAGATTTTTCAGGGACAAAGGCAGCCCCAGGTATTTACACGGAAAGGTTGAGATGCCACATGGGAGAAGATCCTGAACCATTTCCAACTCCACGTCCCCACACTGAATGGGATAAACATTAGACTTTTGTTCATTGTTGCGGAGACTTGAAGCTTCCCCAAAAAGATGTAAGATATCTAGAGTTATAGCAATATCCATTGCCGAAGGGTGTAAGAAAAGTGCCACATCATCTGCATACATAGATACCCGATGTAGAGGTTTTCTGGGGGAAAGATCCAAGAGCAGACCTGCATGCTCAGCTCTAGAAAACGGTAGACCAAGAACATCCATTACTAGAATAAAAAGCATGGGGGAGAGAGGATCGCCTTGTCGGAGTCCCCTTCTATGCTCAATATGTCCTCCTGGAATTGCATTCAGAAGCACCTGAGTGCTAGAGGAGGAAAGAAGCCCACAAATGATGTCCCTCCAAATATGTTCAAAGCAAAGATACTTCATAACTTCGATGAGGAAAGGCCAAGAAACCGAATCAAAAGCTTTAGTAATATCAAGCTTTAGGAGAAGACGTGGCCTTTTCTGTTGATGGAAAAGTCTAGCCGTTTGTTGGACCAACATAAAATTATCCTGAATGAAATGTCCCTTAATGAAGGCACTCTGAATCAGAGACACATATCATTCAACTTTTGACTTAACCAATTGGCCAATAATTTTGTAATCAACTTTGCAGCACTATGCACTAAACTAATTGGCCTAAAATCTTTGACATGCACGACCCCATCATGCTTTGGGATTAAAGTAATGTAGGCCAAGTTCAACGAGCCAAAATTGTCAAACTTCATGTTCCAAACCGCAGCAACTACAGCCATAAGGTCCATCTTGATAATGTTCCAACAAGATTTATAGAAGCACCCAATGAAACCATCAGGACCTGGGGCCTTTTCATTGGGTAAACTCCTAATTGTATTCCAAAGTTCAAGTTCTGTAACAGGCTCATCGAGGTGTGCAAGATTGAAAGTTGGCATGTGCAACGCCTCCAGATTAATAGTCTGCTCCCTATCCCCACATTCACCAATTAGCCTGGCGTAGAAACTATCCACCACAACTGCTTTTTCATCATGACTAGTGAGAATCTGATCTCCATTCATCAGCTGTGCAACAAAATTCTTCCTTTTTCGATGTCGAGAGTGCATATGAAAGAGTTTGGTGTTAGCATCCCCCTCTTTAAGCCAAGAAATCCTCGATCTCGATCTAGCAATGGTCCGTTGAAGTGATGATAAAAACAGGGAATGTTTTTTCAGCAAATTACTTAACCAGATTTCATCCAAGGACAAAGATCTACTATCCTACGCTATTTCTAGTCTATGCAGAATTTCCTTTGCCAAAGCCAACTGAGTCCTCACATGTCCCACATGCTTCCCACTCCAAGATTGCAGCTTCCTAGCTATAGCTTTTAACTTCAAATTCAGAGTCATGAAAGGGTAGTTTACAGCTACCATAGATTCCCAAACCTCCTGGAATCCCTCCAAATTGGACCAAAATGCTTCAAAACAGAAACATCTTTTACCCATCTTATTGTCTCTAATGCCAAGCAGCAGGGGGCAATGATCGGAGCCTTCAGAGGCAGCACTTTGAAGAAGGACATTGGGAAATATGTCTTCCCACTCCACTGAACAGAGGACCCAGTCAAGCTTAACAAGAACATGACTGTCTTGCTAATTTGACCACGTATATTTTTGCACATATAGTGGAACCTCATTGAGACTCAAGTTCTCAACCAACTTCCTAAATCTCCCCATCATAGCTCTGTTAATATTTGAGTTATTTTTATCTGAAGCCCTGTAGATGAGATTGAAGTCACCAGCAATCAACCAGGGTCCAAGACAAGCAGCCCTAATGTCTCTCAATTCTTGAAGAAACAACATCTTATCACTGTTACTTTGAGGGCCATAAACACAAGTTAACCACCAGTAGCGAATATGCACATTGCAGAATTGAATTGAAATGCTATATCTGTCAATCCTAGACAACCCAGTCACTCCCAGATGTCGCTTCCAAGCAACCAAAACACCACGACTAGCACCACAAGACGGTAGAAAGGAGAACTGGCAGAAATCCAAACCCAAGGTTGCAAGAATAGTTCTTGTAGAAATGACAACCATTTTAGTTTCCTAGAGACAAACCACATCAGCTTTAGAGAACAGAACTAGATTCTGAACTGAGTTTTGACGATCAGCTGAGTTTAAACCCCTCACATTCCAACATATAATTTTTCCCAGATCCATTACAAACAATTATAAAACGTAACCCAGAAAGAAAACAGACACACTACGAGAAGAGATTCCCCGGAGTCTTCCATCCAAAGAGAGCCGCTAACGCTTCAACATGACTTTGAGTTAAGGAATGTTGAAAAAGATTCTCATAGTCCTCAACAGCTTGCTGGTTGATGCTTGCATTCTCTGTGATGACTTTCAGAGTCCGCATTACTTGTTTTGTGGCTCTGTTCTCCAGATGCTGCATATTAAATTCCACCCTGCCCCTGCAACCCGTCGGCTCCGTCGTAGCGCAATACCATAATTTTTTGCACCTCTTGAACGCTTGGGAAGGACAGGAGCTGCTAGGAGCTGTGAAGGTGCCATTGTTACCTTAGCCATGAAGGATCTTCTTCTAGATTCCATAGAAGGCGGCGGATCCAATGATGACTCACAAGAATCCCCAAAATTCTGCCTGGAACTGTCATCAGAGGCTACCACCTCAGACCCGAGTGGAACAGTTGAACCTGCATCAGCACTCCTAGTTGTTCCATTGTACTCTAATAATAACGACCCGTGAAGTCTAGAGATGGTCTCAGACGGAGTATCAGCAGCTCCTTCCACGTCCGAGTGGGGGTCAGATGGAGTAACCGCTGTCACATCAACATCCAAGCCCAATCTCAAAGCTTGAGCCTCCACATTATCACCATCATTAATTGTAGTAATTTTATTTCCAGCAGTGGTTTTTCGACATTGTTGATAGAAGATTTTGACTGTTGTTGTACCACCATAGACCATCCCAGATGGCAAAGGAAACCCACTTAGGTTCACTTTTAAATACCCATGGTCCCTACATGGAATCAGAAATGGCTTCAAAAAATTTATGGGTGGACATAATTGCAGCCCATTCCAATCCCGACTGGTTGTAGAAATCCTTAACCAGTTTGAAGTTTGTGACCCAAAACCTCCTAGGTCCACCGTCATATCCAAATAGCATGGATCAATGGAAATCGTGGACGATTGACAAAACATGGACGATTGACGAGTCTCCCAATCAGCAAGAAGACAATCTAGAAGTGGGTCAGCATTATGATGTAGTTCAGAAGTGTCAACAGGGCACGACACCTGGAAAGCTGTCCCCTGGTTGGTGACTGGTGGCTGGCAGGTCCCTGAACGGTCTCTGGCTGAGCATCCCAGGGGTGAATTACGCCCATCCCGCAGGAAGGGGTTAGATCTCCCACCCCCCATTGCACCATGCCCCTGAGACAATCCCTGATTGGCATGTCCATAGTGGCCATGATTTTGATCACCATCATCCACAGAATCATTAGGAGGACCAGAATGCGAATTGGAATTGTTCGGTCGGAAGGCAACGGAAAAACTAACAGTGATTGGGTAGCTCAGAGCTATAGTTTCTCCAACATTGCCCTCAACAACCTGAACAGACTCAACAATCCACAAGTCACGTGAAGCAGGAATAGTAGACGGATCAGTACACCAAGCAGAACATCGGAAGCAGGACAAATCTTGCAGTGCCAAGGTCTCCTGATGCACCTGATGAATCCAAGCATAGGGGCTAAGAAGATGTTCCACTGTACTAGTTTCCCAGGCGTGAACAGGGATTCCTCCAATCTCCAGATCAACCAAGAATGGCAAGGCGACTCTCGAAGCGCCTAGAAACCTTGCCCAACGCTTACAGATAACAGAAAAAGAAGTTGTTCTGATGAAAGGCCAACGACTAACGAGGAGGTCTGCCATGGCCATATCAGGGAGAATCAGTAGCAGACTACTTGCAGAGATCCTATGGATGACCAGTGAAGTTTCAGTGATATTCAGTCATGGAGCCAGAAGCGCAGCAATCTCCACCGGAGGTATCACAAGGTCGCTGATAATGGTTAGCACCACCGCAGTCCTGAGATCATCCTCAGAAGCCGATAGCTTGTTGCTCCAGCCCATAATGCATGGTGAGATAGCACTGGTGGGGGCCTGTGGATCTGAAAGTCGCCTAGAGGGGGGGTGAATAGGGCGAACCAGAAATTTATAAACTTAAGCACAACTACAAGCCGGGTTAGCGTTAGAAATATAAGCGAGTCCGAGAGAGAGGGTGAAAAAACAAATCGCAAGCAAATAAAGAATGAGACACAAGGATTTGTTTTACCGAGGTTCGGTTCTTGCAAACCTACTCCCCGTTGAGGTGGTCACAAAGACCGGGTCTCTTTCAACCCTTTCCCTCTCTCAAACGGTCACTTAGACCGAGTGAGCTTCTCTTCTCAATCACACGGGACACAAAGTCCCCACAAGGACCACCACACAATTGGTGTCTCTTGCCTTGGTTACAATTGAGTTTGTCTCAAGAAAGAATGAGAAAGAAAAGAAGCAATCCAAGCGCAAGAGCTCAAATGAACACAAGTCACTCTCTCACTAGTCACTATTGATTGGAATTGAACTAGAGACTTGGGAGAGGATTTGATCTCTTTGGTGTGTCTAGAATTGAATGCTATATCTCTTGTAAGGTGTAGATTGGAAAACTTGGATGCAATTGAATGTGGGGTGGTTGGGGTATTTATAGCCCCAACCACCAAAATGTGGCCGTTGGAAGGCTGCTGTCGAATGGCGCACCGGACAGTCCGGTGCGCCACCGGACACTGTCCGGTGTGCCAGCCACGTCACCCGGCCGTTGGGTCCTGACCGTTGGAGCTCTGACATGTGGGCCCGCCTGGCTGTCCGGTGGTGCACCGGACAAGTCCTGTAGAATGTCCGGTGCGCCACCCGCGCGTGCTCTGTCCTCTGCGCGCGCAGACACGCATTTAATGCGTTGCAGTCGACCGTTGCGTGCGAAGTAGCCGTTGCTTCGCTGGCACACCGGACAGTCCGGTGTTACACCGGACAGTCCGGTGAATTATAGCGGAGCGGATTCCCGAAGCTGGCGAGTTCAGAGTTGCTTCTCCCTGGGGCACCGGACACTGTCCGGTGGTACACCGGACAGTCCGGTGAATTATAGTGGAGTGCCTCTGAGAATTCCCGAAGGTGAAGAGTTGAGCTTGGAGTTTCCTGGTGCACCGGACATTGTCCGGTGGCGCACCGGATAGTCCGGTGCGCCAGACCAGGGCTACCTTCGAGTTGTCTTTTGCTCTCTTTGTTTGAACCCTTTCTTGGTCTTTTTATTGCTTTGATGTGAACCTATGGCACCTATAAAACTCATAATCTAGAGCAAACTAGTTAGTCCAATTATTTGTGTTGAGCAATTCAACCACCAAAATCTATTTAGGAAAAGGTGTAAGCCTATTTCCCTTCCAATCTCCCCCTTTTTGGTGATTGATGCCAACACAAACCAAAGCAAATATAGAAGTGCAAAAATGAACTAGTTTGCATAATTTTAAGTGCCAAGGTTACTTAGAATTGAACCAATAAATATTCTCATAAGATATGCATGGATTGTTCTCTTCATATTAAAGTTTTGGACCATGCTTGCACCACATGTTTTGTTTTTGCAAATTCTTTTTGTAAAATCTTTTCAAAGTCATTTTGCAAATAGTCAAAGGTAAATGAATAAGATTTTGAAAAGCATTTTCAAGATTTGAAATTTTCTCCCCTTGTTTCAAGTGCTCTTTCTTTGACTAAACAAAACTCCCCCTTAATGAAATCCTCCTCTTAGTGTTCAAGAGGGTTTTAGATATTAATTTCGAAGAGGGTATACCAATTAGAAATTATATCACAAATAAGATACCAATTTGAAAATCTCTTTTGAAAAACTTCTTTAAATACAAATTGAAATTTTTTGAAAATTGGTGTGGTGGTGCGGTCCTTTTGCTTTGGGCTAATACTTTCTCCCTATTTGGCATGAATCACCAAAAACGGAGTCATTAGAGCCCTTTTAACTACTTTCTCCCCCTTTGGTCAAAATGATAGGAGTGAAGATTATACCAAAGTGGAGAGCGATGCGGAGCGACAGCGAAGGATAAATAATCGATGGAGTGGAGTGGAAGCCTTGTCTTCGCCGAAGACTCCATTTCCCCTTTCAATCTATGACTTAGCATGAAATACACTTGAAAAACACATTAGTCATAGCAAAGGAAAGAGATCATCAAAGGTATATTTATGAGCTATGTATGCAAGACATTAATAAAAATTCCTAGAATCAAGAATATTTAGCTCATGCCTTAGTTTGGTAAAAGTTTGTTCATCCAATGGCTTGGTAAAGATATCGGCTAATTGTTCTTTGGTGCTAACATATACAATCTCGATATCCCCCTTTTGTTGGTGATCCCTTAGAAAATGATACCGAATGGCTATGTGTTTAGTGCGGCTATGTTCAACGGGATTATCCGCCATGCGGATTGCACTCTCATTATCACATAGAAGAGGAACTTTGGTTAATTTGTAACCATAGTCCCTAAGGGTTTGCCTCATCCAAAGCAATTGCGCGCAACAATGGCCTGCAGCAATATACTCGGCTTCGGCGGTTGAAAGAGCCACAGAATTTTGCTTCTTTGAAGCCCAAGACACCAAGGATCTTCCCAAGAACTGGCAAGTCCCCGATGTGCTTTTTCTATTAATTTTGCACCCTGCCCAATCGGCATCGGAATAACCAATTAAATCAAATGTGGATCCCCTGGGTACCAAAGGCCAAACTTAGGAGTATAAACTAAATATCTCAAGATTCGTTTTATGACCCTAAGATGAGCTTCCTTAGGATCGGCTTGGAATCTTGCACACATACATACGGAAAGCATAATATCCGGTCGTGAAGCACATAAATAGAGTAAGGAACCTATCATCGACCGGTATACCTTTTGATCTACGGATTTACCTCCCGTGTCGAGGTCGAGATGCCCATTTGTTCCCATGGGTGTCTTGATGGGTTTGGCGTCCTTCATCCCAAACTTGGTTAGAATGTCTTGAATGTACTTCGTTTGGTTAATGAAGGTGCCCTCTTGGAGTTGCTTCACTTGAAATCCTAAGAAATACTTCAACTCCCCCATCATTGACATCTCGAATTTTTGTGTCATGATCCTACTAAATTCCTCACATGTAGATTCGTTAGTAGACCCAAATATAATATCATCAACATAAATTTGGCATACAAACAAATCATTTGCAAGAGTTTTAGTAAATAAAGTAGGATCGACCTTTCCGACTTTGAAGCCATTAGCAATAAGGAAATCTCTTAGGCATTCATACCATGCTCTTGGGGCTTGCTTGAGCCCATAAAGCGCCTTAGAGAGTCTATAAACATGGTTAGGATACTCACTGTCTTCAAAGCCGGGAGGTTGCTCAACATAGACCTCTTCCTTGATTGGTCCATTGAGGAAGGCACTCTTCACGTCCATTTGATAGAGCTTGAAGCCATGGTAAGTAGCATGGGCTAATAATATACGAATTGACTCAAGCCTAGCTACGGGTGCATAGGTTTCACTGAAATCCAAACCTTCGACTTGTGAATATCCCTTGGCCACAAGTCGGGCTTTGTTCCTTGTCACCACTTGGTTCCTACAACATTTTGATTAGGACGTGGAACCAAATGCCATACCTCGTTCCTTGTGAAGTTGTTGAGCTCCTCTTGCATCGCCATCACCCAATCCGAATCTTGAAGTGCTTCCTCTACCTTGTGTGGCTCAATAGAGGAAACAAAAGAGTAATGCTCACAAAAATGTGCAACACGAGATCTAGTGGTTACCCCCTTATGGATGTCGCCGAGGATGGTGTTCACGGGGTGATCTCGTTGGATTGCTTGGTGGACTCTTGGGTGTGGCGGTCTTAGAACTTTTTAATCCTCCTTGTCTTGATCATTTGCATCTCCCCCTTGATCATTGCTGTTGTCTTGAGGTGGCTCATCTTCTTGATCTTCTTCTTCATCATCTTGAGCCTCATCCTCATCTTGAGTTGGTGGAGATACTTGCATGGAGGAGGATGGTTGATCTTGTGTTTGGATGGGCTCTTCGGATTCCCTAGGACACACATCCCCAATGGACATGTTCCTTAGCGCGACGCACGGAGCCTCTTCATCATCTAATTCATCAAGATCAACTTGCTCTACTTGAGAGCCGTTAGTCTCATCAAACACAATGTCACAAGAAACTTCAACTAGTCCAGTGGACTTGTTAAAGACTCTATATGCCCTTGTGTTTGAATCATATCCTAGTAAAAAGCCTTCTACAGCCTTAGGAGCAAATTTGGATTTTCTACCTCTTTTAACAAGAATAAAACATTTGCTACCAAAGACTCTAAAATATGAAACATTGGGCTTTTTACCGGTTAGGAGTTCATATGATGTCTTCTTGAGGATTCGGTGTAGATACAACCGGTTGATGGCGTAGCAAGCGGTGTTGACCGCCTCGACCCAAAACCGATCCAAAGTCTTGTACTCATCAAGCATGGTCCTTGCCATGTCCAATAGAGTTCTATTCTTCCTCTCCACTACACCATTGTGTTGTGGCGTGTAGGGAGAAGAGAACTCATGCTTGATGCCCTCCTCCTCAAGAAAGCCTTTGAATTGAGAATTCTTGAACTCCGTCCCATTATTGAAAGGGAAATGTGCCCTTGGGCCATTTCTAAGTATTTTGGTGATTGAGTGCCAACACAAGTGCTTAAGTGTTAAAGTATCCCAAGTGATGGACAAAGTGCAAATCAAAAGTAAAGGCATGTTTCTAGACTTAGTACATTGTTTTATGGACTAATGTATTATGTCTAAGTGCTGGAAACAGGAGAAATCAAGTTGGAAAAGAGATGACTTTGTTCAGCCAAAGTCTGCTCAGTCTGGGTGCACCAGACTGTCCGGTGCGCCAGGCTGGCTCTGGCGAACCTCCTGCTCTTGGGACTTCGACGGTGGTGTACGACTATAAATCACCGGACTGTCCGGTGGTGCACCGGACTGTCCGGTGAGCCGTTCACAGGCGAAGTCGTCGCTCTCGGGAAGTAATTAACGGCGTACGACTATAAATCACCGGACTGTCCGGTGAGCCAACGGTCGGCCGCGCGATCTGCGCGGGACACGTGGCCGAGCCAACGGCTAGAAGGGGGCACCGGACTGTCCGGTGTGCACCGGACAGTGTCCGGTGCGCCAACGGCTCTGAATCTGCAACGGTCGGCTTCGCCAAATCAGGAAAGAAATCCACACCGGACTGTCCGGTGCGCCAGGCGACAGAAGGCAAGAATTGCCTTCCTGGAATGCTCTCAACGGCTCCTAGCTGCCTTGGGGCTATAAAAGGGACCCCTAGGCGCATGGAGGAGCACACTAAACATTCTCAAAGCATTCCTAAGCACCAAGACCTCGATTCCGCGCATTTGATTCTTTGTGATAGCAATAAGAGCTCTATTTGAGTTGTGAACTCGTCGGGTTGTGTTGCGAGCTCTTGTTGCGACTTGTGTGCGTGTTGTCACTGTGATTTTGTGTCTTGTGTGTGTTGCTCATCCCTTCCTTACTCCATGCTTCTTTGTGAACATCTTTGTAAGGGCGAGAGACTCCAAGTTGTGGAGATTCCTCGCAGGCGGGACATAGTAAAGCAAAGCAAAACACTGTGGTATTCAAGTGGGTCTTTGGATCGCTTGAGAGGGGTTGATTTCAACCCTCGTCCATTGGGACGCCACAACGTGGAGTAGGCAAGTATTGGACTTGGCCAAACCACGGGATAAACCACTGTGTCTATCTGTGTTGATCTTCTTGTGGTTATCGTGTCTTGCTTAGACTCCTCTCTAGCCACTTGGCATTATTGTGCTAACGCTTAATCAAGTTTTTGTGGCTTTAAGTTTAAGTTTCTATAGGATCACCTATTCACCCCCCTCTAGGTGCTCTCAATTGGTATCGGAGCCGTTCTCTTCAAGAAAGGGACTAACCGCCCGAAGAGATGGATCCTAAGGGCAAGGGGATTATGATCAATGATAAGGAGAAGGAGCCTTTCGTCAACGAGCCGAAGGATGACAAGCCTACCGACTTGGGCTCGGGCCACAAACGAAAAGATGGGAAGAAGAAGAAGACAAGGCGCATCAAGGAGATCGTCTACTACGACGACAGCGACGAATCTTCCTCTTCCCAAAAGGACGACAACAACTACGAGAAAAGGAAGACGGTTAATTCAAACTTCTCTTTCGATTATTCTCGTATTCCGCATAGTTCAAATACACATTTGCTTTCCATTCCTCTTGGCAAACCTCCACACTTTGATGGGGAGGACTACGGATTTTGGAGTCACAAAATGCGTAGTCACTTGTTCTCTCTCCATCCAAGCATATGGGAGATTGTAGAGAGTGGAATGAAATTTGATAGCTCGGATAGTCCCATGTTTATAAATGAACAAATCCATAAAAATGCACAAGCTACTACTGTCCTTTTAGCATCCTTGTGCAGGGAAGAGTACAATAAGGTGAGCGGCTTGGACAATGCCAAGCAGATCTGGGACACCCTCAGGATCTCACATGAGGGGAACGACGTCACCATGCTCACCAAGATGGAGTTGGTGGAGGGCGAGCTTGGGAGATTTGCAATGATAAGGGGAGAGGAGCCAACCCAAACATACAACTGGCTCAAGACCCTCATCAACAAAATAAGGAGCTACGGAAGCACGCGATGGACGGACCACGACGTCGTTCGCCTAATGCTAAGGTCTTTTACTGTCCTTGATCCACATCTTGTTAACAATATTCGTGAAAATCCTAGGTACACCAAGATGTCACCCGAAGAAGTACTTGGGAAGTTTGTAAGCGGGAGAATGATGATCAAGGAGGCGAGATACGTGGACGACGCGTTGAATGGCCCAATCCATGAGCCTCAAACCATCGCCCTCAAAGCAACGAGAAGCAAGGAGACACTACCTAACAAGATGGCGCAAGTTGAGGCGGCGGGGCTAAATGAGGAAGAGATGGCCCTCATCGTTAAGCGCTTCAAGACGGCACTAAAGGGACGCAAGGAGCATCCCAAAAAGACCAAGATGAAGGGGAAGCACTCATGCTTCAAATGTGGTAAGATTGGTCATTTTATCGCTAATTGTCCCGATAATGATAGTGACCAGGAACAAGGGAACAAGAGGGAAAAGAAGAAGAATTACAAGAAGGCCAAGGGCGAGGCATATCTTGGAAAGGAGTGGGATTCGGATTGCTCCTCTTCCGACTCCGACAATGAAGGACTCGCCGCCACCGCCTTCAACAAATCGGCCCTCTTCCCCAACGAGCGTCACACATGCCTCATGGCGAAGGAGAAGAAGCTATGTACTCGGAATACTACTTATGCTTCTTCAAGTGAGGATGAGTCTAGTGATGATGATGAAATAGATTACTCTAGTTTGTTCAAGGGATTGGATAGAACTAAAATAGATAAGATTAATGAATTGATTGATGCCTTGAATGAAAAGGATAGACTTTTAGAAAAACAAGAGGATCTTTTGTATGAAGAACATGATAAATTTGTAGAGGCACAAAAATCTCATGCTTTAGAAGTTAAAAGGAATGAAATGCTTTCTTGTGAACTATCTACTTGCCATGAGACAATTTCTAGTTTAAAAGATGTTAACAATGATTTAAATGCTAAACTAGAAGTAGCAAATAGATCTAACTCTTGTGTAGAACATGTTGTGATTTGCACTAGGTGTAAAGATTTTAATGTTGATGCTTGTAGTGAACACCTAGTGTCTATTTCTAAATTGAATGATGAAGTGGCTAGTCTTAATGCCCAACTTAAGACTAGCAAAAGTGAATTCGATAAGCTAAAGTTTGCAAGGGATGCCTACACGATTGGTAGACACCCCTCAATTAAGGATGGACTTGGCTTCAAGAGGGAAGCCAAGAACTTGACATGTCATAAGGCTCCCATCTCCATCATGGAGAAAGGGAAGGCCCCTATGGCAAATAGTATTCAAAAGAACCATGCTTTCTTATACCATGATAGGAAATATTCTAGGAATGTTAATCATGATAGAAATGCGTATAGGACCTGTGCTTATGATTCATATGCTATGACTGCTTCTAGTTCCCATGTTGTGCATGGTAGAGATATGCCTAGGAAAAAATATTCATCATGTGCCTAGAAAGAATATTGTTCATGTTCCTAGGAAAGTAATTAATGAACCTTCTACAATTTTTCATACTTGCAATGCTTCCTTTGCTATTTGTAGAAAGAATAAGAAGGTGATTGCTAGGAAGTTAGGGGCAAGGTGCAAGGGAGATAAAACTTGCATTTGGGTCCCTAAGACCATTTTGACTAACCTTGTAGGACCCAACAAGAGTTGGGTACCTAAAACCTAAGCCTAAATTTGCCTTGCAGGTTTATGCATCCGGGGGCTCAAGCTGGATTATCGACAGCGGATGCACAAATCACATGATGGGGGAGAAGAAGATGTTCACCTCCTACGTCAAGAACAAGGATTCCCAAGATTCAATCATATTTGGTGATGGGAACCAAGGCAAGGTGAAAGGGTTAGGGAAGATTGCTATTTCATCCGAGCACTCTATTTCTAATGTATTTTTAGTTGAGTCACTTGGATATAATTTGTTATCCATTAGTCAATTATGCAATATGGGATATAATTGTTTATTCACAAATGTAGATGTGTATGTCTTTAGAAGGTGTGATGGTTCACTAGCTTTTAAGGGTGTACTAGACGACAAACTTTATTTAGTTGATTTTGCAAAAGAGGAGGCCGGTCTAGATGCATGCTTAATTGCTAAGACTTGCATGGGCTGGCTGTGGCATCGCCGTTTAGCACATGTGGGAATGAAGAACCTTCACAAGCTTCTAAAGGGAGAACACGTGATAGGTCTAACAAATGTGCATTTCGAAAAAGATAGACCTTGTGCAGCTTGTCAAGCAGGTAAACAAGTGGGAAGTGCTCATCACATCAAGAACGTGGTGACTACATCAAGACCCCTGGAGCTGTTGCATATGGACCTCTTCGGACCCGTCGCCTATCTAAGCATAGGAGGAAGTAAGTATGGTCTTGTTATAGTTGATGTTTTTTCCTGCTTCACTTGGGTATTCTTTTTGCAGGATAAAACTAAAACCCAAGGGACCCTCAAGCGCTTCCTAAGGAGAGCTCAAAATGAGTTTGAGCTCAAGGTGAAGAAGATAAGGAGCGACAACGGGTCCGAGTTCAAGAACCTTCAAGTGGAGGAGTACCTTGAGGAGGTAGGGATCAAGCACGAGTTCTCCGCTCCCTACGCACCACAACAAAATGGTGTGGTAGAGAGGAAGAACAGGACGCTCATCGATATGGCGAGGACGATGCTTGGAGAGTTCAAGACCCCCGAGCGCTTTTGGTCGGAAGCCGTGAACACGGCTTGCCACGCCATCAACCGGGTCTACCTTCACCGCCTCCTCAAGAAGACTTCGTATGAGCTTCTAACCGGTAACAAACCCAATGTGTCTTACTTTCGTGTATTTGGGAGAAAGTGTTATATTCTTGTGAAGAAAGGTAGAACTTCTAAATTTGCTCCCAAAGCTGTAGAAGGGTTTTTATTAGGTTATGACTCAAATACAAAGGCGTATAGGGTCTTCAACAAATCATCGGGTTTGGTTGAAGTCTCTAGCGACATTGTATTTGATGAGACTAATGGCTCTCCAAGAGAGCAAGTTGTTGATCTTGATGATGTAGATGAAGAAGACGTTCCAACGGCCGCAATGCGCACCATGGCGATTGGAGATGTGAGGCCACTGGAACAAAAGGAGCAAGATCAACCTTCTTCCTTAACAACCGTGCATCCCCCAACTCAAGACGATGAACAGGTTCATCAAGAGGAGGCATGTGATCAAGGGGGAGCACAAGATGATCATGTAATGGAGGAAGAAGCACAACCGGCACCTCCAACCCAAGTTCGAGCGACGATTCAAAGGAATCATCCCGTCGACCAAATTTTGGGTGATATTAGCAAGGGAGTAACTACTCGCTCTAGATTGGTGAATTTTTGTGAGCATTACTCTTTTGTCTCTTCTATTGAGCCTTTCAGGGTAGAAGAGGCCTTACTGGATCCGGACTGGGTGTTGGCCATGCAGGAAGAGCTCAATAATTTCAAGAGGAATGAAGTTTGGACACTGGTGCCTCGTCTCAAGCAAAATGTTGTGGGAACCAAGTGGGTGTTCCGCAACAAACAAGACGAGCACGGGGTGGTGACAAGGAACAAGGCTCGACTTGTGGCAAAAGGTTATGCCCAAGTCGCAGGTTTGGACTTTGAGGAGACTTTTGCTCCTGTGGCTAGGCTAGAGTCCATTCGTATCTTGCTAGCATATGCCGCTCACCATTCTTTCAGGTTGTACCAAATGGATGTGAAGAGCGCTTTCCTCAACGGGCCAATCAAGGAGGAGGTGTACGTGGAGCAACCCCCTGGCTTTGAGGATGAACGGTACCCCGACCACGTGTGTAAGCTCTCTAAGGCGCTCTATGGACTTAAGCAAGTCCCAAGAGCATGGTATGAATGCCTTAGAGACTTTTTAATTGCTAATGATTTCAAGGTTGGGAAAGCCGATCCAACTCTTTTTACTAAGACTTGCGATGGTGATCTTTTTGTGTGCCAAATTTATGTCGATGACATAATATTTGGTTCTACTAATCAAAAGTCTTGTGAAGAGTTTAGCAGGGTGATGACGTAGAAATTTGAGATGTCGATGATGGGCGAGTTGAACTACTTCCTTGGATTCTAAGTGAAACAACTCAAGGACGACACCTTCATCTCCCAAACGAAGTACACACAAGACTTGCTAAAGCGGTTTGGGATGAAGGACGCCAAGCCCGCAAAGACTCCGATGGGAACCGACGGACACACCGACCTCAACAAAGGAGGTAAGTCCGTTGATGAAAAGGCATACCGGTCTATGATAGGGTCTTTACTTTATTTATGTGCTAGTAGACCGGATATTATGCTTAGTGTATGCATGTGTGCTAGATTTCAATCCGATCCAAGGGAGTGTCACTTAGTGGCTGTGAAGCGAATTCTTAGATATTTAGTCGCTACGCCTTGCTTCGGGATCTGGTATCCAAAGGGGTCTACCTTTGACTTGATTGGATATTCAGATTCCGACTATGCTGGATGTAAGGTCGATAGGAAGAGTACATCGGGGACGTGCCAATTCTTAGGAAGGTCCCTGGTGTCATAGAATTCTAAGAAACAAACCTCTGTTGCCCTATCCACCGCTGAGGCCGAGTATGTTGCCGCAGGACAGTGTTGCGCACAACTACTTTGGATGAGGCAAACCCTCCGGGACTTTGGCTACAATCTGAGCAAAGTCCCACTCCTATGTGACAATGAGAGTGCTATCCGCATAGCGGATAATCCTGTTGAGCACAGCCGCACAAAGCACATTGACATCCGACATCACTTTTTGAGAGACCACCAGCAAAAGGGAGATATCAAAGTGTTCTATATTAGCACCGAGAACCAGCTAGCCGATATCTTTACCAAGCCTCTAGATGAGAAGACCTTTTGCAGGCTGCGTAGTGAGCTAAATGTCTTAGATTCGCGGAACTTGGATTGATTTATAGCATACATGTGTTTATGCCTTTGATCATGTTCCATTATGCATTTTGTTTTTTACTTATGGTGCTCAAGTTGTACAAGCACTCCCCGGACCTCACAAGTCCATTTGCAAGTGATGCACATATTTAGGGGGACATGTGCGACAACTTGACCCTTTGAGACTAACCGTGTGCTTGAGTTTGCTTAATTTAGTCTCAAAGGAGGTTTGAAAGGGAAAAGGTGGACTTGGACCATGAAAGACTTCCACTGCACTCCGATGAGAGGGTAACTTATTCCAAGTTCATATCATGTACTCTTATTGCCTTTGTATTCTTATTTGAATATTTTGGTGAGGCAATGGGATTCAAGGGCCAAAATTGATCCCGTTTTGGTGCTTGATGCCAAAGGGGGAGAAAATAAGGCCAAAGCAATAAATGGATCAGCTACCACTTGAGAAATTTTGAAAATAGTAGAATAGAGCTTTTGGTTTGTCAAAACTCTTTTGTTGTCTCTTTTGTCAAAAGTTGGCCTCTTGTGGGGAGAATAGTCGATTATGGGAAAAAGGGGGAGTTTTTGAAATCTTGGATCAATTTCTCTTGGAACGACTCTCTTTATGTCTCAACAAGTGTGTTTGACTTAGAGATAATTGAGGTTAATTTGCAAAAACAAAACCAAGTGGTGGCAAAGAGTGATCCATATATGCCAAATTTGAATCAAAACAATTTTGAGTTCTCATTTGTATTGATGTTGCACTTTTTTAGTTGCTTTTTGTTGTGTTGGCATAAATCACCAAAAAGGGGGAGATTGAAAGGGAAATGTGCCCTTGGGCCATTTCTAAGTATTTTGGTGATTGAGTGCCAACACAAGTGCTTAAGTGTTAAAGTATCCCAAGTGATGGACAAAGTGCAAATCAAAAGTAAAGGTATGTTTCTAGACTTAGTACATTGTTTTATGGACTAATGTATTGTGTCTAAGTGCTGGAAAGAGGAGAAATCAAGTTGGAAAAGAGATGACTTTGTTCAGCCAAAGTCTGCTCAGTCTGGGTGCACCGGACTGTCCGGTGGTGCACCGGACAGTGTCCGGTGCGCCAGGCTGGCTCTGACGAACCTGCTGCTCTCGGGACTTCGACGGCGGTGTACGGCTATAAATCACCGGACTGTCCGGTGAGCCGTTCACAGGCGAAGTCGTCGCTCTCGGGAAGTAATTAACGGCGTACGACTATAAATCACCGGACTGTCCGGTGAGCCAACGGTCGGTCGAGCCAACGGTCGGCCGGGCCAACGGTCGGCCGCGCGATCTGCGCGGGACACGTGGCCGAGCCAACGGCTAGAAGGGGGCACCGGACTGTCCGGTGTGCACCGGACAGTGTCCGGTGCGCCAACGGCTCTGAATCTGCAACGGCCGGCTTCGCCAAATCAGGAAAGAAATCCGCACCGGACAGTGTCCGGTGGTGCACCGGACTGTCCGGTGCGCCAGGCAACAGAAGGCAAGAATTGCCTTCCTGGAATGCTCTCAACGGCTCCTAGCTGCCTTGGGGCTATAAAAGGGACCCCTAGGCGCATGGAGGAGCACACTAAGCATTCTCAAAGCATTCCTAAGCACCAAGACCTCGATTCCGCGCATTTGATTCTTTGTGATAGCAATTAGAGCTCTATTTGAGTTGTGAACTCGTCGGGTTGTGTTGCGAGCTCTTGTTGCGACTTGTGTTCGTGTTGTCACTGTGATTTTGTGTCTTGTGTGCGTTGCTCATCCCTTCCTTACTCCATGCTTCTTTGTGAACATCTTTGTAAGGGCGAGAGACTCCAAGTTGTGGAGATTCCTCGCAAGCGGGATATAGTAAAGCAAAGCAAAACACCGTGGTATTCAAGTGGGTCTTTGAACCGCTTGAGAGGGGTTGATTGCAACCCTCGTCCGTTGGGACGCCACAACGTGGAGTAGGCAAGTATTGGACTTGGCCGAACCACGGGATAAACCACCGTGTCTATCTGTGTTGATCTTCTTGTGGTTATCGTGTCTTGCTTAGACTCCTCTCTAGCCACTTGGCATTATTGTGCTAATGCTTAATCAAGTTTTTGTGGCTTTAAGTTTAAGTTTCTACAGGATCACCTATTCACCCCACCTTCTAGGTGCTCTCAATTATCGCTTCTAATTTTCTTGATCCTTAAGCCAAACTCATTTTGAGCCTGTCTCAAGAATCCCTTTAAGGTCTCTTGGGTTTGAGATTTTTCCTGTAAAAAGAATACCCAAGTGAAGCTAGAATAGTCATCCACAATAACAAGACAGTACTTACTCCCGCCGATGCTTATGTAAGCGATCGGGCCGAATAGGTCCATATGGAGGAGCTCTAGTGGCCTGTCAGTCGTCAAGATGTTCTTATGTGGATGATGGGCGCCAACTTGCTTTCCGGCTTGGCATGCACTACAAATCCTGTCTTTCTCAAAATGAACATTGGTTAGTCCTAAAATGTGTTCTCCCTTTAGAAGCTTGTGAAGATTCTTTATCCCAACATGTGCTAGTCGGCAATGCCAGAGCCAGCCCATGTTAGTCTTAGCAATTAAGCAAGTGTCGAGTTCAGCTCTATTGAAATCAACTAAGTATAGCTGACCCTCTAACACCCCCTTAAATGCTACTGAATCATCATGTCTTCTAAGGACAGTGACACCTACATCAGTAAATAGACAGTTGTAGCCCATTTTGCATAGTTGAGAAACGGAAAGCAAATTGTAATCTAATGAATCAACAAGAAAAAACATTGGAAATGGAATGGTCAGGAGATATAGCAATTTTACCCAATCCTTTGACCAAACCTTGATTTCCATCCCTGAATGTGATAGCCCATTGGGGATCTTGGTTTTTCTCGTAGGAGGAGAACATCTTCTCCCCTGTCATGTGGTTTGTGCACCCGCTATCGATGATCCAACTTGAGCCCCTGGATGCATAAACCTACAAAACAAGTTTAGTTCTTGATTTTAGGTACCCAAATGGTCTTGGGTCCTTTGACATTAGATATAAGAACCTTGGGTACCCAAACACAAGTCTTGGAACCCTTGTGTTTGCCCCCAACATATTTGGCAACTACTTTGCCGGATTTGTTAGTTAAAACATATGATGCATCAAAAGTCTTAAATGAAATGCTAGGTTCATTTGATGCACTAGGAGTTTTCTTTTTAGGCAATTTAGCACGAGTTGATTGCCTAAAACTAGATGTCTCACCCTTATACATAAAAGCATGATTAGGGCCAGAGTGAGACTTCCTAGAATGAATTCTCCTAATTTTATGCTCGGGATAACTGGCAGGGTACAAAATGTAACCCTCGTTATCCTGAGGCATGAGAGCCTTGCCCTTAACAAAGTTAGATAATTTTTTAGGAGGGGCATTAAGTTTGACATTGTCTCCCTTTTGGAAGCCAATGCCATCCTTGATGCCAGGGCGTCTCCCACTATAAAGCATACTACGAGCAAATTTAAATTTTTCATTTTCAAGTTCATGCTCGGCAATTTTAGCATCTAATTTTGCTATATGATCGTTTTGTTGTTTAATTAAAGTCATATGATCATTAATAACATCAATATCAACATCTAGTGCAAATAGAAACATGCTCAATGGTAGATGTAGAGGGTTTGCAAGTTTTTAGTTCAACAATCTTAGCATGTAGAATATCATTTTCACTTCTAAGATCGGAAATGGAAGCATTGCAAACATCTAAGTCTTTAGCCTTAGCAATCAATTTTTCATTTTCAAATTTAAGGCTATCAAGAGAGTCATTTAATTTCTCAATCTTAGCAATAGAAATAGCATGATCATTTCTAAGATTGGCATATGAATCATCACAAACATTTGAATCAACCTTAGCAACTAATTTAGCATTTTCATTTCTAAGGTTGGCAATAACATCATGGCAAGTGCTTAGCTCACTAGATAATTTTTCACATTTTTCCCTTTCTAGAGCATAAGCATTCTTAACCTTAACATGTTTCTTATTTTCCTTAATTAGGAAGTCCTCTTGGCTATCCAAGAGTTCATCCTTTTCATGAATAGCGCTAATCAATTCATTTAGCTTCTCCTTTTGTTCCATGTTAAGGTTGGCAAAAAGGGTAAATAAATTATCCTCCTCATTACTAGAATTGTCTTCATCACTAGAGGATGCATATTTAGTGGAGGATTTAGATTTAACCTTCTTCCTTTTGCCGTCCTTTGCCATGAGGCACTTGTGGCCGACGTTTGGGAAGAAAAGTCCCTTGTTGACGGCGATGTTGGCGGCATCCTCGTCGGAGGAGGAGTCGGTGGAGCTCTCGTCGGAGTCCCACTCGCAGCACACATGGGCATCACCGCCCTTCTTCTTGTGGTACCTCTTCTTTTCCTTTCTTCTCCCCTTCTTGTCGTCGCCCCTGTCACTGTCACTAGAAATAGGACATTTTGCTATAAAGTGACCGGGCTTACCACACTTGTAGCAAACCTTCTTGGAGCGGGATTTGTAGTCCTTCCCCCTGTGACACCCCAGTGTCACCTAGGGTTTCTCTTAAAATGCCAAACCAAGAACCATCATTTTATGTGAACCAAAGTAAGCATGAGCATCAAATTAACTTAAGAATAAAGAATCCACCAAGCATAAACTTAAAAGTATCATGATCAAAACAAATGGGTCTTTCAAAAAGGTAATAATGTTGCAACCCTAATAAAAACCCTAAGTGAGCCCCATGAGCAAATTTAAAGAAAATAGGGAAAAGGATATGAAAAATTTAAAATCATGGCTTGAGCCAATTATAAACATTGAAGTATATTTAATAAGCAACAAGAAAGGTTGAGAAAGCTTGGCCAAAATAACTCAAATAAAACCCCAAATCAAGCTTCTCATGTGGGGACTTAATGGGAATTCTGAATTTCAGAATTCTGAAATTCAGACCTTGAGCCAAAGATCAAGCATGTTCACCTTGATCCCTAACTCGAATCCTAATGGCCCCATTAACAAAAATGTGCCTAACTAACCCTTCTGTCATGTGCTAGGAGATGGCATTGGGACGCGTGCCTCGGACACGTCAAACCAGAGATCTCTCCCTGTGTGTGGCAGTGAGACAAACAGGATTTCTCCCCTCTCTATCTCTTAATCCAGTCAGCGAAACTTGCTAGCCTCCACACACAAACGACAAAGGGACCTGAGAGGAAGAGATCTCTCAACGGGATCATGGCCATAATCTCAAAGATTTGGGCCCAATCCGCGCTTGAACTTGACCTCTCTCTGCGCTGCCTCGTGCTCGACGCTGTGCCAGGCGCCAGAGCGCGCACTGGCGTTCGCCGTGCACGCCCCGAGCGCTTGTCAGAGCCCTGCCTTCGGCCATGCTCGCCCGCGCCAATAAAGCCTCCCCGGGCGCACCTCACTTCACCCCGCGCTCACCATCACCGGCCAGCCACCCCTCCTTAGCTCCGGCGAGCTCAATTCCGCCCGCTATTGCCGCCAGAGCTTCGGCCACCGTGGCCAGCCCACTCCAGCCACCCCCAAGTCGAGCCAGTGCTTCGGCTAGCTCCGCCAGTGGCCCATGAAGCTTCCCAAACCCTCGGACCAGGCCGGACTTCACCGGAAGGCCCAGATCGACTTCACCGGACTTCGGTCTTCCACCGCCGCGCGTGGACAGAGCTAACCAGTGAGTCTCCGTCCAATTCCTTGCATCCACATCTTCTCTGGCATCCCGTGAAGCTCTCTGACCCGTTCAATTGAACTATCTCGCCGTGAGCAGGCCGGACTCCTCGCCGCCGACGAGCATCCTCGCCTGTGCACGTGGACCGGCCAACTCCGACCATCCCCGACGGCAACCCGCACACCGTTGTGATCCCCGAGACCTCCCCTTCGTCCTCGACCACTTCACCGGAGCAATCTCGCCGCCGGTAAGCCCCTCCGCCCTTTCTTCCGCCGCAGTTACTGTTTAAGTTAGGTGAAGGACCTCGGGTTAGGATTAGAAGAACCCGAGGGGTTTTCTGTAACGTCAGTGACTCATTTGAATAGTAGCCCAGGGACTGATCCGCGAAGAAAACTTAAAACACCCGCCAGGGACCCCAGTGCAAAGTAGTTTTCCATTTAATCAATTCTGTTAATCTTTTTAAATAACCAGAGAACTTATAAAATTCATAACTTGATGAATTCTTAATCAAAAGCTACCAAACTAATTTTGCTAGATCCTAAATGTTATGAACTATCATTTAAAAATGATAAACCCTATGCTTTCTGTTTTGAATTTTAGAGTTCAAAATTAAAAATAGAAACTGACCAAACCTTGTTTAATTAAGGAAAATTTGTTTTTCTTCTGCGCTGAACCTAAGAAAATTTGTAGATGTTCAAACCTCACTTATGCACTGTTTAAAAATAGTAGGAACCCCAGTATTGAAGAATATAGTGTAGATTTTCATTTAAAGCTATTTTGCCCAAAACTTAGGAAAAATCAGAAAGGCATTAGAAATTAATGAACAGTGATTAGAATTATTTTTCCTAGTTTGCTTAAGTAACAAAGAACCTAGGAAAAATAAAGAGACCATTAGTCCAGATCAGTTTAAATTAAAATGTTTTATTTAGCCTTATTTGAACTGAAAATCAATTATTAGAATTACAAAGCTATACCCAAAATGGATAATAAAAATCCAGTGGACTTACAACCACCAGAGCCCCACTGCAAAAATATTGAACACCTCAGCCCAACATTTTAAGTAAGGAAAATAAATATAAAATGATAATGAGGCATTTTCCAAATAAATCATGAACAACCCCTAATGATGTAATAATGGACAAACAAAAATTTGCTAAGTCCATAATGAGATAAACCACCAGAGAAAAATGCAAACCCATGAAAAAGGAGTAAACTCATACCTTTTGCTAATGATTTATGAGAAAGGCCACTTAATCCAAATAATGCATACCACCTCTTCCCTTAAGCAAAAAGATGCCAAACTTCAGAATGATTGCTCTTGCGCAAAACAAAAGCTAAGAAAAATAAGAACCTTATTGTTTGATATTTTTCAAATATAGTGGTAGTAGAAAGCACCTATTTGGCTAGAAACTTGAGAAAACCATAGTAAAATAGCTAAAAGGTATTAATGGCTAGAAATTTGTATCAAGTCATGTTATAGCACCTAAAAGCCAGCAAAAATAAGTTTTAGAGAATTATCCACTGATAAATAATAGTTGTAGTTCAAAACACCCCTTCTGCCCTAAAATTTGACAATTTTGTCCAGAGAAAACTATTCACTTTCTGATCCCCAAATTTTGAGACAAAGAATTATACACCAGTACTAAGCCACTGTAATTTTTGCAGAATTTTTGGAATTTTATTAAAGCAACTTATAGTTTAAACCCACTCCAAAACATTAAAGAGAATAAAAGAAAAGGAAAGAAGAAATAAACCTCACCCCAATAAGTCTAACTTGAGCACTTATCAATTCTCACTAAGACTTAAAAAGAGTTTAGTGGAACCCCAAAAATAAGCCTACCACTTACCTTAGATAAAGTTTGACCCAATTTACCAAGTATTCCACCCAAAGGTCTTACATAAGTAAAGTTAACCTTGTTTAACTCAAGTAGATCATACACCGTCAAAAGTTGTAATTTCTAAAGCACCTATCATATCATGCATGTATCTTACGCATTGCATTCATTAGATTGTAATCTTGCCGACGGAGAGTACGTGCTCATCCCCGAGCAAGGATCTGTCCAAGAGGAGGACCAGGAGCAAGCTTCCGAGGCTGCTGTTGAGGATCTCCCCGCAGCCCCAGCAATTGAAGGCAAGCCCCGGTTTTATGCATAACCGTATTATTATATGCTACTTTACTACACTTAATGCTTGTAGGATTGTAATGTGCACTTAAGTGTAGGAGTTGCTTGAAACCTCTAGTTTCATGAACTTAGGATTCCTTTTGAGATGAATACTAGTATGCCAGGTCGAGTAGCTGCTTGCTAATCAGGATCTCGGTAGAAGTCGAGTGATTTTTCTAGCACTCGCGCGAGGTCAGGAATTGATTGTATTCATCTTGATAACGGGATATATGTCAGTCTATGGACTTGGATCCAGGGAGGATGCCTTGTCCATGAGATGGGAAAAAGGAATTAAGGATTAATGTGTGGATACCTGAGTCAAGCTTTTGAACGTACTAAGCACATGCCGGGAAAAATGGTAACCAGTAAACCTAGTACCTGAGTGAAGCTGGGCGCGGACTTTATCCCTCATGCGACCTGAGACTGGGTCTCCCATGCTAGCTATGGTGGGTACAAGTGCGGTCACTGCACGGCGGCAGCCGGGGTCAGTGGAGCATTGTATGCCAAGGCGGTGAGGCCTGGACACGAACGGGGAATCGATGGGGACGATTGTCATGTGTGGGGTCGGAGTACCCTGACATGCCGTGTGTTTAGGTTTACCTTGCAAGGTTAAAACTCGATTCGAATCGTCTGCTTCTCGCAGCTAATGAGACTGCTTGACCCCTTGTACTGCATCGAGTAAGAAGTGAAATGAGGTTACATGAGATAACTTGTTGATTGAACTAAATGCTTGTTACCATGTATGCTTAGAAGGAGCAAATCTAGCTAAGTTAATGATGATAGAATTTGAAAAGGCTAAAAATTGATTTTAGAAACAGCTAGTGCTTTTGGCAAACCAAACCCCTCAGCCAAACAGCTGCATAGTCTAGAGGTAGAGGAGTAGACTCCTCACACCGGTTAAGTCTAGCTGAATATTAGTATACTCAGCCTTGCTTGTGGCATAATTTTTGCAGGTACCATTCAGGAAATGGTTGATGGTGTGACTTGGCCTACCACCCTGCCACCGGGTTGGACGGTCGAGTGGGATGTTGCTCCGGCAGGAGAGGAGCACGAGGAGTAGTGGGCTTGGCCTTGCCCATTTCCTCGATATCGACGACATCGATTATCCGCTGCATTTTATTTTGTGAACCCTTATTTGCTACTCAAAAACTCCGATCTATATAATAATTCAGCACTTAATTTGAGGTTTCCTGTTTTATTGTATTTCTTCTGTGACTCACCTTCGAGTGAGATTGTGGAATTTGATCCTGGTTAAGTGGCTCTATCAGACTAGATCTGAAGGACTGACGGGTTATTCCGATTTAAGTGTGTTGCGGCCCCTGAGGCATGACTTAGGCACTTAAACTGGAATAATTCGGGTGGTTCTGCCACAGCTGGTATCGGAGCAAATTCCACCACAGAGAAGGACAATAAACCATGAATACCAACTTTCAAAATCTAAAACTTGCCTAGAAACTGCTACGGATCGTCAGGACTAGACCGCTAGACCTAGGACGAAAGGCCTTAGGCATAGAGGGAGAAATAGGTGGCTAACTAATTAGGCCCCGTGGGCCAGTACTTATATTTCTAAGGATGCCCTAAAAAGCACCCTATTTTTGGAGAGGCAACGTTACTTCCAGCATGCATGCATTATAAACACAAAGAGGAATTAAAAATTTGGGCTAACCCACTTTCTTTAGAACCATCCGGGCTCTCTTTTTCTTTTTCCTTCCACCATAATCTTTACCTTTGGTTCCCTTCCACAGATGAATTCACCCACCCCCGCCAATGGAGGAGACACTCGTTTCAGTTCCGACTTCCTTTCTCGCGATGGCTTTCCTTCCATCTTGTGGGAAGTGCTTAACTCCGCCGGTTACCCTACGCCCCCTTTGTACACGGTGCAGTTGTATGAGGAGCATCGGGTACCTCGTTGTCGGGTCTAGCTGACTTTGGAGGCTCATCCCCTTCAGCCGGGTTGGCGTTCTCTTGATTCTGAGACAATTGTACTCAGGACGGACGACACCGTTGAAGCAGCAGCCATGAAGACTCTAACGACTTTCTGTGGCTACCATCCCCTGGAGATGGTGATGCACCCCTTGGGACTCTTCCCTGCTGAGAAGAAGGATGATCCCATGTGGTGTAACCATGTGAGCCATGTAAAGGATGTGTGGGCGATGTATCCTGACTTGGTTGGGAGGATCACAGTTCAGTGCATGAGTGCGCTGTACCGCCTTCAGGCCCTTCAGAGCGATGCTATGGCACTCCTTGCTAACACCGCTCAAACTGCCAAGCTCACTCTCGACAGTCGAGAAGATTTTGTGGTCGATCTATCCACCGAGTTGGTAGAGAAGGATCTGCAGGTGGAGAGGCTGAGCCAGCGCATCACCACCTTGGAGCAGCAGGTGGAGATTCGAGACAACACTATTGATGTCTTGGAGAACCAGCTTCATGATGTGCAGAGGGAACTCGAAGAAGCGAATGACCACTTGGACATGCACCACCTGGAGATGGAGGCCAATGAAGCCAGAAGCGAGGGAGAAGAGGCTCCCGAGGAGCTAGGACCAGCCCCTAGTGCCCATGGGACTACCTCCGCGATGCCTCCTTCACCCGTATCCAGTGTCGCTTCCACCGCTCAGGGTTAAGCAGTCACTTCGACACTTTTAGGCGGATAGAAACCTATGCGAGCTTAGTTAATGTCAGATTTTGGACTAGGCTTATGGGTACTTTCCCCTGATTGATGTAACCCTGTGAACCTTTGAAATCTGTGGGATATTTGTCACCATGTTATCTTCATTTCGAACCTAATATTATGATTATGGCATTTTTCCTTTCATATGAGATGATATCTTGTCGTTCGAAACTGTGAGTTGGGATAACAATGGCGACAATCTCTGTTTTCAAATGGCAGCTAGGCAGCGTCGTGGGCATAACGAGCAGGTTCCCCCGCCACCTCCTCCAGCTCCCACAGTGCAGGAGTTGATGGCCCAGCAGAATGAGATTCTGCGACAGCTCTTGCAGCGCCAGCCCCATCCTCAGCAGCATGGTGGAGGCCAGCATCAGCGACCTCCGGCAATGGCAACTTACCAGGAGTTTCTGAGCACGCAGCCGCCCTTGTTCACCAAGGCAGAAGATCCGTTGGACGCCGACGTGTGGCTTCGCGTCGTCGAGTCCAAGTTTCCCCTCCTCACGGGAGACTGCCCTGATGAGGCCAAGGCTCGCTTCGCCGCACAGCAGCTTCGCGGCCCTGCTCGGACTTGGTGGGACCACTTCCGTGCTATGATCCCCGCTGATCGTGAAGTAACTTAGGAGGAATTCAAGACTGCCTTCAGAGGACACCACATCCCAGCTGGCATTCTTGATCGGAAGTTGAATAAATTTCTGGCCCTTAATCAAGGAACCCGCACGGTACTGCAGTATGCGCAAGCCTTCAACGACTTATGCCAGTATGCAGGGTACCATGCTGTTCTGATGAAAAGAAGAGAGATCGCTTTCGCAGGGGTCTCAATACCAAGCTGCGGGAACGACTCAACACTGTCCGGGCTGATAGCTTCAATGAGTTGGTCAACATGGCCATCTCCCAGGAGGATTGCATTGTAGCTCACCGGGCAGAGAAGAAGAGAAAGGCACCAATGGCAGCACCATCCGCTCAGGCTCAGAGGTTCCGGATTGTTTCTCACAATCAGAGCAGGGGTTTTCAGCAGCAGGCAGGCAGATGGGTGATCAGGCCACCTCAGCAGCAGCAGCCTGCACCCAATCGCTTTCCAGCTCCCGCTCCAAGGAACAATCAGCCTCCTCAGCAGCAGCAGTTCCGCCAGGGCAATGGGAACAAGTGTTTCACTTGTGGCAATGTGGGCCACTATGCCAAGAATTGTCCTAGGAACCAGCAGAGGCAGACGCCAGCACCAAATCAAGACAAGGGAAGAAAGCAGAAGGTGCAAGTCAGGCAAGGGAAGCTCAACTTCACTACTCTCGAGGAAGTACCTGAATGAGCTCCTATCATGACCGGTATCTTTTCAGTTTATAATCAACCTGCTTTAATTTTGTTTGATTCTAGTGCATCTCATAGTTTCATTAGCCAAAAGTTCAGTGCTAAGTGTGAACTGCCATTCTCTCACTCAAAAGGGTCATTTATGATAGTCACACCTGGGGGTAAAATTGCAACTAATCAATTAAACCAAAGTGTGCCTATTCAACTGGGAAGCCACATTGTCAAAACCACTCTTCTGGTGTTGGGTTTGGAAAATGTGGACATTATTCTAGGAGCAAATTGGATGACCTTGCACCAAGTTGTGCTTGATGTAGCCAGCCGTGCTGTGGAAGTTAATTCTCCATTCTGCGGGAACTTCACCTTAATTCTGCCCAGTCAAGGTTCTACTCAGTCATGTGCTTTCTCTATGACGGAGTTACCTCTGAAGAAAATCCCAGTGGTCTGTGAGTATGCAGATGTCTTTCCTAATGAATTGCCAGGAATGCCACCAGACCGGGATATTGAATTCGCCATCGAGTTGCAACCGGGAACGGCACCAATTTCCAAGAGGCCCTACCGAATGCCACCCGCTGAGTTGGCAGAATTGAAGAAGCAATTGCAAAAGTTGCTGGATAAGGGATTTATTCGCCCAAGTACTTCGCCTTGGGGATGTCCAGCACTATTTGTGAAGAAGAAGGATGAAAGCTTGAGACTGTGTATAGATTACCGCCCTCTTAATGCGGTAACTATCAAGAACAATTATCCTTTGCCTCGTATTGATGTTCTTTTTGACCAGTTGGTCGGGGCCAAGGTGTTTTCCAAGATAGACCTTCGCTCTGGCTACCATCAGATCAAGATACGAGCAAGTGATATTCTGAAGACGGCATTCTCAACCAGATACGGGCTATATGAATTTTTGGTGATGTCATTCGGGCTGACAAATGCACCAGCATATTTCATGTATCTGATGAATTCTGTTTTCATGCCTGAATTGGACAAGTTCGTAGTGGTTTTCATCGACAATATTTTGGTGTACTCAAAGAACGAAGAAGAACATGCCGGGCATTTGCATGTAGTACTTCAACGTCTGCGAGAGCACCACCTTTATGCCAAGTTATCCAAGTGTGATTTTTGGCTAAAGGAAATCAAATTCTTGGGTCACACTATCTCTCAGGCTGGAATAGCTGTTGATCCTGATAAAGTGCAAGAGGTGATGAACTGGAAGCCACCAACAACTGTCCGTCAGATTCAGAGTTTTCTGGGATTAGCTGGTTATTACCGAAGATTTATTCCGGACTTCTCTCGGATTGCGAAGCCTATAACTGAGTTGCTGAAGAAAAAAGCCAAATTTGTTTGGAGTTACAAGTGCGAAGATGCCTTCCATGCATTAAGGCAGCATCTGACCACAGCACCAGTATTGGCGCAACCCGACAACAGCAAGCCTTTTGATGTATATTGCGACGCCTCTGGCATCGGGCTAGGTTGTGTCTTGATGCAAGACAATTGAGTCATCGCTTATGCCTCAAGAGCACTCAGGCCTCATGAGCAGAACTATCCCACTCATGACCTCGAGTTGGCAGCAGTGGTTCATGCATTAAAAATGTGGAGGCACTATCTAATGGGAACCCACTGCAACATCTTCACTGATCATAAGAGCCTTAAGTACATCTTTACTCAGGCTGATCTCAACATGAGGCAGAGAAGATGGCTAGAGCTGATCAAGGATTATGACCTGGAGGTACATTATCACCCAGGAAAAGCTAATGTGGTAGTAGATGCCTTGAGTCGGAAGTTGCAATGCAATTGTATTCTGATGGATTCTCGCATTAACACCTTATGTGATGAGTTGAGCAAGATGCAAATTGAAGTGATTCATTCTGGTTCTTTGTCTCACATTTCTGTTGAGCCAGCTTTGCAAGACCAGATTATCATGGCCCAGCTCAGTGACAAGGGAGTGCAAATTATAAAGAAGAATCTCCATCAGAAGGTTGAGAAGTATAATTGTTTCCGCCAAGATGAAAAGGGAGTGTTATGGTTCAAAAGCAGATTGGTGATTCCTAAAAACTAGGACCTCAAGAGGAAAATTTTGGATGAGGCTCATCTCTCCAAATTCTCTATGCATCCGGGAAGCACCAAGATGTACCATGACCTGAAGCCTTTGTATTGGTGGACCAGAATGAAGAGGGAGATAGCCCAGTACGTATCAGAATGTGACACCTGTCAGAGGATAAAGGCAAGCCACCTGAAATCAGCTGGAGCTTTGCAACCCCTGTCCATACCTTCGTGGAAGTGGGATGACATCAGCATGGATTTCATTGTGGGTCTGCCCAACACCTCTTGTCATCATGATTCAATTTGGGTTATTGTGGACCGACTGACGAAAGTGGCACATTTTCTTCCTGTGCACACCACTGATAAGGCTCAGAAATATGCAGAATTGTATATTGACCGGATCGTGTGTTTGCACGGATTACCTCAGACCATTGTTTCTGACCGAGGAGCCCAATTTGTTGCTAGATTTTGGGAACAATTGCAAGAGTCTTTGGGAACCAAGCTAATCAGGAGTTCAGCTTACCACCCACAGACTGATGGTCAAACGGAAAGGGTAAACCAAATTCTGGAGGATATGCTGAGAGCTTGTGCAATCGATTGTGGCAAGAACTGGGATAAGCACCTCTCCTTGGCAGAGTTTGCTTATAACAATAGTTACCAATCCAGCCTAAGGATGGCACCTTTTGAAGCTCTCTATGGAAGAAGGTGTAGGACACCACTCAATTGGTCTCAACCTGGAGAAAGAGAAGTTTTTGGACCTGACTTAGTGACTGAAGCCGAAAGGAAGGTCAAACTAATCAGGAAGAATCTAGAAGCTGCTCAGGCCAGGTAGAAGAGTTACCATGATAGAAGAAGGAAACCTCTCCAGTTCGAGGTGGGAAGTTTTGTATACCTCAAGGTATCACCCACCAAGGGAGTGTAGAGGTTTGGGATCAAAGGCAAGCTAGCCCCTCGTTACATTAGACCTTATGAGATCATAGAAGCATGTGGACCCATGGCATATAAGCTGAAGTTACCTTCAAAGATGTCTGCCATTCACAGTGTATTCCATGTATCTCAGCTGAAGAAGTGTGTTCGATTGCCGACCGAGATCATAGCAGAGCCAGAATTGGAGATAGAGCCAGATCTATCGTACCAAGAGTACCCCTCCAAGATTCTGGATTGCAAGGAAAGATCAACTCGGGCTAAATCGATCAAGATGTACAAGGTCCAGTGGAGTAATCACTCAGAGGAAGAAGCTACTTGGGAAACCGAGGAATTCTTGAGATCCAACTTCCCCGTTGCCTACCTAAGGAAGCTGGTACGTAATCACACCCAACCCCTCCCCCTGCCCTTTGAAACTAATTTTCAAAAACATGATCTTAATTCAGAATGAAGTAACTATGAAGTAAAACTTAAAAAGGACTTCCTTCTGAAGTTGCAAAGAGAATGACATTCGAAGAGCAGTTTTACCCTAATAATAACAATAATCACCCATTTTCTTTAAGTCACACCCTTTGCTTCACCCTGGGAGGACTCTGGCCCGAATCTCGGGACGAGATTCCTTTAAGGGGGGAAGGCTGTGACACCCCAGTGTCACCTAGGGTTTCTCTTAAAATGCCAAACCAAGAACCATCATTTTATGTGAACCAAAGTAAGCATGAGCATCAAATTAACTTAAGAATAAAGAATCCACCAAGCATAAACTTAAAAGTATCATGATCAAAACAAATGGGTCTTTCAAAAAGGTAATAATGTTGCAACCCTAATAAAAACCCTAAGTGAGCCCCATGAGCAAATTTAAAGAAAATAGGGAAAAGGATATGAAAAATTTAAAATCATGGCTTGAGCCAATTATAAACATTGAAGTATATTTAATAAGCAACAAGAAAGGTTCAGAAAGCTTGGCCAAAATAACTCAAATAAAACCCCAAATCAAGCTTCTCATGTGGGGACTTAATGGGAATTCTGAATTTCAGAATTCTGAAATCCAGACCTTGAGCCAAAGATCAAGCATGTTCACCTTGATCCCTAACTCGAATCCTAATGGCCCCATTAACAAAAATGTGCCTAACTAACCCCTCTGTCATGTGCCAGGAGATGGCTTCTCTGTCATGTGCCTAACTAACCCCTCCGGCGAGCTCAATTCCGCCCGCCATTGCCGCCAGAGCTTCAGCCACCGTGGCCAGCCCACTCCAGCCACCCCCAAGTCGAGCCAGTGCTTCGGCTAGCTCCGCCAGTGGCCCGTGAAGCTTCCCAAACCCTCGGACCAGGCCGGACTTCACCGAAAGCCCGAGATCGACTTCACCGGACTTCGGTCTTCCGCCGTCGCGCGTGGACAGAGCTAACCAGTGAGTCTCCGTCCAATTCCTTGCATCCACATCTTCTCTGGCATCCCGTGAAGCTCTCTGACCCGTTCAATTGAACTATCTCGCCGTGAGCAGGCCGGACTCCTCGCCGCCGACGAGCATCCCCGCCTGTGCACGTGGACCGGCCAACTCCGACCATCCCCGACGGCGACCCGCACACCGTTGTGATCCCCGAGACCTCCCCTTCGTCCTCGACCACTTCACCAGAGCAATCTCGCCGCCGGTAAGCCCCTCCACCCTTTCTTCCGCCGCGGTTACTGTTTAAGTTAGGAGAAGGACCTCGGGTTAGGATTAGAAGAACCCGAGGGGTTTTCTGTAACGTCGGTGACTCATTTGAATAGTAGCCCAGGGACTTATCCGCAAAGAAAACTTAAAACACCCGCCAGGGACCCTAGTGCAAAGTAGTTTTCCATTTAATCAATTCTGTTAATCTTTTTAAATAACCAGAGAACTTATAAAATCCATAACTTGATGAATTCTTAATCAAAAGCTACCAAACTAATTTTGCTAGATCCTAAATGTTATGAACTATCATTTAAAAATGATAAACCCTATGCTTTCTGTTCTGAATTTTAGAGTTTAAAATTAAAAACAGAAACTGACCAAACCTTGTTTAATTAAGGAAAATTTGTTTTTCTTCTGCGCTGAACCTAAGAAAATTTGTAGATGTTCAAACCTCACTTAAGCACTGTTTAAAAATAGTAGGAACCCCAGTATTGAAGAATATAGTGTAGATTTTCATTTAAAGCTATTTTGCCCAAAACAAAGGAAAAATCAGAAAGGCATTAGAAATTAATGAACAGTGATTAGAATTATTTTTCCTAGTTTGCTTAAGTAACAAAGAACCTAGGAAAAATAAAGAGACCATTAGTCCAGATCAGTTTAAATTAAAATGTTTTATTTAGCCTTATTTGAACTAAAAATCAATTATTAGAATTACAAAGCTATACCCAAAATGGATAATAAAAATCCAGTGGACTTACAACCACCAGGGCCCCACTGCAAAAATATTGAACACCTCAGCCCAACATTTTAAGTAAGGAAAATAAATATAAAATGATAATGAGGCATTTTCCAAATAAATCATGAACAACCCCTAATGATGTAATAATGGACAACCAAAAATTTGCTAAGTCCATAATGAGATAAACCACCAGAGAAAAATGCAAACCTATGAAAAAGGAGCAAACTCATACCTTTTGCTAATGATTTATGAGAAAGGCCACTTAATCCAAATAATGCATACCACCCCTTCCCTTAAGCAAAAAGATGCCAAACTTCAGAATGATTGCTCTTGCGCAAAACAAAAGCTAAGAAAAATAAGAACCCTATTGTTTGATATTTTTCAAATATAGTGGTAGTAGAAAGCACCTATTTGGCTAGAAACTTGAGAAAACCATAGTAAAATAGCTAAAAGGTATTAATGGCTAGAAATTTGTATCAAGTCATGTTATAGCACCTAAAAGCCAACAAACATAAGTTTTAGAGAATTACCCACTGATAAATAATAGTTGTAGTTCAAAACACCCCTTCTGCCCTAAAATTTGACAATTTTGTTCAGAGAAAACTATTCACTTTCTGATCCCCAAATTTTGAGACAAAGAATTATACACCAGTACTAAGCCACTGTAATTTTTGCAGAATTTTTGGAATTTTATTAAAGCAACTTGTAGTTCAAACCCACTCCAAAACATTAAAGAGAATAAAAGAAAAGGAAAGAAGAAATAAACCTCACCCCAATAAGTCTAACTTGAGCACTTATCAATTCTCACTAAGACTTAAAAAGAGTTCAGTGGAACCCCAAAAATAATTCTACCACTTACCTTAGATAAAGTTTGACCCAATTTACCAAGTATTCCACCCAAAGGTCTTACATAAGTAAAGTTAACCTTGTTTAACTCAAGTAGATCATACACCGTCAAAAGTTGTAATTTCTAAAGCACCTATCATATCATGCATGTATCTTACGCATTGCATTCATTAGATTGTAATCTTGCCGACGGAGAGTACGTGCTCTGAGCAAGGATCTGTCCAAGAGGAGGACCAGGAGCAAGCTTCCGAGGTTGCTGTTGAGGATCTCCCCGCAGCCCCAGCAATTGAAGGCAAGCCCCGGTTTTATGCATAACCGATTATTATATGCTACTTTACTACACTTAATGCTTGTAGGATTGTAATGTACACTTAAGTGTAGGAGTTGCTTGAAACCTCTAGTTGCATGAACTTAGGATTCCTTTTTGAGATGAATACTAGTATGCCAGGTCGAGTAGCTGCTTGCTAATCAGGATCTCGGTAGAAGTCGAGTGATTTTTCTAGCACTCGCGCGAGGTCAGGAATTGATTGTATTCATCTTGATAACGGGATATATGTCAGTCTATGGACTTGGATCCAGGGAGGATGCCTTGTCCATAAGACGGGAAAAAGGAATTAAGGATTAATGTGTGGATACCTGAGTCAAGCTTTTGAACGTACTAAGCACATGCCGGGAAAAATGGTAACCGGTAAACCTAGTACCTGAGTGAAGCCAGGCGCGGAATTTATCCCTCATGTGTCCTGAGACTGGGTCTCCCATGCTAGCTATGGTGGGTACAAGTGCGGTCACTGCACGGTGGCAGCCAGGGTCAGTGGAGCATTGTATGCCAAGGCGGTGAGGCCTGGACGCGAACGGGGAATCGATGGGGACGGTTGTCATGTGTGGGGTCGGAGTACCCTGACATGTCGTGTGTTTAGGTTTACCTTGCAAGGTTAAAACTCGATTCGAATCGTCTGCTTCTCGCAGCTAATGAGACTGCTTGACCCCTTGTACTGCATCGAGTAAGAAGTGAAATGAGGTTACATGAGATAACTTGTTGATTGAACTAAATGCTTGTTACCATGTATGCTTAGAAGGAGCAAATCTAGCTAAGTTAATGATGATAGAATTTGAAAAGCTAAAAATTGATTTTAGAAACAGCTAGTGCTTTTGGCAAACCAAACCCCTCAGCCAAACAGCTGCATAGTCTAGAGGTAGAGGAGTAGACTCCTCACACCGGTTAAGTCTAGCTGAGTATTAGTATACTCAGCCTTGCTTGTGGCATAATTTTTGCAGGTACCATTCAGGAAATGGTTGATGGTGTGACTTGGCCTACCACCCTGCCACCGTGTTGGACGGTCGAGTGGGATGTTGCTCCGATAGGAGAGGAGCATGAGGAGTAGTGGGCTTGGCCTTGCCCATTTCCTCGATATCGACGACATCGATTATCCGCTGCATTTTATTTTGTGAACCCTTATTTGCTACTCAAAAACTCCGATCTATGTAATAATTCAGCACTTAATTTGAGGTTTCCTGTTTTATTGTATTTCTTCTGTGACTCACCTTCGAGTGAGATTGTGGAATTTGATCCTGGTTAAGTGGCTCTATCAGACTAGATCTGAAGGACTGACGGGTTATTCCGATTTAAGTGTGTTGTGGCCCCTGAGGCGTGACTTAGGCACTTAAATTGGAATAATTCGGGTGGTTCTGCCACACCCCCTCCTTTGCTTGAGGATTTGTCGAAAGCTTTTGATGATTATAGCCATCTCCTCATTGTCGAGCTTTGAGGCGTCGATGGGGAGCCTACTTGGTGTAGACTCTTCCTTCTTCTCCTCCATTGCCTTGAATGCGACGGGTTGTGCCTCGGGCGTGGAGGAGGTGCCTTGCTCGATGATCTTCTTTGAGCCTTTAATCATTAGCTCAAAGCTCACAAATTTTCCTATAACCTCCTCGGGAGACATTAGCTTGTATCTAGGATCACCTCGAATTAATTGAACTTGCGTAGGGTTAAGAAAAACGAGGGATCTAAGAATAACCTTGACCATCTCATGGTCATCCCATTTTGTGCTCCCGAGGTTGCGCACTTGGTTCACCTAGGTCTTCAAGCGGTTGTACATAGCTTGCGGATCCTCCCCTTGGTGAAGCATGAAGCGACCAAGCTCCCCCTCGATCGTTTCCCGCTTGGTGATCTTGGTCACCTCATCTCCTTCGTGCGCGGTTTTGAGCACATCCCAAACCTCTTTGGCGTTCTTCAATCCTTGTACCTTGTTATACTCCTCACGACTTAGAGATTGGAGGAGTATAGTGGTGGCTTGGGAGTTGAAGTGCTCGATTTGGGCCACCTCGTCCTCATCGTAATCCTTATCCCCTACGGAAGGTACCTGTACTCCAAACTCAACAACATCCCATATACTTTTGTGGAGTGAGGTTAGGTGATATTTCATCAAATCACTCCACCTAGCATAATCTTCGCCATCAAAGGTTGGCGGCTTGCCTAATGGAACGGAAAGTAATGGAGTATGTCTAGGAATGCGAGGGTAGCGTAGGGGGATCTTACTATACTTCTCGCGCTCTTGGCGCTTAGAAGTTACGGATGGTGCGTCGGAGCCGGAGGTCGATGGCGATGAAGAGTCGGTCTCGTAGGAGACCACCTTTCTCATCTTCTTTTTCTTATCGCCACTCCGATGCGACTTGTCTGAAGGGGATTCCTTCTCCTTCCCCTTCCCTTTGTTGTGGGACTCTCCCAATGGAGCCTTCCCGTGGCTTGTAATGGGCTTCTCGCAGGTCCCCATCTCCTTCTTGGCGTGATCTCCCGACATCACTTCAAGCGGTTAGGCTCTAATGAAGCATCGGGCTTTGATACCAATTGAAAGTCACCTAGAGGGGGGGTGAATAGGGCGAATCTGAAATTTATAAACTTAAGCACAACTACAAGCCGGGTTAGCGTTAGAAATATAAGCGAGTCCGAGAGAGAGGGTGAAAAAACAAATCACAAGCAAATAAAGAATGAGACACAAGGATTTGTTTTACCGAGGTTCGGTTCTTGCAAACCTACTCCCCGTTGAGGTGGTCACAAAGACCGGGTCTCTTTCAACCCTTTCCCTCTCTCAAACGGTCACTTAGACCGAGTGAGCTTCTCTTCTCAATCACACGGGACACAAAGTCCCCACAAGGACCACCACACAATTGGTGTCTCTTGCCTCGGTTACAATTGAGTTTGTCTCAAGAAAGAATGAGAAAGAAAAGAAGCAATCCAAGCGCAAGAGCTCAAATGAACACAAGTCACTCTCTCACTAGTCACTATTGATTGGAATTGAACTAGACTTGGGAGAGGATTTGATCTCTTTGGTGTGTCTAGAATTGAATGCTATAGCTCTTGTAAGGTGTAGAAGTTGGAAAACTTGGATGCAATTGTATGTGGGGTGGTTGGGGTATTTATAGCCCCAACCACCAAAATGTGGCCGTTGGAAGGCTGCTGTCAAATGGCACACCGGACAGTCCGGTGCGCCACCGGACACTGTCCGGTGTGCCAGCCACGTCACCCAGTCATTGGGTCCTGACTGTTGGAGCTCTGACATGTGGGCCCACCTGGCTGTCCGGTGGTGCACCGGACAAGTCCTGTAGACTGTCCTGTGCGCCACCCACGCGTGCTCTGTCCTCTGCGCGCGCAGACACGCATTTAATGCGTTGCAGTCAACCGTTGCGCGCGAAGTAGCCGTTGCTCCGTTGGCACACCGGACAGTCCGGAGTTACACCGGACAGTCCGGTGAATTATAGCGGAGCGGATTCCCAAAGCTGGCGAGTTCAGAGTTGCTTCTCCCTGGGCACCGGACACTGTCCGGTGGTACACCGGACAGTCCGGTGAATTATAGTGGAGTGCCTCTGAGAATTCTCGAAGGTGAAGAGTTGAGCTTGGAGTTTCTTGGTGCACCGGACAGTCCGGTGCGCCAGACCAGGGCTGCCTTCGAGTTGTCTTTTGCTCTCTTTGTTTGAACCCTTTCTTGGTCTTTTTATTAGTTTGATGTGAACCTATGGCACCTGTAAAACTCATAATCTAGAGCAAACTAGTTAGTCCAATTATTTGTGTTGGGCAATTCAACCACCAAAATCTATTTAGGAAAAGGTGTAAGCCTATTTCCCTTTCAGGATCAATAATGTCCCGATCTTGCCGCATATCGCCTTCCAAGGAGTTGGCCGACGTTGGGCTTCCAGGCCTTCTAGTCGGACGCCGTCGTTTGCGCGATCGACGCTGATGAGGCCGGCTAGCCACAACACCGGAGCCCTCACCCAGAACGGCATTGACATCATCAGCGCGCAAAGAATCCCTTGAATCACCACCCAGCGAGCGAGAAACGGGGCACCAGACATTTCCCGCCATAGAGGCTGCTTTGCGAGGAATAGCGGGAACAGCTCCTGCCACCTGCAGATGTTGATGGGCCTTCCGTCTCCACACCAGATTCTTCAGCTTAGATTGCACCGTAGAGAGCCTCCTCCAGACCAAGACTCGTGCCTCAGGTCGAGGATGCTCCCGCCCTCCACCAGTGTGTTGACACCTTTTTCGGGCGCCAATCACTCAACACGAACCAGCAGCGGTGCTCTCTGCACAGGGGCAGACGGTCCACGGCCTAGCACGAGGCTAGGGTTTTCCTGCCTGACGGCCGAACGGTCCACGCCCTGGGACCGGACGGTCCGCGTGTGCGCAGGGGCGGCGGAAGTTCGCCGGCGGTGCCTGGATCTCGGTCCCGGGAGGGACTCCGTCGCGGAGGAGAGATCCTAGGTGATGTCTAGACTCGGGCAGACCGACCTATACTCCTCTAATCGACGTAGAGTCGAAGAGAAGCGAAGAATTTGGGGATTGGAAAACTAACCTAGAACTAGACTAGATCTACTTCTAAGAATAAATGTAAATTATATTGATTGAGGGTTCGATTGATTGATTAAATCGGCCGTATTCCTATGCCTTTATAGAGGAGGGGGGCTGGACCCGTTACCAACAAAATTCTGAGCTTGTCCCGAGATTCTCTCCAACAAACATAGCAAGAAACTCGAAACCCTAATCTGTTCTGCGCTTGCGCGGACTGTCCGGCCCACAGGCGCAGACCGTCCGGACCGTGGACCGTCCGGCCTCAGGGCCGGACCGTCCGACGACTCTTTTTCGTGCTCAACATATGCCCCCCTGCCTTTTGGTGGAGTTGATCAAACCAAAAGCAACTAACTCGATGTAATTGCATCGGTTCTCTTAGGCATCTTGCCACATACTAGGATGATATTGTTTAAGGAAATGCCCATTCAAAGCCTTGGGTAAATTATTGCCTTGTAATGTTTGTAGTAAATAGGCGTTACCAGACATTACCTGTTTTACTTTATAAGGACCCTCCCAGCTTGGCGACCATTTCCCAAACTTTCGGTCTTTATTCCTTAGAGGCAGGATGGTCTTCCACACCAGGTCCCCTACTTGAAATGACTTTGCTTTGACCTTCTTGTTGTAGGCCCTGGATACCATGATCTTGTCCTTTTCTATTGCTCCTAAAGCTATCACCCTCTTGTCGGTCACCTCATCAATTTTATCCATCATTGAATTATAATAATCAATGACGGTTAGATCATTTTGTCTAGCGAACCTGACAGCATTCAAACTTATTTCCACACGCAACACTGCTTCCTGCCCATAGACAAGCTCAAAAGGAGATACTTTAGTAGCACTATGTTTAGATATTCTGTGAGCCCATAAAGCTTCAGACAAAATCTTATACCAATGCTTAGGATTATTGGATATCTTCTTTTTTATCAAGTTAATCAATGTCCTATTACTAGACTCGGCCTGTCTGTTGGGGGCCTTCGTCCTCCGAAGGTCCTCAAAAACATGATTTGACAATGTTTTCCGAGTGGATTATGTGAACAGATAATCTTCGGACTCAGAATTATGAACATGAAGTACGGTCAGGACGAAGCCTGAACCAGACGAAGGGGGATTAAAATGGAGGACGGGCTGATTACCAGGCTCCATGAAGGATGGTGCACAGCCGAAGCTGTGCGCAGGGAAGCTTCGTCGCGATAGCAGAGAGGGGAACCGACTTAAAGATGAAAAGACTACTTGGGCCTTGACAGATTTCCATAAGACATTGGCAAAATGTAATGGACATGAATGTAATTTTACGTGGGCTGCGTCCTGCGTCTATAAATAGATGAACAGTACTCCCGTACTGTTCACGCTGATTTGGCATTTGCTTTTGCGTCACGCTTGTACTTTTTACCTTCTCTCAGGACCGAAGGTACATTAGTAATTTGAAATCATTTCTATTTCTCCATGTTAATAGAATAGAAATGATTCTATGATGATGTTTATATTATATTTCGTGCTTTATATAAATCCTTCGTCCTTACTTGTTATATTTACGAAGGTATGCCTCTTGTGACCTTCGTCCGAAACTCATTATTTTCCGAAGGGGAATAATGTTTCGAAGGACGAAGGACTTTAACACTTAACACTTTTTATGTTGCCTTGTTCTTAACTCTTAGCATTTGAGAACAAGTCACCAACATTGGCGCCCACCTCCGGTGAACTCACTTCCACTTCGAGTCTTTTTGAACACCTTCGGAAGCTATAGACCCTCGCTATGGCGCCGAAGAAAGCTTCAGCGACTGGGGCTGCAGCACTGCAACCACTGGACCCCAACCAGGAAACCGTCTCTCTTCGGGAGGCCCGAAGCCAGAAGAGGAAGGCCGTCAGCCCGACGCTTCAGGAGGATGAACTAGACCAAGAGATCAGGGATATGGAGATGCTTCATCAACAGGTGCGGAGGAAAAAGGAAAAGATGGCCAGGCTAGCTGAGCTGCAAAGACAGATAGACGAAGCTTCTGAAGAAGTTCGTCATCTTACCCACGATGAGCAGAACCGAAGGCCTCAACAAAAAGACCTTCATCAGGAGGGCTTCGTCACCGAAGACGACTGGTATGACAATTTCCATCATGGAAATTTTGTTTTCGATGACGCCTCTCCTCTGTCCGCTGAGCTGCAGGCTACACCTTGGCCTCCGTCCTATAAGCCACCCCAGCTTCCTATGTTCGACGGCCATTCAGACCCGAAGCAATTCTTGATGAGCTATGAAGCAATAGTGTCTTCGTATGGTGGCAATGCTGCAGTCATGGCAAAGTCTTTCGTTATGGCTGTCAGGAATGTTGCTCAGACCTGGTATTCCTCCCTTCGGCCAGGAACGATCACTTCATGGCAGAAGCTGAAGGATATGTTGTTAACTAGCTTTCAAGGATTTCAGACAAAGCCGGTCACTGCTCAAGCCTTGTTCCAGTGTATTCAGGATCATGAAGAATACCTTCAGGCGTATGTCAGAAGGTTCTTGCGTTTGAGGGCGCAGGCACCAACGGTGCCCAATGAAATTGTCATCGAAGCCATGATCAAGGGGCTTCGTCCTAGACCTGCAGCTCAATACTTTGCTAGGAAGCCTCCTCAGACTCTGGAGAAGCTGCTCCAAAAGATGGACGAGTACATTCGTGCCGATAATGACTTTCGCCAAAGAAGGGAGGAGGCTTTCAGATTTTCTGAAATGACCAGGGGCTTCGGAGGAAGGTTTTATCCGAGGCATGTCAGGTCCATCCACAACTCCACTCAAAATGATGATAAGGGGAGTCAGCAGAACAGACCGCAGTGCTCCTCACAGGCTTCGGGGCAGCAGCAAACTTTCTTCCGGCCACCAGCTCCAAGAGGCAGAAGCGCCTGGGGCTTCGGCGGAAGATTTGGAGATCAACCAAGGAGGGTATTTTGCTTATTCTGTGGTGAAAACAAGGGCCATACCACCAGGATGTGCCATGTTACTATCCAGAAACAAAAGGAGCTAGCAGAAGCTGCAGCGCAACAGGGTCAGCCGAAGCAGGTCATGCATACTGCTTCGTATCATCAGCCTTACATCCCGGAATACGTGGGCAACCACCCTGCAGTTTCCGTAGCTTCGGCAAGTCAACCTCAAGCTTCATGGCAACAGCCCCCGCCTCCACCTCCGCTGCAACAAGGCCAACAGCCAGAAGGGAGCCAATATGCTCCGCACCAAAGGGATCTCAGAGAGCAATCTGAAGCTCGCACAGTCAATAGTACTGTGCCAGAGTCGAAGCACATTTATTGACAAGTATCCTACTTTGATAGCAGTCTTTTCCGTTTAGTTCTATTTTTTGTGTAATAAAGAACATTTCAGTTTTCATGTAATGGTTTCGTGGTTGGTTATCAGGAAAACCTATCTTCTCCACAAGCTTAAGTTGCTGAAGCTTAAAAAATTTGCGGTAACAAGGAGGACCTTCGAATTATTAAAAATCCTTCGAAGCAACAAAAAGTCGTTCTAAGGAACGCAGAGTAAGTTGCCGAAGTTACAAAAAGCCGTTCCAAAGGGAGCGCAGTGTAAGTTTTTTGCTCCAAAGACGTTCCTAAGGGAATGCAGAGCATACAGCGAAAAGTCAACGCTGATACCGCCTAAAGTAAAAGGCGAAGAAGCTCCAAAGACGTTCCTAAGGGAATGCAGAGCTTACAGCGAAAAGTCAACGCTGATACTGCCTAAGTAAAAGGCGAAGAAGCTCCAAAGACGTTCCTAAGGGAATGCAGAGCTTACAGAGATATTTTGTGTGTATCTTCGGAACAAACGTCATTTGCATAACATAACATCATCACATCATTTTGCATAGCATAAGCATCATACATCATGTTGCATATGGCAAAAGAAGGGGACACAGTATCAACCTTCGAAAGGATGTTTTGAGAAAGTGCAAATTGTGTAAAGTCACGAGGGAATACAATGATAATCTTCGGAAAATAGCTTCGGAGAATGTTTTTACGAAGCATGGATGAGCTTCATCAGAGTAATATCAAAATTGTATAGCTTCGGAGGATGTTTTCACGAAGCATGGATGTGATTCATCAGAATAGTTTTAACGGAGAATGTTTTCTTCACGAAGCATGAAAAGAAGGGAAGGTGTTTTTTCGCCGAAGGCTCAAAAATGGTATGTATGTAGAATTTCATGCATCGTAAAGAATTGAATAATGAAAAGATACTTGTATATTACATTCAAATGTACAAAATATTACAAAGATCACACTTCGAATGCTTTTTCTAATAACATCTAGTCTTCTCTTAATACTGCTTCGGCGGCCTCATTTAGAAGTTGATCAACAACTTTATCCATGATAGCTTCGGCCATTTGTTTAATTTCGTCATCCCCTTTTGTGTGAGGGTCAGCAGACGATCCAGCAGGTTCTGAGGGAAGAGAACATTTCTTCATTACTATTACAAATCGTGAACAAAGTTTGAAATAAAAATTACAACACAATAAGAACGACTAATTAATACCTAATTGCCCTTCGGGCTCTGTACTTCTTTCGGCAGCTTCTGCCACTTTCCTGGCATCATGGATGCCTTTTTCACTTCTTTGAATAATTTCTTGCGCCATTTCTCGGCCGCCGTTGTCCCAGATATCAGTGAAGAATTTACCGCCAACCATGCTTGCTTCGGTCGAGGGATCTTTGATGTCTTCAGAGGACAGGGCAGCTTCGGACTGAGCTAAGGATTTTATATGTTCACAACCTTTCTTCTCCAAAACAGCAGCAACTCCTCTGGCGCCTGAAAAAGCGCAGATGTCACCGCGGCTGCTCAGGATTTCCTTGAAGGCTTCTGCTTCGTGACTGATCCAGTCCAGTGGACCTTCGGGATTGCCTCTTGAAAAATTCTCTTCACTAGAAAAGGCGCCAACGCTGGCGAAGCTGGATTTTATCTTTTTGACGCATTCTACAGATTTAACATAGCATTTCCTCTGAGATGCACGAAGCTCCTTAACACTTAACTCTAAATTATTGACCAAATGATCACTAAGTTCTCGTTTTGTTTCCTCAAGCACACGTTCCTCTTTAGCTCTAGCTAGCTGTTTCTGAAGATCTTTAATTTCACGTTTTTGGGCTTCGGCCTGGGTTTTTGAAGCAGCTTCGTCCTCTTTACCTTATCTACCAGTGTAAGCAGAATTTTATCCTTTTCCAGAGCTTCGTTTCTCAGTTTAATAACTTCTGATCGAAGGTTGTTGAACGCAATTTCATAACTCTCATCTTCGGCACTCTTTTGTGCTCTTAATGCGTTGCTTAGGATTAAACCCTATATGTAAAAAAAAAACTTGGTATAAGAATAAAAGAATGAGTTACGAATTAAAAAAAAATTTCAAGCGCTTAATTCCCATACCTTTAGGCTATTGTACGCAAGACTGTCTGCGAGATCCTCCTTCGTCATGGCGCATAATCCAGCTTCGAGCTTCGGGAAACCCATACTTCTAGCCATCTCCCGGCAGGCAGATAATTCTTTGTTATCAGGGAGGCAGTATAGGAAGTCATCTTCATTTGTCCCATTGAACACTACTGCCCCCTTCGGATACTTTAACTCTCTAGCATAGTGATTCGCTTCATAAGTCTCTTCTTCAGACAGTTTCTTCCCCGAAGCATGTCGCACGATGTAATCGCATATGCCGGAGGGAGCTTCGGGGGCGGCAGTGTCAATTCCTTCAACCAAAGCTGGTTCTGATATTTTCTCGGATTGTTCCTTGGTGGGCTCTGAAGGCCCAGCTTCAGCTTCAGCTTGTTGTTTCGAAGCTTCAGTAGATGCTTCAGCATGTTCAACAGTCTCCTTTGCGGTTGTGCTTGAAGACTTAATTGTCTCCAAGACATCTAGTACGTTCACCATTCTTTTTCTTCTTGGGGTCACCAATGGGCCCTTTTGATTTTTTATTGTTTCGACATTTGCTGAAGGACTTAAGATTTCCGATATTTTTGGCCCTTCAATCTTCGGTTTTTCTACTGCTGAAGGCGCTTCAGTTTTTTCTTCTATCTTCGGCACTGGAGCTGATTCTGTAGCTTCAGAGGCCAAAGAGACTTCACCAATAAATTCTGGCACTGTGGCCGGCTCAATAAAACGCGCTCGGTGGGTGAGCACCTTCATCTTTTTCCTTTGAGGCGCTGGCTCACTAGTGGCACTCGTGGTAGCTTCTGTCGCAGGAGAAGTATTTTTCCTTTTGCGACCCAATACCGGATAGTGATAGTCAGGGTAGATAAACCCGACTGCGTCAAATATCCGGTTGAGCCTTTTCTTCTTTCGGCCTCCGAAGGCTGCTGATAACGCAGTGTTCTCGGCCTTCGAATATGCCCCAAGTAGTTCGTCACTTAATGTTTCAATGCTTTTCAACCAGTCGTCATCAGGTTCAACAAATTTATCCCCGTATTTGAATGTGTATTTTAGTCTGACTAGTCCGCCTTCGTCGGACACTTTGATGGTCTCCTTCGGCATTTCCCACTTTCCTGCAAGTGGCCATACCCTGAAGGCAATATGCTCTTGGATCAAGTCCCTTGTCCCAATGAAAGAGCAGATTACGCCGAAGGCTCTTTGGCATTCTTCGGCTGCTTCATCCATTTCAACCTTCGGCCTTCGAAGTCCGAAGCGTTGCCAGATGGGGCGCATAATGACACTCTTGACATTTTCTTGCGCTGTTAAGTCATTCTTTACATAGAACCACTCTGTCATCCAGGCTCCGGGCCACCTCTTCCGAAAGGTCGGCACAGGGCGGCTTGACCCGGAGCGGGCACCGAAGCTGTAACACCCAAAGTTGTTGTGATATTGTTCTTTCCCCCAGGGCTTCGTCTCATATAACAACTCATGAATGTTGCAAAAGCTTTTAGCATTTGGTTCCAAACCTTGGCTTCTCGCAGCCCAGACAAACATCCCCATTCTTATGATAGCTTCGGGAGTAATTTGATGAAGGTAGACTTGAAATGTCTTCAGGACTTCAACAACAAAGTTGCTTAGGGGAAATCGAAGCCCAGCCTTGAGAAAGCTTCGGAAGACTACGACTTCATCTTCTTCGGGGGTGGGAGAAGTCTTTTCTCCAGCATCAGCCCTCACAATAGAAATATCTCGAAAATACCGCCCCCTCATATTATCAATATGATTCTGCTTAATAGTGGTTTTCCCGAAAACCGTGTGACTTGGCCGCCACAGTCGATCTTCGGCCTCTTCCCCACCACTTTCTACATCATAACTGTCGCTGTCACCAGTATCTTCGGACAAACCTTCAAGAATCTCCTTGGTGATTTTCTCTGTATTGGTTTCCGCCATCGCTATAAGGAACCCCAAGTTCTTCTCTCCGTCGAGACTCAGCTTCGTCTCAGCAGGGATCTTCTTACCTTCAGACATCTTCGGAAACGCTAAAAAACTGTTTTCAAGGCCGAAGCTTCAAAATCAAAAAGATCAGCAAATCTTAGTGCACAAGAGCTAAAAATTTAGTGGGCCGAAGCAGATGGCAAGTGTGCGTACCAAATAAGTTTGCGGTATGATCTTATTTATACCCCCAGGGCGTTGAAAAATGAAAGACCCCGCTTGTCAGTGAATGTTGCTATTCTAGCAAAGGGAAGGTGTTTTTTCGGACCTTCGGCTCAAGGCCTTCGTCCATATCGCAATCTGAATTTACCATTAACAAATTAATATTGCGAGGGGCTACTGTTGGGGGCCTTCGTCCTCCGAAGGTCCTCAAAAACATGATTTGACAATGTTTTCCGAGTGGATTATGTGAACAGGTAATCTTCGGACTCAGAATTATGAACATGAAGTACGGTCAGGACGAAGCCTGAACCAGACGAAGGGGGATTAAAATGGAGGACGGGCTGATTACCAGGCTCCATGAAGGATGGTGCACAGCCGAAGCTGTGCGCAGGGAAGCTTCGTCGCGATAGCAGAGAGGGGAACCGACTTAAAGATGAAAAGACTACTTGGGCCTTGACAGATTTCCATAAGACATTGGCAAAATGTAATGGACATGAATGTAATTTTACGTGGGCTGCGTCCTGCGTCTATAAATAGATGAACAGTACTCCCGTACTGTTCACGCTGATTTGGCATTTGCTTTTGCGTCACGCTTGTACTTTTTACCTTCTCTCAGGACCGAAGGTACATTAGTAATTTGAAATCATTTCTATTTCTCCATGTTAATAGAATAGAAATGATTCTATGATGATGTTTATATTATATTTCGTGCTTTATATAAATCCTTCGTCCTTACTTGTTATATTTACGAAGGTATGCCTCTTGTGACCTTCGTCCGAAACTCATTATTTTCCGAAGGGGAATAATGTTTCGAAGGACGAAGGACTTTAACACTTAACACTTTTTATGTTGCCTTGTTCTTAACTCTTAGCATTTGAGAACAAGTCACCAACACTGTCCATTGGCTTGAGCATAATATAGAGATGAATTAAGCAACTTAATTCTATATAATTCAGCAAATTCACGTACCTCCTTTGACATAAAAGAAGTTCCTTGATCTATAGTCAAGGTCTGGGGAATGCCGAATCTATGAATAATATGCTCAGTTATGAACTCAATTACCTCCTTGTGTGTCATGTTCTTCAGAGCAACGGCTTTAGTCCATTTGGTAAAGTAGTCAGTGGCAACTAACACGAACCGATGCCCCTTTGATGATGAAGGATGAACTTCTCCTATAAAGTCTAACCCCCATCCTCTGAAAGGCCAAGGCTTGATGATAGGATGTAATTCGGCTGCAGGGACCAACTGTAGGTCGCTGAATTTTTGACACACTTGGCATCCTTTGTAGTACTTGAAACAATCAGCTATCATGTTAGGCCAATAAAAACCAGACCTTCGCAACAACCACTTCATCTTTGGAGCCGATTGATGGGTACCGCAAATTCCTTCATGTACTTCAGCCATGGCTAATATAGCATCATCTGGGCCCAAGCACTTAAGCAGGACGTCGTTGACTGTTCGGCGGTAGAGTTCATCACTCATCAAAACATACTTGAAAGTTGTACGCCGAATGTTCTTATCTGTCCTGATATTGGGATTTCGTAAATAATTAGTTATGGGCGTCCTCCAATCGCTTGCATCGGCTTCATTATCAGCCGAATCAATTCGGAGAACTTTCCTGGTAACCCTGAATGGTCCAGAGTCTTTACTCGGACGATCCACGACCTAGAGAATTGGCCCTGCACCGGTTATCAAATTTTCAGTATTGTGAAATCTCCCTCGCTTTATCCGATAACCTGATGCATCTTGTGCCAAATTGTTAGCTCTATGATTCTCAACTCTAGAGATATGCAGAATACTGAATTTGTCAAAAGAATGAATTATGCCCCAACATTTTTCAAGGTAACTATTTAGAGTACCATCAAAACATTGATGTTCTTTTAACACCTGTTGGATGACCAGCTGAGAATCACCAAATGCCTTCACATGTTTTACTCCCATACAATTTAAAAGTTCCAAGCCGAACAAAAGGGCCTCATATTTGGCTTGATTGTTAGTGCAATAAGTTTTCAATCGGCTAGAGAAGTTGAAGGAGACATCACTTGGTGAAACAAGTACGATGCCAATTCCTTGCCCTTCATTGTAAACCGATCCATCAAAATATAAAGTCCAAGGAGTAATAGTGAGGTATGACATGTCTAATTTATGAGTATCATTAATCCGATGTTCTACAATAAAATCCGCTACGACCTGGCCTCATAGATTTCAATGGTTCGTAGACCAAGTCATATTCTATGAGTGCATAAGCTCACTTACCAATTCTACAATCATAATTGGGTTATGCAACATGTATTTGATCACATCGGCTTGACCAAAAACAATGCAATGACTAGACAGTAAATAACATCTACACTTTGTGCATGCATAAAACAAGCATAAGCATAACTTCTCAATAAAAGTGTACCTCGTTTAAGCATCCACCAACCTCCGACTTAGATATGTTACCACATGCTCCTTTCCTTCAGTTTCTTGTGTCAGAACAGCCCTAATGACCTTATCTTCAGCTGCAATGTATAATCGGAATGGTACTCCTGCTCGTGATGCTTTTAATACGGGAGCCAAAGACAAGTATTTTTTAATGAGATCAAATGCTTCCTGCTGCTCTGCCCCAAGCGAATTCGGCATCATTCTTAAGCCGAAGGATAGGGGTGAAGGCATCAATCTTCCGGGCTAGGTTAGAAATAAACCTTCGTAAATAATTCACCTTGCCGAGAAACTTCTGCACTTCGACCTTACAGGTCGAAGGTCCCACATTTCGAATAGACTTGATTCGATCAGGGTCTATCTCTATACCATGTTCATGGATGACAAATCCTAAAAACTTACCAGCCGACACTCCAAAAGCACATTTACGTGGGTTCATTTTCAAACCATACCGACGCATTTTATCAAAGGCTTTGCGCAAATCAGCTACATGAGAACTAAACTCAGCCGATTTGACTACAATATCATCAATTTAGACTTCCACAGTGTTTCCCAACAGCTCATGGAAGATCAAATTCATAGCCCTCTGATAAGTAGCACCAGCATTTTTCAGACCAAATGTCATGACAACTCATTCAAATAAACCAATGAAGCCTAGACATATAAAGGTCGTTTTAGACGCTTCTTCGGCCATGAAAATCTGATTATATTCGGCATTACCATCAAGAAAGCTAATAATTCTATTCCCTGATGCATTATTGATGAATGAGTCGGCTATGGGCATGGGATACTCATCTTTAGGAGTTGCTCTATTTAAATTGCGAAAATTAGTGCATACTATAAGCTTACCTGACTCCTTCTTCTCCACCGGCACAATATTGGAGACCCACTCTGAGTATCTGCAAGGTCTAATAAAATCAGCTTCTAGCAGCTGGTGGATTTCGTCCTTGATTCGTGGGAGAAGGTCTGGACGAAATGTTCTAGCTTTCTGCTTGAAAGGTCTGAAACCAGACTTAATGGGCAGCCGATGCTCTACGATCTCTCAGCTTAATCCTGACATCTCAATGTAATTCCAAGCAAAGCAATCCGAATATTCCTTCAATAGACCGATCATTTCATTTCTAGGATCGGTCTCCAGGGTCTTGTTTACAAAAGTCGGCCTTGGAGTTTTACCATCTCCTATGTCGATCTCCTATAAAGGATCGGCCGATGTAAACCCCTGTCCTAGTTTATCGAGATCTCTGAATTCCTCTATCATGTCCCCCACAGAGGAATCAGATGATCTTTGTGTGATGGCGGACTCTTCGGTCTCGGGGTCGAATCATCCGTGATACTGTCTTTATGCTGTGGTAGATGTTCGGTCTTAAAGACCAAACTGTTTTGGGAAAAATCGGACCATCCGGTCTCAGAAGCCGAACTATCTGTGACCAAGGACTCATGAATTTTATGTGCACTCATCATTTAAACTTTGTTTAGGATTTAGCCGATTCTCCATCGGCTCTAGCATTACAGGAATGAAACCCTTCTTATCTATACTTATGAACTGGTAATCAGAAAAATATACTCCTGTGAGACATGTAGCAGTCTCATAAATCCAGAGTATAGGGGCATCGGGCACAGCGATACAGGCCGATACATCAGCATGTACTTGTTCTACATTATCGCCTACCCATTGTATTAACATTTGATGTAATGTAGAAGGTATACATTGGTTGGCATGAATCCAATCTCTGCCTAGGATTAAACTGTAATTTCCTTCTACATCAGCGACGAAAAATGCAACAGCAAGGGTCAACAGACGTGACTCCCCTGGCTTTGATCGAACTATCAGTTCTAACACCGCTGAGGGTCATGTTGGTTTTGACAAGTTCATCATCTTGTTTACCTAATTTTCTGTACAATGAATAAGGCATTAGATTTACAGTCGCCCCTCCATCTACCAACATTTTAGCAATCGGTATCTCATCAATGTGCCCGCGCACGAAGAGCGGCTTTAAATGATTTACCGATTCTTTTGGTTTAGTAAAGGCGGCTTATTTAGGACCAAAATCAAACTAGGCAATAACAGGTTCATCGTCGCCGACAATAGTACAATCAGCGGAAAATATAATAACATTTACATCCATACCTCGGTGCTCTGGAGAAGCTTCGTAGTCGACCAGGTCTTCTCCCAGTAGGTCGTCCTCCTCCATTGATTTTGGTACGTCGTCGGAGGCGTCCTGGTGTGGTGCGGACGGGCCGGACTCAGGGGTCGGACGGTCCGCGCCTGGTGCAGATGGTCTAGCCCTGTTAGCCAGGCTGTCTGCCATACCTACAGGGTGCTGCACAAGTGTTGTTTTATTTTCTATTTTTGTGGCCGTTTGCTTTTCCTCAACGACCTTTGGTCTCCATTTCTTTTGTGGTGGCGGGTACTGTGGATGTGTATCATTGAATATCTTTTCCGCCTCCTTTTCCTAGTTCTCTTTTGCTCTTAGGCGCTGTAATTTTCGCTTTTGGGACCATGTCAATCCCGCTGGGCACCATCGAGGCATGGAGTATTTTGGATCGGCTATTTTGAAGGCAGCCGTATCTTCTGTTTTGTTCGTGTTGGCCGATTCACCAAAAATCATCGGCCCTTCACTTTCTTTCTGTATGACGACATCCGCTGTACCTATTTTGATGATGTCCTTTTTTGTCGTTCTTTCAGTTGCTGCAGGCATGTGCCCCCCTGCCAGATTGGTCGGCCTTTGAGGCCGAGTAGTCCGACAATATTGTTGGGCCTGTGTCTAGTGACCAGATTGAGTGGCGCTCAATCAGTCTTGTACTAGTGGTGCTAATCTGTCGAATACAGATGTTTGGGGTGCCCCCGAAGCGTGGTACTGTGGCATCCCAAGTGGATATGGTGGCATGCCCCACATTTGATTTGGGACATATGGTGGAGGTATGTATGCGTATGGATATGGCATAGGTGGATATGGGGGTGGAGGTGTCCATGTAGGTATGTTAGGTCTTAGTTGGACAGTATGACCCTCCATTTTTTTCGATTGGTGAGGTGGTCCAATCCGTCTTACCTGATATTGCTCATGAATGGGCGAGCGAGGTCGCTTTGTTGGTCGATCACTGGGGCCGACCTTCTTTTTCACATATTTGGACAATAATTGATCGAATGTCGGACCGGATTTGACCAGCCGACCAGCTGCTTTAAATGTATGTGTTTTCCACGTACTTATCTCTGGTCGTCGTGGTTTGAAGGTACGCGGTCGTTGCGGGTCTTGAGTATAACCGGACCGTCCGCTGGAATTCTCCGAACCGTCCGGCGTGGTCCCGGATCGTCTGCGCCTATGCGTCGGACCGTCTGAGATACGTGGCACGGGCTCCTGCTCCTGTCCCTTGGTCTGCGCTTGCCCCCCAGTGCCGGAGGTCGTGATGGTCACCTTAAGAGTTTCCCCTCCATCAGGAGTTTTTTCGGCCACCACCTTCCTGCAAGAAATCTTGTGATTCCCATCGGCCTCTCTTGCGTTGCCGATGATTACCTCTTTGCCTTTGCCTTTATCTGCTGTGTTTGGCTGAATCAGGACCCTCTTTCCCTCGAAGTCGATCATGTTCATCGGAAAGGGCTCCGTGTCTACTTGCATTTTCTGAAATTTCAATCGTCCTTCGTTAATGGCCGATTGAATCTATCGACGGAATACATTACAATCATTAGTGGCATGAGAAAATGAATTATGCCACTTGCAGTATGCATGACGTTTTAGCTCGTCGGCGGATGGAACAGTGTGATTTATTTTAATGTTGCCATTTTTGAGTAATTCATCAAATATTTTATCACATTTACCAACATTAAATGTAAACTTAACTTCCTCTTATCGTTTCTTTTGAACCGGCTGCAAGGAAGAACAAGCCGAAGCTTTGGCATGCTTTGGCCAAACCATTTCAGCAGCATATACCTCTGTTGATTCATCGTCCGAGCTACTTTGGTCGCACTCTACTATATGGACATTGTGACGAATGGTTTTGGCAGTCTATTTGCTTCAGCTTTCACAGGCCAAAGCTCTCTGGTGTAATTGTGCTAGCGTGAAAAATTGGATGCCTTCTAATCTTTCCTTTAAATAATATCGCAATCCATTAAAAGCTAGTCCTGCTAACTGTTTTTCTGCCAAATAAATTTGAAAGCATCGGTTTCTGGTATCCCGGAATCTCCGGATATAGTCATTAACCGATTCGTCCTTCCCCTGTCGCAAGGCCACTAGGTCTACCAAATCTAACTCATAGTCACCAGAGAAAAAGTGGTCATGGAATTTTTGTTCTAAATCCCCCCATGACGAAATAGAATTAGGAGGTAAAGTGGCGTACCATGAGAACGCGGTTCCTGTTAAAGACGATGAAAATAAACGCACGCGAAATGCTTCTGTGTCAGCCAATTCTCCTAATTGTGCTAAGAACTGGCCTATGTGTTCGCGCGTGTTTTTTCCTTGGTCACCCGAAAATTTTGCGAATTCGGGTATCCTGGTTCCCTGGGGGTATGGGTGGTGATCGAATCGGCTGTCATAAGGTTTCCGATATGATTGTCCCCCAGGCACCATGCTTACTCCGAGCTTATCTCGGAACTCCCCGACTATTTCCTCCCTCACTATATCGATGGCAGCCGATGCGAGACCACCGGCTCTCTGGTCAAACATAGGTGGGGTTGGCTGGATATTAGCGTGTTGTCTTCCTCCCATTGGTTTGAGCTATGTGGTGCATTGCCATTTACCCTATATGACTCATAGGATTGATCGTTCCTTTCCGGCCTTCTAGGCGGGGCCGAAAAGCTTTCTCGGGCTCAGGATTTTGTATTAATGGGCTGATGCATCGCATAGTGTGATGGGAAGTGTTGTTGGGACAGGTGAGGATTTAGGTAACAATCCTCCTCAAAAAATTCATGCGCGGACTGTCCGGACATGTACCCGGACCATTCGTGATTATATGCGGACCGTCCGTCGTTGTATGCGGACCGTCCGACTGGGTAGTTTAGATTCTGTGCCATATGTTATGGCTCGGGTGCATGCCTGGGTAACTCATTAAAAATGGTCTCGGCCGTTGCTGGCTCGGACGGTCCGCGCTCACGTGCGGACTGTCCGGGCATGTGCAGATCAGCTGATTTACTGTCGATTTGCGGTTGGTCAGGGTATGTGTCCATCGACATCCCATAAAGGGGTTGTGACTGGTCGTGACAACCTATAGCCGATGTATTACGCGTGTTACCCCCTAATTCAACCTCGTGCGAAGGAATATTTACAATACTAGATTTATCAAATGCACGTACTAGTCTCCTATAATCGTTTTGCATACCCCCTATGATATTTTGTATTTGTTCTCGCTGTTCATCTACATAATTCTTAAGAGATTGTAGCTCGTTTGTATTACTTACATTGGGGATATCTGGTGTGGGTCAGAGCGAAGCCAGATCCGTCGCCCGTTGTCGGACAACTTTATTGTTCCTGTCTACTTTGAAGTTGGCCAGAAACTTCGCCCTCGCCTCTTGAATCAGCTGCTCCTTATGCTCCTCGAACTGGAGCTGTTCGTCAGCCGGCAAGGTTTCCCAAGTCGGCTCTATAATGTTGCTGGGGGAGACTTCAGAACTATCCCTTGAGGGCCGATTTGATGGGTCTAGACGTGTTGTCCCCAGCGGAGTCGCTAAAAAGTATGTTGACACTTTTTTCGGGCGCCAATCACTGAAAGGGAATTAGGCTTACACCTAGTTCCTAAATAATTTTGGTGGTTGAATTGCCCAACACAAATATTGGACTAACTAGTTTGCTCTAGTGCATAAGTTATTCAGGTGCAAAAGGTTCACACTTAGCCAATAAAACAATCAAGTGTTGGATTCAACAAAGGAGCAATGAGGCAACCGAGGGCACCTCTGGCTGGAGGCACCGGACTGTCCGGTGTGCACCGGACTGTCCGGTGTGCCCAGAGGACTCTTCGCCCAGAGGACTCTTCGCCCAGAGGACTCTTCGCCCAGAGGACTCTTCGCCCAGAGGACTTCGACTTCGTCTTCAACTCTTCGCCCTCGGGACTTCGCGGAGGCCGACGCACTATAATTCACCGGACTGTCCGGTGTGCACCGGACATGTCCGGTGCGCCAAGACAGCGCGGCCTTCGGAACTCGCCAGCCTCGGGTTCGCGCGGCAGCCGCTCCGCTAAAATTCACCGGACTGTCCGGTGTGCACCGGACTGTCCGGTGTGCCAGCGGAGCAACGGCTCTCTGCGGCGCCAACGGCTCCCTGCGGAGCATTTAATGCGCGCGCAGTGCGCGCAGACGTCAGGATCGCCCATACCGGTGCACCGGACATCAAACAGTGCATGTCCGGTGTGCACCGGACACCTCGGCGGGCCCATGAGTCAGAAGCTTCAACGGTCAGAATCCAACGGCAACCGTGACGTGGCAGGGGCACCGGACTGTCCGGTGTGCACCGGACTGTCCGGTGCGCCATCGAACAGAGGGCTTCAGCCAACGGCCACTTTTGGTGGTTGGGGCTATAAATACCCCAACCACCCCACATTCATTGCCATCCAAGTTTTCCACTTCTCAACTACTACAAGAGCTCTAGCATTCAATTCTAGACACAACAAAAGAGATCAAATCCTCTCCAATTCCACTCAAGCCCTTAGTGACTAGCGAGAGTGATTTGCTTGGGTTCTTTCGAGCTCTTGCGCTTGGATCGCATTCTTTTCTTTCTCGTTTGTTCTTGTGATCATACTCAATTGTAACCAAGGCAAGAGGCACCAATTGTGTGGTGGCCCTTGCGGGGAAGTTTTGTTCCCGGTTGATTGAGAAGAAGAGAAAGCTCACTCGATCCGTGGGATCGTTTGAGAGAGGGAAGGGTTGAAAGAGACCCGGCCTTTGTGGCCTCCTCAACGGGGAGTAGGTTTGCGAGAACCGAACCTCGGTAAAACAAATCCGCGTGTCACACTCTTATTTGCTTGCGATTTGTTTTGCGCCCTCTCTCGCGGACTCGTTTATATTTCTAACGCTAACCCGGCTTGTAGTTGTGATTATTTTTGTAAATTTCAGTTTCGCCCTATTCACCCCCCCTCTAGGCGACTATCAATTGGTATCAGAGCCCGGTGCTTCATTAGAGCCTAACCGCTCGAAGTGATGTCGGGAGATCACACCAAGAGGGAGATGGAGACCGGCGATGACAAGCCCACTACAAGCCAAGGGAGCACTTCATCGGAAGAGTCCCGCACCAAGAGACGGGAGAAGAAGAAGAACTCCTCCAAGCGGAAGGAGAAAAGATCTTCCTCTTCTCACCACAAGGAGAAGAAGGAAAAATCTTCTTCTCACAAGCCGCATCGGAGTGGGGACAAGCCCAAAAGGATGAGGAAGGTGGTCTACTACGAGACCGACACTTCATCGACATCAACCTCCAGCTCCGACGCGGCGTCCGTTACTTCTAAACGCCAAGAGCGTAAGAAGTATAGTAAGATTCCCCTACGCTATCCTCGCATTCCTAAACATACACCTTTACTTTCCGTCCCATTAGGCAAACCACCAACTTTTAATGGTGAAGATTATGCTATGTGGAGTAATTTAATGCGATTTCATCTAACCTCTCTCCACAAAAGAATATGGGATGTTGTTGAGTATGGTGTACAGGTACCATCAATAGGGGATGAGGACTATGACACGGACGAAGTGGCCCAAATCGAGCACTTCAACTCACAAGCCGCAACCATCCTCCTTGCCTCCCTAAGCAAGGAGGAATACAACAAAGTACAAGGGTTGAAGAACGCCAAGGAGATTTGGGACCTACTCAAGACGGCGCACGAAGGTGATGAACTCACCAAGATTACCAAGCGGGAAACGATCGAGGGGGAGCTCGGTCGCTTCCGTCTTCGCCAAGGGGAGGAGCCACAAGATATGTACAATCGGCTCAAGACCTTGGTGAACCAAGTGCGCAACCTCGGGAGCACCAAATGGGATGACCACGAAGTGGTTAAGGTTATTCTAAGAGCTCTTATTTTCCTTAACCCTACACAAGTTCAATTAATTCGTGGTAATCCAAGATATCCACTAATGACCCCCGAGGAAGTCATCGGGAATTTTGTAAGCTTTGAATGCATGATTAAGGGCTCCAAGAAGATCAACGAGCTTGACGAGCCTTCCACATCCGAGGCGCAACCCATGGCCTTCAAGGCAACGGAGGAGAAGAAGGAGGAGTCTACACCAAGTAGACAACCAATTGACGCCTCCAAGCTCGACAATGAGGAGATGGCCCTAATCATCAAAAGCTTCCGGCAAATCCTCAAGCAACGGAAGGGGAAAGACTACAAATCCCGTTCCAAGAAGGTTTGCTACAAGTGTGGTAAGCCCGGTCACTTTATTGCAAAATGTCCTATGTCTAGTGACAGTGACAGGGGCGACGACAAGAAGGGAAGAAGGAAGGAGAAGAAGAAGTATTACAAGAAGAAGGGCGGCGATGCCCATGTTTGTCGGGAGTGGGACTCCGACGAAAGCTCAAGCGACTCCTCCGACGACGAGGACGCCGCCAACATCGCCGTCACCAAGGGCCTTCTCTTCCCCAACGTCGGCCACAAGTGCCTCATGGCCAAGGATGGCAAAAAGAAGGTAAAATCAAGGTCCTCCACTAAATATGAAACATCTAGTGATGAGGATGATAAAAATGAGGAGGATAATTTGCGTATTCTTTTTGCCAACCTTAACATAGAACAAAAAGAAAAATTAAATGAGCTAGTTAGTGCCATCCATGAAAAGGATGATCTCTTGGACTCCCAAGAGGACTTCCTAATCAAGGAAAACAAGAAACATGTTAAGGTTAAAAATGCTTATGCTCTAGAGGTAGAAAAATGTAACAAATTATCTAGTGAGCTAAGCATATGCCATGACACTATTGCCAACCTTAGAAATGAAAATGTTAAATTAATTGCTAAGGTTGATTCTCATGTTTGCATTGATCCTAGAAATGATAATGTTGATTTGCTAGCTAGGATTGATGAATTGAATGATTCTATTGTTAGCCTTAGAAATGAGAATGAAAAACTAGTTGCTAAGGCTAAAGATTTTGATGTTTGCAATAATACTATTTCCGACCTTAGAACCAAAAATGACATGTTGCATGCTAAGGTTGTTGAACTAAAATCTTGCAAACCCTCTACATCCAATGTTGAGCATGTTTCCATTTGTACTAGATGTAGAGATATTAATGTTGATGCTATCCATGATCACCTAGCCTTAATTAAAAAACAAAATGATCACATAGCTCAACTAAATGATAAGATTAGAGAGCATGACTTAGAAAATGAAAAATTTAAATTGGCTAGAAGCATGCTCTATAATGGGAGACGCCCTGGCATTAAGGACGGCATTGGCTTCCAAAGGGGAGACAATGTCAAAATTAATGCCCCTCCTAAGAACTTGTCTAACTTTGTTAAGGGCAAGGCTCCCATGCCTCAGGATAACGAGGGTTACATTTTGTACCCTGCCGGGTATCCTGAGAGTAAAATTAAGAAAATTCATTCTAGGAAGTCTCACTCTGGCCCTAATTATGCTTTTATGTATAAGGGTGAGACATCTAGATCTAGGCAACCAACCCATGCCAAGTTGCCTAGAAAGAAAACTTCTAATGCATCAAATGATCATGCCATTTCATTTAAGACTTTTGATGCATCTTATGTTTTAACTAGCAAATCCGGCAAGATAGTTGCCAAGATTGTTGGGGGCAAACACAAGGGCTCCAAGACTTGTGTTTGGGTACCCAAAGTTCTTGTATCTAATGCCAAAGGACCCAAAACCGTTTGGGTACCTAAGACAAAGAACTAAACTTGTTTTGTAGGTTTATGCATCCGGGGGCTCAAGTTGGATACTCGACAGCGGGTGCACAAACCACATGACCGGGGAGAAAAGGATGTTCTCCTCTTATGAGAAAAACAAAGATCCCCAACGAGCGATCACATTCGGGGATGGAAACCAAGGTTTGGTCAAAGGTTTGTGTGACACCCCAGGTGTCTATTTCGTGTTATGTCGGGAGATTAATCCTAATCTCGGATGCTCTGTAAAAATTTCTATTTCTCGATCGTGCCTATCTCTGTTTATCAGGCTTTCTTTCGGAAGTTCACCGAATTCAGAGTTAATCGATCGCGAGAAACAGCCAAATTTGGAGCCTGTTAAAACTTTTAATTCTCGGCACGGATGCAAACTCGATAATCGATCTCGAATTATAAAACTCGTCTAAAGCTCATTTAATCAAACGCTCGACAGCTGCTAGTCCAGATGTGTCCGACTCCGATTTCTCGATGCTCGATCCATGTCCAAAAATTAATCCGACTCCGTACTCTCAAACGGAATGCTCAATATGTCGTCCTCTAGTCAATTTTATCCGACTCGACTAAATATCCCATGTTCGAACCGAACTCAAAACCCCGTTATCGACGGCAATTTTAAAATACCACGATCCGATTTCTCCGACTAAAAATCCAAAACCGATCAAATCTCAGGACGATTTATTTTCGAATCATGCGCGAGGAATTATTTTCGAGCAAAGTGAAATCCAACTCTCGGCCGAATTAATCGCTCAATCGTCCGTTCGCCGAAACTCTAATTCGCTCTGTTATCTGTAGAAACGAATTCCGCGGGAACATTTTTATTCGGGAAAATAAATTAGCGCGACCCGATTTCATGTTTTGGGCCAAGCCCATTCCAGCCCGGCCCAGCCCACTAAGAAAACCCTAGCCCTAGTGCCTCTCTATAAATAGGAGCCATCTCCTTGCAAGTGGAGGCATTTTTGCACTCCCACCCCTAGAAAAACCACAGCCGCCACCTTCTTTTTTTTCCCTGTCTCCTTCTTCCTCACGGCTGCATCTGGGCGCGCAGCTCCTTCTCCCATGGATGGCGCCCAAGCCTTCTTCCCCAGCGCAGGGAGCTCGGCCCCCTTCCTCCCTCTCCTTGCCCATGGCGTCCCTTCCCTCCAGCGCCTCCCCTTGCCCCTGTGCTCGGCGCCCCTGCAGCAGCACGCGCGCATGAGCAGGGCATCCTTGGGCGCGAGTCCCTCTGCTCCTCCATGGGCTCGACCTCCCCCTGCACCTCTCCTTAGCTCCCCATGGCGCCCAGAAAATAGCAGCTCGACTCCTCTGCTCTTCTTCCCCATGGTCGCGATTCTGCGCAGAGCTGCGAGCAGGAGCATGCCATGGCCGGATCTGCCCCCTCCATGGACGCCCCTTGCTGTTCCCTGCGCCTAGCTCTCTCTATCCTGCGCGCCCCATTTTCTTCCATGGAAAACCAACAGTGAGCCCCCTTCTTCGCTGTTCGTCGTGGTGCCCGCCGGCTGTTCGTCAAAATGCGCAGCAAGCCGCGTGCTGCCGGCTCGCTGTTTTGTGGAGCCCCGTGGACAGCACGCCGTCGACGCCCCCCGTGTGTTCGCTGTTTTGCGCAGCCCATCCGCGACGCCGTCGAAAACCGTGGTGAGAAACCCCCGCTGTTCTCAATGTTTATTTTCCAATGTGTGTGATGTTCGATGAACTGCCGCCAACAAATTGTGTGTTTTCGCAGCTAGTGGTCGACGTCGTGCCTTGCCCGTTCGATGAAATACCGAGCCATGTGGACAGCCATGCGACTAGTCACGACTCGTTCAGGTTGATTGATTTATAGTTTATAATACGTATGCTTTGATTGATGTCAGGCAGTGCATGTATATATGTGGATGTGTGTAATATGTTTTGGCTATACACGTTGGTAGGATCGCGTTTGCGATTAGAAAACAAGAGGTTAATTGATGTGCGCGATTTGTAGTTGTCTAATTATGTTTTGGTCGATGATGTGCATGTGGTTGTATGTGTGTGAAAGTATAATTGTATGAATGGACGCGTGTAGGGAAGAAAATGAAATAGAAAAGAACTCGGGTATTTTTATTTTGATAGGAAAATATGCGATGCGTTGTTTGATGCGAAAACTAAGTTACAAAATGTGGATTTTGTTTTGGAAATGCATCGATATGTGTTTATGTGATAAGTGTATTTGTTTTAAGCAATGTGATGGGATTCGTAATTTTAGAGGGGATATATTTATTGATGTGGCGAGTAGTGTAGAGAATGCTAGTTTGCATGGGGGATGTATCGTTAAGACATGAGTGTCGGAGTTCATTTATTTTAGTGGTCGCGCCACATTGTGTGAAGTGTCTCGAGTGCACGCCATGACATGGTTGTATGCGAGACAGGAAAAATATAAGGTGTGCTCGATAGGAAGGCTCGGTCGTTGTAGGTGGAATTTGTCTTTGCTTGATTAGAGAGATGGTGACATGCCGAGGTAGTCATCACTTACTCTATGTTTATAAGTCGAGTCAAAATGCGGGATACTAGTGGTCCGCTAGGCAGACGATGTTCCAAATAAATGAATCCGTCGATGTGGTAGTGGTCGTGCGTGAATTAATGTTAGTAAGTAGTTAAAGTACGAGCTATGTGAGAATCATGCTAGAAACTAGTATGCGGCGTATAACTGTGTTCGTGTGATAAATAATAGGTCAGTCGATATTGTTGGTGTCATTGGCAAATGGGGATGATTCTTGTTGTGCGATAAAATTTGAAAGGCAAAGAACCTGGGTAGTGTGTTGATCAAGTTAACTGATAGGTTTCGTAAACACGCTTGTAATGCTTGTATGAACATGATAAAATCGATGTCTTGTCGTCGTAGTCTCGGGAAATTTTTGGAAATGTGTTGGTGCTTTACTAATGGGGGTTGTATGTACTTGTGATGTATTACAATAGCAATGTGTCGTGCGAGTATCCACAATTGGTGAGAGGTGATGTATGTTGATAATTGGAAAATAGACACGTCATTAGCCAACACATGCTGAGTAAGAGTCGATGGCGTAAGTGATTGTGAAATATACATGTAGTGTCTCGGACTGCGATAATAATAGGCAAGCCGACGTGTATGACATATAGTGGCCTATATTGCTGCTCTAGTTAGCCGAATTGTTAGATGACTTAGTTAAGCTTGTAGTCGCGATAAATTGCTTGTTATGGTCTAAGTGTGTATGGTTATGGTCGTGAATGAAAAGTATTAGTGCTCATGTGATGTCTGAGTTAAATTGCAAACTATCGGTGAAAAGCGCTTCGATGTAGATTTTCGTGGAGAACGCGTGGTTAATTGAGTATGGTAAATCTAGCGCACAAAATGACTTGGATAAAATTTATGAGTCAACTTGATGGTCCTAATTTGACTAATTTAACTCTAATCAACGGTGAAGTGTTAGAATAATTTAAGTTTCTAGAACACGACTAATTCTAGAATTATAGAAAAGCTGAAAGTTAATGATTGCTGTTTTGGACTGCACGTACTGTTTTCGGTGTGCTGTATGTTTGATGAACTAAGTTGTGTTTTCTGTAGATATGTGCTATAGAAAAGTTGTAGATAACATGATTATCCTGCTTGTACAAAAATTTTACAGCCATAAACCTGATCGTTTAGGAGTTGTGTTTTTCGCAAGCCCAGCATCTGAATCTGTCGAATTTCTGGACAGATTTCAGAAATTGCAATGGTTGCTTAAGTTAATGTTGAAATCAGTTATTGGTGTTCACAAGAAAGTTGTAGACAACTCTACTATCTTACTTGTGTTAAAATTTGACAGCCCCAGGTCTGATAGTTTAGGAGTTATGTATTTTACAAATTCAGTAACTGAATCTGTCCAAATTCTGTACAGATTTCAGAAACTGTATTGTTTGCTTAAGTTAAGGTTAGAATCAGTCCTTGTCGATTATAAGAAAGTTGTAGAGGCTTTTCTGATCTTGCTTGTGTTAAAATTTCATAACCACAGGACTGATAGTTTAAGAGTTATGAATTTTATAAACTGCTTGCTGTGTTCTGTCCTCTGACAGAACAGAATTCGAAAACTGTAATATTTGATTTAGTTAAACCTGGAATCACCTCTTGGTGATTATAAAAGTTGTGTAGTACTTTTGCTGAGCTTTCCAAAAAGTCTTAGATCACCCTTTTTGGTGGTCTGAAGCTTAAGTTATGAATGTTACAATATGAAAACTGAATCTGTCCAGTTCTGGACAGCAAGGTCTTTTAGTGATATTTACGCTTAGTTAAATGTTGAATCACCCTGTGATGTTTATAAACAATTTGTAGAACATTTAATTAGCTTTTCAGAAAGTCTAAGATCACCTTATTTGGATGTCTGAATTTTCAGTTGTGAATTTTTGAAGTTGCTAACCTGAATCTGTCCAAATCTGGACAGCGCTGTTGTATTAGCACGTTTTGACCTTGCTAAGTGTTGAATCATGTTGTGATGAAAATAACAAAGTTGTAAAGAACTTTTTAAGCTTTCCAGAAAGTCCTAGTTTGCTAGTTTTGGATTAATATTTGAAAAGTTATGACTGAAACAAGTGACTGCTGTAGTGCTGTCCAAAAATCTGCAAGTGCCCATTCGATGACTGAGTTCACTCTTTTGGCTAAAAATGCTTGGTTAGCACTTAAGTAAGGTAGACTTGCCATAGCTAAGCTAAAGATGACATGTGTGTATTGTTTTGTATGTTTCTTCTTTAGTTAATTGTGTTATAAGTTTCCATAGACATTGATGCCTAGGTCATCGGTTAAACTTGTGTTGGATGCTTTTGTGTGATAAATGGAAGAACTAACGAAAAGCTGTAGCCAATTAAATAAACGCCTGTACTTATGAGGTCGTATTTGTGTTGCGTAAATAAATAAAATATGATCGTCTTGTTAATGATGTTAATAATGAACGCCGATAACGTACAAATAGCTCGCGCTCGCGTATAGTCGTTGCAGTGTCTTACTAATTAGTGTTTAGTTCATTACCATGTATTGTATATCTTGTGATATTTTTCATCATATTCATCCATATGCATATTGCATCTCATATAGGACCGAGAGATGATGATCGAGCCAGTGATGTGATGCCAACCACAAGATGCAGTGGTGGACGACCTAAAGACTGATGGACTTAACCAGTGGATGCTCGCCAAGCGAGCACCTCCCTCCCCCAGCAAACACTATCTAAGTGTTAAAATAAAGGCAAGCCCCGGTTTTATGCATAACCGTTTATATATGCTATTTTACTACACTTAATGTTTGTAGGCTTGTACTGTGCACTTAAGTGTAGGAGTTGTTTGGAACCTTAGTTGCATGAACTCAGGATTCCCTTTTGAGATGGATACTAGTATGCTAGGTCGAGTAGCTGCTTTATTAATTAGGATCTCGGTAGAAGTCGAGTGATTTTTCTAGCACTCGCGCGAGGTCAGGAATTGGTTGTATCCACTTTCCTATCATATTGATGTGGTTTGTGGGCAACAATCCATGGGGATTGGTTGTTCACGGGATAAAAAGTTGATTAAGGATTAAGGTGTGGTACCGTGAGTCAAGCGTTTGAACGTACTAAACACATACCGAGAAATATGGTAAATCGGTAAGCCTAGTACCTGAGTGAACCTGGCAGTGGACATACCTCCTCACGCGACCTGAGACGTAGTCTCCCATTCCGGTTATGGTGGGTACAAGTGCGGTCACTGCACGACGGCCAGTCGGGGTCAGTGGGGCATTGTACGCCAAGGCGGTGAGCCCTGATCTGCTGACGGGGAATCGATGGGGACGGTTGATATGGGTGGGGACGGAGTGCCCCTGCATGTCGTGTGTTTAGGTTTACCTTGCAAGGATAAAAACTCGATTCGAATCGTCTGCTTCTCGCAGCTAATGAGACTGCTTGATCCATGCTGCTACATTGAGTAATAAGTGGAAATGAGGTGACTGGCAAAAGATGTTGATTGGTAAAAATGTTTGATACCATGTATGCTTAGCTAGGTACACATTTAGTCTAAAGGATTCTACTAAAACTTGAAAAGCTAAAACTTGTTTTTAGAAACTCAGCTAGTGCTTATGGCAACCAAACCCCACAGCCAAACAGCTGCATGTCTAGAGGTAGGGGAGTATAGACTCCTCACACCGGGTAAGTCTAGCTGAGTATTAGTATACTCAGCCTTGCTTGTGGCACAATTTTTGCAGGTACTCCTTAGGATGATTTGTTGCTGGTGTGACTTGGCCTCCATCCCTGCCACCGGGATAGATGGTCGAGTGGGTCACTGCTTCCGCAGGAGAGGACCAGGAGGAGTGGCGTGGCCAGGCTTCGCCATGTTGCTCGGTTCTTCTCCGTTAGTTATTTCCGCTGCATTAAAATTTATGGTTATTATTTCTAAAGCTCCGATAATGTAATCACTAATGATACTTATTAAATTGTGGTATTATGTTTTATTGTATTTCTCTGTGCCTCACCTTCGTGTGAGCTAGTGGTATTCGATCCTGGATAAGTGGCTTTATCGGACTAGATCCGAGGGACTGACGGGTTATTCCTATTTAAGTGTGGTCTAGCCTCTAAGGCGGGACTTAGGCACTTAAGTCGGAATAATTCGGGCGGTTCCGCCACAGCTGGTATCGGAGCGAATACCAGTACAGAGAAGTCAATAAGTCATGATTACCAACCTTTTCTAAAGTAAAACTTGCTTAGAAACCAAAGTTGGATAGATATTAGGACGATAAGGATAGACCTAGGACGTGAAGCCTTAGGAAATAGATGGGTAGCTAGGTGGCTAGTTATTTAGGCCATAAAGGCTACTACTACTATTAATAAGGATGCTATAGCAAGCATCCGAAAAAAAAAATAGTTAGGTCTGAGAAGACGACTAGAATGAGCATGCATCATGATTGTCGCATAATTGTTTCTTGTGCATCAACATGCTTCTCTCACCTCTATTCCAATAATATGAACTTGTGAATAATGTGATGTAATGCTATGAACTGCAAAAAAAAAATATTGTCTTATCCTATGTGCCATGATAGTCTTGACTAGGTTGTGTTATGTGCTTCTCTTGTCTTGCTATCTAGGGAATGTTGTAGTTGTTCAACCTTTTTGCCCATAACTAGCCAATAGGACCCCCACTCCAAACAACCTTGTGGTTAGCAAGTAAAACCTTTTAAAAAAAAATTTCATGTGCTTGTTTTGGTGTTTCTAGCCCTTGTGTGTTTTACACTTGAATTTACACCTACACAACTTGTAAACCCCCATGTTTCCAGCCCTTGTGTGTTTTACACTTGAATTTACACCTACACAACTTGTAGATTCCCATAGCTTGACCCCTAAATCGGCTAAAGCTTCCTTGTACACTTGTAGTGTCAAAAAAAAATTGTTGCTGGTGTCTAGTTGCGCAAACCCTATCAAGGCCCTGTTTCTTTCCATAAATCCTTGCCCCTGAAACTTCATAGCATTCCTGTTGATCATCCAGCTGATCTTGTTGCCTACCTCTCCTTTCGCATGAATCTGGTGATCTCTTTCCTTGTGAATCATGTTGTGGCTTTATCATCCGAATCTCTGGATCCTTTAATGATTCTGCCCTGTTATCTGGTTATCTACTATAACCCGTTCTCAAGTATCGGATGTTGATCTGCCTAAATCTCTCAATTCTGGTCGATCTCATGCTCTTCCTCCAGGGATCATGACGTCATTTTATCAACTTATCTCTAATCAGTGCATCCGTTTAGTTCAATGGATTTCATTGTTGTCCTTGGTTCTCTCATGTCTCTAACAGCTCAACAATCTATTTTGATGTCATGGTCGGTTCATCCTCATATCGACTCTCGTGCTAATATCTGAGCTGATAATCTCCATGCTGATCGTAAAATGGTTCTTTGAGTTAAATGAAAATTCTCATGTGATGCTCTTTTTGCCAGCAATCTCTGCTTCAACTCTGATTACATTTTCTGAGCCATACTCTCATGGGCTCCATCTATTTATGCTATGTGGAATTCTCATTGGTTACGTTTGGTAATGGCATTATGACTAACGACCGATGGTGCCGCGACGAAACCGAGAGCCTACTATGGTGCACACATGGTTGAGCTGCTCGGCACGCGATGGTATCGTGGTTAATAGTCGTGATCCATTATGAGACTATACTGATGTGCTATCTTTTGTGAACATTCTCTCAGAGTGATCGCTGCATTTTGTCTCAGCATGCCGCGATATTCTATCTGAATCTATCATCACTATCTTGCCAGATCCCATCTCATGAATTTGCATCTATCTCTAGCCTGGGAGTTACATGCTTCTCCACCCTTGAAGATCCTCATTCGAATCTCGGGACGAGATTCTGTTTAAGGGGGGAAGGCTGTGACACCCCAGGTGTCTATTTCGTGTTATGTCGGGAGATTAATCCTAATCTCGGATGCTCTGTAAAAATTTCTATTTCTCGATCGTGCCTATCTCTGTTTATCAGGCTTTCTTTCGGAAGTTCACCGAATTCAGAGTTAATCGATCGCGAGAAACAGCCAAATTTGGAGCCTGTTAAAACTTTTAATTCTCGGCACGGATGCAAACTCGATAATCGATCTCGAATTATAAAACTCGTCTAAAGCTCATTTAATCAAACGCTCGACAGCTGCTAGTCCAGATGTGTCCGACTCCGATTTCTCGATGCTCGATCCATGTCCAAAAATTAATCCGACTCCGTACTCTCAAACGGAATGCTCAATATGTCGTCCTCTAGTCAATTTTATCCGACTCGACTAAATATCCCATGTTCGAACCGAACTCAAAACCCCGTTATCGACGGCAATTTTAAAATACCACGATCCGATTTCTCCGACTAAAAATCCAAAACCGATCAAATCTCAGGACGATTTATTTTCGAATCATGCGCGAGGAATTATTTTCGAGCAAAGTGAAATCCAACTCTCGGCCGAATTAATCGCTCAATCGTCCGTTCGCCGAAACTCTAATTCGCTCTGTTATCTGTAGAAACGAATTCCGCGGGAACATTTTTATTCGGGAAAATAAATTAGCGCGACCCGATTTCATGTTTTGGGCCAAGCCCATTCCAGCCCGGCCCAGCCCACTAAGAAAACCCTAGCCCTAGTGCCTCTCTATAAATAGGAGCCATCTCCTTGCAAGTGGAGGCATTTTTGCACTCCCACCCCTAGAAAAACCACAGCCGCCACCTTCTTTTTTTTCCCTGTCTCCTTCTTCCTCACGGCTGCATCTGGGCGCGCAGCTCCTTCTCCCATGGATGGCGCCCAAGCCTTCTTCCCCAGCGCAGGGAGCTCGGCCCCCTTCCTCCCTCTCCTTGCCCATGGCGTCCCTTCCCTCCAGCGCCTCCCCTTGCCCCTGTGCTCGGCGCCCCTGCAGCAGCACGCGCGCATGAGCAGGGCATCCTTGGGCGCGAGTCCCTCTGCTCCTCCATGGGCTCGACCTCCCCCTGCACCTCTCCTTAGCTCCCCATGGCGCCCAGAAAATAGCAGCTCGACTCCTCTGCTCTTCTTCCCCATGGTCGCGATTCTGCGCAGAGCTGCGAGCAGGAGCATGCCATGGCCGGATCTGCCCCCTCCATGGACGCCCCTTGCTGTTCCCTGCGCCTAGCTCTCTCTATCCTGCGCGCCCCATTTTCTTCCATGGAAAACCAACAGTGAGCCCCCTTCTTCGCTGTTCGTCGTGGTGCCCGCCGGCTGTTCGTCAAAATGCGCAGCAAGCCGCGTGCTGCCGGCTCGCTGTTTTGTGGAGCCCCGTGGACAGCACGCCGTCGACGCCCCCCGTGTGTTCGCTGTTTTGCGCAGCCCATCCGCGACGCCGTCGAAAACCGTGGTGAGAAACCCCCGCTGTTCTCAATGTTTATTTTCCAATGTGTGTGATGTTCGATGAACTGCCGCCAACAAATTGTGTGTTTTCGCAGCTAGTGGTCGACGTCGTGCCTTGCCCGTTCGATGAAATACCGAGCCATGTGGACAGCCATGCGACTAGTCACGACTCGTTCAGGTTGATTGATTTATAGTTTATAATACGTATGCTTTGATTGATGTCAGGCAGTGCATGTATATATGTGGATGTGTGTAATATGTTTTGGCTATACACGTTGGTAGGATCGCGTTTGCGATTAGAAAACAAGAGGTTAATTGATGTGCGCGATTTGTAGTTGTCTAATTATGTTTTGGTCGATGATGTGCATGTGGTTGTATGTGTGTGAAAGTATAATTGTATGAATGGACGCGTGTAGGGAAGAAAATGAAATAGAAAAGAACTCGGGTATTTTTATTTTGATAGGAAAATATGCGATGCGTTGTTTGATGCGAAAACTAAGTTACAAAATGTGGATTTTGTTTTGGAAATGCATCGATATGTGTTTATGTGATAAGTGTATTTGTTTTAAGCAATGTGATGGGATTCGTAATTTTAGAGGGGATATATTTATTGATGTGGCGAGTAGTGTAGAGAATGCTAGTTTGCATGGGGGATGTATCGTTAAGACATGAGTGTCGGAGTTCATTTATTTTAGTGGTCGCGCCACATTGTGTGAAGTGTCTCGAGTGCACGCCATGACATGGTTGTATGCGAGACAGGAAAAATATAAGGTGTGCTCGATAGGAAGGCTCGGTCGTTGTAGGTGGAATTTGTCTTTGCTTGATTAGAGAGATGGTGACATGCCGAGGTAGTCATCACTTACTCTATGTTTATAAGTCGAGTCAAAATGCGGGATACTAGTGGTCCGCTAGGCAGACGATGTTCCAAATAAATGAATCCGTCGATGTGGTAGTGGTCGTGCGTGAATTAATGTTAGTAAGTAGTTAAAGTACGAGCTATGTGAGAATCATGCTAGAAACTAGTATGCGGCGTATAACTGTGTTCGTGTGATAAATAATAGGTCAGTCGATATTGTTGGTGTCATTGGCAAATGGGGATGATTCTTGTTGTGCGATAAAATTTGAAAGGCAAAGAACCTGGGTAGTGTGTTGATCAAGTTAACTGATAGGTTTCGTAAACACGCTTGTAATGCTTGTATGAACATGATAAAATCGATGCCTTGTCGTCGTAGTCTCGGGAAATTTTTGGAAATGTGTTGGTGCTTTACTAATGGGGGTTGTATGTACTTGTGATGTATTACAATAGCAATGTGTCGTGCGAGTATCCACAATTGGTGAGAGGTGATGTATGTTGATAATTGGAAAATAGACACGTCATTAGCCAACACATGCTGAGTAAGAGTCGATGGCGTAAGTGATTGTGAAATATACATGTAGTGTCTCGGACTGCGATAATAATAGGCAAGCCGACGTGTATGACATATAGTGGCCTATATTGCTGCTCTAGTTAGCCGAATTGTTAGATGACTTAGTTAAGCTTGTAGTCGCGATAAATTGCTTGTTATGGTCTAAGTGTGTATGGTTATGGTCGTGAATGAAAAGTATTAGTGCTCATGTGATGTCTGAGTTAAATTGCAAACTATCGGTGAAAAGCGCTTCGATGTAGATTTTCGTGGAGAACGCGTGGTTAATTGAGTATGGTAAATCTAGCGCACAAAATGACTTGGATAAAATTTATGAGTCAACTTGATGGTCCTAATTTGACTAATTTAACTCTAATCAACGGTGAAGTGTTAGAATAATTTAAGTTTCTAGAACACGACTAATTCTAGAATTATAGAAAAGCTGAAAGTTAATGATTGCTGTTTTGGACTGCACGTACTGTTTTCGGTGTGCTGTATGTTTGATGAACTAAGTTGTGTTTTCTGTAGATATGTGCTATAGAAAAGTTGTAGATAACATGATTATCCTGCTTGTACAAAAATTTTACAGCCATAAACCTGATCGTTTAGGAGTTGTGTTTTTCGCAAGCCCAGCATCTGAATCTGTCGAATTTCTGGACAGATTTCAGAAATTGCAATGGTTGCTTAAGTTAATGTTGAAATCAGTTATTGGTGTTCACAAGAAAGTTGTAGACAACTCTACTATCTTACTTGTGTTAAAATTTGACAGCCCCAGGTCTGATAGTTTAGGAGTTATGTATTTTACAAATTCAGTAACTGAATCTGTCCAAATTCTGTACAGATTTCAGAAACTGTATTGTTTGCTTAAGTTAAGGTTAGAATCAGTCCTTGTCGATTATAAGAAAGTTGTAGAGGCTTTTCTGATCTTGCTTGTGTTAAAATTTCATAACCACAGGACTGATAGTTTAAGAGTTATGAATTTTATAAACTGCTTGCTGTGTTCTGTCCTCTGACAGAACAGAATTCGAAAACTGTAATATTTGATTTAGTTAAACCTGGAATCACCTCTTGGTGATTATAAAAGTTGTGTAGTACTTTTGCTGAGCTTTCCAAAAAGTCTTAGATCACCCTTTTTGGTGGTCTGAAGCTTAAGTTATGAATGTTACAATATGAAAACTGAATCTGTCCAGTTCTGGACAGCAAGGTCTTTTAGTGATATTTACGCTTAGTTAAATGTTGAATCACCCTGTGATGTTTATAAACAATTTGTAGAACATTTAATTAGCTTTTCAGAAAGTCTAAGATCACCTTATTTGGATGTCTGAATTTTCAGTTGTGAATTTTTGAAGTTGCTAACCTGAATCTGTCCAAATCTGGACAGCGCTGTTGTATTAGCACGTTTTGACCTTGCTAAGTGTTGAATCATGTTGTGATGAAAATAACAAAGTTGTAAAGAACTTTTTAAGCTTTCCAGAAAGTCCTAGTTTGCTAGTTTTGGATTAATATTTGAAAAGTTATGACTGAAACAAGTGACTGCTGTAGTGCTGTCCAAAAATCTGCAAGTGCCCATTCGATGACTGAGTTCACTCTTTTGGCTAAAAATGCTTGGTTAGCACTTAAGTAAGGTAGACTTGCCATAGCTAAGCTAAAGATGACATGTGTGTATTGTTTTGTATGTTTCTTCTTTAGTTAATTGTGTTATAAGTTTCCATAGACATTGATGCCTAGGTCATCGGTTAAACTTGTGTTGGATGCTTTTGTGTGATAAATGGAAGAACTAACGAAAAGCTGTAGCCAATTAAATAAACGCCTGTACTTATGAGGTCGTATTTGTGTTGCGTAAATAAATAAAATATGATCGTCTTGTTAATGATGTTAATAATGAACGCCGATAACGTACAAATAGCTCGCGCTCGCGTATAGTCGTTGCAGTGTCTTACTAATTAGTGTTTAGTTCATTACCATGTATTGTATATCTTGTGATATTTTTCATCATATTCATCCATATGCATATTGCATCTCATATAGGACCGAGAGATGATGATCGAGCCAGTGATGTGATGCCAACCACAAGATGCAGTGATGGACGACCTAAAGACTGATGGACTTAACCAGTGGATGCTCGCCAAGCGAGCACCTCCCTCCCCCAGCAAACACTATCTAAGTGTTAAAATAAAGGCAAGCCCCGGTTTTATGCATAACCGTTTATATATGCTATTTTACTACACTTAATGTTTGTAGGCTTGTACTGTGCACTTAAGTGTAGGAGTTGTTTGGAACCTTAGTTGCATGAACTCAGGATTCCCTTTTGAGATGGATACTAGTATGCTAGGTCGAGTAGCTGCTTTATTAATTAGGATCTCGGTAGAAGTCGAGTGATTTTTCTAGCACTCGCGCGAGGTCAGGAATTGGTTGTATCCACTTTCCTATCATATTGATGTGGTTTGTGGGCAACAATCCATGGGGATTGGTTGTTCACGGGATAAAAAGTTGATTAAGGATTAAGGTGTGGTACCGTGAGTCAAGCGTTTGAACGTACTAAACACATACCGAGAAATATGGTAAATCGGTAAGCCTAGTACCTGAGTGAACCTGGCAGTGGACATACCTCCTCACGCGACCTGAGACGTAGTCTCCCATTCCGGTTATGGTGGGTACAAGTGCGGTCACTGCACGACGGCCAGTCGGGGTCAGTGGGGCATTGTACGCCAAGGCGGTGAGCCCTGATCTGCTGACGGGGAATCGATGGGGACGGTTGATATGGGTGGGGACGGAGTGCCCCTGCATGTCGTGTGTTTAGGTTTACCTTGCAAGGATAAAAACTCGATTCGAATCGTCTGCTTCTCGCAGCTAATGAGACTGCTTGATCCATGCTGCTACATTGAGTAATAAGTGGAAATGAGGTGACTGGCAAAAGATGTTGATTGGTAAAAATGTTTGATACCATGTATGCTTAGCTAGGTACACATTTAGTCTAAAGGATTCTACTAAAACTTGAAAAGCTAAAACTTGTTTTTAGAAACTCAGCTAGTGCTTATGGCAACCAAACCCCACAGCCAAACAGCTGCATGTCTAGAGGTAGGGGAGTATAGACTCCTCACACCGGGTAAGTCTAGCTGAGTATTAGTATACTCAGCCTTGCTTGTGGCACAATTTTTGCAGGTACTCCTTAGGATGATTTGTTGCTGGTGTGACTTGGCCTCCATCCCTGCCACCGGGATAGATGGTCGAGTGGGTCACTGCTTCCGCAGGAGAGGACCAGGAGGAGTGGCGTGGCCAGGCTTCGCCATGTTGCTCGGTTCTTCTCCGTTAGTTATTTCCGCTGCATTAAAATTTATGGTTATTATTTCTAAAGCTCCGATAATGTAATCACTAATGATACTTATTAAATTGTGGTATTATGTTTTATTGTATTTCTCTGTGCCTCACCTTCGTGTGAGCTAGTGGTATTCGATCCTGGATAAGTGGCTTTATCGGACTAGATCCGAGGGACTGACGGGTTATTCCTATTTAAGTGTGGTCTAGCCTCTAAGGCGGGACTTAGGCACTTAAGTCGGAATAATTCGGGCGGTTCCGCCACAGTTTGGGTAAAATTGCTATATCCCCTGACCATTCCATTTCTAATGTTTTTCTCGTAGATTCTTTAGATTACAATTTGCTTTCCGTATCTCAATTATGTCAAATGGGCTACAACTGTCTTTTTACTGATGTTGGTGTTACTGTCTTTAGAAGAAGCGATGATTCAATAGCATTTAAGGGAGTATTAGAGGGTCAGCTATACTTGGTAGATTTTGATAGAGCTGAACTCGATACTTGCTTGATTGCTAAGACTAACTTGGGATGGCTCTGGCACCGCCGACTAGCCCATGTTGGAATGAAGAATCTTCACAAGCTTCTAAAGGGAGAACACATTTTAGGACTAACAAATGTTCATTTTGAGAAAGACAGAATCTGTAGCGCATGCCAAGCCGGGAAGCAAGTTGGCGTCCATCATCCACACAAAAACATCATGACTACCGACAGGCCACTGGAGCTCCTACATATGGACCTATTCGGCCCGATCGCTTACATAAGCATCGGCGGTAGTAAGTATTGTCTTGTAATTGTGGATGATTATTCTCGCTTCACTTGGGTATTCTTTTTGCAGGAAAAATCACAAACCCAAGAGACCTTAAAGGGATTCTTGAGACGGGCTCAAAATGAGTTCGGCTTAAGGATCAAGAAAATTAGAAGCGATAATGGGACGGAGTTCAAGAACTCTCAAATAGAAGGCTTTCTTGAGGAGGAGGGCATCAAGCATGAGTTCTCTTCTCCCTACACTCCACAACAAAATGGTGTAGTGGAGAGGAAGAATCGAACTTTATTGGATATGGCAAGAACCATGCTTGATGAGTACAAGACTCCGGACCGGTTTTGGGCCGAAGCGGTCAACACTGCCTGCTACGCCATCAACCGGTTATATCTTCATCGAATCCTCAAGAAGACATCTTATGAACTCCTAACCGGTAAAAAGCCAAACATTTCATATTTTAGAGTTTTTGGTAGCAAATGCTTTATTCTTGTTAAGAGAGGTAGAAAATCTAAATTTGCTCCTAAAACTGTAGAAGGCTTTTTACTAGGATATGACTCAAACACAAGGGCATATAGAGTCTTTAATAAGTCCTCAGGACTTGTTGAAGTTTCTTGTAACGTTGTGTTTGATGAGACTAACGGCTCTCAAGTAGAGCAAGTTGATCTTGATGAGATAGGTGAAGAACAGGCTCCATGCATAGCGCTAAGGAACATGTCCATTGGGGATGTGTGTCCTAAGGAATCCGAAGAGCCTCCACATGCACAAGATCAACCATCCTCCTCCACGCAAGCATCTCCACCAACTCAAGTTGAGGATGAGGCTCAAGATGATGAACAAGAAGATCAAGAAGATGAGTCACCTCAAAACGACGGCAATGATCAAGGGGGAGATGCAAATGATGAAGACAAGGAGGATGATCAACCAAGGCCGCCACACCCAAGAGTCCACCAAGCAATACAATGAGATCACCCCGTCGACACCATCCTCGGCGATATTCATAAGGGGGTAACTACTCGATCTCGTGTTGCTCATTTCTGTGAACATTACTCTTTTGTTTCCTCTATTGAGCCACACAGGGTAGAGGAAGCACTTCAAGATTCGGATTGGGTGATGGCGATGCAAGAGGAGCTCAACAACTTCACAAGGAATGAGGTATGGCACTTAGTTCCACGTCCTAATCAAAATGTTGTAGGAACCAAGTGGGTCTTCCGCAACAAGCAAGACGAGCATGGTGTGGTGACAAGGAACAAAGCTCGACTCGTGGCCAAGGGATATTCACAAGTCGAAGGTTTGGATTTTGGTGAAACCTATGCACCCGTAGCTAGGCTTGAGTCAATTCGTATATTATTGGCCTATGCTACTTACCATGGCTTCAAGCTTTATCAAATGGACGTGAAGAGTGCCTTCCTCAATGGACCAATCAAGGAGGAGGTCTATGTTGAGCAACCTCCCGGCTTTGAAGACAGTGAGTATCCTAATCATGTTTATAGGCTCTCTAAGGCGCTTTATGGGCTCAAGCAAGCCCCAAGAGCATGGTATGAATGCCTTAGAGATTTCCTTATTGCGAATGGCTTCAAAGTCGGCAAGGCCGATCCTACTCTATTCACTAAGACTCTTGATAATGATTTGTTTGTATGCCAAATTTATGTTGATGATATCATATTTGGGTCTACTAACAAATCTACATGTGAAGAATTTAGTAGGATCATGACACAAAAATTCGAGATGTCAATGATGGGGGAGTTGAAGTATTTTCTAGGATTCCAAGTCAAGCAACTCCAAGAGGGCACCTTCATTAGCCAAACGAAGTATACTCAAGACATTCTAAGCAAGTTTGGAATGAAGGATGCCAAGCCCATCAAGACACCCATGGGAACAAATGGGCATCTCGACCTCGACACGGGAGGTAAGTCCGTGGATCAAAAGGTATACCGGTCGATGATTGGGTCATTGCTTTATTTATGTGCATCTCGACCGGACATTATGCTTTCCGTTTGCATGTGTGCAAGATTCCAAGCCGACCCTAAGGAATCACACCTTACGGCCGTAAAACGAATCTTGAGATATTTGGCTTATACTCCTAAGTTTGGGCTTTGGTACCCTCGGGGATCCACATTTGATTTGATTGGTTATTCGGATGCCGATTGGGCGGGGTGTAAGATTAATAGGAAGAGCACATCGGGGACTTGCCAGTTCTTGGGAAGATCCTTGGTGTCTTGGGCTTCAAAGAAGCAAAATTCGGTCGCTCTTTCTACCGCCGAAGCCGAGTATATTGCCGCAGGTCATTGTTGCGCGCAATTGCTTTGGATGAGGCAAACCCTGCGGGACTACGGTTACAAATTAACCAAAGTCCCTTTGCTATGTGACAATGAGAGTGCAATCAAAATGGCTGACAATCCCGTCGAGCATAGCCGCACTAAGCACATAGCAATTCGGTATCATTTTCTTCGGGATCACCAACAAAAGGGGGATATCGAGATTTCTTACATTAATACTAAAGATCAATTAGCCGATATTTTTACCAAGCCACTTGATGAGCAATCTTTTACCCGACTTAGACATGAGCTAAATATTCTTGATTCTAGGAATTTCTTTTGCTAATCTTGCACTCATCGCTCATGAATATACCTTTGATCATGTCTCTTTTATATATGCTATGACTAATGTGTTTTCAAGTGTATTTCAAACCAAGTCATAGGTATATTGAAAGGGAATTGGAGTCTTCGGCGAAGACAAAGGCTTCCACTCCGCTCTACTACTCAACCTTCGCCGTCACTCCGCATCATCTCTCCAACTTTGGTATAATCTTCACTTATTCATTTCATGACCAAAGGGGGAGAAAGTACTTCATTGGGCTCTAATGATTCCGTTTTTGGCGATTCATGCCAAAGGGGGAGAAAGTATGAGCCCAAAGCAAAAGGACCGCACCACCACCCGATTTTAAAATTAATAATTTTCAATTGGTAAATTTCAAAATTAGTATCTCTTTGTGTTCTAAAGGGGGAGCAAGTTGTATTTTCAAAATTGATGTCTTAAAACCCTCTTGAACACTAAGAGGAGACTTTAATTGAGGGGGAGTTTTGTTTAATCAAAGGGAAAGCATTTGAACAAAGGTAGAAAATTTCAAAACTTGAAAATGCTTTGCAAATCTTATTCATTTACCTTTGACTATCTTGCAAAATGACTTTGAAAAGAATTTACAAAAGAATTTGCAAAAACAAAACTCTTGGTGCAAATGTGGTCCAATATGTCAAAGACAAAGAAAATAATCCATGCGCATCATATAAGTATTTATATTGGCTCAATTCCAAGCAACCTTTGCACTTACATTATGTAAACTAGTTCAATTATGCACTTCTATATTTGCTTTGGTTTGTGTTGGCATCAATCACCAAAAAGGGGGAGATTGAAAGGGAATTAGGCTTACACCTAGTTCCTAAATAATTTTGGTGGTTGAATTGCCCAACACAAATATTGGACTAACTAGTTTGCTCTAGTGCATAAGTTATTCAGGTGCAAAAGGTTCACACTTAGCCAATAAAACAATCAAGTGTTGGATTCAACAAAGGAGCAATGAGGCAACCGAGGGCACCTCTGGCTGGAGGCACCGGACTGTCCGGTGTGCACCGGACTGTCCGGTGCGCCCAGAGGACTCTTCGCCCAGAGGACTCTTCGCCCAGAGGACTCTTCGCCCAGAGGACTCTTCGCCCAGAGGACTTCGACTTCGTCTTCAACTCTTCGCCCTCGGGACTTCGCGGAGGCCGACGCACTATAATTCACCGGACTGTCCGGTGTGCACCGGACATGTCCGGTGCGCCAAGACAGCGCGGCCTTCGGAACTCGCCAGCCTCGGGTTCGCGCGGCAGCCGCTCCGCTAAAATTCACCGGACTGTCCGGTGTGCACCGGACTGTCCGGTGTGCCAGCGGAGCAACGGCTCTCTGCGGCGCCAACGGACATCAAACAGTGCATGTCCGGTGTGCACCGGACACCTCGGCGGGCCCACGAGTCAGAAGCTTCAACGGTCAGAATCCAACGGCAACCGTGACGTGGCAGGGGCACCGGACTGTCCGGTGTGCACCGGACTGTCCGGTGCGCCATCGAACAGAGGGCTTCAGCCAACGGCCACTTTTGGTGGTTGGGGCTATAAATACCCCAACCACCCCACATTCATTGCCATCCAAGTTTTCCACTTCTCAACTACTACAAGAGCTCTAGCATTCAATTCTAGACACAACAAAAGAGATCAAATCCTCTCCAATTCCACTCAAGCCCTTAGTGACTAGCGAGAGTGATTTGCTTGTGTTCTTTCGAGCTCTTGCGCTTGGATCGCATTCTTTTCTTTCTCGTTTGTTCTTGTGATCATACTCAATTGTAACCAAGGCAAGAGGCACCAATTGTGTGGTGGCCCTTGCGAGGAAGTTTTGTTCCCGGTTGATTGAGAAGAAGAGAAAGCTCACTCGATCCGTGGGATCGTTTGAGAGAGGGAAGGGTTGAAAGAGACCCGGCCTTTGTGGCCTCCTCAACGGGGAGTAGGTTTGCGAGAACCAAACCTCGGTAAAACAAATCCGCGTGTCACACTCTTATTTGCTTGCGATTTGTTTTGCGCCCTCTCTCGCGGACTCGTTTATATTTCTAACGCTAACCCGGCTTGTAGTTGTGATTATTTTTGTAAATTTCAGTTTCGCCCTATTCACCCCCCCTCTAGGCGACTATCAATCACTCAACACGAACCAGCGGCGGTGCTCTCTGCACAGGGGCGGACGGTCCGCGGCCAGGGGCCGGACAGTCCGTGGCCTGGCGCGAGGCTAGGGTTTCCTGCCTGACGGCCGGACGGTCCGCGCGTGCGCAGGGGTAGCGGAAGGTCGTCGGCGGCGCCTGGATCTCGCTCCCGGGAGGGACCCCGTCGGGGAGGAGAGATTCTAGGTGATGTCTAGACTCGGGCAGACCGACCTAGACTCCTCTAATCGACGTAGAGTCGAAGAGAAGCGAAAAATTTGGGGATTGGAAGACTAACCTAGAACTAGACTAGAACTACTTCTAAGAATAAATGTAAATTGTATTGATTGAGGGTTCGATTGATTGATTAAATCGGTTGTATTCCTCTGCTTTTATAGAGGAGGGGGGCTGGACCCGTTACCAACAAAATTCCGAGCTTATCCCGAGATTCTCGCCAACAAACATAGCAAGAAACTCGCAACTCTAATATGTTCTGTGCTTGCACAGACCGTCCGCCCCACAGGCGCGGACCGTCCGGCCTCAGGGCCAAACCGTCCGACGACTCTTTTTAGTGCTCAACATAGTGTTGCCCAAGTCACACCCCGGGAGGCTGTTCTTGTGCCAAGACGATTCAGGTGCCACAGGTCGAGAAGGAATTCCACTGCTCACTGTGGCCGCAGTATGAGAAATCCTATGCTAGACCGACTCTTTAATAAGGGGGCATTCAAAAGAGCAATGCCCCTGCTCGCGGCAATGGAAGCACCTCGTCTTCTGAACGCATTGGGAGACGAAGTGATCTTGGAAAAGGCAGTTGAAGCATCTACCATCAAGGTGCCGAGGGAACTGCCTCCACTGTCGTTCCAACTTCAGATGTCGTCGCTTCGATTTCTTGGATTCCATGATTTGCCAGGCATTCGTCGTAGGACATACCAAAGCTGAAGCAGCTCGCGCACCGGGACCGACCGCCGTCTTCGTCGTCTTCGTCTTGGTAGCGACCTCCTTGCAAAAGGAACGGGGACTGGCCGCGCGCCTGAGAGAAGAGCAGGAGTCCGCCGTCCTGGGTGAGGCGTCCCGCCATCTCTCAAAACGCGAACGATCGCCCGAGGCCGAGGGTGGAGACCTAACTAGATGCCTGGAGGAAGCCTCCGACACCGGAAAGGAGAGGATGGCCGCCGGCGTGGGCTGGTGGGAATGCGAGACGTCAGGGCAAGGGGAAGGGGAGAGGGCAGGAGGGGGAGGGGAGAGGTCGGGCATTCTACCACCCCATCGTACAGCGAGGCAAGTTGGCGTGCGAAAGCGGTCCGGCCCCAACTACGCAGGCTTGCTACCAAGGTCTTTAGGCTATCTCCAGCAGCTTACTCATACACATACTCATATTCAAACTCCACTTTACAAACAATACAGTCTACAGTGCAGAACAATGTAAAAATAGTGCTTTTGAGTAAACTTTAAAATGCAAAGCTCTTTGTGCGCTAATAGTAGCGATCAATTTCCCAGTGTAGTGTATGAAGCACTGTTCCTCCGCAAGAACAGTGGCGGATTACCGGCTTCTGTCAGTCTAGTTTCGCTCCGCATTGTATTACCATTCAGTATACTGCCAACCAACTTGCAGATGTGAAGCTGGTGAAAGTTGAAATCCGATAGTGAAAGTTATAAGAATTATATGAATATATAACGTATTTCCAAGAGAACATCCTCTACAGCTCTGAAAACGTCGCAGCATTTTTGTTTGTCAGGTTGGTGGCGGTCACTGCAGCAATCTGAGAATTCGCTGTGACCTGGTTAGGTTTGGTCAGAGCCGAAACAAATCCATCCTCGCCCAAGTTACAGCAAAATGCAGCAGGAGGATTAACGCTGAGGAAGGGTTACACCGTAGAGAAGGGGCGAGAAAAAGAAAAATTACAAGCAGACATCAACCTGAACTGACGGTATGCACAGGCAGCTAAGAACGCTATAAGCAGATACCCAGCAGAGTAATTCTCTCATTTGCAACGGCGGCTATACACCGTCACTGGCAAGTATCCGCACCAAACTGCAGCTATGCAATGGACCATTTCTCTGTGGTTAGCTTCCTCAAGATTGTGTGGGGCTGGGCGAGACACAGCAGAACCATTTCTTCTGCAAGTTGGAGGAAGGATCACAACGCATGCATGCATCAGTATGGATGAATGCCGGGGGGGCTAGCACGTACAGTACAGGAAAATGTTAGCCGGAACGGCCGAGTCTACGAGACGGACGCCTACCGACGCGTTGGTCCTGGCGTTGTAGGAGGTCATCTTCTCGGCCCTGGAGTCCTTGCTGTCAGCCGACACCGACCTGTTGTTCCTGATGTGGCCTTGGGTCGGGGGAGCTTTCTTCTCGTCCCTGGCCTTGCTGAAGATGACCGTGAACCCGTCCGCGGACGCCGGGTTGTTCACGTCCCACTCGCCGAACTTGGGTAGAGCGCGGCCACCAGTGTCGTCCTTCACAAAAAAAAAAAAACCGTGCATGCCAGCTCGTTAGTGCAACAGATATTATTACATGTGATATGTGAGTGTGCAATGGTACTCTTCCTCCTGGTTAGAGCGTCCAATTCGCCAGCGTCTCGCCGGGGAACCAATTTTTTTTTCAGGGCTAAATTTTGCAGAAAACCAGATAGCAGATGATCACGTCTTCACCACGATGTGCATGGTTTGCTAATGGATGGGATCGGCAGATCGCTCAGCAAATTAAAACTGAAGGGATCAGCAGGAACCACAGTTTGTTGATCATGACCTGCTTGCCAATTCGATTCCGTCCATGTTTATTTATTGATCGGTCGATGGCCTACGAATGAACAGACGTCGTTGTTAATAGTTATACCATCAGTTCTCCATTTTTTTTCTTCCAAACTGGTGGATGTATATGGATCCATATCATCGTAATCGACAACTAGATATACATCCCTGCATTTTAGGTGCCGATTTGCTAAAAAGAAAATCTCATGCCAATGCGATGCGACAAGCATGTTTTCGTCATGCGTGATGCATCGAAACAATCTCTAGCTAATTTCAAGCCAAGATGACAAATAATGCAGGCATCATAAAAAGAAAAAGAAGAGAAACGCAGCAAGCAGGAGATATGCTCTCACCGACATGGGTGCCGCAGCGTCCTTCAGCCGCCGGAGCCACAGAAAATTTTCGCCCTTGCTTGTGATCCGACGCGCTAGTGTTTCTGGGGCAAAATTTCCCCCGGGACTCCGGGACGAGATAGGAGAAGGATTGGCCACAACCACAAACAATAGGGAGGCAACGAATTCAGCAGCCTCTGATCCCACGCGATATCTTATATATCTATTAATGGCATGTTTTGCATGCAAAGGCTGCCTAAAATTGATCAGGTTTTAAAGGATGTTTCGCATTTTTTTAGTTCCTTTTGCAATTGTTTCGGCAAACCAGCGTGAGAGTGAGCTGTTCATCCAGCCACGCCCCTGGTACTGGTAGGTACGCCCTCTCGGGACGGGATGGATTCGGATCGGATACGAATAGAAACAGATCCGAATGTCACTATTTACCATATTTTAATCCGAATACGAATACTATCGGATACGAATACAAAATAGATAGTTCGAATTCGGATTTACATTCGGATACTTACTTGATTTGGAACATAGCATCATAACAAGTATTAATTTGTTTTATCGATGGATTTATAGTTGATAAAAATCATATTACAAGCAAATTATGAACAATAGTACATATACATTATTTAGTTGAAACTTAGTTGAATATCATATTTTTAAATAAATTATTTAGACCTGGTATATTTATATTTTGGACTCTAAATATAATTTTTTCTATATTAAGTATATTTGTATATTGGACTCTAAAACTCCAATAATCTAATGTACTCAAAATTAGACTTTTTAATATTAATTAAAATTTATCATTGTATATCACTAGTAATGTAAGATTAACACAGTCATTTGTTCATGATATAAATATTTTTAACAGTTTAGATGGTGTACTTCAGTTTTTAGTATATTATTTAATGTTTAAAATCACTTGTAATTAGTAATTAGTAATAAAAATAAGTTTAAATTGATTTTATTGAATACTTTTTCCTTTCGGATACGAATAGTATCAGATATTTCACGGTTTTGTCGAATGTTGTCGAATACGAATCTTAAACCGGATAGAGAAAAAACGAATTCGGATATGTCTATTTAACATCCATATTAAAATCGAATACGAATATGGATATCCATATTAGCACTTTATCCGAATACGAATAATTCGGATCTCCAGACCGAATCCATCCCTCTTAAGGCGTGAGGTGGGCCACCGGGTTGGCTGCCTCTAAATCTCTAAGTACTAGATATAACCACCTGTACCACCTAGCTCAGCTCTATCGGTTGTTGGTGCCACTGTGTTGTTAAAGACAATGTTTGTTCCTCTTCTTTGAAACGATTTTGATGAATCTCGAAATGATACTGATTGGCCTGAAAACCTTGACGGTGTTGGCATCTTTTTTTTTCTTTGGGAGAAGAGTGATGGATGCCTGGGTTAGCCTCCAAACATAAAGGCCATTGCTATGAAAGAGCTGCAAGAGAGAAAGCATTCTGTGCATCCCTTTCTAGCCGCTCACACTTATTGTTTTTTGGGGTACAACTGCTTTACCCATGTCATGCCTAGGAGGGCAAGATGACTCCTAACCACTTTCACCCCCTCCAGTCGAATGTAGACCTAGGTTCTTGGACCTATCCATCACTGTCACTAACAAAACTCTCCTGACTCACTGGTCCTGCAAGAAATACTTCACAAGAACAACTGCCAATAAAATTCCCCCTGACTCGCTGCCAATTGTCATTGAACCTTGTGAGGCTTAGCACCAGTCCATACTCGTGAGTTTGACCCTGAGTTTAGCTCACACTAATCCACTAACCTATGACCTCACACACTGACACACTACACGATAGATAGATAGAAGGAGTATGTAAGCAATTATATACTAGGGATAAGTAAGCTCCAACAGAAGCAAAGCATGAGGAATACAAAAAGAGAATGAAGTGGCTTGTCTACCTTTGAACCAGGGAACAACCAGCAGTGGTAGGAAAAAGATGATGTCGCAGGGCCCAACAATGTCAGCTGCAAGTCCAAGGAGTGGAGGAAATGAGCTAAGAGCGAAGGAAACAACTTTGGGACATTCTATCAAACACCTAGAGTGCACAAACCTCGGCATGGAGAGAATCAATGAAGAAAGCTCGGCCGGGGTTAGACACAGCACAGCATGGAAGAAAGTAGTCACCAGAGAAGAAAACTCGTGGATAAGAAACGCCAGCAAGATTGGGAATGGCGCACGACGGTGATGGCAGGCACTGCGGCGGAGGCAGGGCCGCAGGGGTTGGTGGGTGGCTGGGTGCACGCGCGAACCGGAAGGGTGTGGCCATGGACGTGAAGGAGTGGCCAAGGTAAACGTTTCGTCTGCAGTTACCTTCGGGGGCTGACGCGTGGAGCCAGCCCCACGTCAACCGGTCAGCTGTAGCGATGCCGTCGCGACGTCGCGTGGCCGATGGGTGGTGACCCACGATAAAGTTTATCAAGATAGTGTGTAGCTTTCAAGTGCCGACACAGAGATTAGGGTTAGGTGTGAGGGTGCACGAAAAGGACTAAGCGGGTGTTTCTTCCTACATTTTAAATTTTAGTGACTAATATTTAATCACTTTTAGTCCCTAAATTATTAAATGGTATAACTAAATATGACATCTCAAATAATAAAATTATAGAGACTAAAGTTTGGTCTCTAAAATTTAAAAGGATCACTAAAAGAACCAAACACCTTAGAGCAAATCCATTAGTCTCTAAAATGTAACTCATTAAATTCAAGTTTAGGGAGTTTGTAAATAAGATTTAGGAGTGATCTCCAACAGTTCCTTGTATTTAATTATATAAGTAGTAAATCAAATTTGATTTTTTTGCCGGCACAATGTTGACCAACGTATTAGTATTAATTTTACATTGCCTATTAAAATAGACTCAGAAGTTTTTTTTACATCACAGCTTAAAACAGATTTTCAGTTCTATCCTTCAACAATTTTAATTGGACACAAAATTATATCTATTCTCTATTCTAGTCAAAGATGGAGAATAAAACTGAATACCTATATCGCATAACCTAGGCACATTCATTACACAAACAACCTAGGCACTAGAATCTGCCAAATGTTAAATATTGTGCAGAGCATATAACTACCAATACATGATTAAATTAGCAACACTTCAACATAAAGCAAAAGTGAATGTCCATTGTCCAAAAAACAACAAATTCAAAAGCTTTCGTGCATGTTTCTTTCGTTTTGAGATTTGCTAAAGGGTTGTCAAATGTAGGGACGGAATAGGATTAAATGAGAAGTGACTAAATTTAGGAAGTTAATTTAGAGAGCTGCTGGAGAGGAGTTTTTGTGCAAACTATCTAAATTATTGATTTAGAGAGTCATTTAGAGAACTATTGGAGTTACTCTTAAGTCATTTATACCACTATATAATCCACCACTTTAAACTTTGCAAAACTTACGCAACTAAATCACACTCATACTTATAACCTTCACTAAATCCACCAAACAAATTGCAAAAATGACTTAACACACCATTAAAACCAACAGTTCAGATCGTTAGATAACTCTCTCTCCCTTACTTAAATCTGATAGACAATATTATTTAGATCATCTTTCATCCCCCTCCAACGACCCTGTCTCCCCCTTCCATGTGTCCATGTCAACCCTCCCCCTCACTTGTGTTGCCGCCATCACCGTCAATCCCTCCTCTTGTGCCACCGTTGACCCCTCCTCTCCCCCTTTCGGGATCGTAGCGTTAACACATGCTATATGCTAGTATTACTATAAAACATCAGTCCTATTTTCTCTCTCACGTCTCGCCTGACAATAACATAAGATAAGCCTTATCTCTGGCATGCATAATCAAACAACAACCACGAGCGCTTCCTTCTCTTTTATGTTGCCATCGTATATTAATCTCCCAAATTTCCATCTCTTACTCGTCTCCGCCTCCCTAGCCCAAATTCTTCGCATCGCCATAGAGGACCTCGAACAAACCATCTTAATGCCCCCAACTCATCAATCACTGTCATCATTGCACGTGTATATATATATATATATTCTTCCCCATGTCTCACCTAACGACAAAATAAGATAAGTTAGTGCCTCCAGCGATACTGTTGGCAAAGAATATGTGAGATATTGAGATCGATGATAATATATGTATTGTTCATTTTCAAATGGTTATTGTGCACTAATATTTTATCGAATATTTATGTGTCGTCGCAGCACATGAGCATTTTATCGAATATTTCATGGGTCGATTCTTTATCACCCTGGCATGGTGAATCACCCACAACCACTCACAACATGAGTTGGATCACCCACAAACTTTACCAAGTCATCACCAACCTTCACAAGTGCAACGTACATTTCCGATGCATTCCTAATTTCAACACTGGACATGTCGTATGAGGCTCCAATGTCTAGTTCCCAAACTAGCCATTGTGCAAAAGGTGCCCTGAACCGATGCTCACCAAACACACCTGGTGAGTACAAAACTAGAATGTGCACTTTAACATTCTCTATGATACTATGGGAAAGTGTCCTAGTCTGGTGCACCACTGGACATATCCAATGAGTGCACAATAGCTCGTCCCAGCCACTCTGCAAGCGCAACCCCTGTCTGATGCGTGCTTGTCTGGTATACACTAGAAGCACTATGCACGACGTATACTCCCACTAAAAACTCTATCACAATCATGTTCTCTCCTATAATCCTACGACATATTAGACGTGTCTGGTGCCACAACAACATAAACTCATCCAATTCAAATATACTTTGAGTGAGTTTGATTCCACTTGATCTTGAGTTTCTCCTAGCTACCTAGCACTAGTTCTCATAAGTGTGTAGTGCACCACATCCACTCGACTCAACTAGGTCAAGTTACTAATTCATGTCCCCTTTATAACATGGTCAAAAGGAAAAACATAGATCCTATCACTAATCTAAGTGTCACTAAACATCATTGACACTTAGAACTAGACAACTCATAATCTTTGCAGCCATCCTTTAAAACTGATATTGAATATCATCAATCAAAGCATGGAAGTTGTGATTGCCCAAACAATCTATCGTTGTGGCCTCACTAAGTAATACCACTGCAAAAACACATTAGTCATAATAATTATGTTATTATTAATCATCAAAACTAAATTAGAGTCATAAACACATTCATAGCCTCATTGGATAGATTTTAAATTGAAGATCTCAAAGAGGTTGGATAGGACTATATCAATCTTAAAATGGAAAATAAATATGCATAATATTGGACATTATTTTATGATCTATTGTGGCACTCGATGGATCATTCCGTGAGGTTGTAACTAAATTATGTGTCATCTCAAGTGACCAGGGCACGGAACTTTGAAAGGGAAATAGGGTTAACATTTTCCCACAATTAATTTTGGTGGTTGAATGCCCAACATAAATATATGGACTAACTAGTTTGCTCTAGAATACATGTTCTACAAGTGCAAAAAGGTTCAATACAAACCAATAAATATTCAAGTTAGGGATCAAATTCAAAGGAGCAAAGAAACTTGAGTGTGTTGTGGACTGGCGCACCGGAGAATGTCCGGTGCACCATGTCCGTACGAAGATGAACCAGCCACTCTTGGGTTTTCACCAGGCGCTCTCCGCTATAATTCACCGGACTGTCCGGTGTGCCACTGGACTGTCTGGTGCACCAGCGGAGCAACGACTAACTCGCGCAACGACCGTCTCTGCAAAGGCTACAGTGCGCTACAGTGCGCGTCATAAGTCAGAGCAGAAGTCAGAGGCGCACCGGATAGTGAACAGGACCTGTTCGGTGTGGCACCGGACTGTCCGGTGCCGCATGAGGACAAAGCCTCCAACGGTCAACTGCTCCAGAACCCTAACGGTTGGGTGACGTGGCAACGCACCGGACTGTCCGGTGCGCCATCGACAGCAGCCTTCCCCAACGGCTTGTTGGTGGTTGAGGGCTATAAATACCCCCAACCACCACAACTCCAAGCATCCAAGTTTTCAGAAGTTCTCATTCAATACAAGAGCTAGTGCATTCAATCCTAGACACAAATCAAAAGATCAAAGCCTCTTCAAGTGCCAAAATTCACTCCAACCACCTAGTGACTTGAGAGAGTGTTTGTTCATGTTCTTTGCGCTCTTGTTGCTTGGATCACTTTCTTCCTTCCTCATTCTTGTTCCAAAGAGACTTGTAATCAAAGCAAGAGACACCAAGTGTGTGGTGGTATTTGCGGGGTCTAAGTGACCCGTTTGATTAAGGAGAAAGCTCACTCGGTCTAAGTGACCGTTTGAGAGAGGGAAATGGTTGAAAGAGACCCGGTCTTTGTGACCACCTCAACGGGGACTAGGTTCTTTAGAACCGAACCTCGGTAAAACAAATCACCGTGTTCATCTGCTTGTTTTCCATTTGATTTGTTTTCCCCTCTCTCCCGGACTTGATTTAAGTTCTAACACTAACCCCGGCTTGTAGTGTGTGTTTAAAGTTGTAAATTTCAGATTACGCCTATTCACCCCCCTCTAGGCGACTTTCAATTGGTATCAAAGCTCGTTGCTTCATTAAGAGTCTAACAACTCGAAGTGATGTCGGGAGAACACGCCAAGAGGGAGATCGTGACCGGTGACAAGCCCGCAAGCTCGGGGAGAACCCTCTCAAGGGAGTCCGACCACAAGCACAAGGAGGAATCCTCTTCCTCCAACAAGACACTTCAAAAGGGTGACAAGAAGAAGAAGATGAAGAAGGTGGTCTACTACGAGACTGACTCTTCGTCACCCTCCACTTCATCAAGCTCCGACTCGTCCGTCGCTTCTAAGCGCCATGAGCGCAAGAAGTATAGTAAGATGCCACTTCGTTATCCCCGTATTTCAAAGCGCGCTCCTTTACTTTCCATTCCCTTAGGCAAGCCACCATATTTTGATGGTGAAGTTTATTGTATGTGGAGTGATAAAATGAGGCATCATCTAACCTCACTCCACGCAAGCATTTAGGATATTATTGAGTTTGGAGCGTAGGTACCTAAGGAAGGGGACGAGGGCTACGACTCGGACGAAGTCACCCAAATTAGGCACTTTAACTCCCAAGCCACAACTATACTCCTCGCCTCCTTATGTCGAGAGGAGTATAATAAGGTGCAAGGGTTAAAAAGTGCCAAAGGAATTTGGGACGTCCTCAAGACGGCGCACGAAGGAGACGAGGTGACCAAGATCACTAAGCGCGAAATGATCGAGGGAGAACTCGATCGATTCGTCCTCAACAAGGGAGAGGAGCCACAAGCGATGTACAACTAGCTCAAGACCTTGGTCAACCAAGTGCGCAACCTCGGGAGCACCAAGTGGGATGACCATGAAATGGTCAAGGTTATTCTTAGATCACTTGTTTTTCGTAATCCCACTCAAGTGCAACTAATCCGTGAAGACCCTAGATATAAATAGATGTCTCCCGAGGAGGTAATTGGCAATTTTATGAGCTTTGAACTTATGATCAAAGACTCCAAACATATTGTCAACTTGGAGCAAGGCACCACCTCTACACCCGAGGTGCAACCCGTTGCATTCAAAGCGACGGAAGAGAAGAAAGAGGAGTCTACATTAAGTAGGCTTCCCATCGACGCCTCCAAGCTCGACAATGAGGAAATGGCGCTCATCATCAAGGGCTTCCGCTAAATCCTCAAGCAAAGGAGGGGAAAGGACTACAAACCCCGCTCCAAAAGGGTGTGCTACAAATGTGGTAAGCCCGGTCATTTTATTACTAAATGTCCAATGTCTAGTGATAGTGACAGGGGGAGGACAAGAAGGGGAAGAAGAAGGAAAAGAAGAGGTACTACAAGAAGGGCGGTGATGCCCACGTGTGTCGGGAATGGGACTCCGATGAGAGCTCCACCGACTCCTCCTCCGATGAGGATGCCGCCAACATCACCGTCAATAAAAGCCTCCTCTTCCCCAACGTCGGCCACAAATGTTTCATGGCCAAGGACAAAAAAAAAAGAAAAAGGTACAATCTAGAACCACCCCCAAGTATACAACATCTAGTGATGAGGGTAGTTCTAGTGAAGATGAAGATGAATTACTTACCCTTTTTGCCAACCTTAACATGCAACAAAAGGAAAAATTAAATGAATTGATAGGAGCCATTCATGAGAAGGATGAACTCTTGGACAGCCAAGAGGAATTCCTTATTAAAGAAAATAAAAAACATGTTAAAGTGAAAAATGCTTATGCTTAGGAAATAGAGAAATGTGAAAACATGACTAAAGAGCTTAGCATTTGCCATGATTTAATTACCAGTCTTAGAAATGAAAATGCTAGTTTAAATGCTAAGATTGATAATTTGAATGAATTAATTTCTAGCCTTAGAACTGAAAATGCTAGTTTAATTTAAGGGTAGAGAGTTAAATGTTTGCAATGATTCTATTTCCTGTCTTAGAGATGAGAATGTCATATTACATGCTAAGATAGAAGAATTAAATGTTTGCAAACCCTCTACATCTACTATCGAGCATGTTTCTATTTGTACTAGATGTAGAGATGTTAATGTTGATGCTATAAATGATCACCTTGCTCTAATTAAACAACAAAATGATCATATAGCTCAATTAACTACTAAAATCAATGAGCATGAAATTGAAAATGAAAAGTTTAAATTTGCTAAAAGCATGCTCTATAATGGGAGACGCCCTGGCATTAAGGATGGCATTGGTTTCCAACAGGGGAACAATGTCAAGCTTAATGCCCCTACAAGATTGTCTAATTTTGTAAAGGGCAAGGCTCCCATGGTTCAGGATAATGAGGGCTACATTTTATATCCTGCTAATTATCTTGAGCACAAAATTAGGAGAATTCATGCTAGAAAACCTCACACTATTTCTCATCATGCATTTATGTATAAAAATGAGGCTTCTAGCTCTAGGCATTATACACATGTTAAAATGCGTAAAAAGAAAACTCCTACTGCATCAAATGAGCATAATATTTCATTTAATACTTTTGATGCATCTTATGTTTTAACTAACAAATCAGGTAAAATAGTTGCCAAATATGTTAGGGGCAAACACAAGAGCCCAAAGACTTGTGTTTGGGTACCCAAGGTGCTTGTTTCTAACGTCAAAGGACCCAAGACTGTTTGGGTACCTAAGAACATGGCCTAAATTGTTTTGCAGGTTTATGCATCTGGGGGTTCAAGTTGGATAATTGATAGCAGATGCACAAACCACATGACAGGGGAGAAGAGAATGTTCTCCTCCTATGAGAAAAATTAAGGTCCCCAAAGAGCTATCACATTCGAGGATGGAAATCAAGGTTTGGTCAAATGTTTGGGTAAAATTGCTATATCACCTGACCATTCTATTTCCAATGTTTTTCTTGTAGATTCTTTAGATTACAATTTGCTTTCTGTTTCTCAATTATGCAAAATTGCTACAACTGTCTTTTTACAGATATATGTGTTACTGTCTTTAGAAGAAGTGACGATTCAATAGCATTTAAGGGAGAGTTAGAGGGTCAGCTATATTTAGTTGATTTTAACGAAAACACAGCTGAACTCAACACTTGTTTATTGCTAAGACTAATATGGGTTGGCTCTAGCATCACCGACTAGACCATGTTGGAATGAAGAATCTTCACAAACTTCTAAAGGGAGAACACATTTTGGGACTAACAAATGTTCATTTTGAGAAAGACAAGGTTTGTAGCGCATATCAAGCAGCGAAGCAAGTTAGCGCCCATCATCCACACAAGAACATCATGACAACTGGTAGGCCGCTCGAGTTACTCCATATGGATTTATTTGGCTCGATAACTTATATAAGCATCGGCAGGAGTAAGTACTGCCTTGTTATTGTGGATGATTATTCTCGCTTTCCTTGGGTATTCTTTTTGCAGGAAAAATCACAAACCAAAGATACTTTAAAGGGATTCTTGAGATGGGCTCAAAATGAGTTCGGATTGAGAATCAAAAAGATTAGAAGCGATAATAGGACGGAGTTCAAGAACTCACAAATCGAAGGCTTTCTTGAGGAAGAGGGCATCAAGCATGAGTTCTCTTCTCCCTACATGAAGCGCCCTAGATCCTCTGGGACTCAAATGTGATACAATTACTAGTCCTAGGAGGCTAGTAAACACATTTATACATCAGATAGTTCCAGATCTGCTTAAATGAGACAAACCTATAAAGGTGGCGAACAACTTTAAGAGTTGGTCCACAACTCGGGACATATCATCAGAGTGGGGCTGAAGCAGCCCGATATACGCAGCGAAGCAAATCAGCAGTCCAACCGCCACAGGCAAGGTTGAGAACAGTCGTAACTCGTACCCGATCTCCTTTTACTGAAAAACAACAAATAAGCAAGGGTGAGTACAAACGTACTCAGCAGCCCACCTTCACCAGCGGAATGGGGAAATCAGATATAATGCATGGAATATGTGGAGCTCAGGATATTTTGCAGAAACAACAATATTTTATGTAGGGTTGTTTTGTAAAACATTTTTTATTTTTCAAAGCACATCCTCTCCCAAAGGAGCAGGAAGTTTTTCAATATTAGAACAAAATCCCCTGGACTAAACCATCCAGGTATCTCAGCAGTTTCCCACTGGTTTTCATTTTCAAAAACAGCTACTGGACTTCCCGTCCACCATAGCTCACGGCTCAACCGCCGGACCTTTTAAAAACCACTTTTCTCAAATGCACCTTTTTTTGAAAACAAAACACTAATTGCCATACCACACCAGACTCGTCCATTCCTGTGGACATAGACTATTCGAATAGGTTTTCAAACTCTGCGCAGAGGTGTACACTTTACCCACTAGTCCGGCTCTGCGATCTCATAGCCAATGAGATCCGAATCTGAATCTCTTTCTTTCCTCGCACGTCCTAACCTTAACGGTTATACCGGAAGGAGTCAGGCCACCGCCATGTCCAAACCGGACAAAACATTCCCCCTCCTTATCCTCCCGGTGCTCCCCAGCCTTCATAACCCTAGGGTTGGACCGTACGAGTTCAGATTGAGTGACTGCCCACACAGTATTGAGTGGTTGTACTTATCATGAGTACAGGTAGTGAAAGATGACAAACCGGTCCTTATACGAGGGGACAATCCTTCTACTCACGCCTAAACCAGCTGAGCCATCACCTTAGGCCCTCCCCTAAACCAGGGAGTCCCTGATCATCCCTACTCAAGGTGATAAGGGTGAAAACCCTTCATCATACACATTTTGAAAAGCATTTTCTTTTGAAAACTCACACATTTCCTCAAATCATTTGTAACAAATATATTAGGGATTGATTGCGGCAAGCGGCTGAGTGGCCATAATAACTTGTCTCAAAATCATATCATGCATAAAATAACAGGCTGAGGGTTGTGGTTGAAAAATCATAGGTAATTTATGCATCAAAGGGATCCAGTGAGCTTGCCGTGCTTATTCGGCGAAGGGGGGAGGGGAGCTCGCGGAACTGGCTTCTAGCTCCACTGCCTGGCGTAGACTTGCAGATCTGGCCTCCACGAGACGGCACGAACGCTCCGATAACTATGCAACATGAACAAGCAAACATACAAACTAGCAAGTATACCAACAAATATTTAGTATAGTGGTCAGAATAGCGATATATGAATGGGTAGAGTCTTGAGTAGAATCGGTGTCATGTGGTGTTGAGATACTACTAGTGGTGGAGCGGAGGTGCTTACCAGGAGGGTGGACTAGAGGCGAAGCGACACTATGCGTGTAGCCGGCAGAGCGGAGTAACTGAGTGGGTGGGGTGTTTGCCTTGGCTGAGGGTGTTGAGTGTGTGTGGAGAGGGAGAGGGTAGCTAGGTGTATTTATAGCTGGGTGTATGTGGTGTAGCACAGTGAAGTTCACTGTTGGTCAGAATAGTGACGAATGAGTCATCTGACTTAGTATGAACAGGAGAGTTATAGGCAGAATATGGGACAAGAGTATTCTGGGAGTTTTCTGGAACATGAACCATGCTTAAGGGATGACATGGTTGGATAGGGAATACTTAGATAAGAAATTAGAAACAAGCATTATTGGAATCTGAGTTTGGAAGCCTGGTTCGAAGGAATCTCAAAGTCAAGCATGCTCAACTTAGAGACAGCTAGGATGGGTGACCAGATGGGAAGTTCCCACTGGAAGGAAAATCATAGTCACCGGAGTTCGTATGACCGAAATATTGGTCTGGCTGGTCTTAGGTGGACTGGACAGCATGACGGATGAGTAGTTGAAATTTGGGGGTGATCGGATGAACGATGAATAGTAACGATGATGAACAATGTCAGTGAATAGTAACAATGAATAGTAATGATGAATAGTAATGATGAATAGTAATGGTAAATAGTGATGTGAATAGTTCATATGAACGAATGATGAACGATGAATAGTGGCTATGAACGAACGATGAACGATGAATAGGAACTATGAACGAACGGACGAACGATCGAATGATCGGACGAACGAACGATCGGAATTTCGGTAGCATAACGACAAGATAAAGATTATCTGAAAGAACGATGAAATAGGGACTATGAATGAACGATGAATGATGAATAGGAACTATGAAGGAACGATGAACGATCGAATAGGAATTATGAACGAATGATGAACGATCGAATGATCAAACGAACGATTGATCGGAATTTCGGCAGCATAACGGCAGGACAAAGATTATCTGGAAGAACGATGAATAAGGACTATGAACGAACGATGAACGATGAATAGGAACTATGAACGAACGATGAATGATGAATAGGAACTATGAACGAACGGACGAACGAACGATCAGAATTTCGGCAGCATAACGACAGGACAAAGATTATCTGGAAGAACGATGAATAGGGACTATGAATGAACGATGAACGATGAATAGGAACTATGAACAAACGGACGAACGATAGAATGATCGGACGAACGAACGATCGGAATTTCGGCAGCATAACGACAGGAAAAAGATTATTTGGACGAACGAACGAACGAACAATCGAACGATCAGACGAACGGACGAACGAACCATGAGCGATCGGACGAATGATCGAACGATCGGACGAACGAACGAACAAACTAAGAACAGGGGGACGAACGATCGAAGAACGACCGAACGATCCTTGTGCTAGTGTGTGCTTGTGTGGAACATGGAGTGGGTGTGTGTGGGGGGGGGAAGAGAGTTGCCATGAAATGGCTTGGGGTGGGATGAGAGGAAGCCCATGCCCCTCTATTTATAGCCATGGTGGGGGGATTAGGGGGAGGGATGAGAGGATTAGTGGGAGGATGAGAGGATTAGTGGGAGATTAGCATGTATTTGTCTTGTATAAGTGAGATTAGCTTGTAGAGCTCACCGTATGACACTGGAGGCATACATATACGTATGAGCATGAGGAAAGTTATGAAGAAAATATTTATAGGGACTTGAAAAATGATTCTGAAGGTATTTCTCAAGAGGAAAATACTTGGAGATATATTGGTGGAATATTTGGGCAATATTTCTGGAAAGAACTTGAAGGGGATTACTCGGGAAATATCTGGGCAGTATTTCTGGAAAGAATTTGAGGGGGATCACTGGAGAAATATTTGTAGGATATTTTGATGAGGATTTTGGAGAGAATATAGACCACTATATTTTATTTGTTGATATCAACTCACAAACAAACATTTTGAAATGAAATTTAAAATTTATTTTGAATTTAGAGCGAGTTTAAGAAAATTTCAAGATTTAATTTTTTGGGATGCTACAGATCTACCCCACTTAAAATGAATCTCGTCCTCGAGATTCGGCTTAGAAGGGTTATGGGTATAGCTTTACTTCAGCTACAAATCTTCACTTTGCAGACTCTTCGAGGAGATGGAACTTCAACAAAATCTGGCCTTTAAGGAGCATCCGATTACTGATTGCAAACGCTGATTCTGGCTACTCAAGGATCATCTTTAGGCTTCTAGCTTTCGCTTGGCAGCTAGCTTATTGAAGAAGCATTGATGCCAACACACAAACCTTCCTCTTGCGAACTTCCACATGGATTCCTTCCTTGACTAGTCTTCTGGTGCTTCATCAACAAAACTTGGGTGACCACTTCTCATCCAGAAACTTATATGCTTTGATGATCTGGTCCTCCACAAGCTTGCTACAGGCCTACTTGAAAGTGACCTAGAGGGGGGGTGAATAGGGAGAGTCTGAAATTTACAAAGTTTAAGCACAACTACAAGCCGGGGTTAGCGTTAGAATTAAAAACGAGTCCGAGAGAGAGGGCGAAAACAAATCACAAGCAAATAAAGAGTGTGACACGCTGATTTGTTTTACCGAGGTTCGGTTCTTGCAAACCTACTCCCCATTGAGGTGGTCACAAAGACCGGGTCTCTTTCAACCCTTTCCCTCTCTCAAACGGTCACTTAGACCGAGTGAGCTTCTCTTCTCAATCAAACGGGACACTAAGTCCCCGCAAGGACCACCACACAATTGGTGTCTCTTGCCTCGGTTACAATTGATTTGATCACAAGAAAGAATGAGAAAGAAAAAGCAATCCAAGCGCAAGAGCTCAAATGAACACAAGTCACTCTCTCACTAGTCACTATTTGATTGGAATGATCTTTGGACTTGGGAGAGGATTTGATCTCTTTGGTGTGTCTTGTATTGAATGCTATAGCTCTTGTAAGGTGTAGGAAGTCTGAAAACTTGGATGAAATGAATGTGGGGTGGTTGGGGGTATTTATAGCCCCACCCACCAAAAGTGGCCGTTGGAAGGCTGTCTGTTGCATGGCACACCGGACAGTCCGGTGCGCCACCGGACACTATCCGGTGCGCCAGCCACGTCACCCGACCGTTAGGGTTCGACCGTTGGAGCTTCTGTCTTCTGGGTCACCGGACAGTCCTGTGGTGCACCGGACAGTCACTGTACACTGTCCGGTGCGCCTTCTAGCGCTGCTCTGACTCTAGCGCGCACTGTAGCGCATTGAATATGTTTTGCAGTCGACCGTTGGCGCGAAGTAGCCGTTGCTCCTCTGGCACACCGGACAGTCCGGTGCTACACTAGACAATCCGGTGAATTATAGCGGAGCGGCTCCCAGAATTCCCGAAGGTGAGCAGTTCGGAGTTGAGTTCCCTGGTGCACCGGACACTGTCCGGTGGCACACCGGACAGTCCGATGCGCCAGACCAGGGCACACTTCGGTTGTCTTTTGCTCTCTTTGTTTGAACCCTTTCTTGGTCTTTTTATTGGTTTGTGGTGAACCTTTGGCACCTGTAAAACTCATAATCTAGAGCAAACTAGTTAGTCCAATTATTTGTGTTGGACAATTCAACCACCAAAATCAATTAGGAAAAGGTGTAAGCCTATTTCCCTTTCAATCTCCCCCTTTTTGGTGATTGATGCCAACACAAATCAAAGCAAATATAAAAGTGTAGAATTGAACTAGTTTGCATAATGTAAGTGCAAAAGTTGCTTGGAATTGAAACCAATATACTTATCTCAATAGATGTGCATGGATGGTTTTTTTTCTAATTTAAAATTTTGGACCACGCTTGCACCACTTGTTTTGTTTTTGCAAACTTTTTGTAAATTCTTTTCAAAGTCCTTTTGCAAATAGTCAAAGGTAAATGAATAAGATTTTGAGAAGCATTTTCAAGATTTGAAATTTTCTCCCCCTTTTTCAAATGCTTTTCCTTTGACTAAACAAAACTCCCCCTTAATGAAATCCTCCTCTTAGTGTTCAAGAGGGTTTTGGATATTAATTTTAAAGAGGGTATGCCAATTGAAATTATATCAAAAATAAGATTCCAAATGAAGAATTCCTTTCTTAACTCAAATTTGAAAGACTATATTTTTGAAATTTGTGGTGATGCGGTCCTTTTGCTTTGGGCTAATACTCTCTCCCCCTTTGGCATGAATCGCCAAAAACGGATACTTGTGAGTGAAATATAAGCCCTTTGTAACTACTTTCTCCCCCTACGGTAAATAATATATGAGTGAATATTATACCAAAGTTGGAGAGGTGTGCAGAGCGACGGCGAAGGATGAATGATTCGATGGAGTGGAGTGGAAGCCTTGTCTTCGCCGAAGACACCGTTTCCCCTTTCAATCTATGACTTAGCATAAGGTGCACTTGAAAAACACATTAGTCATAGCACATGAAAGAGATGATCAAGGATATATATATGAGCTATGTGTGCAACGTATCAATCAAAATTCCTAGAATCAAGAATATTTAGCTCATGCCTAAGTTTGGTAAATGTTTGCTCATCCAATGGCTTGGTAAAGATGTCGACTAATTGTTCTTTGGTGTTAACATATGCAATCTCGATATCCCCCTTTTGTTGGTGATCCCTTAGAAAATGATATCGAATGGCTATGTGTTTAGTGCGGCTATGCTCAACGGGATTATCCACCATGCGGATAGCACTCTCATTATCACATAGAAGAGGAACTTTGGTTAATTTGTAACCATAGTCCCTAAGGGTTTGCCTCATCCAAAGCAATTGCACGCAACAATGGCCTGCGGCAATATACTCGGCTTCGGCGGTAGAAAGAGCGGCAGAATTTTGCTTCTTTGAAGCCCAAGACACCAGAGATCTTCCCAAGAACTGGCAAGTCCCTGATGTGCTCTTTCTATTAATTTTACACCCTGCCCAATCAGCATCAGAATAACCAATTAAATCAAATGTGGATCCCCTGGGGTACCAAAAGCCAAACTTAGGAGTATAAACTAAATATCTCAAGATTCATTTTACGGCCCTAAGGTGAACTTCCTTAGGATCGGCTTAGAATCTTGCACACATGCATACGGAAAGCATAATATCCGGTCGTGAAGCACATAAATAGAGTAAGGAACCTATCATCGACCGGTATACCTTTTGATCGACGGATTTACCTCCCGTGTCGAGGTCGAGATGCCCATTTGTTCCCATGGGTGTCTTGATGGGCTTGGCATCCTTCATTCCAAACTTGGTGAGAATATCTTGAATGTACTTCGTTTGGCTAATGAAGGTGCCCTCTTGGAGTTGCTTGACTTGAAATCCTAAGAAATATTTCAACTCCCCCATCATAGACATCTCGAATTTTTGTGTCATGATCCTACTAAACTCTTCACATGTAGATTCGTTAGTAGACCCAAATATGATATCATCAACATAAATTTGGCATACAAACAAATCATTTGCAAGTGTTTTAGTAAAGAGAGTAGGATCGGCTTTTCCGACTTTGAAGCCATTTGCAATAAGAAAGTCTCTTAGGCATTCATACCATGCTCTTGGGGCTTGCTTGAGCCCATAAAGCGCCTTAGAGAGTCTATAAACATGCTTAGGATACTCACTATCTTCAAAGCCGGGAGGTTGCTCAACATAGACCTCTTCCTTGATTGGTCCATTGAGGAAGGCACTTTTCACGTCCATTTGATAAAGCTTAAAGCCATGGTAAGTAGCATAGGCAAGTAGAATGCGAATTGACTCGAGCCTAGCTACGGGTGCATAGGTTTCACCAAAATCCAAACCTTCGACTTATGAGTATCCCTTGGCCACAAGTCGGGCTTTGTTCCTTGTCACCACACCATGCTCATCTTGTTTGCTGCGGAAGACCCACTTGGTTCCTACAACATTTTGGTTAGGACGTGGAACTAAATGCCATACCTCATTCCTTGTGAAGTTGTTGAGCTCCTCTTGCATCGCCATCACCCAATCCGAATCTTGAAGTGCTTCCTCTACCCTGTGTGGCTCAATAGAGGAAACAAAAGAGTAATGTTCACAAAAATGGGCAACACGAGATCGAGTAGTTACCCCCTTATGAATGTCGCCGAGGATGGTGTTCACGGGGTGATCTCGTTGGATTGCTTGGTGGACTCTTGGGTGTGGCGGCCTTGGAACTTGCTTATCTTCCTTGTCTTGATCTTGGGCATCTCCCCCCTTGATCATTGCCCTCCTCTTGAGGTGGCTCATCTTCTTGATCTTCTTCTTCATTATCTTGAGCCTCATCCTCATCTTGAGTTAGTGGAGATGCTTGCATGGAGGAAGATGGTTGATCTTGTGCTTGAATGGGCTCTTCAGATTCCTTAGGACACACATCCCCAATGGACATGTTCCTTAGCGCGACACACGGAGCCTCTTCATCATCTAATTCATCAAGATCAACTTGCTCTACTTGAGAGCCGTTAGTCTCATCAAACACAATGTCACAAGAAACTTCAACTAGTCCAGTGGACTTGTTAAAGACTCTATATGCCCTTGTGTTTGAATCATATCCTAGTAAAAAGCCTTCTACAGTCTTAGGAGCAAATTTAGATTTTCTACCTCTTTTAACAAGAATAAAGCATTTGCTACCAAAGACTCTAAAATATGAAACATTTGGCTTTTTACCGGTGAGGAGTTCGTAAGATGTCTTCTTGAGGATTCGGTATAGATACAACCGGTTGATGGCGTAGCAAGCGGTGTTGACCGCCTCGGCCCAAAACCGATCCGATGTCTTGTACTCATCAAGCATGGTCCTTGCCATGTCCAATAGAGTTCTATTCTTCCTCTCCACTACACCATTTTGTTGTGGCGTGTAGGGAGAAGAGAACTCATGCTTGATCCCTTCCTCCTCAAGAAAACCTTCTGTTTGAGAGTTCTTGAACTCCGTCCCATTATCGCTTCTAATTTTCTTGATCCTCAACCCGAACTCATTTTGAGCCCGTCTCAAGAATCCCTTTAAGGTCCCTTGGGTTTGAGATTTTTCCTGTAAAAAGAATACCCAAGTGAAGCGAGAATAGTCATCCACAATAACTAGACAGTACTTACTCCCGCCGATGCTTATGTAAGCTATCGGGCCGAATAAATCCATTTGGAGTAACTCCAGTGGCCTGTCAGTCGTCATGATGTTTTTGTGTGGATGATGAACACCAACTTGCTTCCCTGCTTGGCATGCGCTACAAATCCTGTCTTTCTCAAAATGCACATTTGTTAGTCCTAAAATGTGCTCTCCCTTCAGAAGCTTGTGAAGATTCTTCATTCCAACGTTGGCTAGTCGGCGATGCCAGAGCCAACCCATGTTAGTCTTAGCGATTAAGCAAGTATCGAGTTCAGCTCTATTGAAATCAACTAAGTATAGCTGACCCTCCAATACTCCCTTAAAAGCTACTGAATCATCACTTCTTCTAAAGACAGTGACACCTGTATCCGTAAAAAGACAGTTGTAGCCTATTTTACATAATTAAGAAACAGAAAGCAAGTTGTAATCCAAAGAATCTACAAGAAAAACATTGGAAATAGAATGGTCAGGTGATAAAGCAATTTTACCTAATCCTTTGACCAAACATTGATTTCCATCCCCGAATGTGATAGCTCGTTGGGGATCTTGGTTTTTCTAATAGGAGGAGAACATGTTTTTCTCCCCAGTCATATGGTTTGTGCACCCGCTGTCAATGATCCAACTTGAGCCCCCGGATGCATAAACCTACAAAACAAATTTAGTTCTTGATTTTAGGTACCCAAACGGTTTTGGGTCCTTTAACATTAGATACAAGAACTTTGGGTACCCAAACACAAGTTTTTGATCCCTTGTGTTTGCCCCCAACATACTTGGCAACTACCTTGCCTGATTTGTTGGTTAGCACATAAGAAGCATCAAAAGTTCTAAATGAAACATTATGATTATTTGACGCTTTAGGAGTTTTTTCTTAGGCAATTTAGCATGGGTTGATTGCCTAGAACTAGATGCCTCACTCTTATACATAAAAGCATGATTAGGGCCAGAGTGAGACTTCCTAGAGTGAATTCTCCTAATTTTGTGTTCGGGATAACCGACAGGATATAAAATGTAACCCTCGTTATCCTGAACCATGGGAGCCTTGCCCTTAACAAAATTGGACAATCTTTTAGGTGGGGCATTAAGCTTGACATTGTCTCCCTATTGGAAGCCAATGCCATCCTTAATGCCAGGGCGTCTCCTGCTATAGAGCATGCTTCTAGCAAATTTAAAATTTTCATTTTCTAAGTCATGCTCATTGATTTTGGCATTAAGTTGAGCTATGTGATCATTTTGTTGTTTAATTAAAGCTAGGTGATCATGAATAACATCAACATTAATATCTCTACATCTAGTGCAAATAGTAACATGCTCAACGGAAGATGTAGAGGGTTTGCAAGTATTAAATTCAACAATCTTAGCATGCAAAATATCATTCTCATCTCTAAGATTGGAAATAGTAGCATTGCAAACATCTAGTTCCTTAGCCTTAGCAATCAATTTTTCATTCTCATTCCTAAGGCTAGCAAGAGAGGTATTCAATTGATCAATCTTAGCAATTAAATTGGCATTATCATTTCTAAGACTAACAATTGAATCATCACAATCATCAAGCTTCCCAACCTTAGCAATTAAATTGGCATTCTCATTTCTAAGGTTGGAAATAATATCATGGCAAGTGCTTAGCTTACTAGTTAATTTTTCACATTTTTCAACTTCTAGGGCATAAGCATTTTTCACCTTAACATGCTTCTTGTTTTCTTTGATTAGGAAGTCCTCTTGGCTATCCAAGAGTTCATCCTTATCATGAATAGCACTAATTAATTCATTTAATTTTTCTTTTTGTTGCATGTTTAAGTTGGCAAAAAGAGTAAACAAGTCATCCTCATTATCACTAGAATTAGCCTCATCGCTAGATGTTGCATATTTAGTTGAGGATTTTGATTTTACCTTCTTCCTTTTGCCATCCTTTGCCATGAGGCACTTGTGGCCGACGTTGGGGAAGAGGAGCCCTTTGTTGACGGCGATGTTGGCGGCGTCCTCGTCGGAGGAGGAGCCGGTGGAGCTCTCGTCGGAGTCCCACTCCCGGCAAACATGGGCATCGCCGCCCTTCTTCTTGTAGTACCTCTTCTTTTCTCTCCTCTTTCCCTTCTTGTCGTCGCCCCTATCACTATCACTAGATAATGGACATTTTGCAATAAAATGACCGGGCTTACCACACTTGTAGCACACTTTCTTGGAACGGGGCTTGTAATCCTTCCCCTTCCTTTGTTTGAGGATTTGACGAAAGCTTTTGATAATAAGCGCCATCTCCTCATTGTCGAGCTTGGAGGCGTCGATGGGGATTCTACTTGGAGTAGAATCTTCTTTCTTCTCCTCCGTTACTTTGAATGCAACGGGTTGTACTTCGGGTACGAAGGAGGATACGCCTTGCTCGATGATCTTTTTGGAGCCTTTGATCATTAGTTCAAAGCTCACAAATTTACCTATTACTTCCTTGGGAGACATTAGTTTGTATCTAGGATCACCACGAATTAATTGTACTTGAGTAGGATTAAGAAAAACTAGTGATCTTAGAATAACCTTGACCATTTCATGGTCATCCCACTTGGTGCTCCCGAGGTTGCGCACTTGGTTCACCAAGGTTTTTAGCCGGTTGTACATGGCTTGCGGGTCTTCTCCTTGGTTGAGCATGAACCGACCGAGCTCCCCCTCGATCGTTTCCATCTTGGTGATTTTGGTCACCTCGTCTCCTTCATGCACGGTCTTTAGTACATCCCAAATCTCTTTAGCGCTTTTCAACCCTTGCACCTTATTATACTCCTCCGGACTTAGAGAGGCAAGGAGTATAGTAGTTGCTTGGGAATTAATGTGTTGGATTTGGACGACTTCATCTGCATCATAATCTTCTTCCCCTACGGAAGGTACATGAACTCCAAATTCAACAATGTCCCATCTACTTTTGTGGAGAGAGGTTAGGTGAAATCTCATCAAATTACTCCACCTAGAATAATTTTCACCGTTAAACATCAGTGGTTTGCCTAATGGAACGGAAAGCAATGGAGTATGTTTGGAAATATGAGGGTAGTGTAGGGGGATCTTACTAAACTTCTTGCGCTCATGGCGCTTAGAAGTTATGGATGGCGCGTCGAAGCTGGAGGTGGATGGCGATGAAGAGTCGGTCTCGTAGTAGACCACCTTCCTCATCTTCTTTTTCTTTTCGCCACTCCGATGTGACTTGTGAGAAGAGGATTCCTTCTCCTTCCCTTTGTTGCGAGACTCTCCCGATGGAGCCTTCCCGTGGCTTGTAGCGGGCTTGTCGCCGGTCACCATCTCCTTCTTGGCGTGATCTCCTGACATCACTTCGAGCGGTTAGTCTCTAATGAAGCACCGGGCTCTAATACCAATTGAAAGTCGCCTAGAGGGGGGGTGAATAGGGTGAGTCTGAAATTTACAAAAGTTTAAGCACAACTACAAGCCGAGGTTAGCGTTAGAATTAAAAACGAGTCTGAGAGAGAGGGCGAAAACAAATCACAAGCAAATAAAGAGTGTGGCACGGTGATTTGTTTTACCGAGGTTCGGTTCTTGCAAACCTACTCCCCGTTGAGGTGGTCACAAAGACCAGGTCTCTTTCAACCCTTTCCCTCTCTCAAACGATCACTTAGACCGAGTGAGCTTCTCCTCTCAATCAAATGGGACACTAAGTCCCCGCAAGGACCACCACACAATTGGTGTCTCTTGCCTCGGTTACAATTGATTTGATCACAAGAAAGAATGAGAAAGAAAAAGCAATCCAAGCGCAAGAGCTCAAATGAACACAAGTCACTCTCTCACTAGTCACTATTTGATTGGAATGATCTTTGGACTTGGGAGAGGATTTGATCTCTTTGGTGTGTCTTGTATTGAATGCTATAGCTCTTGTAAGGTGTAGGAAGTCTGAAAACTTGGATGAAATGAATGTGGGGTGGTTGGGGGTATTTATAGCCCCACCCACCAAAAGTGGCCGTTCGAAGGCTATCTGTCGCATGGCGCACCGGACAGTCCGATGCGCCACCGGACAGTCCGATGCGCCACCGGACACTGTCCAGTGCGCCAGCCACGTCACCCGACCGTTAGGGTTCGACCGTTGGAGCTTCTGTCTTTTGGGTTACCGGACAGTCCTGTGGTGCACCGGACAGTCACTGTACACTGTCCAGTGCGCCTTCTGGCGCTGCTCTGACTCTGGCGCGCACTGTAGCGCATTGAATGTGTTTTGCAGTCGACCGTTGGCGCGAAGTAGCCGTTGCTTCGCTGGCACACCGAACAGTCTGGTGCTACACCGGACAGTCCGGTGAATTATAGCGGAGCGGCTCCCAGAATTCCTGAAGGTGAGCAGTTTGGAGTTGAGTTCCCTGGTGCACCGGACACTGTCCGGTGGTGCACCGGACACGGTGCGCCAGACCAGGGCACACTTCGGTTGTCTTTTGCTCTCTTTGTTTGAACCCTTTCTTGGTCTTTTTATTGGTTTGTAGTGAACCTTTGGCACCTGTAAAACTCATAATCTAGAGCAAACTAGTTAGTCCAATTATTTGTGTTGGACAATTCAACCACCAAAATCAATTAGGAAAAGGTGTAAGCCTATTTCCCTTTCACTACTTCTCTTTCTCCATAGGAACCTTACTGGGACACTACCCCACTTAAAAAGAATGAGGGTAGAACTCTTGAATCTTGGGGATTTGAACTCCTTGAAGTACCTCATAACAACGGTGTTACAGGGCCTTCTTCTGCTGTTTGTGCTTGATCAGGCTGTGGAGAAATGACTGACACAGGGCAGGGTTGATTCTGGGACAACCTTCTTCTCATCTTCTCTTCACTATCTTCTTTTCACTTTTCACTGACCCTTTCTTTCTCTTTGCTCTTCCCACTGGAGGATTCTATCAAAGAGTATTACCATCATACAAAGGAAGAAACCGAAAACTATGAACCATGTACAATAGTCTTCAACCCAAGAATCACCAAGCATTGTGATCTTAGGGGCGAGGGAGTGGAAAATGGAGTTGCTTGCGATTTGGTAGAGGGGATTTTATCTGGTGTGTGCTTTGCTTGGGATGGGAATCGAGGGAGCTGGTGCGGAAGTTTTATAGGCGAGCAGTATGCGAGGTGGTGCTCGGGTGTGGAGTGGCGGTGATGGAGCAGGTGACACGAGGCAGCAGGTGCAATGGAGGGGGGATGGTGTTGTTGGCGGCAATGGCGGCGGTGGGTGCGTTGCAAAGGGGGCATGGGCGGCGGTAGTGCGCTGCAAAGGGGGTGTGGGGCGGCGATGGTAGTGCGCATGGAGGCAGGCACATGTGCGGGGAGCACGGGTGAGTGGTGGGGTCGATGATCCTGATGTTTGTGGTCTCTGGTTCCAAGAATCTTTGTCTCTCTGTATGGTAATAACTCCTTTTGTCCTCTTTTCCTTTTTACTTTGACTCAGGGGCAGTGCTTTGATTCTCACGGTCGGTCCTTTTGACTGAGCGGCTGGACTGGTTCCTTCTGTAGCTTATTCCATGCTTCAAGGGTAAGCTTCCCGGTATCTTCTTGGGTAAGGCACTTTTCTCTTGAGGTGGGTTAATGTCACACCCGGCTTTAAGGAACAAAGCCAGGTGCATCTCATACATGCGCCAAGAAGACAACATATATAATAACAGAGTGTATAGAGATAAATGTCATAAAATATCAGAGTATTTATTACATAGCGGAAGACTTATTACAAAATAAAAGATAAATATAAAACGAACTAAGTATCGCCGGCGCCAATGTCAACTGAGAAACGCCACCTAGATCAGATCGAACTCCTCGCTCTGTGGCTCCTCCTGAATCACCTGCTCTTCTCCTGTGGGGGGTGTGAGACAGCAAGGATGAGCTCACACATGATCATAGCTCAACAAGTTGTGGGGAACTAGTGGACATAAACTCAGAAAGGTGTGAGTTCATGGGATGTGTAAGGCTAATCAATGACAGGGGTTAAAGCTGAGCATTGCTTTTAAGTAGTTGGTCAAACTTTTATTAGCAGTTACTAAGTGTAAGTAAGTACCAAACCTTAAATAAAGTAATAGAATAGAATTAATAATAAACCCATGCAATGCAAATGATAAAATTGAATTTAAGTTCCATAATTTAAACATCAGAGAGTCCTGAGCCACTCATGACCGTGAGCTCGGCTAGTATACCAGTTTTACACTCTGCAAAGGTTGTACCCTTTATCCACAAGTCATGTTACCCATCTGCCAAGGGGTCGTGACTCCCATACACCTCTACCTAGGAAGCGCGGTAGGGCAACACTACGAGGCCTTTACAAAGTTCCACTAGCTTCTGAAAACTCGCTATAGTTTATGGGAAGAGCACTTGCAAGAATCCCTCGTCTGACCGCCATCGCAGCTAAATCAACCCGAGAACCTCCTTGCATGCAACTCCCCTACTGCCCTTGCCCCTTTCGGGTAAGGTAGTCTTCCACTAGCTTTCCTAATTAGTCAGCCAAGGGCGTCCCATTAAACCCTTGTGGTGGCACGTGTTTCTCAAGTTAAGCTCTATGTTCCAATTAACATTAATGAACTTGACATGAACATAAATAGAATAACAAAAAGAATTGGAACATAGATATAATAAATGATTATCCCAAAACCATGTAAAGCAATAGCAAACTACCCAAGTGAATCAGGGGTAAACAAGGTAATGAGATAAACAATCTAGGGTGACCTATCGGGTCCCATCAAAATTAACCTATGCATGAGTAAGTGATATTAAAGAACATTATTGGGTAAAAAGTGGTCAAGGGCACAACTTGCCTTCAATGAGCTCCTGCTCAGCTACTTCTGTCTGCTGCTCACCAAGATTCTCGGTCACGGGCTCTTCTACTCGCCACAATACAAACAAGCACAGTGCATATAGAGAAATTAACATTTCACCAAACATATATACAAAATACACAGTAATAATCTACACATTAAAATAAAATTCTAGGAACATGAATCATAATTTTTGGAGTTATAGAATTTAAGTTATGAATTTTCAAAGGTTTTATGTGTTTTAAATAGGATTAAGTGGGAGATTAAATTTCTTATTGTTTTCATGATAAAACAGAGGCTCTAAGTGATAGATAATAAAATTACTAAATTTTAGGAACTGGAATGGGTTAATTTGGACTAAAAATGGATTTTCTACAAATTAAACAAGTTTCCAGCAATTATTTATTCACTAAAAATCCCTTTTCTATTTTATTTCTCTGATTTTCGAGTTGACTGGACTGGGCCTCAAAATCTGAGAACAGCAGGGGTCTCGGGATAAATATTTCTAGACACAGAGAACAGTCCAGTGGACCGCGGGTTGATTCCCAACGTCCAGAGGGGCTCTTTAACAAAAGTGCCAGCGCGAAAGGGTATGGCATGATCGTGTCCGTCCGATTAGATTTGAAGGGCGTAGATTAGATCTAACTTAACTGAAGCGGTACATGATACTAGCTGCCGGATCCGAGATCCACGGCCACGGTTTAATGAGACCCGATCTAGTCTGAGCCGTCCAGAGAGAGATCAACGGTATAGATCTTGAGGCGCGAACGGGTATCCCTTCATCTAATCTCAGCCGCACGCAGGCTAATCTACGGCCAGCAGCTGGTCACCCATCGGCTGAACCAACACGGCGGCGCTCGCACTCTGGCCACGGCGGCGGCCATGGCCGAGCGGGTCATTCCCGCGTTAAGCGCAAAATCCCCATCAATCATGATGCTACAACTAAAGGGAATGAAAGCAAACGTGGACATGGGCTTCGTACCGGAATTTGCAGTGCAGAGGCTCAGGGTTCTGACGCTACGTGGTTTGGTGGTGACGCGGTTCAACGACGAGAAATCGGGGCGGAGCTGGCGGTCAATCTCGGTTAGCGCGGCCACAATGTCTTTCCCCGAGTATGAAGGAGGCCACTGACCACACCGACGAAGCAGACGTCGACCGTACCGGAGTTTCCCCCGCGGCAGGTCTTCTTCCACTCGGCGCCGGTGATGGCGTCGATAACTGGGTAGGCGCTGACTCAATGGGGTAGGGATAAAAGAATTGGGCAACGCTTGGCTTGTATAGCCCACGGGCTCAGTCTCCGGGCGAGATATGCGACGCGCGGCCGGAATCTCCGGAGTAGAGGTCCACGGCGCTGCCACATACGGAGGGTTCTGTTGCGAAGGGAGGGGGAGGTGCTGACGTGTGGGTCCGGCGAAGCAGAGACAATGGCGCGTTCAAGTGGATTTCCCAGGCGCGCGCGGTATGACTGACCAGTGGGATCGCCATGTCGGCACCAGCGTGGATGAGGGAGCCGTGGGCTGCGCTGAGGAAATCCCCTGGTGGGCTGAAATGTGGTAAGCCGGCCCAGGTAAGCTTCCTTTACTTTTTCTTTTATGTTTTATTTTCTGTTTTCTTTTATAATTATTTGAATCCAATTTGAATTTGAATATGAGTTTCACCTTTGAGTAAATGTACAATTTCAAATCTTAATGTAGAAATCATATATTTTGTTATATATATTTTTATTCTCTTTTTTTTAAATCATTGAATTTTCCTTTCTCTCCTCTATTTTCATGGTTTTATTTTCAAGTTAGACTTTGAATTCTATGGATCCATTGATATGCTATTAATGATACATTTATTTTATTAAGCACAAATGCACAATCAAATAAAAACTCAGCATGATGCATAGATTAATTATGTGTTCATTGTTCTATTCATCCACTTTTAACTAGTGTTGATCACATGCAATAAATAGTAGAGACCACAAACCATTGAGATTATCTCTATTCTCTTTATTACACTTTTGAGTATTACAAATCCTACCCCCCTTAAAAATAATCTCGTCCTCGAGATTTAAGAAGATCTAGGGAAAAGATGGGGAAAATCGATGCGAAGCTCTTCTTCTCTTTCCCAAGTTGTTTCATCTTCTCCGTGGTTACTCCATTGCACTTTGCACATCTTTATCACCTTATTTCTTGTAACTTGAGTCAATGTGTCAAGAATCTTGATAGGATACTCCGTGTAAGTCAAATCACCCTGAACACTGAGCTCTTCCATTGGTAACTGTTCCTCAGGGACACGGAGGCACTTCTTAAGTTGAGATACGTGGAACACGTTATGCACATCCGATAGAGTAGCAGGTAGCTCGAGTTGGTATACCATCTCCCCAACTCTTCTAAAGATCAAGAATGGTCCAATGTAGCGAGGGGACAATTTGCCCTTGACTTTGAATCTCCTCATTCCACGAAGTGGTGATACCTTGAGATACACATAGTCTCCTTCAAATTCCAGTGGCCTTCTTCTATTGTCTGCATAGCTCTTTTGTCTGGTTTGAGCTACCCTCAAATTCTCTCGAATTATACGGACTTGTTCTTCTGCTTCTTAAATCAATTCAGGCCCAAAGAACTGTCTTTCTCTAGTTTGATCCCAGTATAGAGGAGTCCTGCACTTCCTCCCATATAAAGCCTCAAAAGGTGACATCTTCAGACTGGTCTGATAACTATTGTTATATGAGAACTCAGCATATGGTAGACTTTTATCCCAACTTCCTCCATGCTGAAGGGCACCAGCTCTCAACATATCTTCCAATACTTGATTAGTCCTTTCAGTCTGTCCATCAGTCTGAGGGTGATAAGCTGTACAAAAATTCAACTTCGTACTCATATTCTCATGAAAGCTTCTCCAAAATCTTGAGGTAAACTGCGAACCTCGATCAGACACGATCTTCTTTGGTACTCCATGTAAACACACAATCTGAGCCATATACAACTCTGCTAGTTGAGAGCCTTTATAAGTAGTCTTGACCGGAATGAAGTGAGCCACTTTAGTCAATCTATCCACAATCACCCATATAGCATCAAATCCTTTCTGGGTGCGAGGCAATCCAGTAATGAAATCCATACCAATCTCTTCCCACTTCCACTCGAGTATCTTCAATGGGTGCAATAGTCCGACTGGCCTCTGGTGTTCAGCCTTAACTCTTTGACATACATCGCACATAGCCACATGTGCAGCCACATCTCTCTTCAATCCATACCACCAATACTTCCGCTTCAAATCCTGATACATCTTGGTACTACCAGGATGAATAGAATAATCTGAATCATGGGCCTCTTTTAAAATAGTCTCTCGAAGGCTTTTAATATCAGGAACACACATCCTTTCCTTGAACCACACAGTGCCTTGCTCATCTTCCGTAAATTCCGGAACTCGACCTTCAGTCATCAGATCCTTAATCTCTTTTATTTTAGCATCATCAAGTTGACCTTTGCGGATTTCTTGCTCCAAAGTAGGTTCCACATCAATAGTAACTTCTTCTGTGTGAGCAACTATCCCCAGGTTGAGCCTCTCAAAATCTTTTGCCAACTCATCGGGTAGCTAGACCATGAAAGCGAAGTGAACATGCTCCTTCCGACTCAAGGCATCTGCAACCAAATTTGCCTTGCCCGGGTGATAGTGAATCTCCAAATCGTAATCCTTAATAAGCTCCAACCAACGGCGTTGCCTAAGGTTGAGATCCTTCTGAGTGAATATATACTTCAAACTCTTATGATCTGTGTACACTTGGCACTTAGTTCCCATGATATAATGTCTCCAAATCTTAAGCGCATGCACAACGGCTACCAATTCCAAGTCATGAGTGGGGTAGTTCAATTCATGTTTCCGTAACTGACGAGACGCATAGGCAATCACATGTCCTTCCTGCATGAGCACACATCCTAAGCCTTGGCCACATGCATCACAATAGATATCAAATCCTTTTTGTAGGTCTGGCATAACCAATACTGGTGGCGACATCAATCTTTTCTTCAATTGATCAAAGCTTTCTTGGCACTTCTCGTCCCACTTAAATTCTCTTCCTTTCTCCAAAAGCGAAGTCATAGGTTTGGCAATCTTAGAAAATCCTTCAATAAATCTCTGATAATAGCCTGCTAATCCCAAGAAACTCCGAATCTCAGTAACTGTAGTGGGTACTCTCCACTCCACTATCTCCTTAACCTTAGCAGGATCCACTGAAATCCCTCCATTAGAAATAATATGACCAAGAAATGGCACCTCGCCAATCCAAAACTCGCACTTGCTAAACTTGACATATAGTTGGTTATCTCGTAGCTTCTGTAGCACCAACCTCAGATGTTCCTCGTGATCACTATCACTCTTGGAATAGATAAGAATGTCGTCGATGAACACCACGACGAATCTATCCAAGTACTCCATAAACACCTTATTCATCAAGTTCATAAAATAAGCTGGTGCATTGGTTAATCCAAACGACATAACAGTGAACTCATATAATCCATATCGAGTCGAGAAAGCCGTCTTGGGAATATCCGATGGTCTAATCCTCATCTGATGGTAACCGGATCGGAGATTGTCGGGGACCATAATTAGGGGTACCCTCAAGGCTCCTAATTCTCAGCTGGTAACCCCCATCAGCACAAAGCTGCAAAGGCCTGATGGGTGCGATTAAGTCAGGGATCAGTCCATTCAAGGGACTCGATCACGCCTCACCCGAGCCTAGCCTCGGACAAGGGCAGCCGACCCCAGAGGATTTCCGTCTCGCCCGAGGCCCCCCTTCAGCGGCGAACATGTTTCTGGCTCGCCAAGAAGCAACCCTAACCAAATCGCCGCACCGACCAACCAAATCGCAGGAGCATTTAATGCAAAGGTGGCCTGACACCTTTATCCTGACGCACGCCCCCCAGCCGGCAGAGCCGAAGTGACCGCCGTCACTTCGCCGCTCCACTGACCGGCCTGACAGAAGGACAGCGCCGCCTGCGCCACCCCGACTGCGGTGCCACTTGACAGGGTGAGACTGACAGGCAGTCAGGCCCGGCCAAAGGCACCATAGGAAGCTCCGCTCCGCTCGACCCAGGGCTCGGACTCGGGCTAAGTCCCGGAAGACGGCGAACTCCGCCCGACCCAGGGCTCGGACTCGGGCTAAGTCCCGGAAGACGGCGAACTCCGCCCGACCTAGGGCTCGGACTCGGGCTAAGTCCCGGAAGACGGCGAACTCCGCCTGACCCAGGGCTCGGACTTGGGCTAAGTCCCGGAAGACGGCGAACTCCGCCCGACCCAGGGCTCGAACTCGGGCCAAGTCCCAGAAGACGACGATCTCCGCCTCGCCCGACCCAGGGCTCGGACTCCGCCCCGGCACCAGCCGGCGATCTCCGCCTCGCCCGAACCTGGGGCTCGGACCCGACCTCGGCCACGGAAGATGGACTCGACCTCGGCTTCGGAGGAGCTTCCACATCGCCCAACCTAGGGCGTAGACCAGCCACATCAACAGGGGGCGCCATCATCACCCTACCCCGAGCTGACTCGGGCCGCAGGGAACAAGACCGGCGTCCCATCTGGCTCGCCCCGCCAGATAGGCAATGATGGCGCCCTACATACTCTGTGACGACAGCGGCTCTCAGCCCCCTTACGGAAGCAAGAGGACGTCAGCAAGGATTCAACTGCTTCGACAGCTGTCCCTTCGCCCGGCTCCATCGCTCCTCCGACGGCCACGACATCACACCAGCTGGGTGCCAAAATCTCTCCGGCTGCCACAACGGCATGTACTCAGGGCGCTAGCTCTCCTCCGCTAGACACGTAGCACTCTGCTACACCCCCCATTGTACACCTGGATCCTCTCCTTGCGCCTATAAAAGGGAGGACCAGGGCCCTCTTAGAGAAGGTTGGCCGCGCGGGGACGAGGACGAGACACGCGCTCGCTCGGAGCCGCTCGCTCCCTCTCCCGCGGGGACGCTTGTAACCCCCTACTGCAAGCGCACCCGACCTGGGCGCGGGACGAACACGAAGGCCGCGGGATTCCCACCTCTCTCACGCCGGTCTCCGGCCGCCTCGCTCTCCCCCCTTCGCGCTCGCCCTCGCGCTCGACCCATCTGGGCTAGGGCACGCGGCGACATTCACTCGTCGGCTCAGGGACCCCCCGGTCTCGGAACGCCGACAGTTGGCGCGCCAGGTAGGGGCCTGCTGCGTGTTGACGAACAGCTTCCCGTCAAGCTCCAGATGGGCAGTCTCCAGCAACCTCTCCAACCCGGGACGGTGCTCCGTTTCAGGAGTCTTGAGTTCATGTCCCTCGACGGCAGCTACGACATGATACTCCTTCCACCGCCGTGCGACAACAACAGTGGCGGCCGACAACCCGCCCGCCGGCGACGGAATCGGCGACGTCTTCCCCGCATGGTGGAAGAACAATCTTCAAGCTCACCCCGTCCTCTCCCCCGCCGGTGGAGGAGGAGGCGGGGGAACCAAGGCCAAGCAGGAGACAGCGCCTCGTCGGCTGTCGAGCGAGTCGACAGCCCCAGCGCCCCAACAGGGGGCGCACCGGGCATCGACCTCGCGTTTGAGACGAAGGCGAGCGCCGTCTCCTCGCGACACGCCAATCCCGAGCAAGCGGACGACGCCAGCACACTCGCGAAAAGCTTGCTGGACGTCACCCTCGTACCTGAGACGACGGCGCAGTCAGTCCCCGACGTGACCTTATCGCCGCCCGTCGACCAAAAGGTACCGATCGATTCCCATCCCACATCTTTCGGATTCAGCCTCAACCCGTCTAGTGACTTCGCTTTGGCGGGCGCTCTCGTAGAGGCAAGTCCAGACCCTCTGTGGTTTCGTATGCGGTCACCTTGGGACCGGCTGACGGACGTCTCGACCTACGGGCCCTCTGGGTCCGAGGAAGACGACGAGCCCAGCATCTGTTGGGATTTCTCTGGACTTGGCAACCCCGGTGCTATGCGGGACTTCATGACCGCATGCGACTACTGCCTTTCCGACTGTTCCGACGGTAGCCGTAGCCTCGGCGACGAGGACCGAGGCCCAAGTCGCGAATGCTTCCACGTCGATCTAGGGGGTCCCCCCGAAGGCAACCATCTCGGCATGCCGGAGGATGGTGACCTCCCTAGGCTGGTGCCTCGCGTTGACATCCCACGGCAGCTAGCTGTGGTCCCCATTCAGGCGGGGGGGTCATGACCCACAGCTCGAGCAAATCCGCGGGGTGCAGGCCAGGCTCGATGAGGGAGCAGGAGCGCTTGAGCCGATCCGTCGGGACGTCGGGCAGGTATGGGCGGGCCAACCTCCGGCCGGAGAAATATGTCATCTACCCCAGGGCTTCCAGCACCGCATCACCGACGACGTTAGGGTCAGGCCACCACCCGCTTCCAGTGGGGTTGGCCAGAACCTGGCGGCAGCAGCAATGCTTCTTCGTGCGATGCCGGAGCCATCAACCACCGAGGGGCGGCGAATCCAGGGAGAGCTCAAGAATCTCCTGGAAGGCGCCACGGTCCGACGGGCCGAGAGCTCCGCCTCCCGAAGGCAGGGGTACCCCTCGGAACCTCATGTTGCGACTTTCCGATTCATGCGGGAAGCCTCGGTCTACACCGGGCGCACGCGCAACACAGCGCCTGCGGCCCTGGGTCACCTCGGCAACGAGCACCGTCACCGCGACCGACGGGCCCACCTCGACGAGAGGGTGCGCCGAGGCTACCACCCCAGGCGTGGGGGACGCTATGACAGCGGGGAGGATCGGAGTCCCTCGCCCGAACCACTCGGTCCGCAAGCCTTCAGCCGAGCCATCCGACGGGCGCCGTTCCCGACCCGGTTCCGACCCCCGACTACTATCACAAAGTACTCGGGGGAGACGAGACCGGAACTGTGGCTCGCGGACTACCGTCTGGCCTGCCAACTGGGTGGAACGGACGATGACGACCTCATCATCCGCAACCTCCCCCTGTTCCTCTCCGACTCCGCTCGCGCCTGGTTGGAGCACCTGCCTCCGGGGCAGATCTCCAACTGGGACGACCTAGTCCAAGCTTTCGCCGGCAATTTCCAGGGCACGTATGTGCGCCCCGAGAATTCCTGGGACCTCCGAAGCTGCCGACAGCAGCCGGGAGAGTCTCTCTGGGACTACATCCGGCGATTCTCGAAGCAGCGCACCGAGCTGCCCAACATCACCGACTCGGATGTCATCGGTGCGTTCCTCGCTGGCACCACCTACCGCGACCTGGTGAGCAAGCTAGGCCGCAAGACCCCCACCAGGGCGAGCGAGCTGATGGACATCGCCACCAAGTTCGCCTCCGGCCAGGAGGCGGTCGAGGCTATCTTCCGAAAGGACAAGCAGCCCCAGGGCCGCCCATCGGAAGATACTCCCGAGGCGTCAACTCAGCGCGGCGCCAAGAAGAAGGGCAAGAAGAAGTCGCAAGCGAAACGCGACGCGCCGACGTGGACCTTGTCGCCGCCGCCGAGTACAAGAACCCTCGGAAGCCCCCCGGAGGTGCCAACCTCATCGACAAGATGCTCAAGGAGCCGTGCCCCTATCACCAGGGACCCATAAGCACACCCTTGAGGAGTGCGTCATGCTTCGGTGCCACTTCCACAGGGCCGGGCCACCCGCGGAGGGTGGCAAGGCCCGCGACGACGACAAGAAGGAAGATCACCAGGCAGGAGAGTTCCCCGAGGTCCACGACTGCTTCATGATCTATGGTGGGCAAGCGGCGAACACCTCGGCTCGGCACCGCAAGCAAGAGCGCCGGGAGGTCTGCTCGGTCAAGGTGGCGGCGCCAGTCTATCTAGACTGGTCCGACAAGCCCATCACCTTCGACCGATACGATCACCCCGACCATGTGCCGAGCCCGGGGAAATACCCGCTCGTCGTCGACCCCGTCATCGGCGACGTCAGGCTCACCAAGGTCCTCATGGACGGAGGCAGCAGCCTCAACATCATCTACGCCGAGACCCTCGGGCTTCTGCGTATCGATCTATCCTCTGTCCGGGCAGGCGCTGCGCCCTTCCATGGGATCATTCCCGGGAAGCGCGTCCAACCCCTCGGACAGCTCGTCCTTCCCGTCTGCTTCGGAACACCCTCCAACTTCCGAAGGGAGACCCTGACGTTCGAGGTGGTCGGGTTCGGAGGAACCTACCACGCGGTACTGGGGAGGCCATGCTACGCGAAGTTCATGGCCGTCCCCAACTACACCTACCTGAAGCTCAAGATGCCGGGCCCCAACGGGGTCATCACCGTCGGCCCTACGTACAAACATGCGTTCGAATGCGATGTGGAGTGCGTGGAGTACGCCGAGGCCCTCGCCGAGTCCGAGGCCCTCATCGCCGACCTGGAGAGCCTCTCTAAGGAGGTGCCAGACGTGAAGCATCATGCCGGCAACTTTGAGCCAGCGGAGATGGTTAAGTCCGTCCCCCTCGACCCCAGCGGCGACACCTCCAAGCAGATCCGGATCGGCTCCGGGTTTGATCCCAAATAGGAAGCAGTGCTCGTCGACTTTCTCCGCGCGAACGCCGACGTCTTCGCGTGGAGTCCCTCGGACATGCCTGGCATACCGAGGGATGTCACCGAGCACTCGCTGGACATTTGAGCCGGAGCCCGACCCGTCAAGCAGCCGCTGCGCCGATTCGACGAGGAGAAGCGCAGAGCCATAGGCGAGGAGATCCACAAGCTAATGGCGGCAGGGTTCATCAAAGAGGTATTCCATCCCGAATGGCTTGCCAACCCTGTGCTTGTGAGAAAGAAAGGGGGGAAATGGCGGATGTGTGTAGACTACACTGGTCTCAACAAAGCATGTCCGAAGGTTCCCTACCCTCTGCCTCGCATCGACCAAATCGTGGATTCCACTGCTGGGTGCGAAACCCTGTCTTTCCTCGATGCCTACTCAGGGTATCATCAAATCAGGATGAAAGAGTCCGACCAGCTCGCGACTTCTTTCATCACACCCTTCGGCATGTACTGCTATGTCACCATGCCGTTCGGCTTGAGGAATGCGGGCGCGACGTACCAGCGGTGCATGAACCATGTGTTCGGCGAACACATTGGCCGCACGGTCGAGGCCTACGTCGATGACATCGTAGTCAAGACGAGGAATGCCTCCGACCTCCTTTCCGACCTTGAAGCGACATTCCGATGTCTCAAGGCGAAAGGCGTCAAGCTCAATCCCGAAAAGTGTGTTTTCGGAGTACCCCGAGGCATGCTCTTGGGGTTCATCGTCTCCGAGAGGGGCATCGAAGCCAACCCAGAGAAGATCGCAGCTATCACCAGCATGGGGCCCATCAAGGACTTGAAAGGCATACAGAGGGTCATGGGATGCCTCGCGGCTCTGAGCCGCTTCATCTCACGCCTCGGCGAAAGAGGTCTACCTCTGTACCACCTCTTAAGGAAGGCCGAGTGCTTCACTTGGACCCCTGAGGCCGAGGAAGCCCTCAGGAACCTGAAGGCGCTCCTCCCAAAGGCGCCTATCTTGGTGCCCCCAGCTGTCGGAGAAGCCCTCCTGGTCTACGTCGCCGCGACCACTCAGGTGGTTAGCGCCGCGATTGTGGTCGAGAGGCAAGAAGAGGGGCATGCGTTGCCCGTTCAGAGGCCAGTCTACTTCATCAGCAAGGTACTGTCCGAAACCAAGATCCGCTACCCACAAGTTCAGAAGCTGCTGTACGCGGTGATCCTGACGCGGCGGAAGCTGCGACACTACTTCGAGTCTCATCCGGTAACTGTGGTGTCATCCTTCCCCCTGGGGGAGATCATCCAGTGTCGAGAGGCCTCGGGTAGGATTGCTAAGTGGGCGGTGGATATCATGGGCGAGACGGTCTCGTTCGCTCCTCGGAAGGCCATCAAGTCCCAGGTCTTGGCGGACTTCGTAGCTGAATGGGTCAACACTCAGCTACCGACGGCTCCGATCCAACCGGAGCTCTGGACCATGTTCTTCGACGGGTCGCTGATGAAGACAGGAGCCAGCGCAGGCCTACTCTTTGTCTCGCCCCTCGGGAAGCACCTACGCTACGTGCTACGCCTCCATTTCCCGGCATCCAACAATGTGGCTGAGTACGAAGCTCTAGTCAACGGGTTGCGGATCGCCATCGAGCTAGGGGTCCGACGCCTCGACGCTCGAGGTGACTCGCATCTCGTCATCGACCAAGTCATGAAGAACTCCCACTGCCGCGACCCGAAGATGGAGGCCTACTGCGATGAAGTTCGGCGCCTGGAAGACAAGTTCTACGGGCTCGAGCTCAACCACATCGCTTGGCGCTACAACGAGACTGCGGACGAACTGGCTAAAATAGCCTTGGGGCGAACGACGGTTCCCCCGGACGTCTTCTCCCGGGATCTGCATCAACCCTCCGTCAAGATCGACGACACGCCCGAGCCCGAGGCACCCTCGGCCCAGCCCGAGGCACCCTCGGATCAGCCCGAGGCACCCTCGGCTCGGTCCGAGGCATCCTCGACTCAACCCGAGGTGCCCTCGGCCCCCAAGGGCGAGGCGCTGCACGTCGAGGGGGAGCAAAGCGGGGTCACGCCTGATCAGAACTGGCGGACCCCGTACCTGCAATATCTCCACCGAGGAGAACTTCCCTCCGATCGAGCCGAAGCTCGGGGGTGGCACGGCGCGCCAAGTCGTTCGTCTTGCTGGGTGATGAGAAGGAGCTCTACCACCGCAGCCCCTCCGGCATCCTCCAGCGATGCATCTCCATCGCCGAAGGTCAGGAACTCCTGCGAGAGATACACTCGGGGGCTTGCGGCCATCACGCAGCGCCTCGAGCCCTTGTCGGGAATGCTTTCCGGCAAGGCTTCTACTGGCCGACGGCGGTGGCCGACGCCACTAGAATTGTCCGCACCTACGAAGGGTGCCAGTTCTACGCAAGGCAGACCCACCTGCCCGCTCAGGCTCTACAGACGATACCCATCACCTGGCCTTTTGCTGTGTGGGGTCTGGACCTCGTCGGCCCCTTGCAGAAGGCACCCGGGGGCTACACGCACCTGCTGGTCGCCATCGACAAATTCTCCAAGTGGATCGAGGTCCGACCCCTGAACAGCATCAGGTCCGAGCAGGCGGTGGCATTCTTCACCAACATCATCCATCGCTTCAGGGTCCCGAACTCCATCATCACCGACAACGGCACCCAGTTCACCGGCAGAAAGTTCCTGGACTTCTGCGAGGATCATCACATCCGGGTGGACTGGGCCGCCGTGGCTCACCCCATGTCAAATGGGCAAGTAGAGCGTGCCAACAGCATGATTCTACAAGGGCTCAAGCCTCGGATCTACAACGACATCAACAAGTTCGGCAAGCAATGGATGAAGGAACTCCCCTCGGTGGTCTGGAGTCTGAGGACAACGCCAAGCCGAGCCATGGGCTTCACGCCGTTCTTCCTAGTCTACGGGGCCGAGGCCATCTTGCCCACAAACCTGGAATACGGCTCCCCGAGGGCGAGGGCCTACACCGACCAAAGCAACCAAACTAGCCGAGAAGACTCGCTGGACCAGCTAGAGGAGGCTCGGGACAGGGCCTTACTACACTCGGCGCGGTACCAGCAGTCCCTGCGACGCTACCACGCCCGAGGGGTCCGGTCCCGAGACCTCCAGGTGGGCGACCTGGTGCTTCGGCTGCGACAGGACGCCCGAGGGCGGCACAAGCTCACGCCCCCCTGGGAGGGGCCGTTCGTCATCGCCAAAGTTCTGAAGCCCGGAACGTACAAGCTGGCCAACAGTCAAGGCGAGATCTACGGCAACGCTTGGAACATCCAACAGCTACGTCGCTTCTACCCTTAAGATGTTTTCAAGTTGTTCATATATCTCGCGCCCAGCAAAAGCTTAGTCGTCAAGGAAGGGCCGACCTCACCTCGGCAAAGCCCGACCCTCCCTCGGGGGCTAAAAGGGGGGGAACCCCCTCTGCGTCGAAATTTTCCTCGAAAAAAGATCTTTTCTGCTAGAAGGTCTTTCGGGCTGTTTGACTACTTCGAAAGTGGATCCTGAAAACGACGGAGTACACGTAAGCAGCCAAGGCTGACCGAGTCGAGGGACTCCTACGCCTCCGGGATACGGATACCTCACTCATCACCTTCTGCGATAAGTAACTCACGTTCGGATAAGTGATCCCGCGGACCGAACAAGTCTTCACGGTCGGAAGCTCTTCTGCCGATGCGATTTCTCGAGCCTTCTTGACTGCGTCGGGAACAGAGCCCCATGGACGGGTAAGAGTGCGCGTAAGCGGCAAGGCTGACCGAGCCGAGGGACTCCTACGCCTCCGGGATATGGATACCTCACTCGTCACCTTCCGCGAGAAGGAACTCTCGCTCGCACAAACATTTCTGTTACCAACAAAAGGGTCCAGATACTCGAAACAAGAGGAAAGGAGACACAGCTTTACAACACGGCGAGGGTGTGTTTTGGCCTCGGCGGCCGCAGGGAACACACGCTACAAGACAATCCGATCCTGCAGGCTCGGATCTTGACGGCTGAAGGGAGCAGCAGCACCCTCAGCATCGATGACACCTTCGGCGAGGTCCGACCTAGCCTCGGACGGTGACGCGGTCCGAAGATCTCCACTCTGAAGGACGACGTCATCGCCATGCCCGGGCCATCGCTACCAGGGTCTTCTCGGGAATCCAGCCCGAGCAGGCGGCTCGGCCGGTCACACCGGGGCCTCGGCCAGTTGTCCTCCAAGGACGTCAGCCCGACCCGAGGCCTCGGCTAGTCAATTCCGGCGTCGGTCCCGCTAATGGACGACCCGGACAGGCTTCGGCCAACCAGGTTTTCTTTTTGAGCCAACTCTGCCTCTGTTCATGTTGACGCTGCTACCCCTGGCCTCGGCTCATCGAAGAGCGGCCGTGGGGTTCCTTTAATTAAGCTAGAGAAGCCTCGGACAACAAGGTCGACCGAGCCGAGGGACTCCTACGCCTCCGGGATATGGATACCTCACTCGTCACCTTTACACGGGGCGACTCACGCTTGGTGAAGCGGTTTAGACAACCAACAGGCGAGTCTTAGTGCTCGAAAATGAGGAAAAAACACGGCTCCGTGCCGAAAGTACATACATGTTCAGGCCCCGACAGCCACAATGAACAAAAACACTGGCATTCGAGGTGCCATTACAAACGGAACTCCGGTTCCACCTCCGCAGGTACGAGCAACCCCACGCGATTGGGGGGCCTGTGGAGCAACAGAAGGCCGACGGGTGGCTCTCCGTCGCCCGTTTCGGCAACAGCAACGGTGACCTCCGCCCCGGGCGGCGAAGCAGCTTCAGCAGCGGCTTCCGGGCGGGCGCTACGGCACGGGGGCTCTCGTTCACCGAGGACGAGAACCAGCCATTGAGGTCGGAAGACGGAGGCCCAGGGGTGCGGCCGGAGTTGGCAATCTCATTGACAGAGAAGCCGTCTCTGGCTGCCACCACCTCAGCACCGCGCCAGCGGGCGCCAGACGCCTCGAAGCGCGCCGGCAGGTCCTCGCCCTCGCCGGAGCTGCCCAGAACATGAGCGCCGCCCTCGCGGCACGCGACGTGCTGGGCGACCCACTGATGCGGCTGTCGGCGCGAGGAAGGCCTGGACACGGCCGGACGGAGGATGGAATGCTGCACCCTGGCTGAGCAGTAGCGGTCCGCCTACCCCGGCATGCCTGGGGGAAGCCTCCGCGGAGCTGGTAGATGCCTTTCTCCCCCAGACACCGGGGGAAGAAAAGGGTTACCGACCCACGCAGAGGCGGCCTCCCGACTCGACACACTCCCCTCCCCAGCCCTGGTGATGAAAATCCTTGAGGCTGAGGGAGGGGCAGAGGCTGCGGCCCGGCTCGCTTCCCCCCACCATCAAACTGGAGGTCACCATCTTGGGTGACCGCCAGTGGAGGGGTGCAGCCAGGCTGCGTGATGAAAATCCTTGAAGCCGAACGATGGCTGAAAGGTGCCAACTCCCACGGAGTTGTGTTCCCCCAACGACGAGGCGGAAAGACGGCGGATCTCCCCCATCCGGGGGCTTGGAAGGTGGAAAGACACGACGCATAAGGGAGCGCGAAGACATGGTCTCCTTCCAAGGGGGTCACCCTCCTTTTAAAGGCGAATCTCCCTACTTGCGTCCCCAGCCATCACGGGCTGAGTCTTCTCCAACACACTCCAAGGTCCTCCCCTACGGCGCGGGGGCTGGGTCCCACATGTCATGCAAGCCGACTCAGAGCAGAAGAAGCCAAACCGCCGCACGCGGTGCGTACAACCGCCCAGCGGTTACAAGCGACCCTCCACTTTTGCCCAGACCAGCGGGCGAAAGGGCGGGCAGCCGTGCAGGCGGCATGCAACCGCGCCAAGTGGGCGCACTTCTCCGACTCCCAACACGCCTGGCACGGAGGCCCAGGCCCACGCGTCATGCAACCGGTGCGCCGGTTGCTACGTGTGAGTAACTACATCGCCACCTGCGCCACCACCGCGCCTCCTCGACTACGGAACCAATACCGCGATTCGAGGCCACCCAGCGCACGACCCAGCGGCTCCAGCCTGGCGCGATGGTCAATACGGCCGAAGATGGACCGACAGTAATGGCGGTGGTAGGCGGGCAGGTGCAGCGGTCACGTCGTCAGCCAAGCTTACGTCCCATCCGGGGGCAGCGAGAGAACCCTCTCTCACGGCGTGAAGGCAACGCGCCCGTGACCCGTTCCTCGAACGGCTCACGCACGCGCAACGGCTACCCTGCGAACCACTCACCCTGTCGCATCAACTCCGTGGCGGGACACGCGGCGCCTCTGGCAGGAGAAGCGAGCGACGTTTCGCCTTCGCCGTAATGACCGCGTCAAAAAAGGTACGCCGCATCGTTCGATTTCGTATCCTTTTCCGTTTTTCCTCTTTCTCTCTTGCAACAGGGACCGGGAAAGGGGGATACCCCGAAAAGGATCCTTCCCCGAGAAGGAACCAGGCTCCGAGCCCCCCTACTGATCAGAGGTTCGAAGGCTGGCCCCCCGGAAGGGTTCAACAGCCGCCTCAGATCGCGTGGGCCCTGCACCCACTACTGGTCAGAGGTTCGAAGGCCGGCCCCTCGAAAGGGTTCCATGGCCACCTCAGGCTACTCGGGCTCCGTGCCCATTACTGATCAGGGGTTCGAAGGCTGGCCCCCGAAGGGTTCACAGCCGCCTCAGACGCCGAGCGAGGGATGACCATGGGTACGTTCGATACATAACCAAGGCTCGGGCTGCACTCCCGAGGTACCCTAGGACATTTCTGAGACCAGCGGGAACGATCTTGTAACAGAATCCCATCAGAGGGAGGCATCGAGCCCTCGGACCCCGTCGCCAGGGGACCGGGTCTGGCAGATCACCCGCAGGTACTTTTGGGCGTGCCTCTGGGCCCCTAGCCGACCCCTAACAAACGGGGCACGGACGTCCACTCGGATTACCCGCTTGCAGCTCATCGGAGACACCATGTTCGGCGCCCATCGAGGGCAACATGGCGCTTTCCCCCCTCCTCCTTGCGGAAAGGCGACGCAGGGGCGTATGTAAAAAAGCCGAGTCTACCCCTGACCGCCCTCTCGCTCTGTGCAGAGGCTCGGGGGCCGAACCGTTGACAGCGTCAACATACCAGCCCGAGAACTTGGGACCCGACCGTACACCTGGGCTACGGCCAGCTCGCATGAGGGAACGACCAGACCAGCCGAAGCACTACGTGAGGCAGTAAGACCTCGAAGGAGTGAAACCACTCCTCCGAGGCCTCGGGGGCTACACCCAGTGGGTGCGCTCGCGCGCACCCACCGGAACAAAAGCGCAACCGAGAAAGGCTGGTCCCCTTGCAAAAAAGTGCGACGAAAGCCTCCAAGCGAGTGCAAACACTCCCTTCGAGGCTCGGGGGCTACTGTCGGGGACCATAATTAGGGGTACCCTCAAGGCTCCTAATTCTCAGCTGGTAACCCCCATCAGCACAAAGCTGCAAAGGCCTGATGGGTGCGATTAAGTCAGGGATCAGTCCATTCAAGGGACTCGATCACGCCTCACCCGAGCCTAGCCTCGGACAAGGGCAGCCGACCCCGGAGGATTTCCGTCTCGCCCGAGGCCCCCCTTCAGCGGCAAACATGTTTTCGGCTCGCCCGAGGCCCTGCCTTCGCCAAGAAGCAACCCTAACCAAATCGCCGCACCGACCAACCAAATCGCAGGAGCATTTAATGCAAAGGTGGCCTGACACCTTTATCCTGACGCACGCCCCCCAGCCGGCAGAGCCAAAGTGACCGCCGTCACTTCGCCGCTCCACTGACCGGCCTAACAGAAGGACAGCGCCGCCTGCGCCACCCCGACTGCGGTGCCACTTGACAGGGTGAGACTGACAGGCAGTCAGGCCCGGCCAAAGGCACCATAGGAAGCTCCGCTCCGCCCGACCCAGGGCTCGGACTCGGGCTAAGTCCCGGATGACGGCGAACTCCGCCCGACCCAGGGCTCGGACTCGGGCTAAGTCCCGGAAGACGGCGAACTCCGCCCGACCCAGGGCTTGGACTCGGGCTAAGTCCCGGAAGACGGCGAACTCCGTCCGACCCAGGGCTCGGACTCGGGCTAAGTCCCGGAAGACGGCAAACTCCGCCCGACCCAGGGCTCGGACTCGGGCTAAGTCCCGGAAGACGGCGAACTCCACCCGACCCAGGGCTCGGACTCGGGCTAAGTCCCGGAAGACGGCAAACTCCGCCCGACCCAGGGCTCGGACTCGGGCCAAGTCCCAGAAGACGACGATCTCCGCCTCGCCCGACCCAGGGCTCGGATTCCGCCCCGGCACCAGCCGGCGATCTCCGCCTCGCCCGAACCTAGGGCTCGGACCCGACCTCAGCCACGGAAGACGGACTCGACCTCGGCTTCAGAGGAGCTTCCACATCGCCCAACCTAGGGCGTAGACCAGCCACGTCAACAGGAGGCGCCATCATCACCCTACCCCGAGCTGACTCGGGCCGCAGGGAACAAGACCGGCGTCCCATCTGGCTCGCCCTGCCAGATAGGCAATGATGGCGCCCTGCATACTCTGTGACGACGGCGGCTCTCAGCCCCCTTACGGAAGCAAGAGGACGTCAGCAAGGATTCAACCGCTCCGACAGCTGTCCCTCCGCCCGGCTCCATCGCTCCTCCGACGGCCACGACATCACACCAGCTGGGTGCCAAAATCTCTTCGGCTGCCACAACGGCATGTACTCAGGGCGCTAGCTCTCCTCCGCTAGACACATAGCACTCTGCTACACCCCCCATTGTACACCTGGATCCTCTCCTTGCACCTATAAAAGGGAGGACCAGGGCCCTCTTAGAGAAGGTTGGCCGCGCGGGGACGAGGACGAGACACGCGCTCACTCGGAGCCGCTCGCTCCCTCTCCCACGTGGACGCTTGTAACCCCCTACTGCAAGCGCACCCGACCTGGGCGCGGGACGAACACGAAGGCCGTGGGATTCCCACCTCTCTCACGCCGGTCTCTGGCCGCCTCGCTCTCCCCCCTTCGCGCTCGCCCTCGCGCTCGACCCATCTGGGCTGGGGCACGCGGCGACATTCACTCGTCGGCTCAGGGACCCCCCGGTCTCGGAACGCCGACAGAGATCAATCTTCGAGAATACTCTATCACCTCTCATCTGATCAAATAAATCCTCAATACGGGGTAACGGATACTTGTTCTTCACAGTAACATCATTAAGAGATCTATAATCCACACACATTCTTTGTGATCCATCCTTCTTCTGTACAAACAGAACCGGCGCTCCCCACGGTGAGGAACTCGGACGAATGTACCCAGCCTCTTGTAACTCAGTTAACTGCTTCTTAAGTTCCTTCAACTCCTCTACGGACATCCTATATGGCCGTTTAGAAATAGGGGCGGTTCCAGGTAAGAGATCAATAACAAACTCAACTTCTCTTTCAGGTGGCATCCCTGGTAACTCCTCTGGAAAGACATCCGGGAAATCTCTAACCACACGGATGTTGTCACCAACAAACTCCTTAGGTATAAAGAACATTGCACGTTTGGATGAGGTGGTCACTGCAATATTAACTTGAAATCTTTCTCCTTTAGTGGTAGTGAGTTCTACGGTACCTCTACCACACGCTATAATGGCCTTTGCCTTTCTTAACCACGACATACCAAGGATCAGATCTATACTGCTTGACTCTAATATTATAGCAATAGCTCCAAATTCTCTACCCATAATTGTTAATGTCAATCTACGTGTCATTTGATTCGCCTCAACAGGCCCTTTAGGTGTAATTACTATCATTGGTTTTCTCTTTTTAGCAGTGGTATTTCATTTGTGTTGGCATATCTAGCAGACATAAATGAATGTGTAGCCCCAGAATCAAATAAGATGGTTGCAGGAATAGCATTAACATAAAACATACCAAGTACGATGTCAGCACCATCCGGAGTAACATCAACACTGACTTGATTAACCTTGGCAATAGAATATCCCTTGCCAGATCCTGGAGTTTGCTGCCTATTCTGAACTGGAGTAGTAGCAATCCTCTGTGGGTAGACATTTGCATAGTGTCCAGTCTTCCCACACTTGAAACACGTAGTGCCTGGACTCTGTCCTGAGAACTTCGTCGGTGTGCCAGTAGGGGTAGCCTGTCGAGGAGGTGGAGTCCTCAGCGGTGATTGCTGAACTGGGCGCTGGCCTCCGCCAGTGCGAACTGGTGTACCCTGGGGTGAACTGTAGCGAGGACGAACACTGCCGCTTCCTTGTCCTTGAGATATAGCTTTCCTCTTCAAATCTCCCAGCTGAACACGCTTGTGTTCAATAGCTAGGGCCTTATCGAGCAGCCTCTGAAATGATGGAAATGTGTGTGCCACTAGAGCATACTGCAGTGGTCCATTAAGTCCTTCAATAAAATGCTCCTGCTTCCTCTCATCTTCAGCAACTTCATCAGGGGCATATCTGGATAACTGGATAAACTTGTCGCGGTACTCACTAACTGACATACTTCCTTGCTTTAGCGACAGAAATTCCTTCTTTTTAATCTTCATCAATCCAGCAGGTATATGATAATTCTTAAACTGTGTACTAAACTCTGCCCAAGTGATAGTATCAGCAGCATCGTGGGTAGCAGTATATGAATCCCACCAGTCAGCAGCAGGACCCGTCAGATGTCCAGAAGCATATAAAACCTTCTCCCGATCAGTGCATTGTGCAATATTCAACATCTTTTCCACAGATTTCAGCCAATCATCCGCGTCCAGTGGATCAGGAGAGCTTGCAAATGTAGGTGGCTTATGACTCATGAACTCCCTATGCTTATCTCGGGGTGGAACTGGTGGTGGAGGTGGAGGAAATGGAACTTGTTGTTGTTGTTGCTGCTGTTGTTGTTGTTGTTGCATTTGCTGTTGCAGCTGCTGTTGCGCCCTCCTTTCCTGGCATATCTCCTCTTGCTCCTGGCGCAACTCCTGTCGTATCTCTTCTCTTTCCTGGCGCATCTCCTGGTGTTCTTGCTGCATCTGAGCACGCATATCAGCCATGGTGTCCGCCATTTGCTGCATCACCCTCATCTGAGCTGCAATCAGTGGATCAACTCCGTCTGGTGGAGGATTAGGAGGATTCATCTCTGCTGGCTGTGGCTGAGGTTGTCTATATATCCTTCGAGTGTGTCGATTAGGAGGCAAATCAATTCCACCACCCCGCCTGGTATTGACCATCTGAGTTAGATACATATGGTAAGAGAATAGTAGACAAGGCAGGTATTTACAAATCAGGTTACTTTGGGGGATTTATTAGCTAAGCAGATTAATATTATACCTACCATAGCCAATTCATTACCTTATGGTGGTACATACTAAGATGTTCATATATAATATATCAATCAATCAAAGAAGCAAATCAGACATTTAACATCAGAACAATCAAACAACATTTTTAAAGAAAATAGTTTTAAATTTTGTCCTGGTTTGCTATCTCTTAAAAAGATCATAGTGGTAGAATTCCAAGGTGTGAAATCCATCTTGTCTTAGAGTAGAAAAGATAAGATTAATCAGAGTAGAGTAGCAAAAGGTGAGACAAGATCAAGATGAGATGGGTATAGAATGAATCAGAGTAAGGTAAGTAGGAAAGGGTTTTGTCCATTTCTATCTAGGTTTCGTCCTACAGTCAACATTTCCTCTGATACCACTTCTGTCACACCCGGCTTTAAGGAACAAAGCCAGGTGCATCTCATACATGCGCCAAGAAGAAAACATATATAATAATAGAGTGTATAGAGATAAATGTCATAAAACATCAGATTATTTATTACATAGCGGAAGACTTATTAAAAAATAAAAGATAAATATAAAACGAACTAAGGATCGCCGGCGCCAATGTCAACTGAGAAACGCCACCTAGATCAGATCGAACTCCTCGCTCGGTGGCTCCTCCTGAACCACCTGCTCTTCTCCTGTGGGGGGGGGGGTGTGAGACAGCAAGGATGAGCTCACACATGATCATAGCTCAACAAGTTGTGGGGAACCAGTGGACATAAACTCACAAAGGTGTGAGTTCATGGGATGTGTAAGGCTAATCAATGACAGGGGTTAAAGCTGAGCATTGCTTTTAAGTAGTTGGTCAAACTTTTATTAGTAGTTACTAAGTGTAAGTAAGTACCAAACCTTAAATAAAGTAATAGAATAGAATTAATAATAAACCCATGCAATGCAAATGACAAAATTGAATTTAAGTTCCATAATTTAAACATCAGAGAGTCCTGAGCCGCTCATGACCGTGAGCTCGGCTAGTATACCAGTTTTACACTCTGCAGAGGTTGTACCCTTTACCCATAAGTCATGTTACCCATCTGCCAAGGGGTCGCGACTCCCATACACCTCTACCTAGGAAGCGCGACAGGGCAACACTACGAGGCCTTTACAAAGTTCCACTAGCTTCCGAAAACCCGCTACAGTTTATGGGAAGAGCACTTGCAAGAATCCCCTATCTGACCGCCATCGCAGCTAAATCAACCCGAGAACCTCCTTGCATGCAACTCCCCTACTGCCCTTGCCCCTTTCGGGTAAGGTAGTCTTCCACTAGCTTTCCTAATTAGTCAGCCAAGGGCGTCCCATTAAACCCTTGTGGTGGCACGTGATTCTCAAGTTAAGCTCTATGTTCCAATTAACATTAATGAACTTGATATGAACATAAATAGAATAACAAAAAGAATTGGAACATAGATATAATAAATGATTATCCCAAAACCATGTAAAGTAATAGCAAACTACCCAAGTGAATCAGGGGTAAACAAGGTAATGAGATAAACAATCTAGGGTGACCTATCGGGTCCCATCAAAATTAACCTATGCATGAATAAGTGATATTAAAGAACATTATTGGGTAAAAAGTGGTCAAGGGCACAACTTGCCTTCAATGAGCTCCTGCTCACCTAAGTCTGCTGCTCACCAGGATTTTCGGTCACGGGCTCTTCTACTCGCCACAATACAAACAAGCACAGTGCATATAGAGAAATTAACATTACACCAAACATATATACAAAATACACAGTAATAATCTACACATTAAAATAAAATTCTAGGAACAGGAATCATAATTTTTGGAGTTATAGAATTTAAGTTATGAATTTTCAAAGGTTTTATGTGTTTTAAATAGGATTAAGTGGGAGATTAAATTTCTTATTGTTTTCATGATAAAACAGAGGCTCTAAGTGATAGATAATAAAATTACAAAATTTTAGGAACTGGAATGGGTTAATTTGGACTAAAAATGGATTTTCTACAAATTAAACAAGTTTCCAGCAATTATTTATTCACTAAAAATCCCTTTTCTATTTTATTTCTCTGATTTTCGAGTTGACTGGACTGGGCCTCAAAATCTGAGAACAGCAGGGGCCTCGGGGTAAATATTTCTAGACATAGAGAACAGTCTAGTGGACCGCGGGTTGATTCCCAACGTCCAGAGGGGCTCTTTAACAAAAGTGCCAGCGCGAAAGGGTATGGCATGATCGTGTCCATCCGATTAGATTTGAAGGGCGCAGATTAGATCTAACTTAACTGAAGCGGTACACGATACTAGCCGCCGGATCCGAGATCCACGACCACGGTTTAATGAGACCTGATCTAGTCTGAGCCGTCCAGAGAGCGATCAACGGTATAGATCTTGAGGCGCGAACAGGTATCCTTGCATCTAATCTCAGCCGCACGCAGGCTAATCTACGGCCAACAGCTGCTCACCCATCGGCTGAACCAGCACGGCGGCGCTCGCACTCAGGCCACGGCGGCGGCCATGGCCGAGCGGGCCATTCCCGCGTTAAGCACCCAATCTCCATCAATCATGATGCTACAGCTTAAGGGAATGAAAGCAAACGTGGACATGGGCTTCGTACCGGAATTTGCAGTGCAGAGGCTCAGGGTTCTGACGCTGCGCGGTTTGGTGGTGACGCGGTTCAACGACGAGAAATCGGGGCAGAGCTGGCGATCAATCTCGGTTAGCGCGGCCACCAATGTCTTTCCCCGAGTATGAAGGAGGCCACTGACCACACCGACGAAGCAGACGTCGACCGGACCGGAGTTTCCCCCGCGGCAGGTCTTCTTCCACTCGGCGGCGGTGATGGTGTCGATAACTGGGTAGGCGCTGACTCAATGGGGTAGGGATAAAAGAATTGGGCAACGCTTGGCTTGTATAGCCCACGGGCTCGGTCTCCGGGCGAGATATGAGACGCGCGGCCGGAATCTCCGGAGTAGAGGTCCACGGTGCCGCCACATACGGAGGGTTTTGTTGCGAAGGGAGGGGGAGGTGCTGACGTGTGGGTCCGGCGAAGCAGAGACGATGGCGCGTTCAAGTGGATTTCCCAGGCGCGCGCGGTATGACTGGCCAGTGGGCCCGCCATGTCGGCACCAGCGTGGACGAGGGAGCCATGGGCTGCGCTGAGGAAATCCCCTGGTGGGCTGAAATGTGGTAAGCCAGCCTAGGTAAGCTTCCTTTACTTTTGCTTTTATGTTTTATTTTATGTTTTCTTTTATAATTATTTGAATCCAATTTGAATTTGAATATGAGTTTCACCTTTGAGTAAATGTACAATTTCAAATCTTAATGTAGAAATCATATATTTTGTTATATATATTTTTATTCTCTTTTTTTAAAATCATTGAATTTTCCTTTCTCTCCTCTATTTTCATGGTTTTATTTTCAAGTTAGACTTTGAATTCTATGGATCCATTGATATGCTATTAATGATACATTTATTTTATTAAGCACAAATGCATAATCAAATAAAAACTCAGCATGATGCATAGATTAATTATGTGTTCATTGTTCTATTCATCCACTTTTAACAAGTGTTGATCACATGCAATAGATAGTAGAGACTACAAACCATTGAGATTATCTCTATTCTCTTTATTACACTTTTGAGTATTACAGTTAAGGGAAGAATGGAAGCATAAGGTGAGGATTAGCTCTAATTTATTATCTAAGTTTTTAGAGAAAACCTTTCTTAAAAAGAAAGAAAACACACAAGCTCAACAATGATAAGCACAAACAAATCAACTGTTTTGAATAAGGGAAGAATAGAGTTTTTTTAAAGCACAGACTACTCAGATTCGGGGGCTAAGCATAACTATTATTGCTTGGCTCCTGAATTGAGAACTATGCTAAATGCAACTTATGAGCACTAACGTTAAAGCATCACATATGCACTCAAAAGAGGAGAAAACATCAAGCGAAATTCATTTTGAAATACCCTAGGGGGCCACACAATTAGAGTTTTGCAAAACATGAGTCTACACGATTACCTCTCATACATGCAGGGCTCTGGCCAAAGTGAAGAAAAACTTCACTACCCAATGCATGCAGAGGACTGGGCATAACTAACTTAGATCTGGCAGCTTCTCTTCTAGCGAGCCTGACACACAACTTCAATCTGAGACATCTCCTGGATGGGTCAAGAGGGAGCTAATGTTGATGACTTCTTCTGGCGGCGACTGAGATGGCAATACAGGGTCGAACTCTTCTTCAAGCGAGACTGGCTCTTGTAGTTCCTCAGAGGGCGGCGGTGCTGGCGGGGTGCTTGCAGCTTCTTCCTTGACTTCAAGGGATGGTGTTGGAATCTTCTTCATGGTGAGGGGCTCAAACAACTCTGGCAGGGGATCTTGGGTGGATTTAGTGTGCTCTTGCTTATCCATAGCCTGAGGGAAGACTGGAATTCCTTCCAAGACTATGGCTCCTTTTGGTAGTTCCCAAGCCTTATTTTCTCCTCTGGTAGAGACTGGGTGACCTTCAAGAATCTGGGGATCTTCAGCTCTCATGGGTTGAACTGGGTTGGATGAAGCGGGCTCTTGGATCCGCAGGGCTCTACATTGGTTACGGGTTACCAAGTAGGCCTCCATTAACTTCTGGAGAAGCTCATCCTTGGCTTGCTTCAGGGCTTCAACAGCAATGACTTCACGACTTTCTAAGGCAGTTGCACGGGCTTGAGCTGTGGTGAGATCCACATGGAGCTGACAGTTGAGATTCTCTGTATCTTCTGCTCGGGCAATCATCTGACGGTGGTGCCGAGCCAAGAAATCATACTGGGCATCCAGGGTGAGCAGGTATGCAGTGAGGTACACGACTGTGGGGTCATCCTCAAGCAGCTGCTTCCCTTCCAATGCACGCATCCTGGCCATCCAAACTGGACGGTCTCTCTGAAAGGGCGGAAAGAATCTGAGCGGTGTGTCGGCCACTTCTTCTTCATAAATTTGACACAGGACCCTCAATGCCTTGCGAGTGACAACTTGGCAGGTGTCTTTGAATCTGTGCCCAGGAGCAGTGACACTCCATTCCACATGGTGCGGACTAGATCCAATGTATACAGTCACGACACACTTCTCTGTGCCATGCTCGACGAATTCACGACCATCATACTCTGGCTGGCTCCTGATTCCAAGGCGAACTGTGCATGCTCTCAGCAACTTGGGGAAACCATCTTCATTCTGGCAAAAGCTGGTTTGGCAGCGAACCTCCATCTGACTTCTGAGAGAAGGAAAGGGGGAAAGCATTTTTGAAATGAAGGGATGAGAGCAAGAATTTTTTTAAGAAAATAGTTTTGACTCAAAAACTTTTTGGATCAGGCTAAGGGTTACGTCCTGCGGCCAACCTAACAGCTCTGATACCATCTAAAGCGCCCCAGATCCTCTGGGACTCAAATGTGATACAATTACTAGTCCCAGGAGGCTAGTAAACACATTTATACATCAGATAGTTCCAGATCTGCTTAAACGAGACAAACCTATAAAGGCGGCGAACAACTTTAAGAGTTGGTCTACAACTCGGGACATATCATCAGAGTGGGGCTGAAGCAGCCCGATATACGCAGCGAAGCAAATCAGCGGTCCAATAGCCACAGGCAAGGTTGGGAACAGTCGTAACTCTTACCCGATCTCCTTTTTCTAAAAAACAACAAATAAGCAAGGGTGAGTACAAACGTACTCAGCAGCCCACCTTCACCTGCGGAATGGGGAAATCAGATATAATGCATGGAATATGTGGAGCTCAGGATATTTTGCAGAAACAACAATATTTTATGCAGGGTTGTTTTGTAAAACATTTTGTATTTTTCAAAGCGCATCCTCTCCCAAAGGAGCAGAAAGTTTTTCAATATTAGAACAAAATCCCCTGGACTAAACCATCCAGGTATCTCAGCAGTTTCCCACTGGTTTTCATTTTCAAAAACAGCTACTGGACTTCTCGTCCACCATAGCTCACGGCTCAACCGCCAGACCTTTTAAAAACCACTTTTCTCAAACGCACCTTTTTTTGAAAACAAAACACTAATTGCCATACCACACCAGACTCGTCCATTCCTGTGGACACAGACTATTCGAATAGGTTTTCAAACTCTGCGCAGAGGTGTACACTTTACCCACTAGTCTGGCTCTGCGATCTCATGGCCAATGAGATCCGAATCCAAATCTCTTTCTTTCCTCGCACGTCCTAACCTTAACGGTTATACCGGAAGGAGTCAGGCCACCGCCATGTCCAAACCGGACAAAACATTCCCCCTCCTTATCCTCCCGGTGCTCCCCAGCCCTCATAACCCTAGGGTTGGACCGTACGAGTTCAGATTGGGTGACTGCCCACACAGTCTCGAGTGGTTGTACTTATCATGAGTACAGGTAGTGAAAGATGACAAACCGGTCCTTATACGAGGGGACAATCCTTCTGCTCACGCCTAAACCAGCTGAGCCATCACCTTAGGCCCTCCCCTAAACCAGGGAGTCCCTGATCATCCCTACTCAAGGTGATAAGGGTGAAAACCCTTCATCATACACATTTTGAAATGCATTTTCTTTTGAAAACTCACACCTTTCCTCAAATCATTTGTAACAAATATATCAGGGATTGATTGCGGCAAGCAGCTGGGTGGCCATAATAACTTGTCTCAAAATCATATCATGCATAAAATAACAGGCTGAGGGTTGTGGTTGAAAAATCATAGGTAATTTATGCATCAAAGGGAGCCAGTGAGCTTGTCGTGCTTATTCGGCGAAGGGGGGAGGGGAGCTCGCGGAACTGGCTTCTAGCTCCACTGCCTGGCGTAGACTTGCAGATCTGGCCTCCACGAGACGGCACGAACGCTCCGATAACTATGCAACATGAACAAGCAAACATACAAACTAGCAAGTATACCAACAAATATTTAGTATAGTGGTCAGAATAGCGATATATGAATGGGTAGAGTCTTGAGTATAATCAGTGTCATGTGGTGTTGAGATACTACTAGTGGTGGAGCGGAGGTGCTTACCAGGAGGGTGGACTAGAGGCGAAGCGACACTATGCGTGTAGCCGACAGAGCGGAGTAACTGAGTGGGTGGGGTGTTTACCTTGGTTGAGGGTGTTGAGTGTGTGTGGAGAGGGAGAGGGTAGCTGGGTGTATGTGGTGTAGCACAGTGAAGTTCACTGTTGGTGAGAATAGTGACGAATGAGTCATCTGACTTAGTATGAACAGGAGAGTTATAGGCAGAATATGGGACAAGAGTATTCTGGGAGTTTTCTGGAACATGAACCATGCTTAAGGGAAGACATGGTTGGATAGGGAATACTTAGATAAGAAATTAGAAACAAGCATTATTGGAATCTGAGTTTGGAAGTCTGGTTCGAAGGAATCTCAAAGTCAAGCATGCTCAACTTAGAGAAACCTAGGATGGGTGACGAGATGGGAAGTTCCCACTGGAAGGAAAATCATAGTCACCGGAGTTCGTATGACTGAAATATTGGTCTGGCTGGTCTTAGGAGGACTGGATAGCATGACAGATGAATAGTTGAAATTTGGGGTGATCGGATGAACAACGAATAGTAACGATGATGAATAGTGTCGGTGAATAGTAACGATGATGAATAGTAATGGTGAATAGTAATGGTAAATAGTGATGTGAATAGTTCATATGAACGAATGATGAACAATGAATAGTGGCTATGAACGAACGATGAACGATGAATAGGAACTATGAATGAACGGACGAACGATCGAATGATCAGACGAACGATCGGAATTTCGGCAGCATGACGGCAGGATAAAGATTATCTGGAAGAATGATGAAATAGGGACTATGAATGAATGATGAACGATGAATAGGAACTATGAACGAACGATGAACGATCGAATAGGAATTACGAACGAATGATGAACAATCGAATGATCGAACGAACGATTGATCGGAATTTCGGTTGCGTAACGGCAGGACAAAGATTATCTGGAAGAACGATGAATAGGGACTATGAACGAACGATGAATAGGAACTATGAACGAACGATGAATGATGAATAGGAACTATGAACGAACGGACGAACGATCGAATGATCGGACGAACGAACGATCAGAATTTTGGCAGTATAACGGCAGGACAAAGATTATCTGGAAGAACGATGAATAGGGACTATGAATGAACGATGAACGATGAATAGGAACTATGAACGAACGGATGAACGATCGAATGATCGGACGAACGAACGATCAGAATTTCGGCAGCATAACGACAGGAAAAAGATTATTTGGACGAATGAACGGACGAACGATCGGACGAACGGATGAACAAACCATGAACGATCGGACGAACGAACGAACAAACTAAGAACAGGGGGACGAACGATCGAAGAACGACCGAACGATCCTTGTGCTAGTGTGTGCTTGTGTGGAACATGGAGTGGGTGTGTGGGGGGGGGAAGAGAGTTGCCATGAAATGGCTTGGGGTGGGATGAGAGGAGGCCCTTGCCCCTCTATTTATAGCCATGGTGGGGGAATTAGGGGGTGGGATGAGAGGATTAGTGGGAGGATGAGAGGATTAGTGGGAGATTAGCATGTATTTGTCTTGTATAAGTGAGATTAGCTTGTAGAGCTCACCGTATGACACTGGAGGCATACATATACGTATGAGCATGAGGAAAGTTATGAAGAAAATATTTATAGGGACTTGAAAAATGATTCTGAAGGTATTTCTCAAGAGGAAAATACTTGGAGATATATTGGTGGAATATTTGGGCAATATTTCTGGAAAGAACTTGAAGGGGATTACTCGGGAAATATCTGGGCAGTATTTCTGGAAAGAATTTGAGGGGGATCACTAGAGAAATATTTGTAGGATATTTTGATGAGGATTTTGGAGAGAATATAGACCACTATATTTTATTTGTTGATATCAACTCACAAACAAACATTTTGAAATGAAATTTAAAATTCATTTTGAATTTAGAGCGAGTTTAAGAAAATTTCAAGATTTAAATTTTTGGGATGCTACACTACACACCTCAATAAAATGGTGTAGTGGAGAGGAAGAATAGAACTCTACTGGACATGGCAAGGACCATGCTTGATGAGTATAAGACACCGGACCGGTTTTGGGCTGAGGCGATTAACACTGCCTGCTACTCCATCAATCGGTTATATCTTCACCGAATCCTCAAGAAGACATCATACGAACTCCTCACCGGTAAAAAGCCCAATGTTTCATATTTTAGAGTCTTTAGAAGCAAATGTTTTATTCTTGTTAAAAGAGGTAGAAAATCTAAATTTGCTCCTAAGGCTGTAGAAGGCTTTTTACTAGGATATGACTCAAACACAAGGGCATATAGAGTGTTCAACAAATCCACTAGATTAGTTGAGGTCTCTTGTGACATTGTGTTTGATGAGACTAACGTCTCCCAAGTGGAGCAAGTTGATCTTGATGAGCTAGATGATGAAGAGACTCCAAGCGTCGCGCTAAGGAACATGTCCATTGGGGATGTGTGTCCCGAGGAATCCGAAGAGCCTCCACAAGCACAAGATCAACTGTCATCTTCCAACCAAGCATCTCCACCAACTCAAGATGAGGAACGAGCTCAAAATGATGAAGATGAAGATCAAGAGGATGAGCCACCTCAAGAGGAGGACAATGATCAAGGGGGAGATGAAGAAAATGAAGACAAGGAAGATGATCAAGAAATTCAGGGTCAAAGACCGCCACACCCAAGAGTCCACCAAGCAATTCAACGAGATCACCCTGTCAACTCCATCCTTGGTGATATCCATAAGGCGGTAACCACTAGATCTCGAGTTGCTCATTTTTGTGAACATTACTCTTTTGTGTCCTCTATTGAGCCATACAGGATTGAGGATGCATTAAGAGATCCGGATTGGGTGCTGGCAATGCAAGAGGAACTCAACAACTTCACGAGGAATCAGGTATGACATTTAGTTCCACGTCCTAACCAAAATGTTGTAGGTACCAAGTGGGTATTTTGCAACAAGCAAGATGAGCATGGTGTGGTGACAAGGAACAAAGCCAGACTTGTGGCCAAAGGTTATTCACAAGTCGAAGGTTTGGATTTCGATGAAACCTATGCACCCGTAGCTAGGCTTGAGTCAATTCGAATATTACTTGCCTATGCTACTTACCATGGCTTTAAGCTCTATCAAATGGACGTGAAAAGTGCCTTTCTCAATGGACCTATCAAGGAAGAGGTCTATGTTGAGCAACCTTCCAGCTTTGAAGATACTGAGTACCCTAACCATGTTTACAAACTCTCAAAGGCATTTTATGGGCTCAAGCAAGCCCCAAGAGCATGGTATGAATGCCTAAGTGAAAGGGAAATGTGCCTTTGGGTCATTTCCATAATGTTTTGGTGATTAAATGTCCAACACGTTTGATTAAGTTCTTATGTGCCAAATAAAGTGAGAAGTACAAATCAAGGCACAAGGTATGGTTCTAGACTTAGTACATTGTTTCTTGAACGCTAATGTGTTTGTCTAAGTGCTAGAAACAGTGACAAAAGAAAGAGAAAAGAAATGGAAAAGACTTGGCTCTGTGCAGCCAAACTTCAGGTCAGTCTGGCACATCGGACTGTCCGGTGGTGCACCGGACAGTGTCCGGTGCGCCAGGCTGGTTTCCGGTGAAAGTGCTGCTCTCAGGAATCAACGACGGTGTATGGCTATAATTCACCGGACTGTCCGGTGGTGCACCGGACTGTCCGGTGAGTCATCCGCGCGAACTCATTGCTCTCGGGAATGAAGAAAGGTGACGTGGCTAAAATGCACCGGACTGTCTGGTGGTGCACTGGACTGTCCGATGAGCCAACGGTCGCCAGCGCCAACGGTCGGCCGCGCAATCTTCACGCGACACGTGGTTGCGCCAACGGTCGGTTGGGCACACCGGACTGTCCGGTGCGCCAACCGATCCCGAGGACCAACGGTCGGCTGCTCTCCGTATGGAAAGAAATCGAGCACCAGACATGAACACTAGTTGTCCGGTGGTGCACCGGACTGTCCGGTGCACCACACGACAGAAGGCAAGTTTGGCCTTCCAAGTTGACCTCCAACGGCTCCTAGCTGCCTTGGAGCTATAAAAGGGACCCCTAGGCGTATGGAGGAGTTATCCAAGCATTCTCTAAGTATTCAAAAGCATCCAGACTTCTCTCTCGCGCATTCTCTTCATTGTGTTAGTGATTTGAGCTCCATTTGAGTTGCGAACTCCGTGTGTTGTGTTTCGAGCTCAAGTCGTTACTTGTGTGCGTGGTCGTGCTACGGATTTTGTGTGTGTTGCTCTTCCCAACCTTACTCTGTGCCTTCTTTGTGATCTCTATTGTAAGGGCGAGAGACTCCAAGTTGTGGAGATTCCTCGCAAATGGGAAAATACACTAAAGGAAAAGACTGTGGTATTCAAGTTGATCATCGAATCACTTGAAAGGGGTTGAGTGCAACCCTCGTCCATTGGGACGCCACAACGTGGAAGTAGGCAAGTGTTACTTGGCCGAACCACAGGATAAAATCGCGTGTCTCTTGTGATTGCTTTCTCTGTTATTGTTTTGTCCACAAGAACTCGCCTCAAAACTACTTAGTCACACTAACACTTCTATAACTAAGTTTTGTGGCTATTTAGTGTTTGATTTTACAAGATCACCTATTCACCCCCCTCTAGGTGCTCTCAATTGGTATGAGAGCCGTACTCTTCATCTAAGGGACTAACCGCCCGAAGAGATGGATCCTAAGGGAAAGGGGATGGTGATCAACGACAAGGAGGAGTCCCTCTTCAATGAGCCAAGGGACGACAAGCCCACGGACTCAGGATCGAGTCACAAGAAGAGGGACGGGAAGAAGAAGAGGCGCATCAAGAAGATCATTTACTACGACAGTGATGCCTCCTCTTCTTCACCAAGAGACGATGACGATGACTCTTCATCGAAAAAGAGAACGGTTAATCAAAACTACTCTTTTGACTATTCTCGCATGCCGTACAATTCAAATGCACATCTACTTTCAATTCCCCTTGGGAAACCTCCACACTTTGATGGAGAGGACTATTCGTTTTGGAGTCATAAAATGCGTAGTCATTTATTCTCTCTGCATCCTAGCATTTGGGAAATTGTAGAGAATGGGATGCACTTCGATAGTACGGATAACCCTATGATAATTAATAAACAGATTCATAAAAATGCCCAAGCTACTACTGTCTTGCTAGCTTCACTTTGCAGGGATGAATATAATAAGGTGAGCGGCTTGGACAACACCAAGCAAATCTGGGACACTCTCAAGATATCTCATGAAGGAAACGACGCCACCATGATTACCAAAATGGAGCTGGTAGAAGGCGAGCTAGGGAGATTTGCGATGATCAGGGGAGAGGTGCCAACTCAGACTTACAACAGGCTCAAGACCCTGGTCAACAAGATCTGAAGCTATGGAAGCACAAGATGGACGGATCATGATGTCGTCCGACTCATGCTAAGGTCATTTATTGTAATTGACCCCCATCTTGTCAATCTTATTCGTGAAAACCCCAGGTACACCAAGATGACGCCCGAGGAGATCCTTGGAAAATTTGTAAGCAGGCGCATGATGGTGAAGGAAGCTCAATACGTGGATGACGCCTTGAACGGTCCACTACCCATCTACGAGCCGCAGCCCGTTGCTCTCAAAGCAACAAGCAGCAAGGAGGCGCTACCAAGCAAGGTAGCTCAAGTGGAGGCTGCCGGATTCAATGAAGATGAGATGGCGCTTATCATCAAGCGCTTCAAGACCGCACTTAAAGGGCGCAAGGAGTACCCCAACAGAAATAAAACAAAGAGAAAAATGCTCCTGCTTCAAATGCGGTAAGACTGGTCACTTTATTGCAAATTGTCCCGATAATGATAGTGACCAGGGACAAGAAAAGAGCAGGAAGAAGGAGAAAAAGAAAAACTACAGGAAGGCAAAGGGCGAGGCACACCTTGGAAAGGAATGGGACTCGGACTGCTCCTCTTCTGACTCCGATAACGAAGGACTTGCTGCCTCGGCCTTCAACAAATCCTCACTCTTCCCAAACGAACGCCATACATGTCTTATGGCCAAGGAGAAAAAGGTACGTGTTCGGGACACACCCAAGTACACTTCATCTAGTGATGAAGAATCCTCCGATGATGAAGTAGATTACTCTAGTTTATTTAAAGGTTTAGATAGAGCCAAAGTAGAGAAAATTAATGAATTGATTGATGCTCTAAATGAAAAGGATAGATTGCTAGAGAAGCAAGAAGATATTTTGTATGAAGAGCATGACAAATTTATTAGTGTTCAAAAATCTCTTGCTCTAGAAATTAAAAGAAATGAAATGCTATCCTCTGAGTTGTCTGCTTGGCATGAATCTATCTCTAGTTTAAGAAGTTTAAATGATGAATTAAATGCTAAGCTAGAGGAATTTAATAAATCTAGTTCATGTGTAGAGCATGTTGTTATTTGTAATAGATGTAAGGATTTTGATGTTGATGCCTGTGATGAACATCGTGTTTCTATTACTAAATTGAATGATGAGGTGGCAAGTCTTAATTCTCAACTTAAGACTTGCAAAAGGTATTTTGATAAATTAAAGTTTGCTAGAGATGCCTACACTATTGGTAGACACCCCTCAATTAAGGATGGACTTGTTTTCGAAAGGAAACCAAGAACTTAACAAGCCAAAAGGCTCCCGTTCTCAACAAGGAGAAAGGGAAGGCTGAGAGCACCTAGAGGGGGGGTGAATAGGTGATCCTGTCAAACTTAAAACTTAAGCCACAAAACTTGGTTAAGTGTTAGCACAATAATTGCCAAGTGGCTAGAGATGAGTCTCAACAAAACACAATAACCACAAGAAATCAATCACAGAGATGGCACGGTGGTTATCCCGTGGTTCGGCCAAGACCAACGCTTGCCTACTCCACGTTGTGGCGTCCCAACGGACGAGGGTTGCAATCAACCCCTCTCAAGCGGTCCAAAGACCCACTTGAATACCACGGTGTTTTGCTTGCTTTTCTTAATCCCGTTCGCGAGGAATCTCCACAACTTGGAGCCTCTTGCCCTTACACTTGAAGTTCACAAATAAGCACAGAGCAAGGGAGGGATTAGCAACGCACACAAGACACAAAAATCAGAGTGTCAACACGCACACAAGTCGCAACAAGAGCTCGCAACACAACCCAATGAGTTCACAACTCCACTAGAGCTCTATATGCTATCACAAAGAAACAAATGCGCGGAATCGAGGTCTTGGTGCTTAGGAATGTTGTAGGAATGCTTGGTGTGCTCCTCCATGCGCCTAGGGGTCCCTTTTATAGCCCCAAGGCAGCTAGGAGCCGTTGAGAACAATCCTGGAAGGAAGATCTTGCCTTCTGTCGACTGGCGCACCGGACAGTCCGGTGCACCACCGGACATCCACTATTCACTGTCTGGTGCAGATTGCTTTCCTTATTTGGCGAAGCCGACCGTTGGAGTCTGAGAGCCGTTGGCGCACCGTACACTATCCGGTGCACACCGGACAGTCCGGTGCACCAATGTGACCGTTGGCTCGGCCACGCGTCACGCGTGGAATCCTCGACCGACCGTTGCCCCGGCTGACTGTTGACTCACCGGACAGTCCGGTGCACCACCGGACAGACCGGTGAATTTTAGCCGTACGCCGTTGATGGTTTCCCGAGAGCGACGAGTTCGCCTGTGAACGGCTCACCGGACAGTCCGGTGCACCACCGGACAGACCGGTGAATTTTAGTCGTACACCGCCGTCAAAGTCCTGAGAGCAGCCTGTTCGCCAGAGCCAGCCAGGCGCACCGGACACTGTCCGGTGCACCACCGGACACTGTCCGGTGCACCTAGACTGAGCAGACTTTGGCTGAACTTAGCCATCTCTTCTCCAACTCGATTTTTTCTATTTCCAGCACTTAGACACAATACATTAGTCCATAAAATAATGTACTAAGTCTAGAAACATACCTTTTGACATGTTTTGCACTTTGTCCACACCTTTGCATAGATTAGCACAAAAGCATTTGTATTGGCACTCAATCACCAAAATACTTAGAAATGGCCCAAGGGCACATTTCCCTTTCAATCTCCCCCTTTTTGGTGATTTATGCCAACACAACATAAAGCAACTAGAACAAGTGCAAAATCAAAGCAAATGAACACTCAATATTGTTTTGTTTCAATTTTGGCATATATGGATCATACTTTGCCACCACTTGGTTTGTTTTTGCAAATCAAACTCAAATTCCTATCTCTAAGTCAAATTCACTTGTGGAGACATAAAGAGAGGTATTCCAAAGGAAATTGATCAAGGATTTCAAAAAACTCCCCCTTTTTCCCATAATCAACACTTCTCCCCACAAGAGGCCAACTTTTGACAAAAGAGACAATAAAAGAGTTTTGACAAACCAAGAGCTCTAATCTACTATTTTCAAAATTTCTCAAGTGGTAGCTGATCCATTTATTGCTTTGGCCTTTATTTTCTCCCCCTTTGGCATCAAGCACCAAAACGGGATCAATCTTGGCCCTTTAACCCCATTGCCTTACCAAAATCTTCAAATAAGAATACAAAGGCAATAAGAGTAGATGAACTTGGAATAAATTACCTTCTCATCGGAGTGCAGTGGAAGTCTTTCATGGTCCAAGTCCACCCTTTTCCCTTTCAAATCTCCTTTGAGACTAAAACAAGCAAACTCAAGCACACGGTTAGTCTCAAAGGGTCAAGTTGTAGCACAGCTCCCCCTAAATATGTGCATCACTTGCAAAAGGACTTATGAGGTCCAGGGAGAGTTTGTACAACTTGAGCACCATACATAAGCAACAAATGCAGAAGGAACAAGATCAAAGGCATAAACACATGTATGCTATAAATCAATCCAAGTTCCGCGAATCTAGGACATTTAGCTCACTACGCAGCCTGCAAAAGGTCTTTTCATCTAAAGGCTTAGTGAAGATATCGGCTAGCTGGTTCTCGGTGTTAACATGAAACACTTCGATATCTCCCTTTTGCTGGTGGTCTCTCAAAAAGTGATGCCGGATGTCAATGTGCTTTGTGCGGCTATGCTCAACAGGATTTTCCGCTATTCGGATAGCACTCTCATTGTCACATAGAAGTGGGACTTTGCTCAGATTGTAGCCAAAGTCCCGGAGGGTTTGCCTCATCCAAAGTAGTTGCGCACAACACTGTCCTGCGGCAACGTACTCGGCCTCAGCGGTGGATAGGGCAACGGAGGTTTGTTTCTTAGAGTTCCACGACACCAGGGACCTTCCTAAGAATTGGCACGTCCCCGATGTACTCTTCCTATCAACCTTACATCCAGCATAGTCGGAATCTGAGTATCCAATCAAGTCAAAGTTAGACCCCTTTGGATACCAGATCCCGAAGCAAGGCGTAGCGACTAAATATCGAAGAATTCGCTTCACAGCCACTAAGTGACACTCCTTAGGATCGGATTGAAATCTAGCACACATGCATACGCTAAGCATAATATCCGGTCTACTAGCACACAAATAAAGTAAAGACCCTATCATAGACCGGTATGCCTTTTGATCAACGGACTTACCTCCTTTGTTGAGGTCGGTGTGTCCGTCAGTTCCCATCGGCGTCTTTGCGGGCTTGGCGTCCTTCATCCCAAACCGCTTTAGCAAGTCTTGCGTGTACTTCGTTTGGGAGATGAAGGTGCCGTCCTTGAGTTGCTTCACTTGGAACCCAAGGAAGTAGTTCAACTCGCCCATCATCGACATCTCGAATTTCTGCGTCATCACCCTGCTAAACTCTTCGCAAGACTTTTGGTTAGTAGAACCAAATATTATGTCATCGACATAAATTTGGCACACAAAAAGATCACCATCGCAAGTCTTAGTGAAAAGAGTTGGATTGGCTTTCCCAACCTTGAAAGCATTAGCAATTAAAAAGTCTCTAAGGCATTCATACCATGCTCTTGGGGCTTTCTTAAGTCCATAGAGCGCCTTAGAGAGCTTACACACGTGGTCGGGGTACCGTTCATCCTCGAAGCCAGGGGGTTGCTCCACATACACCTCCTCTTTGATCGGCCCGTTGAGGAAAGCGCTCTTCACATCCATTTGGTACAACCTGAAAGAATGGTGAGCGACATATGCTAGCAAAATACGAATTGATTCTAGCCTAGCCACAGGAGCGAACGTCTCCTCAAAGTCCAAACCTGCGACTTGGGCATAACCTTTTGCCACAAGTCGAGCCTTGTTCCTCGTCACCACCCCGTGCTCGTCCTGTTTGTTGCGGAACACCCACTTGGTTCCCACAACATTTTTCTTGGGATGAGGCACCAGTGTCCAAACTTCATTGTGCTTGAAGTTATTGAGTTCCTCCTGCATGGCCAACACCCAGTCCGGATCTAGCAAGGCCTCTTCTACCCTGAAAGGCTCAATAGAAGAGACAAAGGAGTAATGCTCACAAAAATTAACTAATCTTGAACGAGTAGTTACTCCCTTGCTAATATCACCCAATATTTGGTCAACGGGATGATCCCTTTGAATCGTCGCTCGAACTTGGGTTGGAGGTGCCTGAGGTGCTTCTTCCTCCTCAACTTGAACATCCTGTGCTCCCCCTTGATCATGTGCCTCCACTTGAGGTACCTGTTCGTCATCTTGGGTTGGGGGATACACCATAGTTGAGGAAGACGGTTGATCTTGCTCCAATTTTTCCTGAGGCCGCACATCTCCAATTGCCATGGTGCGTATCGCGGCCGTTGGAACGTCTTCTTCATCTACATCATCAAGATCAACAACTTGCTCTCTTGGAGTGCCATTAGTCTCATCAAATACAACGTCGCTAGAGACTTCAACCAAACCCGATGATTTGTTGAAGACCCTATACGCCTTTGTATTTGAATCATAACCTAATAAAAACCCTTCTACAACTTTGGGAGCAAATTTAGAGGTTCTACCTTTCTTCACAAGAATATAACACTTGCTCCAAAATACACGAAAATAAGACACATTAGGTTTGTTACCAGTTAGCAGCTCGTATGAAGTCTTCTTGAGGAGGCGGTGAAGATAGACCCTGTTGATGGCGTGGCAAGCCGTGTTCACGGCTTCCGACCAAAAACGCTCGGGGGTCTTAAACTCTCCAAGCATAGTCCTCGCCATATCGATGAGCGTCCTGTTCTTCCTCTCTACCACACCATTTTGCTGAGGTGTGTAGGGAGCGGAGAACTCGTGCTTGATCCCCTCCTCCTCAAGGAACTCCTCCACTTGAAGATTCTTGAATTCGGACCCATTGTCGCTCCTTATCTTCTTCACCTTGAGCTCAAACTCATTTTGAGCTCTCCTGAGGAAGCACTTGAGGGTCCCTTGGGTTTCAGTTTTATCCTGCAAAAAGAATACCCAAGTGAAGCGGGAAAAATCATCAACTATAACAAGACCATACTTACTTCCTCCTATACTCAGATAGGCGACGGGTCCGAAGAGATCCATATGAAGCATCTCCAAGGGTCTTGATGTTGTCATCACATTTTTGGTGTGATGAGAGCCTCCCACCTGTTTCCCTGCTTGACAAGCTGCACAAGGTCTATCTTTTTCGAAATGTACATTAGTTAGACCTATCACGTGTTCTCCCTTTAGAAGCTTTTGGAGGTTCTTAATCCCCACATGTGCTAAGCGGCGATGCCACAACCAGCCCATGCAAGTCTTAGCCATTAAGCATGCATCTAGACCGGCCTCTTCTTTTGCAAAATCAACCAAATAAAGTTTGTCGTCTAGTACACCCTTAAAAGCTAGTGAACCATCACATCTTCTAAAGACAGACACATCTACATTTGTAAATAGACAATTATATCCCATTTTGCATAATTGACTAACAGATAACAAATTATATCCAAGCGACTCAACTAAAAACACATTAGAAATAGAGTGCTCAGATGAAATAGCAATTTTACCTAACCCTTTTACCTTGCCTTGGTTCCCATCACCGAATATTATTGAATCTTGGGAATCCTTGTTCTTGACGTAGGAAGAGAACATCCTCTTTTCCCCCGTCATGTGGTTTGTGCATCCGCTGTCGATAATCCAGCTTGAACCCCCGGATGCATAAACCTGCAAGGCAAATTTAGGCTTGGGTCTTAGGTACCCAACTCTTGTTGGGTCCTACAAGGTTAGTCACAATTGTCTTAGGGACCCAAATGCAAGTTTTATCACCCTTGCATTTTGCCCCTAATTTCCTAGCAACTATCTTCCTATCCTTTCTACAAATAGCAAAGGAAGCATTTAAAGCATGATAAATTGTAGAGGGTCCATTCATAACTTTCCTAGGAACAAGAACAATATTCTTTCTAGGCACATGATGAATATTTTTCCTAGGCATATCTCTACCATGCATATAGGAAGAACTGGAAGCAAACATAGAATAAGAATCATAGGCATGTGAAACAAAAGCATTACAACTCCTATGAGAATGTCTTCTATCATTGTACATAAAAGCATGGTTCTTTTTAGTACTACTTGCCATAGGGGCCTTCCCTTTCTCCTTGGCGGAGATGGGAGCCTTATGGCTTGTTAAGTTCTTGGCTTCCCTCTTGAAGCCAAGCCCATCCTTAATTGAGGGGTGTCTACCAACCGTGTAGGCATCCCTAGCAAATTTTAGTTTATCAAAATCACTTTTGCTAGCCTTAAGTTGGGCATTAAGACTAGCCATTTCATCATTTAACTTTGCAATAGAAGCTATGTGTTCACTACAAGCATCAATATCAAAATCTTTACATCTATTGCAAATAACAACATTTTCTACACAAGTTGTTGATTTACTAGCTATTTCTAACTTAGCATTCAAATCATCATTAATGCTCCTTAAGCTAGAAATTGTCTCATGGCAAGAAGATAATTCACAAGAAAGCATTTCAATTCTTTTAACTTCTAAAGCATGAGATTTTTGTGCTTCTACAAATTTGTCATGTTCTTCATACAACAAATCTTCTTGTTTTTCTAAAAGCCTATTCTTATCATTCAAGGCATCAATCAATTCATTAATTTTATCTACCTTGGTTCTATCTAGGCCCTTAAATAAACATGAATAATCTATTTCATCCTCATCACTAGATTCGTCCTCACTTGAAGAGGCATAAGTAGAGTTTCGAGTACATACCTTCTTTTCCCTTGCCATAAGGCATGTGTGACGCTCGTTGGGGAAGAGGGATGACTTGTTGAAGGCGGTGGCGGCGAGTCCTTCATTGTCGGAGTCGGAGGAGGAGCAATTCGAATCCCACTCCTTTCCTAGATGTGCCTCGCCCTTGGCCTTCTTGTAATTTTCTTTTTTTCCCTCTTGCTCCCATGTTCCTGGTCACTTTCATTATCGGGACAGTTAGCAATAAAATGACCAATCTTACCGCATTTGAAGCATGAGCGCTTCCCCTTGGCTTTGGTCTTGCTTGGCTGTCCCTTGCGACCCTTAAGCGCCGTCTTGAAGCGCTTGATGATGAGGGCCATTTCTTCATCATTTAGCCCTACCGCCTCAACTTGCGCTACCTTGCTAGGTAATGCCTCCTTGCTCCTTGTTGCCTTGAGAGCAATGGGTTGAGGCTCATGGATTGGACCGTTCAACGCGTCGTCCACGTACCTCGCCTCCTTGATCATCATTCGCCCGCTTACGAATTTTCCAAGGACTTCTTCGGGCGACATTTTGGTGTACCTGGGATTCTCACGAATATTATTCACCAAATGAGGATCAAGAACGGTAAAGGACCTTAACATCAGTCGGACGACATCGTGATCCGTCCATCACGTGCTTCCGTAGCTCCTTATTTTGTTGATAAGGGTCTTGAGCCGGTTGTATGTTTGGGTTGGCTCCTCGCCCCTTATCATCGCGAATCGTCCAAGCTCGCCCTCCACCAACTCCATTTTGGTGAGCAAGGTGACGTCGTTCCCCTCATGAGAAATCTTGAGGGTGTCCCAGATCTGCTTGGCATTGTCCAAGCCGCTCACTTTATGGTACTCGTCCCTGCACAAGGAGGCTAACAACACAGTAGTGGCTTGTGCATTTCTATGAATTTGTTCATTAATGAAAATAGGACTATCCGAGCTATCGAACTTCATTCCACTTTCCACAATCTCCCATATGCTCGGATGGAGAGAGAACAGGTGACTACGCATTTTGTGGCTCCAAAATCCGTAGTCCTCTCCATCAAAGTGAGGAGGTTTGCCAAGTGGAATGGAGAGCAAATGAGTATTTGTACTTTGCGGAATACGAGAGTAGTCAAAAGAAAAGTTCGAATTAACCGGTTTCCTTCTCTCGTAGTCGTTGTGGTTGTCGTCCTTTTGGGAAGAAGTAGACTCATCGCTGTCGTCGTAGTAGACGATCTCCTTGATGCGTCTTGTTTTCTTCTTCTTCCCATCTTTGCGTCTGTGACCCGAGCCCGAGTCGGTAGGCTTGTCATCCTTCGGCTCGTTGACAAAGGACTCCTTCTCTTTATCGTTGATCACGATTCCCTCCCCCTTAGGATCCATCTCTTCGGGCGATTAGTCCCTTTGCGAAGAGAACGGCTTTGATACCAATTTAGAGCACCTAGAGGGGGGTGAATAGGTGATCCTGTCAAACTTAAAACTTAAGCCACAAAACTTGGTTAAGTGTTAGCACAATAATTGCCAAGTGGCTAGAGATGAGTCTCAACAAAACACAATAACCACAAGAAATCAATCACAGAGATGGCACGGTGGTTATCCCGTGGTTCGGCCAAGACCAACGCTTGCCTACTCCATGTTGTGGCGTCCCAACGGACGAGGGTTGCAATCAACCCCTCTCAAGCGGTCCAAAGACCCACTTGAATACCATGGTGTTTTGCTTGCTTTTCTTAATCCCGTTCGCGAGGAATCTCCACAACTTGGAGCCTCTCGCCCTTACACTTGAAGTTCACAAATAAGCACGGAGCAAGGGAGGGATTAGCAACGCACACAAGACACAAAAATCAGAGTGTCAACACGCACACAAGTCGCAACAAGAGCTCGCAACACAACCCAATGAGTTCACAACTCCACTAGAGCTCTATATGCTATCACAAAGAAACAAATGCGCGGAATCGAGGTCTTGGTGCTTAGGAATGTTGTAGGAATGCTTGGTGTGCTCCTCCATGCGCCTAGGGGTCCCTTTTATAGCCCCAAGGCAGCTAGGAGCCGTTGAGAACAATCCTGGAAGGCAGATCTTGGCTTCTGTCGACTGGCGCACCGGACAGTCCGGTGCACCACCGGACATCCACTGTTCACTGTCCGGTGCAGATTGCTTTCCTTATTTGGCGAAGCCGACCGTTGGAGTCTGAGAGCCGTTGGCGCACCGGACACTGTCCGGTGCACATCGGACAGTCCGGTGCACCAATGTGACCGTTGGCTCGGCCACGCGTCACGCGCGGAATCCTCGGCCGACCGTTGCCCCGGCTGACTGTTGACTCACCGGACAGTCCGGTGCACCACCGGACAGACCGGTGAATATTAGTCGTACGCCGTTGATGGTTTCCCGAGAGCGACGAGTTCGCCTGTGAACGGCTCACCGGACAGTCCGGTGCACCACCGGACAGACCGGTGAATTTTAGCCATACACCGCCGTCGAAGTCCCGAGAGCAGCCTGTTCGCCAGAGCCAGCCTAGCGCACCGGACACTGTTCGGTGCACCACCGGACACTGTTCGGTGCACCACCGGACAGTCCGGTGAACCCAGACTGAGCAGACTTTGGCTGAACTTAGCCATCTCTTCTCCAACTCGATTTTTTCTGTTTCCAGCACTTAGACACAATACATTAGTCCATAAAATAATGTACTAAGTCTAGAAACATACCTTTTGACATGTTTTGCACTTTGTCCACACCTTTGCATAGATTAGCACAAAAGCATTTGTGTTGGCACTCAATCACCAAAATACTTAGAAATGGCCCAAGGGCACATTTCCCTTTCAAAGGCCCCTATGGCTAGTAGTCCTCAAAGGAATCATGCTTTTATTTATGATAGGAAAATTGCTAGTCGTTCCAATTATAATAAGAGTTATGTTCATACTGCTTACAATAATTCACATGTTATGTTTGCCTCTAGCTCTACTTTTGTGCATGGTAGAAGTAGGCCTAGGAAAAATCATGTTGTGCATCATGTGCCTAGGAAAAAGTGTAATAAACCTACTACTGTTGTTCATGCTTGCAACACTTCATTTGTATTTTCATGTAAGAATGAAAAAGTAGTTGCTAGGAAGTTGGGATCCAAATGCAAGGGAGACAAGACTTGTATTTGGGTTCCAAAAATTATTGTGACTAACCTTGTAGGACCCAACAAGAGTTGGGTACCTAAAACCCAAGCGTAAATTGCTTTGCAGTTTTATGCATCCGGGGGCTCAAGCTGGATTATCGACAGCGGATGCACAAACCACATGACGGGGGAGAAGAAAATGTTCACCTCCTATGTCAAGAACAAGGATTCCCAGGATGCGATTATCTTTGGAGCTAGGAACCAAGCCAAGGTTAAAGGACTGGGAAAGATAGCCATTACATCCGAGCATTCTATCTCTGTTGGGGCCATGCTTCGTTGCGCCGAAGGTCTTACACGAAGAAGCAGCTTCGGCTGAAGTTGTCCCCAGGAGATGGCCGAAGGTTCCTTTTTATGGAGCTTCGGCGTTACAAACCGACATAGAGATAGAATGACCTTTTTATCCATAGAGGTCTGAGTCAATGTTGTAAACTTTTGTAAGGGGCATAATTGTAATTCGTCACAGGCTGAGTCCTGTGTCTATAAATAGATGAACAGTACCCCTGTACTGTTCACGCGAACTTGACATTTGCTTTCGCATCACACTTGTACTTTTGCTTTCCTCAGGACCGAAGGTACATTTGTAATTTGAAGTCATTTATATTCGTTCATGATAATAAAAATGGAGATGATTTTATGATAATATTTAAATATTTATTTTATGCTTCATGATTTGTATGAATACTTCGTCCCTTGTTATTATGCTTACGAAGGTACGTCTTTCGTAACCTTCGTCCGAAATTCTTTATATCCTGAAGGGATATAATGTTTTGGAGGACGAAGGACTTTAACATTTAACATTTTCTATGTTGCCTTGTTCTTAACTCTTAGCATTTGAGGACAAGCCCCCAACATTGGCGCCCACCTCCGGTGAACTCACTTCCACTTTTCTGAGCTGATGGCTTCGTTCAACAATCAAGCTGGAGCTGCTTCGGCTTCGAAGATGGTGCTCCCGATAACAGGCGGTTCTTGCTCAGAGCCGGCTAACAAGAAGCAGAAGAAGGAGGCTCAGAGAAGGGTGCAGCATGTTGGAGTGCAGGGACCCTTCATCAAGTCAAAATGGTCCCACATTCCAATTACCTTCTCTCAGGAAGACCTTCAGCTTAAGGATTATCCTCACAATGATGCCATGGTTATCTCTTGCGTGATCAAAGGATTTCTGGTCCACAATGTCTTAGTTGACACAGGCAGTGCAGCTGATATTATATTCGCTAAGGCCTTCAGACAAATGCAAGAGCCCGAAGACAAGATCCATGATGCTACGCACCCTCTTTGTGGCTTCGGAGGGCGGCAGATTGTAGCACTTGGGAAGATTACCATGCCGGTAACCTTCGGATTTGTTAACAACACAAGGACTGAGCAAATTGTGTTTGATATTGTTGACATGGAGTATCCTTACAATGCTATCATTGGTCGCGGTACTCTTAATGCCTTCGAAGCAATTCTTCACCCAGCTTATCTCTGCATGAAGATACCTTCGGACCAAGGGCCTATTGCTATTCATGGAAACCAGGAAGCTGCTAGAAGGGCCGAAGGAAGCTGGACTGACTCCAAAGCAATCCATAACATAGATGGAGCTGAAGCTTGTGAACAGTACAAATTCAGAAGGGAGAAGGCAGCTTCAGCAGATCAGCCGAAGCCCATGCTATTGTGTGAGGACATAGCAGAGCAGAAGGTGCTGTTGGGCTCGCAATTATCTGAAGACCAGGAGAAAACCTTGATAAGGTTTTTATTCAACAACAAAGATGTTTTTGCATGGTCAGCTAATGATCTCTGTGGAGTAAATCGGGATGTTATTGAACACTCGCTCAATGTTGACCCATCCTTCAGACCCCGAAAGCAGAGGCTTCGGAAAATGTCGGATGACAAGGCCGAAGGGGCTCGCAATGAAGTAAAAAGACTCCTCAGTGCAGGAGTTATCAGAGAAGTAAAGTATCCAGAGTGGCTATCTAACACTGTTATGGTGAAGAAGGCCAATGGCAAGTGGAGAATGTGTATCGATTTCACAGATCTCAACAAGGCTTGTCCGAAGGATGAATTCCCGCTGCCAAGGATAGACTCTTTAGTCGATGCAGCAGCTTCTTCAGAGCTCATGAGTCTCCTGGACTGCTACTCAGGCTATCATCAAATTTGGATGAAGAAGGAAGATGAGCCGAAGACTAGCTTCATAACCCCAAGCGGCACATATTGCTATCTTCGGATGCCTGAGGGGCTCAAAAATGCTGGAGGAAGTTTCAGCAGAATGACAGCGAAGGTCCTCCAGTCTCAGATAGGCAGAAATGTGTTGACTTATGTCGATGACATCATTGTAAAAAGCACGAAGCAGGAAAATCATATTGCTGATTTGCAGGAGACCTTCGCCAGTTTTAGACAAGCTGGTCTGAAGCCGAATCCAGAAAAATGTGTCTTCGGAGTAAAGAAGGGGAAATTTCTTGGATGCTTGGTTTCAACAAAGGGAATCGAAGCTAATCCAAATAAAATCGAAGCTATACTTCGAATGGAGCCACCAACCACAAGAAAGGGGGCCCAAAGATTGACAGGAAGGCTGGCATCCCTCAACAGATTCATATCCAGATCAGCAGAAAGAAATTTACCCTTCTTCGAGGTGCTGAAGTCAGCTGAAGTCTTTCAGTGGGGACCAAGTCAACAAAAAGCTTTCGAAGAGCTGAAACAATATTTGATAGACCTAACAACATTAACTCCACCAACGCCAGGGGCTCCCCTGTTGTTATATGTGGCAGCTTCGCACTCAGCAGTAAGTGCGGCGCTTGTCCAGGAGAAGCTTGATGGCCAGCTCAAAAAGCAAGTTCCAGTGTATTTTGTATCTGAAGTCCTTAGTGTATCAAAGAAAAATTATACAGAGCTGGAGAAGGTATTATATGCCGTTTTAATGGCATCCAGGAAGCTTCGGCATTATTTTCAGGCATACAATATTATTGTTCCTTCTTCACAGCCATTGAAGGACATCATGAGAAATAGAGAAGCTACTGGACGGATTGGAAAATGGGCTGCAGAGCTCAATGAATTTTACATTGATTATGTGCATAGATCCTCCATCCAGTCTCAAGCATTGGCAGATTTCATTGCCGACTGGACGCCAGGGGCTCAAGATGAAGAAGCAAATAAAGATGCCGAAGTGTGGACAGTGTTTTGTGATGGCTCTTGGGGAACTTTCGGAGCAGGTGCAGCCGTTGTGTTGGTCTCACCATCCAAGGTTAAAACTTGTTATGCAGCAAGACTTGATTTCAGCTGTACAAACAATATTACTGAGTACGAAGCCCTCCTCCTGGGCCTTCGGAAATTAAAGGCAATGGGAATCAGAAGGGCGATTCTTAAAACTGATTCCCAGGTTGTTTCGGGTCATATTGACAAAAGTTGCAAGGCTAAAGATCCGAAGCTTGAAAAATATCTAGACACGGTCCGAAGGATCGAAGCTTCCTTCGAAGGATTTTCTGTCAAGAATATCCCTCGGGGACAGAATGAGCATGCTGATTTGCTAGCCAAGTCTGCAGCACAGGGGCTGCCGTTACCTTCGGATGTGTTCTTCGAAACAATAAAGGCACCTTCAGTGGAGCTCCTCGAAAGAGCAGTCCTTAACATATCTCCTGTTTACAGCGAAGATTGGAGAACTGAAATCATCTCTTACCTTCAGGGTAACTTCCTATCAGATGACGAAGCTTATAATAAAAGGATAGAAGCAAGAGCTCGTCCGTATGTCATGATAGAAGGGGAGCTATACAAGCATGGAGTTTGCGCTCCGTTGCTCAAGTGCTTATCTAGAACCGAAGGTATAGAGTTGATGAAAGAAATACATGCAGGCCTATGTGGATCCCACATTGGATCTAGGCCGTTACTTGGAAAAGTCTTCCGCCAAGGGTTTTATTGGCCGAAGGCAGCTTCGGATGCAGCGGAGTTGGTTCAAAAGTGCGAAGGTTGTCAGAAATGTGCAAGAGATCAAAAGCAACCTTCGTCTTTGACACAGCTGATACAACCCATCTGGCCATTGCAAAGGTGGGGCCTTGACTTGTTGGGTCCATTACCACCGGCCCAAGGGAATCTAAAATATGTTATAGTAGCTGTGGAGTATTTTTCTAAATGGATTGAGGCGAAGCCATTAGCCACAATAACTTCGGCTACTGTCCAAAAGTTTTTCTGGCAGAATATTTTCTGTCGCTTCGGGGTACCGAAGGCCATCACTGTAGATAATGGAACGCAGTTCGACTCCGAAGCTTTCAGAAATTTCTGTGATCAAATTGGAACGAAGATCCATTTTGCATCAGTCAGGCATCCGGAGTCAAATGGGCTCGTTGAAAGGGCCAACGGCATTATAATGACAGGAATAATGAAGTTAATCTTCAATCAACCCAGGGGAAAGTGGCCAGATCAGTTAACCAAAGTGGTGTGGAGCCACAATACAACAACATCAAGGTCCACAGGCTTTACCCCATTCAAGTTATTATTCGGTGACGAAGCAGTAACTCCGGAAGAAGCTAAAGCTGGATCAATAAGAGTAGTAGCTTCGACAGAATCAAGTCCCGAAGATGCTTGTCTTGTGGAAAAAGATGCTTTAGAAGGGATCAGGATTCAAGCCGTGGAAAATATCAATAAATACTAAGCTGAAACAGTTAAGTGGCGAGATAGAAAGGTCCGGCTAAAAAATATTGAGCCGGGACACTTGGTGCTTCGGAGAGTAGCCAACCCAGATACAGTAGGCAAGCTACAGTTGAAATGGGAAGGACCTTTCTTGGTAGTATCTTCGTCAAGGCCTGGTTCGTACAGATTGAAGGACATGGATGGCAACGAAATTCCAAGATCTTGGAATGCGGATGAGCTTCGGCGATATTATGTATAGCTTGATGTAACTTTTTATGTTTTTTCTTTTCTTTTTCATGGCACCCTTTTCCTTTCTAAAGGGGGAGAAAGGTTTTTAATGGGGCCATCATATGTAATTTCCTTTTTAGTCTTATAAGAGCAGAATCCCCCAAAAATGTAAATGTAAAAACTGAGAACGCACCATCGAGTGCCGAAACTGAAAAGGTGAAGAAGCTCCAAAGACGTCCCTAAGGGGATGCAGAGCTCACAGCGAAAAGTCAACGCTGATTCCGCCGAAAGTAAAAGGCGAAGAAGCTCCAAAGACGTCCCTAAGGGGATGCAGAGCTTACAGCGAAAAGTCAACGCTGATACCGCCTAAGTAAAAGGCGAAGAAGCTCCAAAGTCGTTCCTAAGGGAATGCAGAGCTAATGTGTGGTTGTTTCTAAGGAAATAATGGCTGAGAGCGTGGCTTCGGACATATGTTTTGGACATTCATTCGCACATTACATTACATCATAGCATTTGCATTCATAAGCATTCATTCATAGCATTTGTGTTCTTAAGTGGTTGCTTCGGCAAAAAGAAGAAGTGGTCTTTTATTCTTCGTTGTGTACAAAAAAGAAAAGCTTTGGCAAAAAGAAGAAGTGGTCTTTTATTCTTCGTTGTGTACAAAAAAGAAAAGCTTCGGCAAAAAGGAGAAGTGGTCTTTTATGCTTCGTTGTGTACGAAAAGAAGGGAAGGTGTTTTTTCGCCTTCAGCTCAAAATACTAATTTCGTCCACATCAAAGCGCCTCAATAGAAGGGTAAGAATATATTACAAGGTATGTACAAAGTTCATCGAGAACAGTTTAATTGTATTTACAAAAGTTGTTACAAAAGTTTCCTGAGTTTTTCTACAGTACACTCCTACTGATCTTTACTGAGCTTCAGCTTCGGCGACATATATTAAGCATCATCTTCAGCTTCGTCATCCTACACGAATCAAGGTATAGCGAGTAAAAATCAAGTGTGAAGGAGAAGGTAAACTCAAGATATCGTTTCTTACTGGTTCAAGATGACTTCGAGCTTCGTCTCCAGCCTTCTCTCGCCCGCCTTTTGTCCATATCATTTTTATAAATCTATTTGAGATGCTTCGGGCGAGGTCAGGAATATCGTCTAGAATTGATGGAGACAGAGTGAAGTTCGGCCTATTGACGACTTTTCCATGCTCACAGCCGGCTTTCAGGAACGCCGCAGCGGTGCCTCGAGAAGCTACCCAAGCACAGAAGTCACCGTGCCCGGCTATAACTTCGTCAAGTTCTTCAATTTCAGCTTCAATATGATCAAAGGCTCTTGGCAAATTTTCAGCAGCGGGGGAAACTTTCCACTGCTGGCTCCAACTGAGTAAAAGATCTTCTTCAATTGTTGAATGCAGCTGGTACTAAATTTCAAACATTTATCCTGAAGGCATGTTAATGATGTCTTCAAATCTGAGTTGGCTTGGACTTCGGCTTCAAGTTTTGAATTAAGCTCTAGCTTCTCTTGTTCAAATTGTTTTGATTGGCAGATAAGCTTTGAATTCAATTCTGATACTTTAGCTTCGGTCTCTACCAGCAAGCCTTCAGTCGTTTGAAGTTCAAAGTCTTTCTTTTCAAGAATAGCTGATTGCTCCTTTATCTTGCTCTCTAGATTTTCGAGTATAGCTTCATGTTTTTTATCCTCTAGATCTTGCTGCATCCTCAAAGCTTTGCTTAGAAGCATGCTCTGCAAATAAACAACCTTCGTTAGGAATATTTCCATTATTAAAAAAAATAGAAGTCAGAGAAAAGTTTTTTACCTTGAAATTGGAATAGAATAAGCTGCCGACGATATGTTGTCGTCGGTAGCGGCTGATATCTGTTTCTAGCTTCGGAAAACCGATACTCTTTGATAGAGTACCGATGACCTTAGCCCCAGCTTGATCCCGGATGCAGCCCAATTTTTCATCATCAATGCCTCCAAATAGAAGAGCTCCTGGCTTGTATCCGCAAGATTTGGCATATTCCTTAAGCTCTTCTATTTCGGCCTACGACAGTTTTTGCCCAACTAAATTTTGAAATGTGTAGGCTTCGTCGTCCGAAGTGTCTTCGGCCATTTCTTTCCCCTTCCCAGGCACTGTGGCCATGGTTTCTTCAGCAGCGATGGCAGCTTCTTCTGCAGCCATGTCTGTCAAAATTTTGTTGATGTCTTCAATGGTAGTTTCTAAGTTCACATCTTCGGCTGTAGCGGCTTCGGTAGCCGCGACGTCCGAAGGTGCGACTTCGACGTGTGTTGTGCCCTCAACAGCTGGCGTTTTTTGAATTGACGCCCTCGGTGGCGTCTTGTCAATAACTTCGGTCACTGCAATAATTCTTTGCCGCTTTGGTTTGGTTATCTTCGTTTTTTCCGGCTCTTCCACCTTTCGAAAAAGCTTCGTCAGTTGAGGCCCTAATGGACTTAGCTTCGTGGGCACGGGTTCAGTCATTACCTTTAAAATTTCCTCCACGTCGTTGGTAGAAGGTGGTGCGGGGGTCCCCTCTTCATCGGATAATTTTCGCTTTGGAGTTGATATTTTTCTCTTCTTGGGAATTTTCTTCTCTTTTGGTGGTTTTTCTTCATCCTTGTTCAAAGCTTCGGCCACTCTTTTCCTTTTTTGGCCCTCAGCACCCTTGTTCAGCCGTTCATAGTCAGGGTACTCGAAGCCCAGGGCATCGAACACTCGGTTTAGCCTTCGCTTCGGACGGGTGCCGAAGGCCGCGGTCATCAGTTGATCTTCTTTTTTGGAATAGTTCCCAAGAATTTCATTGCACATTACCTCAACTGTGTCCAGCCATTCTTGGCAGAGCTTTTTAAAGTATTTCTTGAATTTGAAATAGTAGGGAAGCCGGACAAGTTCCTCCTTCTTCTTCTCCCCCTCTAGCTTTGGCATTTCCCATTCTTTTAGGGTAGGGAAGACTCTGAATGCCAAGAATTCTTGAACCAGATCCCTGGTACCGATATGCTCTGAAATAATTTCAAATTCACCCAGTGCAGCCCAGGTGGGACCTTCCAACGTCATGTGGCATCGCGGCCTTGTTTCTCCGAAGATTATTTCAAGTGGGCTTTGTACTAACTTTTCTTCATCTTCGTCAACTTTCACATAAAACCACTCAGATTTCCAGCCTGCCGGCCATTTGCTTCGGTAGCTAATAACAGGGGACTTTGTTGTTTTCCGGTAGGCGAAATTGTAGCAACCGAAGTTATCATGTAATCCATCTTTTCTGGCCTTTGTTTGGTAATGTAACTCATGAACTCGACAGAAACTGTCGGCAAATGGCTCCACTGCTTGGCTTCGGAGGGCCCAGATATAAACATTAAGCCTAACGATAGCGTTAGGAGTCAATTGATGAAAGTAAATACCAAATTTCTTCAATACATCTGCAATAATTCCATGAAGAGGGAATCTCAGCCCAGCCTTTAAAAAGCTCTTGAAAATGACAATCTCGTCCTTCTCTGGCTTCGGGGTAGTTTCTTCTCCCCCGAAGCGAAGTAGCTTCTTCTGATTTTCACTGAAATAACCTGCTTTCACCATCTTGGAAAGATCAGCCTTTGAAACAGTTGACTTCCCGAAGTCCAGGTGACTGGGCTTGCTGGGCATGGCAATGCGATAGTCATCTTCGGGATCAGTTTCTTCAATGTTCTCTTCTTCCCCTTCGGCAGTTGTTGGGTCTGCTTCAGCAGCCGGCATTTCTTCCGCAGTCACTAGTCCGGATCGTTGCATGGCTTCGGAGATAGGAACAGTTCCTGAACCTTCAGCTTCGTCTCCTTTACGCTCAACCTTGGCAGTGGATCGCACTCTGGCCATTTGATTCTGAGTTTGGGAAAGTTAAATACTTTTTTCTTTTTCCTTTTCTCCCGAAGCTTTTCTTTCTGACGAAGCAGACTTTGAGATGGACCATCGTTCGATTCTGAGAATCAAGCTTCGGCTATAGTTAAAAATTTTGGCAGCAAAACAGTGCAAATAGCAATGAATGCTGTGGTAACTTCACACCTACTCGTCTGTTTATATAGTGCTGCAGGTAAGAAGGCGAAGCGGCAGGATTTTTACACCAGGCGGGCAGCCACTTGTACTCGCTGCGCAGTGGACCGCAAAGATCAAACAGTAACTCTGCAAGGTGGGCCCGACACGAGCTCGGAAATTGAATCGTTTCTCGGCAACGAGCTCAGGGAAGGTGTTTTTTGGACCTTCGGCTTCCCGAAGCTTAAGAGGCTTTTTTCACGGATCAAGCTCGTTACGAAAAACGATCTAGCACCGCGAAAGGGGCTACTGTTGGGGCCATGCTTCGTTGCGCCGAAGGTCTTACACGAAGAAGCAGCTTCGGCTGAAGTTGTCCCCAGGAGATGGCCGAAGGTTCCTTTTTATGGAGCTTCGGCGTTACAAACCGACATAGAGATAGAATGACCTTTTTATCCATAGAGGTCTGAGTCAATGTTGTAAACTTTTGTAAGGGGCATAATTGTAATTCGTCACAGGCTGAGTCCTGTGTCTATAAATAGATGAACAGTACCCCTGTACTGTTCACGCGAACTTGACATTTGCTTTCGCATCACACTTGTACTTTTGCTTTCCTCAGGACCGAAGGTACATTTGTAATTTGAAGTCATTTATATTCGTTCATGATAATAAAAATGGAGATGATTTTATGATAATATTTAAATATTTATTTTATGCTTCATGATTTGTATGAATACTTCGTCCCTTGTTATTATGCTTACGAAGGTACGTCTTTCGTAACCTTCGTCCGAAATTCTTTATATCCTGAAGGGATATAATGTTTTGGAGGACGAAGGACTTTAACATTTAACATTTTCTATGTTGCCTTGTTCTTAACTCTTAGCATTTGAGGACAAGCCCCCAACAATCTCCAATGTGTTTTTAGTTGAATCGCTCGGGTACAACTTATTGTCTGTGAGTCAATTATGTAACATGGGCTATAATTGTTTATTTACAAATATAGATGTATCTGTCTTTAGAAGGAGTGATGGTTCATTAGCATTTAAGGGTGTATTAGATGGCAAACTCTATTTAGTAGATTTTTCGAAAGAGAATGCCAATCTAGATGCATGCTTAATAGCTAAGACTAATATGGGCTGGCTTTGGCATCGCCGTCTAGCACATGTTGGGATGAAGAACCTTCATAAACTTCTAAAGGGAGATCATGTGTTAGGACTAACTGATGTTTGCTTTGAGAAAGACAGACCTTGTGCAGCATGTCAGGCAGGGAAACAGGTGGGAAGCACTCATCACAGCAAGAATGTGATGACAACTGTGACACCCCATTGTCACTTAGGGTTTCTCTCAGTGCTAACCCAAGAATCAACATTTCATGTGAACCAAATTGAGCATGAAGCATCAAATTAACTTAAGAAGAAAAGATCTACTAAGTGTATATGTAAAGAATCAAGTTCCAAACAAATAAGATTTTCAAAAAGGGAAAAATGTTGAAACCCTAACACCAACCCTAACCAAGCTATCTAAGTAGAGATAAAGAAAAGGGGTAAAAGACCATGAAAAATATAAAATCATGGCTTAGGCCAATTATAAACATTGAAATATACTAAATAAGCTACAATAAAGATTATGGAAGCTTGGCCAAAATAGTTTAATAAAAACTCCAAACAAGCTTTTCAAGTGAGGGTTCAATAGGGATTTCTGAAATTCAGATTTCTGAATTTCAGCTCTTGAGCCAAAGACCGAGCGTGTTCACCTTGATCCCTATCCCAAATCCTAATGACCCCATTGACAAAAATGTGCCTAACTAACCTCTCTACCTCATATCAGAAGATGGCATCGGGACGTGTGCCTTGGACACGTCAAACCCGGGATCTTCTCTCTGTGCGCGGCAGTGAGACAAACCCGATTTGTCCCCTCTCTATCTCTTGATCCAGTCAGCAAAACCTGCAAGCCTCCACACAAACGACAAAGGAATGTCAGGGGAAGAGATCTCTCAACCCGACCATGGCCATAATCTCAAAGATTTGGAGCCAATCCGCGCTTGAACTCGACCTCTCTCTGCGCTGCCTCGTGCTCGACGCTGTGCCAGGCGCCAGAGCGCGCACTGGCGTTCGCCCGCGCACGCCTCGAGCACTTGTCAAAGCCTCGCCCTCGGCCGTGTTCGCTCGCGCCTATAAAGCCTTCCCGGGCGTGCCTCACCTCACCCCGTACTCACTTTCGCCGGCCAGACGCCCCTCCTTAGCTCCGGCGGCTCTTTTCCGTCCGCCATTGCCACCCGAGCCTCGGCCACCGTGGCCAGCGCACTCCAGTCACTTCCAAGCCGCGCCAGCCGCTCGGTTAGCTTCGCCAATAGCTTGTGAAGCTTCCCAAGCTCTCAGACCCGGCAGAACTTCACCGGAGAACCGAGATCATCCTCACCGGACTTCGGCCGCCCGCCAGCGCGCGTAGACCGAGCAATCCGGTGAGTCATTCTTCAATTCCTTGCACACACACCCTCCTTGATCCCTGGTGAAGCTCTCTAACCCTTTTGATTGATCAATTGTGCCCTGGATAGGCCGGACTCCTCACCGTCGACGGGCTCCCCCGCCTGCGCACGTGGACCGGCCGACTCCGACCATCCCCGACGGTGACCCGCTCATCGCCGTGACCCTCAGGACCTCCCCTACACCCTCGGCCACCTCACCGGAGCAGTCTCGCCGCTGGTAAGCCCCTCCGCTCGTTCCTCCGTCGTGGGTACTGTTTAATTTGGAGGAAGGACCTCGGGTTAGGTTTAGAGGAACCTCATGGGTTTTTCTAAACTGTCAGCGATACATTTGAATAGTAATCCAAGGACTAGTCTGTAAGGACATTTGAAAACACCGCCAGGGACCCCGATGCAAAGTCGTTTCCCATTTAACCATTTCTGTTTAATCTTTTTAAATGAACAGAGAACTTAGGAAATTCATAACTTGAGAAATACTTAACCAAAAATTGTCAAACCAATTTTGCTGGATTCTAAATATTATGGACTACCAATTAAAAATACTAAACCCATGCTTTCTGTTTTAAATTGTAGAGTTTGGAATTAAATACAGAAACTAACCAAACCTTATTAAATTAAAGAAAATTAGTTATGCTTCTGTGCTGAACCTAAGAAAATTTGTAGATGTTCAAACCCCATTTAAACACTGTTTAAAAATAATGAGAACCCCAGTATTGAAAATTTAAGTAGGGATATCTATTAAAAGCCATTTTTGCCCAATACTTAGGAAAATCAGAAAGGCATTAGAAAATAATGAACAATGAGTGCAATTATTTTTCCTAGCCTACTTAAGTAACAGAGAACCTAGGAAAAATAAAAGGACTTATAGTCCAGAACAGAATCAAAGTGAAATGTTTTATTTAGCATTATTCCAACTAGAAAACAAATATTGGAATTATAAAAACAAATCCAAAATTGTTAATAAAAATCCAATGGACTTGTAACCACTAGAACCCCACTACAAAAATGATAACCATCCCGGCCCATCATTTTAAGTAGGGTAAACAAATAGAACTTGATAATGAGTCATATTTCAATTAAATCTTGAGCAACCCAAAAATGGTGCAATAATGGGCAAATAAAATTTTGCTAGATCAATAATGAGTTAGGCCACCAGAGAAAAATTTAAAACCCAATTGGAAGCTGCAAAGTAATACCCATTGCCATACTTCATGAAAAAGACCATTTAATCCAGATAAATTCCTACCACCCTTCCCTTAAGCAAAAAGATGCCAAACTTCAGAATGATTGCTCTTGCACAAAGAAGAAGCTAGAAAAAATCAGAAATCTATTGTTTGATATTTTTCAAACATAGTGGTACTAGAAACTTTAGAAAATCATAGTAAAATGACTAAAGGATATTAGTGGCTAAAAGTTTGTACAAAGTCATGTCATAACATCTAAATGCCAGCAAAAATAAGTCTTAGAGAATAACCTACTGTTAAATGGTAGCTGTAGTTCAAAACACCCCTTCTGCCCTAATATTTAATAATTTTGTCCAGAGAGAACTATTCACTCTTTAAGCCCCAAATTTTAGGACAGAGAATTACGCACCAGTGAGAAGCCACTGTAAGTTTTACAGAATTTTTGGAAATTTATTAAGACAACTTGTAGTTTAAACCCACTTTGAAAACATAAAAGAAATAAAGGGAAAGAAAAGAAAGATAAACCTCGCCCTAATAAGTTCAACTAGAAATCTTGGCAAATTCTCACTAAGGCTTTAAAAAGAATTCAATGGAACGCCAAAATGGACTTACCACTTAGTTTAACTGAGAGTGATCTAAATTACTAAGTATACCACCAAAAATCTTTAATAGCAAGATTAAAACTCCATCTGATTTAAGTGGATCTTTCACCATCAAAGTTTAATTGCTAAAGCACATATCATATCATGCATGTATCTTACTCATTGTATTCATTAGATTGTAATCTCGCAGATGGAGAGTGCATGCTCATCCCCGAGCAAGGAACTGTCCAAGAGGAAGACCAGGAGCAAGCTCCCGAGGCTGCCATCGAGGATCTCCCCGCAGCCCCAGCTATTGAAGGCAAGCCCCGGTTTATGCATAACCGTATCTATATATATGCTACTTTACTACACTTAATGCTTGTAGGATTGTATTGTGCACTTAAGTGTAGGAGTTGCTTGAAACCTCTAGTTGCATGAACTTAGGATTCCTTTTGAGATGGATACTAGTAAGCTAGGTCGAGTAGCTGCTTGCTAATCAGGATCTCGGTAGAAGTCGAGTGATTTTTCTAGCACTCGCGCGAGGTCAGGAATTGATTGTATTCATCTTGATAACGGGATCTATGTTAGTCTATGGACCTGGATCCAGGGAGGACGCCTTGTCCATGAGACGGGAAAAAGGAATTAAGGATTAATGTGTGGATACCTGAGTCAAGCTTTTGAACATACTAAGCACATGTCGGGAAATATGAGTGAAGCTGGGCGCGGACTTTATCCCTCACGCGACCTGAGACTGGGTCTCCCATGCTAGCTATGGTGGGTACAAGTGCGGTCACTGCACGGCGGCAACCAGGGTCAGTGGAGCATTGTATGCCAAGACGGTGAGGCCTAGACGCGAACGGGGAATCGATGTGGACGGTTGACATGTGTGGGGTCAGAGTACCCAGACATGTCGTGTGTTTAGGTTTACCTTGCAAGGATAAAAACTCGATTCGAATCGTCTGCTTCTCGCAGCTAATGAGACTACTTGACCCCTTGTACTACATTGAGTAAGAAGTGGAATGAGGTTACATGAGATAACTTGTTGATTGTACTAAATGCTTGTTACCATGTATGCTTAGAAGGAGCAAACTTAGCTAAGATAATGATGCTAGAATTTGAAAAGCTAAAAATTGATTTTAGAAACAGCTAGTGCTTTTGGCAAACTAAACCCCTCAGCCAAACAACTGCATGGTCTAGAGGTAGAGGAGTAGATTCCTCACACCGGGTAAGTATAGCTGAGTATTAGTATACTCAACCTTGCTTGTGGCATAATTTTTGCAGGTACGCTTCAGGATATGGTTGATGGTGTGACTTAGCCTACCACCCTGCCACCGGGTTGGACAGTCGAGTGGGATGCTGCTCCGGCAGGAGAGGAGCACAAGGAGTAGTGGGCCAGGCCTTGCCCATTCCCTCGCTATCGACGACATCGATTATCCGCTGCATCTTATTTTATGAACTCTTATCAGCAACTTGAAAAACTCCGATTTATGTAATAATTCAGTACTTTAATATGAGGTTTCCTGTTTTATTGTATTTCTTCTGTGACTCACCTTTGTGTGAGATTGTGGTATTTGATCCTCGTTAAGTGGCTTTATCAGACTAGATCTGAGGAACTGACGGGTTATTCAGATTTAAGTGTGTTACGGCCCCTGAGGCGTGACTTAGGCATTTAAGCTAGAATAATTCAGGTGGTTCTGCCACAGCTGGTATTGGAGCAAATACCACCACAGAAAAGGACAATAAACCATGAATACTAATTTTCAAAATTTAAAATTTGCTTAGAAACTGATAAGAATCGTCAGGACTAGACCGCTAGACCTAGGACGAAAGGCCTTAGGAATAGAGGGGAAATAGGTGGCTAAGTAAGTAGGCCCTATGGGCCAGTCCTTAGCTTTTGAAGGGTGCCCTAGGAGCCCCCTTCTATTTTATTCAGAGAGGAGACGTTGATTTCAGCATGCATGCATTATAAAAAACTAAAAGGAATTAAAAATTGAGATAACCCGCTTCCTTTTAAAACCATCCAGGCTCTTTTATTTTTCTTCCTTCCACCATAATCTTTACCTTTGATGCCCTTCCGCAGATGAATTCACCCACCCCTGCCAGCGGAGGAGACACTCGTTTCAGCTCTGACTTCCTTTCTCACGATGGCTTTCCTTCCATCTTGTGGGAAGTGCTTAACTCTGCCGGTTACCCTACGCCCCCTTTGTACACAGTGCAGTTGTATGAGGAGCATCGGGTACCTCGTTGCCGAGTCTGGCTGACTTTGGAGGCTCATCCCCTTCAGCCGGGTTGGCGTTCTCTTGACTCTGAGACGGTTGGATTCAAGACGGACGACACCACTGAAGCAGCAGCCATGAAGACTCTAACAACTTTCTGTGGCTACCATCCCCTATAGATGGTGATGCACCCCTTGGGACTCTTCCCTGCTGAGAAAAAGGATGACCCCATGTGGTGTAACCGTGTGAGCCATGTGAAAGATGTGTGGGCAATGTATCCTGACTTGGTTGGGAGGGTCACTGTTCAGTGCATGAGTGCGATGTACCGCCTTCAGGCCCTGCAGAGCGACGCTATGGCACACCTTGCTAACATCGCTCAAACCACCAACCTCACCCTCGATAGCCGAGAAGACTTTGTGATCGACTTGTCCTCCGAGTTGGTAGAGAAGGATTTGCAGGTGGAAAGGCTGAGCCAGCGCATTACCACCTTGGAGCAGCAGGTGGAGATCCGAGACAACACTATTGATGTCTTGGAGAACCAGCTCCACGATGTGCAGCGAGAACTCAAAGAAGCTAATGACCACCTAGACATGCACCACTTGGAGATGGAGGCCAATGAGGCCGGAAGCGAGGGAGAAGAGGCTCCCGAGGAGTTAGGACCAGCCCCTGGTGCCAACGGGACTACCTCCGCAATGCCCCCTTCAGCCGCATCCAATGTCGCTTCCACCACTCAGGGCTGATCAGTCACTTTGACGTGTTAGGCGGATAGAAACCTATGCAAGCTTAGTTAATGTCAGATTTTGGACTAGGCTTACGGGTACTTCCCCTAATTGATGTAACCCTTGTGAACTTTTGAAATCTGTGGGATGTTTGTAACCATGTTATCTTCATTTTGAACCTAATATTATGATTATGGCATTTTTCCTTCCATATGAGATAATAGCATGTCGTTCGAAATTGTGAGTTGGGATAACAATGGCGACAATCTCTGTTTTCAGATGGCAGCTAGGCAGCGTCGCAGGCATAACGAGCAGGTTCCCCCGCCACCTCCTCCAGCTCCCACAGTGCAGGAGCTGATGGCCCAGCAGAATGAGATTCTGCGACAGCTTTTGTAGCGCCAGCCCCACCCCCAGCAGCATGGTGGAGGCCAGCATCAGCGACCTCCGGCAGCAGCAACCTACCAGGAGTTCCTGAGCACGCAGCCACCCTTGTTCACCAAGGCAGAGGATCCATTGGACGCCGACGTGTGGCTCCGCGTCGTTGAGTCCAAGTTTCCCCTCCTCACGGGAGACTGCCTTGATGATGCCAAGGCTCGCTTCGGCGTGCAGCAGCTTTGTGGCCCTGCTTGGACTTGGTGGGACCACTTCCGTGCTATGCTACCCGCTGATCGTGAAGTGTCTTGGGAGGAATTCAAGACTGCTTTCAAAGGGCACCACATTCCAGCCGGAATTCTCGATCGCAAGCTAAATGAGTTTCTGGCACTTAATCAAGGAACCAGCACGGTATTGCAGTACGCTCAAGCCTTCAACGACCTGTGCCAATATGCAGGTTACCATGCTGATTCTGATGAGAAGAAGAGAGACCGCTTCCGCAGGGGTCTCAACACCAAGCTACGGGAACGTCTTAACACTGTCCGGGCTGATAGCTTCAATGAGTTGGTCAACCTGGCCATCTCCTAGGAGGACTATATTGTAGCTCATCGGGTAGAGAAGAAGAGAAAAGCACCAATGGCAGCACCATCCGCTCAGGCCCAGAGGTTCAGGATTGTCTCTCACAATCAGAGCAGGGGATTCCAGCAGCAGGCAGGCAGATGGGTGATCAGGCCACCTCAGCAGCAGCAGCCGGCACCCACTCGTTTTCCAGCTCCCACTCCAAGGAACAATCAGCCTCCGCAGCAGTAGCAGTTCCGCTAGGGCAATGGGAACAAGTGCTTTACTTGTGGCAATGTGGGTCACTATGCCAAGAATTGCCCCAGGAACTAGCAGAGGCAGATGCCAGCACCAAATCAAGACAAGGGAAGAAAGCAGAAGATACAAATCAGGCAAGGGAGCTCAACTTCACTACTCTGGAGGAAGTACCTGAGGGAGCCCCCATCATGACCGGTATCTTTCAGTTTATAATCAACCTGCTTTAATTCTGTTTGATTCTAGTGCATCTCATAGTTTCATTAGCCAAAAGTTCAGTGCTAAATGTCAACTGCCTTTCCATCACTCAAAAGGGTCGTTTATGATAGCCACACCTGGGGGTAAAATTGCAACTAATCAATTAAACCAAAGTGTGCCTATTCAACTGGGAAGCCACATTGTCAAAATCACCCTTCTTGTTTTGGGTTTGGAAAATGTGGATATTATTTTGGGAGCTAATTGGATGATCCTGCACCAAGTAGTGCTTGATGTAGCCAGCCGCATCGTGGAAATCAATTCCCCGTTCTGTGAGAGTTTCACCTTAATTCTGCCCAGTCAAGGTTCTACTCAGTCATGTGCTTTTTCTAAGACAGAGTTACCTCTGAAGAAGATTCCAGTGGTTTGTGAGTATGCAGATGTCTTTCCTGATGAATTGCCAGGAATGCCACCAGACCGGGATATTGAATTCGCCATCGAGTTGCAACCGGGAACGACACCTATTTCTAAAAGGCCTTACCAGATGCCACCCGCAGAGTTGGCAGAATTGAAGAAGCAATTGCAGGAGTTGCTGGACAAAGGTTTTATTCACCCAAGTACTTCGCCTTGGGGATGTCCAGCCCTGTTTGTAAAGAAGAAAGATGAAAGCTTGAGGCTGTGTATAGATTACCGCCCTCTTAATGCGATGACTATCAAGAACAGGTATCCTTTGCCTCGTATTGATGTTTTTTTGACCAGTTGGTCAAAGCCAAAGTGTTTTCCAAGATAGACCTTCGCTCCGGCTACCATCAGATCAAGATACGAGCAAGCGATATTCTGAAGACGGCTTTCTCAACCAGATATGGGCTATATGAATTCTTGGTGATGTCTTTCAGGCTGACTAATGCACCAGCATATTTCATGTATCTGATGAATTCTGTTTTCATGCCCGAATTGGACAAATTCGTAGTGGTTTTCATTGATGATATCTTAGTGTACTCAAAGAACGAAGAAGAACATGTCGGGCATTTGCATGTAGTGCTTCAACGTCTGCGAGAGCACCACCTTTATGCCAAGTTGTCAAAATGTGATTTTTGGCTAAAGGAGATCAAATTCTTGGGTCACACTATCTCTCAGGCAGGTATAGCTGTTGATCCTGATAAGGTGCAAGATGTGATGAACTGGAAGCCACCAACGACTGTCCGTCAGATTCGGAGTTTTCTGGGATTAGCTGGTTATTACCGAAGATTCATTCTGGATTTCTCTCGAATTGCGAAGCCCATAACTGAGCTACTGAAGAAAGAAGCCAAGTTTGTTTGGGGTCAGAAGTGCGAAGATGCCTTCCATACATTGAGGCAACATCTGACCACAGCACCGGTGTTAGCGCAACCCGACAGCAGCAAGCCTTTTGATGTGTATTGTGATGCCTCTGGCACTGGACTAGGTTGTGTCTTGATGCAAGACAACCGAGTCATTGCTTATGCCTCAAGAGCACTCAGGCCTCATGAGCAGAATTATCCCACTCATGACCTAGAGTTGGCAGCAATGGTTCATGCATTAAAAATATGGAGGCACTATTTGATGGGAACCCACTGCAACATCTTCACTGATCATAAAATCCTTAAGTATATCTTTACTCAGGCTGATCTCAACATGAGACAGAGAAGATGGCTAGAGCTGATCAAGGACTATGACCTGGAGGTACATTATCACCCAGGAAAAGCCAATGTGGTAGCAGATGCCTTGAGTCGGAAGTTGCAATGCAACTGTGTTGTGATGGATTCTCGTATTAACACCTTATGTGATGAGTTGAGCAAGATGCAGATTGAAGTGATTCCTTCTACTGCTTTGTCTCACATTTCCGTTGAGCCAGCTTTGCAAGACCATATCATCATGGCCCAGCTCAGTGACAAGGGAGTGCAAATTATTAAGGAGAATCTCCATCAGAAGACCGAGAAGTATAAATGTTTCCGCCAAGATGGAAAGGGTATATTGTGGTTTGAAAGCAGATTGGTGGTTCCTAAAAGCAAGGATCTCAAGAAGAAAATCTTGGATGAGGCTCATCTCTCCAAATTCTCTATGCATCCAGGAAGCACCAAAATGTACCATGATCTGAAGCCCTTGTATTGGTGGACCAGAATGAAGAGGGAGATAGCCCAATATGTATCGGAATGTGACACCTGTCAGAGGATAAAGGCCAGCCACTTGAAATCACCTGGAGCTTTGCAACCCCTGTCTATACCTTCGTGGAAATGGGATGACATCAGCATGGATTTCATCGTGGGTCTGCCCAACACCTCTCGTCACCATGATTCGATTTGGGTTATTGTGGACCGACTGACGAAAGTGGCACATTTTCTCCCTGTGCACATCACTGATAAGGCTCAAAAGTATGTAGAGTTATACATTGACCGGATCGTGTGTTTGCACGGATTGCCTCAGACCATTGTTTCTGACCAAGGAGCCAAATTTGTTGCCAGATTTTGGGAACAACTGCAGGAGTCTTTGGGCATCAAGCTAATCAGAAGTTCAGCTTACCACCCACAGACTGATGGTCAGACTGAGAGGGTGAATCAAATTCTTGAAGATATGCTGAGAGCTTGTGCAATTGATTGTGGCAAGAACTGGGATAAGCACCTCTCCTTGGCAGAGTTTGCTTATAACAACAGTTTTCAATCCAGCCTAAGGATGGCACCTTTCGAAGTTCTCTATGGAAGAAGGTGTAGAACACCCCTCAATTGGTCTCAACCTGGAGAAAGAGAAGTTTTTGGACCTGACTTAGTGACTGAAGCCGAAAGGAACGTCAAACTAATCAGGAAAAATCTAGAAGCTGCTCAGGCCAGGCAGAAGAGTTACATGATAAGAGAAGGAAACCTCTCCAGTTTGAGGTGGAAGATTTCGTGTATTTGAAAGTATCACCCACCAAGGGAGTGCAGAGGTTTGGAATCAAAGGCAAGCTAGCCCCTCGTTACATTGGACCTTATGAGATCATAGAAGCATGTGGACCCGTGGCATATAAATTGAAGTTACCTCCAAAAATGTCTGCCGTCCACAATGTGTTCCATGTATCTCAGCTGAAGAAGTGTGTTCGATTGCCGACCGAGATCATAGCAGAGCCAGAATTAGAGATAGAGCCAGATCTATCGTACCAAGAGTACCCTTCTAAGATTCTGGATTGCAAGGAAAGATCAACTCGGGCTAAATCAATCAAGATGTATAAGGTCCAGTGGAGTAATCACTCAGAGGAAGAGGCTACTTGGCAGACTGAGGAATTCTTGCGATCCAACTTCCCAGATTGCCTACCTAAGGAAATTGGTACGTAATCATACCCAACCCCTCCTCCTGCCCTTCGAATCTAAATTTCAGAAATATAATCTTAAATTAGAATGAAGTAATTATGAAACAAAAATTAAAAGGACTTCCTTCTGAAGTTGCAAAGAGAATGACATACGAAGAGCAGTTTGCCCTAATAATAGAGCACCCACTTCCTGTGAGTCTCACCCTTCGCTTCACCCCGGGAGGATTCTGACCCGAATCTCGGGACGAGATTCCTTTAAGGGGGAAGGCTGTGACACCCCAGTGTCACTAAGGGTTTCTCTCAGTGCTAACCGAAGAATCAACATTTCATGTGAACCAAATTGAGCATGAAGCATCAAATTAACTTAAGAAGAAAAGATCTACTAAGTGTATATCTAAAGAATCATGTTCCAAACAAATAAGATTTTCAAAAAGGGAAAAATGTTGAAACCCTAACACCAACCCTAACCAAGCTATCTAAGTAGAGATAAAGAAAAGGGGTAAAAGACCATGAAAAATATAAAATCATGGCTTAGGAAAATTATAAACATTGAAATATACTAAATAAGCTACAATAGAGATTATGGAAGCTTGGCCAAAATAGTTTAATAAAAACTCCAGACAAGCTTTTCAAGTGAGGGTTCAATAGAGATTTCTGAAATTCAGATTTCTGAATTTCAGCCCTTGAGCCAAAGACCGAGCGTGTTCACCTTGATCCCTAACCCAAATCCTAATGACCCCATTGACAAAAATGTGCCTAACTAACCTCTCTACCTCATATCAGAAGATGGCATCGGGACATGTGCCTTGGACATGTCAAACCCGGAATCTTCTCTCTGTGCGCGGTAGTGAGACAAACCCGATTTCTCCCCTCTCTATCTCTTGATCCAGTCAGCAAAACCTGCAAGCCTCCACACACAAATGACAAAGGAATGTCAGGGGAAGAGATCTCTCAATGGGATCATGGCCATAATCTCAAAGATTTGGAGCCAATCCGCGCTTGAACTCGACCTCTCTTTGCGCTGCCTCGTGCTCGAAGTTGTGCCAGGCGCCAGAGCGTGCACTGGCATTCGCCCGTGCACGCCCCGAGCACTTGTTAGAGCCTCGCCCTCGGCCGTGTTCGCCCGCGCCTATAAAGCCTTCCCGGGCGCGCCTCACCTCACCCTGTACTCACCTTCGCCGGCCAGACACCCCTCCTTAGCTCCGGCGAGCTCTTTTCCGCTCGCCATTGCCACCCGAGCCTCGGCCACCGTGGCCAGCCCACTCCGGTCACTTCCAAGTCACGCCAGCCGCTCGGTTAGCTTCGCCAATAGCTTGTGAAGCTTCCCAAGCTCTCGGACCCGGCAGAACTTCACCGGAGAACTGAGATCGTCCTCACCGGACTTTGGCCACCCGCCTGCGCGTGTAGACCGAGCAATCCGGTGAGTCATTCTTCAGTTCCTCGCACACACACCCTCCTTGATCCCTGGTGAAGCTCTCTGACCCTTTTGATTGATCAATTGTGCCCTAGATAGGCCGGACTCCTCGCCACCGACGAGCTCCCCCGCCTGCGCACGTGGACCGGCCGACTCCGACCATCCCCGACGGCGACCCGCACATCGCCGTGACCCTCAGGACCTCCCCTATACCCTCGGCCACCTCACCAGAGCAGTCTCGCCACCGGTAAGCCCCTCCGCCCTTTCCTCCACTGCGGGTACTGTTTAATTTGGGGGAAGGACCTCGGGTTAGGTTTAGAGGAACCTCAGGGGGTTTTCTGAACTGTCAGCGACACATTTGAATAGTAATCCAAGGACTAGTCTGTAAGGAAATTTGAAAACACCGCCAGGGACCCCGATGCAAAGTCGTTTCCCATTTAATCATTTCTGTTTAATCTTTTTAAATGAACAGAGAACTTAGGAAATTCATAACTTGTGAAATACTTAACCAAAAATTGTCAAACTAATTTTGCTGGATTCTAAATGTTATGGACTATCAATTAAAAATACTAAACCCCATGCTTTTTGTTTTAAATTTTAGAGTTTGGAATTAAATATAGAAACTGACCAAACCTTATTAGATTAAAGAAAATTAGTTATGCTTCTGTGCTAAACCTAAAAAAATTTGTAGATGTTCAAACCCCATTTAAATACTGTTTAAAAATAATGAGAACCCCAGTATTGAAAATTTAAGTAGGGATGTCTATTAAAAGCCATTTTTGCCCAATACTTAGGAAAATCATAAAGACATTAAAAATAATGAACAGTGAGTGCAATTATTTTTCCTAGCCTACTTAAGTAACAGAGAACCTAGGAAAAATAAAAGGACTTCTAGTCCAGAACAGAATCAAAGTGAAATGTTTTATTTAGCATTATTCCAACTAGAAAACAATTATTGGAATTATAAAAACAAATCCAAAATTGTTAATAAAAATCCAGTGGACTTATAACCACTAGAACCCCACTACAAAAATGATAACCACCCCATCCCATCATTTTAAGTAGGGTAAACAAATAGAACTTGATAATGAGTCATATTTCAATTAAATCTTGAGCAACCCAAAAATGGTGCAATAATGGGTAAATAAAATTTTGCTAGATCAATAATAAGTTAGGCCACCAGAGAAAAATATAAAACCCAACTGGAAGCTGCAAAGTAATACCCATTGCCATACTTCATGAAAAAGGCCATTTAATCCAAATAAATTCCTACCACCCTTCCCTTAAGCAAAAAGATGCCAAACTTCAGAATGATTGCTCTTGCACAAAGAAGAAGCTAGGAAAAATCAGAAATCTGTTGTTTGATATTTTTCAAATATAGTGGTAGTAGAAAGCACCCCTTTGACTAGAAACTTTAGAAAATCATATGTTGGGGACTTGTTCTCAAATTCTATGAATTAAGAACAAGGCAACACAGAGAACATTAAACGTTAAAGTCCTTCGTCCTTCGGAATATTATTTCCCTTAGGATATAATGATTCTCGAATGAAGGTTATGAAGGACATACCTTCGTAAGTCACAATATATAATACTGAAGAAAGAATCACGTAAAAAACAAAAGATAATATGAACAGTCATATCTTATTATTAACTCATTTCTATTTTATTACTATGGAAAAATAGAAATGATATTAAGTTACAAGTGTACCTTCGGTTTGAATGAAGGTAAAGATACAAGTGTGACGCAAAAGCAAATGCCAAGTCAGCGTGAACAGTACAGGAGCACTATTCATCTATTTATAGGCACGGGACACAGCCCATGTAAAATTACACCCATGCCCTTTACATTTGCTAATAACTCTATAGTAACCCGTCGAGGTCTAAATAGCCTTTTCATCTTAAAGTCGGTTTCCTTTTCTGCTATCATGCCGAAGCTCTTCTGCGCACAGCTTCGGCTCCGTGCCATCCTTCGTATTTCTTTTGTGCTTCTTCACACTGTGGTTTTAATTCAAGTCCGAAGATACCTATTCATGCATCATACTCCAGAAACTTTGTTAAATCATGTTTTTGAGGACCTTCGGAAGCCGAAGGCCCCCAACAGTAGCCCCTCGCAATATTAATTTGTTAGAATGATAAATTCAGATTGCGATATGGACGAAGGCCCTAAGCCGAAGGTCCGAAAAAACACCTTCCCTTTGCTAGAATAGCAACAGTCACTAACAAGCGGGGCCTTCCAATTTTCAACGCACTAGGCGTATAAATAAGAGCGCACCACGAGCTCATTTGGCACGCTTTCTTGCCATCTGCTCTTGCTTACTCAATTTTTAGCTCTTGCGCACCAACATTTGCTTGGCTTTTTAAATTTTTTAAGCTTCGGCTTTGAGAGCACTTTTTCAGCATTTCCGAAGATGTCTCAAGATAAAAAAGTTGTTGCTGAAACAAAGTTGAGCCTTTCTGAGGAGAAGAATCTTGGCTTTCTTGAATCAATAGCAAAGACAAATATAGAGAAGATTACAAGGGAGATTTTGGAAGGTTTATCTGAAGACACTAGTGATAGTGACAGTTATGATGTGGAAAGTGGCGGGGAAGACTCCGAAGATTGACCCTGGCGACCAAGCCATACAGTTTTCGGAAAATCAACTATTAAACAGAGTCATCTCGACAATATGAGGGGAAGATACTTTCGAGATGTGTCTATCGTGAGGGCTGACAACGGAGACAAGACTTCTCCTGCTCCCAAAGAGAACGAAGTCGTGATCTTCCGAAGCTTCTTCAAGGCTGGGCTTCGGTTCCCCCTAAGCAGTTTTGTGGTAGAAGCTCTGAAGATATATCAGGTTTACCTTCATCAAATTACGCCCGAAGCAATCATAAGAATGGGGATCTTCGTATGGGCTGTGAGGAGTCAGGGCTTGGAGCCAAATGCAAAAAGTTTCTGCAGTATGCACGAACTGTTATATGATACAAAACCCTAGGGTAAAGAGCAGTATCATAACAATTTTGGCTGCTATAGCTTCGTTGCTCGCTCTAGGTCAGGCTGCCCTGTGCCAACCTTTCGGAAAAGATGGCCCGGAGATTGGATGAAAGAATGGTTCTATGTGAAAAATGATTTAAAGGCACGAGAGGATATTAAAGGGATCATCATGCGCCCTATATGGCAACGCTTCGGCCTCCGGAAACCAAAGGTAGAAATTGACGAAGCGGCCGAAGAATGTCGCAAGGCCTTCGGCTTAGTCTGCTATTTCATCGGGACAAGAGACTTAGTTCAAGAGCACGTGGCCTACAGAATATGGCCATTGGTAGCCAACTGGGAGATGCCAAAAGAAACCATCAGCAATCCCCACGAAGGTGGTTTGGTTCGACTAAAATATACCTTTAGGTTTAGAGACCAGTTTATCGAGCTAGACGACGACAAGCTGAAAAGCGTCGAAGCTACAAGTGATGAGCTACTTGGGCTGTATTCCAAAGCGGAAGACAATGCGCTATCTACGGCCTTCGGAGGCCAGAAAAAGAAGAGACTAAATAGAGTTTTTGATGCTATTGGGTTCATGTACCCTGACTACCGCTACCCGTCGCGGGGGCAAAAAGAAAAAAATGCAACTTCCAGAAAAGACGATGCTTCAGCTGCTCCAAGTGAGCCCGCACCGAAGAGAAAAAAGGTGAAAGTCCTTACTCACCGACCGCGCTTCATCGAATCGGCCATAGTGCCCGAATTTGGCGGTGAAACATCTTCGGCGACCGAAGCCAAAGAACCTGCGATTACACAGAAAACTGAAAGCCGGCTGCAATGCCGAAGGCGTCATCAGCCAAATCAGATGAGCCAAAGGCCACTAATATTGAAGAGATAGAGGTCGAGAAAACAAAGACATTAGAAGTTATAAGCCCTTCAACAGAGGTGACAATGCCGAAGGCACAAAAGGATCTTACAACGACTCCCAAGAGGAAGAGGATGGTGAACGTACTAGATGTGCTGGAAACAATAAAAACTTCAAGCTCTACTCCAAAGAAAACTGTCGAAGCCTCGAAAACACAAATTGAGGCAAAACTATCCGAAGCCAAAGCTGCCAAGAGCCAAGCCGAGACCGAAGCTGGGCCCTCAGAGCCCGCCAAGGAGAAATCCTTGGAAATTGGAGAAGAAGAAACGGAAAAAGAGGCTGCAGAAGAAATTTTGTCTAAAAAACTGCCATTCCTATTCCCGTAGCATCTTCCGAAGCTCTCGATTATATTGTACGACATGCTTCGGGAAAGAGGTTATCTGCAAAAGAGAAGCGAGAAGCCCAATGTTATGCCCAGAGACTGAAATATCCAAAAGGGGCGTTGATATTCAACGACATCAGAGAAGAAGACTTCTTGTATTGTCTCCCGGACAACAAAGAGATTTCTGTCTGCCGGGAGATGAGCAGGAGCTTCGGATTCCCGACACTAGAAGAGGGGCTCTCGGTGCTATCAAAAGATGAATTGGCCGACAGCTTAGCATACAATAGTTTAAAGGTGAGAAAATGAGATTTTTGTACTTAAAAACAAAATTTTTTATTTGCTTATACTTAATACCGCACTCTTTTTGCAAGGTCTTATTCTTAGCAACGCCCTCAGGGCGCAAAAAAGTGCTGAAGACGAAGGATGTACTATAGCTTTGAACAACCTTCGTTCCGAAGTAATTGAACTAAGGAAGGAAGGTATTGAAAAAGATAAAATATTAAACTCATTGTTGAATAAAATAAAAGAAGATGAAGCTACTTCCAAAGCCCAAGCTGAAGCTCAGAAATGCGAAATTGAGGATCTTCGGAAACAGCTGGCTGAAGCAAAATTAAAATGTGCTATCGCCGAAGCTGACTGAGATGCCAGTGACTACTGGAAAAACTATTGGGAGAAAATGGTTGTAGAACTTCGCTCTTCGAAAGAAAAATGTTATGAAAAATTCATAGAATGTGTGGAAAAAATTAAAACTAGCTTCGCCAATGTTGGCGCATTCTCCAGCGAGGATAACTTCGTAACAGGCGATCCTGAGGGCCCAATTGACTGGATCAGTAACGAGGCCTAAGCTTTTGAGGAAATTTTGAGCGGTCGTGGGGATATCTGCGCCTTCTCAGGTGCTAGAGGAATTGTGACTATTTTAGAGAAGTCAGGCTGTGGGCATGTAAAAGCTTTGGCCCAAGTCGAAGCTACTTTATCTATTGATGATACGAAGGACCCCTCAGCTGAAGCAAACGTAGTTGGCGGAAAATTCTTTACTGACATCTGGGAGAATGGCGGCCGAGGAATGGCCCACGAGATAATAAAAAAGAGCGAAAAAGATTCTCACGTTGCAAGAGAAGCAGCAGAGGCAGCCGAAAAGGCTGCAGAACTCGAAAGGCGGATAGGTATTGCCTAATTGCTTTTAACTTTATGTTTTATTTTTGTGACTTCGAACTTATTTACGTTTTATCTCGCAGCCGCACTATCTCCTCCTCTAGAGTCCGTCGAGTCATTGGCCGACCCCGAAGCAAAGAAAGAAGATGAAATTACTAAAGTGGCCGAAGCTATTATGGATGAAGTTGTTACTCAACTACTAAACGAAGCTGCGGAAGCAGTTTTAAAAGAAGAATAGCTATTATTGTGAAAACATTTGGAATGTAATATTTGCTGAACAAAGTGTGTAACATCCTGTAGTCTTGATTGTAATATATGAGCTATTTGTGACTCAATTCTTTACGATGCATGAAACTTTACGTACATACCATTTTTGATCCTTCGGCGAAAAAACACCTTCCCTTCTTTTCATGCTTCGTGAAGAATATCCATATTCCATAAAAACATTAAGCTTCATGAGCAATAGATCTCCTTCCACATTAGAGCTGATGAAGCTGTACTTCTTCAAATCATTTTGTGCCTTGGCACAACTTCTTCGAAGCAATTTCCGAAGATCTATATTGTATCCCCTTCTTGTGCCATTGATGCAATATGATGTATGATGTTATGCTATGCGAATGATGTGATGATGTTATGCTATGCAAAATGATATTCGTGCTGAAGATACACACACATTCCCTCAGTGGAATACACAATCACTTTGCCATTTATTTTTCGGCTTCACCACTTATTTTTTGGTGTATCAGCGTTGACTTTTCGCTGTAAGTTCTGCATCCCCTTAGGAACGTCTTTTGAACTTCTTCGCCTTCTATTTCGGCGGTATTCGTGTTGACTTTTCGCGCTTCGCCTTATATTTCGGCGGAATCAGCGTTTATTTTTCGCTGTAAGCTCTGCATTCCCTTTGGAATGACTTTTGAGCAGAAAACTTACGCTGCGCTCCCTTAGGAACAACTTTTTGTTGCTTCGGCAAGCTTACGCTGCGTTCCGTAGAACGACTTTGTAGCTTCGGAGATATTTTTTGTAGCCACAAGTTCTCTTAGGAACAAATTTTCATGCTTCGACAACTTTTGGACTCCGTAAGTCTGTGGAGAAGATATATTTTCATTATGACAAAAACGAAGCTATTACAAGAAATTGAAAATGACAAGAAAAACTTAGGCTTTCAATGATTGTTCCTTATTAAAAAGAAAATGATGACGAATGCAAAAACTGCTTTAGAGGTAGGATATCTCCTAGTACATGTGCTTCGATTCTGGCACAGTATTGTTGACTGTGCGAGCTTTGGACTCCTCCCTGAAGTCCCGCTGTTGGTGATTATGCTGGCTCCCTTCTGGCTACTGGCCTCGGGAATATGAGGGTTGTATTGGTGGTGGAGGCTGTTGCCAAGATGCTTGTAGTTGCCTAGCTGAAGCAATAGAAGCTGCAGAATGCTTACCCACATACTCTGGTATGTATGGTGAGTGATACGAAGCAGTGTGCATGACCTGCTTTGGCTGGTTCTATTGGGCTGCTGCTTCTGCTATCTCCTTCTATTTTTGAATGGTGACATGGCACATTCTTGTAGTATGACCCTTGTCCTCATCGCAGAATAGGCAATAAATTTTCCTGGGCTGATCCCCAAACCTCCCTCCGAAGCCCCTGGCGCCTCTGCCCCTTGGAGTTGGCGGCCGAGGGTAACTTTGTTGCTGCCCCGAAGCCTGCGAGGAATATTGTGGCCTCTGTTGCTGACTTCCTCTATCGTCATTCTGAGTAGAGTGGATCGATCTGACGTGCCTTGGGTGGATTCTCCCTCCGAAGCCCCTGGTCATTTCGAAGAACCTATAAGCTTCCTCCCTTCTCTGACGAAAGTCATTATCAGCGTGGATGTATTCATCCATTTTCTGAAGCAGTTTCTCCAGGGTCTGAGGGGGCTTCCTGGCAAAGTATTAGGCCGTAGGTCCTGGCCGAAGCCCCTTAATCATGGCCTCAATGACGATTTCATTGGGCACTATTGGCGCTTGTGCCCTCAGACGCAAGAACCTTTGGACGTACGCCTGAAGGTATTCTTCATGATCTTGTGTGCACTGGAACAAAGCTTGAGCGGTGACCGGCTTCGTCTAAAACCCTTGGAAACTGGTGATCAGCATGTCCTTCAGCTTCTGCCATGATGTGATTGTTCCTGGCCGAAGAGAGGAGTACCAAGTTTGTGTAACATTCTTGACTACCATGACGAAAGACTTCACCATGACTGCAGTATTGCCACCATACGAAGATATGGTTGCTTCGTAGCTCATCAGAAATTGCTTTGGGTCTGAGTGTCCGTCATACATGGGGAGCTGGGGTGGCTTGTAAGACGGGGGCCAAGGTGTAGCCTGCAGTTCTGCTGACAGAGGAGAAGTATCATCAAAAGCAAAATTTCTATGATGGAAATCCTCATACCAGTCATCCTCATTGAAGAAGCCCTCTTGGTGAAGCTCTCTATGTTGGGGCCTTCGATTTTGCTCATCTTGAGCAAGATGACTGTCAGGGACCATAATTAGGGGTACCCTCAAGGCCCCTAAATCTCAGCTGGTAACCCCCATCAGCACAAAGCTGCAAAGGCCTGATGGGTGCGATTAAATCAAGGATCGGTCCATTCAAGGGACACGATCGTGCCTCGCCCGAGCCTAGCCTCGGACAAGGGAAGCCGACCCCGGAGAACCTACGTCTCGCCCGAGGACCCCCCTCCAGCAACGGGCACACTATCGGCTCACCCGAGGCCCAGTCTTCACCGAGAAGCAACCTTGGCCACATCGCCACGCCGACCGACCAAATCGCAGGAGCATTTAATGCAAAGGTGGCCTGACACCTTTATCCTGACGCACGCCCTCCAGTCGACAGAGCCGAAGTGACCGCAGTCACTTCGCCGCTCTACTGACCGGTCTGACAAGAGGACAGCGCCGCCTGCGCCGCTCCGACTGCTGAGCCACCCGACAGAGTGAGGCTGACAGCAGCCAAGGCCGGCCTCGGGCGTCATAGGAAACTCCGCCTCGCCCGACCCCAGGGCTCGGACTCGGGCTCTGCCCCGGAAGACGGCGAACTCCGCTCCGCCCGACCCAGGGCTCGGACTCGGGCTCAGCCCCGGAAGACGGCGAACTCCGCTCCGCCCGACCCAGGGCTCGGACTCGGGCTCAGCCCTGGAAGACGGCGAACTCCGCTCCGCCCGACCCAGGGCTCGGACTCGGGCTCAGCCCCAGAAGACGGCGAACTCCGCTCCGCCCGACCCAGGGCTCGGACTCGGGCTCAGCCCCGGAAGACGACGGACTCCGCTTCGCCCGACCCCAGGGCTCGGACTCAGCCCTGGCCTCAGCCGACGGTCTCCGCCTCGCCCGACCCAGGGGCTCGAACTCGACCACGGCCACGGAAGACAGACTCGACCTCGACCTCGGAGGAGCCTCCACATCGCCCAACCTAGGGCATGGACCGATCACGTCGACAGGAGGCGCCATCATTACCCTACCCCGAGCTGACTCAGGCTACGGAGAACAAGACCGGCGTCCTATCTGGCTCGCTCCGCCAGATAGGCAATGATGGCACCCCGCACACTCTGTGACGACGGCGGCTCTCGGCCCCCTTACGGAAGCAAGAGGACATCAGCAAGGACTAGACAGCCCCGACAGTTGTCCTCTCGCCAGGCTCCAGCACTCCTCCGACGGCCACGACACCACACGAACCGGGTGCCAAAACCTCTCCGGCTGCCACGACGGCGTGTACTTAGGGCGCTAGCTCTCCTCCGCTAGACACGTAGCACTCTGCTACACCCCCCATTGTACACCTGGATCCTCTCCTTACGCCTATAAAAGGAAGGACTAGGGCCCTCTTACAGAGGGTTGGCCCGCGCGGAGAAGGACGGGACGGCGCTCGCGCAAGGCCGCTCGCTCCCACTCCCGCGTGGATGCTTGTATCCCCCTACTGCAAGCGCACCCGACTCAGGCGCGGGGCTAACACGAAGGCCGCGGGATCCACTCTCTCACACCTGCCTCCCTTCGGCTGCTTCCTTTCCCCCCTTTGCGTTTCGCCTTGCGTCGACCCATCTGGGCTGGGGCACGCGGCGACAATTCACTCGTCGGTCCAGGGACCCCCCGGGTTTCGAAACACCGACAGTTGGCGCGCCAGGTAGGGGCCTGCTACGTGTTGACGAACAGCTTCCCGTCAAGCTCCAGATGGGCACTCTCCAGCAACCTTTCCAGCCCGGGACAGTGCTCCGTTTCGGGAATCTTGAGTTCATGTCCCTCGACGGCAGCTACGACATGATACTCCTTCCCTCGCCGTGCGACAGCGACAATGGCAGTCGACAACCCGCTCGCCGGCGGGGAAATCGACGACGCCTTCCCCACGTGGTGGAAGGACGACATTCGGGTTTGTCCCGTCCCCTCCCCCGCCGACGGAGGAGGAGGCGGGGCAACCAAGGCCAAGCGGGAAGCGGCACCTCGTTGGCTGTCGAGCGAGTCGACGGCGCCGGCGCCCCAACGGAGGGCGCGTCGGGCATCGATCTCACGTCTGAGACGAAGACGAGCGACGCCTCCCCGCAACGCGCCGATCTCGAGCAAACGCACGACGCCAGCATGCTCGCGAAGGACTTGCTGGGCGTCACCCTCGTACCTGGGACAACGGTGCAGTCAGTCCCAGACGCGACCTCGTCATCGACCGTCGACAGAAAGGTACCGACCGATTCCCATCTCGTGTCTTTTGGATTCGGCCTCGACCCACCAAGCAACTCCGCTTCGGTGAGCACTTTCATAGAGGCGAGTCCAAACCCCCAGGGGTATCGTGTGTGGTCACCCTGGGACCGACTGACGACCGACTCGACCTACGAGCCCTCGGGGTCCGAGGAAGATGGCGAGCACGACCTCTGTTGGGATTTCTCCAGACTTGGTAACCCCAGTACCGTGCGGGACTTCATGACCGCATGTGACTACTGCCTTTCCGACTGTTCCGACGGCAGCCGCGGCCTCGACAATGAGGACCGCGGCCCAAGTCGTGAATGTTTCCACGTCGATCTAGGGGGTCCCGGCGAAGGCAACCATCTTGGTATGCCGGAAAACGGTGATCCCCCTAGGCCCGCGCCTCGCGTTGACATCCTTCGGGAGCTAACTGTGGTCCCCGTCCCGGCGGGGGGTCCTGATCCACAGCTCGAGCAAATCCGCGAGAGGCAGGCCAGGCTCGATGAGGGAGCAGGAACGCTTGTGCCGATCCGCCGGGACATCGGGCAGGAATGGGCGGTCCAACCCCCGGCCGGAGAAGCACGTCATCTCCCCCAGGACATCCAGCATCGCATCGCCAACGACGTCAGGGTGAGGCCGCCGCCGGATTCTAGCGGATTCGGCCAGAACCTGTCTGCAGCAGCAATGCTTCTCCGTGCGATGCTGGAGCCATCAACCACCGAGGGGCGGCGTATCCAGGGAGAGCTCAAGAATCTCCTGGAGGACGCCGCGGTCCGACGGGCCGAATGCTCTGCCTCCCGAAGGCAGGGGTTCCCCTCGGAACATCGCGCCGCGACTTCCTGATTCATGCGGGAAGCCTCGGTCCACTCCGGGCGCACGCGCATCACAGCGCCTGCGGCCCCGGGTTGCCTCGGCAACGAGCGCCTTCATCACGGCCGTCGGGCCCACCTCGACGACAGGGCGCGCCGAGGCTACCACCCCAGGCGTGGGGGACGCTACGACAGCGGGGAGGATCGGAGTCCTTCGCCCGAACCACCCGGTCCGCAGGCTTTCAGCCGCGCCATACGACGGGCACCGTTCCCGACCCAGTTCCGAACCCCGACTACTATCACAAAGTACTCGGGGGAGATGAGACCGGAACTGTGGCTTGAGGACTATCGGCTGGCCTGCCAACTGGGTGGAACGGACGATGACAACCTCATCATCCGCAACCTCCCCCTGTTCCTCTCCGACACCGCTCGAGCCTGGCTGGAGCACCTGCCCCGGGGGCAGATCTCCAACTGGGACGACCTGGTCCAAGCCTTCGCCGGCAATTTCCAGGGCACGTTCGTGCGCCCTGGAAACTCCTGGGATCTCCGAAGCTGCCGCCAGCAGCCGGGAGAGCCTCTTCGGGACTACATTCGGCAATTCTCGAAGCAGCGCACAGAGCTGCCCAACGTCACCGATTCAGATGTCATCGGCGCGTTCCTCGCCGGCACCACCTACCGCGACCTGGTGAGCAAGCTGGGTCGCAAGACCCCCACCAGGGCGAGCGAGCTGATGGACATCGCCACCAAGTTCGCCTCTGGCCAGGAGGCGGTTGAGGCCATTTTCCGGAAGGACAAGCAGCCCCAGGGCCGCCCACCGGAAGATGCTCCCGAGGCATCAACTCAGCGCGGCGCCAAGAAGAAGGGCAAGAAGAAGTCACAAGCGAAACGCGACGCCGCCGACGCGGACCTTGTCGCCGCCGCCGAGTACAAGAACCCTCGGAAACCTCCCGGAGGTGCCAACCTCTTCGACAAGATGCTCAAGGAGCCGTGCCCCTATCATCAGGGGCCCGTCAAGCACACCCTTGAGGAGTGTGCCATGCTTCGACGACACTTCCACAAGGCCGGGCCACCCGCGGAGGGTGGCAAGGCCCTCGATGACGCAAAGGAGGAAGATCACAAGGCAGGAGGGTTCCCCGAGGTCCGCGACTGCTTCATGATCTACGACGGGCAAGTGGTGAACGCCTCGGCTCGGCACCGCAAGCAAGAGCGTCGGGAGGTCTGCTTGATAAAGGTGGCGGAACCAGTCTACCTAGACTGGTCCGACAAGCCCATCACCTTCGACCAGGCCGACCATCCAGACTACGTGCCGAGCCCGAGGAGATACCCACTCGTTGTCGACCCCATCATCGGCAACGTCAGGCTCACCAAGGTCCTCATGGACGGAGGCAGCGGCCTCAACATCATCTACGCCGAGACCCTCGGGCTTCTGCGGATCGATCTGTCCTCGGTCCGGACGGGCGCTGCGCCTTTCCATGGGATCGTCCCCGGGAAGCGCGTTCATCCCCTCGGACAACTCGACCTACCCGTCTGCTTCGGGATGCCCTCCAACTTCCGAAGGGAAACCCTCACGTTCGAGGTGGTCGGGTTTCGAGGAACCTACCACGCAGTGCTGGGGAGGCCATGCTACGCCAAGTTCATGGTCGTCCCCAACTACACCTACCTCAAGCTCAAGATGTCGGGCCCCAACGGGGTCATCACCGTCGGGCCCACGTACCGACACGCATACGAATGTGATGTGGAGTGCGTGGAGTACGCCGAGACCCTCGCCGAATCCGAGGCCCTCATCGCTGACCTAGAGAGCCTCTCTAGGGAGGCGCCCGACGTGAAGCGCCACGCCGGCAGCTTCGAACCAGCGGAGACGGTCAAGCCTGTCCCTCTTGACCCCTGCAACGACGCCTCCAAGCAGATCCGGATCGGTTCCGAGCTCGACCCCAAATAGGAAGCAGTGCTCGTCGACTTTCTCCGTGCGAACGCTGACGTTTTTGCATGGAGTCCCTCGGACATGCCCGACATACCGAGGGAAGTCGCCGAGCACTCTCTGGATATTCGAGCTGGGGCCCGACCCGTGAAGCAACCTCTGCGCCGATTCGACGAAGAAAAGCACAGAGCCATAGGCGAAGAGATCCACAAGCTACTGGCGGCAGGGTTCATCAAAGAGGTATTCCATCCCGAATGGCTTGCCAACCCTGTGCTTGTGAGAAAGAAAGGGGGGAAATGGCGGATGTGTGTAGACTACACTGGTCTAAACAAAGCACGTCCAAAGGTTCCCTACCCTCTGCCTCGCATTGATCAGATCGTGGATTCCACTGCTGGGTGCGAAACCCTGTCTTTCCTTGATGCCTACTCCGGGTATCACCAGATCAAGATGAAAGAGTCTGACCAGCTCGCGACTTCATTCATCACACCCTTCGGCATGTACTGCTGTGTTACAATGCCGTTTGGTCTGAGGAATGCGGGGGCAACATACCAGCGATGCATGAACCATGTGTTTGGCGAACACATCGGCTGAACGGTCGAGGCCTACGTCGATGACATCGTAGTCAAGACGAGGAAGGCCTCCGACCTCCTTTCCGACCTTGAAGCGACATTCCGATGTCTCAAGGCAAAAGGCGTGAAGCTTAATCCCAAAAAGTGTGTCTTCGGGGTCCCCCGAGGCATGCTCTTGGGGTTTATCGTCTCCGAGCGGGGCATCGAAGCCAACCCGGAGAAGATTGCAGCCATCACCAGCATGGGGCCAATCAAGGACTTGAAAGGCGTACAGAGGGTCATGGGATGTCTCGCGACTCTGAGCCGCTTCATCTCCCGCCTCGGCGAAAGAGGTCTGCCTCTGTACCGCCTCTTAAGAAAAGTCGAGTGCTTCACTTGGACTCCCGAGGCCGAGGAAGCCCTCGGGAACCTGAAGGCGCTCCTCACGAACGCGCCCATCTTGGTGCCCCCCGCTGCCGGAGAAGCCCTCTTGATCTACGTCGCCGCAACCACCCAGGTGGTTAGCGCCACGATCGTGGTTGAGAGACGAGAAGAAGGGCATGCATTGCCCGTCTAGAGGCTAGTCTACTTCATCAGTGAGGTACTTGTAATACCCACTTTGTAAGAAAATCTAAAAGAAGAAATTATCTTCCTTTAGGGATTTGTGTGTCATCTCTATCTATCATTTCATGTGGACACCTCACTTACACCGATAAATAATTAACAAAAGAACACTCAAATAAATCATGCATCATGCTGGGATTTTCTTTTGTGTGCATATTGTGAAAAAAAAATATAACAATAATAATGCTAGTAGAAATAAAACAATGACTTAGGATGAAGTTTGAATCCTAAATGGAGAATTAGGGTTTGAATTAGAGAAGGAAAGAGAAAATAGTACACAATACAAAAAAATAAATTTATAAATGAATTAAAGTTATTCCATAATAATTTATTCAAATCATATATTCAAAAATTTGATTACAAATTCGCCACAAAAGTTTGAATTCAAATTCTAGATTTAAAATTTGACAGAAAAGAGAAAAGGAAAGAAAAGATAAAAAAAAAGAAGAAGAAACAGGAAAGGCGCTTGGGCCAAAAAAAACCTAACATTTGGCCCATTGTTGTTTTCTCTGCACGCGCGGCCCAACATCCACAGCAGGGTGGTCTCCCATACTCTCTACCGCTCGGGCCCCACTTGTCAGGCTGTGGACTTCTACTCATGTATCTCTCTCTGCTCGCTGGCACATTGGCCCCATCTGTCAGATCTCCGTTCTACGTCGCCCCAACCTCCTGGGCGCGGACTCGCCCACTGAGCCGCTGCCTGTGGGCCCCTGTGGCCGGGTCGTCTCCTTCCGACGCTGCTGGCTGGTAACAGAACTCGCGAAGATGGCGCGGCTGAAGACTAAATCAGGCGGGGATTTCAACGGACGTTCCCTGCTCCTGCTCGACCCCTTCATCTTGGCCCATAAATCGCGCACCCTCCCTGGTTCAAGCCCGACGCCTTCCTCCGCGCGGGCTTCGACGCGGACGCCTACGTCGCCGAGCTCCGCTCCTACGTCCCGCTCGACAGCCTCGCCGCCGAGCTCCGCGCCCACCTCGCCGCGCTCCGCGCCGAGCTCGTCGGCCTCATCAACCGCGACTACGCCGACTTCGTCGGCCTCAGCGCGCGCCTCAAGGGCGTCGACGCCGCCGCGGCCCGGATGCGCGCCCCGCTCGCTGACCTCAGGGACTCTACTGATGGAAGGATCCTCGTCTCTACCCTACGACGACGGATCTCGTGCTGTCGAACTCGACCACCTCCCAGCCGCGCAGTGGACGGGCGCGACCACCGGATGATGGAGAAGATGTTGGAGTTCAGTGCCCGGCCGTGAACTGCGCTCCGAGGTCGGTCGGCTCTCCTCCATCGGCAGTGAGTACATCGCCCTCTCCCAAGCCGCCAGTGCCGGTGTGCTGTCTCCTTGTACCGGCGTCGAGTACGTAGGTAGATGTGGGCTGCGGCGTAAGGAAGAAGAAAGCTCTGGGTCGCTGAGATCTAGATGTAGGGCTGAGAAGAAGCGCGCGCGTGTGCCATCGATCCGCTGTTGGACGGCCACAGTTAGAGGTAGCTTTCCCTATGGCTTGATTAAATCCGAGACGTCGAGGTTGGATCCGTGGGCTGGGGATTTGTCATGGCGTGGGTGAGTTTTGGGCCACAGATCTTAGATCGTATGGTCCTGGTGTCGTACCGGTTCGAGTGGGGAATGATCTAATCTGAGCCACCCACTTGAGATCGGACGGCCCACATTTAATCGTGCCCCTTTGGCCTGTCAGTTTAGCATAAGAGCCCCTAGCATATTTGCTATTCAACCCGCAGTTCTGGCTGCTGGTGTATGAGTCTCAGGAATTTTTATAGGTTAGTCCCTGTATTTCCTGGTTATTGAGGCCCAGTCCAGAGCTGTTTTAAATTCAATAATTGAATTGGAAAATAGATTTTTAATACAAAAATAATGGTAGAAACTTGTATAAATCATAGAGAATTCATATTAAATCCTTTTCAGTCCATTCCAGTTCCTATAATTTTATAATAATATTGTTCATCACATAATAACACTGTTATAACATGAAAATCATACTAGAATTGATTACTCAATTAATCTCGTATCAAATACATAAAACCTTAGGAAATTCGTATCTCCTCCGTTTTAAATCCGATTTGACTCGTTCAAGTTGCGTTAGTCTCGTAGCAACGTGTAGATTATTATTATTCAGTTTGTTCTTATGTTTGGTGTAATGTTAATTTTATCTATATCATGTTTGTTTGTATTGCTACGACTAGCGCGAGGACTCGTGTCATCTGAAAGGCAAGTTGGTACCTGGAATCTCAAGTGCCAGGCAAGTTGTGCCCTTGATTCACTTTTGTTACCCAATAATGTTCTTTATAATCATTTACCATGCATAGGTTTAATTTTGATGGGACCCAATAGGTTTCCCTAGACTGTTTATCCTGTTTACCTTGTTTACCCCTGAATCACATGGGTAGTTATGCTATTGCTTTACGTGGTTTTTGGGTTAATATTTCATTATATCCATGTTCCAGTTATTTTGTTATTCTATTTATGTTCATGTCAAGATCATTATGTTATTGTTAATTGGAACATGGAGCTTAACTTGAGAACCACGTGCCACCACAAGGGAGGAATGGGACCCCTTGGCTGACTAATTAGGAAAGCTAGTGGAAGACTACCTTACCCGAAAGGGGCAAGGGCAGTAGGGGAGTGGTCAGTGTAGGGAGGTCCCTGGTTGATTTTGCTGCGATGGCGGTCAGCCAGGAACCCTGCATTGGAACTTCCTATAAACTGTAGCGGGTTTTCGGAAGCTAGTGGAACTTTGTAAAGGCCTCGTAGTGGATCCCTAGCCATTCACCTTGGTAGTGTCTAAGGGCCTAGCTAACCCTGGCGACATGGGAAACACGACTTGTGGGTAAAGGGTACAACCTCTGCAGAGTGTAAAACTGGTATACTAGCCGAGCTCACGGTCATGAGCGGCTCAGGACTCTCCGATGATTAAATTATGGAACCTAAACTCAATTTGTCATTTGCATTTGCATGGGTTTATTATTAATTTTGTTCTTTATTATTATTTAAGGTTTGGTATTCACTTACACTTAGTAACTGCTAATAAAATTTTGACCAACTTATAAAAGCAATGCTCATCTTTAACCTCTATTGTTGATCAGCCTTACACTTCATGAACTCCCACCTTTGGTGAGTTCATGCCACATTATTCCCCACAACTTGTTGAGCGATGAACATGTGTGAGCTCACCCTTGCTGTCTCACACCCCCCCCACAGGAGAAGAACAGGTGGTTTCAAGTGGAGTCAAGTATCGAGGAGTTTGATCTGATCTAGGTGGCGTTTCTCAGTCGACATTGGCGCCAACGATCCTTAGTTCGTGTTATATTTATCTTTATTTTGTAATAAGTCTTCCGCTATGTAATAATACTCTGATGTTATTGTGACATTTATCTCCATACACTCTGTTATTATATATGTTGTCTTCTTGGCGCATGTATGAGATGCACCTGGCTTTGTTCCTTAAAGCCGGGTGTGACAGTACTGTCCGAGACCAAGATCCGCTACCCACAAATCCAGAAGCTGTTGTACGCAGTGATCCTGACATGGCAGAAGTTGCGACACTACTTCGAGTCTCATCCGGTGACTGTGGTGTCATCCTTCCCCCTGGGAGAGATCATCCAGTCCCGGGAGGCCTCGGGTAGAATTGCGAAGTGGGCGGTGGAAATCATGGGCGAGACGATCTCATTCGCCCCTCGGAAGGCCATCAAGTCCCAGGTCTTGGCGGACTTCATGGCTGAATGGGCCGACACCCAGCTCCCGACGGCTCCGATCCAACCAGAGCTTTGGACCATGTTTTTCGATGGGTCGCTGATGAAGACGGGGGCCGGCGCAGGCCTCCTCTTCGTCTCGCCCCTCGGAAAGCACCTACGCTACGTGTTACGCCTCCACTTCCTGGCGTCCAACAACGTGGCTGAGTACAAGGCTCTGGTAAACGGGTTGCGAATCGCCATCGAGCTAGGGGTCCGACGCCTCGACGCTCGCGGTGACTCGTAGCTCGTCATCGACCAAGTCATGAAGAACTCCCACTGCCGCGACCCGAAGATGGAAGCCTACTGCGATGAGGTTCGGTGCCTGGAAGACAAGTTCTACGGGCTCGAGCTTAACCACATCGCCTGACGTTACAACGAGACCGCGGACGAGCTGGCTAAAATAGCCTTGGGACGAACAACAGTTCCCCCAAACGTATTCTCCCGAGACCTGCATCAACCCTCCGTCAAGACCGAGGACACGCCCGAGCCCGAGGCACCTTCGGCTCCGCCCGAGGCACCCTCGGCTCAGTCCGAGGCACCCTTGGCCCAGTCCGAGGCACCCTCGGCCCAGTCCGAGGTACCCTCGGCACGGCACGAGGTACCCTCAGCTCAGCCCGAGGTATCCTCGGCCCCCGAGGGCGAGGCACTACGCGTCGAGGGGGAACCGAGCGAGGCCACGCCTAATCAAAGCTGGCAGACCCCGTACCTGCAATATCTCCACTGAGGGGAGCTACCCCTCGACCAAGCCGAAGCTCGGCGGTTGGCGCGACGCGCCAAGTCTTTTGTCTTGTTGGGAGATGGGAAGGAGCTCTACCACCGCAGCCCCTCAGGCATCCTCCAGCGATGCATTTCCATCGCCGAAGGCCAGGAGCTCTTGCAAGAGATACACTCGGGGGCTTGCGGCCATCACGCAGCACCTCGAACCCTCGTTGGAAATGCCTTCCGACAGGGATTCTACTGGCCGACGGCGGTGGCCGACGCTACCAGAATTGTCCGCACCTGCGAAGGGTGTCAGTTCTACGCGAGGCAGACCCACCTGCCCGCTCAGGCTCTGCAGACCCTACCCATCGCCTGGCCGTTTGCTGTGTGGGGTTTGGACCTCGTTGGCCCCTTGCAGAAGGCACCCGGGGGCTACACGCACCTGTTGGTCGCCATCGACAAATTCTCCAAGTGGATCGAGGTCCGACCCCTAAACAGCATTAGGTCCGAACAGGCGGTGGCGTTCTTCACCAACATCATCCATCGCTTTGGGGTCCCGAACTCCATCATCACCGACAACGGCACCCAGTTCACTGGCAGAAAGTTCCTGGACTTCTGCGAGGATCACCACATCCGGGTGGACTGGGCTGCCGTGGCACGCCCCATGACGAATGGGCAAGTGGAACGGGCCAATTGCATGATCCTGCAAGGACTCAAGCCTCGGATCTACAACGACCTCAACAAGTTCGGCAAGCGGTGGATGAAGGAACTCCCCTCGGTGGTCTAGAGTCTGAGGACAACACCGAGCCGAGCCACGGGCTTCACACCGTTCTTTCTAGTCTATGGGGTCGAGGCCATCTTGCCCACAGACTTGGAATACGGTTCCCCGAGGGCGAGGGCCTACACCGACCAAAGCAACCGAGCCAACCGAGAAGACTCACTGGACCAGCTGGAGGAGGCTCGGGACATGGCCTTACTACACTCGGCGCGGTACCAGCAGTCCCTGCGACGCTACCACGCCCGAGGGGTTAGGTCCCGAGACCTCCAGGTGGGCGACCTGGTGCTTCGGCTGCGACAAGACGCTCGAGGGCGGCACAAGCTCACGCCTCCCTGGGAAGGGCCGTTCGTCATCACCAAGGTCCTGAAGCCCGGAACGTACAAGCTGGCCAACAGCCAAGGCGAGGTCTACAGCAACGCTTGGAACATCCAACAGCTACGTCACTTCTACCCTTAAGATGTTTTCAAGTTGCTCGCATACCTCGTTCACACAACAAGTCTGGTCGTCAAGGAAGGGTCAGCCTTGCCTCGGCAAAGCCCGACCCTCCCTCGGGGGCTAGAAGGGGGCAACCCCTCTGCGTCAAAATTTTCCTCGAAAAAAGAAAAAAAATCTTTTCTGCCAAAATGCCTTTCGTGCTCTTCGACTACTTCAAAAGTGGATCCTAAAAACGATGGAGTACACGTAAGCAGCCAAGGCTGACCGAGCCGAGGGACTCCTACGCCTCCGGGATACGGATACCTCACTCATCACCTTCTGCGATAAGTAACTCGCGCTCGGATAAGTGACTCCACGGACCGAACAAGTCTTCATGCTCGAGAGCTCCTCTGCCGAAATGATTTTTCGGGCCTTCTCGACTGCGTCGGTAACAGAACCCTATGGACGAGTAAGAGCGCGCGTAAGCGGCAAGGCCGACCGAGCCGAGGGATTCCTACGCCTCCGGGATACGGATACACTAGTGGAGATCTTATCATCGATGACGTTCGTATTGAGTCACTGCATGTGTATATATCGTCACAGATAAAGGTTTGTGACGAATTTGTGACGAGTTCGATTTGGTCATAGGGGTCGCGTCACATTTGTTGTGTTGTGACGGACTACCCAGTTTCGTCATCGATGTGTATACATTCTGTGACGAAAGCCGCGTTGTCATGGAAGTGAATTCATTCTATGACGATCAGTTGTGGTCATAGAGGAAGGCACTTTTCCGTCATAATTCGTCGTCTGCCCGAGCAAACTGACGGCGTTGTTAACGCCGTTTGGTTTCTGTGACGGTACGGTATCGTCACAGATAGAGCCGTTGTTTGGTCATTAACAGCCGTTTGGAAGGTGCTGATGCGTATGACGTCAGCGCTGACGTGGCAGCTGACGTCAGCGCTGACGTGGCAGCTGACGTCAACGCTGACGTGGCTAGTACAGTGGCAGCTGACGTGGCATATGTTTTATTATATGCCACCAGTTTGGTCACAGATGTGCAGAGAATAATTTAATTGGAAATTGCAAAATATACTAGAACAGAGGAATGAGCACACAATTCCATATTCCATAGATGAATACAACTAGTATTCCAGTGCGCATACAAACTAAGTGGACAACACTAAACTCAGTTCACAGCATCACCACTTGACTTCACATTTCAGTTGAGTTTGCACAAACATAATAGCATATAATCAAAAGTTGACACCCACGAGCAACTAGAGTTTTTGGGTACCCTCATGTCAAAGAACAGGCCAAAAACAGCAGCTCTGACTAGCAGCCCTCATGTCGAAGAAGAGTTACCATGCAAGGACAAGAGCTTCTTGATGAGCACATTGGTCTCCTCCATCTCCTTGCTGTTCTTCTCTGTTATCTTCTTGTACTCCTCCAACTCCCTTTGTGTCCTCGCCTGCTGTTCCTCAGCTTCTTCACATTTCTTCCTGAGCTGGTCGAGTTCACCTTGAACAGCAGCTGTCGCTTCAGCTGCAAGTTGTTCCCGAAGCTCACTATGATTTGATGATGATGCCTTGGAGGTTGCCGATGTTTTGATGCCGACGCTTTTCAGGAATTGGTGTGAGCTGCTCTGGGACAGCACCTTCGACACAAGGTGCACACTGGATGCTGGCATCTCACCTTCAGCAACAGGTTTAGCTCTCAAAGCCTCCATATGAGACTGAAATATCATGGACAGAAACAGTAACATGTTAATGCTAATGAGCAACAGCAAGATGCTGACAATAATGTGAAAACAGTGACTTTCATTTCTAGTGCACATTATAGCAGATTATATCAGTTACAAATTATAGCCTACAAGACATTAACAAAGACTATGAAAAATAGACTGACAGACTCTAAAAGCTATACATTTGATGGCAAATTATAGCAGATTATAGCAGTTACAAATTATAGCAGATTTGCTTAAAAGCTATACATTTGATGGCAAATTAAAAGCTATACATTTGAAAGACTCTATAAATAGACTATGAAAAATAATGTGAAAACAGTTACAAATTATAGCAGATTTGCTTAACAAAGACTCTAAAACCTATACATTTCTAGTGCACGGGTCCTACAAAAAATAGACTATGATATTTACTTTCATTTCAGAAATTTGATGGCAGACAAAATAGACTATGATCTGAACTCCCCTGGGATGGGACAGGCGATCTCACTCATCGATCTCACTCCCCTTCGTTCCATCGACCCACAGCCAGCCTCCCTCATATGATCTCATAAAAATTACACTAAATAAAGCAAACAAAAGAACTTACAAGTGCTTCTCTTGCCGGTTCACTCAGGCCACGTTTGGAACTGGTATGACAGGTCTTAAAGGCGTCCACCGCATCTAGTTCTTCAGTCTGATCTAAGCTGGGTTCTTCTCGGTTTCTCTTCTGCTTCTGTTTCGTGGATAAACAATCACAGCGAAGTTTGCTCAGATCAAATGCAATAGAAGTTGAGTGCAAAAGTGCAGGTAGTAGTACAAGGTAATAGTTACTTACATATGCATGTAAGTGTGCCACATAGCAGCGAGAACCCGTAGCCTGATGAAACTTGACTTGACTGCGGTTCTGCTTGTTCTTTTCACTTATTTCCTACAAGAGAATGAACATGTCAGATTAGATCATAGGTTCAATATGCGAAAATCCTTTGCAAACGTATAGTGAAAGAACAATATATGACAAGATACCCATACCATGTTCTTTGGATCAGACCACTTTGCAACTAATGCCCTCCATTGTTCATCAGTCATATAAGATACAGGAGAAGTTGTGCTAATCTCATTTGCAGGTACACCATTGAAGTATTTCTGCTTGAGCCGATAACGCTGGTTTTTTACCGCAGAGCGTAGCATATCGGTGCAAGCTTCCTTTGTTGCCTTGTCCTCAGTGTTAACGGACAAGCGCCCCTATGCATATGACAATTCCATAGTTAGTCAATTCAGGTTAAGCAGTATACAAGTGAACCATAGAATCAGTAATGCACTTACATTTAGCTGTGACACAAAGCTGTTGTAGTATTTCTGGTCGTCCTTGTAATCTTTCCAACGAGTTAGGATAGGCATGGTTTCCCGAATAATGATGCCAGCCTCTGATGCAAACTTGGCAGCTTGAACAGGTTCATGTGGCCTTTTTTTGCCTTCCTCAACAGCTATGGGCAGTCTCCTTTGCATAACTTTAGTCATCCTATCCAGTTGTTTTCCCTTGGTTGCTGCCCTGGGTCTCCTTGGTGCTCGCTGTGTAGGAGCTACAAAATATAATTCGCTTTTATTGAATAATGAAATTGTTTTGTTTCATGCAAATCAGCAAAAGAGATGCCTTATTTGACTGAAAAAATAGAACTTGCCTTCAGTTTCTTCATCTCTAGCTACATTGGCTTGAGCATCACCTGTACTGTCATGAGCAGCAGATGCCATGTCTTCCTCTTCAGCTCTGCTGAAATGATCAGCAAGTCCAGGTGTAGTACGACTGTTGCCTTCAGCATCACCTGTACTGTCATGAGCAGCAGATGCCATGGCTTCCTCTGCAGCTCTGCTGAAATGATCAGCAAGTCCAGGTGTAGTAGGGCTGTTTGGTATGTGATCATTTCCATCTGTTGGTTCCTGTACATTGTGGCCATCTGTCTCTGTAGAGTGAAGCCTTTTTGAAGATTGCTCCTCTGGTTGTGCACCTGCCCTCACTCTCTTGCTGAACCTAATGCCTGGAGCCATGTTGGGGTCTATCTTCTTGTTTGAAGCAAGGGTTGTGTTTCTACCTCTTCTAGGATACTGTCCACAAAAAAATAGTCATGTGCATTTAAAAGCAAGACCATATATTAATTAAGAGGTATGAAATAAAGAAGATGAATCTAAAAGCATGAGCATATATTAAACACCAGATTAAAAACATTGAAATGCAATGCAACTATTTGGCATCCACTACTTTGAAGATAGAAGGAGCACCTTCATTGCCAGGGGTTTTGGCTGATCATAATATTCACTGTCATCATCAGTATCTCCTTGATCATCATCGTCAAGGAGATAGAAAGAGACATATGAATCCGAATCTGAACTATTATTTATCTTGTTTGCTGCATGTTTCCCCTTTGTTGATGCAGATGGTGAGACAGAATTATTTAGAACAGAAGTATATTTGTTCAGACCCAAATCTCGCATCTTCTTTATATTCTCCTTCACTTGTTTATCCCGTCTTCTCTCATAAGCAGTTCGCTCATGTTGAACTACTTGCAAGATAGATAAGAACAAGCATACTGTGTGTATTAGATAATGTAAAGGATTTTACTAAAAGCTAAGAGGTACTACTATTTGCAGGGAAGGATTTGACTAAAAGCAAATAGATAAGATGTGTAGATTCAGTCATTATGAAGCTTGGTTATGATTGTGCAAGTTCATAATTGTGGTTGCACTATAACTGTAGTGTTTCCCCTGTTTGGTTGTGGAAATCTTTATGCAGGCTTAAACAATGTTCAAAGTACTAGCTAGTACATTGATTAGGCGATGTAGATTTACACAAGCTGATGAACAAAAAAAGTGAAGATATTCTCATCTCTTTCTACCAGCAAGGTTCAAGAAAGCACTAAGCGCTGAGCGAGCGGTATGGTGGTGAAAATGCTTAAGCGTGATTAATCGTGCTTAATCATTTTTGTTAAAAAAAGAAAAAAAAATACATGATATTGGGCCACCCTGCAGCAGCCCTTAACCCCCACCTCCTCTCTTCATGAGTCTGCAGCCCACTAGGCCCTCCTGCCAGGAGGCTCAACGCAAAACCCCTCTCCCGTGATGACCTAGTACTCTGCTGCCTCCTTCCACGCCCCGCGCCGCCGCCCTGTGCTCTCCGCCTCCCTCTCCCGAAGCCTATCCTCCTCTGTGTCGTACGCTCTCTGGCTCCCTCTCCCGAAGCCTCTCCTCCCTCGTGCGATCTTCACCTCTACCGTGAAGCCGCTCCGCCTCTCTCTCACCAATCTGCTGCATGCAGCCATCGTAGGTCCGTCCGATCTCTCTCTCTCTCGTTGATCCGTCGATTTGCTGCCTGCTGGATTGACCCCGGAGGTGTTCCTCCTCTTCCTCTCCCTCCTCTACTCCCTTAAACATGCCGAATGGGCACGATTAAGCAGGGCCAGCGCTTAATTGCCTGCTTAGTAGGTAAGCGATGCGTTGACCCTCTACGCAGCGCTTAACCGCACCTAATCGCACGCCTAATCGCGCTTTCTTGAACCTTGTCTACCAGTACTAGAAACATAAGTTCTCTACTAAAACATAAGTTCTCTACCAGTACTAGAAACATAAGTTCTCTACCAGTACTAGAAACATAAGTTCTCTACCAGTACTAGAAACATAAGTTCTCTACCAAACACAACTGTATCAGTGCACAATGATTACATAAATCAATATACAATATCTCTGATAACAACGAATGAATAATTAAACTAAATCTAGCGATGGTTAGGGTTTAGGGGTTGGACCTTTCTGACTTCTGTGCCTCCTTTTGTTCACCATCAAGGTCGTCTGCGATGACCCAAATCCAGCGATGTTAGGGTTAAGGGGTTAGCGAGAGCAATGTGGATGGGGCGTGTTAGGTGGAAGGGGCGAGACAAATGCGGATGGCAATGAGATAGAGCGGGATGCGGCGAGTGAAGTCGGCGCCGACGCAGCTCATCGACGCGATGAGAGGTAAGGGGGCGGCGGTGAGGTACCTGGTCGAGGGGGCAGGTCGTCGACGGCGGATGTGTCCCAGCGGCGGCGGTGAGGTTCCTGGTCGAGGGGGCAGGTCGTCGACAGCCGTCGTGTCCCGGCGGCGGCGATTAGGTTTGGAGAAGTGGGGGAGAAAGAAGAGTGGGGGGGAAATAAGAGGAGTGCGGGAGATAGAGGATGAGAGCGGAGTCTGTTTTAGTGACGACGGCGAAAATGTTTTTGGCGCACAATGTGTTAGGCAATGCGGAGTCTAATGCGTTTAAGTATACTAGCGCTGGGTATATGTCGAAAACACGTGCATAGCCCAATGGTTTGACTTGCTAACTATAAGGTCGAGCTCCAAGGTTCAAGCGCCGCAAGGAGACTTTTTTTATGTTTTGCATACCATTTTATATTAATTCTTTGTTTTTTATTTATCTCTATGTTTTTTTTGCAATTATCTATTCATGGACACATTAGTTTGGTTTATGATCATGTTATAATATTTTGAAATATTTTTGCAATAGTGGTACTATATGTTGGGGGCCTTCGTCCTCCGAAGGTCCTCAAAAACATGATTTGACAATGTTTTCCAAGTGGATTATGTGGACAGGTACCTTCGAACTCAAAATCATGAATATGAAGCACGGTCAGGACGAAGCCTGAACCTGACGAAGGACGAGTTGGTTACCAAGCTCTGCGAAGGATGGTGCACAGCCGAAGCTGTACGCAGGGAAGCTTCGTCGCGACAGCAGAGGAGGGAACCGACTTAAAGATGAAAAGACTACGTGAACCTTAACAGATTTCCATGAGTCATTGAGAAATGTAATGGACATGAATGTAATTTTACGTGGGCTGCGTCCCGCGTCTATAAATAGATGAACAGTACTCCCGTACTGTTCACGCTGACTTGGCATTTGCTTTTGCGTCACGCTTGTACTTTTACCTTCTCTCAAGACCGAAGGTACATTCGTAATTTAAAATCATTTCTATCTTTTCATGATTAATAGAAATGATTTTATGATGATGTTCAATTCATATTTCATGCTTTACATAAATCCTTCGTCTTTACTTATTACGTTTACGAAGGTATGTCTCTAGTGACCTTCGTCTAAGAACTCATTATTCCCCGAAGGGAAATAATGTTCCGAAGGACGAAGGACTTTAGCATTTAATATTTTTTATGTTGCCTTGTTCTTAACTCTTAGCATTTGAGAACAAGTCCCCAACATTGGCGCCCACCTCCGGTGAACTCACTTCCACTTCGAGCTTTTTTGAACATCTTCGGAAGCTGTAGATCTTCGTCATGGCACCGAAGAAAGCTTCAGCGGCTGGGGCTGCAGCATTGCAACCGCTGGACCACAACCAGGAGACCGTCTCTCTTAGGGAGGCCCGAAGCCAGAAGAGAAAGGCCGTCAGCCCAACGCTTCAGGAGGAAGAGCTAGACCAAGAAATCAGGGATATGGAGATCCTACACCAACAGGTGCAAAGGAAGAAGGAGAAGATGGCTCGGCTAGCTGAGTTGCAACGGCAGATAGACGAAGCCTCTGAGGAAGTCCGTCATCTTACTCATGATGAGCAAAACAGAAGGCCTCAGCAGAAAGACCTTCACCAGGAGGGCTTCGTCAACGAAGATGACTGGTATGACAATTTCCATCAGGGAAATTTTGTTTTCGATGATGCTTCTCCTTTGTCCGCTGAGCTGCAGGCTACACCTTGGCCTCCATCCTATAAGCCACCCCAGCTTCCCATCTTCGACGGCCACTCAGACCCGAAGCAATTCTTGATGAGCTACGAAGCAACAGTGTCTTCGTATGGGGGCAATGCTGCAGTCATGGCAAAGTCTTTCGTCATGGCTGTCAGGAATGTTGCTCAGACCTGGTACTCCTCCCTTCGGCCAGGAACGATCACTTCATGGCAGAAGCTGAAGGATATGTTACTGACCAGCTTTCAAGGATTTCAGACGAAGCCGGTCACAGCTCAAGCCTTGTTCCAGTGCATTCAGGATCATGAAGAATACCTTCAGGCGTATGTCCGAAGGTTCTTACGATTGAGGGCGCAGGCACCAACGGTGCCCAATGAAATCGTTATCGAAGCCATGATCAAGGGGCTTCGTCCTGGGCCTGCAGCACAATACTTTGCTAGGAAGCCTCCTCAAACTCTGGAGAAGCTGCTCCAAAAGATGGACGAGTACATTCGCGCTGATAACGACTTTCGCCAAAGAAGGGAGGAGGCCCTCAGATTCTCTGAGATGACCAGGGGCTTCGGAGGAAGATTTTATCCGAGGCATGTCAGGTCAATCCACAACACTCAAAATGATGACAAGGGAAGTCAACAGAACAGGCCGCAGTGCTCCTCACAAGCTTCGGGGCAACAGCAAACCTTCTTCCGGCCACCAGCTCCAAGAGGCAGAGGCGCCAGGGGCTTCGGCGGGAGATTTGGAGACCAACCAAGAAGGATATTTTGTTTATTCTGTGGTGAGAACAAGGGTCACACCACTAGGATGTGCCATGTCACCATCCAGAAACAAAAAGAGCTAGCAGAAGCTGCAGCGCAACAGGGCCAGCCGAAGCAGGTCATGCATACTGCTTCGTACCATCAGCCTTATATCCCGGAGTATGTGGGCAACCATCCTGCAGTTTCTGTAGCTTCGGCAAGTCAACCTCAAGCTTCATGGCAGCAGCTCCCGCCTCCACCTCCGCTACAACAAGGCCAACAGCCAGAAGGGAGCCAATATGCTCCGCATCAAAGGGATATCAGAGAGCAATCTGAAGCTCGCACAGTCAACAGTACTGTGCCAGAGTCGAAGCACATTTACTGACAGATATCCTATTTTTTGATAGCAGTTTTTTCCGTTCAAGTTCTATTTTTTGTGTAATAAAGAACATTTCAGTTTTCATATAACAGTTTTGTGATTGGTTATGAGGAAAACCTATCTTCTCCACAGGTTTAAGTGGCTGAAGCTTAAAAATTTGCGGTAACAAGGAGGACTTTCGGATTATTAAAAAGCTTTCGAAGCAATAAAAAGTCGTTCTAAGGAACGCAGATTAAGTTGCCGAAGTTACAAAAAGCCGTTCCAAAGGGAGCGCAGCGTAAGTTTTTGCTCCGAAGACGTTCCTAAGGGAATGCAGAGCATACAGCGAAAAGTCAACGCTGATACCGCCTAAGTAAAAGGCGAAGAAACTCCAAAGACGTTCCCAAGGGAATGCAGAGTTTATACCGTCTAAGTAAAAGACGAAGAAGCTCCAAAGACGTTCCTAAGGGAATGCAGAGCTTACGAATAAATTTTGTGTATAACTTCGGAACAAATGTCATTTGCATAACATAACATCATCACATCATTTTGCATAGCATAAGCATCATACATCATATTGCATTTGGCAAGAGAAGGAAACAATATCAACCTTCGAAAGGATGCTTTGAGAAAGTGGCATCGAGATTGTATAGCTTCGGAATACAGCTTCGGAGAATATTTTTACGAAGCATGGACGAGCTTAATCAGAGCAATACCAAAATTGTATAGTTTCGGAGAATGTTTTCACGAAGCATGGAGGTGATTCATCAGAATAATTTTAATGAAGAATGTCTTCTTGACGAAGCATGAAAAGAAGGGAAGGTGTTTTTTCGCCGAAGGCTCAAAAATGGTATGTATTTAGAGTTTCATGCATCGTAAAGAATTGAACAATAAAAAGAGACTTGTATATTACATTCAAATGTACAAAATGTTACATAGATTACACATTACATGTTTTTTCTAAATAGCATCTAGTTTTCTCTTAAAACTGCTTCGGCGACCTCATTTAGAAGTTGATCAACAACTTTATCCATAATAGCTTCGGCCATTTGCTTAATTTCCTCATCTCCTTTTGTATGAGGGTCAGCGGTTGATCCAGCAGTTTCTGAGGGAAGTGAACATTTCTTCATTACTTTTACAAACCTTGAGCAAAGTTTGAAATAAAAATTACAACACAATAAGAGCGACTAATTGGTACCTAATTGCCTTTCGGGCTCTGTACTTCTTTCGGCAGCTTCTGCCACTTTCCTGGCGTTATGGATGCCTTTTTCGCTCCTTTGGATGATTTCTTGCGACATCCCTCGGTCGCCGTCGTTCCAGATATCAGTGAAAAATTTGCCACCGACCACGCTTGCTTCGGCCGAGGGGTCCTTGATGTCTTCGGAAGATAAGGTAGCTTCGGACTGAGCTAAGAATTTTACATGTTCGCAACCTTTCTTCTCTAAGACAGAAGCAATTCCTCTGGCGCCCGAAAAAGCGCAGATGTCGCCACGGCTGTTCAGGATCTCTTCGAAGGCTTCTGCTTCGTGACTAATCCATTCCAGTGGACCTTCGGGATTCCCTTGAGAGAAATTCTCTTCGCTGGAGAAGGCGCCCACGCTGGCGAAGCTGGTTTTAATTTTATTCACGCATTCTACAGATTTAACATAACAGTCCCTCTGAGAAGCACGAAGCTTTTTAACACTTAACTCCAATTTGCTGACCATAAAATCACTAAGTTCTCGTTTCGTTTCCTCAAGCGCACGTTCCTCTTTGGCTCTAGTTAGCTGTTTCTGAAGGTCTTTAATTTCACGTTTTTGAGCTTCGGCCTGGGCCTTTGAAGCAGCTTCGTCCTTCTTCACTTTATCAACCAGTGTAAGCAGAATTTTATCCTTTTCTAGAGCTTCGTTTCTCAAATTGATAACTTCGGAGCGCAAATTGTTGAATGCAATCTCATAGCTTTCATCTTCGGCGCTTTTTTGGGCTCTCAATGCGTTGCTTAAAATTAAGCCCTATACGAAAAAGAATCCATATAAGAATAAACGAATGAATTACGTAATAAAAAAGTTTTTTCAAACGCTTAATTCCCGTACCTTTAGGCTATTGTATGCAAGACTGTCTGCGAGATCCTCTTTAGACATGGCGCTTAATCCAGCTTCGAGCTTCGGGAAGCCTATACTTCTTGCCATTTCTCGGCAGACAGAAAGTTCTTTATTATCAGGTAGGCAGTATAAGAAGTCATCTTCATTCGTCCCATTGAATATTACTGCCCCCTTCGGATATTTTAGCTCCTTCGCGTAATGGTTGGCTTCATGAGTTTCTTCTGCAGATAGTTTTTTCCCCGAAGCATGTCGTATGATGTAATCACACATGCTGGCAGGCCCTTCGGGGATGGCAGTGTCAGTTTCTTCAATTAAAACTGGTTCTGGTATTTTTATTGCCTCGGCTTCCAGAGGTTGCCCCTTGTAGGGCTCTGAAGGCCCAGCTTCGGCTTCAGCCTGTTGCGTCGAAGCTTCAGTAGAAGCTTCGGCAGCTTCAGCACTCTTTTTTGGAGTTAAACTTGAAGACTTAATTGTCTCCAAGACGTCTAGTACGTTTACCATTCTTTTCCTTTTTGGGGTCACCGTTGGACCCTTTTGGATTTTTGCTGTCTCGACATCTGCTGCAGGACTCAAAATTTCTGATGTTTTTTCCTTAGTCAGTTTTTTCGCTTCTTCCATTTTTTTCTGTGGACGGCGCTTCGGCCATCTCTGCAATTTCTGGCAGCAAGGTTGGCTGTTCAGCTTCGGTAGCCGAAGAAGTTTCTCCGGTGAACTTAGGCACCGAAGCTGGCTCAATATAGCGTGGCCGATGTGTGAGCACCTTTATCCTCTTTCTTTTCGGTTCTGGCTCGTTAGGAGCAGTTGCAGCTTCTTCTTCTGCAGAGGTTGTGTTTTTTCTTTTCTGTCCTCGAATGGGATAACGATAGTCAGGGTAAACAAACCCGATTGCGTCAAAAACACGGTTGAGTCTTTTCTTCTTTCGGCCTCCGAAGGCCGCTGATAGTGCAGTGTTCTCGGCTTTCGAGTACGCTCCGAGAAGTTCGTCACTTAATATTTCAATACTTTTCAACCAGTCGTCATCAGGTTCAACAAATTTGTCCCCATATCTGAATGTGTATTTTAATCTGACTAGTCCGCCTTCGTCGGACTCTTTGATGGTTTCCTTCGGCATTTCCCACTTTTCTGCAAGTGGCCATACCCTGAAGGCAATGTGTTCTTGGACCAAGTCCCTTGTCCCAATAAACGAGCAGACTACCCCGAAGGCCCTTTGGCACTCTTCGGCAGCTTCGTCCATTTCGACCTTCGGCCTTCGAAGACCGAAGCGTTGCCAGATTGGGCGCATAATGATACTCTTCACATTCTCTTGAGCTGTTAGGTCATTCTTCACATAAAACCATTCAGTCATCCAGGCTCCGGGCCACCTCTTCCGAAAGGTCGGCACAGGGCAGCTTGATCCGGAGCGGGCGCCGAAGCTGTAACACCCAAAGTTGTTGTGGTATTGCTCCTTTCCCCAGGGCTTCGTCTCGTATAATAACTCATGAATGTTACAGAAGCTTTTAGCGTTTGGTTCCAAACCTTGGCTCCTTGCAGCCCAGACAAACACCCCCATTCTTATGATGGCTTCGAGAGTGATTTGATGCAGATAGACTTGAAATGTCCTTAGTACCTCAACAACAAAGCTGCTCAGGGGGAATCGAAGCCCAGCCTTGAGAAAGCTTCGGAAAATCACAACTTCATCTTCTTCGGGGGTAGGAGAAGTTTTTTCTCCAGCATCAGCTCTCACAATAGATATGTCTCGGAAATATCGCCCCCTCATATTATCAATGTGGCTCTGCTTGATGGTCGTTTTCCCAAAAACTGTGTGGCTTGGTCGCCACGGTCGATCTTCGGCCTCTTCCCCACCACTTTCTACATCAAAGCTGTCGCTGTCATCAGTATCTTCGGACAAACCTTCGAGAATCTCCTTGGTGATTTTCTCTGTATTGGTCTCTGCCATCGCTATCAGGAACCCCAGATTCTTCTCCTCCTCGAGACTTAGCTTCGTCTCAGCAGGGATCTTCTTGCCTTCAGACATCTTCGGAAACGCTAAAAAATTGTTCCCGATGCCGAAGCTTCAAAATCAAAAACACCAGTAAATCTTAGTGCACGAGAGCTAAAAATTTTAGTGGGCCGAAGCAGATGGCAAGTGTGCGTACCAAATGAGTTTGCGGTGCGATCTTATTTATACGCCCAGGGCGTTGAAAATTGAAAGGCCCCGCTTGTCAGTGAATGTTGCTATTCTAGCAAAGGGAAGGTGTTTTTTCGGACCTTCGGCCCAAGGCCTTCGTCCATATCGCAATTTAAATTTATCATTAACAAATTAATATTGCGAGGGGCTACTGTTGGGGGCCTTCGTCCTCCGAAGGTCCTCAAAAACATGATTTGACAATGTTTTCCAAGTGGATTATGTGGATAGGTACCTTCGAACTCAAAATCATGAATATGAAGCACGGTCAGGACGAAGCCTGAACCTGACGAAGGACGAGTTGGTTACCAAGCTCTGCGAAGGATGGTGCACAGCCGAAGCTGTACGCAGGGAAGCTTCGTCGCGACAGCAGAGGAGGGAACCGACTTAAAGATGAAAAGACTACGTGAACCTTAACAGATTTCCATGAGTCATTGAGAAATGTAATGGACATGAATGTAATTTTACGTGGGATGCGTCCCGCGTCTATAAATAGATGAACAGTACTCCCGTACTGTTCACGCTGACTTGGCATTTGCTTTTGCGTCACGCTTGTACTTTTACCTTCTCTCAAGACCGAAGGTACATTCGTAATTTAAAATCATTTCTATCTTTTCATGATTAATAGAAATGATTTTATGATGATGTTCAATTCATATTTCATGCTTTACATAAATCCTTCGTCTTTACTTATTACGTTTACGAAGGTATGTCTCTAGTGACCTTCGTCTAAGAACTCATTATTCCCCGAAGGGAAATAATGTTCCGAAGGACGAAGGACTTTAGCATTTAATATTTTTTATGTTGCCTTGTTCTTAACTCTTAGCATTTGAGAACAAGTCCCCAACACTATACATCTCTCACTTGCAATAGCATCTCTCACTTAGTAATTAGCCTTGTATGCCTTTCTTAGGATGTTTGTCACCACTTTGTCCGAATGAGTTGAAACTATTTTGTGAACATTGTACACCAAAATGAATGGTCCATGCAAGTTTTTAGAGTTTTCTAGCTAGGCTATGGTATTGTAACAAATATCTTTACGAAATACAACAAATAATTACAGTAATTAGTAAACTAGGTCTGAACAATGCATAACTGCACACAACATCATAGGTTGGTTCAATAATCATGCCATTAAAGTTTAAAATGATTTGGAGAAAGTGGTAGTATAGATCCATCACAAGCATGAACATGTCTCACTTAGTAATTAGCCTTATATGAGGGCTGTATGCATTTTTGTAGGATGTATGTCACCACTTTGTCAGAACAAATTGCATGTTTTTGTCAACATTGTACACCAAAATGAAGTGTACATGCAAGTGTATAGGTTTTTCTAGCTACCTAAGGTTTTTTAGCACTTATTCTTTAATAAAATAACAAATACTTACATTAATAGTTAAACTAGTTCTAAAAATTGCACCGGCACAAAACATCATGGTACACCTCCATTAACACCCAAAAAAAGGTTGAAATGATTTGGAGAAACGGGTGCTATACATGTAAATAAATAAAAGAAAAATTCGAAAATGATTGAAAAATGTAAACAAAACAAAAAAAAACTACCTATCCCAACGCTCGAACACAAGACGCCAGGGTTCACAGCAGCAAGGAGTTACCATTGGACTAGTCACGTTTGTTCTTTAGTAACTGAGCGCAGTTATATTTAAGCAGAACCTGTTCTCTGTCCAGGATGCAACCGAGCGCCCAGTTCAGAGTCTGCATTTTCAGATTGTTCAGTTCAGAGTAAACTCTGCTGCCCAGTTCAGATTGGTGCCCAGTTCAGATTGGTGCCCAGCTCAGATTTGTTGGTTATCTAGTTGTTCAAAGTTCAGATTCAAATCCACAAAACTAGCTCAGATTTGTTGGTTATCTATTTGTTCAAAGTTCAGATTCAAATCCAAAAAACCAGCTCAGATTTGTTGGTTATCTATTTGTTCAAAGTTCAGTTCTCTGAGATTGGTGCCCAGTTCAGATTGGTGCCCAGCTCCGATTTGTTGGTTATCTAGTTGTTCAAAGTTCAGATTCAAATCCACAAAACTAGCTCAGATTTGTTGGTTATCTATTTGTTCAAAGTTCAGATTCAAATCCAAAAAACCAGCTCAGATTTGTTGGTTATCTATTTGTTCAAAGTTCAGTTGTCTGAGATATATAGCTCAGTCCAAAGTTCAAAGTTCAGATTCAAATCCACAAAACCAGCCAAAGTTCATAAATTCTCAAGCAATCTGAGAACTCTGCCCAGTTCAGATTGCTGGGTGTCATAAATTCTCAAGCCCAGTTCAGATTGCTGGGTGTTCTGAGAACTCTGCCCAGTCCTCACAAGCAATCTGAGAACTCTGCCCAGCCAAAGTTCAGAGTTCTGCCCAGTCCAAAGTTCAAAGTTCAGAGTACACCTCCATCAACACCCCAAAAATCAGATTCTAAACTGCCCAGTTCAAAGTTCAGATTCTAAACTGCCCAGATGGTCATTTCATTTTCAGAGATCAGTTCAGAGTTCTGCATTTTCAGATTAAAACCCAGCTTAAATTTTGACAATAAATTAAAACTTGCTTAGATCACATGAACTGAAAATTGATTCCCATAAACCCAGCTTAGATCACATGAACTGAAAATTTTCAGATGTTCAGTTCTAAAAATACAGAAAATACAGAATACACATTCAGTTCACCACAAGTTCAGTTCACCCCAAATTCAGTATTTCAGACACACATTCAGTTCTGAAAATACAGAAAATACATTGTATCATCTAAACATGAACTGAATTTCAGACACACTTTCAGTATGTTGTACTAATCTGAACTGAACACTTCATAAATCAACTATCAATACTAGAAATCCTCATCTTCATCTTCTATGGACATGTCATCATTGTTGTCATCGCCACCATCATTAAAATATTGAAACATTGTATCATCTTCCTCCTCATCCTCACTATCTTCAAGAATAATAGCAGCTTCCTTCTTTTTTCTTATTAGTTCCTCTAAATTGCCTTCAATTAGACTGGCTTCTCCACCTTCAACATTGTGCAGAACCTGATTATCATCACCTTCTTGCACTATATGGTCTATATCAGAACAATAATCATCCTGATGCACATCATTATTGCCCTCATATTTTTCAGCCACATCATAAATATTCCTATGTTCAAATTTCTGCACAACTCGGAAATCTTTACATTGTGGAGTTGTGTCTTGCAGGTAAAATATCTTTTTCGCTTGGTCTGCCAAGATAAAAGGATCGGACTTGTACCAAAATGACTGCACATTGATGGATTTGAAATGTCTGTCATCTCGAATGCCCACAGTCTTTCCTACTTGGTTGTACCAATCGCATCGAAATACAACCACCGACCGACGAACTTGATAATTCGAGTTATATTGTAACTCAATTACCTCTTTAAGGACACCATAAAAATCTATGTTCTCCCCATTATGTTCACCTTCAGTCATTACACCACTATTTTGTGTCTGCATGAACTTCTCACGATCCACTGTGCTAAACCGCACTCCATTAATCTTGCAAGCTGTACTAGTCTTAACTCGCCGAGCTGGGCCACATGACAGTGCCCACAGTCCTTCGCTAACCAATTCTGGATTCTCATTACGCTTATTCTCAACCTGTTGCAACAAAATTACTCAGCTGAGCAATTACATATGCATACCCAAAACTTTAGTAAACCTATAACATAAAAGTTTAGTGACTTACATGGGACATAAACCACTTTGCAAATCCTTGTTGAACCATTTGATCAACATCATTTGGACGTGCACCTTGCTGCGATAGCTCCTCCCTGTACAGACTGCATGGCATACTTTATTCATAAGCATATTTTCAAATTTAATAAACATAACATAAATTATGTAGCACATACCAAACTAACTTACGTCAAATATTCCTGTACTTCATCAGCATTATGTAGCACATACCAAACTAACTTATTCATGGTAGCATCATCAATGTACTCAGTCTTAGTACCTCCAACAAGAGTAGCACCATGCTTAAAAACAGACATGTCATTAGGTAATGGCATCTCTGTACCACTATCATCATCCTGGTTAAATCTAGTGTCAACATCCTTCATGTACCTAGAACAAAATGTTAAGGTATCACTTGCCATATATGCCTCAGCAATTGATCCTTCCGGCCTAGCCCTGTTCCTTACAAAATTTTTCAAAGTGCCTAGTCGCCTTTCTATTGGGTACATCCATCCATACTGAACAGGTCCTCTAAGCATTGCCTCATCGGGAAGATGGACACTCAAGTGCACCATGACATCAAAGAAGGCAGGTGGAAATATTTTCTCAAGCTTGCATAGGATCAATGGAATATCTCCTTTTAGCCGTTGCACAACATCTATCCGTAGATTTCTACTACATAGTTCCCTGAAGAAGGTCCCCAGCTCTGCAATTGCTTCATATACATCCTTCCTCACCAGTCCTCTAAGGCCAACGGCTATGATTCTCTATAGGAGTATGTGGCAAGAATGTGTTTTCAGTTTTCCAACCACCTTTGAACCATCTTCACTTATGTATCTTGCTAGGTTATCCGCAAATCCATCAGGAAACTTGATACCTTTGAGGAACTTGCAAAACTCGACTTTCTGATCCTTCCCCAACACATATGGAGCAGGTGGAGCCCTGCAGGCCGAGTTGCCATCTTGTTGCAAGTGCAGTTCAGGTCTTATGCCCATATCATACAAATCTAGCCTTGCATTATGTGTGTCCTTGGACTTGCCTGGTATACTAAGTAGTGTGCAAAGAATATTTTCACATACATTTTTCTCTATGTGCATCACATCGAGATTATGCGGAAGCATCAAATCTTTCCAATATGGCAATTGCCACAACCCAGATTTCCGGCTATAAATCTTTGGACCGTCACTACTACGCTTCCTTTTATTTCCAGTAATGTCAGCCTGCTTCCCTGGTCTGACATCTTTCACCTTCTCTAGCTCTTGTAGGACCTCATCCACAGTGAACCTGCCAGGCACAACTTTGTTTTCACGCTTACCATTGAAATCCAAGCTATTCCGCCATGAATGTGTCCTTTTAAGGTAACGACGATGTCCAATGTAGCATAACTTGTTCCTTATTGCCATAGACAACGGATTCTTGTCGCAATAAATACATGCATAATACCCTTTTGTTGTTCGCCCAGATAACGTGGCCAGCGCTGGATAATCATGTATACACCATAGTACAGCAGCACGAAGGTCGAACTTCCTACCAGTACATGCATCATAGGTCTTGACACCCTTCCATAGCTTCAGCAGTTCTTCAATTAGGGGCTCAAGGAACAAATCAAAATCCTTTCCTGGACATCTTGGACCTGGGATGAGTAAAGACATAAAGCAGTTTGTTGGATTCACGCATTCCCATGGTGGGAGATTAAGCGGTGTCACAAGCACTGGCCACATACTGTACTGGGTACTCATGTTGCCAAATGGATTGAATCCATCGGTAGCTAAGGCTAGCCTCAGGTTCCTCGGATCATTTGCAAAACCTGGGTACTTTCGGTCAAAGTCCTTCCACGCTTCCCCATCAGCTGGATGGCTCATCACATTGGCGACTGGCTTCCTCACTTTCTTGTGCCATTGTGTTTCCTCTGAAGTTTGTTTTGAAGCAAAAATTCTTTTCAACCTTGGCAACAGTGGAAAATGCCTCAAAACCTTATGTGGAACCCGCTTCGAACCAGTTTCATCTTTCCATCTAGACTCCGTGCATACTGGGCACTCATTCAATTTAGCATTAACATTCCGAAACAACACACAATTGTTCTTGCACACATGGATGTTTTCGTATCCAAGGCCCAATTCTTTAAGATATTTCATGGCCTCATTATATGATTTTGGCAACTCACTGTTAGGGTATCCATCGGACATCAGCTTCATCATTGCTGAAAATGCTGTATTGCTGATTCGATAACGAGACTTCATATACAACATCCTCACCATAAACGAAAATTTTGAATGGCTAGAACCCGGACTAAGTGCCTTCTTTGAATCTCCAAGAACTCCTGCAAATCTTGGCTCTTCTCCATCAGCCTCTGCCGCTGCAAACAGTTCACCGATCATCTCAGGTACTCCATGATCATCATCGTAAACATCATCGTCCACATCCATATGTATCCCAAAGTCATTATCATATCCTTCGACATCCTCCTCTATACCCTCAACTTCTGTATTTGCCGACTCCCCATGATGAATCCACCTCGTGTATGTAGCTGACATTCCATAAATGTGTATATGAGTTTCTACTTCACTCTGAGGTCGCAACCTTTGATTAAGACAATTCACGCACGGACAACGAATGTCTGTGTCTTCTGGGTATCTTTCAGTAACAAAATTCATGAACTCTTCAACTCCTTTCACATATGCAGGTGTGAATTGTTTCCCATAAACCCATCTTCTATCCATCTATTTTGACAATAAATTAAAACTTGCATTAACTCCATAACTATGATTACATTGAACAACATTGAAAACCACATCAAACACATGCATATATGAAATAAAATTCAAACGCACATAGAACCTTATTGTCAAAAACACAACACATCAAACCTTGTCTTTTCTCCCCGCCCTGCCGCTGTTCTGTCCACGCCCGCCGTAGCTATGCGCAAGACGCCGCTGCTTTGCCGCGCCCGAAGCTTCTCTGCCTCGCTGTTTGCAGACGACGCCGTTCTTCCAACACAGTTGGATCAATGGATCAGGCGACAAGATCGCTCGTTCGCTGCGACGCTACCCAGTTGCCGATCAAGCGGACGACGACAGACGCCGGCGTCGTTGTGTGCCGTAACCTGACGGCCGATCGCAGAAGCGTAGATCGCAGCAGGAAAAAAATCAGAACAGGCAAACCATGCAGATCGCAGAATGGCGGCTGGGAAAACCTGTTAACATAACGACAGATGGGAACACATTAACAAACGAATCGTTTCTTTATATACACAAACAAGTCCGTAGTCTGGTGGTAGCAACGGTTTAACGCAAGCCGCAGGTCCCTGGTTCGAAGCTCCGCGGGCACACCTTTTTTTTGCCAAAAAACTAACTGCCGCTTCGTACTGGGCCAGGTCCGCGTCGCAGGTGGGGGCTGTGTCCCAAAAAACTGCGGCCCATGTAGGCCTAGGATCCCACGCCGTGTGTACACGTGGGCCGTTTTTTACTAAAACTCATCTGTGACCAATTTATTTCAGCATTACGTCAGCCGATCAAGCCAAATTAATCTATGACGTTCCTTTCATTTTCGTCTATGACGTTCCTTTCATTTTCGTCTTTAATATTCAAGTCTAATCTTCGTCCCTTGTAATTGTTGACGAAGCTATCCATTTGGTCATAGAAATGTATCAATCTGTGACTGAAGTCACCAGCGTCACTAGAAAATCGTCACTGATGATCACATTCTTACTAGTGATACCTCACTCATCGCCTTCCGTGAAAAGCAACTCTCGCCCGCACAAGCAATTCTGTTACCGACATATGAGTCCAGATACTTGAAACAAGAGGAAAAGAAACGCTGCTTTACAACACGACGACAGTGTGTTTAGGCCTCGGCGGCCACAGAAAACATACACACACTACAAGACAACCTGATCCTGCAGGCTCGGACGTCGACAGCCGAAGGGGGCAGCAGCACCCTCGGCATCAACTACACCTTCGGCGGGGTCTGACCTAGCCTCGGACGGCGACACGGTCGGAAGGCCCCCACTCTGAAGGACGACATCTATCGTCGCCAGGGTCTTCTTCGAGAATCCGGCCCGAGCAGGCGGCTCGGCCGGCCACCCCGAGGCCTCGGCCAGCTGACCCCCAAAGACATCAGCTCGGCTCGTGGCCTCGGCAGCTCAACTCTGGCATCGGTTCCGCCAGTGGACGACCCGGCCAGGCTCTGGTCAACCACACCTCCTTTTCGAAGCCAACTCTGCCTCCGTCCGTGCTGACACCGCTACCTCCGGCTTTGGCTCATCGAAGGGCGGCCGAGGGGTTCCTTTAGCTAAGCAAGAGAAGCCTCGGACAGCAAGGCCGACCGAGCCGAGGGACTCCTACTCCTCCGGGATACGGATACCTCACTCGTCACCTTTGCACGAGGCAACTCACGCCCAGTGAAGCGGTTCAGATAATCGACAAGACGAGTCTTAGTGCTCGAATCGAAGAAAAAACACGGCTCCGTGCCGAAAGTACATACATGTTCAGGCCTCGACAACCGCAATGAACGAAGCACCGGCACTCAAGGTGCCATTACAAATGGAGCTCCGGTTCCGTCTCCGTGGGAACAAACAACCCCCCAAGATTGGGGGACCCGTGGAGCAATTGAGGGCCGACGGATGGCTCGCCGCCGCCCGATCCGGCAACAGCGACAACGACCCCTGCCTCGGTCGACGAAGCAGCTTCAGCAACGGCTTCGGGGTGGGTGCTATGGCAGGAAGGCTCTCGTTCATCGAGGACGAGAACCAGCCATTCAAGCCGGTCCAGAGCAGAAGAAGCCAAACCGCCGCGCGCGGTGCATGCAACCGCCCAGCGGTTACAAGCAGTTCTCCACTTTTGCCCAGACCAGCGGGCGAAAGGGCGGGCAGCCATGCAGGCGGCATGCAACCGCGCCAAGTGGACGCACCTCTCCAACTTCCAACGCGCCCAGCATGGAAGCCCACGCCCACGCGTCATGCAACCGGCGCGCCGGTTGCTACGTGCAAGCAAATGCACCGCCACTCACGCCACTACCGCGCCTCCTCGACTGCGGAGTCGATATCGCGACTCGAGGCAACCCTGCAGTGCCAGCCAAGCGCGACGGTCAAATACGGACAAAATTGGGCCGGCAGTAATGGCGGTGACAGGCGGGCAGAAGCAGCGGTCACGTCGTCAGCCAAGCTCACGTCCCATCCAGGGGCAGCGGGGGAGCCCTCTCTCACGGCGTGAAGACGGCGCGCCCGTGATCCGTTCCTCGAACGGCTCGCACATGCGCAACGGCCGCCCTGCGAACCGCTCGCCCCGTCGCATTAACTCCGCGGCGGGACAGGCGGCGCCTCAGGCGGGAGAAGCAAGCGACGCTTCGCCTTCGCCATAATGACCGCGTCGAAAAAGGTACGCCATGTCATTCGACTTCGTATCCTTTTCCTTTTCCTCTTTCTCTCTCTTACAATAGGGACCAGGAAAGGGGGATAGCCCGAAAAGGACCCTTCTCCGTGAAGGAAACAGGCTCTGAGCCTCCCTACTGATCAGAGGTTCGAAGGTCGGCCCCTCGGAGGGGTTCAACGGCCGCCTCAGATCGATTGGGTTCTGCGCCCACTACTGGTCAGAGGTTCGATGATCGGCCCCTCGAAGGGTTCAACGGTCGCCTCAGGCCACTCGGGCTCCGCGCCCACTACTGATCAGAGGTTCGTAGGCTGGCCCTCGAAGGGTTCACAGTCGCCTCAGACACAGAGCGAGGGATGACCATGGGTACGTTCGATACATAACCAAGGCTCGGGCTACGCTCCCGAGGTACCCTAGGACATTTCCGAGACCAGCGGGAATGATCTTGTAACGGAATCCCACCAGAGGGAGGCATCGAGCCCTCGGACCCCGTCGAAAGGGGACCGGGTCCGGCAGATCACCCGCAGGTACTTTTGGGCGCGCCTCTGGGCCTCTAGCCGACCCCTAACAAATGGGGCACGGACGTCCGCTCGGATTACCCGCCAGCAGCTCACCGGAGACACCATGTTCGGCGCCCTCCGAGGGCAACATGGCGCTTCCCCCCCTCCTCCTTGCGGAAAGGCGACGCAGGGGCGTATGTAAAAAAGAAGAGTCTATCCTTGACCGTCCTCTCGCCCTGTGCAGAGGCTCGGGGGCTGCTCTCGCAAACCCGGCTCCGGCCAAACCGTTGACAGCGTCAACATACCAGCCCGAGAACTTGGGACCCGACCGTGCACTCGGGCTACGGCCAGCTCGCATGAGGGGACAACTAGACCAGCCGAAGTGTTGCGAAGCGCACTAAGACCTCGAAGGAGTAAAACTACTCCTCCGAGGCCTCGGGGGCTACACCCGGCGGGTGCGCTCGCGCGCACCCACCAGAACAGAATGCAACCGAAAAAGGCTGGTCCCCATGCAAAAAAGTGCGGCAAAAGCCTCCAAGCGAGTATTAGTACTCCCTTGGAGGCTCGGTGGCTACTGTCGGGGACCATAATTAGGGGTACCCTCAAGGCCCCTAAATCTCAGCTGGTAACCCCCATCAGCACAAAGCTGCAAAGGCCTGATGGGTGCAATTAAATCAAGGATCGGTCCATTCAAGGGACACGATCGTGCCTCGCCCGAGCCTAGCCTCGGACAAGGGAAGCCGACCCCGGAGAACCTATGTCTCGCCCGAGGACCCCCCCTCCAGCAACGGGCACACTATCGGCTCACCTGAGGCCCAGTCATCACCGAGAAGCAACCTTGGCCACATCGCCACACCGACCGACCAAATCGCAGGAGCATTTAATGCAAAGGTGGCCTGACACCTTTAACCTAACGCACGCCCTCCAGTCGACAGAGCCGAAGTGACCGCAGTCACTTTGCCGCTCTACTGACCGGTCTGACAAGAGGACAGCGCCGCCTACGCCGCTCCGACTGCTAAGCCACCCGACAGAGTGAGGCTGACAGCAGCCAAGGCCGGCCTCGGGCGTCATAGGAAACTCCGCCTCGCCCGACCCCAGGGCTCGGACTCGGGCTTAGCCCCAGAAGACGGCGAACTCCGCTCCGCCCAACCCAGGGCTCCGACTCGGGCTCAGCCCCGGAAGATGGCAAACTCCGCTCCGCCCGACCCAGGGCTCGGACTCGGGCTCAGCCCCGAAAGACGGCGAACTCCGCTCCGCCCGACCCAGGGCTCGGACTCGGGCTCAGCCCCGAAATACGGCGAACTCCGCTCCGCCCGACCCAGGGCTCGGACTTGGGCTCAGCCCCGGAAGACGGCGAACTCCGCTCCGCCCGACCCAGGGCTCGGACTCGGGCTCAGCCCCGGAAGACGACGGACTCCGCTTCACCCGACCCCAGGGCTCGGACTCAGCCCTGGCCTCAGCCGACGGTCTCCGCCTCGCCCGACCTAGGGGCTTGGACTCGACCACGGCCACGGAAGACATACTCGACCTCGACCTCGGAGGAGCCTCCACATCGCCCAACCTAGGGCACGGACCGATCACGTCGACAGGAGGCGCCATCATTACCCTACCCCGAGCTGACTCAGGCTACGGAGAACAAGACCGGCGTCCCATCTGGCTCGCTCCGCCAGATAGGCAATGATGGCACCCCGCACACTCTGTGACGACGACGGCTCTAAGCCCCCTTACGGAAGCAAGAGGACGTCAGCAAGGACTCGACAGCCCCGACAGTTGTCCTCTCGCCAGGCTCCAGCACTCCTCCGACGGCCACGACACCACACAAACCGGGTGCCAAAACCTCTCCGGCTGCCACGACGGCGTGTACTTAGGGCACTAGCTCTCCTCTGCTAGACACGTAGCACTCTGCTACACCCCCCATTGTACACCTGGATCCTCTCCTTACGCCTATAAAAGGAAGGACTAGGGCCCTCTTACAGAGGGTTGGCCCGCGGGGAGAAGGACGGGACGGCGCTCGCGCAAGGCCGCTCGCTCCCACTCCCTCGTGGACGCTTGTATCCCCCTACTGCAAGCGCACCCGACTCAGGCGCGGGGCTAACACGAAGGCCGCAGGATCCACTCTCTCACGCCTGCCTCCCTCCGGCTGCTTCCTTTCCCCCCTTTGTGTTCCGCCTTGCGTCGACCCATCTGGGCTGGGGCACGCGGCGACAATTCACTCGTCGGTCCAGGGACCCCCCGGGTTTCGAAACACCGACAATGACGAACTTCTTCTGTGGCTTCGTCAATCTGCCTTTGTAGGTCAGCTAGCCAAGCCATCTTTTCCTTCTTCCTTTGCACTTGCTGATGGAGCATTTCCATATTCCTGATCTCTTGGTCCAACTCGTCCTCCTAGGGCGTTGGACTGGTGGCCATCCTCTTCTGGCTTCGGGCCTCTCGAAGAGAAAGGGTCTCCTGGTTCGGGTCCAGCGGCTGCCGAGCGGCAGCCCCTGTCGCTGAAGCTTTCTTTGGCGGCATGACGAAGGTCGATGGTTGCTGAAGGTGGTTTCTTTGACACCACAGAGATCATTGGCATACCAAGCAAAGACATCTTTGTTGTTGAATAAAAATCTTATCAAAGTTTTCTCTTGCTCTCCAGATAGCTGAGACCCCAGTAGTACCTTTTGCTCTGTTATGTCTTCACGTAGAAGCATAGGCTTCGGCTGATCCGCCGAAGCAGCCTTCTCTCTTTTGTATTTGTACTGTTCACATGCTTCGGTTCCATCTATATTGTGAATTGCTTTTGAGTCTATCCAATTTCCTTCGGCCTTTCTGGCAGCTTCTTGACTTCCATGAACACCAATGGGCCCTTGTTCCGAAGGTATATTCATGCATAGATATGCTGGATGAAGTATTGCTTCAAAGGCATTAAGTGTTCTACGACCAATGATTGCATTATAGGGGTACTCCATATCAACAATATCAAAGACAATCTGTTCGGTCCTTGTGTTATGAACAAAGCCGAAGGTAACTGGCATTGTGATTTTACCGAGTGCTACAATCTGCCTTCCTCCGAAGCCACAAAGAGGGTGTGTAGCATCATGAATTTTATCTTCTGGCTCTTACATTTGTCTGAAGGCCTTAGCAAATATGATATCTGCTGCACTGCCTGTATCAACCAGAACATTATGGACCAAAAATCCCTTGATGACACAAGATATGACCATAGCGTCATTATGAGGGCAATCTTTAAGCTGAAGATCCTCCTAGGAGAAGGTGATTGGGATGTGGGACCATTTTGACTTGATGAAGGGTCCCTGTACCCCAACATGCTGCACCCTTCTCTGCGCTTCCTTCTTCTTCTTCTTGTTAGCCGGTTTTGAACTTGAACCACCTGTTATTCGAAGCACCAGTTTCGTAGCCGAAGGTACTTTAGCTTGGTTGTTGAACGAAGCCATCAGCTCAACAGTGGAAGTGAGTTCACCAGAGGTGGGCGCCAATGTTGGGGACTTGTTCTCAAATGCTATGAATTAAGAACAAGGCAACATAGAGAACGTTAAATGTTAAAGTCCTTCGTCCTTTGGAACATTATTTCCCTAGGGATATAATGATTCTCGGACGAAGGTTATGAAGGACATACCTTCGTAAGTCACAATATATAATACTGAAGAAAGGATCACGTAAAAAACAAAGGATAATATGAACAGTCATATCTTATTATTAACTCATTTCTATTTTATTACTATGGAAAAATAGAAATGATATTAAGTTACAAGTGTACCTTTGGCTTGAATGAAGGTAAAGATACAAGCGTGACACAAAAGCAAATGCCAAGTCAGCGTGAATAGTACGGGAGCACTGTTCATCTATTTATTGGCACGGGACGCAGCCCATGTAAAATTACACCCATGCCCTTTACATTTGCTAATAACTCTATAGTAACCTGTCGAGGTCTAAATATCCTTTTCATCTTTAAGTCGGTTTCCTTTTCTGCTATCATGCCGAAGCTCTTCTGCGCACAGCTTCGGCTCCGCGCCATCCTTCGTATTCCTTTTGTGCTTCTTCACACTGTGGTTTTAACTCAAGTCCGAAGATACCTGTTCATGCATCATACTCCAGAAACTTTGTTAAATCATGTTTTTGAGGACCTTCGAAAGCTGAAGGCCCCCAACATCATAGTAAAATGACTAAAGGATATTAGTGGCTAAAAGTTTGTACAAAGTCATGTCATAACATCTAAATGCTAGCAAAAATAAGTCTTAGAGAATAACCTACTGTTAAATGGTAGTTGTAGTTCAAAACACCCCTTCTGCCCTAATATTTAATAATTTTGTCCAGAGAGAACTATTCACTCTTTAAGCCCCAAATTTTAAGACAGAGAATTATGCACCAGTGAGGAGCCACTGTAATTGTTATAGAATTTTTGGAAATTTATTAAGACAACTTGTAGTTCAAACCCACTTTGAAAACATAAAAGAAATAAAGGGAAAGAAAAGAAAGATAAACCTCGCCCCAATAAGTTCAACTAGAAATCTTGACAAATTCTCACTAAGGCTTTAAAAAGAATTCAATGGAACGTCAAAATGGACTTACCACTTAGTTTAACTGAGTGTGATCTAAATTACTAAGTATACCACCAAAAATCTTTAATAGCAAGATTAAAACTCTATCTGATTTAAGTGGATCTTTCACCATCAAAGTTTAATTGCTAAAGCACATATCATATCATGCATGTATCTTACTCATTGCATTCATTAGATTGTAATCTCGCTGACGAAGAGTACGTGCTCATCCCCGAGCAAGAAACTGTCCAAGAGGAAGACCAGGAGCAAGCTCCCGAGGTTGCCATCGAGGATCTCCCCGCAGCCCCAGCTATTGAAGGCAAGCCCCGGTTTATGCATAACCGTATCTATATATATGCTACTTTACTACACTTAATGCTTGTAGGATTGTATTGTGCCCTTAAGTGTAGGAGTTACTTGAAACCTCTAGTTGCATGAACTTAGGATTCCTTTTGAGATGGATACTAGTATGCTAGGTCGAGTAGCTGCTTGCTAATCAGGATCTCGGTAGAAGTCGAGTGATTTTTCTAGCACTCGCGCGAGGTCAGGAATTGATTGTATTCATCTTGATAACGGGATCTATGTTAGGCTATGGACCTGGATCCAGGGAGGATGCCTTGTCCATGAGACGGGAAAAAGGAATTAAGGATTAATGTATGGATACCTGAGTCAAGCTTTTGAACATACTAAGCACATGTTGAGAAATATGGTAACCGGTAAACCTAGTACCTGAGTGAAGCCGGGCGCGGACTTTATCCCTCACGCGACCTGAGACTGGGTCTCCCATGCTAGCTATGGTGGGTACAAGTGCGGTCACTGCACGGCGGCAGCCGGAGTCAGTGGAGCATTGTATGCCAAGGCGGTGAGGCCTGGACGTGAACGGGGAATCGATGGGGACGGTTGACATGTGTGGGGTCGGAGTACCCTGACATGTCATGTGTTTAGGTTTACCTTGCAAGGACAAAAACTCGATTCGAATCTTCTGCTTCTCGCAGCTAATGAGACTGATTGACCCCTTGTACTACATTGAGTAAGAAGTGGAATGAGGTTACACGAGATAACTTGTTGATTGTACTAAATGCTTGTTACCATGTATGCTTAGAAGGAGCAAACTTAGCTAAGATAATGATGCTAGAATTTGAAAAGCTAAAAATTGATTTTAGAAACAGCTAGTGCTTTTGGCAAACCAAACCCCTCAACCAAACAGTTGCATGGTCTAGAGGTAGAGGAGTAGATTCCTCACACCGGGTAAGTCTAGCTGAGTATTAGTATACTCAGCCTTGCTTGTGGCATAATTTTTGCAGGTACGCTTCAGGATATGGTTGATGGTGTGACTTGGCATACCACCCTGCCACCGGGTTGGACGGTCGAGTGGGATGCTGCTCTGGCAGGAGAGGAGCACGAGGAGTAGTGGGCCAGGCCTTGCCCATTCCCTCGTTATCGACGACATTGATTATCCGCTGCATCTTATTTTATGAACTTTTACCAGCAACTTGAAAAACTCTGATTTATGTAATAATTTAGTACTTTAATTTGAGGTTCCCTGTTTTATTGTATTTCTTCTGTGACTCACCTTCGTGTGAGATTGTGGTATTTGATCCTGGTTAAGTGGCTTTATCAGACTAGATCTAAGGAACTAACGGGTTATTCCGATTTAAGTGTGTTACGGCCCCTGAGGCATGACTTAGGCACTTAAGCTGGAATAATTCGGGTGGTTCTGCCACAACAACATCAAGACCACTAGAGCTTCTTCACATGGACCTCTTTGGACCCGTTGCCTACCTTAGCATCAGAGGAAGTAAGTATGGTCTTGTAATTGTTGATGATTTTTCCCCGCTACACTTGGGTATTCTTTTTGCAGGACAAATCAGAAACCCAAGGGACCCTAAAACGCTTTCTAAGGAGGGCTCAAAATGAGTTTGAGCTTATGGTGAAAAAGATAAGGAGCGACAATGGGTCCAAGTTCAAGAATATACAAGTTGAAGAATTTCTTGAGGAGGAAGGCATCAAGCACGAGTTCTCCGCTCCCTACACACCACAGCAAAACGGTGTGGTAGAGAGGAAGAATAGGACGCTTATCGACATGGCGAGAACGATGCTTGGAGAGTTCAAGACGCCTGAGTGGTTTTGGTCGAAAGCTGTGAACACAGCTTGCCACGCCATAAACCGGCTCTATCTACATCGCCTTCTCAAGAAGACCTCCTACGAACTCCTCACCGGTAACAAACCCAATGTTTCTTACTTTCGTATATTTGGGAGCAAATGCTACATTTTGGTGAAGAAAGGTAGACATTCTAAATTTGCTCCCAAGACAGTAGAAGGGTTTTTACTAGGGTATGACTCAAATACAAAGGCGTATAGGGTCTTCAACAAATTATCGGGATTGGTTGAAGTCTCTAGCGACATTGTATTTGATGAGACTAATGGCTCTCCAAGAGAGCAAGTTGGTCTTGATGACATAGATGAAGAAGAAGTTCCGACGACCGCAATGCGCACGATGGCGATAGGCGATGTGCGACCACAGGAACAACAGGAGCAAGATCACCCATCTTCCTCAACAATGGTGCATCCCCCAACTCAAGACGGTGAACAGATACTTCAAGAAGAAGGGCATGATCAAGGGGGAGCATAAGAAGATCAAGCAATGGAGGAAGAAGCACCACGGGTCCCTCCAACTCAAGTCCGAGCAACGATCCAAAGACATCACCCTATCGATCAGATTCTGGGTGATATCAGCAAGGGAGTGACCACTCGCTCACACTTAGCTAATTTTTGTGAGCATTACTCGTTTGTCTCTTCTATTGAGCCTTTCAGGGTAGAAAAGGCCTTGCAGGATCCAGACTGGGTGTTGGCCATGCAGGAAGAGCTCAACAACTTCAAAAGAAATGAAGTTTGGAGCCTGGTGCCACGTCCAAAGCAAAACGTTGTGGGCACCAAGTGGGTGTTCCACAACAAGCAAGACGAGCACGGAGTGGTGACAAGAAACAAGGCTCGACTTGTGGCAAAAGGTTATGCCCAAGTCGTAGGTTTGGATTTCGGGGAGACTTTTGCTCCTGTGGCTAGGCTAGAGTCTATTCGAATATTATTGGCCTATGCTGCTAACCACTCTTTTAGGCTGTTTCAAATGGATGTAAAGAGCGCTTTCCTCAATGGGCCAATCAAGGAGAAGGTATACGTGGAAGAGCCCCCTGGCTTTGAGGATGACAGGTATCCCGACCATGTATATAAGCTCTCTAAGACGCTCTATGGACTTAAGCAAGCCCCAAGAGCATGGTATGAATGCCTTAGAGATTTCTTAATTGCTAATGCTTTCAAGGTTGGGAAAGCTGATCCCACTCTTTTTACAAAGACTTGTGATGGAGATCTCTTTGTGTGCCAAATTTATGTCGATGACATAATATTTGGTTCTACTAACCAAAAGTCTTGTGAGGAGTTTAGCAGGGTGATGATGCAAAAAATCGAAATGTCGATGATGGACGAGTTAACATACTTCCTTGGGTTCCAAGTGAAGCAACTCAAGGACGGCACCTTCATCTCCCAAACGAAGTACACATAAGACCTTCTTAAGCGGTTTGGGATGAAGGACGCCAAGCCCGCGAAGACACCTATGGGAACCGACGGGCATGTCGACCTCAACAAATGAGGTAAATCCGTTGATCAAAAGGCATACCGATCAATGATAGGTTCACTACTTTATTTATGTGCTAGTAGACCAGACATTATGCTAAGTGTATGCATGTGTGCTAGATATCAATCCGACCCCAAGGAATGTCACCTTGTGGCTGTTAAGCGAATTCTTCGATATTTAGTTGCTATGCCGTGCTTCGGGATCTGGTATCCAAAGGGGTCTACCTTTGACTTGATTGGATACTCAGACTCCGATTATGCCAGGTGCAAGGTTGATAGGAAGAGCACATCGGGGACGTGCCAATTTCTAGGAAGGTCCCTGGTGTCCTGGAGTTCTAAGAAACAAACATATGTTGCCCTATCCACCGCTGAGGCCGAGTATGTTGCCGCAGGACAGTGTTGCGCGCAACTACTTTGGATGAGGCAAACCCTCAGGGACTTTGGCTATAATCTGAGCAAAGTCCCACTCCTATGTGACAATGAGAGTGCAATCCGCTTGGCGGATAATCCTGTTGAACACAGCCACACTAAGCACATAGACATCCGGCATCACTTCCTGAGGGATCACCAGCAAAAGGGAGATATCGATATTTTTCATATTAGCATCGAGAACCAGCTAGCCGATATCTTCACCAAGTCGTTGGATGAGAAAACATTTTGCAGGTTGCGTAGTGAGCTAAATGTCTTAGATTCGCGTAACTTGGATTGATCTATAGCATACATGTGTTCTATGCCTTTGATCATGTTACCTTATGCATTTCAATCAATTATTGTTATGGTGCTCAAGTTGTACAAGTGATCCCTGGACCTCACAAGTCCATATGCAGATGATGAACATATTAAGGGGGAGATGTGCTACAACTTGACTCTTTGAGACTAACCTGGTTGTTTGAGTATACTTGATGTAGTCTAAGACTAGCTCCAACAAGGAGCTCTAAAGGGTCCTGTACCCTAAATTTAGAGGACGAGGACGTCCTCTACCCTCTCCAACAACGTCCTCTAAACGGTCCTCTAAATTTAGAGGACGCTGATGTATCCTCTATATATAGAGTTTCTCTAAACGGTTCTCTATCTATTTGAATACTTTAAATAACCGATTTAGTAAAACTAAAATATGTACAAAACATTTGAGAGTATGACAAACACGTATGTACAAAAATTAAAAAATAAAAAATATCTTTAATATAGGTATTTACATATAGGGGACGTGATTTAGAGGACGTTGTTGGAGAGAAAATAGATATAGATGATAGAATCTTTTAGAGAAGACGGTAAATGACGGATATAGAGGATGTATATAGAGTACGTTGCTGGAGACGGTCTAAAAGGTGCATTGAAAGGGAAATGTGGACTTGGACGATGCAAAGACTTCCACTGCACTCCGGTATTAGTGTAATTAATTCCAAGTTCATTCTTATGCTCTAATTGCTTTTTGCTCTAAATTGACATTTTTGGTGAGGCAATGGGGTTAAAGGGCCAACAGTGATCCCGTTTTTGGTGCTTAATGCCAAAGGGGGAGAAATTAAGGCCAAAGCAAATGGATCAGCTACCACTTGTGAATTTCAAAAATAATAGAGTTAGAATTTTTGATTTGTCCAAAGTGCTCTTATTGCAAAATTTGGTCTCTTGTGGGGGAGAATTTTGATTACGGGAAAAAGGGGGAGTTTTAGACACTTGATCAATTTCACTCTTGGAATATCTCTCTTTGTGCCCAAACAAGCGTGTTTGACTTAGAGATAGGAAAATGAATTTGATTTGTAAAAACAAACCACGTGGTGGCAAAGAATGATCCAAATATGTCAAATCTTGTGCAAAAAATGATTTGGTCCTCATTTGCATTGATGTTGCACTTATTTTGGTTGCTTTTTGATGTGTTGGCATAAATCACCAAAAAGGGGGAGATTGAAAGGGAAATGTGCCTTTGGGTCATTTCCATAATGTTTTGGTGATTAAATGTCCAACATGTTTGATTAAGTTCTTATGTGCCAAATAAAGTGAGAAGTACAAATCGAGGCACAAGGTATGGTTCTAGACTTAGTACATTGTTTTTTGAACACTAATGTGTTTGTCTAAGTGCTAGAAACAGTGACAAAAGAAAGAGAAAAGAAATGGAAAGGACTTGGCTCTATGCAGCCAAACTTCAGCTCAGTCTGGCACACCGGACTGTCCGATGGTGCACCGGACAGTGTCCGGTGCGCCAGGCTGGTCTCCGATGAAAGTGTTGCTCTCGGGAATCAATGGCGGTGTACGGCTATAATTCACCGGACTGTCCGGTGGTGCACCGGACTGTCCGGTGAGTCATCCGCGCGAACTCATCGCTCTCGGGAATGAAGAAAGGCGACGTGGCTAAAATGCACCGGACTGTCCGGTAGTGCACCGGACTGTCCGGTGAGCCAACGGTCGCCAACGCCAATGGTCGGCTGCGCAATCTTCGCGCGACACTTGGTCGCGCCAACGGTCGGTTGGGCACACCGGACTATCCGGTGTGCACCGGACAATGTCCGGTGCGCCAACCAATCTCGAGGACCAACGGTCGGCCGCTCTTCGTATGGAAAGAAATCGAGCACCGGACTGTCCGGTGCACCACCCGACAGAAGGCAAGTTTGGCCTTCCAAGTTGACCTCCAATGGCTCCTAGCTGCCTTGGGGCTATAAAAGAGTAGGCGTATGGAGGAGTTATCCAAGCATTCTATAAGTATTCAAAAGCATCCAGACTTCGCTTTTGCGCATTCGCTTCATTGTGTTAGTGATTTGAGCTCCATTTGAGTTGCGAACTCCGTGTGTTGTGTTTTGAGCTCAAGTCGTGACTTGTGTGCGTGGTCATGCTGCGGATTTTGTGTGTGTTGCTCTTCCCAACCTTACTCTGTGCCTTCTTTGTGATCTCTATTGTAAGGGCGAGAGACTCCAAGTTGTGGAGATTCCTCGCAAACGGGAAAATACACTAAAGGAAAAGACCATGGTATTCAAGTTGATCATCAGATCACTTGAAAGGGGTTGAGTGCAACCCTCGTCCATTGGGACGCCACAACGTGGAAGTAGGCAAGTGTTACTTGGCCGAACCACGGGATAAAATCGTGTGTCTCTTGTGATTGCTTTCTCTGTGATTGTTTTGTCCACAAAAACTCGCCTTAAAACTACTTAGTCACACTAACGCTTCTATAACTAAGTTTTGTGGCTATTTAGTGTTTGATTTTACAGGATCACCTATTCACCCCCACTCTAGGTGCTTCACTAAGAGATTTTCTTATCACTAATGGCTTCAAAGTCGGTAAAGCCGATCCTACACTCTTTACTAAAATTGTTGCAAAAGATTTGTTTGTATGCCAAATTTATGTTGATGATATCATATTTGGGTCTACTAACAAATCAACTTGTGAAGAGTTTAGTAGGATCATGATACAGAAATTCGAGATGTCTATGATGGGGGAGTTGAAGTATTTTCTAGGATTTCAAATCAAGCAACTCCAAGAGGGCACCTTCATCTGTCAAACAAAGTACATTCAAGACATACTTAAGAAGTTTGGAATGAAGCATGGAAAACCCATCAAGACACCCATGGGAACCAATGGGCATCTCGACCTCGACACGGGAGGTAAATCCGTAGATCAAAAGGTATACCGGTCGATGATAGGATCTTTACTCTATTTATGCATCTCGACTGGATATTATGCTTTCCGTATGCATGTGTGCAAGGTTCCAAGCTGATCTTAAGGAAGTTCACCTTAGGTCCATGAAAAGAATCATGAGATATTTAGTTTACACTCCTAAGTTTGGGCTTTGGTACCCCAAAGGATCCACTTTTGACTTAATAGGTTATTCCGATGCCGATTAGGCAGGGTGTAAAATTGATAGGAAGAGCACATCAGGGACTTCTCAGTTTCTGGGGAGATACTTGGTGTCATGGGCTTCAAAGAAACAAAACTCAGTAGCTCTTTCTACCACCGAAGCCGAGTATATTGCCGCAGGCCATTGTTGTGCGCAATTACTTTGTATGAGGCAAACCCTAAGGGACTATGGCTATAAATTAAGCAAAGTCCCTCTCCTATGTGATAATGAGAGTGCAATCCGCATGGCGGATAATCCCGTTGAACACTGAAAGGGAATTAGGCTTACACCTAGTTCCTAAATAATTTTGGTGGTTGAATTGCCCAACACAAATATTGGACTAACTAGTTTGCTCTAGTACTTAAGTTATACAGGTGCAAAAGGTTCACACTTAGCCAATAAAAAGACCAAGTTTTGGATTCAACAAAGGAGCAACGAGGCAACCGAAGGCACCTCTGGCTGGAGGCACCGGACTGTCCGGTGTGCACCGGACAGTGTCCGGTGCGCCCAGAGGACTCCAACTCAAACTCTTCGCCCTCGGGAATTCTCGGAAGCCGGCGCGCTATAATTCACCGGACTGTCCGGTGTACACCGGACAGTATCCGGTGCTCCATGGAAGCGCGGTCTCCGGAACTCGCCAGCCTCGGGTTCGCGCGGCAGCTGCTCCGCTAAAATTCACCGGACTGTCCGGTGTGCACCGGACTGTCCGGTGTACCAGCGGAGCAACGGCTCCTTTCGGCGCCAACGGCTACCTGCGGCGCATTTAATGCGCGCGCAGCGCGCGCAGACGTTAGGCGTGCCCATATCGGTGCACCGGACATCAAACAGTACGTGTCCGGTGTGCACCGGACATCCAGGCGGGCCCAGAAATCAGAAGCTCCAACGGTCAGAATCCAACGGCAGTGATGACGTGGCAGGGGCACCGGACTGTCCGGTGTGCACCGGACTGTCCGGTGCGCCATCGAACAGAGGCCTCCAGCCAACGGTCAAGTTGGTGGTTGGGGCTATAAATACCCCAACCACCCCACCATTCATGGCATCCAAGTTTTCAACTCTCAACCACTTACAATAGCTAGGCATTCAATTCTAGACACATACAAAGAGATCAAATCCTCTCCAATTCCACTCAAGCCTTTAGTGACTAGCGAGAGAGATTTGCCGTGTTCTTTTGAGCTCTTGCGCTTGGATCGCTTTCTTTCTTTCTCACTTGCTCTTGTGACCAACACTCAATTGTAACCAAGGCAAGAGGCACCAATTGTGTGGTGGCCCTTGCGGGGAAGTTTTGTTCCCGTTTGATTGAGAAGAAGAAAGCTCACTCGGTCCGGGGGACCGTTTGAGAGAGGGAAGGGTTGAAAGAGACCCGGCCTTTGTGGCCTCCTCAACGGGGAGTAGGTTTGAGAGAACCGAACCTCGGTAAAACAAATCCGCGTGTCACACTCTTCATTTGCTTGCGATTTGTTTTGCGCCCTCTCTCGCGGACTCGTCTATATTTCTAACGCTAACCCGACTTGTAGTTGTGATTGTTTTTGAGATTTTCAGTTTCGCCCTATTCACCCCCCCTCTAGGCGACTATCAATTGGTATCGGAGCCAGGTTCTTCATTAGAGCCTAACCACTCGAAGTGATGTCGGGAGATCACACCAAGAGGGAGATGGAGACCGACGATAACAAGCCCACTACAAGCCAAGGGAGCACTTCATCGGAAGAGTCCCGCACCAAGAGAAGGGAGAAGAAGAAGAACTCCTCCAAGCGGAAGGAGAAAAGATCTTCCTCTTCTCACCACAAGGAGAAGAAGGAAAAATCTTCTTCTCACAAGCCGCATCGGAGTGGGGACAAGCACAAGAAGATGAGGAAGGTGGTCTACTACGAGACCGACACTTCATCGACATCCACCTCCGGCTCCGACGCGGCATCCGTCACTTCTAAACGCCAAGAGCGTAAGAAGTATAGTAAGATTCCCCTACGCTACCCTCGCATTCCTAAACATACACCTTTACTTTCCGTCCCATTAGGCAAACCACTAACTTTTAATGGTGAAGATTATGCTATGTGGAGTAATTTAATGCGATTTCATCTAACCTCTCTTCACAAAAGTATATGGGATGTTGTTGAGTATGGTGTACAGGTACCATCTATAGGGGATGAGGACTATGACACGGACGAAGTGGCCCAAATCGAGCACTTCAACTCCCAAGCCGCAACCATTCTCCTTGCCTCTCTAAGCAAGGAGGAATACAACAAAGTGCAAGGGTTGAAGAACGCAAAGGAGATTTGGGACCTACTCAAGACAGCGCACGAGGGTGATGAACTCACCAAGATCACCAAGCGGGAAACGATCGAGGGGGAGCTCGGTCGCTTCCGTCTTCGCCAAGGGGAGGAGCCACAAGACATGTACAACCGGCTCAAGACCTTGGTGAACCAAGTGCGCAACCTCGGGAGCGCAAAATGGGATGACCACGAAGTGGTTAAGGTTATTCTAAGAGCTCTTATTTTCCTTAACCCCACTCAAGTACAATTAATTCGTGGTAATCCTAGATATCCACTAATGACCCCCGAGGAAGTTATCGGGAATTTTGTAAGCTTTGAATGCATGATTAAGGGCTCAAAGAAGATCAACGAGCTTGACGAGCCTTCCACATCCGAGGCGCAACCGGTGGCCTTCAAGGCAACGGAGGAGAAGAAGGAGGAGTCTACACCAAGTAGACAACCAATTGACGCCTCCAAGCTCGACAATGAGGAGATGGCCCTAATCATCAAAAGCTTTCGGCAAATCCTCAAGCAACGGAAGGGGAAGGACTACAAATCCCGTTCCAAGAAGGTTTGCTACAAGTGTGGTAAGCCCGGTCACTTTATTGCTAAATGTCCATTATCAAGTGATAGTGACAGGGGCGACGACAAGAAGGGAAGAAGAAAGGAGAAGAAAAGGTACTACAAGAAGAAGGGCGGCGATGCCCATGTTTGTCGGGAGTGGGACTCCGACGAAAGCTCAAGCGACTCCTCCGACGACGAGGACGCCGCCAACATCGCCGTCACCAAGGGACTCCTCTTCCCCAACGTTGGCCACAAGTGTCTCATGGCTAAGGACGGCAAAAAGAAGGTAAAATCAAGGTCCTCCACTAAATATGAAACATCTAGTGATGAGGATGATGATAAAAATGAGGAGGATAACTTGCGCATTCTTTTTGCTAACCTTAACATGGAACAAAAGGAAAAATTAAATGAGCTAATTAGTGCCATCCATGAAAAGGATGATCTCTTGGACTCCCAAGAGAACTTCCTAATCAAGGAAAATAAGAAACATGTTAAGGTTAAAAATGCTTATGCTCTAGAAGTAGAAAAATGTAACAAATTATCTAGTGAGCTAAGCACATGCCATGACACTATTGCCAACCTTAGAAATGAAAATGTTAAATTAATTGCTAAGGTTGATTCTCATGTTTGCATTAATCCTAGAAATGATAATGTTGATTTGCTTGCTAGGATTGATGAGTTGAATATTTCTATTGCTAGCCTTAGAAATGAGAATGAGAAACTAATTGCTAAGGCTAAAGATTTTGATGCTTGCAATGCTACTATTTCCGACCTTAGAACCAAAAATGATATGTTGCATGCTAAGGTTGTTGAACTTAAATCTTGCAAACCCTCTACATCTAATGTTGAGCATGTTTCCATTTGTACTAGATGTAGAGATATTAATGTTGATGCTATCCATGATCACCTAGCCTTAATTAAAAAACAAAATGATCACATAGCACAACTTAATGCTAAGATTAGTGAGCATGACTTAGAAAATGAAAAATTTAAATTTGCTAGAAGCATGCTCTATAATGGGAGACGCCCTAGCATTAAGGACGGCATTGGCTTCCAAAAGGGAGACAATGTCAAAATTAGTACCCCTCCAAAGAACTTATCTAACTTTGTTAAGGGCAAGGCTCCCATGCCTCAGGATAACGAGGGTTACATTTTGTACCCTGCCGACTATCCTGAGAGCAAGATTAGGAAAATTCATTCTAGGAAGTCTCACTCTGGCCCTAATCATGCTTTCATGTATAAGGGTGAGACATCTAGATCTAGGCAACCAACCCATGCCAAGTTGCCTAGAAAGAAAACTCCTAATGCATCAAATGATCATGCTGTTTCATTTAAAACTTTTGATGCATCTTATGTTTTAACTAACAGATCCGGCAAGGTAGTTGCCAAGATTGTTGGGGGCAAACACAAGGGCTCCAAGACTTGTGTTTGGGTACCCAAAGTTCTTATCTCTAATGCCAAAGGACCCAAAACCGTTTGGGTACCTAAAACAAAGAACTAAACTTGTTTTGTAGGTTTATGCATCCGGGGGCTCAAGTTGGATTATTGATAGCGGATGCACAAACCACATGACCGGGGAGAAAAAGATGTTCTCCTCCTATGAGAAAAATCAAGATCCCCAACGAGCGATTACATTCGGGGATGGAAACCAAGGTTTGGTCAAAGGTTTGGGTAAAATTGCTATATCCCCTGACCATTCCATTTCTAATGTTTTTCTTGTAGATTCTTTAGATTACAATTTGCTTTCCGTATCCCAATTATGTCAAATGGGCTACAACTGTCTTTTTACTGATATAGGTGTTACTGTCTTTAGAAGAAGTGATGATTCAATAGCATTTAAGGGAGTGTTAGAGGGTCAGCTATACTTGGTAGATTTTGATAAAGCTGAACTCGACACTTGCTTGATTGCTAAGACTAACTTGGGCTGGCTCTGGCACCGCCGACTAGCCCATGTTGGAATGAAGAATCTTCACAAGCTTCTAAAGGGAGAACACATTTCAGGACTAACCAATGTTCATTTTGAGAAAGACAGGATTTGTAGCGCATGCCAAGCCGGGAAGCAAGTTGGCATCCATCATCCACACAAAAACATCATGACTACCGACAGGCCACTGGAGCTCCTACACATGGATTTATTCGGCCCGATTGCTTACATAAGCATCGGCGGTAGTAAGTATTGTCTTGTAATTGTGGATGATTATTCTCGCTTCACTTGGGTATTCTTTTTGTAGGAAAAATCACAAACCCAAGAGACCTTAAAGGGATTCTTGAGACGGGCTCAAAATGAGTTCGGCTTAAGGATCAAGAAAATTAGAAGCGACAATGGGACGGAGTTCAAGAACTCTCAAATTGAAGGTTTCCTTGAGGAGGAGGGCATCAAGCATGAGTTCTCTTCTCCCTACACTCCTCAACAAAATGGTGTAGTGGAGAGGAAGAATCGAACTCTATTGGACATGGCAAGAACCATGCTTGATGAGTACAAGACGCCGGATTGGTTTTGGGCCGAAGCGGTCAACACCGCTTGCTACGCCATCAACCGGTTATATCTTCACCGAATCCTCAAGAAGACATCCTATGAACTCCTTACCGGTAAAAAGCCAAACATTTCATATTTTAGAGTTTTTGGTAGCAAATGTTTTATACTTGTTAAAAGAGGTAGAAAATCTAAATTTGCTCCTAAAACTGTAGAAGGCTTTTTACTAGGATATGACTCAAACACAAGGGCATATAGAGTCTTTAACAAGTCCTCAGGACTTGTTGAAGTTTCTTGTGACGTTGTGTTTGATGAGACTAACGGCTCTCAAGTAGAGCAAGTTGATCTTGATGAGATAGGTGAAGAACAGGCTCCATGCATAGCGCTAAGGAACATGTCCATTGGGGATGTGTGTCCTAAGGAATCCGAAGAGCCTCCACAAGCACAAGATCAACCATCCTCCTCCATGCAAGCATCTCCACCAACTCAAATTGAGGATGAGGCTCAAGATGTTGAACAAGAAGATGAGCCACCTCAAAATGACGGCAACGATCCAGGGGGAGATACAAATGATGAAGAAAAGGAGGATGAACAACAAAGGCCGCCACACCCAAGAGTCCACCAAGCAATACAACGAGATCACCCCGTCGACACCATTCTCGGCGACATTCATAAGGGGGTAACTACTCGATCTCGTGTTGCTCATTTTTGTGAACATTACTCTTTTGTTTCCTCTATTGAGCCACACAGGGTAGAGGAAGCTCTTCAAGATTCGGATTGGGTGATGGCGATGCAAGAGGAGCTCAACAATTTCACAAGGAATGAGGTATGGCATTTGGTTCCACGTCCTAATCAAAATGTTGTAGGAACCAAGTGGGTCTTCCGCAACAAGCAAGACGAGCATGGTGTGGTGACTAGGAACAAAGCTCGACTTGTGGCCAAGGGGTATTCACAAGTCGAAGGTTTGGATTTTGGTGAAACCTATGCACCCGTAGCTAGGCTTGAGTCAATTCGCATATTATTGGCCTATGCTACTTACCATGGCTTCAAGCTCTATCAAATGGACGTGAAGAGTGCCTTCCTCAATGGACCAATCAAGGAGGAGGTCTATGTTGAGCAACCTCCCGGCTTTGAAGACAGTGAGTACCCTAACCATGTTTATAGGCTCTCTAAGGCGCTTTATGGGCTCAAGCAAGCCCCAAGAGCATGGTATGAATGCCTTAGAGATTTCCTTATTGCAAATGGCTTCAAAGTCGGCAAGGCCGATCCTACTTTATTCACTAAGACTCTTGACAATGATTTGTTTGTATGCGAAATTTATGTTGATGATATTATATTTGGGTCTACTAACAAATCTACATGTGAAGAATTTAGTAGGATCATGACACAAAAATTCGAGATGTCGATGATGGGGGAGTTGAAGTATTTTCTAGGATTCCAAGTCAAGCAACTCCAAGAGGGCACCTTCATTAGCCAAACAAAGTATACGCAAGACATTCTAAGCAAGTTTGGAATGAAGGATGCCAAGCCCATCAAGACACCCATGGGAACTAATGGGCATCTCGACCTCGACACGGGAGGTAAGTCCGTGGATCAAAAGGTATACCGGTCGATGATTGGTTCATTGCTTTATTTATGTGCATCTCGACCGGATATTATGCTTTCCGTATGCATGTGTGCAAGATTCCAAGCCGACCCTAAGGAATCACACCTTACGGCCGTAAAACGAATCTTGAGATATTTGGCTTATACTCCTAAGTTTGGGCTTTGGTACCCTCGGGGATCCACATTTGATTTGATTGGTTATTCGGATGCCGATTGGGTGGGGTGTAAGATTAATAGAAAGAGCACATCGGGGACTTGCCAGTTCTTGGGAAGATCCTTGGTGTCTTGGGCTTCAAAGAAGCAAAATTCGGTCGCTCTTTCCACCGCCGAAGCCGAGTATATTGCCGCAGGCCATTGTTGCGCGCAATTGCTTTGGATGAGGCAAACCCTGCGGGACAACGGTTACAAATTAACCAAAGTCCCTTTGCTATGTGACAATGAGAGTGCAATCAAAATGGCTGACAATCCCGTCGAGCATAGCCGCACTAAGCACATAGCCATTCGGTATCATTTTCTTCGGGATCACCAACAAAAGGGGGATATCGAGATTTCATACATTAACACTAAAGATCAATTAGCCGATATCTTTACCAAGCCACTTGATGAACAATCTTTTACCAGACTTAGGCATGAGCTCAATATTCTTGATTCTAGGAATTTCTTTTGCTAGTCATGCACACATAGCTCATAAATATACCTTTGATCATGTCTCTTTTATATATGCTATGACTCATGTGTTTTTCAAGTGTATTTCAAACCAAGTCATAGGTATATTGAAAGGAAATTGGAGTCTTCGGCGAAGACAAGGCTTCCACTCCACTCTACTACTCATCCTTCGCCGTCGCTCCGCATCATCTCTCCAACTTTGGTATAACCTTCACTCATTCATTTTATGACCAAAGGGGGAGAAAGTACTTCATTGGGCTCTAATGATTCCGTTTTTGGCGATTCATGCCAAAGGGGGAGAAAATATGAGCCCAAAGCAAAAGGACCGCACCACCACCCTAATTTTAAATTTGATGATTTTCAATTGGTAAAATTTCAAAATTGGTATCTCTTTGTGTTCTAAAGGGGGAGCAAGTAGTATTTTCAAAATTAATGTCTTAAAACCCTCTTGAACACTAAGAGGAGACTTTATTTGAGGGGGAGTTTTGTTTAGTCAAAGGAAAAGCATTTGAACAAAGGAAGAAAATTTCAAAACTTGAAAATGCTTTGCAAAATCTTATTCATTTACCTTTGACTATCTTGCAAAATGACTTTGAAAAGAATTTACAAAAGAGTTTGCAAAAACAAAACTTATGGTGCAAATGTGGTCCAATATGTCAAAAACAAAGAAAACAATCCATGCGTATCATGTAAGTATTTATATTGGCTCAATTCCAAGCAACCTTTGCACTTACCTTATGCAAACTAGTTCAATTATGCACTTCTATATTTGCTTTGGTTTGTGTTGGCATCAATCACCAAAAAGGGGGAGATTGAAAGGGAATTAGGCTTACACCTAGTTCCTAAATAATTTTGGTGGTTGAATTGCCCAACACAAATATTGGACTAACTAGTTTGCTCTAGTACTTAAGTTATACAGGTGCAAAAGGTTCACACTTAGCCAATAAAAAGACCAAGTTTTGGATTCAACAAAGGAGCAACGAGGCAACCGAAGGCACCTCTGGCTGGAGGCACCGGACTGTCCGGTGTGCACCGGACAGTGTCCGGTGCGCCCAGAGGACTCCAACTCAAACTCTTCGCCCTCGGGAATTCTCGGAAGCCGGCGCGCTATAATTCACCGGACTGTCCGGTGTACACCGGACAGTATCCGGTGCTCCATGGAAGCGCGGTCTCCGGAACTCGCCAGCCTCGGGTTCGCGCGGCAGCCGCTCCGCTAAAATTCACCGGACTGTCCGGTGTGCACCGGACTGTCCGGTGTACCAGCGGAGCAACGGCTCCTTTCGGCGCCAACGGCTACCTGCGGCGCATTTAATGCGCGCGCAGCGCGCGCAGACGTCAGGCGTGCCCATACCGGTGCACCGGACATCAAACAGTACGTGTCCGGTGTGCACCGGACATCCAGGCGGGCCCAGAAATCAGAAGCTCCAACGGTCAGAATCCAACGGCAGTGATGATGTGGCAGGGGCACCGGACTGTCCGGTGTGCACCGGACTGTCCGGTGCGCCATCGAACAGAGGCCTCCAGCCAACGGTCAAGTTGGTGGTTGGGGCTATAAATACCCCAACCACCCCACCATTCATGGCATCCAAGTTTTCAACTCTCAACCACTTACAAGAGCTAGGCATTCAATTCTAGACACATACAAAGAGATCAAATCCTCTCCAATTCCACTCAAGCCTTTAGTGACTAGCGAGAGAGATTTGCCGTGTTCTTTTGAGCTCTTGCGCTTGGATCGCTTTCTTTCTTTCTCACTTGCTCTTGTGACCAACACTCAATTGTAACCAAGGCAAGAGGCACCAATTGTGTGGTGGCCCTTGCGGGGAAGTTTTGTTCCCGTTTGATTGAGAAGAAGAAAGCTCACTCGGTCCGGGGGACCGTTTGAGAGAGGGAAGGGTTGAAAGAGACCCGGCCTTTGTGGCCTCCTCAACGGGGAGTAGGTTTGAGAGAACCGAACCTCGGTAAAACAAATCCGCGTGTCACACTCTTCATTTGCTTGCGATTTGTTTTGCGCCCTCTCTCGCGGACTCGTCTATATTTCTAACGCTAACCCGACTTGTAGTTGTGATTGTTTTTGAGATTTTCAGTTTCGCCCTATTCACCCCCCCCCCCCTCTAGGCGACTATCAAACACAGCTGCACTAAGCACATAGACATTCGGTATCACTTTCTGAGGGATCACCAACAAAGGGGGGATATCGAGATAGCTTATGTCAACACCAAAGATCAATTAGCCGATATCTTTACCAAGCCTTTAGACGAGAAAACCTTTAGCAAACTTAGGAATGGGCTAAATATTCTTGATTCTCGGAACTTTGATTGAAACATTACACACATAGCTCATTTATATACCTTTGATCATATCTCTTTCATTTGGTACAAATGCATATTTCTTATTATTTTACCAAGGCTACGACTAATGTGTTTTCAAGTATATTTCTATGCTAAGTCGTAGATTGAAAGGGAAATGAAGTATTCGACGAAGACAAGGCTTCCACTCCACACTAACGGTATCATTTACCCTTCGTCATCACTCCACAACACTCTCAATTGGTATAATTCTTCACTCATATTTACTTGTACCAATGGGGGAGAAAATAACAAAGGGCTCTCAAAGTCTCCGTTTTTAGCGATTAATGCCAAAGGGGGAGAAAATATTAAGCCCAAAGCAAAAGGACCGCACCACCACCATTTCAAATTTTTTTGAAATAAAAGATTTAGTTGGTATTCACAAAGGTTTGTTTTTCAATTGGTATCTTGTAATAGCAAATCTCTTCAATTCGGTATGTTTCAAAATTGATATCTATTAAAACCCTCTTGAAAACTAAGAGGGGAATTTCATTTAGGGGGAGTTTTGTTCAGTCAAAGGAAAAGCATTTGAAACAGGGGGAGAAATTTCAAATCTTGAAAATGCTTCTTGCAATCTTATTCATATACCTTTAACTATTTACAAAAGACTTTGAAGAGATTGTCCAAAAAGATTTGCAAAAACAAAACAAGTGGTGCAAATGTGGTCTAAAATGTTAAATAAGAGAAAGCAATCCACTCATATATAATGAGATTATCAATTGGTTTAATTCCAAGTAACCTATGCACCTACCTTATGCAAACTAAGTTCATTTCTGCACTTTATATATTTGCTTTGGTTTGTGTTGAAATCAATCACCAAAAAGGGGGAGATTGAAAGGGAAATAGGGTTAACCTTTTCCCACAATTAATTTTGGTGGTTGAATGCCCAACACAAATATACGGACTAACTAGTTTGCTCTAGAATACATGTTCTACAGGTGCAAAAAGGTTCAATACAAACCAATAAATATTCAAGTTAGGGATCAAATTTAAAGGAGCAAAGAAACTTGAGTGTGCTGTGGACTGGCGCACCGGACTGTCCGGTGTGCCACCGGACAGTGTCCGGTGCACCATGTCCTTACGAAGATGAACCAACCACTCTCGGGTTTTCACCAGGCGCTCTCCGCTATAATTCACCGTACTATCCGGTGTGACACCGGACTGTCTGGTGCACCAGCGGAGCAACGGCTAACTCGCGCAACGGTCGTCTCTACAAAGGCTACAGTGCGCTACAGTGTGCGGCAGAAGTCAGAGGCGCACCGGACAGTGAACAGGACCTGTCCAGTGTGGCACCGGACTGTCCGGTGCCGCATGAGGACAAAGCCTCCAACGGTCAACTGCTCTAGAACCCTAATGGTTGGGTGACGTGGCAGCGCACCGGACAACCTGCAGTGCATGTCTGGTGGCGCGTCGGATTGTCAGGTGCGCCCATCGACAGCAGTCTTCCCCAACGGCTTGTTGGTGGTTGAGGACTATAAATACCCCCAACCACCACAACTCCAAGCAACCAAGTTTTTAGAATTCTCATTCAATACAAGAGTTAGTGCATTCACTCCTAGACACAAATTAAAAGATCAAGGCCTCTCTGAGTGCCAAAATTCACTCCAACCACCTAGTGACTTGAGAGAGTGTTTGTTCGTGTTCTTTGCACTCTTGTTGCTTGGATCGTTTTCTTCCTTCCTCATTCTTGTTCCAAAGAGACTTGTAATCAAAGCAAGAGACACCAAGTGTGTGTTGGTCCTTGCGGGGTCTAAGTGACCCGTTTGATTAAGGAGAAAGCTCACTCGGTCTAAGTGACCGTTTGAGAGAGGGAAAGGGTTGAAAGAGACCCGGTCTTTGTGACCACCTCAACGGGGACTAGGTTCTTTAGAACTGAACCTCGGTAAAACAAATCACCGTGTTCATCCGATTGTTTTCCATTTGATTTGTTTTCCCCTCTCTCACAGGCTTGATTTAAGTTCTAACACTAACCCCGGCTTGTAGTGTGTGTTTAAAGTTGTAAATTTTAGATTACGCCTATTCATCCCCTCTAGGCGACTTTCAAACTTCACCATCGGGTTGATTGGATGCATGCGCGAGCGTAGGCCTGTCCCCCAAGATAGGACCGATTCCTACGTATCTACGGATGCAAGGCAAATAAGCCTAGGCTACACCAGTAAGTGCGTCCACCCTCCTAGATATAACAAATCAAACACGCGTTGAATCGTAGTCAATACATGCGAGGAGTCTGGCTGTCCTAATTAGAGGTGTCGATGGGAAATTCCCACCAGGTTTAAACACCTCATACCCGTCCCCATTAAGCGATATCCATCCCTATCCTTATACATATCCATCATGAGTATAAGATTCATCCCATCTACATCCTCATTCAGGTATCGGGTTCCTATCCCGACCAGAAAAGCATGATCACATTATATTTTATATGACATTAATAACCACACGACACCCAACAACAATTTATCGCAAATAAATCTGATTTGTAACAAGAAAAATATTGTTTAATCATGCAAAAATAGTAAAAACAAAGTGACATGTAGACTGGTAGGTGGGGCAGCTGGTGGCTAGCGGCCTGGGTTGTGTGGATGGATGCTTAAAAGGGTTGAGAGAAGCAGGGTTAGTTGTTAAGCTTATTGACTATTGGGCTTCACGCCTAATTTACTGAGTGAATTTTATCCATGGTTAATCAGGTTTGGATTCTACTTCCCCATACCCACATACCCAATGAGGAAAGAATATCTTCTAAATTTGTACCTATGGAAATTAAAATCTTTTCATACCTTAACTTTAATAGAGGACTTTCCCATGGATTAACGAATATTAGGCCTCTATTAACATCTCTACTCTTGTCTCCTGATGTAGCAAACCAATCATGCGGCATATGATTGGTTCATTGCCTTTCTGCTACCCGACTAATCATTTGGTGATATCTATGTTTGCATATTTTTTTCAACGGCTAGCTGCCGCTAAGCGAGACAATTGCATATTTGAGACTACAAACACGGTACTTCACAATAATGTCATCCTAAATAATTGTTTCAAAAAAACAAGATTATAAACGTTGTCTAATTGATTAAGCTGTCATTTAACGTATTTGCTTCCTTTTATAATTCCTTTACGTGTATTTTCCAGCTGATGAGACAGATTTGCCCATCTGCATGTTATTGTGTTTTCTCTACATCTGTTCGTCTCTCGTTCGTCTCTGTGCACGCCGCCATGGACGAGAAGAGTCGCCCGATCGCGTGCTAGCCCAGCGCGTCGGACACTGGCCACGGACGCCACCGCGCCAGCCACGGCTGCCCCCGTGCCGGGCACGGACTCCGCAGGTACCGTGCTGGCCTCCCATGTCCTCCGCGATGGAAGCGCACGCGTCCATGAGATAAACCCATTTGTTATCATACTGCTGTTGTGCTCTATGTTGTTGTCCTTGTTATGTGTGGCCAACAGTTGGCGTCCTGCTGTTCATTCCTGGCGAGCGCACAAACAGGTGCCCTGCTGTTTTATGCTGCTTCGCATACGTTTTGTGCATATAATTACAAAAGGGTAGAATTATCTAATCAGACATAAAATACATAATATTAGGTTAGAAAAGGAAGAAAACACATTAAATGACAGCTTGATCAATTAGACGATGTTTATAGTCTGTTTTTGCGAAACAATTGTTTAGGATGGCATTCTTGCGAAAAGCTATCTAGAGTCCTAAATATACAATTGTCTCCTTATGTCACATACCATGAGACAAAAGACTTTCTCCTTACATTCCTATCGTGTCACAAACAATGAGCCAATAGACCTCCTATCACCACTAGTCCCATGACAAAAACATATACTACATGTGGCTTACAACCTACATGGAACTACACGCACTGTGTTCAACTTCAAGCGTCGAAAGCTTTAAACCTCTTCGACAACTAACTCGTCAATCATACATGGAGTAGACCAAGTCACATCTCAACTTGGTATCTGAATAGGCATATGTATACATTTCTTTTATATATACACATCGGGCACGGTACAACATTTATTAATTCAATTATCTTTGTCAACTTAAAATCCTGATATAAGGATAACCGCCTAATCATGCTGACAACATTCAGAGAACCGCGGCACACCAAACCCAACAGTCCAACATCCGTTTGGTTCCACATCAAAACACGGAGTCAAGATACGAGTAGTTGTACAGGCGGCCAAACTGAAGCAGGCTGCCATACATCCTATCCCACACGCCAACGAAAAGCGCGTCAGTGTCTGGGCTGAACGATGTGCCGGATATCTCGCCAAAGAAGTCCAGCTCCTGCCTTTTGTTGTAGTCACTCTTCACGTCGTAGACGTGCACAAAGTCAGCAGGTTCAGCCATGGACATGAACTGGCCATCCGAGGTGAAGCGGATGGACCGGATGGCTCCAAGGTTACCCCTCAACACATGGACGGATTTTGAGAGATTCCTCGCGTCCCAGATTCGGCATGTCTTGTCTTGGTTGCCAGTAGCAAATGTTCGCCCATCAGGGCTCCAAGCCGATGCAAATGAGTAGTCCCGATGTCCTTTTATGGAATGGAGTGTCTGCATCCAGAAGCAAAACCAAATGGTGAATATTCACATCATTACAGCACTTCTATGAAAAGTCTATTAACCTGAGCTCACTAAAGCATATGGATTAGCAATGGTACCTTTCCAGAGTTGGCATCAATAAGTAGACCATCAGGATCATCACCGACAATAACAACGACCTTTCTGTCAGGACTCAAAGAAGCATGCTGCATCAACAAACTACAGGTAAACACAGATACAGCAAAGAAATGCACTAAGCTTGACCTACTCCCTTCATTACAAATTATAGCTCACTTTATCTATGTTCTTAGTCAAGCTTCTTTAACTTTGACCAAGTTAGAAAAAATGTGCCAACATCTACAGCATCTAATCAGTCCCATTCAATTATCATGAAATATGTCTTGATGGTACATTTATTTGAACTTTACTTTGGAACAGAGAGTACTTATATTTGTGAAATTCATACATATGTTGGATCCACTTATCCTCCACATTATGCTAGAAAAGGTGACAAGAGGGGAACTAAGGGTTTCATGTCCAAAATGGCCAAGTATTGAAGGCTGTCACTTCTCTTTTTATTAATACTGTATCCATAAGATGGGAGCCTGCTATGTCATCACTGCCGCAACAGAAATGTAAAGACATTTTGGATTTTTTCTACAAACCACCTATAAGTTTGTCTTGGTATTGCTAGATTCATTGATCAATAGGTCAAAAACATACCCAAGAAACTAGAATAAGTTGATAGTACAAGCACAACTATGGGGCATATGAAATAAGCAATGAAGTCTATTCTAAATTTCATCTGCAGACAGCATGTGTAGAAAGATGTATCTTGTAATGATAGCACCAACAAGAAGATCCAAATATAGAACATAAAGGTAACGGAAATAGCTAAGAAGCCAAAGGAACCTACATTCACTGGCCATTCAAACTGCAAATGCTTGAATAGTTGGAATCTCTCCATGTCATAGTATCTCACACCAGAATCGTTATTTGATGCGATGAAGTGAACAGCGCCACTGGGGGTGCAAAAACAGAATTAAAATGAATATGTGCATACGGTGAGATAGCATCTTTAGTAACACAGAGAGGAAGTTACCTAGAGGTATTAAATATCTCAACCGCATTTGTAATAGCATTATCATCATAAGTTGTTCGACAGCAAAAACTAATACCTTCCCGATCAAGGTGCTGCATATGACATCAACAGAAGATAATCAATTGAACAAAAGATCAGTATGGAGAACACACAGAAAGATTAACCATGTAAACACATGCACATCCATCAGCTTGTTAGTAAAATATGTTTGGATACTTGGTTAGTCAATTTATATGGATCAAAACTATTTATTACGCTGCCTAAATGTAGCGATGCCGTTGAGCAGACCGTTTATTACATGTTGCCCAATCCAGAATCTACCCGTATCCATTGACTAATTTTACCCATCCCCGTGGATATGCCCAATAGGTATGGACTATGGGTATACCCGTTTCTGCCCAGATCTCTCTTTGCTCCTACATCAATATCTGTGTGGCCTAACTATACATGTCCTGTGATTAATTCTCCCGGTGGCAGAGTCCCAGGCCGGCGACCATGGCCTGGCTGTGGTTATCGTCGCCTGCATCCGTCACCAGTGTCAGTCCCCATTCCGAACTTGCACAGACCACAGCCGGCGACAACCATGGTGCTGGACTTCCAGAGCAGCAAAGCAAACAATGCAGACAGAGGAGAGATGGCAGACAGAGATCTGTGACATAAGTTGTCACCATGAACTCACGAGCTGCGACGTTGGAATTCTTCCACGCCACCGATGCGTGTCTCAAGGCCTCGGCTGACTAGCTGATGACTACTTTGCTCTTGTCTGCACCATTCTTTTCTCCGTTGCCATCTCCAACTCCCTGGCCCTGTGGGTCGCCTTCACCATCACTGTCTCTCATGTTTAGAGTGGGTATGGATATTGCCCATTGATACCCACTCCATATCCATACTTTACTGGATAATCCATACCCTCCCCAAACAAAATGGATATGAGTTTGGGTAAGGACTGGATACACAGTGGCATCATTACTCACTAGCATAATGTCTGCATTATATGTCCAAGTTTCTACAGAAAATTCCAGTGAGCAAGAATAGATAGTGTACTGCGATCTTTAGGTGAACATCCAAATGTGTGTGTGCGTGTGTGTGTAGGCCAGCCAGGGCCGTTCCTGACTTTTTAGATGCCCGGTGCGAAATCCGAAATGAAGGCCCCATCCACACATAATATATATAATACTAGTTGTATGCCCGTACGTTGTTACGGCGGCAACATGTTATGATAAAATACATTAATATGCAGAAACATTAATCGTCATTCTACTTATGTGCTCCCCAATGAACAAACAGATGTTAGGAAAACAAAACATGTTGTGACAGCTGCTCCCCTCCCCAACGGTCGTGGCTGTTGCGCGGGGGAGGGGGACTGCGGAGGGAGCAGGGGCGGAGGGAGCGGACACTGGGCGAGGAGGGGATGGACTGGGTTGGTGGTCGTGCGGAGGGGATAGACAGTGAGAGGATGGGGCGGATGCGGCATGCAGATGGCCCATGCGTAGCTCGCGGATGTGGCGGTTTGTGCAGGCGAGGGAAACGGGAGCGGGTGCGGGCGCGGAGGAGAGGCGAGGGCATGGTTGTGGTCTACACTATCGTCTTAATAGTTAGTAGAGAAGTAGAGATTTTCTGCCAAGTGGCTCACTTCCATAATCCTAAAAGAGAGAAGGGGCGGAATAAGAGAGTGACGAAGCCACCGGACAAGCATGTTACAATCCCAATTATCTCCCTAGTTGGAGTACCTAGCCGAGCTATTGCTCGGCGCCTCAGCCTCGTCCACACCACACAGCCGTTGAGTCCACTTCGCTCACTCACCATCAAACCCACACCTCAAACTCCTTCCCTTCAAGAATGTCAGATTATCCACTGCGGCATCTTCCTCCGCCCCTCCCACCATGATTGCACACCCATCTCTCCCCAGCCCTCAAGCAATACCGCTTCCCGTCCCCGCTCCACTCCACCTCTCACAACCACCACCTTCCCGTGCACCTCCCGCTCCCCCGCCACCACCGCAACTTCGCTAAGCCCGCCGCGGCCGCGCCAGACCTCCTCGCCAGCGTCGAGTCCGTGGCCTCCGCGGCCTCCGTCCTGGCCGCCATCGTGCTCGTCCACGAGTCCGGGTACTTCCTGGCCGCGGCGTCCCGGGGCATCCACGTCTCCCAGTTCTCCATCGGTTTCGGCCCGGCGCTCGCCCGCTTCCACCTCGGCCCCGTGGAGTACGCGCTCCGCGCCATCTGTTAGCAGCCCCTAGGAAGGGGATCGAGAGAACTGGAAGAAGAGCTCGTAGATTGAGATTTCGGAAGAGGAAAGTGATCGGCTGGGATAGAGACTTGGAGAAGAGAGATAGAGACAGAGGAGCACGAAGGCTTCTCAATAGAGTTCTGATATTTCTTCTTTGATACCTTTTGCAGATGTCTGAGCATGTATTTATAACTCCTTAATACCACATAACCTATAGCCCACCTAGTATACATGACCATAGCCCATAGTATACCTAACATTCCCCACTCCTTGAAATGCGGCTTGCCCCCAAGTCGTTGATGGTGTAGGATCAGCTTCTTCTGCTGCATCATTGTTGAATGCATAACGTTTCCTCTGCAGCCCTCCATCTGAAATTCGACAACTCTTGCAACACTGGAACGACACTTGAAGCTGGCAATATGACAGCACAATCACCAGGATCCCAAACAAAAATTGAAAAGTTGCCTTGGCGACTTCTGACGGCACTCAAACCAGAGGTAACCAAGCCCACGCTAGTACCAATCCCTACCTTCAGAAGACTTGGTAAATCCTCAACACAAAACCTTGACACACTTTTCCAGTTTTCATCTCTGCAACTCACTGTGTGCAACAATGAAGGGGCTGCAACCTTTCTTGATATAAGCATGAACCCTCCATTTGAGTTATCAGTTGTATTCATGGTTTCCAAAATAAGTTGCAATGGAACCCAATGTAGAGGATATTTGAAACGGGCTACATCCAAGATGAGCACCACATTCTGCCCGGCATGGTAGCCACCATTTGGGAAGAAATGACCAGATACAGTCTGTCCGAAAGGCCATATTGTCAACTGATGGGCTTTGACAGCTTTTCTGTTGGTAAATATCCCCTCTGGCCCATCCTCGTCCTTGACTGGTAATCCAAGCCGTGTAGCAAAAATTGAGAAACCCGTGAGCGGTGCGGGAGGCCGTTCGCTGGCGTGTGCGGGTAGAGAGCGGGGGCAGTCTACACTGCCCCCTTAATAGTTAGTAGAGATTCAACGTATACAAATTATTATGCACTATTTTCAAGTTTATAAGATGATAAATATAAAATATAGCAAAAACACATACTTGTTATCCGATGCCATTAAAAATATCTTCTAACATTTTGTGATACAAATCATCGCTTATACTATTAAGATCAATCTCGTCCAACAACTTCTTTTTGATACATATAATCACCAAACCATTTAACTTCTCTTAAGTCATTGTTGACCTTAAATAGTTCAAAAAATATTTCAAGTTTAAAAATCTTCTCTCTGTCGATGCAACCATCATATGTATAGTAAATAATACTCTCTCTGTATCAAAATAGAATTTATTTTGCTTCTCTAGTTGATTCCTCATCATCTAGTTGAATATAGACATAAAAATCAAGAGTTAAAACAAATACTATTTTGGAACGAAGTGAATATTAGATAAGTAATTGAGACATTAGTTTAACAATCTAAACGAAACTGATCGATAGTGCATCGCTCTTGCGTATTTATATCTAGGGTAGATATGCTTAGCGGGGAAAAAATGCTAACGTCCAGTGTCTAGAGGGGCCCTCTGTTTTTAGAGGCCCGGTGCGGCCGCACCCGCCGCACCCCCTCAGGGCCGGCCGTGAGGCCAGCGCTATTTGTCACCCTAGGTGAAGCTTCACCCAACCGGCAGTCAGTAATAACCGATTATTACTGAACGATCTTCAGTAATCTATTCGTCACCCTAGGTGAAGCTTCACCCAGCCGGTAATTACTGAAGAACACTCAGTAATTACCGGTAATTACTGAACACAATTGGGTGAAGCTTCACCTAGAGTGACGAATAGTGCGCACACACACACACTGGTTAGAAGAGATAATGTGACCACAGCCCACATCAAAGTTGCTGTGCCAACAGCTAGCACATCAACGGCTTGGATTGAAACGAACTTGATCCATAATAGTTAACTTACTTTACAGATCAGCTCTCCTTGAAACCCACCAGCTACCAGTAAATTGTCCTTGACTGCCAAGGTACTAACTTGAGTCTGATAAAAACCCTCTGATAAACTTCCTGCATGCTTCTGTACAACAATGCCTGTTATCAGTATAAATTCAATAACAAGAGGGTGGGAAGACAACACACAACAGAAAAGAAAATGTTATCATACCTCCCTTGGTGCCACGTGTCCTTGAACGTTGATAAGTTCAGTATCGACACCACTCAATGCTGACCAATGACGAATTGAGTAATGTGATACTAGGTAGATGTCATGCTTGGACGTAGCCCATACCAAATTTCGAAGCTGCAGGCACAAATCAGACTCTTTTTCACATTAGACAGAACCTTGTAAAAAGAGGGCAACATTGATCAAAAGTTCAAGACCATGACCATTGTAATAGGTTAGTTAAAATGCAGGGAAATCTAAATTTACTTTTGGAAAGTGAACATAGGCAGAACTGTGCAACTGCACCATGCAGACAACGCTGGTCCCTGAATATACTGAACCATTACCTCAGCATAATATCTCCAAACAGATGGAGTTGAATTAGTACTGAAGGTAGCTCAACCCTTCACAAATTTAACAGGTGTACCTTGTGATTCTGTCACTATGCATGCCTTGCATGCAAAGCTTGAGTATTTTTTGCGACTCAGTATACATCCAAGAAACCAACACAAAGTGTGTAGTTGTTTCAATGTACATGCAGCCTCCTCATGGAATCAGTAGTTAGTTTGCAATCACAAACGGTGAGTTGGGTGAAATAGACCAGCAGCTAAGTCACAATTGAAATAATCTTGTAACTCCTTGTCGTATGTCAATATTCATGGAGAAATTGTTCATGCTCAGCAGATATATTACAAGGAAAATTGAAACAGCTCCAAGAGACAAAGTGATTTTATATGTACGAAATTGGTTTATGAAATTTATAGCATGCTCCTGTAAGGAAATAACTTCGCCTATGTTATCTCAACATAGCAAGTCCCAAGCCCTAGTAAAGAAGAAGGGTTGTGATAGGCTTGGCGAGCCAACATGGAACCTAGCCATTCTAATGGAGACGAAACCTGAAAGAAATCTGTTGGGGTGTAATCCTCTTAGCAACACATTATATCACAGGACCCTTTTGATGACGCGAAAACCTTAAAGAAATTCGTTGGGTGTAATCCTATTTTAAATGGTAATGACTAGGTCAGCACTAGACCTGTTCAAATGTCGGGTTGGGTCGGGTCAAGGTCGTGGGCCATTTATCACGGCCCATACCCGACCCGTGCCTAGTGTCGGGTCGAGTCAGTCCGTGCCTCCCTGTTTGACGTGTCGGGTTGGGTCGGTTTTTTGGCTTTGGATCAGATTTTTTGGGGTTAGGTCAGGTTTTGGATCAAAAATCACGGCCCGTACCCGGCCCATGAATTATTACGGGTCAAAAATTATGGCCCGTACCCGCCCGTTGCATTGGTCGGGTCGGGCCTGGTTTTTTTCGGGCGGGTCAGGTTGGTCGGGTGGCCCATGATCAAGTCCAGTCAGCACCCTCTTGGTGATGTGTCGATGTATCGTGATCTAGGAACGGTGTCAAATGAGCAAGGATCGGGCCACTACTTCCTTAGGCCATCTCCGGCAGATCCCCTATCTCATCCCCTATCACATCCCTTATTTCAAACTTTACACTGCAAACAGTGTCAAACAGTGTCATCTACAGTTATGCGTCCCCTATTTTACACTATTTGTTAGAGTGAACGCACTAACTAGTTCAACTCAAAAGCTTAAGCTGATGGGAGAAGGTAGACAATCCACTTATTAGTTATTAGTGGTAAGCTTTTCATAGGAGATCTCAATGAGCATATAGGCACAAGTGTAGGTTTCGGCGGTTCATGGAGGTATTGAGTATCGTAGTAGCCTAGTAGGAATCAGGAGGGAGAGGAAGTCTTGGACATTACGATAACTTTTGACCTGTTGATAGCCAACATGTTTTTAGCAAAAGAGAATCTTATTTAGTGGCCAACACTCTAGTCAGATTAACTTTGTCCTCACAAGAAGAGAGGATAAATGAGCATGCTTGGATTGCAAGGTGATACCTAGGGAGTGGGTTGCCTCTCAACCTAAGCTTGTGGTGGCAAACTTTAGTTTTTGGATGTGTGCCCATAGGGATAAACAAGCCAAGATTACGAGAACAAAGTGGTGGAACTGAAAGGAGAGACATCATAAGTCTTCAAGGAAAGTGCCATCAAAGAGGGACTTCGAAGGAAGTCCAAAGGGCTATTAAGGAGAAGAAAGAATGATATAGATGTTTGTACCACAACAGAAATATGGATAACATAGAGAAGTACAAGGTAGCAAAGAAAACCGCAAATTGAGTTGTGTGGCAAAGCATAGGGCGCACAAGGACCTGTAACAGCGTTTGAGCATGAAGGAAGGAGAAAAGGACAATATAGAATGTCTAGGGTCCGTGAAAGAGACAAGGGACTTCAACAAAGTGCATTAAGGATGAAACAAAGGACCTTTTGGTAAAAAAGGATGAGATCACGCATTGATGCAAGAGTATTTTGAGAAATTGTTCAATGGGGAGAATGAAGACACAACCTTGGATGACTTTTTGATGACACCAATAGGCGATTCTGAGGTTAAAGAGGCATTGAAAAGAATGAAAGAGAGTAAGGAGATGGGCCCTGATGGTATCCCAATGGAGACATGGAGATGCCTCAAGGACAATTATATAGTATGGATAACCAAGTTGTTCAACCATATCTTCTGGTTGAACAAGATGTCTGGCGAGTGGACAATTATATTGGTACCAATCTACAAGGATAAGGAAGATATTCAAAATTCTACTAATTATTGGGGAATTAAATTGATAAGCCATACTATGAAGCTATGTGAGAGAGTTATCGAACATCGTCTGAGAGGAATAATGAGGATCTCTATGAACCAATTTAGTTTAATGCCTAAAAGGTCAACCATGGAAGCCATTTCTTAATTAAGACAAGTGATGAAGCAGTATAGAGAGCAGAAGGACCTAAACATGGTTTTCATTGACTTGGAGAAAGCTTATGATAAAATACCAAGGAATGTTATGTCGTGAGCTTTAGACAAACATAAAGTTCCAATAAAGTACGTTGGACTCATTAAGAACATGTACAAAATGTTGTGAAGTGTTCGGCCAAGTTATGGAGACACGGATGACATTCTGATTAGAATAAGACTACATCAAAATCAGCTTTGAGCCCTTACCTTTTTTGCCTTGGTGTTGGATGAGGGCACAAGGGACATGCGAGGGGATATCCCTTAGTATATGTTTTTTGCGGATGAATAGTACTAGTTGATGAAAGTCAGGCAGGAGTAAATAGGAAACTAGAGTTGTGGCAAGTGGCAACAGGCACTAGAGTCCAAAGATTAGACTCGATAGCACCACTATTTCAAAGGCATCGCCTAGGCGTCCAAGTGCCCAAAAGATCCAAGGCGTCCCCACCGCCTAGGTAAGAATCAACAAAAGAGCAGAGGGCAGAAGGGAAGGAGAAGGGGCGACGGAGAATCAGGGCGATTGCGTTCGAATCGGGAGCGGCAACCGAATCCCGGGCGGCAGCGATCGAATCGACGGAGACGGTGGTGAATCAGGAGCGACGGCAGTGACTTAGGGGCGGCAGCGACTCAATCGAGGGCGGCAGCGGCTGAATAGCGGGGGAGAAGGCAACCGGCGGCTGAATGTAACTCAAACCGTGGAGGGGAGAGGCAACCTAGGGCAACTAGGGGAATGTTATATGGGCTAGCTAGTGGGCTGGGCCTTCCTTCTCCTTTTTCTTTCTTCTTTTTTTTCCTTTTCTTCCTCCTCCATGTTGTTGGTTTGCTAGTTCTCAGATTGATAAGGCGTCGCCTTGCTCGCCTTAGACGTCGCCTAGGCGTCCAGGCGGTGATCCAACGCCTTAACTCGCCTTACCGCCTTAAGAACCATGGGTAGCACTAAAACTGAATATATGAGATGTGACTTCGACACTACTACACGAGGAAGATGTTAGCATGGAAGGTCAAGTAGTTTCCAAGAAGGATACCTTTCATGATTTAGGATCAATGCTACAAAGAAATAGGGATATTGATGAAGATGTTAGCCATAGAATTAAAGCAGAGTGGATGAAGCAGCGTCAAGCATCTGGCGTTCTATGTGAATGTGACAAGAAGGTACCACAGAAGCTAAAAGGGAAGTTTTATAGAATGGCAATTAGATCTGTTATGTGGTATGATGCAAAATGTTGGCCTTAAAAACAACATGTTCAGCAGATAAGTGTTGCAGAAATATATAGTTTGCGTTGGATTTGTGGTCATACCGTCATACAAGAAGAGATTGAGTCTGAAACGATGATATACGCAATAGATTAGGGGTAGCATCAAGTGAAGAAAAGCTTGTCCAACACCGATTGAGATGGTTTGGACATGTCCAACATAGACCTCCGGCACCAGGCATCAGTACAGTGGAATCCTAAGACGCAATAGTAATGGGAAGAGAGGCAGGGAAAGACCGAAATTGACATGGAAAAGGTAGTAGAATGAGACTTGAAAGGATGAAATATACCCAAAGATTTAGCCTTGAATAAGAGTGCATGGAAAACAGCTATTCACGTGCTTGGACCTTGACTTGTGGTTTCCGTTGGGTTTCAACTCTAGCCTATCCTAACTTGCTTGGAACTAAAAGGCTCTATTTTGTTGTTGCTCATGTAAGGAAATTGGTGCGCTCTATAATACCTGAACTCATAATTACCATGTACCATATTCTATCAAAGGATTAAGAATACAGAAGGGAGTTAACTCACCTGAAAATGTAGAATAGTTGACTTAATCGATCGAGTATTTCGTCTGAACTCATAGTACATTCCACCTTTCTCTGTTGGCTTGCAATCCTATTCCAAGACAATTGTCAACAACATGTGGATAGAAAATTTTACAAAGCTTAACTTCCAAAAAGAGAAAGAGGCAAACCTTCATAGCTTCTTCTCCAGAGTTAGGTACATTCTCATAATTTTTGTACTGTTCTAATCTGGACTGTCTATATTTTTTACGGGTTATGTTTAGCTGCTCCCAGGGTATTCCTTGAATGTCCCTTCCATTTCTTGCATCTACTGATGAAGTATCTGGGATCTTGTCATTCTAAAGAGAAAAAAATACAATCACTTAGAGCAATATAAGTGACTGTATAAGCAACTTGACCAATGCTCAAGTTGTATCACAAATGGTACATCATGCCAGGATCGTGGATGCAATGAAGTGCACAATAAACAATATAACATTGATTTTATTGCAATGGCATCATAGCTTCCAAGTCAAACAGCAAGTTGAATCTCAAAATTCATTTGCATGGGAAGGCAGAGGGGTGGTGCAATAGAAAGAATCCAAACTCATATGAAATCGTGTCTGTAAAGCTAGAAGATAGATATTATAGTCATGGAATGAACCAAGGACACAACCATCATCTTATATACTATTTTGCTTACAAATACCAACCAAAATGACAGCAATTTACCAAGGGCTCAGACACCAAGACAAAATAATCATCACATACCAAAGCCAACAGATATTAAGGATAGAGAGGAGCAATTTAGAGAGAGGTAATAGTAGATAGTAGTGAATCCATAATTTGGGTAATTGCAATTTTCAGCATACATACATTTTGCAACCGTATGAGGACATCACTCTATATTAAAGAAAACAGACAATGTGTGAAGCTATCAAGTACATGCAGTATGAAAAACTAGAACATTGGTGTACATCAGCGGAACTACATGCTACCTAGACAATAATATTTGCACATGAGAAAAGCATATAGTGCTACTGGTACAAGTAGCATGTGGGGTAACAATGTAACATTGGTGCATCATGCGGCAAATAAATATCTAACTGATTTGCTTCGTGCTGTGCTACTGTTGCAAGTAGTTGATGTAGGATATGTAAGAGATATGCTAAATCAGCATTCAAATGATGCAAACTTGTAGCTACCAGACGATAATGTTCTACCAGCCTATCAACCTATCTCAAAAAAGTTTTGAAGACTCGATTGCACATGCAATATATGACAAAAAGAAAAGGATACACACTGGTTGTCCATAATCATTATCCTCCGCATCAGAATCCCTAACCCCTCGCTGCTCGTCTACCATGTCATCAGCAGGATCATCCATATCATAGTCATCCTCCATCTCATCAATGTCGTCGTAATCATCATAATAATTGGACATTGATCCTCTCATACCAGAGAAAGTGTCCCCTGGCTGCAAACAGAAACATCAAACCATCACGAGTGGCCATGCCATCCTGAAATCAGTTATATGTTTGCATCGACAAAAACATCCTAACCCAATCCAACACACAACTAGCACTTTCCTATTACCAAAATCATTGCACTCTTCGAAATTTGTGTTGGGCAGCGAATTCTATCATGCATACAATTTCCTAATTCTAACATCAGAGGCAGTAAAGCACATGTATGTACACATGTAGACCCGATATTTTTTGCAAAACAATCGATGTTAGTAGGCTGTAGGCATAATACATGCATATAGACTTGTAATTCGATCAGATCCGGATATAGTAAGTTAGGGTTCGGGTGCTCGGTTTCGTACAGCAGAAATGGAAGACCAAGCGATGGACGTACCTCGCCGGCGAAGGGCCCGAACAAGACCTGGGCACCCGAGTAGGGCGGCAGCGACGGCGCCCCAAACGTTGCTACGAGAGAGAAGGGGGTGGGGTTGCCGGGTTGGAGCGATGGAAGAACTTAGAAAAGGCAGGCTGGCAGCGTATAGGCAAACAAGGGTCCTGACTCCTGAATCGTGGGGCCACAGTTGTCTATCTAACCAAAAAAAAAAAGCAACTATGGCTATGCAAGCAGTCTCAGGTGCTTGTTAGATTATGATCTAGTTAAAGACTTAAGGTCATGTTTAAAACTATTTCAGCTTCATAAAATTTGGTGAAGTTAATAAAACATGTCATTAGGAGCTTTAGAAAATCGTAAAGTTAAAATTGTAAATTTTTAGAAGATATTTAGATATATCATTTTGTTTCTTATTTAGATTAAAAATATTTTTTAAAACTAATTAAATTTATATTATACACAGAAGCATCACGATAAAGTTGAAACCCAAAGAAATGCAAAACAACCCCCCCCCCCAATATGTAACTGTGGATTGTTAGGAATTCTTTATAAAGCTATTCGACATGTTGGTGAAAGAATTTATGTGTTAAATATGACATACGGTTTGATCGTGACATAACGGATCAATTGACACGGTTATATCTAAGGATTGATTGCACAGTAACCGTTGCCCTAAAAAAATGTATATTCCCACTTACAGGTTTAGGGATTTTTTGTCAAATAATCCCTCTCAAACTAGGAAGGGTTTAATCTCTATATCTATCTCTAGCTCTACTCCTTTAAAACACGAGTTTCGTGTATCACATACGAAGCATATAGAGTGGATTTGTTTTCCATATCTCCAAACCTTTTAGATAGACCATGATAAAACAATTAAGCCCAACATAACACGAAGTCACACGCAGCGCAGCGCTCCCGGATAATACCACCTCACTATGTGAAGGAGGATGAGCGAGCTATACAAAGACTTGTGGGTAGGGTCCATTTTATGAGGGTCCATCATACTTGCTACTCTCGAGTGTCGTACAACCGTTGCACTATACCAGCAAATATATGATTGGTATACCGTCGCAATACACGGGCATGTGCCGGTCTTATATTAAGTGACAGCCATCGATATCCATGTGTGCAACGAAAAGAAAAAATGTGAGCGTCGAAGTTTGTTTTGACTGCAGTGCAGCGCGCGTACGTATTGTGGGTTGAATTCAAGAAAATATCTCTACTATTATAAAAACATCAATTTTGACGGCCGCCCCGTGTCACCTTTTTTTTAAATCTATCTTTCTTGGTATTCAACGCGTCGTCCAAGTATGTTGCTTCAGTACGATGTCCTCTACAGTTTTGCGAGCTCCGGACCTCCACTCCCCATCCCGCGTGTCCATCGTTCTCACGAAACCCGCGCATCCAACCTCCATCCTACCACACTCGAACCCCAAACCCTAGACATTTGCGATCATAGCCGATGGGTGCAGACGAGCAGCCATCCCCAACAAGAAAATGTGGCGGCGATGAAGGGGAGGACAGGAGCCCACGCTACTCCCCGTGTCGGTCACCCCTAGGAGGACAAGCTCCTTCTCACCATGGTCAAGTTCAACCTCGACGATAAGGTGATGTGGTTTTCTGTATTTCCTTTTCTCCAAGCTCCTGATGACGGCAACAGCAACAACACCTCCACCACCACAAGTCCACCATGACACTGCTGCCCAAAATCTCCACGTCCCCCTCGCCCATCATGGCCTCCTTCTTCGTGGACGATGGTGCCGACGACCTTACGCATCACCTTTCACCCCTTCGACTTTGACGACTTCAACGACGCCATAGCCGACAACACCAACCATAGTTATTAAAGCGGTAAGGCAACATAAGGCGATCGATCCCATTTTTAACTTTTAAACAGTAAAGCGTAAGGCGAGGCAACGCCTTAATTATATTGATAATTATAAAAGTTAGACCAAATATTAGTTATATATTACTAATTAGAGGTTAATAAGCAAGTAGCACAATAGTAAAGCCTTCTTGTAGGCCCATTCTAGCCTAGTAGAAAAATAAAAACAAGAAAAAAAGAAAGAAGCACAACCAAGTAGCCTAACCAAGCCCAACACCATGCTTTTAGGTTATCATCATGCCAACCCCAGACGACTCCTAGCAACTGTCGGTTCTCATGCACGTCCGCTTCTTTGTTGTTGCTCTCCCTCCGTGCAGTCCTCCCTCACTATAGGTCCACAACTGCGCCTACGCCACCACTGCGACCCACGGCGCCACGACCACCATGGCCAGCGCCACCGCTATGAACTGTGACGCCTCCACGACCCCTACGATGTCGTCGCCTCTTCCCCACATCGACAGGTCCTTTTCTCTTGCCTTAGCCTTGACGCAAGGCGATAGGACGCCTTGCTTGCTCCCGGTCGCCTTACCGCTTAGGCATCGCTTAAGCGATGCCTAAGCGACACCTTAATAACTATGGCACCAACATCAATGGGCATCGAGGAGGTGGACGAGGAGATCACCATAGAGTCCTACGAGGTCCCGATTTTCCACATCTCTGGGGATACTCACCATTCTCCCAAGAGCTCGAGCCTAATGGCTGCGACAGCCCGACCCTTGTCATCGCCCACCAAGATGGGGACGGAGGAGAGAATCATCCTCCGCGAGTAGCGAAGGGGAGCACCGCTTGCGCCGGTTCTGATCCATGGAAACGCGATTACGGGGAAGGGGAGGATCGGCGTCCACGCTGCTCCCTCGTGTCGGTCACCTCCCAATAGGATGAGCTCCTCCTCGCCATGGCCAAGTTAAACCTTGAGAATAAGGCGTTGTAGTTCTCTCTATTCCCTTCTCTCCAACGCTCCCGATGTCGGCAGCAGCACCACCACCACTAGTCTAGGTCATTGCTGCCCAAAATCTTCGTGACCCCCTCCCATCATGGCATCCTTATTTTATAATTTGTTTTTCTGCCTTCTAAAATAATTGAACCTACGCGTGTTGCTTGTGTGGGTGGCCTACACATGCTAAACAATGAACTCTCAAGTATTGTCTCAATTCTCATCATTTGTTGCATTGTGCACACAATAGGTTCGACCTTCAAATGGTTTGAATTGGTGATCAAAGAATCTGCTGGATAATTAGGTGTGCCTCTATTTATGGATTATTGTGGTTTTGAGTGAAACCATGAGCTACTGGAGGTTAAGTATTTGTTGTTCAATAGTGCAGATTTGTTGGCTATCACCTTCACTCCTATTACCATTCACTACAGAATGAACGCCACCGAAATAGCCTATTTTCGTCGGTATATGGCCTATTTTTGAAGGCTTATGGCCGCCAAAAAAATGGCTAAAAATTAGCTTCTATTTTCGTCGGCCACACTTAGGCCGCTGAAAATAACTTGTGAATTTCGTTAGTCTGATTGTAGCCATCGAAAACTATATAGAGTTATTTTCGACGGCCTAGATATGGCCGCCGAAAATAAGTAATTTGAGAGCAAAAATATGAAAATGTAAAATCAACAACAATATCACAATATTATGACAGCAACAAGAATTCCAAAATTACACACATTCAACACAATTCACCATAATTCCTCACAAATACATCACAGTCCACCAAAATACCTTACAAATCCATTACAATCTATCACAAACTTACAATTCCATCGCAAATACATCATAATACATCACATCGGCCAAATTCACCACAAGAGACAAATAATCACGTATAGAGGTTGTTTGAGTTGTGACCACTACCTCCAGAAGCAAAGAAGTTGTTTATGAAGTCGTCTGTCTCATTTGGAGTCTGAAAGAAAGAAGAAGACATTAATAATTACAGTGTTAAATTGACCACTATTTAAATGAATTGTTTGTCAAACTAACCTCTTATGTAGTAGCTTCCTCCCCTCCAGAGTTTGTCAAACTAACCTCTTCTGTAGTAGCTCCCTCCCCTCTAGAAGCTCCTCCTGATGCTGGTATCACCGGTGGTGGCATGTTGTGGGCCATAACCCCAGATCCCTACAAAATCAAGTCAAGTCAAAATTCGAAAGGTTAATACAAACGACAAGTCTAAACTAAATTGACGCACCTGAGAGGCTGAGATGGAGGTGTCAGAGCATGTACTCCCCACTGAGGCATCAGTGGCTGAACTTGAGGGAAAATGAATGGTTGTTGTTGTGCCTGCTCTAGAAACCAAGACCGTTGTAAATACAATATATTAGTTATAGAACAAATATATGATCGTGATAAGAATAAATAAGACATTTACGTTCATTACTTGTTGCGCATGTACGTTGTAAGTGTTGGAACTTGCTCTCCTGGGCAAGATGATCCAACGGGGGAGTGAAAGGAATGCAAACAAGGTTTTAACTCGAGATGGCGATAGCTCTATTAATCCAACCTCTCAAGGGCACTGTACGGGGGTATTTATAGGTGGCTGAGCGCCCAACATCTTGATGTAAGGACGCATGTGCCCTCAGGCACCTGGACTATCCCCGGAATATTCCCATAAGGGAGGGTTACAGACTGTCATTACAGAAAAGCCATTACAAATTGGGCCCGTAACACACTTCTCCGTGCGGGGCCTGTTACAATGGGCTGAATCCCACGTGGGCCTCCAGGTTGGGTGAGGGCGAGGGAAGGGGCGACTCCGTCGTAGGCCTTCATCTTGTAGTGTAGAGAACGAAGGGTGGACCTCGCCGGTGGACCTCGCCGGTTGTTTTGCTTCCGTTGGTGCAGCGAGGTTGACAAAGGCTTGGAGCGAAGGGTAGCGTCTTCGCCTTCGCCCCAACATTTGCCCTCCGAGGGACTAGTTCGACTAAGTCATCTGGTGCCGAAGACGTCGCTAGATGGTGGAGACGCTGGCCTCGCTCAAAGTGGTTCCGCGGGGGTTTTTGATATGACCGTTGACGGACGCAGTACTGTTGGACTGCGGGTTTCCCGAAGCGTCGCGTCCTGTGTATAAAAGGAGGGCGGCGCGGGTCAGGTTCTCTTACTTTTCTGTGCGCCGCAAAACCCTAGCCTCCTTTTGAAACCGTTTGCCCGCTCGCCTGCCCTACTTGCTCCTGTTCGTCGGAGATCTAGCCCGCGTCAAGCAGACCGCTCACCAGTCGCCGACGGTACGTAGCCATGTCGTCTTCTTCCTCGTCTGCTGCAAACACGCCGCCGGCTGACGCATCGTCCGAGGATACCTTGAGCAACGTGGTGGTGATGGAACTACATCCAGGTGATACGGTGGAGTTCAGCGTTTCGCGGATTTCCTCGGTTCGCGTGCAGGATATGCAGCAGCTGGGGTATTTTGGCAGCGAAGTTGGGCGTGTCCTGGGGGCGGAGGAGGTTCCCGAGCCCGAGGGCGAGTTGATAGTGTTTGAGGCGTTTTTCACCGCTGGCCTTCATCTGCCTGCACATTGCTTTGTGGCGGAGGTCCTGCAGAGATTTGAGGTCTAGGTCCACCAGCTGACACCTAACACCGTGGTGGCCCTGGCGAAATATGTCTAGGCGGCGACTTCGTATGGCGGCCAGCCTTCTGTGGAGGTCTTCACCAAACATTACTGTCTGGATTGGCAAAAAAGAAAACTTGGACACAAGATTGCACAGTTTGGATCGTGCACGTTTACGCCGAAGACCGGAAAGACTTCGATGGAAGTCATGGAGTTAGTTCCCTGTGCCCGCAATAAGTGGGGCAACTGGTGGGATTTCTGGTTTTATGTTTCCGAGGGCGAAGTCGAAGACCACCCAGGGCTCCCCGTGGCCATGATGTGCTCCCATTATTATGTGGCGTACCCGCAATTTGAGGTGACGGAGGATGATGAAAATGAAGGAGCCCTTCGGTGCGCTGCCCGCATGAGTAGCGGGCGCGATTTAGATGAGGAATTCATCGATTATGGGGTATGGCCCTTGGCACATGGCTAGGCGTTGGGCGAAGTATGCCCTTGCGAGATGCCCTCCCTGGGTGGGCAGCGAGTGCGAAGTCTAGCCTTCGCATTGGATCTGCATGGCCGGGATCCCGCCGCGTTCGTGCATGAAGTGGAAGATGGGGCTGCGTGTATTGTGGGGTGTTATGTGCCTAGGACGGAGGCCCTGCGAAGTTGGGATATCCGTGGATCCAACGTTCGCCTGAATAGGGTCTTCGAGCTCAATCGCTTGCCATACGACGACTATCCTGGGGATGACGCTGTCGACCGCCGCGGGAGAGTCTTTTGATTTTGCGCACTTGTTGTGCTAGTCCGGCTGCACCCTTAGACGACTTTTGCACGGAGAGTCTTTTGGAAAAGACTTCGATTTTGCGCACTTATTGTGCTAGTTCGGCTGCACCCTTAGGCGACTTTTGCACGGAGAGTCTTTTGGAAAAGACTTCGATTTTGCGCACTTATTGTGCTAGTCCGGCTGCACCCTTAGGCGACTTTTGCACGGAGAGTCTTTTGGAAAAGACTTCGATTTTGCGCACTTATTGTGCTAGTCCGGCTGCACCCTTAGGCGACTTTTGCATGGAGAGTCTTTTGGAAAAGACTTCGATTTTGCGCACTTATTGTGCTAGCCCGGCTGCACCCTTAGGCAACTTTTGCGTGGAGTGTCGCACGCGAGGGTAGTCAGCGCTGCCCCTCGCGGTGACTTCGGTGTGGTCGAATGCCGAAGACCGTCGATGCAGTCTTTTTCGACATATTGTGTCTTAGTTTTTGCGGGGGATTTTTACGGGTATATTACATGGCTCCGCCTCATTAAAAACCTCACCCCCGGAAGGAAAAGAGTGTGGGCCGGAATGATACTGTTTGGTGAACTACAAGGGCGTGTTGGCCCTGAGGATTCAAACAAAAAATTTGCGGAGATTATTGATATTCCAGGAATGCTCTAGGTCCTCGCCGGATGGCGTTGTTAGCCTGTACGCGCTGGGGGACGCCTTCGTCTTGACGATGAAAGGGCCCTCCCACTTTGGCTCCAGCTTGCCTCGTGACTCTGTCCGAGTTGTCCGGACGAGTACGAGGTCCCCTTCGTCGAATTCTCTTGGGATGACTGCGTGGTCGTGCCAGGCCTTCGTTTGAGCTTGGTATTTGTTGAGAGCCTGCAAGGCAAAGACACGGTCTCCATCGATGAGGTCCTTGGAGGTTGGTTCGTCTACGTCGGGGACGGCTGAAGCGCTTGTCCGTGGTGACCCATGTTTGATTTCCTACGGGGTCATGGCCTCCGATCCGTATAGCAGGCGAAAGGGAGTGAATCCAGTCGCCCGACATTCGGTCGTGTTCAGCGCCCAGACTGCTTCAGGTAGCAGGTCGTCCCATTTACCCTTCTTGTCATCGAGAAGCATTTTCTTGATGGCAGTGAAAATCTTGTCGTTGGCGCGCTCCATGACGCCGTTGGATTGTGGGTGACATACTGAGGCGAAGGTAAGCTTGGTGCCAATAGAGAAACATAAATCCCTGAAGTCCTGGCTGTCAAACTGTTTGCCATTGTCGACTGTGAGCTCAGACGGGACTCCAAATCGGCAGATAATGTTTTGCCAGAAAAATTTCTGGGCAGTCTTCGACGTTATTGTGGATACTGCCCTTGCCTCGATCCACTTGGTAAAATACTCAATGGCGACGAAGGTGAACTTGAGGTTCCCTTGGGCCGTGGGTAGTGGCCCGACAATGTCTAGGCCCCAGCGTTGAAGTGGCCATGTGTGGGCGATCAGCTTTGTGAATTGCGAGGGGTTGCTCGAACGGGGAGAGAAGTTCTGGCAGGCTTCGCACGACCTCGTGACTCGATTTGCGGTGCAGATTATAGAGGGCCAGTAGAAACCTTGACGGATCACCTTGGCAGCGAGGGCCCTGGGCCCCGAGTGAGAGCCGCAAGTGCCGCTGTGGACTTCGCGCAGGATCTGAAGGCCTTCGGTCTCTGTGACACATTTGAGCATGGGTTGACTGATCCCTTTCTTGTATAGCTGGCCCTCAATAAGTGTGAAGTCCCGGCTTCGGTGTTTGAGGCGCTTGGCCTTGTTGACATCGCCTGGATGGTAATATCCTTGCAAGAACAGAGTTATTGGGGCCCGCCAGTCTTCTGCCATGATGAGGTTGACAATGCGATGGCCCTCGGCGTTGGTGGTTATTTGTAGACCCTCTGGGCTGCGGACGGCTGGTGTGCCAATGACGTGGTAGAACACATCGGAGGGTAGGGCTTCGTCTCTGGCTGCTACTTTGGCTAACGCGTCGGCTTCTTCGTTCCTAGCGCGGTCCACATGCTGCAGGGTGAAACCCTTGAATTGTTTCTCAAGACTGCGAACAACCGTAAGATACTACAGAAGTGCAGGGTCTTTTGCTGAATAGTCTTTTTCGATCTGGCCAGCAACGACTTTGGAGTCTGTCTTGATTATGCAGGTGGCCACGCCGAGTGCTTTCAGCTTGCGAAGGCCCAGGATAACGGCTTCGTATTCTGCTATGTTATTTGTGCACCTGTCGGATTCCAAAGCAAAGCTAAGGGGTGTTGCGTATCTGTGCTTGACGCTGGTGGGTGATGTGATAATTGCAGCCGCGCCTGCCCCCGCATGGCACCATGCGCCGTCAGAGTGGATGGTCCACACCTTCTCTGAGGGCTCTTCTTGCTGCCGTGCCGGTCCTGTCCAGTCGACGATGAAATCTGCGAGGACTTGTGACTTGATTGTTGTCCTGGGCTCGAAGGTGATGTGATATTCAGAGAGTTTGGCTGCCCATTTGGCGATATGGACGGACGCCTCCGGATTTCTGAATAATTCACCGAGTCCCCTGTCCGTGGTGACCCGCACCTTGAACGCTTCGAAGTAGTGGCGCAACTTGCGCGATGCCATGATGACTGCGTAGGCAATTTTTTCCAACTCCGTCATGTTGCATTTGGAAGTCGTGAGGACTTTGGAGATGTAATAAACTGGACACTGCCGAGTTGTGCCCTCTCTGTCCTGCTCTTGGACCAACGCTGCGCTGACTGCGTGTGGCGAAGCTGCGACGTAGAGCAATAGAGGTAGCGAGGGGTCGGGGCTTGTAAGGGTTGCCAATTCTAACAGGTGTTGTTTGAGTGATGCGAAGGCTGCCGCTTGCTCTGGTCCCCATGCAAAGCCTTTTGCGCCGCGTAGCGTCTTGAGGAAGGGTAGGCTTCGCTCTGCGGACTTGGAAATGAATCTATTGAGGGCGGCCAATCTGCCTATCAGGCGTTGGATGTCTCTGGTTGACTACGGAGGCATCATATTGATGATAGCCTAGATCTTGGTTGGGTTGGCCTCAATCCCGTGGTGCGACACCAGGTAGCACAATATCTTCCCCTGGCGAACTCCGAAGACACACTTTTTGGGGTTTAGGCGAAGTCGTGCTTCCCGCATGTTCGCGAATGTTTCTACGAGGTCGGCTAGATGATCCTCTTTGTTTTTACTGGCGACGACGATGTCGTCCACATATGTGAAAATGTTTCGGCCTACTTGGCTCTCGAGCACCGTCTTGGTGAGGCGAGAGAAGGTGGACCCAGCGTTCTTTAGTCCCTCCGGCATTCTGACGAAGCAATACGTGCCGAAGGGCGTGATAAAACTGGTACTGGCATTGTCTTCCTCCTTCATATATATTTGGTGATAGCCAAAGAAGCAGTCGAGGAGTGACATGACTTTGCATCCGACCGCACTATCAACGATCTTGTCGATCTGAGGCAGCGGGAAATTATCCTTGGGGCAGGCCTTGTTGAGGCTGGTGAAATCGATGCACATCCGCCATTTGCCACTCTTCTTTTGCACCATGACTACGTTAGCGAGCCATGTAGGGTAGGCGACTGGTTCGATGAAATTGGCCTCAAGCAGGCGGTGTACCTAGGCTTTGGCGGCTTCTGTTTTTTCATCAGACATTTTGCGTAGCCTCTGGTTCTTCGGCCGCACCGGAGGGTCGATGCCCAGGCTGTGTTCGATGATAGTGCGACTGACTCCGACCAGGTCGAGGGCAGACCAGGCAAAGACGTCCTTATTTCTGGAAAGACAGGAGATGAGTCTCTCCTCGTCTTTCGAAGTCAGGTCTTCGCTTATGATGACCGTTTGCTTGGGCATTGCCTGGTCAAGGGGAACTGTCTTTGTTCCATCGTTGCTCTGTAGCTGTGCCTTTTCATGCTTGTTGGCGGTTGGGCGGGTAGCCTCGGGGGCTTCGCGCTGCGTCGTAAGACACTGTACGTTCCGTTGCCCTGGAACAAAGTCTCTTTCAATGTTGCGCGCGGTCTGCTGGTTGCCATAGACTGTGATCACGCCTTGCGGACCCGGGATTTTCATGCACAGGTAAAGTCTGTGAATGGCTGCTTCAAACTTGTTGATGGAGCTCCGACCCATTATGGCGTTGTACGGGTATACCATGTCGACGATGTCGAAGGTGACCTGCTCACTTTGTGCATTGGGTGCTACACCGAAGGACAAGGGTAGCTCTATCTTGCCCACGGGAAAGGTGCCCTTGCCACCGAAGCCATATAGGGGGTTGTCCGAAGGCTTAAGTAAACTGTGGATGATGCCCATGCAGTCGAAGGCGTGGAGGAAAATGATGTCCGCCTGGCTGCCATTGTCAACTAAGACTTTGTGTAGGTCCCAATCTGCCACACTGCAGTTGATTACCATGGCGTCAATGTGGGGTGCGCTGTGCAGGTCGACATCTCTGGCGTCGAAGGTCAACGACACGTGGGACCACTTCATTTGCACGACTGGGCCGGTGACGACGACGTGGTTGATGCTTCGGTAGTGGTCCCTCTTCTGTCGCTTCGTGTCGAAGTCGACGCTGGACCCCCCCAGTGATCATGTGAATGACTCCGCAATACGACTGATCAGCGAAGTCTTCTTGTTTTGGTGCTTGGGGGTGATTTGAGTGGTGGATGTTTGGCTGATGCGGGTGCGGAGGCGGTAGTGGAGGTGGTACGACTTGTACCTCCTAGTGGTGTTGGTATGCGTGGTTAGGTGGATGCTGAGCGGGGCCGTGGTTGTATGGTTGTGGGAGGTGGTGTTGATATGTGTGAGCAACAACTCTTAGGTTGTCGGCTGGTTGCGCCCGAGACTTCCTGTCCCTGGTGGCCATCGTTTTCGGGCAGTCCCTCGTTGGGTGCGCGCAGTCTTCGCCGTGAAACAGGCAGTAAAATCTGCGCGGCTGCTGCGCCCGTCCTTGGACCCGACCACGGGTGCCATTGCCGCGTCCCTAGGGGATAATCTTGACGGTGAGGGGCCTCACCGGCGGGGTGCTGGTTGGCAATGTTATGCACCTGCTGCTGACTGCGGCTGTCCCGACCGGAGTCTGACTGCGATGGTCTTGTCCATGTTCGGCTGGACTGCGGAGGGTCCTTGGGTTTCCTCTGGGACTCGACCTTGCGCTGGTGGAGCTCTCTGGCATATTTTTCAAACAGCTGATAGAGCTCTTGGAGGTTCTTGGGTGGGTCCCTGATACAGTGACTGTAAAGGACACCAGCCCGAAGGCCAATGATGGCGTAGTGAATGGCAATTTGGTCATCGACCGAAGGCAGTTGTGACTTAAGAGTCAGGAACTTGTGGTAGTACTACCGCAGGGTTTCTTTCTCCAGCTGCTTGCAGAGTGACAGTTCGGCCAAGGCATCGGTGTCTGGGCGGTACCCTTGGAAGTTGAGCAGAAATTTGTCCCGGAGACTTCTCCAGGAGTCGATGGACAACTGGGGCAACCTGGTGTACCAGGTTAGGGCCGGACCCTCGAGGGCGATGATGAAGGACTTGGCCATCGTGGTGTCGTCCCCTCCGGATGATGCGACAGCGACTTGACAGCTCATGATGTACTGTGCTAGGTCGGTGCTGCCGTTGTACTTGGGGTAGGTCCCTGCCCTAAAGTTGGTGGACCATGGTGACACTTGCAGTTGCGGCGCCAGGGGACTCCGCTCATCAAGGTAGTTAACGCCTTGGAATGCTGCGACGTGCGGGATGAAGGGTCCGCGCTAAGGAATGAATAGGTCTCCGACTGGCGCGCGTTGTTGGAGGGGCGGGCCATGCTGGAGATCATGTTGGCATTCGCGCTGCATGAGCGCAATCTCTTGCTCGAGTTCTTGAGCCCTCTGCTCCTCATCTCGTATCATCTAGCGCACCTTGGCCTGCGCGGAAACACGTTGGCGCTTGGCCTCGAGGATTTCTTTCTGCTTCTGGAGGTTGCGGTTCTTGATGCGGAGGGCCTGCAGCTGTAGCTGTTCTTCTGCTGAAACGCTGATGACTTCGTTGTCCTCTATGGCATCCTCGCCCTCTAGCGGAGCGCAGCCTGGGGGTGGTTCCTGTGGCTGTCCTCCGGAGCTGCAGGTGCGGAGGCTGCCCTCGGGAGTTGGTTGGTCATTGCGCTGTCTCTTGCTGACAGTGTCGTCTTCGCAGGCTTCTTGATGGGTAGTGTCTGCAAGGGCCTTGCCCTTTTTCTTGGCTAGCAGCGCCGCCTTCGCTGCTTCGTCAACGGATAGGGCTGCCTTCGAGCTAGCTCTCTTGGGAGCCATCGCGGGTGGTTTGTTTGTAGCACAAACGGTGGGCGCCAAATGTTGGAACTTGCTCTCCTGGGCAAGATGATCCAACGGGGGAGTGAAAGGAATGCAAACAAGGTTTTAACTCAAGATGGCGATAGCTCTGTTAATCCAGCCTCTCAAGGGCACTGTACGGGGGTATTTATAGGTGGCTGAGCGCCCAACGTCTTGATGTAAGGACGCATGTGCCCTCAGGCACCTGGACTATCCCTGGAATATTCCCATAAGGGAGGGTTACAGACCATCATTACAGAAAAGCCATTTCAAATCGGGCCCGTAACACACTTCTCCGTGCAGGGCCTGTTACAATGGGCTGAATCCCACGTGGGCCTCCAGGTTGGGTGAGGGTGAGGGAAGGGGCGACTCCGTCGTAGGCCTTCATCTTGCAGTGTAGAGGACAAAGGGTGGACCTCGCCGGTGGACCTCGCTGATCGTTTTGCTTCCGTTGGTGCAGCGAGGTTGACGAAGGCTTGGAGCGAAGGGTAGCGTCTTTGCCTTCGCCCCAACAGTAAGCAGCCATATACTCTGATTGTTATTGGACGAATGCCATTTGTTGCTGTTGCAGCTCTTCACGAAACCTTTCTTGCTGCTCCCTCATAGCCTCCTCCATGCTCGAGCACTGACTACGGTTGCTACCACAACCCGCTTGTGACGAAGAGCCCCAACGAGACCGCAATTCCGTCGAATCGATCACACCGGTAAACATAGAATACCTTGGAAAACAAGAAAATTAGCTATTTAGTCATAATCTCAATCTTATTGAAAAAATTCACAAGTTTATACCGTCCATGAGTCTTTCCTCCAATAGAATGCATGTTGGGGACTTGTTCTCAAATGCTATGAATCAAGAACAAGGCAACACAAAAAAGGTTAAATATCAAATGCCCTTCGTCCGCTGAAGCATTATTTCCCCAAGGATTTAATGAACTTCGGGCGAAGACTAGGAGCATAATATTACGAAGGTTTCACTTTCGTAATTAAACTTACAAAGATAATATAAAGTAGTGTAAAATGTAAAACATCAAAAGATAAATATGTCGGAAATAAATGACACCATTCACATGTTTTATTACATGAATATAATATGTTTGAATACAATGTTTAAGGTACGTTTATACCTTTGCCTTGACAAGTAATAATTCCCGAGTGATGCACTTGCAATTACAGGAATCCGTGAACAGTAAAGAAATATTGTTCATTATTTATAGGCATAGGACACAGCCTGTGAAGAATTACAATCATGCCCCTCATAAGAGTTTACAACATTGACTCAGACCCTTAAGGACTAAAAGGTCATTCTATCTTTAAGTCGGTTCGACCCCCATCTTCGGACATGTTGTAATACCGAAGCTTCATGAATGGTGCCTTCGGCATTACGTTCAAGCAGCTTTAGCCGAAGCTGTTTTCTTTCCGCAGGACCTTCGGCGATGAAGCATGGTCCCAACAGTAGCCCCTTCGCGGTGCTAGATCGTTTTTCGTAACGAGCTTGATCCGTGAAAAAGGTCTCTTAGGCTTCAGGAAGCCGAAGGTCCGAAAAACACCTTCCCTGAGCTCGTTGTCGAGAAACGATACAGTTTTCGAGCGCGTAGTGGTCCCACCATGTAGGTTCACTATTTTGATCTTTGCGGCCCACCGTGCAGCGGGTGCGAGCAACTGTTTGCCTGGTGTAAAAATCCTGACGATTCACCTTCTTACCTGCAGCACTATATAAACAGACAGGTAGGTGTGAAGTTACCACAGCATTCATTGCTATTGCACTGTTTTGCTGCCAAAAATTTAACCATAGCCGAAGCTTGACTTTCACATTCAAACGAAGCTCCAGTTCGGTGCCTGCTTCGTAAGAAGAAGAGCTTCGGAAGAAAGGTTATTAATTTCCAAGAAATTTTTAAGAAATTCAAAATCAAATGGCCAGAGTGTGTTCTACTGCTAGAGTTGAGCACGAAGGAGACGAAGCCGAAGCTGCTGAAACTGTTCCGATTTCTGAAGCGATGAAGCGCTCCGGGCTAGTTACAGGAGAGGACACACCTGCTGCCGAAGCAACACAAGCTGATGTTGAAGAAGTTGATTCTGAAGATGAGTACAACTGTGGGATGCCAAGCAAACCTAGTCATTTGGACTTTGGAAAGTCCACCATCTCTGAAGCTGATCTTCCAAAAATGGTGAAGATGGGCTACTTCAGCGAAGCAAAAAAGAAGCTGGTTCGTTTTGGCGGAGAGGAAACTACTCCGAAGCCGGGTGTCACACCCGGCTTTAAGGAACAAAGCCAGGTGCATCTCATACATGCGCCAAGAAGACAACATATATAATAACAGAGTGTATAGAGATAAATGTCATAAAACATCAGAGTAATTATTACATAGCGGAAGACTTATTACAAAATAAAATAATAAAGATAAAACGAACTAAGGATCGTTGGCGCCAAATGTCAACTGAGAAACGCCACCTAGATCAGATCATACTCCTCGCCTTGTGGCTCCTCCTGAACCACCTGTTCTTCTCCTGTGGGGGGGTGTGAGACAGCAAGGGTGAGCTCACACATGATCATAGCTCAACAAGTTGTGGGGAACCAGTGGACATAAACTCACAAAGGTGTGAGTTCATGTGATGTGTAAGGCTAATCAATGACAGGGGTTAAAGCTGAGCATTGCTTTTAAGTAGTTGGTCAAACTTTTATTAGCAGTTACTAAGTGTAAGTAAATACCAAACCATAAATAAAGTAATAGAACAAATTAATAATAAACCCATGCAATGCATATGACAAAATTGAATTTAAGTTCCATAATTTAAACATCAGAGAGTCCTGAGCTGCTCATGACCGCGAGCACGGCTAGTATACCAGTTTTACACTCTGCAGAGGTTGTACCCTTTACCCACAAGTCATGCTACCCATCTGCCAAGGGGTCGCGAATCTCATACACCTCTACCTAGGAAGCGCGACAGGGCAACACTACGAGGCCTTTACAAAGTTCCACTAGCTTCCGAAAACCCGCTACAGTTTATAGGAAGTTCCAATGCAGGGTTCTTGGCTGACCGCCATCGCAGCAAAATCAACCAAGGACCTCCCTACACTGACCACTCCCCTACTGCCCTTGCCCCTTTCGGGTAAGGTAGTCTTCCACTAGCTTTCCTAATTAGTCAGCCAAGGGCGTCCCATTAAACCCTTATGGTGGCACGTGTTTCTCAAGTTAAGCTCTATGTTCCAATTAACATTAATGATCTTAACATGAACATAAATAGAATAACAAGAATAATTGGAACATAGATATAATAAATGATTATCCCAAAACCATGTAAAGCAATAGCAAACTACCCAAGTGATTCAGGGGTAAACAAGGTAATGAGATAAACAATCTAGGGTGACCTATTGGGTCCCATCAAAATTAACCTATGCATGGATAAATGATATTAAAGAACATCATTGGGTAAAAAGTGGTCAAGGACACAACTTGCCTTCAATGAGCTCCTGCTCAGCTACTTCAACCTGCTGCTCACCAGGATCCTCAGCAACGGGCTCTTCTACTCGCCACAATACAAACAAGCACAGTGCATATATAGAAATTAACATTACACCAAACATATAAATAAAATACACAGTAATAATCTACACATTAAAATAAAATTCTAGGAACAGGAATCATAATTTTTGGAGTTATATATTTTAAGTTATGAATTTCCAAAGATTTTATGTGTTTAAAATAGATTAAGTGAGGAATTAAATTTCTTACTGTGTTCATGACAAAACAGGGGCTCTAAGTGATAGAGAATTAAATTACAAAAATTTAGAAAATGGAATGGATTAATTTGGACTAAAAATGGAATTTCTATGAGTTTTACAAGTTCTAGGGTTTATTTTCATATTATAAATTCGATTTCTAAATCATTTAATCGATTTAAACCAGTACTGGACTGGGCGCACTATTGTTAGAGAGTGCAGGGGGCTCGGCGCAAAAGGTCCCAAGACACAGAGTCCTGCAGACAGGACTACGGGTTGATACGCTAAAAACTGAGGGGTTCTTTTGTTAAATTGACTGGCCGAAAGGGTATCCTCGGTCCTCAGCCGTCCGATCAAGCGCGAACGGCCTAGATTAGATCGGCCCATATAATGAACCGGTGCGCGCTCGCGACCATAGGATCCCAGATCTACGGTCAGTATCTAACGGGACACGATCTAATATGGACCATTCGATCCGCTCAACGGCTCGGATCAAATCACCGAAAGGGTACTTCTTTATCTATTCTCAGCCGTTCTCCACTGGATCAATGGTCCGGATCGATCACGTGAAGGGGTACGCCTACTACCTAATCGTGGCCGTTGGTTAAAATCCAAGGGTCCGAAGACCCATCCTCTACCCATCGCCGATCCATGGCGGCGCGCTCAGAACGCACGGCGGCGCACTCGCCGGAGCACAGTGAATGGCCCACCCGAACCCCCACTACCCCTACAGCAGGTTCTTACGCACGACAGAGATGATACTGGGCAAGAGGGGAGGTCAATTACCTTTGTTTACAGTGACGACGTCACGCACCACGGCACGGGGCGGCGCGGACGCTGGGAGGAGACCCGGTGAGGAATTCCCGCGGCCACAGAAGCTAATCCCGGTCGTGATGCTTCAGAGATCTTTCTCCCGATTCAGCGGCGCAACCAAGTGAGTAATCGGGCCCCGAGAAGTAACACCAGCGAGGAGTACCGCGGCGGTGGTCAACTCCAAATCCCGATCCCTCTGCTCACGGCGAGCTTCGCGGTAATGGTGGCGCTCTACGTCTCTCTCTCACTGGCAAGAACCTCGGCTGGCCCCAATTTTATTACTGCGGGGAGGCGGTTGGGTCGTTCGCAGGCACCGGCGGAGCTGCGGCAATGGCGACAAATCTGTTTCGCCCCAGCGCACGGATCGGAGAGGCCGGTGATGACGCGTGGGCCCCGACCATCAGTGGCCGGATGATGGTGGGCGCGCCAGGTCCACCGAACAGCGACGAGGAGGCCAGGAGTGGGCCGGCGTGGGGGATTAGGGGCTGGCGGCATGCACGGCGAGAAGCACGAGCACGATCTGTTTGAGGGAGGATCCGACACGCGGGGTCCACACGGAGGTGGGATACAACAGACCGCGTGGGGGGGGGGGGTCGGCCACTGGTTCTGTGGCCCCACCGGTCGGTGTATGGGGTGAGAGGGCAGCACGTGGGCTGAGGGAGCATGGTGAAGTGGGCCTGCTAGAGGGATTCGGCCCAGGCGCAGGTAGAAGCCTTTTCTCTCTTTTTTTTATTCTTTCCTTTTTTTTCTTATTTTCTTTTCTATACATTCATATTCTAATATTTAAGCTTCAAACTTGAGTTTGTGGATCCATCATAAAAGTCAAGTGCATAAAATATACTCTTCATCAGTATGAAATAGTATTTTTTATTTATATATTTTATTTATTTTTATTTAGTACTTACTAATGCTTCTCTTTCTCCATTTCTAGATTTCTTTTAGATCTTAAATTCCCATTTGGGTATTAATATATTTCCTTTCACATTATTCTATGTCGTCACAAAATGCACACAAAAATAAGAACCAGCATGATACATAATTTAGTGGCTTTTATGTTATTAATTATTTGTTTTTACCTAGGGTGTACACATGTGATGATGCACAAAGGTTAAACTCACATAAGGAGAAATTATTTCTCTATTGATATTATTTCTAACAAATTACAAAGTGGGTGTTACAAATCCTACCCCCTTAAAAATAATCTCGTCCTCGAGATTTAAGAAGATCTAGGGAAAAGGTGGGGAAAATCTATGCGAAGCTCTTCTTCTCTTTCCCAAGTTGCTTCATCTTCTCCGTGGTGACTCCATTGCATTTTGCACATCTTTATCACCTTATTTCTTGTAACTCGCGTCAATGTGTCAAGAATCTTGATCGGATACTCCGTGTAAGTCAAATCACCCTGAACACTAAGCTCTTCCATTGGTAACTGTTCCTCAGGGACATGGAGACACTTCTTTAGTTGAGATACGTGGAACACGTTATGCACATCCGATAGACTATCCGGTAACTCAAGTTGGTATGCCATCTCCCCAACTCTCCTAAAGATCAAGAATGGTCCAATATAGCGTGGGGACAATTTGCCCTTAACTTTGAATCTCCTCATTCCACGAAGTGGTGACACCTTGAGATACACATAATCTCCTTCAAATTCCAGTGGTCTTCTTCTATTATCAGCATAACTCTTTTGCCTGGTTTGAGCCACCCTCAAATTCTCTCGAATTATACGAACTTGTTCTTCTGCTTCTTGAACCAGTTCAGGCCCAAAGAACTGTCTTTCTCCAATCTGATCCCAATACAAAGGAGTCCTGCACTTCCTCCCATATAGAGCTTCAAAAGGTGACATCTTCAGACTGGCCTGATAACTATTATTATATGAGAACTCAGCATACGGTAGACTTTTATCCCAACTTCCTCCATGCTGAAGGGCACAAGCTCTCAACATATCTTCCAATACTTGATTAGTCCTTTCAGTCTGTCCATCAGTCTGAGGGTGATAAGCTGTACTGAAATTCAACTTCGTACTCATATTATCATGAAAGCTTCTCCAAAACCTTGAGGTAAACTGTGAACCTCGACCAGGCACGATCTTCTTTGGTACTCCATGTAAACACACAATCCGAGCCATATACAACTCTGCTAGCTAAGAACCTTTATAAGTAGTCTTCACAGGAATAAAGTGAGCCACTTTAGTCAATCTATCCACAATCACCCATATAGCATCATATCCTTTCTGGGTGCGAGGCAATCCAGTAATGAAATCCATACCAATCTCTTCCCACTTCCACTCAGGTATCTTCAGTGGGTGCAATAGTCCAGCTGGCCTCTGGTGTTCAGCCTTAACTCTTTGACATACATCGCACATAGCCACATATGCAGCTACATCTCTCTTCAATCCATACCACCAATACTTCCGCTTCAAATCCTGATACATCTTAGTACTACCAGGATGAATAGAATAATCCGAATCATGGGCCTTCTTTAAAATAGTCTCTCGAAGGCTTTTATTATCAGGAACACACATCCTGTTCTTGAACCATACGGTGCCTTGCTCATCTTCCGTAAATTCCGGGACTCGACCTTCAGTAATCAGATCCTTAATCTCTTTTATTTTAGCATCGTCAAGTTGACCATTACGGATTTCTTGCTCCAAAGTAGGTTCCACATCAATAGTAACTCCTTCAGTATGAGCAACTATCCCCAGGTTAAGTCTCCTGAAATCCTCAACAATCTCGTCAGGTAGCTGGTTAACAATAGCTGAATGAACATGCTCCTTGCGACTCAAGGCATCTGCAACCAAATTTGCCTTGCCCGGGTGATAGTGAATCTCCAAATCATAATCCTTAATAAGCTCCAACCAACGACGTTGCCTAAGGTTGAGATCCTTCTGAGTGAATATATACTTCAAACTCTTATGATCCGTATATACTTGGCACTTGGTCCCCATGATATAATGTCTCCAAATCTTAAGCGCATGCACAACGGCTGCCAATTCCAAGTCGTGTGTGGGGTAGTTTAACTCATGTTTCCGCAACTGACGAGAAGCATAAGCAATCACATGTCCTTCCTGCATGAGCACACATCCTAAGCCTTGGCCACATGCATCACAATAGATATCAAATCCTTTCTGTAGGTCGGGCATAACCAATACTGGTGGCGACATCAACCTCTTCTTCAATAGATCAAAGCTATCTTGACACTTCTCGTCCCACTTAAATTCTCTTCCTTTCTTCAAAAGTGAAGTCATAGGCTTGGCAATCTTAGAAAATCCTTCAATAAATCTCCGATAGTAGCCTGCTAATCCCAAGAAACTCCGAATCTAAGTAACTGTAGTGGGTGCTCTCCACTCCATTATCTCCTTAACCTTAGCAGGATCCATTGATATTCCTCCATTAGAAATAATATGACCAAGAAATGGCACCTCGCCAATCCAAAACTCGCATTTGCTGAACTTGGCATATAGCTGGTTATCCCGTAGCTTCTGTAGCACCAATCTCAGATGTTCCTCATGATCGCTATCACTCTGAGAATAAATAAGAATATCGTCGATGAATACCACGACGAATCTGTCCAAATACTCCATAAACACCTTATTCATCAAGTTCATAAAATAAGCTGGGGCATTGGTCAATCCAAACGACATAACAGTAAACTCATATAATCCATACCGAGTCGAGAAAGCCGTCTTGGGAATATCCGATGGTCTAATCCTCATCTGATGGTAACCCGATCAGAGATCAATCTTTGAGAATACTCTAGCACCTCTCATCTGATCAAATAAATCCTCAATACGGGGTAACGGATACTTGTTCTTTACCGTAACATCATTAAGTGATCTATAATCCACACACATCCGCTGCGATCCATCCTTCTTCTGTACAAACAAGACCGGTGCTCCCCAAGGTGAGGAACTCGGACGAATGTACCCAGCCTCTTGTAACTCAGTTAACTGCTTCTTAAGTTCCTTCAACTCCTCTACGGACATCCTATATGGCCGTTTAGAAATAGGGGCGGTTCCAGGTAAGAGATCAATAACAAACTCAACTTCTCTATTAGGTGGCATCCCTGGTAACTCCTCTGGAAAGACATCCGGAAAATCTCTAACCACCTGGATGTTGTCACCAACAAACTCCTTAGGTATAAAGAACATTGCACGCATGGGTAAGGAGGTTACTGCAATATTAACTTGAAACCTTTCTCCTTTAGTGGTAGTGAGTTCTACGGTACCTCTACCACATGCTATAACAGCCTTTGCCTTCCTTAACCATGACATACCAAGGATCAGATCTATACTGCTTGACTCTAATATTATAGCAGTAGCTCCAAATTCTCTACCCATAATGGTCAATGTCAATCTACGTGTCATTTGATTCGCCTCAACAGGCCCTTTAGGTGTAATTACTATCATGAGTTTTCTCATATTTAGCAGTGGTATTTCATTTGTGTTGGCATAACGAGCAGACATGAATGAATGTGTAGCACCAGAATCAAATAATATGGTTGCAGGAATTGCATTATCAAAAAACATACCAAGTACGATGTCCCCACCATCCGGAGTAGCATCAACGCTGACTTGATTAACCTTGGCAATAGAATATCCCTTGCCAGATCCTGGAGTTTGCTGCCTGTTCTGAACTGGAGTAGTAGCCATCCTTTGTGGGCAGACATTTGCATAATGACCAGTCTTCCCACACTTGAAACAAGTAGTGCCTGGACTCTGTCCTGAGAACTTCGTCGGGGTGCCAGTGGGGGTAGCCTGTCGAGGAGGTGGAGTCCTCAGTGGTGATTGCTGAACTGGGCGCGGTCCTCCTGGTCGAGTCGGTGTACTCTGTGGTGAACTGTAGCGAGGATGAACACTGCTGCTTCCTTGTCCTTGAGATATTGCCTTTCTCTTCAAATCACCCAGCTGAACACGCTTGTGTTCAATAGCAAGAGCCTTATCAAGCAGCCTCTGAAATGATGGAAATGTGTGTGCCACTAGAGCATACTGCAGTGGTCTATTAAGTCCTTCGATAAAATGCTCCTGCTTCCTCTCATCCTCGGCAACTTCATCAGGGGCATATCTGGATAATTGGATAAACTTGTCGCGGTACTCGCTGACTGACATACTTCCTTGCTTCAGCGACAGAAATTCCTTCTTCTTAATCTTCATCAATCTAGCAGGTATATGATAATTCCGGAACTGTGTACTGAACTCTGCCCAAGTAATAGTATACGCAGCATCATGGACAGCAGTATATGAATCCCACCAGTCAGCAGCAGGACCTGTCAGACGTCCAGAAGCATATAAAACCTTCTCCCAGTCAGTGCATTGTGCAATATTCAGCATCTTCTCAACGGACTTCAGCCAATCATCCGCGTCCAGTGGATCAGGAGAGCTTGCAAATGTAGGTGGCTTATGAGTCATGAACTCCCGGTGCTTATCACGAGGTGGAACTGGTGGTGGTGGTGGAGGCAGTGGTACTTGTTGCTGCTGTTGTTGTTGTTGCATTTGTTGTTGCAGCTGCTGTTGTTGTGCCCTCCTTTCCTGGCGTATCTCCTCTCGCTCCTGGCGTAACTCCTATCGTATATCTTCTCTTTCCTGACGCATCTCCTGGCGTTCTTGCTGCATCTGGGCACGCATATCAGCCATAGTGTCCGCCATTTGCTGCATCACCGCCATCTGAGCAGCAACTAGTGGGTCAACTCCGCCTGGTGGAGAATTAGGAGGATTCATCTCTGCAGGTTGTAGCTGGGGTTGTCTGTATATTCTCCGAGTGTGTCGATTAGGAGGCAAATCAATTCCACCACCCCGTCTGGTATTGATCATCTGAGTTAGATACATATGGTAAGAAAATAGTAGCCAAGGCAGGTATTTACAAAGCAGGTTACTTTGGGGAATTTATTAGCTAAGCAGATTAATATTTTACCTACCATAGCTAATTTATTACCTTATGGTGGTACATACTAAGATGTCCATCTATAATAATTCAATCAATCAAAGAAGCAAATCAGGCATTTAGCATCATCACAATCAAACAACATTTTTTAAAGAAAATAGTTTTAAACTTTGTCTTGGGTTCCCTATCTCTTAAAAAGATCATAGTGGTAGGATTCCAAGATGTGAAATCCATCTTGTCTTAGAGTAGAAAAGATAAGATTAATCAGAGGAGAGTAGCAGAAGGTGAGACAAGATCAAGATGAGATAAGTATAGAATGAGTCAGAGTAAGGTAAGTAGGAAAGGTTTGTCCATTTCTATCTAGGTTTCATCCTACAGTCAACATTTGCTCTGATACCACTTCTGTCACACCCGGCTTTAAGGAACAAAGCCAGGTGCATCTCATACATGCGCCAAGAAGACAACATATATAATAACAGAGTGTATAGAGATAAATGTCATAAAACATCAGAGTAATTATTACATAGCGGAAGACTTATTACAAAATAAAATAATAAAGATAAAACGAACTAAGGATCGTTGGCGCCAAATGTCAACTAAGAAACGCCACCTAGATCAGATCATACTCCTCGCCTTGTGGCTCCTCCTGAACCACCTATTCTTCTCCTGTGGGGGGGGGGTGTGAGACAGCAAGGGTGAGCTCACACATGATCATAGCTCAACAAGTTGTGGGGAACCAGTGGACATAAACTCACAAAGGTGTGAGTTCATGTGATGTGTAAGGCTAATCAATGACAGGGGTTAAAGCTGAGCATTGCTTTTAAGTAGTTGGTCAAACTTTTATTAGCAGTTACTAAGTGTAAGTAAATACCAAACCATAAATAAAGTAATAGAACAAATTAATAATAAACCCATGCAATGCATATGACAAAATTGAATTTAAGTTCCATAATTTAAACATCAGAGAGTCCTGAGCTGCTCATGACCGCGAGCACGGCTAGTATACCAGTTTTACACTCTGCAGAGGTTGTACCCTTTACCCACAAGTTATGCTACCCATCTGCCAAGGGGTCGCGAATCCCATACACCTCTACCTAGGAAGCGCGACAGGGCAACACTATGAGGCCTTTACAAAGTTCCACTAGCTTCCGAAAACCCGCTACAGTTATAGGAAGTTCCAATGCAGGGTTCTTGGCTGACCGCCATCGCAGCAAAATCAACCAAGGACCTCCCTACACTGACCACTCCCCTACTGCCCTTGCCCCTTTCGGGTAAGGTAGTCTTCCACTAGCTTTCCTAATTAGTCAGCCAAGGGCGTCCCATTAAACCCTTGTGGTGGCACGTGTTTCTCAAGTTAAGCTCTATGTTCCAATTAACATTAATGATCTTAACATGAACATAAATAGAATAACAAGAATAATTGGAACATAGATATAATAAATGATTATCCCAAAACCATGTAAAGCAATAGCAAACTACCCAAGCGATTCAGGGGTAAACAAGGTAATGAGATAAACAATCTAGGGTGACCTATTGGGTCCCATCAAAATTAACCTATGCATGGATAAATGATATTAAAGAACATTATTGGGTAAAAAGTGGTCAAGGACACAACTTGCCTTCAATGAGCTCCTGCTCAGCTACTTCAACCTGCTGCTCACCAGGATCCTGAGCAACGGGCTCTTCTACTCGCCATAATACAAACAAGCACAGTGCATATATAGAAATTAACATTACACCAAACATATAAATAAAATACATAGTAATAATCTACACATTAAAATAAAATTCTAGGAACAGGAATCATAATTTTTGGAGTTATAGATTTTAAGTTATGAATTTCCAAAGGTTTTATGTGTTTAAAATAGATTAAGTGAGGAATTAAATTTCTTACTGTGTTCATGACAAAACAGGGGCTCTAAGTGATAGATAATTAAATTATAAAAATTTAGAAAGTGGAATGGATTAATTTGGACTAAAAATGGAATTTCTATGAGTTTTACAAGTTCTAGGGTTTATTTTCATATTATAAATTCGATTTCTAAATCATTTAATTGATTTAAACCAGTACTGGACTGGGCGCACTATTGTTAGAGAGTGCAGGGGGCTCGGCGCAAAAGGTCCCAAGACACAGAGTCCTGCAGACAGGACTGCGGGTTGATACGCTAAAAACTGAGGGGTTCTTTTGTTAAATTGACTGGCCGAAAGGGTATCCTCGGTCCTCAGCCGTCCGATCAAGCGCGAACGGCCTAGATTAGATCGGCCCATATAATGAACCGGTGCGCGCTCGCGACCACAGGATCCCAGATCTACGGTCAGTATCTAACGGGACACGATCTAATATGGACCATTCGATCTGCTCAACGGCTCGGATCAAATCACCGAAAGGGTACTTCTTTATCTATTCTCAGTCGTTCTCCACTGGATCAATGGTCCGGATCGATCACGTGAAGGGGTACGCCTACTGCCTAATCGTGGCCGTTGGTTAAAATCCAAGGGTCCGAAGACCCATCCCCTACCCATCACCGATCCATGGCGGCGCGCTCAGAAGGCACGGCGGCGCACTCGCCGGAGCACGGTGAATGGCCCACTCGAACCCCCACCACCCCTACAACAGGTTCTTACGCACGGCAGAGATGATACTGGGCAAGAGGGGAGGTCAATTACCTTTGTTTACAGTGACGACGTCACGCACCACGACACGGGGCGGCGCGGACGCTTGGAGGAGACCCGGTGAGGAATTCCCGCGGCCATAGAAGCTAATCCCGGTCGTGATGCTTCAGAGATCTTTCTCCCAATTCAGCGGCGCAACCAGGTGAGTAATCGGGCCCGAGAAGTAACGCCGGCGAGGAGTACCACGACGGTGGTCAACTCCAAATCCCGATCCCTCTGCTCACGGCGAGCTTCGCGGTAATGGTGGCGCTCTACGTCTCTCTCTCACTGGCAAGACCCTCGGCTGGCCCCAATTTTATTGCTACGGGGAGGCGGTTGGGTCGTTCGCAGGCACCGGCGGAGCTGCGGCAATGGCGGCAAATCTGTTTCGCCCCAGTGCATGGATCAGAGAGGCCGGTGATGACGCGTGGGCCCCGGCCATCAGCGGCCGGATGATGGTGGGCGCGCCAGGTCCACCGGACAGCGATGAGGAGGCCAGGAGTGGGCCGGCGTGGGGGATTAGTGTGACAGAACCTCCCAAGTAATTAGGCCCACCTACAGTTGTCCTTGTCCAACGGACTTCAGACAACCCTGTATGTGCCCCTGAATTACTTGACAAGTTCGGTATCTTTCCTTACCTTACCAGGAACGATTCACTCGTCTTGCAGACATTACAGAACATCGGAGGTAAAGAATTGCGGAAGCGATTACATAATTCACATTTATTTAAAAGTAAGCACAAGTTGTTTTATTACAGACCAGAACTAAGAGCGAGTGCTGAGTAGTAATATTATACAAACCAAGGGAGGCAAAAACTCCTCCCGAGAAGATTTAAGTAAAAGATCTATATGGAGGACCAAGTCCTCCCGCACTTCAGTCTTGTGTTTCTTCTTTGGGAACCACCCTGGCACAGAAGCAGCAGAAATCTGCTACTTCCTCACCTAAAAACAACGAAGGGATAAACCCTGAGTATGGAATTACTCAGCAAGACTTACCCGACTAAAGAAAAGACTCTCAAGGGTATGCTGGCTTTTAGGGAGTCAAGGTAAGGCTTCTCAATACTCAAAGACTCTGTTTTGCAGAAATGCTTACTAAAGTGGATCCTTAAAAATCCAATTTTATTTGTCAAGTTAAGTACAATTACCTGCATCTAGAGTTCTTATCTACCCTAGTTCAATCACTGGTCCTGCACTAGCCAATTTCTTAACCAAAAACCCAGCATCTTTAGTGGAATGCTACGTGTAGGTCAGTGACCAAGTCTTCATAACCGCGAAGGTACGGCGATCCGAATCGATTATACTCAGCTGAGGATCTCCAATCACACGACATATGTAGCACTTAACCCCTGCATATGTCAACCCGCCACCGGGGTTCTTAAGACCGGATCAGGTTCACGCAAACCGAGAGCACAGATACACCACCGTCCAGCCTCTTGCTACGGAGGGTACACGCTACTCTCGCCACCGCTCCATGCCCATTTCGTGTTATCTTATTCTGGCCTTAGTCTGCCCGAGGCAAGGCTTACCCATGACGAGGCATGTGACCAGCTAAAGGGTCCTCGATCATCAAGCCTACATCGAGACAGTCCTTAATCGACTCAGACGGAGACACTACACCAAGACTTTCTTCTCATGCAAGTCACCCGCCCGGTCTCAGCTTAATCTTTTTAACCCAAAAACTTGGTACCTGGCAGAGGTACATCTTTTCCGATGTTGAATCCATCATGGCCATGATGGATTCACCATCAAGTTTTATTTTCGAAAATATCCCTCCCACTTTGCCAAACATATTTTGTAAAACAAATCCTTTTGTTTTTCTAAAACAATACTAAGCATAGTAAAACCTTTTTCTAAAAACAGGGTTTCAAGGAGGGTAATCAAGATCAAGGAAGGTAATGCAGGAATTGTTTAATCAATCAACTCCTATCACCTAATGCAGCAAGCAATTGAGAAAGATTTTAAAACATCAAGGGAGGTGGCAAATGCACCGGGGCTTGCCTTTGTTAACAGGTGAGTCCTGCTCGGATCCACAAATATCGAAAAAAAAGCAGTTGCCTGCTTGAGGATCTGAGGATGGTGGTGTCCTGTCTTCAGAGACTTCTTCTTCTTCGTGTTCTAACATAACCATATACATGCATAAGAATGGATGCCATGGGATGCTCATGAGGATGCAAAGATAATATGAACTTATTATCTAAGTCTTGAGTACAACTTTCCTTCACGGTACTCCGAGAACCTAGGGTTTCCGGAGTCAGTAAAGGAGTTCATAGGGCAGGGGGGTGGTTTTGGGTTCTAGTTATCAAACATGGTCCAAATCAACTCATATTCTACCCAAGGCTTCTAAATATTGTTTTAAGTTCCCATAAAAAGTTTGGGCATTTTTGGACTTATCAATAATTTTCTAAAAATCCATAACTAATACTTTTAACCATTTTAAATACCCCAAAATTTCTTATTTCCTCTAAAAATCACAAACTTATTTTTATTAAATTCTAGGGAAAATTATGAACCTAGGAAAATTGGTTTTACAATTTTGCCATTTTCTACTGTTTTCTATAATTGTTTTGGCTCTGGAGATAAAAGAAAAAGAAAAACGGAGGAATAGTACTGGACCGAATCCAGCCCAGGTCGGCCCACTACTAGCAGAAGCACGGCCACGCGCACGCGCCCGCGCCCGCGCTGGTGTCTTTACAGAAAGGGCCCCGAAGTTTTTACTAACCGAGAACAGGTTATTTCACTGTTTAACCAAGTCACTGACTATTTGCACTAAGAACCCCCATCTTCTTTCCCTTTGCATAGAGAAGTCCCCGGCGGCGGTCCGTGCGGAAAGCTTAGCTCCGGCGAGTTAAACCGGCCGGAGGGGGCCAAGACCGGCGCTCCCGAGTGCCTGTCACCAAATTGGACCTACCCTGATCCATTTCCCCAACCTAATTTCACTAATGACCCTATGGTTTGCACTGACCACGACGACCATGGAGGTTGCGGGTAGATGAACGCGTTCCCGGTGACGAGTGGGCTCCTAATTCAATTGGATGGGTTGGCGAGTATCACCAATGTATGTGAATGCTTAAACAAGGGAGCAGAGGGGAGGAGCTGACCCGAATTGAGCTGACCACGGCGAGCTTGGTTTCGCGGCGTTCTTCGATCGATTTGGGGGTAATCCCAAATTGGGGAGCTACGGGGAACGATTGGAGATGAGAGTGGGTGCTATAGCTTGATGATTACATGGCGCAACTATCCCCGCCCTCAATTTATAGGCTCCAAGGGCGGTGTCCGGTGAATTTTGAGGAGGACGCTCGGCGGCCGGAAAGGGAGAAGAATACTGGCGCAATGGATTCGTGGCTTCTACCGTGGCGGTCATTCCGGCGATCAACGGAGAGTCACTAAGGCTTACGGCGATGAGGTGGAGATACTCAGGCACGTGGCACAAGGCCGGAAGGCGGCTCTCGTCGGTGAACTTATCTGCCACAGCCGCAGAGCACGAGGGGTACGGCGGTGAGTCACCGGAGTTATCCCCAGGTGCATGGTTTTTACTTGGCGGCCTTATCGGGTCATCGTCGACGTGAATCACAACGGCGGCGACGCGAATCACGGTGAAGATCGGTCGTCGACGGTGAGGACAGCCGCGCTGGCGGTCTAATCCGGTGCAGACACTGTACCATGGGAAATGGTATTCGGTTGACTGACAGAGCGAGTTGGAGCTTGATTTTCTCTCAAATTTCCATGGCAACCTATCCGAGGTTCTGCAGCAAAGTTGTTGTTCATTATACCATCTTCATCTTTGTTACAGCAGCCATGGGCAAATTCTTACTAGATTAGTCATAAACTGTTTCCAAAGATGATCCAATGTCAGTGTCAGTCTGATTTTCAGACTTAATCCGCCTGACAGCCAAAGTTTGGGCATGATTATCTCCCATTTTCTTACAAGAACATGGCCTGCACTCTTAAGCAAACTTGTTGTCCTATAATTGGGCTATAATTTTGATGTGGTGACCTAGGGCACAAACCCCATGCTTTGAAAGTTACAAAGCCCCAAAGTGGAGCCAATATCACTGAAATTTCAGACTTAACCCAAAAGGGTTAAATGTGGCACTTTTGCACTTAAGTCCAAATCTTAAGTTTTGGATTGCAAATTCACATATGAGTGACCCAAATAACTTAAGATACTTATTTGACTTGATTTTTGCACTTTAGTCCAAAAATGGACTAATTTTGCACTTAGGTCCCTAGGGTTTGGTTTTAGGGTTTTCCAGGGTTCTATTTGAGATTTTTGGTACCCAGGGGTATAAATGTGACTCAACTTTGTTTTTGGGGACATTTATAACTATTACCCTAAAGTATTTAGGTTTTCTCAACTTGGGTTAAGTTTTACCTCTTTAATACCTATTTAGGGTTAAAGCTTCCTATCCAGGGTCCTATTTGCAAAACATTAAAACAATACAACTTATTTGAAATTTTTGCCTAGTGAATGCACTCTAAGTGTATCAAACATATGCAATACCAATGCTATAATGTCATGCTCAAGTTTTAGTTATAGTAACACCAGGGGTGTTACATCCTTCCCCCCATAAAAGAATCTCGTCCCGAGATTTAAAGTCCTAGGGTGAGTAATGGAAAAGGAAATGTGTCACATTTTTATTTCCTTATTTTTGGTACAAGGCAGGGGTGGTGTGGGGGTTCACTTTTTTATTGCAATAACTATATACACTTTACAAATTACATGAGGCTAGAAAGCCTGGGAAATTCTTATTCAAGAAGTCTTGAGTTTCCCACGTAGCCTCTTCCTCAGAATGCTGGTTCCATTGTATCTTGTAGAACTTGAGAGTCTTTCTCCGGGTAACCCTGTCCTTTTGATCCAGAACTCGAATAGGATGTTCCGAGTACGTTAAGTCTGGTTCCAGGACAACATCTGTCACTTCAATGGTTCGATCGGGAACCCGAAGACACTTCTTCAATTGCGATACATGGAACACATTATGTACAACATACAATGTTTCGGGAAGTTGAAGTCGATACGCCACTGGCCCATATCTTTGAAGAATAGGAAATGGACCAATGTACCTGGGTGCAAGTTTTCCCTTTACCCCGAAACGCGATATTCCCTTCATTGGTGAAACCTTTAAGTAGACGTAGTCTCCTTCCAAGAAGTATAAGGGCATTCGCCGTTTGTCTGCATAACTCTTCTGACGAGCTTGTGCTTTCTTCAGATTATGAATAACTTTCTGAACCTTTTCCTCGGCTTCTTTCACCAGATCAGGTCTAAAGAAGCACCTTTCACCAGGTTCAGACCAATTTAGCGGAGTCCGACACCGTCGTCCATATAAAGCTTCAAAGGGTGCCATCTTGATACTTTCTTGATAGCTATTATTATATGAAAACTCCGCCAAAGGTAAACATTCATCCCATTTTGGTGAGAAATCCAGGACACATGCCCGCAGCATATCTTCAAGTATTTGGTTCACTCTCTCAGTTTGTCCACTGGTTTGAGGATGATAGGCCAAACTGTGGAGTAACTTAGTACCCAGGGATTTATGAAGTTCTTCCCAAAATTTGGATACAAATTGTGGTCCACGATCCGACACTATAGTCTTTGGAACACCATGCAAACTGAGAATACGAGCAATATATAATTCCGCATAGGTAAGTACCGGGTAATATGTCTTGACCGGCAGAAAATGAGCAACCTTTGTAAGTCGATCAACAATCACCCAGATAGAGTCATACCCTTTTGCGGTCCTGGGCAATCCCACAATGAAGTCCATGCTTATGTCTTCCCATTTCCCTGTTGGTATTGGTAATGACTGCAATGGACCGGCAGTTTTCATGTGTATGGCCTTGACACGTCTGCAAGTGTCACACTTAGCCACATAGCGTGCAATTTCAATTTTCATCTTCGTCCACCAGTAGTGCTGTTTTAGATCATGATACATCTTAGTGCTTCCTGTATGAATAGAATAGCGACTAAGATGTGCTTCATCTAAGATTTGCTGGCGGAGTTCTTCATTCTTTGGCACTACTATGCGGTTGTTAAACCATAACACACCTTGATCGTCTTCCTTGAAACATTTGGCTGTTCCAGCCCTTATCTTCTCTCGTATGTGCTTCATACCCAGATTATCCTTTTGAGCATCAATTATCTTTTGCAGAATGATTGACTCAAGCTTTAGCTGATTTAGAGTCCCTTGCTGGATTATCCCCAGGTTTAGCTTCTCCATTTCTTGACATAAAGTGTTCTCGGAGGTCTTTGCCATAAGACAGTGGCAGGAAGTCTTACGACTCAATGCATCTGCCACCACATTGGCCTTGCCTGGGTGATAATGGATTTCTAGTTCATAGTCTTTAATGAGCTCAAGCCATCGTCTTTGCCTCATATTTAATTCTGACTGGGTGAAGATATACTTCAAGCTTTTATGATCTGTATATATGTGACAGATATTTCCCAGCAGATAGTGACGCCATATTTTCAGGGCATGAACCACAGCAGCTAGCTCCAGATCATGAGTTGGATAATGCTCCTCATGTCGGCGCAACTGCCTTGAAGCATACGCAATTACTCGGCCTTCTTGCATCAGTACACAGCCGAGCCCACTGCCAGATGCATCACAATATACATCAAAAGGCTTAGTGATGTCCGGTTGAGCCAATACCGGAGCAGTGGTTAATAATGTCTTCAATTGCTCAAAGGCTTCATTACACTTAGAAGACCAATTGAATTTAATATCATTCTTCAATAAACTTGTGATTGGCTTCACAAGCTTAGAAAAATCGGGTATGAATCTGCGATAATATCCAGCTAGTCCAAGAAAACTCTGGACTTGGTGAACAGTGGTTGGGGGTTTCCACTCCAGAATATCTTTGACCTTGCTAGGATCTACCGCAATTCCTTTAGCTGATAACACGTGCCCCAAAAATTGAATTTCCTCCAGCCAGAACGCGCACTTGCTGAACTTGGCATACAACTGATGTTCCCTCAGGCGCGTCAATACAATCCATAGATGCTGAGCATGCTCCTCTTCATTTTTAGAGTATATCAAAATATCGTCGATGAAGACCACGACGAACTTGTCCAACTCGAGCATGAACACTGAGTTCATCAAATAGGTGAAGTGGGCAGGAGCATTTGTGAGCCCGAAAGACATTACCAAGTATTCAAACAATCCATACCGCGTAGTAAATGCGGTCTTTGGTATATCCTCGGGCCGAATACGGATTTGGTGATAGCCCGACCTAAGATCAATTTTGGAAAATACCCTCGCCCCAGTCAGTTGATCAAATAAGATGTCGATCCTTGGAAGAGGGTACTTATTCTTGATGGTGACCTCATTCAGGGGTCGATAATCCACGCACATCCGCAAGGTTTGATCCTTCTTCTTAACAAAAATGGCGGGGCAACCCCATGGGGACGAGCTTGGCCGGATGAATCCCTTATTCAGTAGATCTTGTAATTGAATCTTCAATTCCGCCAACTCATTAGGGGGCATACGGTACGATCTTCGGGAGATAGGAGCCGTACCGGGCTTTAGCTCAATTACGAATTCTACATCTCTTTCAGGGGGCAGTCCAGGCAAATCTTCCGGAAATACATCTGGAAACTCACATACTACCGGAATGTTCTTGATCTCCGGTACAATGGCTTCAAATATTCTACCAGAAGCTTTGGCTGGATTGGTTTCGGGGAGAGACAAAAGAATTTCTTCTTGATTATAGCTCAACCTGACAGTTCTGAGTTCAGTGTTGAGGATTGCCTTGTGTTGGGTTAACCAATTCATACCCAAAATTACATCTATATCCTGGCCTTTCAGAACAATCATGTTAGCAGGAAAGTTCCATCCGGCCATTGTTACTGGCACTTCATAGGCCACTTCTCTAGTAAAAATGTGTCCCCCAGGTGAATGAATTTTAAATCCCTCTCTTGATTCATGGCATGCAATGTGATGTTGCTCCACAAATTTCTTGCTAATGAAGGTATGCGAAGCACCAGAATCAAAAAGAATAATTGCAGGGTGACTGGCCACGGGAAACGTACCCATCATCACCGGCTCTCCTTCCGGTGTAGTGGCCACTTGAGTGTAGTATACACGCCCCGTTTTCTTGGTATTTCTCCCCCACAGCATTTCCCTTGGGCTGAGTGGACTTCCCAGTTCCTTGCTGAGCATTGGATTGATTTTGCTTGGGGTATGGACAGTCTTTGATAAAATGTCCTGATTTGCCGCAGTTGAAACACCCAGTTGAAGAGCTGGGCAAGGCAGGGAATCGAGTGCCTGGGGCACCCAGCTGATTTGGGGAAGTGGAGGTATTGTTGGGGCGGATAATAATGGGCTGTTTGAAAGGGAATGCTGGTGGACGGGAAAAAGTACGGTTTTGGATAGAAGGCCGGATGACGAACCGTTGCCTCTTCGCCTGGCCCTGATTAGGCCTCTCACCACTGAATCCCTTATTCTTCCCAGAACTTGCGTATTTTGCTTCCACAAATAAGGATGTACTGACAGCCTTTCCATATGTGAGATCAATACATGTGGCCATCTTTCGCTGCAACCGGTCATTTAGACCTCTCATAAAACAGTTCTTTTTCTTCAAATCAGTATTCACCTGGTCGATGGCATACTGCGACAGGTGATTAAACTTGTTAAGATACTGATTGATGGTGTCTCCTCCTTGTTTCAGCTTCATGAATTCCTCTTGTTTCATATGCAGCACCCCTTCTGGTATGTAGTGCTCACGGAAGGCTGCTTTAAATTCTTCCCAGGTGATTTGATGGTTGTCAGGTTGGATAGCCACAAAATTTCCCCACCAAGTACTAGCATGGCCACGTAGTTGCTGTGCCGCGAACAATGGCTTCTGTGTTTCAGAACAACGAAGAAGACCAAACTTTTGTTCAATAACTCGTATCCACTCATCAGCTTCTAGCGGGTCTTCCGCCTTGGTAAATAGAGGTGGACGAGTTTCGGAGAAGTCCAGATAGGTGGTTTCACGGGGACCTTGCTGAAAACCTCTTCCTGCCTGCTGCTGGAACTGCTGCTGACCCGCCATTTCCCTAAGGAAGCGGGTATTGTCTGCGGTGGCATTCACCAAGGCGGCAATCGCCTCGGCTAGCGTGGGTGGAACCGGAGGTGGATTTGGGGTGACATCCCGACCCCCAGAAGTTCCGGCTGCGTCCTGTCCGCGAGTCCTGGTCGGCATCTGAGGCAAAAACATTTGAATAAACATAATATGCCAAAGAGACCTTCTATTTTACATTACTATAAAAAAGTAATGATACAAACTCGATATTACATAACAGGATACATTACCCATTATACAAAAGTTCAACCTATTATACAACCGTGCATTCTACAATACACTACTCTACTTCTATTACACCATTAGTCCTGCTTTCCGTTACTTTTGGCGGCCTCATCGTCAGGTGTGGGAGTCCAGACGTCAACCAACCTCAAAGAAGGAGGGGGTTCAAAAAGGTCTAACTCCCCACCCAGTGCGCGTCCCGCAACGTGAGAGGGTCCGGCTTCCGCCTCAGCAGAGTGTGCAGGCACACTAGGGTGTAATTGTGAGTATAGTATATGGACTTCCTCATGCAACGTATTGCAGTAGACCTGCAGGTCGTCGACAGTTGAGCTAAGTTCTTTAATTCGGGCCTGAGCCCTTGCTTCCTTAGCACATGCCAGCAAATGAGACTGTACTGCCCAGTCAAGTGCTAAGTCTCGATCAGCAAGCTGATCCTGCAGGTGACGGATGTCCCTTCTTAATTCATTGATTCTATCTCTGTCTGCGACCCAAGCATTGGTCCTGTGTTGCAGCTCTGCTTGAAGTCGACTCACTCGGGCTTCAAGGTCTCCTATGGGGTCATTACTTCCGCTACTGCTACTTTCGTGTCGAGGGGCTAGTTGATGCCGGGGTACTCCAATTGGTCCCGTTGACTTACGTGCCGTTAGCCTTGTGCGTGGCGGCATCTTTTTAAGGGGGAAAATTTATTAACATAATTCTTAGCATGATGCATGAATAAGTACAGAATCAACCTTAGTCGATTCAACCTTCTATACATTGCACTCTTCCTATCTGGTCTTTAGGATAGACTCTTCAGAATACTTAGGTAAGAAGAGAAAAGAATTTTTAGGTAAGACTTTCGAAAATCCTTTTGAAGATGCCTCATAATGTCTGCAAAGAAAGGCTACGCTCCGATACCAGCTGTGACGGAACCTCCCAAGTAATTAGGCCCACCTACAGTTGTCCTTGTCCAACGGACTTCAGACAACCTTGTATGTGCCCCTGAATTACTTGACAAGTTCGGTATCTTTCCTTACCTTACCAGGAACGATTCACCCGTCTGGCAGACATTACAGAACATCGGAGGTAAAGAATTGCGGAAGCGATTACATAATTCACATTTATTTAAAAGTAAGCACAAGTTGTTTTATTACAGACCAGAACTAAGAGCGAGTGCTGAGTAGTAATATTATACAAACCAAGGGAGGCAAAAACTCCTCCCGAGAAGATTTAAGTAAAAGATCTATATGGAGGACCAAGTCCTCCCGCACTTCAGTCTTGTGTTTCTTCTTTGGGAACCACCCTGGCACAGAAGCAGCAGAAATCTGCTACTTCCTCACCTAAAAACAACGAAGGGATAAACCCTGAGTATGGAATTACTCAGCAAGACTTACCCGACTAAAGAAAAGACTCTCAAGGGTATGCTGGCTTTTAGAGAGTCAAGGTAAGGCTTCTCAATACTCAAAGACTCTGTTTTGCAGAAATGCTTACTAAAGTGGATCCTTAAAAATCCAATTTTATTTGTCAAGTTAAGTACAATTACCTGCAACTAGAGTTCTTATCTACCCTAGTTCAATCACTGGTCCTGCACTAGCCAATTTCTTAACCAAAAACCCAGCATCTTAGTGGAATGCTACGTGTAGGTCAGTGACCAAGTCTTCATAACCGCGAAGGTACAGCGATCCGAATCGATTATACTCAGCTGAGGATCTCCAATCACACGACATATGTAGCACTTAACCCTTGCATATGTCAACCCGCCACCGGGGTTCTTAAGACCGGATCAGGTTCACGCAAACCGAGAGCACAGATACACCACCGTCCAGCCTCTTGCTACGGAGGGTACACGCTACTCTCGCCACCGCTCCACGCCCATTTCGTGTTATCTTATTCCGGCCTTAGTCTGCCCGAGGCAAGGCTTACCCATGACGAGGCATGTGACCAGCTAAAGGGTCCTCGATCATCAAGCCTACATCGAGACAGTCCTTAATCGACTCAGACGGAGACACTACACCGAGACTTTCTTCTCGTGCAAGTCACCCGCCTGGTCTCAGCTTAATCTTTTTAACCCAAAAACTTGGTACCTGGCAGAGGTACATCTTTTCCGATGTTGAATCCATCATGGCCATGATGGATTCACCATCAAGTTTTATTTTCGAAAATATCCCTCCCACTTTGCCAAACATCTTTTGTAAAACAAATCCTTTTGTTTTTCTAAAGCAATACTAAGCATAGTAAAACCTTTTTGTAAAAACAGGGTTTCAAGGAGGGTAATCAAGATCAAGGAAGGTAATGCAGGAATTGTTTAATCAATCAACTCCTATCACCTAATGCAGCAAGCAATTGAGAAAGATTTTAAAACATCAAGGGAGGTGGCAAATGCACCGGGGCTTGCCTTTGTTAACAGGTGAGTCCTGCTCGGATCCACAAATATCGAAATAAAAGCAGTTGCCTGCTTGAGGATCTGAGGATGGTGGTGTCCTGTCTTCAGAGACTTCTTCTTCTTCGTGTTCTAACATAACCATATACATGCATAAGAATGGATGCCATGGGATGCTCATGAGGATGCAAAGATAATATGAACTTATTATCTAAGTCTTGAGTACAACTTTCCTTCACGGTACTCCGAGAACCTAGGGTTTCCGGAGTCAGTAAAGGAGTTCATAGGGCAGGGCGGTGGTTTTGGGTTCTAGTTATCAAACATGGTCCAAATCAACTCATATTCTACCCAAGGCTTCTAAATATTGTTTTAAGTTCCCATAAAAAGTTTGAGCATTTTTGGACTTATCAATAATTTTCTAAAAATCCATAACTAATACTTTTAACCATTTTAAATACCCCAAAATTTCTTATTTCCTCTAAAAATCACAAACTTATTTTTATTAAATTCTAGGGAAAATTATGAACCTAGGAAAATTGGTTTTACAATTTTTCCATTTTTCTACTGTTTTCTATAATTGTTTTGGCTCTGGAGATAAAAGAAAAACAGAGGAATAGTACTGGACCGAATCCAGCCCAGGTCGGCCCACTACCAGCAGAAGCACGGCCACGCGCGCGCGCCCGCGCCCGCGCTGGTGTCTTTACAGAAAGGGCCCCAAAGTTTTTACTAACCGAGAACAGGTTATTTCACTGTTTAACCAAGTCACTGACTATTTGCACTAAGAACCCCCATCTTCTTTCCCTTTGCATAGAGAAGTCCCCGGCGGTGGTCCGTGCGGAAAGCTTAGCTCCGGCGAGTTAAACCGGCCGGAGGGGGCCAAGACCGGCGCTCCCGAGCGCCTGTCACCAAATTGGACCTACCCTGATCCATTTCCCCAACCTAATTTCACTAATGACCCTATGGTTTGCACTGACCACGACGACCATGGAGGTTGCGGGTAGATGAACGCGTTCCCGGCGACGAGTGGGCTCCTAATTCAATTGGATGGGTTGGCGAGTATCACCAATGTATGTGAATGCTTAAACAAGGGAGCAGAGGGGAGGAGCTGACCCGAATTGAGCTGACCACGGCGAGCTTGGTTTCGCGGCGTTCTTCGATCGATTTGGGGGTAATCCCAAATTGGGGAGCTACGGGGAACGATTGGAGATGAGAGTGGGTGCTATAGCTTGATGATTACATGGCGCAACTATCCCCGCCCTCAATTTATAGGCTCCAAGGGCGGTGGCCGGTGAATTTTGAGGAGGACGCGCGACGGCCGGAAAGGGAGAAGAATACTGGCGCAATGGATTCGTGGCTTCTACCGTGGCGGTCATTCCGGCGATCAACGGAGAGTCACTAAGGATTACGGCAATGCGGTGGAGATACTCAGGCACGTGGCACAAGGCCGGAAGGCGGCTCTCGTCGGTGAACTTATCTGCCACAGCCGCAGAGCACGAGGGGTACGACGGTGAGTCACCGGAGTTATCCCCAGGTGCATGGTTTTTACTTGGCGGCCTTATCGGGTCATCGTCGACGTGAATCACAACGGCGGCGACGCGAATCACGGCGAAGATCGGTCGTCGACGGTGAGGACAGCCACGCTGGCGGTCTGATCCGGTGCAGACACTGTACCATGGGAAATGGTATTCAGTTGACTGACAGAGCGAGTTGGAGCTTGATTTTCTCTCAAATTTCCATGGCAACCTATCCGAGGTTCTGCAGCGAAGTTGTTGTTCATTATACCATCTTCATCTTTGTTACAGCAGCCATGGGCAAATTCTTACTAGATTAGTCATAAACTGTTTCCAAAGATGATCCAATGTCAGTGTCAGTCTGATTTTCAGACTTAATCCGCCTGACAGCCAAAGTTTGGGCATGATTATCTCCCATTTTCTTACAAGAACATGGCCTGCACTCTTAAGCAAACTTGTTGTCCTATAACTGGGCTATAATTTTGATGTGGTGACCTAGGGCACAAACCCCATGCTTTGAAAGTTACAAAGCCCCAAAGTGGAGCCAATATCACTGAAATTTCAGACTTAACCCAAAAGGGTTAAATGTGGCACTTTTGCACTTAAGTCCAAATCTTATGTTTTGGATTGCAAATTCACATATGAGTGACCCAAATAACTTAAGATACTTATTTGACTTGATTTTTGCACTTTAGTCCAAAAATGGACTAATTTTGCACTTAGGTCCCTAGGGTTTGGTTTTAGGGTTTTCCAGGGTTCTATTTGAGATTTTTGGTACCCAGGGGTATAAATGTGACTCAACTTTGTTTTTGGGGACATTTATAACTATTACCCTAAAGTATTTAGGTTTTCTCAACTTGGGTTAAGTTTTACCTCTTTAATACCTATTTAGGGTTAAAGCTTCCTATCCAGGGTCCTATTTGCAAAACATTAAAACAATACAACTTATTTGAATTTTTTGCCTAGTGAATGCACTCTAAGTGTATCAAACATATGCAATACCAATGCTATAATGTCATGCTCAAGTTTTAGTTATAGTAACACCAGGGGTGTTACAATTAGGGGCTGGCGGCATGCACGGCGAGAAGCACGGGCACGATCTGTTTGAGGGAGGATCCGACACGCAGGGTCCACACGGAGGTGGGATACAACAGACCGCGTGGTGGGGTCGGCCACTGGTTCTTTGGCCCCACCGGTCGGTGTATGGGGTGAGAGGGCAGCACATGGGCTGAGGGAGCATGGTGAAGTGGGCCTGCTAGAGGGATTCGGCCCAGGCACAGGTAGAAGCCTTTTCTCTCTTTTTTTATTCTTTCCTTTTTTTCTTATTTTCTTTTCTGTACATTCATATTCTAATATTTAAGCTTCAAACTTGAGTTTGTGGATCCATCATAAAAGTCAAGTGCATAAAATATACTCTTCATCAGTATGAAATAGTATTTTTTTATTTATATATTTTATTTATTTTTATTTAGTACTTACTAATGCTTCTCTTTCTCCATTTCTAGATTTCTTTTAGATCTTAAATTCCCATTTGGGTATTAACATATTTCCTTTCACATTATTCTATGTCGTCACAAAATGCACACAAAAATAAGAACCAGCATGATACATAATTTAGTGGCTTTTATGTTATTAATTATTTATTTTTACCTAGGGTGTACACATGTGATGATGCACAAAGGTTAAACTCATATAAGGAGAAATTATTTCTCTATTGATATTATTTCTAACAAATTACAAAGTGGGTGTTACACCGGGAAAGAATGAGGTGGTAGTGTTCAAAAGCTTCTTCAAAGCAGGATTAAGATTTCCTTTGAATGGGATGATTGCTGATGTGTTGAAGAAGTTTGGGGTTTACCTTCATCAGCTGACCCCTAACGCTATTGTTTGATTAAGTGTTTATATCTGGGCCCTTCGTAGCCAGGGAGTGGAACCGTTCGACGAAGGTTTCTGCCGAGTCCATGAACTACACTACCAGACTAAGGCCAGAGGAGATGGGTTACATGAAAATTTTGGATGTTACAACTTTGCTTATCGTAAAACTTCGAAGTTTCCAGTGATAAGCTACCGAAGCAAATGGCCAGCCGGATGGAAGTCTGAGTGGTTTTATGTTAAAGTTGATAAAGATGAAGATAAATTGGTCCAGAGTCCACTAGAGCTAACCTTCAGAGAAACGAGGCCCCGATGCAACATGATAAGTGGAAGCCCGAGCCAAATTGCTTTGGGTGAATTTCGAATAATTTCAGAACATATTAGCACTAGGGACTTGGTGCAGGAATTTTTGGCTTTTAAAGTGTTCCCAACAATGAGGGATTGGGAGATGCCGAAGCTAGAGGGGGAAAAGAAAAAGGGCGAACTTGTTCGATTACCCTATTACTACAAGTTTAAGAAAAACTTTAAAGAACCCTGCCAGGAATGGTTAGACACAATCGATATTATGTGCAACGATATTGTTGGGGTCATGCTTCGTTGCGCCGAAGGTCTTACACGAAGAAGCAGCTTCGGCTGAAGTTGTCTCCAGGAGATGGCCGAAGGTTCCTCTTTATGGAGCTTCGGCATTACAAACCGACATAGAAATAGAATGACCTTTTTATCCATAGAGGTCTGAGTCAATGTTGTAAACTTTTGTAAGGGGCATAATTGTAATTCGTCACAGGCTGTGTCCTGTGTCTATAAATAGATGAACAGTACCCCTGTACTGTTCACGCGAACCTGTCATTTGCCTTCGCATTACACTTGTATTTTTGCCTTCTTCAGGACCGAAGGTACATTTATAATTTGAAGTCATTTATATTTGTTCATGATAATAAAAATGGAGATGATTCTATGATAACATTTAAATGTCTATTTCATACCTCATGATTTATATGAATACTTCGTCCCTCGTTATTATGCTCACGAAGGTACGTCCTTCGTAACCTTCGTCCGAAATGCTTTATATCCTGAAGGGATATAATGTTGTGGAGGACGAAGGACTTTAACACTTAACATTTTCTGTGTTGCCTTGTTCTTAATTCTTAGCATTTGAGAACAAGCCCTCAACATTGGCGCCCACCTCCGGTGAACTCACTTCCACTTTTCTGAGCTGATGGCTTCGTTCAACAATCAAGCTGGAGCTGCTTCGGCTTCGAAGCTGGTGCTCCCGATAACAGGCGGTTCTTGCTCAGAGCCGGCTAACAAGAAGCAGAAGAAGGAGGCTCAGAGAAGGGTGCAGCATGTTGGAGTGCAGGGACCCTTCATCAAGTCAAAATGGTCCCACATTCCAATTACTTTCTCTCAGGAAGACCTTCAGCTTAAGGATTATCCTCACAATGATGCCATGGTTATCTCTTGCGTGATCAAAGGATTTCTGGTCCACAATGTCCTAGTTGATACAGGCAGTGCAGCTGACATTATATTTGCTAAAGCCTTCAGACAAATGCAAGAGCCCGAAGACAAGATTCATGATGCTACGCACCCTCTTTGTGGCTTCGGAGGGCGGCAGATTGTAGCACTTGGGAAGATTACCATGCCGGTAACCTTCGGATTTGTTAACAACACAAGGACTGAGCAAATTGTGTTTGATATTGTTGACATGGAGTATCCTTACAATGCTATCATTGGCCGCGGTACTCTTAATGCCTTCGAAGCAATTCTCCACCCAGCTTATCTCTGCATGAAGATACCTTCGGACCAAGGGCCTATTGCTATTCATGGAAGCCAGGAAGCTGCTAGAAGGGCCGAAGGAAGCTGGACTGACTCCAAAGCAATCCATAATATAGATGGAGCTGAAGCTTGTGAACAGTACAAATTCAGAAGGGAGAAGGCAGCTTCAGCAGATCAGCCGAAGCCCATGCTATTGTGTGAGGACATAGCAGAGCAGAAGGTGCTGTTGGGCTCGCAATTATCTGAAGACCAGGAGAAAACCTTGATAAGGTTTTTATTCAACAACAAAGATGTTTTTGCATGGTCAGCTAATGATCTCTGTGGAGTAAATTGGGATGTTATTGAACATTCGCTCAATGTTGACCCATCCTTCAGACCTCGAAAGCAGAGGCTTCGGAAGATGTCGGATGACAAGGCCGAAGGGGCTCGCAATGAAGTAAAAAGACTCCTCAGTGCAGGAGTTATCAGAGAAGTAAAGTATCCAGAGTGGCTAGCTAACACTGTTATGGTGAAGAAGGCCAATGGCAAGTGGAGAATGTGTATAGATTTCACAGATCTCAACAAGGCTTGTCCGAAGGACGAATTCCCGCTGCCAAGGATAGACTCTTTAGTCGATGCAGCAGCTTCTTCAGAACTCATGAGTCTCCTGGACTGCTACTCAGGCTATCATCAAATCTGGATGAAGAAGGAAGATGAACCGAAGACTAGCTTCATAACTCCAAGTGGCACATATTGCTATCTTCGGATGCCTGAGGGGCTCAAAAATGCTGGAGGAAGTTTCAGCAGAATGACTGCGAAGGTCCTCCAGTCTCAGATTGGCAGAAATGTGTTGACTTATGTCGATGACATTATTGTAAAAAGCACGAAGCAGGAAAATCATATTGCTGATTTGCAGGAGACCTTCGCCAGTTTCAGGCAAGCTGGTTTGAAGCTGAATCCAGAAAAATGTGTCTTCGGGGTAAAGAAGGGGAAATTTCTTGGATGCTTGGTTTCAACAAAGGGAATCGAAGCTAATCCAAATAAAATCGAAGCTATACTTCGAATGGAGCCACCAACCACAAGAAAGGGCGCCCAAAGATTGACAGGAAGGCTGGCATCTCTCAACAGATTCATATCCAGATCAGCAGAAAGAAATTTACCCTTCTTCGAGGTGCTGAAGTCAGCTGAAGTCTTTCAATGGGGCCCAAGTCAACAAAAAGCTTTCGAAGAGCTGAAGCAATACTTGATAGATCTAACAACATTAACTCCACCAACGCCAGGGGCTCCTTTGTTGTTATATGTGGCAGCTTCGCACTCAGCAGTAAGTGCGGCGCTTGTCCAGGAGAAGTTTGATGGCCAAGTCAAAAAGCAGGTCCCGGTATATTTTGTATCTGAAGTCCTTAGCATATCAAAGAAAAATTATACAGAGCTGGAGAAGGTATTATATGCCGTTTTAATGGCATCCAGGAAGCTTCGGCATTATTTTCAGGCATACAATATTATTGTTCCTTCTTCGCAGCCATTGAAGGATATAATGAGAAATAGAGAAGCTACTGGACGGATTGGAAAATGGGCTGCAGAGCTCAATGAATTTTACATTGATTATGTGCATAGATCCTCGATCCAGTCTCAAGTATTGGCAGACTTCATTGCCGACTGGACGCCAGGGGCTCAGGATGAAGAAGCAAATAAAGATGCCGAAGTGTGGATAGTGTTTTGTGATGGCTCTTGGGGAACCTTCGGAGCAGGTGCAGCCGCTGTGTTGGTTTCACCATCCAAGGTTAAAACTTGTTATGCAGCAAGACTTGATTTCAGCTGTACAAATAATATTACTGAGTACGAAGCCCTGCTTCTGGGCCTTCGGAAATTAAAGGCAATGGGAATCAGAAGGGCGATTCTTAAAACTGATTCCCAGGTGGTTTCGGGTCATGTTGACAAAAGTTGCAAGGCTAAAGATCCGAAGCTTGAAAAATATCTAGACACGGTCCGAAGGATCGAAGCCTCCTTCGAAGGATTCTCTGTCAAGAATATCCCTCGAGGACAAAATGAGCATGCTGATTTGCTAGCTAAGTCTGCAGCACAGGGGCTGCCGTTACCTTCGGATGTATTCTTCGAAACAATAAAGGCACCTTCAGTGGAGCTCCTCGAAAGAGCGGTCCTCAACATATCTCCTGTTTACAGCGAAGATTGGAGAACTGAAATCATCTCTTACCTTCAGGGTAACTTCTTATCAGATGACGAAGCTTATAATAAAAGGATAGAGGCAAGAGCTCGTCCGTATGTCATGATAGAAGGGGAGTTATACAAGCATGGAGTTTGCGCTCCGCTGCTCAAGTGTCTATCTAGAGCCGAAGGTATAGAGTTGATGAAAGAAATACATGCAGGCCTGTGTGGATCCCACATTGGATCTAGGCCGTTACTTGGAAAAGTCTTCCGCCAAGGGTTTTATTGGCCGAAGGCAGCTTCGGATGCAGCGGAGTTAGTTCAAAAGTGCGAAGGTTGTCAGAAATGTGCAAGAGATCAAAAGCAACCTTCGTCTTTGACACAGCTGATACAACCCATTTGGCCATTGCAAAGGTGGGGCCTTGACTTGTTGGGTCCATTACCACCGGCTCAAGGGAATCTAAAATATGTTATAGTGGCTGTGGAGTATTTTTCCAAGTGGATTGAGGCGAAGCCATTGGCCACAATAACTTCGGCCACTGTCCAAAAGTTTTTCTGGCAGAATATTGTCTGTCGCTTCGGGGTACCGAAGGCCATCACTGTAGATAATGGAACGCAGTTCGACTCTGAAGCTTTCAGAAATTTCTGTGATCAAATTGGAACGAAGATCCATTTTGCATCAGTCAGGCATCCGGAGTCAAATGGGCTCGTTGAAAGGGCCAACGGCATTATAATGACAGGAATAATGAAGTTAATCTTCAATCAACCCAGGGGAAAGTGGCCAGATCAGTTAATCAAAGTGGTGTGGAGCCACAATACAACAACATCAAGGTCTACAGGTTTTACCCCATTCAAATTATTATTCGGTGACGAAGCAATAACTCCGGAAGAAGCTAAAGTTGGGTCAATAAGAGTAGTAGCTTCGGCAGAATCAGGTCCCGAAGATGCTTGCCTTGTGGAAAAAGATGCTTTAGAGGGGATCAGGCTTCAGGCCGTGGAAAATATCAATAAATATCAAGCTGAAACAGTCAAATGGCGAGATAGAAAGGTCCGGTTAAAAAATATTGAGCCGGGTCACTTGGTGCTTCGGAGAGTAGCCAACCCAGACACAGTGGGCAAGCTACAGTTGAAATGGGAAGGACCTTTCTTAGTAGTATCTTCGTCAAGGCCTGGTTCGTACAGATTGAAGGACATGGATGGCAACGAAATTCCAAGATCTTGGAATGCGGATGAGCTTCGGCGATATTATGTATAGCTTGATGTAACTTTTTATGTTTTTTCTTTTCTTTTTCATGGCACCCTTTTCCTTTCCAAAGGGGGAGAAAGGTTTTTAATGGGGCCATCATGTGTAATTTCCTTTTTAGTTTTATAAGAGCAAAATCCCCCAAAAAATGTAAATGTAAAAACTGAGAACGCACCATCGAGTGCCGAAACTGAAAAGGTGAAGAAGCTCCAAAGACGTCCCTAAGGGGATGCAGAGCTCACAGCGAAAAGTCAACGCTGATTCCGCCGAAAGTAAAAGGCGAAGAAGCTCCAAAGACGTTACTAAGGGAATGCAGAGCTTATACCGCCTAAGTAAAAGGCGAAGAAGCTCCAAAGACGTTCCTAAGGGAATGCAGAGCTTATACCGTCTAAGTAAAAGGCGAAGAAGCTCCAAAGTCGTTCCTAAGGGAATGCAGAGCTGATGTGTGGTTGTTTCTAAGGAAATAATGGCTGAGAGTGTGGCTTCGGACATATGCTTTGGACATTCATTCGCACATTACATTACATCATAGCATTTGCATTCATAAGCATTCATTCATAGCATTTGTGTTCCTAAGTGGTTGCTTCGGCAAGAAGAAGAAGTGGTCTTTTATGTTTCGTTATGTACAAAAAAGAAAAGCTTCGGCAAAAAGAAGAAGTGGTCTTTTATGTTTCGTTATGTACAAAAAAAGAAAAGCTTCGGCAAAAAGAAGAAGTGGTCTTTTATGCTTCGTTGTGTACGAAAAGAAGGGAAGGTGTTTTTTCGCCTTCGGCTCAAAATACTGATTTCGTCCACATCAAAGCGCCTCAATAAAGGGGTAGGAATATATTACAAGGTATGTACAAAGTTCCTTGAGAACAGTTTAATTGTATTTACAAAAAGTTGTTACAAATTCTCCTGAGTTTTTTCTAGACTACTCCTACTAATCTTCGTCAGGTTTCCGCTTCGGCGGCATATTCTTTAAGTATCATCTTCAGTTTCGTCATCCTACATGAATCAAGGTATCGTGAGTAAAAATCAAGTGTGAAGGAGAAGGTAAGTACAAAGTATGATTTCTTACTGGTTCAAGATGACTTCGAGCTTCGTCTCCAGCTTTCTCTCGCCCGCCTTTTGTCCATATCATTTTTATAAATCTATTTGAGATGCTTCGGGCAAGGTCAGGAATATCATCTAGAATGGATGGAGAGAGAGTGAAGTTCGGCCTGTTGACGACTTTTCCATGCTCACAGTCGGTTTTCAGGAACGCTGCAGCGGTACCCCGAGAAGCTACCCAGGCACAGAAGTCACCGTGCCCGGCTATAACTTCGTCAAGCTCTTCAATTTCAGCTTCAATATGATCGAAGGCTTTTGGTAAATTTTCAGCTGAAGGGGTAAACTTCCCACTGCTGGCTCCAACTGAGTGAAAGATCTTCTTTAATTGTTGGATACAATTGTTGCTAAATTTCAAGCATCTGTCTTGAAGGCTTGTTAATAGTTTCTTCAAGTCTGAGTTGGTTCGGACTTCGGCTTCAAGTTTCGAATCAAGTTCTAGCTTCTCTTGTTCAAATTGTTTTGATTGGTAGAGAAGCTTCGAATTCAATTCTGCTATTTTAGCTTCAGTCTCTGCCAGCAAGCCTTCGGTTGATTGAAGTTCGAAGTCTTTCTTTTCAATAATAGCTGATTGTTCTTTTATCTTGCTCTCTAAATTTTCAATTATAGCTTCGTGTTTTTTGTCCTCCAAATCTTGCTGCATCTTTAAAGCTTTACTTAGTAGCATGCTCTGCAAATAAACAACCTTCGTTAGAGATATTTCCATTATTAAAAAAACAATAGAAGTTAGAGAGAAGGATATTTACCTTGAAATTCGAATAAAATAAGCTGCCGACGATATGTTGTCGTCGGTAGCGGTTGATGTCTGTTTCTAGCTTCGGAAAACCGATACTCTTTGATAGAGTACCGATGACCTTAGCCCCAGCTGGATCCCGGATGCAGCCCAGTTTTTCATCATCAATGCCTCCAAATAGAAGAGCTCCTGGCTTGTATCCGCAAGATTTGGCGTATTCCTTAAGCTCTTCTATTTCGGCCTTCGACAGTTTTTGCCCAATTAAATTTTGAAATGAGTAGGCTTCGTCGTCCGAAGTGTCTTCGGCTATTTCTTTCCCTTTCCCAGGCACTGTGGCCATGGTTTCTTCAGCAGCGGTGGCAGCTTCTTCTGCAGCCATGTCTGTCAAAATTTTGTTGATGTCTTCAATAGTAGTTTCTAAGTTCACATCTTCGGCTGTAGCGGCTTCGGTAGCCGCGACCTCTGAAGGTGCAACTTCGACATTTTCTGTGCCCTCAACAGCTGGCGTTTTCTGAATTGACGCCCTCGGTGGCGTCTTGTCAATAACTTCGGTTACGGCAATAATTCTTTGCCTTTTTGCTTTGGTTATCTTCGTTTTTTCCGGCTCCTCCACCTTTCGAAAAAGCTTCGTCAGTTGAGGCCCTAATGGACTTAGCTTTGTGGGCATGGGTTCAGTCATTACCTTTAGAATTTCCTCCACGTCGCTGGTAGAAGGTGGTGTGGGGGTCCCCTCTTCATCGGATAATTTTCGCTTTGGAGTTGATATTTTTCTCTTCTTGGGAATTTTCTTCTCTTTCGGTGGTTTTTCTTCATCCTTGTTTAAAGCTTCGGCCACTCTTTTCCTTTTTTGGCCCTCAGCACCCTTGTTCAGCCGTTCATAGTCAGGGTACTCGAAGCCCAGGGCATCAAGCACTCGGTTCAGCCTTCGCTTCGGACGGGTGCCGAAGGCCGCGGTCATCAGTTGATCTTCTTTTTTGGAATAATTCCCAAGAATTTCATTGCACATCACCTCAACTGTGTCCAGCCACTCTTGGCATGGCTTTTTGAAGTATTTCTTGAATTTGAAGTGATAAGGCAGCCGGACGAGTTCCCCCTTCTTCTTCTCCCCTTCTAGCTTGGGCATTTCCCATTCTTTCAGAGTAGGGAAGACTCTGAACGCCAAGAATTCTTGAACCAGATCCCTGGTACCGATATGCTCTGAAATAATTTCAAACTCACCTAGTGCAGCCCAGGTGGGACCCTCCAATGTCATGTGGCATCGCGGCCTTGTCTCTCCGAAGATTAAATCAAGTGGGCTTTGTACAAGCTTCTCTTCATCTTCGTCAACTTTCACATAAAACCATTCAGATTTCCAGCCTGCTGGCCATTTGCTTCGGTAGCTGATAACAGGACACTTTGTTGTTTTCCGGTAGGCAAAATTGTAGCAGCCGAAGTTATCATGTAATCCATCTTTTCTGGCCTTTGTTTGATAATGTAACTCATGAACTCGACAGAAACTGTCGGCAAATGGCTCCACTGCTTGGCTTCGGAGGGCCCAGATATAAACATTAAGCCTAACGATAGTGTTAGGAGTCAATTGATGAAAGTAAATACCAAATTTCTTCAATATATCTGCAATAATTCCATGAAGAGGGAATCTCAGCCCAGCCTTTAAAAAGCTCTTGAAAATAACAATCTCGTCCTTCTCTGGCTTCGGGGTAGTTTCTTCTCCCCCGAAGCGAAGTAGCTTCTTCTGATTTTCGCTGAAATAACCTGCCTTCACCATCTTGGCGAGATCAGCCTTTGAAACAGTCGACTTTCCGAAGTCTAGGTGGCTGGGCTTGCTGGGCATGGCAATGCGGTAGTCATCTTCGGAGTCAGTTTCTTCAATGTTCTCTTCTCCTTCGGCAGCCGTCGGGCCTGCTTCAGCAGCGGGCATTTCTTCCGCAATCACCAGTCCGGAACGCTGCATTGCTTCGGAGATGGGCACAGTATTCGAACCTTCGGCTTCGTCTCCTTCACGTTCAACTCTGGCAGTAGATCGCACTCTGGCCATTTGATTCTGAGTTTGGGGAAGTTAGATACTTTTTTCTTTTCCTTTTCTCCCGAAGCTTTTCTTTCTGACGAAGCAGGCTTCGAGACAGATCTTCGTTCGATTCTGAGGATCAAGCTTCGGCTACAGTTAAAAATTTTGGCAGCAAAACAGTGCAAATAGCAATGAATGCTGTGGTAACTTCACACCTACTCGTCTGTTTATATAGTGCTGCAGGTAAGAAGGCGAAGCGGCAGGATTTTTACACCAGGCGGGCAGTAACTTGTACTCGCTGCGCAGTGGACCGCAAAGATCAAACAGTAACTCTGCAAGGTGGGTCCGACACGAGCTCGGAAATTGAATCGTTTCTCGGCAACGAGCTCAGGGAAGGTGTTTTTTGGACCTTCGGCTTCCCGAAGCTTGAGAGGCTTTTTTCACGGATCAAGCTCGTTACGAAAAACGATCTAGCACCGCGAAAGGGGCTACTGTTGGGGCCATGCTTCGTTGCGCCGAAGGTCTTACACGAAGAAGCAGCTTCGGCTGAAGTTGTCTCCAGGAGATGGCCAAAGGTTCCTCTTTATGGAGCTTCGGCATTACAAACCGACATAGAAATAGAATGGCCTTTTTATCCATAGAGGTCTGAGTCAATGTTGTAAACTTTTGTAAGGGGCATAATTGTAATTCGTCACAGGCTGCGTCCTGTGTCTATAAATAGATGAACAGTACCCCTGTACTGTTCACACGAACCTGTCATTTGCCTTCGCATTACACTTGTATTTTTGCCTTCTTCAGGACCGAAGGTACATTTATAATTTGAAGTCATTTATATTTGTTCATGATAATAAAAATGGAGATGATTCTATGATAACATTTAAATGTCTATTTCATACCTCATGATTTATATGAATACTTCGTCCCTCGTTATTATGCTCACGAAGGTACGTCCTTCGTAACCTTCGTCCGAAATGCTTTATATCCTGAAGGGATATAATGTTGTGGAGGACGAAGGACTTTAACACTTAACATTTTCTGTGTTGCCTTGTTCTTAATTCTTAGCATTTGAGAACAAGCCCTCAACAGATATCCTTGGAAATTATTCTAAGAAGGAAGATCAGTTGATGACAGCAGCCTTCGGTAGTCGCCCGAAGCGAAGGTTGAATCGGGTGCTAGATGCCTTGAATTTTGACTATCCTAATTACGAGCAATTGGGCGGAGATGCCGGAGGCCCGAAGAGAAAAAGAATTGCCAGCGCCCTTGACGAAGAAAGCACCAGATTGGCCAAAAAGAAAAAAGGAAATTTCTGAAAAGGTGAGCCCTGAGCGGAAGGTAGCTGCTTCAAGAAAAAGGAAAACTGCACCTCCGAAACCAAAAACATTGGTCCAAGAGGAGGAAAGTCCTGCGACACCTTCTGCTGCCGAAGTAGAAGAGATCCTGAAGGTAATGACTGAACCCTTGCCTGTCAAGCTAAGTCCGCTGGCGCCGCAACTGACGAAGTTTTTTCAGAAGGACAAAGAAGCTTCGGTAGCAGAAAGCCCTATAAAGCCGAAAAAACGAAGAATTATCCAAGTAACAGATGTGATTCATCAGACACCGCCACCGGCAATGGATTCAAAAATTGTTTTTGCCGAGACCGCCGAAGCCGAAGCCGCCGTAGCCGCCACTACCGGGGCCGAAACCACTGAATTTGCAACCGCCGGAGCCGAAGCTACCGGAGCCGAAGCTACCGGCGCCGAAGCCGGGACCATCGAAGATTCAAACCTGGAAACCACACTTGAAGTTATTGACAATATACTTCTGAAAATGGCTGAAGAAGAAGCTACTGTGGCTACAGTGAGCACGGCTACTGGAAAAGGAAAAGAGCAGGTTGAAGAAATTTTGGAGGGAGGAAATTTTAACTTTCAAGATTTACTTGGACAAGAATTAACATGTGCTGAAAAAGAAGAGCTGAAAAAATATGTCATATCCTGTGGATATAAACCATGGTCTATGCTATTTGGTGGGGTCAACGAAGGGAAGCTAAGATGACTTCGGAATCGCACTGAGGCCAAAATTGTTAGAACCTTCTCCAAAAGCGTTGGCCTGCCGAAGATAGAGGCGGACCTCTGCAGGTACCAGCGACACCATATCACCGGTAGCCTGCTTTATGCTAATTTTAAGGTAAAAAATATTATTACGATTTTATTGTTATTATTATTTTTAGGTCGTTTTCTGACGAAGGTTGCTTTGGCAGAGTATACTATTAAGTAAAGTGCTAAAAATGCAAAAAGATCTTGAAGAGGAGAAGAACAAAGCTATCATCAAAGATTTAGAAGAAAACGTTGAAAATTACGAAGCTGTTCTAAAGAAGAAAGACTTCACCATTCAAGACCTTGAAATCGTAGCTAAAGAACACGAAGGTGCCTTAGAAAATAAAGACTTTGTTATTCAATCTATGGAAGGCTCCTTGGCTGAGGTCCAAGCCGAAAATGACAGTTTAAAGAATGAATTACTCAAACAATCAGAAAAATATGAGCAAGAAAAGAAGGACCTTGAAACAAGTCTCAAGACTGAGATCGAGAAAAATTCAAATTTGCAAAAATCATTGAAGGAACTTCAAGAGAGATGCCTAAATTTCGGCAGCCAATGCGTGCAGCGGCTGAAGGATGTGTTTCACTCTATCAGAGCCAGTTCTGAAAAATTTACACCTTTAGCTGAAAACCTGCCCAGCACGTTGGAATATATTGAAGGCGAGGTTGACGCTCTTGACGAAGTTATCGCTGGGCATGCTGACTTCTGCGCCCTGGTAGCTTCTCGAGGCACAGCTACCGCTTTTCTGAAGGCTGGCTGTACGCATGGAGAAATTTTAAATAGACCAAACTTCAGCTTATCAGCATCAATTTTAATTGATATCCCAAGCCTAGCCCGAAGCATCGAAAATAGATTTATGACCCAGATTTGGGTAAATGGCGGGCGAAAAATGGATGGTGACGAAGCTCGAAGTCACCTTAAGCCGGTAAGGAACTTATATTTGTTACTTTTACCTTCTCCTTGAAATTTGGACCTTTCTTATTCTGCTCTTTAATATGTGCAGGATGACGAAGCTGAAGTATAACGAAGCTGAAGTATGACGGCCTGAAGCTTAATAGTTGCTATAATAAACTTTCCTGCAAAAAATTCTAGAGAGATCTTTGTAATATAGTTATGAAAAAAACTTATGTAAATTTGTATATACCTTGTAATATATCTTATCTCCTTTATCCGTGTACAATCTGCTTTGCTGTGGACGAAACTTCTCTTTTGAGCCGAAGGCAAAAAACACCTTCCCTTCTTTTCGTACACAACGAAGCATGAAAACTTCCTCTTTCTACGAAGTTTTTCCTCATTGCCGAAGCATCTGTCTTTTTTGTGTGGTATGATGATGATTCTATATGTCTAAATGAATGTTTATGAATGCAAATGACATGATGTAATGTATCGTGCAAATGAATAGCGGAACACGTATTCAAACACCATAATCATAGCCCTTCATCCCCTTGGGAATGATTCAAATCTTTTTGCCGTTTACTTTTCGGCTTCACCGTTTACTTTTCGGTGTATCAGCGTTGACTTTTCGTTGTAAGCCTCTCTTAGGAGCTTCTTCGCCTTTTACTTTCAGCAGAATCAGCGTTTATTTTTCGCTGTAAGCCTCCCTTAGGAGCTTCTTCGCCTTTTACTTTCGGCGGAATCAGCGTTTATTTTTCGCTGTAAGCTCTGCATTCCCTTAGGAACGACTTTTGAGCTTCTCCCTGTTTTCTTTTCTTTTTCCTTTGCATTTACATTTACATTTTTTGGGGGATATCACTCTTATAGAATTGAAATAAGGAAAATTACATGTTGTGGCCCCATTAAAAACCTTTCTCCCCCTTTGGAAAGGAAAAGGGTGCCACAAAAAAGAATAGAAAAAATTACATCAAGCTAAACATAATATCGCCGAAGCTCATCCGCATTCCATGACCTAGGAATGTCGTTGCCATCCATATCCTTCAATCTGTAGGAACTGGGTCTTGACGAAGATACTACCAAAAAAGGTCCTTCCCACTTCAGCTGTAATTTGTCTACTGTCTCAGGGTTGGCTACTCTTCGAAGCACCAAGTGTCCTGGTTCAATGTTCTTCAGCCTAACCTTTCTGTCACGCCATTTTATTGTTTCAGCTTGATATTTGTTGATGTTTTCCACAGCTTGAAGCCTGATCCCCTCTATAGCATCTTTTTCCACAGAGTAATCAGCTTCATCTTCGCCTTCTGCCGAAGCTATTGTTCTTATTGATCCTGCTTTGGCTTCTTCCGGGGTTATTGCTTCGTCACCAAATAATAGTTTGAATGGCGTGAAGCCTGTTGATCTTGACACTGTTGTGTTATGGCTCCACACCACTTTGATTAATTCTTCTGGCCACCTTCCCCTGGGCTGATTGAAGATTGACTTCATTATTCCTGTCATTATGATCCCATTAGCTCTTTCGACAAGTCCGTTTGACTCCGGATGTCAAACTGATGCAAAATGGATCTTCATGCCAATTTGATCACAAAATTCTCTGAAAGCTTCAGAATCAAACTGCGTTCCATTGTCCACAGTGATAGCCTTCGGCACTCCGAAGTGACAAACAATGTTTTGCTAGAAAAACTTTTGGACAGTAACCGAAGTTATTGTGGCTAAAGGCTTTGCCTCAATCCACTTAGAAAAATATTCCACTGCCACTACAACATATCTTAAATTTCCTTGTGCTGGTGGTAGCAGACCTAACAAATCAAGGCCCCACCTTTGTAACAGCCAAATGGGTTGTATTAACTGAGTTAGAGACGAAGGTTGTTTTTGATCCCTTGCACATTTTTGACAACCTTTGCACTTTTGGACTAGTTCCGCTGCATCCGAAGCTGCTTTTGGCCAATAAAATCCTTGGCAAAAGACTTTTCCCAGCAAAGGCCTAGATCCAATGTGAGATCCACACAAGCCTGCATGTATTTCCTTCATCAATTCTATGCCTTCGGTTCTGGATAAACACTTGAGCAATGGGGAACAGACCCCACGCTTGTATAGTTCCCCTTCTATTATGACATATGATCGAGCTCTTGCTTCTATCCTCCTGTTATAAGCTTCGTCATCTGAAAGAAAATTACCCTGAAGGAAAGAGATGATTTCAGTTCTCCAATCTTCACTATAGACAGGGGATATGTTGAGGACCGCTCTTTCAAGAAGCTCGACCGAAGGTGCTTTTATTGTTTCAAAAAATACTTCCGAAGGTAAAGGCAGCCCCTGTGCTGCTGACTTGGCTAATAGATCAGGATATTCATTTTCTCCACGAGGAATGTTTTTAACAGAGAATCCTTCAAAGGAAGCCTCAATCCTTCGGACTGTATCTAAATATTTTTCAAGCTTCGGATCTCTTGCCTTATAGCTCTTGTCAATATGACCAGAAATAACTTGGGAATCAGTTTTAAGAATGGCCCTTCTGATTCCCATTGCCTTTAACTTCCGAAGACCCAAGAGCAGAGCTTCGTACTCAGCAATATTGTTTGTGCAACTGAAATCAAGTCTTGCCGCATAACAAGTTTAAACTTTGGAAGGTGAAACCAACACAGCAGCTGCTCCTGCTCCGAAGGTTCCCCAAGACCCATCACAAAACACTGTCCATGCTTCGGCATCTTTATTCGTTTCTTCCTCCTGAGCCCCTGGCGTCTAGTCAGCAATGAAGTCTGCCAACGCTTGGGACTGAATCGAAGATCTATGCACATAATCAATACAAAATTCATTGAGCTCTGCAGCCCATTTTCCAATCCTTCCAGTAGCTTCTCGGTTTCTCATAATATCCTTCAACGGTTGTGAAGAAGGAACAATTATATTATAAGCTTGAAAATAATGCCGAAGCTTCCTGGAGGCCATAAAAACAGCATACAGTACCTTCTCCAATTCTGTATAATTTTTCTTTGATAAACTAAGAACTTCGGATACAAAGTATATTGGGGCTTGCTTTTTGACTTGGCCTTCAAGCTTCTCCTGAACAAGTGCTGCACTTACCACTGAGTGCGAAGCTGCCACATATAATAACAAAGGAGCCCCTGGCGTTGGTGGAGTTAGTGTTGTTAGATCTATCAAATATTGCTTCAGCTCTTCGAAGGCTTTCTGCTGGACTGGTCCCCATTGAAAAACTTCGGCTGACTTCAGCACTTCGAAAAATGGTAAATTTCTCTCTGCTGATCTAGATATGAATCTGTTGAGAGATGCCAGTCTTCCTGTCAATCTTTGAGCCCCCTTCTTTGTACTTGGTGGTTCCATTCGAAGGATAGCTTCGATTTTGTTTGGATTAGCCTCAATTCCTTTTGTTGAAACTAGACAACCAAGAAATTTCCCCTTCTTCACTCCGAAGACACATTTTTCTGGATTCAGCTTTAAACCAGCTTGTCTAAAATTAGCGAAGGTCTCCTGCAGATTAGCAATGTGATTATCTTGCTTCGTGCTTTTCACAATGATATCATCAACATAAGTTAGCACATTCCTGCCTATCTGAGAATGGAGAACCTTCGCTGTCATTCTGCTGAAGCTTCCTCCAGCATTTTTAAGCCCTTCAGGCATCCGAAGGTAACAATATGTTCCACTAGGGGTTATGAAGCTAGTCTTCGGCTCATCCTCCTTCTTCATCCAGATTTGATGATAGCCTGAATAACAATCCAACAGACTCATAAGCTCTAATGAAGCTGCTGCATCAACTAAGGAATCTATCCTTGGCAATGGAAACTCGTCCTTCAGACAGGCCTTGTTGAGATCAGTAAAATCGATACACATCCTCCATTTACCATTGGCCTTTTTTACCATGACAGTGTTAGCCAACCATTCTGGGTATTTTACCTCTCTGATAACTCCAGCACTGAGAAGTCTTTTCACTTCATTTCGAGCACCTTCAGCCTTGTCATCAGACATCTTCCGAAGCCTCTGCTTTCTGGGTCTGAAGGATGGATCAACATTAAGTGAATGCTCAATAACATCCCTGTTAACTCCGCAAAGATCATTAGCTGACCAAGCAAAAACATCTTTGTTGTTGAACAAGAATCTTATCAAGGTTTTCTATTGTTCCTCAAACAATTGAGATCCTAGCAGCACCTTCTGCTCTGCGATATCTTCGCATAAAAGCATGGGTTTCGGCTGATCGGCCGAAGCAGCCTTCTCCCTTCTATGCTTGTACTGCTCACAAGCTTTGGCTTCATCTATGTTATGGATTGCCTTTGAATCGGTCCAATTCCCTTCGGCCTTTCTGGCGGCTTCCTGGCTCCCATAAATAGCAATAGGTCCCTGATCCGAAGGTATCTTCATGCAAAGATATGCTGGATGAAGTGTTGCTTCGAAAGCATTGAGTGTTCCGCGACCAATGATAGCATTGTAAGGATACTCCATGTCAACAATGTCAAACACAATTTGCTCGGTCTTTGTGTTGTTGACAAATCCGAAGGTTACTAGCATGGTAATCTTCCCAAGTGCTACAATCTGCCGCCCTCCGAAGCCACAAAGAGGGTGCGTAGCATCATGGATCTTGTCTTCGGGCTCTTGCATTTGTCTGAAAGCCTTAGCAAATATGATATCTGCTGCACTGCCTGTATCAACCAAAACATTATTGGCCAGAAATCCTTTGATCACACAAGAGATAACCATAGCATCGTTGTGTGGGTAATCCTTGAGTTGAAGATCTTCTTGAGAGAAGGTAATCGGAATGTGAGACCATCTTGACTTGATGAAGGGTCCTTGCACCCCGACATGCTGTACCCTTCTCTGTGCCTCCTTCTTCTGCTTCTTGTTGGCTGGCTCTGAGCATGAACCACCTATTATGGGGAGTACCAGCTTCGGAGCCGAAACAGCTCCAGCTTGATCGTTGAACGAAGCCATCAGCTCAAAAAAGTGGAAGTGAGTTCACCGGAGGTGGGCGCCAATGTTGGGGACTTGTTCTCAAATGCTATGAATCAAGAACAAGGCAACTGTAGAGCCCAAAAATTTGTATCAAAGAAAAATAAGGTTATAAATAAATAAATATGTTTATAAGTGGGTATCTTGGGATTATGGAACCCTTGGGAGATAATTGGTTTTCTCTTCTTTGTGCATATTTGATTAATGGAATTATGTGGGTTAACATAACAAATAAATAAATAAATAAAATGCCTCTCATGATAAAGTTATTGTATTGTTGCACTTTGTATTCAAATTTGTGGAACAAGCTTAAGCTAAGAAAACTAGAATTTGAAAATGGAAATATAAAATAAAAGAGAAAAGAGAAGGAAGAAATTACTATGTGAATAAAAATATTTATAATATATATATAAATTATTCTTGTACAGATTTGAGATTGTACATTTGACTCAAAGGTGAAATTCATAACAGATTTCAAATTCAAATTAGAGATTCAAATGAAAAGAAAAAGAAAATAAAAAGAAAAAGGGAGGAAAATGAAAAACTTGCTCCTGGGCCGGATTCATCACCTCGGCCCATCTAGTTCTCAACCCACGCAGCTCTATTCACGTGCACGCCCGGTGTGACTGCCATGCGGGCCCCGCGGGCAGACCTCTTCAATTGCCGCGCGCCAGCCACTGCGTTGTGGGCCCAAGTCGCATACTCACATTTCTGCGCAGTGAATGACGGGTGGGCCCGCTCGTGCAGCTCACCTTTCTTCCTCAACAGAAAACACGATTTCCTCTACGCCCGCGCGCGGAATCCGCGAGCTCCGCGCGATTTTCCCCGGTTCCATCCCCCTTCGGACTTGCGAAATCGCGATATAAAACCGGGCACTGCCTCTACTTCCTCCTCCCATCTCCTTGCGCCACCGTGGGCGAATCGAACAGCACCTGAGCAGAAGAGAGGGTTGAGAGGAGGGCCGCCGCTTTGGGGATTCCTTCAACAACGCCGTGTGGGCTCGGGAATCAGGCCGGTGACCTTGCGGGGTCGCCGTGGATTCGTCCGGTACCGCGGCGGGTGAGTCCGAGAGCTGGGGCACCGCGAATTGCTCACCGGAGTGATTTGCACCGCCGCATACCACACCTCGCCGTGGCCAGGAACCCTGGATACAAAATCACGGGTAAGACGTTCTCCAAAATGCTCGTTGTGTTATCCGTGTGGTGTAGCCGCGCTTGGATCGGGCTGCAGGGCTCGGTGATGTCGTGCGGGCGTTCGCCGGCGAGAAGCACCGCCGTGCGGGGTGTGCTCTGCCGTGTCTGTGCGCTTGGGGAGGGGGATGAAGTGGATACCGTAGACTCTCGATCCGACGGCTCAGGTTGATTGGCGCTGGCGTATTACATAGGGTAATCGTGACCGTAGATGCGAAATCAAGCGATCCGGGGGATCCGTTTAATGTGGGCTGTGGATCTCTGATCCCTTGGCCCAGAATAGATCTGTGATTCATTAAACCATGACCGTCGGATTTAGATCCGAAGGCTACAATTGCGTACCGGTTCAGATGAGACTCAATCTAATCTGGGCCGTCCGAAGCAGATCGAATGGATGAGAGTTAACCGTAACCCTTCGGCTCGTACGTTTTACAAAAGAGACCCTGTCTTTTCTTGGAATAAACCCGCGGTCCACTGTGCGGGTGATCTGAGTCTGGGAATTCTTGCGCCGAGCCCCCTGCGTTTTCCATTAAATGAGGCCCAGTCCAGTGAATAGGAAAATCATAGAAAATGATTTAGAAAATGATTTTTAGTGTTAAAATAAATCCAGAAACTTAATTAATTCATAACTAATTCATTTTAGCTCCAAATTGAGTCATTCCAATTCCTAAAATTTTGTAATAATATGCTCTACCATTTAGAATCACTGTTTTGACATGAACTCTGTCAGAAAATTTATTTATCATTTAATCATATTTTAATCACATTAAACCTTAGGAAAATCATAACTTGAATTCTACAACTCCAAAATTAATAATTCTTTTTCCTGTGATCTTATTTTAATATGTAGATTATTAATATGTATTTTGGCATACATGTTTGGTGTAATGTTAATCTTGCCTATACAGTGTTTGTTTGTAATGCTACGACTAGCAGTGAGGACACGTGTCATCTGAAGATCATCCTGGTACCTGGAATCTCAAGGCCCAGGCAAGTTGTGCCCTTGATCACTTCTTTTTACCTACTCATGTTCTGATTAATCATAATGATCTGCATAGGTTAATTTTGATGGGACCCAATAGGTTACCCTAGTTTGTCTATCTTTATACCTTGTTTACCACTGAACTTTTTGGGTAGTACTTGCTAGTGCTTTATGTGGTTTTGGGTATGAAGATACACTTTATTCATGATTATACTTTTGTTATCAGTTGTTATTTATGGTTCATGTTAAGATCATTATGTTAATTGGAACATGGAGAACCACCCGGGAAAACAGTGCTACCACCAGGGTGGAATGGGACGCCCTTGGCTGATTAATTAGGGAAGCTAGTGGAAGACTACCTTACCCGAAAGGGGCAAGGGCAGTAGGGGAGAGGTCAGTGCGGGGAGGCCCTCGGGAGGATTTTGCTGCGATGGCGGTCCTGCAAGGGATTCCTGTACTGGATCTTCCTATAAACTGTAGCGGGTTTTCGGAAGCTAGTGGAACTTTGTAAAGGCCTCGTAGTGGATCCCTAGCCATTCACCTCGGAAGTGTCTAAGGGCCTTGCAAACCCTGGCGACATGGGATACACGACTTGTGGGTAAAGATGCGCAACCTCTGCAGAGTGTAAAACTGGTATACTAGCCGTGCTCACGGTCATGAGCAGCTCGGACACTCACATGATTAATTTATGGAACTAAATTCAATTTGTCATATGCATTGCATTGCAGGTGATGTTGTTGTTACTTTTGTTCTATTACTTAATTGGGTTTGGTATTTACTTATACGTAGTAATTGCTAATAAAATTTTGACCAACTTTAAAAGCAATGCTCAGCTCTAACCATCTTCTTTGGTAAGCCTTACACTCCACGTGAGCTCCCACCTTTGGCGAGTTCATGCACATTATTCCCCACAACTTGTTGAGCGATGAACGTATGTGAGCTCACTCTTGCTGTCTCACATACACCACAGGTCAAGACCAGGTACTGCAGGATGATGCTCATGGAGGATGCTGTGATGAGTTCGTGAGAGGTCTAGGTCGTCGTCTCCCAGTCAACTTTGGGTTGCTGGACCGTTGTCTCCTTATAATGTAATTATTTATTTTGTATAGAACTCCTGTTATATATAAAGATGTGACATTCGATCCTGTGCCACTATACATCATATGTATGAGACTTGGTCCCAGCATACCTGGTGTTTATGTTAACCCCGGGTTTTGGATCCCTAAAATCCGGGTGTTACAGAAGTGGTATCAGAGGAATGTTGACTGTAGGACGAGACCTAGATAGAACTGGACAACCATTATCTACTTACCTCTGCTACTCTGATTTTTTTTTCTAAACTTCTCTTAATCCATTCTTATCTATTTCCGCTTTACTCTGATTATTCTTACCTTTTCTTTCTAAAGACAAATGTGGATTTCACACTTTGAAATCCCGTACCTAAAGTGACTTTTAGGAATAGGAGACCTAATTTTAGGGACAAAAGCAAAACTATTTTTGTAGATATTGGTATGCTTGAGTGTTTGCTCTTATGATACTTGCCTGATTTGGATTGAGTATGATGAGTTGTGGAATAATGTCCACAATTGCATCTGCATATACACATAGGTATAAAAATATATTGATAACTAAACAATCTAGATTATCCTCCATTAAAGTGTATCTATTTTAAATAGATCCATCTTGGCTTAAAAGATTCTCTCTTATCTCATAGGTTCATCTTATCTTAAAAAGATACTCATCCTATCTTGAAAAGATTGTATCTCATCCTAATAGGTCTAACTGGTCTCAAAAGATTCTATCTTATCTTTATGGATCCATCTTGCCCTAATAAGCATACTTATCCACCCTAGTTTAACAACCATGATCTAATGCAAATTAATTAGATCTTATCTAGTCAAACAAGTCACACCAATCTAACCTAGATCTAATCTAATCTAAAGTGACTTATCAACCATGTTAGATAATACTGATGAAATAGATTAGACTCTACTCCTATAGAACATGTCTTAACTTAGTTCACCCTGCACTAAATTAAGAACGACAGACTGACTTGGCCATATGCAACTACCTTAACCATCTGATAGTTGCATAATCCCTCTGTAATAGAGCTTTTGACCTACCTACACTGTATACCCCATCCTATCTCAAAAGATTCTAACATATCCTAACAAGATATATCTTACCCTGATAAATCTATCTAACTTAAACTAGTCTAATTTAGATCATAGCTAATTTATTATGATCTAATCTAAAGTAAGTTACTTAATGCTGGTACACAAGATAAGGCCATACTCCTAAATCACTTAAGCCTAATTTGGAGACTTATATCAACTTGGCCATACACAACAACTCGACCTATATAACAAGTTGCATAACTTACCCAATCAATAAAGTCTTAATGGATTGCATAGTCTATCAACCCCTACCTAAAACAAACTTGTAACCTACATCATGTAGTCCATCTCACCCATAACTATTCTAACCATATTTCCCCAACTCCGATAATATACACTAACTCCTAATTACTGAGACAAGACCGAAGAAGATGATCAACTTCATCAAAGGAGGATGAGCACCAACTCAAGTCTTCAAGGATCAAGTGTGGTCACCAAGATGAGTCAAGATCCACAATCTTGGATGGAGTTTTTCTTATCCTACTCTTTCTTACCCAAACCTATATATGCCCTAAAGACATCTTCTATCCTACATAATAAAGTGGACATACATATAATACCCATGCTCTCCTATCACTTACTAATAATAAAAAGAGAGACCCTTGATTTAGAAATTAAAAGCTAAATTGCAAACCAATCCTTTTGTATTCCCTTTTCTTACAAATCTCGAGGACGAGATTATTTTTAAGGGGGGTAGGATTTGTAGAGCCCAAAAATTTGTATCAAAGAAAAATAAGGTTATAAATAAATAAATATGTTTATAAGTGGGTATCTTGGGATTATGGAACCCTTGGGAGATAATTGGTTTTCTCTTCTTTGTGCATATTTGATTAATGGAATTATGTGGGTTAACATAACAAATAAATAAATAAATAAAATGCCTCTCATGATAAAGTTATTGTATTGTTGCACTTTGTATTCAAATTTGTGGAACAAGCTTAAGCTAAGAAAACTAGAATTTGAAAATGGAAATATAAAATAAAAGAGAAAAGAGAAGGAAGAAATTACTATGTGAATAAAAATATTTATAATATATATATAAATTATTCTTGTACAGATTTGAGATTGTACATTTGACTCAAAGGTGAAATTCATAACAGATTTCAAATTCAAATTAGAGATTCAAATGAAAAGAAAAAGAAAATAAAAAGAAAAAGGGAGGAAAATGAAAAACTTGCTCCTGGGCCGGATTCATCACCTCGGCCCATCTAGTTCTCAACCCACGCAGCTCTATTCACGTGCACGCCCGGTGTGACTGCCATGCGGGCCCCGCGGGCAGACCTCTTCAATTGCCGCGCGCCAGCCACTGCGTTGTGGGCCCAAGTCGCATACTCACATTTCTGCGCAGTGAATGACGGGTGGGCCCGCTCGTGCAGCTCACCTTTCTTCCTCAACAGAAAACACGATTTCCTCTACGCCCGCGCGCGGAATCCGCGAGCTCCGCGCGATTTTCCCCGGTTCCATCCCCCTTCGGACTTGCGAAATCGCGATATAAAACCAGGCACCGCCTCTACTTCCTCCTCCCATCTCCTTGCGCCACCGTGGGCGAATCGAACAGCACCTGAGCAGAAGAGAGGGTTGAGAGGAGGGCCGCCGCTTTGGGGATTCCTTCAACAACGCCGTGTGGGCTCGGGAATCAGGCCGGTGACCTTGCGGGGTCGCCGTGGATTCGTCCGGTACCGCGGCGGGTGAGTCCGAGAGCTGGGGCACCGCGAATTGCTCACCGGAGTGATTTGCACCGCCGCATACCACACCTCGCCGTGGCCAGGAACCCTGGATACAAAATCACGGGTAAGACGTTCTCCAAAATGCTCGTTGTGTTATCCGTGTGGTGTAGCCGCGCTTGGATCGGGCTGCAGGGCTCGGTGATGTCGTGCGGGCGTTCGCCGGCGAGAAGCACCGCCGTGCGGGGTGTGCTCTGCCGTGTCTGTGCGCTTGGGGAGGGGGATGAAGTGGATACCGTAGACTCTCGATCCGACGGCTCAGGTTGATTGGCGCTGGCGTATTACATAGGGTAATCGTGACCGTAGATGCGAAATCAAGCGATCCGGGGGATCCGTTTAATGTGGGCTGTGGATCTCTGATCCCTTGGCCCAGAATAGATCTGTGATTCATTAAACCATGACCGTCGGATTTAGATCCGAAGGCTACAATTGCGTACCGGTTCAGATGAGACTCAATCTAATCTGGGCCGTCCGAAGCAGATCGAATGGATGAGAGTTAACCGTAACCCTTCGGCTCGTACGTTTTACAAAAGAGACCCTGTCTTTTCTTGGAATAAACCCGCGGTCCACTGTGCGGGTGATCTGAGTCTGGGAATTCTTGCGCCGAGCCCCCTGCGTTTTCCATTAAATGAGGCCCAGTCCAGTGAATAGGAAAATCATAGAAAATGATTTAGAAAATGATTTTTAGTGTTAAAATAAATCCAGAAACTTAATTAATTCATAACTAATTCATTTTAGCTCCAAATTGAGTCATTCCAATTCCTAAAATTTTGTAATAATATGCTCTACCATTTAGAATCACTGTTTTGACATGAACTCTGTCAGAAAATTTATTTATCATTTAATCATATTTTAATCACATTAAACCTTAGGAAAATCATAACTTGAATTCTACAACTCCAAAATTAATAATTCTTTTTCCTGTGATCTTATTTTAATATGTAGATTATTAATATGTATTTTGGCATACATGTTTGGTGTAATGTTAATCTTGCCTATACACTGTTTGTTTGTAATGCTACGACTAGCAGTGAGGACACGTGTCATCTGAAGATCATCCTGGTACCTGGAATCTCAAGGCCCAGGCAAGTTGTGCCCTTGATCACTTCTTTTTACCCAGCCATGTTCTGATTAATCATAATGATCTGCATAGGTTAATTTTGATGGGACCCAATAGGTTACCCTAGTTTGTCTATCTTTATACCTTGTTTACCACTGAACTTTTTGGGTAGTACTTGCTAGTGCTTTATGTGGTTTTGGGTATGAAGATACACTTTATTCATGATTATACTTTTGTTATCAGTTGTTATTTATGGTTCATGTTAAGATCATTATGTTAATTGGAACATGGAGAACCACCCGGGAAAACAGTGCTACCACCAGGGTGGAATGGGACGCCCTTGGCTGATTAATTAGGGAAGCTAGTGGAAGACTACCTTACCCGAAAGGGGCAAGGGCAGTAGGGGAGAGGTCAGTGCGGGGAGGCCCTCGGGAGGATTTTGCTGCGATGGCGGTCCTGCAAGGGATTCCTGTACTGGATCTTCCTATAAACTGTAGCGGGTTTTCGGAAGCTAGTGGAACTTTGTAAAGGCCTCGTAGTGGATCCCTAGCCATTCACCTCGGAAGTGTCTAAGGGCCTTGCAAACCCTGGCGACATGGGATACACGACTTGTGGGTAAAGATGCGCAACCTCTGCAGAGTGTAAAACTGGTATAATAGCCGTGCTCACGGTCATGAGCAGCTCGGACACTCACATGATTAATTTATGGAACTAAATTCAATTTGTCATATGCATTGCATTGCAGGTGATGTTGTTGTTACTTTTGTTCTATTACTTAATTGGGTTTGGTATTTACTTATACGTAGTAATTGCTAATAAAATTTTGACCAACTTTAAAAGCAATGCTCAGCTCTAACCATCTTCTTTGGTAAGCCTTACACTCCACGTGAGCTCCCACCTTTGGCGAGTTCATGCACATTATTCCCCACAACTTGTTGAGCGATGAACGTATGTGAGCTCACTCTTGCTGTCTCACATACACCACAGGTCAAGACCAGGTACTGCAGGATGATGCTCATGGAGGATGCTGTGATGAGTTCGTGAGAGGTCTAGGTCGTCGTCTCCCAGTCAACTTTGGGTTGCTGGACCGTTGTCTCCTTATAATGTAATTATTTATTTTGTATAGAACTCCTGTTATATATAAAGATGTGACATTCGATCCTGTGCCACTATACATCATATGTATGAGACTTGGTCCCAGCATACCTGGTGTTTATGTTAACCCCGGGTTTTGGATCCCTAAAATCCGGGTGTTACAGCAACACAAAAAAGGTTAAATATCAAATGCCCTTCGTCCGCTGAAGCATTATTTCCCCAAGGATTTAATGAACTTCGGGCGAAGACCAGGAGCATAATATTACGAAGGTTTCACCTTTGTAATTAAACTTACAAAGATAATATAAAGTAGTGTAAAATGTAAAACATCAAAAGATAAATATGTCGGAAATAAATGACACCATTCACATGTTTTATTACATGAATATAATATGTTTGAATACAATGTTTAAGGTACATTTATACCTTTGCCTTGACAAGTAATAATTCCCGAGTGATGCACTTGCAATTACAGGAATCCGTGAACAGTAAAGAAATAATGTTCACTATTTATAGGCATAGGACACAGCCTGTGAAGAATTACAATCATGCCCCTCATAAGAGTTTACAACATTGACTCAGACCCTTAAGGACTAAAAGGTCATTCTATCTTTAAGTCGGTTCGACCCCCATCTTCGGACATGTTGTAATACCGAAGCTTCATGAATGGTGCCTTCGGCATTACGTTCAAGCAGCTTCAGCCGAAGCTGTTTTCTTTCCGCAGGACCTTCGGCGATGAAGCATGGTCCCAACAATGCACAACTTTAGCGTCGATGGTAGGCGCTCCTCGCGAATCATAATCTTCACCATACTTCTTGTAGCACCCCGAAAATTCAAATCTTGAATTTTTCCCAAACTCGCTCTAAATTCAAAATGAATTTCAAATTTCATTTCAAAATGTTTGTTTGTGAGTTGATCTCAACAAAAAAATATAGTGGTCTATATTCCCTCCAAAATCCTCCTCAAAATATCCTACAAATATTTCCCAGTGATCCCCCCTCAAATTCTTTCCAAAAATACTACCCAAATATTCCACCGATAATTTTCCAAATATTTTCCTCCTGAGAAATACCTTCAGAAACATTTTTAAAGTCCCTACAAATATTTTCTCCATAATTTTTATCATGCTCATATATATGCGTACGCCTCCGGTGTCATACGGTGAGATCTACAAGCTAATTTCACTTATACATGACAAATACATGCTTATCTCCCATTAATCCTCGCCTCCTCCCCCTAATCCCCCACCTAGCCTATAAATAGAGGGGCAAGGGCCTCCTCTCAAGCCACCCAAGCCATTTCATGGCAACTATCTTCCCCCCCACACACACGCCCACTCCCACTCCCATACGAGCACACCACTAGCACAAGGATCGTTCGGTCGTTCATTCGATCGTTCATCCACCTGTTCTTAGTTTGTTCGTCCGATCGTTCGTCCGTTCATTCGTCCAAATAATCTTTGTTCAGTCGTTATGCTGCCGAAATTCCGATCGTTCGTACGTCCGATCATTCGACCGTTCATCCATTCGTTCATAGTTCCTATTCATCGTTCATCGTTCGTTTATAGTCCCCATTCATCATTCGTAGTCCCTATTCATCGTTCATCATTCATTCATAGTCCCTATTCATCGTTCATCGTTCGTTCATAGTCACTATTCATCGTTCGTTCATACGAACTATTCCTATTCATCGATGATATTTATCGTAACTATTTTATCGTCACTACATCGTAACTATTCATATTACTATTCATCGATCTTCCGATCACCCCAAATTTCAACTGCTCATCCATCATGTCGTCCAGCTCACCTAAGGACCAACCAGACCAATATTCCAGTCATACGAACTCCGGTGACTGTGATTTTGAACTCCGGTGACTGTGATTTTCCTTCCAATAAGAACTTCCCATCTGGTCACCCATCCTAGATTTCTCCAAGTTGAGCATGCTTAACTTTGGGATTCTTTCGAGCCAGGCTTCCAAATTCAGATTCCAATAATTCTTATTTCTGAATTCTTATCAAATTATTCCCTATCCAACCATGTCATCCCTTAAGCATGGTTCATATTCCAGAAAACTCCCAAAATACTCTTGTCTCATATTCTGCCTATAATTTTCCTGTTCATACTAAGTCAGACGATTCATTCGTCACTATTCTCACCAACAGTGAACTCTACTATACTACACCACATACACCTAGCTATAAATAGACCTAGTTACCCTCTCCCTCTCCACACACTCAACACCCTCAGCCAAGGCAAACACCCCACCCACTCAGTTACCCCGCTCTGCCGGCTACGCGCATAGTGTCGCTTCGCCTCCAATCCACCCTCCTGGTAAGCACCTCCACTCCACCACCAGTAATATCACAACACCACATGACACAGATTCTGCTCAAGACTCTACCCATCCATATATCGCCATTCTGACCACTATACTAAATATTTGTTGATATACTTGTTGGTTTGTATGTTTGCTTGTTCATGTTGAATAGTTATCGGAGCGTTCGTGCCGTCTAGTGAAGGCCAGATCTGTAAGTCTACGATAGACGGTGGAGCCAGAAGCCAATTCCGCGAGCTCTCACCCTTTCACCGGTTAAGCATGGCAAGCTCATTGGATCCCTTTGACGCATAAATTACCTATGCTTTTTCAACCACAACCCTTAGCCTGTTATTTTATGCATGATATGATTTTTGTTGCTAAGAGACAAGTTATTATGGCCGCCCAACCTTAGAACTTTGCTGCAATTAATCTTTATACTCCTTGACATATTTGTTACAAATGATTTGAGAAAACTCCCTAGTTTAGGGGAGGGCCTAAGGTGATGGCTCAGCCGGGTTAGGTGTGAGCATGAAGGATTGTCCCTCTCGCCTAAGGACCGGTTTGTTATCACTCCTTACCTATACTCTTATCAAGTACAACCACTCGAGACTGTATTGGCAGTTGCTTTGATCTAAACTTGCACGGTCCGAACCCTAGGATTATGACGGCTGGGGAGCACCGGGAGGATAAGGAAGGGGAATGTTTTGTCCGGTTTGGACATGGTGGTGGCCTTGTTCCTTCTGGTATAATCGCTAAGGTAAGGACGTGCAAGGAAGGAGAGAGTTTCGACATTCAAATCTCACGATGGTGAGATTGCAGAAACCAGACTAGTGGGTAAAGTGTACACCTCTACGCAGAGTTAAAAACCTATTCAAATAGTCCGCGTCCACAGATATGGATGAGTCATGGCATGGATTTGACAATTAGTGTTTTGTTTTCCAAAAACGTTTTTGAAAAGTGGTTTTAAAAGGTCCGGCGGTTGAGTCGTGAGCTATGGTGGATGGGAAGTCCAGTAGCTATTTTTGAAAATGAAAACCAGTGGAAAACTGTTGAGATACCTGGATGGTTTAGTCCAGGGGATTTTGTTCTATATTGAAAAAAACTTCCTGCTCCTTTGGGAGAGAATGTGCTTTGAAAAGATATAAAATGTTTTACAAAATAACCCTGCATCAAATATTGCTCTTTCTACAAAATATCCTGAGCTCCACATGCTCCATGCATTATATCTGATTTCCCCATTCCGTGGGTGAAGGTGGGCTGCTGAGTACGTAAGTACTCACCCTTGCTTATTTGTTGTTTTTCAGAGAATGAGATCGCTGATCGGGTAAGAGTTATGCCTGTTCCCAACCTTGCCTGTGGCTGTTGGACTGCTGATTTGCTTTGCTGCGTATATCGGGCTGCTTCAGCCCCACTCTGATGATGTTCCGAGTTGTGGACCAACTCTTAAAGTTGATCACCACCTTTATAGGTTTGTCTCGTTTAAGCAGATTTATAACCATCTGATGTATAAATGTGTTTACTAGCCTCCTAGGACTAGTAATTGTATCACATTGGAGTCCCAGAGGATTGGGGCGCTTCACTTCTTAATCATCTCATGCCCGTAAGTCTCCTACAATACAATATGAAGGTTCACCACACATGTAATATATAGCTATATGGCAAGAAAACATTAATCCTAACAACTACTAACCAGATGCTCAGGGCCGCCTGACTGCATAGCTCATCGAAGATTTCATTGTTTTCGCTCTATGCCCTCACCTATAAACATCGATTGGGCTAAGGACTACTCCAGTTTGAGCCTCCTGCAAATTTATGAGTTTTGAAAGGGAAATAGGGTTAACATTTTCCTATAATTAATTTTGGTGGTTGATAGTCAACACAAACACATAGACTAACTAGTTTGTTCTAGAATTCATGTATTACAGGTGCATAAGGTTCAACACAAACCAATAAAAGATTCAAGTTAGGGACTCAATTAGAAACGGAGCAAAGAACTTGAGTGTGCTGAAGAATGGTGCACCGGACAATGTCCGGTGCACCAGGGCCATACAGGTGTCAACCAGCCACTCTCGGGAAAACGAAGGCGCACTCCGCTATAATTCACCGGATTGTCCGATGTGCCACCGGACTGTCCGGTGAACCAGCGGAGCAACGGCTATCTATGCTCAACAGTTGACTCTAGCAGATGAACAGTGTACGACAGAAGTTAGATCAGGAAGTCAGAGGGGCACCGGACTGTCCGGTGCCGCAAGAAGACAAAGCTCCAACGGTCGACTCCGCTCCGAACCCTAACGGTTGGGTGACATGGCGGCGCACCGGACAAGGAACAGTGCCTGTCCGGCGCGCCCATCGCCAGTAGCCTCCCTAATGGCTACCAAAGTGGTTGGGGGCTATAAATACCCCCAACCACCACAACATTGAGCATCCAAGTTTTCTGAAGATCACATTCAATACAAGAGCTCTAGCATTCACTCCAAGATACAATACAAAAGATCAAATCCCCTCCAAGCCCCAAATTTATTCCAAACACTTAGTGGCTTGTGAGGGAGAGATTTTGTGTTCATTTGAGTTCTTGTCGCTTGGATTGCCTTTCTTCTTTTCCCATTCTTATTCTCAAGTGCTTTGTAAGCGAGGCAAGAGACACCAAGTGTGTGGTGGTCCTTGCGGGGTCTTAGTGACCCGTTGAAAGTTGCCTAGAGGGGGGGTGAATAGACAAATATGAAATTTATAAAGTTTAAGCACAACTACAAGCCGGGGTTAGAGTTAGAAATATAATTGAGTCCGAAAGAGAGAGCGAAAACAAATCACAAGCGAATAAGAGCGGATGACACGGTGATTTGTTTTACCGAGGTTTGGTTCTTGCAAACCTACTCCCCGTTGAGGTGGTCACAAAGACCGGGTCTCTTTCAACCCTTCCCCTCTCTCAAACGGTCACCTAGACCGAGTGAGCTTTTCTCTTCAATCAAACGGGACACTTGGTCCACTACAAGGACCACCACAACTTGGTGTCGCTTGCTTTGATTACAATTGAGTTGAGAACAAGAAAGGAGGAAGAAGAAAAGCGATCCAAGCGCAAGAGCTCAAATGAACACGGCAAAACTCTCTCTTCTAGTCACTATTGCTTTGAGTGGAATTGGGACTTGGAGAGATTTTGATTCACTCTATTTGTGTCTTGTATTGAATGCACTAGCTCTTGTATTGAATGTGTTGGCTGAAAACTTGAATGCCTTGAAGTGTTGGTGGTTGGGGGTATTTATAGCCCCAGCCACCAAAGTGGCCGTTGGGGAAGGCTACTGTCGAAGGGTACATTGGACAGTCCGATGCACCACCGGACACTGTCTTGTGCACCAGCCACGTCACCTAACCGTTAGGGTTTGACCGTTGGAGCTTCTGACATGTGGGCCACCGGACAGTCCGGTGGTGCACTGGACAGGTCCTGTTCACTGTCCGGTGCGCCATCTGGCGCCTGCTCTGACTCTGCGCGCGTAGTCGGCACTGTTCACTGTTCACTTTTGCAGTCGACCGTTGGCGCTGTAGCCGTTACTCCGCTTGGCACAACAGACAGTCCGGTGCTACAACGGACAGTCCGGTGCTACACCGGATAGTCCAGTGAATTATAGCGGAGGGCAATTCCAGAAACCCGAAGGTGGCAAGTTTCGAGTTGATCTCCCTGGTGCACCGGACACTGTCCGGTGCTTTTTATTTGAACCCTTTCTTGGACTTTTTATTGGTTTGTGTTGAACCTTTGGCACCTGTAGAACTTATAATCTAGAGCAAACTAGTTAGTCCAATTATTTGTGTTGGGCAATTCAACCACCAAAATTATTTAGGAAAAGGTTTGAGCCTATTTCCCTTTCAATCTCCCCCTTTTTGGTGATTGATGCCAACACAAACCAAAGCAAATATATAAGTGCAGAATTGAGCTAGTTTGCATAAGGTAAATGCAAAGGTTACTTGTAATTAAACCAATATACATTTCATAAGATATGCATGGATGCTTTCTTCTAATTTAACATTTTGGACCACGCTTGCACCACTTGTTTTGTTTTTGCAAATATTTTTGGAAATTCTTTTCAAAGTCTTTTTGCAAATAGTCAAAGGTATATGAGTATGATTTTGAGAAGCATTTTCAAGATTTGAAATTTTCTCCCCCTGTTTCAAATGTTTTTCCTTTGACTAAACAAAAACTCCCCCTTAATGAAATTCTCCTCTTAGTGTTCAAGAGGGTTTTAGATATTAATTTTGAAAGAGGTCATACCAATTTGAAACTATATCAAGAATAAGATACCAATTGAAAAACTTCTTTAATACAAATTTGAAAGGGAAATGTGCCCTTGGGCCATTTCTATTATATTTTGGTGATTAAGTGTCCAACACATACTAAGTGAGTTGGTTATGTGTCAAACAAGCAAGAAGTGCAAATCATGTAACAAGGTATGATTCTAGACTTAGTACATTGGTTTGAGTACTAACATATTTTGTCTAAGTGCTAGAAACAGAGAAAAGAGAAGGAAAAAAGAACTTGGCTCTGAGCAGCCAATACTCAGCTCAGTCTGGCACACCGGACTGTCCGGTGGTGCACCGGACAGTGTCCGGTGCGCCAGGCTGGCTTTCGGCGAACTAGCCACTCTCAGGATTGTTTGGCGGCGTACTGCTATAATTCACCGGACTGTCCGGTGGTGCACCGAACTGTCCGGTGAGCCAACATCCGCCAGCGCAACGGTCGGCCGTGCAATCCGCGGGCGACACGTGGCCCGCGCCAACGGTCGGCAGGGGGCACCAGACTGTCCAGTGTGCACCGAACAGTGTCCGGTGCGCCAACTTCCATGAATCTGCAACGGTCGGCTAAGCCAGAATTGGAAGGAGATCGCACACCGGACATGAACAGTGGCTTTCCGGTGGTGCACCGGACTGTCCGGTGCGCCACCCGACAGAAGGCAATGATAGCCTTCCTTGTTGGCCTCCAACGGCTCCTAGCTGCCTTGGGGCTATAAAAGGGACCCCTAGGCGCATGGAGGAGCCACCCAAGCACACTCTAAGCATTCCAAGACTTCTAGTCCTCACTTTCATGCAGTCGTTCATCGTTCTTGAGATTGGAGCACTTTTCAAGTTGTAAACTCCCCGCGCGTGTTTTGTGTGCTCATCTTCTCACTTGTGTGCGTGTTTGCGGTGTGGATTTAATTCTAGTGTGCGTTGCTCTTCCCAACCTTACTCCATGCTTTGATTGTGATCTTTGTTGTAAGGGCGAGAGACTCCAACTTGTGGAGATTCCTCGCAAACGGGAAAAAGAGATAAGCAAAGAAAAGTCGTGGTATTCAAGTTGATCATTGGATCACTTGAAAGGGGTTGAGTGCAACCCTCGTCCATTGGGATGCCACAACATGGAAGTAGGCAAGTGTTACTTGGCTGAACCACGGGATAAAATCGCGTGTCTGTTGTGTTGATCTCTTTGTGATTGTCTTGGCCATAAGAACTCGCTTTGCAACTACTTAGTCACACTAACATTTGTATAACCAAGATTTGTGGCTATTAGTTGTTGAATTTTATAGGATCACCTATTCACCCCCTCTAGGTGCTCTCAATTGGTATCAGAGCCGTTCTCTTCACGTAAGGGACTAATCGCCCGAAGAGATGGATCCTAAGGGAAAGGGGATGGTGGTCAATGATAATGAGAAGGAGTCCATCTTCAACGAGCTAAGAGATGACAAGCCCACTGACTCTGGCTCGAGTCATAAGAAGAAGGACGGGAAGAAGAAGAGGTGCATCAAGAAGATCGTCTACTACGACAGCGACAAATCTTCTTCTTCACCAAGAGACGACGACGACAAGAAAAAGAAACCGGTTAATTCAAATTTTACATTTGATTATTCTCGTATTCCTTTCAATTCCAATGCACATTTACTTTCAATTCTTCTTGGTAAACCTCCACACTTTGATGGAGAGGACTACTCCTTTTGAAGTCACAAAATGCGTAGTCATCTATTCTCTCTCCATCCTAGTATTTGGGAGATAGTTGAAAATGGAATGCAATTTGAGAGTACAAATAACCCTGTGTTTATTAACGAGCAAATTCATAAAAATGCACAAGCTACCACTGTTTTGCTAGCATCTTTGTGCAGGGACGAGCTCCACGAGTCGGACACCCCCTTCACTCGGGGGCTTGTGGGGGACAGATATCCCCCGGGTTCACCAGAAGGATAAAAGGCCTCACGAAAGACCCGTGGGCCCAATAATTCGAGAGGTCATCCCTTCATGGGCCTGGGAAAGAACGCCCAGTGAAGCGGATCGACACAAGATCAAATCGACGCAAGCCCAGACGGCCCGACGAATTCGAGCAGTGATCACAACAATGACCCGACCTCCCCGCGCAGGAGCCTCGTACATCGGAACCGAGCGAGGATGGGTCTGCTGAATTATAGGAAGATAGACTCAGTCAGTTCACTATTACTTAGGCACACGTTGTTATCATATCCACATGTAATGCCCCACGGTCGAGTATATAAGGCCTAGGGGGCACCCCTTCAAAGACATCTACCTCACTACTTAGCCACCCACCCGGCTCTCTACGTTTCCAACACTAGAGAACCTCCTTGTAACCCACCACATAAAGTACTCACACCAGGACGTAGGGTGTTACACATCTCAAAGCGGCCCGAACCTGCACACAACTGTCCACTGTCTCTCGTGCATCTAGCACGAACCATCGAGCTACAGTCGGTAACACCGTCCTACTCCAAAAAGCACCTTGAGGGGCAACCCTGGGTGCACGGTCGGACCCAAAACACCGACAGCTGGCGCGCCAGGTAGGGGGTGTGTCACCGATCCAAGATAGCTCAATGGCCGTCACCTTCCAGCACAAGATCATCCTCCGTCCCTAGTCCGTGTTCTGCTTTGGAACTATCTCATCTGTAGCGGATGAGGAGGGAACTCTGCATCGCATCGTGGATCCACCGGAGAGAAAGTCTTCCTCAAAGATCTCCAAGAAAATTAGAACAAAGCAGGAAAAAGCGCAACCTCCAGCGCTCCAAGAAAAGTTCACTTTCAGCAAGCTAGGAGCCGAGGGTCCGTCTACCTGGAGAACTCCGCTGTCCACCTCTCCGATGGAAAAATGGACACGAATCATAAGGAAAAAGGAAGCGAATGAGGCAAAGGATCATCAAGCTGCTCTTTCTGTGCCTCCGTCCTCAAAGAAGGGCAAAAAGAGAATCGTCACGACAGCTGTTCTCTTCTACCCCGACATCCTCTTCATCGGAGGAAGAGCAGAATCGAATCCTATCTCCGACGATGAATCGACTGCACTAGGAGAAGAACCTCTTCATCGGGAATCTCACCGGCGGAGGAACCGACACTGAAATATTCGACGACATCACGAGGCCGGAGAACAGGATCCGGCGCAGCCCGTATCACGAGACGAGGTCTCAGAAGTGGGAGAAACTCTAGAAGAACGGGTCCTCAGAGAAAGAAGGAACTCTCGACGACGTGATCGTCGGTAGGCTCAAGAACAGGCTGAGCAGGAAACAAGGCAACGTCGAGAGAATCCACTCTTCGGACGCAACCTGAACCCTAACTTCACCCGAGCCATGAACACACCAAGTGAAGTCGGCGGAGTACTGGCTCGGATAGCTGATGGCCTCCCCCGGACTCCAGACGCCGAGGGCTATCGGTGGCTGTTCACTCAGGCGGCCAACCACCTTCTGCCACTCGCTCATCCGCCGAGCGATCTACGACACGCCATCAACAGTCGGCGGGACGTGTGGAGCTCCATCAACGCTTCGCGCGAACGACGACACGAGAACGAGATCCGTCGTCGAGAAGAGTATGACCAGGATCACGACATCCCAGCACAGAGTCAGGCCACCAGGACTGAATCGGCAACGGCTTTGACTGGTGGCACCACCCGGGGACGGTCGAGGCACCATGACAACCACTCCCCTCCTCGGGACAGACATCATCATCGACGACAAGAGGACACGTGTGGAGTATCGGCACTTACTCCACGCCTCAGGGCCATTCAGTGGCCCCCTAACTTCAAGGTCTCCAACGTTGACAAATATGAACCCAAGCAGGATCCAGGAGGCTGGCTGGCCATCTACACCACTGTCGCCCGAGCCGCTGGGGCAACCGAAGATGTGATGACCGCGTACTTGCCTATTGTCCTTGGACAAGACGCGCTGCAATGGCTGCGACACCTACCTCGACATTGCATCGACGACTGGAGCGACTTCAGTCGGCGCTTCACCGCCAACTTCCAATCTCTCTCCGATAAACCGGCGCAACCATGGGACCTCAAATCCATCAAGCGCCAGGGGACGAAACTCTCCGGTCGTACGTTAAGAGATTTCAGACCATGAGAAATCGTATCCCCGAGGTCGCGGAAGCAGCAGTGATCGAGGACTTCTACCGGGGATCCACTGACTCAGCCTTCGTCCGAGCCATACTACAGAAGGCGCCGACCACTTCTGAGCAGCTATTCCGGGAAGCCGACCTCTACATCACCGCCGACGAACGAGCTCAAGACCTCATCGGAGGAGCAAAACCCGCACCGGCAGCACCGCGACGTGATGCGAACCAGCAACCCAACAAACGCTGGGAGAAGAGGCCTCGCGAAGAGGTCCACGCCGCCGGACCGCCCGCCTCTCACGCCCGGGGAGGACCTCGCGGAGGCGAGCGCACATTGGACGACATCCTCGACGCCCAGTGCCCGTATCACAAGGACATGCGCCACACCCTCCGGAACTGCAGAGACTTCAAGCATTCCGTGGGGAACGGCCGACCCTTCCAACCTCTACCTCCTCCCCCGTCGCGAGGAGAACCGCAACAACCCCAGCAGCAAGAGGAGGGAGGAGGTGGAGCCTTCCCGCGTGTTGACAGAGAAGTCAACGTCATCTTCGGCGGACACGGGTCGCAAGAAAGCAAGAGACAACAAAAGCTCAACGATCGTCAGATACTGGTGGCGGCTACCGGTCCTCCCGCCCCGTACCGATAGTCCGAGCACCCGATCACCTTCACCCGGGCAGATTAGTGGCTCAACTTCGACCACCCAGGCAAGTACCCGCTCCTCATCGATCCGGTGATCCGAGAGAGCAGGGTAAAGAAGGTATTAGTGGACGGGGGAAGCAGCATCAACGTCACCTTCCCCCAGACGCTCCAAGGCTTGAAAGTTCCCCTCAAAGAGCTCCACGAGTTAGACACCCCCTTCTTCGGCATCGTGTCGACTGAAGGAGAATATCTGTTGGGCCACATTTACATGCCGGTCACCTTCAGAACTCTGGAAAACTACAGAACCGAGTTCCTAAGGTTCGAGGTGGCAAACTTCGACTGCAGATACAACGCCATTGTCGGGAGGCCTGGATTGGCGAAGTTCATGGCCATTCCTCATTATACATACATGATATTGAAGATGCCAGGACCACAAGGAATCATAACCGTGCGCGCTGACTTCCAAGGCGCCGCAGAATGTTTCCGAGTGGCCATTCAGGCGGCCCTCACCACCAAACCATCGGTGACTTCTTCTCCGCAAGCAAACTCAAAGCCTGAGGAAGACCTCACAGTACCCGCGAATGAAGCTCAAGCCGTGACCTCTATACGATCGACTGAAGAAACCAAGAGAATCAATCTTGGGTTCACCGATGAGCGCAAAACTGCTATCATCAGTTCCACTCTAGATGACAAATAGGAAGGCGCGCTCGTCTAGTTTTTGCAAGATAACCGAGACATATTCGCATGGCAACCTACGGATATGCTGGGAGTCCCGAGAGAACTAGCCATGCACAAATTGAAGGTCTACCCCCAGGCGAGGCCAATCCGATAAAAATTACGACGCTTCACGCCCGACAAGAGAGAAGCCATCCGTGCTGAGCTGGCTCGCTTGGTCGCGACCGGATTCATTAGAGAAGTGTTACATCCTGAGTGGTTAGCCAACTCTATTCTTGTACTCAAAAAGAATAAAGTGGATTGGTGCATGTGCGTCGACTATACAGATCTCAACAAACATTGCCCGAAGGATCCCTTCGGACTTCCTAGAATAGACCAGGTGGTGGACTCAACCGCTGGATGTTCTATGTTGTCTTTCTTGGATTGCTACTCCGGGTATCATCAGATTAGCTTGGCGAAAGAAGACGAGGAAAAAACAGCATTTATCACCCCATTCGGAGCCTTCTGCTATACCTCCATGCCGTTCGGCCTCAAAAACGCGGGAGCGACTTATCAGAGGGCTATTTAGACATGCTTAGCTGACCACTAGGGCAAGCGTGTGGAAGCTTATGTGGATGATGTGGTGATTAAGACAGAGAATTCAGAAAATTTCATTGAAGATTTACAGCTGGTCTTCAACAGTCTACGACGATATCGATGGAAGCTTAATCCCGAAAAATGTGTCTTCAGAGTACCGACAGGAAAGTTGCTTGGGTTTATTGTCAGCCATCAGGGAATTGAGGCCAATCCGAAAAAGATCGAAGCTATCATGAGAATGGAAGCACCACGATCACAGAAGAAAGTACAAAGACTTACCGGATGCATGGCAGCTCTAAGTAGATTCATATCAAGGCTGGGAGAAAAAGGCTTACCATTCTATAGGTTGCTCAAGAAGGTAGACAAATTTCAGTGTACTTCAGAAGCACAGGAAGCTCTAGATGCGCTGAAGAAATTCTTGACAACACCACCAGTGTTAAAACCACCTCGCCGAGCCACGCCGATTCAACCGGCTGAAGATCTGCTATTATACATCTCTTGCACAACTCACGTGGTGAGCACCCCGTTGGTAGTTGAGCGAGCAGAAGAAGGACATGCATACCCAGCACAACATCCTGTCTATTTCATCAGTGAAGTCTTGGGTCCATCGAAGAAGAAATACCCTCAAGTTCAGAAATTATTATATGCAGTACTTCTAACTGCACGCAAGCTTTATCACTACTTTGACGACCATAAAGTCATAGTAGTCACTGGATTTCCGATAGGGGATATTCTTCATAATAAAGAAGCCATCGAAAGAATAGCCAATTGAGCCTGTGAACTGGGATCTCATGACATTGAATTCTGACCTCGCACCGCCATCAAAACTCAAGCACTGGTTGACTTCGTATCAGAACGGACCGAGCAACAGGTGCCGGATAACCCGGAAACTACAGAAGTATGGCAAATGTATTTTGATGGCTCGTTAAAACTGCAGGGGGCAGGCGCAGGGATCCTCTTCATTGCACCCGGAGGTGAACAACTCAAATATGCTCTTCAATTGTTATTTTCAGCATCCAACAATGCAGCAGAATACGAAGCTCTGATTCATGGACTGAACATTGCCATAGCACTGAGCATCAAGAGACTGATGGTATACGGAGATTCTCTGGTGGTCATAAGTCAGATAAATAAAGAATGGGATTGCTCGAACGATTCCATGGGAAAATATTGCACCGCTGTCCGAAAACTAGAAGACAAATTTGAGGGTCTGGAATTTCATCATGTGGAGAGAGACCGCAACACGGCAGCTGATGCATTATCCAAGCTTGGATCTAGTCGGACTCAGGTCCCACCTGGAGTTTTTGTCCAAGAAGTACTGCACCCGAGCATTTCACTAGATCGGGTAGAGGAATGCAATATTTTGAGCCAACCGGAGCCAGATGACTGGAGGGAGCCGATCATCAGGTATATAAAGAATGAGGAGGAACCAGATGACAAAAATGCAGCCAAACACATTGCGAGGCAATCAGCTCATTATACTCTCATTGGGGAAACGCTATACAGAAGGGGCGCATCAGGAGTCCTCATGAAATGCATTCTCTCGACTACTGGAAAACAACTTCTGGACGAGGTCCATGCTGGGCAATGCGGGATACACGCAGCATCCAGGACCCTGGTTGGGAGGGTATTCAGGTCGGGTTTCTACTGGCCAACAGCAAAGAGTGATGCAGCCGAGTTAGTCCAGAGGTGCGAAGCCTGCCAGTACTTGTCAAAACAGCAACATCTACCAGCGTAGCAACTGCAAACCATACCTGTAACCTGGCCGTTTGCATGCTGGGGACTGGATATGATTGGACCCTTCAAGAAAGCTCAAGGAGGATACACTCATGTACTGGTTGCTATTGACAAATTCACTAAATGGATAGAGTTCAAACCCATTGCTTCTCTAACCTCAGCTAAGGCGGTGGAATTCATACAAGACATAATATTCAGGTTCAGAATACCGAATAGCATCATAACCGACCTAGGATCCAATTTCACAAGCTCAGAGTTTTTTGATTTCTGCGAACAAAAAAGCATTCAGATCAAATATGCCTCGGTGGCGCACCCAAGAGCCAACGGGCAGGTAGAAAGAGCCAACGAGATGATATTGGAAGCGCTCAGAAAGAAAGTTTTCGATAAGAATGAGAAGTTCGTAGGAAAGTGGATTAGAGAGTTGCCATATGTTGTTTGGAGCCTGAGAACTCAACCTAGCCGAGCTCTGCACGGAAATACTCCTTTCTTCATGGTCTACGGTTCGGAGGCAGTGCTACCTGCTGATCTCAAGTTTGGGGCACCGAGGCTGATCTTTGAAAACATAGCAGAAGCTGAGGCTACCAGACTGGAGGATGTTGATATACTAGAAGAAGAACGATTGAACACGGTGATTCAGTCAGCATGGTATCAGCAAATCCTGAGGCGCTATCACGATAAGGCCATACGACATCGATCCTTCGCAGTGGGAGACCTCGTCCTCCGGCGAATCCTTACGGGGGAGGGATGGCACAAACTGTCACCACTATGGGAAGGACCATTCATAGTAGTAGAAGTCACTCGGCCTGGATCATATCGTCTCACTCAAATGGACGGCACAGAAATTGGGAACTCATGGAACATAGAACATCTCAAGAAGTTTTACCCCTAGATATATCTCAAAAAGCTATTGGGACGACAATGTATTCTGTAAACCGGGAAATATATCATCGATAAAAAGACTTCAAAGGCACTCAAATTGTTCACTATCAACCTGCATGCTTACTTAACTCGGGGTGACCACTATACCCTACTAACGGAGCAATCGGCTTAAGTCGGCAATGGCTTAAGGCGGTGCGACATGCTCATGCTTACTTAACTCGGGGTGACCACTATACCCTACTATCGGAGCAATCGGCTTAAGTCAACAACGGCTTAAGGCGGTGCGACATGCTCATGCTTACTTAACTCGGGGTGACCACTATACCCTACTAACGGAGCAATTGGCTTAAGTTGGCAACGACTTAAGGCAGTGCGACATGCTCACGCTTACTTAACTCGAGGTGACCACTATACCCTACTAACAGAGCAATCGGCTTAAGTCGGCAATGGCTTAAGGCGGTGCAACATGCTCATGCTTACTTAACTCGGGGTGACCACTATACCCTACTAACGGAGCAATCGGCTTAAGTCGGCAATGGCTTAAAGCGGTGCGACATGCTCACGCTTACTTAACTCGGGGTGACCACTATACCCTACTAACGAAGTAGTCGGTTTAAGTCAGTAACGACTTAAATCGGCACGGCACACTCGCGCCTACTTAATCCAACACAAGCACGTTTGCAATTACTCATCTTAGGGCGACCTCTGTGCCCCACGAAATACAAAGAAATTTCAAAACCCTCATACTACATTTACTTCTGCGATTATAGATACTGTTGTATTCTAACAACGGGAAAACAATAACGGCATTCAGTACTAAAAAGGGTTTTCTAACAAAATATCCGAGCACACCAACCACATATTCAAAGCATTCAGTGTTTCTATTTGGTAATGTTCTTCACAGGAGCAACCGACGAAGAGGGACGACTCGAGGAATTAGGAGCGACATTCACGTCTGCCACTATGTCGTCAGGAACAACCACGCTGGGTCTCCTCATCAGAATTCGCCCCGCGCGAATGGCTTTGTCCATAGCTCTGTCGCGCTGGGCCCTCAGAGTAGCGGAAGTGTCTTCAGTAGCCCTGACAGCCAACCGAGCAACTTCTAGCTCCTGGACGACTGATCTCTTGGAAGCGCGCAGATCCTTGATGATAGTATCCTTGCTCGACACCGATTTCCTAAGGCGAATCATATCATCCAGGGACTCTTGCAGCTTATAACGATGATTATCCAAGTCTTCCATGGTGAAACGATGGCTCCTCTCCAATATAGTCAACGAATTGCTGGCATCGTGATATAACTTGTCAAGGTTATCATGGGAAGTTGCAAGGGCACGTTTTTCTTCTTGCAGACAAGAATTAGTTTCTCAACGTCAAGCAGACACTAAGAACACAGCAGATAAAGCCAAGTAAAGCTTAATTCATTGGTCACCTTTTTAGAGTCGAGCTGAGCATGGAGAGTGGAATTCAGTGTACTGGCATCATTCAGAGAAGCAGAAACCCAGGCCAAGTCCGTTTGACCTTGAGAATATTTCTCCTCGAGATTAGAGTACCGCTGGGCCATATCTATCAAGAAAATGGTCACACAAGGGTGTTTAGCTAAAGAGCAGATCAGTCAAGCAGCCAAAGAAGAGACAAAGGGCACTAACCAGCATTCGCCATCTCCAAATCAGATACCCGCTGCCGAAGCAGCACTGGATTCCAATGTGTCAGAGACAAAGCTCCTCCTGGGACAGAGGCACCCTGCAATCTCAGCTGACCAGCCATCTCGTCAACCAATGCCTGACGTTAAAAACAGATGAGTACAAGAATAGAAGTCTACCTGGAGTATAGTCAGACCCGAAGAAACTAAATTACCTGAAGGTTGGAGAAAAACGAAGGAACCCCAAATCATGGGAAGACAGTCGGCAGCTCGATGAAGGATTACCAACCAGAGTAATCCGCAATACATCAGTGGGGACCAATTCAGCGTCATCAGCAGAAATCAAAACTCTGTCATCAGGAGCGCCGGCCTCTAAGGCGACTTCCTGACCTGAAGCTCATGCTGCTGCCATGCAACCAGAATGCGGAGGAGAAGATCCTACATGAACATCCATGGAAGTATGAGAGGGAGAACCCACGCGGACACCCTCGGGGGCTGGGTCATAGCTTGCGCTACCCATCCGAGTCGGATCATCTCCGGCAACACCCTTAGGGGCTGGGCAAACGCTAGCACCATCCTTGAGGACCAAGCTCTCTGTGGCAGCCACCTCTAAGGCTGAAGGACCTTCAACAACTTCCATGGGAACGGAGCAATCCAGATCAGCTTCGCGGCTCTTATGACCACGCTCCAAGGTCGACGAGGCACGAGATGCTGCTTGGGATAACTCTAACCCGGCATCAGGCACATCAGCGCAAACTTCCATCATTCCACCATCTGTCGGCTCTGACAACAGATCTTCTGGGACCATGTCTTCGAGAGTCTGATCAAAGTTTGCCAGAGACAATTCTTGCAGACCAATGAGAGCAGACAAAGCTGGAGAAGGAACACCACTACTCTCCCCACTGGCTATGTAGCACCGGCTGTTCTTCCGAATCAAGGGAATTTCCTCCTCCTCCTCATCATCTTCATCAATAACGCGGACGGTACACCCATTGGGATCAACTTTGGCCGGATTACACCCATTGGGCTCAACATCATCAAGGTCACACCCATTGGGTTCAGCATCAGTCGGATTACACCCATTGGGATCAGCTTTGGCCGGATTACACCCATTGGGCTCAACATCATCAAGGTCACACCCATTGGGTTCAGCATTAGTCGGATCACACCCATTGGGATCAGCTTCAGCAAAAACCGACACTGGCACTTCCTCAGCAGCAGGAGCAGAAGGGCCGGCATCCTGATTCAAGCATGACACTCGATGAAGACGTCTCTTTTTCTTTTTCTTCCCCTCAGCAGGAGAGGTTGGATGATTGGTTCGACGAAGACGCTTCGGACGAATACTATCAGACCTCTGAGTATCCACAGCTTTGCCAGACTCGGGGATGGGTGCTACGGCCAGTGTTTCAGCACGGGCTGCATCAGAGGAATCTTCAGCCAACATGTCCAGCATGGCACTTATTTCTGCATCACTCGGATTCAAAGGCACCTCGAAATGAACCTGCCTCTCGTCGTCGGGGATTTCGCCAAGTGAAGCAACCAAAGCCTCAACCTCTTCGGGAGAAGGTCGCACTCTAAGCCCCAAACCGCTATCACCAGTAGGAGGATTTGACACAAAACTGATGAAGGCCTTGGAAGAAGGCAGATTCCAGCACCGATATTAGACACCTTGCCTCTGAGTATCATCTCAAGCCGGCTCACCAAATCCACAGCAGGAATCCTTCTGTTGGTAACACGGGTTGAATTAGCAAGGCCTCGATACAGATAAGCTGGATACGCTCTGTCTTTTAGTGGCTGAATGTTCTTGAAAACAAAATCGGCAACCACAGCCTCGGCAGTCAGACCCTTCTCCTTCAACAATCCAACCTCAGCAAGCAGAGCCCCGGCCTCAGCTACCTCCAGGTATGTGGGGGATTCAGTCCAACTTGGAGTGCGGACATCTGGCTGTCTCCCTGACCGAGGGGGGAGGGAGTTCCCGTGATTCTCCACGATAAACCATTCCAGGCGCCATCCTTTGATGCTGTCCTTGAGTGGGATGTCGAGATACTCGGTTTTCCTCCCACGGCGCATCTCCAAACGCACACCCCCCACGAGCTGGTGCTGCCCCCCGGCCATCCCAGGCCGACAGTGATACAAATACTTCCATAAGCCAAAGTGTGGCAGAATACCAAGGAAGGCTTCGCACAAATGAACAAAAACGGAAACTTGTAGAATGGAATTGGGATTCAGATGAGTTAGATTCAAGTGATAGAAATCAAGGAGACCACGGAAGAAAGGAGAAATGGGAAGAGCAAGGCCGCGGATGAGAAAAGGAATATAAATGACGGATTCGTGAGTGTCTTCTGTCAGAACAGTGACCCCACGACAGATCCGCCAAGAACAGAGTTCCTTCGGAGGGAGGACTCCGACGGACATGAGATGGAGAAGATCAGATTCAGAAACAACAGACATGTGCTTACCTGCGAAAGGCAACTGGCTGTTGGGATCGATGGGAGGAATGATTGCGACAGACGAACTTTGAGTCTTCCGCTTGGGCGCCATCTCAATCTTGCAGCGAGCGGAGCAGGAGCAATATCGCAAGAAAGCAGGAAAGGTCTGGGTGCAGAAAAGTAGGACTAGGGCTCAGAATGCAGAGGCATGCGACAGTGCAGTACGTATGGGGTTTTCCCGGGCCAGGCGCCATTCCTAAAAAGTGCCCAGTCATCACCCAACTGTTATTTCTAAAACGCTGGCGTGCCATGTCATTACTCGGCCGTTATTTCCAAAACGGCTGACGCGGCCCAATATAACTCACCTGTTATTTCTAAAAACGCTGACGTTATCAGACTTCACTCGGCCGCCGTCTCTAAGGCGGCCGACGTGGTTCGTTGTAACTCGGTTGTTACTTCTAAAACGCCGACATTGCTAGTAGTCACTCGGCTGTTATTTCTAAAAGCGGCGACGTGGCTCCAAAAGGCTCAGCCGTTACTTCTAGAACGCCGACATCGCCAGTAACCGCTCGGTTGTCATTTCTAAACCACCGACGTGGCCCATTATCACTCGGCTCTTACTTCTAAAAACGCCAACATCACCGGTAATCACTCGGCTGTTATTCCTGAAAGCGTCGGCATAGCGAAGAAGGCAATCTGAAACGCGACTTGACAATTCTAAGTCGTTACTCGAGCGTTACATCCAAGAACAACATCTACAGTAAGCATAAATATGATCGACGATCGACAGAAAAGCACAAGGATGCACACAGAATGGGGCGAAATTCTTCTTCATTATAAAAGGGAAGCATTACCAAACTTAAAAATCAACTCATTATGAGCTGATTTTCTCCCCATTGTTCAATACCCTACACTACTACATTACATTTCGCTACACTATACTACTAACTACTACTACATTATTTCACTAATACTACTTCTACTACTAATCTATACTAACATTTAAAACCAGTGGCGTTTAGTCATTGGCCTTGTTGCTGTCCCTGCTGCTGCCATCGCCACCGTCGCCGCTGCCACCCTTGCCGCCACCATCACCGCCCTTGCCGTCGCCTTTGCCGCCGTCACCGCCGCCGTCACCATCGCCTCCATCATCATCATCGTCACCGCCATCGCCGTCGTCGCCACCTTCCTCGGACGAGTCCGAGGAGTTCTCCTCGTCCGAGGAGTACTCCGACTCATCCGAGCCCTCGAGCCCGGCGCGCTCGACGGCCCGGATGTAGGTCCACACCTCTGCGGCGATCCCCTGGGAGTCGTCTGAGTCACCAGACGACGTCGGGGGAGAGGCATGAACCGGTGAGCCCTCTGACTCGGAGGAGAACTCCTCCTCCGAGTACTCCGAGTCGCCGAAGTCCTCCGAGGGAGGAGTCGGCTCACGCTTCCGCTTATCACCGGAGTGATGCGAAGAACTACCACCCTTCTTGCTCTTGCCCATGGCGGAGTAGAAAGAAAGTGAAGAGAGTAAGCAACAAGCAGCAGTAAGAGATGTGAAGACGCTGGAGAAACAAGAACACTATTTATAGAAGAAGAAGGCAACCGCTCACCTCCTACCACGGCCACCGAACAGTCGCAAAAATTCAATATGCAATTCAAACCGTCTGGAGACACGTCAGGCGGCTGACGCCGTTCCACGTAACACGACACCCATTGGGAATCCAGTCAACTGCTTGGGTGATATGATTACACCCGCGGTCACGTCAAGTTACTACTCGGAAGCAGTTTGCTAAACGCTCGGTGCACCAAGCCGTCCCTTGCCTACACCCATTGGGGGGATGTCCAGGAATTTTCAATAAGGTTTTCCCAAGCAGTCAAATCCATACAGTATATGCAATGAATACCTCAAGACAGAAGGAAGATATCAACAGGGATCAAAGGAAAGCCAAATATAGCTGATGAAGTACAAGTCTAATCGACAGAAGCATTGAAGCACGAAGTGATATGAAGACTAGCCAAAGGCCATCTATCGAACGTCCAATCAGTCGCAGATCAAATAAATTGCAAGACCTAGCAAGATATGGACAGATCTCGTGCCCGATTTTGAAGACAAAAACGAATGCTGATCTCTAAAGCATAATGTTGATGATATAATGCTGATCTCTAAAGCATAGGGTGAAACTAAGACAAGGCTGACTTCTGAAAAAGCACAAAGGGAAGATAAAAGTGATTTTTGAAAACTTAAAATGAAGACATTTGAGTGGATTATTTACAAAAATCCACTCAAAGCTCGGGGGCTACACCCATTGGGTGCACCTTCGGTGCACCCAATGAAATTCGGGTCCTAAAAAAATCAAAATGCTGACCTCCAAAGCATAAACTCAAGACAGAACATCGAGTCTTGAAGAGTAATAATGCAAGAAGACAGTAAAAGATCGTTTTTACTGGGTCACTCAGAGTTCAGGAGCAATGGCCCGGTAGACTTACATTCGAATGATCCCTTATCAAAATTAAAAAACTGCAAGCTGGACCTTAGATCTTTGGGACGGATATCCCCCGGGTCCACCAGAAGGATAAAAGACCTCACGAAAGACCCGTGGGCCCAATAATTCGAGAGGTCATCCCTTCATGGGCCTAGGAAAGAACGCATAGTGAAGCGGATCGACACAAGATCAAATCGACGCAAGCCCAGACGGTCTGACGAATTCGAGCAGTGATCACAACAGTGACCCGACCTCCCCACGCAGGAGCCTCGTACATCAGAACCGAGCGAGGATGGGTCGACTGAATTATAGGAAGATAGACTCAGTCAGTTTGCTATTACTTAGGCACACGTTGTTATCATATCCACATGTAATGCCCCACGGTCGAGTATATAAGGCCTAGGGGCACCCCTTCAAAGACATCTACCTCACTACTTAGCCACCCACCCGGCTCTCTACGTTTCCAACACAAGAGAACCTCCTTGTAACCCACCACATAAAGTACTCACGCCAGGACATAGGGTGTTACGCATCTCAAAGCGGCCCGATCCTGCACACAACTATCCACTGTCTCTCGTGCATCTAGCACGAACCATCGAGCTATAGTTGGTAACACCGTCCTACTCCAAAAAGCACCTTGAGGGGCAACCCCGGGTGCGCGGTCAGACCCAAAACACCGACAAGTGACTTGGACAACGCTAAGCAAATCTGGGACACCCTCAAAATATCACATGAGGGAAAAGACGCCACCATGATCACCAAAATGGAGTTGGTGGAAGGCGAGCTGGGAAGGTTCACTATGATCAGGGGAGAGGAGACAACACAGACGTACAACAGGCTCAAGACCCTGGTCAACAAGATTAGGAGCTATGGGAGCACGAGATGGATGGACCACGACGTCGTCCGACTTATGCTCAGGTCTTTTACTGTTATTGACCCGCATCTTGTGAACCTCATCCATGAAAATCCCACGTACACAAAGATGCGCCCGAGGAGATACTCGGAAAATTTGTGAGCGGACACATGATGGTCAAGGAGGCAAGGTATGTTGATGATGCATTAAACGGCCCATGCCCATCTATGAGCCGTAGCCCGTTGCGATCAAGGCAACAAGCAGCAAGGAGGCGCTACCAAGCAAGGTAGCATAAGTAGAGGCTGCCGGGCTCAACGAGAGTGAAATGGCGCTTATCATCAAGCGCTTCAAGACCGCTCTTAAAGGACGCAAGGAGTACCCCAACAAGAACAAAACAAAGGGAAAGCGCTCCTGCTTCAAATGTGGTAAGATTGGCCACTTTATTGCAAACTGTCCCGATAATGATAGTGACCAGGGACAAGAAAAGAGCGGGAAGAGGGAGAAGAAGAAGGCCTACAAGAAGGCGAAGGGCGAGGCGCATCTTGGCAAAGAATGGGATTCAGACTGCTCTTCCTCTGACTCCGACGACGAAGGACTTGCTGCCTCAGCCTTCAACAAGTCCTCTCTCTTCCCCAATGAACGCCATACTTGCCTCATGTCAAAGGAGAAAAAGGTAAGCATTCGAGAAACCCCTAAGTATACTACTTCAAGCGATGATGATTCTAGAGATGATGAAGTAGATTATACTGATTTATTTAAGGGTTTAGATAGAGCAAAAGTAGATAAAATTAATGAGTTAATTGATGCTTTAAATGAAAAGGATAGACTTTTAGAAAAGCAAGAGGATATTTTGTATGAAGAACATGATAAGTTTGTTAGTGTGCAAAATCTCTTGCTTTAGAGGTTAAAAGGAATGAAATGCTATCTTCTGAATTATCTGCTTGTCATGAAACTGTGTCTAGCTTAAAGAGTGTTAATGATGATTTAAATGCTAAGCTAGAAGTAGCTAATAAATCTAATTCATGTGTGGAACATGTTGTAATTTGCAATAGATGCAAGGAGTACCCCAACAAGAACAAAACAAAGGGAAAGCGCTCTTGCTTCAAATGCGATAAGACTTGTATTTGGGTTCCAAAGGCTATTGTGACTAACCTTGTAGGACCCAACAAGAGTTGGGTACCTAAAACCCAAGTGTAAATTGCCTTGCAGGTTTATGCATCCGGGGGCTCAAGCTAGATTATCGACAGCGGATGCACAAACCACATGATGGGGGAGAAGAAGATGTTCACCTCCTACGTCAAGAACAAAGATTCCCAGGACATGATTATTTTTGGAGATGGGAACCAAGGCAAGGTTAAAGGCTTGGGAAAGATAGCCATCACAAGCGAGCATTCCATATCCAATGTATTCTTAGTAGAGTCATTAGGATATAATCTCTTGTCTGTAAGTCAATTGTGCCACATGGGCTACAATTGCTTGTTTACAAATGTTGATGTTTCTGTCTTTAGAAGGAGTGATGGTTCATTAGCGTTTAAGGGTGTATTAGACGGCAAACTCTACTTAGTTGATTTTTCGAAAGAGGAGGCCGATCTAGATGCATGCTTAATAGCTAAGACTAGCATGGGCTGGCTGTGGCATCAACGTCTAGCACATGTTGGGATGAAGAACCTTCATAAACTTCTAAAGGGAGAACATGTGTTAGGACTAACCAATGTCTGCTTCGAAAAAGATAGACCTTGTGCAGCTTGTCAAGCAGGGAAACAGGTGGGAAGCACTCATCACAACAAGAATATGATGACTACATCAAGACCACTGGAGCTTCTCCATATGGACCTCTTCGGACCCGTTGCCTACCTTAGCATCGGGGGAAGTAAGTATGCTTTAGTAATTGTTGATGATTTTTCCTGCTTCACTTGGGTATTCTTTTTGCAGGATAAATCAGAAACCCAAGGGACCCTAAAGCGCTTTCTAAGGAGGGCTCAAAACGAGTTTGAGCTCAAGGTAAAAAAAGATAAGAAGCGACAACGGGTCCGAGTTCAAGAATCTGCAAGTGGAGGAGTACCTTGAGGAGGAAGGCATCAAGCATGAGTTCTCCGCTCCCTACACACCACATCAAAATGGTGTGGTAGAGAGGAAGAACAGCACACTTATCGACATGGCGAGGACGATGCTTGGAGAGTTCAAGATGCCTGAGCGGTTTTGGTCGAAAGCTGTGAACATAGCTTGCCACGCCATAAACCGGCTCTACCTTCATCACCTCCTCAAGAAGACCTTGTATGAACTTCTTACTGGTAACAAACCCAACGTCTCATACTTTCGTGTATTTGGAAGCAAATGTTACATTCTAGTGAAGAAAGGTAGAAATTCTAAATTTGCTCCCAAAGCTGTAGAAGAGTTTTACTAGGGTATGACTCAAATACAAGGGCGTATAGAGTCTTCAACAAATCATCAGGTTTGGTTGAAGTCTCTAGCGACGTTGTATTTGATGAGACTAATGGCTCTCCAAGATAGCAAGTTGATCTTGATGATGTAGATGAAGATGATGTTCCAACGGCCGCAATACGTACCATGGCGATTGGAGATGTGCGACCACAGGAACAACAAGAGCAAGATCAACCTTCTTCCTCAATGATGGTGCATCCCCCAACTCAAGATGATGAACAGGATCCTCAAGAAGAGGCGTGTGATCAAGGGGAGCACAAGAAGAACCAGCTATGGAGGAAGAAGCACCACAGGCCCCTCCAACTCAAGTCCGAGCGACGATCCAACGGAATCACCCTGTTGACCAGATTCTGGGTGACATAAGGGAGTAACTACTCGCTCAAGATTAGCTAACTTTTATGAGCATTACTCGTTTGTCTCTTCTATTGAGCCTTTTAGGGTAGAAGAGGCCTTGCAGGATCCAGACTGGGTGTTGGCCATGCAGGAGGAGCTCAACAACTTCAAGAGAAATGAAATTTGGAGCCTGGTGCCATGTCCAAAGCAAAACATTGTGGGAACCAAGTGGGTATTCCGCAATAAGCAAGACGAGCACAGGGTGGTGAAAAGAAACAAGGCTCGACTTGTGGCAAAAGGTTATGCCCAAGTCACAGGTTTGGATTTCGAGGAGACTTTTGCTCCTGTGGCTAGGCTAGAGTCTATTCGCATTCTATTAGTGAAAGTCGCCTAGAGGGGGGTGAATAGGGCGAAACTGAAATTTACAAAGTTAATCACAACTACAAGCCGGGTTAGCGTTAGAAATAATAATGAGTCCGAGAGAGAGGGCGCAAAACAAATCGTGAGCAAATGAAGAGTGAGACACGATGATTTGTTTTACCGAGGTTCGGTTCTCGCAAACCTACTCCCTGTTGAGGAGGCCACAAAGGCCGGGTCTATTTCAACCCTTTCCCTCTCTCAAACGGCCCCTCGGACCGAGTGAGCTTCTTTTCTCAAATCAACCGGGAACAAAACTTCCCCGCAAGGACCACCACACAATTGGTGTCTCTTGCCTTGGTTTACAATTGAGCTTTGATCACAAGAACAAATGAGGAAGAAAAGAAGCAATCCAAGCGCAAGATCTCAAAAGAACACAACAAATCTCTCTCACTAATCACTAAAGCCTTGTGTGGAATTGGAGAGGATTTGATCACTTGGGTGTGTCTAGAATTGAATGCTAGAGCTCTTGTAAGGTGTAGAAGTGTGGAAACTTGGATGACTTGAATGTGGGGTGGTTGGGGTATTTATAACCCCAACCACCAAACTAGCCGTTTGGTGAAGGCTGCTGTCGACGGGCGCACCGGACAGTCCGGTGCGCCACCGGACACTGTTCGGTGCGCCAGCCACATCACCCGGCCGTTAGGGTTTGACCGTTGGAGCTCTGACGCGTGGGCCCACCTGGCTGTCCGGTGGTGCACCGGACAGGTACTGTAGACTGTCTGGTGCGCCACCACGCCCGTGCCTGCCTTCTGCGCGCTCTGGCGCGCATTGAATGCTTCTGCAGGTGACCGTTGGCGCGAAGTAGCCGTTGCTCCGCCGTTACACCGGATAGTCCGGTGTGCACCGGACATGTTCGGTGAATTATAGCGGAGCGAATTCCCGAGGCTGGTGAGTTCAGAGACGCTTCTCCTTGGAGCACCGGACACTGTCTGATGTACACTGGACAGTCCGGTGAATTATAGCGCGGCGCCTCTGAGTTTTCCCGAAGGTGCGAAGTTCAGCTTGGAGTCCCCTGGCGCACCGGACACTGTCCGGTGGCACACCGGACAGTCCGGTGCGCCAGACCAGGGCACACTTCGGTTATCCCTTGCTCTTTTTGTTGAACCCTTATCTTGGTCTTTTATTGGCTTATTGTGAACCTTTGGTACCTGTAGAACTTATAAACTTGGGCAAACTAGTTAGTCCAATTATTTGTGTTGGGCAATTCAACCACCAAAATCAATTTAGGAATATAGGTGTAAGCCTAATTCCCTTTCAATCATCCCCTTTTTGGTGATTGATGCCAACACAAGCTAAAGCAAATATAGAAGTGCATAATTGAACTAGTTTGCAATATGTAAGTGCAAAGGTTACTTAGAATTTGAGCCAATAAGTATTACTTACTAGATATGCATGGATTGTTTCTTTATTTTTAACATTTTGGACCACGCTTGCACCACAAGTTTTGTTTTTGCAAATTCTTTTTGTAAATCCTTTTCAAAGTCCTTTTGCAAAATAGTCAAAGGTAAATGAATAAGATTTTGCGAAGCATTTTCAAGTTTTGAAATTTTCTCCCCTTGTTTCAAATGCTTTTCCTTTGACTAAACAAAACTCCCCCTCAAATAAATTCTCCTCTTAGTGTTCAAGAGGGTTTTAAATATCAATTTTGAAAATACTACTTTCTCCCCCTTTTGAACACAATAAGATACCAATTTGAAATTTACCAATTGAAAATCATGAGTTTTAAAATTAGGGTGGTGGTGCGGTCCTTTTGCTTTGGGCTCATACTCTCTCCCCCTTTGGCATGAATCGCAAAAAACGGAATCATTAGAGCCCTTTCCTAACTATTTTCTCCCCTTTGGCAAATAAAACATATGAGTGAAGATTATACCAAAGATGGAGAGTTGCTTGGAGCGACGGCGAAGGATGAGTAATAGAGTGGAGTGGAAGCCTTGTCTTCGCCGAAGACTCCAATTCCCTTTCAATACACCTATGACTTGGTTTGAAATTCACTTGAAAACACATTAGTCATAGCATATATAAAAAGGGACATGATCAAAGGTATATTTATGAGCTAAGTGAGCAAGACATCAAAAGAATTTCCTAGAATCAAGAATATTGAGCTCATGCCTAAGTTTGGTAAAAGTTTGTTCATCTAGTGGCTTGGTAAAGATATCGGCTAATTGATCTTTGGTATTGATGTATGCAATCTCGATATCCCCCTTTTGTTGGTGATCCCTAAGAAAATGATATCGAATGGCTATGTGTTTAGTGCGGCTATGCTCAACGGGATTATCCGCCATGCGGATTGCACTCTCATTATCACATAGAAGAGGAACTTTCGTTAATTTGTAACCATAGTCCCACAGGGTTTGCCTCATCCAAAGCAATTGCGCGCAATAATGGCCTGCGGCAATGTACTCGGCTTCGGCGGTAGAAAGAGTGACCGAATTTTGCTTCTTTGAAGCCCAAGACACCAAGGATCTTCCCAAGAACTGGCAAGTCCCCGATGTGCTCTTCCTATTAATTTTGCACCCCACCCAATCGGCATCCGAATAACCAATTAAATCAAATGTGGATCCCCGAGGGTACCAAAGGCCAAACTTAGGAGTATAAGCCAAATATCTCAAGATTCGTTTTACGGCCGTAAGGTGAGATTCCTTAGGGTCGGCTTGGAATCTTGCACACATGCATACGGAAAGCATAATATCCGGTCGAGATGCACATAAATAGAGTAATGAACCTATCATCGACCGGTATACCTTTTGATCCACGGACTTACCTCCCGTGTTGAGGTCGAGATGCCCATTTGTTCCCATGGGAGTCTTGATGGGCTTGGCATCCTTCATTCCAAACTTGTTTAGAATGTCTTGAGTATACTTCGTTTGGCAAATGAAGGTGCCCTCTTGGAGTTGCTTTACTTGAAATCCCAAGAAATACTTCAACTCCCCCATCATTGACATCTCAAATTTCTGTGTCATGATCCTACTAAATTCTTCACATGTAGATTCGTTAGTAGACCCAAATATGATATCATCAACATAAATTTGGGATACAAACAAATCATTGTCAAGAGTTTTAGTAAATAAAGTAGGATCGGCCTTGCTGACTTTGAAGCCATTAGCTATAAGGAAATCTCTTAGGCATTCATACCATGCTCTTGGGGATTGCTTGAGCCCATAAAGCGCCTTAGAGAGCCTATAGCCATGGTTAGGGTACTCACTGCCTTCAAAGCCGGGAGGTTGCTCAACATAGACCTCTTCCTTGATTGGTCCATTGAGGAAGGCACTCTTTACGTCCATTTGGTAAAGCTTGAAGCCATGGTAAGTAGCATAGGCTAATAATATACGAATTGACTCAAGCCTAGCTACGGGTGCATATGTTTCACTAAAATCCAAACCTTCGACTTGTGAATACCCCTTGGCCACGAGTCGAGCTTTGTTCCTTGTCACCACACCATGCTCATCTTGCTTGTTGCGGAAGACCCACTTGGTTCCTACAACATTTTGGTTAGGACGTGGAACTAAATGCCATACCTCGTTCCTAGTGAAATTGTTGAGCTCCTCTTGCATCGCCATCACCCAATCCGAATCTTGGAGTGCTTCCTCTACCCTGTGTGGCCCAATAGAGGAAACAAAAGAGTAATGCTCACAAAAATGTGCAACACGAGATCTAGTGGTTACCCCCTTATGAATGTCGCTGAGGATGGTGTCGACGGGGTGATCTCGTTGGATTGCTTGGTGGACTCTTGGGTGTGGCGGTCTTGGTTCTTCATCCTCCTTGTCTTGATCATTTGCATCTCCCCCTTGATCATTGTCGTCATCTTGAGGTGGCTCATCTCTTTTATCTTCCTCTTCATCAACTTGAGCCTCGTCCTCATTTTGAGTTGGTGGAGATGCTTGCGTGGAGGAGGATGGTTGATCTTGTGCATGTGGTGGCTCTTCGGATTCCTTAGGACACACATCCCCAATGGACATGTTCCTTAACGCGATGCACGGAGCCTCTTCTTCACCTATCTCATCAAGATCAACTTGCTCTACTTGAGAGCCGTTAGTTTCATCAAACACAACGTCACAAGAAACTTCAACTAGTCCTGAGGACTTGTTAAAGACTCTATATGCCCTTGTGTTTGAGTCATATCCTAGCAAAAAGCCTTCTACAGTCTTAGGAGCAAATTTAGATTTTCTACCTCTTTTAACAAGAATAAAGCATTTGCTACCAAAGACTCTAAAATATGAAATGTTGGGCTTTTTACCGGTTAGGAGTTCATAGGATGTCTTCTTGAGGATTCGGTGTAGATATAACCGGTTGATGGCGTAGCAGGCGGTGTTAACCGCCTCAGCCCAAAACCGATCCGGCGTCTTGTACTCATCAAGCATGGTTCTTGCCATGTCCAATAGAGTTTGATTCTTCCTCTCCACTACACCATTTTGTTGTGGGGTGTAGGGAGAAGAGAACTCATGCTTGATGCCCTCCTCCTCAAGGAAGCCTTCAATTTGTGAATTCTTGAACTCCGTCCCGTTGTCGCTTCTTATTTTCTTGATCCTTAAGCCGAACTCATTTTGAGCCCGTCTCAAGAATCCCTTTAAGGTCTCTTGGGTTTGAGATTTTTCCTGCAAAAAGAATACCCAAGTGAAGCGAGAATAATCATCCACAATAACTAGACAGTACTTACTCCCGCCGATGCTTATGTAAGCGATCGGGCCGAATAAATCCATGTGTAGGAGCTCCAGTGGCCTATCAGTCGTCATGATGTTCTTGTGTGGATGATGAACCCCAACTTGCTTCCCAGCTTGGTATGCGCTACAAATCCTGTCTTTCTCAAAATGAACATTTGTTAATCCTAAAATGTGCTCTCCCTTTAGAAGCTTATGAAGATTCTTCATTCCAGCATGGGCTAGTCGGCGGTGCCAGAGCCAACCCATGTTAGTCTTAGCAATTAAGCAAGTGTCGAGTTCAGCTCAATCAAAATCTACCAAGTATAGCTGACCCTCTAACACTCCCTTAAATGCTATTGAATCATCACTTCTTCTAAAGACAGTGACACCTACATCAGTAAATAGACAGTTGTAGCCCATTTGACATAATTGGGAAACGGAAAGCAAGTTGTAATCTAATGAATCAACAAGAAAAACATTGGAAATGGAATGGTCAGGAGATATAGCAATTTTACCCAAACCTTTGACCAAACCTTGGTTTCCATCCCCGAATGTGATAGCTCGTTGGGGATCTTGGTTTTTCTCGTAGGAGGAGAACATCTTCTTCTCCCCTGTCATGTGGTTTGTGCACCCGCTATCGATGATCCAACTTGAGCCCCCGGATGCATAAACCTACAAAACAAGTTTATTTCTTGACTTTAGGTACCCAAACGGTTTTGGGTCCTTTGGCATTAGAAACAAGAACTTTGGGTACCCAAACACAAGTCTTTGACCCCTTGTGTTTGCCCCCAACAAACTTGGCAACTACCTTGCCGGATTTGTTAGTTAAAACATATGATGTATCAAAAGTTTTGAATGAAATGTCATGATCATTTGATGCACTTGGAGTTTTCTTCTTAGGCAACTTAGCACGGGTTGGTTGCCTAGAACTAGATGTCTCACCCTTATACATAAAAGCATGGTTAGGGCCAGAGTGAGACTTCCTAGAATGAATTCTCCTAATTTTGCTCTCAGGATAGCCGACAGGGTACAAAATGTAGCCCTCGTTATCCTGAGGCATGGGAGCCTTGCCCTTAACAAAGTTAGACAATTTCTTAGGAGGGGCATTAAGTTTGACATTGTCTCCCCTTTGGAAGCCAATGCCATCCTTGATGCTAGGGCGTCTCCCATTATAGAGCATACTTCTAGCAAATTTAAACTTTTCATTCTCTAAGTTATGCTCGACAATTTTAGCATCTAATTTTGCTATATGATCATTTTGTTGTTTAATTAAAGCCATGTGATCATGAATAGCATCAATATCAACATCTCTACATCTAGTACAAATAGACACATTTTCAATGGTAGATGTAGAGGGTTTGCAAGATTTTAATTCTACAACCTTGGCATGTAATATATCATTTTCACTTCTAAGGTTAGAAATAATAACAATGCAATCACCAAAATCTTTAGCCTTAGCAAGCAATTTTTCATTTTCAATCCTAAGGCTAGCAAGAGAATCATTCAATTCTTTAATCTTAGCATGTAAATCAACATTATCATCTCTAAGATTGGGAATTGAAACATTAGAATCAACCTTAGCTAACAAATTAGCATTCTCATTTCTAAGGTTGTCAATAGTCTCATGGCATGTGCTTAGCTCACTAGACAGTTTTTCACATTTTTCTACTTCTAGAGCGTAAGCATTTTTAACCTTAACATGCTTCTTATTTTCTTTAATAAGGAAGTTCTCTTGAGAGTCCAAGAGATCATCCTTCTCATTGATAGCACTAATTAGCTCATTTAGTTTTTCCTTTTGTTGCATGTTGAGGTTGGCAAAAAGGGTACGTAAATTATCCTCCTCATCACTAGCATTATCATCACTAGAGGATTCATATTTACTGGAGGATTTGGATTTAACCTTCTTCTTTTTGCCGTCCTTTGCCATGAGGCACTTGTGGCCGACGTTGGGGAAGAGAAGTCCCTTGGTGACGGCGATGTTGGCGGCGTCCTCGTCGGAGGAGGAGTCGGTGGAGCTCTCGTCGGAGTCCCACTCGCGGCACACATGGGCATCGCCGCCCTTCTTCTTGTGGTATCTCTTCTTCTCCTTTCTTCTCCCTTCTTGTCATCGCCCCTGTCACTGTCACTAGAAATAGGACATTTTGCAATAAAGTGACCGGGCTTACCACACTTGTAGCAAACCTTCTTAGAGCGGGACTTGTAATCCTTCCCGTCCTTTGCTTGAGGATTTGGCGGAAGCTTTTGATGATAAGCGCCATTTCCTCATTGTCGAGCCTAGAGGCGTCGATTGGTTGTCTACTTGATGTAGACTCCTCCTTCTTTTCCTCCGTCGCCTTGAATGCGACCGGTTGTGCCTCGGGCGTGGAGGAGGTGCCTTGCTCGATGATTTTCTTTGAGCCTTTAATCATTAGCTCAAAGCTCACAAATTTTCCTATTACTTCCTCGGGAGACATTAGCTTATATCTAGGATAACCTCGAATTAATTGAACTTGCGTAGGGTTAAGAAATACGAGGGATCTAAGAATAACCTTGACCATCTCATGGTCATCCCATTTTTCGCTCCCGAGGTTGCGCACTTGGTTCACCAAGGTCTTCAAGCGGTTGTACATAGCTTGTGGATCCTCCCCTTGGTGAAGCATGAAGCGACCGAGCTCCCCCTCGATCGTCTCCCGCTTGGTGATCTTTGTCACCTCGTCTCCTTTGTGCGCGGTCTTGAGTACGTCCCAAATTTCCTTCGCACTTTTTAACCCTTGCACCTTATTATACTCCTCTCGACTTAGAGAGGCGAGGAGTATAGTGGTGGCTTGGGAGTTAAAGTGGTGGATTTGGGCCACTTCGTCCGAGTCGTAGTCTTCATCCCCTACGGATGGTACATGTACACCAAACTCAACAACATTCCATATGCTTGTGTGGAGTGAGGTTAGATGATGCCTCATTTTGTCACTCCACATATTATAATCTTCACCGTCAAAAACCGGTGGTTTGCCTAATGGAACAGAGAGCAAAGGAGTACGTTTTGAAATATAGGGATAGCGTAGAGGAATCTTACTATACTTCTTGCGCTCATGACGCTTAGAAGTAACGCACGGCGCGTCGGAGCCGGAGGTCGATGGTGATGAAGAGTCGGTCTCGTAGTAGACCACTTTCCTCATCCTCTTGTGCTTGTCGCCTCTCCGATGCGACTTGTGGGAAGAGGATTTCTTCTCCTTCCCCTTCCCTTTGTTGGAGGAGTCTTTCTTCTCCTTCCTCTTGTTGCGGGACTCTTCCGATGAAGTCTCCCTGTGGCTTGTAGTGGGCTTGTCGCCGGTCTCCATCTCCTTCTTGGCGTGATCTCCCGACATTACTTCGAGCGGTTAGGCTCTAATGAAGCACCAGGCTCTGATACCAATTGAAAGTTGCCTAGAGGGGGGTGAATAGGGTGAAACTAAAATTTACAAAGTTAATCACAACTACAAGCCGGGTTAGCGTTAGAAATAATAATGAGTCTGAGAGAGAGGGTGCAAAACAAATCGTGAGCAAATGAAGAGTGAGACACGATGATTTGTTTTACCGAGGTTCGGTTCTCGCAAACCTACTCCCCGTTGAGGAGGCCACAAAGGCCGGGTCTATTTCAACCCTTTCCCTCTCTCAAACGGTCCCTCGGACCGAGTGAGCTTCTTTTCTCAAATCAACCGGGAACAAAACTTCCCCGCAAGGACCACCACACAATTGGTGTCTCTTGCCTTAGTTTACAATTGAGCTTTGATCACAAGAACAAATGAGGAAGAAAAGAAGCAATCCAAGCGCAAGAGCTCAAAAGAACACAACAAATCTCTCTCACTAATCACTAAAGCCTTGTGTGGAATTGGAGAGGATTTGATCACTTGGGTGTGTCTAGAATTGAATGCTAGAGCTCTTGTAAGGTGTAGAAGTGTGGAAACTTGGATGACTTGAATGTGGGGTGGTTGGGGGTATTTATAACCCCAACCACCAAACTAGCCGTTTGGTGAAGGCTGCTGTCGACGGGCGCACCGGACAGTCCGGTGCGCCAGCCACGTCACCCAACCGTTAGGGTTCGACCGTTGGAGCTCTGACGCGTGGGCCCGCCTGGCTGTCCGGTGGTGCACTGGACAGGTACTGTAGACTGTCCGGTGCGCCACCACGCCCGTGTCTGCCTTCTGCGCGCTCTGGCGCGCATTGAATGCTTCTGCAGGTGACCGTTGACGCGAAGTAGCCGTTGCTCCGCCGTTACACCGGACAGTCCGGTGTGCACCGGACATGTCCGGTGAATTATAGCGGAGCGAATTCCCGAGGCTGGCGAGTTCAGAGATGCTTCTCCTTGGAGCACCGGACACTGTCCGGTGTACACCGGACAGTCCGGTGAATTATAGCGCGACGCCTCTGAGTTTTCCCGAAGGTGCGAAGTTTAGCTTGGAGTCCCCTGGTGCACCGGACACTGTCCGGTGGCACACCGGACAGTCCGGTGCGCCAGACCAGGGCACACTTCGGTTATCCCTTGCTCTTTTTGTTGAACCCTTATCTTGGTCTTTTATTGGCTTATTGTGAACCTTTGGTACCTGTAGAACTTATAAACTTGGGCAAACTAGTTAGTCCAATTATTTGTGTTGGGCAATTCAACCACCAAAATCAATTTAGGAATATAGGTGTAAGCCTAATTCCCTTTCAATTAGCCTATGCCGCTCACCATTCTTTTAGGTTGTTTCAAATGGACGTGAAGAGCGCTTTTCTCAATGGGCCAATTAAGGAGGAGGTGTACGTGGAACAACCCCTAGGCTTTGAGGATGACAGGTATCCCAACCACATTTTAAGCTCTCTAAGGCGCTCTATGGACTTAAGCAAGCCCCAAGAGCATGGTATGAATGCCTTAGAGATTTCTTAATTGCTAATGCTTTCAAGGTTGGGAAAGCCAATCCCACTCTTTTCACTAAGACTTGTGACGGTAACCTTTTTGTGTGCCAAATTTATGTCGATGACATAATATTTGGTTCTACTAATCAAAAGTCTTGTGAGGAGTTTAGCAGGGTGATGACACAGAAATTTGGGATGTCGATGATGGGCGAGTTGACATACTTTCTTAGGTTCCAAGTGAGACAACTCAAGGATGGCACCTTCCTCTCCCAAACAAAGTACACTCAAAATCTTCTCAAGAGGTTTGGGATGAAGGACGCCAAGCCCGCAAAGACGCCGATGGGAACCGACGGACATGTCGACCTCAACAAAGGAGGTAAGTCTGTTGATCAAAAGGCATACCGGTCTATGATAGGGTCATTGCTTTATTTATGTGCTAGTAGACCGGATATTATGCTTAGCGTATGCATGTGTGCTAGATTTCAATCCGATCAAAGGGAATGTCACCTTGTGGCCGTTAAGCAAATTCTTAGATATTTAGTTGCTACTCCTTGCTTCGGGATCTGGTATCCAAAGGGGTCTACCTTTGACTTGATTGGATACTCAGACTCCGATTATGCTGGATGCAAGGTTGATAGGAAGAGTACATCAGGGATGTGCCAATTCCTAGGAAGGTCCCTGGTGTCTTAGAGTTCTAAGAAACAAACCTCCGTTGCCCTATCCACCGCTGAGGCCGAGTATGTTGCCGCAGGACAGTGTTGCGCGCAACTACTTTGGATGAGGCAAACCCTCCGGGACTTTGGCTACAATCTGAGCAAAGTCCCACTCCTATGTGACAATGAGAGTGCAATCCACATGGCGGATAATCCTATTGAACACAGCCGCACTAAGCACATAGACATCGGGCATCACTTTTTGAGAGACCACTAGCAAAGGGGAGATATCGAAGTGTTCTATATTAGCACCGAGAACTAGCTAGCCGATATCTTTACCAAGCCTTTAGATGAGAAAACCTTTTGCAGGCTGCGAAGTGAGCTAAATGTCTTAGATTCGCGTAACTTGGATTGATTTATAGCATACATGTGTTTTATGCCTTTGATCATGTTACTTTATGCACTTATGAGACTTGTTGTTTATTTATGGTGCTCAAGTTGTGCAAGGTATCCCCGGACCTCACAAGTCCATGTGTGAGTGATGCACATATCTAGGGGAGAAGTGCCACAACTTGACCCTTTGAGACTAACCTTGTGTTTAAGTGTACTTGATGTAGTCTCAAAGGTGAATTGAAAGGGAAAGGTGAACTTGGACCATGCAAAGACATCCACTGCACTCCGGTATTAGTGTACTCACCTCCAAGTTCATTCTTATGATCTTATTGCCTTTTGCTCTTCATTGACGATTTTGGTGAGGCAATGGGGTTAAAAGGCCAAAAATGATCCCGTTTTGGTGCTTAATGCCAAAGGGGGAGAAATTAAGGCCAAAGCAAATGGATCAGCTACCACTTGAGGAGAATTTTGAAAATAGAATTAGAACTTTTGATTTGTCAAAATACTCGTATTGCAAGATTTGGTCTCTTGTGGGGAGATTTTATGATTATGGGAAAAAGGGGGAGTTTTTGGCACTTGATCAATTTTTCCATTTGAATATCTCTCTTTGTGCCTAAACAAGTGTGTTTGACTTAGAGATAGGAAAATGAGTTTGATTTGCAAAAACAAACCAAGTGGTGGCAAAGAATGATCCAAATATGCCAAATTTGAGTCAAAAACAATTTGGTCTTCAATTTGAATCGATGTTGCATTGCTTTTGGATGTGTTGGCATGAATCACCAAAAAGGGGGAGATTGAAAGGGAAATGTGCCCTTGGGCCATTTCTATTATATTTTGGTGATTAAGTATCCAACACATACTAAGTGAGTTGGTTATGTGTCAAACAAGCAAGAAGTGTAAATCATGTAACAAGGTATGTTTTTAGACTTAATACATTGGTTTGAGTACTAACATATTTTGTCTAAGTGCTAGAAATAGAGAAAAGAGAAGGAGAAAAGAACTTGGCTCTGAGCAGCCAATACTCAGCTCAGTCTGGCACACCGGATAGTGTCCGGTGCGCTAGGCTGGCTTCCGGCGAACTGGCCACTCTCGGGAATGTTTGGCGGCGTACGACTATAATTCACCGGACTATCCGGTGGTGCACCGGACTGTCCGGTGAGCCAACGGCCGCCAGCGCAACGGTCGGTCGCGCAATCCGCGGGCGACGCGTAGCCCGCGCCAATGGTCGGCAGGGGGCACCGGACTGTCCGGTGTGCACCGGATAGTGTCCGGTGCGCCAACTGCCACGAATCTGCAACGGTCGGCTGAGCCAGAATTGGAAGGAGATCGCGCACCGGACATGAACAATGGCTGTCCGGTGGTGCACCGGACTGTCCGGTGAGCCACCCGACAGAAGGCAATGATAGCCTTCCTTGTTGGCCTCCAACGGCTCCTAACTGCCTTGGGGCTATAAAAGGGACCCCTAGGCGCATGGAGGAGCCACCCAAGCGCACTCTAAGCATTCCAAGACTTCTAGTCCTCACTTTCACGCAGTCGTTCATCGTTCTTGAGATTGGAGCACTTTTCGAGTTGTAAACTCCCCGCGCGTGTTTTGTGTGCTCATCTTCTCACTTGTGTGCGTGTTTGCGGTGTGGATTTAATTCTAGTGTGCGTTGCTCTTCCCAACCTTACTCCATGCTTTGATTGTGATCTTTGTTGTAAGGGCGAGAGACTCCAACTTGTGGAGATTCCTCGCAAACGGGAAAAAGAGATAAGCAAAGAAAAGTCGTGGTATTCAAGTTAATCATTGGATCACTTGAATGGGGTTGAGTGCAACCCTCGTCCATTGGGACGCCACAACGTGGAAGTAGGCAAGTGTTACTTGGCCGAACCACAGGATAAAATTGCGTGTCTCTTGTGTTGATCTCTTTGTGATTGTCTTGGCCACAAGAACTCGCTTCACAACTACTTAGTCACACTAACATTTGTATAACCAAGATTTGTGGCTATTAGTTGTTGAATTTTACAGGATCACCTATTCACCCCCCTCTAGGTGCTCTCAAAATTGAAAAGACTACATTTTTTGAAATTGGTGGTGGTGCGGTCCTTTTGCTTTGGGCTAATACTTTCTCCCCCTTTGGCATGAATCGCCAAAAACGGATACTTGTGAGTGAAATATAAGCCCTTTTACTTTCTCTCCCCCTTTGGCAAACAATATATGTGTGAAGATTATACCAAATTGGAGAGCGGTGCGGAGTGACGGCGAAGGATGAATAATTCGATGGAGTGGAGTGGAAGCCTTGTCTTCGCCGAAGACTCCATTTCCCTTTCAATCTATGACTTAGCATGAAATACACTTGAAGAACACATTAGTCATAGCACATGAAAGAGATATGATCAAAGGTATAAATGAGCTATGTGTGCAAAATATCAATCAAAATTCCTAGAATCAAGAATGTTTAGCTCATGCCTAAGTTTAGTAAACGTTTTCTCATCTAATGGCTTGGTAAAGATATCGGCTAATTGTTCTTTGGTGCTAACACATGCAATCTCGATATCCCCCTTTGTTGGTGATCCCTCAAAAAGTGATACCGAATGGCTATGTGCTTAGTGCGGCTGTGCTCAATGGGATTATCCGCCATGCGGATTGCACTCTCATTATCACATAGGAGAGGAACTTTGGTTAATTTGTAACCATAGTCCCTAAGGGTTTGCCTCATCCAAAGCAATTGCGCGCAACAATGGCCTGCGGCAATGTACTCGGCTTCGGAGGTTGAAGCCCAAGACACCAGGGATCTTCCCAAGAACTGACAAGTCCCTGATGTACTCTTTCTATCAATTTTACACCCTGCCCAATCATCATATGAAAAACCAATTAAATCAAAGGTGGATCCCTTGGGGTACCAAAGGCCAAACTTAGGAGTATGAACTAAATATCTCAAGATTCGTTTCATGGCCCTAAGGTGAACTTCCTTAGGATCGCCTTGGAATCTTGCACACATGCATACGGAAAGCATAATATCCAGTCGAGATGCACATAAATAGAGTAAAGATCCTATCATCGACCGGTATACCTTTTGATCTATGGATTTACCTCCCGTGTCGAGGTCGAGATGCCAATTGGTTCCCATGGGTGTCTTGATAGGCTTGGCATCCTTCATCCCAAACTTGGTGAGTATGTCTTGAATGTACTTCGTTTGGCTGATGAAGGTGCCCTCTTGGAGTTGTTTGACTTGAAATCCTAGAAAATACTTCAACTCCCCCATCATAGACATCTCAAATTTTTGAACCATAATCCTACTAAACTCTTCACAAGTAGATTTGTTAGTAGACCCAAATATGATATCATCAACATAGATTTGACATACAAACAAATCATTTGCAATAGTTTTAGTAAAGAGAGTAGGATCGGCTTTTCCGACTTTGAAGCCATTAGCGATAAGGAAATCTCTTAGGCATTCATACAATGCTCTTGGGGCTTGCTTGAGCCCATAAAGCGCCTTGGAGAGTTTGTAAACATGGTTAGGGTACTCACTATCTTCAAAGTCGGGAGGTTGCTCAACATAGACCTCCTCCTTGATTGGTCCATTGGGAAAGGCACTCTTCACGTCCATTTGGTAAAGCTTGAAGCCATGGTAAGTAGCATAGGCAAGTAATATACAAATTGACTCAAGCCTAGCTACGGGTGCATAGGTTTCACCGAAATCCAAACCTTCGACTTGTGAATATCCCTTGGCCACAAGTCGGGCTTTGTTCCTTGTCACCACACCATGCTCATCTTGCTTGTTGCGGAAGACCCACTTGGTTCCTACAATATTTTGATTAGGACGTGGAACAAGATGTCATACCTCATTCCTCGTGAAGTTGTTGAGTTCCTCTTGCATTGCCAACACCCAATCCGAATATCTTAATGCGTCTTCCACGCTGTGTGGCTCAATAGAAGACACAAAGGAGTAATGTTCACACAAATGAGCAACACGGGATTGAGTGGTTACCCCCTTTTGAATATCGCCGAGGATAGTGTTCACGGGGTGATCTCGTTGTATTGCTTGGTGGACTCTTGGGTGTGGCGGTCTTGGACCCTCATCATCTTCCTTGTCTTGATCATTAGCATCTCCCCCTTGATCATTATCCTACTCTTGAGGTGACCCCTCTTCATTTTCATCATCTTAGGCTTGATCCTCATCTTGGGTTGGTGGAGATGCTTGCATGGAGGAAGATGGTTGATCTTGTGCATGTGGAGGCTCTTCGGATTCCTTAGGGCACACATCCCCAAAGGACATGTTCCTTAGCGCGACGCACGGAGCCTCTTCATCATCTAGCTCATCAAGATCAACTTGCTCTACTTGAGAGCTGTTAGTCTCATCAAACACAATGTCACAAGAAACTTCAACTAGTCCAGTGGACTTGTTAAAGACTCTATATGCCCTTGTGTTTGAGTCATAACCAAGTAAAAAGCCTTCTACAGCCTTAGGAGCAAATTTAGATTTTCTACCTCTTTTAACAAGAATAAAGCATTTGCTACCAAAGACTCTAAAATATGAAACATTAGGCTTTTTACCGGTTAGGAGTTCATATGATGTCTTCTTGAGGATTCGGTGAAGGTAGAGACGGTTGATGGCGTAGCAAGCGGTATTGATTGCTTCCGCCTAAAACTGGTCCGAAGTCTTGTACTCATCAAGCATGGTCCTCGCCATGTCAAGTAGAGTTCTATTCTTCCTCTCCACTACACCATTTTGTTGTGGCGTGTAGGGAGAAGAGAACTCATGCTTGATGCCCTCCTCCTCAAGAAAGCCTTCTATTTGAGAGTTCTTGAACTCCGTCCTGTTGTCGCTTCTAATCTTTTTGATCCTTAAGCCGAACTCATTTTGAGCCCGTCTCAAGAATCCTTTGAAGGTCTCTTGGGTTTGAGATTTATCCTGCAAAAAGAACACCCAAGTGAAGCAAGAATAGTTATCCACAATTACAAGACAATACTTACTCCCGCCGATGCTTATGTAAGCGATCGGGCCGAATAAATCCATGTGGAGTAGCTTAAGCGGCCTATCGGTTGTCATGATGTTCTTGTGTGGATGATGAACACCAACTTGCTTCCCTGCTTGACATGCGCTACAAATCCTGTCTTTCTCAAAATGAACATTTGTTAGTCCTAAAATTTGTTCTCCCTTTAGAAGCTTATGAAGATTCTTCATCCCAACATGGGTTAGTCGGTGATGCCAAAGCCAACCCATGTTAGTCTTAGCAATTAAGCAAGTGCCGAGTTCAGCTCTATTAAAATCAACTAAGTATAGCTGACCCTCTAACACTCCCTTAAATGCTACCGAATCATCATTTCTTCTAAAGACAGTAACACCTATATCCGTAAAAAGACAATTGTAGCCCATTTTGCATAATTGAGAAACTGAAAGCAAGTTATAATCTAAAGAATCTACAAGAAAAACATTGGAAATAGAATGGTCAGGAGATATAGCAATTTTACCAAGTCCTTTGACCAAACCTTGATTTCCATCCCCGAATGTGATAGCTCTTTGGGGATCATTGTTTTTCTCATAGGAGGAGAACATCCTTTTCTCCTCAGTCATGTGGTTTGTGCACCCGCTATCAATTATCCAACTTGAGCCCCCGGATGCATAAACCTACAAAACAAATTTAGGCCTTTTTCTTAGGTACCCAAATGGTCTTGGGTCCTTTGACATTAGAAACAAGCACCTTGGGTACCCAAACACAAGTCTTTGATCCCTTGTGTTTGGCCCCAACATATTTGGCAACTACTTTGCCTGATTTGTTAGTGAGCACATACGAAGCATCAAAAGTCTTAAATGAAATAATAGGCTCATTTGATGCAATAGGAGTTTTCTTCTTAGGCAATTTAACATTAGTGGATTGCCTAGAGCTAGATGCCTCACTCTTATACATGAAAGCATGATGAGAGCCAGAGTGAGACTTTCTAGAATGAATTCTCCTAATTTTGTGCTCGGGATAACCGACAGGGTATAAAATGTAACCCTCATTATCCTGAACCATGGGAGCCTCACCCTTAACAAAATTAAACAATTTTTTGGGGGCATTAAGCTTGACATTGTCTCCCTTTTGGAAGCCAATGCCATCCTTAATGCCAGGGCGTCTCCCACCATAGAGCATGCTTCTAGCAAATTTAAATTTTTTATTTTCTAAGTCTTGCTCATTAATTTTGGCACTAAGTTGAACTATGTGATCATTTTGTTGTTTAATTAAAGCTAGGTGATCATGAATAGCATCAACATTAATATCTCTACATCTAGTACAAATAGTAACATGCTCAACGGTAGATGTAGAGGGTTTGCAAACATTTAATTCATCAATCTTAGCATGTAACATAACATCATTGCAAACATTTAAATCTTTAGCCTTAGCAATTAATTTTTCATTCTCAATTTTAAGGCTAGAGAAAGATACATTCAATTTGTCAATCTTAGCAATCAAATTAGCATTATCATTTCTAAGGTTGACAAGAGAATCATCACTAACATTTAATTTCTCAACCTTAGCAATCAATTTATCATTTTCAAATCTAAGGTTGGAAATAGTGTCATGGCAAGTGCTTAGCTCACTAGTTAATTTTTCACATTTTTCTATCTCCTAAGCATAAGCATTTTTAACTTTAACATGCTTCTTATTTTCTTTAATAAGGAAGTCCTCTTGGCTATCCAAGAGTTCATCCTTCTCATGAATAGCACTAATCAATTCATTCAATTTTTCTTTTTGTTGCATGTTTAAGTTGGCAAAAATGGTGAGCAAATCATCTTCATCATCACTAGAGCTAGCCTCATCACTCGATGTTGCATATTTAGTAGAAGCTCTAGATTTTACCTTCTTTTTGTCGTCCTTTTGTGACGGAACCTCCCAAGTCATTAGGCCCACCTACAGTTGTCCTTGTCCAACAGACATCAGGCAACCCTGTAGATGTTCCTGAATCACTTGACAAGTTCGGTATCTTTTCTTACCTTTCCAGGAACGTTTCACCCGTCTTGCAGACATTACAGAACATCGGAGATATCGAAATGCGGAAGTGATTACATAAACTTACATTTATTAAAAAGTAAGATCAAGTTGCTTATTACAGACCAGAAATATAAACGAGTGTTGAGTAGTATTATTACATAACCAAGGGAGGCAAAACTCCTCCCGAACAGTCTTTACATAAAAGTTTCTTATGGAGGACCATGTCCTCCCACATCTTCACTCTTGTTTTTCCTCATGAGGAACCACCTTGGTACAGAAGCAACAGAAATATGCTGCTTCCTCACCTAAAAACAACGAGGGAATAAACCCTGAGTATGGAATTACTCAGCAAGTCTTACCTGACTAAAGAAAAGACTCTCAAGGATATGCTGGTTAAAAGGGAGTCAAGGTAAGGTATCTCAGGATCAATGACTCTGTTGTTGCATAAATGCTTACTAAAAGTGGATCCTTAAAAATCCAATTTTATTGTCAAGTTAGGTAAACTTACCTACATCTAGAGTTCTTGCTAACCTAGTTCAAACACTCATCCTAAACTAGCCAAGTTTTTAATCCATCCTTCATCTTTACTGGAGTTCTACGTATAGGGCAGTGACCAAGTCTTCATAACCGCGAAGGTACGGCGATCCGAATCGATTATACTCAGCTGAGGATCTCCGATCACACGACATATGTAGCACTTAACCCTTGCATATGTCAACCCGCCACCGGGTTTCTTAAGACCAGATCAGGTTCACGCAAACCGAGAGCACAGATACACCACCGTCTAGCCTCTTGCTACGGAGGGTACACGCTACTCTCGCCACCGCTCCACGCCCATTTCGTGTTATCTTATTCTGGCCTTAGTCTGCCCGAGGCAAGGCTTACCCATGACGAGGCATGTGACCAGTTAAAGGGTCCTCGGTCATCAAGCCTACATCGAGACGGTCCTTAATCGACTCAAACGGAGACACTACACCGAGACTCTCTTCTCGTGCAAGTCACCCGCCTGGTCTCAGCTTAATCATTTAACACAAAAAACTTGGTACCTGACAGAGGTACATCTTTTGCCGATGTTGAACCCATCATGGCCATGATGGATCCACCATCAAGTTTTATTTTCAAAAACCTCCCACTTTGCCAATCATCTTTTGTAAAACAAAAGTTTTTGTTTTGCTAGAGCAATACTAAGCACAGTAAAAACCTTTTGTAAAATAGGGTATCAAGGAAGGTGATCAAGATCAAGGAAGGTAATGCAGGAATTGTTTAGCAATCAACTCCTATTACTTAATGCAGCAAACAAGTGAGAAAGATTTTAAAAACATCAAGGAAGGTGGCAAATGCACCGGGGCTTGCCTTCGTTAGTAGGTGAGTCAGGCTCAGGCCCGCAGATGTCAAAATAGAGACAAGACCCTGCCTGAGAGTCCGAAGGTGGTGGTGCCTTTTCTTCACTCACTTCAACTTCTTCTTCGTTTTCTAAACATAACCACATATATGTATATAAGAATGAATGTCATGTAATGCTCATGAGAGTGCAAAGATAATAAAAACTTATTATCTAAGGTCTTGAATACAATTTTCCTTCACGGAACTCCGAGAACTTAGGGTTTCCAGAGTCAGTAAAGGACTTCATAGAGCAGGGGTGGGGGTTTTGGGTTCTGGTTATCAAACAAGGTCCAAATCAACCCAAACTCTACCCAAGGCTTCTAAATAATATATAGGGCTCATATAAAAAGTTTGGACATTTTTGGGATTACCATATGGTTTTTTAAAATCCAGAACTAATACTTAAAACTACTTTAAATACCTTAAAATTCCTTATTTAATCTAAAAATCATGAAACTAATTTTATTAAATTCCATGGAAAATAAGAATTCTAAGAAAATTGGTTTCACAATTTTAGGATTTTTCTACAATTTTTAACAAATTTCCAAAGCTCTACTGAAAAAGAAAAAGAAAAAGATTGAAACAGTGATGGGCCGTTTCTAGCCCAGGCGGCCCAGGTCCACGCAGAATCGCGCCCGCGCGCGCGATAGTAGCTTTGCGAAAAAGCCCTCGGGTTCTTGGCTAACTGAAAACGAGTTCGGCTACTATTTTCTTGAGTCACTGACGCTTGGCAGAAAAGTCCTCCAACTTCTATTCCTTTACAGAGGGAGGTCCTCGACGGCGCTCACGCACAGCCGAGCTCCGGCGAGCTAGTAGACCGGCCGAACGGGGCCATGACCAGCGCTCCCGAGCGGCGGACACCAAACCGGACCTACCCTGAACATTCCCCCTAAGTTAATTGCACCATTGGTGAGCTATCAAGCTCTATCCGCGTGAACCGAATGGGTGGCGGACAGATGAGTGTGTTCCCGATGATTGGTGGTCTCTCAGTTCGAATTGGTGACACGGTAAGCATTACAGAGCTATGAGAGTGCTCAAACGAGGAAGCAGGGGACAGGGACTGACCGGAAAAGGGCTGGCCGCGGCGAGGTGTTTTTCGCGGTGGCGGAGACCGAATTGGGGGGAATTCGAAATTCACGAGCTCTAGCGCACGATTGAGGGTGGGATTGAGACTCTGGTTTCGTGATGATGTAACGCAGCTAACCGGGGGCTCAATTTATAGAAGGCATCGACGGTGGCCGGGAATTTGAAGAAGGACGCGCGGCGGTCGGAGGTAGAAGAAGGCACTGGCGCGCGTGAGTGCGTGTCCTCAGTCGTGGCGAGCTCACCGGCGACGATGGGACTGCCCCAGAGAGTCACGGCGACGAGGTGTAAAGGCAGAGCCACGCGGCGGGCAACGGCGAAGGCTTGACGACGGTGAGCCCCCGTATCCACGGGCAGTGAGCAAGGGGAAGGGATTACAGCTGGCCAGGGTGGCATCCAGCTCACCGGCGGCGAGGATTTTTACTGGGCTATGCTTATCTGATGGCCACGGCACACGAATCACGGCGAGCAACAATCAACGGTGACAGGCCACCGGCGACGAGCAGGGGGGTGGGATCAGGATCTTCTTCAGTTTAATATTTACTGTACCATGGCGATGGTCATTCTGATGAACTGACAGAGCAAGTTTAGGTCACATTTTCTCTTAATTTCAAATGACAACACATCCAGTGACCTGCAGCAAAGTTGTAGAGCTATATACCACCTACATTTCGACTATAGTGACTGAGCTCATTTGATCATTAGATCATGGTTGAATTCACACTCAAAGCTGACTCTGTTACACTGAATATCTGAATTTCAGAATGAAACCAGCCTGACAGCCAAGCTTTGAGCTTAATTATCTCTGGATTTTTCTTAACAACTGAGCTCACACTATTAAGCAAAGTTGTTCTCCTATGATTGGGCTACAATTTTGATGTGGTGACCTAGGGCAAAAACCCTAGAATTTAAAAGATACAAAGCCCCAAAGTTGAGCCAAAACTCTGAAATTCAGACTTAGGCTATTTAGGACTTAAGAGGTGATTTTTGCAAATAAGCCCAAAACTTAGGGTTTAACTTGCAAATTCACATATTTGTGAACCAAAGGACTTAACATGCCTTAACATTGCAGTTTTTACACTTTAGTCCAAATATGCACTGTTTTGCATATAGGCCCCTAGGGTTTGGATTTAGGGTTTTTCCAGGGTTCCAATTAGGTTTTTTGGTATCCCAGGGGTATAAATGTGATTCAAGTTCATTTTTGGGAACATTTTATGACTATTCCCCTAAGGCTTTTAGGTTTTCTCAATTTGGTTATGTTTTACCCCCTTTAATCCCCCTTTAGGACTAAGTTCCCTATCCAGGGTTCTATCTGCAAAATACAACTTGTTTGAAATTTTTACCTAGTAAATGCACTCTAGGTGTGTCAAATATATGCAATGCCAATGTTTATGATGCCATGCTCAAGTTTTAGTTATAGTAACACCAGGGGTGTTACACCTTGCCATGGGGCATTTGTGGCCGACGTTGGGGAAGAGGAGACCCTTGTTGACGGTGATGTTTGCGACGTCCTCGTCGGAGGAGGAGTCGGTGGAGCTCTCGTCGGAGTCCCACTCCCGGCAAACATGGGCATCGCCACCCTTCTTCTTGTAATATTTCTTCTTCTCCTTCCTTCTTCCCTTCTTGTTGTCGCCCCTGTCACTATCACTTGATAATGGACAGTTAGCAATGAAATGACCGGGCTTACCACATTTGTAGCAAACTTTCTTGGAGCGGGACTTGTAGTCCTTCCCCCTCTTTTGCTTGAGGATTTGGCGAAAGCTTTTGATGATTAAAGCCATCTCCTCATTATCGAGCTTGGAGGCGTCGATGGGGAGCCTACTTGACATAGACTCTTCTTTCTTCTCCTCCGTTGCTTTGAAGGCAACGGGTTGCACCTCGGGTGTGGAGGTGGCGCCTCGCTCAATGATTTGTTTGGAGCCTTTGATCATTAATTCAAAGCTCACAAACTTTCCTATCACTTCTTTGGGAGACATTAGTTTATATCTAGAATCACCACGAATTAATTGAACTTGAGTAGGGTTAAGAAAAACGAGTGATCTAAGAATAACCTTAACCATTTCATGGTCATCCCATTTGGTGCTCCCGAGGTTGCGCACTTGGTTCACCAAGGTCTTGAGCCGGTTGTACATGGCTTGTGGCTCCTCCCCTTGGTGAAGCATGAATCGACCGAGCTCCCCCTCGATCGTTTCCCTTTTGGTGATCTTGGTCACCTCGTCTCCTTCGTGCGCGGTCTTTAGCACATCCCAAATCTCCTTAGCACTCTTCAACCCTTGCACCTTATTATACTCCTCTCGACTTAGAGAGGCGAGGAGTATAGTAGTGGCTTAGGAGTTGAAGTGTCGGATTTGGGCTACCTCGTCCGAGTCATAGCCTTCATCCCCCATAGATGGTTCCTGCGCACCAAATTCAACAATGTCCCATATACTAGCGTGGAGTGAGGTTAGATGGTGCCTCATTTTGTCACTCCACATACAATAATCTTCACCGTCAAAAACCGGTGGTTTGCCTAGTGGGACGGAAAGTAAAGGAGTGTGTTTGGAAATGCGAGGATAGCGTAAGGGAATCTTACTAAACTTCTTGCGCTCATGGCGCTTAGAAGTGACGGACGGCGTGTCGGAGCCGGAGGTGGAAGGCGACGAAGAATCGGTCTCGTAGTAGACCACTTTCTTCATTTTCTTCTTCTTGTCGCCACTCCGGTGCGACTTGACGCGAGGAGGTGATTCCTCCCTCTTCTTGTTGCCGGACTCTCCCGATGGAGCTTTCCCGTGGCTTGTGGCAGGCTTCTCGCCGGTCACCATCTCCTTCTTGGCGTGAGCTCCCGACATCACTTCGAGCGGTTAGGCTCTTAATGAAGTATCGGGCTCTGATACCAATTCAAAGTCGCCTAGAGGGGGGTGAATAGGCAAATCTAAAATTTATAAAGTTTAAGCACAACTACAAGCCGGGGTTAGCGTTAGAAATATAATTGAGTCTGAAAGAGAGAGCGAAAACAAATCACAAGCGAATAAGAGCGGATGACACGGTGATTTGTTTTAACGAGGTTTGGTTCTTGCAAACTTACTCTCCGTTGAGGTGGTCACAAAGACCGGGTCTCTTTCAACCCTTCCCCTCTCTCAAACGGTCACCTAGACCGAGTGAGCTTTTCTCTTCAATCAAACGGGACACTTAGTCCACTACAAGGACCACCACAATTTGGTGTCGCTTGCTTTGATTACAATTGAGTTGAGAACAAGAAAGGAGGAAGAAGAAAAGCGATCCAAGCGCAAGAGCTCAAATGAACACGGCAAAACTCTCTCTTCTAGTCACTATTGCTTTGAGTGGAATTGAGACTTGGAGAGATTTTGATTCACTCTATTTGTGTCTTGTATTGAATGCACTAGCTCTTGTATTGAATGTGTTGGCTGAAAACTTGGATGCCTTGAAGTGTTGGTGGTTGGGGGTATTTATAGCCCCAACCACCAAAGTGGTCGTTGGGAAAGGCTGCTGTCGAAGGGCACACCGGACAGTCCGGTGCGCCAGCCACGTCACCCAACCGTTAGGGTTCGACCATTGGAGCTTCTCACATGTGGGCCACCGGACAGTCCGGTGGTGCACCGGACAGGTCCTGTTCACTGTCCGGTGCGCCATCTGGCGCCTGCTCTGACTCTACGCGCGCAGTCGGCACTGTTCACTGTTCACTTTTGCAGTCGACCGTTGGCGCTGTAGCTGTTACTCCGCTTGGCACACCGGACAGTCCGGTGCTACACCGGACAGTCCGATGAATTATAGCGGAGGGCAATTCCAGAAACCCGAAGGTGGCAAGTTTTGAGTTGATCTCCCTGGTGCACTGGACACTGTTCGGTGGCACACCGGACAGTCCGGTGCGCCAAACCAGGGCAGCCTTCGGTTGTCTTTTGCTCTTTTTATTTGAACCCTTTCTTGGACTTTTTATTGGTTTGTGTTGAACCTTTGGCACCTGTAGAACTTATAATCTAGAGCAAACTAGTTAGTTCAATTATTTGTGTTGGGTAATTCAACCACCAAAATTATTTAGGAAAATTTTTGAGCCTATTTCCCTTTCACCCGTGAGATTAAGGAAGAAGGCTCACTCGCTCTAAATGACCATTTGAGAGAGGGAAAGGGTTGAAATAGACCCGGTCTTTGTGACCTCCTCAACGGGGACTAGGTTCTTTGGAACCGAACCTCGGTAAAGCAAATCACCGTGTTCACTCGCCTTATTTCTTGGTTGATTTGTTTTTCCTCTCTTTCCGACTTGAATTTAATTCTAACGCTAACCCCCGACCTTAGTGCGTGTTTAAAGTTATAGATTTCAGGTTTCGCCTATTCATCCCCCTCTAGGCGACTTTCAAGTTTAAACTGGTTCCCTATGGTTCACCTTGTGAACTACCCACCATGCTTTCAACTTTGGATTTGAGTACGACATATAGTACACCTGCTCGTACTGGTGTGCAAGGATAAAATTGTCATGGCCTCGAAGTCGTTCCTTGTGCTTTACTTCAGTTATGCCATTTTGACTTTGTCTAATCCCATTATTGATGTCGAACCAATCACTTAGGAAGAATACTACTTTTAGAGTTTTGCTCTCTGTAAAATTAAACTCAAGGATGTTTTGAATGATGACATAATAATTAGTTTCTCTTCTGTGTGCATCAAGTGCCCTAGTCACAACTCTAGTATTACGTGTAGCTGCGTGAGGACTTTTCAAATTGGTCTAAACGAAAACGGAAGCCATTCACATCAAATCGGCCTAGGGTTATGCAAGTCACTGTCATATAAGATAGTTGTCTCAAGTTCTCGTATATGTTATGAGTCTTTGTGCAACGCAAATAATACAGAATTAAAATGACAAATACTACCTCGCTTAAAATGATTTTTTGCTGTTTTTAAAACCCGTTTAATGTTTCTGAAAGTAATTTTTATTAGCGGTTTTCTTAACTCAACCGCCAGTGGAAATCGATTTCCACTGGCGGTCCTCAATTACCCGCCTGTAAAAATGATGATTTCTACTGGCCCCTAGCACCGACGGTTTTAAGAAACGTCAACGAAAATAGGTTCACAACCATTACTATAGAGCTTCTTTGTACTAGTGCATTGTTTTCGCGATTATGTACCGTCGCAACGCATGGATATTATGGTAGTGAGGGGTAAAAATGATGAGGCAGAACGACAGTTAAAAATGTCGCTTTATAAAAGTAGAGTCATTTGGATGATTTTTTGTTTGAGAATTTATACGACGAATGTGTAATTAATTCTAATAACTTAGAATCAGATTTTATATTGTGTCTAGACATATGTTACTTAAAACGTGTTATCATGTTGGATTTGAATTTTAAACATAGTCCTAGGTTGGATTTAATCTAAAAATGAATACTCCTATAAAGTACAAATTTTTCTGGTTTTCACCATCGTCTTTTTTACAAAAAAAATCCTCACACTTCTTTCTAATCTAGCATGAGGTCCTGGCGTGGGTTGTTACCTCTGAGATAGACCGTGAGAAAACACCTAAGCTCAATATGACACCAAGTCGCACACAACACATCGCTTCCGGATAGTACCACCCCGCTTGCTAAAAGAGGACGAGCGATCAAGCTAGCTATAAAACTTCTTTTTCAACTTATAGCTGTCTCAATCTTTTGGCTAAGATAAAATACAATATCTATAGTTTAATATCTAGCGTGTGGGTTATATATCTACTTTAATTTTAAATTTATTTTAAGCGGAGAGGATTCACTTTAATTTTAAATTTATTTTTTTGAAAAGAGTCCATCATATTATTAATTTTAAATTTATTTTTTATGAAAAGGGTACATCACATTGTCTTACCACTAGACCATCACATGTCATACAACCATTGTACCACTGTACCGTCCAATATGATTGATATGACATCGCACACACAAATATTGTACTAGTTGATAGAGAAGGATGAATTGTCATGGGACATATGAGTAAATGCTTTACCCACCTCTTAAGCTATCTCCAACAGTTTACTCATCCTCGTCTTTATCTCTCGTTTCAAAGTACACAATGTAAAACAATAGTCTATAATGTAAACAATATTTTGTACGGTCATATGGACGATCTACTAGTCATAGCCTTAGGTAGTGTTTGGTTGAGGAGCTAAGTAGAACGAAGTCGTTCCATCCCTGATTCTAGGAAACAGAACGGAGTGTGACTGTGAGAGCGGGATGAGAACGGAGCGGCTCCGTTCGGTTGATTTTTTGGAGCGGAATGGTTTCGGATCTGAGGAGAATATTCCTTAATTGGAGTCATTCCGTTCTACTTACTTTGTAACCAAACAGCAACAAAACTAGAACAGAACGGTTCCGTTCTACTTGGCTCTTCAACCAAACACTACCTTAATCAGACCCGCTGCCATATTAAATTGAATTAAAAAGAGTATGCAATAGGCCATGAATAACATTATGTGAGACTTTACACATAAAAAGGAAGAACCTAGAATCCCACCATGAGCACCAAAAGGTGCAATTCAAACCTCATTAGTTGTAACACACCATATTTGGGGAGAATGCATATATAGTTCAGTGGAACAACGCTACTACCACACTCAAGACAGTAATCAACGCAAGCAAGCTGATTTGAGCGTGATGACCACTGCTTGCAGTGGCACTGTCTCTCTCGAGAACATCTGCGCAAGAGAGCCCCTGCTTGCCTTCTTTGCACTCGCTGGAGAACAGGCCCGGTGGATACTTGCCATACAGGTTGATGTAGCTGAACATTGTCGATGCACAGTCGTTGCTCTCGTCATTGAGGTACGTATAGTAAGGGCACGCGAACTCCTTGAGTGCGGCACAGCATGGGCCGGCTGGAAACTTTGGCCCTTTGCACTTGCTTGTGATGATTGTGTAGTTTTGGAACTCAAAGTTCACGGGGCAACCTGATGATAAGCACAGGTAGGCATTAATAAAATTATAAAATACAATTATGTAATATTTAAGTAGTAAAAATTATGGAATGTGACCAGAGGTGTGTTAAGAGATAAAACACAAGATAAAAGCAATATATATGTACTCCTAATTGCAGTGAACCATAAAAGTCGTAGGGGGGCTATCTCGAAGATTTTGGTTTCTTTGTTGCCAATTAGTGCTAGAACCAGGCTTCTTAACTGACTTTTAGTTCCTCCAATGAAATTTTCCATGTCACGTTAACAATTAGTTATTAATGCTAAACACATTGTGTGGAGTTAGCCAAAATTTGGATCAATTTTGGACTGATGCCCATTCTTTAAAAGGTTTGAAGCCGGATTTTAACCATTATCTAGAAATATCCAATTTTTCATATCTGAATTCTGAACAGTTCAGTTTAGAAGGAAAAAGGGTTCATGCTTCACCATCATAGGGCACACAGGCTTGATAATATCCTTCCTTTTGTTTCGTCCTCTACTGCCTCTACGGTAAGGTAGGATTGGGGGTGTATAAACATGGAGATGAATATAAATTGGTTAACAGAGGGGTATAACCATCAGATTCTACCATTTTGATAGCTCCTGATGTTTGGATTTTTGTGTATTACAAATAGACAAACTTGGTCCTAGTCCCTGATGATGGTTCATAATTCTAAGGGACAGGTATTCTCCAAGTCCACAAGCTCCATGTCACTCTGTATATAAGCATATATGCACCTTGTACACTGTTCCTCATATGCATCATTGAAGATTGAAGCTTTAGTAGCAAAGAGCCTGTTCCTCATATGCATTCAATGAACATAGCAGCAACTAGCAAGCCTTTCATCTGCTCCTACCTATCTTTGTGTTACTAACCTTGGATTAGACAGAGTATGTTTTCAAGAGAGCACTCACTTGGTAATTGCAAGTTCTGAGTCCGCAAGCTGTTGGCCATTGCCAGCATATGCTGCTGGACAGGATCAAGAAGCAAGGTGGCCTAGAGTGGACAATTGTTCTATGGCTATCGTTGCATGCACTCATGACGATTACTAATTGTAGTGATAAGATTTAGCCAATGCCATGGACATCCTTCAATGGTCCTCATTTGGTTACAGCATGGAGTAGTTCTATTTCGCTTAGAAAGCCTCCAGTGGTGTAGCTAGGGGGTAAGCCAGGTATGCCCTGGCATACCACATATATATATATATATATATATATATATATATAAAGAACAAAAAATATCTAGAAAAAGTTCAATATAGAAAGAATATTGCGCTAATTGTCTTGTAGTTTGAATTTTTGTGTGTTCAGGCCTATGGTCTCAGGACCTATCTAACAAAGTCTTGGGATGACCTGCTGTCTGCTGAACGGACAATACAATCATAAAATTGACAACCCAACATTCGATCGCTCAGATTCTTCGACGAATGCGGCTTGTGAGATGCCACTGGATGCTAGACTGCTGGGTATAGGCTTAAGTCAAGACATCCATTATGTCTCTTAGAAGGTCTAAACTAAAAAGTTAGATTAATCTTGTTTTCATGCCTACACAGCTACACCATACTTTATAAACTACCAGTATAGCTTTTCATCTATTTTATATTATAGTTTGTGAATATTTTTAACTTAATTTTAAAATGCAAGACTTATTATTGTTTTTTACTTAATCTTTAAATATAAGATTTATTGTGTAATTTAGTGTATGCATACCAAATAATGTTCAAATTTTAAAACTATAACTGAATTATTAAATGGTTTGACCAAATATATATATAAATTCTAGCTGGCATACCCTATTGTAAAATTTTGGATACGCCACTGGAAGCCTCCATGGTCACCTCCAGTTCATTGAAATCTAATGTGTGCGTGCTGAAATTGTAAAAAGTTGGAAACACAAGATCGTGATAAAAGTGAGTTCCCTTGTGCTGATTTGAGAGGCAGTGTGGTGGTATGTTTGGACTTTCTTGGCATAAGGGCATGCAGTGGTTATTTTGCAGACTTGTCTATTCTATCCAAAGGATTGCTGTACTTGACTCTATGGCCACTACCACATAAACATATTTCTAGCATCTGTGGAAGTCAATTGGACATTTTTAACAGTTTTGGTTGGAGCTTTCACTCTGTGGTCCTGTCCTTGAATAAGTGCTCAGTTGCTTCATCGGAGTGCATTTTGACCATTTTCATCGAGCTAACGAGTGAGCAGGTGGGTGTGCTGGGTTGTGGAACTAATAGAATTGCAGCCTGCGACAATTTGCTGACAAACTACAAGTTGGGTGCAGCTTTCACTAGAGAGGATGGAAAGTACCATGATGGCTTTCACAATAAACATTCTGTGCAGCAGAAGCATGGTGATGTGTTGTCAGCTAGAAGAGTCAAGATATTTGAGTTCAAATCATTGTTGACTGATGTTTTTGGACATATAAGCTTTGCTTCTGCAGTTGATAATGCTAGCAGTATTCCATTGTTTTATTTGAGCTGCTGGAAATTGGATGGTTAAGAGTTTTTTTCGAAAAACGCAGGAGAAGAAGAAAAGGTAAGGTAAAAAGAAAGCCTCATACAACTCCACCACAAAACCCACACACTCTAGAATAGATGTAGATATACAACAGTAGTCAGCTAGACCCGTGACCTTGAAGACCCCAAAACAGAGGTCACCAGATGGTGTGCTGGAGCGCAAGGATGCTAGATAATCCCCGGGTTCCAGTCCTACACCAAAGATGAGACTTCTCCTTGACCCAATTGATGACTATGATAGTACTAGGCTGAACACCGTTGAAAACACAACGGTTGCGGTGCTTCCAGAATCCAGATGGACAAGCTCCAAGAATGATTAGGGAATTCAGACCCTTGTGCAGCCCCTTATATGCTGGGCCAACAGTCAAAGAGGTAACTCCTTCCCACCAATCTTCAAAGGAAGAATTCTCATGGCTAGGAGCAAGGTGCAGCTGTCCAACAGATCTCATAATCTGAAACCAAACTTCCCGAGAGAAAATGCAGGAGACTAACAAATGGTTCAAGGTCTCCTCCTCCTGATCACAAAGCAAACAGTTTGGAGGGTGAGGTAGCCCTTCTTTCGCCAGACGATCAGCTGTCCAGCAGCGACTGTGAGCCACAAGCCACATGAAGTTTCTGTTTACGAACAATATTGCAACAGCAAAAAATGCATTGGTGCATGATCGAGATAATTTGTTTGATGCGGCGATTGATAACACAAGTCAGAGCAACCTTCCTTCCACATATATTGCTAGGTATGCATCACATGACAATAGTGTTGGCATTCAGTAGGGACAAGCTTTTAGGTGCTTCCAGTGATAAAACAGCATGCAGAATTATTTGTAAGCTTCCTCTTGTTGGCAGTGAGATTCGTGCCATGCTTACAAATTATATGAGGAAAGTACAAGGGCAATGGGATCCAGGAGATATGCAGATGCATGGTGTGTCTGTTCTGGGCTTCTGGCATGTGCTTGAAAGGCACGACAAGATTGAGAGGGTGATATCTGGTGGCAGTGGCATGAGAATGACACAGGAAGAGAATGAAGTTTGTTCTATAAGATTGTAGTAGTTAAAAAGTGGTTCTTTTTGCAGGGGTTTCAACCTTTAAAAAGTTTCAAACTTGTGCACCTAAATCTTTTTTTTAATAAAATGGCAGGAGCTCTGCCTATCTATTAAGGGAGAAAGGTTTCAGAAAACAAGAGACGAGGTCCGAGGACCGGATACAAGACATCACAGCACACACGGCGGGAGGAACAATCCCAGCAGACCCACACAGAACAGCTAGCTGCAAAGGTGCATCAACATCTCAATTACACGATAGACATAGCCCTCCTAAAACTTAAAACATCCTCTTTGATCCTCAAGGCAACCTGGATAGGGGTTAGGGAGCTGTTTTCGAAGATCCTCCTGTTTCTCTCCTTCCATAAGTTCCACATGGTGTATATCACGATGCCGTTGAAGTCGCGCTTTTGGGTTTTTGGGAGCAGGGAGGATGCTCCTTCCCACCAGTCCTTAATGTTAGATAAGCGGGCAGGGTCCGCGAGGGCAGGGAGCGTCATACCTTCCCAAGCTAGAATCTGATCCCACACAGCACGGGCGAGAGGGCAATGCAAACAGAGGTGAAGGCCAGTCTCTAGGGGCCCATTGCAGAGGGAACAGTTCGGATGGTGTGGCCAGCCCCCAGTGGCAAGATTGTTCGCAGTGAGGAGCTTGTCTTGTAGAAGAATCCAAGCACACTAATTTTATTATTGTCGAGCTCTGAACATTGAAATTGGCTAAGCATCCGCTCTTAGTCCATCTCAGAGGAACAACTGCATCAGAATAGTCTGGGCAACCATGAAGATAAAGGTCTGTCAATGTACAACGAAGGAGTTGCCAGAGCTGCAGGGAGTTGAATGTGAAACAACTGAAAAAAGACAAATGGAGCAAAGTCAAGGCATAGCACTGAAGAACCACAGGTGTGGGATACCGGTGGTTTGCCATCTTTGCATGGAGTTGAGGGCAAGTCAATTTTTTATGGAAGGGAGAATGTGAGGAATCATCCTAGGTATGAGCTGGAGTTGCGCCATGGGCCATGTTGCCTACTGGCTCAAGCAACTGAAGGGCAACACCACAAGAAGAGAAGCTGCATCAGAAAGGATAACTCGATGGATTGAATACAGAGACATGTCCTGTTCATATTCCTCCTCCGGTTCTTTCTCCCTTGGCCTAGAGCTATATTCCTTCTACCCAATTCCGATTCACCATCCCTCTTCCAAGAGGTTGTGCAATCCAGTTTGTACCCAAACTGTTATGCCATCAATGTGAGGGGTGCGCCAGCACATAACTCCCAATCTCAGATCAAAATCACCCAAGCCACGAGCCAATCGCAGGTTGAGGTTGTCAAAGGAGAAAGCAAAAGATGAAACGTACTGTTCTTGGCCTGCAGCAAGCTCCTCCCTGTAGATCCGGCGCTCGGCTGGAAGACGCTATCTGCTCATGCAGAGCAAACAGAACCAGGCAGGCAACCAGCCCATCGCCATCAGCTACGAAACCGGAAAGCGAAACAGACAGCAAGAAACACCGGAGCAAACAAGTCGTACCGGACAGGAAAGGACCATTCGCCGCAGAGGTGAGCCCAGCCACTACGACGACCGAGAAGAGGGCCAAGAGCCCACGCCCCGCAGCCATCGCCATGCGCCGCCGCTGCTGAGACACCGGGAAGGCCGGCCTCGAGGGAATGTAGCTCGTGAGGCTGTCGGATCTAGGACTACGACAGTAGCGGTGGCGGTGGGACGCGGGGTGCAGAGACCGCCCACATGCGCGCCACGACGTCTTCGCTGGTGGTGTTTGCAAGCTCTAGCCTCCAACCCAAGTGTTGCAGGTTTACAGCTGGAGTTAATTAGCGTCGCGGGGTGGACTGGAGGCGCTGGTCGGCACGGGGTAGCTTGGAGTTGGTGTTGGACGCGGTTTCTTTGGTGATTTCCTGTTTCCTCTCCCGCTATGTGACGGTGGCGAGGTTGGCCGTTGGCAGGGGGCAGGGCACGCTAGCTGTAGGCCTGTAGCTGGGCTAGAGGGAGACAGTGATGGTCATTTGTATTAGGTGCTCTTTTAAGCATATACCTTCACTGCTACTGTAATTACTGTAGTCTCTCTATCTCAAATTATCGTTCTATTTTATATACATGGTTTTAGCATAGTATATTTCCAAGTGTATAAAGTTATATAAACACGAACATCGATATGATTTTTCCATTTGTTACTATTTTATTTTATTATCATCTCTCTCCAATCGGGTTATGTTTGAATAAAAATGTTTAGAGAGAAGCTATCTATATGCCTAAATAAATCATGATTAGGTCTTTTTTTTCTTTTAGTGTTCTCAAAAGTTTTTTCCTCTTATTTCTCTTTTTGGTGACATACTCCAACTTGCTTGGGATTAAAAGTCTATGTTTGGAATAAAAAGCTATGTTGATATTGATTATTATCATCTCTATGGTCTCCTTTCCTATGTCATTTTTAAGATTGTGGCAAAAAGATCGTGCATAGAGCAGACTGCATTATTTACATTGTAGAGGTAGAGTTTGAAATAAGTATGCAACGAGCGAGACTAATATAGATAGCCTCCTAATGGCACTCACCCAACCTCCTCCCTCCTTCCCCAGTTGTTGCTGGACGTAGGCTACCAGAAAACGACTCGACCCTCTCGCAACTGGCTATGGTCTATTTGAGAGCTCAGTTCCGTCTGCCTCCAATTAGCGGACAGCTCTTGACTCATGATGTAGACGAACATCATTCCTCATCAATCAAGCTAAGCTAGAGTCTAAATGCACACATACAAGCACTTGACCGTTAGTCACGAGTACGTTGAAACGTGTTCACTAAATTTTGGTTAGTTGCAAAGTTCTAAGAAATCCATGTTCAATCAGATGTTCATATAGTATCCACCAACCGAAAAAATCGATTGAATTCCGGGTGAAACTAACTGTTCTGAAAAAAGAAGGAAAAGAAAACGCACGGAGCATTGAGATACATACATCAGATCAGGAGGCTCAGCACTTAGATGAGCATAACACAGACAGAATTCCCTTAGCTCTATAGATTCAGATTGGGCAGTATCTGGTGATTTTCCAGGACGCTGTTCATGACTATCTCTTCAGTTTGTCACAAGTAAACTATATCTGTTGTTATTGAGGCTACCATGCCATGGCACTCATCTCTATTTGTAGACTGAGAATAGTGAGAAAGATAATCGCAAAGGGCGGCCATGTACAAGTACAAAGCGATCTAGTTCAATTCTGTCAGGCAGCAGACGTTAGTAAATAGCCCTTTTGTTTCTGTACATTGCAGGCAAGTGTATTATGTACAAAATTTCCTCCGCTGTACCAAAAAAAATGAAGAAAAAAAAGTTAGCATGCACAAGTGTGACTATTACTAGATACATATGATGGTTCCAAATTCATATGTTCTATAATATCAGTATATCTAAGGCAGAAATAACTTGATCCATGCCAACCTGAACAGGATATTATGGATCCGAAGACGGGATGCTGTACTAACAATTGCATGATATGTCATGCTTACCCTAAGATCAGGCTCCGTTACTGCTTCCAAGGTTTCTGCCATCTGCATTTGTTTGATAACTGTTGCATGCAATACCTGGAAGAAAAGAAACAAAAAGACCACACAGCTACATTGTATATCATTTGAAAAAAAACAACAAAAATGAGAAAAAGGAAAATAAGTTTATCAAATCTAATGATAATAACTAGTATTATCAAATAATGAAAACAAGTTAACTGGAAAATCAAGAACAAATATCAAACAGATATCAGATGAACAGAAAATGGCTTTATTAATTAAATCAATAACATAGAGTGAACAGTAACACATGAATAATTACTACTCCCTCCGCCTCATAAGGTTGTCTCTAGCAACTTATCCATCCTATCTCTCATCCCATCTCCTATTTTAAATTGTTAGTCAGTTTTGGTAAGCTAGAATCAGGGCTAGACATATGATTACCTTCCCCATATACTCTAGCCACAATAGGTAGGGTATATGAATTGATTAGGCAAGGATTAATCTGTGATTGGGTGTTTCTATAAACCCTGTGATCCTTGCCTATATATGTGTAACCCCTCTACCCTGGTATTCAATCAATTAATACTATTCTAGCTACATTTCTACACAAACATCACTCTATGAACAGTGCAATATACAGTGTAAAACAGTGTTTTTACACAACCATATGCACGATCTACTAGAGACAGCCTACGCACTTATAGGGTTTTTTTTAACAAAAAATTGTCCCGAAATAGATGTACTTTTAGACATAGGACAACCTAGCTCTAGTAATTTTTCTCCTTTCTGTATTTCCAAAGTACATTGATTACATGTTAGATCAACTTTAGGGGTACATAGGTAATTTCCTAGTAGCATTGATCTTCTCATTCATTACCTAGAAGTGTGTTTATTTTACAGAGGGAGTACTCGGTATACACATTGTGCCGTAGCAAAAACCTACCACACAGCACATTACACAATTTGGCAACCTAGGCAACAGCAGGACTTTATGAAACATACACAACAGAAACTCGATATCATCAAAAGATGTGTTTTAAGAGGTATAGACCAAATATAGACCTGTGGGTCCCCACAAAGTTGTCCTAAAGATATATCCACCTGAGAACAGTTAAGGGATTACCCAGCAAAATCACAAGCTTACATCAGATGGTCCCTGTAGTTTTTGTGAACAATGACTCAATGAGTAGCAATGTTTTGGCCTTCAATGTGAAATTTTAGCATCACAAACTTGCCAATTTTAATAAATTAGTAAAACCAACTTTCGTTTATAAGTTCAACTCACATAGCATGAGTACGTGAACAAAGATTTTGTTTAGTAAAAAGAAATGATATAAAAGGTATCTTAGCACTCGAGCCATAAAGGCAAAAGTCCAAAGCAATTCTAAACAGCATGACATCCATAAAACATGGCAGGTACCTTCTTTGTCTTCTCCAGATCAAACTCAATGGACTTTATCCTGTCAAAAGAATCTTGTATGGCCCGATCCTTGTCCTGTGGAAGCTTTGGAGGCTTTCTGCTCAGCTGATTAAACATTAACTCAAGCCGATCAAGACGTTCCAGGCAAGGATTTACACGATCTTCCTTAATTGTCTGAAGATCTGCCAGATTAGTGGGTGCACTTGCAGTATGTGAATGAGCATTGGCCAAATGTTGTCGTCGACGAATGAAGAACCGCAAAAAAGAGAGTACTTTAAGAAATATAGCAATGACTCTTCTTGATATATATTTCAAGAACCCATCATCATTGCCTTCACCATCATTTTGGGCACGCCGACCTGCTGGTTTGAACCCATATTTGAGCATGAGATAGGCTGAACATCAAGATGAGACAACTAATTTGAAGGAATTATAGCATATAACAAATTGTTTATATAGCTTAACCAAACAATGTAGAATTTTAAATGGATACCTGGTGCAGGTAAACCCCCATTTGTCACGGAATCTTGGTCTGTATTGAACTGCCTAATTTCATTTCTAGTAGAGTTGTATCTCCTGTTGGATCCTACAACTTTATCCGCCATACGAGACTGTCACACCCGGCTTTAAGAAACAAAGCCAGGTGCATCTCATACATGCGCCAAAGAATACAACAAATATAATAACAGAGTGTATAGAGATAAATGTCACAATAATCAGAGTATTTATTACATAGCGGAAGACTTACGAAAATAAAGGATAAATATAGCAGGATCTAAAATCTATCATTGGTGCCAGAAAGTCAACTGGGAGACGACGACCTAGACCTCTCACGAACACAGCGCAACCTCCATCATGCGCCTCATCCAGTGATACCTGTTCTTGACCTGTGGAGGGGGTGTGAGACAGCAAGGGTGAGCTCACACATGATCATAGCTCAATAAGTTGTGGGGAATAATGTGGCATGAACTCACCAAAGGTGGGAGTTCATGAAGTGTAAGGCTGATCAACAAAATAAAGGTTGAAGCTGAGCATTGCTTTTATAAGTTGGTCAAAGTTTTATTAGCAATTACTAGATGTAAGTAAATACCAAACCTTAAATAAAAGTAATAGAACAAAATTAATAAATAATCTCATGCATATGCAAATGACAAATTGAATTTAAGTTCCATAAATTAATCATCGAAGAGTCCTGAGCTGCTCTTGACCGTGAGCTCGGCTAGTATACCAGTTTTACACTCTGCAGAGGTTGTACCCTTTACCCACAAGTCGTGTTTCCCATGTCGCCAGGGTTAGCTAGGCCCTTAGACACTACCGAGGTGAATGGCTAGGGATCCACTACGAGTCCTTTACAAAGTTCCACTAGCTTCCGAAAACCTGCTACAGTTTATGGGAAGAGCACTTGCAAGAATCCCCTGTCTGACCGCCATCGCAGCAAAATCAACCCGAGAACCTCCTTGCATGCAACTCCCCTACTGCCCTTGCCCCTTTCGGGTAAGGTAGTCTTCCACTAACTTTCCTAATTAGTTAGCCAAGGGGTCACATTCCTCCCTTGTGGTGGCACATGTTTCTCAAGTTAAGCTCCATGTTCCATTTAACAATAATATAATGATCTTGACATGAACATAAATAGAATAACAAAATAACTGGAACATGGATATAATGAAATATTAACCCAAAACCATGTAAAGCAATAGCATAACTACCCATATGATTCAGGGGTAAACAAGGTAAAATGGATAAACAGACTAGGGTGACCTATTGGGTCCCATCAAAATTAAACCTATGCATGGTAAATGATTATAAAGAACATTATTGGGTAACAAAAGTGAATCAAGGGCACAACTTGCCTGGCACTTGAGATTCCAATTACTAGGGTGATTCTTCTGATCCTCAACCTCACTGCTAGTCGTAGCAATACAAACAGATATGGTATAGCCAAAATTAACATCACACCAAACATAAGAATATACTGCGTAATAGTGATCTACGCGTTGCTACGAGATTGTAGAATCGAGAACTACTAAGATCGAAGTTACGATTAAGGAGTTATGATTTTATAAAAGATCTGTGTGATTAAAATATTAAACTATATTATAATTTGGTTAATATAAATCATATGAGAGGTTATTCTACAAATAATTATCTCAACTTTAATCTAAGTTATAATTAACCATAGATCATATTCTAGTAGATTACAATGGTAAGTAGATTAACAAGAATAACCAACATAGGTTAAATAAAGACCTAACTATAAAATAATGAGATATGGTATAATAAATGTAGTTATTGCATAGTAAATATTTATACGAGACTAACTCAACTTGAACGGACCAAATCGGAATTCAAACGGAGAAGTTATGAATTTCTAATGATTTTATGTGTTTTGTACAAGATTAAATTAGAAAATAGATTTTAAAGTGGCTTTCATGTCAAATCAGAGGTACTATGTGATAAACAATAATATTATAGAATTATAGAAATTGGAACGGGCTCATTTGGACCAAGTATGAATTTTCTATGAATAAAATGAGTTCTTGGAATTATTTATAAATCCAAAATCAATTTCTAAATTCATTTTCCCTAATTTCTTTATTTCCTGGACTGCGCGCAGAATATATAAAGAGTGCAGGGGCTCTGGTATAAAACCCTAAGACTCCGAACTCTCTGCAGTAGACCGCGGGTTGATTTGCACTTTGGTCAGGGACTTTTTAACAAAACCGCCATCACGAAAGGGTATCGTGAACTCCCAGCCGTCCGATCACCAGAATGCAGTTCGGATTAGATTGTGAACCGGTATCCCATCCAGGCCCTTGGATCAGAGATCCATGGCACACGGAACGTCCACGCGTTTGACTAAATCCTATCCACCCGATCAGTTCTGAACGCCCTGGATTTAATGAACCGAAGCGCTGACCCCGGTTCTAATCCTATCCGCCGGTGATCGATCCAACGACAGTCGTGCATCGGCACCTTACCCACCGCGCCGAGCAACGGAGCCTTGCCCCACGGCAACGGCCATGGCCGGAGACGACCATCCCGGTGCGCAACACCCTAACCCCCGATTAGAACGGTGCTACACATTGAGAAGGGCAAGGCGGGTGACAAGGAGGTAGTCTTACCGGCAAGGATGTAATGGTGGGAACGGTCCACGGCGAGCTGCAAATCCGCGGCCGAGTATTGCTCCGGCGAGCAATTAGTCCACCCCCAGAGGACATCCTCTCCCGGAAGGAACATGGAGACGTGTGGATAACACAAGCGAGCATCCCCAACCGCAAGCCGAGACCAGAGCGACGCCCAGGTCGAGAATCCCCGGCGGCGGTGCTTCCCTGCTCTCTCTCTCTCTCCTGGATGCTTGGTAGGGCGCCTAGCTTTGCCCGAGGTGGCCGACGGCCATCAAGTGGATGGGGTGGCCGCGGTGCCCTCCCCCATTTTATATTGTCGACGACTCGGACCCTGGCGCACTGGAGAACAGGTCTGGAGATGTGCGAGCTATGCGCGAGTTCGTTGCCGCTTCCTTCGAGAGCAAAGGAAGGGGACGACCAAGTGCGTGGACTATGACCGACGACTGGGACCCACGCGCCATACACTGGAGAAAAATAGGAGGATGCAGGAGTGATGGGTCTTACACGGTGGCCCCACACGTAAAGTCGCCAGGCGCGCCCAGGCAGTGAGCTGCGCAATGCACGGAAGGCTGCTCCCCCGGGTCCACATGTCGACGCTGATCCAGCCTGATGGGTCACGTGGAGAGGAAATGGTGGTAGTGGGCCGAGCGCCGGTTGCTTTAGGCCCAACACGACTTCTCTTTTTCCTTTCTTTTTACGATTTCTGGTTTCCTTTCTTTTTTTATTTCCTTGATTTCAAATTTAAGTTTGAATTATGTCATGATCCTCATATTTGAGTTAAGTATCCACGTTTCAAATCCTAGTATGAGAAGAATATATTTATCTATTTATTTTCATTTGTATAACATTTTCTTCCTCCTCTATTCTCATGGTTTTGTTTTCAATTTAGAGGTTAAATTCCCTGGGTCCATTGATATGCTATTAATGACGCATTTATTTTATTATCCACAAATGCACAATCAAGTAAAACTCAGCATGATGCAAGATTTACTTTGGTGTCTTTGGTTATTTACTCCTTTTTGATGGTATTCATTCACATGTGATAGTAAATGAATATAACTCACACATATAGATAAAGGAAATATTCTCTTATCACATGATTTACAAATTTGGGTATTACAAATCATGCCAATCGAACCACTGTACGTTGTAGACCCTGATTCCCTCACCTGCAGGGTAAAGAGTTAAAGACTCAGATGAATTAACTACAAAGTTATAAAACATGCCAGCATGGTGTCATGCTGCTAAAAGGAACAGAACACCTAATGAAATCCTAAATGTGCAAGTTAGAATCTTCATTGTTCCAAGATAGACACATGAGAAAAATAATGAAATTTCTCCCAAATAAACAAAGCAGAACTTAGTAGGACTTTACTTCCTCTCGAACTGGGGCCAAACTAGGAAATTCAACATCTTCAGGAGCCACAGGGGATCCAAGATCATCAACATCTGAACCTGATTCAGCATTTGATGTGTCACTAATTTGTTCTGGTAACTGAAAGAAAAGGCAGCACATCCAATGTCAAAATTGGAGAACAAAATGGCTTGTTCAGCACATGAAACACCAAAATCAGTAAACTTGCCTTGAGAGCACGCAATCTCACAGAGCCTGTAATTGTTTCTTCTATATCAGATATGTGCGCAACTTCCTTCAACAATTCCATGCTATGTACAAGCTACAATAAAAAATAAGGTCATCACTAGAAGCAACAGCAATGACAACCAACAAATAAATTAAATATAATGATGTACCATGAAAGATAATAGACTACGATACAGTAAGAAGACATCAATTACAAACTTACCTTCATTATTGAAGGATCACTCCAGGGGCCTTTGTTAGACCTCAGGCACCCTCCATGGTTAGAACATGTGCATGAACCACCAAAGTAATCCAGCAATTGGCTGAAGGTACATTTTGCTTAAGATTTGCACACAGGTTCACCAATAAAATAATCTTTGGAGAAGCCACCACCAACCTTGCATCAATAGCTTCAAGAAGTCTGCTTTGATATCTTGTTCCTAGAACCTGAAATCAAACAGTAGGTATGAATTCATACAAAGATCAAAACATGGATAATCAATTAGGAAGGGCTGCAAAATCAGTACGTGTATTTTAGATGACGTTTTTGGGTCAAGAAGTCCCTTAACAGTGCTCCATATCAGCTTGAAACCAGGTCCGGCATTTACAATAAACATTTGATGTAATGTCTGCATAATTTGTGACAAACTTGGAAATCAGAATGGTTTTAAACCAAGTCACCAAGCTACATTCAATCATCTCTATACTGAGGCTAACCTCAGGATAATAGTCACCATCTATTTTTTGCATACAACGCACCAAATCCCTCACGATCTTGCTAAAGTTCTTCCAGCCCTATATCACAGAGAACAGGGAACAGAAAACGGAAGGTCATATTAGATATCTGATTTTTTTTCAAACTACATCATGCTTACAGAAAACAAATGAAGTAACAAAGACAAAATGAAATTATGCCTGCATCAGTAGTTCAGAGAACCTTAACTTCTGCAGCTCTATTGATGGTTCTTTTTTGGATCGATAGATTTATATCCAAGCATTTGGAAAATAAACAAAGTATCAGAACAAAATCCACTGCATAAGTTTTTCTAAAAGTAGTAGTTTTGATTTAGATATCTAGTTGAAGTAGCATTCAAAGATTGGAAAAACAACAAGAGTTACATCCTTTTTCTCTCCAAGGGTCAATTTTGACACAAACATTAAAACATCCTAATCAATCAAGTTACAGGGATGTTTTAAATAATATCAGCATTTTGGGACTTCTGAAAATTGCATGTTTATCTTGGTAAAATATCTTGTACAAACTGTAATTGATAGTAAAATTTATGTTCTAATCATGAAGTAATGGAGCTAACAAAACAATTTAGACAATGAACTTACCACACCGTGGACATCCAATATCGTAGTTGTAGTATCTATATGCCTTTTGGCAGAAATTGAGCATGCAGGGAATTTCTCCCGGAAAGCTCTCTCAAACTCTTGTACATGATACTTAATATAGCGCTCAACTGTCGTAATTTGCATAAGTTTGTTGGGTTCAACTTTCCCAAGCAACTCAATGTACACAGGCCTTCCTTCCTTGTCAACCCCATGGTAACCATGAGGGTAATACTGCAGGACCTCCTCTAGCTCATGAAATTCAAAATCCTTCAATGAGTGAAGTTAGCTACTGTTAGTATGCATGACATAGTTTTGCAGAAGCATATGATGAATAATCTTATCGTATACATCAATATATCAGCAGAGTTTCATAAGATTTTGAGATCAACTTTTTAGAATAGACAACATCTGTCGGCGTTTCGAGACCGGGGGGTCCCTAAGCCGACGAGTGAGTGTGCCGTGTGCCCCAGCCCAGATGGGTCGAGCGCGTGGGCGAGCGCGAAGGGGGGAGAGCGAGGTGGCCGGAGCCGGGTCGTGAGGGAGGCGGAGATCCCGCGGCCTTCGTGTTCGTCCCGCGCCCAGGTCGGGTGCGCTTGTAGTAGGGGGTTACAAGCGTCCACGCGGGTGAGGGGAGCGAGCGACCCCAAGAGAGCGCCTGCCCCTGCCCTCGTTCCCGCGGGGCCAACCTTCTCTAAGAAGGCCCTGGTCCTTCCTTTTATAGGCGCAAGGAGAGGATCCAGGTGTACAATGGGGATGCAGCAGAGTGCTACGTGTCTAGCGGGGGAGAGCTAGCGCCCTGGGTACATGCCAATGTGGTAGCCGGAGAGAACTTGGCACCCAGCTGGTGTGGTGTCGTGGCTGTCGGAGGAGTAACGGAGCCTGGTGGAGGGACAGCTGTCGGAATAGTTGGGCTCTTGCTGACGTCCCCCCGCTTCCGTAAGGGAGCTAAGAGCCGCCGTCGTCATGGGTCTAGCGGGGCGCCATCATTGCCTATCTGGCGGAGCTAGCCAGATGGGACGTCGGTCTTGTTCTCTGCCGCCCAAGTCGGCTCGGGGTAGGGTGATGATGGCGCCTCCTGTTGACGTGGCGGACTTGTGCCCTAGGTCGAGCGACGTGGAGGTTCCTCCAAGGCCGAGGTCGAGTCTGTCTTCCATGGCCGAGGCCGAGCCCGAGCTCCTGGGTCGGGCGAGGCGGAGGTCGTTCGGCAGAGACCAGGGCGGAGTCCGAGCCCTGGGTCGGGCGAAGCGGGGTTCGTCGTCTTCCGGGGCCTTAGCCCGAGTCCGAGCCCTGGGTCGGGCGGAGCGGAGTTCGCCGTCTTCCGGGGCCTTAGCCCGAGTCCGAGCCCTGGGTCGGGCGGAGCGGAGTTCGCCGTCTTCCGGGGCCTTAGCCCGAGTCCGAGCCCTGGGTCGGGCGGAGCGGAGTTCGCCGTCTTCCGGGGTCTTAGCCCGAGTCCGAGCCCTGGGTCGGGCGGAGCTTCCTATGGCGCCTTTGGCAAGGCCTGGCTGCCTGTCAGTCTCACTCTTTGTGTTAAATGCCCCTGCGACTCGGTCGGTCGGCGCGGTGATTTAGTCAGGGTTGCTTCTTAACGGAGGCAAGGCCTCGGGCGAGCCGGAGATGCGTCTGCCGTAAAAAAGGGGGCCTCGGGCGAGACGGAAACACCTCAGGGTCGGCTGCCCTTGCCCGAGGCTAGGCTCGGGCGAGGCGCGATCGAGTCGCTCGTATGGACTGATCCCTGACTTAATCAAACCCATCAGGCCTCTGCAGCTTTATGCTGATGGGGGTTACCAGCTGAGAATTAGGCGTCTTGAGGGTACCCCTAATTATGGTCCCCGACAGTAGCCCCCGAGCCTCGAAGGGAGTGTTAGCACTCGCTTGGAGGCTTTCGTCGCACTTTTTTGCAAGGGGACCAGCCTTTCTCGGTTGCATTTTGTTCCGGTGGGTGCGCGCGAGCGCACCCGCCGGGTGTAGCCCCCGAGGCCTCGGAGGAGTGGTTTCACTCCTTCGAGGTCTTAATGCCTTGCGTAATGCTTCGGCTGGTCTGGTGGTTCCCTCATGCGAACAGGCCGTAGCCCGGGTGCACTGTCGGGGCCCAAGTTCTCGGGCTGGTATGTTGACGCTGTCAACGGTTTGGCCGGAGCCGGGTTTGCGAGAGCAGCCCCCGAGCCTCCGCACAGGGCGAGAGGGCGATCAGGGACAGACTCGGCTTTTTTACATACGCCCCTACGTCGCCTTTCCGCAAGGAGGAGGGGGGGAGAGCGCCATGTTACCCTCGATGGGCACCGAACATGGTGTCTCCGGTGAGCTGCAAGCGGGTAATCCGAGTGGACGTCCGTGCCCCGTTCGTTGCGGGTCGGCTAGGGGCCCGGAGGCACGCCCAAAAGTACCTGCGGGTGATCTGCCGGACCCAGTCCCCTGGCGACGGGGTCCGAGGGCTCGTTGCCTCCCTCCGATGGGATTTCGTTACAGGATCGTTCCCGCTGGTCTCGGAAATGTCCTAGGGTACCTCGGGAGCGCAGCCCGAGCCTTGGTTATGTATCGAACGTACCCCTGGTCATCCCTCGCTCGGTGTCTGAGGCGACTGTGAACCCTTCGGGGGGCCAGCCTTCGAACCCCTGATCAGTAGTGGGCGCGGAGCCCGAGTAGCCTGAGGCGGCCGTGGAACCTTTCGGGAGGCCGACCTTCGAACCTCTAACCAGTAGTGGGTGTCGGGCCCACGCGATCTGAGGCGGCTGTTGAACCCTTCGGGGGGCCAGCCTTCGAACCCCTAATCAGTATGGAGGCTCGGAGCCTAGTTCCTTCACGGGGAAGGATCCCTTTGGGGGTATCCCCTTTCCCGGTCCCTGTTGCAAGAGATAGAGAAAGAGGAAAAAGGGAAAAAAGGATACGAATTTGAACGACGCGGCGTACCTTTTTTGGCGCGGTTATTTTGGCGAAGGCGAAGCGTCGCCAGCTGCTCCTGCCAGAAGCGCCGCCTGTCCAGCCGCGGAGTTAATGCGCCGGGGTGAGTAGTTGGCGAGGCTGCCGTTGCGTGTGCGCGAGCCGTTCGAGGGACGGGTCTCGGGCGCGTCGTCTTCACGCCGTGAGAGGGGGTTCTCTTGCTGCCTCCGGATGGGACGTGAGCTTGGCTGACGGCGTGACCGCTGCTCCCGCGCGCCTGCCACCGTTATTACTGCCGGCCCACTTTTGACCGCGTTTGACCGCTGCGTCAGGCTGGCGCTGCTGGGTCGCGCGCTGGGTCACCTCGGGTCGCGGTATCGGTTCCGCAATCGAGGAGGTGCGATGGTGGCGCAAGTGGTACAGTTGCTTGCATGCAGCATCCGGCGCGCCGGTCGCGCGACGCGTGGGCTTAGGCCTCCGCGCTGGCAAGTTAGGAGTCGGAGAGGCGCGGCCACTTGGCGTGGTTGCATGCCGTCTGCATGGCTGCCTGCCCCTTTCGCCCGTTGGCCTGGGCAAAAGCGGAGGGTCGCTTGTAACCGCCGGGTGGTTGGGCGGGTGTAGCCCCCGAGGGAGGGTCGGGCTTTGCCGAGGCGAGGCCGACCCTTCCTTGTTGACTAAACTTTGCGTGGGTGCGAGGTATATGAACAACTTGGAAACATCTTAAGGGTAGAAGCGACGTAGCTGTTGGATGTTCCAAGCGTTGCCGTAGACCTCGCCTTGACTGTTAGCCAGCTTGTACGTTCCGGGCTTCAGAACTTTGGCGATGACGAATGGCCCCTCCCAGGGGGGCATGAGCTTGTGCCTCCCTCGGGCGTCTTGCCGCAGCCGAAGCACCAGGTCGCCCACCTGGAGGTCTCGGGGTCGGACCCCTCGGGCGTGGTAGCGTCGCAGGGACTGCTGATACCGCGTCGAGTGTAGTAAGGCCCTGTCCCGAGCCTCTTCCAGCTGGTCCAGCGAGTCCTCTCGGCTAGCTTGGTTGCTTTGATCGTCGTAGGCTCTCGTCCTCGGGGAGCCGTATTCCAGGTCCGTGGGCAAGACGGCCTCGGCCCCGTAGACCAGGAAGAACGGCGTGAAACCCGTGGCTCGGCTCGGCGTCGTCCTCAGGCTCCAGACCACCGAGGGGAGTTCCTTCATCCATCGCTTGCCGAACCTGTTGAGGTCATTGTAAATCCGAGGCTTGAGCCCTTGTAGAATCATGCCGTTGGCACGCTCTACTTGCCCATTCGACATGGGATGAGCTACGGCAGCCCAGTCCACCCGGATGTTGTGGTCCTCGCAAAAATCCAAGAATTTTTTGCCGGTGAACTGGGTGTCGTTGTCGGTGATGATGGAGTTCGGGACCCCGAAGCGATGGATGATGTTGGTGAAGAACGCCACCGCCTGCTCGGACCTGATGCTGTTCAGGGGTCGGACCTCGATCCACTTCGAGAATTTGTCGACGGCGACCAGCAGGTGCGTGTAGCCCCCGGGCGCCTTCTGCAGAGGACCGACGAGGTCCAGACCCCACACAGCGAAGGGCCAGGTGATGGGTATCGTCTGCAGAGCCTGAGCGGGCAGGTGGGTCTGCTTCGCATAGAATTGGCACCCTTCGCAGGTGCGGACAATTCTAGTGGCGTCAGCCACCGCCGTCGGCCAGTAGAAGCCTTGCCGGAAAGCGTTCCCGACAAGGGCTCGAGGCGCTGCGTGATGGCCGCAAGCCCCCGATTGTATCTCTTGCAGGAGTTCCTGACCTTCGGCGATGGAGATGCACCGCTGGAGGATGCCCGAGGGGCTGCGGTGGTAAAGCTCCTTCTCATCGCCCAGCAAGACGAACGACTTGGTGCGTCGCGCTACCCGTCGTGCCTCGGCCTGGTCGAGGGGTAGCTCTCCTCGGCGGAGATATTGCAGGTACGGGGCCTGCCAATCTCGATCAGGCGTGACCCCGCTCCGCTCCTCTTCGATGCGCAGCGCCTCGTCCTCGGGGGCCGAGGGTTCCTCGGGTTGAACCGAGGATGGCTCGGGCTGGGCCGAGGTCCCCTCGAACGGGGCCGAGGGCGCCTCGGGCTCGGGCGTGTCGCTGATCTTGACGGAGGGTTGGTGCAGATCCCGGGAGAAGACGTCCGGGGGAACCGTCGTTCGCCCCGAGCCTATCTTTGCCAGCTCGTCCGCAGTCTCGTTGTAGCGCCGGGCGATGTGGTTAAGCTCGAGCCCGTAGAACTTGTCTTCCAGGCGTCGAACCTCATCACAGTAGGCCTCCATCTTCGGGTCGCGGCAGTGGGAGTTCTTCATGACTTGGTCGATGACGAGCTGCGAGTCGCCGCGAGCGTCGAGGCGTCGGACCCCTAGCTCGATGGCGATTCGCAATCCGTTGATCAGAGCTTCGTACTCAGCCACATTGTTGGACGCCGGGAAATGGAGGCGTAGCACGTAGCGCAGGTGTTTCCCGAGGGGTGAGACGAAGAGCAGGCCTGCGCCGGCTCCCGTCTTCATCAGCGACCCGTCGAAAAACATGGTCCAGAGCTCCGGTTGGATCGGAGCCGTCGGCAACTGTGTGTCGACCCATTCGGCTACGAAGTCCGCCAGTACCTGGGACTTGATGGCCTTCCGAGGGGCGAACGAGATTGTCTCGCCCATGATTTCCACCGCCCACTTCGCGATCCGTCCCGAGGCCTCTCGGCACTGGATGATCTCCCCCAGGGGGAAGGATGACACCACAGTTACCGGATGAGACTCGAAGTAATGCCGCAACTTTCGCCTCGTCAGGATCACTACATACAGCAGCTTCTGAACTTGTGGGTAGCGGATCTTGGTTTCGGACAGCACCTCGCTGACGAAGTAAACTGGCCTCTGAATGGGCAATGCATGCCCCTCTTCTTGCCTTTCGACCACGATCGCGGCGCTAACCACCTGAGTGGTAGCGGCGACGTAGACCAAGAAGGCTTCTCCATCAGCTGGGGGTACCAAGACGGGCGCCTGGGTGAGGAGCGTCTTCAAGTTCCCGAGAGCTTCCTCGGCCTCGGGAGTCCAAGTGAAGCACTCGGCCTTCCTTAAGAGACGGTACAGGGGTAGGCCTCTTTCGCCGAGGCGCGAGATGAAACGGCTCAAAGCCGCGAGACATCCCATGACCCTCTGTACGCCTTTTAAGTCCTTGATGGGCCCCATGCTGGTGATGGCTGCAATCTTCTCCGGGTTGGCTTCGATGCCCCGCTCGGAGACGATGAATCCTAGGAGCATGCCTCGGGGCACCCCGAAGACGCACTTCTCGGGATTGAGCTTGACGCCCTTCGCCTTGAGACACCGGAATGTCACTTCAAGGTCGGAGAGAAGGTCGGAGGCTTTCCTTGTCTTGACTACGATGTCATCGACGTAGGCCTCGACCGTGCGACCAATGTGTTCGCCGAACACATGGTTCATGCACCGCTGGTACGTTGCACCCGCGTTCCTCAAACCGAACGGCATGGTGACATAACAGTACATGCCGAAGGGCGTGATGAAAGAAGTCGCGAGCTGGTCGGACTCTTTCATCTTGATTTGATGATACCCTGAGTAGGCATCGAGGAATGACAGGGTTTCGCACCCAGCAGTGGAATCCACGATTTGATCGATGCGAGGTAGAGGGTAGGGAACCTTCGGACATGCTTTGTTGAGACCAGTGTAGTCTACACACATCCGCCATTTCCCCCCTTTCTTCCTCACAAGCACAGGGTTGGCAAGCCATTCGGGATGGAATACCTCTTTGATGAACCCTGTTGCCATCAGCTTGTGGATCTCCTCGCCTATCACCCTGCGCCTTTCCTCGTCGAATCGGCGCAGAGGCTGTCTGACCGGTCGGGCTCCGGCCCGAATATCCAGCAAGTGCTCGGCGACATCCCTCGGTATGCCGGGCATGTCCGAGGGACTCCACGCAAAGACGTCGGCGTTTGCGCGGAGAAAGTCGACGAGCACTGCTTCCTATTTGGGATCGAGCCCGGAACCGATCCGGGTCTACTTGGAGGTGTCGCCACTGGGGTCGAGAGGGACGACCTTAACCGTCTCCGCTGGCTCGAAGTTGCCGGCGTGTCGCTTCACGTCCGGCACCTCTTGGGAGAGGTTTTCCAGGTCGGCGATGAGGGCCTCGGACTCGGCGAGGGCCTCGGCGTACTCCACGCACTCCACATCGCATTCGAACGCGTGTTTGTACGTGGGGCCGACGGTGATGACCCCGTTGGGGCCCGGCATCTTGAGCTTCAGGTAGGTGTAGTTGGGGATGGCCATGAACTTCGCGTAGCATGGCCTTCCCAATACTGCGTGGTAGGTTCCTCGGAACCCGACCACCGCGAACGTCAAAGTCTCCCTTCGGAAGTTGGAGGGTGTTTCGAAGCAGACAGGAAGGTTGAGCTGTCCGAGGGGCTGGACGCGCTTCCCGGGAATGATCCCGTGGAAGGGCGCAGCGCCTGCTCGGACGGAGGACAGATCGACGCGCAGGAGCCTGAGGGTCTCGGCGTAGACGATATTGAGGCAGCTGCCCCCATCCATCAGGACCTTGGTGAGCCTGACGTCGCCGATGATGGGATCGACGACGAGCGGGTACTTCCCCGGGCTCGGCACGTGGTCGGGGTGGTCATCTTGGTCGAAGGTGATGGGCTTATCGGACCAGTCTAGGTAGACTGGCGCCGCTACCTTCACCGAGCAGACCTCCCGACGCTCTCGCTTGCGATGCCGAGCCGAGGCATTCGCCGCATGCCCTCCGCAGATCATGAAGCAGTCGCGGACCTCGGGGAACTCTCCTGCTTGGTGATCTTCCTTTTTGTCGTCGTCGCGGGCCCTGCCACCCTCTGCGGGTGGCCCGGCCCTGTGGAAGTGGCGCCGAAGCATGACGCACTCCTCGAGGGTGTGCTTGACGGGCCCCTGATGGTAAGGGCACGTCTCTTTGAGCATCTTGTCGAAGAGGTTGGCACCTCCGGGGGGCTTCCGAGGGTTCTTGTACTCGGCGGCGGCGACAAGGTCTGCGTCGGCAGCGTCGCGTTTCGCTTGCGACTTCCTCCTGCCTTTCTTCTTGGCGCTGCGCGGAGTAGACGCCTCGGGAGCATCCTCCGACGGGCGGCCCTGGGGCTGCTTGTCCTTTCGGAAGATGGCCTCGACCGCCTCCTGACCGGAGGCGAACTTGGTGGCGATGTCCATCAGCTCGCTCGCCCTGGTGGGGGTCTTGCGACCCAACTTGCTCACCAGGTCACGGCAGGTGGTGCCGGCAAGGAACGCGCCGATGACATCGGAGTCGGTGATGTTGGGCAGTTCGGTGCGCTGCTTCGAGAACCGCCGGATGTAGTCCCGAAGAGACTCTCCCGGCTGTTGCCGGCAGCTTCGGAGGTCCCGGGAATTCCCGGGGCGCACGTACGTGCCCTGGAAGTTGCCGGCGAAAGCTTGGACCAAATCCTCCCAGTTGGAAATCTGCCCCGGAGGCAGGTGCTCCAACCAAGCGCGAGCAGTGTCGGAGAGGAACAGGGGGAGGTTGCGGATGATGAGGTTGTCGTTGTCCGTTCCACCCAGTTGACAGGCCAGGCGGTAGTCCGCGAGCCACAATTCCGGTCTTGTTTCCCCCGAGTACTTTGTGATAGTAGTCGGGGGTCGGAATCGGGTCGGAAACGGCGCCCGCCGAATGGCCCGGCTGAAGACCTGCGGACCGGGTGGATCGGGCGAAGGACTCCGATCCTCCCCGCTGTCGTAGGGTCCCCCACGCCTGGGGTGATAGCCTCGGCGCACCCTTTCCTCGAGGCGGGCCCGACGGTCGCGATGAGGGTGCTCGTCGCCGAGGTGGCTCGGGGCCGCAGGCGCGGTGTTGCGCGTGCGCCCGGTGTAGACCGAGGCTTCCCGCATGAGTCGGGAAGTCGCGGCACGAGGTTCCGAGGGGTACCCCTGCCTTCGGGAGGCAGAGCTCTCGGCCCGCCGGGCCGCAGCGCCTTCCAGGAGATGCTTGAGCTCTCCCTAGATTCGCCGCCCCTCGGTGGTTGATGACTCCGGCATCGCGCGGAGGAGCATCGCCGTGGCTGCCAGGTCCTGACCGGTTCCGCCGGATGCGGGTGGCGGCCTGTCCCTGGCATCGTTGGCAATGCGGTGCTGGAGACCCTGGGGCAGGTGACGTATTTCTCTGGCCGGGGGCTGGCCCGCCCATACCTGCCCGACGTCCCGGCGGATCGACTCGAGCGCTCCTGCCCCCTCGTCGAGCCCGGCCTGCGCCCCGCGGACTTGCTCGAGCTGTGGGTCGTGACCCCCCGCCGGAACGGGGACCACAGCTAGCTCCCGCGGGATGTCGGCGCGAGGCACTGGCCTAGGGAGATCACCATCCTCCGGCATGCCGAGACGGCTGCCTCCAGAGGGATCCCCTAGCTCGACGTGGAAACATTCGCGGCTCGGGCCGCAGCCCTTGTCGTCAAGGCTGCGGCTGTCGTCGGAACAGTCGGAGAGGCAGTAGTTGCATGCGGTCATGAAGTCCCGCATGGCACTGGGGTTGCCAGATCCAGAGAAATCCCAGCGGATGCTGGGGTCGTCATCTTCCTCGGACCCAGAGGGCCCGTAGGTCGAGACGCCCGTCAATCGGTCCCAAGGCGACCGCACACGAAACCCAAAAGGGGTTGCACTCGCCTCAACGTGAGCGCCCGCCAGAGCGAGGTCGCTAGGCGGGTTGAGGTCGAGTCGAAATGACGAAGGATGGGGATCAGTCGGTACCTTTTTGTCGACGAGGAGCGACGAGGTCACATCGGGGGCTGATCGCGCCGTCGTCCTGGGTACGAGGGCGACGTCCCGCAGGCCCTCCGTGAGCGTGCTGGCGTCGTCCACCTGCTCGGGGTTGGCGTGTTGCGGGGGGACGGCGCTCGCCTTCGCCTCAAATGCGGGGGTGACGCCCGACGCGTCCTCCGTTGGGGCACTGGGGATGTCGATTCGCTCGACAATCGACGGAGCGCAGCCTCCCGCTCGGCCCTGGTTGCCCCGCCTCCTCCTCCGATGGCGAGGGAGAGGATGGGGCGAGCTCGAATGTTGTTCTTCCCCCACGCGGGAAAGACATCGTCGATTCCGCCGCCGGCGGGCGGGCTGTCGGCCGCCATTGTCGTCGCCGCGCGGCGGTGGAAGGAGTATCATGTCGTAGCCGCTGTCGAAAGACATGAACTCGAGGCTCCCGAAACGGAGCACCGTCCCGGGTTGGAGAGGTCGTTGGAGACTGCCCATCTGGAGCTTGACGGGAAACTGCTCGTCAACACGCAGCAGGCCCCTACCTGGCGCGCCAACTGTCGGCGTTTCGAGACCGGGGGGTCCCTAAGCCGATGAGTGAGTGTGCCGCGTGCCCCAGCCCAGATGGGTCGAGCGCGTGGGCGAGCGCGAAGGGGGGAGAGCGAGGTGGCCGGAGCCGGGTCGTGAGGGAGGCGGAGATCCCGCGGCCTTCGTGTTCGTCCCGCGCCCAGGTCGGGTGCGCTTGCAGTAGGGGGTTACAAGCGTCCACGCGGGTGAGGGGAGCGAGCGACCCCAAGAGAGCGCCTGCCCCTGCCCTCGTTCCCGCGGGGCCAACCTTCTCTAAGAAGGCCCTGGTCCTTCCTTTTATAGGTGCAAGGAGAGGATCCAGGTGTACAATGGGGATGCAGCAGAGTGCTACGTGTCTAGCAGGGGAGAGCTAGCGCCCTGGGTACATGCCAATGTGGCAGCCGGAGAGAACTTGGCACCCAGCTGGTGTGGTGTCGTGGCTGTCGGAGGAGTAACGGAGCCTGGTGGAGGGACAGCTGTCGGAATAGTTGGGCTCTTGCTGACGTCCCCCCGTTTCCGTAAGGGAGCTAAGAGCCGCCGTCGTCATGGGTCTAGCGGGGCGCCATCATTGCCTATCTGGCGGAGCTAGCTAGATGGGACATCGGTCTTGTTCTCTGCGGCCCAAGTCGGCTCGGGGTAGGGTGATGATGGCGCCTCCTGTTGACGTGGCGGACTTGTGCCCTAGGTCGGGCGACGTGGAGGTTCCTCCGAGGCCGAGGTCGAGTCTGTCTTCCATGGTCGAGGCCGAGCCCGAGCTCCTGGGTCGGGCGAGGCGGAGGTCGTTCGGCAGAGACCAGGGCGGAGTCCGAGCCCTGGGTCGGGCGAAGCGGGGTTCGTCGTCTTCCGGGGCCTTAGCCCGAGTCCGAGCCCTGGGTCGGGCGGAGCGGAGTTCGCCGTCTTCCGGGGCCTTAGCCCGAGTCCGAGCCCTGGGTCGGGCGGAGCGGAGTTCGCCGTCTTCCGGGGCCTTAGCCCGAGTCCGAGCCCTGGGTCGGGCGGAGCGGAGTTCGCCATCTTCCGGGGCCTTAGCCCGAGTCCGAGCCCTGGGTCGGGCGGAGCGGAGTTCGCCGTCTTCCGGGGCCTTAGCCCGAGTCCGAGCCCTGGGTCGGGCGGAGCGGAGTTCGCCGTCTTCCGGGGTCTTAGCCCGAGTCCGAGCCCTGGGTCGGGCGGAGCTTCCTATGGCGCCTTTGGCAAGGCCTGGCTGCCTGTCAGTCTCACTCTTTGCGTTAAATGCCCCTGCGACTCGGTCGGTCGGCGCGGTGATTTAGTCAGGGTTGCTTCTTAACGGAGGCAAGGCCTCGGGCGAGCCGGAGATGCGTCTGCCATAAAAAAGGGGGCCTCGGGCGAGATGGAAACACCTCAGGGTCGGCTGCCCTTGCCCGAGGCTAGGCTCGGGCGAGGCGCGATCGAGTCGCTCGTATGGACTGATCCCTGACTTAATCAAACCCATCAGGCCTCTGCAGCTTTATGCTGATGGGGGTTACCAGCTGAGAATTAGGCGTCTTGAGGGTACCCCTAATTATGGTCCCCGACAACATCCTACTTCAAAAATTGTGTCTGTACCAAACTCCTTTCTCCACCGCAGCATGTCCGCCCACATCTGTGCTGTTTTTTCAAAATCGAACTTTCTCGCTTTCAAAAATCTACAACACATAACTGAAATCACCAACTTGCGTTGTATAGTTGAAAATAACAATATGAGCTTGTTTCCTCAGGTCCCAACCTAAGCATCATATGGTAATCATCATGCTTGATTGGTAACAAGCCCCTAGCAAACAAAACCTCCCGAAACGAGCTCACAACCTGCTCTTCTTCAGCATCCCTGAGACTCTCTTCAACGGTGCCCCCTCCCCTATTACTGTAGCTGGGATAGGGGCTACAGTGCCCCTCTATCCCCTTCACCGCCTTCCTCTTCCCCCTCCTCTTCCCTCCCGATTTCTTCTCTCTCCCGCTAAATGGATGGGGACGCTACGGCGGAGACCTTCCCCGTAGCCGCTTCCTTCCTACACAAGCGCGCGCGCTCGGAATACTCCGAGGAAGAAGTTCGAGGCGATCCGAGGGCGACCGAACCGCCGCCGGAGAAGGTACGCGTCGATCCGCCGTCGCCCGCGAATCGTTTGTCTTCGTCCAGCCGGCGAGCAGCTGTGGGGGTCGTCCACGCAAATCCGTCGTCAACCTTCGCGGACCGGCGACCCGACCGATCCGTGCGAAGACGCCGGCGCCGCTCGTCTCTGTCCGCCGGAACGTCAGCTGCGGGGTCGAGGTCGAAGGGAGGTCATCCATTCACCGACAGATCTACGCTCAGCCGATCTACATCATTCGAGCTACAAGGTCCAAGGTACACTTCGTCGCATCTCCAAGGTCTACACCTCGGATTGATCCGGGTTCCTTTAAAACCGTACCTTGGATTAGAATTAGGGTTTACATGTACTTTACTTCTTTTAGCGCTACGATTTATGTGTTCATCGCCTACTTTGACTAGTTAGGGTTGCGGTTATGTCCGACATCCGATGCGCCTATTGTTTATGTACAAGAACCAAGTTCGATATTGTGCTACACATAGATCTGAACCTATCCTCAATCACGTATTGCTAACTGATCCATGCTAATGAAGTAAAAAATTGATGCTACTTTTACTATGGTACAAAGGAAACAACATTGACACTTTAGTGTCATTTGCATATTCCTCATCCTCGTTTACTGAAGTTTGTGTACCCACAAATTTCTCCCTTGTGAATTGATTTCCAGTCATGTGGATTGTATGTTGTTTGTTCAATGTTGCTGGTAGAGAAATGCATGTTAATGTTCCTATTCTAAGAAATCAGTACCAGTACCGTTGAATTCCCCAACACAACCCCTTGTTCCTTCCATATCGATTACTTTAAATTGGACTTAGTTCCTCTGTCTAAGAATTGGACTCAGTGACCCTTCAATTTTGAGTAGTCTTTCCTTACATGACCAACCGTTGCATGCAACTAACGAAACCTTTACTTATTATGCAGCTTGATAAAATTATTTGATTATTTGACGTCCTCTTCAACTAATTGAGGTTCTAAATCCTTTTTCGCTATAGTACATTATTTTTTATCACTTGCATAAGTCTTGTCTCCATGTTTTCTGTCTGTGCTTTCATGTATTCTGTGCAACTTTAGCTTATCATATGCAACCAACAGACGTACCAAAGGCACGATACATGTGTAGAAATACTTTAGCAGTGCATAATAATTGAACCTACAGTTGTGCAACTTTAGCTTATCATATGCAACCAACAGACGTACCAAAGGCACGATACATGTGTAGAAATACTTTAGCAGTGCATAATAATTGAACCAACAGTTGTTTGCTAACTGCCATCACTACATTAGTTTATTAAATTCAAATATTAGTTTATTATATTGCAACCCACAGATGTTTCCTAACTGCCATGAACACTTTAATTTCACCAATTAGGAACAAGACTGCCCCTAATTTTTTCATGTATGCACCTTGTCTAGCCAAGGAGGTACTGGTTGAGGATACGAATCAAGATGAGCAGCCATGATGCCAAAGTGTTGCAACACTTGGTCCTCAATCTTGCATCCTCAGTGGAAACTGGTGCTTTCAATATTAGAAGCTTTCTAGAAGAGGCTTTCCGTCATTTGGGTGACGAGCATTACCTTCTCAATGCTCTACTTGCAATTCGAAAGGAGGTAGACCTGATGGAGCAGGACGCACTTGAGAGCAAAACAAGGTCTGACCCAGAGAAGGAGAGGATGGAGGAACAAATAAACCTTGCGGAGCCTGTGAAGCCAGTGCCTAGACAAATTACTTTCACCCCCCCCTTCCTCACCAGAATTGTATGAGGCCAGTGACAATGACTCGTACGACTCGGACAGGTCCACTAGGTATAGCATTTGGAACCTGTAATTGTGGTACGTAGACTACGGTCTTAGTGGTAGTAATGCATCGAAATCAAATAAGAACTTCTGTCTTATGTATCTGATGCATGGGTAACCGATGTACGAATGCTCGAACCTTATGTTTATTTTGTATGAACCTTATGTGCAATGGTTCATCCTTAAGTTCCTTCTCTATGAACCTTATGTGGAATGCTTAATCCTTATGTTGCTTTCGTATGAACCTTTATGTGTAATGCTTCATCATTGTGTTCCTTTTCTATGAACCTTATGTGCAATGCATTACAGTTTATACTTTATAGTACAAGTCTGTTATGTGTTGTCCAAATTAATGTATTCCTGTATTTCATTCCAGAATGGCTGACAACAACACAAACACACCTTTTCGACCTACTGGTGCCAGCCCAAATTCAGGTAACCAGTCTTTTCCCCCACCCATGTGGGATCCTCAGATGTGGCAGGGCCAAGGTTTAGACCCAACCCATCCTTCTACATTTACTACTCCTATAACCCATATGAGCAATCCTACCTGGTCCCAGGGAGCTAATCACCCATCTACATATACCTTTCGTAGTCCATGGAACCCATTTTTTTGGTATGATGAATCCTGGGGGTCCTCCACCACAAACATCATTCGGTCAACCCCAGTTTGTACCACCCATTCCATGTCCACAGGTTTCTACCCATGTTCCCAACCAGATTGACCCTATCAATTTTGAATCCGAAGCAGAACACAGTGTCCAGGAAGTTAACAGCCCAACCAAACCTTCAGACACACCTATCACATTTAGAAGGACAAAGGAACAGAACTTCAAACCTGATGAAGACCTGTTGCTTTGCAAAACATGGCTAGAGATTAGTAGTGACCCAGTCATTAGCACAGGCCAGAGGAAGGAGGGGTTATGGGCTAGAATTGAGAAAAGGTACAATGAACTTAGAGGTGAGTTTCCAATGAGACTGAATAGGGCCCTGAGCAGCAGGTGGGACAAAATAAGAGCTGAAACAGGCAAATTTGTTGGATTCTACGCTAGAGTCCTAAGGGAAAACCAGAGTGGCCTCACAGATAACGACAAGGTACAATAACATTCATTTGTAATACTCAATTTATGGTCATGGTTTATGTGTACTTACTGTTTTTTCGAACACTGACAACTGGTTATAAATCTTCTGTAGACTTCGAAAGCTGCAACTCTATATGCAACGTCACAGAAAAAGCCTTTTCATTTCATGCATTGCTGGACGCGGCTAAAAAACGAACCAAAATGGGATGCCATGGTTCATGGAAGCCCCTGGAGAGGCAATGCGGGGATGGAGCCTGTTCGTAGTCTGACACCTACAGGTTCTGTTAATGATGTCGAATCTGACGAAGGTGGTTCAAAAGGTAAGAGACCATTAGGACGTGACTCGACCAAAGCATCAAGGAAGAAGGCAATGTCCAGTTCATCCCAGTCTACTGACTACCTGTCAAGACTCCATGACATTCAAATAGCAAGACTGAAGCAAAGTGAACAAAAATCAGAGCTGAAACAACAGAACATTGAGTTCATGAAAGAAGTTGAACTCAAGAAGTTGGAGGTTCAATCCAAGGAAATAGAAGTGCAGGAAAAAAATTGATGATGGAAGACAGGAAGCAAAAGGACGAAGAGCTGAAGAAACTTTATGCTATGTATATGGATGCTTTACCAGAAGAGTTGAGAGCTGTATACATCGCGAGGAGAAAAGGTTTAATCGAGTATTTCATCAACAATCCTGTCTGAAGAGTACTAATTTATTTGATAAGGTGTTGCTCACCTTTGTATCGGCGTACCCTGGTCATGTGTGTTTGGACTTGTTTGATTTCGAGTAGTTTGAACATTTCGTTATTAGTTTGAGAACATGAGCTTGGTTTTTGAACATTGTTTATTGTCATAATATTGATATTCATAATAACGTTTATTTCATACATGACCATATGTTTCGCAACATATGCAAATTATTTGTAGCAGATGAATTACACATGACAGTTACCATGACTTCTTCACTGACGCCCAAGATTACATGACTTGCATTGCTTGAACTAATGACTTAGTTCATAAATCAAATATAACAACATTGGTGAACCACATAATATGAATGAAGGCCTTCAACCCATCGACCCTCGACGTGCCCAAAGGTGTTCTATCAGGTTGTGCTGCAAAGACAAGTATGTGGTCTGAGATGTGATGTCCTGCTCGGGATTGTTGGGTAATTCAGAGCGGATATGATTGTTTAGCCACTCATTGCGGACCTCAGGAATATTATTACAAACTTCTGGGGGACCAGTGGGGCCAATGAAGTCCACATTTGTTGCACCATCTCCTTCGTACTCGACAATCATGTTGTGCATAATAATGCAAGCAGTCATCATCTCTGCGAGGTGATTACGATCCCAACCATAAGCAGGGCCACGTAGAACTGCCCACCTCGCCTGCAAAACTCCAAATGCTCGCTCTATGTCCTTTCGACAACTCTCCTGCTTGGCTGTGAAGTGAACCTTTTTTTCCTCAAAAGCGTGACGAATTTCTTTTACAAAGGTAGGCCAATTTGGATATATGCCATCTGCTAAGTAGTATCCGAAATTGTACGTGGTACCATTAATAGTGAAGTGCACTGGTGGCATCGTCCCATTACATAACGGATCAAACACTGGTGATCGATGAAGCACGTTGAGATCATTGTTAGTACCAGGCATTCCGAAGAAGGCATGCCAAATCCACAGGTCATACCCAGCGACTGCCTCTAGTATCATTGTTGGCCTCGAATTGCGCCCACAAAACTGCCCGCGCCATGCAGTAGGACAGTTGCGCCATTCCCAATGCATACAATCGATGGAGCCTAGCATACCCGGAAACCCCCTGTCCGCGTTTATACTAAGTATGCGAGCAATGTCGTCGTGGTTTGGGATACGGAGGTATCGTTCGCTAAAGGAAGAGATGATTGCGCGACAGAAACGGATAAGGCAGTCCCTAGCCGTAGTCTGTCCAATCTGTATGTACTCATCGACCGCATCGCTTGGTAACCTGTACGCAAGGATACGCAAAGCAGCACGAACTTTTTGCAATGGACCAAGCCCTGCTAAACCAGTTGCATCACATCGTACTGTGAAGTAATCGTCTTCTCGTTGAACGGCACGAAGGATACGTAGAAACAAAGGACGATGCATCCGAAACCTAAAAACGAAAACAAAGCAAAAATAAGAAAACGAAGCTCCAAAACAAAGTAAAAACATTACTTAGGAAACGTACCTTCGACGAAAAACATGTGATGGATACACTGGATTAGGTCCGAAGTAGTGGTGCTTGATGAGATTTTCTCCAGCAGCGTGGTCCCTATGGATAACACGGCGAGGCAATGAGGAGCGCCTACGACGCGTGCTCGTGTCTCCGAGTACAAGGTGGTCAACATGTTGCCAAAGCAACAAGTTATCGATCTCATCGTCCGAATCATCGGATGACGAAGATAACACTAGGCTTCGCAATGAGTCCATGACGAGCTGAACTAAGACTACGTACTACGTACTTTTGATGGAATGACGGATGATATAGAAGAGACGAGTGTGTAGTTGAGTGGAGCATGCCCGCAGAGGTACCTTATTTATAGATGGCTTCGGTGTGTGAAGGAAGCCAGAGGGTCGTGGCTTGCCGTACAAGCCAGTCGTGTGGTGGAAGCCACTCGTGTCGTGTACGAGAAGAATGCGAATTTCTATTTTTAAAAAAAACATAAAATTCGACCGTATTTATACTAACGTATTAATACTAATTATGAAGTTTGGTAATTAATTGTGGACCAAGTTATGCCCGCGTACTGTGCAAATAAGAAATTAAAATAAAATTAATATTGGATGGTAGTTGAGTTAGTTGATGATGAAAGTATATAATATTGTTGTGGTGGGGTATAGAGGATTGATATAGGGGGAACCGCTGTAGAGCGTGGAGATATAGGGAGAGAGAACGCTGACGTGACACGTGAGTGGGATATAAGAGGAGAAATTTAGAGGGAACCGCTGAAGACAGTCTGACATCCTCTATAGCTATTCTTGGCACTCTGCAGTCCCTTTTCTCTTCCCTCTCTTCTTCAGCGAGTGTGTCAGCCTTGACGATGCATGCAGGGCTTTCTTCCTCAGCGACCGCATCCTGGTGTGCCTCGGCTCGTCCTCCGAGATCTCGGCATCTGTCCTATTCCTCCTCTCATCATTACTGACAGATATTTCGATGCTATCCATATTAGGCCCCGTTTGGTTACCCCAAACTAAAGTTTAGCCCCTGTCCAATCGAATGTTTGAACCTCCGTTTCGGGTATTAAATGTAGTCGGATTATAAAACAAATTTGTCAGCCGAAGATTAAAAGACGAGACGAATCTAGTTCAGTTGGTTGAGTCTATATTTCATACTCCTATTTGAAAGTCAAACGCTTGATGTGACCCGGGCTAAACTTTAGCAGGGGCAACCAAACACCCCCTAGTATTACCCTCTGCAACAGAGCATGGCAAACCCTCGAACATTGGCTGCGTTCGGCTGCTCTGCATTGAGCACTGTTGCAGCTGCAAAACACTGTTGCAGCTGCAATCCCTAGAGATAAAATACTGTAGAAGCCGCAGCCGCAGCCGGATTAAAGCCGCAGCGAACACAGCGATTAGCTGCATTGCATGACCGACTCATTAAAACTGCATGTCTGCATACATATAGCTACGACAACGAGCACCTGGCCATACCTGACATTGTCAACAAAAGCAGCTCAAATGATCAGGCCCTCCCTCTTTGCGTTACTCTGCCCGATCACTGATTACATGTAAGAATTCAGAGGTTGTGTTCGCATCTAATTAGCAGTGCACTCCATTCCAAAGCGGCGGGCGGATAAAACGAGGGTCATGGGGCTCAGTTGAACACCCAAATAAAATAGGAAAACTAGACCAAACCACCTATGTCGGTACGAACTCCACCACGCAACAAACAAGCCGACAACTGGATGGATTGGGGGAAAAAGCGCATATTCAACTTTTAGAGCTCAAAACAGACTAATTTTTCTGGGTAATCTTATATTGGAGTGGATTCAGGTGGTATGTGGTGTATTGAATTGTAATATGAACTAATTTTTCTTTCAATCCCTTTTAATACACCTCAATCCACTTCAATCTCTCTCTACCTAAACAAAGTCTAAGGCCTAGTTTGGATACTCTAGTAATGAGTGGGATTGGAGTGGATTGAGATGTATTGAGAGAGTATTTGATCTATTGAGGATTTACACCCTCTCTAATCCCTTTAAAACACTCTAACATCAGAGTATCTAAACTAAGCCTAAGGGGGAGACATTCTGCGGAGAAAACGAGGAACCGGATCGGATTGTCACTCCACGCCGGTGACGTCTCAGGGGACGCGACACGCGGGCACAACCGAGAAAGAGCAGCGCAGGGGCGGTCCGTACCTAGATCTGGATCGTCGCGCTCTCGGCTCACGGCTCGGGTGAGAAAGAGCAGCGCAGGGGCGGTCCAAGAAGGCTGATGTCTCCTAAGGGGAAGTCCTCCAAATTTCATTTCCTAAAAAAATATTCTCTTTACTTTACAGCATACTCTAAAAAATTTTATCCTCTATATTATCTTAGTCTCCAGCAACGTGCTCTAAATTTGGTCCTCTATAGCTACAATATTAACATAATACACAACTACCTTAATTGTTTTCATATAATTTTAATTGGATCTAACGTGTCGCATTAAAAATGATGCAACTAATAATAACAGAATACACAACTACCTTAATTGTTTTCATATAATTTTAATTGGATCTAACGTGTCGCATTAAAAATGATGCAACTAATAATTTTCCAAAACCACAAATTAGTGAACGTGTAAATATTATGCAAAAAATAATGTATACAAATTATGTGAATTTTGTTCTCTCTCTTCAGGCTGTCTCCAGCAACGATCGGTAAAACATCCTGTCCGCTATATTTACCGTTTCATACACTCTCTATCCTCTCCAACAACGAACGCTATAAGGTCCGGTAAAATACAGGCGTACTCCTTCGACCGCTAAAGCTGGTGGTTCACTGTTGATCCGCTATATGTCCTTGTCGTGGGAGAAGCTGCACAACCCGATGCAGACTACGGTGGTTCGACAGCGCGGATGACCTTGGCTGCGGCAGCACGGAGCAGGTCGGTGGCGGCGACGAGGAGGACCTCGATCTGGGAAGTGCTATGTTGCGGCGGCGTAGAGTTGCTTGGCTGCGGAGATGTGGAGAAGGTCGCAATGGCGGAGCTATGGAAGTCGGCGCGGAGTCGCTTGCCTGCACCGAAGGCGATATCGTCGAAGTCGATCGATGAAGAAGCCTCCAGTCGCCTGCACGGAAGACCCCCACCGAAGAACCGCACGAACAAGAAAAAAGTCCTATGTCCTCATGTCTACGAGGTAGTCGGGAAACATATTTAGTAATATAAATAAATACAAAAACAATTTCTAATATATAAACAACTCAAAATTTATATACAAACAAGAAAAATTGTTATGTTACTCACGCATTATTTCACAAAATAGTAATTACAAATTAATTAAATATACTATGTTGCGCATTATAAAAATGCAAACAAAACAAAAAAACTAAATCAATGAAAAAAGGAAATCTATTAACACTGTAGCTTTAGAGACCGAATTTAAGGGACGTTGCTGGAGAATGAGAAGATATAGAGGACAGAATCTTTTAGAGTGTGCTGTAAAGGACAGAGAATATTCTTTTAGGGGATGAAATTTAGGGGACGCTGCTGGAGACAGCCTCAGCCTTCGCCATCTACTCGGTGGCCAACTCCAGGTACCCATAGTGGTGGTGTCAGTACGCCCGTGGAGGAGACGGATGTCGCGGACGAAATATCCAACCTGACGCGTGAACCAGCAAATCAAGGCGATAGAGAACGAGCCCAGAACCTCTATATTTGGTGGATGCACTTTGTCCCCCAAATTTTACCAGACCCTTTATAAAAGCTTGCTGAACGCATAAAGTAGCTTAAGAACCGCTATATATAACGTACAGAACGCTTTACCGAGCGTTACTGGAGACAGCCTTAGAGCAACTCCAATAGTTATGTAAATTTTAGCTCTCTAAATCATAGATTTAAGAAGTTGCTAAATGGCTTTTGGAGTAAAAAATTGTGAGTTCTCCAATAGTTCTCTAAATATAGGTTGTAATTTTGTTTTATATCTATCCACATAAAAAAATAAGTCACAAAAACTACATAATCCAGTCAACATTTTTATTTAGGGAGTTGTTAAATGGTTGCCAAATGTAGAGAGAAAATGAGGTTAGATGACAAGTTGTTAAATTTAGAAAGTTCATTTAGAGAACTGTTGGAGAATAGTTTTTATATTAACTACCTAAATTATTGATTTAGAAAGTCTTTTAGAGAATTACTGGAGTTGCTCTTAAAACAGCATATCTGGCGGCTCCTAATTTATTAGCTTTAGTAATTCCGATAGTTCTTAAAAAAAGTTTCCTAAATCTATATTTAACAAGTATTTAGGGTAAAAAATATTTTGGTCTCCAACATTTCTAAATATTTAGGTAGTAATTTAATTTTAAATCTAGTTTTGATGAATCTTTTTTTTTTTTGAAGTTAAGCGTGCTGATGAAAGATCATATCAATACTCCGTCTCTAGCGACGGATTGAGTGCCGGTAGTCTGTAACAGCTTCATACGTCTCCTGTTAGCTAGTAAGCATTATAGTGTAGCATGATAGTGTCTTTGTACCTATCTGCTAGATGGTAATGGATACCCAGAATTTGACTACCCCACAGGTTTTATCCAATATAAAGGCGAGTACAGGATAATTTTTCTACCCACGAGTATGTTTATGGGCAAGAACCTCTACCCGTTGGATAAACGGTTACAGGTATGAGTTGGTACTAATCATACCCGTCTACCCATGAGTAAAATATACGGTTTTTTAAAGTGGTGTCCGCATCAATACCACTATAATCATCTAATATAGTTCATCTTAGTTAAAATAAAACATTTCTCTAGATATTATTTGTCTAGCTACCAAGTTATGTAATCATTAGATTTGTTATATATGAAATTGAATTTATTTTTGTATGTTTATTTAATATTTTGACTGATTAGTATATTAGAATTTAAGACTTTCCAATCAGGTACAGGTTTCCCGACAGGTAAAATTACCTATGTGGGGTACGGGTACAGGTAAGATTTTATACCCGCGAGCATATATGGGTAACCCGACGGGTAAAATTTTTTATGGGTACGGATATAGAATGGTACTATCCGACGGATATGTACCCGTTGCCATCTGTGCTATCTGCTACATCTAACAACGTAGAAGGAGGTGAACCTTGAGAGTTGAGACGGTGTGCTGAACTTGGACCAAGGATGACACACCTGGCTTGGTGGCAGGGTCGAGTGTGAAGGAGTTCAACTACGGAGGAAAAAGGCTTGTCGTTTAGCGACGCGTTGGATCTAGCTTGGTGGCGAGGTCGTTGGAGGAGGAGCATGTCTGCTCCTGTCGAACCTGGCTCGCGGCAGGGTCGAGGGCAGAGGACATCGGAGGTAGAGGAGAAGGCCAGTCAGCGTGACCTTTGGGGGAAGCGATGGTCTGGCGGTGGAAGAGAAGTTTGTGTCACGCGCGCCAGACCTGACTGTCTCGCTGTGTAAAAAAAGGAGAAAAAAGAGCATGTCGGACCTAGCTACCTCGTTGTGCGGGAAACAAAATGAGCACGCGATGTGAAGAAATGGGTGTCAATTGTGTTTGGGAAGTGACTATCGAGTTGCCAAATCTGGAGAGCAAACGAGTTTGAATAACAAATAACTAAATTTAGCAAGTATATTTGGGAACTATTAGAGAAGCATTTTTTTGTTCACTTTTAAAATTTAACATTTAAGGAGTTATTTAGAGAACTATTAGAGTTGCTCTCAGAACGTTTGGATTTAAAAAAAAGGCATTCTCTAATAGATTCTTAAATATTTCCAAAAAAACATTGGAAATGCTCATGTCGGCATCGTGCCCGTGGTCCACCTCGACATAGTAGCAGGTGTTCAGGCAATAGCCACCCATATGGGTCGATGAAGCCACCAATCTTCGACTAGATGTACAACGTGCAAGTGCGTCTTCCATGACCACCCAAGAAGGTCCTGAGCCGGTCGGCACCCTTCTCGAACTTCGGGTGTGGCGTGATGGTGTAGTTGTGGATCACCATGCCACCCACGTACTGCCTCTCCCTGCGGCCAACAGGAGCCTCGTCCAACATGACTTGGCGCACGCGGGCAGCGAGAGCCTCACCGTGGTCAGGGGAGACATAGCGGAGTAGCAGGTGGCAGAAGTCGTCATCGAGTCACGTCATGGTGGCCTACAACTTGGCATGCACGCATGGGTTGGTCGATAATTCCAAGCGTTTTTGGGCGTGTTCGGCTGGCTTGTAGCCGACACTGTTGCAGTTGTTTGGACTGCTGCAGCTGCAATCCATAGAGAGAAAAATACTGTAGAAGCCGCAGCCGCAGCCGGATTAAAGCCGCAGCAAGCCGCAGCGAACAAGCCGTTTGTATTGACTATATAGCATTAAATGAGTGCACAGTGAATTCCTGTGGTGGATGAACTCCTAGATGAACTCCATGGGGGCACAATTCTTTACCAAGTTAGATCTCCGTTCAGGTTACCACCAGGTACGGGTCAACACAACCGACATTGAGAAAACAACTTTCCGTACTCATCATGGTCACTTTGAGTTTCTGGTGATGCCATTTGGCCTGTCCAATGCTCCCTCCACTTTTCAAAGCTTGATGAACGAGGTCCTCAAGCCATTCTTGCGGCGATTTGTTCTAGTCTTCTTCGATGATATATTGATCTACACCACAACTTGGAATGAGCACTTACACCATGTGGCCGCTGTTCTGAATACTCTTTGGGTCAACAGTTTGTTCGTCAAACGCTCCAAATGCATATTTGGGGGCAACTCCATTGCATATTTGGGCCATGTAATATCATCAAATGGAGTCACTATGGATCCAGAGAAGGTAAACGCAGTCACGACCTGACCGCAACCACAGTCAGTTAGGGGATTGAGAGGATTTCTCGGACTCGCCGGTTATTATAGAAAATTCATTCACAATTTTGGCATCATTGCCGCCTGAAAGTCGCCTAGAGGGGGGGTGAATAGGCAAATCTAAAATTTATAAACTTTAAGCACACTTACAAGATGGGGTTAGCGTTAGAAATAAAGTCGAGTCCGAAAGAGAGGGCGAGAACAAATCACAAGCAAATGAAAGCGGATGACACGGTGATTTATTTTACCGAGGTTCGGTTCTTGCAAACCTACTCCCCGTTGAGGTGGTCATAAAGACCGGGTCTCTTTCAACCCTTTCCCTCTCTCAAACGGTCACTTAGACCGAGTGAGCTTCTCTTCTCAATCAATTGGGACACTTAGTCCCCACAAGGACCACCACACAATTGGTGTCTCTTGATTTGATTACAAAAGTCTTGGGAACAAGAATAGATGAAGAAGAAAAGCGATCCAAGCGCAAGAGCTCAAAAGAACACGTCAAAACTCTCTCCTCTAGTCATTATTGCTTTGAGTGGAATTGAGACTTGGAGAGATTTTGATTCACTCTAATTGTGTCTTGTATTGAATGCACTAGCTCTTGTATTGAATGGGTTGGTTGAAAACTTGGATGCCTTGAAGTGTGGTGGTTGGAGGGTATTTATAGCCCCAACCACCAAAGTGACCGTTGGGGAAGTCTGCTGTCGACGGACGCATTGGACAGTCTGGTGCGCCAGCCACGTCACACAACCGTTAGGGTTCGACCGTTGGAGCTCTGACATGTGGGGCCACCGGACAGGTCATGTTCACTATCCGGTACGCCATATACGCCTGTTGTCCGCGCACTGTAGCTCACTGTTCACCTTTTGTAGACGACCGTTGACGCTGTAGCCGTTACTCCGCTTGGCACACCGGACAGTCCGGTGCTACACCGGACAGCCCGGTGAATTATAGCGGAGTGGCTCCCCAAATTCCCGAAGCTAGCGAGTTGGAGTTGATCCACCCTGGTGCACCGGACACTGTCCGATGGTGCATCGGATACTGTCCGGTGGCACACTGGACAGTCCGATGCGCCAGACCAGGGCAGCCTTCGGTTGTCTTTTACTCTTTTTATTTGAACCCTTTCTTGGACTTTTTTATTGGTTTGTGTTGAACCTTTGACACCTGTAGAACTTGTAATCTAGAGCAAACTAGTTAGTCCAATAATTTGTGTTGGGCAATTCGACCATCAAAAACATTTAGGAAAAGGTTTGAGCCTATTTCCCTTTCAATCTCCCCCTTTTTAGTGATTGATGCCAACACAAACCAAAGCAAATATATAAGTGCAGAATTGAACTAGTTTGCATAAGGTAAGTGCAAAGGTTACTTGGAGTTAAACCAATTTTACATTTCATAAGATATGCATGGATGCTTTCTTCTAATTTAACATTTTGGACCATGCTTGCACCACTTGTTTTGTTTTTGCAAATATTTTTGGAAATTCTTTTCAAAGTCTTTTTTGCAAATAGTCAAAGGTGAATGAATAAGATTTTGAGAAGCATTTTCAAGATTTGAAATTTTCTCCCCCCGTTTCAAATACTTTTCCTTTGACTAAACAAAACTCCCCCTCAATGAAATTCTCCTCTTAGTGTTCAAGAGGGTTTTAGATATTAATTTTGAAAGAGGTCATATCAATACCAATCGAAAAATTTCTTTTAATTCCAATCGAAAGACTACACATTTTGAAATTGGTGGTGGTGCGGTCCTTTTGCTTTGGGCTAATACTTTCTCCCCCTTTGGCATGAATCGCCAAAAACGGATACTTGTGAGTGAAATATAAGCCCCTGATACTTTCTCTCCCCCTTTGGCAAACAATATATGAGTGAAGATTATACCAAATTGGAGAGCGGTGCTGTCGGTGTTTCGGACCCGGGGGACCCTCAACCGGACCGACTAGTGAATTTTATGCCGCGTGCCCCTATCCAGATGGGTTGATGCAAGATGGAACACAAGTGGGGGAATGAGACTTATATTATCTTGCACCGGGGGTGCTTATAGTAGGGGTTACAAGCATCGCGAGGGAGAGAGAGCGAGAGAGAGAGAGAGGATCCGGTCCTGGGGTGAGGTGTCTGAGTTAGCCTCCACCGTGTCTCTCCTGCTCTGCCTGCCTCTGCTCGCCCCCTTCCTCCCTTTTTCCCCCTGTCCTTTAGGAAGGCCCTGGACATCCCCTTTTATAGATGCAAGGAGATAGTCCAGCTGTACAATGGGGGTGTAGCTACGTGCTAACGTGGCTGGCGGAGAAGTGACTCGAGCCCTGTACATGTACCAACGTGGCCGTCGGAGAAGTGCCTTGAGCCCTGTAGAAGCATAGCTAGCGGTGTGGCATGGATCTGTTGATGTTTCCTTGCTTCCGTAGGGGGTTGAGAGCAACCGACGTCATGGGCGCACGCGGGGAACCATCATTACCTGTTACCGGAGTAACTTAGATGGGACACCGGTCTTGTTCCTTCGTAGCCTGAAGCAGCTAGCTAGGGGTAGGGTAATGATGGATCCCCAGTAGCGTAGTTGATCCGAGGCCGAGGTCGGGCGAGGCGGCGACTCCTCCCGAGGCCGAGGCTGAGGTCGGGCGAGGCGGAGACCTCCTACTGAGGCCGAGGCTGAGGTCGAGGCCTGGGGTCGGGCGAGGCGGAGTTCCCTGTTGCGCCCAAGGCTGAACTCGGGAGTGGCCGCGACTGTTGTTAGTCTTTCCCTGGTGGTTGGCACAGTAGTCGGAACGGGATGAACAGTGTTGTTTTCCTGTCAGAATGGTCAGTAAAGGGGCGAAGTAACTGCGGTCACTTCGACCTTGCCGACTAAGGCGCACGTGTTAGGATAAGGTGTCAGGCGATCCCCGCATTAAATGCGCATGCGATACGGTCGGTTGGTAAGGCGATTTGGCCGAGGTCGCTGCACGACAAGGTTCGCTCGAGCTTAGCCTTGTGTGAGACGGGGGTGCGTCTGCTGACTGAGGGGACCCTCAGGCGAGGCGCGAGTCCGTCCAGGACTACTGTTCCCGCCCGAGGCCGGGCTCGGGCGAGGCGAGGTCGCGTCCCTTAGCAGACGAAGCCCTGACTTGAACCGTGCATATCAGTCGTTTATGGTTTGTTCTGAAGATGTTTTCCAACCGCGTTTAGGAGTGTTGGGGGTACCCCTAATTATTGTACCCGACAGTAGCCCTCGAGCCTCGAAGGGAGTGTAGGCACTCGCTTGGAGGTTCTGCCGAATTTTTGCAAGGGGACCAGCCTTTCTTGGTTACATTTTGTTCCGATGGGTGCGCACGAGCGCACCCGTCGGGTGTAGCCCCCGAGGCCACGGAGGAGTGGTTTGACTCCTCTGAGGTGTTAATTCTTTTTGTGTGCCTCGGTCGGCCTTGTTGTTCCCTCATGCGGCCTGGCCGCAGCCCGGGTGCATGGTCAGGCCCCGAGTTTTTAAGCTGGTTTGTCGACGTGGTCGACGATTTGGCAGTAGGCTGGTGCGAGAGCAGCCCCCGAGCCTCTGCATGGAGCGAGAGGACGATCAAGGATCGTCTCGACTTTTGTTATACACCCTTTCGTCGCCTTTCCGCAAGGAGGAAGGGGGGGAAGGCACCGTGTTACCCTCGGAGGGCACCGAACACGGTGTTTCCAGTGAGTTGCTAACGGGTGATCCGAGTGGACGCCCGAGCCCTGTTCGATAAGGGTCGGCTAGTGGCCTAGAGGCGCGCTCCAAAAGTGCCTGCAGAGGATTTACTGGACCCGAACCCATTTGATAGGGTTCGAGGGCTCGGTGCCTCCCTCCGGCGGGATTCCATTACAAATCGTTCCCGCTGGTCTCGGAAATGTCCTAGGGTACCTCAGGAGCACAACCCGAGCCTTGGCCATGTAACGGACGTACCTAGGGTCATCCCTGACTCTGCGTGCTCTGGGCTGCTGTCGAACCCTTCCGAGGGGCTAGCATTCGAACCCCTGATTAGTAAAGGGCTCGGAGCCCAAGTGCTCTAGGGCGGTTGCCGAACCCTGGAGAGCGCAACCTTTGAACCCCTGATCAGTAGGAGGGCTCGGGGCCCGCTTCCTTCGCTGAGAAGGATCCTTTCGAAATATCTCTTTTCTTGATCCCTATGGCAAGAGAGAGAGAGAGGAAAAGGAAAAGGATATGAATTTAAATAATGTGGCGCACCTTTTTTGACGCGGTCATCATGACGGAGGTGAAACGTCGTCCGCTTCGCCTGCCAGAGGTGTCGCTTGCTCTGCCAGGGAGTTAATGCGATGGGATAGGCGATTCACGGGGCGTCTGTTGCGCGTGCGCGAGTCATTCGAGGAACGGAACACGGGTGCGTCGTCTTTACGCCGTGGGAGAGGGCTCCCCTGCCACTTCAGGAGAGGATGCGAGCCTGTAGGCGATTGGACCATTTCTTCCGCATGTCTATTGCTGCAATTGCTGCCGGTCCGCCTTTGGTCATATCAACTGTCGCGCCTATCCCCGCGGCTAACTGACCCGTGATCATCGCACTTAATGGGCACTGTTGGATCACGCGCGGGGCTACCTCGAGTCACTGCACGGGTTCTGTAGTCCCGAGAAGACGCGGCATTGGCGCGAATGGCGGTGCGATTTCTTTGCACGCGGTAGTCGGCACGTCGGTCACATGACATGTGGGCCCGGGCCTCCATGTTGGACCGCCAGTTGTGACGAAGTTGGAAGGGCGTATAACCGTGGTGTGGTTGCACGCTTCTAGCGCGGGCCCGCCCTTGCGACCGCTGGATTTGGCGAGAATGAGGGAGCGCTTACCCGCGGGGCGATTGCATGCCTCGTGTGCAGCGGTTCGCCATCTTCGCGTCGCGGGTCAGTTTGTATGACATGTGGGACCTAGCCCCGTGTCGCAGGGCGAGAATCCTAGAGCACGTTAGGGGAGACTTCGCCCGCGGCGTTTCAGGACGTAAGTGGGGAGATCTGCCTATAAAAAGGGACCGATCTCTCGGGCACTAACCATGCCTTGCTCCTCTCGTCTTCTTCACGCCCCTCCGCCTTCTGGGCCTCCAAATGAGGTGTGTCGGTGTTTTCTGGTGACCTCATTGTCAAAGGGCTTGTGCCCGTGGCAATGCCGGTGGTCTTGCCTTCTTCTTGCTGCTATTGGAGGAGCACGACCTCGTGGGGGTTGGCGCTCGTTAGTCATCGCTCGGCTTCAAGGATTTTCATCAAGCAGCCTGGCTGCATTCCCCCACCAATGGTCATCCAGAAGGATGACCACCATCCTCGTGGTGGGGAAGGGCGAGCTGGGATGTGGCCTCCCTGTCGCCCTCAGCTTCAAGGATGTTCATCATCTATGTTGGGGGAAAGGGCAAGCCGAGCTGGGGCCTTGCCTTCCGCACAGGCTGGCGACCCGCTTATTCCTTCAGCTTTTGGGGGAGAAGGGTGTTCACTAGCCTGGCGGAGGAGGCGAACTACCACCTGCTGCCCGGTCAGGGTGCGGCAGTCCGTCCACCGCACGGGCGACGGTCGCGCCGTGCGCAGGTCCCCCATGTCCACAGCTCGTCCTGCGTCGCCGACCACACGGGGGGGGGGGCATACAAGACGTCGTACGCCGCGAGGGCGGTGCTCGTGTTCTGGGACGGTCTCGTCCTTGCTCCTGTGGCGAGGACGGGAGTGAGGACCTATCGATGCGCTTTGGGGCGGCCGCCATTCGCCGGTGCTAAGGTGGTGGCTGCCCTAGGTGAGGCTTCCCACCACCGAGGTGGTTGCCTCTACCGACGAGACCATCAGTGCCATCTAGACCCAAACTTTCGTCCTTTTGGCTTTAATGGCTTGTCCTCGCCCCCCGGACGGGGGACGGGGACGAGGGCCTTTTCGTAGTAGCGTTTGCCCTGAGGCAATCACTGCTGCTGTCTAGCCGCCCGAGGTGGAGGTCGTTGTCGCTGCTGGTGCAATGGTCGCTGGTGAGCTGCTTGGAGCTCGTTATCTTGTAGCCCCTCCGGTGTGGAGGTAATTCATTCCTGCGGGAATGGAGCTAGAATCCCATTTGTAAGGGAGTGTAAGAGCAAAATGTAATTGCCCTAAGTACTGGGATATCTGTTGTAGGTCGGGAAAGCCGCCGAGGGTGCTGCCGACATCTACGTAGCATAGTTATCCCAAGTACGTGTGTTTGTTTTCTATGGCTGCCGAGGCCTAAACATTTGGGTATTTGTGTGTAAAGCCACGTTTCTTTCCCCTTATTTTGAGCATTAAGACTTGTTCGTCGGTAGCAGAATCACTTATCCGAGCGTGAGCTACCTTTCGCGGAAGGTGACGAGAAAGGTATCCGTATCCCAGAGGCGTAGGAGTCCCTCGGCTCGGTCGGCCTTGCCGTTCAAGGTCTCTCTTGTCGTTTTTAGGATTCCGCCATCGTTATAGTCGAAAGGCACGAAAGACGTTTTGGTAGAAAAACTTTTCCGAGGAAAATTTTGACGCAGAGGGGGTCCCTCCTTTCTATACCCTGAGGCGACCGCTCGGGCCAGGACCCTTGCAGAGAGCCTGGCCGTGGCTATCGGGTCTGCTCGGTCCGCCCAAGCTAAGGCCTCGCAGCAGCGTGATCGGGCCGAGGGTACGTTTTGCCCGCTTTGTGACTTTGTTTCTGTCCCCATTCTTCACCTCATGTCTGAAGAACGTTGTCCGGCTGTCTGCAGGGTTCGAGACGGCTCTTAATGAGTCCGTCAAGAACTGCAAGGCGCTTGCCCAGGCGACTGAGCAGAAGGAGGCCACCGCGTGGCCATGTCCGAGGCTATCTTGGCTTTCTGCCGGGCCTTTGGCCTCGACGATGTCCCCTCAGGTAGCTCCCCCCAGAGTCACCTGCGGGCCTTGGGCGGCCATGTGCGCAGCAGACTCCGCGGGGCGCTGCACCACAGCGTTAGGCGGGTCTTCGCCGTGCTCGCTTCCCACTACGACGTGGATCTGGAGCGGGTCAGCAAGGGGTACTGCTTACCCGACAAAGAGGAGGCTGCCTTAGCCGAGGTCCAGAGGCTTGACACAGCTGTCGAGGGCCCAAGCGCAGTGCTGGCTTCCTCCTTCGAGGTGGAGGTTCTTCCGCAAGTGTCGCCGTCTAAGGCCAGGCTAGATTCTGCCGAGGGTGGAAACGATGCCGAGGGTGCTGCTCCTCCCCCTGCCGACATCTGAGCCTACAGGAACAATTTGTTTTAAGTATGCGTATGTTTCTTACGGCCGCTGAGGCCTAAACATTTTCAATGTCGGAGTTTAAAGCTGCGTTTCCTTTCCTTTCGTTTCGAGCATTAGGACTTGTTCGGTAGTAGAGTCACTTATCCGAGCGTGAGCTACCCTTCGTGGAAGGTGACGAGTGAGGTATCCGTATCCCAGAGGCGTAGGAGTCCCTCGGCTCGGTCGGCCTTGCCGTTCAAGGTCTCTCTTGCTTGTTTTAAGGATTATGTTATCGATATAGTCGAAATGGTACGGAAGTCATTTTCTACCCGAGCGTTAGGACTTGTTCGGTAGCAGAATCCTTATCCGAGCGTGAGCCGCCTTTCGTGGAAGGTGACGAGCGAGGTATCCGTATCCCGGAGGCGTAGGAGTCCCTCGGCTCGGTCGGCCTTGCCGTTCAAGGTCTCACTCGCTCATTTTTGGGATCCCGCTATCGACATAGTCGAAAGGCACGAAAGACGTTTTGGTAGAAAAACTTTTCCGAGGAAAATTTTGACACAGAGGGAGTTCCCCCCTTCTAGTCTCCGAGGGAGGGTCGGTTTTTGCTGAGGCAAGGCCGGTCCTCCCTTGATAGCTAGACCTTTTATTTGTACATGTAAAGGGACTGAGGTACATAAACAACTTGAAACATTTTAAGGGTAAAAGCGACGTAGCTGTTCGATGTTCCAAACGTTGCTGTAGACCTCGCCTTGATCGTTGGCTAGCTTGTATGTCCCGGGCTTCAAACTTTTGGCGATGATGTACGACCCTTCCCCGGGAGGGGTAAGCTTGTGGCGCCCTCGGGCGTCTTATCGTAGCCGAAGCACCAAATCTCCCACTTGGAAGCCTCGGGGCCAAATCCTTCGGGCGTGGTAGCGTCGCAGGGACTGCTGATACCGTGCTGAGTGTAGCAAGGCTATGTCTCGAGCCTCTTCCAGCTGGTCCAATGAATCCTCTCGGCCGGTCTGGTTGTTTTGGTCGTCGTAAGCCTTTGTCCTCGGGGAACCGTATTCCAAGTCCGTGGGTAAGATGGCCTCAGCCCCATAGACTAGGAAAAACGGCGAGAAGCCCGTGGCCCGGCTCGGCGTCGTCCTCAGACTCCAAACCACCGAGGGTAGCTCTTTTATCCACCGCTTGCCAAACTTGTTGAGGTCGTTGTAGATCCTCGGCTTTAGTCCCTGCAAAATCATGGCATTGGCGCGCTCCACTTGCCCATTTGTCATTGGGTGAGCTACGGCAGCCCAGTCCACACGAATGTGGTGGTCTTCGCAGAAGTCTAGGAACTTTTCCCAGTGAACTACGTGCCATTGTCGGTGATGATAGAGTTTGGGATCCCAAAGCGGTGGATGATATTTGTAAAGAACGCCACCGCCTGCTCAAACCTGATGCTGGTTAAGGGTCAGACTTCGATCCACTTGGAGAACTTGTCGATGGCGACCAGCAGGTGCGTGAAGCCCCCGGGTGCCTTCTGCAAGGGACCGACGAGGTCTAGACCCCACACAGCGAAAGGACAGGTGATAGGTATCATCTGGAGGGCCTGAGCGGGCAGGTGTGTTTGTCTCGTGTAGAATTGACATCCTCGGCAGGAGCGTACAATCCTAGTGGCGTCGGCCACTGCGGTTGGCCAGTAGAAACCTTGTCGGAAAGCGTTTCCTACAAGGGTCTGAGGTGCCGCATGGTGACCGCAAGCCCCTGAGTGTATTTCTTGTAACAGCTCATGTCCTTGGGCGACGGATATGCATCGTTGGAGAATGCCTGAGGGGCTGCGGTGGTACAACTCCTTTTCATCACCCAGCAAAACGAATGACTTGGTGCGCCGAGCCAGTCGCCGAGCTTCGGCCTTGTCGAGGGGCAGCTCTCCGCGGAGGAGATATTCCAGGTATAGGGTCTGCCAGTTTGGGACTGTGTGACCCCATTCCGCTCTCCCTCAATACGCAGGGCCTCACCCTCGTCGGCCGAGGGTACCTTGGGCTGGGCTGAGGCCTCCTCGGGTTCGGGCGCGTCGTCGATTTTGATGGATGGCTGGTATATATCCCTGGAGAAAATATTCGGGGGAACCGTCGTTCGCCCCGAGGCTATTTTCGCCAGCTCATCTACGGTTTCGTTGTACCGTCGAGCAACATGGTTGAGCTCCAGCCCGTAGAACTTATCTTCCAAGCGCCGAACTTCGTCGCAGTAGGCCTCCATTTTTTGGTCGAGGCAGTGAGAGTTCTTCATGACTTGGTCAATAACGAGCTGTGAGTCGCCACGAGCGTCGAGGCGCCGAACCCCTAGCTCAATGGCGATGCGCAGTCCATTAACCAAGGCCTCGTACTCGGCCATGTTGTTTGACGCCGGAAAATGGAGGCACAGTACGTAACGCACATGTTCTCCGAGGGGTGAGATGAAGAGCAAGCCCGCGCCTGCTCCAATTTTCATCAACGACCCGTCGAAGTACATGGTCCAAAGTTCATCCTGGATTGGGGCCATTGGCAACTGGGTGTCAGTCCATTCAGCCAGAAAGTCGGCCAAGATTTGGGATTTTATGGCCTTCCAAGGGGCAAATGAAAGCGTTTCGCCCATGAGTTCCACTGCCCATTTTGCTATCCTACCCGAGGCCTCTCGGCTCTAGATGATCTTTCCTAGGGGAACGATGACACCACAGTAACCGGATGAGACTCGAAGTAATGTTGCAGCTTCCGCCATGTCAGAATCACCGCGTATAGCAGCTTCTGGATTTGTGGGTAGCGAGTTTTGGTCCCGAATAGCACTTCGCTGATGAAGTAGACTGGCCTTTGGACGAGCAGTGCATGCCCTTCTTCTCGTCTCTCGACTACGACCGCAGCGCTGACCACCTGAGTGGTTGCGGCGACATAAATCAAGAGGGCTTCTTCCGCAGTGGGGGGCACCAAGATAGTCGCATTAGTAAGGAGTGCCTTTAAGTTTCCGAGGGCTTCCTCGGTCTCGGGAGTCCAAGTGAAGCGCTCGGCTTTCCTCAAGAGGTGGTATAAGGGCAATCCTTTCTCGCTGAGGCGCGAGATGAAGCGGCTCAGAGCCGCAAGGCATCCCATGACTCTTTGTACTCCTTTTAAATCTTTGATGGGTCCCATGTTGGTGATGGCCGCGATTTTCTCCGGGTTGGCTTCGATGCCTCGTTCGGAGACGATGAACCCTAAGAGCATGCCTCGAGGGACTCCGAAGACACACTTCTCAGGATTGAGTTTTACGCTCTTCGCTTTTAGGCAACTGAATGTTACCTCAAGGTCAGAGAGGAGGTCGGAGGCTTTCCTTGTTTTGATAATGATGTCATCGACGTAAGCCTCGACCGTTCTGCCGATGTGCTCTCCGAACACATGGTTCATGCACCTCTGGTAGGTTGCACCTGCATTCCTCAAACCAAATGGCATAGTAGTGTAGCAATACATGCCAAAAGGTGTGATAAAAGAAGTCACGAGCTGGTCGGACTCTTTCATCTTGATTTGGTGATAACCTGAATAGGCGTCGAGGAAAGACAGGGTTTCACACCCAGCAGTGGAGTCCACAACTTGATCGATGCGAGGCAGAGGGTAGGGAACCTTAGGGCATGCTTTATTTAGCCCAGTGTAGTCCACACACATCCTCCACCTCCCACCTTTTTCTTTACAAGTACAGGGTTAGCTAACCATTCGGGATGGAATACCTCTTTGATGAACCATGCAGCCATCAGCTTGTGGACCTCCTCGCCTATGGCTCTGCGCTTCTCCTCATCAAAACGGCGCAGGTGTTGTTTCACGGGTCGGGCTCTAGCTCGGATGTCCAGTGAGTGCTTGACGACATCCCTCGGTATGCCTAGCATGTCCGAGGGACTCCACGTAAAAACATCAGTGTTTGCACGGAGAAAGTCGACGAGCACTGCTTCCTATTTGGGGTTGAGCTTGGAGCCGATCCGGACTTTCTTGTCGGCGTCGTTGCTGGGGTCAAGAGAGACAGACTTGACTGCCTCAGCCGGCTCAAAGTTGTCGGCGTGCCGCTTCGCGTCGGGCGCCTCTTTGGAGAGGCAATCCAGGTCGGCGATGAGGGCTTTGGACTCGGCGAGGGCTTCGGCGTACTCCACGCATTCCACGTCGCACTCGTAAGCGTGGCGGTACGTGGGTCCGACGGTGATGACTCCCTTGGGGCCAGGCATCTTGATCTTGAGGTAAGTGTAGTTGGGGATGGCCATGAACTTGGCGTAGTACGGTCTTCCCAGCACCGCGTGATAGGTCCCTCAGAACCCAACTACCTCGAAGGTGAGGGTTTCCTTTCGAAAGTTGGTGGGAGTTCCAAAGCAAACGGGTAAGTCAATCTGTCCGAGGGGCAGGATACACTTCTCGGGTGCAATCCCGTGGAAGGGTGCTGCACCAGCCCGGATCTCGGACCGATCAACCCCCAAGAACTTCAGGGTCTCAGTGTAGATGATGTTGAGGCTGCTGCCTCCATCCATGAGGACCTTGGAGAGCCTAACGTTGCCGATGATTGGGTCGATGACGAGCGGGTACCTCCCTGGGCTCGGCACGTAGTCAGGGTGGTTGCCTTGGTCGAAGGTGATAGTCTTGTCAGACCAGTCTAGGTAGACTGGCGTTGCTACCTTCACCGAGCAGACCTCCCGGCGCTCCTGCTTGCGGTGTCGAGCCGAGGCGTTCGCCGCCTGTCCACCGTAGATCATGAAGCAGTTGTGGACCTCTGGGAACTCCCCTTCTTTGTCTCCTCCCTTCTTGTTGTTGTTTGGGTCTTTGCCGTCCTCCGCCGAGGGTCCAGCTTTATTGAAGTAATGCCAGAGCATGTCGCACTCTTCGAGGGCATGCTTGACGGGACCCCTGTGATAGTGGCACGACTCCTTGAGCATTTTGTCGAACACGTTGGCCCCTCCGGGAGGCTTCCGAGGATTCCTGTGCTCGGCAGCAGCGACAAGATCCGCGTCAACGGCGTTGCGCTTCGCTTGCGCCTTCTTCCTGGTCTTCTTCTTGGTGCCACGCTGGTCAGACGCCTCGGGTCGTCTTCCTTCTGCCTTCCCTGAGGCTGTTTGTCCTTCCGGAAGATGGCTTCGACCGCCTCCTGACCAGAGGCGAACTTGGTGGCTATGTCCATCAATTCGTTCACCTTGGTGGGAGTCTTGCGCCCCAGTTTGCTCATCAGGTCCTGGCAAGTGGTGCCGGCGAGGAAAGCTGAAAGGGAATTAGGCTTACACCTAGTCCCTAATTAATTTTGGTGGTTGAATTGCCCAACACAAACAATTGGACTAATTAGTTTGCTCTAGTGTATAAGTTATACAGGTGTCAAAGGTTCACAACAAGCCAATTAAAAGGACCAAAGTTGGGTTCAAATTAGAAAGATAAAGGCAACCCGGATGGAACCCTGGTCTGGCGCACCGGACTGTCCGGTGGCACACCGGACAGTGTCCGGTGCACCAGTGGACTCCGGCTTCAAACTCTTCACTCTCGGGAATTTCCAAAGGCCACTCCACTATAATTCACCGGACTGTCCGGTGTACACCGGACATGTCCGGTGCTCCAAGGAGAGCGGCCTCAGGAACTCGCCAGCCTCGGGTTTTCACTTCGGCTGCTCCGCTAAAATTCACCGGACTGTCCGGTGTACACCGGACTGTCCGGTGTAACAGCGGGGCAACGGCTATATCGGCGCCAACGGCTACCTGCAGCGCATTTAATGCGCGCCAGAAGCGCGCAGTCGTCAGGCACGCGGGAGCAGGCGCACCGGACAATCTACAGTTCATGTCCGGTGTGCACCGGACATCCAGGCGGGCCCAGAAGTCAGAACTCCAACGGTTAAATTGCAACGGCTTTGGTGACGTGGCTGTCGCACCGGACTGTCCGGCGCGCCATCGAACAGACATCCTCACCAAACGGCTAGTTTGGTGGTTGGGGCTATAAATACCCCCAACCACCCACCATTCATAGTATCCAAGTTTTCCAGCTTTCAACCACTATACAAGAGCTAGCATTCATTACAAAGCACACCAAAAGAGATCAAATCCTCTCCCAACTCCACACAAAGCCTTAGTGACTAGAGAGAGTGATTTGTAGTGTTCATTTGAGCTCTTGCGCTTGGATCGCTTCTTTTTCTTTGCCATTCTTTCTTGTGATCAAACACTCACTTGTAATTGAGTCAAGAGACACCAATTGTGTGGTGATCCTTGCGGGAAGTTTGATTCCCAAGTGATTTGAGAAAGAGAAGCTCACTCGGTCCGAGGGACCGTTTGAGAGAGGGAAGGGTTGAAAGAGACCCGACCTTTGTGGCCTCCTCAACGGGGAGTAGGTTTGAGAGAACCGAACCTCGGTAAAACAAATCTGCGTGTCTCACTTTGTTATTCGCTTGCGATTTGTTTTGCGCCCTCTCTCGCGGACTCTATTATATTTCTAACGCTAACCCGGCTTGTAGTTGTGATTATTTTTGAGAATTTCAGTTTCGCCCTATTCACCCCCCCTCTAGGCGACTTTCAATTGGTATCAGAGCCCGGTGCTTCATTAGAGCCTAACCGCTCGAAGTGATGTCGGGATATCACACCAAGAGGGAGATGGAGACCGGCGACAAGCCCACTACGAGCCAGGGGAGCACTTCATCGGAAGAGTCCCGCACCAAGAGGAAGGAGAAGAAGAAGGACTCCTCCAAACGAAAGGAGAAAAGATCTTCTTCCTCACACCACAAGGAGAAGAAGGAAAAATCTTCTTCCCACAAGTCGCACCGGAAAGGCGACAAGCACAAGAGGATGAGGAAAGTGGTCTACTACGAGACCGACACTTCATCAACATCTACCTCCGACTCCGATGCACCGTCCGTAACTTCTAAGCGCCAAGAGCGCAAGAAGTTTAGTAAGATCCCCTTACACTATCCCCGTACATCTAGACATACTCCATTACTTTCCGTTCCATTAGGCAAACCGCCAACTTTTGATGGCGAAGATTATGCTAGGTGGAGTGATTTAATGAAATTTCATCTAACCTCACTCCACAAAAGTATATGGAATGTTGTTGAGTTTGGAGCACAGGTACCATCCGTAGGGGATGAAGACTACGATACGGACGAAGTGGCCCAAATCGAGCACTTCAACTCCCAAGCCACAACCATACTCCTCGCCTCTCTAAGCAAGGAGGAATACAACAAAGTGCAAGGGTTGAAGAATGCAAAGGAGATTTGGGACCTTCTCAAGACCGCGCACGAGGGTGATGAACTCACCAAGATCACCAAGCGGGAAACGATCGAGGGGGAGCTCGGTCGCTTCCGTCTTCGCCAAGGGGAGGAGCCACAAGATATGTACAACCGACTCAAAACCTTGGTGAACCAAGTGCGCAACCTCGGGAGCAAAAAGTGGGACGACCACGAGGTGGTTAAGGTTATTCTAAGATCTCTCATTTTTCTTAACCCCACTCAAGTTCAATTAATTCGTGGTAATCCTAGATACCCACTAATGACCCCTGAGGAAGTAATCGGGAATTTTGTGAGCTTTGAATGCATGATTAAAGGATCAAAGAAGATCAACGAGCTTGACGAACCCTCCACGTCCGAAGCACAACCGGTGGCTTTTAAGGCGACGGAGGAGAAGAAGGAGGAGTCTACACCAAGTAGACAACCAATTGACGCCTCCAAGCTCGACAATGAGGAGATGGCTTTAATCATCAAAAGCTTTCGCCAAATCCTCAAGCAACGGAAGGGGAAGGATTACAAATCCCGTTCCAAGAAAGTTTGCTACAAGTGTGGTAAGCCCGGTCACTTTATTGCTAAATGTCCATTATCAAGTGACAGTGACAGGGATAACGACAAGAAGGGCAAGAGAAGAGATAAGAAGAGGTACCACAAGAAGAAGGGCGGCGATGCCCACGTGTGCCGCGAGTGGAACTCCGACGAGAGCTCCACCGACTCCTCCTCCGACGACGAGGACGCCGCCAACATCGCCGTCACCAAGGGACTTCTCTTCCCCAACGTCAGCCACAAGTGCCTCATGGCAAAGGACGGCAAAAGGAAGAAGGTTAAATCTAAATCCTCCACTAAATATGAATCTTCTAGTGATGATAATGCTAGTGGTGAGGAAGATAATTTGCGTATTCTTTTTGCCAACCTTAACATGGAACAAAAGGAAAAATTAAATGAGCTAATTAGTGCCATCCATGAAAAGGATAATCTCTTGGACTCCCAAGAGGACTTCCTAATCAAGGAAAATAAGAAACATGTTAAGGTTAAGAATGCCTATGCTCTAGAGGTAGAAAAATGTGACAAATTATCTAGTGAGCTAAGCACATGCCATGACACTATAGCCAACCTTAGAAATGAAAATGCTAAACTAATTGCTAAAGTTGATTCTCATGTTTGTATTGATTCAACTTCCTATCCTAGAAATGATAATGTTGATTTGCTTGCTAGGATTGATGAGTTGAATGATTCTCTTGCTAGCCTTAGAGTAGAAAATGAAAATTTGATTGCTAAGGCTAAGGATTTTGATGTTTGCAATGTTACTATTTCCAACCTTAGAAGTGAGAATGCTATATTACATGCTAAGGTTGTTGAATTAAAATCTTGCAAACCCTCTACATCTAATATTGAGCATGTTTCTATTTGTACTAGATGTAGAGATGTTGATATCAATGCTATTCATGATCACATGGCTTTAATTAAACAACAAAATGATCATATAGCATTATTAGATGCTAAAATTGCCAAGCATAACTTAGAAAATGAAAAGTTTAAATTTGCTAGAAGTATGCTCTATAATGGGAGACGCCCCGGCATCAAGGATGGCATTGGCTTCCAAAGGGGAGACAATGTCAAACTTAATGCCCCTCCAAAGAATTTGTCTAACTTTGTTAAGGGCAAGACTCCCATGCCTCAGGATAACGAGGGTTACATTTTGTACCCTGCCGGTTATCCCGAGAGCAAAATTAGGAGAACTCATTCTAGGAAGTCTCACTCTGGCCCCAATCATGCTTTTATGTATAAGGGTGAGACATCTAGTTCTAGGCAACCAACCCGTGCTAAGTTGCCTAAAAGGAAAACTCCTAATGCATCAAATGATCATGCTATTTCATTCAAAACTTTTGATGCATCATATATGCTTACTAACAAATCCGGCAAGGTAGTTGCCAAGATTGTTGGGGGCAAACACAAGGGCTCCAAGACTTGTGTTTGGGTACCCAAAGTTCTTGTTTCTAATGCCAAAGGACCCAAAACCGTTTGGGTACCTAAAACCAAGAACTAAAATTGTTTTGTAGGTTTATGCATCCGGGGGCTCAAGTTGGATACTCGACAGCGGGTGCACAAACCACATGACAGGGGAGAAGAAGATGTTCTCCTCATATGAGAAAAACCAAGATCCCCAACGAGCTATCACATTCGGGGATGGAAATCAAGGTTTGGTCAAAGGACTGGGTAAAATTGCTATATCACCTGACCATACTGTTTCCAATGTTTTTCTTGTCGATTCTTTAGATTACAATTTGCTTTCCGTTTCGCAACTATGTCAAATGGGCTACAACTGTCTATTTACTGATGTAGGTGTTACTGTCTTTAGAAGAAGTGATGATTCAATAGCATTTAAGGGAGTGTAAGAGGGTCAGCTATACTTGGTAGATTTTGATAGAGCTGAACTCGACACTTGCTTGGTTGCTAAGACTAACTTGGGTTGGCTCTGGCACCACCGACTAGCCCATGTTGGAATGAAGAATCTTCATAAGCTTCTAAAGGGAGAACACATTTGTCGGCGTTTCGAGACCGGGGGGTCCCTGAGCCGACGAGTGAGTGTGCCGCGTGCCCCAGCCCAGATGGGTCGAGCGCGTGGGCGGAGCGCGAAGGGGGGAGAGAGCGAGGTGGCCGGAGCCGGGTCGTGATGAGGGATAGCTGTCGAAGATCCCGCGGCCTTCGTGTTCGCCCCACGCCCAGGTCGGGTGCGCTTGCAGTAGGGGGTTACAAGCGTCCGCGCGGGTGAGGGGAGCGAGCGGCCCCAAGAGAGCGCCTGCCCCTGCCCTCGTTCCCGCGAGGCCAACCTCCTCTAAGAAGGCCCTAGTCCTTCCTTTTATAGGCGTAAGGAGAGGATCCAGGTGTACAAATGGGGGTGTAGCAAGGTGCTACGTGTCTAGCGAGGGAGAGCTAGTGCCCTAAGTACATGCCAAGGTGGCAGCCGGAGAGATCTTGGCGCCCAGCTGGTGTGGCGTCGTGGCTGTCGGAGAAGCAACGGAGCCTGGTGGAGGGACAGCTGTCGAAGTGGTTGGGCCCTTGCTGACGTCCCCCTGCTTTCGTAAGGGAGCTGGGAGCCGCCGTCGTCATGGGCCTAGCGGGGCGCCATCATTGCCTATCTGGCGGAGCTGGCCAGATGGGACGCCAGTCTTGTTCTCTGCGGCCCGAGTCGGCTCGGGGCAGGGTGATGATGGCGCTTCCTGTTGTCGTGGCGGACTTGTGTCCTAGGTCGGGTGACGTGGAGGCTCCTCCGAAGCCGAAGTCGAGTCTGTCCTGCATGGCAGAGGCCGAGCCCGAGCCCCTGGGTCGGGCGAGGCGGAGGTCGTTCGGCAGAGGCCGGGGCGGAGTCCGAGCCCTGGGTCGGGCGGAGCGGAGTTCGTCGTCTTCTGGGGCCTTAGCCCAAGTCCGAGCCCTGGGTCGGGCGGAGCGGAGTTCGTCGTCTTCTGAGGCCTTAGCCCGAGTCCGAGCCCTGGGTCGGGCGGAGCGGAGTTCGCCGTCTTCCGGGGCCTTAGCCCGAGTCCGAGCCCTGGGTCGGGCGGAGCGGAGTTCGTCGTCTTCCGGGGCCTTAGCCCGAGTCCGAGCCCTGGGTCGGGCGGAGCGGAGTTCGCCGTCTTCCGGGGCCTTAGCCCGAGTCCGAGCCCTGGGTCGGGCGGAGCCTCCTATGATGCCCTCGGCAAGGCCTAGCTGCCCGTCAGTCTCACTCTTTGCGTTGAATGCCCCAGTGACTTGGTCGGTCGGCGCGGTGATTTAGTCAGGGTTGCTTCTTAACGAAGGCAAGGCCTCGGGCGAGCCGGAGATGCGTCTGCCGTAAAAAGGGGGCCTCGAGCGAGACGGAAACACCTCAGGGTCGGCTGCCCTTGCCCGAGGCTAGGCTCGGGCGTGGCGTGATCGAGTCGCTCGTATGGACCCATCAGGCCTCTGCAGCTTTATGCTGATGGGGGTTACCAGCTGAGAATTAGGCGTCTTGAGGGTACCCCTAATTATGGTCCCCGACAGTAGCCCCCGAGCCTCGAAGGGAGTGTTAGCACTCGCTTGGAGGCTTTCGTCGCACTTTTTTGCAAGGGGACCAGCCTTTCTCGGTTGCACTTTGTTCCGGTGGGTGCGCGCGTGCGCACCCGCCGGGTGTAGCCCCTGAGGCCTCGGAGGAGTGGTTTCACTCCTTCGAGGTCTTAATGCCTTGCGTAATGCTTCGGCTGGTCTGGCGGTTCCCTCATGCGAACAGGTCGTAGCCCGGGTGCACTGTCGGGACCCAAGTTCTCAGGCTGGTATGTTGACGCTGTCAACGGTTTGGCCGGAGCCGGTTTTGCGAGAGCAGCCCCCGAGCCTCCGCACAGGGCGAGAGGGCGATCAGGGACAGACTCGGCTTTTTTATATACGCCCCTACGTCGCCTTTCCGCAAGGAGGAGGGGGGAGAGCGCCATGTTACCCTCGATGGGCACCGAACATGGTGTCTCCGGTGAGCTGCAATCGGGTAATCCGAGTGGACGTCCGTGCCCCGTTCGTTGGGGGTCGGCTAGGGGCCCGGAGGCACGCCCAAAAGTACCTGCGGGTGATCTGCCGGACCCGGTCCCCTGGCGACGGGGTCCGAGGGCTCGTTGCCTCCCTCCGATGGGATTCCGTTACAGGATCGTTCCCGCTGGTCTCGGAAATGTCCTAGGGTACCTCGGGAGCGCAGCCCGAGCCTTGGTTATGTATCGAACGTACCCCTGGTCATCCCTCGCTCGGTGTCTAAGGCGACTGTGAACCCTTCGGAGCGCTAGCCTTCGAACCCCTGATCAGTAATGGGCGCGAAGCCCGAGTAGCCTGAGGCGGTCGTGGAACCTTTCGGGAGGCCGACCTTCGAACCCCTGACCAGTAGTGGGTGTCGGGCCCACGCGATCTGGGGCGGCTGTTGAACCCTTCGGGGGGCCAGCCTTCGAACCCCTGATCAGTAAGGAGGCTCGGAGCCTAGTTCCTTCACGGGGAAGGATCCCTTTGGGGGTATCCCCCTTCCCGGTCCCTGTTGCAAGAGATAGAGAAAGAGGGAAAAGGGAAAAAAGGATACAAATTTGAACGACGTGGCGTACCTTTTTTGGTGTGGTCGTTTTGGCGAAGGCGAAGCGTCGCCAGCTGCTCCTGCCAGAAGCGCCGCCTGTCCGGCCGTGGAGTTAATGCGCTAGGGTGAGTAGTTGGCGAGGCCGCCGATGTGCGTGCGCGAGCCGTTCGAGGGACGAGTCACGGGCGCGTCGTCTTCACACCGTGAGAGGGGGTTCTCTTGCTGCCTCCGGATGGGACGTGAGCTTGGCTGACGGCGTATCCGCTGCTCCCGCGCGCCTGCCACTGTCATTACTGTCGGCCCACTTTTGACCGCGTTTGACTGCTGCGCCAGGCTGGCGCTGCTGGGTCGTGCGCCGGGTCACCTCGGGTCGCGGTATTGGTTCAGCAATCGAGGACGCGCGGTGGTGGCGCCAGTGGTACAGTTGCTCGCATGCAGCATCCGGCGCGCCGGTCGCGCGACGCGTGGGCTTAGGCCTCTGCGCTGGCAGGTTAGGAGTCGGAGAGGCGCGGCCACTTGGCGTGGTTGCATGCCGTCTGCATGGCTGCCTCCCCCTTTCGCCCGTTGGCCTGGGCAAAAGTGGAGGGTCGCTTGTAACCGCTGGGTGGTTGCGTGCGCCGTGCGCGGCGGTTTGGCTTCTTCTGCTCGGAGCCGATCTTGTATGACATGCGGCACCCAGCCCCCGTGCCACAGGGGAGGACTTTGGAGGCGTGCTGGAGAAGACTCGGCCCGCGGCGGTTGGGGGCGCAAGCAGGGAGAGTCGCCTTTAAAAGGAGGGCGACCCCTTCCGTAAGGCGACCATGCCTTCTTCCTCCCTCATGCATCGTGTCTTTCCACCTTTCAAGCCCCCGGATGGGGGAAACCGCCGTCTTTTCGCTCCATCGTTGGAGGAACGCAACTCCATGGGAGTTGGTACCTTTCAGCCATCGTTCGGCTTCAAGGATTTTCATCATGCAGCCCGGCTGCACCCCTCCACCGGCGGTCACCCAAGATGGTGACCTCCAGTTTGATGGTGGGGGAAAGCTAGCCGGGCTGCGGCCTCTGCCCCTCCCTCAGCCTCAAGGATTTTCATCACTAGTGTTGGGGAGGGGAGTGTGCCGAGTTGAGGTTGGTCCCTGTGTGGGCGGCGGCCCGCTCCTTCCCTCGGTGATCGGGGGGAAGGGCGGGAGTCGTTCGTGGCGCTGACAGCTGCAGCGTGCCCGGCTCTCCGAGCCGAGCGGTTTCGGAGCCGCTCCCGGTGCCGCCTCCCGCCATGGCAGCTGGAAGAGGTTCTTCCGCCGGTGGCCATGGACCGACCTCCAACTCTACGGCCTTCTACCCGTCCTTGCCTCTCGAGTTTGGGCAAGGGCGGGGGCCCCCTAGCAGCAGCGCCCGCCCTGAGGTCATCACTGCTGCTGTTCGGCCCCCCGGGGCAGGAGTCTTCATCGTCGCTGCCGCCGGGGCGGGCGATGGTGTGCCGCTCGTCGGTCTTCTGTTGCTCCGCAGGCCCACCCCTATCGAGTGGGGTTGTTCGTACCTGCGGAGAGGGAACCGGAGTTCCGTTTGTAATGGCACTTCGAGTGCCGGGTTTTTTGTTCATTTCGGCTTTCGGGGCCTGAACATGTATGTAACGCCGGCACAGAGCCGTGTTTTTTCCTCATTTTCGAGCACTAAGACTCGTCTGCTGATTATCTGAACCGCTTCACCAAGCATGAGTCGCCCCGTGTCAAGGTGACGAGCGAGGTATCCGTATCCCGGAGGCGTAGGAGTCCCTCGGCTCGGTCGGCCCTGCTGTCCGAGGCTCCTCTAGCTTAGTTAAAGAGACCCCTCGGCCACTCTTCGTCGAGCCGAGGCCAGGGGTAGCGATATCAGCATGAGCAGAGGCGGAGTTGGCTTCGAGAATAAAACCTGGTTGGCCGGAACCTAGCCAGGTTGTCCGTTGGCTGGACCGACGTCGGAGTTGATCAGCCGAGGCTTCGGACCGGGCTGGCGCCCTCGGAAGATGGTGGGCCGAGGCTTCGGACCGGGCTGGCGCCCTCAGAAGATGGTGGGCCGAGGCCCCAGGGGTGACCGGCTGAGCCGCCTGCTCGGGCCGGGTTCTCGGAGAAGTCCCTGGCAGTGATTGCTCGGGCGTGGTGATGACGTCGTCCTTCGGAGCGGAGGCCCTCGGACCGTGTCGCCGCCCGAGGCTAGGTCGGGCCTTGCCGAAGGTGCTGTCGATGCCGAGGGTGTCGCCGCCCTCTTCCAGCGTCAGGACCCGAGCCTGCAGGACCAGATTGTCTTGTAGCGTGGGCCTTGTGCGGCCGTCGAGGCCAGAACACACACCCTTGCTGTGTTGTAAAGCTGCGTCTCTTTTCCTCTTGTTTCGAGTATCTGGACCTTTTGTCGGTAACAGGGATGTTAGTGCGAGCGAGAGTTGCTTCTCGCGGAAGGTGATGAGTGAGGTATCCGTATCCTGGAGGCGTGGGAGTCCCTCGGCTCGGTCGGCCTCGCCGCTTACGCGTACTTTCACCCGTCCATGAGGCCCTGTCACCGACTCGGTCGAGAAGGCTCGAAGGATCGCTTTGACAGAAGGGCTTCCGAATGTAGAGACTTGTTCGATCCGCGGAGTCACCTTATCCGAACGCGAGTTACTTATCGCAGAAGGTGATGAGTGAGGTATCCGTATCCCGGAGGCGTAGGAGTCCCTCGGCTCGGTCAGCCTTGACTCCTTACGTGTACCCCGTCGTTTCCAGGACCCACTTTTCGAAGTAGTCAAAAAGCACGAAAGGTATTCTGGTAAAAGAGATTTTCTGTTCGAGGAAAATTTCGACGCAGAGGGGGTTTCCCCCCTTTTAGCCCCCGAGGGAGGGTCGGGCTTTGCCGAGGCGAGGCCAACCCTTCCTTGTTGACTAAACTTTGTGGGGGTGCGAGGTATATGAATAACTTGGAAACATCTTAAGGGTAGAAGCGACGTAGTTGTTGGATGTTCCAAGCGTTGCCGTAGACCTCGCCTTGACTGTTAGCCAGCTTGTACATTCCGGGCTTCAGAACTTTGGCGATGACGAACGGCCCTTCCCAGGGGGGCGTGAGCTTGTGCCTCCCTCGGGCGTCTTGCCGCAGCCGAAGCACCAGGTCGCCCACCTGGAGGTCTCGGGGTCGGACCCCTCGGGCGTGATAGCGTCGCAGGGACTGCTGATACCGCGCCAAGTGTAGTAAGGCCCTGTCCCGAGCCTCTTCCAGCTGGTCCAGCGAATCCTCTCGGCTAGCTTGGTTGCTTTGATCATCATAGGCTCTCGTCCTCGGGGAGCCGTATTCCAGGTCCGTGGGCAAGACGGCCTCGGCCCCGTAGACTAGGAAGAACGGCGTGAAACCCGTGGCTCGGCTCGGCGTCGTCCTCAGGCTCCAGACCACCGATGGGAGTTCCTTCATCCATCGCTTGCCGAACCTGTTGAGGTTGTTGTAAATCCGAGGCTTGAGCCCTTGTAGAATCATGCCGTTGGCACGCTCTACTTGCCCATTCGACATGGGATGGCTACGACAGCCCAGTCCACCCGGATGCTGTGGTCCTCGCAAAAATCCAAGAATTTTTTGCCCGTGAACTGGGTGCCGTTGTCGGTGATGATGGAGTTCGGGACCCCGAAGCGATGGATGATGTTGGTGAAGAACGCCACCGCCTGCTCGGACCTGATGCTGTTTAGGGGTCGGACCTCGATCCACTTGGAGAATTTGTCGACGGCGACCAGCAGGTGCGTGTAGCCCCCGGGCGCCTTCTGCAGAGGGCCGACGAGGTCCAGACCCCAGACAGCGAAGGGCCAGGTGATGGGTATCGTCTGCAGAGCCTGAGCGGGCAGGTGGGTCTGCTTCGCATAGAATTGGCACCCTTCGCAGGTGCGGACAATTCTAGTAGCGTCAGCCACCGCCGTCGGCCAGTAGAAGCCTTGCCGGAAAGCGTTCCCAACAAGGGCTCGAGACGCTGCGTGATGGCCGCAAGCCCCCGAGTGTATCTCTTGCAGGAGTTCCTGACCTTCGGCGATGGAGATGCACCGCTGGAGGATGCCCGAGGGGCTGCGGTGGTAAAGCTCCTTCTCATCGCCCAGCAAGACGAACGACTTGGCACGTCGCGCTACCCGCCGTGCCTCGGCCTGGTCGAGGGGTAGTTCTCCTCGGTGGAGATACTGCAGGTATGGGGCCTGCCAATCTCGATCAGGCGCGACCCCGCTCCGCTCCTCTTCGATGCGCAGCGCCTCGTCCTCGGGGGCCGAGGGATCCTCGGGTTGAACCGAGGATGGCTCGGGCTGGGCCGAGGTCCCCTCGGACAGGGCCGAAGGCGCCTCGGGCTCGGGCGCGTCGCTGACCTTGACCGAGGGTTGGTGCAGATCCCGGGAGAAGACGTCCGGGGGAACCGTCGTTCGCCCCGAGGCTATCTTTGCCAGCCCGTCCGCAGTCTCGTTGTAGCGCCGGGCGATGTGGTTAAGCTCGAGCCCGTAGAACTTGTCTTCCAGGCGTCGAACCTCATCACAGTAGGCTTCCATCTTTGGGTCGCGGCAGTGGGAGTTCTTCATGACTTGGTCGATGACGAGCTGCGAGTCGCCGCGAGCGTCGAGGCGTCGGACCCCTAGCTCGATGGCGATTCGCAACCCGTTGATCAGAGCTTCGTACTCAGCCACATTGTTGGATGCCGGGAAATGGAGGCGTAGCACGTAGCGCAGTTGTTTCCCGAGGGGTGAGACGAAAAGCAGGCCTGCGCCGGCTCTCGTCTTCATCAGCGACCCGTCGAAAAACATGGTCCAGAGCTCCGGTTGGATCGGAGCCGTCGGCAACTGTGTGTCGACCCATTCGGCTACGAAGTCCGCCAGTACCTGGGATTTGATGGCCTTCCGAGGGGCGAACGAGATTGTCTCGCCCATAATTTCCACCGCCCACTTCGCGATCCGTCCCGAGGCCTCTCGGCACTGGATGATCTCCCCCAGGGGGAAGGATGACACCACAGTTATCGGATGAGACTCGAAATAATGTCGCAACTTTCGCCTCGTCAGGATCACTACATACAGCAGCTTCTGAACTTGTGGGTAGCGGATCTTGGTTTCGGACAGCACGTCGCTGATGAAGTAAACTGGCCTCTGAATGGGCAATGCATGCCCCTCTTCTTGCCTTTCGACCACGATCGCGGCGCTAACCACCTGAGTGGTAGCGGCGACGTAGACCAAGAGGGCTTCTTTATCTGCTGGGGGTACCAAGACGGGCGCCTGGGTGAGGAGCGTCTTCAGGTTCCCGAGAGCTTCCTCGGCCTCGGGTGTCCAAGTGAAGCACTCGGCCTTCCTTAAGAGACGGTACAGAGGCAGGCCTCTTTCGCCGAGGCGCGAGATGAAACGGCTCAAAGCTGCGAGACATCCCATGACCCTCTGTACGCCTTTTAAGTCCTTGATGGGCCCCATGCCGGTGATGGCAGCGATTTTCTCCGGGTTGGCTTCGATGCCCCGCTCGGAGACGATGAATCCCAGGAGCATGCCTCGGGGCACCCCGAAGACGCACTTCTCGGGATTGAGCTTGACGCCTGTCGGGGACCATAATTAGGGGTACCCTCAAGACGCCTAATTCTCAGCTGGTAACCCCCATCAGCATAAAGTTGCAGAGGCCTGATGGGGTTGATTAAGTCAGGGATCAGTCCATACGAGCGACTCAATCACGCCACGCCCGAGCCTAGCCTCGGGCAAGGGCAGCCGACCCTGAGGTGTTTCCGTCTCGCCCGAGGCCCCCTTTTTACGGCAGACGCATCTCCGGCTCGCCCGAGGCCTTGCCTTCGTTAAGAAGCAACCCTGACTAAATCACCGCACCGACCGACCAAGTCACTGGGGCATTTAACGCAAAGAGTGAGACCGACGGGCGACCAGGCTTTGCCAAAGGCGCCATAGGAGGCTCCGCCCAACCCAGGGCTCGGACTCGGGCTAAGGCCCCGGAAGACGGCGAACTCCGCTCCGCCCGACCCAGGGCTCGGACTCGGGCTAAGGCCCCGGAAGACGGCGAACTCCGCTCCGCCCGACCTAGGGCTCGGACTCGGGCTAAGGCCCCGGAAGACGGCGAACTCCGCTCCGCCCGACCCAGGGCTCGGACTCGGGCTAAGGCCCCGGAAGATGGCGAACTCCGCTCCGCCCGACCCAGGGCTCGGACTCGGGCTAAGGCCCCAGAAGACGACGAACTCCGCTCCGCTCGACCCAAGGCTCGGACTCCGCCCCGGCCTCTGTCGAACGACCTCCGCCTCGCCCGACCCAGGGGCTCGGGCTCAGCCTCTGCCATGCAGGACAGACTCGACTTCGGCTTCGGAGGAGCCTCCACGTCACCCGACCTAGGACACAAGTCCGCCACGACAACAGGAAGCGCCATCATCACCCTGCCCCGAGCCGACTCGGGCCGCAGAGAACAAGACTGGCGTCCCATCTGGCCAGCTCCGCCAGATAGGCAATGATGGCGCCCCGCTAGGCCCATGACGACGGCGGCTCCCAGCTCCCTTACGAAAGCAGGGGGACGTCAGCAAGGGCCCAACCACTTCGACAGCTGTCCCTCCACCAGGCTCCGTTGCTTCTCCGACAGCCACGACGCCACACCAGCTGGGTGCCAAGATCTCTCCGGCTGCCACCTTGGCATGTACTTAGGGCACTGGCTCTCCCCCGCTAGACACGTAGCACCTTGCTACACCCCCATTTGTACACCTGGATCCTCTCCTTACGCCTATAAAAGGAAGGACCAGGGCCTTCTTAGAGAAGGTTGGCCTCGCGGGAACGAGGGCAGGGGCAGGCGCTCTCTTGGGGCCGCTCGCTCCCCTCACCCGCGCGGACGCTTGTAACCCCCTACTGCAAGCGCACCCGACCTGGGCGCGGGACGAACACGAAGGCCACGGGATCCTCGATAGCTGTCCCTCATCACGACCCGGCTCCGGCCACCTCGCTCTCTCCCCCCTTCGCGCTCCGCCCACGCGCTCGACCCATCTGGGCTGGGGCACGCGGCACACTCACTCGTCGGCTCAGGGACCCCCCGGTCTCGAAACGCCGACAGTTGGCGCGCCAGGTAGGGGCCTGCTGCGTGTTGACGAGCAGTTTCCCGTCAAGCTCCAGATGGGCAGTCTCCAACGACCTCTCCAACCCGGGACGGTGCTCCGTTTCGGGAACCTCGAGTTCATGTCTCTTGACAGCGGCTACGACATGGTACTTCTTCCACCGCCGCGCGGCGGCGATAATGGCAGTCGACAGCCCGCTCGCCGGCGGCGGAATCGATGACGTCCTTCCCGCGTAGGGGAAGAACAACATTCGAGCTCGCCCGATCCTCTCCCTCGCCATCGGAGGAGGAGGCGGGGGAACCAGGGCCGAGCACGAGGCTGCGCTCCGTCGACTGTCGAACGAATCGACATCCCCGGTGCCCCAACAGAGGACGCGTCGGGCGTCACCCCCGCGTTTGAGGCGAAGGCGAGCGCCGTCCCCCAGCAACACGCCAACCCCGAGCAGGTGGACGACGCCAGCACGCTCACGGAGGGCCTGCGGGACGTCGCCCTTGCACCCAGGACGACGGCGCGATCAGCCCCCGGTGTAACCTCGTCGCTCCTCGTCGACAAAAAGGTACCGACCGTTCCTCATCCTTCGTCATTTCGACTCGACCTCAACCCGCCTAGCGACCTCGCTCTGGCGGGCACTCTCGTCGAGGCAAGTGCAACCCCTTTTGGGTCGCGTGTGCGGTCGCCTTGGGACCGATTGACGGGCGTCTCGACCTACGGGCCCTCTGGGTCCGAGGAAGATGACGACCCCAGCATCCGCTGGGATTTCTCTGGATCTGGCAACCCCAGTGCCATGCGGGACTTCATGACCGCATGCAACTACTGCCTCTCCGATTGTTCCGACGGTAGCCGCAGCCTTGACGACAAGGACTGCGGCCCGAGCCGCGAATGTTTCCACGTCGAGCTAGGGGATCCCTCCGGAGGCAGCTGTCTCGGCATGCCGGAGGATGGTGATCTCCCTAGGCTGGCGCCTCGCGCCGACATCCTGCGGGAGCTAGCTGTGGTCCCCGTTCCGGCGGGGGGTCACGACCTACAGCTCGAGCAAGTCCGTGGGGCGCAGGCCGGGCTCGACGAGGGGGCAGGAGCGCTCGAGTCGATCCGCCGGGACGTCGGGCAGGTATGGGCGAGCCAGCCCCCGGCCGGAGAAATATGTCACCTGCCCCAGGGTCTCCAGCACCGCATCGCCAACGATGTCAGGGACAGGCCGCCACCCGCATCCGGCGGAACCGGTCAGGACCTGGCAGCCGCGGCGATGCTCCTCCGCGCGATGCCGGAGTCATCAACCACCGAGGGTCGGCGAATCCAGGGAGAGCTCAAGCATCTCCTGGAAGGCGCTGCGGCCCGGCGGGCCGAGAGCTCTGCCTCCCGAAGGCAGGGGTACCCCTCGGAACCTCGTGCCGCGACTTCCCGACTCATGCGGGAAGCCTCGGCCTACACCGGGCGCACGCGCAACACCGCGCCTGCGGCCCCGGGCCACCTCGGCGACGAGCACCCTCATCACGACCGTCGGGCCCGCCTCGACGAAAGGGTGTGCTGAGGCTATCACCCCAGGCGTGGGGGACGCTACGACAGCGGGGAGGATCGGAGTCCCTCGCCCGAACCACCCGGTCCGCAGGTCTTCAGCCGGGCCATTCGGCGGGCGCCGTTCCCGACCCGATTCCGACCCCCGACTACTATCACAAAGTACTCGGGGGAAACAAGACCGGAATTGTGGCTCGCGGATTACCGCCTGGCCTGTCAACTGGGTGGAACGGACGACGACAACCTCATCATCCGCAACCTCCCCCTGTTCCTCTCCGACACTGCTCGCGCTTGGTTGGAGCACCTGCCTCCGGGGCAGATTTCCAACTGGGAGGATTTGGTCCAAGCTTTTGCCGGCAACTTCTAGGGCACGTACGTGCGCCCCGGGAATTCCTGGGACCTCCGAAGCTGTCGGCAACTGCCGGGAGAGTCTCTTCGGGACTACATCCGGCGGTTCTCAAAGCAGCGCACCGAACTGCCCAACATCACCGACTCCGATGTCATCGGCGCGTTCCTTGCCGGCACCACCTGCCGTGACCTGGTAAGCAAGATGGGTCGCAAGACCCCCACCAGGGCGAGCGAGCTGATGGACATCGCCACCAAGTTCGCCTCCGGCCAGGAGGCGGTCGAGGCCATCTTCCGAAAGGACAAGCAGCCCCAGGGCTACCCGTCGGAAGATGCTCCCGAGGCGTCTACTCCGCGCGGCGCCAAGAAGGAAGGCAGGAGGAAGTCGCAAGCGAAACGCGACACTGCCGACGCAGACCTTGTCGCCGCCGCCGAGCACAAGAACCCTCGGAAGCCCCCCGGAGGTGCCAACTAGGCCCCGTACCTGCAATATCTCCGCCGAGGAGAGCTACCCCTCGACCAGGCCGAGGCACGGCGGGTAGCGCGACGAGCCAAGTCGTTCGTCTTGCTGGGCGATGAGAAGGAGCTTTACCACCGCAGCCCCTCGGGCATCCTCCAGCGGTGCATCTCCATCGCCGAAGGTCAGGAACTCCTGCAAGAGATACACTCGGGGGCTTGCGGCCATCACGCAGCGCCTCGAGCCCTTGTTGGGAACGCTTTCCGGCAAGGCTTCTACTGGCCGACGGCGGTGGCTGACGCCACTAGAATCGTCCGCACCTGCGAAGGGTGCCAATTCTATGCGAAGCAGACCCACCTGCCCGCTCAGGCTCTGCAGACGATACCCATCACCTGGCCCTTCGCTGTGTGGGGTCTGGACCTCGTCGGCCCTCTGCAGAAGGCGCCCGGGGGCTACACGCACCTGCTGGTCGTCGTCGACAAATTCTCCAAGTGGATCGAGGTCCGACCCCTGAACAGCATCAAGTCCGAGCAGGCGGTGGCGTTCTTCACCAACATCATCCATCGCTTTGGGGTCCCGAACTCCATCATCACCGACAACGGCACCCAGTTCACCGGCAAAAAATTCTTGGATTTTTGCGAGGACCACAGCATCCGGGTGGACTGGGCTGCCGTAGCTCATCCCATGTCGAATGGGCAAGTAGAGCGTGCCAACGGCATGATTCTACAAGGGCTCAAGCCTCGGATTTACAACAATCTCAACAGGTTCGGTGGTCTGGAGCCTGAGGACGACGCCGAGCCGAGCCACGGGTTTTACGCCGTTCTTCCTGGTCTACGGGGCCGAGGCCGTCTTGCCCACGGACCTGGAATACGGCTCCCCGAGAACGAGAGCCTACGACGATCAAAGCAACCAAGCTAGCCGAGAGGACTCGCTGGACCAGCTGGAAGAGGCTCGGGACAGGGCCTTACTACACTCGGCGCGGTATCAGCAGTCCCTGCGACGCTACCACGCCCAAGGGGTACGACCCCGAGACCTCTAGGTGGGCGACCTGGTGCTTCGGCTGCGGCAAGACGCCCGAGGGAGGCACAAGCTCACGCCCCCCTGGGAAGGGCCGTTCGTCATCACCAAAGTTCTGAAGCCTGGAACGTACAGGCTGGCTAACAGTCAAGGCGAGGTCTACGGCAACGCCTGGAACATCCAACAGCTACGTCGCTTCTACCCTTAAGATGTTTCCAAGTTGTTCATATACCTCGCACCCACGCAAAGTTTAGTCAACAAGGAAGGGTCGGCCTCGCCTCGACAAAGCCCGACCCTCCCTCGGGGGCTAAAAGGGGGGAAACCCCCTCTGCGTCGAAATTTTCCTCGAACAGAAAATCTCTTTTACCAGAATACCTTTCGTGCTTTTTGACTACTTCGAAAAGTGGGTCCTGGAAACGACGGGGTACACGTAAGCAGTCAAGGCTGACCGAGCCGAGGGACTCCCATGCCTCCGGGATACGGATACCTCACTCATCACCTTCTGCGATAAGTAACTCGCGTTCGGATAAGGTGACTCCGCGGATCGAACAAGTCCCTACGTACGGAAGCCCTTCTGTCGAAGCGATTTTTCGAGTCTTCTCGACCAAGTCGGCGATAGGGCCTCATGGACGAGTAAAAGTGCGCGTAAGCGGCAAGGCCGATCGAGCCGAGGGACTCCCATGCCTCCGGGATACGGATACCTCACTCCTCACCTTCCGCGAGAAGCAACTTTCGCTCGCACAAACATCCCCGTTACCGACAAAAAGTCCAGATACTCGAAACAAGAGGAAGAGAGACGCAGCTTTAACACGCAACAAGGGTGTGTGTTCCGGCCTCGACGGCCGCACAAAGCACACACTACAAGACAATCTGATCCTGCAGGCTCGGGTCTTGACGCTGGAAGGGGGCAGCAACGCCCTCGGCGTCGACGGCGCCTCCGGCGAGGCCCAACCTAGCCTCGGACGGCGACGCAGTCCGAGGGTCTCTGCTCCGAAGACGACGTCATCACCACGCCCGAGCAATCACTGCCAGGGACTTCTCCGAGAACCCGGCCCGAGCAGGCGGCTCAGCCGGTCACCCCTGGGGCCTCGGCCCACCATCTTCCGAGGGCGCCAGCTCGGTCCGAAGCCTCGGCTGATCAACTCCGACGTCGGTCCAGCCAACGGACAACCTGGCTAGGTTCCGGCCAACCAGGTTTTATTCTCGAGCCAACTCCGCCTCTGCTCATGCTGATATCGCTACCCCTGGCCTCGGCTCGACGAAGAGCGGCCGAGGGGTCTCTTTAACTAAGCTAGAGGAGCCTCGGACAGCAGGGCCAACCGAGCCGAGGGACTCCTACGCCTCCGGGATACGGATACCTCGCTCGTCACCTTGACACGGGGCGACTCATGCTTGGTGAAGCGGTTCAGATAATCAGCAGACGAGTCTTAGTGCTCGAAAATGAGGAAAAAACACGGCTCTGTGCCGGCGTTACATACATGTTCAGGCCCCGAAAGCCGAAATGAACAAAAAACCCGGCACTCGAAGTGCCATTACAAACGGAACTCCAGTTCCCTCTCCGCAGGTACGAACAACCCCACTCGATAGGGGTGGGCCTGCGGAGCAACAGAAGACCGACGAGCGGCACACTCCCCTCCCCGGCACTAGTGATGAAAATCCTTGAGGCTGAGGGAGGGGCAGAGGCCGCAGCCCGGCTCGCTTTCCCCCACCATCAAACTGGAGGTCACCATCTTGGGTGACCGCCGGTGGAGGGGTGCAGCCGGGCTGCATGATGAAAATCCTTGAAGTCGAACGATGGCTGAAAGGTACCAACTCCCGCGGAGTTGCGTTCCTCCAACGATGGAGCGAAAAGACGGCGGTTTCCCCCATCCGGGGGCTTGAAAGGTGGAATGACACGATGCATGAGGCAGGAAGAAGGCATGGTCGCCTTACGGAAGGGGTCGCCCTCCTTTTAAAGGCGACTCTCCCTGCTTGCACCCCCAACCGTCGCGGGCCGAGTCTTCTCCAGCACGCCTCCAAAGCCCTCCCTTGTGGCGCGGGGGCTGGGTCCCGCATGTCATACAAGATCGGCTCCGAGCAGAAGAAGCCAAACCGCCGCGCATGGCGCACGCAACCACCCAGCGGTTACAAGTGACCCTCCGCTTTTGCCCAGGCCAACGGGCAAAAGGGGCAGGCAGCCATGCAGACGGCATGCAACCCCGCCAAGTGGCCGCACCTCTCCGACTCCTAACCTGCCAGCGCGGAGGCCTAAGCCCACGCGTCGCGCGACCGGCGCGCCGGATGCTGCATGCAAGCAACTGTACCACTGGCGCCACCACCGCGCCTCCACGATTGTGGAACCGATACCGCGACCCGAAGTGACCCGGCGCATGACCCAGCAGCGCCAGCCTGGCGCAGCAGTCAAACACGGTCAAAAGTGGGCCGGCAGTAATGACGGTGGCAGGCGCGCGGGAGCAGCGGACACGCCGTCAGCCAAGCTCACGTCCCATCCGGAGGCAGCAAGAGAACCCCCTCTCACGGTGTGAAGACGACGCGCCCGTGACTCGTCCCTCGAACGGCTCGCGCACGCGCAACGGCAGCCTCGCCAACTACTCGCCCCGGCGCATTAACTCCGCAGCTGGACAGGCGACGTTTCTGGTAGGAGCAGCTGGCGACGCTTCGCCTTCGCCAAAACAACCACACCAAAAAAGGTACGCCATGTCGCTCAATTTCGTATCCTTTTTCCCTTTTCCCTCTTTCTCTATCTCTTGCAACAGGGACCGGGAAGGGGGATACCCCCAAAGGGATCCTTCCCCGTGAAGGAACTAGGCTCCGAGCCTCCTTACTGATCAGGGGTTCGAAGGCTGGCCCCCCGAAGGGTTCAACAGCCGCCCCAGATCGCGTGGGCCCGACACCCACTACTGGTCAGGGGTTCGAATGTCGGCCTCCCGAAAGGTTCCACGACCGCCTCAGGCTACTCGGGCTCCGCGCCCATTACTGATCAGGGGTTCGAAGGCTGGCCCTCCGAAGGGTTCACAGTCGCCTCAGACACCGAGCGAGGGATGACCAGGGGTATGTTCGATACATAACCAAGGCTCGGGCTGCGCTCCCGAGATACCCTAGGACATTTCCGAGACCAGCGGGAACGATCCTGTAACGGAATCCCATCGGAGGGAGGCAACGAGCCCTCGGACCCCGTCGCCAGGGGACCGGGTCCGGCAGATCACCCGCAGGTACTTTTGGGCGTGCCTCCGGGCCCCTAGCCGACCCCCAACGAACGGGGCACGGACGTCCACTCGGATTACCCGATTGCAGCTCACCGGAGACACCATGTTCGGTGCCCATCGAGGGTAACATGGCGCTCTCCCCCCTCCTCCTTGCGGAAAGGCGACGTAGGGGCGTATATAAAAAAGCCGAGTCTGTCCCTGATCGCCCTCTTGCCCTGTGCGGAGGCTCGGGGGCTGCTCTCGCAAAACCGGCTCCGGCCAAACCGTTGACAGCATCAACATACCAGCCCGAGAACTTGGGCCCCGACAGTGCACCCGGGCTACGGCCTGTTCGCATGAGGGAACCGCCAGACCAGCCGAAGCATTACGCAAGGCATTAAGACCTCGAAGGAGTGAAACCACTCCTCCGAGGCCTCGGGGGCTACACCCGGCGGGTGCGCTCGCGCGCACCCACCAGAACAATGTGCAACCGAGAAAGGCTGGTCCCCTTGCAAAAAAGTGCGACGAAAGCCTCCAAGCGAGTGCTAACACTCCCTTCGAGGCTCGGGGGCTACTGTCGGGGACCATAATTAGGGGTACCCTCAAGACGCCTAATTCTCAGCTGGTAACCCCCATCAGCATAAAGCTGCAGAGGCCTGATGGGGTTGATTAAGTCAGGGATCAGTCCATACGAGCGACTCGATCATGCCACGCCCGAGCCTAGCCTTGGGCAAGGGCAGCCGACCCTGAGCTGTTTCCGTCTCGCCCGAGGCCCCCTTTTTACGGCAGATGCATCTCCGGCTCGCCCGAGGCCTTGCCTTCGTTAAGAAGCAACCCTGACTAAATCACCGCGCCGACCGACCAAGTCACTGGGGCATTTAACGCAAAGAGTGAGACCGACGGGCGACCAGGCTTTGCCAAAGGCGCCATAGGAGGCTCCGCCCGACCCAGGGCTCGGACTCGGGCTAAGGCCCCGGAAGACGGCGAACTCCGCTCCGCCCGACCCAGGGCTCGGACTCGGGCTAAGGCCCCGGAAGACGGCGAACTCCGCTCCGCCCGACCCAGGGCTCGGACTCGGGCTAAGGCCCCGGAAGACGGCGAACTCCGCTCCGCCCGACCCAGGGCTCGGACTCGGGCTAAGGCCCCGGAAGACGGCGAACTCCGCTCCGCCCGACCCAGGGCTCGGACTCGGGCTAAGGCCCCGGAAGACGGCGAACTCCGCTCCGCCCGACCCAGGGCTCGGACTCGGGCTAAGGCCCCAGAAGACGACGAACTCCGCTCCGCCCGACCCAAGGCTCGGACTCCGCCCCGGCCTCTGCCGAACGACCTCCGCCTCGCTCGACCCAGGGGCTCGGGCTCGGCCTCTGCCATGCAGGACAGACTCGACTTCGGCTTCGGAGGAGCCTCCACGTCACCCGACCTAGGACACAAGTCCGCCACGACAACAGGAAGCGCCATCATCACCCTGCCCCGAGCCGACTCGGGCCGCAGAGAACAAGACCGGCGTCCCATCTGGCCAGCTCCGCCAGATAGGCAATGATGGCGCCCCGCTAGGCCCATGACGACGGCGGCTCCCAGCTCCCTTACGAAAGCAGGGGGATATCAGCAAGGGCCCAACCACTTCGACAGCTGTCCCTCCACCAGGCTCCGTTGCTTCTCCGACAGCCACGACGCCACACCAGCTGGGTGCCAAGATCTCTCTGGCTGCCACCTTGGCATGTACTTAGGGCACTGGCTCTCCCCCGCTAGACACGTAGCACCTTGCTACACCCCCATTTGTACACCTGGATCCTCTCCTTACGCCTATAAAAGGAAGGACCAGGGCCTTCTTAGAGAAGGTTGGCCTCGCGGGAACGAGAGCAGGGGCAGGCGCTCTCTTGGGGCCGCTCGCTCCCCTCACCCGCGCGGACGCTTGTAACCCCCTACTGCAAGCGCACCCGACCTAGGCGCGGGACGAACACGAAGGCCGCGGGATCCTCGACAGCTGTCCCTCATCATGACCCGGCTCCGGCCACCTCGCTCTCTCCCCCCTTCGCGCTCCGCCCACGCGCTCGACCCATCTGGGCTGGGGCACGCGGCACACTCACTCGTCGGCTCAGGGACCCCCCGGTCTTGAAACGCCGACAACGCCCTTCGCCTTGAGACACCGGAATGTCACCTCGAGGTCAGAGACGAAGTCGGAGGCTTTCCTTGTCTTGACTACGATGTCATCGACGTAGGCCTCGACCGTGCGACCAATGTGTTCGCCGAACACATGGTTCATGCACCGTTGGTACGTTGCACCCGCGTTCCTCAAACCGAACGGCATGGTGACATAACAGTACATGCCGAAGGGCGTGATGAAAGAAGTCGCGAGCTGGTCGGACTCTTTCATCTTGATTTGATGATACCCTGAGTAGGCATCGAGGAATGACAGGGTTTCGCACCCAGCAGTGGAATCCACGATTTGATCGATGCGAGGTAGAGGGTAGGGAACCTTCGGACATGCTTTGTTGAGACCAGTGTAGTCTACACACATCCGCCATTTCCCCCCTTTCTTCCTCACAAGCATAGGGTTGGCAAGCCATTCGGGATGGAACACCTCTTTGATGAACCCTGCTGTCATCAGCTTGTGTATCTCCTCGCCTATCACCCTGCGCCTTTCCTCGTCGAATCGGCGCAGAGGCTGTCTGACCGGTCGGGCCCCGGCCCGAATATCCAGCGAGTGCTCGGCGACATCCCTCGGTATGCCGGGCATGTCCGAGGGACTCCACGCAAAGACGTCGGCGTTTGCGCGGAGAAAGTCGACGAGCACTGCTTCCTATTTGGGGTCGAGCCCGGAACCAATCCGGATCTGCTTGGAGGTGTCACCACTGGGGTCGAGAGGGACGGCCTTAACCGTCTCCTCTGGCTCGAAGTTGCCGGCGTGTCGCTTCACGTCCGGCACCTCTCGGGAGAGGTTTTCCAGGTCGGCGATGAGGGCCTCGGACTCGGCGAGGGCCTCAGCGTACTCCACGCACTCCACGTCGCATTCGAACGCGTGTTTGTACGTGGGGCCGACGGTGATGACCCCGTTGGGGCCCGGCACCTTGAGCTTCAGATAGGTGTAGTTGGGGATGGCCATGAACTTCGCGTAGCATGGCCTTCCCAACACTGCGTGGTAGGTTCCTCGGAACCTGACCACCGCGAATGTCAAAGTCTCCCTTCGGAAGTTGGAGGGTGTTCCGAAGCAGACTGGAAGGTCGAGCTGTCCGAGGGGCTGGACGCGCTTCCCGGGAATGATCCCGTGGAAGGGCGCAGCGCCTGCTCGGACGGAGGACAGATCGACGCGCAGGAGCCTGAGGGTCTCGGCGTAGATGATGTTGAGGCAGCTGCCCCCGTCCATCAGGACCTTGGTGAGCCTGACGTCGTCGATGATGGGATCGACGACGAGCGGGTACTTCCCCGGGCTCGGCACGTGGTCAGGGTGGTCATCTCGGTCGAAAGTGATGGGCTTGTCGGACCAGTCTAGGAAGACTGGCGCCGCCACCTTCACCGAGCAGACCTCCCGACGCTCTCGCTTGCGATGCCGAGCCAAGGCATTCGCCGCATGCCCTCCGCAGATCATGAAACAGTCGCGGACCTCGGGGAACTCTCCTGCTTGGTGATCTTCCTTTTTGTCGTCGTCGCGGGCCCTGCCACCCTCTGCGGGTGGCCCGGCCCTGTGAAAGTGGCACCGAAGCATGACGCACTCCTCGAGGGTATGCTTGACGGGCCCCTGATGGTAAGGGCACGCCTCCTTGAGCATCTTGTCGAAAAGGTTGGCACCTCCGGGGGGGCTTCCGAGGGTTCTTGTGCTCGGCGGCGGCGACAAGGTCTACGTCGGCAGTGTCGCATTTCGCTTGCGACTTCCTCCTGCCTTTCTTCTTGGCGCCGCGCGGAGTAGACGCCTCGGGAGCATCTTCCGACGGGCAGCCCTGGGGCTGCTTGTCCTTTCGAAAGATGGCCTCGACCGCCTCCTGGCCGGAGGCGAACTTGGTGGCGATGTCCATCAGCTCGCTCGCCCTGGTGGGGGTCTTGCGACCCAACTTGCTTACCAGGTCACGGCAGGTGGTGCCGGCAAGGAACGCGCCGATGACATCGGAGTCGGTGATGTTGGGCAGTTCGGTGCGCTGCTTCGAGAACCGCCGGATGTAGTCCCGAAGAGACTCTCCCGGCAGTTGCCGACAGCTTCGGAGGTCCCAGGAATTCCCAGGGCGCACGTACGTGCCATGGAAGTTGCCGGCGAAAGCTTGGACCAAATCCTCCCAGTTGGAAATCTGCCCCGGAGGCAGGTGCTCCAACCAAGCGCGAGCAGTGTCGGAGAGGAACAGGGGGAGGTTGCGGATGATGAGGTTGTCGTCGTCCGTCCCACCCAGTTGACAGGCCAGGCGGTAATCCGCGAGCCACAATTCCGGTCTTGTTTCCCCCGAGTACTTTGTGATAGTAGTCGGGGGTCGGAATCGGGTCGGAAACGGCGCCCGCCGAATGGCCCGGCTGAATACCTGCGGACCGGGTGGTTCGGGCGAGGGACTCCGATCCTCCTCGTTGTCGTAGCGTCCCCCACGCCTGGGGTGATAGCCTCGGCGCACCCTTTCGTCGAGGCGGGCCCGACGGTCGCGATGAGGGTGCTCGTCGCCGAGGTGACCCGGGGCCGCAGGCGCGGTGTTGCGCGTGCGCCCGGTGTAGACCAAGGCTTCCCGCATGAGTCGGGAAGTCGCGGCACGAGGTTCCGAGGGGTACCCCTGCCTTCGGGAGGCAGAGCTCTCGGCCCGCCGGGCCGCAGCGCCTTCTAGGAGATGCTTGAGCTCTCCCTGGATTCGCCGACCCTCGGTGGTTGATGACTCCGGCATCGCGCGGAGGAGCATCGCCGCGGCTTCCAGGTCCTGACCGGTTCCGCCGGATGCGGGTGGCGGCCTGTCCCTGACATCGTTGGCGATGCGGTGCTGGAGACCCTGGGGCAGGTGACGTATTTCTCCGGCCGGGGGCTGGCTCGCCCATACCTGCCCGACGTCCCGGCGGATCGACTCGAGCGCTCCTGCCCCCTCGTCGAGCCCGGCCTGCGCCCCGCGGATTTGCTCGAGCTGTGGGTCGTGACCCCCCGCCGGAACGGGGACCACAGCTAGCTCCCGCAGGATGTCGACGCGAGGCGCCGGCCTAGGGAGATCACCATCCTCCGGCATGCCGAGACAGCTGCCTCCGGAGGGATCCCCTAGCTCGACGTGGAAACATTCGCGGCTCGGGCCGCAGTCCTTGTCGTCAAGGCTGCGGCTGCCGTCGGAACAATCGGAGAGGCAGTAGTCGCACGCGGTCATGAAGTCCCGCATGGCACTGGGGTTGCCAGATCCAGAGAAATCCCAGCAGATGCTGGGGTCGTCATCTTCCTCAGACCCAGAGGGCCCGTAGGTCGAGACGCCCGTCAATCGGTCCCAAGGCGACCGCACACGCAACCCAAAAGGGGTTGCACTTGCCTCAACGTGAGTGCCCGCCAGAGCGAGGTCGCTAGGCGGGTTGAGGTCGAGTCGAAATGACGAAGGATGAGGAACGGTCGGTACCTTTTTGTCGACGAGGAGCGACGAGGTTACACCGGGGGCTGATCGCGCCGTCGTCCTGGGTGCGAGGGCGACGTCCCGCAGGCCCTCCGTGAGCGTGCTGGCGTCGTCCACCTGCTCGGGGTTGGCGTGTTGCTGGGGGACGGCGCTCACCTTCGCCTCAAACGCGGGGGTGACGCCTGACGCGTCCTCCGTTGGGGCACCGGGGATGTCGATTCGTTCGACAGTCGACGGAGCGCAGCCTCCTGCTCGGCCCTGGTTGCCCCGCCTCCTCCTCCGATGGCGAGGGAGAGGATGGGGCGAGCTCGAATGTTGTTCTTCCCCTACGAGGGAAGGACGTCGTCGATTCCGCCGCCGGCGAGCGGGCTGTCGACTGCCATTGTCGCCGCCGCGCGGCGGTGGAAGAAGTACCATGTCGTAGCCGCTGTCGAGAGACATGAACTCGAGGTTCCCGAAACGGAGCACCGTCCCGGGTTGGAGAGGTCGTTGGAGACTGCCCATCTGGAGCTTGACGGGAAACTGCTCGTCAACACGCAGCAGGCCCCTACCTGGCGCGCCAACTGTCGGCGTTTCGAGACCGGGGGGTCCCTGAGCCGACGAGTGAGTGTGCCGCGTGCCCCAGCCCAGATGGGTCGAGCGCGTGGGCGGAGCGCGAAGGGGGGAGAGAGCGAGGTGGCCGGAGCCGGGTCGTGATGAGGGACAGCTGTCGAAGATCCCGCGGCCTTCGTGTTCGCCCCGCGCCCAGGTCGGGTGCGCTTGCAGTAGGGGGTTACAAGCGTCCGCGCGGGTGAGGGTAGCGAGCGGCCCCAAGAGAGCGCCTGCCCCTGCCCTCGTTCCCGCGAGGCCAACCTCCTCTAAGAAGGCCCTGGTCCTTCCTTTTATAGGCGTAAGGAGAGGATCCAGGTGTACAAATGGGGGTGTAGCAAGGTGCTACGTGTCTAGCGAGGGAGAGCTAGTGCCCTAAGTACATGCCAAGGTGGCAGCCGGAGAGATCTTGGCGCCCAGCTGGTGTGGCGTCGTGGCTGTCGGAGAAGCAACGGAGCCTGGTGGAGGGACAACTGTCGAAGTGGTTGGGCCCTTGCTGACGTCCCCCTGCTTTCGTAAGGGAGCTGGGAGCCGCCGTCGTCATGGGCCTAGCGGGACGCCATCATTGCCTATCTGCCGGAGCTGGCCAGATGGGACACCGGTCTTGTTCTCTGCGGCCCGAGTCGGCTCGGGGCAGGGTGATGATGGCGCTTCCTGTTGTCGTGGCGGACTTGTGTCCTAGGTCGGGTGACGTGGAGGCTCCTCCGAAGCCGAAGTCGAGTCTGTCCTGCATGGCAGAGGCCGAGCCCGAGCCCCTGGGTCGGGCGAGGCGGAGGTCGTTCGGCAGAGGCCAGGGCGGAGTCCGAGCCCTGGGTCGGGCGGAGCGGAGTTCGTCGTCTTCTGGGGCCTTAGCCCGAGTCTGAGCCCTGGGTCGGGCGGAGCGGAGTTCGTCGTCTTCTGAGGCCTTAGCCCGAGTCCGAGCCCTGGGTCGGGCGGAGCGGAGTTCGCCGTCTTCCGGGGCCTTAGCCCGAGTCCGAGCCCTGGGTCGGTCGGAGCGGAGTTCGTCGTCTTCCGGGGCCTTAGCCCGAGTCCGAGCCCTGGGTCGGGCGGAGCGGAGTTCGCCGTCTTCCAGGGCCTTAGCCCGAGTCCGAGCCCTGGGTCGGGCGGAGCCTCCTATGATGCCCTCGGCAAGGCCTGGCTGCCCGTCAGTCTCACTCTTTGCGTTGAATGCCCCAGTGACTTGGTCGGTCGACGCGGTGATTTAGTCAGGGTTGCTTCTTAACGAAGGCAAGGCCTCGGGCGAGCCGGAGATGCGTCTGCCGTAAAAAGGGGGCCTCGGGCGAGACGGAAACACCTCAGGGTCGGCTGCCCTTGCCCGAGGCTAGGCTCGGGCGTGGCGTGATCGAGTCGCTCGTATGGACTGATCCTTGACTTAATCAAACCCATCAGGCCTCTGCAGCTTTATGCTGATGGGGGTTACCAGCTGAGAATTAGGCGTCTTGAGGGTACCCCTAATTATGGTCCCCGACAACATTTTAGGACTAACCAATGTTCATTTTGAGAAAGACAGAATTTGTAGTGCATGCCAAGTCGGGAAGCAAGTTGGCACTCATCATCCACACAAGAACATCATGACTAGTGACAGGCCACTGGAGCTCCTACACATGGACCTATTCAGCCCGATTGCTTACATAAGCATCGGCGGGAGTAAGTACTGTCTAGTTATTGTGGATGATTATTCTCGCTTCACTTGGGTGTTCTTTTTGCAGGAAAAATCTCATACCCAAGAGACCTTAAAGGGATTCTTGAGACGGGCTCAAAATGAGTTCGGCTTAAGGATCAAGAAAATTAGAAGCGACAATGGGACGGAGTTCAAGAACTCTCCAATTGAAGGCTTTCTTGAGGAGGAGGGCATCAAGCATGAGTTCTCTTCTCCCTACACTCCACAACAAAATGGTGTAGTGGAGAGGAAGAATCGAACTCTATTGGACATGGCAAGAACCATGCTTGATGAGTACAAGACACCGGATCGGTTTTGGGCTGAGGCGGTCAACAATGCCTGCTACGCCATCAACCGGTTATATCTACACCGAATCCTCAAGAAGACATCCTATGAACTCCTAACCGGTAAAAAGCCCAATATTTCATATTTTAGAGTTTTTGGTAGCAAATGCTTTATTCTTGTTAAGAGAGGTAGAAAGTCTAAATTTGCTCCTAAAACTGTAGAAGGCTTTTTACTAGGATATGACTCAAACACAAGGGCATATAGAGTCTTTAACAAGTCCTCAGGACTTGTTGAAGTTTCTTGTGACGTTGTGTTTGATGAGACTAACAGCTCTCAAGTAGAGCAAGTTGATCTTGATGAGATAGGTGAAGAACAGGCTCCATGCATAGCGTTAAGGAACATGTCCATTGGGGATGTGTGCCCTAAGAAATCCGAAGAGCCTCCACATGCACAAGATCAACCATCCTCCTCCACGCAAGCATCTCCACCAACCCAAAATGAGGACGAGGCTCAAGTTGATAAAGATGAAGAACACAATGATGAGTCACCTCAAGACGACAGCAATGATCAAGGGGGAGACGCAAATGATGAAGACAAGGAGGATGAACAACCAAGGCCGCCACACCCAAGAGTCCACCAAGCAATCCAACGAGATCACCCCGTCGACACCATCCTCGGCGACATTCATAAGGGGGTAACCACTCGATCTCGTGTTGCACATTTTTGTGAGCATTACTCTTTTGTTTCCTCTATTGAGCCACACAGGGTAGAGGAAGCACTACAAGATTCGGATTGGGTGATGGCGATGCAAGAGGAGCTCAACAATTTCACGAGGAACGAGGTATGGCATTTAGTTCCACGTCCTAACCAAAATGTTGTAGGAACCAAGTGGGTCTTCCGCAACAAGCAAGATGAGCATGGTGTGGTGACAAGGAACAAAGCTCGACTCGTGGCCAAGGGGTATTCACAAGTCGAAGGTTTGGATTTTGGTGAAACCTATGCACCCGTAGCTAGGCTTGAGTCAATTCGTATATTATTGGCCTATGCAACTTACCATGGCTTCAAGCTTTACCAAATGGACGTGAAGAGTGCCTTCCTCAACGGACCGATCAAGGAAGAGGTCTATGTTGAGCAACCTCCCGGCTTTGAAGACAGTGAGTATCCTAATCATGTCTATAGGCTCTCTAAGGCGCTTTATGGGCTCAAGCAAGCCCCAAGAGCATGGTATGAATGCCTTAGAGATTTCCTTATTGCAAATGGCTTCAAAGTCGGCAAGGCCGATCCTACTTTATTCACTAAAATTCTTGACAATGATTTGTTTGTATGCCAAATTTATGTTGATGATATCATATTTGGGTCTACTAACGAATCTACTTGTGAAGAATTTAGTAGGATCATGACACAAAAATTCGAGATGTCTATGATGGGGGAGTTGAAATATTTTCTAGGATTCCAAGTCAAGCAACTCCAAGAGGGCACTTTCATCAGCCAAACGAAGTATACTCAAGACATTCTAAGCAAGTTTGGAATGAAGGATGCCAAGCCCATCAAGACACCCATGGGAACAAATGGGCATCTCGACCTCGACACGGGAGGTAAGTCCGTGGATCAAAAGGTATACCGGTCGATGATTGGTTCATTACTCTATTTATGTGCATCTTGACCGGATATTATGCTTTCCGTATGCATGTGTGCAAGATTCCAAGCCGACCCTAAGGAATCACACCTTACGGCCGTAAAACGAATCTTGAGATATTTGGCTTATACACCTAAGTTTGGGCTTTGGTACCCTCGGGGATCCACATTTGATTTGATTGGTTATTCGGATGCCGATTGGGCAGGGTGTAAGATTAATAGGAAGAGCACATCAGGGACTTGCCAGTTCTTAGGAAGATCCTTGGTGTCTTGGGCTTCAAAGAAGCAAAATTCGGTCGCTCTTTCTACCGCCGAAGCCGAGTATATTACCGCAGGCCATTGTTGCGTGCAATTGCTTTGGATGAGGCAAACCCTGCGGGATTATGGTTACAAACTAACCAAAGTTCCTCTTCTATGTGATAATGAGAGTGCAATCCGCATGGCGGATAATCCCGTTGAGCATAGCCGCACTAAACACATAGCCATTCGGTATCATTTTCTTCGGGATCACCAACAAAAGGGGGATATCGAGATTTCTTACATTAACACTAAAGATCAATTAGCCGATATTTTTACCAAGCCACTTGATGAACAATCTTTTACCAGACTTAGGCATGAGCTCAATATTCTTGATTCTAGGAATTTCTTTTGCTAATTTGCACACATAGCACACAAGTATACCTTTCATCATATCTCTTTTATATATGCTATGACTAATGTGTCTTCAAGTGTATTTCAAACCAAGTCATAGGTATATTGAAAGGGAATTGGAGTCTTCGGCGAAGACAAAGGCTTCCACTCCACTCTACTACTCATCCTTCGCCGTCACTCCGAGCATCTCTCCAACTTTGGTATAATCTTCACTCATTTATTTTATGACCAAAGGAGGAGAAAGTACTTCGTTGGGCTCTAATGATTCTATTTTTGGCGATTCATGCCAAAGGGGAAGAAAATATGAGCCCAAAGCAAAAGGACCGCACCACCACCTAATTTTAAAACATTTGGAGGTTTTCAATTGGATGGAAAATTTCAAAATTGGTATCTCTTTATGTTCTAAAGGAGGAGCAAGTAGTATTTTCAAAACTTGATATCTTAAAACCCTCTTGAACACTAAGAGGAGAATTTATTTAAGGGGGAGTTTTGTTTAGTCAAAGGAAAAGCATTTGAAACAAAGGGAGAAAATTCTTAAACTTGAAAATGCTTTGCAAAAATCCTATTCATTCACCTTTGACTATCTTGCAAAAGGATTTTGAAAAGAATTTACAAAAGAATTTGCAAAAACAAAACATGTGGTGCAAACGTGGTCCAATATGTTAAAAACAAAGAAACAATCCATGCACATCATGTAAGTATTTATATTGGCTCAATTCCAAGCAACCTTTGCACTTACATTATGCAAACTAGTTCTATTTATGCACATTTATCTTTGCTTTGGTTTGTGTTGGCATCAATCACCAAAAAGGGGGAGATTGAAAGGGAATTAGGCTTACACCTAGTCCCTAATTAATTTTGGTGGTTGAATTGCCCAACACAAACAATTGGACTAATTAGTTTGCTCTAGTGTATAAGTTATACAGGTGTCAAAGGTTCACAACAAGCCAATTAAAAGGACCAAAGTTGGGTTCAAATTAGAAAGCTAAAGGCAACCCGGATGGAACCCTGGTCTGGCGCACCGGACTGTCCGGTGGCACACCGGACAGTGTCTGGTGCACCAGTGGACTCCGGCTTCAAACTCTTCACTCTCGGGAATTTCCAAAGGCCACTCCGCTATAATTCACCGGACTGTCCGGTGTACACCGGACATGTCCGGTGCTCCAAGGAGAGCGGCCTCAGGAACTCGCCAGCCTCGGGTTTTCACTTCGGCTGCTCCGCTAAAATTCACCGGACTGTCCGGTGTACACCGGACTGTCCGGTGTAACAGCGGGGCAACGGCTATATCGGCGCCAACGGCTACCTGCAGCGCATTTAATGCGCGCCAGAAGCGCGCAGTCGTCAGGCACGCGGGAGCAGGCGCACCGGACAATCTACAGTTCATGTCCGGTGTGCACCGGACATCCAGGCGGGCCCAGAAGTCAGAACTCCAACGGTTAAATTGCAACGGCTTTGGTGACGTGGCTGTCGCACCGGACATGTCCGGTGTGCACCGGACTGTCCGGTGCGCCATCGAACAGACAGCCTCACCAAACGGCTAGTTTGGTGGTTGGGGCTATAAATACCCCCAACCACCCACCATTCATAGTATCCAAGTTTTCCAGCTTTCAACCACTATACAAGAGCTAGCATTCATTACAAAGCACACCAAAAGAGATCAAATCCTCTCCCAACTCCACACAAAGCCTTAGTGACTAGAGAGAGTGATTTGTAGTGTTCATTTGAGCTCTTGCGCTTGGATCGCTTCTTTTTCTTTGCCATTCTTTCTTGTGATCAAACACTCACTTGTAATTGAGTCAAGGGACACCAATTGTGTGGTGATCCTTGCGGGAAGTTTGATTCCCAAGTGATTTGAGAAAGAGAAGCTCACTCGGTCCGAGGGACCGTTTGAGAGAGGGAAGGGTTGAAAGAGACCCGGCCTTTGTGGCCTCCTCAACGGGGAGTAGGTTTGAGAGAACCGAACCTCGGTAAAACAAATCCGCGTGTCTCACTTCGTTATTCGCTTGCGATTTGTTTTGCGCCCTCTCTCGTGGACTCTATTATATTTCTAACGCTAACCCGGCTTGTAGTTGTGATTATTTTTGAGAATTTCAGTTTCGCCCTATTCACCCCCCCTCTAGGCGACTTTCAAAAGCCCCGATGACGTCCGAGTCGGTGATGTTGGGCAACTCAGTGTGCTGCTTTGAAAACCGCTGGATGTACTCTCACAGGGATTCCCTAGGCTGCTGGCAGCAGCTTCGGAGATCCCATGAGTTCCCAAGGCGCACGTACGTACCTTGGAAATTTCTAGCGAAGGCCTTGACTAGGTCGTACCAGCCGAAGATCTGCGCAGGGGGCAGATTCTCCAGCCAGGCCCGGGCAGCGTCAGAGAGGAAAAGGGAGAGGTTGCGGATGATGAGGTTGTTGTCGTCCGTCCCTCCCAACTGACATGCCAGCCGGTAATCCGCGAGCCACAACCCTGGCCTCGTCTCCCCCGAGTACTTGGTGATGGTAGTCGGGGCCTAGAACCGAGCCGGGAACGGCGCACGCCGTATGGCTCGGCTGAAGACCCGCGAGCCTGGTGGTTCGGGTGAGGGGCTTCGATCCTCCTCACTGTCGCAGCGTCCCCCGCGCCTGGGGTGGTAGCCTCGGCGCACCTTCTCCTCGAGGCGGGCTCGATGGTCGCGGCGGCATTGATCGTCGCCGAGGCGATCCCTGGCTGTAGGTGTCTCGTCTCTTGTAGGCTCGGTGTAGACCGAGGCCTCGCGCGTGTGTTGGGAGGACGCCACGTGATGCACCGAGGGGCACCCTCGCCTTCAGGAGGCGGAGCTCTTGGCTCGTCGGGCTGCGGCGTTTTCCAGGATGTTCTTGAGTTCGCCCTAGATACGTCGCCCTTTGGTGGTGGATGGCTCCGACATCGTTTGAAGCAACGCTGCTGCTGCTGCTAGGCTTGGCCAGCCCCATTGATGGCTGGGGGCAGCATTAGCATCATCAATAATGCGGCGCTGGACGTCCTGGGCCTGATGACGTGCTCCTCCGGCGAGCGCCCGGCCTGTCCATTCTTGCTCGAGGTTTTGCCGGAGCTGCACAAGTCGCCCCGCTTCTTCGTCGAGCTTGGTCTGCATCTCGTGGAGTTGCTCGAGCTGTGAGCCCTGACCCCCCGTGGGGACCTAGACCACAGCTAGCTCCCGCGGGATCTCAATGCGAGACGCAGGTGCAAGGGCGCCGTCACTTCCTGGCATACCAAGGTGGTTTCTCCATCGTGATCCTCCTGATCGATGTGGAAGCACTCGCGAGTTGGGTCGCAACCCTCGTCGTCAAGGCTGTGACCATCATCAGAGCAACCGGAGAGGCAGTGGTCACATGCGGACATGAAGTCATGCATGGCACTAGGATCACAGAGTCTAGAGAAATCCCAACTGACATCGGGGTCGTCCTCTTCCTCGGAACCCGTGGGTCCGGAGGTTGAGACAGTCGTCAGCCGGTCCCAAGATGACCACATATGGTACTTCGGAAGGTCAGGATATGCCCTTACGGAAGCGCTCACCGAAGCGGGGTCGCTCGATGGATTGAAGCTGAATCTAAAGGGAACAAGGTGGAAAATGGATGGTACATGTTGGTTTGTAGACGGCGGTGAAGTTGCATCGGAGGTGGAATGTGCCATTATCTCAGGTGCGAGACTAATGCCCGACAAGTCCCTCGTAAGGGTGCCGGCGTCATCAGTCCACCTAGGGCTGGCGTCTTGCTAGGAACCGACACCCGTCATTGTCTCAGGTGCGAGGATAACGCCCGACATGTCCCCCACAGGGGTGCTGGCGTCGTCGACTCGCTCTGGTCCAACAGCCGTCGAGGTGCTACCTCCCGCCTGGCCATGGTTGCCCCGTCTCTGTCTCCTCCAGCGAGGAGGGTGGCGGGGTTGACCCAGGTGTTCCTCTTCCGCCACGTGGAGATGTCGTCATCGTCGAGTTCGTCTCCACCGGGCGAGCCGACGACCGTCGTTGTTGTCGTGCTGCGAGGGGAGCAGTACCATGTCGTAGCCGCCGTCGAGGGACATGAACTCGATGTAGGATTACGGGGAGGCTACGCTAGCGCAAAACAAAATTTTCAACCCCATAAAACCAAGAACTACTGCGGTTATAGGTCATGGAATTACCACTAGACGCGCAGAGCAACAGAAGACGTATCGATGTAGACGAACACGTTGAGCAGTGCCGTGCAGTCGTTGGCGTCCTTCACGTCCTCGCACAGTTCGTCCTAGTGCTCCAGATGTAGCACCTCCGAGGTATCCACACGTACAGGGAGGAAGCGCCACGTACCGAACTGCTAGGTTCGCGATGGCGGCTTGGCGAGGGCGAGAGGCGAGCGGCTGCTCGTTTGCTGGTTGCGAATTAGATTATCCCTAACCGCACCCCCGCCCCTCATTATATAGGCGCTTTGGTGGGCTTCTGACACCGAGGCCCATCAGTAACCCTAAAGCACAGTCTAATTTCGGATCTAATCCGAGTTAGGCTTCCTTCCCCTTAAGTGTGTGACCCTATAGGTTCACGTACAAATAGACATAGCCCGAGTACTCTTACTTGGCCCAATAATTGACAGCGGCCTCTAGCAAGACATGTCAACTCCTATGCGCACGTAAAGATCATATTAGACGAACCATTGCAACGTTACATACATGTTGTTCCCTTTGTCTCACGATATGTGGTCTGGCTCTAAGCAGACCTCTCTTTCTCGATACTGTGAATTGGAATCCTTTCAATGGTTAACTCTTAACCCTAGCATGACCATGCATTTCTTGATCCAATCACTCGAGGGGCCCAGAGATATCTCTCTCACAAAGAGAGGGACAAATTCCATCTTGACTGACCATGCCTCACAGCATGCTTCCTGACAAACCCAAAACTACCTTTATAACTACCCAGTTACAGAATAGCGTTTGATAGTCCCTAAGTAAGTCAATTCACATCTTGAGAACATGCGACAATCTCAGGTCTAAGGATACAATATTCATGTTGCAAAAAGAGAACTATATTATAATATCTCACGTTGGGTCGGTCCAGCCTCATGTCATACATGCGCCCACATTATTAGTTTAACATCTCCATGTTCATGACTTGTGAAATGTAGTCATCAACTAATACATGTGCTAGTCATCGACTCTGACTAGGGACATCATTTAGAATAACCATATAAGTAAAGAATCTCACAAACAATTCACATAATTGCTAATCAATACAAGGTGCCTTCCATGGATATTCAATTAAGCAATATATATATCATGGATACAAAGAAATATGCTCATCTCTATGATTATCTCTAGGGCATATTTCTAACAGTCTCCCACTTGCACTAGAGTTAATCTAGAAGATATCTAATACCCATAGATCTCATGTGTGCCTCATGCTTACTTTGTGGAAGAGGTTTTGTCAAAGGATCAGCAACATTCAAATCTGTATGTATTTTGCATATCTTTATCTCACCTCGCCTAATGAATTCCTGTATGAGGTGAAACTTCCGCAGTACGTGTTTGTTTTTCTGGTGGTTCCTAGGCTCCTTAGCTTGCGCAATAGCCCCATTGTTGTCACAGTAGAGGTTCAATGGACTAGATGCATTAGGAAACACACCAAGCTCAATGAGGAACTTCCTTATCCAAACACCTTCCTTCGCAGATTCAGAAGCTGCAATGTACTCGGCTTCTGTTGTAGAATCAGTCACAGTCTCCTGTTTGGAACTCTTCCAACTAACAGCACCACCATTTATTGTGAACACAAAACCTGATTGCGATTTTAACTCGTCTTGGTCAGTTTGGAAGCTAGCATCGGTGTAACCAGTTACAACGAGCTCCTCCTTACCCCCATATACCAGGAACATATCTTTAGTCCTTCTTAAGTACTTAAGAATGCTTTTACCGCTGTCCCGTGACCCTCACCTGGATCAGCCTAGTACCTACTCGTAGCACTTATAGCGTATGAAACATCTGGGCGTGTACTTATCATGGCATACATGATTGATCCAATTGCTGAGGCGTATGGTACCTTACTCATGCGCTCCCGCTCATTAGCCATCGCAGGACATTGCATCTGGCTAAGGCGTATACCATGTGACATAGGTAAGAACCCTTTCTTGGACTGTTCCATGTTGAACCGTTTCAAAACCTTGTCAATGTACGTATCTTGACTTAATCCTATAAGCCTCTTCGACCTATCTCTATAGATCCTTATGCCCAAAATATATGCTGCTTCCCCTAAGTCCTTCATAGAAAAACTCCTTTTCAGTGAAGCCTTGACGGACTCTAGCATAGGAATGTCATTCCCAATCAATAATATGTCATCCACATACAAGATCAGAAATACAACAGCGCTCCCACTTTCCTTCTTGTAAACACAAGCTTCTTCTTCATTCTGATGAAAACCAAGCCCTTTGACCACTTCATCAAAACGAATGTTCCAACTCCGAGATGCTTGCTTCAACCCATAAATGGATTTCTGAAGTTTGCATATCTTTCCAGCATTGATCGGATCGACAAAACCCTCGGGATGTATCATATACACCTCCTCATCTAGGTTTCCATTAAGGAAAGCTGTTTTGACATCCATCTGCCAAATCTCATAATCAAAATATGCGGCAATAGCTAGAATGATCCGAATAGATTTAAGCATCGCTACTGGCGAGAATGTCTCGTCATAGTCAACTCCTTGAACTTGTCGAAAACCCTTTGCAACAAGTCGAGCCTTATAGATGTGAACATTTCCATCCATGTCTTTCTTCTTCTTATAGATCCACTTGCATTCTATGGGTCTAACACCATCAGGCGGGTCAACCAAGTTCCAAACTTGATTTTCTCCCATGGAATCTATCTCGGATCTCATGGCGACTTGCCATTTCTCGGAATCTGGGTCCATCATCGCTTCTACATATGTTGCAGGTTTGTTGTTGTCTAACAACAACACTTCCCCATTGCCCAACAATAGCACTTCTCCTCGTGCCTCACGAAGCCTTGCTGACCTTTGTGGTTGTGGTGGTGATTCTCTTGCCATAGACGTCTCAACTTGTTCTGCTATATTAGCATCACTTGTTGAATCTTGTCCCACTGGCTCATCCTGAACTTCTTCAAGATACACCTTTTGTTTACTTTTATCTCTTTTGAGAAACTCTTTCTCTAAGAACACACCGTTCCGGGCGACAAACACTTTGCCCTCTGACCGATGGTAAAAGTAATATCCTAAAGTTTCCTTTGGATATCCCACGAACATGCACTTGTCCGATTTTGGAGTGAGTTTATCCGACTGAAGTCGCTTGACATAAACCTCACAACCCCAAAGCTTCAGAAAAGACAAACTGGGAGTCTTCCCAGTCCACATCTCATATGGTGTCTTAACTACGGACTTAGACGGTACCCTATTTAGTGTGAAAGCTGCTGTTTATAGAGCGTATCCCCAAAACGACAAAGGTAGGTCCGACTGGCTCATCATTGATCGAACCATATCCAATAAAGTCCGATTACGTCGCTCAGACACGCCATTCCTCTGAGGCGTTCTAGGCGGCGTAAGCTGTGGAACAATTCCACAACTCCTTAGATGATTGCTAAACTCATGACTCAAATATTCACCTCCACGATCCGATCGCAGTGCTTTATTTTTCTTGCCACGCTGATTTTCTACTTCATTCTGAAACTCTTTGAACTTTTCTAAGGATTCAGACTTGTGTTTCATTAAGTAGACATATCCATATCTACTAAAATCATCAGTGAAGGTTATGAAGTATTGGGATCCTCCCCTAGCTGTCGTACTCATTGGTCCGCACACATCAGTATGTATGAGTTCCAATAAATCTAATGTCCTCTCCTGTAAACCCGTGAAGGGTGCCTTAGTCATCTTACCAAGTAAGCAAGCTTCACATGTCTTGTATGATTCAAAATCAAACGAAGTTAAAAGCCCATCAGAATGAAGCTTCTTCATGCGATTCTCACTTATATGACCCAAACGACAGTGCCACATGTAGGTAGGACTTAAATCATTAGGTCGAGGCCTTTTAGCACTAATATTACAGATAGGTGCATCATCAAGATTTAAAATGAATAACCCATTCATAATGGATGCAAAAGCCACAAACATGCCATTCTTAGAGATCACACAACCATTGTTTTCACTCGCAAATGAATAACCATCCTTCATCAAACATGAAGGAGACATAATGTTTCGACTCATACTAGGAACTAGATAACAATTATTTAACTCCAAAATAAATCATGATGGGAGGTGGAGTTGCATCGTCCCGACGGTCAACGCAGCAACTCTTGCATTATTGCCTACCCGGAAATCAACTTCTCCTCTTTTCACGCTTCTACTTTTTATCATTCCCTGCATCGAATTGCAAATATGGGCAACCGATCCGGTATCAAATACCCAAGAATTAATATAAGAATCACCAAGAAAAATTTATGTAATGTGAATAGCAAGTGTACCTGCTGCGGCTGTACCCTTACCGTCGCGATCCTTAATAGAGGCCAAGTACTGCATGCAATTCCTTTTCCAGTGACCAAGTTCTTTGCAATAAAAGCACTCTGCATCTGCAGCTGGTCCAGCCTTGGGCTTTTGATTTGGCTTGGATACTGTATCCTTTGCCTTGCCCTTCTTCTTTTGAGATTTACCCTTCTTCTTAAAGTTGGGTTTGTTTTGGACCGCCATCACATGGCCGCTGCTGCCGGCGCTTTTCTTTATGTCCCCCTCTGCAGTTTTCAGCATGCCACATAGTTCATTGAGGCCCCTCTCCGCCCCATGCATATGGTAGTTCGTAATGAAGTTTCCATAGCTGGGTGGAAGAGATGCCAAAATGAAGTCAGTGGCCAACTCTTGGCTTATTGGGAAGCCTAGCTTCTCCAACCTATGACTGTAACCAACCATTTTGATTACGTGTGGCCCAACTGCTGCGCCTTTTGCTAGCTTGCATTCCAGAAAGGCTTTGGACACATTGAACCTTTCAGTCCTAGCCTGAGTCTGGAACATATCCTTGAGCGCCACGATCATATCGTGCACCTCATGGTTTGTCTCAAACTGCATTTGTAGCTCAGGCTCCATGCAAGCAAGCATTAGGCAACTCACTTCAAGATTAGCATCCATTGCTTTCTTGTAAGCGGTTTTAGCTGCAGCAGTTGCATTTTCACCAGGATCCTCTTGCAATGGGGTGTCTAGAACGTCTTCCTTTTTTCAGCCCTGAGAACAATTCTCAGGTTACGGATCCAATCCGTATAGTTTGTTCCATTTAACTTATCCTTTTCAAGAATTGATCGCAAAGTAAATGTTGGTGTGCTAGGTGCCATTTATCTACAACAAAATAATGCAAAATACTAAGACAAAAATATCCATGATAGAGTAAATCATATCAAACATTTAATAGTCTACTCCCACTAAAATCAATATCCCTCGATTGGTACTTAGTGATTCAGAACCCACAACTAACAAGTCTACTAGTGAGCTTTAGCATCAACGCTAGAAGACAAGGTAGATCGGTAAGCAACTCCTTGCTAATCATATCATATATATGACTTCTGTTGTTGGGTGACATCTCTATGTCTCGGCTCCCAACCTTATGCCCCAAAGTCCTTAACCATTAAGCTGACTTTGTTTAAGTTAACCAACCCTTTCTGCAGTTCGTATCCGATACAAACCTATCTAGTCAAGGAAAACTGGTGGCACCCTAATTTCATAGACCCACCACCAATTGTACAAGACTTATGATAGTGCAAGGTTTGAAGAGGCATTTAAGCTTAAACATTAATGAGGGGTCGTCCTACTTATATCATCGCATGCAAGGACATATATGCAATATGAACAAGTAGAACATTAAGAATGGTATTCACACAACAGTTGTGATTCGGTATGGCTTGCTGTCACATGGTGATCCCCATCTCCAATAATCTGTCCATCACGATGATCTCCATCTCCATGATATAGGTATGCCATCCTTCAGGTGATGAGTCCTTCAAGACCTATCTAACGTATGCTAGTAAACAAATTACATATACGGTTTGGATCATCACATGTTGACAAGCAGGTCATTACATTAAATTTGGACAATACATGTGGCTCCAGCCGTATTGCCCTGGCCACGACACGCAGGTCATGAATAATTCATTAATATGCATCATATACACACAATAGCCATACCGATCACAAGATGTCCTGCAAAAACAGGTTAGACAAACACGTTTCTATATGTTCGCCACTACAGCAGATACCTCACAGGATTCCATGCATCGTATGTATGGAAATTCCACTGAAAATCTCATGCGGTTGATCAAATCAACCAAAATCTGAGACTTTCGACCCGAAGAAGATTACACTCATGACGTCGATCTGTTACGTCAATCTGCTGGTTGTGTACGCAGTTAGCCCCGATGGTGATTCCAGCCGGTAGGGGCAAGTCGTGCACATAACAGAGAAGGACGAACTAATCTCTTCAGTCATATTCGATGTAATCTACTTCAACCCTTTATAACCAATTGATCTAATCAAACCGTGCATCAAGTAGATCCATCTCATGAACCTAGATCTAGACCTAAAACTACGCAGAACCTGTTCTGATACCACTGTAGGATTACAGGGAGGCTACGCTAGCGCAAAACAAAATTTTCAACCCCATAAAACCAAGAACTACTGCGGTTATAGGTCATGGAATTACCACTGGACGCGCAGAGCAGTAGAAGACGTCTCGATGTAGACGAACGCGTCGAGCAGTGCCGTGTAGTCGTTGGCGTCCTTCACGTCCTCGCACGGTTCGTCCTAGTGCTCCAGATGTAGCACCTCCGAGGTATCCACACATACAGGGAGGAAGCGCCGCGTACCGAACTGCTAGGTTCGCGATGGCGGCTTGGCGAGGGCGAGAGGTGAGCGGCTGCTCGTTTGCTGGTGGCGAATTAGGTTATCCCTAACCGCGCCCCGCCCCTCATTATATAGGCGCTATGGTGGGCTTCTGACACCGAGGCCCATCAATAACCCTAAAGCCCAGTCTAATTTCGGATCTAATCTGAGTTAGGCTTTCTTCCCCTTAAGTGTGTGACCCTATAGGTTCACGTACAAATAGACATAGCCCGAGTACTCTTACTTGGCCCAATAATTGACAGTGGCCTCTAGCAAGACATGTCAACTCCTATGCGCACGTAAAGATCATATCAGACAAACCATTGCAACATTACGTACATGTTGTTCCCTTTGTCTCACGATATGTGGTCTGGCTCTAAGCAGATCTCTCTTTCTCGATACTGTGAATTGGAATCCTTTCAATGGTTAACTCTTAACCCTAGCACGACCATGCATTTCTTGATCCAATCACTCGAGGGGCCCAGAGATATCTCTCTCACAAAGAGAGGGACAAATTCCATCTTGACTGACCATGCCTCACAGCATGCTTCCTGACAAACCCAAAACTACCTTTATAACTACCCAGTTACGGAATAGCGTTTGATAGTCCCTAAGTAAGTCAATTCACATCTTGAGAACATGCGACAATCTTAGGTCTAAGGATACAGTATTCATGTTGCAAAAAGAGAACTATATTATAATATCTCACGTTGGGTCGGTCCAGCCTCATGTCATACATGTGCCCACATTATTAGTTTAACATCTCCATGTTCATGACTTGTGAAATGTAGTCATCAACTAATACATGTGCTAGTCATCGACTCTGACTAGGGACATCATTTAGAATAACCATATAAGTAAAGAATCTCACAAACAATTCACATAATTGCTAATCAATACAAGGTGCCTTCCATGGATATTCAATTAAGCAATATATATATCATGGATACAAAGAAGTATGCTCATCTCTATGATTATCTCTAGGGCATATTTCTAACACTCGAGACTTCCGAAGCGGAGTACCATCCCGGGCTGAACAGGCTGCTGAAGGTTGTCCATCTGGAACTCAACGGGAAAGTATTGTTAACACGCAGTGAGCCCCTACCTGGCGTGCCAACTGTCGGTGTTTCGGACCCGAGGGACCCTCAACCGGACCGACTAGTGAATTTTATGCCGCGTGCCCCTGTCCAGATGGGTTGATGCAAGATGGAACACAAGTGGGGGAATGAGACTTATATTATCTTGCACCAGGGGTGCTTGCAGTAGGGGTTACAAGCATCGCGAGGGAGAGAGAGCGAGAGACAGAGAGAGAGAGGATCCGGTCCTGGGGTGAGGTGTCTGAGTTAGCCTCCACCATGTCTCTCCTCCTCTGCCTGCCTCTACTTGCCCCCTTTCTCCCTTTTTTCCCCTGTCCTTTAGGAAGGCCCTGGACATCCCCTTTTATAGATGCAAGGAGATAGTCCAGCTGTACAATGGGGGTGTAGCTACGTGCTAACGTGGCTGGCAGAGAAGTGACTCGAGCCCTGTACATGTACCAACATGGCCATCGGAGAAGTGCCTTGAGCCCTGTAGAAGCATAGCTAGCGGTGCGACATGGATCCTGCTGACGTTTCCTTGCTTCCGTAGGGGGTTGAGAGCAACCGACGTCATGGGCGCACGCGGGGAACCATCATTACCTATTACCGGAGTAACTTAGATGGGACACCTGTGTTGGAACTTGCATTCCCGGGCTGGTTGATTCCAACAGGGGAGCGAGAGAGATGTGAACACGATTTAACTTGAGGTGGCAATTGCTCTGTTAATCCAGCCTCTCAGGGGCATTGTACAGGGGTATTTATAGGTGCCTGAGTGCCCAACATCTCAATGTAAGGACGCATGTGCCCTCAGGCACCCAGTCTATCCCCAGAATATTCCTGTAAAGGAGGGTTACAGACTGTCAATATAGAAAAGCCGTTACAAATCGGGCCCGTAACACACTAATCCGAGCGGGGCCCATTACAATGGGTCGAATCCCACATGGGCCTCCAGGTGGAGTGAGGACGTGGGACGGGGCGACATCGCCGTAGGCCTTTGTCCTATAGCGTAGAAGACGAAGGGTGGACCTCACCGGTCATTTCGCTTCCTGTCGGCGCAGCGAGATAGACGAAGGGTGGACCTCACCGGTCATTCTGCTTCCTATCGGCGCGGCGAGATAGACGAAGGGTGGACCTCACCGGTCGTTCTGCTTCCTATCGGCGTAGCGAGATAGACGAAGGCTGAAGCGGAGGGTAGCGTCTTCGCCTTCGCCTTTGCCCCAACATTTGCCCTCCGAGGGACCAGTTCGACTAAGTCATCTGGTGCTGAAGACATCGCTAGATGGTGGAGACGCTACCCTCGCTCGAAATGGTTCCTCAGGGGTTTTTGATGTGACCGTTAACGGACGCGGCACTGTTGGACTGCGGGTTTCCCGAAGCGCCGTGTCCTGTGTATAAAAAGGGGAGCAGGGCGGCGCGGGTCAGGCTGTCTTTCTACGCGTCGCAAAACCCTAGCCTCCTTTTGAAACCGCTTGTCCGCTCGACTGCCCTCCTTGCTCCTGCTCATCGGAGATTTGGCCCGCGTCAAGCAGACCGCCCACCGCCACCGACGGTACGTAGCCATGCCGTCCTCTTCCTCGTCTGCTACAAATACACTGCCAGTCGGAGCATCGTCTGAGGACACTCTGAGCGACATGGCGGCGGAGGAGCTTCGTCCTGGTGATACAGTTGAGTTTGGCGTGTCGCGGATTTCCTCGGTCCGCGTCCAGGATATGCAGCAGCTTGGATATTTTGGCAGCGGAGTGGGGCGTGTTCTGGGGGCGGAGGAGGTCCTCGAGCCAGAAGGCGAGTTGGTCATGTTTGAAGCGTTTTTCACCGCTGGCCTTCGTCTGCCTGCACATCGATTCATGACGGAGGTGTTGCGGGGATTCGAGGTCTAGGTACACCAGTTGACGCCGAATGCCGTGGTGGCCCTGGCGAAGTATGTTTGGGCGGTGACTTCGTATGTTGGTCAGCCCTCTGTGGAGGTCTTCGTGAAGCATTACTGTCTGCATTGGCAAAAGAGGAAAATTGGACATGAGATTGCACAGTTTGGATCGTGCACGTTTACGCCTAGGACCGACAAAACTTCGATGGAAGTTGTGGAGTTGGTTCCCTGCGCCCGCAATAAATGGGGCAACTGGTGGGATTTCTGGTTTTACGTTTCCGAAGGCGCAGTTGAATACCACCCAGGACTGCCCGTGGCCGTCATGTGTTCCCACTATTATGTGGCGTTCCCGCAGTTTGAGGTGGCGGAGGATGATGAAGACGAAGGAGCCCTTCGGTGCGCTGCCCGCACGAGTAGCGGGCGCGATTTAGTGGAGGAATTTATCGGATATGGGGTATGGCCCTTGGTGAATGGCTGGGCGCTAGGCAAAGTATGCCCTCGCGAGAAGCCTTCCCGGGGCAGGCAGCGGGTGCGAAGTCCAGCCTTCGCGTTGGATTTGCATGGTCGGGATCCTGCCGCATTCGTGCGCGAAGCAGAAGACGGTGCGACAAGGATCGTGGGGCGCTTTGTGTCGAAGACAGAGGGTGTGCGGAGCTGGGATATCCATGGGGCCAACGATAGATTGAATCGGGTCTTCGGATTGAACGGCTTGTCATACGGTGGATATCCCGGGGAAGACGTCGCCGACCGCCGTGGGAAAAGGCCAGTGGCCGTGACTGAAGAAGACCCCTCGCAGGAGGGCACCCCAGCCGCTAAGAAGAGGAAATTAGGTATTGTAGTGGGGGAACTACGGGTTTCCGATAGTTATGCTATGGAGTTGATGGGGACGTGCGCAGCCCCCGGGGGAAGGATGTCTTCGACCGAGCTCCACGAGCCTTCGGCGCGAATGCTGGAGGTTACCGGGGGTCGATGGCCCAAGAATGTTCTGATCCCCCGCATGGCTGGCGAAGACTTCTTTTTGTCTCGCATGGCCCGTGACTTGAAGGTGTTTCCTTACGGACAGAATATTGCTGCTGTTGTGTCGGTAGTGATGAACAAGGACCGTCAATACGCTGCGTAGAAGCGCCGGACGGTCGTCCGGATCGCAGATACTTGGCGTGAGGCAAAGAGGGCGCGCGGGAGCGCGAAGGCTGCCACCTCCGGCAGTAGCCAGCCAATGCCGACTGCGAAACCGGCAGCGCCCGGATCCAGCAAGGCGTCGGTGAGCGCGAAGACTGCCGCCTCTAGCGGAACCAAGCCTCCCCCAGGCGGATCCGCGAAAGGACAGGAGCTGCCTTCGCCGGGGAGACGTGTTGGCGACTTCGGCACGAACATCAGTGTCGAGGATTATTTTGTTGGTAATTTTTTTGACTAGTTGTTTGACCGGTGATTTGTCGCAGGGTCGGGTGAAGGGCAGTTGGTTGTTGTCCCGCCTTCGGCGGCAACTGCGTTGCCAACGGCCGTGGCTGGGGGGAAGGGTGCCGCGCAAGACCCGTGGGCCGCTTTCTATGCGAGCGGCGAGATCCTGTCAGTCGCTGCCGCCAAGGTCATGGTGGGCTCCATGTCCCAGCGGCTGAGGGAGGCGTCGCAACAGTTGAAGGAAGTAAGTTATGCTGGACTTCGACGTTTGTTGTTTGCATGAGGTTTTGGGTCTCATGTGCTTTTGTTAGGTGGCCGACTTCGCCGACCGCGTGGTGTCGGGTGTCCTGACTGTGGACGTGGCTGCCGAAGTCGAGATACTTCGGGCGCAGCACGCGGATGTTGTCCGGGAGATGTCGGCGGCGGAAAGCAAGAACCGCAGGCTGGCGGAGAAAGTGGCCGCCTTGGAGGCCGAGAAGACGGACCTTCGGCACCAGCTGGTGGAGGAGAGGAGGGAGGCGAACCAGGCCATCGCTGAGGCGCAGGCTGCGCAAGCGGAGGCCAAAGTGGCGTGGGCAGAGAGCAGTCTCGCCAGTCAACGCGCTGAAGAGCTGGAAGCAAGGTTCAAGGCCTTGCGCGGCCACGTGGACAAGGCCGAGGCCTCTACGCGCTCGGAAGTTGAGCTGACCCACGCACAGTTCGTGGAATCGTACCGCGAGCTGGGTGTGCGGACTGCTGACTTCAAAGTACCCGACTGGGAAGCAGGCCTTCACTTCCTCGAATGGATGCACGAGGAGCTGCTGGTGCTCCCGACCATTGTGGAGGGTTTCATGTCCTTCGCCTCTCTCGTCACCTGCGAGGGGGCCATGAATGCATTGTCCCGCGAGGGCTGCAGGCACTACGAGGTCTTCGACCAATCAGACGAGAACTTTGAATGCAAGATCTTCAAGGCCGACGACCCTATGGTGAAGCAGTCAGCGGGGGCACTTTTCGATAGGATGTGGTGTCCGCATGGTCGGGAGGCGGTCAGGGAGCGATCCGATCGGGCGAGAGAGCAGGTGAGGGCCATTTTTTGTGTGGTTGTGTGTGTGGGTATGTGTGGTTTTTGCTGAGTGACTGTGATGTTGCTGCAGATGGAGCGTGCTGAGGACATCGAGGACTTTGGAGCTCTGATTGGCACGCCACCCAAGGCTGCGGAGGTCAACCCGGTCCTGCCCTCGGATGCTGGTGAAGGCCTCTCGGCTGTGCCCGTGCCTACTGTGGCTGGGGAAGACCCTGTGTCGGCCCCTGCACCGACGGTCGAAGATGCCTTGAAGGTGGTGGCTAAGCCGGCAGTCGAAGACCCCACGGCCGCGGCCGCGCCTTCGCAGTTGGCTAAATAGGTGGGGGGGAGTTTGTAAATCTTGTATGAGTGTTACTGAACTTCGGTTGCTGCGCAGGTTCAGGGTTTTGGGCCTGTGCACGCAACCACTACTAACAATGCTAATTTGTGGCTTCGACCGGGGTTGCTGAAGACAATTCTGATGATTCTGTGTCTAAGTTTTTTGAATCTGATGATTCTGGGAGTTCGATTGTGTGGACAGAGGGGTCTTCAGATGAGGACTTAGACTATTTTGTAGCATTGGATGTGGCTGCAACGGAGACTTCTCTACGTGTGATGGGTGAGGATATTCCTTGTGAGAGTGCTGGGCGTAGGCGGCGAAGGGCGGCGGCGAAGCAGAGAGTGAGTGAGTTGTCACGAAGTGATAGGCGTCATCATGGTGAGGTGGAGGGTGGTCGTCTTCGAGTGGACGGGATTGCCAAACGGGAATTGTTGTCTTCGCCGACTGGGGCGAGTGTAGGTGAGGGTGAGCTGCGAAATCTTTTTGAGGGTGAGGAATTGAGGATAATGTTGTTCAACTACAGGGAGATGTGTATCATCCCGAAGGTTGAGCCGTTGTAATGTGTGATGCCATCGTTGTGTGTGTAACAATGATTTGTATGATGAGGTTGCGTGCCTTCGTTGATCCGGCCGCGCCCGTAGGTGGCTTGTGTCCGGGTGCTTTTGGGGAAGTCTTCGATTTTGCACATTTCTTGAGTTAGACCGGCTGCACCCGTAGGCGTATTTTGCGCGGAGTCTTTTGGAGAAGACCTTGATTTTGCGCACTTGTGCTATTCCGGCTGCACCCGTAGGCGACTTTTGCACGGATAATCTTTTGGATAAGACTTCGATTTCGCACACTTATTGTGCTGTTCCGGCTGCACCCGTAGGCGACTTTTGCACGGGTAGTCTTGATTTTTCGCACTTATTGTGCTATTCCGGCTGCACCCGTAGGCGACTTTTGCGCGGATAGTCTTTTGGAAAAGACTTCGATTTTTCGCACTTATTGTGCTATTCCGGCTGCACCCGTAGGCGACTTTTGCACGGGTAGTCTTGATTTTTCGCACTTATTGTGCTATTCCGGCTGCACCTGTAGGCGACTTTTACACGGATAGTCTTTTGGAAAAGACTTCAATTTTTTGCACTTATTGTGCTATTCCGGCTGCACCCGTAGGCGACTTTTGCGCGGAGTGTCGCATGCGAGGGTAGTTAGCGCTGCCCCTCGCGGTGACTTTGGTGTGGTCGAATGCCGAAGACCATCGATGCGGTCTTTTTCAACGTGTCTTAATTTTTGCGGGGGATTTTTGTGGGTATATTGCATGGCTCCGCCTCATTAAAAACCTCACCCCCGGGAGAAAAAGAGTACGGGCCAGAATGATAATGTTTGGTTAATTACAAGGGCGTGGTGGCCCTGAGGAGTCAAACAAAAAATTTGCGGAGATTATCTATGTTCCAGGAATGCTCCAGGTCTTCGCCAGATTGCGTTGTTAGCTTGTACGTGCTAGGAGACGACTTTGTCTTGATGATGAATGGTCCTTCCCACTTCGGCTCTAGCTTACCTCGTGACTCTATCCAGGTTGTTCGGACGAGTACGAGGTCCCCTTCGTTGAATTCTCTCGGGACGACTGCGTGGTCGCGCCAGGTCTTTGTTTAGGCTTGATATTTATTGAGGGCCTGTAGGGCGAAGACGCGGTCTGCATCGATGAGATCTTTGGAGGTTACCTAGTCTACGTCGGGTGAGGCCGAAGCGCTTGTCCTTGGGGACCCATGCTTGATTTCCTGCGGGGCATGGCCTCCGAGCCGTATAGCAGGCGAAAGGGAGTAAATCCGGTCGCCCGACACTCGGTCGTGTTCAGCGCCCAGACTGCTTCAGGTAGCAGGTAGGCCCATTTACCCTTCTTGTCATCGAGAAGCATTTTTTGATCGCTGTGAAAATTTTGTCGTTGGCGTGCTCCACGACGCCGTTGGATTGTGGGTGATATACTGAGGCGAAGGCAAGCTTGGTGTCAATGGAGAAGCAGAAGTCCCTGAAGTCTTGGCTGTCAAATTGTTTGCCATTGTCAACTGTTAGCTCAGACGGGACTCCGAATCGACAAACAATGTTTTGCCAGAAGAATTTCTGGGCAGTCTTTGATGTTATCGTTGATACTGCTCTTGCCTCGATCCACTTGGTGAAATACTCGACGGCGACGAAGGTGAACTTGAGGTTCCCTTGGGCCGTGGGTAGTGGCCCGACAATGTCCAAGCCCCAGCGCTGGAGGGGCCACGTGTGGGCGATTAGCTTTGTGAACTGCGAAGGGCTTCTCGAGCGTGGAGAAAACTTTTGGCAGGCTTCGCATGACCTTGTGACCCGATTCGCGACACAGGTCATAGCAGGCTAGTAGAAGCCTTGACGGATCACCTTGGCAGCTAGGGCCCTAGGCCCCGCCTGAGAGCCGCAAGTTCCGTTGTGGACTTCGCGCAGGATCTGGACTCCTTCGGTCTCGGTGACGCATTTAAGCATGGGTTGACTGACCCCCTTCTTGTAAAGCTGCCCCTCAATGAGAGCGAAGTCCCGACTTTGGTGTTTGAGGCGCTTGGCATCGTTGATATCGCTTGGGTGGTAATATCCCTACAGGAACATGGTTATCGGTGCCCGCCAGTCTTCGGTCATGATGAGGTTGACTATGCGGTGGCCCTCGGTGTCGTTGGTTATTTGGAGGCCATCTGGGCTGCGAACGGCTGGCGTGTCGATGACATGGTAGAATACATCGGAGGGCAGGGCCTCGCCTCTAGCGGCTGCCTTGGCCAATGCGCCGTCCTCCTCGTTCTTGGCTCGATCCACGTGCTGCAAGGTGAAGCCTTTCAACTGTCTCTCGAGACTACGGACAGCTGCGAGGTACTGCGCAAGTGCGGGGTCCTTTGCTGCGTAATCTTTCTTGACTTGGCCGGCAACTACTTTGGAGTCTGTTCTAATTATGCAGGTGGTGACACCAAGTGCCCGTAGCTTGCGAAGGCCGAGGATGATAGCTTTGTACTCTGCTACGTTGTTGGTGCATCTGTCGGACTCCAAAGCAAAGCTGAGACGTGCTGCATATCTGTGCTTGACCCCTGTGGGTGAAGTAATGACTGCCGCTGCGCCTGCCCCCGCATGGCACCATGCGCCGTCGCAGTGGATGATCCACACCTTCTCTGCAGACATGTCCGGCTGCGTTATTGGCCCGGTCCAGTCGACGATGAAATCTGCCAGGACCTGTGACTTGATGGCTGTTCTAGGCTCGAAGGTAATATGATAGCCGGAAAGCTTCGCTGCCCATTTGGCAATCTGGACAGATGCCTCCGGATTTCTGAATAATTCACCGAGTCCCCTGTCTGAGGTGACCCACACCTTGAACGCTTCAAAATAGTGGCGCAACTTGCACGAAGCCATAACGACTGCGTAGGCGATTTTTTCCAGTTCCGTCATGTTGCATTTGGATGTCGTGAGTACTTCGGAGACGTAATAAACTGGACACTGTCTGGTCGTGCCCTCTTTGTCCTGTTCTTGAACCAGCGCTGCGCTGACCGCGTGCGGCGAAGCTGCGACGTAGAGCAACAGGGGTACCGAGGGGTTGGGGCTTGTAAGAATTGCCAGCTCTAACAGGTGCTGCTTTAGTGATGCGAAGGCTGCCGCTTGCTCAAGTACCCTTGGAAGTTGAGCAGAAATTTGTCCCGGAGACTTCTCCAGGAGTCAATGGACAACGGGGGCAACCTGGTGTACCAGGTGAGAGCAGGGCCTTTGAGGGTGATGATGAATGACTTGGCCATCGTGGCGTCGTCCCCTCCGGATGATGCAACGACGACTTGATAGCTCATGATATATTGTGCTGGGTCAGTGCTGCCGTTGTACTTGGGGTAGATCCCTGCCCTGAAGTTGGCAGACCATGGTGACACTTGCAGTTGCGACACCAGGGGACTTCGCTCGTCGAGGTAATTGATGTCTTGGAAAGCTGCAGTGTGCGGGATGAAGGGTCCGTGCTGAGGGACGAATAGGTCTCCGACTGGCGCGCGCTGCTGGAGGGGCGGGCCGTGCTGCAAATCATGTTGGCCTTCGCGCTGCAAGAGCGCAATCTCCTGCTCAAGCTCCTAAGCCCTCTGCTCCTCATCTCGTATCATTTGGTGCACCTTGGCCTGCGCAGAGACACGTTGGTGCTTGGCCTCGAGGATTTCCTTCTGCTTTTGGAGGTTGCGGTTTTTGAGGCGTAGGGCCCGCAGTTGTAGCTGTTCTTCTGTGGAGACGCCGAGGACCTCGCCGTCCTCTGCTGCGTCCTCGCCCTCTGGTGGTGTGAAGCCTGGGGGTGGCACTTGTGGCTGCCCTTCGGAGCTGCAGGTGCGAAGGGTGCCTTCTAGAGTGTGTTGATCGTTGCGCTGTCTCTTACTATGTGCTTCGCCTTCGCCAGCTCCTTGGTGGGTGTTGTCGGCGAGGGCCTTGCCCTTTTTCTTGGCTAGCAGCGCTGCCTTTGCTGCTTCGTCGACGGATGGGGCTGCCTTCGAGTTAGCTCTTTTGGGTGCCATCGCGGGTGGTTTGCTCGTAGCACGAACGGTGGGCACCAATGTTGGAACTTGTGTTCCCGGGCTGGTTGATTCCAACAGGGGAGCGAGAGAAATGTGAACACGGTTTAACTTGAGGCGGCAATTGCTCTGTTAATCCAGCCTCTCAAGGGCACTGTACGAGGGTATTTATAGGTGCCTGAGTGCCCAACGTCTCAATGTAAGGACGCATGTGCCCTCAGGCACCCGGTCTATCCCCGGAATATTCCTGTAAAGGAGGGTTATAGACTGTCATTACAGAAAAGCCATTACAAATCGAGCCCGTAAAACACTAATCCGAGCGGGGCCCATTACAATGGGCCAAATCCCACGTGGGCCTCCAGGTGGAGTGAGGACGTGGGACGGGGCGGCATCGCCGTAGGCCTTCGACCTTTAGCATAGAAGACGAAGGGTGGACCTCGCCGGTCGTTCTGCTTCCTATCGGTGCAGCGAGATAGACGAAGGGTGGACCTCGCTGGTCGTTCTGCTTCCTATCGGTGCGGCGAGATAGACGAAGGGTGGACCTCGCAGGTCGTTCTGCTTCTTGTCAGTGCAGCGAGATAGACGAAGGCTAGAGCGGAGGGTAGTGTCTTCGCCTTCGCCCCAACAACCGGTCTTGTTCCTTCATAGCCTGAAGCGGCTAGCTAGGGGTAGGGTAATGATGGATCCCCAGTAGCGTAGTTGATCCAAGGCCGAGGTCGGGCGAGGCGATGACTCCTCCTGAGGCCGAGGTTGAGGTCGGGCGAGGCGGAGACCTCCTCCCGAGGCCGAGGCTGAGGTCGAGGCCTGGGGTCGGGCGAGGCGGAGCTCCCTGTTGCGCCCGAGGCTAAACTCGGGAGTGGCCGCGACTGTTGTTAGTCTTTCCCTGGTGGTTGGCACAGTAGTCGGAACGGGGTGAACAGTGTTGTTTTCCTGTCAGAATGGTCAGTAAAGGGGCGAAGTGAATGCGGTCACTTCGACCTTGCCGACTGAGGCGCGCGTGTCAGGATAAGGTGTCAGACGATCCTCGCATTAAATGTGCATGCGATACGGTCGGTTGGTAAAGCGATTTGGCCGAGGTCGCTGCACGACAAGGTTCGCCTGAGCTTAGCCTTGGGTGAGACGGGGGTGCGTCTGCTGACTGAGGGGACCCTCGGGCGAGGCGCGAGTCCGTCCAGGACTACTGTTCCCGCTCGAGGCTGGGCTCGGGCGAGGCGAGGTCGCGTCCCTTGGCAGACGAAGCCCTGACTTGAACCGTGCTTATCACTGTTTATGGTTTGTTCTAAAGATGTTTTCCAACCGCGTTTAGGAGTGTTGGGGGTACCCCTAATTACGGTACCCGACAGGTGCGGAGTGACGGCGAAGGGTGAATGATGTGATGGAGTGGAGTGGAAGCCTCGTCTTCGCCAAAGACTCCATTTCTCTTTCAATCTATGACTTAGCATGAAATACACTTGAAAACCGCATTAGTCATAGCACATGAAAGAGATGATCAAAGGTATATAAATGAGCTACGTGAGCAAAGTATCAATCAAAATTCCTAGAATCAAGAATGTTTAGCTCATGCCTAAGTTCCATAAAAGTTTTCTCATCTAATGGCTTGGTAAAGATATCGTCTAATTGTTCTTTGGTGCTAACATATGCAATCTCGATATCCCCCTTTGTTGGTGATCCCTCAAAAAGTGATACCGAATGACTATGTGCTTAGTGCGACTGTGCTCAACGGGATTATCCGCCATGTGGACTGCACTCTCATTATCACATAGGAGATGAACTTTGGTTAATTTGTAACCATAGTCCCTAAGGGTTTGCCTCATCCAAAGCAATTGCGCGCAAAAATGGCCTGCGGTAATGTACTCGGCTTCGGAGGTAGAAAGAGCTACTGAATTTTGTTTCTTTGAAGCCCAAGACACCAGGGATCTTCCCAAGAACTGACAAGTTCCTGATGTGCTCTTTTTTTTACACCCTGCCCAATCAACATCTGAATATCCTATTAAATCAAAAGTGGATCCCTTGGGGTACCAAAGACCAAACTTAGGTGTATGAACTAAATATCTCAAGATTCGTTTCACGGCCCTAAGGTGAACTTCCTTAGGATCGGCTTGGAATCTTGCACACATGCATACAAAAAGCATAATATCCGGTCGAGATGCACATAAATAAAGTAAAGATCCTATCATCGACCGGTAGACCTTTTGATCTACGGATTTACCTCCCGTGTCGAGGTCAAGATGCCCATTGGTTCCCATGGGTGTCTTGATGGGCTTGGCATCCTTCATCCCAAACTTGGTGAGTATATCTTGAATGTACTTCGTTTGGCTGATGAAGGTGCCCTCTTGGAGTTGCTTGACTTGAAATCCTAAGAAATACTTCAACTCCCCCATCATAGACATCTCAAATTTTTGTACCATTATCCTACTAAATTCTTCACAAGTAGATTTGTTAGTAGACCCAAATATGATATCATCAACATAAATTTGGCATACAAACAAATCATTTGCAATTGTTTTAGTAAAGAGAGTAGGATCGACTTTTCCGACTTTGAAGCCATTAGCGATAAGAAAAATCTCTTAGGCATTCATACCATGCTCTTGGGGCTTGCTTGAGCCCATAAAGCGCCTTAGAGAGTTTATATACATGGTTAGGGTACTCACTGTCTTCAAAGCCGGGAGGTTGCTCAACATAGACCTCCTCCTTGATTGGTCTATTGAGGAAGGCACTCTTCACGTCCATTTGGTAAAGCTTAAAGCCATGGTAAGTAGCATAGGCAAGTAATATACGAATTGACTCAAGCCTAGCTACGGGTGCATAGGTTTCACCGAAATCCAAACCTTCGACTTGTGAATAACCCTTGGCCACAAGTCGGGCTTTGTTCCTTGTCACCACACCATGCTCATCTTGCTTGTTGCGGAAAACCCACTTGGTTCCTACAACATTTTGGTTAGGACGTGGAACTAAATGTCATACCTCATTCCTTATGAAGTTGTTGAGTTCCTCTTGCATTGCCAACACCCAATCCGAATCCCTTAATGCGTCTTCCACCCTGTATGGCTCAATAGAAGACACAAAGGAATAATGTTCACAAAAATGAGCGACACGAGATCGAGTGGTTACCCCCTTATGAATGTCACCGAGAATGGAGTTCACAGGGTGATCTCGTTGTATCGCTTGGTGGACTCTTGGGTGTGGCGGTCTTTGATCTTGTTCATCTTCCTTGTCTTGATCATTGTCATCTCCCCTTGATCATTGCCCTCCTCTTGAGGTGGCTCATCTTCTTGATCCTCATTTTTATCATATTGAGCTTGATCCTCATCTTGGGTTGGTGGAGATGCTTGATTGGAAGATGATGGTTGATCTTGTGCTTGTGGAGGCTCTTCGGATTCCTTAGGACACACATCACCAATTGAAAGTCACCTAGAGGGGGGTGAATAGGCAAATCTAAAATTTATAAACTTTAAGCACACTTACAAGCTGGGGTTAGCGTTAGAAATAAAGTCGAGTCCGAAAGAGAGGGTGAAAACAGATCACAAGCAAATGAAAGCGGATGACACAGTGATTTGTTTTACCGAGGTTCGGTTCTTGCAAACCTACTCCCCGTTGAGGTGGTCACAAAGACAGGGTCTCTTTCAACCCTTTCCCTCTCTCAAACGGTCACTTAGACCGAGTGAGCTTCTCTTCTCAATCAATTGGGACACTTAGGGCCTGTTTGGTGTGGCGCCTAAGCCGCCACACCGCCCCACACTTTTCAGCCACAGGTGTGGCGGCCAAATTGGCCGCCACACCTGTGGCTGAAAAGTGTGGCGCGGTGTGGCGGCTTAGGCGCCACACCAAACACGCCCTTAGTCCCCACAAGGACCACCACACAATTGGTGTCTCTTGCTTTCATTACAAAAGTCTTGGGAACAAGAATAGAGGAAGAAGAAAAGCGATCCAAGTGCAAGAGCTCAAAAGAACACGACAAAACTCTCTCCTCTAGTCACTATTGCTTTGAGTGGAATTGGGACTTGGAGAGATTTTGATTCACTCTAATTGTGTCTTGTATTGAATGCACTAGCTCTTGTATTGAATGGGTTGGCTGAAAACTTGGATGCCTTGAAGTGTGGTTGTTGGGGGGGTATTTATAGCCCCCAACTACCAAAGTGGCCGTTGGGGAAGTCTGCTGTCGACGGGCGCACCGGACACTGTCTAGTGCGCCAGCCACGTCACCCAACCGTTAGGGTTCGACCGTTGGAGCTCTGACATGTAGGGCCACCTGACAGGTCCTGTTCACTGTCCGGTGCGCCATCTGTGCCTGCTCTGACTTCTGCGCGCGCTGTCCGCGCACTGTAGCTCACTGTTCACCGTACCTTTTGTAGACGACCGTTGGCGCTGTAGCCGTTACTCCGCTTGGCACACCGGACAGTCCGGTGCTACACCGGACAGTCCGGTGAATTATAGCGGATAGGGGCAGAGCCAAGGGGGGCCAACAGGGGCCATGGCCCCGTCCAAGGCTATGGAATACACATATATATTTTGTGTAGACTATATATATACATATATATATGATTTTGTGCATCATAATTAATCGCATTTTAATATAGTGGTTAGCGATATATGATTCATAACTTTATTGTAATATGACAACCAAAGTCTAAAAGAGACAAAGAATATAAGATAAAATATTTGTTGAATGATCAATCAATGACATGAGATGTCAAACCTAATTCGCTTGCAGACGTTGATATTGAAAGTCGCCTAGAGGGGGGGGTGAATAGCTGGATTCTGAAAATTATAAACTTAAGCACAACTACAAGCCGAGGTTAGCGTTAGAATTAAAGTCGAGTCCGAAAGAGATGGTGAAAAAACAAATCACGAGCGAATAAGAGCGGATGACACGGTGATTTGTTTTACCGAGGTTCGGTTCTTTCAAACCTACTCCCCCTTGAGGTGGTCACAAAGACCAGGTCTCTTTCAACCCTTTCCCTCTCTCAAACGGTCACCTAGACCGAGTGAGCTTCTCTTCTCAATCAATCGGGACACCAAGTCCCCACAAGGACCACCACACAATTGATGTATCTTGCCTCGATTACAATTGAGTTGGGAACAAGAAAGAAAGAAGAAGAAAAGCGATCCAAGCGCAAAAACTCAAATGAACACAATTGTCACTCTCTCTAGTCACTATTTGATTGGAATGAACTTTGGACTTGGGAGAGGATTTGATCTCTTTGTTTGTGTCTTTGAATGAAGTCTAGAGCTCTTGTATGAGGTTTGATGGCTGAAAACTTGGATGCATTGAAGTGTGGTGGTTGGGGGGTATTTATAGCCCCAACCACCAAAAGAACCGTTGGTGAGGGCTTCTGTCGTATGGCGCACCGGACAGTCCGGTGCACCACTGGACACTGTCCGGTGCGCTAGCCACGTCACCAAGCCGTTGGGTTCCGACCGTTGAAGCTTCTGACCACTGGGGCACCGGACAGTCTGGTGGTGCACCGGACAGGTCCTGTTCACTATCCGGTGCGCCTTCTGGCGCCTGCTCTGACTTCTACGCGCGCAGGCGTGCACTATAGCGTTGCAGACGACCGTTGGCTCTTGGAGCCGTTGCTCCGCTTGGTACACCGGACAGTCCGGTGGTGCACCGGATAGTCCGGTGAACTATAGCGGAGCGGCCTCCAGAATTCCCGAAGCTAGCGAGTTGGAGAGAAACCACCCTGGTGCACCGGACACTGTCCGGTGGCACACCGGACAGTCCGGTTCGCCAGACCAGGGCTGCCTTCGGTATACTTTGCTCCCTTGTTTTGAACCCTTTCTTTTGACTTTGTATTGGTTCGTTGTGAACCTTTGGCACCTGTAGAACTCATAATCTAGAACAAACTAGTTAGTCCAATAGTTTGTGTTGGGCAATTCAACCACCAAAATTCATATAGGAAAAGGTGTAAGCCTATTTCCCTTTCAGATAACTAAACATCACCCCTTTTTGATTTATCTTATCATCTGGCTGGGCAGCTATCGATCGACCACTTGACTTGTCTCTGCCATGGCCCCACAACCAAAATTGGTAGAAGTTGATCATGCGGAGCAACAGAATGAGTCCCAACTACCCAACAACGTCGATCATCAGAATCACATGTCACAACCACGACGTCTGCATAGACTACAAAATTAGATCCAAATATGACTAACTTTATTATTTTGGTAACAACGACGTCTGCATAGACTACAAAATTAGATCCAAATATGACTAACTTTATTATTTTGGTATTGTTACTGTGACACTACTTTAGTTCAATATATTAATTAGCTAAAAAATAGATTAATGTACTAAGATAATTTATAAAGAACTAGAATTCTTATTCCATGCAAGTGTTTAAGTTTAATAACATTATACAATGTTTTTTCACCATATAATATTGATGAATTGGTCGGCCCCCTTTATACTGTAATATTGGTTCCGCCCCTGATAGCGGAGTGGCTCCCCAAATTCCCGAAGCTAGCGAGTTGGAGTTGATCCACCCTGGTGCACCGGACAATCTGGTGCGCCAGACCAGGGCAGGCTTTGGTTGTCTTTTACTCTTTTAATTTGAACCCTTTCTTGGGCTTTTTATTGGTTTGTGTTGAACCTTTGGCACCTGTAGAACTTATAATCTAGAGCAAACTAGTTAGTCCAATAATTTGTGTTGGGCAATTCGACCACCAAAAACATTTAGGAAAAGGTTTGAGCCTATTTCCCTTTCACCGCCCCTCTGACACAGCTGCTACGCAAAGAAGGATTTAAATGGACGGCAGAAGCTGACACTGCCTTTCTGCCCTCAAAACAACATTGACAACAATACCAGCTTTACAGTTACTCGCATTCTCCCAAGAATTCATTATCGACTGCGATGCATCCGGCACAGGGTTTGGGCAGTCCTTCACCAAGGAACAGGAGCCATTGCTTTTTTTCAGTCGGCCATTCACAGCACAACATCACAAATTGGCGGTATATGAATGAGAGCTTATTGGCCTTGTCCAAGAAATTTGACACTAGCATCCATATTTATGGGGACGTCACTGTTGGGGGTCTTCTTCTCCGCTAAAGGTCCTTAAGACATAAACACCTTCGGCAAAATGCCACAAGAGGTCCGCTCCACCTCTGTCGAAGGTTCTCATAGACGAAGATCAAGCAAAGAAGGAAAATACTAGATATCCCTTATTAGTTTAAGTTGCTTATAAACAAATATTCAAGGGCATGGATGCAATTTTACTCGAGCTGCATCCCGTGTCTATAAATAGATGAACAGTAACACTGTACTGTTCACGCTGGATTGTAATCACTCTCTCGTATTCACGCCTTCGAGTAAGCCGAAGGTATCAGTGTAATATTTATACTATTAATATTCATATATGTTTTATGGAATGCAAATATAATTGAATTAATGAGATACAATTACCGTCTTTATCCTTTCGCATTCCTTTTCACATATTAAATGATGAAGGTATGTCCTTCTTGACCTTCGTCTGATGAGCATTTACCCATGTGGAGATAATGCTTCGGAAGACGAATGTATGTAATAATTAACAATTGTGTTGCCTTGTTCTTGACATACATCATTTGAGAACAAGTTACCAACAACCACTTTGTCATCCAGACTGACCATTACAGCCTCAAGTTCTTGCTCGATCAACGTCTATCCACTATACCACAACATCAATGGATTAGCAAAATATTGGGGTTTGATTTTTCAGTGGAATTCCTACCAGGCCGCCTCAATACAGTAGTACATGTACTCTCACGTCGCAATACAGATGATTCAGCTATTGCAGCAATTTTAGGACCAACATTTGCCTTTTATGAGGAACTCCGCCAAGCCACCACACATGACCCGGATTGCAACTCTCTGCATGACCAGATTGCTGCTGGCACACTAGCAGCCTCGTGGCGAGTTCATGACGGCCTCATCCTGCAGTGGTCGTCGCATATATGTGCCCCCATCTTCAGAATGTTTGCAAGAGCTCTTGCGGGCTGTACATAATGCGAGGCATGAAGGCATCTAGAAAACATTGACCAGATTGAGCACCGAGTTCTACATTCCACAGGACAAAGCTAGAGTTAAGGACTTCATACGTGCATGTGCAATATGTCAGCACAACAAAACAGAAAACCTCCATCATGTTGGACTATTACAACCACTTGATGTCCCTTCCCAGATTTGGGCTGATATCTCCATGGACTTCGTGGAAGGCTTGCCACGAGTTCATGGCAAATCCGTGATCCTGACAGTAGTAGGTTGTTAGGGCGAAGGCGAACACGCCCTCCTCGCTCAACAATCCCCACATCAACGTACCACAGATCGAAGGCCCCGAAGACAGGCCCCGCAAGCCAGGCCCGAGGACGACGCCCATGCGAAGGCTCAAGCGCTCCCTTCACTCCGGTGAGCCGAAGCGAGGACCATCGAAGGCTTCGGGACCCGGATGACGAAGACTTCGAAGACCCCACGTCTTGGTCTCCCTCGGTGTAAAAGGGGGCCCGTGTACAATCCGACCCATATTGTAGGGCCCCGCCCGCAGGTTGCCGTGTGGGCAGAGCGGGTTGGGTCGTGTCTGTAATAAAATATGCTGTAATGACACGCTGTAACCCCCCGTGAGAGAATATTCCAGGGGATAAACTAGGTAACTGAGGGTCTAATTATCCTTGGTAGGGCCGAGCAATCCCTCAGTTACCTATAAATACCCCTGCATTGTGACAATGCGGGGGGACAAAAAAAACACGGTTGCCCTAACGCTTTGTGTTTTTCAGCATCAAACTGTTCTCCATTCTCTTACTATCGGGATTTGTTGTCCCCGGATAAGCAAGTTCCAACATGGACAGGTTCTCGAAATACACCCATTTCATTGCCCTCAGTCACCTCTACACAACAGCAACAGTTGCTAGAGCTTTCTTTGAAGCAATTGTAAGACTCCATGGGATACCTTCCTCCATTGTCAGTGATCAAGACCCGATTTTTACTAGTCATTTATGGAGGGACCTCTTTAAGATGACCGACAACAAACTCCGTATGAGTACAACTTTCCATCCCAAACAGATGGACAATCGGAGGTCGTGAACTGTACAATTGCCATGTACTTACGTTGTATCACTGGAGATGGACCCCGATGCTAGCTCGACTGGCTCCCGTGGGCGGAATAGTGTTATAGCACATCATTTCACACAGCCCTGTAGACGACACCATTCAAGCTCGTCTATGGCCGCGATCCACCTTCCTTGATCCCTTACCAACAAGGGATGGCACAGACACAGGTTGTGGATGACATGTTGAGAGAGCGTGACAACTTCCTAGCAGAGGTTCGGGATAGGCTTCTTCAAGCACAGCAGTATGCCAAGCGCTGGTATGATGGCCACCATCAGGAAGTAGCATTTGACGTTGGTGCTTGGGTATGGCACCGACTCCTACACCGACCAATGCGCTCCCTGATTGACAAGGCGAACAACAAGCTAGCTCCTAGGTATGTAGGCCCGTTCCAGGTGCTAGAGAGAATCAGGACAATTGTCTACCGCCTTTAGCTTATGGCAGGTACACGACTGCATGATGTCTTTTATGTGGGCCTTTTGAAGGCATATCATGGGACTCCTCCAGCAGTAACTTCAGCATTGCCTCCAATGGCACAAGGGCACCTGTTACCAGTTCCTGACAAGATTCTGAGAGCCAACCTACGTAGAGGAGCCTGGCACCTACTCGTTCAGTGGGGGGGGCATGGAGACTAGGGATGGGCACTTTTTTATCATAAACCAAAAACCGAACCGAAATTTCGGTTTTTCGGTAGTTCGGTTCGGTTTCGGTTTTTGTATCTAAGAAGTTCGGTTTTCAGTATCGTAACCGGTTTTCACCGTATACCGAACCGAAATACCAAAAAAACCGAATACCAAACCTTATCAATTCTCAAATTTGACTATTAGATTATGTGAACTAAATGTGTGATACAATTAAATTATTATTCACTTATCTGTATGTGATGTATGATGTATCTCTAAATATTTGTGTCTATATAATTTTTATTTTTAAAAATTATGTGTAATCTATCATGTAAACTTGTTGTATGTATTGTCTTGAGTATAAGTTTGGTATTCAGTTTTTACCAAAAAACCGAAACCGAATTTCTCGGATTTTCATTTTCTAGAAAACCGATCAGTTTCTAATGTAGGAAGAACCAAAATTTTTTAAAACCGAAAAACCAAACCGAAGTTTAGAAAAAAAAAACGAATACCTAGCCCTAATGGAGACCAGTCAAGCTACATGGGAACCTCTGCAGGAGTTCAAGAAAGATTACCCAGATTATCAGCTTGAGGACAAGCTGTTTTTGGAGGCGGGGAGAGATGTTATGACCAGAAAGGGCTACAATAGAAGGACTAAGGATGGCCAGGGGCAATCTGTTAGGATATTGTGCAGCCTGGTTGGTTGGGATAAAGTCCCAGTCATTAGATAAGTATTAGTTGTTAGATCTCATATATAGGGGGATTCTGTAGGGGCCGACGCCTATAAAGCCAGGCCTTTGTAATTAATAGTTAAGCAAAAAGTAATAAAGAGTATTTACTTACATCTTCCCTTAATCCCTTCTCTCATCCTCTTTACCACGGCACACCCTGGAACAGCACCTAAGCGGCGTGCCCTTGCCCAGCAACATCAACCCTACAACCTGAGAAACTCAAGCCATACCAATACAGGCAAAGTTTGCCCTGAACTATTCATCACGGTTGAAGACTTGGTATTCTCTGCTTTATTAGTGGCGTAGCACCTTGCGAGTCATTCTACTTGCCAGGTAGTAGTTTACATGCACACATATCGGCAAGGTGAAGTAATAGGGGCGAAGGTGAAGTCGCTGACTTCCATTGAGACAGAACTGCCCTTCAGGTTACTACAGCTTTCCATACTGCCGTCCTAATTAAAGATGGGGGTTAAGATAGAAGAGTGCTGAAAACTTAGGCGAGCTTCTGATGGGTGACCAAATGGATAATTCTCCCTACCGTTTATTCCGTGTAAATGTCAATGAATCTCTGTATCTATCTGTGTACTAGAAACCCACTTGACGCGGGGCTCTGATGTGAAGCTCCTCAAGCGGCGTAGCCGTGATCATTTTTCATGTTTACTAGTGCTATTCTATACTCTATATACTTACTATACTTAAAGCACCAGTTCAACCGTCGTCGTACGTCATTTTTTTACAAATAACCTCTCACAGCTATTTCAAATTAATTCGCGATGCCAAACGACGCCCGACACGGGCTAAATGCACGCGGGCCACAACTATGGCACAGGCACATCATGCCGGCCTGCTAACTGTGTCGGGCCAGCCCGTTAGCCCGTCGATCCATTTAATTAAATCAGCGTAACGACGCCCGACACGGGCTAGATGCACGCGGGCCACAATTATAGCGCATGCACGTCATGCCGGCCTGCTAACTATGTCGGGCCAGCCCATTAGCCCGTCGATCCATTTAATTAAATCAGCATAAAATGTTAAAAAACGGTGCATGAGGTGGGGTTCGAACCCATGCCCTGATGGAAGAAGGGCGGAAGACACGGGGTAAAACTGTCTAACCAGTAGAACTTAATATTGAATATAAATTGTATATATGTATATACATTTTTTGTAAAATAAAAAAATAATCGTGTCGGGCCGGGCCAGCACTACGGGCCGAGGCTACAGCCCAAGCACGACACGACGTTCTTTGCTCTTGCAAGTATTAGGTCGTTTCTGAGACCATATTGGCGCAATGGACTACACGGTGTTTGAGGTTGCTGAATTGGATGGAGCAGCAATGATTTGTCACACTAACAGCAAAATGAAATGTTATTTGTTGGTTTTAAACGTTAGTAATTGCTACGAAGTAGCGCAATTTATATGGAGCGCATCCACTTTTTATTGATGTCTGACTTTAGCAATCACTCCATATTTTGATCTATCTTTTTATAAGTTTGATTTCATGAGACTTATTTTATAAACTTGATTTCACAAATTTTCTCTTATTTGGTCTCTGTACGATGGAATTATGTCATTTTATAATCTCTGTTCATTCAGTCAATCGTTGTGAACTCTCTTCTAATCGCTCACTTTATTGGCCGTGTTGTACCAAGACATATTTGTATGGAGTAAACAATAACATCAGTTAGCCAAATAAAAAAAAATATTATCGGAGACAATTAATAAAAAATCTTGGAATTTTTTTGATGAATAGTTTATGTGAGTTACTCTTAATTGCTTACTAGTATTGTTTATGCTTTAGCTGTGTGACTGGAGCTATTCAACTCTCACCCATGTCATCCCGAGGACCTGCGTTCTGTCAGTTGAACATACATGTCGCAATTTTCGGTGCTACTACCAGTTGGCCCCGTGTGCTCCGTTGCGGCTTGCTGCGGCTGCGGCTGCGGCTTATACAGTATTTTTCTCTCTATGGATTGCAGCTGCAGCAGTCCAAATAGCTGCAACAGTGCCGGCTTGCAGCCAGCCGAACAGGGCCATGGATTGCCTGTCAGATCCATCGTACGTTAGGCAACTTATAATAAGCTCTTCCTCTGTCGTGCACCCTCTTCTGACTATGTTCTTGAATGACAGCTAAAATGTCGTTTCGGAGTTAGCTTTATTGCTCAGTGATTATTGGTTATGTTTGCTAGCCTGACGGAAGACATGTGCGTGCCAACCCCTACGCCACGCCTTTTTTTCTTCGTTTCTGGAAGGAAGTCTCATTCTTGGCTGCTGCGTTTCCTTTTCTTTTTTGTTGCTGAAATGGTTGTAACCTTGGGCCGCTTGGGGGCGTTGCGCTGTTCTCCTCAGCCTCCAGCTCGTAACGGCCAAACAGACATGATGTGCCAGAGACCTAACACTGATTATGACTGCTACGGTGGTTCTGCACCAGCAGCACCATCTTAAGAATGCACCACCATATTATACCTGTAGGTCTTCTCTTATGCATGCAGCATGCGGCAGTTCCGGTCGACGTGTGCCCGCGTCTTTGCCTTCGATGTGCGAGTGCTCTCGATTTTTCCTTTTTTTTTTTTTGACAGACGTAACCTGGCTGCTGTTCATGTGAAAGGTACTCCCAGCCCAAGCTGTTGTATTGTGTCCTCCCTAAGCAACGTGACCCTCTCCTTTTCTTGCTGATGCAAACAGCGATGGTTTTCGCTCCTTGTTTATTCCATTTTTTCCCCTCAGGTCTTAGGACGGCGGTTGCTAGCTGCTTCCGTCCCCACTCCACCTCTTTCTTTTCTACCAAACGTGCTTTTTGCTTGTTAAGCAACCGCGGCCTATTCCCTCGAGATCTTAATGAGCGGATCAGCGAGGGTGTGTGATCGTGAAGCCATGCCGCTCCTTTTCCTTTTGCTGGAGCGGTGGCCGCCGATCGAGTAAGGCGTCGCGGTCGCGGCGGCAGGTTGGAGGCAGCGTTTGCGTTGATGCCTGATTGCTGGCTGGACCAGGGGAGAAAATAATAATAATAATTAAAAAAAAGGACGCATCTGTCTCTCGCAGCACCTGATCTGTCTACATTTCTACAACAGACAACACAACCACGGAACGGAAGGGGCGTGCTGCATCCATGACCATGATCCATGCATGGTGTGTGATGTGATGGAGACCGTGGGACTCATGCCGTCTGCGCTCACGGCCTCAGGACTCAGGACTGGGCAACGACGATACGATACCATCAAAATCGTCGGCAGCCCATTGATACCACGTGATTAACCAGCTAAATCTAACCATTCCAACGTGTACATTTCTGCTCTAATACGGTGACTATCTCCAGTAGACTCTCTGTCCTATTCTACAAATAGCATAATCTCCAGCGCTACGCCTACCGGAGATGGATGGCCTGTACAGTCTACCGTCTCCTACCAAAACATAACCTCGTCTCACAAAAAAAAAGGGGACCAACCGACGGATCTGCAAAGCAAACACGGTCCCGTCCTGGATGGCCCCACGTCCCATTCTCCTGGTAGTACGCTGGTTATGCTCCCCACCAACACGCCGAAGGCCGAACCCCCGCCTTGGTCAAACGAACCACGTGGTGGGCTAGAGAGTGGGGACCCAATAGGAAGCACGGATCCCAAACGTGGACCAGCGACCGACGCACGCACCGACGAAATGGCCCACGACCTAACGAAACTATTTAAACAAATCTCCCAAAATATATACGAGGAGGACGATACGGTAAATGCTACCGCGTCAGGAAAAAAAGTACTTTCTAAACCACCCATAAATTTAACTAAATCCATATAAGTAAATATCAATGTTTATGACACCTAATAAAAATATTAAATCTATCACAAAACATTAACACATATCTATATAAAAAACACTCCTATATATCAAAAAACAAATGAATATACATAATTTTTACGACAAAAACCAAAGACATCTTCTTTTTTTTTCTTTTTGCAGGACGGAGGCAGCAGTAGTAAGTATCGTCACCAAGGAAGAGGGCGGAGGAGGGCGGGTATAAAATTTGGCGGGTTCTCGGTTCCGCCGGCGAAGCGTTTACTTCTTCGGCCGCGATCTCGAGGAGGGAGGGAGCGGGAAGAAAGAGGGGGGGCGCGCGCGCCCATGTTTTGACCTCGCCCGCGTCGTCTCTGCAGCGATCTAGATCTGAGGTCAGTTCCCTCCCCTCCCCTCCCATGATCTCCGCGCTCGTCACTCCTTTACCCGCTCCTCGGCCACAGATCCAGGCGTGACTGTCACTAGGGCTTGGGATTTCATTTCTTCATCCGTTGGTAAGGGAGGGAGCACTGGTTTGCCTAGACTAGATGCATGCTCGTTTTGTTCCGCAGGATCGTTTCTTACTTTCTTTGTTGTGGTTCCTGCGCCCTGAACACGACGAGTACTTGATTCTGGCATGGATGCTCCCGATCCACAAGGCTGGATTCGTTCGCTGCGTTTAGATCCACTCCGTTTGAATTGACGTTGTCTCCGCCTTTGTTCATGCGGTAGCAGTTTATTTTCAGAAGTGTCTGGCTTCTGGGTTCTACCGAACCTATGTCACATGACATGTTAATTCTATCCTGGAGTTTTATCTTTTTCATCATCCCGGGGGGGGGGGGGGGGGGGGGGGGCAATCTTAAGAATCGAATTGATTCGTTATTCTATGAATTTTTTTTGCAGGTTGTGAGGTTCTTGATTGAGCGGTCACAAGACCTGTCACTGCAATGGTCGCCAAGATGTTGCCATGCTCATGGATCTCGGCGTGCGTGCTCGTGCTGCTCCTGAGCCTGCACCCGCGTGTCCATGCCTTCTACCTCCCCGGCACCTTCATGCACACCTACTCCCCTGGAGAGGTGATCTCGGCCAAGGTCAACTCGCTCACCTCTATCGAGACCGAGCTGCCCTTCAGCTACTACAGCCTGCCATACTGCAAGCCTCTGGATGGCGTCAAGAAGAGTGCTGAGAACCTTGGTGAGATCCTCATGGGTGACCAGATCGACAACTCTCCATACCGCTTCCAAGTTAATGTCAATGAGTCAGTATTCCTTTGCACCACGGACCCGCTCACCAAGGAGCAGGCCGAGCTGCTCAAGAGGAGGGCACGAGATCTGTACCAGGTCAACATGGTCCTGGACAATTTACCGGTCATGCGGTTCACCGAGCAGAACGGCGTGATAATCCAGTGGACTGGGTTCCCGGTTGGGTACAACCCGATAGGGAGCAATGAGGATTATATCATTAACCACCTCAAGTTCAGAGTCTTGGTCCATCAGTACCAGGCGCAGGGCGACGTTGTGGTCACGAGTGAGGATGGTGTTGCAATGGTAGAGTCTGATCGCAAGAGTGGGTTCCAGATTGTTGGGTTTGAGGTCGTGCCTTGCAGCGTAAGACGTGATCCTGAGTCCATGTCCAAGCTCAAGATGTATGACAAGGTCGACTCTGTGAATTGCCCGTTAGAGCTTGAGAAATCTCAGGCGATCCGTGAGAATGAGCGGATCACATTTACCTATGAGGTTGAGTATGTCAAGAGCAACATCAAGTGGCCGTCCAGGTGGGATGCGTATCTGAAGATGGATGGTGCCAAGGTCCACTGGTTCTCGATCATGAACTCGATGATGGTTGTCTTCTTCCTGGCTGGTATCGTGTTTGTCATATTCTTGAGGACGGTTCGAAGGGATCTAACAAGGTATGAGGAGATGGACAAGGAGGCACAAGCTCAGATGAACGAGGAGCTCTCAGGATGGAAACTTGTTGTTGGGGATGTCTTCAGAGAGCCCAGCTTTCCAAAGTTGCTGTGCGTTATGGTCGCTGATGGTATCCAGATCACTGGTATGGCAGTTGTTACAATTGTGTTTGCTGCCCTGGGATTTCTCTCACCTGCTTCCAGGGGAATGCTCCTGACCGGAATGATCATTCTCTACCTCTTCCTTGGTATCATTGCTGGATACGTTGGTGTCCGAGTCTGGAGGACTATCAAGGGAACATCAGAAGGGTGGAAATCTGTTGCTTGGCTGACTGCCTGCTTCTTCCCTGGGATTGTGTTCATCATCCTCACTGTGCTTAACTCCATTTTGTGGGGCAAGAAGAGCACTGGAGCTCTACCCATCTCACTGTTCTTCACCCTCCTGGCCCTGTGGTTCTGCATCTCTGTGCCACTCACACTTATTGGAGGCTTGCTAGGCACACGTGCTGCAAGCATCGACTATCCTGTCCGAACCAACCAGATCCCACGAGAGATTCCTGAGCGCAAGTTCCCCTCATGGCTGCTTGTGCTCGGTGCGGGAACATTGCCATTTGGTACTCTCTTCATTGAGCTCTTCTTCATCCTTTCCAGCATTTGGTTGGGAAGGTTCTACTATGTCTTTGGCTTCCTGTTCATTGTCCTCTTCCTGCTGGTCATAGTCTGTGGTGAGGTTTCTCTGGTCCTGACCTACATGCACCTTTGCGTGGAGGACTGGAAATGGTGGTGGAAGGCCTTCTTTGCTTCTGGCTCTGTCGCATTCTATGTGTTCCTCTACTCTATTAACTACCTGGTGTTCGATCTCAGGAGCCTGAGCGGACCAGTTTCTGCCACACTCTACCTTGGCTATTCCCTGATCATGGCCCTTGCAATCATGCTCTCCACTGGCGCCATTGGTTTCCTGCTCTCCTTCTACTTCGTCCACTACCTCTTCTCGTCTGTTAAGATTGATTAGAGGTGTGCCCCGCTGTCTCTTTCTGCAATAGAGTCATCTGATCATGGTAATAGTTACCCTCTTAGAAATACTACACAATAAATCAAATGGAAAAAAATGGATACATGGCAACGCCCATGGCTTTTGGTCATGATTAATTCAATCATTTAGCGCAGCACAGTCACTCAAGTTGAAACTTAATTCTTAGGAATGATTGTAAGTTCTTCAGCTATGTTTATTGCACTTTGTAATACCATTCAGTTTTGCTTGCTCTGGGCATTTGTGAGCAGCCTTTGGTTTTGGAACACGTGAGATCTATTCAATATGAAAATGAAGCTATTCATTTACAGTTCGTTACTATTCTGGGAAGGTTATATTGTAACATGGTTGCCACATTAGCTGCGATGCTCGCTGTTCGTTAATAGTAACACCAATACGGCTGATTCTTTTACGAAGTGAAATCTTGCTGACTATTTAGTCAATTGATATACATGCTACTGAAATAGTCAAATTTCACATGACTCTGATGTTGAATTGTGGATGCTACAATTTTCTGATGACGGTTCTAACTCACAACTTCTAGGTGTCTATTGCTCAAATATGCATGCCATAGTTACAGACATTTTACTGATGTTTGATAAATACTGTAAGAAAATGGACCAAGGTCTATTTAACAAATGAGTTCTGGTGTTTGATAATTAACGTAACCAGTTGAACTATCAATGCCTGCTAGTGTTTTTGGTTATAGTTTAAAAGTTGCAACGTGGGCTTGAACAAAGGCAAAATGATAATCGATAAGATCAACAGCTCAAACAATACTTTAAAAATACTTATTGAAGATCTAAAGACACAAAGAAACGAAATAATTGGTTGCACAACAGCACCAGACGTGTCCGGTAATGAATTGGACATGAGTTACATTGAACTGAAGAGAGGGCTGCACATAGGTGTGCACTGGACATCACATTGGATAGGACAATAGGAATGCGAGGATCTTTGGTGGACAAAGCTAGTTGAAAGCGCAGCTCGTGAAGAAAATTGTGCAGGCGGCTAATGCTTGGGTAGTTGGGTGCAGGGTTTCAGGGACTAGAATGGGTAGAGATGGTAATGGGTACCCGAAACTCGAATACCCGACGGGTTTTACCCGATACGAAGGCGGGTACGGGATGATTTCTCTACCCGCGGGTATGTTAATGGGTAAAAACCTATACCCATTGGGTAGATGGGTATAGGTACGGGTTGGAACTACCCATACCCGTCTACCCATGGGTAAAATATACCCGCATCAATACAAATATAACCATCTAAGGGCTTGTTCGGTTATTCCTATCCCATGTGGATTGGATGGGATTGTAAAAAATTATGAAAGATTTTGACTTATTTGGGATTAAAACACATCCAATCCCACCCAATCCACATGGATTGAGAGCAAAACGAACAAACCGTAATAGAGCCCGTCTTAGCTAAAATAAAACTCTTCTCTAGTTATCATTTGTCTAAATACCAAGTTATGTAATTATATGATTTGTTATAGGTGAAGTTGAAGTTGTTTTTATATGTTTATTTAATATTTTGAGTGATTGGTATATTGGAATTTAAGACTTTCCTAGCGGGTACGGGTTATCCGACGGGTAAAAATACCCGCGCGGGTACGGGTATGGGTAAGATTCTATACCCGCGAGTATATATGGATAACCTGATGGGTAGAATTTTTTTTTATAGATACAGGTATGAAATAGTACTACCTGACGGGTATATACCCGTTGCCATCCCTAAGAATGGGTGTCGCCGCCGCTTGAGCCCGGAGTGCGAGACCACCAAAATGGCGTCTAGGTCCCGGGTCTTTCGCTACGGGCCACAGGAGGCGGGCAACCGAGGCATTCGTCGCATCGGTGCGAAGCAAACACGACGAACTGCGTTCGTGACCTGATTCACGTAACGTGTTCCGCCACAGGGGAGCATCAGATTGCAACGACTTTTTTCCTGATGAAACTGAAGCAACATGTTCCACATAATGCATTATACACCTCCGTTCTCGAATTTGTCGTCTTTATTTTTTTAACTAAACGGCGACAAATAAAAAAGAACAGAGTGAGTATTATTTTACGTATTATCGATGAATGGTAAGATTAAAGTGTCAGCAAAATGTCACTTTTCAATAACCGGTGCAGCAGCATCTCCAACGACAAAGCTGAGCGGGCAAGACACGGCTAGAGAAAGCTCCGGGAAAACCAATAACCCGATAGCTACTGCAGCGCGCGCCAAAAAGGAATCAGCATAAAGAGTTCACTAGCTATAATTGCCCATCTCTTATAATACACATGTCCTTTCAATGGGACAATACAACAACAATCAAGAGACAGCGAGTAGTTACAAGGCATGACAACCAAAGGGGGGAAAATGAAAGGCTGTGAGTATAGCTGACAGTTACACCAGGATATTTAACAATGACATTTTTTTAACAAATTCAAGCCATCCAGCAAAAATGTACAAGATCATCAAAGTGGACAGCTTGAAAATTTTGATGCATCTTGAGGATAGTTTTTTTAGACAAAATGATCAGGGGAGTTATCATAGTCTAGAGGATCGGAACCCATTCTAGCTCTAACTCCAGCTCACCAGATTCTACGTTCTGCAGCTTTAAGTGCACCTCCTGTTTTACCTTGCCTGCAACAACATTCACTGTGCTATCTTTCATCAGGGCGTTGTCTTTGGTCATGAACCACCGCCCAATTTGCATGTCACCAAGACGTGAAGTATCTCCAAAGGCCATGGCGGCTGTGATCATTGGTTGGAGATCTATCTCTGCTTCACCCATGATATCATCAGCTGAGAACGTATCATGGTCATACACTTCCTGGACATTGAGATTATGTGTATTACTTTCATGTCGCATTGGCCAGCAGCTTTTGTCTTCGCTACTTTCTCATCACACTGCCCTTTTCTTGAAGCATTATGTGTATGTTTAAGTGTTTGAGTCATTCCATACTACCAGTTAGTCTGTTACTCCCTCCACCCAAAATAACTGTGCACTCCTTTGACAAACTTTTTAAAATTTGACTAAATATATACATAAATATACTAATACTTATGATGTACACTAAGTATGATTAGATTAATTTCGTAATAAATATATTAGAAGATACAGATGTTAAAAATATTTTAAACAGATTTAGTTAAACTTTAATAAGTTTGACTTCCAGAAAATTGAGATGCACAGTTATTTTGGGATGGAGTATTATGTGACTGAATTCAAGGAAACACCCTAAGAACTTTGCCATAATTCATGACACTTAGCATATTATACTCTTCTTTGAACTAGAATCCTTTGGATATAAAGAAATTAATTTAAAGGTTCTAATGATAAAACTTACAAGTTTTAGCGGTCCGTAATTTCGAGGAACAGAAATCTTAAGCACTTCATTCCATACCGGATTAAGATCACTTTTTTTAACTGTCGATTGAGCTTTCTGCAGTTAAGACCGTTGTTGATTGTTTTAGAGCGAAACTAGAATGACAATTGACAAATAAAATGTTTTATGTATATAAACATACCTGCCCTCCGAGTGTTAAAACAACATATGGATCACTTGTTAGCATGTCTCTAACGGCCAAGTTAGTACCTTTCACGACTGTAATATTCAGCTCTCCAACAAATTCTCTTGTATCTTCCTGTGATAAATTTGTAAGGGTAAGGTAGATTGACGAAATCACTACAGCCACACAAATTTCAATGAACATGCTCCATCACAGACATGCAATTGCTATGCAGAAATCATGTCAGCTTCTTTCTAGGAGATACATATAAAAAAATGTAACATCTATTTCTCAGCACAACTTACAGAGACATCCTTCCTTGAAGTGCTAGAGAAATTGCTATCTACACTCTTCACAGAATTGGTAGATTTAAAAGATGATCTTGATGAAATGCGCAAACTTGGCTTCAAAAAATCTTGTGTCTCATACTTAGCTCTGTATAAAAAAGGTAAGGGGTTATTATATAGGAAAACATTGGCGACATTACAGAGTACGGAATGGAACAGTTAGTAGACCTTATAAATTTCGTCCTATATTCCATCGTTGAATCTGGTTTGGGTTTTGGGTGATCTTTTGGAAGAAAAGCCTCATAAATTGAATTTGCATATGAGTTTCCACCAATCTCAACCATGGAGTCGATATCACTGTCAGACCAATCATCCAAAGTTACAGATAAAACCTGATGGAGAACGGTGGAAGCATGAAATGAGTAAGGAGTGTAAGCATGAACTATGACAGACTACATATCATACGGGTACTGAAAATGCTGATTAGTTTGAAGATGCATTGACATATATGTACAGTGCAATGAAAAGAATTGTAAAAGGAAGTTTTTCATGTCAAAATAACCTTTGAAATGTCAGGTCCAAGTGCCCTATGAACATCTCCACATTTTAAGCAAAGAAACACTCCAATATTAGCAGATCTGAAATGCACAAAAAGCAAATAGCTTTTACAAATTATGTATAATGAGACGAAAAAAATAAAATAAAGTACTGTGCATAATGAGACGAAAAATAAAATATGTAATCAATGGCATGGATATAGCAGCAAAGCTCTCTGTGTGCACGTGCGCGCTCCATTGCATTCTGTCTTCACATAAAAGAAATTGATGATCTAGTTTATCAACTAAGGAAGGATCTTTCTGTAGAGAAGTCACACAAGTAGCTATCTTTTGAAATGGTAAACATAATAATAAAAGTTTAATGAGAAACAATGACTTCACTTACGCCCATTTGGGATCAGGTGCACCACAGTCAGCACATATCCTATTATCACTTTTTATCATGAGATCCTTCAATTTTCTTGCTTTGCCTACCAAACGATTTACAAGAATTTAGCAAAAAAAAACTGCATGCGACAGAAAATAAAAGGAACCAAAGATTCACTTGCTACTATTTGTGGAGTTGAATAACGTAATATTGACAAACCAAGCTATAGCACAAGATACACTCTTGTATCATATTCAAGAATACAGTGAAGTTCATGCCATAAATTTGTTTATTTATTGGGTTATGACTGTTATTGTATTGTCATGTACTCATGTCATCATTAGCACCAATGTATGTGTGTTACAGAACAGAAGCATCAAGCATGGCACATGGTATATGACATATACCGTGTTATCAAAGAATATCTTATGTACCTACAACAGGCTTGGTTGACTTGATGTGCTGATAGTGATTAGCAGTACTCATCTTTGTGGTCCAACTTTGGATAACTCACAAAACCAAAAAAACTTAGACCTGCAGACAACACAGGGATTAGCAGGAGACGAGGATCATTTTCATATCATGATGAAACGAACCGACATGTCAAATAAGAGAACAAAATCTCAAGCTTTTTATTTCATAAGAACATAGCTCCAATGTATACAGGAATCACTATACAGCTGCTGGTCCCTCACTACAGATGAGGTTTCACTAGCCCAGCGAATATCAAGCCAGATATAACTTGAAGTCTGGTTGTTGAAAAATGAAGCGTACAAAAGAATTGATGTTGGAGCTGGAACATATTTGTGATTCCTGGATATCAAGCTCGCAGGATTAGCCCGTAAAATTTCTTTTCATATTTATCACCTAGACAAAATGAAACGAAGTCAAAGAACCCATCATCATGCTAATTATGTGTGGTTGGCTCCTCTCACATTTATAAGCTCTGCAATCACAAGATGTACACAACTACAAGGGCAGAGCAAGAACTAATAGCCCTCCCTTGCCTCTGCCACCGCAATACCCCAAAGAAGGTGATCACCCAACCATAAACGAACATGCCCATGTGTTCTGAAGCATGGCAGAAAGAAATCGGCCTGGATCAGGCAGGATTACAAACTGAAATATATAGCATGAACAACTGGTGGTGATCGCGTGAGGGGGGTCGTGCGTATGGAAATCCATTGGTATCTGTTTATATCTGACCAGTATCTCGATTTCATCCAAAGCGTGAACCACCCTATATTCCATAGAATAAGAGCTCGGGTGTTAATCGATTGTCCCAGACTTCCGATGAGAATCAACCTATATTCCATTCCAACAGCGTGTGCTGACGGTTGAGTTCCGACAGCGACAGGAAATTGCATGAAATGGCTACATAATTCCCCCTCCCAAGCGGATCAAGGACGTGACGGTGACCGCATCAGCGCTTGAAAGCGACCGACTAAGAGGATCCGCGCGGTAGAAATGTCGGAAGAAAAAAAAAAGAAACCAACGAACCTGAGGATTCGATGAGGCGTGATAGGGAGGGGGGTACCGCCGGCGGCTCCCGGGGGGTGAGGTCGCTGGCGCGGCGGCGCTGGAGCGATCGCCCCCCGGCTTCGTCGCGCTGGGTGGGGTTGGGGGGCGCCGGGCGGGCTGGTTGACGCGCAAAACGAGCACGACGACGTGGGGAGGATTATATGGGGCTCACATACTATTCTTCTCCTATTTCTGTAGCCAACCTGCAACCTTGGTGACATGGTGGCGGTGGATTCGCTCGCTGTCATATAGGTCGCTCATGGCGTCGGGTGGGACGTGGGTGGGGTAGTGATATTTTTTTTATGCTAAAAAACTAGCACTCCTTAACAAGAATAGTTTCACTAGATACTGTTTATAGCATAATTAGAGTGCCAAGCACATAAAATGGTCACGTAACGGGTGCGCGTTCGGGTTACCCGAAAATTTTGGGTCAGGTAATTCGGGTATTTAAAATTTCGGGTTTTGAGAATCGATACCCAAAATTACAACGGGTTTTACAATATCCGAAAATTCGGGTACCTGGAATTTCGGGTTCGGGTATTACCGAACTACCCGAACTGTTGTGTTGGCTTAATAAAAACACATACACCCTATTAAATTATTATAAAATATAGTTTAAATAATGATATACATAGACATATAAAACACAAGCAATCTATAATCACAAGTTATACATACTTACACATAATTATAGATGTACAAATTAATAATTAAGCATGACATGAGTACATGACATATGAAAGTTCGGGTAATTCGGGTATTTCGATTACCCGATTGTGATACCCGAATTACCCGAAATAAATTCGGGTTTTGCAAGTTGCTACCCGAAATTCCTGAACAAATTTCGGGTTTTGGGTATCTCAGGTTCGGATTCGGGTATTTCGGGTTTCGAGTTACGAGTTTTTTGCCCAGTCTGTAGCATAAGAAGTGATATTGTGCTTAGTGCGGCCTGCAGGGCCGTGCTGGTAAAAAAACTGAGGCACCGTAAGAAATTATTGAATAGATGGCCTTATCACAAAATTACTAAAATATAAAAAAATAAAAACATAAATACCGCAATGTATTACATAGAAATGGAATTTATGAAAATTATACCCATTAAACTTTTGGTTATATAAATTTTACTTGAACAATTTTATTTTTTGTGTTCTTTGCAATAAATTTTTAATGATATGATCATATTCAATCTTATTCAATAATCCACTTTCAAAGCTTTTAGTAACCAGAATCATATTTTTATAGACCAATTGGTCAAAAACATGACGTCGATAATTGGACCTTAAAATACTACAATATTTAATACACATGTATACAAGATAAATAGAATAATCAATAAATTATTTCACAACAAAGTTAGCAAATAAATATACATGTATAATGTAAGATGTTAGAGTTACCTTATGATTTGAACACTTTGTTTCCTAAATATCAAGACACAAAGCGAGCGACGAAGGGAGATCGTTGTTGCCACGCTAGCTGCCTACCGCTGGACCACGAACGAGTGTAGTGTAGACAGTAGGATCACGCTGCGTGCTAGTGGCAGGCGAAACGAATGTATGTGATCCGTCGCCCGTTGGGCACTCCTGCGACGAGCGCTTGGCAGCAGGCAAAACAAGTACACGTCGAACGGTAGGAGAAACCAAATGACTAAAGAAAGATGCATTGTGTATATATAGCACACCGCAGGATTTACTTTCTAGTCCTAATAATATAATTAGCATTACTAATAGATCATACATGGAAAGGTGGGGTTGGGGCCCAAAGAAATGGAGGCCATGTTCAGCCGAAGAGGCTGCACTGGTTTGTGCATGGGTCTGCGGCCTTATTGGTATGGCTTTTTTTAATACTCTAGAAATAGTTGTATTGAATATTCTTTGTTATTTTATAGCTTTCTTTTTTAACAAATTATGGACATGTTTGGTTCATTGGTTGTACACATAAGAACATCAGCATCTCCATCGTTATATAAAAAGGTTCCTAAATCTCAGTTTAAGAAGTTATTAGGAAAAATACGTCTCCAATAGTATTCTAAACGATATTACTAAATTTAAGAAGTTGATATTGTATCATTTCTTGTCCCCACATTTGGCAATCCGAGAGGAACTCCTCAAAGCACTATGTGTTCTATTTTTATTCTCTTTTATTTTTTATTAATAAACTTCAGGCTACTATGTGAAAATAATTTCGTTGCATGTTACACTTTTAAATTTATTCAGTTTGCAATTTAGGTTATATTTGGAATCGATGAATCATAAATATTTGTGTCTAGTTTGTATGCAGATTTTAGAACCATTGCAAGAACAATATCATGTTTGATGAGAATAACATAAACCTTTCTAGAACATGAGAGCGAGAGGAGTTTCTAGTTGGCATCTTTGAAATATTTGGCAGCTAAAAATAGAGAATTACTGGAGAACACATATTCTTTAGCAACTCCTCACATATGTCTTTAGAGAGCTTTTTTTACAAAACTACTGGAGATGCTTAAAGTTAGATGCTTAAATTCTTCGTCACATCTCAGCGTGGCTAAGGAAATCTTGCCACATGTTTTACAAATCATTGATGATTGGGACCTACATAGCAGGAGAAAAATCTTGCCGCAATTGTAACTGCAAACCAAACATGCGTCTAAGCAAGTTAAATTTATCTAATATTAGGCGCGACAAACTGTGGCAAGTGATACAGTGTCAGAAAAACATTAATCAATTTCTTGACAAAGAATATATCAACTAATGCACTGTTGTTGCATGCATGACTAATAAGAAGAAGAAAAAAATACACGATATAAAGTCTCCTCCTTTGCATGCATAATGAACTTCCGTTTGCTTGGCTTCTGACTTGGCAGGTAGTGGCAAATCCCGTTGAGTTCCATCCAAAATCCAGAAGTCCAATTGAAACTATAGCAGCAACCCAAAGGCTTTGAGGACATGTTTGGTTATCTGGACCACAGTGGCCCATCAGGACCAGCCAGGCCGAAGTATGCACAAGCACAACTAGGTTTTTGAGATACAAAGCGGCATGTTTGTTTCCTTGCCCAGTTTATCCTAGCTTAGCATTTTTGAGATCATGCTTGTTTGGCTGCAACGCTAGTGCCCCAACCACCAACTGCAATAACTAGCCGATACAGATCATGTTTGTTTTCCAGGATACACAGAGTGGCTCATTCATGTGTTTGGTTTTAGAAATAAGCTAGTCCATCATTTTCACTCCTCTTTTTTTTTGTTTGGTTTGTGAAATAGAATGAGTTGATTCATTACCATCATATTCCTTGTAATTAGTTAGTTAGTACTAATATGATGAATGCGTCATCTCACTAAATTTAAGGAATGAATCCATGATGCATCACCTTATTTTATTTTGAATGGAGTAATTCATGAAACCAAACACCTCATTAATGTCTGTCTCTGCACATATTTTTTTCCCCATTGAATATCGCTCTACCGTTATCAAATTATCAATCGCCCGCCCAGAATCTCTGCCGCGCCAGTGATCTGCGCAGGCCACTTGAAAAAGAAAACCAATCCGACAGGGCCGGCACAGGTAGGCAGTGGCAGCTTACGTGGGGTGGGGTGGGGCCCTGATGTCTGAAACCTAGAATGATACTAGGAGTAGGCTGTAGGCATTGGATCCCCGCCAAATCGCTGGCGCTGGCGCTGGCGCCTTCCCTTCCTGAACGCTTGCCCCCCAACGTTTATTATGTCCCGTTTCTCTTCTTTAAACCCAAGAGAGACGCCTGCCCTGCTCTGCCAGTGCCCCACTCGGACTCAACAAGCATCTGCGTCCCGATCCAACAGCCTGCCCAGAGATGCGTCGAGTTCACTGCCGGCTCGCATGGAACTTGCGAAAAAGAAAAGAAATTGCTTGCAGACTTGCAGCATATATGGTCTGTCTGCACCGTGACGCTGGCTGGAGCGTGCCGGTAGGGCTAGGCTGCGACCTGACGGAATGTGAATGCCAAGCACTGCTGCACTGCCCTCCTCCGCCCCCGTTTTGTTTTTTTTTTTCTGGCGGCGCGATCAACACCCCGGCGCCTTCGCTTTTGCCTCGGGGGCCTTTCCCCTTTCGCCGCCGACAGGCTGGTTGATCGGGACGCGCCGCTGGGACATCGCCATTCATGCATGCATCCCGCCTGGCGTCTGCCGTGCCGAACGCCGACGGCGGGGCAATCCGCCTCTGCCCTCTCGCTTGAACCAACCCGCCGGCCATTCATAGTGTGCTGTGCGTGCACTTTGCACTTTCCAGCGATGCTTTTTTTTTTTATCATTATCTCGCAGTTGCTTAACGTACCAGAAATCAGGAACGGTTCATGTAATCATTCATGGAAGCCGTCGCTGGTGTATTCTGCAACACGGGTATTCCGTAGCAGCGCGTGTGATAGCATTGACAACCGTCGTGATGCCAAATATACAAATGCCTACTACTGCAATGGTCCTACATTGCGACCGCGTATCAATCATATTTAATACTCCCTCCGTTATGTTTTAGTTCAAAAATAAACTAACGGACAGAAAATATTCGAGAACGGATATAGTAGTATGGTGTAATAGTTGTACGATATACGAGGTTTCAGTGACAAGCCACTGTAATAGATCTTTCCCGTAAAAAATAAAAATTAAAGTGAATCTTACCCAAAAAAAAAATAAATTTAAAATTAAAGTGGACATATAGCCCATATAACTGATATTAAATTGTAGATATTGCACTTTATATTAGTCAAAAAGTCTAGAAAGGTATAAATTGAAAATGAAACATGCCCCCTGTTCTATAGCTCGCTCAGTCGCTCGTCTCCCTTCACTATTCGGGAGCGATGCATTGTGTGTAGCTTCGTGTCATGTTGGATTTGTGTGATTTCTCACGGTCCATCTGGGAGATAACGACCTATTTTTTAGGCGAGGCGTGAGGAGGAAAAAACATATCTACTCTCTTCGCTTATGATGTATGACACATGAAACTCGTGCTTTAAAAGAGTAGAGATAAAGATTTACGGTGTTGTATTGTCGCTCTTTGTTAATTCTATTATAGACTAGCACACTGACTTGTGCAAATGTCATGGGTAACGAGTTTGTTTGTTACCGTATTTAGTTTTTCTATTTTAATATATATTTTTATAGATAGTTTTACCTATCTCTATTATATCAAAGCACCCACAGTTTTTATTGTGGTGTGGTCGTACTCCCCCACATTTAAATAATAAAAGTACTAAAATTTTCAATGACCATGTGCTCCCACACATTTAAATAAATGCTAAAATTATGCGAAAATAGGGAATCAAATCAAACCCGTATTCGCATCCACCTAGCTAATAGAAAATACATATTTTTATATTTTATATTCTATATTTAAACATAGATAAAAAACATAGCATGAGTATAATTGTTTTTTCTCTTGATACATCTTTATCTATTGGTATGACCTCCCAGGCTTCAACTCCAGCATGGAACTATTATCACTTTTTGTCTTTTTTCTATTAATATTTTGTGACAAAGCGGTTAAGGTTGTCTCCACCAGCTATCCTATTCTATCTTCTATCATATTCTCTATTTTAAACTTCACTCTGTAAACAATGTAATCTACAAAGCAAATCATTTATTTTACAAGATCTGCTACCTATGGACAGCCTAAAAAACCTTCATCTGTCATCTTGATTACCTTTTTTGACAATAAAAACCCACAGCTAGATAGATTGTCCTCTGAAAAAACAATAGATTGTTCCAAGTGAGAGCTTACCACCACCTCCCTTTTTCTTGATACCTCTTGCCATTGCATTTGTGAATACTAAGGCCCCGTTTAGTTTGAGGGACTTCATTTTAGTTCCATTTAATCTTTAAATTGTCAAACTGTAGAACTAAAAGAGAGACATAACTGTTTTAGTCCCTAGTCTCTCAAGGAGTGACTAAAAGGGAATAAACCATATTAATTTTACTGTTTGTCTGTCCTTTATTTCAGTTGTATTAATGGTGGAAGAATGATAAAAGATATTTTAGCCATCTTATGATTCATTTTATACGTTCTAAAAACTTTTAATTTCTAGAACCAAATATGATATGGACTGAACGTTAGTCTCTTAACTAAACTTTAGTCTGTAGACTAAACTGATCAAACGGGCCCTAAGTGTGGCTTTTTTTTGAAAGATCAGGAGGGGAAACCCCTACTGAGAAATTTTATTAAAAATGAAAAGGTACAACTCGACTTGATTACAAGAGTTAGAAGTTAGCCTGTAAGATCTAATTGAATAGATGCAAAAATTGGTCAGAGCAAAACAAATCTTATGACTGCCACTGATCCAACCAGCTTGGGATGGAGATGTCATATTTCCCTCTCGCTCTGTGAATAACCAACCGTAGTTCCTTACTGAATTCATGCTTACAGTGATGCACTGAAGGGTCTTTGTTTTCAAATAGCCATTCATTTCGACTTTTCCAAATGCTCCATGTCATGAGTATAATGACCTCCATAGAGAAAGGGACGTTAAGTTGTTGTTTGAGGTTTGCCGAGGCCTCCTCTGGAGGAGCAATTCTGGGTGGGGTTATGCCAATTGTATTCCAGCAAGCTTTTGCAAAATTGCATCTGAGAAACAGGTGATAAAGAGTCTCCTCTCTTTGCCATAAACAGTTCTCACATGAATATGATTCTAGAGTCATGTTTTTCCTTCTCAGCATATTCCTGGTGTTGAGTCTGTTTTTAAGCCATAACCAATAGAAAACTTTATGCTTTGGTTGACATTTACTCTTCCATAGGTGCTTGTAAATAGAGTGAACCTGTGTCTATCCCATTAGATGTCTGTAAGCTTTTTTTGTTGAATACCTATCTGAATCCCATATGTATCTCCATCAGTTCTTTACATTACTTAGGTCAATTTGCTCCCAAACTACCTGTAACTCCAGGTACTGTTCATAAGCTTGTTCATAAATAGGCAATTGAAAAATACGAAAGAGATGATCTTGTTCCTTAACCTCTGCGATAGACAGTTTTGTGCTTTTTGTAAAAGAGAATAATTCTAGATATTGTTATCTTGTAATACTCTTATTCCACTGATCTTCCCAGAAAAGAATTGATCTACCATTGCTAATGATTGGGTGCGCCAGGCCCTTAAAGTTGTGAAGAAGTTTTAGCATACTCTTCTACCAGAAGGAGCCAATTCTTCTATGACCAGAAAGTCCGCCAGGCGTATAATATTTATTCCAGATGATATTTACCCAAGGTAAATCATAACTATTGAAGAACTTATGGAAGAATTTTAGAAGAAGAGCATCATTTTGAGTTTCAAGGCGTAACACCCTAAGACCTCCACTTACTTTTCTCTGAGTAATCGTAGACCAAGCAACCAGCGGTGGCTTTTTTGAGCTTGTATCATCCCCCCTCCAAAGACAATGCTTTCTGTAAATGTCTATCTGCTTAATGATAGATTTTGGAATTTTGAGCGTACACATAAAGAAGGTTGGCAATGCTAAAAACACTGAATTTACCAACTCCAAGCGCCCAGCCTGAGATAAAAAAAATTGAAGAACATGACAATCTCTTTTCAATTCTTTGGATTAAAGGCAGGAACTGCTGAATTCTAGGTTTTGAAAGACCCAAAGGCAATCCAAGATAAGTGAACGACATTGCTCCTATTTGGCAATTGAGAGTTCTTGAAAGGATCTCCATCTTCTCAGGATTAACATTTATCGGATACATATTTGATTTGTTATAGTTGACCCTAAGACCAGTGGAGGTTGCAAAGGAATTGAGAATTGGCTTAAGAAAGAATAATTGCTTCGGGCAGGCCTCCATTATCAAGAGAGTATCATCGGCATATTGCATAATAGGAAAATCTTGTTCACCATTATCCGGTAGAGGAAGCTGAAGCAAATTCATATGTCTGGCCTTATTTATGATGCTCTGAAGAAGGTCAGCCGCCAAGACAAACAACAGTGGCGAAAGAGGATCTCCTTGTCTAATTCCTCGCTTGCAGTGAAAGGATTTCCCTGGGACTCTATTGAGTAACACCGAAGAAGTGCCAGAATGTAGTAGAACCCAGTTAATCCACTTTGTACCAAAACCTTTATGAGTCATAACCTGCAGAATCAGTTCATGTTCTAAAGTGTCAAATGCCTTTTCAAAGTCCAGTTTTAGCACAATGATTTCTTTCTTTGAGGAATGACATAAGTGAATGTATTCATAGGCCCAAGCCAAACAATCTTGAATTGTTCTTCCTTTTATGAAACCATATTGGTTCCTGTGAACTAACCAAGTCATCAATGATTGCAGCCGATTTGTCAAAAGTTTCGTTAAAATTTTCATACTGTTGTTTAGTAACGAAATTGGCCTATAATCTCTCACTTTTTGCGGATTTTCCTTCTTCGAGATCAAAACAATGAATGATCCATTAATACTTCTCAGGCAAACCTTTTATTGATAAAATTTTTCACATAGATCATAGAAGTCTTGGGCAATGTTGTGCCAACACTATTTAATAAAGTTGGTGTTGAATCCATCAGGACCAGGGAATTTGTTCGAAGGTAAGGATTTGATAATGTTGTCAATCTCTTGCTTAGTGAATGGAGACACAAGCAACGAGGAGGGGAGGGGGTTACTTGGGCGTAGCTAGTTCGTCATAAGTCATCGTCTATATATGTACTGGTTTGTCTATCACCACATCTTGTGTTGTACACGTTACACTGCATTGGTTATAGATAACACGTAAGGGACGACGGACGATAGCAACTCGTCGTGGAGCTACAGCAACGGTGGCGATGTCAATCAGTCCCGAATAATCAGCGGTAGATTTTTATTACGGGCGGAGAATACTTAGCCTTCGAGTTGAGTTCTTTCACGCACGCACCACGTAGAGACGAGTCACTTTTATCTCTAATTTCAAAATGAATATTAGGAGCATATATATACGAAGCCACTTTACTTTTTTTTCAACAACATCGACTCGTCCACGTACCGTATGATTTGATGATCAGAAAATTGTAGAAGATTTATGGGGAGATAACCTTAGGGGTTTCCTCTCTCATAAATCCTCTATAATTCTCTAGTCACTAAACTAGTTTTTAGAGCTATGCTCAAGCACTCAGACCTATAGACGGGCTCAGAATCGGAAGAACGTAGATAATCGAAAGGTAAAAATGTCACTTCTAAAAAAACTTTTTAGTGTATAATTGATTGTACATTTACATACTGTTAATTAACAAATGGCTCCATCACGATTATTACTTTGATTGATGTACATAGTCTACGGGCCTGTTTGGAATCACGTAGTTTTTAAGAAACTGGTTTATAAAAATTGAGATGGTTCCAAACATATCAGTTTATACCTTAGTTTTCTAAAATTGTATTTACAGTTTCTTAAAAATTAAGAAGCTAACATCTCCTAGCTAAAAATAAAAATTGGTTTCTTAAAACTGGCTGCTTTCAAACATGACCTACATTAGGTGAGTTAAAGTCATAGAGTTTAAGCTCATGTGATGGGCAATAGGGAACGGTGGATCCAACGCTACACCTCGAGAGCTCCGCCACCAATTCGCAGGCAATGAAACATGTTTTCAATTTTTTTTAGGAAAAAGAAGTGAGCATCGGGAGAACAAAAGTGAGGGCAGCGGTAATTGTTTTTGTCCGAAACTTTCCCTCAAGACTCAATTTCATTCATCAATTACGAAAATGACTCCTTTTGTCCTTAAACTTTTATTTTGGTCTCGCCTTTGTCTTTTAACTTTGAGAGACACCATTTTAATTCTCAAACCTTTATTTGTAAGCAATATATTCTCCCTCTTCTACATGTCATGCTATATTTTTAATGAAAATACAGGTTTGAGAACTAGAGAATGGTTATTTAATTTTTTTGATGGTTGAAGAAAAAATGGATAAAAAATAAAAGTTTGAGATTTTGCGTAGTGAAATAGTGATTCTGATATTGAGTGATGAAAAAAACTTATGGCTAGTTTGGTAACTATATTTTTCTAAGAGAATCGTATTTTCTCAAGAAAAATAAACTAATTTTCTTTGGAAAAATATAAACCCCTTATGAAAATGGGGTTTCTAAACTAGCCCTTAGATGTAATTTAGGACTGCTCCAAGAACTATAATTGTTTGATGAAATCTATCTATTTCAAATCTGGATAAGTCCTCAACCTGATATAGGACGTGATCTACTGACTCAGTCAAAATAAATACTTATACAGATTTTTAAAAATAGCTTCAGCCAAAAGAGAGCATATGTTTTTTGACCGCTGACATGGATCACAGTGACAGTGAAAATTGATTCATGACGAGGTGAGCGCGTGTATAGGAGTACAAAATATATCTACTACTACGATTTTGACGGACATACTACGTCATGCACGAAACGTATAGATTTATTTCTCTACTTATCAGTGGGCCGTTACCTCATATTAGTCGAATACCCGTGTTAACGCTATGACCCCGAAAAGAGGAGGGAGAGGGGCTGACGGCAACGGCGCGAGAGAGGGGATGACGTTGGCACGAGCGAGGTGGAGGAGGAGCAGGGTCAGAGGAGAGACAATGGTCTGTGAATGATGATCTAAATAACATTAGCGCTATTTGTTTTAGTTTTTTTTTCCAGTTTATGGTCACCAAAAGTTGTTGCAGACTGCCAAATGCGCATCTTTTTGTTGGATAAATATGGGCTTAGCCCATTTTAATACTTATTCAATAATGAATTAATTGCAAAGGTCCACATTAATGCTACGGAGCATAAATTGATTAGTATCGTATTAGAAGTTCACAAAACAACCAATCAACTTAAATAAGTGGACTGTTGATGCATCTATTGAGAAGTTGATAATAGATAAAGGGTCTGCCACACGTGTGCCACCGTCGCACGGGTCATGGTCGTGGTAAATTGGACCTTCGGTTCGAATATTCCACACGGTTGTACGTTTTGACTTATATAAAATCCATCTGTTTCATGTCTTCACATTGGTAGCGGTCGCCAGTTTATAGTCTCACCTTTCTCCTTCCTCCTGAGTGCTATATGAATGGTGCTTCTTGTCTATCTTCTTCCGCAAACGCGTACATCTTCTTGCATCGACTTCGTACGACTATATCGATCAAACACACGAGATAACAAATGTGAATGGAGCCACTGGTGCCTTGAGTATCGGTCCCTCCACCGGGCACATTATGTTCTTCATATTTATGCACGTTTTATTGTTGTTTGCTGCTTATGCGAGTAATTATACACACATGCACATACATGTTATCACATATATCGCACTGTTCTGGATTAAATTAAAGCTGAAAATGCCTAAATTTCTAACACTTTTCAGCTCGTTTATATGAGAATCACTTTTGTAAAAAATGTACAAAATCAATATGAACACTAAATCGGCTGAGTCGTTGCAATAGTAGGAAACCATCGCTTTATACATCCTAAATCATATGGACTCTTTTATCTTTCTCCGCACGTAATCTCTACAATACTCAGATTCTCTATACATACAGATTTTGCCCACAGTCAGATTCTCAGAAAAGTTTCTCAGGAAAAAAACTGAACCAAACATGACCAGTAACCATGGAATTCGGGTGATTAAGAGAGAGCAGAGTTATCCAGCAAGCGAACTGAACCATTGGTTTTTAGAATGTGTTATGTGCGAGTGCAATTTATTTGATGGATCTAGTGGAGGTCATGGGGTGGGAGTGATTTGGTTGGGTGAGTCTTAGAAAGTTTAAACGGGTAGATTATATAGTGGTATAGATATAGGTTGTGAAAACTATTCAAGTCTCTATTAGTTGGTCGTTACCCTCACAGATGGATCATGAGAAACTGCCTAACCCCAACGCGTCAGAAAGTTATATGCGGCGCAGCGTTGCGAGTCCAACATAGTAGCACCACGCTATTTAAAAAAGAATGAGCGACCAAGTAACAGGCTGTTCGCTGCGGCTGGATTAAAGCCGTTTGGACTGCTGCAGCTGCAATCCATAGAGAGAAAAATACTGTAGAAGCCGCAGCCGCAGCCGGATTAAAGCCGCAGCGAACAGGGCATAAGTTATAAAAAAGAGGGTCAAACTTTTTGGTTAAGATAAAATATAATATTATTTTTTTTCAATATACGTGCATTATACTAGCATGCTGCTCTACTATATTTTCTATTTTTATTTATTATATTTTAGTTTAAAAATGTACTTAACAAATGTTCGAGAAGATAGTGCCACGTCATGTACCGTATGTTGCTAATCGGACGGCACGCAGACCGCGCCCCCTCGTGTGAATCTGATGATCTGTCAGATTCCCCACCTTCCTCGGCTCCTCGCGAGACTCGCGGCTACCAACCAGTACCACCACCGGGAGACCGGGCACCGCTCGCAACCTCCGTCCACGCCCCGGCTACTATTCACTTCACTTGTTACCGCGCGCGGCGCGCCTACCACTACTCTCTACTCATCACTCCCCCGCGGGCGGCCACGCGCACGCACCCATATAAGTCCTCGCTCCACCCCCTCCAACTCCCGTCCCCCCTCCCTCCTTCCCCGCCGCCGCCGCCATCCACCAGGTCAGCTCCAGCGGACGACGTCTCCACAGTCCCGCGCCACTGAGATCTCGCCGAGGGAGGGAGAGCAGCAGCAGACATGTCGTCGGGGCGGTACATGGCGTACTCGCCCTCGCCGTCGACCACCCCGCACTCACCCCGCATCCACGGCCTCCGCACCCCCTCTGCCGCCGTCGCCGAGCAGGAGAAGTAAGCCGTCGTACTTCGCTTCGCCCACGTCTCCCGCTCCCCTGCTTCGTGTTGGCTCCGATCGGTTGCGCCCTGGACGAGCGGGTTGGGGCCTGGTTCGTGCGTTCTGGAGAGCATCCAAGTTTCCACGGTTTGAATCTAGCGTAGCATGCCGAGGTTTAAGTCCTTTTGGCATCGGATCTGATTCGCCTCTGCGAGATCTCCGGTTTTTGGTCAAAGTTGCTTCTCGTCGAAGTTTCGCTGGATTTCCTGTGGATTAAACAAGCGAGTCACGTGGCTCAGTTCGTGATCACGTTATGATCCTTTCATATGTACGCCCTGGGATTGGGGGGGGGGGATTTTCTGGATTTTCATGCTACCATGTTTTTGCTTAAAAATTATCTTTGCATGACTGTTCACACGTGATGAATGATGACCATGTTCCGATCCTTCTGTAGGTACCTTGCCGAACTGCTCGCGGAGAGGCACAAGCTTACCCCGTTCATCCCAGTGATCCCACATAGTGTACGGTTGCTGAATCAAGGTGAGATCTGGTGCCGTCATAGCTGGATGCACTGATACTGCTGCCACGCGTTCAGAATATTCTGTTATGATGTTGTTTACTTGTTGGTGTTCGTGATGAGCTAGACTTACAGCAAAATCAATTATTATTTCTCGCCGTTTCTTTGTGGAACTATCGAATATGAACCCAATTCCCCCTCCTCACAAAAAAAAACAGAGAGAAAAGAAATCGATATTTTATTTGAGTCCCCGGCACCATTGGTCTAAGTCATGCAACAGATTGCCTTGTTATAGATTGACCCAATGGCAAATGTCTTGTAAATTGTAATCCTGCCATTTTGCTATTGTTTCAAAGTATTGGTTTCATAACACATATTTTAAGATTCTTCTTGATTTCTATCTAGTCCGGGGATATTTAGCATTAATTTAGAGACTTGCATTTCTCCACTGTTGCCATAAATTCCTCAAGAGGGTTCTGGCAAGTGCACTGAGTACCAGTTCTCTGGAGGCATGTGTCCATCTGATCACTCTACTACAACAATGAAATCATACCATAGTGTCATTGAATTCCCTTCCCAGAACGACATAGCAGTGAATGTTGCTGGAAAATGACCAATGGAGGTAACATTAATTCTTAGAATTGTGGTTTCTTTTGTAACACGAGAGTGTGCATGGCTCACAGTTTGGGGTGGCTGGGTGATAGGAGATCAAGATGGTTAAAAAAATTGAGCAATCATTGTTGTGCTTACAGTGACAAACAACATGCACGATTCTGAGGATTTAAGATCTACATCAAGTTAGAGCTTGGTGAGAGAGATAAGATGGTTCATGTATTTTGAATTAATAGATAGAAGCACCCTTCTTTATTTCTGTTCACTTGGATATAATAAATAGCTAGGCGATCTGCAGAGACTGAGCCAGAGAAAGTGATTCTCCTCTTTTGGTGTACATGGATGACACAAACTGTTGTAATCGTGTAAAAAAACTTATTTTTGCATTGTTTCATTCAAGTGTTAAGTTATATTGTGTACCTGCTTGTTTTGTTTTTGATGAGTTTTTTTTTATCATACTATAAGTTTTTCTTTTACAGCTTCTTTTGGTGTTGGTGGATTGCCATAGTAGTTACTTGATATATTTGCATATATTCTGAACCTAAATATTTTAGATAAGAGAAAACTTGACTCTGTTCTAACTGCACAAGCTATCTACTTTTAAGATGGAAATTTTCTTCCAAATCAATGTCTTGACATTAACAACGTGAGGTTATCTATGCATTTACTACTCACTAATTCTGACTGCCTTTAGTAATAACTAATGCTAACTGCATTTACTAATCACGAATTCTAACCGCTAACTTTTTCTACATCTTGTGCTTGTAATTGCAATGTTGGAGCAGAAATTTTACGTGTTTCCACACTATTGGAGAACGCGTCTCTTTTAAATCAAAGTGGCCTTGAACATGGTAGTCCACTAACAACGGGAGGATTATATTCAAACGGAGCAGCTACTGACATGAATGGGTGGCCATCAGCATTTCAATCAGAAGTATGGATACTGACTATTTGACATGACTTACTTACTCTTCATGCCTAATTTAACATCTTGAAAGCTTAGGTCAGGTTTTCTCTAACTGATTTTTACTCAACTGTAAATGCTTACATTCTTCATACTTCCTGGTCCCTATGCTAACTCACTAACTATAATACAATCCCTTTCAGTCAGTAGGTTCCAAAATGCCATTAAATTCTTTTATGTTCCATGTGTCGTAGTTTGGATAACATGCTAACACTAATTTTCACTAATTTGGCTCCATGTGTCGAAAGTTTTACAATTCTAATCAGTTGCCATCCTACATCAGAATCTGGCAATCTGCTGACTGATCTAACCAGATTGCTTCCTGTTTTATGTTTCAGCAACAGTAGTTCTTATTGAAATCATATTGGATATAGAATGACTTGAAATATGCCTGATCGTAAACATATTGTTCTTAATTTTTGTACGTTAGCTTAACAGCAGAAGTAAGATAAATCCCACGTGCACATGAATAGCTGGATGTGTCGTCGACACTCTTTTCAGCATAATCCTATACTTACTCAGATCCATCAAACTGTACGCATTGCACAATGGTTTTTACTTTGGCTTGAATTCTGTTGGTTTTCACTTGCTATCTTAGCTACTCACTTTGCTCCATTTCCAACAGTAGTAGTCAGAAAAGGGGTTGTAAACTTATAATATGATCAACTTGTGGCCATGCAGAGTTCTCCAGCTTATAGCTGGCTTGGAGGATCTCAAGGCAGCTCCTCTGGACTCATTGTCAAGAAAACAATGAAGGTCGATATCCCAGTAGACAAATATCCAACAGTAAGTGTGCTATTTCACAAATTGGTATACTCTTTAATTGTTGCATCATCTTCTTTTTATGTCTATTCTCCTAGTACAATTTTGTTGGCCGCATCCTTGGTCCAAGAGGAAATTCCTTGAAGCGGGTGGAGGCAAATACGGATTGCCGCGTGCTAATAAGAGGTCGTGGCAGCATCAAAGATCCAGCACGGGTAAACATTCAGATTAGTGCCTCTTAATCTTATGGACTTGGTAGTTAGATGTACTCAGAAATTTGAAGAATTGGAGATTATGTATTAAATATTTTCCCCGAAAGATCTTGATGTATGAAATATGAACTATGGACATTCAAAGCAAGATCAACCCTGATACCCTCTGGCTAGGAAAATATGGATGTTTTATAGTTTGTTCCTGCACGTTTCTTTTTTCAAAATGTTTTCTGTTATGTACCTTTCCCTTTGTGTCTTGGTATGAAAGCCCACACTGGCTACCTGGTGATTATTTAAAAACACTTTCTTTCTGGAACTTGCCAGAATGGGGCCATCCATCCTTTAGATGGCATAGCTACCTTTATGCATGTGTACATCTAGTGGGTTTTCTGTTTACTTTGTGCTATCTATGGGGTTGGGGGTTCACATACACAATTATTTTTCAGGAGGAAATGATGCGAGGGAAGCCAGGATATGAGCATCTGAATGAACCTCTCCATATATTGGTTGAGGCAGAGCTACCTGTTGACATCATCGATGCTCGGCTGATGCAAGCCCGCGAGATCCTTCAAGATCTGCTAAAGCCTGTGGTATGCCATCAACACCATTACCCTCTTAAAACCCTTACTTGCTTGCTTTTAGTCCACCTTGAAGAACCGAAACCTGAACGGTTGTCTTCTACTTTGTAGGATGAATCCCAGGACTTCTTCAAGAAGCAGCAGCTCCGGGAGCTCGCGATGCTTAATGGCACCCTGCGTGAGGAAGGGATGCAGAGGTCCGGTTCAGCGTCCCCTTTCCACAACAGCCTTGGAATGAAGAGAGCCAAGACAAGGGGGTGATGAAGAAAGTCGCAAGCATCATGAAGGGAGAACTTAAATCATCATCTATTCTGAGGCCAATCCTGTGTACGAATGGGGGGTTGCCTTGCTGGCTACTGGCCCAGTACGGTCTTGCGCCACCAGCATCGCGGCGCGGGCGGCGGCCGTGCACGATAAAACATATATCTGGAGTTGTGTCTACTGGGGGAGTTGAGTTTGGTTATGCGCCATGGGTTGTTACGCTATATATTGGGCTGTGCAGGCTTTTGTAGCAATGTGGTTTGTGTAAATGCTCATTTGGAGCGTTTGGAAGCTTGTATTTCTTTCTTAACGAGATAGTATTCAAGGACGCTGTTTGGGATTTGAAGCAATGCTCTAAACTGTTTATCTGCGACAAGCATGGAGGCTTGATCTGTTTCATTCGAATCTCTTGTTTGCCACTATCAATCACCAGTGCATACAAGTAGTGAACTGGCTTCTTCAGTTGCATCTTCAATTTGGATTCTGCTTTGTTGATGCAGGATAATCTAAATTAATGCATGTAATGCACTTGAAATTAATATATCTTCTTTTTTTTAAAAGAAAGAATGTTGTGAATCACTGCTAGCTGTTAACGGCTAGTTAAGCTACCAACAGCTGCTCTCGTTTCTAATAATAACTAAAGAAGCTTTAACGTTCCATCACAATAAAAAAAATCTAAGACTATTGCGAGTAAATAGTATATATGGTCGTGTAAAATATTGTTTTGTATTATAAACTACACTAGAGTATAGTTTAAAATAAGAGATGAGAATAGTACAATTTAAAATAGGAGATGAGAATTTTACTTAATAGAAGATGATAATAGTACCGTTTAAAATATGAGACGAGAATAAGTAAAATTCGTACAACTAGAAGATGTACTGTATGTCGCAACGAAAAATATCAAATGTTCATACAAGACGATGTCGGGAATAATATTTATGTTTATATTTTATCTTTTCTATAAAATTTTAAAACTATATGTTGACTATGACATACATATATAATATAGGCTAATGTCGACGTTAATATGACAAGATTGTATAAAGCCTGCGTTGGATATAAAATAAAATTTCTAGCTATTCAGGCCTCTTCTACATCTATCGAGTTAGAAATATGTTTGGATTAAAATTTCTAGCTATTCAGTTCTCTTCTACATTTATTGCGTTAGAGAACACCGGAGCATAAGGGATATTCAATTTACGGATCGGAGCGACATATTTGAATTAGGATTTTTAGCTATTTACCTTTGTATGGTTCAACCGTAGATTTCTAAGAATTTGATTCTAGCTGAACGATGAGAAAACTATTGTGAGCTAATCTCTACTACTCCTTATGTTTATATCGTAGGCGTCCACATTCAAGGATGGTGCACGGTTCTGTCCCGCTGCTGACATGTCGTGCGCGTCCCCCACCCACCCACCCCACCAACGCCGCCGTTCTATTCCTCTCTCCCGCAATCCTCGCTCTCTCTCACGCAATCCTCGTCCTCTCTCGCTAGTGTCGTCCTCTCTCGCCAGATCGCCGCCCGGCCACCCGCGTCACGTGTCGCGGCCTAGCCATTGATGGATTCCGCCCAGCCATTGATGGATTCCGCGCCGCGTCCCGAGATCAAGCGTGCGCCGTCGATGGAAGGTCCACCCCCACGTCGTTGATGGGGTCATGGGGATCCACATCTGCCGCACTCGTTCGTCGTCGGTGCCCCACATCGATCCCCGCATATCGACGGTGCCCCCTTCCATAGTCGACGCGCTTGCTACCACACGCCCCCTGCCAGGAGGAGGCGGACGCGATGGCGTGTGTAGCCCGTCAATTTCACCATCCCCGCCCCGCTCGCCCCTACCACGAACGTTGTTGCCACCCATCCTCGCGTCCTCAGCGCCTCCCCAGCCCCCGTCATTGGCGCCGCAACCCCCCGGCCTCCTCGGCCTCGGCGTAATGCTCGGGAGCCATGATCGAGTGGCTCCAGATCCGCATCCGCCACATCCCCCAGCGCGATGCGAGGGAACGACAACCATGCGGCTCCGCACCCGCCACAACCCCCTCGATCCACGACCAGAAGAGCTCGAGTCGTGTGTAGGCACAGGTGAGTCGTCCTGCTCCTCTCCCCATTCCGCCCTCAACAACGTCGAGATGGCCGATGGGGAGGACATCGGCCACACGAGACCTCAACACCCCATGAAGCAGTCGCGCTTCGACTTCACTAAGGTGGATGCCACACCTCCCCACCGTCACTGGCCGTTCGTGTGGTCTCCTCCCCCACACCGTCGCTTGTTGTGCCCTCCCCCCTCTGACCCTGGTGGTATCTTTTGGACCTAACCATCAGCGCTGGTTATTATCCCCGACAGTTCAGCCCTCTCCTCTCCCTCGCCCTAACCTCCCATCAATCTGGTTCCCTGTTAGGTTTGCACTCATCAGCCTCCTCTCATGTATTAAGCTGTGAAATGAGTCTCCTTAATTGATGAGGAATTTGGTTCTATACTCGATACCCTATGATGCAATCCCTAACGACTACATATGTGTTGAGGGTTACTACACACTGAGGGATGTGTGATATATGAGGGAGTTGTATTTGTGAAAGAGCTGAACTATACATTTGACAGAAAGAGCTCGACTGCATATGTGGTGTGTGTGCACTGATGGTTGCCCTGACATGTAATTGTGCCTTGATAATTGATTTGCGATGTTCCTTTTGATCAAAAGAGGTGATGTACCTAATTTTCCCTGTGATGCTATAACGAAAATTATTGAGCTAGATACTATACTTGATCACTTGATGAAAATAAATTAGCTGAGGGCCCTTTCCACACTGAAATTTTCCAGCTTTGTATGCAACTATACACTGAGGGATGTGTGATATATCCCTGATGACTGCATATGTGTTGAGGGTTACTACACACTGAGGGATGTGTGATATATGTGGGAGTTGTCTTTGTGAAAGAGTTGAACTATACATTTGACAGAAAGAGATCGACTGCATATGTGGTGTGTGTGTGCACTGATGGTTGCCCTGACATATAATTGTGCCCTGATAACTGATTTGCGATGTTCCTTTTGATCAAAAGAGGTGATGTACCTAATTTGCCCTGTGATGCTATAACGAAAATTATTGAGCTAGATACTAGATCACTTGATGAAAATAAATTAGCTGAGGGCCCTTTCCACACTGAAATTTTCCAGCTTTGTATGCAACTATTAGTTGGTACAATCTTTTCTGGACCTAAAATAGAAAAACATCGCATTAGAATTGCCAATGTTCTTTATCTAACTAGAATCCACAATTATGAATTCAGCATGATCACGAGCCCAACATCACAATGAGATTATTTGAACATTTTTTAGGTTTTGTTTTCCTTACTTTATTCTCATATGTGATGCTTTGTTCATTGCAAGCTAAATCATAATCCAACAAGACAACAAGATAGCCTGCTCACTGTCTGGTAAGTGTAAGATATCTCAATCTAATTTGTGCAAAATTAGGTTGTACTATAGAAAGATAATACTGCAACAAAAAAGCCTAATGAAGTTTTAGATTTTGTTTCATGACGTAGATCGTACAATAGGATGTTCAGATGGGCCATTTTTCATATATAAAAAGGCACATGTTAAATTGGCCGCATACAAATTGTAATTGAGGGCACATTTTGATTACTGATAGTTCTTTCTTTTCCTTCTTTTTTACTTGAGGTTACGAAGGGTGCAGGGTGTTCTGCATGACGGTATGTATTTGCTCATTATTATCAATTCCTCTATATTGTGAAAATCTGAAAGAACATGGAACCTGAAAATGTTGTCTGGTGGCTGATTTTCATTTTCGAAGGCTGGTACATAGCTCTGTTTTGACTCCATACACCAAGGTATTTAAACATCCAAGTCCTCCCTTGAATCCTTACTATCATGGTTATCTTGTGTCGTCTCTAGATCTAACTGAATTGTGCATAATGCATAGAATCGAGGGAGCCATCATCCGTGGGAGTAAGACTCTAGCCACATAATTGCTTTAATGATCTAGCTTGCTACATAAGATCATGATTGTCAAGTCGATGAATAATAATAAAGTTTATCTTGCTTTTATATTTATAAGATCAAACGCCACAAATGATTTGCTTTCCGAAACAGCGGCTGCAATATCTCATCTCCTAACTCATGGCATCACTGCAGGTTCCTTCGACACAGACTGCGCAAGCATAGGTATTCATCCCTCCTCGAACAACCTGCCTGCACCACATGACTGCAACATGGAGCTGTGGTGATTCAGCAGAAGATGTTCTATTACAAAAGACATTCTACTAATTATAACTATGTAGACTAATATATATTTCCTTTACTGCATCCTTTTCAGGATCATAGGACCATGAATAGAGTGCCAGCAGTTGCTATAGAGGCGATGAGCACCCAGGGAAACTGTGAGACGCACGGTGCAGCAGTGCCAGGAACTAAGGATGCAGGCACAGGAAAGGCAGGTGAAAGGGAATTAGGCTTACACCTAGTTCCTAAATAGTTTTGGTGGTTGAATCGCCCAACACAAACAATTGGACTAACTAGTTTGCTCTAGATTATATGTTCTACAGGTGCCAAAGGTTCATCTATAACTATACTAAATCGACTGTCCGGAATACCGTAGATTATTCCGGACAGGAGAAGCTTTTTGGAAAAACAGGCCAAGCGCGGACCGTCCGGGTCCTTGCGGCGGACCGTCCGCGACACTAGAATAACTCTTGGACAGAACCAATGCAAAAATACAAGTTTCCACTACGGACTGTCCGGAGGAAAAGGAAAGACCGTCCGAGCCCTCTCACGGACCGTCCGGCCTCAGGCGCGGACCGTCCGGTCGGTAAGAAACCGAAAAACCCGAAGGTAACGGGTTCGGAGAAATGAATTATAGGGGGCCTCGCGGACCGTCCGGGGTGCACGACCGGACCGTCCGCGACTGGCTCTGTCTGACATCTGACGTCGCATTAAATGCAATATAGCCGTTGATATAGCCGTTACTGCTGACCGTTGCATTTTCAGCCGTTGATCTATAGGGGCGGACCGTCCGGACCTGGCTCGCGGACCGTCCGCGTTCAGCAGAATGGCCCAACGGCTAGGAAGTGGTTGGTGGCTATAAATACAACCCCAACCACCTCCATTCAATCCATCCAAGCATTCCAACCTTCAACATTCAATACAAGAGCTAGCAATCCATTCCAAGACACATTCAAAGCCTCCACCTCTCCAAGTTTCACAATTGAGAAAAGAGATCATTAGTGATTAGTGGCTTGAGAGAGAAAAGTGATCCGTGTGTTATTTGTCGCTCTTGTCGCTTGGCTTTTTCAATCGTGCTTTCTTGATTCCTTCATTGCGATCAAACTCACTTGTAATTGAGGCAAGAGACACCAATTTTGTGGTGATCCTTGTAGGAACTTTGTGTTCCAAGTGATTGAGAAAAGAAAGCTCACTCGGTCCGAGGGATCGTTTGAGAGAGGGAAGGGTTGAAAAAGACCCGGCCTTTGTGGCCTCCTCAACGGGGAGTAGGTTTGCGAGAACCGAACCTCGGTAAAACAAATCCGCGTGTCACACTCTTTGTTCGCTTGCGATTTGTTTTGCGCCCTCTCTCGCGGACTCGATTTTATTTCTAACGCTAACCCGACTTGTAGTTGTGTTTATATTTGTAAATTTCAGTTTCGCCCTATTCACCCCCCCCTCTAGGCGACTATCAATTGGTATCAGAGCCCGGTGCTTCATTAGAGCCTAACCGCTCGAAGTGATGTCGGGAGATCACGCCAAGAAGGAGATGGAGACCGGCGACAAGCCCACTACAAGCCAAGGGAGCACTTCATCGGAAGAGTCCCGCACCAAGAGAAGGGAGAAGAAGAAGAACTCCTCCAAGCGAAAGCAGAAGAGATCTTCCTCTTCTCACCACAAGGAGAAGAAGGAAAAATCTTCTTCTCACAAGCCGCATCGGAGTGGGGACAAGCACAAGAGGATGAGGAAGGTGGTCTACTACGAGACCGACACTTCATCGACATCTACCTCCGGCTCCGACGCGGCATCCGTCACTTCTAAACGCCAAGAGCGTAAGAAGTATAGTAAGATTCCCCTACGCTACCCTCGCATTCCTAGACATACACCTTTACTTTCCGTCCCATTAGGCAAACCACCAACTTTTAATGGTGAAGATTATGCTATGTGGAGTAATTTGATGCGATTTCATCTAACCTCTCTCCACAAAAGATTATGGGATGTTGTTGAGTATGGTGTACAGGTACCATCCGTAGGGGATGAGGACTATGACACGGACGAAGTAGCCCAAATCGAGCACTTCAACTCCCAAGCCACAACCATTCTCCTTGCCTCTCTAAGCAAGGAGGAATACAACAAAGTACAAGGGTTGAAAAATGCAAAAGAGATTTGGGACCTACTCAAGACGGCGCACGAAGGTGATGAACTCACCAAGATCACCAAGCGGGAAACGATCGAGGGGGAGCTCGGTCGCTTCCGTCTTCGCCAAGGGGAGGAGCCACAAGACATGTACAACCGGCTCAAGACCTTGGTGAACCAAGTGCGCAACCTCGGGAGCGCAAAATGGGATGACCACGAAGTGGTTAAGGTTATTCTAAGAGCTCTTATTTTCCTTAACCCCACTCAAGTACAATTAATTCGTGGTAATCCTAGATATCCACTAATGACCCCCGAGGAAGTTATCGGGAATTTTGTAAGCTTTGAATGCATGATTAAGGGCTCCAAGAAGATCAACGAGCTTGACGAGCCTTCCACATCCGAGGCGCAACCGGTGGCCTTCAAGGCAACGGAGGAGAAGAAGGAGGAGTCTACACCAAGTAGACAACCAATTGACGCTTCCAAGCTCGACAACGAGGAGATGGCCCTAATCATCAAAAGCTTACGGCAAATCCTCAGGCAACGGAAGGGGAAGGATTACAAATCCCGTTCCAAGAAGGTTTGCTACAAGTGTGGTAAGCCCGGTCATTTTATTGCAAAATGTCCTATGTCTAGTGATAGTGACAGGGGCGACGACAAGAAGGGCAAGAGGAAGGAGAAGAAGAGATACTACAAGAAGAAGGGCGGCGATGCCCATGTTTGTCGGGAGTGGGACTCCGACGAAAGCTCAAGCGACTCCTCCGACGACGAGGACGCCGCCAACATCGCCGTCACCAAGGGCCTCCTCTTTCCCAACGTCGGCCACAAGTGTCTCATGGCCAAGGACGGCAAAAAGAAGGTAAAATCAAGGTCCTCCACTAAATATGAAACATCTAGTGATGAGGATGATAAAAATGAGGAGGATAACTTACGTACTCTTTTTGCTAACCTCAACATGCAACAAAAAGAAAAATTAAATGAATTAATTAGTGCTATACATGAGAAGGATGATCTCTTGGACTCTCAAGAGGACTTCCTTATTAAAGAAAATAAGAAGCATGTTAAGGTTAAAAATGCTTATGCTATAGAAATGGAAAAATGTGAAAAGATGTCTAGTGAGCTAAGTACTTGCCATGAGACTATAAACAACCTTAGAAATGAAAATGCTAATTTGGTAGCTAAGGTTGATTCTCATATTTGCAATGTTTCAATTCCTAAAAATGATCATGATAATTTGCTTGCTAGGATTGAAAAATTGAACATTTCTCTTACTAGCCTTAGGAATGAGAATGAAAAATTAATTGCTAAGGCTAAAGATTTTGATGTTTGCAATGCTACTATTTCCGACCTTAGAACTAAAAATGATATGTTGCATGCTAAGGTTGTTGAACTTAAATCTTGCAAACCCTCTACATCTAATGTTGAGCATGTTTCCATTTGTACTAGATGTAGAGATATTAATGTTGATGCTATCCATGATCACCTAGCCTTAATCAAAAAACAAAATGATCACATAGCACAACTTAATGCTAAGATTAGTGAGCATGACTTAGAAAATGAAAAATTTAAATTGGCTAGAAGCATGCTCTATAATGGGAGACGCCCTGGCATTAAGGATGGCATTGGCTTCCAAAAGGGAGACAATGTCAAAATTAATGCCCCTCCAAAGAACTTATCTAACTTTGTTAAGGGCAAGGCTCCCATGCCTCAGGATAACGAGGGTTACATTTTGTACCCTGCCGGCTATCCTGAGAGCAAGATTAGGAAAATTCATTCTAGGAAGTCTCACTCTGGCCCTAATCATGCTTTCATGTATAAGGGTGAGACATCTAGATCTAGGCAACCAACCCATGCCAAGTTGCCTAGAAAGAAAATTCCAAATGCATCAAATGATCATGCTATTTCATTTAAAACTTTTGATGCATCTTATGTTTTAACTAACAAATCAGGCAAGGTAGTTGCCAAAATTGTTGGGGGCAAACACAAGGGCTCCAAGACTTGTGTTTGGGTACCCAAGGTTCTCATTTCTAATGCCAAAGGACCCAAAACCGTTTGGGTACCTAAAACAAAGAACTAAACTTGTTTTGTAGGTTTATGCATCCGGGGGCTCAAGTTGGATACTCGACAGCGGGTGCACAAACCACATGACAGGGGAGAAAAAGATGTTCTCCTCATATGAGAAAAACCAAGATCCCCAACGAGCTATCACATTCGGGGATGGAAATCAAGGTTTGGTCAAAGGTTTGGGTAAAATTGCTATATCTCCTGACCATACTATTTCCAATGTTTTTCTTGTAGATTCCTTAGATTACAATTTGTTTTCCGTATCCCAATTGTGTCAAATGGGCTACAACTGTCTATTTACTGATATTGGTGTTACTGTCTTTAGAAGAAGTGATGATTCAATAGCATTTAAGGGAGTGTTAGAGGGTCAGCTATACTTAGTTGATTTTGATAGAGCTGAACTCGACACTTGCTTGATTGCTAAGACTAACTTGGGTTGGCTTTGGCACCGCCGACTAGCCCATGTTGGAATGAAGAATCTTCACAAGCTTCTAAAGGGAGAACACATTTTAGGACTAACCAATGTTCATTTTGAGAGAGACAGGATTTGTAGCGCGTGCCAAGCCGGGAAGCAAGTTGGTGTCCATCATCCACACAAAAATGTCATGACTACCGACAGGCCGCTGGAGCTCCTACACATGGATTTATTCGGCCCGATCGCTTACATAAGCATCGGCGGTAGTAAGTATTGTCTTGTAATTGTGGATGATTATTCTCGCTTCACTTGGGTGTTCTTTTTGCAGGACAAATCTTATACCCAAGAAACTTTAAAGGGATTCTTGAGACGGGCTCAAAATGAGTTCGGCTTGAGGATCAAGAAAATTAGAAGCGATAACGGGACGGAGTTCAAGAACTCTCAAATTGAAGGCTTTCTTGAGGAGGAGGGCATCAAGCATGAGTTCTCTTCTCCCTACACTCCACAACAAAATGGTGTAGTGGAGAGGAAGAATCGAACTCTATTGGACATGGCAAGAACCATGCTTGATGAGTACAAGACACCGGATCGGTTTTGGGCCGAAGCGGTCAACACCGCCTGCTACGCCATCAACCGGTTATATCTTCATCGAATCCTCAAGAAGACATCTTATGAACTCCTAACCGGTAAAAAGCCCAATATTTCATATTTTAGAGTTTTTGGTAGCAAATGTTTTATACTTGTTAAAAGAGGTAGAAAATCAAAATTTGCTCCTAAAACTGTAGAAGGCTTTTTACTAGGATATGACTCAAACACAAGGGCATATAGAGTCTTTAACAAGTCCTCAGGACTTGTTGAAGTTTCTTGTGACGTTGTGTTTGATGAGACTAACGGCTCTCAAGTAGAGCAAGTTGATCTTGATGATATAGGTGAAGAACAGGCTCCATGCACAGCACTAAGGAACATGTCCATTGGGGATGTGTGTCCTAAGGAATCCGAAGAGCCTTCACATGCACAAGATCAACCATCCTCCTCAACGCAAGCATCTCCACCAACTCAAATTGAGGATGAGGCTCAAGATGTTGAACAAGAAGATCAAGAAGATGAGCTACCTCAAAATGACGGCAACGATCAAGGGGGAGATTCAAATGATGAAGACAAGGAGGATGAACAACCAAAGCCGCCACACCCAAGAGTCCACCAAGCAATCCAACGAGATCACCCCGTCGACACCATCCTCGGCGACATTCATAAGGGGGTAACTACTCGATCTCGTGTTGCTCATTTTTGTGAACATTACTCTTTTGTTTCCTCTATTGAGCCACACAGGGTAGAGGAAGCTCTTCAAGATTCGGATTGGGTGATGGCGATGCAAGAAGAGCTCAACAATTTCACAAGGAACGAGGTATGGCACTTAGTTCCACGTCCTAATCAAAATGTTGTAGGAACCAAGTGGGTCTTCCGCAACAAGCAAGACGAGCATGGTGTGGTGACTAGGAACAAAGCTCGACTCGTGGCCAAAGGATATTCACAAGTCGAAGGTTTGGATTTTGGTGAAACCTATGCACCCGTAGCTAGGCTTGAGTCAATTCACATATTATTGGCCTATGCTACTTACCATGGCTTCAAGCTTTATCAAATGGACGTGAAGAGTGCCTTCCTAAATGGACCAATCAAGGAGGAGGTCTATGTTGAGCAACCTCCCGGCTTTGAAGACAGTAAGTACCCTAACCATGTCTATAGGCTCTCTAAGGCGCTTTATGGGCTCAAGCAAGCCCCAAGAGCATGGTATGAATGCCTTAGAGATTTCCTTATTACAAATGGCTTCAAAGTCGGCAAGGCCGATCCTACTTTATTCACTAAGACTCTTGACAATGATTTGTTTGTATGCCAAATTTATGTTGATGATATCATATTTGGGTCTACTAACAAATCTACATGTGAAGAATTTAGTAGGATTATGACACAAAAATTCGAGATGTCAATGATGGGGGAGTTGAAGTATTTTCTAGGATTCCAAGTCAAGCAACTCCACGAGGGCACCTTCATTAGTCAAACGAAGTATACTCAAGATATTCTAAGCAAATTTGGAATGAAGGATGCCAAGCCCATCAAGACACCCATGGGAACAAATGGGCATCTCGACCTCGACACGGGAGGTAAGTCCGTGGATCAAAAGGTATACCGATCGATGATTGGTTCATTGCTTTATTTATGTGCATCTCGACCGGACATTATGCTTTCCGTATGCATGTGTGCAAGATTCCAAGCCGACCCTAAGGAATCACACCTTACGGCCGTAAAACGAATCTTGAGATATTTGGCTTATACTCCTAAGTTTGGGCTTTGGTACCCTCGGGGATCCACTTTTGATTTGATTGGTTATTCGGATGCCGATTGGGCGGGGTGTAAGATTAATAGGAAGAGCACATCGGGGACTTGCCAGTTCTTGGGAAGATCCTTGGTATCTTGGGCTTCAAAGAAGCAAAATTCGGTCGCTCTTTCCACCGCCGAAGCCGAGTATATTGCCGCAGGCCATTGTTGCGCGCAATTGCTATGGATGAGGCAAACCCTGCGGGACTACGGTTACAAATTAACCAAAGTCCCTTTGCTATGTGACAATGAGAGTGCAATCAAAATGGCCGACAATCCCGTCGAGCATAGTCGCACTAAACACATAGCCATTCGGTATTATTTTCTTCGGGATCACCAACAAAAGGGGGATATCGAGATTTCTTACATTAATACTAAAGATCAATTAGCCGATATCTTTACCAAGCCACTTGATGAGCAATCTTTTACCCGACTTAGGCATGAGCTTAATATTCTTGATTCTAGGAATTTCTTTTGCTAAACTTGCACACATAGCACATGAATATACCTTTGATCATGTCTCTTTTATATATGCTATGACTAATGTGTTTTCAAGTGTATTTCAAACCAAGTCATAGGTATATTGAAAGGGAATTGGAGTCTTCGGCGAAGACAAAGGCTTCCACTCCACTCGACTACTCATCCTTCGCCATCTCTCCAAGCATCTCTCCAACTTTGGTATAATCTTCACTCATTCATTTTATGACCAAAGGGGGAGAAAATACTTCATTGGGCTCTCATGATTCCGTTTTTTGGCGATTCATGCCAAAGGGGGAGAAAATATGAGCCCCAAAGCAAAAGGACCGCACCACCACCCGCACCACCACCTAAGTTTTAAAATTTTGGAGCTTTTCAAATTTTCAAATTGGTCAATTTCAAAACTGGTATCTCTTTGTGTTCAAAAGGGGGAGAAAGTCGTATTTCAAAAATGGTATATCAAAACCCTCTTGAACACTAAGAGGAGGATCTCATTTAGGGGGAGTTTTGTTTAGTCAAAGGAAAAGCATTTGAAACAAGGGGGAGAAAAATTTCAAATCTTGAAAATGCTGTGCAAAATCTTATTCATTTACCTTTGACTATTTGCAAAAGAACTTTGAAAAGGATTTACAAAATAGTTTGCAAAAAAAACAAAACATGTGGTGCAAGCATGGTCCAAAATGTTATATAAGAAAGAAACATTTCATGCATATCTTGTAAGTATTGGCTCAACTTCAAGCAACCTTTGCACTTACATTATGCAAACTAGTTCAATTATGCACTTTTATATTTGCTTTGGTTTGTGTTGGCATCAATCACCAAAAAGGGGGAGATTGAAAGGGAATTAGGCTTACACCTAGTTCCTAAATAGTTTTGGTGGTTGAATCGCCCAACACAAACAATTGGACTAACTAGTTTGCTCTAGATTATATGTTCTACAGGTGCCAAAGGTTCATCTATAACTATACTAAATCGACTGTCCGGAATACCGTAGATTATTCCGGACAGGAGAAGCTTTTTGGAAAAACAGGCCAAGCGCGGACCGTCCGGGTCCTTGCGGCGGACCGTCCGCGACACTAGAATAACTCTCGGACAGAACCAATGCAAAAATACAAGTTTCCACTACGGACTGTCCGGAGGAAAAGGAAAGACCGTCCGAGCCCTCTCACGGACCGTCCGGCCTCAGGCGCGGACCGTCCGGTCGGTAAGAAACCGAAAAACCCGAAGGTAACGGGTTCGGAGAAATGAATTATAGGGGGCCTCGCGGACCGTCCGGGGTGCACGACCGGACCGTCCGCGACTGGCTCTGTCTGACATCTGACGTCGCATTAAATGCAATATAGCCGTTGATATAGCCGTTACTGCTGACCGTTGCATTTTCAGCCGTTGATCTACAGGGGCGGACCGTCCGGACCTGGCTCGCGGACCGTCCGCGTTCAGCAGAATGGCCCAACGGCTAGGAAGTGGTTGGTGGCTATAAATACAACCCCAACCACCTCCATTCAATCCATCCAAGCATTCCAACCTTCAACATTCAATACAAGAGCTAGCAATCCATTCCAAGACACATTCAAAGCCTCCACCTCTCCAAGTTTCACAATTGAGAAAAGAGATCATTAGTGATTAGTGGCTTGAGAGAGAAAAGTGATCCGTGTGTTATTTGTCGCTCTTGTCGCTTGGCTTTTTCAATCGTGCTTTCTTGATTCCTTCATTGCGATCAAACTCACTTGTAATTGAGGCAAGAGACACCAATTTTGTGGTGATCCTTGTAGGAACTTTGTGTTCCAAGTGATTGAGAAAAGAAAGCTCACTCGGTCCGAGGGATCGTTTGAGAGAGGGAAGGGTTGAAAAAGACCCGGCCTTTGTGGCCTCCTCAACGGGGAGTAGGTTTGCGAGAACCGAACCTCGGTAAAAACAAATCCGCGTGTCACACTCTTTGTTCGCTTGCGATTTGTTTTGCGCCCTCTCTCGCGGACTCGATTTTATTTCTAACGCTAACCCGGCTTGTAGTTGTGTTTATATTTGTAAATTTCAGTTTCGCCCTATTCACCCCCCCTCTAGGCGACTATCAGCAGGGCAATCCAGTGGCGATCGACAGGAGGAGAAGTTACCCAAGTGTGAGCAGGTCAACTATGGAAGTGAAGTTGAAGGCTGCGTAGATGATGAGAACCCTGGCAAGAGGGCTGCTTTAGTTACTTTGGTGGAAATGAATACTGCAGCGACGAGGATGAGAGAGTTCAAGTGCTCACCATTGTCAAGAAGGACAAGCCTGCAGATGACATTGTCGATCGTATTAATCCTAGGACAGTTGTAGGGTACAGTGAAGCGAAGGGTGCTATAGGTGCTTCTGTCGCCACTTCTGCGGTGCGACCTGCTGGCTCCGATCGCCAAGTTTCCATGGTGTGACTAGGTGAGTGGCGTGTCCCTATAATTTGTAGCAGTTGCTAAGGGGAGACAAACAATTCAATTGATTTATCACTTTGGTATCTTAACTAAATACACATTGTCTGCTAAGCATACTGGGTCAATTTGCCAAAGTCATCAATTTATGCAGGCATAGATGGAGTGGGAAATATGAAGCTCATCTGTGGGACAGTTCTTGCAGAGTAGAGGGACGTAGAAGGAAAGGAAAACAAGGTATCCATTTTTAACCATCTAACCAGAACTAGGAGACCTTCAATCTAAAGGAGATTTACTCTTTATATACCGAACCGTTATCTTTTGTCAATAAATAATAATTCTATGACATTGCCAGATATAGAAATATGGCCATGTAAATAAAATAGGTTTCCTTGGGAGCTAATATCGTGCATTTATTTCTTTGCCATCTTCTCATTTATCCATCATTGATTTAGAATCTTGGGCAATATTTTATGCACCAGTGAGAGAACAGAACTAGGTTCTTGTCCAAATATAGAAGAGCTACAAATTTGATAGCTCTCCAGGCCACATTTCATTTACTACAAACTATGCACTTCTGAACCAATACTAAATTGTATGTAATTATGTATGCCACATCATTCTTCAGTCAGTGTTATGTTTCTTTTGTTCTAAGTCAGTATTGAAGTTAGTGTTTTTTGGCATTATATAACTTGAGCACGTGCGTTGCTACGGTCGAGAAGTGTTGGCAGCCACAGGATTTTCTCCCTGACCCAGCATCTTAATGATTTCATGTTGAAGTTAAGGAGTTTAGAGATCGCACCAAGGAGACCCCTGATGATTTTTGTTTGGTTCGAGACATGATTACTGAGGAAGCTCTTCAAACATACCAGACTATGCTTAACACCCATGATGGTGTTAGAGATGAGACAGGTGCAAGCCCCACTGCTTGGCTGTTTGGACGAGGGATGGACTGCTGAGGAGAATAGGCATGATGATCTACTCAACAAGTATATGTAGCTCACTGGGAGGGAGGGTAGATATGAGGCAAACCGAGAAGATAATTCAATATCTTATTGGCTCTGGAATGGTAATATATTCTCTCTTTTTTATCTATTTTTTCTTGTCTATTTAACATGCCGAGTCTTGACATGTACATTCATGCTTCTGAAGTGTTTATTTTGGGTTGTTTGGAGTTTGGTTATTGGTGAATTTCTTTTGATATTAACTCACTATGTTGCCATTTTTTCAGCAACTATTGTTCTGAAATTTTGAACAGTTGTTCTATTTCAGTTGGGTCATTGGTTGTTTCTCTTTTGTTCACTTTGTTTTTTAATCTATTCTACTGATTATAACTATGTAGACTAATATATATTTCCTTTACTGCATCCTTTTCAGGATCATAGGACCAAGAATAATCCTTATCTTGGTTTCATTTACACCTCCTTCCAATAGCGCACGATCATAATCTCACAAGGGAACACTGCTTATCACGCTAAGTACTTTGGTGACTTAAAGCTCACACAGATATGTGGCATCGTCGTCTCAAATGAGAAGCGACATGAAACTGTGTACACCAAGATCATGGAGAAGCTGTTTGAGATCGACCCTAATGGTACAGTGGTTGCTCTGGCTAACATGATGAATTTGACGGGCACGACGATAAGCTATTTGAGCACTTCTCCATGATCGCATAGAGGCTTGACGTTTACGTTGTTCAGGTTGTGACTGCTTGAATTGGAGCATAGTCTATCATGCATCCTGAGAGGCATCGCGACGACAACACCTGGTTTGTCATGGGACATAGTTCAGGTTTTGACCAAATGGTCTAGGAACATTTGTTTTACCTTGTGTCATCTCATAGAGTGATAGGACAATGTTCATCTATGTTCCAGCTTTGTTTTGTCTGTTGCTTTGATGTACAACTTGTGTCCATGAGTCTGAACATGGAGTGAACATGTTGTACGTTGTCGCTAGAAGTGTGTTTCGGTATGTGTATTTCAGTTGTTGAGATCTGTAAAAATTTGTGAGCTATGGAGTTTGTTCTGTTCTGTTCGTCAGATCCCAAGGCTGGACATGGCTTGAAATTTTGGGATGTCAAAATAACTAGCTATCTGCAAACAGATAAGCGGCATACGATTTATAGTTTCATCGAGTGGTATAAACACGTCGTTGCTATCTCGATGTATCAGAAAATGTGGTTTAACAGATAATCGTGTCAGTACAGTCTAGAGATCGACAAGTACTCTTCTATAGATTGCTATTTTGTCTTCATGAATCTTAACACATATTTCACTAAGATAAAATAATAATAATACAAAACTAGACCTAACCCAGATAAAGTCTATGTTCAAGTAAATGGATTTGGTCCAACTGAAGAAAATATAATCTAATTATTCTAAATCTCTACTTCTCTACTATATATAAAGCACCAGTTTCTACAGTTCCACACCCTTCCTTTTTCCACTTTGTACAAAACAAGGTAAAATTGTGCACAAGTGGGGTTCATGTCTTTGTTGTTGACTCTACATTCATATCCATCTAACCAACAGAATACATATGTTTTATATTATATTAAAACAAAGTTTATCTGTGCAATATATATAAACTGTAACAATGTACATGCATCTGACTACCCCTAAAGTATTGAGATTGAGCGCAACCAACGGTTCAAATAGAGCACAAATTATTATAAAGATTTAGAACATGTTTAAACAATTATCAATTTAAACAAAGCAATTATATCGTAGCAACGCACGAGCACACACCTAGTAGTTATGAAAAGGCTAAACAATTGTCAACTATAAATTAAAGAGTATAATAGTTTGGTAATATGAATGACAGGAATTTAAAAAATCTAGGGTAGAAAGTAATTTTAAATTAAACTAGAGACATATTTGAAAAGTGAGGAGCAGGTTGAGAGTGATAGAAAACAACTTTTATTGCTCTCCTTAATACAAAACGAAGACTAGATTTTTTCCGCTCTCATCGTTTTTTGACTCCCGCTCTCTAATACAAAACGGAGTCCAGATTCATCTCCCATCGTGGAGCTAGAGCAGTTTAGTTTTTTATTGTTTGGTTGTGCAAAGTAATTTGGAGCGGAACTGCAAGAGCTCTACCAAATACACCTTTAGTCTCCTCTACATTTATGGAGTTAGTTAAAAGAAGCCAAACAAAATAATAAATAAACATACCCATAGCAACTTCACGCAGTGGGCCCTAACCAACTCATGTTCGAATACCTAGATGTTGCCTCAAGCACGTTGTAGGCATCTGGTGGTCCTGGGTTCCTGGCTCATTGGATTCCAATTCCACATCATCACATAATGTCAAATCCACCGTCATCGAGTACTCGATTAGAATAACACCAATTTTGCAGTTACCACCAGAAACAATGTCCACATGGGACTTCAAAATTTTGTGTGGACCAACCAACACCAAGCAGCTGCTGTTGGTTCCAAACTGTCCGAGCTACAAGTTACGACTGAAATACAAGACCCATTGATCATACGACAAATGAACATGACCTAGAAAATTAGAGGATGCCCAATTACTACAAATATTTTAATTTCAAAGGCGAAATTTACACTAAAGAGTAGCCTCCACCCTCTTCCAAGTATACTCAGCCACAATGTCACACCATCACCCTCGTGGGTTGTGTGTTCTCTTTGCCATTCAAAATTTCTCTATACAAGATATAGAATAGGCCATACTTCCCACAGTTGCATAGCTGCAATCACTTGTAGCTAAGCAGAACCGAGTTAATTACATGCATGATCACACGGATACTGGTGCCATCTGATGCGGTCGTGGTGGGGAGTGTCCGTTGGTGGGCCAATTGGCTGTAGACTTGCTCAAAGATTGGTCGCACATGCACCGCGATGATCTGGTCTGCTGGGTTGATTGCCATGGCAACATCTGTCATCCATTGAACCTTCCGTGATGTCTCATTGTGAATGTCAATTGCTAGCTGCTGCAATAAGGCCAGAAGGACCCCCTGGTTAAGAGGTACTGGAACCATTGCACATAGTGCCCGCAAATCAACCTGTACAAGGGGATGTAAGCATCACAAAGCCAAAACAAGATTGTTCTAATATGGAAAAGTAGGGTCGATCTTAGCTGATCAATTTGGTGGAAGGAAGATACCTGGGAGCACAGCCACGACACTATGGAAACATCACTCCTTTGAAGAGCCATTGTAAATGCTTCGTCAAACTTGCGTTCAGATATCAGTCTGCTCAGCTCTCTCATCGGATCTAAGGGAGCCTCAACCTATCAAAAACGGAAGACAGATTAATGTCTAGATGCATGCTTGTTATTTTATTCTTTATATTCTAAAAACTCCACATAAAATAATTAGAACTGTCATTAACACAACCAATAAACATGTAACAGATATGAGAATAAATACATAGAAAAGAGCAGATATCACAAGAATGAAATGAAATGAAATAAACAAATTCTGATCAACATTGAAGACGAAAAATTGTCTGCATGCACCTCTTGGGGACCACCCATAGGACCATTAATGGGCTGCAAAGCACTGGTATTATGTGCCTTGGCATTCCCAGAAGTAACAAGTGCCAATAGCTTGCGATTGCCATCAAGTAACTCCGATGAAAAACTCTGGGTGATTGATGAAGCAGAATTGATGGTTTCCTGGGAGTAAGTGAAATAAACAAAATACAGAAATCATTACTTAGCAGATGGCTGGAAAGAAATGAGCATCCATCAATTGAAATTCTTGTTATTTAACATACAAGTATATCAAAAATAGGGCTTGGACTTACTTTTAGAGTTAGCGCTAACGGAGTATGTGCAGCCTCAACTTGCTGCTGAATAGCATTGGAGTGCTCAGACATTCCCTTTTGAAATGCACCATCTACTTGCTCAAACATTGTCTTGCATGATTGCTCAAATGCTGGAACAAGCAATGATTCAAAGCTAGTACGCAAAGCATCCTGCATGCGTCCATTTAAAACCAATCATCAGACATAGCATAGCTAAAACAAAGGGACCAAAATATAGCATCTCTGAAAATCTGAAGCAAACTGCAAATATATTAATGTCTGGCAAACAGATAAAGCACGCCATGTTAAATGGGTAATAATATGCTGATTTTACAACATCTATATAAAGGAAGATTGATACCTGAAGAGCCTGTCTTCCAGATGTATGGAACTGCATTTGGATTTGCTTGGCAAGCGTAGCTTCAAGTTTTCCAGTAATAGACTTCTCCAGCTGATTGCACACCTTGTCAACCACCCCTTTCTAAAAACAATAATCAATTAGGAAGCATGATCAAATTAAACATATTAAACACAGAAGGAATTAGCTAACCTGAACTGAATCAGAAACAGCAGAGGTTATGGACTTCTCAACAACAGGTGTAATTGCGCGAGCAACAACAGGCCCGAGTGAAGAAATTTCTTTCTTAAGTGACTTCTCCAGATTAGAAGGTAAGTCCTTATTTATTGAGCTTGTAATGAGAGTACACAGTTGCTGCATTCGCTCTCTATCAGCCTTTTCACGCTTAGTGTTTTCCTCCTGGAGACGAACCCAAAACGCATCAATATTAGCCTTGAATGATTTCTCTACAGTGCGCCCTAATAATGTCTCAAGTCTTTTGCCCTCCTTTGCGATGGACACAGGAACCACAGTACTCAGCTGCTTTTCCATGTCCTTCTGGCGATCCAAGAGCTGAAATACATACAAGCACAGTAAATAATGATAAAAAAAATAGTCAATACTCACGGAGTCGAAAGGTCATGGGTTCGAGGCAGCCTCTCCGCATTTGTGAGGTAGTGCTTGCCTCGTTTATCCCTTCCCCAGACCCCACTCGTGAGAGCCCTCAGCACTGGGTCTCTGCCCACTCATGATACTATCTCATTGTAACACTTAGTTAAACAGAAAACCATATAGTTAAATCCAGCCCTGTCCTCCGGTAACACTAAGGAGGTGTTTGGTACGAGGAATCACTCCATCCAAAATGAGGTGGTGCACCATAGGTCTATTCCACAGATTTGGTGGGATGACCTTATTCATCATATTAGTACTAACTAAATAACTATGAGAAATGAGGTGGTGATGGATCAACTCATTTCACTCCACAAACCAAACAAAAAAAGTGAGGAGTGAGAAGATGATGGACTAGCTCATTCCTCAAACCAAACACCCTATAAGTGTAGCATGTCAAATTTAACTGAGCAAAAACAAGTAGAATTCATCTTTCTTCCTAAAAAGAAAAGTCTCTTTCCTAGTTTTGCAAAGAATCAATTTGAAATGTTGAACATAATGACCCAAATCCAGCAGAGGGTTTCAAGATTGGCTTATGGATAGCGTGACCCAAAACTAGTTCGTAGAATACCATGCAACTGAATTAAAGTAAAAGAAAGTATCTGCTGTTTTTTCAGTGAAATTCAGTTTTGCGATGTGCTAATTTATCTCAAATCAACTTTTTCTCAATGCATGACACCAGAACCAAGATGACAACAGCCAGGTGTAAATAGATCTCGTTTCTGATGGTAACATGCAGTAAAAACATGGCCAGAATAAAAAAGAACAGAGAAAAAAACTCCAAGGGCTAGTTTGGGAACTCCATTTTCCCAAGGATTTCTATTTTCACAATGAAAAATGAACTATTTTCCCTTGGGAAAATGAGGTTCCCAAACTAGCCCTAATAGCGGGGATTGAGAAACTAGATTTATCTAGTTTACATTCATTTCGAACTTAATTGGGTTTGCACAGGGTTATCCCTTCTCATGTAAATAAACTAAACCAGGGAACCTGACAATCTCCACTTTCAGTATAATGCTAAAAAAATTAGCCAGCACTTCTAGAACTTGGGCATTAAAATCTGAAAGAAAATGACTTGTCGTTTGTTTGGTACTATCTCTGTCCACAAACGAATGCAATTCCAGATGCATTCTTGGTTGAAGTGCCTAAAGTTTGACCAAATATATAAGTAAACATATATGTTTGTGACACCAAATAAGTATATTATGTATTTAATGACAATCTAATTAGATTTATTTGATTTAATAAATACTTGCGTTTTTTATATATAGGTAGTCAAACTAAAGATATTTTAACAGGTACTGTACCAGAATTGCATTCTTTTCTGGACGAAGGGAGTACATAAAGTCAGTAAGATGTCATAAGGTATTGTCTAAAGCTAAAAAGTACTCAAACCGTACAATAGTACAGAATGTCCTGGGTCGTTTTTAGAATTTATATGATGAGTACCAGTAAGTCATTGCTCTAGTAGAAGACTGTTCACATGTATTTATAAAGCATTAGGAAAATTTATCCCTATAATGACATTTACTTGCAACCAGTACCAATGCTAGAATAGAGAGAGGAGGAGGATTGACTATAGTCTAAGATTAACTTCAAGTAGTGGCACTGCAAGCCTATAAAAAATTAGGGCTGCATGAGTATGAACATTATTTATTTCTTCGAATTAAAAATGACTGATGTATAACCTCCCAGATTCCCAGCTCAAAAGATGAAATTACAGTAAAATTAGGGCCTGTTCGCTGCAGCTTGTTGAACTAAAAAACGTACAAGATACCTGCTGTGGCTGCAAGCTGCAGCGAACAATGTTGCACTAAAATGTTTAACAATTTCTGTAAAATAAAACAGATAAAACTGTAACAAATGTCAAATGGAAAATCCGATAATACTTGTGCTTCACTCAGGGTGATACAAAGTTCATACCTGTTGCAGCATTCCTTGTGTGGCAGCATCTTCTGGGAAGGAGCTGACAGGTAGGTATGTAGAGCTCAAAGGCTCATGTGGCTCAGTTGAATTGAAAGCACTCACAGGAGGAGATGGCTGACCAGATGTTTGAGGGTGCAAAACTTTCTCTTTTGTAAACAAAGATGGTTGCTCCCTGGAAGCAGAGTAATCAATTTTCTCAGGCATTTCCACAAACTTCTTCAGAACATTTTCATCAGTGCCACAAGTCTGATCTGATGCTGGTCGATCAGATGATGACTGTGATTCTTCCACACTGTGCTTATCAGTTGTAACTGAGCGCTTAGTGATCATTTCAACAGTTTGCTCCATGGAAGTTTTCACCATGTTCTCACAAACAATCTGAGTTTCCTTGACTGCTTCAAGTCCCAAGTTTTGATCTGGTTTACTCTCATCAATATGCTTTGGTTCCACTTCTGCAACCCAAGAACTTCCGCTGGAAACATCTCGATTTTCCCCACCAGATTCAGAAACATCATTGTTTTCAGCAGATGAGAGAGTACCCGATATTATTTCAGATGGAGTAACCAAGCGTGTAGCATTCCCTCCAACTTGAAACACCATATGGGGATTTGGAAGCATTGGAACATTACTTTGACCATCTCTTGGCTCATCTTTTTCTAAGATATCCTTTCTAATGGGCATGGGGGTATCTTGTCTTTTCAGAGCATCACGCTCCATGTTTCTGTTTGTCGTATTCGTATAGTTAAAAGCTGATTGCTCTATATCACGAGTTCCAGGTGCTGGTCCTGATCCAGGAACCTCAATCTTAGGTGCAAGAGCTGTAAATGGAAGAGGCATGGAACTATCACCTTCTGAGTATGCAAGCGGTGGAGCTGATGGTTTCAGATCAAGCTCTGCAGATGAATCACAAGAAATAACTAGTTCTGAATTAACTGAAAGAGTTAAATAAGAAAATGCAACTGCATTACCTGCAGACTGGTCAACATTTGGTTGTTTACTCAAAGCAGTGACAGAGTAAGAGTCTGTGCAACTAGTTCCTATAGATGGCTCTGTTCCTGTCATTTCCAGAGCTGCCTCATAAACACGGGAAATAGCAGGATCTCTACCAAACCCAGTACTATCAGCTGTAGGAGGCGAACAGAGTGATAACTCTAGACCATATTGCTGAATGGCCATAGTTTGAACACAATAGACTTGAACAACTTGTTCACCATCAGGTTGGCTTTCGTGTGTTCCAGTTAGGCTTAAAATAGGCATTGCAACTGTGAAATCAGCTATATAGTCTAATCGAGTAGAGGCAGGATCTGGGCCATACTCAACATGCACAGCATAAATAGAATTCTTTTTAGCATTCGCAAGCAAAATCAGGCTAGCTTGATGCAGCACTGCAACCTGGTTGAAAAATGCCTCTTCAACTCTAGGTTCCAGAGAGCTAACAAGTTCCAAGGTCTGAGTGCACTTCCAAGTCTCAGAATCACTTGGCAACAACCAGCCATCTTCATTAGTAGAAGCCCAAATTTTAACTTCTCGGTTAAGAGGACCCTGCAGCATCAATAAAAGGTGAAACCAATGGTGAAGATATCTAATGAAAGCACATAAAAGGCTTTTTTCTCATGAAATATAAGAGCATAATTCAACATTGTTATGTCTTTACTAAAAGGAACACCAGGGATAAGCATTTTTCTCCAATGTATCAAGCATTTCATAGGTTACCCAATGCTAGGCTATCTTAGGTTCATAGTAACTGTAGCCAGTTAGTACCCCCATTGAGTTTTTTTAATGTAATATGACACTGCTGCAAGGCCTTTAAACTGAAACAAGAACTATGAGTTGGCCTTTGTTTGACAGGTGTAGTATGAATTGGATGTAATAATGTAGTACAGGGGCACTCATTATTTGGCAGTAGGAGATTCAAGCTGCTGAATCAATAGTTTGGCTGACCACAGTTTGCCAGTGAAAATTTTCAAAATCAGAAGCATAAGGAAATCACAATCTTAAAAGAACATGTGAGCATAACAAAAGATTGGTAAAGTTTAAACATATATATAAGACTATGTACCGCAGTTATTAGATTAATATGATTTGGTCGTTCAGGTGCTGTAAGAAAAGCAACTGAATAAACCGCTTGACCATCATGGGGCTTAAAAATAGATAATGGCACTTGCTTGCGATCATCCCAGATTTTAACCTGCAAAAGATGAATGAACATCATAAGGGGCCAGTAGAGATGCATGGCACTTCTCTAGATAATATTGTTTCTAGCATGGAATTTTTTGGGCAGCTAAGACATAAGACTGTCGGTAGCTTGATTACAGGTTTTAAGCCAGCAGCTGGTATGGTTTCCCAGTGATTGCTACAGAAGCCTCGCTGCATGGGAGATTTTCTGGTATAACAAAGGCTACACATCTACGGACAGGTTTAAAAAAAATTGTCGTGCTTGTTATGCTTTCTTCCCAATACAATAGCTTTGCAATACATTGCAGATATACTCATATACAGAAAGCACAGGTACTGCTCTCTGCCTTTTCGAGTGGACGTGAAGTTCCAAGGTACAAAAATGAATATATAAGAATAAGAATACAACAGCAATTCTATTATACTAATAATGTCTTGGAGTATATCTTAACATATGTGGTAGCACATACTGTTTAAGTGGCTAGTGTCTGGAAGATTCCTAAATCGTATGAAAGAGGGGTTATAGTCTAATAAGATTGAACCACAAAGATACATATTCACATTTGAGCTTTTAGAACAGATATACAGTGCCTAATGAATTGACTATTCATGTGATAAATTCTTTGAGTAAACTTAAGGTACCATTCAAATCAACAGAGTGCAGTTTTGCAAAATATTCAATGACAAAAGTAGTAAGCTTCGTACAAACCGTGCCATCCTTGGATCCGGAAGCCAGGCGGGTGCTCATCCATTGAGATATGGACAAATCAGTCACACCACCATCATGCTTACCAACTAAGCGGACACCATCAATAAGCTTTTCAAGATGACATTTTACAGGTCCTTCCACAGTAAAGTCTTTTCCTCTACCCACTTTAGTTGTGTCTATTCTTAAGACACAGTTCCCAATCCCAACAAAAAGAATCTCCTGCAGGATACAGCTTGAAGTCACTTTGTAGGTTGATGCGCAAAAAAAAATATTGAGGGGTGTTATGTAAGGCTTTACTTGCTTATGTGAGTGCCAACATATCCTTGGATGGTAAGCTTCAGCTTCACCTACAATCTGGATGGCGATTTCAATCTTTCCAGTAATTTGTGGTTTGTTTTCCTCATCGGGCCCTTCATCTATCCTCCACACAAATATCCGCCCATCTACGCTCGCACTGTGGAAGTCCGAAGCAAATTAGAACATGGAGACTGTAGTCTACTAAAAGTAATATTTATATACTAGAAGCAACAAGATAATTCCAAAATGCAATAGTAGATAACCAGATAATAGCCAGCAAACAGATCACTGGTTAGTGCAGTGGTAACTGAACACCCATCATTTTGTATTAGTACCTTGCCAAACGATGGACATCCTCAGCAAAGAAAGCCATGTCTGTCACCCTCTGCGGCAAACACAGAATGGCAACAGGATAGATCAAACAAATGCAGTCACGTGCTGAGTAAAATTAATGAATTCACAAGGGAAAACATGAGCACATAACCATGTTAAAAAACTAACAAAAATCAACATACAAAATCACTGATTTTACTTCAGTGCTTAGAATTGAACAACATGTCACACATCTCATCATCTGTGTTATTAAACCAATATTTATGTGGATGAGTTGTGTGCACGAGTAATTCACTGAGAAAATGATAACTACATATACAACTATTTTCTTCAAGCTCGCCTCACTAGATTAAAAACAATTGTGTATGTTGAACAGACTAAGTGTCCTCACAACACACATATACAACACTATTTCAGCTCTATTATACTAACACACAAGCAAACGGAAAAAATGAATCGAGCCTCCCTGTTAATCGGTTCGAAACGGTTAACTTATCAATCTCATAATGGAATCAAACAAGAAATGGACCCAAAAGGCCAAAACAGAAGTAACAATCTATAATATGAAGCCATATACGACACATGCAGTTGAGCATGGCACAAGAAACAAGATGTGCATCAATATGCTTAATTACAAACTGTGTGACTATCTCATGGCAACAGGTTCCTCTTCAAGATTTCACCACAACGCCATGCCACTTTTAACTCAGTCGGACTATGTACATAAGATGAAACTGTTGGCTGGTCATTAGTCTGAACATACACAATACTAACCAACGACTATATCTCTTAGGCCTAGTTTGGGTAATCTAGGAATGAGAGGAATTGGAGTGGATTGAGATGTATTGTAGGAGTTTTTGATCTATTGGAGATTTAAACACTCTTCAATCCAAGCGTATCCTTAACCTGCATGCGCATACCTGTGTGTGACCACGGAGGAGTGAACGGAGTGCGGTGTTGATGTTCAGCACACGGATGTTACCGAGCTTGAGCCCATACACGATGTACGTCCGGTTCACAGCGATCTGTCTGCCCAGCACGAGCCCGGGATCCGATGTGTACTTGGTAATCGGTGTTACCTCCAGCTGCGGTGGCTGCGCTTCCCCCGGCAGCCTCGAGTCAATATCGTGCACCGCTCGTTCCCCGGTGCCAAGTAACCGCCCCCTGGGCACCTTGCTGCTGGTGCTGCTCAGCATCCTGGCCGGCGGCGCGGATGGCATCGCTGGGAGCGACTGCAGTTGTGCGAACTCCGATGTGGGCGGGGGCATGGAGATGGCGGTCTCGAATTGTGTCGGCCCGGAGTTCCCGAGCAGCTGCATGAGGCGCGCGCCGGGGTTGGGGCCCGGGGCGACGGCGTTGGGGTTAGCGTTCGGGTTGGGGTTGAGGTTTGGGATTGGCATGGGGAAGGAGACAACTGGGCGGGTCATGGCGTGGGGGTCCTGCGGGTAGTGGATGTAGGGTCCGCGGTGGAAGGGCGGGGTCACCGGAGGGTAGGAGTAGGGGCCGGATGGCGCCGGGCCTCCAGCGACGCCGGGGAACATGGGGTTGGGGGTGGCGTTGGGCATGGGATTCGTTGGCCTGAAAAGCTTCCCGATCTCAAATGGTGTATTAGGATTAGGGTTAGGGTTTTCGCTCGGAGACGTCATGAGAAGCGGCTCGGGAGAGGAAGGTGGCAATGGAGTAGATCTGAACTGGGGAAGGGAGGAAGACGAAGTGGACTGGAGCCAGGTGCCGTGGAACGGTGGAAGGGGGTAAATTCAGTTGGAGTGGACAGTGGAGGTGCTTGTCATTTCGCGTTGCACCCTACCGTTAAGGTCATTTTTTATTGGTTTTTTCACATATATGCCATTATAAAAACGAAGTATTCCAAAGGTGCTATTATAATTCGTGATACACTGGGAAAATTAATTATTTGGCACTAATTTAGGCTGGATGGCAATTTTTTACCATTTCAGTGACTTATATATCAGTGACACATGATTAAAGAGATTTCCTAAGGATGACAAATAGTTATAATGCCCCGATACATAGTGGTGTCATTATTAATTCTAAAAATTTGGCATATGCCATCATCTGAGCTCGAGCGTGTACTATACATTAGTGTTGTGGTTTTCGAAACTAGGGGACAATGTGCCTGTTTGTTTCGGATTCTGGTAACTTCTGGCCACCAAAAGCTGCTGCGGACTGCCAAACGCTTAGCTTTTCAGCCAGCTTCTATAAAAATCATTGGGGCAAAAACCATCTAAAATCAACATAAACACATAATCGGTTGAGTCGTTGTAATAGTAGGAATCCGTCACTTTCTAGATCCTAAGCCCTATGAACAACTTTATCTTCCTCCACACGTAATCGTAATGATACTCAGATTCTCCCCACAGCCAGATTCTCCCCACAGCCAGATTTTCAGAAAAGCTGGTTAGAAAAAAGCTGAACCAAACAGGCCCAATAAGATTTGTGTTCGGCAGAGCTGTTAGCGTGGACTCACTTCAAATGGTGAGTTACGAGAGGCTCGAGTAGGGTTGGGCAAAAAACTCGTAACCCGAAACCCGAACCCGGAATACCCGAACCCGGAATACCCGAAACCCGAATTTTGTTCGAGAATTTCGGGTAGCAACTTGCAAAACCGGAATTTATTTTTGGTAATTCGGGTATCACAATCGGATACCCGAAATACCCGAACTTTCATGTGTCATGCACTCATGGCATGCTTAATTATTAATTTGTACATCTATAATTATGTGTAAGTGTGCATAACTTGTGATTATAGATTACTTGTGTTTTATATGTCCATGTATATCATTATTCAAACTATATTTTATACTAATTTAATAGGGTGTATGTGTTTTTATGAAGCCGACACAATAGTTCGGTTAGTTCGGGAATACCTGAACCTGAACCCGAAATTCCGGGTACCCGGATTTTCGAGAATTGCAAAACCCGTCGCAATTTCGGGTATCGATTCTCAAAACCTGAAATTTTAAAAACCTGAATTACCCGACCCGAAATTTTTAGATAATCCGAATGCCCACCCCTAGGCTCGAGGGTGGATCTGAGGTGAGCTGTTTATATTGATTCAGACCAAAGCCCTAGTCCATCGTAGTGCTGACAGTAGTATTACTTAGAATGTGGTACAGTTGAGTGCTTGTGTGAAGCTATGAGGATATGGGATGATGCTTGGATAAGGGTTGTCTTGCCCATTTATAGCCCAAAGGTAGATGTTACAATGCGGACTAGTATTCTACCGGGTGGAGTTCAGCCTCTTGCTTCTAGACCCCGCAGCCACTATGTCTCGTCTGTTGGGTCATGCTTCTAGGCCTCGTAGCCCTTATAGAGTCGTTTGTCGAGGCTTGCACTGCCATACCTCAGTTATGACGTCGTGTATCGTCCGCCTTCCAATGGATTCCTGTAGCTACTCTGATTTAGACGTGGTGGGGTTTGGCGGGTTCTGTTGAGTCGGCTCATAGCGTGACTTATGGATGTCTTCAGTATAACTTCGTCTTTCATCATCCCTTTAGCGTCAGCTTTCATCATGCGTAGATGTATGTCTGGTATGGTGTATTGCCCCGTCCCTGTATAGATCACTATAGATACCCCGATACTGAGGTCTCTACGGCTAGAGTCGTCCGATTCCATTGGTCAGCGGGGATATGTATTTGGCGTCATGTTTGACAGATACCCCTCGGTAGCACTTCCATGGTCTGGGCATGGCTCGGTGATGTCCCATCGTGTCGACATGGCTTGATAATATCAGGCCTGCTCTTTCTGAGAGTCGGTCGTCGTCTTGCTGGGTCGCTTGGTGGGCAGGTTGGTCGGCAGTTTCGCCTCGTTGGGTTGTTCGGCGGGCACGTTGCTCAGTAGCCTTGCCTCACTAGGCTGTTCGGTGGGCAAGTTGCTCAGTAGTCTCGCCTCGCTGGGTTGCTCGGTGGCCAGGTTGCTCAGTAGCCTCGCCTTGCTGGGTTGCTTGGTATACATTTGTTCGGTTGGCCGGTTGGTTTAGCGAGCCGTCCCTGGGTGGCCATCTCGTCCTTCCCGTTGAGCTGTTTGGCAAGCAGACCGCTCGGTTCATGGCCTGTCTTTGGGAGGCCTTCGGGTCTTCTTTGGATACCTTTTTTCTAGGTACCCAACAATTAGTATCTCCTCTTTTAACCCTGTTTCATCGCTTCTCTTCTCCCTCCATGTTTAGCGTGTTTGAAAGTCGCCTAGAGAGGGAGGGTGAATAGGCGAAACCTGAAATTTATAAACTTAAACTTGCACTAAGACCGGGGTTAGCGTTAGAACTAAATTGGAGTGCGAAAGATAGTTCTCCTTGCTTAGAACTGCTCAATCAATGCGGATGACCTTTGGGAGCAAACTCAAATCAATATAAGCAACAGAACTTTTAGAGAGGGAAAAACAAATCAAGTGAGGATTGACGAGTGAGCACAGTGATTTGTTTTACCGAGGTTCGGTTGCAAAGAACCTAGTCCCCGTTGAGGAGGCCACAAAGGCCGAGTCTATTTCAACCATTTCCCTCTCTCAATCGATCCATAGTGTAAGCTTGTGCTTTTGCAGTGTTCCTGTCCGAGGGTCACCTTGGTGCCGCGGACGGTCCGCGCATAGGTGTTTTCCAAAAAAAAGCTTCACCTGTCCGGAATAATCTACGGTATTCCGGGCAATCGACTTAGAATTAGTTGTAGATGAACTTATGCACCTGAGAAATGATTAACTAGGCAAACTGGTTAGTCCATAAGGTTTGTGATGGTCGTCAAACACCAAAATCGATTATAGGAAATGTTGAGGCTATTTCCCTTTCAATCTCCCCCTTTTTGTGATTGATGCCAATACAAACCAAAGTAAATACAAAGTGTAAAAATGTAACTAGTTTGTATTTTGACATATGTGCATAAGTTATTTTTGAAATGAAAGCATTTCTAAGCAGATAAGTTTGATTTGATATATTTAACATTTTGGACCATATTTGCACCGCTCAGATTGTTTTTGCAAACCTTTTGAGAAAAGTCTTTTTAAATTGTTTTGCAAATAGCCAAAGGTATAAGAATACGATATCAAGGAGCATTTTTTAAGATTTGAATTTCCTCCCCCTGTTTCAAATGCTTTTCCTTTGACTAAGTAAAAGCTCCCCCTGAATGAATTCTCCCCTTAGCTTTCAAGAGGGTTTTTGAAATAATTTTCCCTTTTTGAAATGAATATAAAAAACCAATTAAAAAATTCATGCCAATGAGATACCAATTGAAAATTGACTTTAAGACACCAATTTGAAAATTCATTTTGATGCTAATTCAAATACCAATTGAAATAAATATTTGTAAAACTTTTGAAATGGTGGTGAGGTCCTTTTGCTTTGGGCTTAATACTTTCTCCCCCTTTGGCATTAATCGCCAAAAAACAGAGAACTTGAGAGCCCTTTGGGGCCTAATACTTTCTCCCAAATGGTAAAATAGATATGAGTGAAGGGCATACCAATTGAGAGTTATATGAGTAACGGTAAAGGGTAGATGATACCGTCAGAGTTGGAGTGGAAGCCTTGTCTTTGCCGTATACTTCATTTCCCTTTCAATCTAAGACTAAGGATAGAAATACACTTGAAAGCACATTAGTCTTAGCCTTGGCACAAGAAGAATAAGAAATATGCATTTGTACCAAATGAAAGAGACATGATTAAAGGTATATTTATGAGCTATGTGTGCAATGTTTCAATCAAAGTTTCGAGAATCAAGTATATTTAGCTCATTCCTAAGTTTGCTAAAAGTCTTTTCATCTAGTGGCTTGGTAAAGATATCGGCTAGTTGGTTGTGGGTGCTCATATAAGCTATTTCGATATCCCCTTTTGTTGGTGATCTTTTAGAAAGTGATATCGAATGTCTATGTGCTTAGTGCGGCTGTGTTCAACGGAATTATCCGCCATGCAGATTGCACTCTCATTATCACATAGGAGAGGGACTTTAATCAATTTGTAGCCATAGTCTCTAAGGGTTTGCCTCATCCAAAGTAATTGCGCACAACAATGACCTGCAGCAATATACTCGGCTTCGGCGGTGGAAAGAGCTACTGAATTTTGTTTCTTTGAAGCCCAAGACACCAAGCATCTTCCCAGAAACTGACAAGTCTCTGATGTGCTCTTTCTATCTATTTTACATCTGGCATAATCGGCATCGGAATACCCAATTAGATCAAAGGTAGATCCCTTGGGTACCAAAACCCAAACTTAGGAGTGTAAACTAAATATTGCATGATTCTTTTTACGGCCCTAAGGTGAACTTCCTTAGGATTTGCCTGGAACCTTGCACACATGCATACAGAAAGCATAATATCCGGTCGAGATGCACATAAGTAGAGTAAAGAACCTATCATCGACCGGTATACCTTTTGATCTACAGATTTACCTCTCGTGTCGAGGTCGAGATTCCAAACTTCGTAAGTATATCTTGAATGTACTTGGTTTGGCTGATGAAGGTGCCCTCTTGGAGTTGCTTGATTCGAAATCCAAGGAACTTGTCACACCCGGGCTTTAGGGTGCGTTTGGTTGCGGGACAGACAGGATAGGGACATCCCCTGGCGTCCTCTCTCGTCCCTCCAATTTTGAGGAATAACTGGGGACAACACTAGAATGATCATGTCCTAACCCTTGACTCTGAACCAAGCAACCTTATTTGAGGGATCATCTCATCCCGTCCCGTATTGTCATTGCAACCAAACACATCCTTAAGGAACAAGCCGGGTGCATCTCATATATGCACCAGAGAAGACAACATATATAATAACAGAGTGCATAGAGATAAATGTCATAAATATCATAAATGTACTTATTACATAGCGGAAGTCTTACAAAAATAAATAATAAAATAAAGCGAACTAAATAATATTCCTTGGCGCCACAAAGCTGACTGGGAGATGCCACCTAGATCAAGTCGAAAGCCTCAGTGTTAGGTGACTCCCACTACAAGAGAAATGAGTATCAACGATAGGATATGTGGTCGTTAATAGCCAAAATGTGGTCGTCAAAAGTAAACAACGACCACAAACATGTGGTCGTCGATGGTCTTTAAATGTTCCGTCGTTAATTGTAGTAACGACCACATGTAGATTCAAGTCATTATTCGATTAACAACCGGATATATAATGGTCGTTAGTTGTGGGGTATTAACGACCGCATAAAAAGCATCAACAACCAAATTTGCAGCTTTTAGCGACCACATATGAGGCATCAACAACCTTGGTTTTAGCTATAACAGCCATGAATATTAACAACCACATGTCAACATTAACGTCCACTTACAGTAGTATTGAAAACTGCATCTGTAATCATATTACATTAATAGTATATCAAAGACAGGAAACTAAATTTCATTTCAGCATGCACCAACAAACACTTCATATAGCTCATATATGAACCTCATTTGAAACAAGTATAAATTGTATTAACCAAAACAAATCTGATTATTACATATGAGACGTATTTCCATATAGTATAAAATCTGAAAAATCTTTACAGCAATGATCACACTAGGGCTTTTTGTCTAACTACTACTTAATCTGTTCTTTAGTTCTTCCCATTCCTGTTCCATACGGCTCATACGACTGTTTGTAGCTTTATTTTCTTCTCGTAACTCTCTATTTTCTTCTTGCATTGCTCTTTTCTCATCCTCGGACTGTTTCAACTTTTCTATCAATTCAGCCTTACTAATGCATGGACTTCTAAGTTGTCTTGCTTTCACGCCATCACCATATCCAACAATGTGATCCTGTCTCTTTGAAGGGAAGCACTTATCCATAAGTTGTCTTCCTCAAGTTGTGTCTGCATTCAAAGATACCTTAATTTCAGAGGTTTGTATTATGATATGTCACCAATAAACAGAAATATATATGACTTCATAAGCTCACATGCTTGCTGGAGGATTCAGAATCTAGAAAACTACCACCCTTTGTGTGAGTCATGAAAAATAAGGCATCCAAACTTGGCGGGTTGTTATCCTTTCTGCCCTAGTTTATGCATGGAATATATGTAATCAAAACTAACAAGTAATACAAGAAAACTAATCAACATGTTTAGATAAAATGTCAAATACTTACATTGTCATAAATTACTTTTCTAAATGGTTTGCTGCCACTGTGATGGAGGATTGTCAAGTTAGATCTATTTTTTGAATTTCTCTTGCTCCTTGCCTAGAATGCAATGAATAATTAGATTACTATACATGTTAACAACATCATCTCATCAGTAAACAATTAAGAACAGTTATGGGCAGCAGTATAGCACTTACAATGAACTCCTTACTATAGAAATGTTCTTTAACCAACCACTCCTAGTCAACTTGTGGAAAATTGAGAGCACCTAGAGGGGGGTGAATAGGTGATCCTATAAAAATCAAACACTTGTAGCTAGGGCTGCCAATGGGCCATAAATTTTACACTATAAGATTTAAGGATTGAATCGGGTTAGGATCGGGCTCTATTTCTATTCATTTTTGAACTATAATTTATTTAGGGCCTTAACATTTTGTGAAGAACCATTTGGATCACGATCCATTACCACCCTTACTTGTAGCCACAAAAACTTGGTTAAGTGTTAGCTCAATAGAAACAAGTGGCTAAGGACCGAGCTCTTGTGAAACACAATAGTCACGATGAAAACAGGCACAAGAGACACGATGATTTATCCCGTGGTTCGGCCAAGTAACACTTGCCTACTCCACGTTGTGGCGTCCCAATGGATGAGGGTTGCACTCAACCCCTTTCAAGTGATCCAATGATCAACTTGAATACCACGGTGTTTTTCTTTCTTTTACTCTATCCCGTTCGCGAGGAATCTCCACAACTTGGAGCCTCTCCCCCTTACAAATGATGATCACAAAGAAGCACGGAAGTAAGGGAGGGGAGAGCAACACACACAAGACTCAAAGCACGAGCACAAACACGCACACATGCCACAACTTGAGCTCACAACACAATGCGGGGAGTTCACTACTCAACTAGAGCTCAAGTCACTTATCACAAAGAATCAAATGCGCGAGAATGGAGTCTTGGTGCTTAGAGATGATCAAAGAATGCTTGGGTGACTCCTCTATGCGCCTAGGGGTCTCTTTTATAGCCCCAAGGTAGCTAGGAGCCGTTGGAAGCAATCTGGAAAGGCAATTCTTGCCTTCTGTCGGGTGGCGCACCGGACAGTCCGGTGCACCACCGGACAGGTACTGTTCATAGTCCGGTGCAGATCCCCTTCCAAAAATAGCACAGTCGACCGTTGCAGAATTGGAGCCGTTGGCGCACCGGACACTGTTTTGTGCTCCCTGCCGACCATTGGCACGCCCACGCGTCGCGTGCGGATTGCACGGCCGACCGTTGGCGCAGTCGACCGTTGGCTCACCGGACAGTCCGGTGCCTCACCAGACCGTCCTGTGAATTTTAGTCATACGCCGTTGAACGATTCCCGAGAGCGACGACTTCATCCCAGACGGCTCACTGGACAGTCCGGTGCACCACCGGACAGTCCGGTGAATTATGGCCGTACACCGCCGTCAGTTCCCGAGAGTGGCCTGTTCACCGGAGGCTGGCCTGGCGCACCGGACACTGTCCGATGCACCACCGGACAGTTCGGTGTGCGAGACTGCGCTGAGTCTTGGCTGTTCCAGCCAAGATCTTTTCTTCTTCTCTTTTCTCTGATTCCAGCACTTAGACAAATATATTAGTACACAAAAACCAATGTACTAAGTCTAGAATCAAACCTTCTTGTTGATTTGCACTTTATCAATCATTTGGCACAAGATTACTCACTCAATACGTGTTGGGCACTTAATCACCAAAACTATACTAGAAATGGCCCAAGGGCACATTTCCCTTTCAATCTCCCCCTTTTTGGTGATTTATGCCAACACATCAAAAAGCAACTAAACGAAGTGCAACATCAAAGCAGTTGAAAACAAGAATTTTTTTATTCAAATTTGGCATATTTGGATCATTCTTTGCCACCACTTGGTTTGTTTTTGAAATCAAACTCAAATTCCTATCTCTAAGTCAAACACACTTGTTTAGGCATAAAGAGAGGTATTCCATGAGAAAAATTGATCAAAAGCCACAAACTCCCCCTTTTCCCATAATCCTACATTCTCCCCACAAGAGGCCAAATTTTGCACATAAGAGTATTTTGATAAAACAAAAGTTCTAACTCTACTATTTTCAAAATTCTCAAGTGGTAGCTGATCCATTTGCTTTGGCCTTAATTTCTCCCCCTTTGGCATTAAGCACCAAAAGGGATCATTATTGGCCCTTAAACCTCATTGCCTCACCAAAACAGTCAATTAAGAGTAAAAAGGCAATAAGAGCATGGAGATGAACGAAGTAAATTACCCTCTCATCGGAGTGCAGTGGAAGTCTTGCATGGTCCAAGTTCACCTTTTCCCTTCCAATCCACCTTTGAGACTAAATTAAGTAAACTCAAGCACACAGTTAGTCTCAAAGGGTCAAGTTGTAGCATTTCTCCCCCCTAAATATGTGCATCATTCACACATGGACTTGTGAGGTCCGGGGATCCCTTGCACAACTTGAGAATCATAAATAAGCAATAATATGCATAAAAGAACATGATCAAAGGCATAAAACACATGTATGCTCTAGATCAATCCAGGTTACGCGAATCTAAGACATTTAGCTCACTACGTAGCCTGCAAAAGGTCTTCTCATCTAAAGGCTTGGTAAAGATATCGGCTAGCTGGTTCTCGGTGCTAACATAAAACAGTTCGATATCTCCCTTTTGCTGGTGGTCTCTCAAAAAGTGATGCCGGATGTCTATGTGCTTTGTGCGGCTGTGTTCAACAGGATTGTCCGCCATGTGGATTGCACTCTCATTGTCACATAGGAGTGGGACTTTGCTCAGATTGTAGCCAAAGTCCCGGAGGGTTTGCCTCATCCAAAGTAGTTGCGCACAACACTGTCCTACGGCAACATACTCGGCCTCAGCGGTGGATAGGGCAACGGAAGTTTGTTTCTTAGAACTCCAAGACACCAGAGACCTTCCTAGGAATTGGCACATCCCTGATGTACTCTTCCTATCAACCTTACATCCAGCATAGTTGGAGTCTGAGTATCCAATCAAGTCAAAGGTAGACCCTTTTGGATACCAGATCCCGAAGCAAGGCGTAGCAACTAAATATCTAAGAATTCGCTTAACGGCCACAAGGTGACACTCCCTTGGGTCGTATTGAAATCTAGCACACATGCATACGCTAAGCATAATATCCGGTCTACTAGCACATAAATAAAGTAAAGACCCTATCATAGACCGGTATGCCTTTTGATCAACGGACTTACCTCCTTTATTGAGGTCGACATGTCCGTCGGTTCCCATCGGAGTCTTTGCGGGCTTGGCGTCCTTCATCCCGAACCGCTTGAGCAAGCCTTGCGTGTACTTTGTTTTAGAGATGAAGGTGCCATCCTTGAGTTGCTTCACTTGGAATCCAAGGAAGTAGTTCAACTCGCCCATCATTGACATTTCAAATTTCTGAGTCATCACCCTGCTAAACTCTTCACAAGACTTTTGGTTAGTAGAACCAAATATTATGTCATCGACATAAATTTGGCACATAAATAAGTCACCATCACAAGTCTTAGTGAACAAAGTTGGATCGGCTTTCCCAACCTTGAAAGCATTAGCAATTAGAAAATCTCTAAGGCATTCATACCATGCTCTTGGGGCTTACTTAAGTCCATAGAGCGCCTTAGAGAGCTTACACACGTGGTCGGGGTACCGTTCATCCTCAAAGCCAGGGGGTTGCTCTACGTACACCTCCTCCTTGATTGGCCCGTTGAGGAAAGCGCTCTTCACGTCCATTTGGAACAACCTGAAAGAATGGTGAGCGGCATAGGCTAACAAAATGCGAAACGACTCTAGCCTAGCCATGTGAGCAAAAGTCTCCTCAAAGTCCAAACCTACGACTTGGGCATAACCTTTTGCCACAAGTCGAGCCTTGTTCCTTGTCACTACCCCATGCTCGTCCTGTTTGTTGCGGAACACCCACTTGGTTCCCACAACGTTTTGCTTGGGACGTGGCACTAGTGTCCAAACTTCATTTCGCTTGAAGTTGTTGAGCTCTTCCTGCATGGCCAACACCCAGTCCGGATCTAGCAAGGCCTCTTCTACCCTGAAAGGCTCAATAGAAGAGACAAAAGAGTAATGCTCACAAAAATTAGCTAATCTAGAGCGAGTGGTTACTCCCTTGCTTATATCACCCAATATCTGGTCGACGGGATGATTCCTTTGAATCGTCTCTCGAACTTGAGTTGGAGGGGCCCGTGGTGCTTCTTCCTCCACAACTTGATCTTCTTGTGCTCCCCCTTAATCACACGCCTCCTTTTGAGAAACCTGTTCATCATCTTGAGTTGGGGGGGTTCACCATTATTGAGGAAGAAGGTTGATCTTGCTCTTGGTGTTCCTTTGGTCGCACATCTCCAATCGCCATGGTGTGAATTGTGTCCGTTGGAACATCATCTTCATCTATATCATCAAGATCAACTTGCTCTCTTGGAGAGCCATTAGTTTCATCAAATACAACATCGCTAGAGACTTCAACCAAACCCGATGATTTGTTGAAGACTCTATACGCCTTTGTATTTGAGTCATAACCTAGCAAAAACCCTTCTACAACTTTGGGAGCAAATTTGGAATTCCTACCTTTCTTCACTAGTATGTAACATTTACTCCCAAATACACGAAAATAAGACACGTTGGGTTTGTTACCGGTTAGGAGTTCATACGACATCTTCTTGAGGAGGCGATGAAGGTAGACCTGGTTTATGGCGTGGCAAGCTATGTTCACAGCTTCCGACCAAAACCGCTCGGGCGTCTTGAATTCTCCAAGCATTGTCCTCGCCATGTCTATAAGCGTCCTGTTCTTCCTCTCTACCACACCGTTTTGTTGTGGTGTGTAGGGAGTAGAGAACTCATGCTTGATTCCTTCCTCCTCAAGAAACTCCTCTACTTAAATGTTCTTGAACTCGGACCCGTTGTCGCTTCTAATCTTTTTCACTTTGAGTTCAAACTCATTTTGAGCTCGCCTTAGAAAGCGCTTGAGGGTCCCTTGGATTTCTGATTTATCCTACAAAAAGAATACCCAAGTGAAGCGGGAAAAATCATCAACAACAACAAGACCATACTTACTTCCTCCTATGCTGAGGTAGGCGACGGGTCCGAAGAGGTCCATGTGAAGTAGCTCCAAAGGTCTTGATATGGTCATCACATTCTTGCTGTGATGAGCGCTTCCCACCTGTTTGTCTGCTTGACAAGCTGCACAAGGTCTATCTTTTTCGAAAAACACATTTGTTAGACCTGACACATGTTCTCCCTTTAGAAGTTTGTGAAGGTTCTTCATCCCAACATGTGCTAGACGGCGATGCCACAGCCAGCCCATGCTAGTCTTAGCAATTAAGCATGCATCTAGATCGGCCTCCTCTTTCGAAAAATCCACTAAATAGAGTTTGCCATCTAGTACACCCTTAAAAGCTAGTGAACCATCACTCCTTCTAAAGACAGACACATCTACATTTGTAAATAGACAATTATAACCCATGTGGCACAATTGACTAACAGACAGCAGATTATAGCCTAGCGACTCTACTAGAAATACATTAGAGATAGAGTGCTCATTAGTGATAGCTATCTTGCCTAAGCCTTTGAACTTGCCTTGATTCCCATCTCCAAATATTATTGTATCTTGGGAATCCTTATTCTTGACGTAGGAGATGAACATCTTCTTCTCCCCCATCATGTGGTTTGTGCATCTACTGTCGATAATCCAGCTTGAGCCCCTGGATGCATAAACCTGCAAGGCAAATTAGGCTTGGGTTTTAGGTACCCAACTCTTGTTGGGTCCTACAAGGTTAGTTATAATAGTCTTTGGGACCCAAATGCAAGTCTTGTCTCCTTTGCATTTGGCCCCCAACTTCCTAGCAATCACTTTCTTATTCTTACGACAAATTGCAAAAGAAGTATTGCAAGCATGGTAAACTGTATAAGGTTCATTACAAACTTTCCTAGGCACATGAGCAACATTTTTCCTAGGCATACTTCTACCATGCACAAAAGAAGAACTTGATGCAATCATGGCATGTGAATCATAAGCATAATTCCTATGAGCATTTCTAGAAAACTTTCTATCACTATAGATGAAAGCATGATTCCGTTGAGTACTATTAGCCATAGGGGCCTTCCCTTTCTCCTTTGCGGAAATGGAAGCCCTTTGACTTGTTAAGTTCTTGGCTTCCCTTCGAAAGCCAAGCCCATCCTTAATAGAGGGGTGTCTACCAACAGTGTAGGCATCCCTTGCAAATTTTAGTTTATCAAAGTCATTTTTGCTAGTCTTAAGTTGGGCATTAAGACTAGCCACTTCACCATTTAATTTTGTAATAGAGGTAAGGTGCTCAACACATGCATCAACATCAAAATCCTTACATCTATTACAGATAACAACATGCTCTACACAAGAACTAGATTTAGTAACAACTTCTAGCTTAGCATTTAAATCATCATTAATACTTCTTAAGCTAGACACAGTTTCATGACAAGTAGATAATTCGGAGGAAAGCATCTCATTCCTTTTTATTTCTAAAGCAAGAGATTTTTGCACACTAATGAATTTGTCATGCTCTTCATATAAAATATCTTCTTGCTTCTCTAACAATCTATTCTTCTCATTTAAGGCATCAATCAATTCATTGATCTTATCAATTTTAGTTCTATCTAAACCTTTGAATAAACTTGTGTAGTCTACTTCATCATCACTAGATTCATCATCACTTGAAGAAACATACGTAGGGGTACCTCGAGCATTTACCTTTTTCTCTTTTGCCATTAGGCAAGTATGGCGCTCGTTGGGGAAGAGAGATGACTTGTTGAAGGCCGAGGCGGCGAGTCCTTCGTCGTCGGAGTCGGACGAAGAGCAATCCGAATCCCGCTCCTTGCCAAGGTGCGCCTCGCCCTTCGCCTTCTTGTAGGACTTCTTTTTCTCCCTCTTCTCGCTCTTTTCTTGTCCCTGGTCACTATCATTATCAGGACAGTTAGCAATAAAGTGTCCAGTCTTACCACACTTGAAGCAGGAGCGCTTTCCCTTTGTCTTGCTTTTGTTGGGATGCTCCTTGCGTCCTTTTAGCGCCGTCTTGAAGCGCTTGATGATGAGGGCCATTTCATCCTCGTTTAGCCCGGCCGCCTCAACTTGCGCCACCTTGCTAAGTAGCGCCTCCCTGCTGCTTGTTGTTTTGAGAGCAACAGTTTGAGGCTCGTAGATAGGCATTGGGCCATTCAATGCCTCATCAACATATCTTGCCTCCTTGATCATCATACGCCCGCTTACAAACTTTCCGAGTATTTCCTCAGGCGTCATCTTTGTGTACCTAGGATTTTCACGGACTGAATTCACAAGATGAGGATCAAGAACAATGAAGGACCTGAGCATAAGCCAGATGACATCGTGATCAGTCCATCTCGTGCTTCCATAGCTCCTGATTTTGTTGACCAGGGTCTTGAGCCGGTTGTACGTTTGCGTTGGCTCCTCTCCCCTGATCATTGCGAACCTCCCTAGTTCGCCTTCCACCAACTCCATCTTGGTGATCATGGTGGCGTCGTTCCCCTCATGAGAGATCTTGAGGGTGTCCCAGATTTGCTTGGCGTTGTCCAAGCCGCTCACCTTATTGTACTCGTCCCTGCACAAGGATGCTAACAAAACAGTGGTAGCTTGTGCATTTTTATGGATTTGCTCATTAATGAAAACGGGGTTGTCAGTACTATAAAAAAGCATTCCGTTTTCAACAATCTCCCAAATGCTTGGATGGAGAGAGAATAGGTGACTATGCATTTTGTGACTCCAAAATGGGTAGTCTTCTCCATCAAAGTGCGGAGGTTTCCCAAGTGGAATTGAAAGTAAATGAGCATTAGAGTTAAATGGAATACGAGAATAATCAAAAGAAAAGTTTGAGTTGACCGTTTTCTTTTTCTCATTGTAGTCGTCGTCTCTTTGGGAAGAAGAAGACTCGTCACTGTCGTAGTAGACAATCTTCTTGATGCGCCTCTTCTTCTTCCCGTCCTTTTTCTTATGACTCGAGCCAGAGTCTGAGGGCTTATCATCTCTTGGCTCGTTGACGATGGACTCCTTTGTCTTGTCATTGACCACCATCCCCTTTCCCTTATGATCCATCTCTTCGGGCGATTAGTCCCTTGCGTGAAGAGAATGGTTCTGATACCAATTGAGAGCACCTAGAGGGGGAGGGGGTGAATAGGTGATCCTGTAAAAATCAAACACTTGTAGCCACAAAAACTTGGTTAAGTGTTAGCTCAATAGAAACAAGTGGCTAAGGACCGAGCTCTTGTGAAACACAATAGTCACGATGAAAACAGGCACAAGAGACACGATGATTTATCCCATGGTTCGGCCAAGTAACACTTGCCTACTCCACGTTGTGGCGTCCCAATGGACGAGGGTTGCACTCAATCCCTTTAAAGTGATCCAATGATCAACTTGAATACCACAGTGTTTTCCTTTCTTTTACTCTATCCCGTTCGCGAGGAATCTCCAGAACTTGGAGCCTCTTGCCCTTACAAATGATGATCACAAAGAAGCATGGAAGTAAGGGAGGGGAGAGCAACACACACAAGACTCAAAGCACGAGCACAAACACGCACACAAGCCACAACTTGAGCTCACAACATAATGCGGGGAGTTCACTACTCAACTAGAGCTCAAGTCACTTATCACAAAGAATCAAATGCGCGAGAATGGAGTCTTGGTGCTTAGAGATGATCAAAGAATGCTTGGGTGACTCCTCCATGCGCATAGGGGTCCCTTTTATTGCCCCAAGGCAGCTAGGAGCCGTTGGAAGCAATCTGGGAAGGCAATTCTTGCCTTCTGTCGGGTGGAGCACTGGACAGTCCGGTGCACCACCGGACAGGTACTGTTCATAGTCCGGTGCAGATCCCCTTCCAAAAATAGCACAGTCGACCGTTGCAGAATTGGAGCCGTTGGCGCACGAAACACTGTCCGGTGCACACCGGACAGTCCGGTGCTCCCTACCGACCGTTGGCACGCCCACGCGTCGCACGCGGATTGCGTAGCCGACCGTTGGCGCAGTCGACCGTTGGCTCACCGGACAGTCCGGTGCCTCACCGGACCGTCCGGTGAATTTTAGCCGTACGCCGTTGAACGATTCCCGAGAGCGATGACTTCACCGCAGACGGCTCACCGGACAGTCCGGTGCACCACCGGACAGTCCGGTGAATTATAGCCGTACACCGCCGTTAGTTCCTGAGAGTGGCCTGTTCACCGGAGGCTGGCCTGGCGCACCGGACACTGTCCGGTGCACCACCGTACAGTCCGGTGTGCCAGACTGCACTGAGTCTTGGCTGTTCCAGCCAAGATCTTTTCTTCTTCTCTTTTCTCTGATTCCAGTACTTAGACAAATATATTAGTACACAAAAACCAATGTACTAAGTCTAGAATCATACCTTCTTGTTGATTTGCACTTCATCAATCATTTGGCACAAGATTACTCACTCAATATGTGTTGGGCACTTAATCACCAAAACTATACTAGAAATGGCCCAAGGGCACATTTCCCTTTCAAAAATCTTCAGGGCAGTTCTTAATAGCTTGTTGCATATTCTTTGCTGGCTTAACATAGTGCCGACACTAGTCACCACGTTTGTTCCATAGATCCCTAGCATGCTCCATGACATCATTTTCATAGACATCAATTTTAATGTTTTCGTCTACGTTTTCAAACTTGTCCTAAAAAATTGTTAAACAGATGCCCCATATAAATGTACCATCTTAAAGGATATATATATACATATATAATAGATAACACAACAATATAGTGAAAGTATACCATATTTAAAAGATAACACAACAATATAATGAAAGTATACCTTGATTGCAGCAAAAATATGCTTCATAGATGTCTCACTAATGTCTGTCCATTTCTTCACTCTCACCAGGGTAATAGTAGGATCACGGACGATTCTACCAATGTGTCGTGCAAATGATGTGCCAAGAGCACGGTTGTTGTAGAACATCACTTTAATCTTTTGTCCTGGTTTAAGTTTAGCAAGATTCTTACATTTGTTTTTGCCACGACCCCTTTTCTCTTCAGTTATATCAGCTGGAACATTTATATATACTTTCATCAATAAGTTGTGTCCCATACAAAAAAGAGAAAAAATGCAGAACGTGTCAAATTATATTTGTATCATACCATTTTTTGCAGCATCCATATTATTGTTCTGAATATGTGCCCTGCAAGAGTCCCTCCCCTCTTCTTTATCAGCTCTTGTGTAGGTATCCATATTATTATTCTGAATATGTGCCCTGCAAGTGTCCCTCCCCTCTTCATTATCAACTTCGGTTAAGGTGTCCATATTATTGTTCTGAATATGTGCCCTGCAAGTGTCCCTCCCCTCTTCATTATCAGCTCCAGTTAAGGAACCAACTTCATGGTTCATGGCTGCAAGACATATGGAATAACACATAATACTCAAAAGAAATAAATATTAGCATTTTAGTGTTATACTGAAGGTAGGAAACCCTCACATTTCAGCTTCTTTTGTGGCCTGGCTCGATACGACTGTCTATCTCCTTTAAATGATGCATGCTTTTTTTGAATACCATATTTTCTCTTGTGTTTTCTTCTTCAAAAGCACCTTCAGAGTTCTCCCTCCCCTCTTCATTGTTAGATCTGGTTAAGGTGTTAACTTCATGGTTCATGGCTGCAAGACATGTGGAAAAACTCCTCATAATACTCAAAAGAAATAAATACTAGCATTTTACTCTTGTACTGAATGTAGGAAATACTCACATTTTAGCTTCTTTTGTGGCCTGACTCGATGCGACTGTCTATCTCCTTTAAAAGATGCATGCTTTTTCTTGAATAATATATCTTCAGAAGCACCTTCAGAGTTCTCATTCTCATGTTCAGAATTATATTCACTTTCATGTTCATAATCAGACTCACTCTCATTACAATAATTCTCACTGTCATTATCAGAATCAAACATATTGTTACCAGTCCCAGTCCCATTGACCTTTGCTGTCATTTTTTCAATACTTCATTGAAATGCTCATCTTCTAAGTCATCTACAATACCTAGATTGTTAGTAAATTAAAATTGGCATGCAAAAAATTACTGTAAAGGAATACATGAATGCAATATCAATTACCATTTGCTGCAGTATTCGGATTTCTATAAGGCCTCTTCTTATGTTGATTCATGGCTACCTTTATAACAGAGTTGTCATTGTTGATTGTTGTGGTAGTATTGGGTTGTGAATAGTACCTTCTCGCTGGTTTTTTAGCAATACTCTCATTGTTGATCAGTATGTCGGTAATTGGGTTTGGATAGGACCTCCTCGCATGTTGCTGACGAAGCAATCCTGAGCTGATGAAGCTTGACTGGGCAGAGGCTGTTCCATTTCCATACGTACCCTGCATTGCTACAACCTACACAGATAGCATAGCAATATCATAAAATATTTATGTTTACTACAGGAAAAAATATAAGCACATAGAATGGTATAAACACACTCAGAATACTATAAATCAATGGTGACAAGTTCTGTATCCTATGGAATGATTAATATTCTAGAATCATTATTTCCTCTTTCCACCAAATGATGTAGTTGGAGGATCTTCAACAACTATATCTTCCTCGTCATCATAATCCTCATCTTCATTATCTTCGTCGTCTGAATTTCCAGGAGGTACATTATAGGTGTCATGTGGCTGCATTTTGACAACCAAGTGCCAACCTTTGATCAGATTGTCTTTGACGAAAAAGACTTGAGAAGCTTGGCTAGCTAATACAAATGGCTCATTTGTCCGAAGTAGACATTTAAAGTTGACACTAACAAGTCCATAAACATCCTTCTTTATCCCTCTTTTTTTATTGAATATGTCAACCCACTTGCAACGAAATAATGGCACACGTCTTCCCCTAAGAAACTGAAACTCTATTATCTCTGTTAATATGCCATAATATTCTGCATTCTCACTAATTGTACTTCCCTCTGCCGAAACAACAACTCCGTTGTTTTGTGTGCGCCGATTTTTGTCACGACTCTCTATGCGAAATCTGAATCCATTCATATCATAACCTGCAAAACATGTACTGTTTTGCAAAGGGCCCCTAGATAAGGACAGAAGGTCTTCCATTTGCTCACTTTTATCATGTTCATACAAATTATGTATCTACAAAGAAGACACATAAATTACTTAATCAACTATAGGAAAAAAATAAGATATGAAAATATCAATATATGAGTTAACTGACAATACTTATACCTTATTCCTAAACCACGGAATGAAATTTTTGGCCCAGGTGGATGTATATTGTGGCAATGAAGACACTTCCTCGCCATTGCTATACTCACTGTAATACAAAATATTAGTACTAATATCAGAACAGGAAATCGATATTACATAAGTAAAAATTGAAGGTACCCGCAAGAATTACCTAATAAATGGTTGCACCTCATCACAATTCCTTAGAACATATATATGAGCCTGTTCTAACTCAAGCAATTCAAGATCTCGAGTCTTGCGAGCACCAAGTGATCTTCCCACACAAGAAAATATTGGTAAAGAAAACTTTGCATAATCTGACTCATCATTGATTCGTCCAGGACGATTGTGCACTGTCTGCACATCATCTAAGTACCTCGAGCACAATGTTATAAATTCATATGCAAGATAACCCTCTGCTATTGAGGCCTCTGGATGAGCCATGTTGCGAATGAGAGATTTAAGAAGTTTTATATATCTCTCAAATTGGTACATCCATCGATACATGGTGGGTCCACCAATTAAAGCTTCGGTAGCTAAATGAACAGGCAAGTGCATCATGCTAACGAAAAATGAGGGTGGAAATTCCTTTTCCAGTTTACACAAAGTGGTTGTTATAAGTGGCTGCAATTGCTCTAATTGTTCAGTTGATAATGCCTTTGAGTTCAGTTCTCGGAAAAATATGAAAGCTCTAATAAAGGCTCATATATATGGTTTGGTAAATATCCTCGTAGAACATAAGGAAGTAAATGATTTAACATGACATGAAAATCATGAGTCTTCATTCCAGATAGCTTTCCTTCCTTCAAATTAACATGATTGCTAATATTAGAAGAGAAACCATCTAGAACTTTCAAATCCTTCAAGAGTTGCAAAACTGACCTCTTAGCTTCTGGAGACAAAACATAAGGTGCTTGTGGCATAACTAACTTGTCCCCATCTTCAACTGATGCAGATGTGGCTTTAGATTCATTTCTTTCAAATCAAGACGTGAATTATTGTTGTCCTTTGTTTTTCCTTTGATATCTAAAATTGTTTCAATTATACAGTCCTTTGTTTTTCCTTTGATATCTAAAATTGTTTCAATTATACAGTCACATACATTTTTCTCTATATGCATCACATCTAGATTATGCCTCAGCAGAAGTGTTTTGAAATATGGTAATTTAAAAAAGATGCTCTTCTTAGTCCAATTATCTCCCCTCTCACTGTGTGAAATCTTACTCTTTTTACTCTGATCCTTGGACAAGATTATCCCCTCTAGATCATCTACTTGTTGCAACACCTCATCTCTAGTTAATGGCTCAGTTGGGCCTCGGACCTCTCTTGTTCCATCAAAAGAAGCTTTATCGTTTCTCCATCTATGATCTTTAGGTAGAAAGCGTCGATGACCCATGTAGCAAAATTTCTAGCCCTTTGTTAACCATAAAGAACAAGTTTCTTTATGGCAAACTGGGCATGCAAGTCTTCCCTTTGTGCTATAGCCTGATAGATTTGCATATGCTGGAAAGTCATGGACAATCCAAAGAATGGCTGCTTTGAGATTAAAATTAGTCTTGGTTGATGCATCATGTGTGTCGACACCCTCCTCCCAAAGCTCAATCAGTTCCTCTATTAATGGTTGCAAGTAAATATCAATTGCATCTCCAGGACCTTCCTTTCTAGGAATCAACATGGAAAGGATTACATTATGCTGCTTCATGCACATCCAAGGAGGTAAGTTCAAGGGAATAAGGAATATAGGCCAAATGGTATGAGAGACTCGGATGCTAGAAAATGGTTGGAAGCCATCACCAGCAAGGCATAACCTTATATTGCGAGGCTCAGATGCAAAAGCAGGGTGGAGCTCATCAAAATTCTTCCACGCTTTGGAATCAGCTGGGTGCCGCATCACTCCGTCGTCCACTCTACCATCATTATGCCATGTCAAGAAAGTAGCTATTCTTCGAGACATATACAACCGTTGGAGTCTTGGCTTGAGAGGAAAATAACGTAAAGTTTTTTCAGGGATTTTTTTCCTTTTGTCGATTGTTTGTTTTCACCTGAGTGCTTGTCCTGCTTCCATCTTGATCTTTGACAAATCTTCCAAAAATCTGCATTTGCTTCTTCTTTCCAATAGAACATGCAATCATTTCTACAAGCATCAATTTTTCTATAACTTAATCCTAGTTCAGTAATAGTCTTTTTTGCCTCATAGTAAGAACTTGGTAAATTACTGTTATGAGGTAGGAAGTCCTTCAGGAGTATATCTAGTAAATCTATAAAGGACTTGTTACTCCACTTTCCCATATTCTTAACATTGAGCAATTTAACTAGTGCAGATAACTTAGTACTATTGGAGCCATGATAAAGAGGCAGGTTCAAATCATTAAGCAAGTTGTAGAACTTCACAACTTCACCAATTGGTTTATCTTCAAAAAAATCACTAGGGGTTGGTTCTGTCATTGTATCGTTGCCAGGATGGTTAGTCGAAGGGAACAAATCCTCCATCAGCTCTTGCATTCCATCATGTGAATCATCATCATCTTCCACTTCCAACTCATTCTCAGTTTCTCCAAGAACTTCTCCATGATGATACCAAAAGGTATAGCTTCTTATTATTCCATAGGCTGTCAGATGCGAATAGACTACATCACGGGACATGTTGTATGTATTACAACACTTGATGCAGGGACATCTAATTTTACCCCCATCACCTGACCTACTGAATGCATAATCCAAGAACTTGGCGACTCTGTTGGAGACTTGTTCTCAAATGCTATGAATTAAGAACAAGGCAACACAGAAAGAAGTTAGTGGTAAATACCCTTCGTCCTTCGAAACGTTATTTCCCTTAGGATATAACAGTTTTCAGACGAAGGTCATGAAGGACATACCTTCATCATTACAGTTTGTATTGATAAAAGGAGAAGCATATGAAACATGAGAGAATAACATGAATAATCACATGGCATTATTACATGTCCTTATTATATAATCATGGAAGAATAAGAACAATATTGAATTACATTTGTACCTTCGGCTTGATAGATGGCAAAAATACAAGCGTGACGCACGAGCGAGTACAAATCAGCGTGAATAGTACGGGGGTACTGTTCATCTATTTATAGACACAGGACACAGCCTGTGAAGAATTACAATTATGCCCCTCATAAAAGTTTACAACATTAACTCAGACCTTTATGGACTAAAAGGTCATTCTATCTTTAAGTCGGTTTGTAATACCGAAGCTTCATGAAGAGGAACCTTCGGTCATCTCCTGCGGACAGCTTCAGCCGAAGCTGCTTCTTCCTACAAGACCTTCGGCGCAACGAAGCATAGCCCCAACAGTAGCCCCTTTCGCGGCGCTAGATCGTTTTTCGTAACGAGCTTGATCCGTGAAAAAAGTCTCTTAAGCTTCGGGAAGCCGAAGGTCCAAAAAACACCTTCCCTGAGCTCGTTGTCGAGAAACGATTCAGTTTTCGAGCGCGTAGCAGTCCCACCTTGCAGAGTTACTGTTTGGTCTCTGCGGTCCACCGCGCAGCGAGTGCAAGCGGCTGTCCGCCTAGTGTAAAAATCCTGGCGTTTCGCCTTCTTACCTGCAGCACTATATAAACAGACAAGTAGGTGTGAAGTTACCACAACATTCATTGCTATTTGCACTGTTTTGCTGCCAAAATTTTTAACCATAGCCGAAGCTTGACTCTCGGAATCAAATGAAGCTCCAGCTTGAAGCCTACTTCGTCAGAAGAAAAACTTCGGAAGAAAAAGTTTTTAGTTCCCGCAAATTCAGAATTAAATGGCCAGAGTGCGCTCTATCGCTAGGGTTGAGCGTGAAGGAGGCGAAGCTGAAGGCTCGGAGACTATTCCTATCTCCGAAGCAATGCAACGATCCGGACTGGTAACTTCGGAAGGAATCCCCACTGTTGAAGCAGAACAAGCAACTGCCGAAGCAGAAGAAGAGAATGTTGAAGAAACTGATCCCGAAGATGATTATCGTATTGCCATGCCAAGTAAGCCCAGCCACTTGGACTTCGGAAAGTCTACTGTTTCGAAGGCTGATCTCTCCAAAATGGTAAAGTCGGGCTTTTTCAATGAGAATCAGAAGAAGCTATTACGCTTCGGGGGAGAAGAGACTACCCCAAAGCCGGAGAAGGATGAAATTGTCATTTTCAAGAGCTTTCTAAAGGCTGGATTAAGATTTCCCCTACATGAGATTATTGCAGAGGTACTGAAGAGGTTTGGTATCTACTTTCATCAGTTAACTCCTAACGCCATCGTTAGGCTTAGCGTTTATATTTGGGCCCTCCGAAGCCAAGCGGTGGAGCCGTTTGCAGACAGTTTTTGTCGAGTTCACGAACTGCACTATCAGACGAAGGCTAGAAAAGATGGATTGCATGACAATTTTGGTTGTTATAATTTTGCTTATCGGAAAACCACAAAGTTTCCTGTAATCAGCTACCGAAGCAAATGGCCGGCAGGCTGGAAATCAGAATGGTTCTATGTCAAGGTTGATGACGACAAGGAGAAGCTTGTGCAAAGTCCACTCGAACTGATCTTCGGAGAAACCCGACCTCGCTGCAACATGACACCACACCAGAGGGTCCAACACAACAGGCAATGGATGAATTCAGAATTATTGCAGAGCATATCAGTACAAGAGACCTGGTTCAGGAGTTCTTGGCCTTCAGGGTTTTTCCTACTTTAAAAGAATGGGAAATGCCGAAGCTAGAGGGGGAGAAGAAAGAAGGTGAACTTGTGCGTTTACCTTACTATTTCAAGTTTAAGAAATATTTTAAAACACCTTGTCAAGAGTGGCTGGATACAATTGAAGTAATGTGCAATGAAATACTTGGCAATTACTCCAAAAAAGAAGATCAATTGATGACTGCGGCCTTCGGCACCCGTCCGAAGCGAAGACTGAATCGAGTGCTGGACACCCTGGGTTTTGAATACCCTGACTATGAAAATCTGAACAAAGGTGTCGGGGGCCAGAAAAGGAAAAGGACAACTGAAGCCTTAAATGAAGGTGAGAAAGAACCATCAAAGAAGAGAATTCCGAAGACGAGGAAAGCGTCTTCTCCGAAGCAAAAAATATCTGACGAAGAAGAAACCTCGACATCACCCTCTGCCACTGACGTGGAGGAAATTTTGAAGGTAATGACTGAATCCCTACTTGCGAAGCTAAGTCCTTTGGGGCCTCAACTGACAAAGTTTTTTCAGAAGGAAAAGGAGCCCGAAAAAACGAAGAAGACGACTAAAGGAAAGAGACAAAGAATTATCACTGTGACAGAGGTTATTGACAAGACACCACCAAGAGCTTCGGCTCAGAAGACACCAGCGGCTGAGGAAAGAACAGATATTGAAATCACACCTTCAGAGGCCGCGGCTGCCGAAGCTGCCTCAATTGAAGATGTGAACCTGGAAAGCACAATTGAACACATCGACAAAATACTGCTAGACATGGCCACAGAAGAAGCTACCGCTGCCGCCGAAGAGGCCGCGGCCGCAGCGTCGGGGAAAGGAAAGGAAATTGCTGACGAAGCTTCAGAAAACGAAGCCTTCATGTTTCAAAATTTAGTTGGAGAAAAATTGTCAAAACCCGAAATAGAAGAGCTTAAAGAGTATGCCAAATCTTGCGGGTACAAACCAGGAGCACTCCTCTTCGGAGGTATTGATGATGAAAAATTAGATTGTATCCGAAACCAAACTGGAGCCAAAGTTATCAGTACTCTGTCAAAGAGTATTGGCTTTCCGAAGCTGGAAATGGACATTAGCCGCTACCGACGACAACATATCGTTGGTAGTTTATTTTATTCCAATTTCAAGGTGAACTACTATTCCCTTGACTTTTATTGTTTTTAATAATGAAAACATGTCTAACGAAGGTTGTCTTCGTGCAGAGCATGCTGTTGAGCAAGGCCTTGAAAATGCAGCAAGATTTTGAAGACAAGAAACAGGAAGTTATAATTGAAAATTTAGAAAACAAAATAAAGGAGCAATTAGCTGATATTGAGAAGAAAAACTTTGAGCTCCAGGCAACTGAAGGTTTATTGGCGGAAGCCGAAGCAAAAATAACAGAACTGAACACGAAGCTTCTCTGCCAATCTAAGCAGTTTGAACAAGAAAAGCAAGAACTTAAGGCAAAACTTGAAGCCGAAGCTCAACAAAATTCAGATTTGAGAAAACTATTGGCGGACCTTCAAGAAAAATGTTTGGAATTTAGCAACAAATGCATTCAACGACTAAGAAAATTTTTTCACTCAGTTGGAGCCAGCAGTGAGAAATTCACCCCCTCAGCTGAAGATTTACCGAAGACCTTCGAACATATTGAGGGTGAAATTGACGAGCTCGACGAAGTTATAGCTGGGCACGGTGACTTCTACGCCTGGGTAGCTTCTCGGGGCACTGCTGCAGCTTTCCTAAAAGCCGGCTGCGACCATGGAAAGATTGTCAATAGGCCCAACTTCACTTTATCACCATCAATCCTAGATGACATCCCTGATCTCGCCCGAAGCATTTCCAATAGATTTATAAAAATGATATGGACAAAAGGCGGGCGAGAAAAGGCTGGAGATGAAGCTCGGAGTCATCTTGAACCAGTAAGAAATCATACCTTGTGCTTACCTCTTCCTTCAAGCTCGATTTTGACTTACAACAACTTAATTCATGTAGGATGACGAAGCCGAAGTCGATGATTAAAAAGAGTGACGCCGAAGCTAAAATCCCTCGAAGATTAAGTGGGAGTAAACTGTAGACAGACTCAGGAAACTTTTGAGATAACTTGTGTAAATGTAACTAAACTTGTCTTTAATGAATTCTGTTCATACCTTGTATTATGCTCTTACCCTTCTATTAATGTATGTGAAGTGCTTTGTTGTGGACGAAATTATCTTTTTTGAGCCGAAGGCGAAAAAACACCTTCCCTTCTTTTCGTACGCAGCAAAGCATAGAAAACAACATTTCCCTTTCTTCCGAAGCTCTCTTTTTTGTACGCGAAGAAGCTCTTCTCTTATGCCGAAGCAACCACTTATGCCATGATGATGATTATCCTATATATGCCTGAATGAATGTTTATGAATGCAAATGCTATGATGTAATGTGATGTGCGAATGAATGTCCAAACACATATCCGAAGCCATACCCTCAGCCATTATTTCCTTAGAAACAATCACACATCAGCTCTGCATTCCCTTAGAAACGACTTTGGAGCTTCTTCGCCTTTTACTTTCGGCGTAATCAGCGTTGACTTTTCGCTGTAAGCTCTGCATTCCCTTAGGAACGACTTTGGAGCTTCTTCGCCTTTTACTTTTGGCGGAATCAGCGTTGACTTTTCGCTGTAAGCTCTGCATTCCCTTAGGAACGACTTTGGAGCTTCTTCGCCTTTTACTTTTCGGCACTCAATGGTGCGTTCTCAGCTTTTACATTTACATTCCTTGGGGGATTTTGCTCTTATAGAACTAAAAAAGGAAATTACATATGATGGCCCCATTAAAAACCTTTCTCCCCCTTTAGAAAGGAAAAGGGTGCCATGAAAAATAAAAAACATAAAAAGTTACATCAAGTTACACATAATATCGCCGAAGCTCATCCGCATTCCAAGATCTAGGAATGTCGTTGCCGTCCATGTCCTTCAATCTGTATGAACCAGGTCTTGACGAAGATGCTACTAAGAAAGGTCCCTCCCATTTCAACTGTAACTTGCCCACTGTGTCTGGGTTGGCCACTCTCCGAAGCACCAAATGTCCTGGCTCAATATTCTTTAGCCGAACTTTTCTATCTCGCCATTTGACTGTTTCGGCTTGGTATTTATTGATATTCTCCATAGCTTGAAGCCTGATCCCTTCTAAAGCATCTTTTTCCACAGAACAAGCATCTTCAGGACCTGATTCTGTCGAAGCTACTACTCTTATTGATCCAGTTTTAGCTTCTTCCGGAGTTATTGCTTCGTCACCGAATAATAACTTGAATGGAGTAAAGCCTGTAGACCTTGATGTTGTTGTATTGTGGCTCCACACCACTTTGGTTAACTGATCTGGCCACTTTCCCCTGGGTTGATTGAAGATTAACTTCATTATTCCTATCATTATAATGCCATTGGCTCTTTCAACGAGCCCATTTGACTCCGGATGCCTGACTGATGCAAAATGGATCTTCGTACCAATTTGATCATAGAAATCTCTGAAAGCTTCGGAGTCGAATTGTGTTCCATTATCTACAGTGATGGCCTTTGGTACCCCGAAACGACAAACAATATTCTGCCAGAAAAACTTTTGGACAGTGGCCGAAGTTATTGTGGCTAATGGCTTTGCCTCAATCCATTTAGAAAAATATTCCACAGCCACTACAACATATCTTAAATTCCCTTGAGCCGGTGGCAATGGACCTAACAAGTCAAGGCCCCACCTTTGCAATGGCCAGATGGGTTGTATGAGCTATGTTAAAGACGAAGGTTGTTTTTGATCTCTTGCACATTTCTGACAGCCTTCGCACTTTTGAACTAATTCCGCTGCATCCGAAGCTGCCTTCGGCCAATAAAACCCTTGGCGGAAAACTTTTCCAAGTAACGGCCTAGATCCAATGTGAGATCCACACAGGCCTGCATGTATTTCTTTCATCAACTCTATACCTTCGGTTCTAGATAAACACTTGAGTAGCGGAGCGCAAACTCCATGTTTGTACAACTCCCCTTCTATCATGACATATGGACGAGCTCTTGCCTCTATCCTCCTGTTATAAGCTTCGTCATCTGAAAGGAATTTACCCTGAAGGTAAGAGATGATCTCAGTTCTCCAATCTTCGCTATAAACAGGAGATATATTGAGGACTGCTCTTTCAAGGAGTTCCACTGAAGGTGCCTTTATTGTTTCGAAGAACACATCCGAAGGTAAAGGCAGCCCCTATGCTGCTGACTTAGCTAGCAAATCAGCATGCTCATTTTGTCCTCGAGGGATATTTTTGACAGAAAATCCTTCGAAGGAAGCTTCGATTCTTCGGACCGTGTCTAGATATTTTTCAAGCTTCGGATCTTTAGCCTTGCAACTCTTGTCGATATGACCCGAAACAACCTGGGAATCAGTTTTAAGGATGGCCCTTCTGATTCCCATTGCTTTTAATTTCCGAAGGCCCAAAAGCAGGGCTTCGTACTCAGTAATATTGTTTGTACAGCTAAAATCGAGTCTTGCCGCATAACAAGTTTTAACTTTGGATGGTGAGACCAACACAGCGGCTGCTCCTGCTCCGAAGGTTCCCCAAGACCCATCGCAAAACATTGTCCACACTTCGGCATCTTTATTTGTTTCTTCATCCTGAGCCCCTGGCGTCCAATCGGCAATGAAATCTGCCAACGCTTGAGACTGGATCGAGGATCTATGCACATAATCAATGCAAAATTCATTGAGCTCTGCAGCCCATTTTCCAATCCGTCCAGTAGCTTCTCTATTTCTCATAATATCCTTCAACGGCTGCGAAGAAGGAACAACAATATTGTATGCTTGAAAATAATGCCGAAGCTTCCTGGATGCCATCAAAACAGCATATAATACCTTCTCCAATTCTGTATAGTTTTTCTTTGATACACTAAGAACTTTAGATACAAAATACACTGGAACCTGCTTCTTGACTTGGCCATCAAGATTCTCCTGGACAAGTGCTGCACTTACCGCTGAGTGCGAAGCTGCCACGTATAACAACAAAGGAGCCCCTGGCGCTGGTGGAGTTAATGTTGTTAAATCTATCAAATATTGCTTCAGTTCTTCAAAGGCTTTTTGTTGGCTTGGTCCCCATTGAAAGACTTCGGCTGATTTCAGCACTTCGAAGAATGGTAAATTTCTTTCTTCTGATCTGGATATGAATCTATTGAGAGATGCCAGCCTCCCTGTCAATCTTTGGGCCCCCTTTCTTGTAGTTGGTGGCTCCATTCGAAGTATAGCTTCAATTTTACTTGGATTAGCTTCAATTCCCTTTGTTGAAACCAAGCATCCAAGAAATTTCCCCTTCTTTACTCCGAAGACACATTTTTCTAGATTCAACTTTAAGCCAGCTTGTCTGAAACTGGCGAAGGTCTCCTGCAAATCAGCAATATGATTTTCCTGTTTCGTGCTTTTTACAATGATGT